>JASDDO010000024.1:863525949-866323938 GCA_030015575.1 Agapanthus africanus | reverse complement strand
GAACTGGCTTTAGAAGTGCACGTGTATATGACTCTGCCAGAGGGTTGTCGTAGTCAGTGGGAGCAGCGGAAGCATTGGTGGACAAGGGGCTTATGTCTATTTATAGACTAAAGCAGAAATAGCGGAGATAGATCATCTATTTCTGATGTGACAGTCATAGGTTTGAGTTCATCAGAATAGGGGATGGATCTATTAAGAAGGTAGTAGGGTGTGATGTCCTGGTATTTGGATGACATACACAGAGTAGGAAGTGAAATTCCTATACTACGATCGGTTATACTTTGGTTGTCACACAGTGGTTTCTCCACATAGGATATAGATATATATCAGACATTCTGGTTACCAGATCTATGGTTTTAGATCTAGATTTGGGTAGTTTCCCAATCAGGGTACTTAGACAACATTCTAAAGGTGTTTTAGAATGGACGACTCCTGGCACGGTAGTATACCTGCAAGTGATGGAGTCACCCTCTCTAAAGATGTCTTACAGACTAAAGGGGAGAGGGATGTGCATGATTGGCAGATCACTTGCTTAGACAGTTGAGTCAATCATGAGATATCAAGTACCACACCAGATATTGTTTTTGCACGAGATGCAGTAAGTTGATATTGATCCAATTCTGGAGAAACATTCGGATGCAGTTTTAGAACATAAGTGGATGTTCTAGGGATATGATAACAACAGCCTTTTTTTTAGGAGACAGTTATCATTCCAGGCTTCCAAGGTGACATAGATGATAGAGTGGCTGTTAGAGTTATAGTTTTCCGTCTGATGAGGGGCAGTATTCCGGACAGGTGGTCCAGACAGATATTAAGGGAGGCATGGCGCAGGATACTGATTAAGTTCAGTTGACGATACAGTCTAAGAAGTTTGGATTTGGAGTTCATTTATGAACTAGGTCCCATCAGATATCCAGACATATTCTAAGACAGGTATTGCTCATTTCGGGAGATGGCTTTCTCCACGAACTTGAGATAAAGAGAGACATAGAAAGAAACATCAGAGCGGATCTACTCACTGAGGCTATTCCTCGAACGCATTAGTTTCGCAAACGGGTTTTGTGAGACTGATTAGTAGAGGAGTTGGGTGTTCGGTATCACACGGGCTGTGAGTATGCAACATCGCAATAATTAGCCATGAGTGCAAGTGGGAGATTGTTAGAAATAGTGCCCTCAGAGTCAATTATTGGATCATAGGCATGTGATTGCAATGATTGAGGGAGTACCTATGCCGGTAGGACAGTCTTACTCAAGATGATAGTATGCTATCTGGTTTATCTTTATCATCGTGTACTGCTTTACGTGACCTTACAGGTCACTATTGCGCGTTGATAGAGCCCTTAGAATTCTTGCTTGATGGCCAGCAGTATGATGGCGATCATATACGTGGGAGCTGGGGTCTATAAGCACATCCTTAAAAGGTCCCTAGTCGTGGGAGTTTTCGAGACAGGGCATCGATACTCCAGAGTAGACTAGTGTATACAGTCGAGACCCCGACGAGGGGAGGTGGCCGGTCTCACAAGCCACTGGTGTCAGTTGGTTCACCTAAGATGTATACAGGTGCTCATTGGGTTATAAGTACACCGGACATAACTCGCCGGGAACATGCTAGTTGGTCTTATACCTGACGTCAGATAGCAGTTCCCTGGTGATATGTGTACAGGTTACTTCATCGACCTGAGATCGTCATTTGTCTCGTGTGAGTTCCCACTGTACTTTGATTACTACCCTACCACGGCTCAAAGGAGTCATGCAAACAGGTTTTAGTTGGGTACAGTCCCGAGCCACATGGAGGCAGTGAGCGGATCTGCTGGGGTTCGTCTCTCCCGGTATTGGGGGTGAGGTCGCGTTGTGCCTAGGAGAGCCATTACACGAAGTTCTTGGCCAAGGCAGGAGATTTACTGGTAAGTATTCCAGTAGTATCTCAGGGTGTTCTGGGCAACACTCCGACATGACTTGTACCGCTTTTGGGGGTCTGACTTTTACCAACCCCATAGGCCCGCCATGCGATGCTTATAGACGAACGGACCGGACTGTACGGATATTGTCACTGACAGGCTCAGTAGGGTGTCAGGATGAGTTCGCTCATCGACGTCCCTTTTGGTCAATACCTGGTAGCCCGTTACGTATGGCTAATACCTCTGACGTGCTAGTGGTTAAATCCACAGCCAAAGTGTTGACGAGTCTTTAGAGTCCCCTACAGACAGTTTCTCAAGTTTCGGGCGAAACGCTATAGAGGCCGTATGGAGATATGGCAGGGTTCGATCATATACGTGCGGTATTGCACGGATCATGATCGGACGGATAATACTAGCGGGCTTTGGTTTAAGCCGGATCCTAGTATTGTACAGTGTAGATTTTGTTTCATTGCATTTGTATTCGGTCACAATACAAATGCGGGTATGTATATACAGTCGCGGGGTTTTCCTGTAATTTATTACGGGATCGATTTTTTGGAGTTGCCAGTTTGCTTTCCGTTTCGGCCATTTTCCTTTGTATCTTTCTTTGGCTGAAAATTGGTGTGGAGGGGCTTATTTGCAAATGTGCAAATTATCATTGTGGAGGGTGGTCTTTGTAAATTGTTGCTTCATGATGGTTCAACCATCATTTGACTTCTTTATTCATCATTGCTTGACTTTTTCTTGATGAGATGGTTGCTGAGAATTGGACTTTGGTGGTGATGATTATTCTTCATGATTAGCACTCATTCTCTTTCTTATATTATTCAACCTCCACCCCCTCTTCCTTAGATGAGGGCCAGCCACATTTTTGGGTGTGAGGGAATTCATTTTTGAAAGGGGGCTGTCCAGAAATTTTGGAGAGGGATTTTGATCCTTTGGCTTTACACAAAAATCCCTTTGATCATCTAAAAAGCTTATCACTTCACCTCCACTCCAAATAACAACTTCGTCAACCCCTTTGAGACATATAGTTCTACCCTATCCTACAGCATTCTTGGACACGTCGACTCGCCAACTTCGTGCCCGAGTTGCCTCGGTCCAGAGGTAGGATCCCGTAAAAGAACCCGGCGTTGTGGTGCCCTTCCGACGAGGAGATGAAGACCGGAGATTCCGCGGGGAGATCGGGACGACGACGAGAAGACCGAAGGACACGGATCGCTCGGTATATCTCTCTACCCCTTCTCTAGTTAGCTAGAATTAGATTAATGGCCCGATCCGGGTTTAAAGTCCGTGGTAGCGCCGGTTTCTAGTTTTAGAAAAGTTTTTGTTTCCACATTTTGGACTCGTACAGAAGGCCGGGGCGCTGCCGTGCACTTACAGATGGGGGTCTATAAGCATATCCTTAAATGTCCCTAGTCATGGGAGTATCAAGACTGGGCATCGATACTCCAATGTAAACTGGTGTATACTGATCGAGACCCCGACGAGGGGCGGTGGTCAGGTCTCACAAGCCATTGGTGTTAGTTTGTTCACCTAAGATAGTATATAGGTGCTCATTGGGTTATGAGTACACTGGACGGACTCGCCGGGAACCTGCCAGTTAGTATTATATCTATTATCAGATAGAAGTTCCCAGGTGACATGTGTACAGGTTAGTCTGTCGACCTGAGATCGTCATTTGTCTCGTGTGAGTTCCCACTGTACTTTGATTACTACCCTACCACGGCTCAAAGGAGTCGTGCAAACAGGTTTTAGTTGGGTACAGTCCCGAGCAACATGGAGGCAGTGATCGGATCGTTAGGGATTCATCTCTCCCGGTATTGGGGGTTGATGTCGCATTGTGTACGGGTGGCCATCACCAGAAATCCGTGGCCACGGTGGACGAGAATTACCGATCCAGGATCGATAATTTCTCAGGTGGTGATGGGTTTCATGCCGACACTAAATGTCGCGTTCTTAGGGGTCTGACTTTATCCACCCCCTAGACTCGATATGCGATATTGTTAGACGAACAGACCGGACTGTACGGATATTGCCACTGTCAGGCTCAGTAGGGGTTCAGGATGAGTTTGCTCGTCGGCCTCCCATTCGCTCAATACCTGGGTAGCCGTTACGTACAGCTAGTGCCGCTGACGTGCTTGTGGTGAAACCCACAACCAGCGTATTGACGAGTCTTTAGAGTCCCACACAGAGCGTTTTCATGGTTCATACGATATGGTGTAGATGACGTATGTTGGTATATACAGATGTCCGATTAAATATGTGCACATGCTGCACAGACTTTAATCGGACGGTTGATAATACTGACGGTTTAGGATTAAGCCGGATTATTAAATCAGGTTTTGATTTAATAATTTATATATGTATTTATATCTATGTATTCTAGTATTATTGTTCACTATTCGTTTTCTCTCTTGGCTATTCGTATTTTGGTACGAATACGTGTATATGTATTTTGATACATGTACCGAGTTGTATTCCGTATTTATACGGAATAGCTTCTAGAAATGGACACCTCATTTGTATGATTTTCCTTTTTTGAAAATTCATTTGTTTCACAAATAAGGTGGAGGAGTGAGGTGGCATGAGCATGGGCTTGGACATGTAGAGAGGCACGGGTCTTAATTGTTTATTGGAAAATTGTGAATGAGATATTTTTTCTTTGGTTGCATGAGAGAGAAAAAAAGAGGGGGCAACCACAATTTTATTTTTTGGATGGCTTGCATTTGTTTTCTTCACGTGCTTCATTCTCACACTCTCATTTTCTTACTTGGAGACTTAACACATTTCTTGAGTTGCTCATGCCACATATTTCCTCACTTCCTTCTTCTTCTTCTATGATTGCTCATTGAGCATATGTGATGAGAGATAATTATAGTGACGCATTCCTACACCTCCACTCTCCACTACTAGTAATCTTGGAGCATCGGTTGCCTCGCTCGACGAGGCTGAACCTTGCGCCATTTTCCTCAGGTGGATCATCGTAGATAGAGGAAGACCGGCAACCAAATTCGATCAAGGAGCCACTAAGAGCTTGGGGATGATGGTTGAAAACCGAAGGACACGGATCAGCTCGGTATAACCATCTAACTTCTTATATATAGTTTGCTAGTTTAGGGTTTAGGGTAGATCCGGACATCGGGTAATGGTAGCGCCAGTTTAGTAAATTTTTGTTCCGCGTTTGGCCACGGTTTGATGGCCGGGACGTTGCCGTAACCCAACACCCAGCTCCCACATATATGATCGCTATCATAATACTGGTAGTCAAGCAAGAATCCTACGGGTTTTATTATTATGTATTAGTGACATATAATATCAAGTAAAATGTGTACACATCAATGATAAAGACAAACCAGGTAGTATACTATCATCTCGAGTAAGAATGTTTTAATTGTATAGGTTCTCTTTCAATTATCATAATCGTCTACCTGCAATTAGAATAGCTGCCTTGAGGGTACTATAGCTCACAAGATTTAAAATGTCATAAATAACGATTTCTAATTTAACTCTATATCTTTATTTATTCTCCTATGTTATGAAATTGATTTGTATTCAACAGTATTGTGCGTCAGACGTCTGTGACATAGTATTTCAGACGTCTGAAGAAGAAGAATTTAGAAATCCAAAGAGATTTAAGACGTCTGAAGAAGAAGAAATTAGAAATCCAGAGAGATTTCAGACGTCTGAAAATATGTCTATCAGACATCTGAGGATTGTTCTGTAGATGTCTGAGGATTGGTCTCCAGACGTCTGTTGACGAGTTTTGTAGCGTATTTAGGAAATTAGCTAGAAAATTTAAAGATTTATTTGAAGATTTGATGAGATCTTAATTGACATTCTAGTAGGATTAGATTTAGGGTTTCTAAGCCTATAAATATAGATTGATTAGGGCATTTTATGTAGAGAAGATGAAGAACGGCTGAAAAGAGATGTTTTTGTAGGAAGAGAGCTTTTGTAATTCATATTGAACTTTGAATAAAGAAGATAAGTTGGAAGTATTTCTTGTGTTTGATTGTGCTTTTTATTTTATTTCTTTTTTCTCAAAGATCTTGTATTTGTTTTTTGAATTGTTTGGAACCTAAAAATCCTAACATCCTAGCAAGAATAAATTTGAAATTTCATACATAAAATGCATTGGTTTTAGAAGCATAGAATAAAGCATGCTTCTTGATATTCTATTCTAAGAGAGCTAGCAATTGAGGCAAAAAAAAACGGATTAGTAAAGTCCGATTAGGATGCGTTTGGTGAGAGCTAATTTAAGTGGTAATTTTAAATTATCATGAAATATTATCATACTTGCTTAGATGCAAAAAATATTCTCGAAAATATAGGATTACTATGGTAATCCTAAATTGCCATAAAATATTCTCGTCTAATATAAATGAGCCATGACCATCCACAGCCAGCCTCCCTTGCCACCTGCCGGCCGGCTGGCCCCGCCGCCGATCGTTGGTCGTCCGCAGGCCGGTTGGCCTTAGTTAGTCGTTGGACGTCCGCCGAACAGCCATGCCTGTCGTTCGTGTTGGCCTCGCCGTCATCCACCGACCCTCTTCCGGTCTCGCCGCGGGTCGCCGGTTGCACATACATATATTACCGGGAATGATTAAAGTAGTCAACATCACAGAAACATTTGATACACGAGGCACGAAAGTTACAATTGGCCGAAAGGGCCCAATCATATGGATTCGGCTATTACATCCAATGGTTCAGATCCATCCACAATAGAAATGAACGGTCGAGAATTGTGTGAAACAGAAGGCCTTTGATATTGATGTATTCTACATGTTTTGCATGTAGGATTTGTGGGCAAAATCCACGGAGGGCTGCCATGCTATCATAATCCAAATAGCAACTACTCTTTTTCCCTGTCTCAAATTCATCATCTCCTTTGTTGTGACGGGCAACTGGGGCTCTTCAGGAAACTCCAGCTCACTTTAAAGGTCAGTCCTTGATGTTATGCTCATCTTTTTAACTTTCATTTTGCTCTTTTTAATCTTATGAGTTGTTTAATGAGTCTAATCAATAAAGAAGAAAGGGATTGTTGAAGATCAGAACCCATCAAAATAAATGCTTGGTTCACTACAATAAGCCAAGCCCTAAATGAATGCTTAAAAACGATTAAGCCTTCTTGTTCGCTGTTATTATTCCCTCCGATTTCACAATTCTTCTTCACAATACTTGTTAAGAAGGGGATGACTTTTCTATACTCTAAAATTCTAAATATTTTAAATTCTTTATTTAACCCATTGATACTTTTCAACAATTTCTTGAAATTTAAAAAAGCATGAAGAAAATACTTGCTGGAAAATGTAAATGAGGATTAAGTTAAGCTAGGAACTTTATATTTAAGTATATTGGTAATTCAGGGGTTGGAGTAGCACATTGGTGGGAGCTTGGAATAGCAAATGGGGGAGATCCGGGATCGAGCCCGGGTCCCCCCATTAATGAGGGGGTGGCTAATTTATCCCATCTATTATCTAAAAGAAAAAGTATTTCAGTAATTCAAGCATGCTTTTTGACAGTGATTTAAGAGCCGTAGATTTGGATATAGAAAATATTCTGATTATTATTATTGATTTCACAAATATTACAATACACTACATCCGTGTTACTCTCTCTCTCTCTCTCTCTATACACACACACACACACACATACACACACAAAGAGAAGGCTTATCCTTAAGGATAAAAATGAATGAGTAAGGCTTATCCTTAAGATAAGGATTATCCTTAAGGATAAGGACGAAAATAAAGCATATACAGTAGAATACTTATGTACCAACTACACTATACAACTACACTTACCAGCCCCCTCAACCACATAGTAGACGAAGGCGACTAAGAGTTTGGAATATGCAACTTGCAAAACGAAGATGATGAAGAACAACATATCTAATGCATCGAGCAAGGCGAACATATGCCTCTAGTCTCTTTCTCCTGAGTAAGGTGGACCGGTAAACATGTAGTCACTTTCACGTAACCTAGGCAGAATTGTGCCTTGAGGTCACTTTCGCCGGAGATACCAGAAAGAGATGATTATGCTGCTGAGAAGCGTCGTAGAAAAGACGACGACAATACCGGAGTTAGCAACAATTGGAAAGTTGGTACTCAAGCAGGCAAAGAAGTTTGTACAGGAGCAAGTTTAGCGCGAAGGAAGGCCGACGTGAGGAGGTCCTGTGTAAAAAAGGCCGACACATGGAGGATGGCCGACGTTGTAAGGTGCTGCGTAAAGAAATGCCGACATGCAGAGAAAGGCCAAAGCTGGAAAGTCCTGCATAAAAAAGGCCGAGGCATAGAGAAGAGTTGACCTGAGGAGCTCCTGTTAAGAAAGGCCAAAGCGTGGAGAAAGGGCCGACACGAGAAGGTCATGCGTAAGACAGGCCGAGGAAGAACAATGCTGAAAGGTCCTACATAAGAAAGGTTGAAGCGCGGAGAAAGGACCGGCGCAAAGGAGGGCCGAGGGAGCATTATTGCTTGAGTCGACGAGAGAGCTCAGGGTCAAGGACATGAGAGAGCTCGATGGGGAATTTTTTCGCGCAGTTTATGGGTGAGGAATCCTCTGGGCTCAATGAGAGGTGCAGGAGAATGGCTGAAGCCTTAGGAACTCGAAGGCCGAGAGCATGAAGGCTCGAGGGGGCAGTAATGCTTGAGAACTTGAGTGCCAAGAGAGAAGGCTTGAAGGAGTATGATGATGCTAATAGGTGGGAACTCCCCAGATCATGACACATGGCAGATGACGTGTCCCGGGGCTCACGCAAACAGGGCAAACACTATGCGTTGGAAACCCTCTCCGGGCTATCTCCCCGAGGTTTGCCCCGACCTCCTGTGGGTCCCTGAACGCTCTTATGCACACCTTACAAATAATCATTGGTTCGCTTGTGCGTTTCAGCCCTCCTACACGCGGAGCTTCCTCAGCCCTCCCATCTCGCCTCCGAGCTATCACAGAACCGAGCTTCCTCGGCCTCCTGCTCGCCTCCAAGCCTCCCTCCGAGCTAAGCCTCCCTGGTTCTACCGAGCAACCAAGAACGCAGAGCCCAAGCACCAACGCCACGGCTCCGCGTATCTCGCCAGAAGCGAGATATCCGCCACCCAACATCCCGCGTTCCACGTCGTCGTATCCCCCCCATTAACGAGAGTATCTCGTCAATAATGGAGGGATCCCGTCATTCACGTAGGCGTAACGTCAGGGGCGTAACTGACGGCGAAGATCTCGCGCCAGCTCGCTCCAAGCGACCACTATAAAAAACCCTCTCCCAGACGACTCAAGTAAGGCAATTTTAACCCAACAAGCCGCTACTCTTCTCAAATACCTCGGCTAACTTGATCGTCGGAGGGTCCACGGTGGTACAACCACCCGGGAATTCTTTGCAGGTTAAATCAAGCCCACTGAGATCCACACGCTCAGGGAGATAACCTTCAATATAATTCTCAGCCGTCCATCAACGCTCACGACAGATCGACGGAGGACAACATCTGAAGGAGATCCTAACCTCCATCAGTCGGCGCTGTCTGTGCGAATCGAAGTAATTCCACTCATCAAAAGTTGATCTCCCGATCTCGAACTCATGGCGAGTGATCACCGTGACGATCCGAGCACAAGCCGCCGCCCTCCCCACAACGGAGGCGCGGACTGATCCACTCCTCCCCCTAACGCTATTCACGCCCTCTCCGCACGGATCGACAGGCTCACGTCCATTGTGGATGCCCTTGTCCGCGTCCAAACGGCAAGACAAGCCCCCCATGTCGTCGTTCCTGCTCCACAGAATCACGACCTCCGCAGAGGGGGAAATGACACTGCTCATGCTGGCACCGCTGAACAGCGTCTTGCTATCTCCGACAGCCATAGGTCCTCCATGGCAACCAATTCAATGATCCATTGGGCGCCTCACAGCTCCACGCCGAGGTCTCGTGAAAGAGCTCCCCGCCTCAAGGCCCATCACGCCCCCGTCCCTCCCGAGGCGGTGTCGGTCAGCTCGCTTGCTCCCAGGCATGGCCGGCACCCTCTCCCTCGACGGGGTCGCGCAAGCGGCACTCACCGCGATAACTTAAGAACGGCCTCGCCGGGGGATCCGAGGAACCTGATAGAACGGAACCGGAGCCGCAGTCAGCTGCAGGCCGCCAGCGGGAAGGGCCATAACTCCGATTACGCCGAATCCTTAGGATACCACGACCGTCTCGACGCCCTCAAAAAGAAAATCGAGGGTATATATCGGGAGGGTCATCTTTCAAACAAGGGGGCCAGGCATACTGCCGACTCGCTTACAAAGCCCTTCACTGAAGAGCTGCTCATTGTCCGCTTCTCATCCAGAAACAAGCCTCCAAAAGTGGCCCTCTTTGACGGGAAGTCCGACCCGAAAGACCATCTGGACGCGTTTACTGTGGGAATGAACTTCCAGGACAACTCCGACGCTGTCCAATGCCGAGCGTTCCCCGCCACTCTCATCCGGACTGGACGAGATTGGTTCCGAGGACTCACACCATGCTCCATCTCTATCTTAATGAGCTGGCCACCCAGTTCCTCGGACATTTCGTCGGGAACAGACGACAGAAGCGGACCGTCGATTACCTCTTCACTATAAAGAGCGGGGACAAGGAATCCTTTAAAGGATATGTCACTCGCTTCTACAGCGCTCTTCTTAAAGTCCCCGAGCACCGGAACGAAACTGTTATCATAGCTCTGAGGTCAGGTCTTAGGCACGAGTGGCTCCGCTCCTTTGCATTGGCGCAACCTAAGACTATGGCCGAGGTAAAAGCTTGGACCGGGCGGGAAATCCAGCTCGAGTCCGAAGTAAACGCAAACCTCCCCCGGGGCGACCAGGCCGACCAAAAGAAGAGGGGCAGAGAAGAGAAGAAGAAGGTCGACCAGCCAAACCCATACTCCCCGAAGTTCCAGGAGTATACTCCGCTCAACATCTCTCAGACTGAGCTGTTGGAGGAGACGAAGGGCGAGCGATTCTTCAAGCTCTCTCCGGTCACTAATAGAGAGCCAAACGGACTCGAGGCCTGTACTGCGCCTTCCATAGGTCGTAGGGACACCCTACCGAGAACTGTAAACAACTCCGCGATTACATCGAGGCGTTGATTCGCTCGGGCCACCTAGCAAAGTACATGTGGGAAAAGCGACAGACGGACCAGGAGCAAGAGAACCATCCCCCTCCCGGCGAATTGACGATCGACCAAATCATGGTTGTATCCTCGGGGGGTGCGCCTGGAGTCGGCGAGATTCGCCACCTCCTGCCGGTTGAGGGAGCTAGCGACCAGCCCCGGAAGAAAAACAAAGCAGCCGAGCCTATCACCTTCACCGACAAAGACCTCCATAGAATATCCTTGCCTCACAACGATCCCCTCATGATTACAGCACGGGTCCACCGCCACGAGGTCCAAAGGATACCGGTCGACTTGAGAAGCTCGGCGGACATCCTTTTCTATGACTGCTTCTTGCGTATGGGGCTCGGCCCGTCAGACCTGAAGCTAACCACCCACATTCTGCTAACCACTCTATCCCGGCAGAGGGAGTAGTTACCCTCCTTAACATTGGGGAGGCGGGCCATACGAGAACCGTACCTGTGGAATTCATCGTCGCCAGGATTCCCTCGTCCTACAATATCCTCCTGGGACGCCTGATGCTAAACTTCCTTCGGGCCCACATTTCAACCTACCACCTCGCGATCAAGTTTCCATTGGAGCAAGGGGGAATAGGCCGGGCCTACGGGAACCAGCAAATCGCCAAGATTTGCTTCACGGAGACATCCACCTCCGAGGAGCGAATCGACGACCTTAGAAGCGCGAGCGATTTCCAGGGGTCCTTAGATACCCGTGACGAACAAAAAGAAATCTGAAGGCCCTGGTGGAGGCGTCAACAGAGGTCCCTTTCGTTGAAGGGAACAATGAATGAACTGTCCAGATCGGATCCCTCTTAACGGGAGCCCAGCTCGAAGACTTGGTACACTTTCTCCGAGGAAACTCGGATGTGTTCGCATGGGCGCCCACCGACATGCCTGGGACAACCCCAAGGTAATCTCGCATAAGCTCGGGGTCGACCCGACGGCCCGACCCGTCAGGCAAAAGAAACGAAGCTTCGCCCCTATCAAACAAAAGGCGATCGAGGACGAGATCGATAGGTTACTTGCAGCCAACTTCATTCGAAATGTGGCCTACTCGGAATGGCTAGCGAATGTGTTATGGTTAAAAAAATCAAGCGGGAAGTGGTGCATGTGCGTCGACTTCACAGATCTCAACAAGGCATGCCCGAAAGACAACTATCCCCTCCCTTGGATAGATCAGCTTGTCGACAGCTCGGCAGGCCACGAATTGCTCAGCTTCATGGATGCTTTCTCCGGCTACAACCGGATCCGTATGAACCCGGCAGATGAGAAGCTTACCGCCTTCACAACGGACCAGGGGGTATACTGCTACATAGTGACGCCCTTCAGCCTCAAAAACGCAGTAAATACATGCTACCGCCTGGTCAACAGAATGTTCAAACCGCAGATCGGGAGAAACATGGAAGTTTACGTCAACGACATGCTCGTAAAATCGACCTCGTCCGACGAGCACGCCAAAGATCTTGGCGAGACATTCGATATTCTCCGCAAGTACAAAATGAAGCTGAATCTCGCCAAGTGTGTGTTCGAGGTCACTAGCGAGAAATTCCTCAGGTTTATGGTCACCCACTGAGGAATTGAGGCTAACCCGGAGAAGATCAGCGCCATCCTCAACATAGCCACGCCAAAGAGCAACGTAGAGATCATGCGACTCACGGAGAGAGTGGCTGCCCTTAGTCGCTTCATGTCAAGATCCGGGAAAAAGTGTCTCCCGTTCTTCAAAGCCCTGAGGAAAATCCCAAAGTTCGAATGGTTGGAGGCTTGTCAGAACGCTTTCGAGCAACTCAAGGTGCACCTGACAACTCCCCCACTGCTCACCCGGCCTGTTGAGGGAGATGAGCTTTTGTTGTACCTTGTGATGTCCGATCATGCTGCGGGCTCGGTGCTCGTCCGAGAAGTCGAAGGGGCACAGAAGCCGGCCTACTACGTGAGCCACGTATTTAAGGATGCGGAAACAAGGTACCCGGCCATTGAAAAAATTGTCTTGGCGCTTATCGTGGCCTCAAGGAAGCTGCGGTACTACTTCCAGGCACACACCATCCTCGTCCTCACCGAGCGTCCCCTAGAAGCTATTCTCGCCTCCCCCGAGTCATCTGGTCGTCTGGAGAAATGGAGGTGGGAGTTATCTCATTTCGACATCAAATACCGCCCAAGGCAAGCTATCAAAGTATAAGTCCTGGCAGACTTTATTATCGAATGTACTATCCCCAATAAGGAGGCAGTGTCGGCGTCCATCCCCGGGTCCCAACCCTCGGTCGAGTAAGGGCCCGACTCTGTCCCCGATTGAGTCCTATACGTCGATGGATCCTCTACCGAGGAGGGGAGCAGTGCCGGCCTTATCATTCGTGGCCCGAACGAGGCAGAGATGGAGTAATCTTTGAAGCTCGGGTTCAGAGCTTCAAACAACAACGCGGAGTACGAGGCCTTACTAGTTGGACTACGAATCGCCTACGGAGTGGGGGTGAATACGATCCGAATTCGCAGCGACTCCGTCCTAGTCGTAGTCCAAGTGACCGGCCGTTTCGAGGCTCG
The DNA here is from genome assembly GCA_030015575.1 of Agapanthus africanus. Classification (NCBI taxonomy): domain Eukaryota; kingdom Viridiplantae; phylum Streptophyta; class Magnoliopsida; order Asparagales; family Amaryllidaceae; genus Agapanthus; species Agapanthus africanus. The sequence continues at coordinate 866,310,402 of JASDDO010000024.1, read as the reverse complement.
GGAGCCATTAATGGTGAAGTACTTACCCGATGTTTCGACGAAGTTCAATTGGAGCAGATTCCTTGGCACCTAAACGCCCAGGACGAAGCTCTGAGCAAGCTATCCTCCTCCTATATGGCTAACAATAAGAGGAATATCCTCTTTGAAGTCTTGCCACGGCCCAGCGTGGAAGACAGGGAGGAAGCACTTCAAGTATACACTACTCAGGAGGAAGGCCGGGATTGGAGGAAGCCCCTCGTAGAGTTCCTGAAGGAAGGTACTCTCCCAGAAGATCGATAGGAAGTACGCCACCTCCGAGCCAAGGCCCGCCATTTCATCTGGAGCAACGGAAACCTCTACAAGAAGTCATACACGCAACCTCTACTTCGTTGTATCGACCCCCATGAAGCCGACTACATCCTGCATGAGATTCACGAAGGGGTCGGTGGAGCACATCAAGAGGCCCGCATCTTAGTCCAGAAGACGCTACTCCAAGGATACTATTGGTCGACGATTCATCAAGACGCTCAGAAGCTCGTCAGAAGATGCAAAAATTGTCAACTCCATAGCAGCATACCCCGTCTTCCGGCTACCGAGCTAATGGCCCTGACCTCCCCCTGGCCGTTTGCCCAGTGGGGAATGGACATGGTAGGCTAACTCCAAACTGGCACGGACGGGCACAAGTACATCCTCGTCCCGGTAGACTTTTTTATGAAGTGGATCGAGGCTGTCCCGAGAAAACCGGACGCCACCAGGACCATCAAATTCCTGCAGAACAACATAATATCGCGGTTTGGGGTCTCGAGGTATATTGTTACCGACCACGGGACGAACTTTGAAAATGAAAAAGTCAAAAGATTCTGCAACGAGTACCACATACTAATGAAGTTTGCCGCGGTAGCGCATACTCAATGCAACGGGCAGGCCCAGGTCGCTAACTGAGACATCATTCGAGGTCTTCGAACTCGTCTGGAAGGAAGACAGGGCAGCTGGGTCAAGAAACTACCCCGGGTTTTATAGGCCCTACGCACATCGAAGAAGACCCCCACTGGAGAGACCCCCTTCAATCTTTGCTATGGCACCAAGGCGATGGACCCAGCTGAGATTGGACTGCCCGGTTATAGAGCCGAGAATTTCGACGACGAAGTAAACACCTTGGCACTCCGGACTAATTTGGACATCTTGCTAGAGAAGCGGGATCGGGCACAGATCAAAGCCGCCGCTTATCAACAACAAACTGCCGGATACTATAACACACGAGTCAAGTATCGCACCTTCAAGACTGAAGATTTGGTCCTAAGGCGAAACGAATTTGTAAACTAAGGCAAGCTGCACAAGTTTTCCCCAAAGTGGGACGACCCATTCCTCGTCTCCGAGGTATTGCCCGGCGGAGCCTATCGCTTGCAAAACGCGGCGGGTCGTAAGTTTCTGCGACCTCACAACGCCGAAAAGCTCAAATTGTACAAGTGAATTCGAAATTTGTATATGTGAATATATGTTTCTTTTTTACCAAAGCGATGTAAATTTTTCTTTTAAGTCTTCTAAATTAGAAGAAACTTCTTCAATATGTTTCCCTCTTCCTCGGTTCAAAGGTCATTGATCTCGTTTTATGAACATACTCAAACACGTAAAGAGGATAAAAAGGAGACAATATCACGTCGCAAAAGAGGAATTTTATTCATCAAAGGTATTATGGGCTCCCCAACCTTACACAAAAAAATTAAAATTACAACAGAGGGGGAAGGGGGTCGAGAAAGCACTGCTGATGGTACTCCGAGGAGATCTCCGCCAGCCGAGCACTGGCCTCCTCAGCCTGCTCCCTCAGATGCTGCCCAAGTACCCGGGACACTATGGAAGCACCCGAACTCCCATCCGCCGTGCAAGAGTCCGCGATCTGCCTCTTTTGGAAACACTTCAAAAGAAGGGCCGCCGATCGATCATGCATGTTCTTCGAGATGAGGCCGCGGACGTAGAGCATGTGCAGATTATCGAGCGGCTTGTCCTGCAGCTGCAGAGACAGGGCGTTGAACAAACCCGGGGACATCCTCCAAATAGCGTACATGAGCAATTGGAGGAAAGGAGACCGCCGGGGAAGTAGGCGGTCGAAGTAGTCCTCTATGCATTCGACCACAGTCCGGTACGTCTCCTCCGTGCTCTCCTGATCATAGAGGTACACGTCATCGCGGGAGATGATCTCTCCGATGGAGTAGATGAACCCGGCCATTTTCAGAAAAGCAACGCTGAAAGAAACCTAAATACCTTCTCTATTTATAGCCTCAACAGAATCCCCAGGGGCCGAAATTTGCGAGTGCATGGGCGCGAATCTTAGGATATTTTCATATTTCCCAATACATGGCTACCGCATGATGGCCATCCCGTATCTCACGGTCAACCAAAGTCGGAACGATGCGGATCTTGGAGCGCCTCGCCTGTGCGTTTCAGCCACATGTTTCCGTCACTCTTCCCGATTTTCTTCTTTCAAGTCGAGGTAGATTGAACGACGCCTCGTAAAAGCAAGAAGAAGTTTAAGAAAGCCCTCATCAAGAGGCCACCGAGTAGCTTCCCAGCTCGGTCAATCCTTGGCGGGTAGCTCCGACCCATCTACGTCAAGGATCGAAAGCCCTCACTAAGAGGCCACTGAGCAGCTTCCCTGTCCGGTCAATCCTTGGCGGGTAGCTCCTACCCATCTACGCCAAGGATCGAAAGCCCTCACCAAGAGACCACCAAGCAGCTTCCCTGCTTGGTCAATTCCTGGCGGGTAGCTCTTATCCATCCACGCCAAGGATCGAAAGCCCTCACCAAGAGGCCACCGAGCAGCTTTCCTTGCCGGTCAATTCTTAGCAGATAGCTCCTACCCATCAACGCTAAGGATCAAAAGCCATCACTAAGAGGCCACCGAGCGGCTTCCCTGCTCGGTCAATCCTTAGCGGGTAGCTCCTACCCATCAACGCTAAGGATCAAAAGCCACCACCAAGAGGCCACCGAGCAGCTCCCCTGCTAGGTCAATCCTTAGCGGGTAGCTCCTACCCATGAACGCTAAGGATCAAAGCCCTCACCAAGAGGTCACCGAGCAGCTTACCTGCTCGGTCAATCCTTAGCGGGTAGCTCCTACCCATGAACGCTAAGGATCAAAGCCCTTACCAAGAGGCCACCGAGCAGCTTCCCCGCTCGGTCAATCCTTAGCGGGTATCTCTTACCCATCAACGCTAAGGATCAAAGCCCTCACCAAGAGTCCACCGAGCAGTTCCCCTCTCGGTCGATCCTTAGCGAGTAGCTCCTACAGATCTACGCTAAGGATCAAAGCCCCCATCCATAGGCCACCGAGCAACTTCACTACTCGGCAAACGCCGATCAATTCTAACTTGGCTATTGTTTAACTTACGCTAAGGGAAGTGGTCGCCGGTCCGACTCAAAGGAGTGGGTGAATCTCGGCCTACCTACACTGAAGAATCTCCCGATGTATTCTAAGCAAACGATCGCCACCTTGACTTCAGAGGCGGGAGGGGACTGACCTTCCTGCACTTAGCGATTAACTGGCTTACACTCGGCGGACGATCGACATCTAAGAGACCGGTCATCGACCTACGGATTGACTCTTGGGATGAGGAAAACACGAACAAGCTCACGTTAACGAGCACAAGAAAACATTGCCACGAAGAAAAATAAAAAAATAGCTTTATTCACGATCTGAAAGTCTTTACAAGGTACTATGGGCTCCTCAGCCTTGCAAAAATTGCCCGAAGGCTTACAAAATTCAAAAAGAAAAAAGAAGGCAGGAAGGCTCAGGTCTTGGAACCGGGGAGGATCTCGACCTGCTCAACGCCGGCGTCGGGAGCCGGGGTGACGGCTTTTGGGTCGGCGCTCCCACCAGGATCCTAGGCGCCGGGAGCCGGGCTGACGGCTTTTGGTTTGGCGCTCCCGCTAGGAGCCTTAGCGCCGGGAGCTGGGGTGACGGCTTTTGGGTCGGCGCTCCCACCAGGAGCCTTATCTCCAGCACTCCCACCGGTGGCCTCTGTAGGGTTACTAGGCATACGCACAAGGGTCTATAAGGCATCAACCATGCACGATTTAAAAATTAGCCGTGCCGAACAACCCTAAACCAAGATCTTAGACTAGAGATTAGGCGAAACAAAGCATGTTAAACACTTTAACATCTAAGAGTTTGGGATTACAACCTTTGTAGTCCGGTCCTTCACTTCATAAGCTCCGTGTTGTGGTCCCTTCGCTGCGATCATCAAGTTCCGGACCCTTGAGAGGCTCCACGAAGAGAAAGATGTGTTAGTTGTATGTATGCCCTAGAGGCCAGTATTGTACAGATGATGTATATTATATTGGATGCTTGGACATATATAGAGATGACTTTCTTGCTCGACATGATAGTATGCTATCTGGTTGCTATTTATCTTAACATGTACACTAGTCTCTTTATACTTTCTTATAGTTACATGTTGGTAAAGCCCTTAGGATTTGTACTTGACTACCTGGACTATGATGCAGATCATACTAGTGGGGACATGGTAGTCCATAAGTATATCCTTCAAGGTCCCTAGTCGTGGGTGTATCGAGACGGGGCATCGATATACCAGAGTAGACTAGCGTATACGCTTCTCGACCCATGTGATGGGCGATGGATGATCCCATATCCATTGGTGTTTGACATCAGAGATGGTATACGGGTGCTCAGTGGAGACTGAGTACACTGGACGGACTCGCCGAGAACTCCCAGATGGTATTATACCTCACGTCAGATGGCAGTTCTCAGGTGACACTTGTACAGGTTAGTCTGTAGACCCGAGATCGTCATAGAGTCTTGTGTGATTCCCACTGTGCTTTGATCTCCACCTTACCACGTCCATGAGGGCGTGCAAAACGGTGGTCTTTGGGTACAGTCCCGAGTCACATGGAGGCAATGAGCGATAGGAGGGGTTTCGTCTCTCCCGGTATTGGGAGTTGATGTTGCGCTGTGCTCGATTGGCCGTAGCAGGGAAGTCCCTGGCCAGGGCTGATCAAAGATTTACAGGTAAGTGTTACCAGTAGTTTCTCGACCCGTTACGAGCCTCACATCGGCACGACTTATCGGGTTATTGGGGTCTGACGTATACCACCCCTAGACTTGATATGCGACGTATCAGACGAAGAGACCGGACTGTACGGTAAGTGTTACTGGTCGGATTCGCAGGAGTGTGAGCGGGCTAGCTCGTCGATCTTCTGATCTCTCAATACCCGGGTGGCCGTTACGTTTAGCAGACCGCTTGCGGCTTGTGGGTGCTTGATATGATCATCATCTGCTACCGGCGTATTGACGAGTCTTTAGAGTCCTACACAGAGGTTTCCTGGCTCAAGCGAAACGAAATAGGAGCGCATATGAGATATGTGCAGGACCGAGAATAATGCGTGTATGTGATACCGCATTTCATTCTCGCGATATATGTTTCGATTGGTTATATTCGATATGACCTAGTTATCGAATCATTGATTCGATAAATCGATACATTAGATTCTAGTCGGTTATGTGCGACATGACCGGATCATTGAATCAAATGTTGATTTAATGATTTAATGCATAATTATATATTTGATATATTGCATTGCATTAACTAGTATTGGTTCACTTTAAACGGATTTTTCTCACTTGATGCACATTGTATATGTGATATGCTTTAGTGCACTACTTTGTATCATGTTTGATGATACTTGATAATGTGATTAAGTGTAAAGGGTTAAACCATGGTTAAGTGATGATTAGGGTTTTGGTTTCTCATTTATTTATTTGTTTATTTATTTGAAAGGATTAAGTTAAGAATGGTGGCTTATTTTGGAGCTATGTTGAAGCTTCATGAAGCTTTGACAAAGTCCACCATCCTTATCTCATCCTTAACCCTAACCACACTTACTAACCTTGGTTTAATCTCTACACTGGACCATGGTCAAGATATGATAAGTATTCATATTAGTTTTATTTTATTTTTTTTTTTAAAAAAATAGAAAAGACTTATCATTCTTGCTTCATCTTCATCTTCTTCTTCTTCAAGCTTGCTACAACAATGGCAACTTGAGATCTAGTGAGATAAATCAAATTCTAAAGTGAACCCACCTCCTATTTCTTCACCCTCTATCTCTTGCCAAGTTGTTTTGGGTGTTTACTTCACAAGTTTCACAAGTTTGTGAAGTCGGAGCTTGAGTTTGTGCAACCTCGACGTAGATCGTCTTTGACACGAAGCCGACGACCTATTCCGCACGTTTCTCCGATGAAGCCGTCACGAGAGTTCAAGCTTCAAGATGGACAGCGAGAGGACGCCCTTGCGGAGCCGTGGAGGTGGATATCCGGATCTACAAAGGTTGTAATTTCCGTATCCCAGTAGTTAAGTGTTAACTAAGTTTTCATTTCGCCTAAACATCTAGTTTAAGATCCGTAGTCTAGGGTTTCTCGGCACCAAACAATTTAAATTGGCATGTTCGATGCCTTGGGAGACCTTACTAGAGTGCCTAGGAACCCTACAGTGGTATCAGAGCCTAGCTAGAGCCTTAGGCGAAGTCCAGACGGAAATTGAAGTCCGATCGAACCAAAACTTAACCCGGAAATATGCTCTCTGTCCAATTTTTTAAAATCTGGTATTTTTCCAAATTAAAAATATCCAGAAAATCAAGCAGGGTTTTATAAGAATTACTGAAAATTTCGTGGGCCCAAGTCCATTTTTCCAGCGCGGATCCGCGGCCTGAGCAATAGCTCAGGCGGCGGTTCAGCGGCCGTACGGACATAATGTTTGAATCTTTTTCCACAGTAATTCTTAGTTTCCAGTGCTAATATTTCTGGGAATTTTTAATAATTTTTACAGAGTTGAATTTTCTGTGTTGTTTTGGGGATTCGGTGTTTCGATCGGGGTATCAAATTTTGTCTGTGTGGCTTTCCGGATAAATTTTAGAATATGTTAAAAAGTTCGACCGGATATAAATACCCAATTTTTCCCCTGTCGGGAAATTTCCAAGTGTTGGATTTTTCCGTAGTTTAACGACGTTCTAAGTAGTGCAAGTAACGCGATGGTCCCTCTAGAAGACAACAAACCTTAACTCGATTATGTGACCGTCTTGAACTGCCCTTTGAACCTTCGGGTTTGGGGCAGTACGGCGTGCCACATGTGAGGCGTTGACTTGACCCTTCTACGGCTGGACCGTTGGTACTGAGGTACGAACTGAATGTTGTTAGACTTATTTCATGTGTTGATCTGTATTGGGAAAACTTGGGTGTTCGATTGTTCGATCGGAAAGTTTAACATTTTCTGTTTATCTGGAATGTGATACAATAATTGGAATTCACAAGTAGTTATGAGATAACTGAATGAATGTTATAAATCTAGCAATTTAGTCCCATATGATATTGAAAAGAGTTTTCGATAATGAGACTAAAATGCGGGATTTATATCTGATTAGGCATGTGATGTCTAAAGCAGTTGCGGATTCCAATTGTTGTAGTTTTACACTTTCTTTTCTGTGACCGTAAGTGTAGTATGTTCATATCGCCGGTTTCGTTGCTATACGTCAACGACAATTGGGGTATGCATACTTACTTACGTTGATGACATGTGATGTTATGTGTTGCTGGATATGTTATATTGGATCGTCGTGTTCGAATAGCCGGGGGTTTTTATGTGAGATGAGTGTTTTTCATTTTCATTCATGTAAAAACTTGTATGTAATATTCTTTTATTTGGGGCGCTTCCAGGTAGCGGAAGTTGTCACCCTTTGTATATTATTTACTTTTCCGCATTAGGATAGACCCAAGGAGGGGAGCACAAGTAACCGGGTTCTGGGGTCCAGTGGGAGACCAACTCGAGGAGTCGAGTCCGGGTCTCCTAACCCTAGGATTGGCAGGGTTGCTTGCCGCTCTCGTAGGGGTCTAGGGGGTAGGATTGGCTATTCATCACGACCGTGGAATCCGTGTTTTATACTGGCTCGTATTGAAAACATGGACGTCCTAGTATATCCAATATTTCATATGTTTATTCTGCTGCGATATCTGTGATGTGATTCTGTGATGGATATAGTATATAGTATATATGATATATTATATAGACGTTACTTATGTTTTACACCCGCGCTAGCCCTGCCCCGCTCTGTCGTTAGTTACCTAACCTAACGGTGCACGAGGGGATATCGAGGCGAATGCGGATGGTATAGGTGTACGTCATATCTATCTGTGATGTTTAGGTATTTAAATGATGGGACTTCATTAATGCGATTAATGAAAGAAAAGAAACCTATGATGTTGTAGAATCAGATTTTAAAATAAAACAGGTAGCTACAGTTCTTGCTTTGCATAGCGGTATATATGATATACCCTGCACCTTATTCGATGAGGAAAGGACCGAGATCCCTTCACCGGGAGTGACTCCTTTAGCAATAACTGGCAGATGCTACACACTCGGTTTGCTTTTGACTGCTTTTGAGTTTTTGCTTTGCACAGCGATATATATGATATATCCCGCACCTCATTCGACGAGGAAAGGACCGAGATCCCTTCACCGGGAGTGATTCCTTTAGCAAAACTAGAAAAGCCTCAAAATCGCTCCATTTCAAAACTTCATTTGATTCTACAACGATATCAAGTTCATTACGCTCATGGTTTTATGAAAACCTGCGTAGCCCTCCGTCATTTCAGATAAATCCTACTTAGTATTCGTGCTACGTTTGTTGACCTCCGTCAAGACGTAGTGTGCGGTAGCTAACTAGTATTTGTCTGCTTATGCATATGATGCAGATTGGATTAGGGTAGTCGTACGACCTTGTTGACCTCCGTCAAGGGTCGTGCGGGTGGGTTTGATTCAATCAAGAAATGACGGGTTGAACTTGACTTGCACCCTGTGGTTTGTTGACCTCCGTCAAGGTCATAGGATGCTTGGGGCAAAATATTATCGGGAATTTCAAGTGTTGAAATTTGCAATGAGATTGCATACCTTCTATGAGATAGTTGGATCCCGATACCCGCTGCGAGTAAGAGTTACTCCTAGGAGAGTTTTACACATTACAATTAGCCGATCAAGTAGGTGTCTAGAAAGGTGTTAACGAGGTTACGCCTCTGGGAAAACGAGGTTTACATTAATTAGGTTCGTACGAAAGCACGGGGGACCTCCCTCAAAGTACCGACACTGGCCTGGCTGAAAGATTGGCGAACCTGTAGTGTGTAATTAATCCCGGCTAGTTTTTCCTTTTAGGGTTTGGAGGAAGATTTGATAAAAAGCAGTGGGAGCCATCCTGATTAGATAAGATAATAACCAATCTGATCTTGCACGAGCATACGCTAAAGTGTTTTCTTCTCTCTCTCTCCAGGTAGCGACCATTTCATGCCCTAATGAAGATAATAATATGGATGTATTGACCAAACCCGCATGTTATACTGTGCTGGGGAACGTTGGTTCCGTTTTTTCCTATAAGAGTTATACGACTGAACAGGATATAGGGGAATACCAGGATTCCCATGCCACCCGAATGAAGAAAGTACATGATGATGCATTTTCTTCGGGTGTGTTCGTTACTGAGAACTGTTTCTCCATTTGCTCTACGTCCTGGGTATTGGATACCGGGTCAGGATCCCATATATGTAATCAGTTACATGGGCTTAGGAAAGGTAGAGAACTTGGAGAAGGTGATAAAGACATTAGAGTTGGAAATGGTGCAATTGTTGCAGCTAAGACTGTCGGAGAATATCACCTTGTATTACCAACTGGTAATACATTGGTTCTGAACGAATGCTATTACATGCCGAACCTGATATGCAACATTATATCGGTTTCTTTATTGAGTAAAGAGTGATATAATTTTATATTGCAGGACAATGTTATGAACATTTTCCGTGATCAAAAGTTGGTTGGATCAGGCACGTTGTGCAATGGCATTTATGTTCTAAATCAATCAACAGTTCTGAGCATAACAAACACACACAAGAGGAAGAGTTCTGAACTCAACGAATCCTTCTTGTGGCATTGTAGACTGGGTCACATCAATGCGACACGACTAGCTAAGTTGCATAAGGATGGATATTTAAATCCGTTTGAACTTTCATCCTATGACACTTGCCAGTCATGTCTCAAAGGCAAGATGACCAAGACTCCGTTTACGGGACACGGAGAAAGAGTTACCGAACTCTTAGGACTAATACATAGTGATGTATGCGGTCCCATGTCTACACATGCCAGGGATGGTTCTTCATACTTCATTACATTCACTGACGATCTCTCTAGGTTCGGGTATGTGTTCCTGATGAAACACAAATCGGAAGCTTTTGAGAAATTTAGGGAATATAAACAAGAAGTTGAGAACCAAACCGGAAAAAGTATTAAAATTCTACGATCTGATCGAGGAGGAGAATACTTGAGCATTGAATTCCTGGACTTCCTAAAAGAGAATGGGATTCTCTCTCAGCTAACTCCTCCATATACACCACAGCACAACGGTGTATCGGAGCGGAGAAACCGCACCCTATTAGATATGGTGCGCTCTATGATGAGTGTAGCTGAGTTGCCTATTTCCTTCTGGGGATATGCACTGGAAACAGCAGCATACCTACTGAACAGGGTTCCCACCAAATCTGTGCCTACCACACCATATGAGATATGGGAAGGGAAGAGACCATATCTTAATTTTATAAAGATATGGGGTTGCCCGGCCTATGTCAAAAGACAAAAACCGGACAAACTCGAGGCAGGATCTGTTTTGTGTAAGTTTGTTGGATATCCCAAACATTCGCGAGGGTATATCTTCTACCACAGTGAGGAACAAAGAGTATTTGTTGCTCAACATGCCACCTTTTTAGAAAAGGAATTTCTTGCAAAAGAAATTAGTGGCTCTGAGGTAGAACTGGAAGAGGTTCCAGCTGAACAAAACACAATAGAAGATTTAGTGGAACCAGAGCATTCAGTAGCTTCCGACGAACCTCAGCCTCTCCGCTGATCTGGTAGGGTTTCTCGTCCACCTGAGAGATACTACGGTTTTCTCATTGATGGTGGAAGCGAGGATTGCATCATGGAGGATGATGACCCAACTAGCTTCGAGCAGGCCATCACGAGTGGGGACTCAGTGAAATGGCTGGATGCTATGCGGTCCGAGATGGATTCCATGTACACCAACAAAGTATGGACTTTGGAAGTTGCTCCTGAAGGGGTAAAACCCATTGGGAGCAAGTGGATCTTTAAGAAGAAACTTGGTGTAGATGGGAAAGTGGAGACTTTCAAAGCTAGACTTGTAGCAAAGGGTTTTCGTCAAAGACCAGGTGTGGACTATGACGAGACCTTTTCTCCAGTGGCTATGCTTAAATCCATCCGAATCATGCTTGCCATTGCTGCCTTTCATGACTACGAAATCTGGCAAATGGATGTTAAGACCGCCTTTCTAAATGGTGATTTAGAAGAGTGCGTGTACATGACTCAACCAGAGGGCTTCGTAGACAGTGGGAGCAGCGGGAAGGTGTGCAAGCTGCTTAAATCCATTTATGGATTAAAGCAAGCATCGCGGATTTGGAACATCTGCTTTGACGTCGTTATCAAAGAGTTTGATTTCGTCAAAAATCCAGATGAACCTTGTATCTACAAGAGGGTGGCAGAGAGTAAGGTTGTCTTCCTCGTATTGTACGTGGACGACATACTCTTGATAGGAAATGATATTCCTATGCTGCAATCGGTCAAGCTCTTCTTATCACAAAGATTCTCAATGAAAGATCTTGGTGATGCCTCCTGCATATTGGGAATTAGGATCTATAGAGATAGATCCAAACGGATTTTGGGATTGTCCCAATCCAGGTACATTGACACCATACTAAAGAGGTTTAGTATGGAAGAGTCCAAGCGTGGGAATATGCCCACGATCTCTGGAGTCACTCTCTCCAAAGAGATGTCTCCCAAGACTGATTTGGAGAGAGCTCGCATGCAAGGGATACCCTACGCTTCGGCGGTAGGCTCTATCATGTATGCGATGCTATGTACCAGACCCGATGTAGCATACTCACTAAGTGTAGTGAGCAGGTATCAAGCTGATCCTGGAGAGAGTCACTGGACAGCTGTGAAGAGCATTCTCAAGTACTTGCGAAAGACTAGAGATATGTTCTTGGTGTATGGTAACGGAGAACTCCAAGTGGAGTCCTTTACCGATTCGAGCTTCCAGAGTGATAAGGACGACTCTAAGTCGCAGTCGGGCTTTGTCTTTACCCTTTACGGAGGGACGGTTAGCTGGAAGAGTTCCAAGCAGGAAACCGTGGCAGACTCGACGATGGAGGCTGAATACATCGCTGCCAACGATGCTGCTAAAGAAGCTGTCTGGATCAAAAAGTTCATTACTGAACTTGGAGTGGTTCCATCCATTGAGCGTCCAATACCTTTGTATTGCGATAACAATGGAGCGGTGGCTTTGGCCAAGGAACCCAGGTCCCATCAGCCGTCCAGGCATATTCTGAGGCGGTATCACCTGATCCGGGAGATAGTTGATCGCCGGGAGATCGAGGTCAGGAGAGTTGACACGAAGAACAACACGGCGGATCCACTCACGAAGGCCATTCCCCAGATACAGTTTGAGAGACTCTTCGGGATGCTCGGTATGAGATACTACAGCAGCTGGCCCTAGTGCAAGTGGGAGATTGTTAGTTGTATGTATGCCCTAGAGGCCAGTATTGTACAGATGATGTATATTATATTGGATGCTTGGACATATATAGAGATGACTTTCTTGCTCGACATGCTAGTATGCTATCTGGTTGCTATTTATCTTAACATGTACACTAGTCTCTTTATACTGCCTTATAGTTACATGTTGGTAAAGCCCTTAGGATTTGTACTTGACTACCTGGACTATGATGCAGATCATACTAGTGGGGACATGGTAGTCCATAAGTACATCCTTCAAGGTCCCTAGTCGTGGGTGTATCGAGACGGGGCATCGATATACCAGAGTAGACTAGCGTATACGCTTCTCGACCCATGTGATGGGCGATGGATGATCCCATATCCATTGGTGTTTGACATCAGAGATGGTATACGGGTGCTCAGTGGAGACTGAGTACACTGGACGGACTCGCCGAGAACTCCCAGATGGTATTATACCTCACGTCAGATGGCAGTTCTCAGGTGACACTTGTACAGGTTAGTCTGTAGACCCGAGATCGTCATAGAGTCTTGTGTGATTCCCACTGTGCTTTGATCTCCACCTTACCACGTCCATGAGGGCGTGCAAAACGGTGGTCTTTGGGTACAGTCCCGAGTCACATGGAGGCAATGAGCGACAGGAGGGGTTTCATCTCTCCCGGTATTGGGAGTTGATGTAGCGCTGTGCTCGATTGGCCGTAGCAGGGAAGTCCCTGGCCAGGGCTGATCAGAGATTTACTAGTAAGTGTTACCAGTAGTTTCTCGACCCGTTACGAGCCTCACATCGGCACGACTTATCGGGTTATTGGGGTCTGACGTATACCACCCCTAGACTTGATATGCGACGTATCAGACGAAGAGACTGGACTGTACGGTAAGTGTTACTGGTCGGATTCGCAGGAGTGTGAGCGGGCTAGCTCGTCGATCTTCTGATCGCTCAATACCCGGGTGGCCGTTACGTTTAGCAGACCGCTTGCGGCTTGTGGGTGCTTGATATGATCATCATCTGCTACCGGCGTATTGACGAGTCTTTAGAGTCCTACACAGAGGTTTCCTGGCTCAAGCGAAACGAAATAGGAGCGCATATGAGATATGTGCAGGACCGAGAATAATGCGTGTATGTGATACCGCATTTCATTCTCGCGATATATGTTTCGATTGGTTATATTCGATATGACCTAGTTATCGAATCATTGATTCGATAAATCGATACATTAGATTCTAGTCGGTTATGTGCGACATGACCGGATCATTGAATCAAATGTTGATTTAATGATTTAATGCATAATTATATATTTGATATATTGCATTGCATTAACTAGTATTGGTTCACTTTAAACGGATTTTTCTCACTTGATGCACATTGTATATGTGATATGCTTTAGTGCACTACTTTGTATCATGTTTGATGATACTTGATAATGTGATTAAGTGTAAAGGGTTAAACCATGGTTAAGTGATGATTAGGGTTTTGGTTTCTCATTTATTTATTTGTTTATTTATTTGAAAGGATTAAGTTAAGAATGGTGGCTTATTTTGGAGCTATGTTGAAGCTTCATGAAGCTTTGACAAAGTCCACCATCCTTATCTCATCCTTAACCCTAACCACACTTACTAACCTTGGTTTAATCTCTACACTTGACCATGGTCAAGATATGATAAGTATTCATATTAGTTTTATTTTTTATTTTTTTTAAAAAAAATAGAAAAGACTTATCATTCTTGCTTCATCTTCATCTTCTTCTTCTTCAAGCTTGCTACAACAATGGCAACTTGAGATCTAGTGAGATAAATCAAATTCTAAAGTGAACCCACCTCCTATTTCTTCACCCTCTACCTCTTGCCAAGTTGTTTTGGGTGTTTACTTCACAAGTTTCACAAGTTTGTGAAGTCGGAGCTTGAGTTTGTGCAACCTCGACGTAGATCGTCTTTGACACGAAGCCGACGACCTATTCCGCACGTTTCTCCGATGAAGATGTCACGAGAGTTCAAGCTTCAAGATGGACAGCGAGAGGACGCCCTTGCGGAGCCGTGGAGGTGGATATCCGGATCTACAAAGGTTGTAATTTCCGTATCCCAGTAGTTAAGTGTTAACTAAGTTTTCATTTCGCCTAAACATTTAGTTTAAGATCCGTAGTCTAGGGTTTCTCGGCACCAAAAAATTTAAATTGGCATGTTCGATGCTTTGTGAGACCTTACTAGAGTGCCTAGGAACCCTACAAGATGCAAGCTTGCTTCCGATCTTCGATAACAAAGATGATCTACCTTGAAGTTTCATTAACACAAGCTCCCACTCACTAAATGAAGTGAACACCCTAATCTAAATGGTTAGGATAGATTAGGATGATGAAGTAGGATTTTAGCTCTCATTTGTTTTCATTAACTCACTCATTTTCATCACTAATGAAAAAGCTAGTAAGCTTTTCCATCAAGAACTCAAGGAAGAAGAAGAAGAATCCTTTTGTGATGAATAATGAAACTCTAGTGTGTGGTTAGAAATACAACCATAGTAGCTAATGAGAAGGCTAACCATTGTAGAGACATAACTAGAGTTAAAGGGTTGGGTTGGGTTAAGCACATATCACAAAATATCATAAAATATCCAAGTCAAAGTCAAAGCTTCAAGAAGCTTCTTGAAAGCTTCATGAAGACTTAACCCTAATCCAAATCCTAACCTCAATTAAACTCCACAAAACATGTTGCATTAATAACCATAACATGTTACAATATTATATATCACATATACAATATTTATTGTAACAAAATAAAATAATACAATTAACATATATTGCATATATATCAATGTATTACCCGAGTGAGAAAAAGAATCTTTTAGTGAGCTTATATCAGTTAATGTAATTTAATATATCAAATATATAATTATACATTAAATTATCGAATCAACACTTGATCCGATAATCCGGCCATTTCACAAATAACCGACTAATATAATCTGTATCAGTTCATCGAATCAACACTTAATCCGATGACCCGGCTATATCACATATGCCCGGCCGGTATCTCATATCGTGAGAATCTAATACGGTATCTCATACATGTATTATTCTCGGTCCTGCACATATCATATATGTGCTCCTACTCCGTTTTGCCTGAGCCAAGAAACCTCTGTGTAGGACTCTAAAGAATCGTCAATACGCCGGCAGTAGGTGATGATCATATCAAACACCCACAAGCTACAAACGGTCAGCTAAACGTAACAGCCATCCAGGTATTGAGCGCTCAGAAGATCAACAAGCAAGCATGTACATTCTTCTGTGAATCCAATCAGTAACACTCCCGTACAGTCCGGTCTCTTCGTCTGATATGTCGCATATCTCGTCTAGGGGTGGAAAACGTCAGACCCCGGTAGCTTGATAAGTCGTGTCGATATGAGGTCTATAACAGTTCGAGAAACTACTGATAACACTTACCAGTAAATCTCAGCAACTCTGGCCAGGGATTTCGAGTTATAGCCAATCGAACACAGCGCAACATCAACTCCCTATACCGGGAGAGATGAATCCCCTCCTATCGTTCATTGCCTCCATGTGATTCGGGACTGTACCCAAAAACCACCTTTTTGCACGCCCTCTTGGACGTGGTATGATGGAAATCAAAGCACAGTGGGAATCACACAAGACTCTATGACGATCTCGGGTCTACAGACTACTCTGTACCAATGTCACCAGAGAACTGCCATCTGACGTGAGGTATAATACCATCTGGGAGTTCTCAGCGAGTCCATCCAGTGTACCCAGTCTCCACTGAGCACCCGTATACCTCCTCTGATGTCAAACACCAATGGATATGGGATCATCCATCGCCCATCATATAGGTCAAGAAGCGCATACGCTAGTCTACTCTGGAGTATCGATGCCCTGTCTCGGTACTCCCACGACTAGGAACATTTGAAGGATGTACTTGAAGACTACACTGTCCCCACTGGTATAATCCGCATCATAGTCCTGGTAGTCAAGTACTCATCCTAAGGGCTTTATCAACATGTAATATAGAGACAATCAGAGTATATGTTAAGATAAAGAGCAACCAGATAGCGTACTATCATATCGAGCAAGAAAGTCCTCCCTATATATGTCCAAGCATCCACTACAATATACATCGTATGTACAGTAATGGCCTCTAGGGTATACATATAACTAACAATCTCCCACTTACACTAGGGCCATCTGTTGTGGTATCACATACCCAACAATTAGCTGTGGTTAAAATATCTCATACTCAACCATCCCATAAAAGTCTCTACTGGGGAAAAGGCCTTTGTGAGTGGATCCGCGCTGTTGTCCTCTGTGTCTACTCTCCTAACCTCGATCTCTCTGGAGATCAATCATCTCCATGATCAGGTGATACTGCCTAAGAATTATATCTGGATTTCTGATGGGACAGGGGTTTCTCGGCATAAGCCACAACTCCATTGTCACACAATGGTAGGAACGAAATTCATCTCATGAACTTATATATCCAGACTGGCTCTTTGGTAGCATCCTTAGTAACGATGTATCTTTCCTTTAATCGTCTAGTATGTCACGGTATCTAGCTTGGAACTCTTTCAACATACCGTCCCTCCACTGAGGCTAAAGACAATGCCTGCGACTGACATTCTGTCGTCCTTATCACCCTGGAACCTTTCCAGTGATTCTCCCCAGGATCGATTTATACCATCTCACTACAACTAGTGAGTATCCTAACATCCAATTAGATCTATCTCATAGATCCAAAACTCAGGATTTAGGAGGTATCACTTTGATCCTATATGGAGAATCCTTGTGATAAGCGGAGATTGACTGAGCGTAGCATAGGAAACTCCTTCCCTATCAAGAGTATGTCATCCACGTACTCTACGAGGATCACCACCATACTCTCTACTATCTTTTTGTATATACAAGGTTCATCTACCATTTTGATGAAGCCAAACTCTTTGACTACCACATCAAAACAGACGTTCTAACTCCGCGATGCTTGCTTTATCATATAAAACATCTTGCACACGTTTCCGCTGCTCCCACTATCTACGAAGCCCTCTGGCTGTGTACTTATAGACGCTCTCCTCCAAATCAACATTTAGAAAAGCAGTCATGACACCCAACCGCCAGATATCGTAGTCATGGTATGTAGCCGTGGCAAGTAGGATCTGGATGGACTTAAGCATAGTTTTGAAAGTCTCAACTTTTCTATATACACCAAGTAATCTTCTCAAGATATACTTGCTTCTGATGGGGATTTAACCCTTCAGATAAAGCAACCAAAGTCCATACTTTATTGGTGTATAAGGATTCCGTCTCAGATCACTAAGCATCCAGCCATTCTTACAGAGTCCCACTCCTGATGACCAGCTCGAAAATAGTTGGGTCATCATCTCATGATGCAATTCTCGCTCCCACTGTCATAGAGAAACTGAAGTATCTCTGAGGTGGGTGAGGAGCCCTACTAGATCGGCGGAGAGGCTGAGGTTCGTTAGAATCTATTGAATCCTTTGGTTCTATCAAATCATCTGCTGTAGTTTGTATAGCTGGAATTCCTTCCAGCTCTCCCTCATGACCACTAATTTGTTCACAAGAAATTCCCTTTCACAAAGGTGGCATGTTGAGAAACAAAACATCTTTTGTTCCTTGGTTTGGTAGAAGGTATTCCCTTGCGAATGCTTGGGATATCCAACAAACTTCTACAGAACTGACTTTGCCTCGAGCTTGTCCGGATTATGTTTTTAGACATAGGCCGGACAACCCTAAATCTTAACATACTTAAGATATGGGCTCTTCCCATTCCATATCACATATGAAGTGGTAGGCAACTGATTTGATTGGAACCCTATTCAACAGGTATGCAGCTTCTCAAGTGCATAACTCCCAAAAGGAAATAGGTAACTCAGTAGTACTCATCATAGAGCACACCTTATCACATAGGGTGTGATTGCTCCGCCCCGATACACCGAGGTGTTGTGGTGTATACAGAGGAGTAATGCTGAGAGAGAATCTTATTCTCGTTTAGAATAATCCAGGAATCCTGTGCTCAAGTATTCTCCTCCTTGATCTCATTAAAGGACATAATACTTATACCCGTTTTGGTTCTCTACTTCTAACTTATATTCATTGAATTTCTCAAAAGTTCCAGACTTGTGTTTCAACAGGAACATATGTCCGGATCTTGAGAGATAATCAGTGAGTGTAATGAAATACAAAGAACCGGTCTTGGCATTTGTAGACAGGGGACCTTCATACATCAGCATGTAACAATCCCAAGAGTTCACTAACTCTTTCTCCGTTTCCAATAAACAGAGCTGTGGTCATCTTATCTTTGTGACATGACCGGCAAGTTTCACAAGATGTAAATTCAAACTAATTTAAATATGTATCTAAATGTAACTTCAGCTAGTCGGGTCACATTGATATGACCAAGTCTACAATGCCTCAAGAAGGATTCGTTCATTTCTGAACTATTCCTCTTGTGTGTGTTCTGTATACTAAGAACTGTAGTTTGATTTAGAACGTCAATACTTTTAGACAACGTGCCTGAACGGATCAACTCTTGATATAGAAAATGTTCAAAACATTATCCAATATTACAAAATTATATCCTTCTTTACTAATAAAGAGACTGATATGATGTTGTATATCAGGTTCGGTATCTAATAACATTCGTTCAGAATCAATGTATTCTGGTAATACAGGGTGATAACTGCCAACAGACTTGGCTGCAACACTTGCATCATTTCCAACTCTTGAAACTTATCACCCGTTCTCAGTTCTCTACCTATCTATAGCCCATGTAACAAATTATATTTGCGGGATCCTGATCCGGTATCTCATACCCAGGACGTAAAGGATACTGAGAAACAGTCCTCGGTAATGAACACAGCCGAAGAAGATGCATCAACATGCACTTTCTTCGTTTGGGCGGTACGGGAATTATAAGTTGGAGCAGGACCAACGTTCCCTAGCGCAGTATAACAAGCGGGTTCGGTCAATACATCCATATTATTATCTTAATTAAAGCATGACATGGTCGCTATCTGGAGAGAGAAAGAAGAAAACACTCAGCGTATGCTCTTGCAAGATTAGATTGGTTATCAATTTATCTAATCAGGATGGCTCCCACTGTTTTAGTCAAATCTTCCTTCAAACCCTAAAAGGAAAGACTAGCCGGGATTAATTACACCCTACAAGTTCTCCAATCTTTCAGCCAGGCCAGTGCCGGTACTTTGAGAGAGGTTTCCCGTTCTTTCGCACGGACCTAATTAAAATAAACCTCATTTTCCCAGGGGCGTAACCCCGTTAACACCTTTCTAGACACCTACTTGATCAGCTAATTGTAATGTGTAAAACTTTCCCAGGAGTAACTCTTACTCACAGCGGGTATCGGGATTCAACTATCTCATAGAAGGTATGCAATCTCATTGCAAATTTCAACACTTGAAATTCTCAATAATATTTTACCCCTAGCAACTTATGACCTTGGCTAAGGTCAACAAATCATAAGCGCTAGCAAAGTTCAACCCGTCATTTCCCGATTTAATTAAACCCACCCGTACGACTCTTGGCTAAGGTCAACAAAGTCGTACGACTACCCTAACTCAATCGTATCATATGCTTATACAGATAAGCGCTAATTAACTACCGCACACTACGCCTTGGCTAAGGTCAACAAACGTAGTACGAATACTAAGTAGTACTTATCTGAAATGACGGAGCGCTACGACAGGTTTTTAAGAAAACCTTTTGCGTAATGAACTTGATATCGTTGTAGAATCGAGTGATTTTAAATGGAGTGCTTTTGAGGCTTTTCTAGTTTCGCTAAAGAGGTCACTCCCGGTGAAGGGATCATCGGCTCTTTTCTTATCGAATGAGGTGCAGGATATTTCACAAATACCACAGTGCAAAGCAAGAACTATAAAAACAATCAAAAGACAAACCGAGTGTGTAGCATCTGCCAGTTATTGCTAAAGAGGTCACTCCCGGTGAAGGGATCTCGGCTCTTTCCTTATCGAATAAGGTGCTGAATGTTCTACAAGGAACACCGCTATACAAAGAAAGAACTAGAGCTATCAGTTTTTAAACAAGTTTCTATAACATCTTTAGGTTTCTTTTATTTCATTAATCTCATTAATGAAGTCCCATTTTTATTATGCTTCTGTAACACCCGAGCCCAATGCTACTATTTTCAGTTACTATTTGAGCATAATGTGGTACTCATTTCATTTAACTTGCTTGTTTGTTGCTTACTGTAAAATTTACCCGGCAAAGTCATTTCTACATATAACAAATTTTAGCATCTAAAATAAAATTGAAAATATTCATCTTGGCCTACTTGACACCCCTAGCCTCGTGGTAGCGTCCGTGCATTGTGTTCTCGTCCCGTTCAGTGAAACGGGCGAGTTTGGACGGCTACGCGCGCGTACATGTGTCCGTTTTGGGGGTATGCTTTTTAATCATAAAACACTTAATTTTTAAAATTTGGATCCCGCTTAAAATCCTATTATTTCAATTTCAAATTTTTGGACTCGACCCGGGGGCGATTTGGAAATGTTTTATTTGGCGCCAAAATCCTAAATTTTTAATATTATTAAAACCATCGCATATATTTTTCTAACTAACCTGATATCTTACTGTTCATTACCTATCTTTTAAATCTTTAAATTAACCTATATATATATCCTAATGTTCCTTAAAATGTTTTGAATATTTAATTAATATTTATCCCTAACTAACGATTCCCCTTTAGCCAATCGCGTTCCTTTTAATTCCGTGGGCCCCCACCTGCAGCTCTCTCTCTCTCTCCATTTTTTTTCTCTCTCTCTCTCATATATTCTCTCGTACTTCTCTTTATCATTCTTTCTCTTCTTGCTTCATGTCTCGTTTCTCATTTTTTTAATTGTTCTTTTGTTGCCGGAATTCCGTCGTGCCGGTGACGCTTCTCGACATTCCAGCGAGGTACCACAACCCGTGTGGTTCCTTTGTTCGTCGTTTGGATTCATTCCGTGAACCGTGCGCCTGTCGCGAGTTTTCCCCGCCGACGGTTAACGTTCCGTTTTCCCGATTCGCGACCTATCGAGGCAAGTTAACCTTGCTACATGCTATATAATTCATTTTATACCTATTTAAATAAATATCATACCTATAGTTTAAATCTAGTGCCCCATGTTTAATTTTATAACGTTTCGATGTTCCGTTTGCATCCGTTTATATCATATTAAATCTAGATCATGAAAACTTATCTTATGACATACTAGATTACATTATACTGCAACCATATCATTTAAAATATATATCGTCGTAATATTTATTATTATTATCTTTAATTAGTTTATAATCTTCATTTTATAATGTTATACATTTGAAAATCTTATAGTTTACACATGAAACGTCGTTGAAAAATCGGATATGACAAATCTGAAATTTACTGTACACCTTATCTTATAAAATTCATCATAAATCATAGAAAAATCATTAGTATACGTTCTTTAGTTCGTTACGAAACTAACTCAGAATACTATAACTCTATAAAATATTTACTTGCAAAATAAATTGTTTAAATAACGTAAAATGCAAATGAAAATGTCTCCAAACTGCTGTCTAGGGAAATTCCAGCAGCAAACTTTCAATTTTGAATGTTTATAACTTTTTGTAGGGACAACCTGAGATGCTTATACTTATAAAATTGAAAACCTTATTGAATTATCTTTGTTTTGGTATAATACACGTCCCTTTTGGAGAACGTTTGTTATTTTTAAGCTATTTTACAAATTAGGGTGACGCTGAATTTCTGAACGGAACCTTCTTATGCATGGTTAATCAATACCACTTTTATAGTTATTAATCGCTTTGAATATGCTATCCATATTAATATTATTATATCAATATTTATATCACATATTATTTATTTGTACATCCCACATTACCATTTTATAGTTTTATAACTTTTCGGATACCCGTTTGCATCCATCGCATTTAAGATACATATAATTGCATCCATAGATCACATTACTACATAATAATGTGATATTAGCACTCCATGTTTAATAAATTGCATCCTAATTAATATTGGAACTATAAATGTAACCCTAATCGATAACTGTGCATCCATATCCTTGAAATTATATCTATTTGCATATCATATTTTATGTTCCAGTTTATTGTTCTGATAGTACTCATGCTTGTTTATTTATACACATGCTTATATTAGTTTGATTATGAGCATCCACATGATATCTTATGCTTCCTGACATGACCTGTTACACTTCCTACTTGACATGACATGGTACCGTACACTCTTGACATGATATGACACTTTTATACATTACCTGGCTGGACCTGATGTACCATGGGTTTACCTGTTACCTGATCTTGTGTCTAATGCCAACAAACATAAAATGTAGTCCTCATGGACCGTTCCTGTTGTCTATCCAGACAAACCTGCTTTTACCTGATCCTGTGTTGGCATTAGTTCTTGATTACTGAATACCTGACTCGACATACATAACTTGGGGGTATGGGGAAATCAAAAGTGTAAACTAAAGTGTAACTTAAAAGGGTATTACTTGATCCGTGGTCCCGGGGGGTAACGGGACAGAGCCATTCGTGACTCTTACATTTTCCTGATCCGTGGTCCCGGGGGGTAACGGGACAGAACCACTATTGGTTTACATATTCCTGATCCGTGGTTCCGGGGGGTAACGGGACATATTCTTTGAGTTACACGGAGGATTACTCAATTGATTTCAAAGACTTTAGAATAGAAAACCTGATAGAACAGTTTAGTTTACCCACTGCACGCTACCCTGTACTGGTATGATTCATATTATTGTTATTCTTGTTGTATTCATGTTTATATTACATTGCCTGCTACACTGTTCATATTATATTACTTGATGACATGACGCGCTGACGTCTGGGTTTTGCATGGCCCAGATTCCGTACCGCTGTTGCAGTCCGAGCAGGAGTACTTCAGCCAGCAGGCTGAGCTGTGAGTTCAGTAGTAGTTAGTTTTATTTCCTGCATTTATTTCCTGATGTGAGCCCGCATTATGGGATACACTTTTCAGTTATTTGTATTGGATCATTTGCTTCCGCATTTATTTATTATTGACCCCTGTTATTTTGGATTATGGACATGTTTTAGATAGTTTTATCTTGTTCTTGATATCTCTACAGCCGTAATGTGACTGTGGATGGATACTTCCTACCCACAGGTAGCATGGTTGGCTATGTCACGTGCCCAATCTAGCGTACTCTGGGAAGCGGGGCGTGACATGGTTCTTTTGGTATCAGAGACATAGGATAGTCTGGTTGATTCTTTTGTAGTTGGGTATTGTACCCAATACACGAATCAGAATACCCGTGTTTAGGAAACATGTCCTGCCACCTTGACCGTTTTACCATTCTTGAATCACATTCTTCCTGATTATATCTTTTACGATGTGCAAACTTCCTTTGCATATCGATTCGAAAACCTGATTCCTTGTTATCTTTAGGACTCAGGCGACTTGGATGGAGTTATGTAATTGTGGCTATGATACCGCGGCATAGTTGCAATGCGGTACTCTATTTAAGTATCTTGGAGTTCTAGCCTTGATCTATATTCAAAATCTATCATCATGCTAATGTTGGGTATTTTGAGTTCAGGATTATGGCCGGTAAGAAATTGAAGACATACCAGAGGCGTGTGGACGAAGCCGCCATGCTTGGAGTGATAAGAGGAATGCTGGAGAATCAAAGAAATAGACCGAGCTGATCCAACAGCAAGCAGACTCGTTTCGGGAAGGTTTGCAGATCGTTCAGCAGTCTGTGAACAATGTTGGAGCTAGACCAGTTGACCGAGTAGGGACCGTAACAGATTTCAGGCGGTTGGGTCCGTCTACATTTACTGGTTTAAAGGAGCCGTTGCCAGTGGAGCAGTGGCTAGTTGACACAGAGAACTTGCTTTTTGCGGCACAGATTCCAGATGACAAAAAAAGTTGTTGTGGTATGCATTCAGCTAGTGGACTACGCCCGAGAATGGTGGCTTGTTGAGGAGACCCGCTTGCCCAAGCCGATCAAGTGGGCGGATTTTTCTAAGAGTTTCCTGGAGAAGTTCTTCCCGCGGACTGCACGGGAGGAAATGGAAGAGAAGTTCATCGGACTAAAGCAGAAGGGAGCACCCGTAGATGTGCATGTAGCAGAATGGACGAGACTCAGTAGTTTCGCTGGACCTTTAGTTGCCAACAATGCAGACAGGGCACGGAGGTTCATGCGCTGACTGGACGTGGACATCCAGAGCCAGATTGTCTCCCTGGGTTTGACCACTTTCTCACAAATACTTGCAGCAGCCAAGAGCAGCAGAGTTTATCTGGGATGAAAGGGAGTTTGCAGCAGACAGCAGTTGCGTTAAGGAAGCAGTTCGGTCGGGCCGGTCGAGTTTAGGGCTAGGCCGACAAACAATATTCTTGCATCAATGGAAGTGATGAAAGTAAAGAGCCGGCTGTTGTTCGTGATTCTATGGACGTGTTGGAAGATATATCGAGTTTACCGCCGAGGAAAGACGTGGAGTTCGCAATTGATCTTATTCCTGGTGCAGCGCCAGTATCTAAAGCGTATTATCCAATGGCGCCAGTAGAGTTGGAAGAAGTAAAGAAACAGGTTGCTGAATTGCTTGAAAAGGGTTGGATTCGAAGCAGTAACTCGCATTGGGGAGCTCCAGTTCTTCTAGTAAAGAAGAAGGATGGCACAAGAAGGATGTGCATCGACTATCGAGAATTAAACCTGGTGGCTATCAAGAACAAGTACCCGATCCCTCGCATTGGAGAACTATTGAGCAGCTTAGTGGCGCGAGGGTATTCTCGAAGTAGGATTTACGATCCGGATATCATCAGGTCCGAGTGAAAACAGAAGATATTTGCAAGACGGCGTTCCGAACTCGGTATGGACATTACGAGTACTTAGTGATGCCCTTCGGAGTAACGAATGCGCCGGTAGTATTCATGGACTTGATGAACCGAATCTTTTCACCGTTCTTGGATCAGTTCAGTGTGGTATTCATTGACGATATTCTGGTTTACTCGAAGAGTTTTGAAGAGCATGCTGAGCATTTGAAGATCGCACTGCAGACGTTGAGACAGGAGAAATTGTATGCGAAGATGAGTAAGTGCGAGTTTTGGCTAGAGGAAGTAAGGTTTTTGGGACATGTTGTGTCTGGCGATGGCATTGCCGTCGATCCAGAAAAGATTGCAGCAGTTCGAGATTGGCCTATGTTTCCTGATTTAAAATCAGGAAAGCTTCTGGGAAAGGCTTCAGAAGAGGGTCACGAGCTTACACGTGACCAGCAGTCACGTGTTGGCACGTGACACCTAAATACATCATCAAGGCAAGTTCAGTTTCCTGACTAAATTGAAGAAAAGGGGCTTCAGAAGGAGTCACGTGCTCCCACGTGACCAGGGTCACGTGTCGACACGTGACATTTAATGTAAGCGTCAAGGGCATACCGGATCCCTGATCAAATCAAGGAAAAAGCTTCAAAAGAGGTCACGTGCTCCCACGTGATTAGGGGTCACGTGTTGGTACGTGACGCTCAAAACATCAGAATTGTTCTCCCGTTAAACCAAGAAAAAGAATCCAAACAGGGGTCATGTGCTCACACGTGACCAGGGGTCACGTGGTGGCACGTGACGGTTAAGCAGCAAACAGAAGACAGAGCGCAAAAAGAAAGAGGAAGGCTCGTTCCAAGGGGGTCACGTGCCCACACGTGACCATGGGTCACGTGGTCACACGTGACCGGCTTTCAAAGCCCGTTTTGTTAACAGAATTAAATTATGAAAGAGATTCGAATCTTTCCAAAGGAAAGAGATTATCTGGAACCAATCAAATTAAAGATTTAAAGCTGATTGAATATCATCTATCTATGGGAAAATCCCGAACTTGGAAAGATTTCCCCTTTAAATCTAACAGAAACAACAAAGGAGAATCCATGGATTTGAAATCCAATGGTGAATAAAATTCACCTAACAATCCAAAGGTCCAGAACAAACAATGGATGCAAATCAAATATCTCAAGGAAGATTCGTCAAAAAACTAATTGACTCGGCTGCTTCTCCTATAAATAGGAGCCAAGAGACACAGAGAAAAGATATACAGAAACAGGGAGAGAAAAGAAAAGGAAGAGAGCTTCGATACTTCGAGGAACTTGGATCTTCTGCAAAAGAAAACCCTAGGTAAGAAAGGGAAGGCTTTTTGAAAGAAAGAGAATTTAATTCTCAACAGAGTTTAACTCTGATATATAAAACAGAAGAACATATTTCTTCTCTCTTTGATAGAGGATCTGCAAAGTGCACATCTCCCCTTGAAGTTGAGAATTTAATTCTCAATGGGTTGAGATCTTGCCATGCAGATCCAAAACATAGAGAGGGAATGCAAGCACGAGAATTTAATTCTCACAGAACTATAGGAATTTAATTCCTTTAAAATAAAATTAGGGCTTGACCCTGTATCATGGGAATTTAATTCCTTCAGAACAAAAAGAGACAGGGTTTAACCCTAATTAAGAACCTAGTTCTATTGAAACAGCGGGAATTTAATTCCTTTAATCATAATTTAACAGAGGTTGGAAGTTCAAATTCCTTAAAAAGCTTTTATTAGGGTTTAACCCTATTTGGTTCTTCACATGAATGAGGAATTTAATTCCTGCGGAAAATTCAGAGTCCAACTCTATTCGGAATATAAACCTTTAAGAGAAAGTAGGAATTTAATTCCTCTGAAATTACTGTCAGGGTTTAACCCTACGAGGAATTTAATTCCTGGAAAAGATTAACAGATCCTCTAAAACAATATACATATAGGCAGGGTCACGTGTCACCACGTGACCCCCCCAAGAGATCTACAGAAAGCCCCATTGAGGCAGCACCCCACGTGACCCACGTGACCCTCGGCAGAAGCTCTAATACATAGGCATTTGAATGCCCATCACGTGATGGCACGTGATGCTCTGAAAGACGCGATAATCTCAGCAGAATAAATGAAGGGAGGGCGCTCTCACGTGCTGCCACGTGACCCCTCTTGCCTTAGTGTTTAACACTAAATTAAAACTCTCGAACCCAGTGTTAAAACACTGTTGGGCCTTAGTGTTCAACACTAATCAAAAAGCTTTATTTGCAGTGTTCAACACTGATCTGTTTTAGTGTTTAACACTAATTTGAAAAGCCTTGTTGCTGGTGTTTAACACCAATTATCTCTTAGTGTTAAACACTAACTTGTCAACCTCATTCCCAGTGTTCAACACTGACTGCTCTGTAGTGTTTAACACTAGGCTTTGACCCAATTGGCTAAATGGATGGAGGCAAAGCCTCTCCTGATTGGACTTAGCCCAAGCTGGCCATAAGTCCTCAATTCGTAATCAACTGGGCTAAAGGGCTCATAACATAATTAATCCGTCTTGATCCCAAATTGGGCCAAGGACTATTTAATCCACTCCGGTTCTAGGGTACATCTCTTCACTCCTTTGATACTTGGCATTGTAATCCCTCAATGTCTTCAAAGAGGTGACGGGTCCCGACGACCACACATTGATATGGACCGTGGGGTCCTTAAACCCATGTTTAATGCAAAATTCCTGGTTACGTGGAACGCGGATAACGTCACTCTTTGACCCCGTGAAAAACGTCCAGAGCGGAGCCTGGTCCTCGCAGAGCACGGCAGTGAACCCGTGTGAAGCATCCAGAGCACACAATGGACTGTGGGGTCCTTAAACCCATGGACTACGACGTCCTTAACCTTGACCGAGATGTCTTAAAACTAACAATGGACTGTGGGGTCCTTAAACCCATGGACTACGACGTCCTTAACCTTGACCGAGATGTCTTAAAACTAACAATGGACCGCAATGTCCTTAAACTACCCATGGACCGCAACGTCCTTAAACTACCCATGGACCACAATGTCCTTAAACTACCCATGGACCGCAACGTCCTTAAACTACCCATGGACCCCAATGTCCTTAAACTAGAACAATAGAGCCCCCGCATGCTCTTTTGTCGGATCTAAACGGTCCCGTTTAAGTTGATCTTAGCCTCAAAGATGGCTAACGTATCCTTAAACCTTCAAACAGAGTGGACTATAAATCCCCCCAATTAACTCTGGCTCGAGGGTACATCTCTGAACTCCTCTGACATCCGTCGTTGTAATCCTTCAACGTCGTCAGAGAGGTGATGGGTCCCGATGGCCATACATACGATGGACCACTATGTCCCTAAACTGGAACATTAGAGCCCAAACGCTCCTCTGTCGGATCTAAACGATCCCGTTAAGTTGATCTTAGTCTCAAAGTTAGACTAACGTATCCTTAACAAACGTTTGAGTTGATCTCAGCCTCAAGTATGGCTGACGTATCCTCAAACCAAACCCCCAAACCCAAATCTAAGATAATACGGATTTGGACTAGTCCACGCCCTACGGGCGACGACATAACTCAGTCTCCGTAAACAATCCACGGGCAACAAAATACAAAACAAACACCCACGACACGAAGTGACCATCTGGAGAAGGAGAAAGTTGTTACCGCAATGCGGTAGCGCAATTAACTGCAGGGGCTTGCGCCTGCAGGGAAGAGCGTCCCCACAATCAAAAACCCCTCAAACGAGGGGGAATCTGACGAAGTCTGCTACATCGGACGCATCCGTCTAAACCTTCGATACATGGTGCCATAAATCAACTTGGCATCTTCGGAGAGGTGGACGGATAGCACCAATTAGCATCTGCCCCGAATCTCAGGCAAGACGCCATATCGCGCCGTCTTTCGGAGGGGAACAGATTCTGGCACGCCCGGTGGGACCTTTCCTCTTTCCACTCCACACTTCGTGTGTCGTGACTCGCGAACCAATCGCGGTTCGCTAATGGTTGCCCTTGGGTTTCAAGATACTAAGAATTGGCGTCTCGCTTATTGCAGAAAGCAAAGGATCGATGGCTTCTACTTCTGCGAAATTCTCCAACTGCTTGAACTGCAATTGCAACCAACGCTCTGCCTCGCCAGGAGGTATAGCCTACGGACCCCAAGCTGCTTCGCTATTCACAATGCCCGTGGAATAGGTCACTCGCGCCACCACAAGATTGTTCTTTGGGACCATGCTCCCGCCGACAAACTTCACCGCTCCAGTGCTGACAACGAAAGCTCTCAAGAAGTCGGTCTTTGATCGTCTTACCCCTGTCGCGGCTCCTCTCAACGAGTCGTCCAACGTCAACGCCTCGGTCTTCTCTAGATTGGGCCAGAAATCCTGCGAACTCATCATGGGGCCTACAATCTCAGCGAAGGCTGCTTCTAAGAAGGTGGCCGCTCCTGCCCCCGAAGTCGTCAAGGCAGCTTCTCCGGCCAAAAGGTCGGCCTTTACAAGATTGACGGCTTCAGCTCTCGCTCTTGCTGCCCAAAGGACATCAGTCTTTGACAGGATAATACCAACAGCAACCCCCACCCAGACAGGGGGCAAGACGAGACCATACTTACCGCTGACCCTACGCCCTCCGCTCGACACGCTCGACGTCGCCATTGGCGCCGAGTAAGGAAGGCTGGGGGCAACTCCCCCTCCGGGTTGACTCCATCGGCCCCGGTGGCAGAAGTTAATGCTGCTGTTCCAACTGGGAACAGCTTCGAAATTCTAAATAAGGTACGAAGGAATTCTGCTACTGCAGTGCTGAAGAGGTCTCCTCCCCCATTAAAAAAGGTTGTGGAAATAAAACCCGAACAGCCCCGATCTCCTCAACGGCTGTCTCCCAAAATCTATAAAGTTTGGCGGCAGGCCCGAGACTCGATCATCGATCCAAACTTCTCCTGCCAGCACAAGAAGTTGAAAATCCAACCGGAAGCTGGTCACCAGGCTAAACCCCAAAAGGCTGTTGATCAACTGGCTCATAAAAGGAGGAGGCCAGAGAAGACCCCCCAGCATGCAACGACGGCTAAAAGCACTGATCCCAGACGCCCTAAGTCTGGGGGCATGGTGGTGCACACTGTTTACATGGCCTCTGAAAAAGAGGAAAGCCTTATTTCTACGGGTCACCGACCACTAACCCGATCCGTGACGAAAGCCCAGGAGCAGTAACAAAAGCTTCAGGAAATGATGAATGCTATGGCCGCACTTACCGGGCCAAAAGAAAACCCAGAAACGTCTTCAGACGCACGCCGGGAGGAAGAAACCGACGCTGAATTCCTTCGCCGGACACTGGAGAAAAAGGACAAAGAGGCTGCTGAACAAGCGGCCAACATACAACGGATGGGCCTTCTCTTCCAAGATATGATAGGAATGATGATCCAGCAGGACTTACCCGCCGAGGATCCCCCAATCGTTCTTGAAGACGACGGAGGAGAAACGTCGAATCCACCACCAGCCCTCTCAACGGCCAAGGAGGAGGCAATCTCTAAGGCTGACTACATAGCCCAGCAAATCCGGGTTCATCACGCGACTGAGGCAGCTGGTCAAGTCATGAAAACGGGGCGGCCGTATCCGAGCTGGTACGACCAAATCAAATACCCGCCAGGCTATACGATACCAAAATTCCACGTGTACAAGGGGACCGGCAACCCCCATCAACATGTCGCCCAGTTCCGGGCCCTCTGCGGTAACACCGGCGGTGATGATAAACTGTTGCTCCGTCAGTTCGTGGGCATCTTATCAGAAACTGCGTTCGAATGGTATTCGGAACTCCCGAACGATTCTATCAAAACGTTCGCTGAAATGGAGTTGTTGTTCACTCAGCGATTCGCAAGTGCCAGCGAACGCACTCCAATAACTGCACTAATTAACGCCAGGGTAAAACCAGGCGAAACCTAGGTCCAGTATGCTATACGCTGGCGGAATTTGTGGTCGAGATGCGAGCAACGCATTGAGGTAGCACCTGCGGTGGGCATGTTCGTGGGAACCCTAGACCCCCACGCAACTATCTCCCAGTTTATGATGTTCTTTAAGCCAACCACATTCCAGGCTTTAATCGACAAGTTGGCTCAGATGGACCAGATGAGTCATAGACCACCTCCCCCGAAGTCGGAACTGCGGAATGACAAGGGTAAAGGAAGGGCAACCTTTGTTGCGAATGCCCAACAGCAACCTAACGCCCCGAAACCGGCAGATCAACTGGAGGAAAGACGCCGGTATTATAATGAGAAGATGAAGCGTCCCTACTCGTTCCCACGAGACAAGACGAAACGGTTATTCGAGCTGGCAATACGCAACAGACTTATAAGCCTACCAAATCCAAGGCGACCGCCGCAACCCACCGAGGAGAATAACCCTAACTATTGCCCTTACCATCAAACGGTAGGCCATCTGATTGAAGATTGCTTCGTCTCCAAAGGATGGATTGAAGACCAGTACCTCCAGGGGAAGTTTGTACTGTCCGAAAAGTGGAAGGTGAACCCACCACAACCGCATACTCCTAAGAAAGCAGATACACAGGGGGCAACCTGCTCCTTTATTGAAGAAGCTCCATGGGAGGTCGTGCTATCAACTAAAGCCAAAAGAATGCTGAGAGACCTTCATGCGTGCCCTGCGATCGAATGGAAGGACCCTCTTGAACCTCAAATTATCGAAGGGATGCTAAGGCGCCGCCCAACTACAAAGACTCGCGATAAGAACCCAAATACTCACGCCCAACCGTCAAAATCTTCGAAGAAAAAGAAGAAGAAATCCAAGAAGCCCGTGAAGCTTGGAAACGAACACACGAACTTGCAGAAGCAAATCGACGCGTTGGAAGAATACAATCAAAAGGCGCGAACTCCTGTCACACTGCAAGAGTTCCTCAACCACATCTTTCATGAGGAAGATGATGGAGAAAGCTCGTCGGATGAATCCGAAGGATATGTGGCGAGTTGTAACGTAATCTCCCACTCGTTTACCGATGATAGGAAAAATCCTGGCATTAAAAAGATGGAAGCAGAGCCTGTACCAGAGCGTACATGGCCAACAGATGAAATGATCGACGCTTTTCTAGACGAGATTCGTCTAAAATGTAAAGCGGACCAGGAGCGTGAGATGACCACGTCGGAAGGAGCCAAATGCGGGCAACTGAACGAAAGAGTTGAACTACCCCTGCCAGAGCGAAAGGCATCCGAAGTACACAAGGAGATATTCAAGACGAGAAAAAGGTTTGCCAAAGCCATGTCAATGGGGATGAAGCTACCGCCCTCGGAAGGAAACGCACACGATGGGGTAGAAAGGCACCCTAATTATTGCGCATATCACCGGAAAATATCACACCCCACGGAGGAGTGCGACGCCTTTAAGATATGGTGGCAAGGATATGTCGCTCGTCGGCAACATTTTAAGCGCATGAAACGCAAGATCCGTCGGGAGCGAAGAAGTACCATCGATGGGCACAGCAGAACTACTGGCAACTGTCACATGGTTAACGCCAGGGGGTCACAAGTTCTCACCTTCGGGAGCGACTCTGATGAAGAAATGGCTCTGGGCTCTCTCTTTAAAGAATCTGTTTTAGAGAAAGAGGAGAAATCGGAAGCCTGCGAGAACATTCAGCTGCGCAATCGCACACTCCCAGAAAAGAATCTCGGGCCCGCGAGTAGAAAGGATAAGGGAAAGGAAAAGGTCACTGAAGATATCACTTTAGATGACCAAGCCATGAGAGAGTTGGCTGCCAAAGACCCTCCTAGGAAGGGTAAGGTGGACTATAACATCCTCGCGCACCTAAGGAAGCTACCTTCTCAGCTTAGCATTCTCGATGCCCTCCTATTATCAAAAGAAGCGCGAGACTCACTAATTAAGGCGTTACAAGAACCTGAGCAATTCCAAGCCTTCCTCGCCACTGAAAAGATGAAGGATGAACTGGAGGAAGTGCACACGGCCGACATCACTTTCGGTGATGAAGACCTCCTTCTCGGGACGTGCGACCACAACCGTCCCCTATATGTCTCCGGATACTGCCATGATATCAAGATATGCAAGATCCTGGTAGATAATGGATCCTCCGTCAACCTCCTTAATGTTCGGGTGTTGAAAAAAATCTGCAT
Organism: Agapanthus africanus; assembly: GCA_030015575.1. Classification (NCBI taxonomy): domain Eukaryota; kingdom Viridiplantae; phylum Streptophyta; class Magnoliopsida; order Asparagales; family Amaryllidaceae; genus Agapanthus; species Agapanthus africanus. The sequence goes on along the minus strand of JASDDO010000024.1, from coordinate 866,276,816 downwards.
GAGCGTGCAACACCTCGCTCGTGACAAAATTACTATCTCCGGTTTCGATTCACAATTGTCACGGACTCTCGGATCTGTGATACTAACATTACGCTTTGGACTTCTCGTCACAGACATCAAATTCCATGTCATTGACGCCAAGACCCGCTACAACGCCTTGCTCGGCCGTCCTTGGCTACACGAGTACAATATCATCCCTTCTACACAACATCAGTGTATGAATTACTTTAAGGATGGTTTCGAGTATACCGTAACAGGTGAGTTAAACCCATTTTCCGTGAACGAAGTCCGCAAATACGAAGATGCGAAGTACTTCGTGCCAGATTTCGAGGATACAGAAAGGTGTCACAACCCGGAGAACAAAACCGTCGCCACCATCCCCGTTTTCGGAAGTGACACCGAAGAAGAGGAAGAGATAGTTTATGCAGGGCCATCTCAACGCAACAACCTGGGGACGCCCGCCCCCGTGTTGGTCTTCGGAAGTGATTCAGAAGATGAAGTTAATGCTGTGTTCTCCAATCGGCTGTCAATACAAGCACCCCCTGGCGATGACCATAGTTTGCAAATCACCATAGTACCACGAGAACACTACAAGGATCTCGACACGCTTCAGGCTCACAATGTGCAGGACCTGCAAACATTTTACGTCCTTCCCAGGCAAAGGGGTGAGAAGGTGATCCTATTCTACCGATCCTCAGAGTCGAAAATAGAGAAAGAGATCTGGCATGGCGCGGATGCTACACTTGACAGGCTCCGACCCATCCGCCTGCCCAGATACTATACAAATGGATTAAAGAAGCTATTGAAGCGCCAAGGAGTACCCTTAGAACAGACCGTTCGGCAGGCGCGGTTCTACAACAGGATTTGGGATGTCCCCGGGACTCAACGCAAATTGCCCAACGGGAAGATGGAAACACTCGGGCTTGGATACGCAAGAGCCGGAAAACGGGAACTGGCTCACAGCAGCTACGCTATATATACCTTTGATGAAGAGGAGGACGCCCTGTCAGGAGATGCCAACCCCCTATCTAAACTAGACCCCGCGATTAAAGCGCCGAGTCCGTCGTTCGAAGAACGAATGGGCAAGCCTATCAGGAAAGTGGGTCAGAAAGCTCGGGAAGACCACAACCGCGAAATGGCCATCTACGAGAAGGCCAGGACGCAACGTCTATCTCAACGTGCTGCAAAAGACAAAGACGCTTATCCTCGTCAATCCATTGTACGAAAGACCCGACGCAGAGACGGAAATAAATCAAGAAGCGGCTCGGGTTTGTCCCTCATGAAAAAGATGAGTCGAGCGTACTCCTTCTCCCGAGACAAGACGGAGAGGTTACTCAACCTCGCTATAAAGCATCAAATGATCACGCTTCCAGAGTCTAGACATCCTGAGCAAGCTAGCAAGGCTTCTCATCTGAGTGATTGCTCTTATCACCAAGCCATAGGACATCCTACCGAAGACTGCTTCACCTTCAAGAACTGGGTCGAGGACCAGTACCGACGGGGCAGATTCGCTTTATGCGACGGCTGGAAGGTAACGCCGCCGCAAAAGCATGAGCCCAAGGCCGCAAGAGCAGAACCGGGTCCACCTCAGTCCAGGGAGCGGGTTCGCACTTGTTATACGATTACGATATTAGGAGAAGAGCCCGAGAACGTAGAAAACCTTCCCCGGTGCTTTGAGAACAGCGATGATGAGGTGAACTCAGAATTTCCGCCCGCTCCGAAAGAACTGGAAGATGGTATACATACTACTGCAGATAACCTCAAGAAGATTGAGTTGGGATCGGCAGACGACCCGCGACCGACATTTGTCAGCGAGCTGTTATCCGAAGAGAGGGTGACTGCGTTAAAGAACGTGCTTCTACGGCATAAAGACTGCTTCGCGTGGAACTACTCCGAGATGCCAGGATTAGATCCGGAGATTGCTGTGCATAGATTAGCAATATCCCCAGATATCAAGCCAGTCAAGCAGGCGCCAAGGAGGATGCGATTCGAGCTTGAGATGAGCATCAACACCGAAGTCAAGAAGCTGATCGATTCTGGATTTATCCAAGAAGTCCAATATCCCGACTGGATCGCCAATATCGTCCCGGTAATGAAGAAGAATGGGACGGTACGCATATGCGTGGATTTCAGGGATCCCAATAAAGCCTGTCCAAAGGATGATTTCCCAGTACCAGTAACCGAACTAATGATAGATAACACGTCCACTCACGAGGTTTTCTCCTTTATGGATGGTTCGTCAGGATACAATCAGATAAAGATGCATCCCGAAGACCAGAAGCACACCGTTTTCCGCACCCCTTTGGGTATATTCTGCTACAGGGTTATACCCTTTGGTCTAAAGAACGCTGGCACTACCTATCAAAGGGCCATGACAAAGATCTTTGATGACCTCATACACGACGTCGTCGAGTGCTATATCGATGACCTCGTAGTAAAGAGCATGTCATACGAAGATCATTTAAAGCATCTGGAGACTGTATTTCGACGCCTTCGGCAATATAATTTGAAAATGAATCCCCTCAAATGCGCGTTTGGAGTCTCCTCGGGCAAATTCCTGGGATTCATCGTTCGACACCGAGGTATTGAAATAGATCCGTCAAAGATTAAGGCGATCATGGAAATGCCTCCGCCAAGAACCCTCAAGCAGTTGCGGTCTCTCCAAGGGAAGCTCGCATACATCCGGCGATTTATCGCTAATCTTTCGGGCAAATGCCATCCTTACAGCCACCTGATGAAAAAGGGAACTCCATTCATTTGGGATCACAAATGTCAAGGTGCACTAGACGAGATCAAGCAGTACCTGCAGAACCCTCCGGTGTTGGCCGCGCCGGTCAAGGGAAAACCCCTCATTCTTTATACGACCGCCCTCGAAGGTTCTTTAGGCGCATTATGGGCACAAGAGAACGATCAGGGGAAAGAAAGAGCACTTTACTACTTAAGTCGAGTGCTGCTGGGGGCAGAAAGCAACTATTCCCCCATTGAAAAGCACTGCCTGGCGTTGATCTTCGCAATAACAAAGCTTAAACATTACGCATTAGCACATGAAGTCCGTCTTATTTCGAAGGTGGACCCTCTCAAATATTTGATGTCGAAAGCCATATTGACGGGACGACTCGCTAAGTGGGCCCTGCTCTTGATGGAGTTCTCGATAACGTATCAACCTCTCAAGGCAGTAAAAGGCCAGGCCATTGCCGACTTCCTCGCCGAGCACCCGATACCGGCCGATTCTCCTCTGAACTGTGATTTGCCGGACGAGCATGCATTTGATGCGATTAGCGGCGAAAGCACCCGATGGGAACTCTATTTCGATGGAGCGTCCTCCGTAAAGAAACAGAAACAAGGTATCCCAATGATCAAATCGGGGATAGGCCTCGTCTTTGCAACTCCATAAGGAGGGATAATACGCTTCGCCTTCTCTTTAACAGAGCCGAGGACAAACAATGAAGCTGAATACGAAGCTCTGATAGCAGGCCTCGAAATCGCCATCGACATGGGAATTGAAGACCTCCTTATATACGGGGATTCTCAGCTGGTCGTTAGTCAAGTAAATGGTGACTACCAAACGTGCAAGCCGGAGTTGGTGAAGTACGGCGAAAGGGTGCAACAACTATTGAACCAAATTCCCTCCTATACTTTGGAGAACATACCGCGCGCGGAAAACAGCAAAGCAGACGCGTTGGCTAAACTTGCTAAAGAACTGGCTGACGAGAACCTCGACGACGTCAGAATCGTGGTACAAAGCCGTCGAGTGCTCGCCCCGGCAGAAATATCTCCGGAATCATGCGAAGAAAAGGGAACGACTGAGCAGACAACCCTACAAATAAAAGACCATCAAATAAAAGACCATGAGAAGGCCGAAGACTGGAGGGAAGTCTTCATAGACTACTTTAAGTCCCACCGAATGCCCGAAGAAGCGTCCTCAAGACATCAGCTCATAAAACGAGCTTTATCTTTCGCTTTCGTCAACGATATTCTATACAAGAGATCGTTTGATTCTCTATGGCTGAGATGCTTAGGACCTGACGAAACAGAAAGAGTCATTCAGGAAGTTCATGACGGACTTTGCGGTTCTCACCAAGCAGGCCCAAAGATGAAGGTAAAAATTAAACGGATGGGTTATTACTGGCCCACGATGATCCAGGACTTCCTCGAGTATGCGAAGCGATGCCACTCGTGCCAGATTCATGGAGACTTCATCCATCAACACCCGAATCCACTGCACCCAACACTGGCTAGTTGGCCATTCGAAATGTGGGGGACTGACATAGTCGGCCCCATTGAGCCAGTATCATCCCGGGGACACCGTTTTATCCTGGCGACAACTGATTACTTCTCCAAATGGGCAGAAGCAGTACCACTAAAGGAAGTGAAGACGGAGAATATCCTCCATTTCTTCAAGACGCACGTCATCTATCGGTTCGGAACTCCACGGCGGATTATCTCCGATAACGGGCCGGCCTACCGAAGCCATAAGATTAGTCGCTTCGCACAGCAGCACAGTATAGACTGGAGATATTCTTCGGTTTACAACCCACGAGCTAATGGTCTGGCCGAGGCCTTCAATAAGACCTTGACGAAGATCATAAAAAAGACCGTTTCCAGGAATAAGAGAGACTGGCACGAAAGGCTGCAAGAAGCCCTTTGGGCTTATCGAACTACATTCAAGACGACCACAAACACAACGCCGTACGCGTTGGTATTTGGGACGGAAGCAGTGCTCCCCCTCGAGATAGAGTTACCCTCTCTACGAGTAGCAGTCCACCACGAGCTGACGAACGAAGAAAATGCTCACCTTCGGCTTGAGGAGCTTGATGCCCTCGACGAAACCCGGCTCATAGCGCAACAACATCTAGAGGCCTACAAAGCAAATATGACGCGCTCATACGAAAGATTGACCAGGCCGAGGACATTCCGCCAAGGCGAACTTGTATTAGTGGTCAAAAGACCTATGATCCCCAATCGCGCCAAGCGAGGAAAATTTGAGCCAAACTATGAAGGCCCGTACATCATAGACAAGGTCTACCAGGGTGGAGCCTACCTACTCATGGACATGCACGGTGAAAGGCCTCTCAGGCCAATAAACGGCCGCTTCGTAAAGAAATACTACGCTTAATAAGCCACAGCCTGGGTCAATGATAGATGACGACGACTATGTCCGCTTACTATCTTCCTAGGCTCAGACTTCACAAGCAGCAGCCGGCCTTCCCATAACGACGGACCGAAACGTCCTTAAACTAACGGCGGACCGAAACGTCCTTAAACTATCGGCGGACCGAAACGTCCTTAAACTAACGAGGGACCGAAACGTCCCTAAACTACTACCGCAACATCCTTAGGTTGACGAGATGGATAAAAAAAAGATAAAAAAAATGATAAAAAAAATGGTATGTCCATAAGCAAAGTGGGCACGGATGAAAACCCGAAAGGGCTCCGTGAGTAAAAACAGCAGGGCTACCGGCAAGTGTTCGTGAAAACCCGAAAGGGCTCGACCTTGTAAAAAAAGTGAAAAAGAATAAAAAGAAACGGTATGTCTATAAGCAAAAAGGGCACGGATGAAAACCCGAAAGGGCTCCGTGAGTAAAAACAGCAGGACTACCGGCGAGTGTTTGTGAAAACCCGAAAGGGCGCAACCTCGTTAAAGGACACTTACAGAGTCCTCTCGACCTTGTAAGGAGAAACCACCTGCGTGAGATCCTTACGACTCACAAAGGAGCAGCACACTTAGGGATCCTCACGATTCCTAAGGAGAAAATACACTTACGAGATCCTCACGACTCGTAAGGAGAATTCTCTTACGGGACCCTCACGGCTCATGAGATTCGAAAGTCTTAAGTTACAGAAACCTGAACCTGTTCTTAAGCAAATCCTCCACAACCTTCGATATTGCCCTATAAGAGGCTCAATACTGACCCTTGTATACAATCCACGGGCACGAATAAACATTTCCTCAACAAAGTCCAACCCTTGTAGGTCCTCTCGACCTATAAGGAGAAAACCTTTTTGTAAGATCCTTACGACTTACAAGAGAACATGCACTCAGGAATCCTCACGATCCCTAAGGAGAAACCACACCTACGAGATCCTCACGACTTGTAGGGAGAAATACCTTTGTGAGACCCTTACGGCTCATGAAGTCAAAAGCCTTAGTCGACAGGACCTTAACCCTGTTTGCTAAGCCACCTTTGTTCAACATCGACAGTGGCAAATGATGATTCGCTCCTGGCTATATTCCAGTCGCAGCGATGCTGATGCTGAGATTGGCACCAGATTCCAAGTTCCACACTCGCGAGAAAAAATCAGCGAGCCCAAAAAAAAAATGCATACGAAATAGCCGAAATGATGGGGCAACTTGCAAACAAAATCAGCAAGTAAAAATGTATGCATGAAAAATAGCCGAAATGATTGGGCAACTCGAAATAAAAAGCAGCGAGTAAAAAAAAAATAGCCGAAATGATTGGGCACCGTGAAAAATAGCCGAAATGATTGGGCAATCGCGATTTTCGCGATATAAAAAGCTGAAATGATAAAGCATCGCGGAAAGAATAAAAAAAATGAAAGAATGAAACTTTTTGCCCTACAGGTGATACTACATCAATCCCTGTATACAATCCAGGGGCGCAAACAAAGAAGGAGTCGCACTCTTCCTTCCCAGGTTTCATTAGAAGAAGAAGCCGAATCTCGACGGGCCACAAGCGACCTAGAGATCAGCCCAACATTCGTTTCGTAACAACGGACACAACTTCAAGCTAAGCGGAACAGCGGCAACTCCCAGTTCCATGGCTCGGTGGTATACATATCGCCAATAGTCAAACCTCCATCCCGTGAAATGCGGATATATTCAGCAAAATTCCTGGTCACGTGGAACGCGGATAATTTCACTCTTTGACCCCGTGGAAAACGTCCAGAGCGGATCCTGGTCCTCGCAGAGCATGGCAGTGAACCCGTGCGAAGCATCCAGAGCGGAGCCTAGTCCTCGCCTAACGCGGCAGTGAACCCGTGTGAAGCATCTAGTGCAAAATTCCTGGTTACGTGGAACGCGGATAATGTCACTCTTTGACCCCGTGGAAAACGTCCAGAGCGGATCCTGGTCCTCGCAGAGCATGGCAGTGAACCCGTGCGAAGCATCCAGAGCGGAGCCTAGTCCTCGCCTAACGCGGCAGTGAACCCGTGTGAAGCATCTAGTGCAAAATTCCTGGTCACGTGGAACGCGGATAATGTCACTCTTTGACCCCGTGGAAAACGTCCAGAGCGGATCCTGGTCCTCGCAGAGCATAGCAGTGAACCCATGCGAAGCATCCAGAGCGGAGCCTAGTCCTCGCCTAACGCGGCAGTGAACCCGTGTGAAGCATTTAGTGCAAAATTCCTGGTCATGTGGAACGCGGATAATGTCACTCTTTGACCCCGTGGAAAACGTCCAGAGCGGATCCTGGTCCTCGCAGAGCATGGCAGTGAACCCGTGCGAAGCATCCAGAGCGGAGCCTAGTCCTCGCCTAACGCGGCAGTGAACCCGTGTGAAGCATCTAGTGCAAAATTCATGGTTACGTGGAACGTGGATAATGTCACTCTTTTACCCCGTGGAAAACGTCCAGAGCGGATCCTGGTCCTCGCAGAGCATGGCAGTGAACCCGTGCGAAGCATCCAGAGCGGAGCCTAGTCCTCGCCTAACGCGACAGTGAACCCGTGTGAAGCATCTAGTGCAAAATTCCTGGTTACGTGGAACGCGGATAATGTCATTCTTTGACCCCGTGGAAAACGTCCAGAGCGGAGCCTAGTCCTCGCAGAGCATGGCAGTGAACCCGTGCGAAGCATCCAGTGCAAAATTCCTGGTTACGTGGAACGCGGATAATGTCACTCTTTGACCCCGTGGAAAACGTCTAGAGCGGAGCCTAGTCCTCGTCTAACGCGGCAGTGAACCCGTGTGAAGCATCTAGTGCAAAATTCCTGGTTACGTGGAACGCGGATAATGTCATTCTTTGACCCCGTGGAAAACGTCCAGAGCGGAGCCTAGTCCTCGCCTAACGCGGCAGTGAACCCATGTGAAGCATCTATTGCAAAATTCCTGGTCACGTGGAACGCGGATAATGTCACTCTTTGACCCCGTGGAAAACGTCCAGAGCGGATCCTGGTCCTCGCAGAGCATGGCAGTGAACCCGTGCGAAGCATCCAGAGCGGAGCCTAGTCCTCGCCTAACGCGGAAGTGAACCCGTGTGAAGCATCTAGTGCAAAATTTCTGGTCACGTGGAACGCGGATAATGTCACTCTTTGACCCCGTGGAAAACATCCAGAGCGGAGCCTAGTCCTCGCCTAACGCGGCAGTGAACCCGTGTGAAGCATCTAATGCAAAATTCCTGGTTACGTGGAACGCGGATAATGTCACTCTTTGACCCCATGGAAAACGCCCAGAGCGGAGCCTAGTCCTCGCCTAACGCGGCAGTGAACCCGTGTGAAGCATCTAGTGCAAAATTCCTGGTTACGTGGAACGCGGATAATGCCATTCTTTGACCCCGTGGAAAACGTCCAGAGCGGAGCCTAGTCCTCGCCTAACGCGGCAGTGAACCCGTGTGAAGCATCTAGTGCAAAATTCCTGGTTACATGGAATGCGGATAATGTCACTCTTTGACCCCATGGAAAACGTCCAGAGCGGATCCTGGTCCTCGCAGAGCATGGCAGTGAACCCGTGCGAAGCATCCAGAGCGGAGCCTAGTCCTCGCCTAACGCGGCAGTGAACCCATGTGAAGCATCTAGTGCAAAATTCCTGGTTACGTGGAACGCGGATAATGTCACTCTTTGACCCCGTGGAAAACTTCCAGAGCGGAGCCTAGTCCTCGCCTAACGCGGCAGTGAACCCGTGTAAAGCATCTAGTGCAAAATTCCTGGTTACGTGGAACGCGGATAATGTCACTCTTTGACCCCGTGGAAAACGTCCAGAGCGGATCCTGGTCCTCGCAGAGCACGGCAGTGAACCCGTGTGAAGCATCCAGAGCGGAGCCTGGTCCTCGCCAAGCACGGCAGTGAACCCGTGTAAAGCATCCAGAGCAAATACCGGACTGTGGAGTCCTTAAAATCCACGGACTATGACGTCCTTAACCTCGACCGTGATGTCTTAAAACTAACGATCAACCACCCCGATTCCCTACGGATTCTGCCTTGGTTTAAGGGTACATCTCTTTACTCCTTTGATGCCCGGCGTTGTAATTCCTCAATGTCTTCAAAGAGGTGACGGGTCCCTGCAACCAAACACCGGACTGTGGAGTCCCTAAATCCACGGACTATGAGGTCCTTAACCTTGACCGTAATGTCTTAAAACTAACAGCGGACTGTGGAGTCCTTAAATCCACGGACTATGAGGTCCTTAACCTTGACCATGACGTCTTTAAACTACGATACCTTGAGAAGCCCCTAACTCCGTAAAACACGGACAAGGGTGACCGCATCCAACACTTGCAGGCCCTCACGACCTGTAAGGAAGAAAAACTCTCTTGCGAGGTCCTTACGACTCTCAAGGGAAAACCCGCTTAAGGATCCTCACGATCTTTAAGAAGAAGCTTACACCTATGGGATCCTCTCGACCTGTAGGGAGAAAAACTCTTTATGAAACCACTCGTGGCTCATAAAATGCAAAAGTCTTAGGAAGCAGATCTTAACCCTGAATCCTAAGCCATCACTGTCCTGCAAGGAGATCAAGATAGAATATTCGCAGAATACATTCAATGAAAAGGAAACACATCATTGAGAAAAAAATGTATCTTTTATTCATAAACCAAAATGGGTACAAGGTACAATTCATGAAAGAAACAAAAAGAAAATACTCTCATCCATGAGTATGTACAAAAAGGAAGAAAAAGATACAAACGTTTCAAGCCGGCGGGCGATTCAGCAGCTTGGTCAGCTCATCCTGCTTTTGTTGGACCACGGCTTCATGACGCAAGATCTCCAAAAGACGAGCCTCCGCTTGAGCTTGCTGAGCCTGATACGAACCGAGCCGAGCTTCGAGCTCTTTCTCAGTGACCTTATGAGCCTCGACCCTCTCACGAGTGAACATGGCAGCTTTATCGAGAGCCACCACCTTTTTGATGGACTCCTGAAGCACCCTCCAGAGTTCATACGCTTTGTTGGCTTTGGCTGTAAGATTGGCTTGAAGCTCGCCCAGCGCCTTGGAGGCTAGCTCCCTCTCCGAGAACTTGCGACCGAGCCTCTTCTCACATGACGTCATGTTTGCCGCGCACCGTGCTACCAGCCTCCGTAACTCCGCCTTTGCAGCCACGGCCTCCGAGGAAAGGTGAGAACATTCGAGGGCATGCAGGCAAGCCTCCACCCGCCGGCAGAACTCCACCCAGACTCGCGCCACCTCTTCGCTGTGGTAGGTGGCAAGAAAAGGAAGAGAACCGTTAGCCTCGGCAGCGAATGCTTCAGCCGTGGTCGTGCTGCCAGCACGAAGCTCCTGGATCAGAGACGACAAGGAGACGAGGCTTAATTCGGCCAAGCGTTCTGAAGCCCGCAAGGCATAAGGGCCGGGTGGCATCACGATGCGCGACTCCAACGCCGTGGAGACTGGCAGAGCTATTCAAATTTGGAAGACGTCAACAAAATTCTTAAGCAAAGAACAAGTGAGAGTGCAATGAAATCTCACTCACCGACAGTCGTGCAAGTAGGAGCTGAAGGCTCCCCTGGCCCTTCGAGAATCTCGACCTCATCATCGACTTCCAGAACTGTAGAAAACATCAATGTCAGTATGCAAAATAACGACGATGCTATGAGAAGGGATGGACGACACCAACCTTGCCCAGACGAGAGGACAATGCGCTGAGGGGAGATCGCCTGCGGAGCTGCCATCTCCAATAAACGCTGAAATGACTGTCGAGGCGACAGATCCGCGATCGTGGCTGCCAAACCGCGCAATTCTGGGAAAGATAAAAGAGTTCAGACTATGAAGGGGTTGCTAAATTAAAACGCAGAGGGATACCTTCAACACTCCTCCCATTCTGAGCCAGGGGGATAGCAGCTTCAACGGTCTCCGCCGTGACCTCAGGCTCCAACAAAAGGAGAGTAGTCCCGACTACCTTGCTCCCAGCCTTTGGGCCGCCCCCAAAGGAGCCTCCCCCAAAGGGGCAAGCACTCCCTGGTCAAGAACCGCCGCTGGAAGTTCCACCGTGAGAGGAGCAGCCTCGTCAGCCCCCTCCACATCCAGCAAGGCTTCATTGAGAATTTCGGCGGGCTTTAGCTTTAATAGGCCCGTAGGGAGCTCCCCTATCATCGAAGATTTTGCACGATTCAAATAAGAATAATGATACATATGCACAGGCATAAATAATCGGAAAGACTACAAAGGAAGCACAACGTACCTATACGCAAAGAAGCCCTCAATATGGCTTCTTCAAGCCGCTGCTCCTTCTCAAGGAAGTGGGCTCGTCGGGGTTCAAGGGTAGACTCATGACCGCCGGTCCACAAAGAGAGTGCATCAGCTGCGTCTTCTGAAGCGGCCTGCTTCAAAGCCCTTTCCCCCCATTCCTCCAAAGGGCCGATAAATCGCCGACGAATCCACGAAGGGTCTTCGTAAAAAATTACAGCGGGATAAGACTTCTTCGGAACCTTGGCGTTATGAGACGCGTCTTTTGAGCGCCGTATAGCCTCGGCCAACTGTGCAGCCTCCTCATCAGCTGAAATCGGGAAGAGAAGTCCGGCGTCTGACCCTTGCAAGGCCAATGGTTCGTCTTCAAGGATAGGCTCAGACTCCACCACAGAATCAAGCGGTGCAGTAGCCGCTTTCCTCCGCCGTTTAGACCCAGAGCCGGTCGCTGAGGATGACCGCTTCCTCCCTCGCGAAGCCTTAGGGCGGCGCTGGCCCACATCGCCCTCAGCGCCCTCATCCCTGTTACTCTCGCTCGGTGCCAAAACCGAGGATGACATCGCCACTGTCGACGCCACGGGGGGCGGTGTCACCACCGGCAAGGGTGCTACTACTGGGGCCCGTTTACCTCGCGATCGAGAACCCAAGGGCATACCAGCTATTGGAGTAAGGTCTACCCCGGACTCCCCCGGAACGAGCGCGGTGCCAATCTCCCTCAAAGGAAAGCGGACTGGAACCTTCGGTCGTAGCTTAGCCCCAGGAACCAGAGGAGGGGTATCGTGGCCGAGAAGCACCCTCCTTTCCTCAAGAATGATTGGGCTGACCCGATGAAGATACCAACCCGTAAACGCGCCCACGCATCGGGGCATGTACTCGGCTTCAGGGACCATGAAATAAGAGCCGGTATTCAGCCTCATGAAATGATGAGCGGCATCGCGAACAGCATCGAGCGAAGGGATCGGGGAAACTATAAAAGCCTCAAAAGGAACCCCTGGTCGTATCCAAGCTGTCGGGCAAATCGATGCGGATTGTACCGCATGAAAAGAGCTGCACTGTCCTGGCGAAACACCAAGTAGCCCGGTCTAATTGCATACAAGTGCGCGGCCTCCCGGGGCTTCAAAGACGGTGCGTTGTCTTTCGACTGGTCCCAGAGTTATTGAACGGGACCCGAAGGAGTAGACAAGACCCGATCAGTAAAAACCAACCCGCCGGCGGTGGCATGAGGAGAAATCAGCACCCGAATAGCCCCGAATTGAGTCGGGTCGGCGACAGAAGCATCCACTAATCGCATAAGTCGAGGAAAAGGGTAGGCATCGTAAAATGAGGGCCTCTGATGCATGGAGAAAGCCCCCAACACGTGCATTTCAATCCAGGACGTGAAATAATGAAGCGAAAAGTTTACCACATCCACCCCAGGCGTAGAGGTATTAGCTGCGGTGCCCAATCCATTATAGAGGTGCGCCAAGGCCGGGATGCCGATGGCCAACCGCGTCCCCTCAGCAATACGATGAGCCGGGTAGATGACCGAGGCTCTCATGAAGCGGCGATGCATGGGAATAACGAACCAACTAAGCCAAACACTGACAAACCCCATGAAGAATGTTTCCTCATCCATACCGGGCGCTGCAACGGACTCAAAAGACATCGGCGACACGATGGGAATATAATATTGTGGCAGGTCCGATTCAGCGGTCGGTAGCTTCTTCAGACCAAACCCAAAGGGGTCTCTGATGTTAGCAAACTTCGGAGCAGTCTTCGATATGACGTCCTCATGAAGGAAGCAGGAAATGAAGCTTTTAAAGGTAACACCCTGCTCCTCAGATTCAGTGAACAATCGATCAAAAATACCCAGCGCTTTGATCAAGCTGGGGCGCTTATGGCGAACAGCATTCTCAGCAGACAGGCCGTCAATAGGTGCAGGCTCGGGCTCAAAGACATACTCGTCAGGAGGCAACAACTCCTCATACAGTGCGCCCCTGATTGGCAATCCCGAGATTTCATAAAACTCTGCAAGAGAGATCGAGACCTCACGATCTCCTAGGATGAAAGTGTTGGTAGGAAGATTCCATTGGTTTAAAAACGCCTTAAACCACCAGGCATGCGGGGACTTATAATGGAAGAGTGACGCGTATATGGCCTGATAAAGCCCGACTTTCTGCAACCGCGCCCGAGGGGCAGAAAGGATGTAACGAGCCCAGAGGAGGTAGCCCGTAGGATGCCTAGGAGTGAGCCCTATCTTATAAATTTGCCCCCACGGGTGGGCCTCACCCTGGCAGATACGCCGTCCCAAGATGTCTATGGCCGGGATCGGATGATTCGGCATGCCGGTCGTCGAAGGCTCCAGCCTCCCCATTGGAGTCCAGTTGGGCATTTCCACAGAAAAAACCGTCCTCGGAGGATCCATCAGTAAAAATGGGAAAGTGGGTTCCGTCGGCACTGCGCAAAGAAAACTCCGGCGACCCTGAATAATCTGACTATACCAAGATCCCCACTGAAGAAGGTTGGTGCAGTTCGGATCACGAGCCCGAATCATCGCCATCGCTTCCTCATCAGATGGTGACTGAGGAAAAGCGGCCTCCGAGCGAGAAAAAGGAAAGCGCGGAACAGAAGCCATCGCACCTGAAATCCAGTAAAGGGAGACCGTTAAAAGAAAAGTCAGCGATATATATATTCATGCATGAACATAAAGACTAGTTGAAGAAAGAAACAGCAAAGTTTCCTGGGACCATTGGCTACAAAACACATGGGCCCCACAGAATCCGAATGACGGCTCATTAATAATGAGACCGAATAGTTACAATAAAACAAAGGGAATATCCCCATTTAATAAAGAATGATGACCATGCACATTTCCCCCAACAGGATCTGTCTCGGGCTCTACAATGAATCCAACAAGATCAAAGGAATTAAATTCCCACAGAAGACATCATTAAAAAACCCCTATTTCATTAATTGCAGAAGAACAATCTCGGGCCAAGAGACCCCAGAAAGCCTCTGTGTGAAGAAATCAAGTCCTTCATTGGAATTAAAATTCCTTATTGAGAAAGGGGAATTAAATTCCCAAAAACATTTTTGGATGGAATTAAATTCCATGGAGTTGTAACGCCATCATCATCTCCCCAAAAATCATCTAAACCCTAAAAGATCTACAGTTTGAAGGTTTCATGTTCTTATGGAAAAACAGGAAGAAAAAAAAAGGGTAAAAACCCTTGTTTTGGATTTAAAATCCAGAGGAATGAGAAGGTCCATCGTTTGTCCAAGAACATTACCTGAGGAAAAGAATTCTTTTCGAACAGAGTTAAACTCTGAAAATTGTTTCAAGACAGAGAACTAAGCTCTGGAAGCGAGAATTAAATTCTCAAGGAAAAAGTTCTCAGAAGAAGAAGATGAGCAAAGTGAAGGCTCCTATGAAGAGACAGAGGTATTTATAGAAGGCAATGGAAACGTTTCATCTCCCCAGATCCCCAAAGGAATCCAACGGTCGCAAGAGGTGACAGCGTTGCACTCACGTGCTGACACGTGAGAACAACGCTGTGGGGGCATTTGTTTCCTGATTTAAAATCAGGAAAGCTTCTGGAAAAGGCTTCAGAAGAGGGTCACGTGCTTACACGTGACCAGCAGTCACGTGTTGGCACGTGACACCTAAATACATCATCAAGGCAAGTTCAGTTTCCTGACTAAATTGAAGAAAAGGGGCTTCAGAAGGAGTCACGTGCTCCCACGTGACCAGGGTCACGTGTCAACACATGACATTTAATGCAAGCGTCAAGGGCACACCGGATCCCTGATCAAATCAAGGAAAAAGCTTCAAAAGAGGTCGCGTGCTCCCACGTGATCAGGGGTCACGTGTTAGCACGTGATGCTCAAAACATCAGAATTGTTCTCCCGTTAAACCAAGAAAAAGAATCCAAACAGGGGTCACGTGCTCACACGTGACCAGGGGTCACGTGGTGGCACGTGATGGTTAAGCAGCAAACAGAAGACAGAGCGCAAAAAGAAAGAGGAAGGCTCGTTCCAAGGGGGTCACGTGCCCACACGTGACCATGGGTCACGTGGTCACACGTGACCGGCTTTCAAAGCCCGTTTTGTTAACAGAATTAAATTCTGAAAGAGATTCGAATCTTTCCAAAGGAAAGCGATTATCTGGAACCAATCAAATTAAAAATTTAAAGCTGATTGAATATCATCTATCTATGGGAAAATCCCGAACTTGGAAAGATTTCCCCTTTAAATCTAACAGAAACAACAAAGGAGAATCCCTGGATTTGAAATCCAATGGTGAATAAAATTCACCTAACAATCCAAAGGTCCAGAACAAACAATGGATGCAAATCAAATATCTCAAGGAAGATTCGTCAAAAAACTAATTGACTCGGCTGCTTCTCCTATAAATAGGAGCCAAGAGACACAGAGAAAAGATATACAAAAACAGGGAGAGAAAAGAAAAGGAAGAGAGCTTCGATACTTCGAGGAACTTGGATCTTCTGCAAAAGAAAACCCTAGGTAAAAAGGGAAGGCTTTTTGAAAGAAAGAGAATTTAATTCTCAACAGAGTTTAACTCTGATATATAAAACAGAAGAACATATTTCTTCTCTCTTTGATAGAGGATCTGCAAAGTGCACATCTCCCCTTAAAGTTGAGAATTTAATTCTCAATGGGTTGAGATCTTGCCATGCAGATCCAAAACATAGAGAGGGAATGCAAGCACGAGAATTTAATTCTCACAGAACTATAGGAATTTAATTCCTTTAAAATAAAATTAGGGCTTGACCCTGTATCATGGGAATTTAATTTCTTCAGAACAAAAAGAGACAGGGTTTAACCCTAATTAAGAACCTAGTTCTGTTGAAACAGCGGGAATTTAATTCCTTTAATCATAATTTAACAGAGGTTGGAAGTTCAAATTCCTTAAAAAGCTTTTATTAGGGTTTAACCCTATTTGGTTCTTCACATGAATGAGGAATTTAATTCCTGCGGAAAATTCAGAGTCCAACTCTATTCGGAATATAAACCTTTAAGAGAAAGTAGGAATTTAATTCCTCTGAAATTACTGTCAGGGTTTAACCCTACGAGGAATTTAATTCCTGGAAAAGATTAACAGATCCTCTAAAACAATATACATAGAGGCAGGGTCACGTGTCACCACGTGACCCCCCAAGAGATCTACAGAAAGCCCCTTTGAGGCAGCACCCCACGTGACCCACGTGACCCTCGGCAGAAGCTCTAATACATAGGCATTTGAATGCCCATCACGTGATGGCACGTGATGCTCTGAAAGACGCGATAATCTCAGCAGAATAAATGAAGGGAGGGCGCTCTCACGTGCTGCCACGTGACCCCTCTTGCCTTAGTGTTTAACACTAAATTAAAACTCTCGAACCCAGTGTTAAAACACTGTTGGGCCTTAGTGTTCAACACTAATCAAAAAGCTTTATTTGCAGTATTCAACACTGATCTGTTTTAGTGTTTAACACTAATTTGAAAAGCCTTGTTGCTGGTGTTTAACACCAATTATCTCTTAGTGTTAAACACTGACTTGTCAACCTCATTCCCAGTGTTCAACACTGACTGCTCTGTAGTGTTTAACACTAGGCTTTGACCCAATTGGCTAAATGGATGGAGGCAAAGCCTCTCCTGATTGGACTTAGCCCAAGCTGGCCATAAGTCCTCAATTCGTAATCAACTGGGCTAAAGGGCTCATAACATAATTAATCCGTCTTGATCCCAAATTGGGCCAAGGACTATTTAATCCACTCCGGTTCTAGGGTACATCTCTTCACTCCTTTGATACTTGGCATTGTAATCCCTCAATGTCTTCAAAGAGGTGACGGGTCCCGACGACCACACATTGATATGGACTGTGGGGTCCTTAAACCCATGTTTAATGCAAAATTCCTGGTTACGTGGAACGCGGATAACGTCACTTTTTGACCCCGTGAAAAACGTCCAGAGCGGAGCCTGGTCCTCGCAGAGCACGGCAGTGAACCCGTGTGAAGCATCCAGAGCACACAATGGACTGTGGGGTCCTTAAACCCATGGACTACGACGTCCTTAACCTTGACCGAGATGTCTTAAAACTAACAATGGACTGTGGGGTCCTTAAACCCATGGACTACGACGTCCTTAACCTTGACCGAGATGTCTTAAAACTAACAATGGACTGTGGGGTCCTTAAACCCATGGACTACGACGTCCTTAACCTTGACCGAGATGTCTTAAAACTAACAATGGACCGCAATGTCCTTAAACTACCCATGGACCGCAACGTCCTTAAACTACCCATGGACCACAATGTCCTTAAACTACCCATGGACCGCAACGTCCTTAAACTATCCATGGACCCCAATGTCCTTAAACTAGAACAATAGAGCCCCCGCATGCTCTTTTGTCGGATCTAAACGGTCCCGTTTAAGTTGATCTTAGCCTCAAAGATGGCTAACGTATCCTTAAACCTTCAAACAGAGTGGACTATAAATCCCCCCAATTAACTCTGGCTCGAGGGTACATCTCTGAACTCCTCTGACATCCGTCGTTGTAATCCTTCAACGTCGTCAGAGAGGTGATGGGTCCCGATGGCCATACATACGATGGACCACTATGTCCCTAAACTGGAACATTAGAGCCCAAACGCTCCTCTGTCGGATCTAAAAGATCCCGTTAAGTTGATCTTAGTCTCAAAATTAGACTAACGTATCCTTAACAAACGTTTGAGTTGATCTCAGCCTCAAGTATGGCTGACGTATCCTCAAACCAAACCCCCAAACCCAAATCTAAGATAATATGGATTTGGACTAGTCCACGCCCTACGGGCAACGACATAACTCAGTCTCCGTAAACAATCCACGGGCAACAAAATACAAAACAAACACCCACGACATGAAGTGACCATCTGGAGAAGGAGAAAGTTGTTACCGCAATGCGGTAGCGTAATTAACTGCAGGGGCATGCGCCTGCAGGGAAGAGCGTCCCCACAATCAAAAACCCCTCAAACGAGGGGGAATCTGACAAAGTCTGCTACATCGGACGCATCCGTCTAAACCTTCGATACATGGTGCCATAAATCAACTTGGCATCTTCGGAGAGGTGGACGGATAGCACCAATTAGCATCTGCCCCGAATCTCAGGCAAGACGCCATGTCGCGCCGTCTTTCGGAGGGGAACAGCCTATTCCAAAGAATGTTGCTGAGATAAGAAGTTTCCTTGGATTAGCCGGATACTACAGGAGATTTGTGGAGAACTTTGCTCGTCTGGCAGAGCCGTTGACCAAGCTTACGCGCAAGGAGGTACCTTTTGTATGGGCGGATAAGTGTGCGTTAGCTTTCGAGACGTTAAAGCAGAAGTTGATAACCGCCCCTATTCTGACCGTGCCAGACAATTCCGGAGGATTGGTGATTCACAGCGACGCATTTGGGAAAGGATTGGGATGTGTTTTGATGCAGCATGGGAAGGTTGTAGCGTACGCATCGAGACAACTGAATACCCATGAGAAGAATTATCCAACTCATGACTTGGAGCTTGCGGCTGTAATTTTCGCTTTGAAGATTTGGAGACACTACCTTTTAGGCGAAAGGGTTGAAGTTTTTACAGATCATAAGAGCTTGAAGTACGTGTTCACACAGAAGGAGCTTAACATGAGGCAGCGTAGATGGTTGGAGCTGATGGCTGACTACGATCTTGATCTTAAGTACCATCCGGGAAATGTTAATGTTGTGCCGGATGCGCTTAGTCGGTTACCAGTAATTCAGGTGTTAACTACGCAGAAGGAGATCGTCGCAGATTTTTGAAGATTTGACTTAGAGGTTGTGCTACCGCGTTCTACGGGACAGTTGTTGCAGCTGCAAGTACATTCGTCTTTGATCGAGAATATTAAAGCAGCTCAATCGCAGGATCCTAGACTGCAAAAGTTTCGAGAGCAGGTTGAAGCCGGGCTACGAATAGATTTATTGATCCACGAAGATGGTTCGTTGAGGTATGGTAGCCGTTTGTGTGTGCCAAAGGGTGATGTTCGTGAAGAGCTTATGAACGAGGCACACAGTTCAGCTTATTCTGTACATCCAGGAGGCACAAAGATGTACCGAGATATTCGACAGCATTTCTGGAGGGAGGGCATGAAGCGGGAGATTGCTTTCTTTATGGCGAAGTGCTTGGTGTGTCAGCAAGTTAAGGCTGAACATCAAAGGGTTGCTGGTTTATTGCAACCACTTCCGATTCCTCAGTGGAAGTGGGAACATATAACTATGGATTTCGTGACGGCTTTACCGCGGAGTCCAAAAAGGCAACAATGCAGTATGGGTAATTGTTGACCGATTGACCAAGGCAGCTCACTTTATTCTTTTTCGGGTTGGTCAATCAATAGAGACTTTGGAAGAGCGGTACATGCAGGAGATTGTAAGATTGCATGGAGTACCGGTGAGCATCGTGTCCGATCGGGACACTCGGTTCTTATCACACTTCTGGAGGAGTTGACAGGAAAGTTTGGGGACTCGATTGAAGTTTAGCACAGCTTATTATCCTCAAACTGATGGTCAGTCGGAGAGAACGATCCAAACTCTTGAGGATATATTGAGAGCATGCATGTTGGACTTCAAGGGGTCTTGGGAGGATCATCTACTTTTGGTGGAGTTGTCTAACAACAACAGTTTTCAGGCAACTATTCAGATGGCTCCATTTGAAGCTTTGTATGGTCGTAAATGCCGTTCACCTGTTTGTTGGGACGATGTCGGTGAACGAAAATTATTGGGACCAGATTTGGTTGTGCAGACAGTTAAGAAGGTTAACACTATCAGAAATCATATGAAGGCAGCACAGGACCGACAGAAGAGTTGGGCAGATACGTCAAGAAGACCTCTATAGTTCACCGTGGGTGATTTGGTATTCTTGAAGATATCACCGACTAGAGGGGTGATTCGTTTTGGAAGTCGAGGAAAGCTTAGTCCTCGATTCGTTGGACCCTTGAGATCGTGGAGCGTGTTGGTGAGGTAGCGTATCGTTTGGCGTTACCGCAGTCCTTGGCAAATGTGCACGATGTGTTTCACGTATCTCAACTCCGTAAGTATGTTCGAGATGAAACACACGTTTTGGATCATTCGGAGCTAACAGTACGAGAAGACTTGACTTTTGAGGAGCGACCGATTGAAATCGTGGATCGAAGGGAAAAGGTTCTTAAGAAAAAAGTTATCCCCTTTGTGCTTGTTCCTTGGGGTAATCGCTCGCATGGAGAGTCCACTTGGGAACGAGAAGATGAAATCCGGCAGAAGTTTCCTCACCTTTTCTTGTAGTTATCTATCTTTGTATTCTTGGAATTTCGAGGACGAAATTCTTTTTGTAGTTGGGTATAATGTAACACCCGAGCCCAATGCTAATATTTTCAGTTACTGTTTGAGCATAATGTGGTACTCATTTCATTTAACTTGCTTGTTTGTTGCTTACTGTAAAATTTACCCGGCAAAGTCATTTCTACATATAACAAATTTTAGCATCTAAAATAAAATTGAAAATATTCATCTTGGCCTACTTGACACCCCTAGCCTCGTGGTAGCGTCCGTGCATTGTGTTCTCGTCCCGTTCAGTGAAACGGGCGAGTTTGGACGGCAACGCGCGCGTACATGTGTCCGTTTTGGGGGTATGCTTTTTAATCATAAAACACTTAATTTTTAAATTTTGGATCCCGCTTAAAATCCTATTATTTCAATTTCAAATTTTTGGACTCGACCCGGGCGCGATTTGGAAATGTTTTATTTGGCGCCAAAATCCCAAATTTTTAATATTATTAAAACCATCGCATATATTTTTCTAACTAACCTGATATCTTACTGTTCATTACCTATCTTTTAAATCTTTAAATTAACCTATATATATATATCCTACTGTTTCTTAAAATGTTTTGAATTTTTAATTAATATTTATCCCTAACTAACGATTCCCCTTTAGCCAATGGCGTTCCTTTTAATTCCGTGGGCCCCCACCTGCAGCTCTCTCTCTCTCTCTCTCCACTTTTTCTCTCTCTCGCTCATATATTCTCTCGTATTTCTCTTTATCATTCTTTCTCTTCTTGCTTCATTTCCCGTTTCTCATTTTTTTAACTGTTCTTTTGTTGCCGGAATTCCGTCGTGCCGGTGACGCTTCTCGACGTTCCAACGAGGTACCACAACCCGTGTGGTTCCTTTGTTCATCGTTTGGGTTCATTCCGTGAACCGTGCGCCCGTCGCGAGTTTTCCCCGCCGACGGTTAACGTTCCGTTTTCCCGATTCGCGACCTATCGAGGCAAATTAATCTTGCTACATGCTATATAATTCATTTTATAACTATTTAAATAAATACCATACCTATAGTTTAAATCTAGTGCCCCATGTTTAATTTTATAACGTTTCGATGTTCCGTTTGCATCCGTTTATATCATATTAAATCTAGATCATGAAACCTTATCTTGTGACATACTAGATTACATTATACTGCAACCATATCATTTAAAATATATATCGTCATAATATTTATTATTATTATCTTTAATTAGTTTATAATCTTCATTTTATAATGTTATACATTTGAAAATCTTATAGTTTACACATGAAACGTCGTTGAAAAATCGGATATGACAAATCTGAAATTTACTGTACACCTTATCTTATAAAATTCATTATAAATCATAGAAAAATCATTAGTATACGTTCTTTAGTTCGTTACGAAACTAACTCAGAATACTATAACTCTATGAAATATTTACTTGCAAAATAAATTGTTTAAATAACGTAAAATGCAAATGAAAATGTCTCCAAACTGCTGTCTAGGGAAATTCCAGCAGCAAACTTTCAATTTCGAATGTTCATAACTTTTTGTAGAGACAACCTGAGATGCTTATACTTATAAAACTGAAAACCTTATTGAATTATCTTTGTTTTGGTATAAGACACGTCCCTTTTGGAGAACGTTTGTTATTTTTAAGCTAATTTACAAATTAGGATGACGCTGAATTTCTGAACGGAACCTTCTTGTGCATGGTTAGTCAATACCACTTTTATAGTTATTAATCGCTTTGAATATGCTATCCATATTAATATTATTATATCAATATTTATATCATATATTATTTAGTTGTACATCCCACATTACCATTTTATAGTTTTATAACTTTTCGGATACCCGTTTGCATCCATCGCATTTAAGATACATATAATTGCATCCATAGATCACATTACTACATAATGATATTAACACTCCATGTTTAATAAATTGCATCCTAATTAATATTGGAACTATAAATGTAACCCTAATCGATAACTGTGCATCCATATCCTTGAAATTATATCTATTTGCATATCATATTATATGTTGCAGTTTATTGTTCTGATAGTACTCATGCTTGTTTATTTATACATATGCTTATGTTAGTTTGATTATGAGCACCCACATGACATCTTGTGCTTCCTGACATGACCTGTTACACTTCCTACTTGACATGACATGGTACCGTACACTCTTGACATGATATGACACTTTTATACATTATCTGGCTGGACCTGATGTACCATGGCTTTACCTGTTACCTGATCTTGTGTCTAATGACAACAAACATAACATGTAGTCCTCATGGACCGTTCCTGTTGTCTATCCAGACAAACCTGCTTTTACCTGATTCTGTGTTGGCATTAGTTCTTGATTACTGAATACCTGACTTGACATACATAACTTGGGGGTATGGGGAAATCAAAAGTGTAAACTAAAGTGTAACTTAAAAGGGTATTACTTGATCCGTGGTCCCGGGGGGTAACGGGACAGAGCCATTCGTGACTCTTACATTTTCCTGATCCGTGGTCCCGGGGGGTAACGGGACAGAACCACTATTGGTTCACATATTCCTGATCCGTGGTCCCGGGGGGTAACGGGACATATCCTTTGAGTTACATGGAGGATTACTCAATTGATTTCAAAGACTTTAGAATAGAAAACCTGATAGAACAGTTTAGTTTACCCACTGCACGCTACCCTGTACTGGTATGATTCATATTATTGTTATTCTTGCAGTATTCATGTTTATATTACATTGCCTGCTACACTGTTCATATTATATTACTTGATGACATGACGCGCTGACGTCTGGGTTTTGCATGGCCCAGATTCCTTACCGCTGTTGCAGTCCGAGCAGGAGTACTTCAGCCAGCAGGCTGAGCTGTGAGTTCAGTAGTAGTTAGTTTTATTTCCTGCATTTATTTCCTGATGTGAGCCTGCATTATGGGATACACTTTTCAGTTATTTGTATTGGATCATTTGCTTCCACATTTATTTATTATTGACTCCTGTTATTCTGGATTATGGACATGTTTTAGATAGTTTTATCTTGTTCTTGATATCTCTACAGCCGTAATGTGACTGTGGATGGATACTTCCTACCCACATGTAGCATGGTTGGCTATGTCACGTGCCCAATCTAGCGTACTCTGGGAAGCGGGGCGTGACAGCTTCATAAGCATCACATTTGAAACGAAATTTGCAATATAACATATATCTCATATATATAATATAAACATTTATTTCAAGCAGTAATATGATCTTATAACAGAACATTGCAGCAGAAGAACATTTATGAAATATTGGATATATTAGGAGGTCCGTGTTTTAATACGAGCCTGTATAAAACGCGGATTCCCCGGTCGCGATGAATAGCCAAACCCACATCCTTAGACCCCTACGAGAGCGGCAAGAAACACTGCCAATTCTAGGATTAGGAGACCCGGTCTCGACTCCTCGAGATGGTCTCCTACTGGACCCTAGAACCCGGTTACTTGTGCTTCCCGCCTTGGGTCTACCTAATGCGGAAAAGTAAATAATATACAATGGTGACATCATCCTCAGCCCGGAAGTGCCCCAATAAAAGAATATTACATACAAATGAATTTTACATGAATGAAAATAAAAACCCTCATCACACATAAAACCCCCCGGCTATTCAGAACACGACGATCCAATATAACATATCACAGCAACACATAATATCTTATATCATCAACGTAAGCAAGTATGCGCATCCCGATTGTCGTTGATGTATAGCAACGAAGCCGGCAATACACCACATACTATGCTTACGGTCACAGAAAAGAAAGTGTAAAACTACAACAGTTGGAATCCGCAACCTCCTTAGACATCGCATGCCTAATCAAATGAATTCCTTAGATATCGCATGCTTAACAATTATAAACCCCGCATTTTAGTCTCATAATCGAAAACTCTTTTCAATATCAAGTCGGGCAATTCAACAAGATTCCCGACATCCTGATCGAATGCTCGTCGCAAAACTTTATGGACAGCCGCACCCCCGGATGCCGTTGACGAAGTGCACTAAGGCGGAACACCGCTGCCGCGAGCACCCGAACGGATGCTTTTGGCGACGGGGTTCTCCTACAGTCACTTGGTCGGGGATATGAGGCGTGGCTGTCTATTAAGTTTACCCAGCGAGTATCCGCGTATGCTACGTGATTGCGACGGACTTTTGATAACATCAAAATTCCGTGGCACCCGATCAATTGAGACTGAACTGCTAGATTTATAACATTCAAATTAATTATCTCATAACTACTTATGGATTCCAAATATTATATCACATTCCAGATAAATAGACAATGTTAAACTTTCCGATCGAATAATTAAACACCCAAGTTTTTCCAAATAGTTCTCAACACTTGAAATTAGTTTAAAAACATCCATCACATGCTACAGTACCAATGGTCCAGCCGTAGAAGGGTCAAACCAACGCCTCACATGTGGCAAAGCCGTACTGCCCCAAACCCTACGGTTTAGAGGCGGGTCAGACGGTCACATAATCGAGTTAAGGTTTGTTGTCTTCTAGTGGGTCCACCGCGTTACTTGCACGACTTAGAACGTTTTTAAACTACGGAAAAATCCAACGCTTGAAAATTTTCCGGCAGGAGAAAAAGTGAGTTATTGATATCCGTTCGAACTTTTTAACACGTTCTAAAGATTACCCGGACAAACTAAACAATGTTATACTTTCCGATCGAATCAACGAGTTCCCAATACAACCCAGAAAACTCAACACTTGAGTGGAATTAAAAATTCCCAGAATAATGCAAAAGAACCCAGGAATAATACTGTGAAGCAGTGGGCCCCAACTACACTGTTCAGCCGCGGAACCGCCGCCACGTGCGTGGTTTAGCCGCGGTTCCGCGGTCACATGATCGACTTGGTGGTCCGTACTTCACAGTAATTCTTAGATTTTCCTGCTTTATTTTCTGAGTATTTTTAATACGAAAAATCAACAATTTTGAAAAATTTCAAGAAACTAGGGTTTTACGGGTATTCGGAGTTCGATCGGACTTTAAACTTCATCTAGACTTCGCCTAAAGCTCTAGCTTGGTTCTGATACCACTGTAGGGTTACTAGGCACACGCGCAAGGGTCTATAAGGTATCAACCATGCCCGATTTAAAAATTAGCCGCGCCGAACAACCCTAAACCAAGATCTTAGACTAGAGATTAGGCGAAACAAAGCATGTTAAACACTTTAACATCTAAGAATTTGGGATTACAACCTTTGTAGTTCGGTCCTTCACTTCATAAGCTCCGTGTTGTGGTCCCTTCGCTGCGATCATCAAGTTCCGGACTCTCGAGAGGCTCCACGAAGAGAAAGATGCAAGCTTGCTTCCGATCTTCGATAACAAAGATGATATACCTTGAAGTTT
This sequence comes from Agapanthus africanus, assembly GCA_030015575.1. Classification (NCBI taxonomy): domain Eukaryota; kingdom Viridiplantae; phylum Streptophyta; class Magnoliopsida; order Asparagales; family Amaryllidaceae; genus Agapanthus; species Agapanthus africanus. The sequence goes on along the minus strand of JASDDO010000024.1, from coordinate 866,250,774 downwards.
CATTAACACAAGCTCTCACTCACTAAATAAAGTGAACACCCTAATCTAAATGGCTAGGATAGATTAGGTTGATGAAGTAGGATTTTTGCTCTCATTTGTTTTCATTAACTCACTCATTTTCATCACTAATGAAAAAGCTAGTAAGATTTTCCATCAAGAACTCAAGGAAGAAGAAGAAGAATCCTTTTGTGATGAATAATGAAACTCTAGTGTGTGGTTAGAAATGCAATCATGGTAGATAATGAGAAGGCTAACCATTGTAGAGACATAACTAGGGTTAAAGGGTTGGGTTGGGTTAAGCAAATATCATAAAATATCCAAATCAAAGTCAAAGCTTCAAGAAGCTTCTTGAAAGCTTCATGAAGACTTAACCCTAATCCAAACCCTAACCTCAATTAAACTCCACAAAACATGTTGCATTAATAACCATAACATGTTACAATATTATATATCACATAAACACTATTTATTGTAACAAAATAAAATAATACAATTAACATATATCGCATATATATCAATGTATTACCCGAGTGAGAAAAAAAATCTTTTAGTGAGCTTATATCAGTTAATGTAATTTAATATATCAAATATATAATTATACATTAAATTATCGAATCAACACTTGATCCGATAATCCGGCTATTTCACAAATAACGGACTAATATAATCTGTATCAGTTCATTGAATCAACACTTGATCCGATGATTCGGCTATATCACATATACCCGGCCGATATCTCATATCGTGAGAATCTAATACGGTATCTCATACACGTATTGTTCTCGGTCCTGCACATATCATATATGTGCACTTACTCCGTTTTGCCTGAGCCAAGAAACCTCTGTGTAGGACTCTAAAGAATCGTCAATACGCCGGCAGTGGGTGATGATCATATCAAACACCCACAAGCTGCAAGCGGTCAGCTAAACGTAACAGCCACCCAGGTATTGAGCGCTCAGAAGATCTACAAGCAAGCCTGTACATTCTCTTGTGAATCCAATCAGTAACACTCCCGTACAGTCCGGTCTCTTCATCTGATATGTCGCATATCTCGCCTAGGGGTGGAAAACGTCAGACCCCGGTAGCTTGATAAGTCGTGTCGATATGAGGTCTATAACAGTTCGAGAAACTACTGATAACACTTACCAGTAAATCTCAGCAACCCTGGTCAGGGATTTCCAGTTATAGCCAATCGAACACAGCGCAACATCAACTCCCTATACCGGGAGAGATGAATCCCCTCCTATCGCTCATTGCCTCCATGTGATTCGGGACTGTACCCAAAAGCCACCTTTTTGCACGCCCTCTTGGACGTGGTATGATGGAAATCAAAACACAGTGGGAATCACACAAGACTCTATGACGATCTTGGGTCTACAGACTACTCTGTACCAGTGTCACCAGAGAACTGCCATCTGACGTGAGGTTTAATACCATCTGGGAGTTCTCGGCGAGTCCGTCCAGTGTACCCAGTCTCCACTGAGCACCCGTATACCTCCTCTAATGTCAAACACCAATGGATATGGGATCATCCATCGCCCATCATATGGGTTAAGAAGCGCATACGCTAGTCTACTCTAGAGTATCGATGCCCTGTCTCGGTACTCCCATGACTAGGAACATTTGAAGGATGTACTTGACGACTACACTGTCCCCACTAGTATGATCTGCATCATAGTCCTGGTAGTCATGTACTCATCCTAAGGGATTTATCAACATGTAACATAGAGACAATCAGAGTACATGTTAAGATAAAGAGCAACCAGATAGCGTACTATCATGTCGAGCAAGAAAGTCCTCCCTATATATGTTCAAGCATCCACTACAATATACATCGTATGTACAGTAATGGCCTCTAGGGCATACATATAACTAACAGCCTCCAAGGAAAGAGCGCAAGGAATCCGATCTAAAAGACGGAGCGCCGAGCTATCTCTCGCAGCGAAAGGAAAATGATGGCGAAAGTGTGGACCATGAGGGGATCCCACCACTATTTATAGTGCTTGGGCGATGCATCCGATGGCTCCAATCATTTCCCGCCTAAACAAAGCTTCGCGCCCGCCAGCCGTCGACGTTCTACGTGTCAAACGACCATTGGAGATGTCCTTTCGGGCGCAAGCGACAGCGACAGCCCGTCACGTCCGCCAATCTACGTCGGACACATGGCCTGCGCCTTAACGGACATACAAGCGAATCGGCGCTCCCTCTTTAATGCACGATCCTTTCCCTGATCCGCTGATGTCATCAAAGATGTGTGTGGAGATCCAAGCGCCCGGGATACGCCACGCGGGCTCATAAATCTGAACGACGCAACTGCCCTGCACCGAGTCGGCCCGGAAATCCGCACCGATAGATTTTTGGCAGCAGGCTGCGCCCAGAAAGCCGATCAGACCACTCTCGACCCGACCAATAAATAGGTCGGGACGAGAGTAGAGGCCTAATGATGATGCTCATAGGTGGGAACTCTCCAGATCATGACACGTGGCAGATGACGTGTCCCGGGGTTCACGCAAACAGGGCAAGCATTATGCGTTGGAAACCCTCTCCGAGCTATCTCCCCGAGGTTTGCCCTGACCTCCTATGGGTTCCTGAACGCTCTTATGCACACCTTACAAATAACCATCGGCTCGCCTGTGCGTTTCAACCCTCCTACACGCTGAGCTTCCTCAGCCCTCACAGCTCGCCTCCGAGCTATCACATAACCGAGCTTCCTTGGCCTCCCGCTCGCCTCCGAGCCTCCCGCTGAGCTAAGCCTCCCCGGTTCTACCAAGCAACCAAGAACGCAGATCCCAAGCGCCTCCGCCACGGCTCCGCGTATCTCGCCAGAAGCGAGATATCCGCCACCCAACATCTCGCGTTCTACACCGTCGTATCCCCCTATTAGCGAGCGTATCTCATCATTAATGGAGGGATCCATCATTCACATAGGCATAACGTCAGGGGCATAACTGACGGCGAAGATCTTATGCCAGCTCGCTCCAAGCGACCACTATAAAAAAAACCCTCTCCCAGATGACTTGGGTAAGGCAATTTTAACCCAACAAGCCGCTACTCTGCTCAAATATCTCGGCTAACTTGATCGTCGGAGGGGCCACGGTGGTACAACTACCCCGGAACTTCTTTGCAGGTAGCTCGGCTTCACCCTAAATCAAGTCCACTGAGATCCACATGCTCAGGGAGATGACCTTCAATATCAATCTCAGTCATCCAACAACGCTCGCGACAGATCGACGAAGGACAGCATCTGAAGGAGATCCTAACCTCCATCAGAGTACGAAGGCTCGATGACAAAGCTGATGGCCGACAAGAAGGAGGACCGATGCCTCGATGACAAAGCTGATGGCCGACGAGAAGAAGGGATCGACGGAGCTTGAGAACTCAGGGTCGATGGAAGAGGGAGCTTGATCGCACGCCAAAAGCGTGTCGGATATTTTAAAGTTCTAAAGTTTAATCGCGATCAGGACGGTGTCGCTTTGCAGCTAGCCGCGATGAGCACGGGTCGATCCACAGGGAGATGGTAAGTTTTTACCCTTGTTTTAACGAGTTAACAACGTGGCGGATTTGTTCGTTATCTAACCTATGTGTTATATTCAAGTATAAGGCTTGTTAGGAAATGATAGGATAGTGTAAGTTAATGGATTTCGTATTCAAGTACTTTGAGCCGAACTTAACCAATGAAGCTCGAACAATTGGCAACAACGTAGATTAGGGGATTTAAGCACGGTATTCATGGAATCCAGCTTATTGACCCTTGTCCGTCCGTTCTTGTCTCTTTCTTTCGCCTCCGGCCAAACCGAATGCAACCGGTCACGGTTAGGAATCACCTTTACCTTGGTAGGGTAGGGTGCCTAACGGAGCGCTTGCGTAGGGTTTGGGCGGAGTTTCAAATAGAAAAGACGGGAAAAGGAAATGAAAAACAAAATGTTAACTTACAATATCTTTCTCTTTTCCTAACAACAATATTCACACCATTCACAAAACAAACCACAAAGAGATAACAAAAGAGAAAAACAAAGAAAAGAAAAGATTACAAGCAAGTAATTAAAGTGCATGGAATTTAAGTGCGAGAATTAAAAGAGCAAGAATAAAATGCAAGTAAGTAAAAGATTAGGAACCAAAGAACATATTGCAAGACATGGGTTCAATAACCCAAACTTAAACTTGCAAGCTCAATAAAGAGGTTGCAAGATCAAGAGAGGGCAAAAAACTCATGGTGAAGGAAGCACAAAAGAACACTTTATTAAATTTCAAGAATGATACAACCCCTTGAGATCAATAACCAACTCTTAAACTTTCAAGCTCAATGAAGAGGTTGAAGGATGAAGAGAAGGTTAAGACTTCAAGGGGACTAATCTATTTACAAGAAAAGAGAAAAGAAAACTTGGACAAAGAATGACAATCCAAGACTAAAGAATGACCTTTGAACCTTTGCCTCATAGTCTGTATTTATAGGCTCCAAAGAATGGAGGGAAATTCGAATCTTTAAATCAACACATAATCTTTAGCATTAAATGCACATTACTTCATGTCCATTTGTGCCTTGATTCTTGTCTTCCCCATCATGGTCCATGCTGATTTGTCTATTTGAATTTGATTTGCACTCAGTTTTGGAAGGAAATTTAAATCTTTAAATCACACACATAATCTTCACCATTAAATGCTCATTACTCCATTCCCACATGTGGCTTGATTCATGGCTGCCCCATTATGGCTCATGCTGATTTTTTTGATTCCTTTTGATTTGAACACATGCTTTTTAGTCTTGAATGCATATAAAATCGTATGCATATAAAATCATCTCCTTGAATGCATATAAAATCATATCCACATGTGTTTAAAAGTCTTGTGTACACACTTGTTGTGTTGGACCATTTAGATAAAAAAATGTGTACCCAACTTGTTGCGTAAAGGAATTCCTGAAGTATTAGTCGGTTTGCGTTTCTGGTCGCAGTGTCTTCCCTCAAGTGATATATCCGTGCTTTTGGATGCAGTTCCAGTATTTTGTCATGGATACCTGTAATCTTTAATACTGAGTAGACACTGGTTAATAATACCGATAAATACAACAAATAGATAATGAATGGACGGTATTAGAATGCAGTTTTCTGATATGAACAAATACCCCCAAACTTATCTTTTGCTCGTCCCAAGCAAAACCTTTTATTCATAAAAGAAAATCCTAACTGCACTTTCGCAGGGAACGTGATTGCACTGAGCATGTGCAACAAGCCGTTAAACCTCTAGATGTCCCTAGTAGGAAGAGTGTTGTCTCCTGAGGGTTTTCAGCGGATACTACCCTCAAAATCCCGTCAATCTAGTTTTGCGAAATGACTATGATTCAAACCCTAAGGTTTTGTTTAAAAGATAACAATTCTATTATCCTAAATTTAGAACTATCGAACCTTTATTTTTCACACATCGCTTCTCATTTAACTTAAGATTTTATATGTCTTTACGTGTAGTGCAAATAGTGTCGTTAAGTTTCAAAAGGATCGAAAAATCATTATGTCACAAAATAAAGCCCAAATAAAGATTTAAAAAGGATCACATAAGTTTTATAAAGAGTTAAGTATTTCTCATGTTTCGTTTTCCAGTAAGGTTTCAAATTCAGAATTTCTATCTTTCTTAACAGGAAACTAGCTCTTATTTTTCACTCCACCTTTTTCTTGTTTTCATTTCATACACACCTTTGTGAACGTGCAATAGTCTTTATCATAGAATGAAACCTTCATATCTCCGCTAGAAATTCTTTTTTATAAAAATCTGTCTTTTGTCAAGATTATTCTCACACAAAGAACCGTTAGGAATTTTAACTCGGAGAGAACACTTGCTTGACTTTGTTTTAATTTGGACTTTCTAGGCTTCTTAGCGAGCTTTGGGCCAATGCTCCCAAACCAGTTGGTTTTAGGGTATTAGGTGTAGAGACACCCCAGCAGACTTAATTACTCAAGTTACCTAGGCCCAAAAACAAAAGACAATTTTAGCGTGAAAATCATGATGATTTAATACGAACGGAGATATAACCAGTAGTTCAATTATTTTTTTGGATAAAAGACGTGTTTAGTGGGTTAGGTGTGTAATCATTCCAATCAAGTTCCAGATGGGTTATTTTTCAGAATTAGTTCCAATTAAGGCATCAATAACATCCCTTCATATCTACTTCACTTCATAAATTATTCTTGATATTACTTATTTCAGAACAAATCTATTTGATCCTCAGAAAATAATTTATCCATTTAAAAGTTTTCAGACATAACAGAATTGTCATCTAATTTTCAAAACTCACGACACGTGTAGTATGATGTAAAGACGTATATCAGCTATAGCTAACTTCAAAGGAGAGTTATCTTTCAGGTTTTCAAAATCTAAAAATAAGATTTAGTTATTCTTATCTTATCAAACAAACCGTCGAAATATTGAATCTAAGTTCTCCCACTAGCTAACTTGACGATAAAGTTTTTATGTTTTTAGAAAATTTTCTGATTTTTATGGGTTTTTAAGTAAGTATGCGAATGCAGAATATACAAATGAATGCGAAGGTAGAAAGCTTACCGAGCACATCCCCAGACTTAAACTTGACAGTGCCCTCACTGTCAGGCTATACTAAGAGGGTCAAAATTGTCGGTGCCTCCCCAAAAACAATTTATATACAAAAATAAAAACCAAAAAATATGTACACCAAAAGGTTCCCCCTCAAACTTAAGTAAAACAGTGTTTCCACTGTTAAGCGTTGAAGTTCAGGATTTAGGAGGGAAAGAGAACAGTATCAGGCTATACAAGGCCTTACCAAGGCCAAAAGTGAGCACCAACCATTCAAAATTCTATCATGATGATATGCGGGTTGGTGAAAGAAGATGAAGAGAAAAGAAATGGAGAATGCGCGAGACCGTATGGAGATAGAAGCGGGATACGGTCTCAGTATATGAGAGGAAGAATGGTGAAAGGGAAAAAGAATTTGTGTACGAACTTGAGGGTGAAAATGGAGTGAATAAATTAGCGCAATATGTAATGACCGATGTGTAAAAAGCGATTGTGCTAATCTATCAACCCGTAGAGAGATTGGGTCAAATCCCTCAAGATTCGTCAGAAAACATGGGTACGCCGAACTCGGTAAACCAGACATAGGAAATGATAGTGATACAGTTTCGTGCAAGGTCGGAACGATGGAAGGGACGAAGGGGAGTGATTTAGGGATAGTCTTATTCTCACCTAAGTAAACTGTCTCGAATTCGAAAGATTCCATCAATGGTCCAAATTGAATGTGAGCAACCGAGTTTGATGGTTCAACTAACTCATCTGAAAATTCAAAGGACTCAAACTCGGGTGGTGAGTCTTCAAAATCGTCCGAAAAAGTGAAACACTCGTAATCATTATCGGCTGTGAGAAGAGTGTCAGATTCAAGGAGGAACGCACTAGTGGCGTCAAATGTGCTGTGATTGAACAGAAATTTTTCAAACTCACAGTCCTCCTGCATGATCTTTTGCGTGGTCAGAACGATGGAAAGGATGGAGGGTGATTTATGAAGTATAACAGTTAAAAGTTCAGGAGGATGAATTGGAAAATCCGACACATCAAACAAAAATGATTCATCCTCAATACTATTCTCAATACTCTCCTCAATACTATCCTCATAATTCTCCTCAAAAATTATCTCATCCATGCAAATCTCATCAAAATCAAGACGCATATGAAGTTCGGGAGAAACATTTAATGACTCGGGATGATGAATTGGAGAGAAAATTTCAGTCAAATCTACGGGTTCATCATCCAAAATACTCCCTGCGTCAATATCCTCAATCAAGTGAAAATTAATATTCTCAGACTCCTCATCAAAAGCATGGATTTCAATCGATTCTGGTTTTAAGATGGAAGTGTAGAGATCAAAAGGTTTAGGATTGGTTTCACTTGGAATGGACCCTTCATAATCTGGTAAATCAAACACTACAAAATCACACAACTCATTAAACGTTCTATCTTTAATCGGTAAATCTTTTGGGACACTAGATAGACATTCAAAAATGGAGTTGTGTGATTCAATTTGCAATGAGCAGGTTTGATTAGGAAGGGTGTACAGTTCACTTTCACTACTCAAATTCTCATTCTGTCCTACCGCCTCATCATACATTGTAAAATGTGGAGCTAGTTGAAAACTAGCTACCGGATCACTAGGTTGTATGAGGGCGGCCATGGACGCATTCAAATCCATCATCTGTTGGCATGACGCTATCCTAAAGTCTTCCAACAACTGGTCTAGACTAGACATAGGTTGTGAAGGGGTTTCAGTAAAACATTCAAAGTTGTTTTGATACTGGAAACTCCCAAAAGGCTGTTCAGAAGCAATGTATAGGGTAGGTGCAAAAGTTGGGTAGGACTCATAGGAATTGAATGGTTGGACAGGGTGATGATCAACATTTGGATACGAAGGTGAATGGAATTGTTGATCAAAAGAATTGGAAGTGGTGAAAGGAGTGAAAGATCGGCTACGAGATTATTCAATACGTTCAGCGATGGACAATGGACGACTCGCAAAAGGGGTATCAACATAAGAGGGTGGTGAAGGTTAAAACGGTTGATACAAAGTGGATTGTGGAGTGCAAGTGTTTGTCCTAGACGCGTCTATGCGATCTTTCAATGAAATTTTAGGCATGGAGGGGTCGTTCGACGATCGGCCAAAACAAGAACCGTAGGAAGTTATGTCTGGTTGTGGGTACCAAAGTTCGGCAAGAGTTTTTCGAGGTAGGGTACCCATGTTACGAAGAGAGAAAGAAAGAAAGGAAGAGAAAAGGAGGGGAAAAAGAATGTGATTTTTTATTATTTTTTTATTTTTTTGTCAGTTATTAACAAAAGAATGAAATATACACACAAAAAGAATCTGGACCAAAAACAATCACGACACAAAAATACCACACACCTAATCGTTCTAGGATTCACCTAGGTCAACTAGACCTGCTCAAGAACTTGATTGTCGAAGTAAAACTGTGTCAAGAAAAGGGCTCAAGATATACTGATCACGAGGCCAGGTAAGTGCAGAGATAAGGGGAGGTTTTCCGACGCTTTCGTGAAGGTCCTTAATTAAATAACCCTTTCTCTTTTGGCGGTTTCGCCGTTAACACTTTCCTAGACACCCCATAAACAATATACCATTAAGCGGTGTTTTAAACATAGTTAACCTCTCCTAGTGAGCGCGAAGTCCTTAAGGTTTAAAGTCTAATTTCTATTAAAATTTGTGTGGGTAAACGTTATGCTCAAGTTCGTAATTTGTGGGCCACGGAAAAGGTGATGAAATCCTTTACCGTATGTTGTGGGGTTCGCTTGCCCTTAAGTCTGTATTAATATATGCAATGTGCAATTCAATGAAAAAAATTTATTCAAAGAATCAAACAATCGTTTTTTTTAGTTTAAGCTCTGTACTGCAACAAATATGGGTTAGTCAATTTTTGGCGTTTGCTAGCGAACTTGCAAAGAATTCTGCAAAGATTTTATATTGGAAGCGTCGGATTTGAGAAGAAGGTGTTATTAAAGTACGTACCGTTAAGTTGTGGGTTAAGAAATCCTCGTTGAATCGAATCCAAGTAGCTTGAAAAGTTCGCTTGCGCGGGTCAAACTACCCGGATCTTTGGCACTGTACTTCATAATCACCCTAGCTTTGAACGTACACTTTGCTTCCCATAATCGTCGTTCACAATTTCGCAAAATCTACAAATGTCGGAAAAGATGGATATTAGCGCGGAAAAACAATACGAATGCCCAAATACCTGCACACTAAAAATTATAAAAAAATAAACAATACAAATAGGACAAAACCAGAACACTTGAGCCCAGAGAAGAAATTGGAGGCAGAAGGAGGTGGTAGGGCCGGTGACGCCGGATTTGTGGATAATGTCGCCGGCCAACTTGATGAGGTAGGGCTCCAAATTTCAACAATAGTCTCAGTGTTCTACTATTGCCATACTAGTATTGTTTATCTTTTCTATAGAGATCCAAAGTGCTTGCAGGTCCAATTTCCAGAGAACAAAAATGGTTAGTTTTGTTAGTTTTTGTTTTGGTTTTTGGTTTTGAAATTTTTTTGTTGTTTTGAAAAATAGGGTTAGATGGGTATTAACAAGATTAATCCGAAATAACAAAAACAAAAACGTTACCGTCTCCCCGGCAACGGCGCCATTTGATCGCACGCTAAAAGCGTGTCGGATATTTTAAAGTTCTAAAGTTTAACCGCGATCAGGACGGTGTCACTTTGCGGCTAGCCGCGATGAGCACGGGTCGATCCATAGGGAGATGGTAAGTTTTTAGCCTTGTTTTAACGAGTTAACAACGCGGCGGATTTATTCGTTATCTAACCTATGTGTTATATTCAAGTATAAGGCTTGTTAGGAAACGATAGGATAGTGTAAGTTAATGGATTCCGTATTCAAGTACTTTGAGCCGAACTTAACCAATGAAGCTAGAACAATCGGCAATAACGTGGATTAGGGGATTTAAGCACGGTATTCGTGGAATCCGGCCTATTGACCCTTGTCCGTCCGTTCTTGTCTCTTACTTTCGCATCCGGCCAAACCGAATGCAACCGGTCACGGTTAGGAATCACCTTTACCTTGGTAGAGTAGGGTGCCTAACGGAGCGCTTGCATAGGGTTTGGGCAGAGTTTCAAATGGAAAAGACGGGAAAAGGAAATGAAAAACAAAACGTTAACTTACAATATCTTTCTCTTTTCCTAACAACAATATTCACACCATTCACAAAACAAACCACAAAGAGATAACAAAAGAAAAAAACAAAGAAAAGAAAAGATTACAAGAAAGTAATTAAAGTGCATGGAATTTAAGTGCGAGAATTAAAAGAGCAAGAATAAAATGCAAGTAAAAGATTAGGAACCAAAGAACATATTGCAAGACATGGGATTGAACCCAAACTTAAACTTGCAAGCTCAATAAAGAGGTTGCAAGATCAATAGAGGGCAAAGAACTCATGGTGAAGGAAGCACAAAAGAACACTTTATTAAACTTCAAGAATGATACAACCCCTTGAGATCAATAACCAACCCTTAAACTTTCAAGCTCAATGAAGAGGTTGAAGGATCAAGAGAAGGTTAAGACTTCAAGGGGACTAATCTATTTACAAGAAAAGAGAAAAGAAAACTTGGACAAAGAATGACAATCCAAGACTAAAGAATGACCTTTGAACCTTTGCCCCATGGCCTATATTTATAGGCTCCAAAGAATGGAGGGAAATTCGAATCTTTAAATCAACACATAATCTTTAGCATTAAATGCACATTACTTCATGTCCATTTGTGCCTTGATTCTTGTCTTCCCCATCGTGGTCCATGCTGATTTGTCTATTTGAATTTGATTTGCACTCAGTTTTGGAAGGAAATTTGAATCTTTATATCACACACATTATCTTCACCATTAAATGCTCATTACTCAATTCCCACATGTGGCTTGATTCATGGCTGCCCCATTATGGCTCATGCTGATTTGTTTGATTCCTTTTGATTTGAACACATGCTTTTTAGTCTTGAATGCATATAAAATTGTATGCATATAAAATCATCTCCTTGAATGCATATAAAATCATATCCACATGTGCTTAAAAGTCTTGTGTACACACTTGTTGTGTTGGACCATTTAGATAAAAAATGTGTACCCAACTTGTTGCGTAAAGGAACTCATGAAGTATTGGTCGGTTTGCGTTTCTGATCGCAGTGTCTTCCCTCAAGTGATATATCCGTGCTTTTGGATGCAGTTCCAGTATTTTGTCATGGATACCTGTAATCTGTAATACTGAGTAGACACTGGTTAATAATACCGATAAATACAACAAATAGATAATGAATGGGCGGTATTAGAATGCAGTTTTCTGATATGAACAGAGCTCTTTAGAGAATTTTGTCGAACAGATGGAGGACAGTGAAATTCCCGGACTTGAAGAGCTCGAAAGGCAGCAGTGGTGATGGAGGCTGACGGCATGGCGATGTAGCTTGCGACATAGAAGAAGTTGTAGAAGGAGCCCATGAGGCCGTTGACGGGGAGTTGGAGTTTGACGACGGAGAAGTCATAGGAGGAGCCTACGAGGACGATAGCGAGGAGGTGGAGCTCGACGATGAAGAAAAGGTCTTAGGAGTAGGAGGGGGCCATCGGGGAGGATCAACGACAGTTATGGTGAGAAATGTTAAAACTCAAGCTCTGATAATATGTTAAAAATCGTAGATTTGGATATGGAAAATAATATGATTATTATTGATTGATTCTCAAGGATTACAATACACTGCATCCTTAACTGAAGGCTCATCCTTAAGAATGAGGATGAGTAAGACTTATACTTAAGGATAAGGACGGAAAAAAAGCATATATAGTAGAATATACCAACTACGCTATGCTATCATACTCAACAAGAGTAAATGCGTGCGTAAAGGGACAAATAATTTGAGGAAAATTAAACAGCAAAAGATAACAATTATGAAATGGAGGGAGCACCAATTTCTATGCCTACACATTTGGGAGTATTTGGACAAAATTTGGGCCAGTAGTGACTGTAAAGCTCTAATGATTAACAACCGCACAAAAGGGAATGAAATGGGGGAAATAGATTCCTAAATAGATTCCTTGCAACACTGAAAGATGTGAAGAAAGAGTTATTGCATAGTGAACTTGCTCTCTTTTCTCGAGAGACGAGAAAAAAATAATTAATTCTCCTTGCATAATTCATTGCATCTATACATTTTTTTACTTATTAACATAGAAGATATCTTCTTTTTTTTTCCTTTTCCAATTTGTGCCTCCTTTTTTCTAAAAACTGTGATCATTTGATCAATGAAATCCCTATAATTCATTCCTGCTAATTTCATGCCATTTACTTCATTGCAGTTCGATTGATTAATCCATAGGTTGATCCTCTTCTTTTATAATGTCATGCCGCAAAGAATTTTGTTAGTAGTTTGTTTACGTTGGTGGTATTTGAATGTGGAAAATAGTCCCACACTGGAAAAAAAAATTTGAAGAGAGTGCAAGTGTTTAAAAATAAGTTCTCATAAGTTATATGTTAACTTGGCGGGCTAAACCTCAAACAGGCCTCATTCTGGTGGGCCAATAATATTTATTAATTAAATGGTCTTGATTGGGCACTTAGAGCATATCATACACGCCTCAAGCATTTAATTCTGTCTTTGTACCCATGCTTGTGTGTGGATGAGTGTTGTGTGCATAGATTAGGGCTTACATTCCAGCGCCGAAAAAAGAATAAAGGGCAAAATAGACGACAAAATTCATTTAATGCTCTAGTTAGGAAAAACAATTAAATCTATAGTCAACGGTGCAATGATAGCTAGAGGTTAAAAAAACCGAATGTGGAATAAATTAAGTCAGAAATATGTTGGTTGTCAGTTTAACTGAGGAGATGTTCCTTAATAGACTAAGAGAAAAAGAATTTTATATAAGCTAAACCTAAAAGTTTCGGGATAAATACTTGTTGTTACAGTAAGATTGTGCACGCGAGTCTTGAAATTAACTTCATGATTTTGTACTGATGTCATGGATATCATTTCGATTTTCTTTGATCATTGGTGGTTGAGTTTGCTAAAGAAACCAAATAAGCTATTGGAAAGGGCAATTAAGTATTCCATTAGCATAAAGGCATCAACTTGACAGAATCCTCTGCTTGTAGAGAGATGGTCCATGTTATCAAAAAACCTGCAAATTGGAATAGAATTGAAGGTTGGTAGATATTCCCCATTATGATTTCGCATGTTGCGAGTCAATGAAACCTCTGTTTCATCATTAGCGTCGCTAATGCGCTCGCCTCGATATGGAAAATGCTTGCAAGATTGAAACTGCAGAGATTTTAGTTGACAAACACCTGAAAATCTATCTCTAACAATGTCACTTGTGTGTGCTTTTTAAAAGTTGAAGGCGGGACTTCCCTTCTCATCTCGATTTTTCTTTTATTTGTTATGGAGTCCTCCAGATCATTTAAGTTACTCGAGGTTCGTCCACGTTAGCTACCTCCGTCCAGATTTATCGTGACCTATTGATTAACCTCCTAACCTGACACAGTTAATGACCGAATTCCCCTAGGTTATAATAATCCATCTCAATTGTTTTAAAAAAAGTCAATACCTTTTCCCTCTTCTCTCATCTCAAATCCCTAAATCGCCAAACTCAAAAACCCTAATTTCTACCCTCATTCTACTTTAAAAAGCGGGAATTTTGAGAATCTAGGGTTTCGGATTTTGGAGGGAAAGTGAGAAGTTAGGGTTAGGTTGTTAAAGGAAACGGGGTTTTATGAGAAGAGGAGAGGGTAAAACGGTCAAAACTTAACGGGATATTCCATTAACCTTAGACAGAAAAGTAACCAAAGGGACTACTCTAGAGCATCGCAAGTAATTTGAGAGACCTTAATCAGAACTTTGAGTGTCTAATATATTCATGAACATTTGAGGGACTTCTATCCGTGAAAACCCAATTTTTTTTTATAAAAAAATTATCCAAATCTGAATGCTCAATAAAGCTACTATAATTTCTCAGCTAGAATTATTGCATGTTGTAAAAATTCTATCATGATAGACTTAATGGAATGTACATTTTACTGTTTTAACCATTCTATTCTCTAATCTGAAACAATATTTGAACAAATTTTCAACAAGTACAAAAACTGACGCTGCGCATTTTGGCTCTACTGGTGCGCACTTCAATAAAAGAAACTGATTCTTGATTCCAAAAATCACATCTCATATCATTGTCCCTGTCAACAATTCCCATGTTTCAAATCTCTCTAAAAGCTGATTCCTCACTCTTCTTCTCTTGACCGCCGCAGCTCAAGAAGGCATCCAAGGAACAAGTTCATCATCATCCTCGTCTTCAGTAATCGCTGCTACAATTGGATTGTTTATCATCGACCAGAGCAATGCGTCGGAATTGGAGGTGGTGGTTCTCCGTTTCTTTCAACACCGTGCTTCTCCTCTTCGGCCAAACCGCCGCAACGCTTCTCAATAGATACTACTATGATCAAGGAGGCAATAGCAAGTGGATAGAAACAATCACATTCTCTGCCGCTTTCCCGATTCTCTACATTCCCTTGATTTTCTTTTCGAATCCGTCCTCGCCTTCTACTTATAAGCCTCCATTTCTCACCCTTTCGCTTACTTATATTGCTCTCGGTCTTATTACCGTCGCGGATAGTCTTATGTACTCTTATGCTCTGTTGTACCTCTCTGTGTCGACTTACTCGCTTGTATGCGCTACTCAGCTTGCCTTCAATGCCATCTTTTCCTACTTTATAAACTCAGAGAAATTTACACATCTGACTCTTAACTCGGCCATCCTCCTCACTTTCTCCGCTGCTATCGTCGGGCTTCGCCATGGATCGGATTCTGCCTCTGTGGATCCTAAAAAGGGTATGTGTGGAATTTGATCATCGGAAACCAATTTAAGCAAAACATTTTGTGCTACATTAAATTTTATCAATTTCGTTTTTTATGTTGTTTATTCCATGGAAAGTTTTATTCCCATGCTACAGGTTGAATAAAAATGAGAGCTTAAAGTATTATTAATTCGCTTGCAGTCCCTCTCGGTTTCATCCTCACACTCGCCGCCTCCGCAACCTACTCCCTCATCCTCTCCCTGATGGAGCTCGCCTTCGACAAAGTCATCAAGAGCCGCAACTTCTCTGCGGTGCTCAACATGCTGATATACACGGCGCTCGTCTCCACAATCGCAGCGTTTACGGGACTGTTCGCAAGCAGCGAATACAAGAACCTAAAAGACGAGATCAACAGCTACAAGAAAGGGAGAATAGGGTGGGCGATGATCGTCGTGTGGAGTTCAGTGGCTTGGCAGGTTACAAATGTTGGACTTGTAGGGTTGGTGTTTGAGGCGAGCTCGCTGTTTTCGAATGTGATTAGTACATTGGGGACACCGGTGGTTCCTTTGTTCGCGGTGATTTTGTTTGGGGATAAAATGGATGGCATGAAGGTGATATCTTTGTTGTTGGCTTTGTGGGGATTTGTTTCTTATTTCTATCAGCAATATATTGATTACAAGATTGAGAAGAGAGGAGTGAATGTTGAAGGTGAAGATGAGGTTGCAGGGAGTGGAGAAAATTAAGAGGAGAAATTGTTTGTGGAGTGTGAAATTTTTGTCGAGGCAATGTGAAGAATGTTGGCTAGTGTACAGCTGAAAAAAATGTTTAAGTGATAAAAGAATTTGGTAAGCCATTGATATATCATGGATGTTAAAAGGCCATGCAATTTTGTAAAATTGTAGAGGTTAGATTGGAGTTTTTTGAGCCTTGGGAGGGGTCTTTTTGTTGTTTTGGGAGGAAACAAAATTGAGCTTGTTCCGATGCGTGGAGCTAGTCTTTTTTTTATTTGACAAAAACGAAGGACAAAGCCCTGCATTTCATTAAACAAAACTTATAAAAAGAGTCACCAAAAAGAAACTAGAAAAAGGTACAACAAAAAGAGAAAAAAGACACAAAACAAATAAAGTCAAAGCCAAATTAACGAATCTCTCTCTACTAAATAGATAAGAAGCCCTCTATCCAAAGTCGTAACCCAAGCATTTCCTTTAACCTGATAGCTCCTCCCCGTGATCCCTATCCTTTGATCTTGTCTTATTTATGTACCTGAATATATAAGCATCTCTATTTTTATTATATTATGAAATAAATGGACTATGAGTATTTTTCTTCTTATCTCTAATAAAACATTTTTTTTTAAAAAGAAAAAAAAGTTCTCTAACCTTTGAGGTTGTCCTCGACGTCGTTGCCATCATTATATCATTCATGCTAGAACACGTCTAGAAATTTAGGATATTTTAAAGACAGGATCCTAAATTAGAACTATTTCGACAGTAGGATTTGATGTCTCAGCTTTTATTGGTAAAATAGTCAA
Organism: Agapanthus africanus; assembly: GCA_030015575.1. Classification (NCBI taxonomy): domain Eukaryota; kingdom Viridiplantae; phylum Streptophyta; class Magnoliopsida; order Asparagales; family Amaryllidaceae; genus Agapanthus; species Agapanthus africanus. Next base: position 866,233,886 of record JASDDO010000024.1, on the reverse strand, counting down.
AGCTAATAAAATTATCTCAGTTTAGCACTTTCCATTATTATTTTTTATCATTGGCTTTTTGATGATCATTGGAGAGAATTCCCTAGATCAGAGCACATAGCAGATGATGATGTGTCGCCTACGTAAGCTCACTAGATCTATGAGGCCTATCGAGCTAGAATAAGTATAATGTATTGGGGACATTCCTTTGCGCCCAGTCTCCGAGGTTGCACCGGACCTTTTGGAGGCATCCCCTGAGTATGTTCTTTTTTCGCCTAACCACCACCCATTGCCCATTTCCGAGCAATCATAGAGTTGAGCTTCGTCAGCTCCCTAGCTCGTCTCCGATCTATCCTATAGCTGAGCTTTCTCAGCGTCCCTGCTCGTTTTCGAGCTATCCTATAGCAGAGGTTCCTCAGCGTCCTTTCTCGTCTCCGAGCTATCCTATGCTTGAGATTCCTCAGCGTCCCTGTTTGGCCGGGAGCACGGAGCACGAGCGTCCCCATAACGGCTTTATGTATCTCGCCACGATGATATCTCCACTGCTCTACGTCCCGTATCCCGCGCTAGCGTATCTCGCCATTAAAGGACGTATTCCGCCATCAACGCGAACGTAACGCAGGAGCGTAACGGGCGGCGAGAATCTCGCATCGACTCGCTCGAATGTGACCCCTATATAAACCCTTCCTCCAGATGATTTAGGTAACTCGAACCCATTCCAATACGCTGCTACTCTGCCCATCTATTCCTCCGTACTTATTTGATCGTCGGAGGGTCCTGCGGTGGTTTCCTATCCCAGGGCTTCCTTTGCAGGTTGCTCGGCGTCAACGACAACTCATTTAGATCCACACGCTCAATCTTCCACAACAAATTTCAGCCATTCAGCCCCGCTGGCTGCAAGATCGACGGAGGACTACATCTAAGGGAGATTCCGACCTCCATCAGTTGACGCCGTCTGTAGGAACTCTTTTCCAGAAAAAAAAGTTGATCTTCCGCCTTCGATTCGATAGCCAGCAATCATTGCAACGAAGATCCTAGCACAAGCTACCCCGTCCTCCGCAACGGAAGCAGGGGCGGTTCTACTCCGCCTCCCAACATCGTTGAAGCCTTATCTGCACGGATCGACAGACCCACGGCAATGGTGGACACGCTCGCTCGTGTCCAAATGGTCGGCTACGCCCGGCAAACCACTGCCCCTGCTCCCCGAAATGACGGCGTGCACGAGGCGACAGAGGGGCGCGTTCAAGTCCTCGGCTTCGCTCGTGCCAATCTCGACGTCAAGGAACACCGGCATGCCGATTCCAACAGTCGCGACCCCCATACAAGGAATGATTCCATTACTCGTTGGGCGCCGGACAGTCCAACACCGAGGTCTCGGGACCAACCAGATTATCACTTCAACGCCCGCCGCGCTCTCTCGCCTTCCGAAGAGATGTCGGTCAGGTCGCCTGATTTTAGGGAAGACCGACGTCACCATACTCATCAAGGCCGCGCACATAGCGTACGTCGAGACGAACCACGAAGGGTTTATCCCGAGTATTAGAGGAACGTGATAGAGCGAAGCAGAAGCCGCTCCATCGCGCAAACCTGAAGCAGAGACAGCAGGCGCTCTGACTGTAGAGAATCCTCGGGTTAACAATAGCGAATCGAGGTCCTCGAGAAGAAGATTGAGGACATGCGGCTCGCCACCCGTTCGCTCGGAGGATCGGCCAAATACTCCGCAGACTCTCTTACGAGGCCCTTCACAGAGCAGTTACTAAGTGAGCGGGTTTCGTCTTGGAACAAACCGCCCAAGGTGGCCCTCTTCGATAGGAAGTCTGACCCAAAGGACCACTTGGACGCGTTTACGGCGGGCATGAGCTTCCAAGATAACTCGAACGTGGCTCAGTGCCGAGCCTTCCCGACCACCCTCATCCGGGCCGGGCGAGATTTGTTCCGCAGCCTTACTCCACGTTCAATCTCAACCTTCGACGAGCTGGCTACTATGTTCCTCGGTCATTTCGTCAGAAACCAACAATAGAAGAGGACGGTTGACTACCTGTTCACCATCAAGAGCGAGTACAGGGAATCTTTCAAGGGCTATATCACCCAGTTCTACAATGCTCTCCTAGAAGTACCCGAGCACCGGGACGAGACGATCATAACCACCTTGAGGTCTGGTCTTAGGTACAATGAGTGGCTCCGCTCTTTTGCATTGGGGCGACCTAAGACCATGGCCGAGGTGAAGGTATGGACTGAGCGAGAAATCCAACTCGAGTCCGGGGTCAATGATCGTTTCCACTAAGGAGACTGGGGAGACCGAAAGAAAAGGGACCGGGATGAAAAGAGACCGGGCTCAAATGAAGATGGCCGCTCGATACTACAATGCTCGGGTCAAATACCGAGCTTTTAAGACAGGAGACCTAGTCATGATCCGCTACAATGAATTCGAGGACCAAGAGAAGCTGCATAAAATCTCTCCAAAGTGGGACGGTCCATTCCTCGTGAGCGAAGTATTGCCCAGAGGAGCTTACCGACTCCAAGATTTCTTGGGTCATAATCTTCCATGGTCATTCAATGCAGAAAATCTTAAATTGTATAGATGAACTTGTACTCTCTTTCAATAATGTGATTTCTGCTCTTCTGTCATCCAAACTAGTTTCTACTCGTTTCCGAGCTAAGCCCTCGCTACGAGGCCAGTGGACAACTTCTTGCCCATCGCACCTATTCACGGTGGGTAGATTCATGTCCGGCCTAACCCGTGAATCCTAAGCCCTCATACGAGTAAACTCCTACTGGGTTCGAAGGCCGGCTGACAGCTTCCTGCCCGTTGCAACTATTCACAGCGGATAGATTCCTGCCCAACATAAGTTGTGAATCTTAAGCCCTCGCACGAATAGACTTCTGCTCGGTTCGGAGGCCAGCGGACTGCTTCCTGCCCGTTGCAACCATTCACAGTGGGTAGATTCCTGCCCAACATAAGTTGTGAATCCTAAACCCTCACTATGAGGCCGGTGGGAAGCTTCCTGCTCGTCGCACCCATTCACGGTGGGTAGATTCCTATTCGGTCTAACCCGTGAATCTTAAGCTCTCGCACGAGTAGACTCTTACTCGGTTCGGAGGCCAGCGGACAGCTTCCTGCCCATCGCAACCATTCACGGCAGGTGAATTTCTGCCCAACATAAGTTGTGAATCTTTAGCTCTCGCCACGAGGGTGGCGGACAACTTCCTGCTCGTCTCATGTTCAGACCATAATATTGCATTTATCATTCCCCTATTCTTATCCTTTTTATAAATAAACAGGTACTCTTGACGCACGTTTGTTGCATATTACAGGATACAGATTTCTGGAGCAAATACAGTGAAAAAGACACAAAACAACAGAAAAGGGACTTTTGACCAGCAATTAGACGGATCTTACTCAAGCCAAGACGAAGAACAGTACAAGGTCCAAAATGTCATGTGAACGGTTAAAAGATCGCTACAAGTATTCACTGAAATATCTGGAAGAGAACCAGAAGCCCAAAAAAGAAACCAAGTGAAGAAAAAGAAGCCCAAAGAGCTAATGAACCATGTCCAAAAAGCACACAGCCCAAGTCCATAGTTTGGCCGCGGAACCGCGGCCAAACCCATGCTGGCGCCGCGGTTCCGCGGCCATACAGAGCCCGTGTCGGTGGGGTTTTGGTGCGTCGGTGCGTCGGTGCAGATGTTAGGATTTTTCGTGGGCAAATATGTAATTGTGCATGTGCGAGAGCCTGTAACCCTAGGTTTCTAATTTCCTATAAATTGTAACTTTAGATCTAAAAATTGTATGCCTCTTTTCAATCAATAAAATTCAGAAAATTCTGGAGGTGACATTCAGATCTGTTCTTTATCGCTTGGAGGGAGCCATCAAATCTTAGGTAATTTATTTCATTGCTTTTAGTTCTTTTAATTATAATGTTATTTCATCCCCTAATGAGCGAGTAGTCTCCTCGCTTGTTAGGGTTAGCCTTAGGGAAAGGGTTGAGAGATGAGATCTCTCACCCCTTTCAATACGTAACCATTAAGAACTCCATGCATGCGCGCACAACCGCTCCCTGCGGCACCCTACCCCTCGAGGTAACGGTGAACCGCAGTATAAAGGGCCGGTTGCGCGCGTTTTCCATGGGGGTTAGGGTAATTAACGATAAAGTAAGGATACGAATCTAGAGGAAGAAAACATCTTCCCAAAAGAGTCGTATCCACTTTATCGATAATTACTATAACACCTAATGGATCTACGGCATTGAAAGCGGTGAGGAAACATCAATCTCTAAAACTTCCTCTAAGCCTAATCCTAGCAAGAATTTAAATTAGATTAATTAAGTTTTAGATCTAGATTTTTATAAAACCAAAACGACAAAAAGAATCAACTCGTTAAAACACACTAAAGAAATTTACCCGTCTCTGTGGATCGACCCGTACTCACTGGCTAGCTGCGAAGCGACGCCGTTTCTGATTGCGGTAACTCATATTTTTGGAATAACCAAATGGCGCCGTTGCCGGGGACGGCGTAATATTTCTTTTTTGTGAATTTTCGGGTTGATATAAATTTAAAAATTATAAAAATCTGAAAACATCAAAAAAAAAAAAAATTAAAAAAAAAATATCAAATTTGATCTGTTTGAAGGGTATATTTTTGAATCTTGCAGGAACAGCGTCGAATCGCGGATCTGGAATTTTACAGAGGCCAAAACATAAATTGGTATATAGGAACTGAGATGAACTGAAGGCACAGAACAGCAGAAAATTTTTCTGAGCCTGATCCCATGATCCAGCCGCTCTTCCGCCGCGTTTAGAGGGTTCCCGCCGCGGATCCGCGCCTGTTCGGCCACGTCAGCACCTGAAATTTTTTTTTGGGTTTGTTCCTCATTCTCCCCTCTGCAACCTCCATATCTCTATCTGTAAAAATTTTCTGCAGGGTTCTTTGCGCTAAAAAATCTTCTACCCCCTTCTAAATAACAGATTTCTGCAGGTTTCTTTGCGCCGCGCTAAAAAAAAAAAAATTTTGATTGCAAGTGAATTGTTGTTTTGCATATTTTAATCGGATTCTAAGGGGCTATTTGACCAAATCCAGATTGGGTGGGGATTTCATCACCCTTCCCAGGACCCCAGAAAACACCTAAGCATTTTGCATCAACCACCCTTAATTAAAAAAGATTAGACTCAGACCTAAGGACAGCGAGCTCAATAGGAAAAGGACTAGGGTAGGCATCGGCCGTTTATCCTAACCGACATTGCGGTGTCTAGGCTAGTGGTTTTTAATTAGGCCCACTGTAGTGGTGGTTCCTTCCCACTTACCTGGCCGTATTTGTCCGTGAAGAGGCGGTTTGAGGTCTATTTCTAGCCCTAATTAGGAGCTGTCTAGTAGACCTAGGCAACCCTAGATCTAGGCCTGATTGTGCATGTGTGGTTGATACTTTTGTGTCACGAGTCCATTTTCTAAAACCGTCTTGCAAAACTCTTCAAAAAAAAAAAATTAAAGAAAAATCTTTTAAAAACTTGCAAAAATTTTGTCGCTAAGAAATCCTTGCATTCTTCCATCATGGGTACCCCACATCATAAATCTCTTGCCGAATCTTGGTATCCCGAACCTAACTTTGCGTCGTTTGTCAATGTGTTCGGTCAATTTGAAAACGATCCCTCCATGCCTAAAAAATCTCTGAAAGATCACATAGAGGAGTCTAGGAAAAACAGTTTGACTTTTCAACCCACTTTGTGTCAACCGAGTCAACCTTTACAACCTACATATGTTGACACCACTTCTTTAAGTCCTTCTGTCACTCCTAGGCCGATGTCCATTGCTGAGCATATTGCTCAATCTCGCAGTCGATCTTTCACCCCTCTCCACTCATTTAGTTTTAGGGATCCACACGATTATTCACCTTCTTATCCATATGTTGACCCTACTCCTGTCCTACCACCCACTTCCTATCAGTCCTACCCGACTTTTCCATCTTCACTAGACACTGTTTCTTCACAGCCATTAGGGAGTTTCACATATCCAACCAATTTTGAATCTTTTACTGAAACCCCCTCACCACCTAAGTCTAGTTTGGAAGAGTCGTTGGAAGCATATATTGCTGCAACAAATAAAATGATGAGGACAATGGAAGCATCCATGGCCGCCCTTACGCAACCTAGTGAACCGGTAGCTAGTGTCCCGCTAGCTCCGAATTTTTCAATGTGTAAGGCGGCAGTTGGACAGAGTGAAAATGAGAGAGGATTTTTAAATCAAACCTACCCTTACCCAATTGAAACCCACAACTCCGGTTTTCCATCGATTGTTCCAAATGATTCACCAGTTGAAAATAAAAATGAGTTGCGTGATTTTGTAGTGTTTGATTTGCCAAATTGTGAGGAACCCCTTTCGAGTGAAACTGCACCTAATCCTTTCGATCTTTACACCTCCACTCTAGAACCTACATTGATAAATATCCATGCTGTGGATGAAGTGTCTAAAGAAATTGATTTTCACTTGATTGAGGATATAGACGCCGGGAATATTTCGGATGATGAACCTGTCGATTTAATAGAAATTTTATGTTCAAATCGTCATCCTGAGTTATTAAATGTTTCTCCCGAATCTCATATGCGTCTAGATTTTGATGATAATGGCATGGATGAATTAAATATTGAGGATAGTACTGAGGAGAGTCTTGAGGATAATATCGAGGTTGAACCATTTTTAGTGGATGTGTCGGATTTTCCAATTCAGCCTCCTGAACCTTTGACTGTGATATCACCATCACTCCTTCCTACTGTTCTGACCGAACACATGACCGTTACGCGTTCATCTCCTATACCAAGTTCGGCGTACCCATGTTTTCTTACGAATCTTGAGGGATTTGACCCCATTTCCCGACGGGTTGGTAGGTTAGCGCAATCGCTTTTAACACATCGTTCATCACATATTGCGCTAATCTATTCACTCAATTTACACCCTCAAGATCGCACTTCACTTCTTTCTTCTTTCCATCTTTCTTCTCCCCCACCGAGACCGTATTCTACCCCTCTTCCCACACGGTCTCGCGTGTCTCTCATTTCTTTCCTCCGCACCCTATTCTTGCACCAACTATACCATTACCACGATAAGATCTTTGAATGGTTGGTGCTAACCTTTGGCTTGTGTAAGGCCAAGCTTAAGTTTGGGGGGAATCTTGTACATATGTAAATATTTTTTGTTTTCTTTTTCTATAAAAAAATAAAATAAAAAATTCAAAACATTAAAAAAATTATAAATAAATAAACAGGGGAGTATCGGTATTTTGACCCTCTTGGTTTAGCATGACAGTGAGGACACTGTCAAGTTCAAGTTTGGGGGTATGCTCGGTACGTCTTCTTCCTTCGCATTCATTTGTACATATTTTTGCATTTGCATACTTATTTGAAAATCTATAAAAATTTGAAAATTTTCAAAAAAATTATAAATAATTGTAGTCAATTTTGGCTAATTGACTTGAGTTTGACAAATAGGTTAACTAGCTAGGAAAAACTAGATCTTAGACTTAGTAAATTAAAAACCCTAAAAATAACCTTCCTTAAAGTTTAACGGTAGAAAGTATATGCCTTGTAGTTTATTTAGAAATAGGCAAATTTTGGGTTCACTTTTTGGGCTAAGTCGAAACAAGGGAAGAGTATTGATGTTCTTATTAGAGTATAAGTTTGAAAAATAGTTCCTAACTTAAGTCTAGATTCTGAAAATGTATACCCTACAATTTGCACAATCACGCACCTTGAAACTTGGAATAGTAGAAGAGACCTTGAAGTGCTCTTGTCTAAAGTCCTTAGTCCGATGAAAATAAAAGAAAAAAATATTAAAAAAAAATGGACACTGGTTTTTGTGATTACTGAAGGCTGCAAAAATAGAAAAATATTTAGCGAGGGTGCTTCATCACCTAGTGCCTTAGACCAACTGGTTTGGGAGTCACTGCTAAAGCCTTGGGTGTTGCAAAGACTAGGAAGTACGCTTTAAAAGTGCAAACGCATTTTGTAATCGGTCGTTGGTACCTCAAGAAGTATTAACGATCGCATGAAGGATGTGTAAGCAAATTTCATTTTAATAAGTGCTTTGGATGAGAGTATGATTGCTTGATTTGAATTTCCAAGTGTAGGGGTAATATATACACACACGTAGGGATATGTGATTGGAACTTAGATAAGAGAAAGGAATGAAGAATAGAACTTGTATCTTTAATAGAGTTGATAGAAAATTCCTAAGTGGAGATGTAACCCTAGAAGGAAAACTTAAGAGATGCCGAAAGCTAAGTAGGTCTACATAACATATATAATCTTAAGTTAAATAATGAGGAAGCGTGAAAAATATGGGTGGATAATTTACAGGTAGAAGATAATAGAATTCCTTGTTAGAAAACCTAATTGGAGAACAAAAGTCAATGGGCTGAGTTGATAGGATTTTGTGGGTAGTATCCGCTGAAAACCCTCAGGAGACAACACTTCTCCTACTAGGGACACCTAGAGGTTTAACGGCTTGTTGCACGTGCTCAGTGCAATCGCGTTTCCCTGCGAAAGTGCGGTTAGGTTTTTTGTAGAGAATAAAACAATAAGTTTTGCTCGAGGACGAGCAAAAGGTAAGTTTGGGGGTATTTGTTCAGACCATAATATTGCATTTATCATTCCCCTATTCTTATCCTTTTTATAAATAAACAGGTACTCTTGACGCACGTTTGTTGCATATTACAGGATACAGGTTTCTGGAGCAAATACAGTGAAAAAGACACAAAACAACAGAAAAGGGACTTTTGACCAGCAATTAGACGGATCTTACTCAAGCCAAGACGAAGAACAGTACAAGGTCCAAAATGTCATGTGAACGGTTAAAAGATCGCTACAAGTATTCACTGAAATATCTGGAAGAGAACCAGAAGCCCAAAAAAGAAACCAAGTGAAGAAAAAGAAGCCCAAAGAGCTAATGAACCATGTCCAAAAAGCACACAGCCCAAGTCCATAGTTTGGCCGCGGAACCGCGGCCAAACCCATGCTGGCGCCGCGGTTCCGTGGCCATACAGAGCCCGTGTCGGTGGGGTTTTGGTGCGTCGGTGCTGTTGGAGATAGTGCCCTCATAGTCAATTATTGGATCGCAGGTACGTGATTGCAATGATTGCGGAGGACCTATCCCGGTAGGACAGTCTTACTCGAGTTGATAGTTTACTATCTGGTTTGCCTTTATCAGTCGTGTACATGTTCAGGTGACTGATTGCATGTTACACTTTGATAGAGCCCTTAGGATCTGGCTTTACTACCAACTGTATGATGGCGATCATATACGTGAGAGTTGGGTAGTTTATATGCATATCCTTAATTGTGGTCCCTAGTCGTGGGAGTTTCGAGACAGGGCATCGATACTCCGGAGTAGACTAGTGTATACAGTCGAGACCCCGACGAGGGGCGGTGGCCGGTCTCACAAGCCACTGGTGTCAGTTGGATCACCTAAAATGTATACAGGTGCTCATTGGGTTATGAGTACACCGGACAGGACTCGCCGGGAATCTGCTAGTTAGTATTATATCTACCGTCAGATAGCAGTTCCCTGGTGACATGTGTACAGGTTAGTTCATCGACCTGAGGTCGTCATTTGTCTCGTGTGAGTTCCCACTGTGCTTTGATTTCTACCCTACCACGGCTCAAAGGAGTCGTGCAAACAGGTAGCTTTTGGGTACAGTCCCGAGCCATATGGAGGCACGTGAGCGGATCGGCAGGGGATTCGTCTCTCCCGGTATTGGGGGCGAGATCGTGCTGTGTCTAGGAGAGCCATTACACATAGCCCACGGCCGTGGCAGGAGATTTACTGGTAGGTATTCCAGTAGTATCTCAGGGTGTTATTGGGCTACACTCCGACACGACTTATACTGCTTCTGGGGGTCTGACGTTACTAGCCCCCTAGGCGGATATGCGATACTCATTGACGAACGGACCGGACTGTATATACATTGTCGCTGTTAGACTAGGTAGGGTTTCTGGATGTGTTAGCTCATCGGCCACCCTTGAGTGCGCTCATCAGCCTCCCTTAAGTTCAGTCCATGGGCAGCCGTTATGCATAGCTAGTGCCGCTGACGGTTTGTGGTTAAACCCACTGCCAGGGTACTGAAGAGTCATTAGAGTCCCCCACAGACAGTTTCCCAAGTTTCGGGCGAAACGTTGTAGAGGCCGTATGGTTTTATGGCAGGGTTCGGAAAATGCACGTGCGTTTACGCACGTGTCAGTTTTCGGGCAGATAATACTGGTCGGCTTTGGTTTAAGCCGGATCCGAGTATTATATTGAGTAGGTATAATATTTTTGTCTCAGTTGCATTTGTATTCGGTCGTAATACAAATGCGGGTATATTTATACAGTTTCGGGGTTATCCTGAAAGTCGTTTCAGGATCACTTTTGGAAGTTGCCAGTTTCCAGTTTTCTATCAGCCGTCTTTTAACATTCGGTTAAAGACGGATTTATCTTTTCTTCTGATATGAGTGAGTCATCATTCTAGAAGTTTCTAGAAGTGATGATGAGGCATATGACTCATTAGTGCATTAATGGTTTCATTTATTACTTGATGAGGTGTTTTAGTGATTCATCCTTTATCATTAAAGCTTTTTGTTTTGCTTTAGATCTTTTCATATGATAAGGTTATTTGTTATGGTCACCTCCCTCCTCCTACACTCACCTCCCTCCTTGATAAAAGTGGCCGGCCCTCTCTCTCCTCATTCACTTGATGCTTGATTAATTTTGTAGAAGAGATATGATAGTATTTGGGTGCATGGAAATTTCATCACTTCATTTTCTTTCCATCACCAAATTCCCTCGGCAACTTCATTAACCGATCGTCCACGGATTTGGACGAAGCGAGACAAAGTCATCTACTCATTCTCTACATCAATTCTTGGTCGTCTCTTTTAGCAAACTTGACGATCGAGTTGCCTCGAGTCAGAGGCGGGAGCCCGTTTAAAGAATCGTCGATGTGGTGCCACCTCGACGAAGGAATCGGAGTTCGAAGAGATCGGAGCAGCCGCAACGGAGCGTGGGATGATGGTTGAAGAACGAAGGACTCGGATCGTTCGGTACAACCTTTCCTCCCTCTTTGTAGATTGTTAGTTTAGCAATAATGGTAGATCCGGGTTAAAGTATACGATAGCGCCAGTTTAAAAAGTTTTGTTCCGCATGTGGCGTCTGTAGACGGCCGGGGCGCTAGCGTAGACTTACAGTGGTATCAGAGACTAACCATTTTGCTATGCTAACTTGTGCTAACGCGTTTAAAATATCGATCCGACCGAAAATCGAAAACCGCAAAATTCCTACCTGACAGTTTCTGTTAATTTTAAACGGTGTCAAAATTGATTTCTGGATGTCTTAAAAATCTGTGCAGGGAATTCTAAGAGCCACGACAAAATTTGGGCTCGTAACTCCTCCAAGTTGCCGCGGAAGGGCGGCCAAACCCATGGTTTGGCCGCGCTTCCGCGGCCATGTGAGGAGCACGTGCTCCCAAATTTTTGCAGTGGGTTCTTCTGTGGATTTTGGGGTTTTTGATATATTTAGTTTTGGCCCAGATTTTGTTACTGTTCACCAGTAAGCTGTGGGGCCCACTTTTTGATATTTGGTCTTTGGTCGATCGAAATTTAAACACGTTAGTTTACAGTGCTTACATTATATCTCCGACCGGGAATGTCATTTGATCGGTAAACCGCGTATGATTGCTATAGTTCTTTTTGACGGGTTTGCGAACGTGACATTCGCGTTGATGTTCTGTGTTGTGCTGTGATGTTGCGGATTTGTCGTGGTGGATAGCAGTGTGCAATGGTAGTACAGTTTATGTTTATTTGTACATTTGATATTGCGGGGCGAGCGTCCAACTTGTGGACTGCCGTCACTGCCTATTGTATAATATTCTTTTGGGGCACGACCAGGTTGCGGTCGATGTACCTATTGTACTATTTTTCATTACTGTACTAGGTTTTACCCCGCGACGGAGTGCACGGATAGCCGGGTTCGGGAAAGCAACGGGTCCGCATCTCATGGCTTTGAGAGGCAGAGGGGTCCCACTTCAGATTTGGCTGACTATTCGCCGCACTCGTAGGGGGTACAGGTTGACCCAAGGAGGGGTGCTCAATTTACCGGATTCCGTGAAGTGCCGGGTGTTCCATTCACTATGCTGTGGGGACTGCCTCGCTTCAGGTTTTGGCGAGTATCTTGCCGCACCCGTAGGGGTCTAGGTTTCATTGCACAGGCTATCCACACGACAGGGGAACGTCGGGTTTCAGCAGCGGCTCTGTGAAACTCGGGGATCCCAGATATCTGTATTGTTCTGTAATGCTTATTACTTTTCTGTAATGTCGCATATTATCACGCCTGGAGCGATTATGTATATTGGTTTATATACTATTAGATGTTGTATATGTTTTACACCCGCGCTAGTCCAGTCCCCGCTCTGTCGTTAGTTAAGTAACCTAACGGGTGATGACGGGACCCAGTGACGAATGCGGATGGCATATACGTACATTTTATTTTCGTTCTTTTCTGGTGTGTTTGATTGATGGGACTGCGTTGATTCTGATCAATGCAAAGTTAAACAAACCTGTTTTAGTTGTTGGAACAATTTTAAAAAAAAGTGTTATTGCAAAGACGTTTCCTTTTGTTTTGCATAGCGGTATTCAGTGGAATATCCTGCACCTCATTCGACGGGGCAAGGGCCGATATCCCTTCACCGGGACTGACCCCTTGGGCAGAAGTTTGCGTCAGGGTAATAACTTCATTATAGCCGATTACATGTTGCTTTGCATAGCGGTATTCAGTGGAATATCCTGCACCTCATTCCACGAGGAAAGAGCCGAGATCCCTTCACCGGGAGTGACCTCTTTAGCAAAAGGTTTTCGCCACTATATTTTAAAAAGCTATCAGGTTCCTTCAGCGATATCAAGTTCACTACGCTAAAGGTTTTTCGCCAAAAACCAGCCGTAGCCCTCCGTCACTTCTTTTGGGTATTCAGTAGTATTCAAGCTATGTATTTTGACCTAACGCCAAGGCATAGTGTTTGGTAGCTGCTGGGTATTCAATTGTTGCATAGATAGATGAGTTGGTTTGGGACAGCCGTTCTGCCATTTTGACCTAACGCCAAGGGCATGTGCGGGTGGGTTCAAATTAACAAGATAGTGATGGGTAGAACTTGGCATGTGACTTATGACATTTTGACCTAACGCCAAGGTTATAAGAGCATGGGGCAAAAATCAGATCGGGAGTTTCTAAAGAAACTGAAACTTGCCAAGTGTGCGCATACCTTCTGGAGTATGAGTAACGTGGATGCATTCCATCACGTTATCATGCGATGAGAGTTGGATCCCGATTCCCACTGATGAGTTGGTTTACTCTTCGGGTGATCCCGATTGATTCTTCTTTAGGTTTGGAGGAGAATTTGACAGGACAGTGGGAGGTTTCCGGATTAGATAAAGTTATGACCATTCTGATCTAGGTTAGAGTGCACGCAGAGTGTTTCTTTTCTCTCTCTCTCTCTTTGGCAGCGACCTTTGACCGACCCTAGACTATGACTCAGTGACCAGGTTGACTGAACCTTCTTAAAATACTGGCTTTTGGATTGTCTATGTTGCATAAGTCATTGCCACTCCTTCTTTTACCCTTTGCATTTCTCAGAACACCCGTATTACTACGGATATCCACTTCCATTGGATAGATCCATCGTATGGTTATATACGAACTCGAAGGGACTTCTTCGAGGATGGATCCAAGTTCAGGAGAAATAGAATTGGTTTATTCAGTTGTCTTTTATTATCACCTTCTCTCAGGTTGCGAGAGCTCCTTGGTTTAGGAGAGTACACCTATTACGCTTATTGGACAGTCTTATTCCAAACCATAGGCAGGTGCCGAAAGGTAGGGAATGAAGAAAACCAATTAGCCTAAGTAGGGTGTGCAGAAGGTAATATGTAAAGACAAAATAAAGGGATTAGAAAGAGGGCAAAGTAAATTGCGACTGTTATCATTCACGACCAAAACCGCGTACTTCGTCGCCACTCCTATTTCACCTTTAAAAGAATAAGGTATTATTCAATTGTCTTTTATCATCACCTTCTCTCGATATGCGAGTACTCCTTGGTTTAGGAGGGTACACCTATTATGCTTACTGGATAGTCTTCTTCCAAACCATAGGCTGGTGCCGAACGGTAGGGAAGGAAGAAAACCATTTAGCCTAACGATGGTGTACAGAAGGTAACGACTAAAGATAAGTAAAGGGTTTTGGAGAGATGACAATAAAATATACGGTTAAAGTCATGAATTGGATTATGGAAGAGGCATTGCTATGAATACCAGGATACCCCTACGAAACATTTTCATGTTTCAGTGCATTGTTAAAGGAAAACTGTTTTCCCGATTAGACACTTACTCCAAGGGTATGTATTTACCAGGTTTAATTATCATATCTGTATGGTTTTACAGATGATGAGTGGGAGTAAGATATTGGGAATTAGGTGATTATCCTCAATATATCGGAATTCGTTGTAATTGGTGATATTTGAGGAAATCGCCAGGGTACAGTTTTCAACCTACGACGCATAGGTTTTGAGTTGTTTAACTCAGCGGACTTATACAGAGTATTGTATGTTGTCCAAGTGTCCATCAGGACAAAGGGGTAGGTCCTCGTACTATGTTCTGTTTACTTATAACTTCTCTAGTATTTAGACAAGTGTTTCGTAGAAATACAAGGTCTAAGTTTTGAGAAGTTGTGGGTATAAGAATAAAGTAGAGAACCAGGTATCACAAGTATCGGGATTCTTCAAAGAGATCGAAGATGTAGATTCTTGTGATTGGTATTCAGATGATAGTGATGGTTTTGAGAAACGTGTTTCTCTTTCAGGTTACTCATAATTGGATAGATTCCTAAGTTGAGTAATGCTGATTAGCCTCTTTCCATTAAGTTGATATGCACTGGAGACAGCTGCATGATTTGAATATAGTTCCAATTAAATAAGTGCCAAAGTTTCTGTATTGGATATAGAATGGATCGTACCTTAAAAGAAATTAAGGTACGGGGAGTTGTCCAGCTTATACTTAAAACCAGACACTGGATAACTCAGGGCACGTTTCTGTAATGGCTGTTTGTGGGTTGACCCTGGCTATGACGAGGGTTGATATTCTACCATTTGGAAGATCAATAGTGATATTGTTCTTGACTCGCCACAGTTTTAGTAAAATGGATTTTTTCAGAAAACAGTAGTGGGAGTATGGTAGAACTGGAAGTGATTCCAGAACCGCGAACGATTACAGAAAATTTAATAGGACCTATATAATCAATCAGGTTTGACATTCCAATAGCCACTCCGCAGATATGGTGGGTAACCTCAGACACCCGAGAGGTACTTCGGTAGCCTCAAAGACGGTAACAGGGAGGTTATTATCTACCCAGACTTGACACTACTGTTGTTCCAGACTATGAGACCAGGCAGGAGGATAACTATAGCGTCGTTCTAAACTTGCTTTAGAAGTGTACGTGTATATTATTCTGCCAGAGGGTTGTCGTAGTCAGTGGGAGCATCGGAAGCATAGCGGGCAAGTAGCTTATGTCTATTTACAGACTAGAGCAGTTATAGCGGAGATAGATCATCTAATTTTGATGTGACAGTCATGGGTTTGACTTCAATCAAAATAAGGGATTGATCTGTTAAGAAGGTAGTAGGGTGTGATGTCATGGTATTTGGATGACATACACAGAGTAGGAAGTAAAATTCCTATACTACGATCGGTTGTACTCTGATCGTCACACAGTTGTTTCTACAGACAGGATATGGATATAATATTTGACATTTTGGTTTCTGGATCTATGGTTTTAAATCTGGATTTGGGTAGTTTCCCAATGTGGGTACTTTGACAGATATTCTAATGGTTTTTAGAATAGTTGACTCCTAGCATGGTAGTGTACCTACAGGTGATGGAGTCACCCTCTCTAAAGGTGTCGTATAGACTAAAGAGGAGAGGGATGTGCATGATTGGCAGATCACTTGCTTAGGCAATTGAGTCAATCATGAGATGTCAAGTACCGCACCAAATGTTGTTTTTGCACTAGATGCAATAAGTTTGTATTAATCCAATCCTGGAGAAACATAAGGAAGCAGTTTTAGAACATTAGTACATGTTCTACGGATTTGATAATGGCAGCCTCTTTCGGGAGACGGTTATCATTCCAGGCTTCAAAGGTGACATGGATGACAGAGTGATTGTCAGAGTTTTAGTTTTCCCTCTGACGAGGGACAGTATTATGGACAGGTGGTTCCAGAGGATACTGTGGGTGGCATGGTGCCGGATACTGATTAGGTTCAGTGATCTATACAGTCTAAGAAGTTTGGATATGGAGTTCATTTATGAACTAAGGTCCCATCAGATATTCAGACATATTCTAAGACAGGTACTACTCAATTCGGGAGATGGCTTTCTCCGCGAACTTGAGATTAAGAGAGATAAAGAAAGATACTTCTAGGCGGATCCACTCACTGAGGCTATTTCTCGAACACAATAGTTTTACAAACGGGCTTTGTGAAACTAATTAGTAGAGGAGTTGGATGTTCGGTTTCACACGGGCTGTGAGTAGTCGACATCGCAATAATTAGCCTTGAGTGCAAGTGGGAGATTGTTGGAGATAGTGCCCTCATAGTCAATTATTGGATCGCAGGTACGTGATTGCAATGATTGCGGAGGACCTATCCCGGTAGGACAGTCTTACTCGAGTTGATAGTTTACTATCTGGTTTGCCTTTATCAGTCGTGTACATGTTCAGGTGACTGATTGCATGTTACACTTTGATAGAGCCCTTAGGATCTGGCTTTACTACCAACTGTATGATGGCGATCATATACGTGAGAGTTGGGTAGTTTATATGCATATCCTTAATTGTGGTCCCTAGTCGTGGGAGTTTCGAGACAGGGCATCGATACTCCGGAGTAGACTAGTGTATACAGTCGAGACCCCGACGAGGGGCGGTGGCCGGTCTCACAAGCCACTGGTGTCAGTTGGATCACCTAAAATGTATACAGGTGCTCATTGGGTTATGAGTACACCGGACAGGACTCGCCGGGAATCTGCTAGTTAGTATTATATCTACCGTCAGATAGCAGTTCCCTGGTGACATGTGTACAGGTTAGTTCATCGACCTGAGGTCGTCATTTGTCTCGTGTGAGTTCCCACTGTGCTTTGATTTCTACCCTACCACGGCTCAAAGGAGTCGTGCAAACAGGTAGCTTTTGGGTACAGTCCCGAGCCATATGGAGGCACGTGAGCGGATCGGCAGGGGATTCGTCTCTCCCGGTATTGGGGGCGAGATCGTGCTGTGTCTAGGAGAGCCATTACACATAGCCCACGGCCGTGGCAGGAGATTTACTGGTAGGTATTCCAGTAGTATCTCAGGGTGTTATTGGGCTACACTCCGACACGACTTATACTGCTTCTGGGGGTCTGACGTTACTAGCCCCCTAGGCGGATATGCGATACTCATTGACGAACGGACCGGACTGTATATACATTGTCGCTGTTAGACTCAGTAGGGTTTCTGGATGTGTTAGCTCATCGGCCACCCTTGAGTGCGCTCATCAGCCTCCCTTAAGTTCAGTCCATGGGCAGCCGTTATGCATAGCTAGTGCCGCTGACGGTTTGTGGTTAAACCCACTGCCAGGGTACTGAAGAGTCATTAGAGTCCCCCACAGACAGTTTCCCAAGTTTCGGGCGAAACGTTGTAGAGGCCGTATGGTTTTATGGCAGGGTTCAGAAAATGCACGTGCGTTTACGCACGTGTCAGTTTTCGGGCAGATAATACTGGTCGGCTTTGGTTTAAGCCGGATCCGAGTATTATATTGAGTAGGTATAATATCTTTGTCTCAGTTGCATTTGTATTCGGTCGTAATACAAATGCGGGTATATTTATACAGTTTCGGGGTTATCCTGAAAGTCGTTTCAGGATCACTTTTGGAAGTTGCCAGTTTCCAGTTTTCTATCAGCCGTCTTTTAACATTCGGTTAAAGACGGATTTATCTTTTCTTCTGATATGAGTGAGTCATCATTCTAGAAGTTTCTAGAAGTGATGATGAGGCATATGACTCATTAGTGCATTAATGGTTTCATTTATTACTTGATGAGGTGTTTTAGTGATTCATCCTTTATCATTAAAGCTTTTTGTTTTGCTTTAGATCTTTTCATATGATAAGGTTATTTGTTATGGTCACCTCCCTCCTCCTACACTCACCTCCCTCCTTGATAAAAGTGGCCGGCCCTCTCTCTCCTCATTCACTTGATGCTTGATTAATTTTGTAGAAGAGATATGATAGTATTTGGGTGCATGGAAATTTCATCACTTCATTTTCTTTCCATCACCAAATTCCCTCGGCAACTTCATTAACCGATCGTCCACGGATTTGGACGAAGCTAGACAAAGTCATCTACTCATTCTCTACATCAATTCTTGGTCGTCTCTTTTAGCAAACTTGACGATCGAGTTGCCTCGAGTCAGAGGCGGGAGCCCGTTTAAAGAATCGTCGATGTGGTGCCACCTCGACGAAGGAATCGGAGTTCGAAGAGATCGGAGCAGCCGCAACGGAGCGTGGGATGATGGTTGAAGAACGAAGGACTCGGATCGTTCGGTACAACCTTTCCTCCCTCTTTGTAGATTGTTAGTTTAGCAATAATGGTAGATCCGGGTTAAAGTATACGATAGCGCCAGTTTAAAAAGTTTTGTTCCGCATGTGGCGTCTGTAGACGGCCGGGGCGCTAGCGTAGACTTACAGGTGCGTCGGTGCAGATGTTAGGATTTTTCGTGGGCAAATATGAAATTGCGCATGTGCGAGAGCCTGTAACCCTAGGTTTCTAATTTCCTATAAATTGTAACTTTAGATCTAAAAATTGTATGCCTCTTTTCAATCAATAAAATTCAGAAAATTCTGGAGGTGACATTCAGATCTGTTCTTTATCGCTTGGAGGGAGCCATCAAATCTTAGGTAATTTATTTCATTGCTTTTAGTTCTTTTTATTATAATGTTATTTCATCCCCTAATGAGCGAGTAGTCTCCTCGCTTGTTAGGGTTAGCCTTAGGGAAAGGGTTGAGAGATGAGATCTCTCACCCCTTTCAATACGTAACCATTAAGAACTCCATGCATTCGCGCACAACCGCTCCCTGCGGCACCCTACCCCTCGAGGTAACGGTGAACCGCAGTATAAAGGGCCGGTTGCGCGCGTTTTCCATGGGGGTTAGGGTAATTAACGATAAAGTAAGGATACGAATCTAGAGGAAGAAAACATCTTCCCAAAAGAGTCGTATCCACTTTATCGATAATTACTATAACACCTAATGGATCTACGGCATTGAAAGCGGTGAGGAAACATCAATCTCTAAAACTTCCTCTAAGCCTAATCCTAGCAAGAATTTAAATTAGATTAATTAAGTTTTAGATCTAGATTTTTATAAAACCAAAACGACAAAAAGAATCAACTCGTTAAAACACACTAAAGAAATTTACCCGTCTCTGTGGATCGACCCGTACTCACCGGCTAGCTGCAAAGCGACGCCGTTTCTGATTGCGGTAACTCATATTTTTGGAATAACCATCTCACCCATTCATGGTGGGTAGATTCTTACTCGACCTAAGACATGAATCCAAAGGCCTCATGCGAGGCCGGCGGATAGCTTCCTACTCGTCGCACCTATTCTCGGTGGGTAGATTCCTACCCGACCTAAGCCATGAATCTAAAGCCCCCATGCAAGGCCGGCGGATAGCTTTTTGATCGTCGCACCCACTCACGGTCCAGGCGACGCCACGTTGCAGCCAATCATTGGTTGCCTTCCTGTTACGTCCCGCTTCCCAAAATACGGAATATGATAGGTGATAAGGCCAGACATACTCCTACGGTCAAGGAAATATCCTGCCGTAGTCACACTTTGGCCTATAACATTACGTGGTAATCAGTAATCATAGCACAAGTAATGAAAAATACTGTAACAATCCTAAACTTTCTGTACAGAATTTTTCTAAAAAAATACAGAAAGGAACACCTAAGCCTGAGCACAAGTTATAAATTTAATTTGCTATTGAACTGCAAGAAAACACTTGTAGCTCATTGGTAAAGCCTTGCACTGCTGTGACATAGCCCTTTTGTTCGAATCCTCCCAACCACATATATTTTTTATTGATTTTCTTATAAACTTTTAGAAGCTCAAAAGTTTACACATGCAAAACACGTAAAATGAAAAGCCACAACAAAATCAAACATGTGCACTGAGGTATATGAGACGACTAGGACACGTGGCAGCAATCCAAGGACACACCCTCGGAATTGGACCGGCGAGATTTGGTGATGGGCCGGCGCCCCCGGTTCGGGCAAGGAAAAATGCATTTTTTTTGTTGCCCTAACACCTGTTGGCCTACCCCATTAACCCCAGTCCGTTTTTTTCCCTGCAATTATCCAGAGAACTAAAAATCACCATTAAACCAAATTTTAATGAATTTTTAATTCTCAATTCATCACCCTAAAACCCCAATTTCTCCTATAAATATAACCCTACACTTTGGCCCTCTTCATTCTGAAATTTAGTATCAAAACTCTCTAAAAATTTCAAGTCCAAAAAGATGTACAAGTGGAGTTAGAAAAGGTCAAAGTTTCGGCGACGTTTTAGGAAGAATCTGGCGACGAAACGACTCCCCGACAATCCCAAAATCTTCCTCTACCTCTTCTCTTTAATTCCAACCTGTAAGTCCCCTCTCCCCTTCTCAATCTCTAGTCTAAAACTTTCACTTTTCAAAACTCGTCGGAAGCGAAGTTATTCCGACTTCCGATTCTCTTTTCTTTTAAAACTCAAATTTTTCTTAAACAACAAATTACCATCTCTTTTTATATTGTTTAACAAACATAAAACAACATTCACAACAAGTTTCAATTCAAAATAATATGTATTGCAACTTCTATTCCATTTTTACGGTAAAATACCATCATATTTATATACGCCATTGCTTATTTATTTTACCCATATTACCTTGAGAAAACTCACGAGGTAATGACCTACCTCATCACAACACACATTTTTGACATAGCACGATGACTTTTGGAACATTAGTTTATGGGAAAATACGAGTTTACAATAAAATACCCTAAACATTCAAAAACCGTTTTCTTTAAAAGTGTATTATTGAATTCTTTGCAAATGCGCCACTACAACCCATTTTGGGAAACCCCGATCGGGATGGTGCGGATTATCGCACATTCTCGGGCCTAGTAGAGCGAGATGCAGACCTCCTCACGGAGCATTCGATCTCGATGGAATTTTTAATGCAATTTTTAAGAAAAATATGATTTCTATTTAATATATAAGTTCTATTTTATATATATATATATATTACCAAAATATCTACTTTAAGTATATATATATATATATATATTCCATTTTTTCTAAATCAAAGGAATCACAAATCTCATGAAGCTACCATTACAACTCAATACAATTCCAATATTACACTAAAATACCATATACATTGAAATCTAGGTTATATCCACTAGAATATTTCACTTTATAAAAATTACAATTATGAAAACCCTAAAAACGATAATTAAATACTTGAGGTGTATTTTGAAAATATATCAAAACTATTTTCATAAAATCCCCTCAAGTTATATTAATTTACAATAAGGACCCTAGTAAACATAGGTTTAAGCAGGACCAGTTCTCTTGAGCCTCAGGAAGCCGGAGAATATGGGTGCTTTCCTATCTAAGGTAGACAACCTAAAAACGGTGTTATCAATACGGTAATTGTCTTGGAAAAAAACACAAATCCTTCCGTCCATGTGCAGCAGTTACCGATAACATTAAAACTAATTCAGAACTTCAATTTGTTTTAATGTGTCTGACTCAGACAGAGTCTCAGTCTAATCAATCTGACTTGAATTCAATTCAAGTATAATTACAATACAACATGAATCCATTTAAACCAGAATTCAATCTATATCAACATGACTCGACTGAACCGAACCATGGATATACTTTATTTACATGATTATCCATTTATATCCATTCCGTTTACATGATATCATGGTTTCGGCAAGTCATCCATCTATAAAACAAAACAATACAATCAATACAAAATACATTACGGGGTTTTAAAGGGGTAGACTAGTACAGAATGTGTTAGAAGTGGCACGAGACGGTCACTTTAATACACCTAATCTGAATATTCATTGCTGTTGTACTATGGCTTAACGGTTCCTTGTGCTCCGTATACCTTAGTCTCCGGAATAGTGGGACTCCTCTCGTATACACTGATATATTCTGTACCAAGCTACAAACAACTGCGTTAACATAACAAACTCACCAGTAATATTCTCATATCTGTCTATTCATCAGTCTATTCTTACCTATTTTTGGGACTTACCGAGCGATTGTTCGCTGACGACATTTCTTCTCTTCTTTCTTTGGAATGTTGTCAGGTGGATCAGACTCTTTGGAGGTCGAGCGCAGTATTGAAGACTTGGAGCAGTTCGCCATTGACCCAGAGCTCTAGATACTTGTATATATTTTCTTTTCAGTTCATGCTATTGTTTCGGCATTGCTTTCCATTCCAGTATTTACATTTTCAGTTGTACTTGTAAAGAAATGTTTAATAAATAAAAGTTTATGTTCATTTACATTCATGTCTCTTGTGTATATTTTACATTATATTGCTTAGTTACGCTTAGCGTGTTTACTTCTGAGTAAATACATAGCGGGCCTCGTCACGTCTCCTTACCATACACTGGGAAGCGCGGCATGATAAATACAATCACTAATTCTATCAAACAGATGTAAAACTAACCAGATAGAGTCAACGGAAAGGATAGCGCTGACGTCGCTAATCTAAGATGTCCGCAATAACCTCGAGGTATGGAAAGTTCTGATCCGAGCTAAGTCCACTTCTCACTTTGAGCATGCAAACTCAGGTCGTCAGAGCGACACAATAGAAATATATATAAATATGTAATATGTGCAATGATGATGAACGTGAAGCAGTAATCATAAGGTAATGTCATGTGAGCATGAAATAACCGGTACAGGTTAACAGTAAAGCATGTGTATCGAATCAGTAATCAATGCGATGTCCATGTCACTAAAGCAATCAGTCTCAATTTCCAAGTCACTAAACTTATCGTCAGTCCAAGTGTGAGCCTCAACCACCGCAGAAGTGTCCCTAACCCAAGGGTAAGCCCCAGGGGTAAGGGAACACGGGCCCGAATCATTATCAGTAAGAATCAGAAACACTATCAGTACAAATCCCAAAATCACTAAATATGCCGGCAGTGGGACTCCTGAGATTCCGTTGATCGAACTCACACTTAAACTACCCCACACCCCGCGGTCTACATCAAACACCGACCATGAATCTAAATACTAATCGCTCCATGACAAGTCTACGCGAGAATTGGAGACAGGGTCTCCATCAAGCATGTCTCGACTGGTATCCAAGATAAATGGACAATGCTCGATGTCTTACCTATAACACTAATATAAGTGCTCCCATACCCGTCCCATACCAGTTATAGTTATACTTATATTTGTCTCATAGGCGTCGACAATGCAATAACTAATTGGTTTCGTTGATTGTATTCAAGTACGTATCACTTCCATTATTCCATCACGCTTTTACACTAACGTACTTACAAAAATCCAATCACTAATATTTATCACTTGGTAATATAACACAGTCACTAGGATATCTATGCAAATGAACACTAATTACAAGGGTATAACAGTCATGCAACATGATGGGGATACAGTAAATGCATTACTGAATACATGTGAGCAACCGGTGTCGGTTAGATTAGAAAAATCACATAAAATCACACGTGCATAATTTGGCAAAACAATATAAAAAGCATAAATAGTGTATTAAATTTTCTATACGGAAAAATTAGTTTCGAGTCAATCGGGTTTCAGGTTTGTGAGTTATGGTCATTTCATTTTAAGTGTTTACTACTGGAAATCCAATTTCTGAACTGGAAGTCCGTTTCGTAACACGTTTTACTCCCTATTGGGATCATAATAGGCAATGCTACTATCCAACTAATTGTAGGTCTGTGAGTTAAATTTACATCGCAGGAGACGGATCAACATTAGTCATATTGGCTTAGGAGTTATGATCAGATTACCGATGAAGGGTGCAAGCTGAAATGACAGAAATCCGCCGTACATGTCATCCGTTTAAAATATGATTTAAATACCAAATGATACTGGAATTTAGTGAAAATGGTACCATTAGAAAGATAAAACAATTGTATACGCATAGGTAATTGTCTCTGCACACTATCACAAGTAAACATTAAGATTCCAGGTGTATAAATGCATGTCAAGGGGTAAGTTTCTGCTCTGGACTGCAGTCCAAGGTCAGGTAAGTTCTTTGTTTTCGATGTCCAGATGATACATCTAACAGTAAACCTATATGTCTTATTAAGTATTATGAAGTTCCCTTCACGACGAACCCAGGCATGCTGCGATTGGATTTTTCGGGAATTAATTATGAATTTAACGATGTCAAGTGTTCGGTAAAACACGAGTTTCGGTATAGACGCTAGGGCGTCACTTTATATGTGAAAAAGATATCGATTTGCCACCAAATTTCTACATAGTGTTTGTTAATAATATCAGGGTCTAAATATCATGATTTCCGTCATATTTGATTTAGTTATCGTTTATAGTTCACACCAAACACTTAGGGTAGCATCCAGTAAACGATCGAAACGCTAGTTTTCTTTAATCAATTGAATTTAAATATTATCCATATAGCTTCTGTGTAATACTGACACAGTAATAAGCCCTAATCAAGCTCTAATCAATAAAACGGCACTATGGTTCACTATGCAATTTCAAAGGTAGTTACGATATATATATATATATATATATATATATATAATAATAATAATAATAATAATAATAATAATAATAATAATAATAATAATGGAGGAAAGATGCCATAGGAAGGAATTTCCTCTTATGGCGTTGAAAAGGTACACCCTCCGCCGTATTTTCCGACGATCGGGATTCATCATCTTCATCGTTATCATCTAAGACGTGGATACGTCAAATTTCATGTGATTCTACAACATTTTCACCGTTGATTTAGCAATGTAAAAAGTTTTACTGGTGGTAAACCGTTAATTTTGAACCCACTAGTTCATCGATGAAAAAGTTGTAGAATCACATAAAATTTCTTGTACCCATATCTTAGATGATAACGATGAAGATGATAAGTGCCGATCGTCGGAAAACACGATGGAGGGCGTACTTTTTCGACGCCATAGAAAGAAATTCCCTCCTATGGCATCTTTCCTCCATTATTCTCATATATATATATATATATATATATATATATATATATATATATATATATATATTATAAAATTGCTTCTACTCACGTTTAAAAATAGCATGATAAACGATCGAGAGATTTCACTTGCCTCAAGTTGAAAATGGCACAGCAACGACGAAAATGATCACACGCACGGGCACGGCACGCACGGCAGCACAAACAGCAACAACAGCTCAGCTAAGGTTCTGGCTATGGCTCGAGCTTGGCCTCGGCGATGGCGATGGTTACGGTGACGACGATGACTACTACGACGGTGGCCACTATGGCGGCGGCGGCAGTGGCTAATGTACGGTACAAGAAGGGCCACAAACAGCGCAGCGAGCTTGGGTACTGCGGCTTTGGGGAGCTCGGTTTCACTATTGGCTCAGGGAGGCTCGGCGTTGTTACGGAGGTGGGCATGGGTGTTATGGCGACGACGGTGAGGTGGTGGTGGTCCAGGGCTCCACGGCGGCGAAGGAGTCGGTGGATAATGGCTTCCAGCGGCAGTGAAGCTTACCAAGGGCTCGGTGTAGAGCTCAGGGCAGAAGAGTGTTAGTTATATGTATGCCCTAGAGGCCATTAATATACATAGGATGTATATTGTAGTGGATGCTTGGACATATATAGGGAGGACTTTCTTGCTCGACATGATAGTATGCTATCTGGTTGATCTTTACCTTAACGTGTACACTGATTGTCTCTCTGTTACATGTTGGTAAAGCCCTTAGGATGTGTACTTGACTACCTGGACTATGATGCGGATCATACTAGTGGGGACATGGTAGTCCATAAGTACATCCTTCAAGATCCCTAGTCGTGGGTGTATCGAGACGGGGCATCGATATACCAGAGTAGACTAGCGTATACCTTCTCGACCCATACAGATGGGCGATGGATGATCCCATATCCATTGGTGTTTGACATCAGAGATGATATACGGGTGCTCAGTAGAGACTGGGTACACTGGACGGACTCGCCGAGAACTCCCAGATGGTATTATACCTTACGTCAGATGGCAGTTCTCTGGTGACACTGGTACAGGTTAGTCTGTAGACCCGAGATCGTCATAGAGTCTTGTGTGGTTCCCACTGTGCTTTGATTTCCACCTTACCACGTCCAAGAGGGCGTGCAAAACGGTGGTTTTTGGGTACAGTCCCGAATCACATGGAGGCAATGAGCGATAGGAGGGGATTCGTCTCTCTCGGTATAGGGAGTTGATGTTGCGCTGTGTTCGATTGGCTATAACCGGAAATCCCTGGCCAGGGTTGCTGAGATTTACTGGTAAGTGTTACCAGTAGTTTCTCGAATTGTTATAGACCTCATATCAACACGACTTATCGAGCTATTGGGGTCTGACGTTTACCACCCCTAGGCGAGATATGCGACATATCAGACGACGAGACCGGACTGTACGGTAAGTGTTACTGGTTGGATTCACAGGAGTGTGAGCGGGCTTGCTCGTCGATCTTCTGATCGCTCAATACCCGGGTGGCCGTTACGTTTAGCAGACCGCTTGCGGCTTGTGGGTGTTTGATATGATCATCACCTGCTGCCGGCGTATTGACGAGTCTTTAGAGTCCTACACAGAGGTTTCCTGGCTCAAGCGAAACGAAATAGGAGCGCATATGAGATATGTGCGGGACCGAGAATAATGCGTGTATGTGATACCGTATTTCATTCTCGCGATGAATGTGTCGAATGGTTGTATGCGATATAACCTAGTTATCGAATCAAGGATTGATTCGATAAGCCGATACATTGGATATTAGTCGGTTATATGCGATATGACCGGATCGTTAAATCAAGTAATGATTTAATGATTTAATGTATAATTATCTATTTGATATATTACATTGCATTAACTAGTATTGGTTCACTTTAAATGGATTTTCTCACTTGATGTGCAAGTTGTATATGTGATATACTTTTGTGCACATGTTTGTATCATTTTGATGATACTTGCTCATTTGGTTAAGTGTAAAGAATTAAACCTTAGTTAAGTAAATGGTTAGGGTTTTTATTTATTCATTCATTTATCTTTTTAATTTGGATTAAAAAGAAATTGCAAAAGAAAACAAAATGGTTGCTTTCATTCTTGAAGCTTGTTGAAGCTTCATGAAGTTTTGACCAAAGTGACCATTTTGTCTTCATGCTTAACCCTAACCATTCATCTAACCTTAGTAAATTCTCTACACCTAACCATGGTTCATATTATGATAAGTATTCATTTCTTTTGCATTTTAAAAAAAAAACTTATCATAATTATCTTCTTCTTCTTCTTCTTCTTCAAAGAAGAAAACCTTGCTTCCATCAATGGTGATTTGATGAAAAGAGTGAGAA
Organism: Agapanthus africanus; assembly: GCA_030015575.1. NCBI lineage: Eukaryota > Viridiplantae > Streptophyta > Magnoliopsida > Asparagales > Amaryllidaceae > Agapanthus > Agapanthus africanus. The sequence goes on along the minus strand of JASDDO010000024.1, from coordinate 866,206,219 downwards.
ATCCAATTCTAAAGTGAACCCACCTCCTATTTCTTCATCCTCTACCTATTGCCAAGTAGTATAGGGTGTTTTCTTCACAAGTTTCATGATTTGGTGAAATTGGAGCTTGATCTTGTGATGCCTCGACGTAGATCATCTTCAGCATCGTAGTCGATGACCTAGCCCGCCCATTTCTCCGATGAAGCCGACGCTAGAGCCCGGGATTTGATTCGGACAGCAAGAAGACTTCATCATGGAGCTAAGGATGTGGAGAACCGGATCTACAAAGGTTGTAGCCTCTTTCTTTTAGTTAAGTTGTTAACTAGTTTCCTTTGTCGCCTAAAATTCTAGTTAACGATCCGTATTAGGGTTTCTCGGCACTTGTTAAATTTGAAATTGGCATGGTTGATGCCTTGTGAGACCTCATTAGTGTGCCCAGGAACCCTACAGTGGTATCAGAGCCTAGCTAGAGCCTTAGGCGAAGTGTAGACGACGTTTGAAACCCGATCGAACCGAAACCCTAAAAACCAAAATGCTCTCTGGACTTTTTCTAAAAACTGGGTTTTTTCCAGATTAAAAATGCTTAAAAAATTCAGCAGGGAATTATAAGAATTAAGATGCAAAATTTGACCATTGATTCCATAAACCTGCGGCGGAACCGCGGCATAAGCCTAGCTTATGCGGCGGTTCCGCGGCCCTCTGATGACATCATCATTCCCTATTTGCACAGTAACTCCTATTTTATTATTCTGAGTTTTCTGGGAATTTTTAAATTGACTCAAGAGTTGAGTATTCTGGGGTTGTATTAGGAATCAAAGATTCGATCGGATTATCAGACTTTGTCTATGTGGATTCCGGATAATTTTCGAATATGTTAAAAAGTTCGACCGAATATAAATACCCAACTTTTCTCCTGCCGGAAAATTTCCAAGTGTTGGATTTTTCTGTGGTTTAAGGACGTCCTGAGTAGTGCAAGTAACACGATGGTCCCTCTAGAAGACAACAAACCTTAACTCGATTATGTGACCGTCTTGAACTGCCCTTTGAACCTTCGGGTTTGGGGCAGTACGGCGTGCCACATGTGAGGCGTTGGTTTGACCCTTCTACGGCTGGACCGTTGGTACTGAGGCATGAAGTGAATGTCTTTGAACCTATTTCATGTGTTGAACGGTTTCGGGAAAACTTGGGTGTTCGAATGTTCGATCGGAAAGTTTAATATTTTCTATTTATCCGGAATGTGATACAATAATTGGAATTCACAAGTAGTTATGAGATAACTGAATGAATGTTATAAATCTAGCGGTTTAGTCTCACTTGATCGGTTGCCACGGAATTTTGATGCGATCAAAAGTCCGTCGCAATCACGTAGCGTACGCGGATACTCGCCGGGTAAACTTAATAGACAGCCTCACTCCATAGCCCCGACCAAGTGACTGAAGGAGAACCCCGTCGCCGAAAGCATCCGTTCGGGTGCTCGCGGTAGCGGTGTTCCACCTTGGTGCACTTCGTCGACGGTATCGGGGGTGCTGCCGTCTACTGAAGTTTGCGACGAGCATTCGATCAGCATGTCGGGAATCCTGTTGAATTTCCCGACTTGATATTGAAAAGAGTTTTCGATTTTGAGACTAAAATGCGGGGTTTATAATTGTTAGGCATGCGATGTCTAAGGAATTCATTTGATTAGGCATGCGATGTCTATGCAGGTTGCGGATTCCAACTGTTGTAGTTTTACACTTTCTTTTCTATGACCGTAAGTGTAATATGTGATATCGCCGGTTTCGTTGCTATATGTCAACGACAATTGGGATACGTATGTTTACTTACGTTGATGACATGTGATGTTATGTGTTGCTGGATATGTTATATTGGATCGTCGTGTTCGAATAGCCGGGGGGTTTTTATGTGAGATGAGTGTTTTTCATTTTCATTCATGTAAAAACTTTTATGTAATATTCTTTTATTGGGGCACTTCCAGGTTGCGGAAGATGTCACCTTTTGTATATTATTTACTTTTCTGCACTAGGATAGACCCAAGGAGGAGGGCACAAGTAACCGGGTTCTGGAGTCCAGTGGGAGACCAACTCGAGGAGTCGAGTCCGGGTCTCCTAACTCTAGAATTGGTAGGGTTGCTTGCCACTCTCGTAGGGTCTTGGGGTGTGGGTTTGGCTATTCATCGTGACCGTGGAATCCGTGTTTTATACTGGCTCGTATTGAAAACACGGACGTCCTAGTATATCCAATATTTCATATGTTTCTTCTGCTGCGATATCTGTGATGTGATCATTTGATGTTCTGTGATAAATACTGTATATAGTATATATGATATATTATATAGACGTTACTTATGTTTTACACCCGAGCTAGCCCTGCCCCACTCTGCCGTTAGTTACCTAACCTAACGGTGCACGAGGGGACATCGAGGCGAATGCGTATGGCATAAGTGTACGTCGTATTTATCTGTGATGTTTAGGTACTTAAATGATGGGACTTCATTAATGAGATTAATGAAATAAAAGAAACCTAAGATGTTGTAGAATCGAATCTCAAAAATAAAACAGGTAGCTACAGTTCTTGCTTTGTACAGCGGTATATATGATATATCCTGCACCTTATTCGATGAGGAAAGGACCGAGATCCCTTCACCGGGAGTGACTCCTTTAGCAATAACTGGCAGATGCTACACACTCGGTTTGTCTTTTGATTGCTTTTAAGAGTTTTTGCTTTGCACAGTGATATATATGATATATCCCGCACCTTATTCGATGAGGAAAGGACCGACGATCCCTTCGCCGGGAGTGACTCCTTTAGCAAAACTAGAAAAGACTCAAAGACACTCCATTTCAAAATTCATTCGATCCTACAACGATATCAAGTTCATTACGCAATAGGTTTTCAGAAAAACCTGTCGTAGCCCTCCGTTTCAGATAAGTACTATTTAGTATTCGTGCTGCGGTTGTTTGGCATGCGTCAAGGCGTAGTGTACGGTAGCTAACTAGTGCTTATCTGCTAGCATACGATGCGATTGGATTAGGGTATTGTACGGCGTTGTTTGGCATGCGTCAAGGGTCGTGCGGGTGGGTTTAATTCAATCAAGAAATGTACGGGTTGAACTTGACTAGCGGACTATGGGTTGTTTGGCATGTGTCAAGGTCATAGCACGCTAGGGGCAAAATATTATCGGGAATTTCAAGTGTTGAAATTTGCAATGAGATTGCATACCTTCTATGAGATAGTTGGATCCCGATACATGATGCGAGTAAGAGTTACTCCTGGGAGAGTTTTACACATTACAATTAGCCGATCAAGTAGATGTCTAGAAAGGTGTCAACGGGGTTATGCCTCTGGGAAAACGAGGTTTACATTAATTAGGTTCGTACGAAAGCACGGGGGACCTCCCTCAAAGTACCGAAACTGGCATGGCTGAAAGATTGGCAAACTTGTAGTGTGTAATTAATCCCGGCTAGTCTTTCCTTTTAGGGTTTGAAGGAAGATTTGATAAAAAGCAGTGGGAGCCATCCTGATTAGATAAAATAATAACCAATCTATTCTTGCAAGAGCGCACGCAGAGTGTTTTCTTCTCTCTCTCTCCTGGTAGCGACCATGTCACGCCTTAATCAAGATAATAATACGGAATATTGACCGAACCCGCTTGTTATACTGAGCTGGGGAACATTGGTCCCGCTCCAACTTATAATTGTTATAAGACAGAGCAGGAAATTGGGGATTACCAGAATTCCCGTGCCGCCCAAACGAAGAAAGTGCATACTGATGCATCATCTTCGGGTGTGTTCATTATACAGAACTGTTTCTCAGTATCCTCTACGTCCTGGGTATTAGATACCGGATCAGGATCCCGCAAATGTAATCCGTTACATGGGCTACAGAAAGGTAGAGAACTGAGAACGGGTGATAAGTTTCATGAGGCAGAAAACGGGGCAAGTGTTGCAGCCAAGTCTGTTGGTCACTGTCACCCTGTATTACAATACATTGATTCTGAACAAATACTATTAGATACCGAATCTGATATACAAAATCATATCAGTCTCTTTATTAGTAAAGAAATGATAAAATTTTGTATTGTTGGATAATATTTTGAACATTTCCTATATCAAAAGTTGATCGGTTCAGGCACGTTATCTAAAAGCATTGACGTTCTAAATCAAAATACAGTTCTTAGTATACAGAACACACACAAGAGGAAGAGTTCAGAAATGAACGAATCCTTTTTGAGGTATTGTAGACTAGGTCATATCAATGCGACCCGACTAGCTAAGTTGCACATAGATGCATATTTAAATCTGTTTGAATTTACATCTTGTGAAACTTTCCAGTCATGTCACAGAGATAAGATGACCACAGCTCTGTTTATTGGAAACAGAGAAAGGGTTAATGAACTCTTGGGATGATACATGTTGATGTATATAGGTCCCCTGTCTACACTTGCCAAGACCGGTTCTTTATACTTCATTACATTCTCTGATGATTTTTCGAGATTCAGACCTATGTTCCTGTTGAAACACAAGTCCGAACCTTCTGAGATATTCACAGAATATAAGTTAGAAGTAGAGAACCAATACGGGTATAAGTATTATGTCCTTTGATAAGATCAAGGAGGAGAATACTTGTGCATGGAATTCCTGGACTAATCTAAAGGAGAATGAGATTCTCTCTCAGCATTATTCCTCCATATACACCATAGTACGATGGTATATCGGGGCGGAGCAATCGCACCACATTCGATATGGTGCGCTCTATGATGAGTAATACTGAGTTACCTATTTCCTTTTTGGGAGTTATGCACTTGAGAAGCTGCATACCTATTGAATAGGGTTCAAATCAAATCAGTTGCCTACCACTCCATATGAGATATGGTATGGAAAGAGCCCATGTCTTAAGCTAGTTAAGATTTGGGGTTGTCCGGCCTATGTCTAAAAGCAAAATCCGGACAAACTCGAGGCAAGGTCTGTTATGTAGAACTGGAAATGTTCCAGCCATACAAACTGCAGCTGATGATTTGATAGAACCAAAGGATTCAGTAGATTCCAACGAACCTCAGCCTCTCTGCCGATCTAGTAGGATTCCTCACCCACCTGAGGGATACTTCGATTTCTCTATGACAGTGGGAGCGAGGATGGCATCATGAGATGATGACCCAACTAGTTTCGAGCTGGCCATCGGGAGTAGGACTCTATAAGAATGGCTGGATGCTTAGCGATCTGAGATGGAATCCTCATACACCAACAAAGTATGGACTTTGGTTGCTATATCTGAAGGGTTAAATCCCCATCAGGAGCAAGTATATCTTGAGAAGATTACTTGGTGTAGATGGAAAAGTTGAGACTTTCAAAGCTAGACTTGTTAAAGGTTTTCGTCATCGACCAGGCGTGGATAATGATGAAACCTTTTCCAGTGGCTATGCTTAAGTCCATCCAGATCCTACTTGCCACGGCTACATACCATGACTACGATATCTGGTGGTTGGGTGTCATGACATCTTTTCTAAATGATGTTTTAGAAGAGGGCGTCTATAAGTACACAGCCAGAGGGCCTCGTAGACAGTGGGAGCAGCGGAAACGTGTGCAAGATGTTTTATGTGATAAAGTAGGCATCGTGGAGTTGGAACATCTGTTTTGATGGATTAGTCAAAGAGTTTGATATTATCAAAATGGTAGATGAACCTTGTATAAACAAAAAGGTAGTAGGGAGTATTGTGACGATCCTCGTAGAGTACGTGGATAATATACTCTTGATAAGGGAAGGAGTTTCCTATGCTACGCTCGGTCAATCTCCGCTTATCACAATGATTCTCCATAAAGGATCAAAATGATACCTCCTAAATCCTGGGTTTTGGATCTACGAGATAGATCTAATTGGATGTTAGGATTCTCACTAGTTGTAGTGAGATGGTATCAATCGATCCTGGGGAGAATCACTGGAAGGGTTCCAGAGTGATAAGGACGACTGAAAGTCAGTCACAGGCATTGTCTTTACCCTCAGTAAAGGGACGGTATGTTGGAAGAGTTCCAAGCTAGATACCGTGGCTAACTAGACGATAAAGGCTGGATACATCGCTACTTATGATGCTACCAAAGAGACAGTCTGGATATATATTTGTTCATGAGATGAACTTCGTTCCTACCATTGTGAGACAATGGAGTCGTGGCTTATACCAAGGAACGCCCGTCCCATCAGTGATCCAGACATATTCTAAGGCAGTATCACCTGATCATGGAGGTGGTTGATTTCCAGGGAATCAAGGTTAGGAGAGTAGACTCAGAGGACAACACGGCGGATCCACTCACAAAGGCCTTTTCCCAGAGAGAGACTTTTATGGGATGATTGAGTATGAGATACTACAACCACTGCTATCAGATGGCCCTAGTACAAGTGGGAGATTGTTAGTTATATGTATGCCCTAGAGGCCATTACTATACATAGGATGTATATTGTAGTGGATGCTTGGACATATATAGGGAAGACTTTCTTGCTCGACATGATAGTATGCTATCTGGTTGATCTTTACCTTAACGTGTACACTGATTGTCTCTCTGTTACATGTTGGTAAAGCCCTTAGGATGTGTACTTGACTACCTGGACTATGATGCGGATCATACTAGTGGGGACATGGTAGTCCATAAGTACATCCTTCAAGGTCCCTAGTCGTGGGTGTATCGAGACGGGGCATCGATATACCAAAGTAGACCACCGTATACCTTCTCGACCCATACAGATGGGCGATGGATGATCCCATATCCATTGGTGTTTGACATCAGAGATGATATACGGGTGCTCAGTGGAGACTGGGTACACTGGACGGACTCGCCGAGAACTCCCAGATGGTATTATACCTTACGTCAGATGGCAGTTCTCTGGTGACACTGGTACAGGTTAGTCTGTAGACCCGAGATCGTCATAGAGTCTTGTATGGTTCCCACTGTTCTTTGATTTCCACCTTACCACGTCTAAGAGGGCGTGCAAAACGGTGGTTTTTGGGTACAGTCCCGAATCACATGGAGGCAATGAGCGATAGGAGGGGATTCGTCTCTCCCGGTATATGGAGTTGATGTTGCGCTGTGTTCGATTGGCTATAACCGGAAATCCCTGGCCAGGGTTGCTGAGATTTATTGGTAAGTGTTACCAGTAGTTTCTCGAATTGTTATAGACCTCATATCGACACAACTTATCGATCTATTGGGGTCTGACGTTTACCACCCCTAGGCCAGATATGCGACATATCAGACGACGAGACCGGACTGTACGGTAAGTGTTACTGGTTGGATTCACAGGAGTGTGAGCGGGCTTGCTCGTCGATCTTCTGATCGCTCAATACCCGGGTGGCCGTTACGTTTAGCAGACCGCTTGCGGCTTGTGGGTGTTTGATATGATCATCACCTGCTGCCGACGTATTGACGAGTCTTTAGAGTCCTACACAGAGGTTTCCTGGCTCAAGCGAAACGAAATAGGAGCGCATATGAGATATATGCGGGACCGAGAATAATGCGTGTATGTGATACCGTATTTCATTCTCGCGATGAATGTGTCGAATGGTTGTATGCGATATAACCTAGTTATCGAATCAAGGATTGATTCGATAAGCCGATACATTAGATATTAGTCGGTTATATGCGATATGACCGGATCGTTAAATCAAGTAATGATTTAATGATTTAATGTATAATTATATATTTGATATATTACTTTGCATTAACTAGTATTGGTTCACTTTAAATGGATTTTCTTACTTGATGTGCAAGTTGTATATGTGATATACTTTTGTGCATATGTTTGTATCATGTTTGATGATACTTGCTCATTTGGTTAAGTGTAAAGAATTAAACCTTGGTTAAGTAAATGGTTAGGGTTTTTATTTATTCATTCATTTATCTTTTTAATTTGGATTAAAAAGAAATTGCAAAAGAAAACAAAATGGTTGCTTTCATTCTTGAAGCTTGTTGAAGCTTCATGAAGCTTTGACCAAAGTGACCATTTTGTCTTCATGCTTAACCCTAACCATTCATCTAACCTTAGTAAATTCTCTACACCTAACCATGGTTCATATTATGATAAGTATTCATTTCTTTTGCATTTTAAAAAAAAACTTATCATAATTATCTTCTTCTTCTTCTTCTTCTTCAAAGAAGAAAACCTTGCTTCCATCAATGGTGATTTGATGAAAAGAGTGAGAAATCCAATTCTAAAGTGAACCCACCTTCTATTTCTTCATCCTCTACCTCTTGCCAAGTAGTATTGGGTGTTTTCTTCACAAGTTTCATGACTTGGTGAAGTTGGAGCTTGATCTTGTGATGCCTCGACGTAGATCATCTTCGGCATCGTAGTCGATGACCTAGCCCTCCCATTTCTCCGATGAAGCCGACGCTAGAGCCCGGGATTTGATTCGGACAGCAAGGAGACTTCATCATGAAGATAAGGATGTGGAGAACCGGATCTACAAAGGTTGTAGCCTCTTTCTTTTAGTTAAGTTGTTAACTAGTTTCCTTTGCCGCCTAAAATTCTAGTTAACGATCCGTATTAGGGTTTCTCGGCACTTGTTAAATTTGAAATTGGCATGGTTGATGCCTTGTGAGACCTCATTAGTGTGCCCAGGAACCCTACAAAGAGGGGCTTGAATACGTCTTTGAGGAGGAGAGGATGGTTAAGGTTGCGGGTCTCTCCATTGATAGTGGTTGTGCTGGCGGTGAGTTTTAACGGATCTCCAGTGGTGCTGCAGTTGCAGTGAGATACTCGGTGGTGGTTGATGGTGCAGGTGGTGAACAGGTCGGGCCAGAGGGGTTCTCGTGGTCGGAGAAAGAGGGCCCGGTGAAGCAGATGAGAAGGAGGAGGTGGATGAGGGCACGATGGTGACTAAGGAGCTTGGCTTGGCTGGAGGAGAAGGCGTCGACGTGGTTGGGTGTTTAGTGCTATTCTTGAAGTGGGTCTCATCGGGGTACTGGGGGTGGCCTCAACGGTGGAGGTATCTAGTGGTCGGCGATGCTTGATTGATCTTAATTTCTTTGTGTGTCGGTTTAGAAAATAGAATTCACAATCAAAGAATTATTTGACCGCAATCAATAACGGTGTCGGATTGTAGATCATTAGTGAGTGCGGATCGTCCACAGGGATTGTGCGATTCATTCGTATTTTGATTTGTTTGAATCGAAAACTTAATAGAAAAGAAAAGAAAACATGATTCAAGATTTTTATCGATGAGTTTCAAGTATCACTATTCTAATCAAGAATCAAGAAAATGATAAACATCAAGAATCAAGTATCGATAGAATTCCAATCACTTTAGGGTTTCAAGATTTGAAGTAAAGCTTGTAGGAATCGAGTAAATTGTAGATGTGATGAAAATTCAAGATTACGATTTCTTATCTAGTAACAAATTGATGCTAAATCGATGTAGAATTCATCGAGGATCAAGGATTTTGCGAAGAATTAGGGATCCTCATCCTATCCTTTGTCCTTTCGATGAATAACATTCACTGGATAGCTTCTTGAAAGTCGAATGATCAATTGTTGATCTCTAGATCGTGCGAAAGGAATCAAGAACACATTCGCATCGATCTAGATCATCGATCAATCGATTTTCAAGAATTTACAATTGTTTTAAGACTTAAGAAAACGTTTAACAATTCATCAACATTATCATTTTACAATTGTTTCGATTCTTCCACGAACGGAGTTTTATTCAAGCATCATCACAAAGTACATATTCAAGAATCGAAATATAAGCATAATGCTCGAATTGAAATGTAAACAAGTTTAAAGAATCTTCACCTTTATTACATCAACAAGTAGTTACAACTCTTAAGATTTACAAGAGATAGGAACTTCGCTCGTCGAATCTAGCATCGCTCGGCTTCTTGAGTCTTGGATCGCTTCGATTTCGTGCTCCGTTGAAAACCGGTTCCGCTTCTAAAGGATCTTGAAGACTTGCTTGGCTTGCACTCACAGAATCTTGAAGTTTCTTGATTTTGGATTGGATTAGGATTAGGGTTTTGACACAAGCCTTGTCACTAGACTTGTGGGTGGAAATTGGGGAAGATGAAGATTGAACTAGAATTTAGCCAACAATGAGTTACCATGAACAAGTGAGCCTAGGGGTCTATTTATAGGATTTCCAAACCCTAGGTCTAGGAATTCAAATTTGAGTTTTCCCTCCAAAAGTTAGTTAGAGGAAGAGGCTTCTAGAAGTAGTTAGTTACGGGATTAGCTTCTACCCTAAGCTAGGAGGTTAGGGGAAGGTTCTAGATCCTTAATAAAGTTTAAGTGAAGCCTGTTAAAGAAGCTTGGGTGTTTAGTTACGAACCTAATGTCTTGCTGATCTGGCAGAAAGTTCGAGAGACATCTGGAAAATGTAGTAGCTTGATGAAGTGTACACACTGAGGTAGAAATTATAGTGCTGAAATGAGGTGCTGACGTGTCCACACCGCCGCGGATCCGCGGCACGTGCCTCCTTATGCCGCGGATCCGCGGTCACGTGAGGGGCTCAATGCTTGATACTTCAGATACTGTCTACTTCTGTCTTCAGGTGTACTTTCTGATATGTTGAATTGTATAATTCCCTCTATATTAATACCAGATTCCAAATCCATGAGTTGGCGTCTTTTTAACAGTCTTCGTTTGTAAATTTGACCGATCTTTTGTAATGTCCTGCACAGACTTCGAAACACAAGTTGCGATATATAGGAATGATACCATGCTATGAAATGCAGTCAATTTCCTTTATAGTGCCGGTTTTAGAGTCTAACACATGCAATCTGATATTTAACGACTGATTTGCTAATATGTGCTATATAAATGTCGAACACTTCTAGATGAGTGCAAATGATAGGGAAATTGCCGGTTAAAAGATGCAGTATTTTCGACTGATCAAATTCCCCCAAACTTATTTTCGATCGTCTCGAGCGAACTTTTTATTAAAAAGAGAAGGAGAAAATAAAGAAAGAGAAAAACTAACTAGCACACTTTCGTAGGCAACACGATTGCACTGAGCACGTGCAACAAGCCTTTAAACCTCTAGGTGTCCCTGGTAGGAGGAGTGTTGTCTCCTGAGGGTTTTCAGCGGATTGCACCCACAAAATCCAATAATAAAAGGAAGATCATGAATATTACATTTAAAGATAAGAATTGTAAAAGAAAAACTTTGAAAATTAGGGTTTCCGACTGAGCTAGCTTTTCGGTTGTCATGAGCCCTATCTTAATAGTCATGAAACGATGTCAGAAATCACGTCCTCCCTCAATAAAATATCGTCTTATTCTTCATTCCTATCTTTCTTCCAAACATCGATCATATAACCCTACGTGTGTGTAAAGACATCCCTACACCCGAAGAATTCAATTCAAGTTATCATACTCTTGCCCATCAGCCTCCATACTTTTTAATTAATGAATATTTAGATGAGATTGCTCACACACTTTCATGCGACCGTTGATACTTCTTGAGGTACTAACCGACCGATTACTCCTGTGCTTGCTTATTTGGTGTATTTTCCTTGTCTTGCACCACCTAAGGCTTAGCAGTGACTCCCAGACCAGTTGGCCTTAAGGCACTATGTCACGCCCCGCTTCCCAAAATACGGAATACGAGGGGTAGACAAGGCCAGCCATGCTCCTACGGTCAAGGAAATGTCCTGCCGTAGTCACACTTCGGCTTCTAGTTTTTCATGGTAAACAGTAAATAATGCGTAGGTAAAGAGAGATGCAGTAACTGAATGAAACAATGTAAAGAACTGACCTGATGGGAAACAAAAGGGTATACTCTGGATAGCTAATCAAGATGTCCGTGATGTGTGTCTGGTCTCGGCTAAATCTTCTCCTTACACTGAGCATGCATACTCAGGTCGTCAGAGCGACACAATAGTAATATAATAGATATAAAATCATGTGACAATTCTAACAGTGGTAATAGATATGTGAAACAGTAAATCAATGACAGCATGAATATGAATGTGCAGTAATCAATGCAGCGGAACAGTAAAAGCAGTAGAACGATATGCCACGAATGTTAACACAGTATGTAAGGTATATAAATGTCCGTATCCATATCAGTCTCTAAGTCTCACTGTACAGGTCACTAAGCCTATCGTCAGTCCAAGTGTGAGAGTCAACCACTCGCGAGTGTCCTCCACCCAAGGGTAGAACCCAAGGGCAAGGGACCACGGGCACAACATGTAACATGTATATCACGGTGAATATCACATACCCTGTAAATCTCCATATATCTCCCTAAATATATAAGCCGGCATGGGACTCCCGAGATCCTGTTGAACTCACACTTAAACTACCCCACACCCCGTGGTCTACATCAAACGCTAACCATAACCCTAAATACTAACCGATCCGTGACAAGTCTGCGCGAGAATTGGAGGCAGGACCTCCATCAAGCACGTCCCGACTAATACCTAAGATAAATGACAGTGTCTGATGCCTTATCTGTGACACCCATGCAAGCGCTTCCATAAGTGTCCCATACTACTTATAGTCATACGTACACGCATCCCACAGACATCGACAATGCAATAGAATAATAGGGTTACTGATTGTGTATAAGTACGAATCACTTTCATTTAATCACGGATACACGAACACTGACGTACTTGCCACAATCATCACTAAAATCTAACACTGGGTAAATGCACGATATCACTAGGTTATCACTGCAATGACATGAGTATGATATGATACGCAAACAGTATATGAAGCACGATTAAGGTGTCATAAAAACAGTATTTTATCACTTGCACGATTTATCATGAAACGTACGTATATAATTTAGCGAAACGATAAAAAGGTAATATTTAGTATGTTCAGTTTTCCATCCATAGAATTTAGTTTCAAGCATATCGGGTTCCAGGATCATTAATTATAACCATTTCATTTTAAGCGCTCGCGGCTGGAAATCCGGTTTCAGAATCAGAATTCCGTTTCGCAACTCATTTTAATCCCAGTTGGGATCAGATTTTAACGACGCTACAGTTGAATGAAATTTAGGGTTCTCAGTAAGGTTTTCAACGCAATAGATGGATTGTCAATCGCATCTGCATGTCATGAGTTATAAACTGTTTAACACTAACATGTCAGTTCTGATTCTGCTGGGACTGTTATGCGTCCCGGTCTATTAAATTACCGATTAAATATCAAATGGTAACGAAACAGAATGAAACCAATTGTTTTGTCTAGCTAAAATATTTTCCTATAATAAGCAGTGGAGTTCCGCAATCTACGAGTTAAGGAGATCTTGTGGTACCCATTACGGAACAGCAAGCAACAACTGGAGTCGCTCTGGACTGCAGTCCAGAGTCGCACTCCGATCCAAATATCATCACAATTTAAGTAGAGGAATACCAGGAAAACAGTATAGGGTTAAATTTCGTTGAGTCGGCTTCGATTTGAGCCCTCGAATGCACCATTCCAATATGTATATGATTTATGGTGAATTTAACGGTTTTCAGGTACAATAACATTACAGTTTTACGATTAAACTTGGGGGCAGCTGTTTTAGTCGTTAACGGTCATATTTTCCAGCGAAATTTGTACACGTTATCCATCCCTACAAGGGCCAAAGTAATTAATCCAGTTCCGTCAATTTAGAAAATTATTTTCTTTGGGAACACGTGTCGAACAGGTATGGCACATACTTGGTTTAAACTTGTAACTTTATAATCTATGTATTTAACGATTGTAACTTAAGTAAATAGCATGTAAACAAGTAAAATACTTGCCTGGACTCGTTCTGGTGATGCACGGCGGCGGCAATGGCACGATCACGTCACGAACGCAGTACAGGTTCGTCCTCGGAATCAGGTAGTTGCACTTAATCCAGTCAATCTCCGCACATTCATTCTCCGCACTGCTCCGGGTTATTCCTTGTTTCGGTGTGAGGGGGATAGTGGTGCTGAAACAGAGCAAAAGATCTTTAGAGGAACAGAGGGAGAAAGATTTAGAGAGAGAGAGAGAGTGTGTGACACACAGAGAGAGAGAGAGAGAGAGAGAGGTTTAGAGAGAGAGAGAGAGAAATAGAGAGTGAGAGAGAGAAAGAGGTTTAGAGAGAGAGAGACAGAGAAATAGAGAGGGAGAGAGAGAAAGAGGTTTAGAGAGAGAGAGAGACAGAGAAATAGAGAGAGGGGGAGATGGGGAGTGAGGGAGAGAGAGAGCAACTGAGGAAATTGAGAGGCTGAGAGAGGCAGAGCACAAAGACGATGGCGACAATGATGATGATGATGTGACGGCGGTGAGGCGGCTGGGGTGTGTGGAGTTCTGGCGAGGCAAACGTGGCTGTGGGTATGGGGTGAAGTTCGGTTAGAGGAAACGAGGGAAGATGGGTCGTCGTTGATGGAGAAGGGTGATCCCAGTGGGGTCGACGACGGCGCAGTGGGCCCGCCGGCGAGAGGTGCAGGAGGCGGGGTTCGGGAGCGGTGCTTGGTGAGCAGGAGGAGGAAGACGAGGGAGGTTGGTGAGGAGATGAGAGCGGTGATGAAGGTCTGACGAGATGGCCAGTAGAGTGAGGCGTGGCTCGAGAGAGGGAGATCGAAAATGAGGGGGCTCGGAGCGAGAAGGGTGGTGAGGGGATGAGGTGCGGGCGATGGGTCATGAGGGTTTTGCGTCGGCGAGGTGGGTGATTCTGCGTGGAGGCGAGGCGATGGTGACGTAGGGAGGTGGCCGGAGGCGGAGACGGCGTCAGTTACGGCGAGGAAAGCGTGGCGCAGTAACGAGCGGGAGAAGAGCCGTTGGGGAAGGAAATGAATAGGAACGGGTCGGGTCGAGTTGGAGAAGCGGGTCGGGTGTGGGAGAAACAGGCGCGGTTGGAGAAAGCGGGCTGCTGGGAGTGGGCTGGGCCAGAAATTAATAATAAAAGAATTAGAGGAAAAGGGAACGGGCCAGGGAGTGAGTGGGCCAGAAAAGTTAGAATAAAAGAATTGTGAGGAGGAGGAAGAGAGGGCCGGGCCGGGTTTATTAGGAAAACAAAATTGAGTGGGCTGAGTAAATTTTAAAACTGAGGGAATGAGTTTGGAAAATTGGAAATGGGTTGGGGAGATTTTGGATTAACGAAAAAATGTAATTAAATCATGGATTTGGGTTATGGTTTAGGATAAATAACTAGAATTAGGATTTGGGTTCAGGGCTCACTTTAGACGGAGAAATATACATAACATTTGTTTTGGGTTTAAATTCAATAAAAAAGGAAAACGGCTGAGCCAGAGGAAATGAAAGATAAGATCCGTGTTTAATAGGATTTTGAAAATAATTAAATAATTATAAATAAATTTTATAGGTAAAAAGAAAATACGTTATAGACGTACAAAAAGGTCTGGGTATTACACACCAGGTGAAGAGGCACCCTCGCTATATTTTTTTATTGCTGCCTTGGCGATAACAAAACCAGTGTCCATTTTTCTCACCACTTTATATTTTCTTCATTTTTTTTATTTCCTTCATACTTTTGGCTTCAAGACAAGAGCATTTCAAGGTATCCTCTACTATCCCAGGTTTTAAGACGTGTGTAAGTGTGAATAGCAGGGTATCAACGTTCAAAATGTCTGGCTTCCAGAATAGAAACTATTTTTCAGACTTATTTTTATCCTCAGATTAGTGACGTCCTTCATCTTACTAACCCTTGGGACAACGGCTCATAACTACTTATTACCAGTTCGTATAAGAAAACTTCTAATTTTCTTAGTTTTCTTAAAAATTTCAAATCTCATGGATGTAATTTTTCATTATCTAGACTTTCATTATCTTATTTATGTACAAAAAATGTTAAATATTAAAATATTTTTATATTTTGAAAATTTTAAATTTTTATGGATTTTGAATTTTTTTAAATTTTTATAAGTTTTTAAAGAAATGTTTTGTGCTATGCAAATGATGCAAAAATAAGCACAAATCTCCCCCAAACTTGTTTTCAACAGTGTCCTCACTGTTGCCAACAACTATATCTACAAAACCTGTAAGTCTGGGAGGAATTATCAGTGGGGGCAAAATATATAAGTGAAGAACTTCCCCCAAACTTACTCTTTTCACTCACCTCCATTCAAAAAATGATGCAGTGATATGCAGGATATGAAGGTGAGACGGAGGAATTTTAATCCAAATAAAATGGCTCCTGTAAGAACAGGAGCTCCTCCGTGGGGTCAGTGGAAAAATACGGCTTTAGTCTATGTCCATTCACTTTGAGAAATGTGCCGTTTTTAACATTTTCTACTTCTACTGCCCCGTGCGGGTATACAGACCGCACAACAAAAGGTCCCTTCCACCGAGATCGAAGCTTACCCGCGTGAAGGTGTAGTCGTGAATCATAAAAAAGGACTTGCTGAAAATGTTTTCCTCAAAATGTTTTTATCGTGAAAAACCTTAGTCCTATTCTTTACGATTACAGCGTTATCATAAGCTTCATCGCAGAATTCGCTTAGCTCATTTATTTGCAGCTTCCGAAAGTTGCAGGCTTGGTTTAGGTCAAAATTTATTTTCTTAATAGCCCACAATGCTTTATGCTCAATCTCGACGGGTAAGTGACATGCCTTCCCAAACACTATCCTATATGGAGACATCCCTAGGTCGGTTTTAAATGCAGTTCAGAATGCCCAAAGAGCATCCGTCAGTTTGGTCGACCAGTCTTTTCTATTCTTAGCAACAGTCTTCTCCAGGATTAGTTTGATCTGTCAGTTTGAGATCTCAACCTGCCCGCTCGTTTGGGGATGATAGGGTGTAGAAAGTCGGTGGTTGATTGAGTATTTCCGCATCAGAGTCTCGAAAGATCTGTTGCAGAAATGTGTCCCATTATCGCTAATAATAGCGCGTGGGTGTCCAAATCGCGAAAAGATATTCTCTTTCAAAGACTTAATGACAACTTTCCTGTCATTAGTGTGACATGGAATGGCTTCAACCCACTTTGAGACATAATCAACCGCCAGCAGTATGTACAAATTCCCAAAGGATTTGGGAAAGGGACCCATAAAATCAATGCCCCAAACATCGAATATTTCAACAACCAGAATGGGTTGCTGAGGCATTTCATTTCTCCGGGAGATTCTACCCGTGTACTGACACTGTGTGCAGGTTTTGCAATAGTCAAATGCGTCCTTGAACAAGGTCGGCCAATAAAATCCACATTGCAAAACCTTCTCCGCCGTCTTTTTAGGACCGAAGTGACCCCCGCAGGCCTGATCATGACCAAAAGAAAGAACACTCTTGAACTCTTCTTTCGGGACACACCAGCGAATGATCTGATCAGGACAATACTTAAACAAATATGGATCGTCCCAGTAAAAGTGTTTTACTTGAGATAGAAAACGGTATTTGTCCTGTTTTGACCAATCGCTGGGTATAAGTACCGTAACCAGATAGTTCACAATATCCCTGAACCATGGTTCATTGGATACGTTCAAGAGTTGTTCGTCGGGAAACGAATCATTGATCGGCAGGGTCACAGGGGAAGAAGAGATGCGTGAAAGATGGTCGGCTACTACGTTTTCACATCCTTTCTTATCTTTGATAACAAGATCAAATTCTTGTAACAGAAGGATCCAACGTATTAGTCGATCTTTTGCATCTTTCTTCGCTAGAAGATGCTTTAAGGCGGAATGGTCAGTGTACACAACTATAGGTGAGCCAATTAAGTAAGGCCTGAATTTTTCTAATGCAAATACAACCGCCAAAAGTTCTTTTTCGGTGGTTGTATAATTGATTTGAGCATCATTCAGGGTCTTACCCACATAGTAGATCACGTGTGGCATCTTTTCAATGTGCTGTCCTAAGACTGCACCTACTGCAAAGTCGGATGCGTCACACATCAGCTCAAATGGGTAGACCTAATTTGGAGACGATAGAAAGGGGGCTGAAATGAGTGAGTGTTTAAGTGAGTCGAAAGCTGTCTCACAGTCTGAGTCAAAATGGAAGGTCGTATCCTTGGCCAGGAGAAGAGTTAAAGGTCTAGTAATTTTGCTAAAATCCTTAATAAATCTCCTATAAAAGCCCGCATGGCCAAGGAAAGATCGAATATCTTTGACGCTTTTGGGATGAGGGAGGTTTTGAATGACATCTATCTTAGCTCTGTCAACCTCAATGCCTTTCTGTGAAATGACATGTCCAAGTACAATTCCTTCTTGGGCAATGAAATGGCAGTTTTCCTAGTTCAAGGTTAAGTTCTTCTCTTTGCAACGAGTAAGAACTGCGTCAAGATTCGATAGGCAATCAGAAAAAGAGTCTCAAAAAATCGAGAAATCGTCCATAAAGATCTCCAGAAAATTCTCTACCATATCAGAGAATATCCCCATCATATACCACTGAAAGGTAGCGGAAGCATTGCATAACCCAAAGGGCATGCGACTGTAAACAAAGGTACCAAAAGGACAAGTAAAAGTGGTTTTATCTTGATCCTTTTTGGCGATGGGGACCTGATTATAGCCTGAGTATCCATCCATAAAACAATAATACTCTCGTCCGGCTAAGCGTTCCAGCATTTGATCAATGAATGGTAGAGGAAAGTGGTCTTTCCTCGTGGCAGCATTGAGTTTTCTATAATCAATTCATACAAGCCACCCAGTTTGGGCGCGTGTGTGAATCAACTCATTCGCCTCATTGGTAATAACAGTGATGCCGGATTTCTTAGGGACGACATGTATAGGACTCACCCATTGGCTATCGGAGATTGGGTATATAATACCACTATCTAGGCATTTGACGATCTCTTTCATCACCGCTTCCTTCATGACGGGATTCAACCGTCTCTGTGGTTCTCGGGTTGGTCTGGCATCATCCATCATATATATATGATGTTCAACAATCAAGGGACTAATCCCTTTGATGTCCGCCATAGTCCAACCAAACGCCTCTTTGTTAGATCTCAATACCGATAAAAGTGCATTCTTTTGCTCTGATGCTAGAGAAGCGGATATGATAATCGGTAAAGACCCCTTCTCACCTAAATAAGCATATTTAAGATGAGAAGGTAAAATTTTGAGATCTAATTCAGGCGGAGAAATGATAGAAGGTGGGATCATCGAGTGATTTTTGGAATTACAAAGAAGCTCAGAGCTTGTGAAAGATACAGACTCGGGTGGAGAAAAGTCAGGAGTGCAGGACTCAAGTGTAGGAAAAGTGTCCTCACTAAGATCATGTGTAAGATTAAACATAGATGTGGTAATGTCGTCGAGAGCAGTAAAGCAAAGTTCCTCAACTCCGCAACTATCGGGAGCGATCTCGTGGACAGAGCACACATCAAGAATATGAGCAGAGGGTTCTGATAGATGACTTCCAACTTTGTAGATGTTTAGTTCAATGGTCATATTTCCAAATGATAAGTTCATTGAACCATTTCTACAGTTTATAACAGTGTTGGAAGTGGCAAGTAAAGGACGACCCAGAATCACCGGAATTTGGCCCCGGGGGTTTGCTACAGGCTGTGTATCAAGTACAATGAAGTCTACAGGGAAAACAAATTCCCCGACCTTTATCAACACATCCTCTAGTTCACCCCTTGGTTTGGTGATGGAACGGTCTGCCATTTGGAGAGTGCAGTGAGCAGGTTTCAACTCTCCAATCCCTTGTTGCTCATATACAGAATATGGAAGTAGGTTAACACTTACGCCAAGGTCTAAAAGAGCACGATTTATGTTTTTACCCCTAATAGAAATCGATATTGTAGGACATCCTGGGTCGTTACGTTTCTTTGGTAGCTGGGGAATAAAAGCAGTGCTAATATTATTAGACATGAAGACCTTCTTCGGTACTTGAGTCTTCCTCTTCCTAGTGCACAAGTCCTTAAGAATTTTCGCATAAGCGGGGACTTGCTGAATAGAATCTAGGGGAGGGATGTTGATGTTAACCTGTTTGAACATTTCCATAATTTTCTCTATATGAGGACTCGTTCTGTTACCCCTTAACCGATTCGGGTAAGGAGCTTTCGCAATAAGCGCCGGGTCCATCATAGGAGAAGGAAGAGGAGGTAGACAAGATCCCAAAAGAGGTGTGGGGATCATCTGTGGAGAACTAGAAGGGCTATACTGAGGTGTCGAGCCTAGTGGGAAATGGAGAATAGGCTCGCGAGAAGGCGGTGGGGTAGAAGAACAAGGATCAGAAGTAGAAGTGTGTGTGTGAGGAAAGGTATCAGCCGGGGTGTTAATGATAGGATTTTCAATATCATCAATTCCTTCCTCGACATGGTTGTTCAGCACTCTTCCCGATCTCAACGTTGTGACGACATTTACATTGTAATGCCCAGGATTAGGTTGGGGTTGAGAAGGAAGTTTCCCTTTTTCTCTCGCACTCATTTCGGCTTTAAGTCGTGCGATTTCAGCTTCCATCGATCTAATACTCTCAGCTTGGGATGCTGAGTTTTTCTTTATCTCACTGACGGAAGTTCTAACCTCAGCCGAAACCTCTATGAAATTTGACAAAAGTGATTTCATGGTTTGAGTGAATTGAGAGAGTTCGTCAGAACCGGTCAACTGCATAGGATTAGACTGTGCAGGAGTGTTGACCTGGTTGTGAAAATTTTGTGACTGGTAGGGGTGCTGAGTGAGTTGAAGTGGTTGCTGTTGTGGTGGAAGAGCCCTTTGGAAATTATTTTGGCTTGGAACCGTATTTTGAGATTGTTGTTGGTTCCAAGCAAAATTCGGGTGATTCCTCCAACCCTGATTGTACGTGGAAGAATATGGATCGTTTCTAGGTCTTTGAAATGCTGCATTAGTATGCTCGTGACCTTGAAACGCAGAGTTTAATGGACATTCTTCCATTAAATGAGACAGATCAGAACAGCAGCCACATACAGTTTTGGGGAGCGACATTGGGTTCAGGGAGGCTACAGAAAATTTGTGTTCCATAGCGTCGAGCTTCTTTTTCATTGCTGCCATCTCAGCTCGAACACCTATGGACACATCTATTTGGTGTACGCCACCCCTATTCAATGATTGGGTTCCACTCTCCCACTGTAGTGATTTTTCAGCGAACTCTTCTAAAAATTTCCATGCTTCCCCATCATCCTTGGTCATAAAGGTACCTTGACACATGTTTTCAAGGTTCTGTTTAGTGTTTGGGTTAATGCCCTGATATATGATTCGGCAAAGATCCCATCTCGGGATGCCGTGATGAGGACATTGAACCAATAGATCCTTGCAACGTTCAAAGCATTTAGAGAATGGTTCAGTAGGGAGCTGGGTAAATTGATTAAGTTCGCTACGGATTCGAGCTGTCTTTTGCATTGGGTAGAATTTCTTAAGGAATGCCGCGACGAATTCTTCCCAATTCGTAATAGAGTGTGCGGTAGTGTTATATAGCCACTTCTCGGCGATATCGCACAAAGTAAATGGAAGAAGTCGTAGACGCATAGCATCCACTGAAAGTTGTGACGTACCCATCATTGCGCATACGTTTTCAAATTTGGTAATGAAAACGAAAGCGTCCTCAGTCTCGAGTCCGTTGAATTTGGGTAAAAGGTTGATATATTGGGGTTTAATTTCAAAATTATCCCCGTTGGCTGGTGGAATGGATAAGCAGGTCGAAAGAGGACCTCGCAATGGATAGCACCTCTCTTGGAGAGAGATGCGGGGTAGATTCTGCGCACCAACGGACGGCGGCAGATTAGTGTTAAAGAAATTCGATGGAGGCGGATCCATCGATGTGGGTGTGGTGGTGGGTAAAGAAGAAGTAAATGGAGAAATACCGACTTCGGAGTCGATAAAGGGTATGCGGACTAAACGGGCACTAGAATCCCGTGTCCAGCCTATCTTTTACTAAAAAGGGTTAGTACAAGTGGCAGCGTTGACTTATAATTAGGGGTAATGAATGAATGAATGCGGTGTTTGTTTTGAAAATTGGACGGATTTTTGAAAAAAATTGATGCAACACAACAAATGCAACACACAAAACCCTAATTCTATTGGTCGCCTAGGTCAAATCTCTAGACCGCTCCTAACTTCCAAAAGACAAGTCGCAGGATAAATTCTTCACTGCCTCTTTGTCTCTCCTGTGGCCAGGTAAGTGCCAGGTAAGTGGGAGGTTCTCCACTACGTAAGTAGTGGGCCTAATTAAGTAACCACTAGCCTTTGACACACTTGCCTTAGACACCACAAGAGAAACGCGGATAAGCAATGAATTACCCACGGCCTTCTTCTGTCCTAAGTGAGCGCGACGTTCCTTAGAGTCATCTCTAGATTTCTTTTAGTTAACTGGGGTCAATGCGGATGCAAATTTTGTGATTTTCGGGGCTTAGGAAGGGTAATGAACTCCCCACCTAATTTGGATTTGGTCCTTTCCCCTTAATGTCCGTATTAATTATGCAAACAACCACAAAATCCAAAACACGCACAATTTTAATTTTGCATTTTGCGCGGTGCTGCAATTTTTGCAAAGAAGCCTGCACAAAATGTTAATTGGAGTAGACAGAGGAGGAGATAAGAAAGTAAGAAGCTCACTGTGAACAAAATTGTACAGACGGGCCTTCACCAAGCCGCGGAACCCCCGCTATTGAGGGCTCCCACCGCGGAAATGCGGTCGTATGTACTGCTCCCTGCACAAAATTTTAACAGCAGCTTGTTGTTGATTCCTCCAGCTCTCTGGAAATTTCCAAAAAAAAATTTCAATTGCACAGCAACTCCAGATTTCCTTGCAATGAACCACAACAAATCGTTTAGTGTTTTATGCGAATTTTGATTACAAAATTATAATGGAATAAATCTTTCAATTCAAATTTCAATATAAAACGAATTAGCGCGCGATCCCCGGCAACGACGCCATTTGATTGATCTTAATTTCTTTGTATGTCGGTTTAGAAAATAGAATTCATAATCAAAGAATTATTTGACCGCAATCAATAACGGTGTCGGATTGTAGATCATTAATGAGTGTGGATCGTCCACAGGGATTGTGCGATTCGTTCGTATTTTGATTTGTTTGAATCGAAAACTTAATAGAAAAGAAAAGAAAACATGATTCAAGATTTTTATCTATGAGTTTCAAGTATCACTATTCTAATCAAGAATCAAGAAAATGATAAACATCAAGAATCAAGTATCGATAGAATTCCAATCACTTTAGGGTTTCAAGATTTGAAGTAAAGCTCGTAGGAATCGAGTAAATTGTAGATGTGATAAAGATTCAAGATTATGATTTCTTATCTAGTAACAAATTGATGCTAAATCGATGTAGAATTCATCGAGGATCAAGGATTTTGCGAAGAATTAGGGATCCTCATCCTATCCTTTGTCATTTCGATGAATAACATTCACTAGATAGCTTCTTGAAAGTCGAATGATCAATTGTTGATCTCTAGATCGTGCGAAAAGAATTAAGAACACATTCGCATCGATCTAGATCATCGATCAATCGATTTTCAAGAATTTAGAATTGTTTTAAGACTTAAGAAAACGTTTAACAATTCATCAACATCATCATTTTACAATTGTTTCGATTCCTCCACGAACGGAGTTTTATTCAAACATCATCACAAAGTACATATTCAAGAATCGAAATATAAGCATAATGCTCGAATTGAAATGTAAACAAGTTTAAAGAATCTTCACCTTTATTACATCAACAAGTAGTTACAACTCTCAAGATTTACAAGAGGTAGGAACTTCGCTCGTCGAATCTAGCATCGCTCGGCTTCTTGAGTCTTGGATCGCTTCGATCTCGTGCTCCGTTGAAAACCGGTTCCGCTTCTAAAGGATCTTGAAGACTTGCTTGGCTTGCACTCAAAGAATCTTGAAGTTTCTTGATTTTGGATTGGATTAGGGTTAGGGTTTTGACACAAGCCTTGTCACTAGACTTATGGGTGGAAATTGGGGAAGATGAAGATTGAACTAGAATTTAGCCAACAATGAGTTACCATGAACAAGTGAGCCTAGGGGTCTATTTATAGGATTTCCAAACCCTAGGTCTAGGAATTCAAATTTGAGTTTTCCCTCCAAAAGTTAGTTAGAGGAAGAGGCTTCTAGAAGTAGTTAGTTATGGGATTAGCTTCTATCCTAAGCTAGGTGTAGGGTTCATAAGCACCCTAGTGAGGTCTCACAAGGCATCGAACATGCCATTTTCAAAAATTCTAGGTGCCGAGAGACCCGACTGCAGATCGTTTGCTAGAAAACTAGGCGAAAAAGCTAACTAGTTAACACTTAACTACAAGATACGGAAATACAACCTTTGTAGATCCGGTGCTCCACCTCCATAGCTCCGCAACGAGGTCCTCTCCGCTGTCCAAATGAAATCCGGGCTCAAGAGTCGGCTTCGTCGGAGAATGGGCAAGCTAGGTCGTCGATGTCCATGCCGAAGATGATCTACGTCGAAGCATCGCTAGATCAAGCTCCACCTTCACCAAGTCTTGAAAACTTGTGAAGGAAACACCCTATACTACTTGGCAAGAGGTAGAGGATGAAGAAATAGGAGTTGGGTTCACTTTAGAATTGGATTTCTCACTCAAATCATCAAGTTGCCATTGATGGTCAAGCTTTTCTTCACTTGAAGGAAGAAGAAGAAGAGCAAGAAGAAGATAAAAGTTATGATAAGATTAATTAAAAAGAAAAGAATAATCCAATCTTTATCATAACATGACCATGGTTATGTGTAGAGACTAAACCCAAGTAAAGTGAATGGTTAGGTTAGGAATGAAGACAAAAATGGTGACTAAGTCAAAGTATTCATGAAGCTTCATGAATTAACAAAAGAATGCCACCATTTTTCTTTTCTTTTCCTTAAATGAATAATGAATATAAATAAATGAATAAGTATATAAAACCCTAACCATTCATATAACCATGGTTTAATCTTTACACAAACACAAGTCAACATGTATCATCAAACATGATACAATAAAATGCACAAAAACATATTGCATATGCAATGCGCACACCCGAGTGAGAAAATCCATTTTAAAGTGAACCGATACTAGTTAATGCAAAGTAATATATCAAATATACAATTATGCATTAAATCATTAAATCAACACTTGATTTAACGATCCGGTCATGTCACACATAACCGACTGGTATCATCAGTAACAACCTATCGAATCAACACTTGATCCGATAACCCGGCTATATCGCATATAACCGATCAATGTCACATCGCGAGAATCGAATACAGTATCACATACCGTATTATTCTCGGTCCCGCACATATCTCATATGTGCTCCTATTTCGTTTCGCTTGAGCCAGGAAACCTCTGTGTAGGACTCTAAAGACTCGTCAATACGCCGGCAGCAGATGATGATCATATCAAACATCCACAAGCCGCAAGCGGTCTGCTAAACGTAACGGCCACCCGGGTATTGAGCGATCTGAAGATCGACGAGCAAGCCCGCTCACACTCCAGTGAATCCAACCAGTAACACTACCGTACAGTCCGGTCTGATCGTCTGATATGTCGCATATCTCTCCTAGGGGTGGTAAACGTCAGACCCCAATAGCTCAATAAGTCGTGTCGATATGAGGTCTATAACATTTCGAGAAACTACTGGTAACACTTACCAGTAAATCTCAGCAACCCTGGCCAGGGATTTCCTGTTATAGCCAATCGAACACAGCGCAACATCAACCCCCTATACCGGGAGAGACGAATCCCCTCCTATCGCTCATTGCCTCCATGTGACTCGGGACTGTACCCAAAAACCACCGTTTTGCACGCCCTCTTGGACGTGGTAAGATGGAAATCAAAGCACAGTGGGAACCACACGAGACTCTATGACGATCTCGGGTCAACAGACTACTCTGTACCAGTGTCACCAGAGAACTGCCATCTGACGTGAGGTATAATACCATCTGGGAGTTCTCGGCGAGTCCGTCCAGTGTACCCAGTCTCTACTGAGCACCCGTATATCTCCTCTGATGTCAAACACCAATGGATGTGGGATCATCCATCGCTCATCTGTATGGGTCGAGAAGGTACACGCTAGTCTACTCTGGTATATCGATGCCCCGTCTCGATACACCCACGACTAGGGACTTTGAAGGATGTACTTATAGACTATCTGTCCCCATTAGTATGATCTGCATCATAGTCCAGGTAGTCAAGTACACATCCTAAGGGCTTTACCAACATGTAACAGAGAGACAATCAGCATACACGTTAAGGTAAAGAGTAACCAGATAGCATACTATCATGTCGAGCAAGAAAGTCCTCCCTATATATGTCCCAGCATCCACTACAATATACATCCAATGTACAGTAATGGCCTCTAGGGCATACATATAACTAACAATCTCCCACTTGCACTAGGGCCATCTGTAGCAGTGGTTGTAGTATCTCATACTCAACCATCCCATAAAAGTCTCTCTCTGGGAACAGGCCTTTATGAGTGGATCCGCTGTGTTGTCCTCTGAGTCTACTCTCCTAATCTCGATCTCCCTGGAGATCAGCCATCTCCATGATCAAGTGATACTGCCTTAGAATATGTCTGGATCACTGATGGGACCGGCGTTCCTCGGCATAAGCCATAACTCCATTGTCACACAATGGGAGGAACATAGTTCATCTCATGAACCAATATACACCCAAACATCCTCCTTGGTAGCATGTTAAGTAGCGATGTATCCTGCCTTTATCTTCTAGTATGCCACGGTATCTAGCTTGGAACTCTTCTAACATACCGTCCCTCCACTAAGGGTAAAGACAATGCCTGTGACTGACATTCAGTCGTCTTTATCACCCTGGAACCCTTCCAGTGATTCTCCCCAGGATCGGTTGATACCGTCTCACTACAACTAGTGAGAATCCTAACATCCAATTAGATCTATCTCATAGATCCAAAACCCAGGATTTAGGAGGTATCACTTTGATCCTATATGGAGAATCATTGTGATAAGCGGAGATTGATCGAGCGTAGGATAGGAAACTCCTTCCCTATCAAGAGTATGTCATCCACGTACTCTACGAGGATCGTCACCATATTCCCTACTACCTTCTTGTTTATACAAGGTTCATCTACCATTTTGATGATGTCAACTTCTTTGACTAATCCATCAAAACAGATGTTCTAACTCCGCGAAGCCTGCTTTATCCTATAAAACATCTTGTACACGTTTCCGCTGCTCCCACTGTCTACGAAGCCCTCTGGCTATGTACTTATAGACGTACTCTTCTAAAACATCATTTAGAAAAGCTGTCATGACACCCAACCACCAGATATCGTAGTCATGGTATGTAGCCGTGGCAAGTAGGATCTGGATGGACTTAAGCATAGACACTGAAAAGGTTTCATCATTATCCACGCCTGGTTGATGACAAAAACCTTTAACAAGTCTAGTTTTGAAAGTCTCAACTTTTCCATGTACACCAAGTAATCTTCTCAAGATATACCTGCTCCTGATGGGGATTTAACCCTTCAGATATAGCAACCAAAGTCCATACTTTGTTGGTGTATAAGGATTCCATCTCAGATCGATAAACATCCAGCCATTCTTATAGAGTCTCACTCCTGATGGCCAGCTCGAAACTAGTTGGGTCATCATCTCATGATGTAATCCTCGCTCCCACTGTCATAAAGAAACAGAAGTATCTCTCAGGTGGGTGAGGAACCCTACTAGATCGGCGGAGAGGCTGAGGTTCGTTGGTAGCTATTGAATCCTTTGGTTCTATCAAATCATCATCTGTAGTTTGCATAGCTGGAACCTTTCCAGTTCTACATAACTAACTTTGCCTCGAGTTTGTCCGGATTTTGCTTTTAGACATAGGCCGGACAACCCCAAATCTTAACTAGCTTAAGACATGGGCTCTTCCCATACCATATCTCATATGGAGCGGTAGGCAACTGATTTGATTGGAACCCTATTCAATAGGTATGCAACTTCATAAGTGCATAATGTAGGGTGTTTTTCGTCACCCCATTGAGATGGGAATACGCGCACGCTTGTCAGGCGTACTACAGATTCCCCCTGCCTAGGGTAGGCCGGGGTTTAATGATTGTGGGGATACGAATCTCCGGCAGCCGCGGACTAAGCTGCCGTTAATTACCCCTCGCCTTTGGGGCGAGGGAACCTCCGATTAACGGGTTAAAATGGTCATGCGAACTCAATGTGCAGTGTACGTGTGTTTTGTTTTGAAAGGGGGGTTTTGGATATATCGGGAGCCACGCAGAGTTTTTACGGGGGTCCCGCTACCCGGATAGCGGGCTGGGGGTCAAGGGGGCTAGCAGCCCCCTTGCGGGGTGCGGGGCAGCGCCCCGGCCCAAAAAATTTTGTGGAGGACAGTATTGTGGAGTATGTGTGTGTATAAATTTGTATACATATGTATATATGTATTTATGTACACAAAAAGAGGGGGAAAAGGCATCCAAGGGATGCGCAGGTGCGCAGGTGCGAGCGCCACGTGTCGGCACGCGGGCGACTTGCGCACTTGCGCAGTTGCGCAAGCGCGCGCGCCACGTGTCAGCACGATGGCGACTTGCGCACTTGCGCAGTTGCGCAAGCGCGCGCGCCACTTGTCGGCACGCTGGCGCCTTGCGCAACTGCGCTGGTGCGCAAGCGCGCGCGCCACGTGTCGGCACGCGGGCGACTTGCGCACTTGCGCAAGCGCGCGCGCCACGTGTCGGCACGCGGGCGACTTGCGCACTTGCGCAGTTGCGCAAGCGCGCGGGCCACGTGTCGGCACGCGGGCGCCTTGCGCACACAACAGGCTTTTAGCCTAAAAAGATTTCTCTGAAGAGAAATCAAAGAGGAGTTAGACTCCTGAGTGTGTTTTTCTTCCTTTTTTTGAGGGTTTAGTGAAAGATGTTCTTCTTCTTCCTCCTCTGTTAGCTGGATCTTGAAGATCAAGAGATGTGGGATTTCAAAATCTTTTCTTTTTAAGATCTGATGGAAGATCTGAGTTCCCCTTGATGGGTTTTGTGGTGAAAAACTAATTTGTTTTACAAAAATGAGAGTAGAACTCTTGATTTAATTCAAAAGAAAGAAGAAGGTTTTGGAACCTTGAAGAAGGAAGAAAGAGCTCAGCTCTAGAAATTTCTGGAGAGAGAAAAAGTTATGAGATATTTTCATTATCTTTTGCCTTTATAGGCCATACGTTTTACACATAGCCCCTTGGGCTTCACAAAATGGCATTTTGCCATCCCATGGCTCATGTGCCATTTCATTTTTGCACATAAGCCATGGGCTTACAAAATATTGGCTTTATGCCCATTTTGCATACATTCATGTATATAAAAAAATTACATAAAAATTATTTATTACATGATCTATATTTTAGCATGGAGGAGGCTGGCCGCGGGCTTGACTTGGGCATGGGCCCGCTTGACCTGGGCTTGGGCCCACCTGGCTTGGGGTTGACCTTGACTTTGACTCGGTCAACGGGGGTGTAAATTTTTACCCCAACAAAGTGCCCCCCATCAATAAATGCACACCGCACATTTGAGTTGTGTGCATGAAATTGATGGATCTTGAAGCTAAACTTCGAGGTGGAACATCATTCCGGAGGCGAAGCATCATCCCGGGGAGCATTATTCCCGAGGATCGGAGCATCATTCCGATTCGCGGGGCATAATTCCAATGTCAGAGCATCATTTCGAAGCGCGGAGCATAATTCCAGGGTCGGAGCATCATTCTGAAGCGCGGAGCATAATTCCAGAGATCGGAGCATCGTTCCGATGGGCGGAGCATAATTCCAGAGATCGGAGCATCGTTCCGATGGGCGGAGCATGATTCCAGGATTCGGAGCACCGTTCCGAAGGGCGGAGCATGATTCCAGAGATCGGAGCATCGTTCCGATGGGCGGAGCATGATTCCAGGGTCGGAGCATCATTCCGATTTGCGGAGCATAATTCCAGAGTTCGGAGCATCTTTCCGAGGAGCGGAGCATTATTCCAGAGATCGGAGCATCGTTCCGATGGGCGGAGCATGATTCCAAGGATCGGATCATCATTCCGATGGGCGGAGCATGATTCCAAGGATCGGATCATCATTCCGATTTGCGGAGCATCATTCCAGGATTCGGAGCATCATTCCGAAGGGCGGAGCATGATTCCAGGATTCGGAGCATCATTCCGAAGGGCGGAGCATGATTCCAGAGATCGGAGCATCGTTCCGATGGGCGGAGCATTATTCCAGGATTCGGAGCATCATTCCGAAGGGCGGAGCATGATTCCATAGTTCGGAGCATCTTTCCGAAAGGCGGAGCATGATTCCAGAGATCGGAGCATCGTTCCGATGGGCGGAGCATAATTCCAACGCAGAGCTTGCTGGTTGACTTGATTCCGAGGCGGAGCATAATTCCGACGAGGAGGTCGTTGGTTGATCCCGAGCCGAAGCATAATTCCGATAGGGAAGGCAGGTATACCGAGGCGAAGCATCATCTCGACACGGGGTGCATTCTGAGACGAAGCATAATTCCGACGCAGAGCTTGCTGGTTGACTTGATTCCGAGATGGAGCATAATTTCGACGAGGAGGTCGTTGGTTGATTCCGAGATGGAGCATAATTCCGACGGGGAGGGCAGATACACCGTGGCAAAGCATCATTTCGACACGGAGTGCATATTCTGAGACGAAGCATGATTCCGACGCAGAGCTTGTTGGTTGATTTGATTTTGGTTGACATCAGCATCGCTACACTGGAATATGGTACCAGGAGCGAATCATCATTTGTCATGAGAGGATTTGGGAATTGTTTTTTTTTTTTTTTTTTGTTTTGGCATCAGCATCGCTACACTGGAATATGGTACCAGGAGCGAATCATCATTTGCGCTTGCTTATTAGGAAACGATGGCTTAGGAGACAGGTTTTAGGTCCCTATCACCTAAGACTTTTCAATTTTATGAGTCGTAAGGGTCTCACAAAGTATTTTCTCCCTACGGGTCGTAAGGATCCCGTAAGTGTATTTTCTCCTCGGGAGTCGTGGGGACTCCCAAGTGTGTCGCTCCTTTGTGAGTCGTAAGGATCTCACGCGGAAATTTTCTCCTCACAAAGTCGAGAGGACATTGCGAGTGCATTTCATCTTTTTCTCACGAGTTTGCGCCCTTTCGGGTTTTCACAAACTCGCCGGCAGTCCTGCTGTTTTTACTCGCGGAGCCCTTTCGGGTTTTCATCCGCGCCCATTTTGCTTGTGGACATACCCTTTTTTTTTATTATATTTTTTTTTTATTTTTTTTTTTGGAGAGATTGGGATTGTTTTACGCCCATGGATTGTATACGGTTTTGCAGGATGTATGATCCAGACCGTAGGGCCGAAAAAAATATTTCGAGATTTTATCGGCGTCTGCATCGCTGCACTAGAATATGGTACCAGGAGCGACTCATCATTCGCCATTTGGGTATGGGATTCGGAATTTGGTTGGCGTCTGCATCGCTGCACTGGAATATGGTACCAGGAGCGACTCATCATTCGCTATTTGGGTATGGGATTCGGAATTTGGTTGGCGTCTGCATCGCTACACTGGATATGGTACCAGGAGCGACTCATCATTCTCCTTTTGGGGTATGGGGAGCGATGGCTTAGGAGACAGGTTTGGATCCCTATCACCTAAGACTTTTCAATTTTATGGTCCATGAGGGTCCCATAAAAGCATTTTCTCCCTACGAGTCGTAAGGATCCCGCAGGTGTATTTTCTCCTTAAGAGTCGTGAGGACTCCTAAGTGTGTTTTTCCTTGGTGAGTCGTAAGGATCTCACGAAGGTTTGTTCTCCTCATGCATCGTGAGGACACATGAGTGGGTCTTTCCAATGAAGCATAATCCCAAAGGCGGAGACCAGCCGCGTAACTGGTGGTTGCGGTGGGACATGGGTATGCTGAGAATTATTTGAGCCCGTGGATTGTATACGGTAGTCAATTTGGGGGCTGGCCGTAGGGCTGGGAGAATTTTGGAAATTTGAATTTTTGTTGGCGTCAGTATCGCTACACTGGAATATGGTACCAAGAGCGACTCATCATTCACCATTGCTTTGTTTTGTTTTTTTTTTTTTGTTTTTGTTTTACCGCGATTGCTCTATCATTTCAGCTTTTCTTATCGCGAAGGTCGCGATTGCCCTATCATTTCGGCTATTTATTCGCGGTTGCCCTATCATTTCGGCTTTATTTTCATTTTCATTTTTACTCGCTGATTTTTATTGCGAGTTGCCCCATCATTTCGGCTTTTCTTTATTTTTCTTTTATTTACACATACATGTATATATATATATATATATATATATTTTTACATTCCCAGTTTAACGACTTAGAGGTCGATTATTCCCAGTTTAAAGACTTGGTGGTCTGCTGTTCCCAGTTTAATGACGTGGTGGTCGACTGTTCCCAGTTTAATGACGTGGTGGTCGACTGTTTTCAGAGAAAGGCAGATGCCTGAGAGAATCGGTTTCACGAAGAACTTCGGTCTCCGTTTGTATGAAATTGGCGGTCGCATCTTGACTGTTTACTAACACGCCTTTGGACAGTTCTATCTCTCCTGCCTTGTATTGCTTTTCGACCCAATCTTTGAAGACGAAGCAGTCCTCAATGGCATGACCTATCACTCTGTGATAGGGGCAGTATTTGGGGTCGTTGGTCCTATTCGCTTCCTGCGGTCTTTTTGACTCTGGCAGTTGTAGACCGTTCTTCAGGGCATCTTTGAATATTTTACGGATTTTGTCCCTTCTGAAGGAATAGACCTTATCCAGCTTCTCTTTCAGTGGAGATTCTCCTCCCTCTCCGAACGTTGGCTTCCGAGGCTGGTTGGCGCTAGGCCCGCTCAACCCTTGCTTATTTCGGTTGGCCGAAGTGTTGAAAGATTCAGAATCATCGGAGTTTCCGCCTTTGCGATTATCGTCCTTTCGGTTTCTCCAGGACCTATTGTTATTTTGGGAGTCAGAGGAGGACTCCTGCTTTGAGCGTTCCAACATCTGGACTTTTCTGGTCAGCTCTTGGAATGTTTTGAGACCCGCGGTACATAGAAACGGGGCCATCCAATTGTTGAGATTTCCGACAAGGAGACTGACAGATTGGTCCTGCTCTATCGGTGGTTCACATTTGACAGAGAGATTGCGCCATCGGGTTATAAAATCCGTGTTGCTTTCGTTGTTCTTGGGCTTGGTCCTTACGAGCTCGGCAATGGTGATCTTATCGCTGACGCTCATGAACCTTTGTCGAAACAAAGATTCCATTTGGACGAAAGTAGTAACGGAGCCATCTGGTATGCTCGCGTACCAGTCGAAAGCAACATCGGTCAGGCTATTAATGAACTGGCGGAGGAGAAGCACATCATTGCCCCCAGTATTCCCGCAAGAGGCTTTGAAGTGGGCGATGTGTTGATTCGCATTTCCCGTCCCATCGAATCTTCCGAATTTAGGGATGACATAGCCGCTAGGAAATTCCACCAGATCATACTGAGCAGGATATGGTCTCCCACTACTGCTGATATCTTTTTGCGCTTCGGCTTCGGCCACCAATATTTTGACTTTGCTGGCAACCAAATCCATGATTTGATCTTGAGTTAGCGGGCTACTGTCATCGGTAGCCAAGACATTTGCTGAGATAGGATGCGACTGATTTTCATGCGGTCCGCCCACTTTTGGATTTGAGGGAACGGGCGTCGGCTGTCTCGGGACACCGTTTCCCGGTTCATGAGCTGAGCCCTGTGCTTGATTGGACGGCTGAAAAGCAAGTTGGGCCGTAAGCCGTAAGACGACATTTGTCAAGTCGTCGATCTTTGAGTAGAGCTTGGCCATCTCCTTATCTTTGCTTCTGAGCTGTTTTCGGAGCTCTTGGAGAAGTTGCTGCTCTGCGGTCTTAGGACGGAAAGTTGGCTCATCTTCGCTTTCCGAGCCTGACTCCTCATGAATTGAGGGCTCTCTCTGCCTATCAGCCTCATCGAGAGGGTTTTCATCATCCAGCGGAGGCGGCTGTTCTTGGGGAGTGGCAACCACATTCAAGCCAGATTGGATTTGAGATGTGGTGGCCCCGTCCTTGCTCTTGCTGCGTGTGCCCACCACGTAGACAGTGTGGATAACACATTCAGCCATCCCCTCATCTTTGGCGGGGTAACCCTGTTCTTCGAACCTCATGAGGTTTTGCCTGGCAGTAGCCCTAGCCCTTTTGTTGGCTCTATATCTGAGCCTTTTCTCCCTCACCTTCTCGATTTTGAGGGCTTGGCGGGCATCTGCTACCCGGGAAGCCATTGTGAGTTGATCAGAGGGGAGCTTAGAGAAGACACCCGATCGAGCAGTGGTCAAGGGCACCGCTGGAGCTTGCTCGGGACGCGTTGTAGCTTTATTGGTGTTGATGGCCTTGCCCCCAGCTGGGGCCAAGGAAATTCGTTCAGACACCGACTTGCGTTTGGGTTGGGGCACCCTTGAGATCACCACATTTGGTCTCCTGCCTTTCGAGACCGGTTTGTCTGCCATCGGGGCTTGAGGAGCTGGGATGGTGCCAATCGGCATGAACACAATAGAGCCGAATGGTAGCAGCGGCTCCTCCCATTGTCGCCCGAGACTGGCCGGAAGGACCGTCCTGGAGTCTATCTTCATCGTGTAGGAGACAGGAGCTGAGTTCATCATCGAAGACATCGTCGGAAGATGATCGCTTGAAAATCTGCATGAAAGAGCATTATTTTAGTATAAATATAGACATGTAAATTGATTGAGTTCGCATGAACGTTTAACCCGAAATATGGGAGGAGAGATTGGTCCCACCGGGCGTGCCAGAACCTGTAGGGTGTTTTTCGTCACCCCATTGAGATGGGAATACGCGCACGCTTGTCAGGCGTACTACAGATTCCCCCTGCCTAGGGTAGGCCGGGGTTTAATGATTGTGGGGATACGAATCTCCGGCAGCCGCGGACTAAGCTGCCGTTAATTACCCCTCGCCTTTGGGGCGAGGGAACCTCCGATTAACGGGTTAAAATGGTCATGCGAACTCAATGTGCAGTGTACGTGTGTTTTGTTTTGAAAGGGGGGTTTTGGATATATCGGGAGCCACGCAGAGTTTTTACGGGGGTCCCGCTACCCGGATAGCGGGCTGGGGGTCAAGGGGGCTAGCAGCCCCCTTGCGGGGTGCGGGGCAGCGCCCCGGCCCAAAAAATTTTGTGGAGGACAGTATTGTGGAGTATGTGTGTGTATAAATTTGTATACATATGTATATATGTATTTATGTACACAAAAAGAGGGGGAAAAGGCATCCAAGGGATGCGCAGGTGCGCAGGTGCGAGCGCCACGTGTCGGCACGCGGGCGACTTGCGCACTTGCGCAGTTGCGCAAGCGCGCGCGCCACGTGTCAGCACGATGGCGACTTGCGCACTTGCGCAGTTGCGCAAGCGCGCGCGCCACTTGTCGGCACGCTGGCGCCTTGCGCAACTGCGCTGGTGCGCAAGCGCGCGCGCCACGTGTCGGCACGCGGGCGACTTGCGCACTTGCGCAGTTGCGCAAGCGCGCGCGCCACGTGTCGGCACGCGGGCGACTTGCGCACTTGCGCAGTTGCGCAAGCGCGCGGGCCACGTGTCGGCACGCGGGCGCCTTGCGCACACAACAGGCTTTTAGCCTAAAAAGATTTCTCTGAAGAGAAATCAAAGAGGAGTTAGACTCCTGAGTGTGTTTTTCTTCCTTTTTTTGAGGGTTTAGTGAAAGATGTTCTTCTTCTTCCTCCTCTGTTAGCTGGATCTTGAAGATCAAGAGATGTGGGATTTCAAAATCTTTTCTTTTTAAGATCTGATGGAAGATCTGAGTTCCCCTTGATGGGTTTTGTGGTGAAAAACTAATTTGTTTTACAAAAATGAGAGTAGAACTCTTGATTTAATTCAAAAGAAAGAAGAAGGTTTTGGAACCTTGAAGAAGGAAGAAAGAGCTCAGCTCTAGAAATTTCTGGAGAGAGAAAAAGTTATGAGATATTTTCATTATCTTTTGCCTTTATAGGCCATACGTTTTACACATAGCCCCTTGGGCTTCACAAAATGGCATTTTGCCATCCCATGGCTCATGTGCCATTTCATTTTTGCACATAAGCCATGGGCTTACAAAATATTGGCTTTATGCCCATTTTGCATACATTCATGTATATAAAAAAATTACATAAAAATTATTTATTACATGATCTATATTTTAGCATGGAGGAGGCTGGCCGCGGGCTTGACTTGGGCATGGGCCCGCTTGACCTGGGCTTGGGCCCACCTGGCTTGGGGTTGACCTTGACTTTGACTCGGTCAACGGGGGTGTAAATTTTTACCCCAACACATAACTCCCTAAAGGAAAAAGGTAACTCAGTAGTACTCATCATAGAGCACACCTTATCATATAGGGTGTGATTGATCCGCCCTGATATGCCATCGTGCTATGGTGTATACAGAGGAGTAATGCTGAGAGAGAATCTCATTCTCCTTTTGAATAGTCCAGTATTTCCGTGCTCAATTATTCTCCTCCTTGATCACATCAAAGGACATAATACTTTTACCCGTATTTTGGTTCTCTACTTCTAACTTATATTCTGTGACTATCTCAAAAGGTTCGGACTCATGTTTCAATAGGAACATATGACTGAATCTTGAGAGATTATCAGAGAATGTATTGAAGTACAAAGAACCAGTCTTGGCATATGTAGACTGGGGATCTACATACATCAAACATGTATCATCCCAAGAGTTTACTAACTCTTTCTCTGCTTCCAATAAACAGAGCTAGTGTCATTATATCTTTGTGACATGACTGGCAAGTTTCACAAGATGTAGATTCAAACTGATTTAAATATGCATCTACATGTAACTTCAGCTAGTCGGGTCACATTGATCTGACCTAATCTACAATACCTTAAGAAGGATCCGTTCATTTCTGAACTTTTCCTCTTATGTGTGTTCCGTATACTAAAAACTGTAGTTTGATTTAGAACATTAATGCTTTTAGATAACGTGCCTGAACCGATCAACTTTTGATATAGGAAATGTTCAAAACATTGTCCAACAATACAAAATTTTATCGTTTCTTTACTAATGAAGAGACAGATATGATTTTGCATAACAGGTTCGGTATCTAATAACATTCGTTCAGAATCAATGTATTGTAATACAGGGTGACAGTGACCAACATACTTGGCTGCAACACTTGCCCCGTTTTCTGCCTCATGAAACTTATCACCCGTTCTCAGTTCTCTACCTTTCTGTAGCCCTATGTAACAGATTACATATCTGGGATCCTGATCCGGTATCATATACCCAGGATGTAGAGGATATAGAGAAACAGTTCTTTGTAACGAACACACCCGAAGATGATGCATCAGCATGCACTCTCTTCGTTTGGGCGGCACGGGAATTCTGGTAATCCCCAATTTCCTGCTCTGTCTTATAACAATTATAAGTTGGAGCGGGACCAACGTTCCCCAGCTCAGTATAACAAGTGGGTTCGGTCAAATATCCGTATTATTATCTTGATTAAGGCGTGATATGGTAGCTACCTGGAGAGAGAGAGAAGAAAACACTCAGCGTGCGCTCTGTCAAGAATAGATTGGTTTTTATTTTATCTAATCAGGATGGCTCCCACTGCTTTTTATCAAATCTTCCTTCAAACCCTAAAAGGAAAAACTAGCCGGGATTAATTACACACTACAAGTTCGCCAATCTTTCAGCCAGGCCAGTGTCGGTACTTTGAGGGAGGTCCCCCGTGCTTTCGCACGAACCTAATTAATGTAAACCTCGTTTTCCCAGAGGCGTAACCTCGTTAACACCTTTCTAGACACCTACTTGATCGGCTAATTGTAGTGTATAAAACTCTTCCAGGAGTAACTCTTACTCGCAGCGGGTATCGGGATCCAACTATCTCATAGAAGGTATGCAATCTCATTGTAAATTTCAACACTTGAAATTCCCGATAATATTTTACCCCTAACGTGCTATGACCTTGACGAAAGCCAACAAACCATAGCCCGTTAGTCAAGTTCAACCCGTACATTTCTTGATCGAATTAAACCCACCCGCACGACCCTTGACGAAAGCCAACAAAGCCGTACGACTACCCTAATCCAATCGCATTGTATGCTAGCAGATAAGCAGCATATAGCTACCGCACACTGCACCTTGACGAAAGCCAACAAATGCAGCACGAATACTATATACAACTTATCTGAAATGACGAAGGGCTACGACAGGTTTTTCTGAAAACCTATTGCGTAATGAACTTGATATCGTTGTAGAATCAAATGAATTTTGAAATGGAGTGTTTTTGAGGCTTTTCTAGTTTTGCTAAAGGAGTCACTCCCGGTGAAGGGATCGTCAGTCCTTTCCTCGTCGAATGAGGTGCGGGATATATCATATATATCGCTGTGCAAAGCAAAAACACTTAAAAGCAATCAAAAGACAAACCGAATGTGTAGCATCTGCCAGTTATTGCTAAAGGAGTCACTCCCGGTGAAGGGATCTCGGTCCTTTCCTTATCGAATAAGGTGCAGGATATATCGCATATACCGCTGTGCAAAGCAAGAACTGTAGCTACCTGTTTTATTTTGAAATTCGATTCTACAACATCTTAGGTTTCTTTTATTTCATTAATCTCATTAATGAAGTCCCATCATTTAATTACCTAAACATCACAGATAAATACGACGTACACTTATGCCATCCGCATTCGCCTCGATGTCCCCTCGTGCACCGTTAGGTTAGGTAACTAACGGCAGAGCGGGGCAGGGCTAGCGCGGGTGTAAAACATAAGTAACGTCTATATAATATATCATATATACTATATACTGTATCTATCACAGAATATCACATGATCACATCACAGATATCGCAGCAGAAGAAACATATGAAATATTGGATATACTAGGACGTCCGTGTTTTCAATACGAGCCAGTATAAAACACGGATTCCACGGTCGCGATGAATAGCCAAACCCACACCCCTAGACCCCTACGAGAGCGGCAAGCAACCCTACCAATTCTGGAGTTAGGAGACCAGGACCCGACTCCTCGAGTTGGTCTCCCACTGGACTCCAGAACCCGGTTACTTGTGCCCTCCTCCTTGGGTCTATCCTAGTGCGGAAAAGTAAATAATATACAAGAGGTGACAACTTCCGCAACCTGGAAGCGCCCCAAATAAAAGAATATTACATACAAGTTTTTACATGAATGAAAATGAAAAACACTCATCTCACATAAAAACCCCCGGCTATTCAATCACGACGATCCAATATAACATATCCAGCAACACATAACATCACATGTCATCAACGTAAGTAAATATGCGCATCCCAATTGTCGTTGACATATAGCAACGAAACCGGCGATATCACATATTACACTTACGGTCACAGAAAAGAAAGTGTAAAACTACAACAGTTGGAATCCGCAATCTGCATAGACATCGCATGCCTAATCAAATGAATACCTTAGACATCACATGCCTAACAATTATAAACCCCGCATTTTAGTCTCATTATCGAAAACACTTTTCAATATCAAGTCGGGCAATTCAACAAGATTCCCGACATTCTGATCGAATACTCGTCGCAAACTTCAGTAGACGGCCACACCCCTGATACCGTCGACGAAGTGCACCAAGACGGAACACCGCTACCGCGAGCACCCGAACGGATGCTTTCGGCGACGGGGTTCTCCTACAGTCACTTGGTCGGGGCTATGGAGTGAGGCTGTCTATTAAGTTTACCCGGCGAGTATCCGCGTACGCTACGTGATTGCGACGGACTTTTGATCACATCAAAATTCCGTGGCAACCGATCAAGTGAGACTAAACTGCTATGTTTATAACATTCATTCAGTTATCACATAACTTATGTGAATTCCAATTATTGTATCCCATTCCGGATAAATAGAAAATGTCAAACTTTCCGATCGAACAATCGAACACCCAAGTTTTCCCGATACAGATCAACACATGAAATAAGTCTAACAACATTCCGTTCGTGCCTCAGTACCAACGGTCCAGCCATAGAAGGGTCAAGCCAACGCCTCACATGTGGCACGCCGTACTGCCCCAAACCCGAAGGTTCAAAGGGCAGTTCGAGACGGTCACATAATCGAGTTAAGGTTTGTTGTCTTCTAGAGGGTCCATCGAGTTACTTGCACTACTTAGAACGTCGTCAAACTACGGAAAAATCCAACACTTGGAAATTTCCCGACAGGGGAAAAATTGGGTATTTATATCCGGTCGAACTTTTTAACATATTCTAAAATTTATCCGGAAAGCCACACAGACAAAATATGATACCCCGATCGAAACACCGAATTCCCAAAACAACTCCAGAAAATTCAACTCTTGAATAAATTTTAAAAATTCCCAGAAAACTCAGCAGAATTTATCAGGTATTACTGTGCAAACAGTAAGGGATGACGTCATGATGGAGCCGCGGAACCGCCGCATAAGCAGGGCTTATGCCGCGGTTCCGCCGCCTAAGTTACTGTTCATCCAATAATTTTTGCATCGTAATTCTTATTTTTTCTTACTGAATTTTTTAGCAATTTTTAATTCACAAAAATCCAGAAAAACAGAAAATGTCCAGAGAGCTAATTTTTGGGTCGAGTTTCGGTTCGATCGGACTTCAGATTCCGTCTGGACTTCGCCTAAGGCTCTAGCTAGGCTCTGATATCACTGTAGGGTTCCTAGGCACCCTAGTGAGGTCTCACAAGGCATCGAACATGCCATTTTCAAAAATTCTAGGTGCCGAGAGACCCGACTACGGATCGTTTGCTAGAAAACTAGGCGAAAAAGCTAACTAGTTAACACTTAACTACAAGATACGGAAATACAACCTTTGTAGATCCGGTGCTCCACCTCCATAGCTCCACAACGAGGTCCTCTCCGCTGTCCAAATGAAATCCGGGCTCAAGAGTCGGCTTCGTCGGAGAATGGGCAAGCTAGGTCGTCGATGTCCATGCCGAAGATGATCTACGTCGAAGCATCGCTAGATCAAGCTCCACCTTCACTAAGTCTTGAAAACTTATGAAGGAAACACCCTATACTACTTGGCAAGAGGTAGAGGATGAAGAAATAGGAGTTGGGTTCACTTTAGAATTGGATTTCTCACTCAAATCATCAAGTTGCCATTGATGGTCAAGCTTTTCTTCACTTGAAGGAAGAAGAAGAAGAGCAAGAAGAAGATAAAAGTTATGATAAGATTAATTAAAAAGAAAAGAATAATCGAATCTTTATCATAACATGACCATGGTTATGTGTAGAGACTAAACCCAAGTTAAGTGAATGGTTAGGTTAGGAATGAAGACAAAAATGGTGACTAAGTCAAAGTATTCATGAAGCTTCATGAATTAACAAAAGAATGCCACCATTTTTCTTTTCTTTTCCTTAAATGAATAATGAATATAAATAAATGAATAAGTATATAAAACCCTAACCATTCATATAACCATGGTTTAATCTTTACACAAGCACAAGTCAACATGTATCATCAAACATGATACAATAAAATGCACAAAAACATATCGCATATGCAATGCGCACACCCGAGTGAGAAAATCCATTTTAAAGTGAACCGATACTAGTTAATGCAAAGTAATATATCAAATATACAATTATGCATTAAATCATTAAATCAACACTTGATTTAACGATCCGGTCATTTCACACATAACCGACTGGTATCATCAGTAACAACCTATCGAATCAACACTTGATCCGATAACCCGGCTATATCGCATATAACCGATCAATGTCACATCGCGAGAATCGAATACAGTATCACATACCGTATTATTCTCGGTCCCGTACATATCTCATATGCGCTCCTATTTCGTTTCGCTTGAGCCAGGAAACCTCTGTGTAGGACTCTAAAGACTCGTCAATACGCCGGCAGCAGATGATGATCATATCAAACATCCACAAGCCGCAAGCGGTCTGCTAAACGTAACGGCCACCCGGGTATTGAGCGATCTGAAGATCGACGAGCAAGCCCGCTCACACTCCAGTGAATCCAACCAGTAACACTACCGTACAGTCCGGTCTGATCGTCTGATATGTCGCATATCTTGCCTAAGGGTGGTAAACGTCAGACCCCAATAGCTCAATAAGTCGTGTCGATATGAGGTCTATAACATTTCGAGAAACTACTGGTAACACTTACCAGTAAATCTCAGCAACCCTGGCCAGGGATTTCCTGTTATAGCCAATCGAACACAGCGCAACATCAACCCCCTATACCGGGAGAGACGAATCCTCTCCTATCGCTCATTGCCTCCATGTGACTCGGGACTGTACCCAAAAACCACCATTTTGCATGCCCTCTTGGACGTGGTAGGATGGAAATCAAAGCACAGTGGGAACCACACGAGACTCTATGACGATCTCGGGTCAACAGACT
The DNA here is from genome assembly GCA_030015575.1 of Agapanthus africanus. NCBI lineage: Eukaryota > Viridiplantae > Streptophyta > Magnoliopsida > Asparagales > Amaryllidaceae > Agapanthus > Agapanthus africanus. Next base: position 866,164,053 of record JASDDO010000024.1, on the reverse strand, counting down.
ACTCTGTACCAGTGTCACCAGAGAACTGCCATCTGACGTGAGGTATAATACCATCTGGGAGTTCTCGGCGAGTCCGTCCAGTGTACCCAGTCTCTACTGAGCACCCGTATATCTCCTCTGATGTCAAACACCAATGGATGTGGGATCATCCATCGCTCATCTGTATGGGTCGAGAAGGTACACGCTAGTCTACTCTGGTATATCGATGCCCCGTCTCGATACACCCACGACTAGGGACTTTGAAGGATGTACTTATAGACTATCTGTCCCCACTAGTATGATCTGCATCATAGTCCAGGTAGTCAAGTACACATCCTAAGGGCTTTACCAACATGTAACAGAGAGACAATCAGCATACACGTTAAGGTAAAGAGTAACTAGATAGCATACTATCATGTCGAGCAAGAAAGTCCTCCCTATATATGTCCCAGCATCCACTACAATATACATCCAATGTACAGTAATGGCCTCTAGGGCCTACATATAACTAACACTAGGAGGCTAGGGGAAGGTTCTAGATCCTTAATAGAGTTTAAGTGAAGCCTGTTGAAGAAGCTTGGGTGTTTAGTTAGGAACCTAATGGCTTGCTGATCTGGCAGAAAGTTCGAGAGACATCAGGAAAATGTAGTAGCTTGATGAAGTGTACACACTGAGGTAGAAGTTATAGTGCTGAAATGAGGTGCTAACGTGTCCACGCCGCCGCGGATCCACGGCACGTGCCTCCTTATGCCGTGGATCCGCGGTCACGTGAGGGGCTCAATGCTTGATACTTCAGATACTGTCTTCTTCTGTCTTCAGGTGTACTTTCTGATATGTTGAATTGTATAATTACCTCTATATTAATACCAGATTCCAAATCCATGAGTTGGCATCTTTTTAACAGTCTTCGTTTGTAAATTTGACCGATCTTTTGTAATGTCCTGCACAGACTTCGAAACACAAGTTGCGATATATAGGAATGATGCCATGCTATGAAATGCAGTCAATTTCCTTTATAGTGCCGGTTTTAGAGTCTAACACATGCAATCTGATATTTAACGACTGATTTGCTAATATGTGCTATATGAATGCCGAACACTTCTAGATGAGTGCAAATGATAGGGAAATTGCCGGTTAAAAGATGCAGTATTTTCGACTGATCAATGCTCGATAATGGGGAGAGGTCGTTGATGAGGGTGGTGGGTGTGCGGCGGAGGCAACGGCGATGAGGAAGAGGAAGGATGGAAGATGGTGAGGGAGCTCGGTTGTGGAGGTTGGGGTTGAGTTGGGGCTGCTGTTGGCGTCGTGGTCTATGGTCAGCGGCGGTGAGGTGGAGGTAAGCGGTGGCAGCAGGCGATCGGTGCAATAAGGTCGATGGGGGATCTTGGTGGGCTTGAGCTCGTCGGCAGAGGTGAGGAGCTCGAGAGGTGGGGCTTCGCTAGTGAAGAGATAGAGATTTGTGAAGAGAGAGGGGTCGGTTGTGAGAAGAGAGGGAGGCTAGGCAGGAGTGGGGATCGCGGGGCTGTTGCGGGGATCTCAGGGAACCACGAGGGAGGGGGAAGTCGTTGGGGGGAAAACGTGGAGACGAGGACAATGTCGCGGGGAGGAGCGGATGAGGATTTGGGGGAGGGGATCTCGGGGGAGTCGTGGCTTGGTGGCGCAGTCGTGCGGCGCGGGCGCGAGGAAGGAGGGGACAAGAAAGAGCGGGAAAGGAAAAGGGGAGGATAAGAAGAAGAAGGGAGTGGGAGTTCGGTTCGGGTCGGTTCGGGTTCGGGTCCGGGCTGGGGTTTGGGTAGTTTAGGGTTTGGGTTAGATTAGGAAAAATAATAATTAAAATATATAAAAAGTGAAAAATAATAGGAAAAATTTGGAAAAATATAATAAATAAATACACGGAAAATATTTATAGAGGAACTGGGTATTACATCATACCTCACTTATATAAAATTTCGTCCTCGAAATTTTATATAAGTGAGGTATGATGTAATAAATTTCGTCCTCGAAATTTAAAATAAACGATAAGTTATAAAATGCCATGCGAAAAGCAACAAAATAAATTAAATGCTACTAAATAGTGATTTACGTAAAAACAACTAGATGAAAATCAAATATCTATATATATAAGAAATAGCGCAGCTGAAAGAATAGTCATAAGTAAGAACAAGGGCAAAACAATTAATAGTAATAAACTAAATATACAATACAAAGAAGAATAGAATGACAACAAATAACAATGGTGAAAGATTGGCTGATAAGTCTTAAACTCCGAAACCACATTAGTAAGACTACAATCAGGCAATTATAATATAGCTTAAGAATACTCATACGGAAAAATAAAACAAAATAATATATGCGATGTAAGTTTGTACTATTGAAAATGTGAAGAATAGTAAAGCATTTAAAATAAGTAAAACAAAAGTAGTTAATAATACGCAATTTTAATGGACACAAAAATAAAGAAAACTAAATCTCGAATAACAAACGTCACTGAATATAATTACAGTAATAGGAAATAATACTAGTAATGCATAAGAGACTAGCCGGGGTATGGACCGCGGTAAGATACGGCCTAAATGAAGAGAAGTCGAGAATGCGGCGCTAGTCTATAGTCTACCAAACTGGGGGTCAAGTTACTACAAGGTTCAAGGATGGGATAAACTTAAGAAGGGAAAGAAATTATTGGGAGGAGGAACAATCAATGCATCATGCAGATCTTAAAGGTACAAGACTCAAAGAAATTTTTTTTTTGCCCGAACCAAAATTTATTATCCAGAAAATTTTGACAGAGCACAATTGAGAGATAAATATGGCCCAAAGCTATACATTGATTTTATTTGGCCAGAAGAAAAGAAAATAAGTCGCGTCAGTCGCGATTGTGGAAGTTCAACCAGTTACGATAAACTCTCGTGCTAAAATAGGGGCGTCCATTCCCATAACGCCTCGCAGAGATTGTTGGTGGAGGTTTTTCAGCCTCGAGTTCTTCCTCACTCGAGATTTCTTCCTCCGACTCTTCCTCGGCTGGGGCCTCATTTTCGGGCTCTTCCCCCATGGGGTTTCTTTCTCCTGGTCCTTCTTCCTCGGCGAGAGCTTCCTCATCGGGGTCCTCTTCTATATGATCCGCCTCTCCTGGATCCTCTTCCACTGGTTCTTCCTCAGGATCTTCCTCTTCTGGATTCTCTTCTACTGGGTTTTCTTCCACTGGGTCCTCCTCAGGATTTTCCTCTACCGGGTCTTCTTCGGGGTCCTCTTCTTCATCTTCAGAGTCACAGATCATATTGACTTCAGGAGCTATGTCCGTGACTCGCTCGTCTTCGGGATCGCTGTTGTCAAAAATAACCTGTGGGCCATCGACCTCATCGTCTGAACTCACTAGTATGCAGTCAAAAGAAACGCAGGACCGAGTGTCCTCATCGAGAGGCGACGCTACTCCAGGGTTGGCTATGGCCTGAAAAGAGAGAGTCACGATCAGATAGCGGAACACAAAAAATTAACTAAAGATGTGAAGCGCATGGAAACTAATAGGTGGGTAAAATTTAAAATCATAAACATGAGTGATGATGCAGTAAGTAGTATATGGAAGTGAGTGGTAAGGAAACGATATACAAATCACAACCCACATTTTTTTTCCATTTAAACCAAGGGGTTCAACAAAATACAAGGTTCAGACGAAAAGAAACGATCATTAAATAAAATAACAAGGTCTTTATTGAAAGAAGGAAGGGTGATAACTCCGCGTTGATATCGAGATCGATGCGATCTCGTAAAGCAAGTCCGAATCTTGTGTTGGGTCCGTTTCAAATTCAAGAAACAAAAACAACCAAGTCGCTCAAGTAGATGTGGAAGGTGTTAACGAATCTCCTCCTTGCAGCTCTTTCCTTCTAGGACAACCATTGACAAGATGTTCGCCGGATCCACAAATCAAGCATTGTCCTTTGGCCCGGTGACAGTCCCTCTGAAGGTGTCCTGGCCTCTTGCAATAACCACAACGTTGGGTTATCCGCTGCTTCTGTTGATGTAGCGCACCCCGCGGGTTCGCGGGAAGGCGGAATTTTCAAAAACGATTTATACAAAGCTCGCAACATCGACTAAACTCCATGATCTATTCAAAAACCTTAACTAATAATTAACTATGGTGGTTTAACTACTATGATAGATGGTTATACCTCCAAGAATCAGTCCTTCGGGTCTTGATATCCTCCTCGCCTTGAGCTCCTCGGAGAGCGGATGGAGGTTGCAATGTCGGCCTCCTCGCGTCAAAGATGATCCACCCGAGAGTATGTGCTTCAAGCTTCAACTTCAAAACCGAAGTAACTAAGGTACTTAGATTGCTAATCCAAGTAGCCTAGATTATGTAGATAGTCTAATAGATTGTTTTATCTCACTTGATCCTTTGTTTCACAACACATATGAGGGTAAAGATCAATTGAGGAAGAAGGAGAGAAAATCAAGAGAGAGAATGGAAACTTGCAAATGAGCTAGGGGTTGTATGAGTGAAGAATGGCTCATCTCTCATTACTCATTGAAGCATGGAATTTTTCACAATATAAAATCCTTACCATACTTCAAAAGTAATGCCAAACTAATAAACAAATAGCTAAGCCATGCTTCACACCATACCAATAATATCTCTCCCTTTTCCACCTCATTAATCCATTTAATAAAATGGATAAATCAATAATGAGGTGCCCCTTATAGAAGCATGTCTTGCCAAATTACAAGAAAGCCCTCACCGTATATACATACCAGTATTCGAATTCCGAAAAATACGAATACAATGAGATGATAACAATCCAATAATACACTACTAGGATCCGGTTTAAACCAAACCCCACTAGTATTGTCCGCCCGAACATCATCCATGCACTAGTACACGTATGTGATCGAAACCCTACCGTAAAACCATACGGCCTCTACATCGTTTCGTCCGAAGCAGGGAAACCCTCTGTGTGGGACTCTAAAGACTCGACAGTACGCTGGCAGTGGATTTAACCACAAGCACGTCAGCGGTACTAGCTGCACGTAACGGCTACCCAGGTATCTGTCGATAAGAAGGCCAATGAGCAAACTCATCCGAACTTCTACTGAGCCTGTCTGTGACAATCACCGTACAATCCGGTCTGTTCGTCTAAGATACTCGCATATCGTACCTAGGGGGATGGTAAACGTCAGACCCCTAATAGCGCAATAAGTCATGCCAGGACAGAGTGTAAAACACCCTGAGAAACTACTAGAGTACCTACAAGTAAATCTCGCTTGCCCTGGCCAGGGACTTTATGTAATGTCTTTCTGAACACAGCGCGATATCAACCTCCAATACTAGGAGAGACGAATCCTATCTAACCGCTACTGCTTAAGTGCTTCGGGACTACACCCAACTACTACTTGTTTGCACGACTCCTTTGATCCGTGGTAGGGTAGTAATCTAAGTGCAGTGGGAACACACTCGAGACGAAGTAGCGATGGAAAGTCAACGAACTAACCTGTACTCATGTCACCTGGGAACTGCTACTTGACGATAGGTATAATACCAACCAGCAGTTCCTATCGAGTCATGTCCAGTATAAATCATAACTTAATGAGCACCTATGTAGTATCTCCAGTACGTCGTACTAATGGCTGTGGAACATACCATATCCCCTACAAGGATGAGAAGCGTATACACTAGTCTACTCTGGAGTATCGATACCCCGTCTCGATAATCCTACGACTAAGGACCTGTATAAGGATGTGCTTATAGACTATACAGCCCCTACTAGCGTGACTGCCATCATAACGCTGGTAGTCAAGAAAAGATCCTAAGGACTCTACCAATATGTATAAGCGATATACTAAAACAAACACATGCACATATTGAGGTAGATACAAACCAAGTAGCATACAACTATATCGAGCAAGACTGTTATTATAACTGTGAATATCCCAAGCTTCCAATATGTAATATACAATCCAGTATGATACAATAATGGCCACTAGGGCATATATTACTAACAATCTCCTACTTGCTCTAAGGCCATGTATTGACATATCGCAGACCTATCGTCTCGATTAGCCGCTCGAACTGTGTCTGAGGGATCGCCTTTGTGAGTGGATCTGCAGTGTTGTTATTTGACTCTACTCTCGGCACCTCGATCTCTCGTCGATTAATGATCTCCCTAATCAGGTGGAACCGTTTCAAGATGTGTCTGGACTTCTGATGAGACCTTGGTTCCTTCGCCAAATCTATAGCGCCGTTGTTGTCACAATACAGTGGTATTCAACAATGGATGGAACCACCTGAAGTTCTGTCATGAACTTCCTGATCCAGATTGCTTCCTTCACGAAGTCACATGCAGCGATATACTCCGCTTCCATCGTCGAAACAGTAACGGTGTCTTGTTTGGAGCTCTTCCAACAGACCGCTCCTCCATTGAGGGTAACGACATAACCCGACATGGACTTGGAGTCATCCTTGTCACTCTGGAAGATGGAGTCGACGAAGGCCTCAATCTGAAGGTCTTCTCTTCCGTACACCAATAACATCTCTGTTTACCGCCGAAAGCCGCGACCGGGGTATTAGGACGTCTGGCCTGAATTTTGGGGGGAAGATGCTATTTGGTTTTATCCATCCAGCTCTCCAAAGATACCAAGTTGATTCATGGCACCGTATATCGGAGGTCTGGATGGATGCGGCCGTTGTAGCAGACCTCGTCAGATTCCCCCTCGTTTGCGAGGGTTTTTTGATTGTGGGGTCCCTCTTCCCTGCAGGCGCAATCCCCTGCAGTTAATTACGTTACCGCGTAGCGATAACCACTTTCTCCTGCTTTAGATGCTCACTTCGCGTTGTGTGTGTTTATTTTGTTTTAGGTTTCCCGTGGATTGTATACGGAGACTAATTTATGTTATCGCCCGTAGGGCGTGGATTAGTCCAAGTCCGTATTTTCTTAGATTTGGGTTTGGTTTGATTGAAGGATCGTTAATCTCGTTTGAGATTAAGATTAACTTAAATGTTTGTTAAGGATACGTTAGTCTAATTTTAGACTAAGATCTACATAACAAGATTTTAGGATCATTTAGATCCAACGAAAGAGCATTTGGGCTCTATTATTTTAGTTTAAGGACGTTGCGGTCCGTTATTAGTTTAAGGACGTTGCGGTCCACTGGGTTTAAGGACATCATAGTCCATAGAGTTTAGTTTAGGGACGTTGCGGTCCATTGGGTTTAAGGACATCATAGTCCATAGAGTTTAGTTTAGGGACATTGCGGTCCACAGATCACCATTTTTGAGGTGAGGGTTTAGTTTAAGGACGTTGCGGTCCACAGTAGTTTAAGGACGTTGCGGTCCGTTATTAGTTTAAGGACTTTACGGTCCATCATTAGTTTAAGAACATTGCGGTCCATTGTATTATTGATTGTCGGGACCCGCCACCTCTCCGAAGACGTTGAATAATTACAACGATATATATCAAAGGTGTGGGGAGATGTACCCTTGAACCAATGTCAGTTGAGAGATTTGTAGTTGGTTTTAGGACTAAGATCAAATTTAGAAAAATTGTGGGCCCATGGGCTTGGTTGATCTGAATTAAGGGCTTTTGGTCAGCTTGGACTCAGCCCACTCAATTTTTGAATAAAGTGTTATACACTTGTTTGGGCTCGGTCCCTTTTGTTCAACAATGCTGAGCATTGATATGGGCTTTGATGCTCACCATTTTTTTGTTTTTTTATTGAGTGTTAAACACTTTTTATGGCGCTGGGCTCTATTTACAGAGCGTTTTATGTTAAACAGCGCCCACATAAGAAGCACGTGGGGCGCTGGACGCCAACCATTGAGTGCAGAGCACTCTTTATTTTATCAGCGCCCACGTGAGAGGAACGTGGGGGGTGCCAGAGCACTCTTTATTTTATCAACGCCCACATGCGAGGCACGTAGGGCGCTTGGCGCTGGGCGCCAATCACTGAGTGCAGAGCACTCTTTATTTTATTAGCGCCCACGTGAGGGGCATGTGGAGCGCTTGGCGTTGGGCGCCAACCACTGAGTGCTAAGCACTCTTTATTTTAGCAGCGTCCACGTGAGTGGCACGTGGGGTGCTCGACGCTGTTTCCTTCATTGTGCATTTTCTGAAGAGTTCAATTCTTTGTTCTCCCCTGGATCTTCAATCCCTAAGAACAAATTCATCCCTACGAGAATTAAATTCTCATTTGTGGGAGATTTATCTCATGGATCTCAAATGCAGGGAAAGAACTATGTTCTTTTATGAAGGTTAACCCTTGGGTGTGCAGTTGAGATACCATGATCTCTATTTACCTTGAATAAAGTTCTTCTTCTTTCCTCTCTATTTTTAAAGCTCTTTTTGCTTGCTCCTTTTTTGAACTTGAAGTTTAGGGTGGGGGGGTTCTTCTCTACAAGACTTGAAGTCTTGGGTTCTTTATATAGGGGAGACTGATTTGTTAATTCAGTGAAGGAAATCTCTCATTGAGAGATATCTAATTGATTTGGGGATTTTATCCACCGTTGGATCTTTGATCCTAGGCCTTCTGTTTTACAGAAAATAAGATTGGGAAAATATTTTCCCATACAGAGCTTATTCTGTATCTTGGTGATTCCTAATCACCATTGGATCTTTAATCCAACGGTGTTTTTTTTTTTTACAGAGATTAACCTTTTTTGTTTTAGAAAGATTCGAGGAATATTTTCTCAACAGAATTTAATCCTGTAATCTGATGATTTATCATCTTCGTTGGATTTTTGATCCAAGGGTGGAGAACTTTTAGTTCTGGCGCCGACGCTCTCATGCTTTGCACGTGAGGCGCTACCTCAAAATTTGAACAGAGCCTTGCTATCTTATTGGGGGGAAACAAATGCCCTCCCATCGTTGCGCTCACGTGGCTAACACGTGAGTGCAGCAGTGGCAACCTTTCCACCGTTGGATCATCTTGGAAGTTGGATCGTCTTCCAGTGCCTATAAGTAGGGCCTTTGGCCCTTGAGATGACTTCTGTTCATCTTCTTTCTTTCTTGTTTCTGAGAATTTAATTCTCCCTTCCGAGCTTAGATCTCTGCCTAAGGAAATTCCTTTTTGAGTTAGAACTCTGTCCAAATTTGGTAAGGATCGAACCTATTAACAGGGTTTTTCTCTTCTCAGATCATAGATCTTAAAATGGATTTTAGGGTTATTTAACCCATTAGTTAGAACATTGTTCATCTTTATGAAGAACTCTTGGAGTTCTTTTTGTAGATCTTGGAGTTTTTACTCTGTAAAAAGCTTTTCTTTTTTAGGGTTCTGATGGATTACTCCATCGTTTTCATAGGGCATGGCTCTTAGAAATTTTGGGGTATTTTTATTCCCCTCATAATTAAAGTTGAAAGATGTAATTTCTGTTTGCAAAGCACTGTTCTCGAGGGAGTTTAACTCCTTGGCCCAAAGAGTTTCTCATTAAATGAGTATCTTTTTAGAATTTTCTCCTTAATGATTGACTGTCCCATCAATGATGACCCGTCACTTTGATTTTGTGGGTCCCCCTCGGTCCTTTTTCCTGCATTGCTGTGTGGTACAAATCTAAAGTACCAAATGTCAGAATTTGTAATGTAGTATTCTTTTCGTGCACGTACTATGTCTTTTGACTCTTCTTTCCCATTTGCTCGCCCAAAGAGTGCATACGCCGATGCGCCCGTGGATCAGGAAGTTTTTGCACTGATTAAAGATCATGATCCGGAGCAGAAGTCTCTTCATTTATGAGGGTTGTGGTACAACCAAATTATTCGGGGTCGGCGCAGTTTCTCTTGTGCAGCGCCTTCAGAGCCAATTTCCGCCATTCATTATGCCGACTTGCCCCGGGTGAATTATGCTGTGGAGGAGGTTAACTGGACTACAGATGGGCGCCTCCAGCCCTCTATAGGCTCGATACCTGAACAGCCACAGATGGATTTAGATATTCTGGGGCGGCGCATATATCAAGGTGAGTCACGCCCTTAGGGACGGTATACATGATAGGCTTGACTCCTCGCCATTCAGCCGGATACTTGCAGTGGGCTCGATACATCTTGTCGGCTAAAAAGTCGCTGCTGCTGAAGCTCGGGTTGTTCCCCGCTATCTACGCGTCTCTTTTTCAGTATCCCGTGCCTCACGTATGGTGGGTCAAGGCTTTCTTAGAACTGTGGATTATCCCGACTCACGCCTTTCTTTTATCGGACCGGGAGGTTTCGATTTCCTTGGAGGAATTTGAAGAAATTTCGGGCCTACCCGTCAGAGGGGAATATTACGAGGAAATACTTCCCCCTGACGAATACATCTTCGCCACCAAATCAGTGGTGATGGGTCTTACTCCGGAGAATGCTGTTCAACATCGATTCCCGAGTCTAATCAAGGTGTTGAACATTTACGAGAGTCTGTTTCTCGAGTCCGGAGGGCACGGAGTCAGCTTCGCGGATTTTGTCGCCCGCTTTCTTCGCCCGGAAGCCTTGTCTTTTATACCACGAAATTTGCCAAACTTGACGATCCTTTTGGTTTTAGCTTGGACAGCCAGCCGACAGCGGAAGCAGATCAAAGGAATTTCCTCCTCCCAGACACCCCGGTCATCCCGTTTGTAGAGCTCGCAGCTTCAGACATCGACGAAGAGGCGTTCTTTTTAGGGTTCCTCGGCTTATGGTTAAGCTGGTTTGTGCTCCCAATGCATCCTCTCTATATGAGGCCATCCGTCTTCTATCCGGCTCACCGAATGGTTGCCGGGACGTGAGTGGCCGTCAGGATCGCTGGGTTGGCTCATCTGTATCATGGCCTGAGCTTAGCGGCAGAAACCACTCAGTCGGGGGTACAACCCGTGCATCTCCCGCTGCACTATTTCACGTCATGGATCGAGCTGCATATGCTTGACGCTTTTAGAGTCGACAAACGGCCCCGTTTTTATGACAGTTATAATTTCCCCTGGGTTATGTTTCTAGTTGACGCTTCTGCTTTAGATCCGTCACAGCGAGAGGCTCGGCATGTAGTCTTTCACCCGCGTATGGTTGGGGATAGCATGACTTTCATCGATAAGGTCTTAACTATCGGCAAGAAATCCACTAAAACGGTGCAGCCCTGCGCGACACCTTCAAAGACGGGGCTCCTATATTGAAGGCTCGGGAGATTCTACATTTGTATTCAATCAGGCCGGGCTTTTTAGTGTTCAGGCAGAACGACTCGGCGTTGTTCATGAGGTACAACCTGCACCATTTTGCTCAACAGTCGAGTTACGATCAGGGTGTCCCACTTGAGGCTTTTTTAGCTGAGCCGGCTGCTACGGAAGAGGGCATCCGCAGCGCGCTGCACCATTTCATGTGGCTAAACACCGGGTCCAACTTTTTTATCAGTGAGTCGAGCTGCATTCCGAAAGCCTCGAACGCATACGTGGCATGGTACCAGCATGCGACGAGTGCTGTTATTAGGGAAGAAAGGCAGTTACTGCTCGATCGCAAAGGTGCGGCCCCTGCTGGTAATCTAGCTTTCCGCTTAAAGTAACGGACCATTGTTCGTCCTTCCTTAAGAGAAGTTGCTGCGGTTGTGGTCCCGCGCGCCTTTCCTGAGGAGCCTCTACCCCGCGTTCTTGTAGAAACGGTAGCTGCAGCGTCCCCGGAGTCTGGAGTGGGTACGTAAATCGGGACTCGTCACCCAAAAATGCCTGTCAAGCGTAAGCTCGTGTCATCGGCCGCCGGCGTTCGCTCATAGAAAAAGAAGAAGTCACTCTTTTCTGCTGACGTTGTACTCGTCCAGGAGCCCCATACTCCCTACAGCGAAGGCTTGTGTGAGTATGTCACAAACCATGGCTTGTTCGATATGCCTGTGACCGACACCAATCTACAAGCTGCCCTTGTGGCCTCCGAGTGACTGGCTCATGAAGAAGCGGTGCTGATCACCATCGCGAAGTCAGGTATACTTCAGTTGTATTTTTCCGCGTTCACTCCTTCCTTATTATTATACTTTTACTAATGCCCTTTTCTTCAACAGGTATTTCTGCAGGAGAGGCTCTCGTGGCTTCCATCAAGACATTCGAGGAGGAAGAGAGGATCCGCTCTTCTTTGGGTCTTGATATAATTCAGCTCATTATGCCTTCGTTCCCCTTTTTTTTATTCGTGCTCTGACCCTCTCTTTTATTTTATTGCAGGACTACTATGACTCAGGTTATTCTGAGTGCAGTACCGATCCTGAGCGGTGATGTAGCGACGCTTCCATAGCCAGCTATTGTGGCCCCAGCTCCCCCAACATTACCGCAGGAGGCTTCGCTCAAGCAGCCGATGACAGACACTGTAACGGCTCCGGAGGCAGAGCTTGGTGCGGACGACGACGTCCCTTTGTAAGAGGTCTTGAGGAGATCATTTCTCACTGCTCAGACCGAAAAGAAGCGTAGGAAGCGTGTGGCGAGGGAACGCGATGCCAGTTTGGCCGTGGGTGCAGGCTCAAGCAGCATCCCCCTTGTTGATAACTTTCGGCGGATGTTCCCCCTGCGTTGTCTACCGCCCGTAGACGGGTTGCACGCACGACTCGGGAAAAAATTGAAAAACTGCCCCCAAGGTAACGTAACGCTGAGTCTTTTACTAGAACTTGATCTTCAAATTTTGACACATGCATTTTTTTAGGGCCGAGTCTTGGCGATAATATGATGGGTGAAAGCATGGCGGTTACCGTGCCCGAAATTGCTACCCTCTCTCTAGAATCTGCGACCGTTCAGACCGCTGCTCTTCCCTCGTGTGGCTCCCTGGTATCGGCAGGTGTCGCAAGCGTCACGATGGCCCTCGTCGAATCAGGGGATGAAGCCATGGGCGGAGAAACTACTCCTCTGAGGGAGAGCGAAGAAGCCGCTACGCCTGGTGATGGTTCCGTCGCGGTTTTAGTTGATGACCCATCAAGTAAGTCTTGAGTCACCGTTCTCTTTTTATTTCTCAATCCCGTTCAGCTTCTTCTGATGATATTTTGTTTGTAGGTGCAGTGAACGCTGAGATTGTGCCATCTGAAGCACCTCCGGTCGCCGCCATGACGATTGTTGTTCCCTCGCCTTCTCCTATGTCCTCCGAAATACTGGAAGGTATAGGTTTGCGATTTATTTAGTTTAACTGTGGACACCATTTTCCTTGTATTGACAGTATATTGTTGCAACTCTGCAGGAGTCCTTTTCGACCATCTATACCACGTGTTGAACCCGCATTTCTCCTTCCAGTCGGAAGTCATTCCGCCTGCTGGTATTGGTTAGTATATTCTTTAGCTAATGTCTCTTTCTTTCATTTATGAATAGCTGTATTATTGTTAAGTCTTCTTTATATTGATCGTAGCGTCACGGATCGGAGGAAGAGATGAGGGGATGGTCTCACCTCCGGTACTCCCAATTTTGCCACCTGCCACAGCCGGTATAGTAGACTCCGTCGGTCGTATATTTTCTTTACCTCCCGAGTCGACATTTGACCATAATTTTTTTTGCAGTAATCGCACCGGCCCCGGCACCCTTTGAGTCTCGCATCCCAATGCCGGCAGGGCCCTTTGCTAAATGCCCATCTTCCAGGGGCGCTGCGAATAGCCTGGGAATGTTGAGCGAATTCGTCGAGGATCTTGACGCCGAGGCCCTCACATTCGCTGCAAATTTTGCTGCTGAGGTTAATCCTATGCTGGTGACGCTTGTGAACTTCCATGATGAAGGTGTCGTCGAGTCTTGGGTTAATTACTGCAGAAAGATCGAGGCTTTCCTGCATGAGATTGAGCTCAAGCGTCTTGCTCCTGAGGTTCAGGTTTTGAATTCCTACCGAGCTGCATGGGTTGAGCATAGTGTTCCTTTCCTCTATCATTTTGAACAAGAGGCGACCCTGAGATGAAAGGAACACGAGGTGGCTTCCAACCAGTCTGTCCGACTGCGCGCCCAGATTGAAGCGAATGCTGCGCGGTTAAAAGCTATCTTCGACAATCTCCGGCGATGCATTTCGGATGGGTTGACGCTGAGGCGGATGCTTGACTCTACCGAGCGGGTCGTGCGGTACTGCGAAGCTGCCGTGCTAGAAACTGACGAAAAGCTTTCGTCCTATTCGCAACAGCGGGCCCGAGTCAAAGCAGATTTGGCCTCGGCGGCCGATTGCGAGAAAGGATTGAGAGGAGTGCGCGAGCAGCTGGCTGATTTGTTGAAAACGCCTCCTCCTCAATAACCGTCTTTGTACCCCTTTTTTTACTGTAAACTTGCGGTTTATAAATAACATGTATTCATTTTGATTCCTTTGTGAAATGTATTTTTTATTCACTTGATTTCATGAATAAATGACATCCTTCATTTTATATGGGCGTGTCCCTTTGGAAAATGTATTTTGTTGATAGTCTATCTTGATCTCCTTTGTAGGGCAGCGATGTCTTAAGCAACAGGTTCAGGTCTGCTGCCTAAAACTTTTCAACTTTATGAGCCATGAGGGTCTCATAAAGCCGTTTCTCCCTACGAGTCGAGAGGATCTCATAGGTGTAATTTCTCCTTAGGGATCGTAAGGACTCCTAAGTGCGTTTTCTCTTGAAAGTCGTTAGGATCTCACAAGAGAGTTTTCTTTTTATGGGTTAAGAGGTTTGCGTAGGGACACTGATTTCCCTAAGGGTCGAGACGAATCGAGAGATTATTGGTTGATTTGATTCCGAGATGGAGCATTGTTCCGGCGGGGAGGTCATTGGCTGACTTGTTTCCGAGACGGAGCGTTGTTCCGGCGGGGAGGTCATTGGCCGACTTGTTTTCGAGACGGAGCGTCGATCCGGCGAGGAGGTCATTGGCTGACTTGTTTCCGAGACGGAGCGTTGTTCCGGCGGGGAGGTCATTGGCCGACTTTTTTTCGAGACGGAGCGTTGTTCCGGCGGGGAGGTCATTGGCTGACTCGTTTCCAAGACGGAGTGATGTTCCGGCAGGGAGGTCATCGGCTGAATTGTTTCCGAGACGGAGCGTTATTCCGGCGGGGAGGTCATCGGCTGACTTGTTTCTGAGATGGAGCGTTGTTCCGGCGGAGAAGTCATCAACTGACTTGTTTCCGAGACGGAGCGTTGTTCCGGCGGGGAGGTTATCGGCTGACTTGTTTCCGAGACGGAGCGTTGTTCCGACGGGGAGGTCATCGGCTGGCTTGTTTCCCAGACGGAGCGTTGTTCCGGCGGGGAGGTCATCGGTTGACTTGTTTCCCAGACGGAGCGTTGTTCCGGTGGGGAGGTCATTGGCTGACTTGCTGCGCTTTCTGCGGTGTCGGGAAGGAACACCGTGTTGATCTTCTGGGATGCAGATGTTTCCGTCGAGATCTGACTCTCTCTTTGACAGAGTTTGTTGGGATATGTGGTTCCCTTTTTTTTTATGTCGTTGGATTGTATACAGGAGTCAGTATGGACTCGCCTGTAGGGCAAAAGTTTCATTCTTTCGTTTTTTTTATTTCTTTCCGCGATGCTCTATCATTTCAGCTTTTTATATCGCCAAAGTCGTGATTGCCCAATCACTTCGGCTGTTTTTCTTTTTACTCGCTACTTTTTATTGCAGTTGCCCAATCATTTCGGCTATTTGTATATGTATTTTTGGCTCGCTGATTTTGTTGCGAGTATGGACTTGAGATCTGATACCAATCTTAGTATCAACATTGCTGCGACTGGAATATTTCCAGGAGCGGATCATCACTTGCCGTGTAAAGACTTGGAATTTGTTACCGATTTAGGCATCAATATCGCTACTACTGGAACATTGCCAGGAGCGAATCATCATTTGCTTTCGCAGCTATCGAACAAAGGTGCCTTAGTAGACAGGGTTAGAGACCTGACGACTAAGGCTTTTGACTTCGTGAGCCGTAAAGGTCTCATAAAGGTATTTCTCCCTACGAGTCACGAGGATCTCGTAAGTGTAATTTCTCCTTAGGGATCATGAGGACTCCTTAGTGCATTTTCTCTCAAGAGTCGTAAGGATCTCACAAGAGCACTTTCTCCTTGCAAGTTGAAAGGACCTACAAGTGTTGTTCACCAGATAGGGGAATTTCACACCATTGGTGGAACTGGGCGAGGGAGCCCTTATTTATGCCCGTGGATTGTGTACAAGGGTCAATATTGACCGCTTGTAGGGCAGCTTGGGGGATATGATGGCTTAAGAACAGGTTCAGGTCCCCGTATCTTAAGATGTTTGAATCCTGTGAGCCGTGAGGGTCTCATAGGGGGGGCATTCTCCTTACAAGTCGTGAGGATCTTGTAAGTGTAATTTCTCCTTAGGGGTTATGAGGACTCCTAAGTGTTTTGCTCCCTTGTGAGTCGTAAGGCTCTCACGCGAGTATTTTCTCCTTACAAGGCCGAGAGGACCCTGCAAGTGCACAGGAAATTTTTTACGAGTCTGCGCCCTTTCGGGTTTTCACAAACTCGCCGGTAGCCCTGCTACTTTTACTTACGGAGCCCTTTCAGGTTTTCATCCGTGCCCATTTCACTTATGGACATACCATTTTTTTTGCCATGTTAGCCTAAGGATGCTGCGGTTCATAGTATTTTAAAGACGTTACAGTCCGTAGCAAGTTTCAGGACATTTCGGTCCGTCGTTAGTTTAGGGACGTTTCGGTCCGCAACTAGTTTCTAGACATTGTGGTACGTTGTTAGTTTAGGGACTTTTTGGTCCGTAGCTAGTTTCAGGACATTTCGGTCCGTCGTTAGTTTAGGGACGTTTCGGTCCGCAACTAGTTTCTGGACATTGCGGTCCATTGTTAGTTTAGGGACATTTCGGTCCGTAGCTAGTTTTCTGCGGCGAAGTTTTGCCGGATATCACTTACAGAGTTTGTTACTCAGGAAGACAGCAAGTGGACACAAGCGTCGCCATCTATTATTAAGCTGGGCTGTGACTTGTCAGGCGTAGTATTTTTTAAGGAATCGGCCATTTATTGGCCGAAAGGGTCTTTCTCCATGCATATCCATGAGAAAGTAAGCCCCACCTTGATAGACTTTGTCTATGGTGTATGGGCCCTCATAGTTTGGCTCGAATTTCTCCCGTTTGGCATGATTGGGGATCATAGGTCTTTTGACAACTACCATGAGTTCGCCTTGGTAGAATGTTCTCGGTCTAGTCAATCTTTCATATGAGCGTATCATCTTTGCTTTGTAAGCCTCCAGGCTTTGCTGTGCCACGAGACGAGTTTCATCCAAGGCGTTTAGCTCTTCAAGCCGAAGATGAGCATTCTCTTCGTATGTTAGCTCATAATGAGCCACCACTCGTAAAGAGGGTAGTTCTATCTCCAAGAGGAGAACTGCTTCCGTTCCGAATACCAACGCGAATGGCATTGTATTCGTGGCTGTTTTGAACGTAGTTAGATACGCCCAGAGAGCTTCATGCAGTCTCTCGTGCCAGTCCTTTTTAGTTTTGTACTCTGTCTTCTTTATGATCTTTGTCAAGGTTTTGTTGAAAGCCTCAGCTAGACCGTCAGCTCGGGGATTATAAACCGAAGAGTATCTCCAGTCTATGTTATGCTGCTGTGCGAAGCGGCTGATTCTGTGACTTCTGTAGGCCGGCCCGTTATCGGAGATAATCGGTTGCGGAGTGCCGAACCGATATATGACGTGTGTCTTGAAGAAATAGAGGATGTTTTCCGTCTTCACTTCTCTTAGAGGTATGGCTTCTTCCCACTTAGATAAGTAATCGGTTTTCGCCAATATGAACCGATGTTCTTTGGATGACGTTGGTTCGATGGGCCCAATTATGTCGGTTCACCACATTTCGAACGGCCAGCTAGCCACTGTTGGGTGCAGCGGGTTTGGATGCTGGTGGATGAAGTCTCCATGAATTTGGCACGAGTGGCACTGCTTCATGTATTCAAGGCAGTCCTAAATCATCATGGGCCAATAGTAGCCCATTCTTTTAATCTTCAGCTTCATCTTTGGCCCGGCTTGATGAGAACTGCATAGCCCGTCGTGAGTTTCTTGGACGACTCTCCTTGCTTCTTCCGGTCCCAGGCATCTCAGCCACAGAGAGTCGAACGATCTCTTATATAGAGTATCATTGACGAAGGCGAAAGACAACGCTCGTTTCATAAGCTGATGTCTTGAGAATGCATCTTCCAGTGTTTGACAGGATTTGAAGTAGTCTATAAAGATTTTTCTCCAATCCTTAGCCTTTTCTTCATCCTTTACTTGGAAAGCCGCTTGTTTGGTCGCTTCTTCTTCTTTAGACGACTCCGGAGATATTTCTGCTGGCACGAGAATTCGGCGGCTTTGTATAATGATCCTTACGTCATCGCGGTTTTCGTCAGCCAGTTCTTTAGCGAGTTTGGCTAATGCGTCCGCTTTGCTATTTTCTGTACGCGACATGCTTTCCAGCACGTAGGAGGGAATTTGAGTTAGTAACTGTTGCACTCTTTTTCCATATTTTACCAACTCTGGCTTGCACGTCTGATAGTCACCATTTACTTGGCTAACGACCAGCTGGAAGTCTCCGTATATGAGGAGGTTTTCGATTCCCATGTCGACAGTGATCTCAAGACCTGCTATAAAGCCTCATATTCTGCTTCATTGTTTGTCCTCGGCTCTGTTAAGGAAAAGGCAAAGTGCATTATCCCTCCTTGTGGAGTCTTGAAAATGAGGCCTATCCCAGATTTGATTATGGGGGAGCTGTGCTTTCGCTTCTTCATGGAAGATGCCCCATCGAAGTAGAGTTCCCATCGGGTATCACTCTCTCCTCTCTCCCCGTCGATCGTGTCAAACGCGTGCTCGTCTGGCAATTCACAATTTAGGGATGAATCGGCAGATATCGGGTGCTCAGCAAGGAAGTCGTCGATGGCTTGGCCTTTCACTACCTTGAGAGGTCGGTATGTTATCGAGAATTCCATTAAGAGTAGGGCCCATTTAGCGAGTCGTCCCGTTAGTATGGATCTTGACATCAAATATTTGAGAGGATCCACTTTTGAAATAAGATGGACCTCATGCGCCAAAGCATAATGTCGAAGCTTCGTTATCGTGAAAATTAACGCCAGGAAGTGTTTTTTGATAGGGGGTAGTTGTTTTCTGCCCCTGTTTCCCCCCAATCAGAGCAAAGCTCTATTCAAATTTTTGAAATTTGAAATGAAGCGGCGCTTCATAAAAGTGCTGCGCTAAATGCGCCAGCACTACGAGTCAAAGACTCTGATGCAGCGCTCACGTGCAAAGCACGAGAGCGCCGGTGCTAGCAACGCCGGTGCTAAAACTCAAAGACTCTGATGCAGTGCTCACGTGCAAAGCACGAGAGCGCTAGCGCTAAGTGCGCTAGCACCCAGAGTCAAAGACTCTGATGCAGCGCTCATGTGCAAAGCACGAGAGCGCTAGCGCTGGAACTAAATGTTCCCCACCCTTGGATCAAAGATCCAACAAAGTTGACTAAGAGTCATCAAATTGTCACTGAAAATTAGTGCACCGTTGGATCAAAGATCCAATGGTGATTAAAAAATCACCAAGATACAGAATAAGTTCTGTACGGGAAAAGATTTTTCCAATCTTGTTAAAAACAAGAAGCCCTAAGATCAAAGATCCAACGGTGGGAAACATCCCTAAATCAATTAGAGAAAAGATCTCTTCAACTGATTCAACAAATTAGCCTCCCTTATATAAAGGACCCAAGACTTCAAGTCTCATAGAGAGGAACCCCCCCCCCCGACACACAAACTTTGAGAAATTTAAAAAGAGAAGAGCAAGCTCTCGGAAGAAGAAGAATTTCTTCAAGGTAAATAAAAGAGAGAGGTCAAAACATCTCATCAAATGAAGAAGAACATAGTTTCTTTTTTCTAGATCATAGATCTATAAGACAAACGTCTTTCACAAAATAGATCACAACATCTCATCATAAAAAGGGGGGAAAAGAATAATTCAATTCTCTCCAGATCACAGATCCATAAAGGCAAAGCCTTTCACAAAAAAAAAGAGATCGTGACATCTCCTATAAAAATAAGAACTTTGTTCTTAAACCCATGAGACAAAGTCTCTTATAAACGAGAATTTAATTCTCAGAGTACAGAACTGATCAAAGTTGCCTAAAAAGAGCCTTAGCGCTCCAAATTAAAAAGAAGCGCTTTAGCGCTCTAAGACTGGCGCACAGCGCCGCAATGCTCCTAGCGCTCCAATTTAAAGAAGCGCCTCAGCGCTCTAAGACTGGCGCACAGCGCCGCAACGCTCCTAGCGCTCCAATTTAAAGAAGCGCCTCAACTCTCCAAGACTGGCGTCGCCGCAGCGCTCAAAGCGCTATTTTAAAAGAAACGCCCAGCGCTTCAAGGTTGGCGCTCAGCGCCAAGCGCACCACATACTCCTCACGTGTGCGCTCTTTCACAAGGAGCGCTCTGCACTCATTTACTGGCGCTCAGCGCCAAGCGCACCACGTGCTCCTCACGTGTGCGCTCTTTTACAGAAAGCGCCTTAGCGTTCTAAATCTGGCACTCAGCGCCAAGCGCACCATGTGTTCCTCACGTGTGCACTGAGGGAACATAAATTATTCTATAAATAAAGCCCCAGAGCCATAATGAGTGCTCAGCACTCAATAAAAGACAAAAATGTTATCAGAACCCAAACCAATGCTCAGCATTGTTAAATGAAAAAGGACTGAGCCTAATTAAATGTTCAACATTTTAGCTGAGTGGGCCGATCCCAAGTTGGTCACAGATCCCTCATTTAGATTAATTGAGCCCATATGCTCATGAATCTTTTTAACTGATCTTAGTCCCAAACTTGACTACAGATCTCCCAACCAATATTGGTTCAAGGGTACATCTCTTCGTACCTCTGATATATGTCATTTTAATTCTTCAATGTCTTCAGAGAGGCGGAGGGTCCCAATAACCAATGACTTTCGATGCATCCCCAAACGGTTGAACCAAAACCACATAGACTATGACGTCTTTAAACTGGACTATGATGGCGTTAAATTTTATGGACTGTGGGGTCCTTAAACTCATGGACTATGAAGTCCTTAAACTTTACGGACTGTGGGGTCTTTAAACTGATAGAGTATGATGTCTTTAAATTTTATAGACTATGACGTCTTTAAACTGTCACGGACTATGATGTCCTTAAACTTCTGGACTGCAATGTCCCTAAACTAAAACAATAGAGTCCAAATGCTCTTTTGTTGGATCTAAATGATCTTGTTAAGTAGATCTTAGTCTAAAATTAGGCTAACGTATCCTTAACAAATGTTTAAGTTGATCTTAGTCTCAAATGAGATTAACGATCCTTAAACCCAACCCAAAACCAAATCTAAGAAAATACGGATTTGGACTAATCCACGCCCTACGGGCGACAACATAAATTAGTCTCCGTATACAATCCACGGGCAACCAAAAATAAAACAAACATACACAACACAAAGTGACCATCTGGAGAAAGAGAAAGTGGTTACCGCGATGCGGTAGCGTAATTAACTGCAGGGGCTTGCGCCTGCAGGGAAGAGCATCCCCACAATAAAAAATCCCTCACAATGAGGGGGAATCTGACGAAGTCTGCTACATCGGCCGCATCCGTCTAGATCTTCGATACACGGTGCCATAAATCAACTTGGCATCTTCGGAAAGGTGGACGGATAAAACCAAATAGCATCTGCCCCCAAATTCAGGCAAGACGTTTGTCTTCCCGGCTTTCGGCGGAGAACAGATTCTGGCACGCCCGGTGGGACCTTTTCCTTTTTCCACTCCACACTTTGTGTGTCGTATTTCGCGAACGAATCGCGGTTTGCTATGGTTGCCCCTGGATTCGAGGTACTAAGATTTGGTGTCTTGCTCCGTGCAGAAAACAGAAGATCAATGGCTTTCAACTGCACAAACTGCAACAACTCCCACTCTGTCCTTGCTGGAGGAGTGACTTATGGGCCTCAAGCAGCCTCTGTTTTCACGATGCCGGTGGAGCAGGTGACGCAAGTGTAAGTCCATGCTACCCTTCCCCGGTACTTACGGGGTTGCGGAAGTGGTGAAAAACGATTTTCAAGAGGGTGGTAACATGGACTACCAATACGGATCTTTGTTAAACGACTAACTAACAACCTAACAAGAGTTTACCAACTCGGTTAGGGGGCTATACCTTTCTTGAACTCCTTCGTCTTCAACTCCTCCCGGTTTACGGATCGGCCTCACCTCGTCGTCTCCTTGCGCCGAAGATGGATCCACCCGAAAGCTTCTACCTTTGGCTTCTTCTTCGATCTTTGAAGAAACTAGATCACTTGGCTTGCTAGGCCTTGTGAACTAGAATGAGTAGAGGAATGTTTTGGTGTCTTTTTATCTCTAAAGCAATGAGTCTCAACACATGAGAATGGTTTGCCTTGAGCTAGAGAGAGCGAGAGGAAGAGGGAGAGCTTGAGAATGAGAGAGCTCAAGAGAGAGAAAGCAAATGAAAGAATTGTCACGTCCCGAAAGTACGGAACAAGACCGGCACTTAAACTACGAACGTCTCGAGGCGTACGTAATCTAAGTAAACCGAAAACCCAGAAATCCAAACCAAGAAAAGTAGTAGAGTGAAGGAAAACCAATTTAAAACAAGAAGTTTCAATAGCATAAGCCGAATTATGCGGGTTTTTAAAAACATCAAAAATTTCTTGAAAATTTCGGCAGAGTCTCCTTTGTAAATACTGACCCCCAAACGGGATACAACATGAATAGTATACGAAAACAAAAAAAAAGGGCATCCCCAAGCGGGAGCTAGCTCTTCGTCAATCGACAGTCACAACCTCACAAGCAATATAATATACAACACCAACGGCGAGGATCAAAACTCAAAAGGAAACTCAAACCACAAGAAAACCACAGAAAAATAACGCGCGACTCTAAGGTCGAAGGAATAACATCACTGGTCTCTATCTCAAAGTAAATACATGTTTGGTTGATGGAACTTCTAGATACAACAGAATAATGATATACAAGATATATAATGGGGGTACGATACAAGTAAACCCACCTACTAGCAAATCACCCAAATGAAACTATACTTGCAAAGCCGTAATGAAACCTGTACGGCAAACCTGCAAGAAACTGGGGCACAACGGGGGTGAGTTGCCAACTCGTGAATAGAAAAATATCTACGAATAGAAATCGCATAAATAATGCAATCCTAGGTCAATGATCATAATATAACCTCAAATATATGTATAACATGCAGCCTATAACAATGGCTAGGGTAATATCTAACCCGAGTGTAATCTCATATGCCCGTGTCAGTGCCTCAGGTAGCAATATATCATATGAATGAGGTATGAATGCATGAAAACAGAATATATGTAAATGAAGAAACCGTTTTCATAATTTAGTGAGATTTCCTTTGTATTTTTAAAATGAGGTATCATAATGAAATCAGCATCAACAGTGTCTAGCATCGACACAAAACATAAATCTCAATGTCTCAAAATCTCAGGCTCCGGCTATCCGGACTGGCCTGTATCATCAAATCTCAGTACCTCAATATCTCGAAATCTCAATGTCTCAATCTCAATATCTAGGGCGCCGTTAGTCCAGACCGGCCCCTACCATCCATCTCAAGACCACGACGGTATCCTCCGGATATCCGACGCGTCGGGTAATATTACCGGTAGATAGTCTTCCCCTGCCAGGCTCATCGTCAACACCACGAGCTTCTTGCCCTGGGGTACCTCACCGGGCCCACCATGTACCCGAAACGGTTCATCCATCTCCTCGAATCGGGTCTCGAAATCCATCAGCAAACTCATGGTGGACGACTCATACATCATGGGAAAACCGCATTTTTTTATTTAAAAAGAGAGAAAGCAGTTTATATATGTTTTGCGGTTTTCCTCCAAATCCATAAAATATCATAGAAATCCGAATCATCAAAAGCATGTAAAACTATGAATATAAGCATGAGCATCCATGAATGCGGCATATAATGAATAACAGTATGCATGAAGTGACAAGTAACAACTACAATATTTAAACTAGCATATAATGCAAGCAGCTAATCATCATGTCCAAACTACTAGTTAACAAGCTACATTAGGCGATAATATTTTCTAAGGTGTGCGTGACATGGCAATTACCGATGAAGATGTGTATGAGCCGGCAAGCAAGTGTACGTGGTACATACGCATCATCGGTAATGGTGCTGGTGTCCTAACAGTATGATATTAACAATGCAATAAGAAATTATAATATAAGTATGCGATGCGGAGCGAACAGTAATAATGAGCGGAAAACTAGACACAATGATAACTAAACTGCATTATCCTAATATAAGTCCTACAATAGTGCCTTTTGAAATAACACGAATCGCGGTGTTTTGAAAATAAGGGTTACGGTGTTTTTAGGAAAAGATACGTCTTTTGAAATATCCGTAGAATCCCTTGATCTGTCTTTTAAAATACCTACGATTCGTAAGCTTTTGAAATAGGTAGGAGTCGAATCTAATCTAACAACTAAACTAAACTAAAGGGCTAAGCTAACAAGCTGGACTACAGGTAAGGAAACCGCCTAACATCTGAGTCGATATATATACATACCTGTATATATATTAGTCGGTGATCCCGTCTCAATAATATCATATCCGATACCATATCCATAATCAGACATTCCAAGTCAAGAGTGCGGATCAATCATCAAAATATAGCTCGTACGTAAATCCGTCGTACGTCATCCCCAAATCTGGGTACGGGTCAATATCATATTCATCACACTATTCATCCGGTATCCTCTTTATCAAAGATCATAGTCTAGGGTACTGACCTATGTCTAATACAATACTAATATCCTCAATATAGTCATGATCTGCCTACTGATCGACAGTCTCGTACAAACTGATATCATCAGCACATATCATCATCAAGGGGTATACATCGCCCAATACGGCCTAGGATCAATATCCTAGCATATCATATCTCATATCACGATCACATGTCGACCATTTAATTAATAACACTATTCACCCGTATTGTCGTTCCAAGATCCGCTATAACACCAGGACATACCTCAAGTACGAATCCTGCCATATCACCGAAATCACAATCTCAACACAAAACTCATCGAATCATCTCAAATCCCAAGTACTATCCTCAAATCCGTACGTGAACATATAGTCCCATATCCATGTGAACACATAACAATATATTCCCATAAGCACAAATGAAAGAAGAAAGTATGCAAGTATGGGTGGGTGTGTGCAAGTGTGGTGCGACCACTACTCTAGGGTTTCGCGATACTAAATCATCCATATTTATCATCAATAAACTCAAACAATAAATTAAACAATATATATATGTGTGTATACGTATTCGTATACATCACCACGAACTGCGGGGGTGCTATACGCCATCCACCCGACTTCTCCCCGTAGATATAAATCTACTCACCTGGTCCTCGCTCGCCGGTGCCGACGTCTCCACGCGCTTGCTTGTCGTCTCGAAGTCCACATGGGGTACCTACATATCATAACGCACCGTATCGCATTAAAATCCGACTCATGACCAAAACGACATACGAATCCCACATAGGTCAAAACCTATGGTTGCTTTCACAAACCAACCCAAAAACCCTCGACGTCGGCGTACAAACGCCAAACCATCGAGAAAGCTCCCAACACACTCATTTGTACAATTACTGTTGGAAATAGTGCCCTCAGAGTCAATTATTGGATCACAGGCACGTGATTGCAATGATTGAGGGAGGACCTATCCCGGTAGGACAGTCTTGCTCGAGATGATAGTATGCTATCTGGTTTATCTTTATCATCGTGTACTGCTTTAGGTGACCTGACATGTCGCTATTACACGTTGATAGAGCCCCTAGGATTCTTGCTTGACTACCAGCAGTATGATGGCGATCATATACGTGGGAGCTGGTAGTCTATAAGCACATCCTTAAAAGGTCCCTAGTCGTAGGAGTTTCGAGACAGGGCATCGATACTCCATTAGTAGACTAGTGTATACAGTCGAGACCCCGACGAGGGGCGGTGGCCGGTCTCACAAGCCACTGGTGTCAGTTGGTTCACCTAAGATGTATACAGGTGCTCATTGGGTTATGAGTACACCGGACAGGACTCGCCGGAAACCTGCTAGTTGGTCTTATACCAGATGTCAGATAGCAGTTCCCTGGTGACATGTGTACAGGTTAGTTCATCGACCTGAGATCGTCATTTGTCTCGTGTGAGTTCCCACCGTGCTTTGATTACTACCCTACCACGGCTCAAAGGAGTCGTGCAAACAGGTTTTAGTTGGATACAGTCCCGAGCCACATGGAGGCAGTGAGCGGATCTTCAGGGGTTCGTCTCTCCCGGTATTGGGGGTGAGGTCGCGCTGTGTCTAGGAGAGCCATTACGCAAAGCCCTCGGCCGAGGCAGGAGATTTACTGGTAGGTATTCCAGTAGTATCTTAGGGCGTTCTGGGCTACACTCCGACACGACTTGTACCGCTTTTGGGGGTCTGACTTTTACCAACCCCCTAGGCCCGCCATACGATACTCATAGACGAACGGACCGGACTGTACGGATATTGTCACTGACAGGCTCAGTAGGGTGTCAGGATGAGTTCGCTCATCGACGTCCCTTTTGGTCAATAGCTGGTGGCCCGTCACGTATTGGCTAATACCTCTGACGTGCTAGTGGTTAAATCCACAGCCATAGTATTGACGAGTCTTTAGAGTCCACCACACTTACAGTTACTCAAGCTTTCGGGCGAAACGCTGTAGAGGCCGTATGGAGATATGGCAGGGTCCGATCAGATACGTGCGGTATTGCACGGATCAGGATCGGACAGTTTTGTACTAGTGGCCGTATAGTTATATGGCAGGGCTTGATCTGATACGTGCGGTATTGCACGGATCAGGATCGAACGGATTTTACTAGCCGGCTTTGGCTTAAGTCGGTCCTAGTTTAGTACAGTGTAGATTTTATCTCATTGCATTTGTATCCGGTCGGAATACAGATGCGGGTGTGTATGCACAGTATCGGGGTTTTCCTGTAATTTATTACGGGACCAGTTTTCTGGAGTTGCCAGTTTGCATTCCGTTCCGGCCGGTTTTCCTTTGTTCTTTCCCGGCCGGACTTTTCCGATGGAGGGGGTTATTTGCAAGTTTGCAAATAACATTTGTGGAGGGGGTATCTTGCATATTGGTGGCATCATGATAGCTTTTCATGATTATATTCTTTTTCCATCACCTCATTTGCTTTATGTGATTAGAAATGGATGATAAGTTGATGTGAGTTTTGTTATCATGATGCTTTGGATGTGGTCACCATTCTCTTTCTCCTACACTCACCTTCCTCTTGTATTTGGATTCATATTTCATCCCTCCACCATTCTCACTAGATGAGAGATGCTTCACTTGAGAGAAAAAGAATGAGAGAGTTGATCTTTGTTATGTGAGGAATTCTTCATCTCCTTCTTCTTCTTGTTTTGGAAAAATGAAAGCACCATTTTTCCTAACCCCATTCCTCCATCAAGGCAACTACAAACTCCAAATGAGACTAGCATGATCTACTACACATTCTACAGCATATCTTGAGCATGTCGAGTTGCCGGCTTCATACCCGAGTTTCCTCGGTATCGAGGCGGGAGCCCGTAAAAGACGCAGGCGATGTGGTGCCCTTCCGGCGAGGAGGCGACGATGTGGAGACAAGACTTTCCGCGGGAGATCGGGACGATGACGAGAAGACCGGAGGACTCGGATCACTCGGTATACTTCTCTTCCCATCTCTTGTTAGCTAGTATAGGTTAATGGTTAACGATCCGTGTTTTCATTGTCCGCGGTAGCGCCCGTTTCCAAGTAAGGAAAAATTTTGATTCCGCATTTTGGCCTCGGATTGACGGCCGGGGCGCTGCCGTGGCGCAACATGGTATCAGAGCCACGCCATTAACCTTGCCTAGCTTGTTCTAATGCGTTTTGCTTATCCGATCGACCAAAATTCTAAAAACCTCATTTTTGTTCACATCAGTTTTCTGTTGGAATTTTTTGGTGTCTAAAAATTTTTCAGGTTGCAGAAAAATGATGTGCTGGAAAATATAAGGCTACTGTAGAAAAACGATAAAGTGATTCACTAGTTGGAGCGCGGAACCGCGGCCAAAACCCCCTTGGGGCCGCGGTTCCGCCGCACTATGGTGAGTTCACTTGGTCGTTTTTCTTCAGTTGCTTTCTGGGCTGAAAATAGGGCTTTTGGGATATTAAATTTGGGCCCAGATCTTCTGTGACTGCTACAGTTTTACTTGGGGGCCCACTTGTTAATTGTTTGATCGATCGGATATTTTTAAACACATTATTTCACAGTATTTATATTATATCTGCGACCGTGAATGTCACTTGATCGGTAAATCCCGTCTAACTGCTATAGCCCGGTTAGACGGATTTGCGAACGTGATTTTCACGTTGATGTTCTATGTTTATGCTGTGTTGTTGCGGATCGGTCGTGGGGGATAGCCTGGATGCAATGCTAGTACAGTTTTGTTGTATTATGTACATTTGATATTGCGGGGCGAGCGCCCGACATGTGGACTTCCGTCACTGCCTGTTTGTATTATTCTTTTGGGGCACGACCTGGTTGCGGTCGATGTACCCGTTGTATGTATATTTTACTTTCTGTACTAGGATTGCCCCGCGGTGGGGTGCACGGATAGCCGGGTTATGGAGGGCAACAAGCCCGCATCTCATGGCATTGGGACAGAGGAGGCTTCACTCTAGGATTGGCAGGCTATTCGCCGCACTCGTAGGGGGTACAGGTTGACCCAGGAGGGGTGCCCAAGTTACCGGATTCCGTGAAGTGCTGGGTGGTCCATTCACGGAGCTGAAAAGGGCTGCCTCGCTTCAGGTTTTGGCGGGTGACTTGCCGCGCCCGTAGGGGTCTAGGATTTCATCGCACAGGCTATCCACACGACCAGGGGAACGTCGGGTTTCAGCAGCGGCTCTGTGAAACCCGGGGCTTCCAGATATCTGTATTGTTCTGTGATGCTGTACATTTCTGTGATGTTGCATTTTTATTCACACCTTGAGCGAAATATAATATATTGGTATATATATTAGTAGATGTTGTATATGTTTTTCATCCGCGCTAGTCCAGTCCCCGCTCTGCCGTTAGTTAGCTAACCTAACGGGTGATGACGGGACCCAGTGGCGAATGCGGATGGCATATACGTACGTCAGTATATTTTCGTTCTTTGTGGTGTGATCAATTGATGGGACTGCGTTGATTCGGATCAATGCAAGATAAACAAACCTATTCTGATGTTGTTGGAACACTTTTCAAAAAGCTGTTATTGCAAGGACGTTCGCTTTTGTTTTGCATCGTGGTATTCATTTGGAATATCCTGCTCCTCAGTCGACGAGGCAAGGGACGAGATCCCTTCACCGGGAGTGACCCCTTGGACAGAAGTTTGCGTCAGGGCATTAACTTCACTATAGCCGATTACTTTTGCTTTGCATCGTGGTATTCAGTTGGAATATCCTGCACCTCATTCTACAGGGAAAGAGCCGAGATCCCTTCACCGGGAGTGACCTCTTTAGTAAAGGTTTTCGTCACTATATTTTATAAAAGGCTATGCAGTTCCTTCAACGATATCAAGTTCATTACGTTAAAGGTTTTTCGCCAAAAAACATTCGTAGCCCTCCGTCATTTCTTATGGGTATTATTTAGTATTCGTGCTGCGTTTGTTGACTCCGTCAAGGCGTAGTGTACGGTAGCTAAGTGGTGCTTGTTTGTTGCATAAGTGGGATTGGTTAGGACAGTCGTGCGGCCTTGTTGACTCCGTTAAGGGCACGTACGGGTGGGTTTAATGCAATCCAGATAATGACGGGTTGAACTTGACTAGGACTCTTTGATTTGTTGACTCCGTCAAGGTCACTTGAGTCCTAGGGGTAAAAATCACATCGGGAGTTTCAAAAGAACTGAAACTTGCCAGGTATGCGCATACCTTCTGGAGTGTGGTGACGTGAGTGGATTCCGTCACGTTATCATGCGATGATAGTTGGATCCCGATTCCCACTGATGAGTTGGTTTACTCCTCGGGTGATCCCGACTAATTCTTCTTTCAGGTTTGGAGGAGAATTTGAGGTACAGTGGGAGGTTTCCTGATTAGATAAATTGGTAACCATTCTGATCTAGGTTAGAGTGCACGCTGAGTGTTTCTTTTCTCTCTCTCTCTGGCAGCGACCATTGACCCGACCCTAAGACTATGACTCAGTGACCAAGTTGACCGAACCTTCTTAATACTGGCTTTTGGATTGTCAGAGTTGCAGACCTCTTTGCCACTCCTACTTTTACTCTTTTCTCCGGGACACCCCGTATTACTACGAACGTCCACTTCCATTGGACAAAACCATCGTATGGTTATATACGAACTCGGAGGACTTCGAGGATGGTTTCTGGTTCTGGAGAAAACGGATAGGACTATTCAGTTGTCTTTTCTTTTCACCTTCTCTCAGGTTGCGAGTACTCCTTGACTTAGGAGTAGTACACCTATTACGCAGATTGGATAATCTTCTTCCAAACCTTAGGCTGGTGCCGAACGGTGGGGAATGAAGAAAACCAATTAGCCTAAACGGTGTGCAAAAGGTATTAAGATTAAGACAAAGCTAGGGATTAGTAGGAGGGCAATGTAAATTGCGACAGATATTCACGACCAAACCAAGTATTTCTTCGCCAATCCTAAATCACCTTTGTATTTCTCCAGGACAATCCGTATTACTACGAAGATCCCAGTTTATTGGATAATCCATCGTATGGTTATATACGAACTCGAAAGGAACTTGTTCCAGTTCGGGGATGGATCCTAGTTCAGGAGAAATAGGAATAAAGTACATTCAGGTGTCTTTTATCTTCACCTTCTCTCGCGTTGCGAGTGCTCCTAGGATTAGGACAGTACACCCTTTATGCTTTTTGGATAGTCTTCTTCCAAACTATAGGCTGGTGCCGAACGGTAGGGAAGGAAGAAAACCATTTGGCCTAAAGGGGTGTGCAGACGGTATTGACTAAAGACATATAAAGGGATTTGGACAGGTGGCAAAGAATTATACGGTTATAGTTGTGAATCTGGATAATGGTAGAGGCATTACTAGGAATACCAGGATTCCCCACAGAAACATTTCAATGTTTCAGTTTCACTGTGTAATGTTAAAAGAAAACTGATTTCCCGATTAGACACTTACTCCAGGGTATGTATTTACCAGGTATGATTCTCACATCTGTATGGTTTTACAGATGATGAGTGGGAGTAAGTTATTGGGAATTGGGTGATCATCCTCATTATATCGGAATTCGTTGTAATCGGTGATATTTGAGGAGATCACCTGGGCTGTTTGCCGGTCGGCAAATATTTGGTTATGAATATCCGCTGTTGTGCACCAATTTCAAATTGATATATCTGTACGTCTATTTTCATAGAGTGAGATATACCTTTTGATATTATGTCGATGACATTTACCTATATCAGTGGATGGTTAGGTAAGGAGCATTAAACAGCGGTGTAATTCTTCTTAACCATAAGTACAGTTTTCAACCTACGACACACAGTGAAAGAATTGTTAGACTCAGCGGACTTATACAGAGTATTGTATGTTGTCCAGTGTCCATTAGGACAGAAGGGTTGGTCCTCATACTATATTCTGTTTACTTTTAACTTCTCTAGTTCTTAGACATGTGCTTCGTGGAAACACAGGGTCTAAGTTTTGAGGAGTTATAGGTATTTGAATAGAGTAGAGAACCAGGTGTAGCAAGTATCGGGATTCTTCAAAGTGATCGAAGATGTAGATACTTGTGTATGGTATTCAGTTGATAGTAATGATAAAGAGAAATTGCTTCTCTTTCAGGTTACTCATAATTGGAAGCATTCCTAAGTTGAGTAACGCTGATCGGCCTCCTTCCATTTAGTTGACATGCACTGGAGACAGCTGCATGATTTGAATCTGGTTCAATTAAATCAGTGCCTCTTGTTCTATATTGGATATAGAACAGTTCATATCTTAACGATGTTAAGGTACGGGGAGTTGTCCGGCTTATGCTTAAAACCAGACTCCGGATAACTCAAGGCACGTTTCTGTAATGGCTGTTTATGGGTTGACCCAGGCTATGACGAGGGTTGACTTTCTACCATCTGGCAGATCAATAGAAATATTGTTCTAGACTCGCCACAGTTTTATTAAAAATGGATTTTTTCAAAAACAGCAGTGGGAGTATGGTTGAACTGGTCAGAACCGCAAACGATTACTGAAGATTTAATAAGGAACCTAAAGATTCAATCTGATTTAACATTCCATTGGCCACTCCGCAGATAAGGTGGGTAACTTCAGGCACCCGAGAGGTACTCCGGTAGCCTCAAGGACGGTGACAGGGAAGTTCTTGTTTACCCACACTTGTCATTGTTGTTGTTCCAGGCTGCGAGACCCGGCAGGAGGATGAGTATAGCGTCGTTCTAAACTAGCTTTAGAAGTGCACGTCTATATGACTCTGGCAGAGGGTTGTCGTAGTCAGTGGGAGCAGCGGAAGCATTGGTGGACTTCATGCTTATGTCTATTTATAGACTAAAGCAGATATAGCGGAGTTAGATCATCTGTTTCTGATGTGACAGTCATGGGTTTGACGTCATCAGAATAGGGGATGGGTCTGTTGAGAAGGTAGTAGGAAGTGATATTCCTATACTACGATCGGTTATACTTTGGTCGTCACACAGTGTTTTCTCCACATGGGACTTGGACATTATATCAGACATACTGGTTACTAGATCTATGGTTTTAGATCTAGATTTGGGTGGTTTCCCAATCAGGGTACTTTGACAGCATTCTAAGAGTATTTAGAATGGACGACTCCTGGCATGGTAGTGTACCTGCAGGAAATGGAGTCATCCTCTCTAAAGGTGTCTTATAGACTAAAGTAGAGAGGGATGTGCATGATTGGCAGATCACTTGCTTAGGCAATTGAGTCAATCATGAGATGTCAAGTACCACACCAGATGTTGTTCTTGCACTAGATGCAATAAGTTGATATTGATCCAATCCTGGAAGAACAGTCGGAAGCAGTTTTAGAACATAAGTGAATGTTCTAGGGATATGATAACGGCTGCCTCCTTTAGGAGACGGTTATCACTCCAGGCTTCCAAGGTGACATGGACGACAAGGAGGTTGTCAGAGTTATAGTTCTCCCTCTGACGAGGGGCAGTATTTTGGACAGGTGATCCAAGGCAATACTGAAGGAGGCATGGCACAGGATACTGATTAAGTTCAGTTGACGATACAGTCTAAGAGGTTTGGATTTGGAGTTCATTTATGAACTAGGTCCCATCAGACATCCAGACATTCCAAGACAGGTATTGCTCATTTCGGGAGATGGTTTTCTCCGCGAACTTGAGATATAGAGAGACATAGAAAGAAACATCACAGCGGATCCACTCACTGAGGCTATTTCTCGAACGCAATAGTTTCGCAAACGAGCTTTGTGAGACTGACTAGTAGAGGAGTTGGGTGTTCGGTATCACACGGGCTGTGAGTACGCGACATCGCAATAATTAGCCTTGAGTGCAAGTGGGAGATTGTTGGAGATAGTGCCCTCAGAGTCAATTATTGGATCACAGGCACGTGATTGCAATGATTGAGGGAGGACCTATCCCGGTAGGACAGTCTTGCTCGAGATGATAGTATGCTATCTGGTTTATCTTTATCATCGTGTACTGCTTTAGGTGACCTGACATGTCGCTATTACACGTTGATAGAGCCCCTAGGATTCTTGCTTGACTACCAGCAGTATGATGGCGATCATATACGTGGGAGCTGGTAGTCTATAAGCACATCCTTAAAAGGTCCCTAGTCGTAGGAGTTTCGAGACAGGGCATCGATACTCCATTAGTAGACTAGTGTATACAGTCGAGACCCCGACGAGGGGCGGTGGCCGGTCTCACAAGCCACTGGTGTCAGTTGGTTCACCTAAGATGTATACAGGTGCTCATTGGGTTATGAGTACACCGGACAGGACTCGCCGGAAACCTGCTAGTTGGTCTTATACCAGATGTCAGATAGCAGTTCCCTGGTGACATGTGTACAGGTTAGTTCATCGACCTGAGATCGTCATTTGTCTCGTGTGAGTTCCCACTGTGCTTTGATTACTACCCTACCACGGCTCAAAGGAGTCGTGCAAACAGGTTTTAGTTGGGTACAGTCCCGAGCCACATGGAGGCAGTGAGCGGATCTTCAGGGGTTCGTCTCTCCCGGTATTGGGGGTGAGGTCGCGCTGTGTCTAGGAGAGCCATTACGCAAAGCCCTCGGCCGAGGCAGGAGATTTACTGGTAGGTATTCTAGTAGTATCTCAGGGCGTTCTGGGCTACACTCCGACACGACTTGTACCGCTTTTGGGGGTCTGACTTTTACCAACCCCCTAGGCCCGCCATGCGATACTCATAGACGAACGGACCGGACTGTACGGATATTGTCACTGACAGGCTCAGTAGGGTGTCAGGATGAGTTCGCTCATCGACGTCCCTTTTGGTCAATAGCTGGTGGCCCGTCACGTATTGGCTAATACCTCTGACGTGCTAGTGGTTAAATCCACAGCCATAGTATTGACGAGTCTTTAGAGTCCACCACACTTACAGTTACTCAAGCTTTCGGGCGAAACGCTGTAGAGGCCGTATGGAGATATGGCAGGGTCCGATCAAATACGTGCGGTATTGCACGGATCAGGATCGGACAGTTTTGTACTAGTGGCCGTATAGTTATATGGCAGGGCTTGATCTGATACGTGCGGTATTGCACGGATCAGGATCGAACGGATTTTACTAGCCGGCTTTGGCTTAAGCCGGTCCTAGTTTAGTACAGTGTAGATTTTGTCTCATTGCATTTGTATCCGGTCGGAATACAGATGCGGGTGTGTATGCACAGTATCGGGGTTTTCCTGTAATTTATTACGGGACCAGTTTTCTGGAGTTTCCAGTTTGCATTCCGTTCCGGCCGGTTTTCCTTTGTTCTTTCCCGGCCGGACTTTTCCGATGGAGGGGGTTATTTGCAAGTTTGCAAATAACATTTGTGGAGGGGGTATCTTGCATATTGGTGGCATCATGATAGCTTTTCATGATTATATTCTTTTTCCATCACCTCATTTGCTTTATGTGATTAGAAATGGATGATAAGTTGATGTGAGTTTTGTTATCATGATGCTTTGGATGTGGTCACCATTCTCTTTCTCCTACACTCACCTTCCTCTTGTATTTGGATTCATATTTCATCCCTCCACCATTCTCACTAGATGAGAGATGCTTCACTTGAGAGAAAAAGAATGAGAGAGTTGATCTTTGTTATGTGAGGAATTCTTCATCTCCTTCTTCTTCTTGTTTTGGAAAAATGAAAGCACCATTTTTCCTAACCCCATTCCTCCATCAAGGCAACTACAAACTCCAAATGAGACTAGCATGATCTACTACACATTCTACAGCATATCTTGAGCATGTCGAGTTGCCGGCTTCATGCCCGAGTTGCCTCGGTATCGAGGCGGGAGCCCGTAAAAGACGCAGGCGATGTGGTGCCCTTCCGGCGAGGAGGCGACGATGTGGAGACAAGACTTTCCGCGGGAGATCGGGACGATGATGAGAAGACCGGAGGACTCGGATCACTCGGTATACTTCTCTTCCCATCTCTTGTTAGCTAGTATAGGTTAATGGTTAACGATCCGGGTTTTCATTGTCCGCGGTAGCGCCCGTTTCCAAGTAAGGAAAAATTTTGATTCCGCATTTTGGCCTCGGATTGACGGCCGGGGCTCTGCCGTGGCGCAACAATTACAAGCACTAATTATAATATAAAATAGCTTAAAATTCACAAAAACCCCAATTTCACTTAAAAAGTCATTTTTCCGAAAATCTAGCAAGCACAAATCACCGTTTTAGTGCAAAACTCGATGTATGAACGTATCTAGTGGCCACAATATTCACTAAATATCTTAAATAAGTCATAAAAACAATTCCCATAATTTAATCTCATTAAATTCCATAAACCCCAAAATTCTAGTTTACAAAAAACCTAAATTTTAACAATTTTATAGCAAAAATGAACAAATTACAATCTAGCTTGGATTTTCATGAACTAAAGCATTAAACCACTCAATATAATATTTATAATGACATGAAACCTAAATTTGAATTTTATCTCACAAGAATATAATTATTTAAAAAAACTAGTTTACCAATTATATAATTATCACTTTTAAATCAACAAATATGCAAACTAGCAACTTAAATTGAATTTACCATAACATTAATATGTCAATTATATCACATAAACTAAATCTCACAACACAAAATACCAATTTGAAATCAAACCCCCTCTCTTGAATTTTAAATCATGCACCTAGAACTAATTAAAAACCTAATTAAACAATTAATTAAGCTAACCTAAGTAATTAACAACACATTAAGCAAAAATGTTAGAATTTATACCCAAATAATTTGAAGATCCCACAAGCACACATAGCCCTCCAAATTAGCTTCTAATCACCAAGAACCATAGTAGATATGCTAAGGAAAAATGGGTAGGTCTGGGATTTGGATTTAGCTTTGAATTTGTATGGATTTTGAGGCATTTTGTGGAATTTTTGTAGTGAGAAGAAGAGGGAAAGCAAGGGGGGGGGCTGCTGAATTTTCTTGGGAGGCTCGGCTGATCTTTGAGGGAGGAGAGAGAGAGAGAGGTATATGTGTTGAAATCCCACCAAAGTCAACAAAAGAAAACCATACCATAATAGTTTAATGTTTTCCTTAATCATTTCTTTTCTAATTTGTGTGGAATGGAGTGGGGAAATTGGGGGATGTGCTGCTGAATTCAGCCACATGGGGATGGGGGTGAGTGAGTGTGGGTGTGGGTGTGGGGGAAAAAGATAAATGTTATACCCCAAACAACCATTTACATTAATTTCACCGAAAAAAACCTTTTTCTTCGATATTTTCTAAACCGTTTTGGCAAACGATTTCGTTTCAAAAACCACATGATAAAATTCTATTTAATGTTTTATGATGCACAAAATTTGTTTCAACTCATTCCAATTTGTAATTTTCCCTAATTAAATGTATTAGCGACGGCTTAAAATAATAATAAAATAATTTTTTTTTTCAGAAAATTTGAAATTTCACCGGTGGCTCAATAAACACCAGATATTAGCAATTACATAGCTACAATATGTATATTTAATTTTTATAATAAGATATTTGTATTTTGAGTTTTTACAGAAAACTCCCTTATTTTACCGTTTTTCCGAAATTTCACCGAAACGATTTTCAAAACGTTACAAGAATGAGCCATTCTTTTCTCATTCTCACCTCTCATAATCCAAAAGCCATCATAAAAAAAATAATAATCAAGTATTGTGTGATGGTTTAAGTCAAAATGGCTATATCATTTCATGCACTCATTTTGCATAAATAAACAAGCAAGCAAAGTCTTTGCCATGGAATGATAGCCATTGTCATGATGATGGTCAACTAGTCCAACCTAGTCAACCGGTCAACAAAGTCAACAAGTCAATAAAGTCAACCCCTCAACAACCATATCACTATAATACTTAATTAATATTAATGTTAATAATATTTTTTATTCTCATTAGGGTTAAGCAAAAGTCAATGGTCAACGGCCAACAGTCAATAACCCCAATGAGAATCCTCTGCCTCCGTCTCTCTGTCAACTGTGCATATACACCCGCATCCGCGTTCTGAGGAACACGAATACAAACGAGATACAACCAATCCCAAAACGTACACTAGGATCTGGCTTAAACCAAAGCCTGCTAGTGTTAACTGTCCGGACACTGTACGTGCACAAGTGCACGGATGTGACCGAACCCTGTCGCAAAACCATGCGACCTCTACTCTTTTGCCTAAAGGCGAATAACTTTCTGTGTGGGACTCTAAAGACTCGACACTACGCTGGCAGTGGGTTTAACCACAGACCGCAAGCGGCACTAGCTGTGCGTAATGGTCCCCAGGCAGATGCCGACAAGAATACTGACGAGGTGAAAACCCATCTGAACTCCTACTGAGTCTGAATGTGACAATCTCTGTACAGTCCGGTCTGTTCGTCTGATACATCGCATGGCGGGCCTAGGGGGCAGTAAACGTCAGTTCCCTAATAGCGGTACAAGTCGTGTCGGAGTGAAGCCCAGAACACCCTGAGATAACACTGGAAACCTACCAGTATATCTCGCTTGCCCTGGCCAGGGACTACTCGTGTAATGGCTCTCCTAGACACAGCGCAATGTCAACCCCAATACCGGGAGAGACGAATCCTGTCTAACCGTCACTGCCTCCAAGTGCTTCGGGACTGTACCCAACTACTACCTGTTTGCACGACTCCTTTGAGCCGTGGTAGGGTAGTAATCTAAGTACAGTGGGAACACACTCGAGGCGAAGTGACAGTGTCAAGTCAGCGGACTAAGCTGTACTCATGTCACCTGGGAACTGATAACTGACGATAGGTATAGTACCAACCAACAGTTCCCGACGAGTCCTGTCCAGTGTACTCGTAACCCAATGAGCAGCCGCATACTATCTCCAGTACGAAGTACTAATGGCTGTGGGACAGACCATCTCCCATACTGGGATGAGAAGCGCATACGCTAGTCTACTCCGGAGTATCGATACCCTGTCTCGATAGTCCTGCGACTAGGGACCTGCATAAGGATGTGCTTATAGATTACCCAGCCCCCATTAGTGTGACTGCCATCACAACACTGGTAATCAAGCAAAGATCCTAAGGGCTCCGCTAATGTGTATAGGTGATATACTAAAATAAACACATGTATACATTGAAGTAGAAACAAACCAAGTAGCATACTACTATATTGAGCAAGATTGTCTATACAAGGTGAATATCCCAAGCTTCCATTAAGTAATATACAAATTAGTATGATACAGTAATGGCCTCTAGGGCATATACACTAACAATCTCCCACTTGCACTAAGGCCATGTACTGGCGTATCGAAGACCTATCATCTCGATCAGCCGCTCGAACTGAGTCTGGGGTAAGGCCTTTGTGAGTGGATCAGCAGTGTTGTCTTCCGTAGAAACTCTCCGAACCTCGATCTCTTGGCGACCCACGATCTCCCTGATCAGGTGATACCGCCTCAAGATGTGTCTGGATTTCTGATGGGACCTTGGTTCCTTTGCTAAAGCTATAGCCCCATTGTTGTCGCAATACAGAGGTATTGGATCAACATTGGACGGAACCACCTGAAGTTCAGTTAAGAACTTCCTTATCCAGACAGCTTCTTTTGCGGCATCTGCAGCAGCGATATATTCCGCTTCCATCGTCGAGTCAGCAACGGTTTCCTGTTTGGAACTCTTCCAACACACCGCCCCTCCATTGAGGGTAAAGATATAACCCGACATGGACTTGGAATCATCCTTGTCACTCTAGAAGCTGGAGTCAGCAAAGGCCTCGATCTGGAGGTCTTTTCCGCCATACACCAAGAACATCTCCTTAGTCCTTCTCAGGTACTTGAGAATGTTCTTTACTGCTATCCAGTGTTTCTCCCCAGGGTTTGACTGATACCGACTTACCACACTCAGTGCATAAGCTACATCTGGTCTGGTAAACAACATCGCATACATTATAGAGCCTACCGCAGAAGCGTAGGGTATAATAGACATGCGATCCCTTTCCAAATCAGTCTTGGGAGACATCTCTTTGGAGAGGGTGATCCCGTGACAAGCCGGTAGATTACCGTGCTTGGAATCTTCCATACTGAATCTTTTCAGTATGGTGTCGATGTACCTGGACTGTGAGAGTCCCAGTATCCTCTTGGATCTGTCATGATAGATCCGGATCCCCAGAATGTATGAGGCATCACCCAGGTCTTTCATGGAGAACCTGTGCGACAAGAACCCCTTGACAGATTGTAGCATAGGAATGTTATTTCCTATTAAGAGAATGTCATCCACGTATAAAACGAGGAATACTACAGTTCTCACTACAAATCTACTATAGATGCATGGTTCATCTGAATTTTTGATAAAGCCAAATTCCTTGACCGTCTCATCAAAACAGATGTTCCAACTCTGCGATGCCTGCTTTAGTCTGTAGATGGACTTAAGCAACTTGCACACCTTTCCGCTGCTCCCACTCTGAATGAAACCCTCTGGCTGGTCCATATAAACACACTCCTCTGAATTTCCATTTAGAAAAGCGGTCTTTACGTCCATCTGCCAAATCTCATAATCGTGGAAGGCAGCAATGGCAAGAAGGATCCGAATGGATTTCAGCATAGCTACTGGAGAAAAGGTTTCGTCATAGTCCAAACCAGGTCTTTGACGGAAACCCTTTGCAACCAGTCTAGCTTTATAGGTCTCAACCTGTCCATCTACACCAATCTTCCTTTTGAAGATCCACTTGCATCCTACGGGTTTTACCCCGTCTGGAGCAACGTCCAACGTCCATACTTTGTTGGTGTACATGGACTCCATTTCGGTCCGCATTGCATCCAGCCATTTTACCGAGTCAACGCTCTGAATGGCCTGCTGAAAGCTAGTCGGCTCATCATAATCTATGATGCAATCCTCTCTATCCCCGTCTATGAGAAAACCGTAGTATTTCTCGGGCGGATGAGACTGCCTACTACTCCTGCGGAGCGGCGTAGGAATGTCATGATCATTCGAACCCTCTAGTTCTAATAAGCTTTCAGTAATAGCTCGTGGTTCTGGAATTTCTTCCAGTTCTATTGCACTCCCACTTATCTGATTTTCCATAAACTCAGTTTCCAAGAAGTGGGCATGACGAGAAACATAAATCTTTTGTTCCTCTTCACAATAGAAGAAATATCCCTTGGAGTTCTTTGGATATCCCATAAACTTGCACTGTACTGAGCGTGCCTCGAGCTTGTCCGCATGCTGCTTTTTCACAAAAGCTGGACATCCCCATGTCTTAATGTGATTAAGATAGGGTCTCTTCCCACACCACATCTCATATGGTGTGGTAGCCACAGTCTTAGTTGGAACTCGGTTCAAAAGGTATGCGGCTGATTCTAGTGCATATCCCCAGAATGATCGCGGTAACTCAGCGTTACTCATCATGGACTGTACCATATCCAATAGGGTTCGGTTCCGTCTCTCCGATAACCGTTATGTTGCGGAGTGTATGGAGGAGTAAGCTGAGAGAGAATTCCATTCTCTTTTAAATAGTCCAGGAACTCGGCACTCAAGTATTCACCACCTCGATCCGATCTTAGTGTCTTGATACCTTTGCCGGTTTGTTTTTCTACTTCATTCTTATATTCCTGGAATTTTCCAAAGGCTTCGGACTTATGTTTCATTAAGAAGACATAACCGTACCTTGAAAAGTCATCCGTAAAAGTAATGAAGTAAGAATAACCGCTTCGCGCATGTGTAGACATTGGACCGCACAAGTCGCTGTGTACGAGTCCCAAGAGCTCGCTCGCTCTTACTCCGTGTCCAGTGAATGGAGTCTTTGTCATCTTTCCTTTGAGACAAGATTGACAAGTGGCATACGATTGATATTCGAACGGGTTCAAATATCCTTCTGTATGTAACCTCGTCAACCTTCTCTCATTGATGTGACCCAGTCTACAATGCCATAAGAAAGTCTGATTTATTTCCAGAGACTTTCTTTTGTGTGTATTCTGGACATTGAAAATCTGTGGTTGGTTTAGAACGTATATACCATTGCTTAATGTACCTGATCCAATCAGAACTTGATTAAGGTGAATGTTTACAACATTACTTACAAACGCAAAT
Organism: Agapanthus africanus; assembly: GCA_030015575.1. NCBI lineage: Eukaryota > Viridiplantae > Streptophyta > Magnoliopsida > Asparagales > Amaryllidaceae > Agapanthus > Agapanthus africanus. Next base: position 866,122,480 of record JASDDO010000024.1, on the reverse strand, counting down.
TCATAACCTTCTTTAGAAATCAAAGATACAGAAATGATATTACAAGTTGCGTTGGGTACAAAAAAGCAATTACGTAAAACCAAAACATGTCCATCTGACATTCCCAGGTGATAGTCCCCCACGGCCTTAGCATCCATGCTAGCTCCGTTTGCAACTTTGAGGGTCATGTCACCTGCCTTCAAAACCCTATGATTTCTCAACGCCTGCAAAGAATTACAGATATGAGATCCTGATCCGGTATCCAATACCCAGGAAGTAGAGTTTATCGATAGACAGTTTTCAATAACATACACACCTGAAGCTGAAGCCGCAACTTGCTTCAGATCCTGTATTCTGGCTTTCCAAGCCCTGCAATCTTTCTTCCAGTGCCCACTCTTATGACAGAAAAAGCACTCTTCCTTATCCACAAGCCTTCCCGCTACCTTTGTTGCTTTTGCTTTTCCTTTCGTATCCACTTTACTAACACCGCCCCTTGGTTTGGCAGGGGCTTTCTTCTTCTTTCCCTTGGCTTTCACCTTGGATCTAGAAGAGGAAGATCCTCCTACAAACAAAGTGGATGTTTCCCTACCTTTCTGTAGGGTGCCCTTTGCACTCCTCAGCATGTTGAGGAGTTCTGAAAGTTCAACTTCTTTTTCTTGTAAGTTGAAGTTCAGGATAAACTGGGCGTAAGTGGAAGGAACGGACTGGAGAATCAAGTCCGTATAGAGCTCGTTCTCTAACGTGGTCCTAAGTTCCGCGAGCTCCTCAATGAAGCCAATCATCTTAAGCACGTGTTCCGTTACCGATGATCCGATGGCCAACCTTGCCGAAAATAACATCTTCGACACTTCGTATCTTGCGATACGAGATTGCTCTCCATACAGTTCTTTTGTATGGAGAAATATGGATTCGAGGTCCATATTCTCGTGCCTCCTCTGATGTTCGTTGTCCATAGAGGCAAGCACGAGGCACTTGGCCTTCGCGCTATCGATCTCCCAAGTCTTACGGATTTCCTTATCCGCGACGCTGGAGGTGGGTCCTGGGATAGGGGAGCTTTGGTGGCAAGGAGATATCCCAACTTATCATAAGTGATTGCCATTTTGACATTCCTGAGCCAATCTTTGTAGTTTGGCCCTGTCAGTATGTTTTTATCTAGTAATAACTTAAGTCCGGTCATGATGATTGGTTGCTGCAATTAGGAGAGAGAGAAGAAACACTTTAGCATGATGCTCTTGCAAGTTTAGAGTGGTTTTTAATTTGTCTAAACAGGATGGCTCCCACTGTCTCTCGAATCCTTCCTCAAACCAAAAAGGAAGAATTAGTCAGGATCAATCTCACCGTACAATTCTTGCTTAACCGTTCGGCCAGGCTGGTGTCGGTACTTCGAGGGAGGTTTTCCAACGCTTTCGCGAAGTTCCTTAATTTAAGAACCTCTTTTCCCTAGGGGCGTAGCCCCGCTGACACCTACTAGGTTTATAGCATTGATCGTTAAGTGAGAAATTTCCCGAGGAGTAGCATATACTCACAGTAGGATCGGGATCCAAATATCATTGCGTGACAAAACTGAAGGAATCCTACCAGAATCATCACACTCCAAGTGGTATGCAGCGCTAGCAAGTTTCAGTTCTTTTGAGACTCCCGATGTGGATTTTTGCCCCATGCTCTTATGACCTTGACTTTGGCCAACAAATCATAAGCCACATGTCAAGTTCTACCCGTCATTCTCCAGGTTAATTTGAGCCCACCCGCACATACCCTTGACTTTGGCCAACAAGGTAGAACGACTGCCCCAAACCAACACATCTATCTATGCTGTACATGAATACCCAATAGCTACCAATCACTATGCCTTCACTTTGGCCAACAAACATAGCTTGAATACTATTGACCATCCATGTGAAACGACGGAGGGCTATGAATGGTTTTGGCGAAACCGTGAACGTAGTGAACTTGATATAATCGATGGAACAAGATAGCTTTTAAAAGGAGTGGCTTAAGCTCCGCATTTAAAAGTTATTTTCAAAAGAAACCGAGTGGTTTTGAAAGTGTTCCAACGACTTTTACTTGGTTTATTTTTTCTTGCATTAGTTCTTTTAATGCGTCCCATCATTTAATCCTACCATTGCAGAAAACAACCAAAATATGACGTACGCTTATGCCATTCGCATTCGCCACGGGGCCCCGTCATTACCCGTTAGGTTACTTAACTAACGACAGAGCGGGGGCTGGGCTAGCGCGGCTGCAAAACATAAGCAACGCCTAAATAATATCATATATAAATATATTGCAATGATAGCCATTTCAGATCACAGATGAACACATTGGATATACTAGGAATCCGCAATTCGTACGAGCCTGTAACGAAAAGCGGATTACACGGCCGCGATGAATAGCCAATACCCCACCCTAGACCCCTACGGGTGCGGCAAACTACCCGCCAAATATCCGAAGTGGAGCAACCTCCCTCAACGACGTGAGTAGGCCACTCGGCACTTCGAGATAACCGGTAGTTTATGCACCGCACCTTGGGTCTATCCTAGGAGCAAAAACATTAAAAAGAAATTATACAATGACGGCTACAACCCCGACCCGGTTGTGCGGCCAAAAATAATATTACATCAATTTACATATTACATGAATTGAAAGAAAAGAAAACTCTCGTCTCACAACCCCCGGCTATTCATCCGCGACAATCCAAAGAATTCATATACGCATACCATCAATCATTACAGATCACAGATATGTATAACCCCCACTAATCGACGTATAGCGATTAGCGGACATTCAATACATATAACACATCACAGATGTAAACCCGTTAGCCTTAGTCTTTAGAAGTTCGATAAAAATACGGATTTTCAAGCCCCAAAAACTAATTTTTCTTTCTGGAAAATCTGGGCTGAAAAGACATATTGTAAAAATCCCAAAATAAATCCAGAAGCACTCTGCAAGAAACATTTTCCCCGACCGAGTCAACTCGGGCATGCTCCCGCCGCGTTTCCACGGCGCTTTGACTGATTCAGTGGACGAAATTTCTTGGGTGCTTAACAAAAAGCCTGAGCCGATTTTTAAGATAAGATTTATCAATTTTTGGACAGAATAAAAATTCGGCAGAAACTTCATTTTCCGGGTTCGTTTCGCGACTTTTTCTTTGATCGAACTTCTACTTACTTTGCTAACATGTTAGATAGTGTTTAACTAGGCTCTGATACCACTGTAAGTCCATGCTACCCTTCCTCGGTATTTACGGGGTTGCGGAAGTGGTGAAAAACGATTTTCAAGAGGGTGGTAACATGGACTACCAATACGGATCTTTGTTAAATGACTAACTAACAACCTAACAAGAGTTTACCTACTCGGTTAGGGGGCTATACCTTTCTTGAACTCCTTCGTCTTCAACTTCTCCCGGTGTACGGATCGGCCTCAGCTCGTCGTCTCCTTGCACCGAAGATGGATCCACCCGAAAGCTTCTACCTTTGGTTTCTTCTTCGATCTTTGAAGAAACTAGATCACTTGGCTTGCTAGGCCTTATGAACTAGAATGAGTAGAGGAATGTTTTGGTGTTTTTTTTTATCTCTAAGGCAATGAGTCTCAATACATGAGAATGGTTTGCCTTGAGCTAGAGAGAGCAAGAGGAAGAGGGAGAGCTTGAGAATGAGAGAGCTCAAGAGAGAGAAAGAAAATGAAAGAATGAGCCATTCTTTTCTCATTCTCACCTCTCATAATCCAAAAGCCATCATAACAAAAATAATAATCAAGTATTGTGTGATGGTTTAAGTCAAAATGGCTATATCATTTCATGCACTCATTTTGCATAAATAAACAAGCAAGCAAAAGTCTTTGCCATGGAATGATAGCCATTGTCATGATGATGGTCAATTAGTCCAACCAAGTCAACCGGTCAACAAAGTCAACAAGTCAACAAAGTCAACCCCTCAACAACCATGTCACTATAATACTTAATTAATATTAATGTTAATAATATTTCTTATTCTCATTAAGGTTAAGCAAAAGTCAATGGTCAACGGTCAACAGTCAATAACCCCAATGAGAATCCTCTGCCTCCGTCTCTCTGTCAACTGTGCATATACACCCGCATCCGCGTTCCGAGAAACACGAATACAAACGAGATAAAACCAATCCCAAAACGTACACTAGGATCTGGCTTAAACCAAAGCCTGCTAGTGTTAACTGTCCGGACACTGTACGTGCACAAGTGCACGGATGTGACCGAACCCTGTCGCAAAACCATGCGACCTGTCGCAAAACCATGCGGCCTCTACTCTTTTGCCTAAAGGCGAATAGCTTTCTGTGTGGGACTCTAAAGACTCGACACTACGCTGGCAGTGGGTTTAATCACAGACCGCAAGCGGCACTAGCTGTGCGTAAAGGTCCCCGGGTAGATGCCGACAAGAAGACTGACGAGGTGAAAACCCATCTGAACTCCTACTGAGTCTGAATGTGACAATCTCTGTACAGTCCGGTCTGTTCATATGATACATCGCATGGCGGGCCTAGGGGGCGGTAAACGTCAGTCCCTTAATAGAGGTACAAGTCGTGTCGGAGTGAAGCCCAGAACACCCTGAGATAACACTGGAAACCTACCAGTATATCTCGCTTGCCCTGGCCAGGGACTACTCGTGTAATGGCTCTCTTAGACACAGCGCGATGTCAACCCCCAATACCGGGAGAGACGAATCCTGTCTAACCGTCACTGCCTCCAAGTGCTTCGGGACTGTACCCAACTACTACCTGTTTGCACGACTCCTTTGAGCCGTGGTAGGGTAGTAATCTAAGTACAGTAGGAACACACTCGAGGCGAAGTGACAGTGTCAAATCAGCGGACTAAGCTGTACTCATGTCACCTGGGAACTGATAACTGACGATAGGTATAGTACCAACCAACAGTTCCCGACGAGTCCTGTCCAGTGTACTCGTAACCCAACGAGCACCCGCATACTATCTCCAGTACGACGTACTGATGGCTGTGGGACAGACCATCTCCCACACTGGGATGAGAAGCGCATACGCTAGTCTACTCCGGAGTATCGATGCCCTGTCTCGATAGTCCTGCGACTAGGGACCTGCATAAGGATGTGCTTATAGATTACCCAGCCCCCAATAGTGTGACTGCCATCACAACGCTGGTAATCAAGCAAAGATCCTTAGGGCTCCGCTAATATGTATAGGTGATATACTAAAATAAACACATGTACACATTGAAGCAGAAACAAACCAAGTAGCATACTACTATATTGAGCAAGATTGTCTATACAAGGGGAATATCCCAAGCTTCCATTAAGTAATATACAAACTAGTATGATACAGTAATGGCCCCTAGGGCATATACACTAACAGCAAGCCACCACTGGGTTGTTCTTTGGGACTATGCTCCCACCAATGAGCTTCAACGCCCCACTGCCGTCGCAAGAAGCTCCGAAGAAGTCGGTCTTTGATCGGCTTACAGCTACCGCGGCCCCTCTTAACGGGTCACCCAAATCCAACGCCTCGGTCTTTAACAGACTGGGTCAAAACTCCAATGGGCCTGTGACGAAGCCTGCAATACCTGAGGGGGTTATCCCGAAACGGATAGCCATTCCTGTTCCAACAAACGAAATCATCAGGGAGTCTTCTCCTACTAAGAGATTGGTCTTCGCTAGACTGTCTGTTCCGACTCCCGTTTCGGGAGAGATCACCAAACCTGCTTCCCCTGTCCAAGGGTCAGTCTTCGACAGATTGGGCGCTTCTTCTCCCCGGACGTCAGTCTTCAAGAGGCTGGCACCGGTAAAAACCCTTCACCAGAGCAGGGGGCATAATGAAGCCACCCCCATAGCTGAGCCAATACCGTCTGCAAGGCATGCTCGATGTCGCCACTGGCGCCGAGTGAGGAAAGCTGGGGCCAATTCCCCTTTCGGACTGACTCCACCAACTCCGATGGTGGAAATTGATGCTACTGTTCCAACTGGGAACAACTTTGAACCACTTAGGAGGGTGCGCAAGAACTCTCCGACGGCCATGCTAAAAAGATCTCCTCCACCTATGGAGAACGCTACAAAGGCAAAGCTGGGACAGCCCCCTCAGCGGCTGTCCTCTAAAATTCACAAGGTCTGGTGACAGGTCCAAGACACGGTGATCAACCAATACTACTCCCGCCGACCAAAAAAGATGAAATTTCGGCAAGAGAAGGACCACCCTGTCGTACCACAGAAGGTGTCGTCTACTTGGGTGCCCGCTGCAACGACCCCCTCAACTTCAATCATCCATAAAAAGAGGAGGCCGGAGAAAGTCCCTGTGTCCATGACAAAGCTCAAAGGCACTGAATCGAAACCCCCAACTCTGAGGGCATGATAGTGCATACTGTTTATATGGCTTCCGGAAAAGAGGAAAGTCGTGCTTCTACGGGTCACCGACCACTCACCCGATCGGTAACAAAAGCTCAGGAGCAACAATAGAAGCTCCAGTAGATGTTAACGAAGATGGCTGCACTCACGGGACATAAGGAAAGCCCCGAAGCATCGTCAGATCAGCGCCAGGAATAGGAAACCGATGCCGAGTTCCTCCGGAGGATGTTAGAAAAGAAAGATCAAGAGGCAGCGGAACAAGCGGCCAATATAAAACAAATGTTGCTATTGTTCCAGGATATGGTGGGCATGATGATCTAGTCAAACCCTCCAGCCGAAAATCCGCCAATAATAATCGAAGACGACAAAGGAGAGACGTCAAACCCTCTTCCGGCCTTTTCAGCAGCAAAGGAGAAAACAATCTCGAAAGCTGCGCTCGATGATTATATAGCTCAACAGATACGAGCTCATCAAGCGAACGAAGCTGCTGGCCAAGTCGTCAGAACGGGGCGACCATATCCCAGCTGGTATGATCAAATTAAGTACCCGCCAGGATACGCAATCCCTAAATTTCATGTATATAAGGGGACAGGCAACCCCCACCAGCATGTCGCCCAGTTTAGTGCTCTGTGCGGCAACACTGGAGGTGACGATAAGCTACTGCTTCGCCAATTCGTCGGCAGCTTGGCGGAGACGGCGTTCGAATGGTATTCAGAGCTTCCCAACAATTCCGTCAAAACTTTTACGGAGATGGAGTTGCTATTCACCCAGCGTTTCGCAAGCGCTAGCGAACGCACCCCAATCACGGCATTGATCAATGCCAGGGTGAATCCTGGAGAAACATGGGTTTAGTACGCGATACGATGACAGAACTTATGGTCGAAGTGCGAACAGCGTATAGAAGAGGCGCCTGCAGTAGGCATGTTTGTGGGAACCCTCGATCCGCAGGCGACCATCTCCCAGTTTATGATGTTCTTCAAGCCGACCACTTTCCAGGCCTTGATCGACAAGCTGGCCCAAATGGACCAGATGGGCCAGAGGCCTTCCTCTTAAAGACGGAGCCTCGAAATGAAAAGGGGAAAGGGAAAGCGACCTTTGTCGCCAATGCTCAGCAACAGCCCAGTGGTCCAAAATCAGCTGATCGCCAAAACGACAGACAACGATTTATCAACGAAAATTTAAAGCGTCCTTACTCATTCCCGCGGAGAAAACAAAGAGACTGTTCGAACTGGCGATACGCAACAGGCTCATCAATCTGCCGGATCCGAGACGTCCATTGCAGCCCAGTGATATCAATAATCCCAATTATTGCCCCTATCACCGAGTAGTAGGCCATCCAATCGAAAATTTCTTCGTCTTCAAAGGCTGGATTGAGGACCAATACCAACAGGGAAAATTCGCGTTGTCCGAGAATTGGAAAGTAAGCCCGCCCCAGCCGCACGCTCTTAAAAAGGTGGACACGCCGGGGCATCATGCTCATTTATAGAAGAAGCTCCATGGGAGGTCGCTCTTTCAGCCAAAACAAAAAGAATGCTGAAGGATCTTCAAACATGCCCGGCGATCAGGTGGAAAAGTCCGCTGGAACCCGAGGTTATTAAGGGAATGCTGAATCCGCGCCCGGCACCAAGAATTGGTAACGATGGGCAAAACGCCCAGGCCCAGTCGTCAAAATCTTCGAAAAGGAAGAAGAAGACCGAAAAGCCCGTGAAACCGGATGACAAGCGCACGGACCTGCAAAAACACATTGACGCGCTGGAGGAATACAACCAGAAGGCTCGGACCCCAATCACGTTGGATGAATTCTTTAAGCATGTTCTTCAGAATAAAGCCGATGACGCTGATGAAGGAGACAATTCTTCAGAAGAGCCCGAGGATTACGTGGCAAGATGCCACATGATCTCTCACTCATCAATAAATGGCAAAGAAGCTCCCGATGCAAAGAAACTGGGGGCAGATCCAGAACCGGAACCAAAATCCCTGGAGCCATCGGACGAATTGATTGACAGACTGCTGAGCGAAGCTCTTCAGAAAAGCAAATCTGACCGAGAGCGTGAAACGGCCATATATGAAAGGGCCAAACGTTGGCGTCGCATTGAAGAAGCTCCGGTATTGAGAAGTCATAGAGTATCCCTACCGGATAGAACTACTTCTGCCACCAGCAAAAGCAAATTTAAGTCAAGGAAGCGATTCGCCAAAGCCATGTCAATGGGAATGAAGCTGCCACCCTCTGAAGGAAACACTCCTGGTGGGATACACTTTGACGAAGATGATATACATCCAAATTACTGTTTATACCATCAGAAGATTGCGAACCCTACTGAAGAGTGCAACGCCTTTAAAAACTGGTGGCAGGGGTACGTTGCCCACCGACAACAGTTCAAGCGAATGAAACCAAAAACTCGTCGGGAGCAGAGAAGCACGATAGATGAGCGTAAAAGAACTGCCGGTAACTGTCACATGGTCGATTTTGGGATATCGCAAGTTCTCACCTTCGGAAGCGATTCTGACGAGGAAATAGCCCTCGGCCCTCTCTTCAAAGAACCCACCTGCGAAGCAGAAGAGACAAAAAACTGCGAGAATATTCAGCTGCGCAATCGTACGCTACCCGAAAATAATCTCGGACCCACAAGCAAAGGAGCGAACAAAAAGGATAAGGGGAAAGAAAAAGTCCCTGAAGATATCGCCCTCAATGACCGAGTCGTCGAAGAGCTGGCAGCCAAGAACCCGCCAAAGAAAAGCAAGGTGGATTACAATGTTCTGGCACACTTGAGAAAGATACCCTCGCAACTGAGCATTCTCGATGCCCTTCTGCTATCTAAAGAGGCGAGAGATTCTTTGATCAAGGCACTACAAGAGCCCGAGCAATTCCAAGCTTTCCTTGCCGAAGAAAAGATGAAGGACGAGTTGGAAGAAGTGCACACTGCTGACGTCACTTTCGGCGACGAAGATCTCCTCCTCGGAACATGCGAGCATAACCGTCCCCTATATGTCACCAGATACTGTCATGACATCAAGATAGGGAAGATTCTAGTTGACAACGGGTCCTCTGTCAATCTCCTAAATGTGAGGGTACTAAAAGAAATTTGCATAAGCGTGCAACACCTCGCTCGAGATAAAATCACTATCTCCAGATTCGACTCCCGGTCATCGCGGACGCTCGGGTCTGTAATTCTGATGTTACGCTTTGGGTTGCTCATCACTGACATCAAGTTTCACGTCATTGATGCCAAGACTTGCTACAACACTTTGCTCGGCAGGCCTTGGTTACACGAGTACAACATCATCCCTTCTACACAACATCAGTGTATGAAGTATTTCAAGGATGCTCTTGAGTATACCGTGATAGGGGAGCTGAACCCATTCTCCGTGAATGAAGTCCGAAAATACGAAGATGCAAAATACTTCTTGCCAGACTTCGAAGACACGGAAAGGTGCCATAAGCCGAAGAATAAGCAGAAAGCTATCACCACTATTCCGGTCGTTGGGAGCGATACCGAATAGGAGGAAGAGATAATCTATTCAGGACTGCCCCAATGCAACAAGCTAGGACCATCCACCCCTATGTTGGTCTTCGACAGCGACTCTGAAGATGAGGTCAATATAGTATTTTCTGTTCGGCCGTCAATATAAGCCTTCACTGGCGAAGAACGAAGTTTGCAGATCGCCATGGTTCCGCGGCAACACTACAAAGAGCTCGACGTACTTGATACCTATAGTGTGCAAGAGCTTCAGACGTTCTACATCCCTCCCAGGCGAAAAGATGAAAAGGTTATCCTCTTTTATCGATCTGCGGAAACCAAAGTGGAGAAAGAAATCTGGCGTGGTGCAGATTCTACACTTGACAGGCTCTAGCCCATCCGTCTGCCCAAATACTATACGGAAGGATTAAAAAGGCTGTTGAGGCGCCAAGGCGTACCCTTCAAACAGACTGCTCGACAAGCTCGGTTCTCCAACAGGATCTGGAACGTTCCCGGAACTCAGCGAAAATTGCCCAACGGGAGAATGGAAACGATTGGGCTTGTATATGTTCAATCCAAGAAACGGGAGCGATTCCATGGCTGCTACGTTATACATGACTTTGATGAAGAGGGAGATGCTTTGTTAGAAGACACTAACCCTGAACCAAAACGAGGTCCCGCCGTAAAAATGCCAAGCCCGTCGTTTGAAAAACAGATGGACAAGATAATAAGGGAAGCGGGTCAAAAGGCCCGGGAGGACCACAACCGTGAAATGTCCATTTACGAGAAAGCCAGGACGCAGCGCCTCCTTCAGCAGGATAAGAAGAATGACGATGCCCTTCGTCGCCAGCCCGTTGTACAGAAGACCCGACATAGAGGCAAAAAAAAACTAAAGAATGGATAAAATGTCCGACAGCGGCAAAGCAGGTCCAAGAAGCCATACTATCGAGAATTGAGCAGCCGGGATTCGTCGCTTATAAAGAAGATGGGTCGAGCATATTCTTTTCCCCAAGACAAGACAAGGAAGATATTCGATCTTGTTATGAAACATCAGATGATTACTCTCCCGGAGTCCAAGCACCCCGAACAAGCAAGTGAGGTTCATCATCCAGACTATTTCTCCTATCACCGAGTGATAGGACATTCTCTCGAAGACTGCTTCACATTCAAAAACTGGGTTGAAAACCAGTATCAGCGAGGCAAGTTCGCTTTATCCAACAGTTGGAGGGTAACCCCGCCACAGAAGCATGAACCGAAAACCACGTATGCAGCGAGAGTAGAGCCGGATCAACATCGGTTTTGGAAGCGATCTCGTACTTGTCACACGATAACGCTGTCAATAGAAGGAATACGCGAGGATACGGCTGACCTCCCTTGGTGCTTCGAAAATGATGATGATGAAGTGATCTCAGAGTTTACACCGGCGCCAAAAGAGCTGGAAGATGGGAGACATACTACTGCAGATAACCTCAGAAAAATCGACTTGGGAACGGCAAACAACCCATGGACGACGTTCGTCAGTGAGCAGTTTTCTGAAGAAAAGGTGGCTACGCTCAAAGACGTTCTCATGCAGTATAAAGATTGCATTGCATGGAACTACTTCGAGATGCCGGGACTAAATCCAGAAATCGCTGTGCATAAATTGGCGATATCTCCGGATGTTAAGCCGATCAAACAAACGCCGAGAAGAATGCGGCTCGAAATTGAAATGAGCATCAACGCCGAGGTCAAGAAGCTAATCGACTCCGGCTTCATCCAATAGGTTTAGTACCCTAACTGGATCGCCAACATTGTCCCAGTGATGAAGAAAAATAGGACGGTACACATCTGCATAGACTTTCGAGACCTCAACAAAGCCTGCCCAAAGGATGACTTCCCAGTACCGGTTACTGAGCTGATGATAGACAACATGTCCACTCATGAAGTTTTCTCCTTCATGGACGGTTCATCAGGGTACAATCAAATTAAGGTGCATCTCGAAGACCAGAAGCATACCGCTTTCCGGACTCCTCTGGGCATATTCTGCTATAAAGTGATGCCTTTCGGTCTGAAGAACGCTAGCGCCACCTATCAGAGGGCCATGATGAAGATTTTCGATGACCTCATACACGAAATCGTCGAGTGCTATATTGACGACCACATGGTAAAAAGCAAATCGCACGAGGAGCATTGGGAGCATCTGAAGATAGTGTTCCAACGTTTTCAGAAATACAACCTGAACATGAACGCTCTCAAATGTGCGTTCGGAGTTTCCTCAGGAAAGTTCCTGGGATTCATTGTACGACACCGGGGCATCAAAATAGACCCATCAAAGATCAAGAAGATTATGGAAATGCCTCCGCCAAGAATTCTTAAGGAACTGCGGTCCTTCCAAGGAAAGCTCGCGTATATCCGGTGGTTCATAGCTAATCTCTCCGGCAAATGCCGCCCCTATAGCCATTTAATGAAGAAGGGGACCCCTTTCGTCTAGGATCACAAATTCCAAAGCGCTCTAGACGAAATCAAGCAATACTTGCAGAATCCGCCAGTACTGACCGCTCCGGTCAAGAGAAAGCCCCTCATCTTATACACAACAGCTCTCGAAGGTTCTTTAGGTGCGTTATGGGCACAGGAGAATGACCAAGGGAAAGAGAGAGCCCTTTACTATTTAAGTCGAGTTGTCCTGGGGGTAGAAAACAACTACCCCCCCATCGAAAAACACTGCCTGGCGTTAATCTTCGTGATAACGAAGCTCAGACACTATGCGTTGGCACATGAGGTCCACCTCATATCGAAAGTGGATCCTCTCAAATATTTGATGTCGAGAGCCATACTAACAGGTCGACTCGCTAAATGGGCTCTTCTCTTGATGGAGTTCTCGATAACTTATCGTCCCCTTAAGGCAGTGAAAGGCCAGGCCATCGCCGACTTCCTCGCTGAGCATCCGATACCTGCCGATTCACCCCTAAATTGCGAATTGCCAGATGAGCACGCTTTTGACACGATCGACGGGGGGAGAAGAGAGAATGATACCTGATCGCACGCTTTCGGCGTGTCGGAGTTCAAAGTTCTAAAGTTATAACCGCGATCAGGACGGTGTCGCTTTGCAGCTAGCCGGTTGAGCACGGGTCGATCCGCAGGGAGATGGTTGTATGTCCGTTCGTGTTTTAGATGAGTCAATGAATAATTGTATATATGTGTTCAGTTCTATCCTAAGTGTTCGTATTTATGTTGAGGTAAGCTTGTTAAGGTTAAGGTCGGTTAGTAGAGTTAGGATTAGTCTTGTGCTTTTCATTTGCCATTCTTAAAACGATGTTGGGATAATCGAAAGTAGCGGGGATTAGGAGGACATAGGAATGGGATTTGCGAGTTTAAGCGAGATTTCCAACGCTAAATCCATTGCCCCTTGTCCGTTCGCTAAATACACTTATTTCCAACCCTCGGCCAAACACCCACAACCATGTATCCAATTAAGTCACAACTACAAGTCACGTTGTAGTGCGCTTAAAGGACTTCTCGACTTAGGTCGCGGCTATATTCACGTATAGCGCGCCTAAGTGAGAGAGTTACGTTTGTTTGGTTGGGTTTCGTTTCAAGATGTTTGGCGAAGAGAAGTACAAGGGATTTTTCCGTCCCTCATACCACCTTCCTTAGCCTTAACAAGTGAAGTTATTCACACATGGTAAATGAAAATAAAACAAAAAAAGAAGGAAGAAAAGAGAGAAAAGGAAAATACGGTTTTACAAATGGTGCAAGCTAACTCTTGGGTCCTCACCTTAGCAAGGAACTCCGTTGAGTATCATCGCTTGAAAATAATACGGAAAAGAGAAGAGAAGGAAAATAAAACAAGCAAAGAAATATCAAAAACTACTTAACAACAAGAATAAAAGTTACACTAGAAATTAAAATACAATGCAAGAAATAAAATTACAAGATAATAAAAATAACCCTCATCTTCATTTCATCATCCACTCAATGCTCTCACTACATTTTAATGGAAGAAAACATGAAGAAGAAGAAGCTAACTAAACTAAACTAATCCCTAACAAAAAGAAGCATAAGAAGAAGACCTTTGGCTTGGCACAAAACTGGGCTATTTATAGGCTGAGTACTGAAACCCTAGGGCAAGATTCTGAGCCCAAATTAAATGTCCAAACTACCCCCAAAATCCGAGTTGACACTAAGTCAACTCGGCCGCGGATCCGCCGTGAATCGGCCATTTTGGCCGCGGATCCGCGCTTCTTTGAGGGAGTTGGGTTATCGTTTTTTCTGGGTTTTCTTGTGTTGCTCTCTTATGTTGTTCTACATGCTCCAAATTGCAAATTGCCTTCACAATTTCTTCAGATCTGCAACAGTCCAAAAATAGCTTCACTTTTGATTGATTTGACCTTTCTCCCTTGAGCTCTGCGCACCCATTGAATCATGCGCTGTCCCTCTCGTGCTTTGTGCATGTCCGAGACACGAATGACCACTGTCATTTGTCTTGTCTTAGGAACTGGTACGCGGCACTGGACGGATACAGATGACTGGAACCCGGCTTTTATCTGTTGACAACAGATGTTCTGTATTTTGGCGTAACAGTGGACATTTTGTATCATTTGCGTTATTTTGGACTAGGAACCTGTAGCCTGTAAATATGTAGCAAACACGGATTCAAAGCACCTGCCTATAAACAAACGAGCATAAGAATGGGCGGTATTAAATGCAATATTCTAGTATGAACAAATACCCCCAAACTTAACTTTTGCTCGTCCCGAGAAAAACCAATTATTCACAAAAAGTCCTAACCTCACTTTCGCAGGGAGCGCGATTGCACTGAGCTCGTGCAACAAGCCGTTAAACCTCTAGGTGTCCCTAGTAGGAGGAATGTTGTCTTGATTGAAAGAATTAAAGTTAACCGCAATCAGGATGGTGTCGCTATGCAGCTAGCCGGTTGAGCACGGGTCGATCCACAGGGAGACGGTTGTATGTCCTTTCTTGTTTTAGACGAGTCAATAAAGAATAAGTATGAGTTTGTTCAATCTAACCTATGTGTATTATTTGCAAGTATAAAGTTGTTAAGAAAAAGATACGAAATTGTAAGCTAAAGAAATCCGTACTCAGAACCTTTGAGCCGAGTCTTGACCAATTGAAGCTAGAGCAATCGGCAACAACATGGATTAGGAGATTTAAGCGCAGTATTCGTGGAATCCGGCTTATTTACCCTTGTCCTTCCGTTCTTGTCTCTTGCTTTCGCCTCCGGCCAAACCGAACGCAACCGGTCGCGGTTAGGAATCACCGTTACCTTGTTAAGGTAGGGTGCTTAACGGAGCGCTTGCGTATGGTTTGGGCGGAGATCAATGGAAAATAACGGGAAAAGGAAATGAGCAAGGAAATGTTAACTTACAATATCGTATTAATTCTTAACAACAACAATAATTACAACCATTCACAAAAAGAACCAAAAAGAGCAAAAGAAAAGAACAAAGAAAAGAAAAGATTACAAGTAAGTAAGTGCATGAATTTAAATTGCAAGAAAGTAAAGCATGAATGTAAAGCAAGTAATAAAAAGCAAGAAAGAAAGAACTAGAAACTAGAACTCAAGACGAGCATGGGATCAATAGCCAACCCTTAAACTTGCAAGCTCAATCAAGAGGTTGCAAGATCAAGAGAAGGGTAGAGAACGCATGTGAAATGAAGCGCTAATTCCATAAGAAAATACGACCCTTGAGATCAATAACTAACCCTTAACCTTTCAAGCTCAATGAAGAGGTTGAAAGATCAAGAGGAAGCAAAGATCAAGAAAATACGACCCTTGTGTTGACATTGAGCTTTGTGCATGACATGACAATCGATTTGCCATTTTGTCCCTTAACTGGTATGTGGCAACACACGGATAGAGAGCGAAGACCGTGTTTTATCTGTTGTTGGCAGTAATCCGGAATTTGTCGTACTTTTCCATGGATTTCACTGTTTAGAGTTGAGAACCAGTATTCTGCAAATATGTAGCAAACACTTATTAAAAGCACCTGCCTATAAATAAACGAGCGTAAGAATGGGCGGTAGAAAATGCAATATTCTGGTATGAACAAATACCCCCAAACTTAACTTTTGCTCGTCCCGAGAAAAACCAATTATTCACAAAAAAGTCCTAACCGCACTTTCGCAGGGAACGCGATTGCACTGAGCGCGTGCAACAAGCCGTTAAACCTCTAGGTGTCCCTAGTAGGAGGAGTGTTGTCTCCTGAGGGTTTTCAGCGGATACTACCCACAAAATCCCGTCAAGCTAGTGTCATAAGTTAACGTCGATCCTACTCCTATAGTTTAGTATTTACGTTAGAAATTCTATCATCCTAAGTTAGAAATATCCAACCCTTATGTTTCACACCTCCTATCTGTTTTAACTTTAGATCCTATACGTTCCAAAAAAGTTTAGAAAGATGTTGGTTCTCCTGAGTTTTCCTTCTAAAGTGCGGCCTCAAATCAGGGATTTTTATCAACTTTTCAGAAAACACAAGTCTTGTTCTTTATTTCTATCTCTTATCCAAACATCAATTGTATACCCCTACGTGTGTGTATATTTGCACCCCTACACTCAAGAATTCAATTCAAGCAATAATACCCTTGCCTTAATACCTAATACTACTTCTTTTCATTTAATGATGGACGGTGTTGCTCACACACCTTTCATACGACTATTAATGCTTCTTGAGGCACTAACGGCCGATTACTGAATGTGTGAGCTTAAAAGCGTAAATAGCAGTTTTCAGGTCTTGACTTTATTCTATTTTTCTTTTTCTTTTTCTTTTTCTTTTTCTTTTTCTTTTTCTTTTTCAAGGCCGGATATATTTTTCAACATGCTCTTTTGGTGTTTAGCTTTAAATACCGTTTTTTCTTTCATACTAGGCTTTCAGGCAAGAGTATTTCTAGGTATCCTCTACTATCCCAAGTTTCAAGGTGCGTGTAAGTGCAGTTTGTAGGGTATATACTTTCTAAATTTGAACTCAAGAAAAGAAACTATTTTTCAGACTTATCCTTCAGTAGAGCTTCAATACTTTCCCTTCATCTTGATTTAACTCAAGAACTGAACTCAAGATTACCTATTTCTCAAAAAAACTGTAAGGACATATAATCACCAAGTTTAAACAGAATGAGGGTTATTTTTAGGATTTTCAATTCCTAAGCCTAGAATTTAGTTATTTCTAACATATCAACTAAACTTTCAGAATAAAAATCTAAGTTACCCTATTAGCTAACTTGACGACAAAGTTTTTATATTTTTTAGAAAATTTTCAATTTTTGTGGGTTTTTAATAAGGTATGCAAATGCAAAATATACAAATGAATGCGAAGGAAGAAAGCTTACCGAGCACACCCCCAAACTTAAACTTGACAGTGCCCTCACTGTCAGGCTACACCAAGAGGGTCAAAAATGTCGGCGCTCCCAAATTATATACAAAACAAAAAGGAAAAAAAATATATATACAAAAAAAGGGTTCCTCCCCAAACTTAAGTAGAACAGTGTTTCCACTGTTTAAGCGGTGAAGTTCAGGATTAGGGGGGAAAGAACAGTATCAAGCTATACAAGGCCTTACACAGGCCAAAAGTTAGTGCCAACCATTCAAAGATTTTATCTCTATAATGTGCTGGTTGGTGAAAGAAGGCGTAAAGAAAAGAGATGGAGAATACACGAGACCGTATGGAGATAGAAGTGGTATACGGTCTCGGTATATAAGAGGAAGAAGAATGGCGGAAGGGAAAAAGAAGTAGAATACGAACTTGAGGGTGCAAATGGAGTAAATAGATTAGCACAATTTGTGATGACCGATGTGTGAAAAGCGATTGTGCTAATATATTTACCCGTCGAGAAATGGGGTCAAATCCCTCAAGATTCGTGAGAAACCATGGGTACGCCGAACTTGGTAAAACAGACATATGAAATGAGAGCGAGACGGGTTCTTGCAAGGTCGGAACGATGGAAAGGATGGAGGGAATTGGTTGAGGAAGGTTATCGGTTAAAGGTTCAGGAGGGTGTACACAGTCAGTGGAAGGGATAGGATGAATTGGAAAATCCGACTCATCAATTATAACTGGTTCATCCTCAAAACTATCCTCAGAATTCTCCTCAAAGTTAAGCTCATCCATGCCTTTATCATTAATATTAAGACGCATATGAAGTTTGGGAAAAACATTTAATGACTCGGGATGATGATTTGAAGAGAAAAACACAGCCAAATCTATGGGTTCATCATCCAAAATATTCCCAGCGTCAATATCCTCAATCAAGTGAAAATCTATATTCTCAGACACCTCATCAAAAGCATGGATTTCAATCAATTCAGGTTCTAAGATGGAGGTGTAGAG
Organism: Agapanthus africanus; assembly: GCA_030015575.1. Taxonomy (NCBI): domain Eukaryota; kingdom Viridiplantae; phylum Streptophyta; class Magnoliopsida; order Asparagales; family Amaryllidaceae; genus Agapanthus; species Agapanthus africanus. Next base: position 866,104,381 of record JASDDO010000024.1, on the reverse strand, counting down.
GTCAAAAGGTTTTGGTGTGGTTTCACTTGGGAATGTCCCTTCACAGTCGGGTACATCAAACACTACGAAGTCGCACAACTCATTAAACATTCTATCTTCAACTGATACTTCATTTGGGATACTAGATAGATTTTCAAAACAGGAGTTGTGGGATTCAATTTGGGATGGGTAGGTTTGATTTGGAAGGAGGTACATCTCACTCTCTCTACTCAAATTCTCAGCCTGTCCTACCGCCTCATCATACATTGGAAAATTTGGAGCTAGCTGGAAACTAGCTACCGGGTCAGTAGGTTGTATGAGAGCGGCCATGGACGCATTCAAATCCATCATCTGTTGGCTTGACGCTACCCTAAAATCTTCCAACGACTGTTCCAGACTAGACATGGGTTGTGAAGGGGTTTCAGTAAAAGATTCAAAGTTGTTTGGATACTGAAAACTCCCAAATGGCGGTTCAGGAGCAATGTCTAGGGAAGGTGCAAAAGTCGGGTAGGACTGGTAGGAATTGAATGGCTGGACAGGAGCAGGATCAACATTTGGATAAGAAGGTGAATGGAATTGTTGATCCCAAGAATCTGTAGTGGTGAAAGGAGTGAAAGATCGGCTACAGGATTGTTCAATATGTTCAGCGATGGACAAAGGACGACTTGCAAAAGGGGTATCAACGTAAGAGGGTGGGGAAGGTTGAAAAGGTTGATACAAAGTGGATTGCGAAGTGCAAGTGTTTGTCCTAGACGCGTCTATCCGATCTTTCAAAGAGATTTTGGGCATAGAGGGATCGTTCGACGTTCGGCCAAAGCAAGAACCGTAAGAAGTAATGTCTGGTTGTGGGTACCAAAGTTCGGCAAGAGTTTTGCGAGATGGGGTACCCATGATATGAAGAGAGAAAGAAAGAAAGGCAGAGAAAAGGAGGGGGAAAAGAATGTGATTTTTTTTATTTTTTATTTTTTTAGTTAGATATTAACAAAAGAACGAAATATACACACAAAAAAGAATATGGACAAAAACAATCACGACACAAAAATACCACACACCTAATCGTTCTAGGGTTCACCTAGGTCAACTAGACCTGCTCCAGAACTTGATTGTCGAAATAAAACTGTGTCGAGAAACGGGCTCAAGATACACTGATCACGAGGCCAGGTAAGTGCAGAGATAAGGGGAGGTTTTCCAACGCTTTCACGAAGTTCCTTAATTAAATAACCCTTTCTCTTTTGGCGGTTTCGCCGTTAATACTTTCCTAGACACCCCGTAAACAATATACCGTTAAGCGAGGTTCTAAACACAGTTGACTTCTCCTAGTGAGCGCGAAGTCCTTAAGGCTTAAAGTCTAATTTCTTTTAAAATTTGTGCGGGTAAACGTTATGCTCAAGTTCGTGATTTGTGGGCCACGGAAAAGGTGATGAAATCCTTTACCGTATATTGTGGGGTTCGCTTGCCCTTAAGTCCGTATTAATGTATGCAATGCGCAATTCAATAAAAATTCTATAAAGAATCAAAAAATCGTTTTTTAGTTTAAGCGCGGCACTGCAAAAAATACGGGTTAGTCAATTTTTAGCGTTTGTTAGCGAACTTGCAAAGAATCCTGCAAAGAATAGTATATTGGATGCGTCGGATTTGAGAAGAAGGTGTTAGTAAAGTACGTACCGTTAAGTTTTTGGGTTAGGAAACCCCCGTTGAATCAAATCCGGTAAGCTTGAAAAGTTCGCTTGCGCGGGTCAAACTACCCGGATCTTTGGCACTGTACTTTGCAATCACCTTAGCCTTGAATGTACACTTTGCTCCCCACAATCGCAGTTTGCAAATCTGCAAAAATCTGCACTCTTGCCCACAAAAATTATCAAAAAAAAAAGACAAAAAGAATATTTTTTTTATAAATATATACAAAAAGAATATTAACCCGAATAACAAGAAAAGAAATACGTTACCGTCTCCCCGGCAACGGCGCCATTTGATTGAAAGAATTAAAGTTAACCGCAATCAGAACGGTGTCGCTATGCAGCTAGCCGGTTGAGCACGGGTCAATCCACAGGGAGACGGTTGTATGTCCTTTCTTATTTTAGACGAGTCAATAAAGAATAAGTATGAGTTTGTTCAATCTAACCTATGTGTATTATTTGCAAGTATAAAGTTGTTAAGAAAAAGATACGAAATTGTAAGCTAAAGAAATCCGTACTCAGAAACTTTGAGCCGAGTCTTGACCAATTGAAACTAGAGCAATCGGCAACAACGTGGATTAGGGGATTTAAGCGCGGTATTCGTGGAATCCGGCTTATTTACCCTTGTCCTTCCGTTCTTGTCTCTTGCTTTCGCCTCCGGCCAAACCGAACGCAACCGGTCGCGGTTAGGAATCACCGTTACCTTGTTAGGGTAGGGTGCCTAACGGAGCGCTTGCGTATGGTTTGGGCGGAGATCAATGGAAAATAACGGGAAAAGGAAATGAGCAAGGAAATGTTAACTTACAATATCGTATTAATTCTTAACAACAACAATAATTACAACCATTCACAAAAAGAACCAAAAAGAGCAAAAGAAAAGAACAAAGAAAAGAAAAGATTACAAGTAAGTAAGTGCATGAATTTAAATTGCAAGAAAGTAAAGCATGAATGTAAAGCAAGTAACAAAAAGCAAGAAAGAAAGAACTAGAAACTAGAACTCAAGACGAGCATGGGATCAATAGCCAACCCTTAAACTTGCAAGCTCAATCAAGAGGTTGCAAGATCAAGAGAAGGGTAGAGAACGCATGTGAAATGAAGCGCTAATTCCATAAGAAAATACGACCCTTGAGATCAATAACTAACCCTTAACCTTTCAAGCTCAATGAAGAGGTTGAAAGATCAAGAGGAAGTAAAAATCTCAAGGGGAAGTTAAACAAAAGAGAATGATACAAAAGCCCTCATCTTCATTGATCTTCCACTCAAAAAGCTCTCACTACAATTTTCATGGAGAAAAGATGAAGAAGAAGAAGAAAAAGACTAAAACCTAACAAAAAGAGGCAAAAGAATGGACATGAAATTAGCCCCTTGGCTTAGCTCAGTTCTGGGGTATTTATAGGAGGAGGGTTGAAGACCTAGGGCAAGAATCTGCCACTATATGAAGTCCCCAAACTACCCCCAAAACACGACAAGGTGAGGAGCCCATACGGCCGCGGATCTGCGGCCTAGACCCCCTATTGGCCGCGGATCCGCGGCCCTATGGTGGAGTTAGCTCCTCGGGCTTTGTGGGTTGTCCTGGTTTATGGTTCTCTTCAGTGTGGTATATGACTTTTCTAAGAAACTCTTCACAATTATTCCAGAATTTTAGTAGAACAAAAGGTGATGTGATGTGGATATTTTGCCATGATTTCCTCGAGCTCCGCGTAGATTTCTTGGATCTTGTGTTGACATTGAGCTTTGTGCATGACATGACAATCGATTTGCCATTTTGTCCCTTAACTGGTATGTGGCAACACACGGATAGAGAGCGGAGACCGTGTTTTATCTGTTGTTGGAAGTAATCCGGAATTTGTTGTACTTTTCCATGGATTTCACTGTTTAGAGTTGAGAACCAGTATTCTGCAAATATGTAGCAAACACTGATTAAAAGCACCTGCCTATAAATAAACGAGCGTAAGAATGAGCGGTATAAAATGCAATATTCTGGTATGAACATGTCTCCTGAGAGTTTTCAGCGGATACTGCCCACAAAATCCTGTCAAGCCAGTTTCATAAGTTAACGTCAATTCTACACCTACGGTTTAGTATCTAGGTTAGAAGTTCTATTATCCTAAGTTAGAAATATTCAACCCTTATGTTTCACACCTCCTATTTATTCAACCCCGGATCCTATACGTTTTGACAGTTTAGAAAGATCTCGGTATCTCCTGAGTTTTCCTTCTAAAGTGTGGTCTCAAATCATGGGTTTTTATCATCTTTATGGAAAACATAAGTCTTATTCTTTATTCCTATCTTTCCTCCAAACATCGATTGCATACCCCTACGTGTGTGTAAAATTTCACCCCTACACTTAAGAATTCAATTCATGCTATAGCACCCTTACCTTAATACCTAATACTACTTCTTTTCATTAATAATGGACGGTTTTGCTCACACACCTTTCATGCAATTATTATTTCTTCTTGAGGCACTAACAGCCGATTGCTGAATGTGTGAACTTAAAGCGTAAATAGCAGTTTCCAGGTCTTGACATTATTTTTTTCTATTTTTCTTTTTCAAGACCGGATATATTTTTCAATGATGCTCTTTTAGTGTTTAGCTTTAAATACCGTTTTCTCTTTCATACTAGGTTTTCAGGCAAGAGTATTTCTAGGCATCCTCTACTATCCCAAATTTCAAGGTGCATGTAAGTGCAGTTTGTAGGGTATATACTTTCTAAATTTGAACTCAAGAATAGAAACTATTTTTCACACTTATCCTTCAGTAAAGCTTCAATACTTTCCCTTCATTTCGACTTAACTCAAGAACTGAACTCAAGATTACCTATTTCTCAAAAAATACTGCAAGGACGTATATTTACCAAGGTTAAACAAAAGGAGAGTTATTTTTAGGGTTTTCAATTCCTAAGCTTAAGATTTAGTTATTTCTAACGTATCAACTAAACTTTCGGAATAAAAAATCTAAGTTACCCTATTAGCTAACTTGACGGCAAAGTTTTTATATTTTTGTAAATTTTTTGATTTTTATGGGTTTTTATAAGTATGCAAATGCAAAATTTACAAATGAATGCGAAGGAAGAAAGCTTACCGAGCATACCCTCAAACTTAAACTTGACAGTGCCCTCACTGTCAGGCTACACCAAGAGGGTCAAAATTGTCGGCGCTCCCCGGTTTTTTTTTATTTTTATTTTATTTTATTATTTATTTATTTATGAACAAAATGTATATACACAAAAAGGTCCCCCCAAATTTAAGTGAAACAGTGTTTCCACTGCTTAAGCGTTAAAGTTCAGAGTTAGGGGGGAGAGAACAGTATCAAACTATACAAGGCCTTACAAATGCAAAAAGTTAACACCAACCATTCAAAAATTTTATCGTTATAATGGTGTGGTTGGTGAAAGAATATGGAGAGGAAAGAAATGGAGAATATGCGAGACCGTATGCGGAGAGAAGCGGGATACGGTCTCGGTGGAGGAGAAGAATAGCGGAAGGGAGAAAGAAATGGAATACGAACTTGAGGGTGGAAATGGATTGAATAAATTAGTACAATCTGTAATGATCAATGCGAAAAGATGGATTGTACTAATCTATCAATATGGGGAGAAATTGGGTCAAATCCCTCAAGATTCGTAAGAAACCATGGGTAAGCCGAACTTGGTAAACCAGACACTGAAGATGAAAGTGATATGGTTTCTTGCAAGGTTGAAACAATGAAGGGAAGTGATCAAGGAAAGGAATCGGTTAAAGTCTCAGGAGGGTTTACACAGTCAATGAAAGGGATAGGATAAATTGGAAAATCCGCCTCATCAAGCAAAACTGGTTCATCCTAAAAAAATATCCTCAAAATTCTCCTCAAAAATCAGCTCATCCATGCATTCATCATCAACATCAAAACGCATATGGAGTTCGAGAAAGACAGTTAATGACTCAAGATGATGTCCACACGGAAGTGATAGTAAATGATAACCTCGATGAAGATACCACTGAATACGCGAGGGCCTGAATTTGAAAGACAAACTCATCCAAAGTTGTGGGTTCATCATCAAAAATATTCCCGGCGTCGATATCCTCAATCAAGTGAAAATCAATATTCTCAGACACCTCATCAAAAGCATGGATATTAATCAATTCAAGTTCTAAGATGGAGGTGTAGAGGTCAAAAGGATTTGATGCGGTTTCACTTGACATGGACCCTTCACAATCTGGTAATCAAACACGACAAAGTCGCACAACTCATTAAACGTTCTATCTTCAACTGGTGAATCATTTGGAACACGTGATAGACATTCAAAACTGGAGTTGTGGGATTCAAGTTGAAACGGATAAGTTTGATTTGGAAGGGTATACAGCTCACTCTCTCCACTCAAATTCTCAACCTGTCCAACCGCCTCATCATACATTGGAAAATTTGGAGCTGGTTGGAAACTAGCTACCGGGTCGTTAGGTTGTATGAGGGCGGCCATGGACACATTCAAATCCATCATCTGTTGACATGACGCTTCCCGAAATTCTTCCAACGACTGTTCCAGACTAGACAAGGGTTGTGAAGGGGTTTCAGTAAAAGATTCAAAGTTGTTTTGATACTGGAAACTCCCAAAAGGCTGTTCATAAGCAATGTCTAGGGAAGGCGCAAAAGTCGAATAGGACTGGTAGGAATTGAATGATTGGACAGGAGTAGGATCAACAAACGGATAAGAAGGTGAATGGAATTGTTGATCCAAACAATTCGCAGTGGTGAAAGGAGTGAAAGATCGGTTACGAGATTGTTCAATACGTTCAGCAATAGACATGGGTATTAGAGTTGCAACAGGACTCGAAAAAGGGGTATCAACGTAAGAAGGTGGGGTAGGTTGAAACGGTTGATACAAAGTGGATTGCGGGGTCCTGTTGTTCTTCCTAGACGCGTCTATCCAATCTTTCAAAAAGATTTTTGGTATGGATGGATCATTCGAAGTTTGACCAAAGCAAGAACCGTATGAAGTAATGTTTGGTTGTGGGTACCAAAGTTCAGCAAGAGTTTTTCTAGGTGGGGTACCCATGTTAGAAGAGTGAAAAGGTAGGGAGGGAAGGAAGTGGTTTTTTTTTTAATATTTTTTTTTAAATGTTTGTTTTTGGAGTTTTTAGAAAATGTTTGTTTGAAAGAATTCGAAATTATGGGACTAACTTTTTACAAGCACAATCACAATCATAATATGCACAAACACACCTAGAGCTAGGGTCTTCAAAGTCCAACTAGACCGCTCCTAGACTTCCAAGCGACAAGTTGCAGGATAACCCTCGAATCGCCTCTTCACTGCCAATTGTGGATAGGTAAGCACAAGTGAGGTAAGGAGGGTTCCGCTCACAAATCACCGTGAGACGGGCCTTTTAAAATTACCTCCTCACTTATCTAGCCTAGGCACCACAAAATCAAGTTTAGATAAACGAACGATTCCCCACAACCTTCACTTGTCCTAATTGAGCGCGACAAGTCCTTATAGATTTGGTCTAGATATTTTTTATTAGCTCAAGGTAATGCGTATGCAATTAGTGATTTGTGGGGTCTTAGGAAGGGTGATGAAATCCCCACCCAATCTGAATTGGCGTTATAGCCTCTTAATGTCCGTATTATTATATGCAAAGTGGTAAACAAACAAAATCTAAAACAACAAAAAATTTATTTGGCGGCGGCGCAATCTGTGCAAAGAAACCTACAGAAAATGCAATTCAGTGGAGTTCACAGAGAGGTGTAGAGGAATGAGAAGAAGCAGAAAAAAATTGGGACTGAGAAGCCTCAATATGACCACGGAACCGCTGCGAAATCAACCCTTTGACCGCGGTTCCGCGATCAAATTGTTGACTTGGGACTTTTTCTTTAGGTCACTACACTCCTCTTCTTCTGTACAATAGAATAAAAACCTTTATCTCTTGATTATATTACTGTACTTGCTCCAGATCGCCTGCACACTTGCACACAAAAAAATTTCAAAAATAACAAAATGATTTTTTTATTGTTATATTTATAATTTTATATATATACAAAATGAATATTAACCCGAATAACAAGAAAGAAAATACGTTACCGTCTCCCTGGCAACGACACCATTTGATCGCACGCTTTCGGCGTGTCGGAGTTCAAAGTTCTAAAGTTATAACCACGATCAGGACGGTGTCGCTTTGGAGCTAGCCGGTTGAGCACGGGTCGATCCGCAGGGAGATGGTTGTATGTCCATTCGTGTTTTAGACGAGTCAATAAAGAATTGTATATATGTGTTCAGTTCTATCCTAAGTGTTCGTATTTATGTTCAAGTAAGTTTGTTAGGGTTAAGGTCAGTTAGTAGAGTTAGGATTAGTCTTGTGCTTTTCTTTTGCCATTCTTAAAACGATGTTGGGATAATCGAAAGTAGCGGGGATTAGGAGGACATAGGATGATATTTGCGAGTTTAAGCGAGCTTTCCAATGCTAAATCCATTCCTAGTGCCCCTTGTACGTCCGCTAAATACGCTTATTTCCAACCCTCGGCCAAACACCCGCAACCATGTATCCAATTAAGTCACAACTACATGTCACGTTGTAGTGCGCTTAAAGGACTTCTCGACTTAGGTCGCGGCTATATGTCACGTATAGCGCGTCTAAATGAGGGGGTTGCGTTTGTTTGGTCGGGGTTCGTTTCAAGATGTTTGGCGAAGAGAAGCACAAGGGATTTTTCCGTCCCTTATACCACCTTCCTTAGTCTTAACAAGTGAAGTTATTCACACATGGTAAATAAAAATAAAACAAAAAAGAAGGAAGAAAAGAGAGAAAAGGAAAATACGGTTTTACAAATGGTGCAAGCTAACTCTTGGGTCCTCACCTTAGCAAGGAACTCCGTCGAGTATCATCGCTTGAAAATAATACGGAAAAGAGAAGAGAAGGAAAATAAAACAAGCAAAGAAATATCAACTACTTAACAACAAGAATAAAAGTTACACTAGAAATTAAAATACAATGAAAGAAATAAAATTACAAGATAATAAAAATAACGCTCATCTTCATTTCATCATCCACTCAATGCTCTCACTACATTTTAATGGAGGAAGACATGAAGAGGAAGAAGAAGAACCTAACTAAACTAAACTAATTCCTAACAAAAGAAGCATAAGAAGAAGACCTTTGGCTTGGCACAAAACTGGGCTATTTATAGGCTGAGTACTGAAACCCTAGGGCAAGATTCTGAACCCAAATGAAATGTCCAAACTACCCCCAAAATCCGAGTTGACACTGAGTCAACTCGGCCGTGGATCCGCGTTTCTTTAAGAGAGTTGGGTTGTCGTTTTTTCTGGGTTTTCTTGTGTTGCTCTCTTATGTTGTTCTACATGCTCCAAATTGCAAATTGCCTTCACAATTTCTTCAAATCTATAACAGTCAAAAAATAGCTTCACTTTTGATTGATTTGACCTTTCTCCCTCGAGCTCCGCGCACTCATTGAATCATGTGTTGCCCCTCTCGTGCTTTGTGAATGTCCGAGACATGAATGACCACTGTCATTTGTCTTGTCTTAGGAACTGGTACGCGGTACTGGACGGATACGGATGACCAGAACCTGGCTTTTATCTGTTGACAACAGATGTTCTGTATTTTGGCGTAACAGTGGAGATTATTTATCATTTGCGTTATTTTGGACTAGGAACCTGTAGCCTGTAAATATGTAGCAAACACGGATTAAAAGCACCTGGCTATAAACAAACGAGCATAAGAATGGACGGTATTAAATGCAATATTCTGGTATGAACAATACCCGATGGGAACTCTATTTCGACGGAGCATCTTCCATGAAGAAGCGAAAGGACAACTCATGTATAATCAAATCGGGGGTAGGCCTTATATCCGTGACTCCACAAGGAGGGATAATGCGCTTTGCCTTTTCCCTAACAGAGCCGAGGACAAATAATGAAGCAGAATATGAAGCTTTGATAGCAGGTCTTGAGATCGCTGTCGACATGGGAATCGAAAACCTCCTTATATACGGAGACTCCCAGTTGGTCGTTAGTCAAGTAAACGGCGACTATCAAACATGCAAACCAGAGTTGGTAAAGTACGGTGAGAGAGTGCAGAAACTGCTGGCCCAAATCCCCTCCTACATGCTGGAGAGCATACCGCGCACGGAAAATAGCAAAGCTGATGCACTAGCCAAGCTCGCTAAAGAATTGGCTGATGAAAATCTCGATGACGTAAAGATCGTTGTGCAAAGCCGTCGGGTTCTCGCACCGGTAGAAATATCTCCGGAGTCGTCTGAAGAAAAGGAAGCGACCAAGCAAACGGCCCTACAAATAAAAGACCGAGAAAAGGCTAGGGATTGGAGAGAAGTCTTTATAGACTACTTCAAATCCCATCGGACACCAGAAAATGCGTCCTTAAGACATCAGCTCATGAAATGAGCTCTGTCTTTCGGCTTCGTCAATGATACTCTGTATAAGAGATCGCTCGACTCTCTATGGCTAAGATGCCTGGGACCAAAAGAAGCGAGAAAAGTCGTCCAAGAAACTCACGAAGGACTCTGCGGATCTCATCAAGCCGGCCCAAAGATGAAGCTGAAGATCAAAAGGATGGGCTACTATTGGCCCACGATGATTCAGGACTGCCTTGAATACGCGAAGCAATGCCATTCGTGCCAGATTCATGGAGACTTCATCCACCAGCATCCAAACTCGCTACACCCAACAGTGGCGAGCTGGCCGTTCGAAATGTGGGAAACGGACATAATCGGGCCCATCGAACCAGCGTCATCCAGAGGACATCGGTTCATATTGGCGACAAACCGATTTTTTCTCTAAATGGGCAGAAGCAGTACCGCTAAAAGAGGCGAAGAAGGAGAATATTCTCCATTTCTTCAAAACACACGTCATCTATCGGTTCGGCACTCCGCGACGAATTATCTCCGATAACGGGCCGGCCTACAAAAGTCACAAAATCAGCCGCTTCGCACAACAGCATAACATAGACTGGAGATACTCTTCGGTCTATAATCCCCGAGCTAACGGTCTGGCTGAGACTTTCAACATGACCTTGATGAAGATCATAAAGAAGACGGTGTCCAAAAACAAAAAGGACTGGCATGAGAGACTGCATGAAGCTCTCTGGGCGTATTGAACCATGTTCAAAACGGCCACGAATACAACGTCGTATGCATTGGTATTCGGCACAGAAGAAGTACTCCCCTTGGAGATAGAGCTACCCTCTTTACGAGTGGCGGTTCATTACAAGCTAACAGACGAAGAGAACGCTCATCTTCGGCTAGAGGAGCTCGACGACCTTGACAAAACCCGTCTCATGGCACAGCAAGACCTAGAAGCTTACAAAGCAAGGATGACGCGCTCGTACGAAATATTGACTAGGCCGAGAACATTTCACCAAGGCGTAATCGTGCTAGTGGTCAAGAGACCTATGATCCCCAATCGTGCCAAACGGGAGAAGTTCGAGCTGAATTATGAGGGCCCGTATATCATAGACCAGGTCTACCAAGGTGGGGCTTACTTGCTCATGAATATGCATGACGAAAGACCCTTTAGGCCAATAAACGGTCGGTTCTTGAAGAAATACTACGCTTGACCGAAACTTCTGTAAACTACTATGAACCGCAGCATCCTAAGGCTGACGTGCCAAAAAAAAAACGGTACGTCCATAAGCAAAATGGGCATGAATGAAAACCCGATAGGGCTCCGTGAGTAAAAACAGCAGGGCTACCGGCGAGTTTGTGAAAACCTGAGAGGGCGCAGGCTCGTAAAAAATTTGTGCATACTTGCGAGGTCCTCTCGACCTTGTAAGGAGAAAACACTTGCGTGAGATCCTTACGACTCACAAAGGATCAACACACTTAGGGATCCCCACGATTCCTAAGGAGAAATTACACTTACAAGATCCTCACGACTCGTAAGGTGAACCCTCTTATGAGACCCTCACGGCTTATAAGATTCGAAATTCTTAAACTACAGGGATCTGAACCTGTTCTTAAGCCATCACCTTTCCCAGACTGCCCTACAAGCGGTTCAATATTGACCCTTGTATACAATCCACCAGCACAAATAATCATTTCCTTGCCGAGTCCCACTAACGACGAGGAATGCCTTTATTTGATGAATAAACACTTGTAGGTCCTCTCGATTTACAAGGAGAAAACACTCTTGCAAGATCCTTACGACTTACAAGAGAACATACACTTAGGAATCCTCACGATTCCTGAGGAGAAAAGACAACTACGAGATCCTCACGACTCGTAGGGAGAAACACCTTTATGAGACCCTTATGGCTCATGAAGTCAAAAGCCTTAGTCGACAGGATCTTAACCCTGTTTGATAAGCCACCTTTGTTCGAACCGACGAAGGCAGATGATGATTCGCTCCTGACAATATCCCAGTTGTAGCGATGCTGATGCCTGAATTGGAATCAAATTCCAAGTCCTTTCACGGCAAATGATGATTCGCTCCCGGCAATATTCCAGTCGCAGCGATGCTGATGCTAAGATTGGCACCAGATCCTAAGTCTAAACTCGTGATAAAAATCAGCGAGCCAAAAATACATATGAAATAGCCGAAATGATGGGGCAACTTGCAACAAAATCATCAAGTAAAATATATGGATACAAAATAGCCGAAATGATTGGGCAACTCGAAATAAAAAGCAGCGAGTAAAGAGAAAAAATAGCCGAAATGATTGGGCACCGTGAAAAATAGCCGAAATGATTGGGCAATCGCGACTTTCGCAATACAAAAAGCTGAAACGATAGAGCATCGCTGGAAAAACAAAAAAAATATATATGAAATGAAAATTTTGCCCTACAGGTGAGTCCATACTAACCCCTGTATACAATCCATGGGCATAAAAAAAAGGGGACCGCATTTCTCCACCAGACCTTGTGAAAGGGAGAGTCAGATCTTGACGGCAACATCTGCATCCCAGAAGAACAACAACGGCGTTCCTCCTCATGCCAGCAGGACACGGACGCGGCACTACCAATCGGAGCCACGACAAAGTCCCCAGTTCCAAGACTCTATGGTTCACAGACAACCTAGCGTCATCCAATGACCCCGTCGCGGAAATACGTCATCCAATGACCCCGTCGCGGAAATACGTCAACACATGACCCCGTCGCCGAAAGACGTCATCAAATGACCCCGTCGCGGAAACACGTCAGCAAATGGCCCCGTCGCGGAAACACGTCAGTAAATGACCCCGTCGCGGAAATATGTCAGCAAATGACCCCGTCGCGGAAACATGTCATCGCATGACCCCGTCGCGGAAATACGTCAGCAAATGACCCCGTCGCGGAAACACGTCATCAAATGACCCCATCGCGGAAACACATCAGCAATTGACCCCGTCGCGGAAACACGTCAGCCAATGACCCCGTCGAGGAAACACGTCATCAAATGACCCCGTCGCGGAAACACGTCATCAAATGACCCCGTCGCGGAAACACATCAGCAAATGACCCCGTCGTGGAAATACGTCATCCAATGACCCCGTCACGGAAACACGTCAGCAAATGACCCCGTCACGGAAACACGTCATCCAATGACCCCGTTGCGGAAATACGTCAACTAAATGACCTCCCCGTCGGAGCAGTGCTTTGACTCGGAAAAAGGCCAACTCATCAACCTCTTACGAGTCCTCTCGATTTGAAAGCTGAAAAAAAATTCTCTTGTGAGATCTTTACGATTCTCAAGAGAAAACACACTTAGGAATCCTCACGACTCCTAAGAAGAAAATACACCTACGAGATCCTCACGACTCGTAGGGAGAAAAAAATTTATGAGACCCTCATGGCTCATAAATTTGAAAAGTCTTAGGTGGCAGATCTGAACCTGTTTCCTAAGCCATCGCTACCGAGCAAAGAGTCCAAGACGAACTGTTACTTATTATCTACAAGCCACACTTGCCAAAATTACATGCCGTCGAAATCGAGGTGCTGCTCAAGAGTATGTCAATTGCTTTGCGCCAAGTCAAAACAAAAAGGCATAACCTATGGACGTCAATCACATATTATAAAAGGCAATAAGGAGAACATTTGATTTACATTCAATTGAGCATCCGACGCGTACCTACTCATGTATGTGTGAAAAGGATAAAATAAATGCATGGAAAGGAAAAATTTGTTACTCATACCTCGGAAAGTTCTTACATTGATGAAAATAGTAAACAAAGCATCATTAAAATGTTTACAAGGGCAAAACATTGAATCCGGGACACGGATTAAGAAATTCAAAAGTAAGTCCGTCTAAAGTGTTTCTGGCCTTTCTGACCATTCTTGTGTGCATCTTCTCACGATCACAAGCGTCAGGATCTTCGCTGATATCCTCCACCCTCTGATAAGCAGCGATTATCGTCGACTGCTGGAAAACTTGATGCAGAATATTAATGAGATTATTGATCGCACGCTTTTGGCGTGTCGAATGTTCAAAGTTCTAAAGTTATAACCGCGATCAGGACGGTGTCGCTATGCAGCTAGCCGGTTGAGCACGGGTCGATCTATAGGGAGATGGTTGTATGTCCGTTCGAGTCTTAGACGAGTCAATAAAGAATGTGTATATGTTTGTTCAAATCTAACCTATGTGTTTTATATGCAAGTATAAAGTTGTTAAGAAAAAGATACGAAAGTGTAAGCTAAGGAAATCCGCACTCAAAACCTTTGAGCCGAGTCTTGACCAATTGAAGCTAGAGCAATCGGCAACAACGTGGATTAGGGGATTTGAGCGCGGTATTTGTGGAATCCGGCTTATTGACCCTTATCCGTCCGTTCTTGTCTTTTGCTTTCGCCTCCGGCCAAACCGAACACAACCGGTCGCGGTTAGGAATCACCGTTACCTTGGTAGGGTAGGGTGCCTAACGGAGCGCTTGCGTAACGTTTGGGCGGAGTTCAAAGGAAAATAACGGGAAAAGTAAATGAGCAAAGAAACATTAACTTACAATATAGTATTTATTCTTAACAACAACAATTACAAACATTCACAAAACGAACCAAAAAGAGCAAAAGAAAAGATAAACAAAGAAAAGAAAAGATTACAAGCAAGTAATTAAAAGTGCATGGAATTTAAGTGCATGAAAGTAAATGAGCAAAAAATGAAACTAGGAACCATAGAACCCAAAACAAGACATGAGTTCAATAACCAAATCTTAAACTTGCAAGCTCAATTAAGAGGTTGCAAGATCAAGAAAAGGCAAAGAACTCATGGAGAATGAAGCACAAAAGAGAGAACAAAATGATACAACCCCTTGAGATCAATGACCAAAACTTAAACTTGCAAGCTCACTTAAGAGGTTGCAAGATCAAGTTAAGGTAGAGAGCTCAAGGGGGAAGCTAAGCAAAAGAATGATACAAAAATAACCCTCATCTTCATTTAACATCCACTCAAAAGCTCTCACAACAATTTCATGGAGGAAAGAATGAAGAAGAAGAAGAAGTAAACTAAAAACTAACAAAAAGTGGGCATAAGAATGGACATATATGGCTTGGCAAGTTCTGGGATATTTATAGGCAGGAAACAGAGAACCTAGGGCAACAATCTGTCAATATATGAAATTCCAAAACTGCCTCTGAAATTTGACCAAGTGCGGAGTCCACATGGCCGCGGTTCCACGGCCTAAGCGCGCTTATGCCGCGGTTCTGTGGCCTTTTAGAAGGATTGTGCCTTCATCTTTTGTCGTATCCCCTGGTTTGTGGTCCTCTTCAGTGTGGTATAGTACTTTTCTCAGAAGCTCTTCACAATTCTTCCAGAATTTCAGTAGATCAAAAAGGTGATGTGATGTGGATCTTTTGCCATGATTTCCTCGAGCTCCGCGTAGATATGTTGGATCTTGTGTTGACATTGAGCTTTGTGCATGAAAATGACATCGATTTGCCATTTTGTCCCTTAAATTGGTGTGTAGCAACATACGGATAGAGAGCGGAGACCCGTGTTTTATCTGTGGTTGGCAGTAATCCGGAATTTGTCATACTTTTCCATGAATTTCACTGTTTAGAGCTGAGAACCAGTATTCTGCAAATATGTAGCAAACACTGATCAAAAGCACCTGCCTATAAACAAACGAGCGTAAGAATAGGCGGTATAAAATGCAATATTCTGGTATGAACAGACGGCAAAATCCCAACTCCACCTCAGCATTCGTCTCGTTACACTAGACGCAATGTCAACAACGGCGTTCCTTCGCAGTCCAACAGGATGCAGACGCAACGTCAACAAAAGACCTCACGGTCAAAACAAAGCGGAGAGACGGCAAAATCCCAACTCCACCTCAGCTTTCGTCTCGATACAGCAGACGAGATGTCAACAACGGCGTTCCTTCGCAGTTTAGCAAGACGCAGATACAACGTCAATGAAAGACCTCACGGTCGAAACAAAGCGGAGTGACGGCAAAATCCCAACTCCACCTCAGAATTCGTCTCGTTACACTAGACGTAATGTCAACAACAGGGTTCCTTCGCAGTCCAACAGGATGCAGACGCAACGTCAACAAAATTCCTCACAGTCAAAACAAAGCGGAGCGGCGGTAAAATCCCAACTCCACCTCAGCATTCGTCTCTCTACACCAGACGCAATGTCAACAACGGCGTTCCTTCGCAGTCCAGCAGGATACAGATGCAACGTCAAAAAAAGACCTTACGATCGAAACATAGCGGAGTGACGGCAAAATCCCAGCTCCACCTCAGCATTCGTCTCGTTACACCGGACGCAATGTCAACAACGGCGTTCCTTGCAGTCCAGCAGGATGCAGACGCAGCATCAACAAAAGACCCCATGGTCGAAACAAAGCGGAGTGATGGTAAAATCCCAGCTCCTCCTCAGCATTCGTCTCGTTACAGCAGACGCAACGCCAAAGCAAATGAAGCAAAGGCATAATTCCTAGCTTCAGGGTCTTGACGGTAACTCATATAAAACCTGAAAGACTATCAGAGATCATGCCACACCGGCGCGGAATGGTCACTACCTCGGCGTTCGTCTCGATACAACAGACGAGATGTCACTACAGCGTCCTTCCTCCAACAGGATTCGGACACGTCAGAGAAAATGAAGCGAAGGCCAAATTCCTAGCTTCAAGGTCTTGACGGTAACTTATATAAAACCTGAAAGACTATCGGAGATCATCCCACATCAGCGCGGAGTGGTCACCACCTCGACATTCATCTCGATACAGCTAACGAGATGTCACTACAGTGCCCTTCCTCTAACAGGATTCGGACGCGTCAGAGTAAATGAAGTGAATGCCAAATTCCTAGCTTCAGGGTCTTGACGGTAACTCATATAAAACCTGAAAGACTATCGGAGATCATCCCACATCAGCACGGAGTGGTCACCACCTCGACGTTCGTCTTGATACAGCAGACGAGATGTCACTACAGCATCCTTCCTCCAACAGGATTCGGACACGCCAAAGCAAACGAAGCAAAGGCCAAATTCCTAGCTTCAGGATCTTGACGGTAACTCATTTAAAACCTGAAAGACTATCGGAGATCATCCCACACCAGCACGGAGTGGTCACCACCTCGACGTTTGTCTCGATACAACAGACGAGATGTTATCCCAGCGTTCTTTCTCCAGCAGGGTTCAGACGCGACAATCAAACAACGGAGCCACGGCAAAATCCCCAGTTCCAAGCCTCGATGGTTCACCAACAACCTAGAGACAACCGCGACATTCGTCTCGATACAGCAGACACAATGCCAGCAAACGAAGCAAAGGCCAAATTCTTAGCTTCAGGGTCTTGACGGCAACTCATATAAAACCTGAAAGACTATCGGAGATCATCCCACAACAGCGCGGAGTGGCTATGACTCATCGAGGCTCCCCAAACTGAGCCTAACCTCAAGTAAAAAGCGGCATGGCAAAATTCCTTACGCTTGCTCTTCCGACGGTCAAATTGCCTAGGAAGATTGCTTGAAGACGTCTTGTCCAGCCCCCGAAGGGGTCAGAGACATGACAGTCGCAAGGATGCTCGAACAGCAAGATTGCCTATCGAGAAATACATCAGCCAACGCGACGGTACGACGGACAAAATTCTAGTACCACAAACCCTAACGGACCTTTGTCGTAAAGAGCAGAGGTTAACTGTGACGTTAGGACATCCTTGCGGGAACCCTACGATTCGACTCGACTCGTAGGGAAAAGCCTTAGGCAATAGGGATTAAAAAACCTGTTTCCTAAGCACTGGGGCCCTGCAAGTCAGTCCAAGATGGACTCTTGCATACTATTCACGGGTCACACTCTCCGAAGTAGAACATTGACAAAGAGGGAAACAACCACTTACAAGTCCTCTCGACTTGTATGCGGGAAAAATTCTCTTGTGAGATCCTTACGACTCTCAAGAGAAAACACACACTTAGGAGTCCTCACGACTCCTAGGGGGAAAATACACCTACGGGATCCTCTCGACTCGTAGGGAGAAAAGTCTTTATGAGACCCTCATGGCTCAAAAAGTTGAAAAGTCTTAGGTGACAGATCCTAAACCTGTCTCCTAAGCCGTCACTGCTCTATAGAGAGGTCAAGATGCACTATCTATAGGCCACATTCCCCGAAGTCAAATATCGACAAGGAGGGAAACAATCACTTATGAGTCCTCTCGAATTGTAAGGGAGAAAATTCTCTTGTGAGATCCTTACGACTCTCAAAAGAAAACGCACTTAAGATTCCTCATGACCACTAAAGAGAAAATACATCTGCGGGATCCTCTCGACCTGTAGGGAGAAAAAACCTTCTTGAGATCCTTACGGCTCATGAAGATGAAAAAGTCTTAGGTTACAAGAACCCTAAACTTGTCTCCTAAGCCATCAATTCTATTGCCATGCGTAACTCTGCACTACTTCACCCATGTGCATACTTACGTGGGCAAAGTAGTGGGGGGCATTTGTTTCCGCCAAAAATTTCTGCGCAAAGAGCCTAAGGTATCAAATGGCAGCGATACGCTTAAGAAAATGCGAACCAGTATTTTCCGGGCTGTATTTTGACAGACTCCCGAATGAGAAACAGTTAAATTCTGATGGTATCGAAAGCGTCTCGAAAAATCCTTCGATTTAATATATATTGGGCCTCATAATTCATCCGGGATCAAGAGTTATGAGGCATCACATGCCCACACGTGACCGGGCATCACGTGCCCACACGTGACCATTTACAGGCAAAGCCTGTAGGCACCGAATAAAATAAATAATTAAATGGGGCCACGTGCCATCACGTGATAGGCCTTTGAAAACCTACTGAAGAAAATTAAAAGTGTAATAAAACAATCATGAATACCCCAATGGGGGATCACGTGTCCACACGTGACCAAAGGTTACGTGCAGACACGTGATGGGTTCCTAAGCTCTCTGAATTAATAGAATTAAATTCTAATTAAATAATTAATCAGTGGGGTCACGTACCAACACGTGATGGACTCTTAAACCCTCGGAAATGATAAGAATTAAATTCTAAACAATGGGGTCACGTGCCAACACGTGATAGGCATCTAAACTCATTAAATAGAGTTAAAAAGTATAATAAAACAACAGAAAAATCCCAATGGGGCATCACGTGCCCACACGTGACCAATGGTCACGTGCTGACACGTGATAATTCCTGAGTTCTTTGAAACAACAGAATTAAATTCTGACTAAATGCTTTATCGAGGCGGCCACGTGTCAACACGTGATGGGATCTTAAGATCTCTGAAATAATAGAATTAAATTCTAATTAAGGGAAATCAAAACCCTAATTTTTCTTTAAATCTTTCCAAACAAAAAAGATGGTGCTCTGTAAAATGGAGCACCGTTGGATTAAAAATCCAATGGTGATTAAAAATCACCAATTTATGGAAAGATTTTATACAAGGAAAGATTTCCCTGAAATTTGCCAGGAATAACAGATAAAAGATCTTTTGGATTAAAAATCCAATGGTGAATAAAATTCACTGAGTGATCTAAAAGATCATGTTGGTTACAAAATCAATTAAAATCTTTCAATGATAGATTGACTAAACAAATTGATTCTTTTCTTTCTCCTATAAATAGGAGCCAAGAAGAGAAGAGAAGGGGTCTACTTTTTTGGGAAACATACAAGAACAGAGAGAGAGAAAAGAGAGGAGAATTTTATTCTCAAGAGAGAAAAAAAGAGAGGAGAATTTAATTCTCAAGAGAGGAAAGAAGATTTCTTCAAAAGAGAAAAGAAACCCTAGGTGAGAAGGGGAAAGAGATCTAAGCTCCATAAAACAAAAAAGAGAATTTAATTATCAAATTAAGAGTTTAACACTTCTGAATAAGAACTTAGTTCTTCCTTTGATTGAAGATCTGCAGAAGCAGATCTCCCCACAAGTTGAGAATTTAATTCTCATCGGGGAGATTCTGCCATGCAGATCCAAAACTTAGAGGGAGAATTGAGTTTAAGGAATTTAATTTCCCCAAATTCATTGAAATTTAATTCCTCCAAATAAAACTAGGGTTTAACCCTATATGAGAATTCAATTCTCCAAATTCATAGGAATTTAATTACTCCAAAACAGAACTAGGGTTTAACCCTATATGAGAATTTAATTCTCCCAAATTCATAGGAATTTAATTACTCCAAACAAAACTAGGGTTTAACCCTATATAAGAATTTAATTCTTCCACATACATAGGAATTTAATTCCTCTAAAAACATAATTAGGGTTTAACCCTACTGAGAATTTAATTCTTAAAATAAAGAGACTTAAAAGATCTCCATACACGTAAAGAACATTGGTCACGTGATGACACGTGACACCAATCCGCAGTGATCATAAAAGAAAGAACAAGACTGGGTCGCGTGCCCCCATTTGACCCCTAAAAAC
Source organism: Agapanthus africanus (assembly GCA_030015575.1). Lineage (NCBI taxonomy): Eukaryota > Viridiplantae > Streptophyta > Magnoliopsida > Asparagales > Amaryllidaceae > Agapanthus > Agapanthus africanus. The sequence continues at coordinate 866,083,938 of JASDDO010000024.1, read as the reverse complement.
AGATCCCTCAAAATGAGAAAGAAAAACTTGGAGGCAATGCCCCACGTGCTCCTACGTGACCTTCAAAATAAAGGGAACAAAGCCAAAGGCAGAATCGATTATGGGCACCCTCACGTGTCCCTACGTGACCCCTAACAAATACTTTTAATAACCAATGCATGGATACCCATCACATGCCCATACGTGATGGCCGCAAAGATCAAGTGTTCAACACTTATTTAAAAGGGAAACCTTAAAAACAATAAAGACAGTTTCTCTTTTGGGGTATATCACGTGCTCCCACATGATCCTTAAAAAGCTCCTCAGAACAAAGGGGAATAGAGCCATGACAGTTTCTCTTTTGGTATATCACATGCTCCCACATGACCCCTAAGAAACACTTCAATATCCAAATCATGGATACCCATCACGTGCCCACACGTGATGGTCATAAAGGCCAAGTGTTTAACACTTATATTCTGGGAATAAAATAACAGAGGCAATGCCCAATCTTCAGGCGCATCACATGACCCAACATGAGCGCTTCAGTCTTAGTGTTTAACACTATATTTTTGATGCATCACGTGGGAGCACGTGAGCACCGAATATACTCTAGTGTTTAACACTATATCCAAGCCAATCTTAGCCTAAACTAGTTAAGTTTTCCAGAGGCAAGATCTCATGAAACTGAACTCCAACCATACTCTTGACATTCAAAATAATTCCCAGAGCCCATCCAATCAACTTTGGTTCGAGGGTACATCTCTTCACACCTCTGATACATGTCGTTGTAATTCTTCAACGTCTTCAGAGAGGTGGTGGGTCCTAATGGCCAATAACTATCGGGTGCATTTCCAAACCCATGTTTGCATCCGAACTTGGACCGCAATGTCCCTAAACTAAATAATAGAGCTCAAATGCTGTTTTGTTGGATCTAAATGATCATGTTAAGTAGATCTTAATCTAAAATTAGACTAACGTATCCTTAACAAACATTTAAATTGATCTTGATCTCAAACGAGATTAACGATCCTTAAATCAATCCAACTACAGATCTCTCAACCAACATTGGTTCAAGGGTATATCTCTTCACTCCTCTGATATATGTCGTTGTAATCCTTCAACATCTTCAGAGAGGTGCTGGGTCCCGACAACCATACATTTCATGGACTATGATGTCCTTAACCTTGACTGTGAGGTCTTTAAACTCACGGACTATGATGTCCTTAATCTTAACTGTGAGGTCTTTAAACTCACGGACTATGATGTCCTTAACCTTGACTGTGAGGTCTTTAAACTCACGGACTATGATGTCCTTAACCTCGACCGTGATGTCTTTAAACTAACATTGGACCACCACGTCCTTAAACTGGTAATCGACCGCAATACCCCTAAACTAAACAATTGAGCCCAAATGCTCTCTTGTTGGATCTAAACGATCCCGTTAAGTTGATCTTAGTCTAAATTTAGACTAATGTATCCTTAACAAACGTTTAAGTTGATCTTAGTCTCAAATGAGACTAACGTATCCTTAAACCCAACCCCCAAACCCAAATCTAAGAACATACGGATTTGGACTAATCCACGCCCTATGGGCGACAACATAAATTAGTCTCCGTATACAATCCACGGGCAACCAAAAAAACAAACAAACACCCACGACACGAAGTGACCATCTGGAGAAGGAGAAAGTGGTTACCGCGACGTGCTAGCGTAATTAACTACAGGGGCTTGCGCCCACAATCAAAAACCCCTCAAATGAGGGGGAATCTAACGAAGTCTGCTACATCGGCCGCATCCGTTTAAACCTTCGATATATGGTGCCATGAATCAACTTGGCATCTTTGGAGAGGTGGACGGATAGCACCAATTAGCATCTGCCCTCGGAATTCAGGCTCCAATGTCCTAACGTCCCGGTCGCGTCTTTCGGAGGGGAACAGATTCTTTCATCTTCCCTTCGCAGAGGACCTATATGTACTCTCCGTAGTGAAGGGGGATCTTTGTAGAAGATAACCGGGGGGTAGGGCTTTTTCGGGATGTGCACATTTTCGGTTTCATCCTGCGAGCGCCTTAAAGCTTCAGCTAATTGCACGGCTTCCTCAGCGGACGAGCCAGGGTAAATAAGGCCATCATCCGACTCTTGCATGGAGATGGGTTCGCCTTGAACAATAGGCTGAGATTCCAGCAAGAAGTCAAGCAAGCCAGCAACTGTTTACTTCCTCCTTTTCGAGCTGAAGCTAACACTGGAATAGGATCGCTTCCTTCCCCTCGGCGCTTTGGCGCGACGTTGGCCGACCTCGCTTCCAGTATCCCCTTTTGGCGATACCACTGCTGATGACACTGCCACTGATTGCACTGCCGCTGGTGCTTCATCGAAGGCCTTTGCTTAAGCTCTAGTGCGCACGGTGAGGAGTCAATTTTGTTGCTGCGACTTTCGGGATAAGAACCACGCCGCTATCTCACAATGGAGGGCGAACCACTGTCCGCGGCCTCAACGGAGCACCAGTGGCTTGGACCGGATTCGACGATTGACACTCAAAGAGTACCCGCCTCTTCTCGACAATGACGGGACCGACTCGATGACGATACCAACTCGTGAAAGACCCCACACATCTTGGGATATAGTCAGCCCCGGGGATCACGAAACGGGAGCCGGTGTTCAGCCGCATAAAGTGATGGGCGAAGTCATGCGTGACTTCCAGAGACGGAGTAGGCTCAACTAAGAACGCCTAAAAAGGGACACCCTGGTTATAGCCCAACTGCTGGGCGAAGCGATGCGGATTGTACCGTATAAAAATGGTCGCATTATTCTGCCGGAATACCAAGTGATCCGGCTTAATCGAGTACAGGTGCATGATCTCCTTAGGCTTTAAAGACAACGCTCCACCTTTCTACAAATCAAACAGCTGCTGGATAGGCCCCGCGGAAGCAGAGAGGAATCGTTTGCTAAAAACCATCCCGCCCTCGTTGGAGTACGGATTAAGCAGCACGCGGAGGGCTCCTAGCTGGGTCGGATCGGGAGCGGAAGCATCCACCAACCTCATAACCCGTGGAAAGGTGTAGGAATCATAGAAATCTGGCCTCCGATGCGCTGCGAACGCTCCCAGTACAATCATCTCGATCCACGACGTAAAGTAGTGGTCGGAGGAATTCACGACATCTGTACCTGGGGTTGAAGTGTTGGCCGCAATACTTAATCTATGATAAAGATGCGACAGTCCCGCAATGCCAACGGCCAACCGTGCCCCTTCGGCTATGCGATGAGCAGGGTAGAAGACGGAGGCTCTCATGAAGCATCGATGCATCAACATGGCGAACCAACTGAGCCAAAGACTGATAAAGCCGACGAAGAAGGTCTCTTAGTCCATGCCAGGGGCCGCAATTGCATCGAAGGGCACGACCAACGAGGCCAGAATGTAAAACTGCGGCAAGTCCTCTTCTTTGGCCGGCAGCTTATTCAGCTCAAACCCAAAAGGGTCATTAATGTTCGCAAATTTCAGAGCCTCTTTTGATAAAACATCTTCACGGAGAAAACATGCGATGAAGCTCGACGCCCCGTCCTTCTGATTCCGCGAACAGCTTCTCGAAAATACCCAGAGTCTTGATTAGACCGGGGTACTTATGACAGACGACGTTTTCAATCGTCAAGTCGTCAAGCGTAGTAGGCACGGTCGTGAAAACATACCGATCAGGAGGCAGCAACTCTTCATAATGCTCTCCCCTGATCGGCAATCCGGAGATCTAGCGGAACTCTTCCAGCGAAATCGAGACCTCACGATCCCCTAGAAAGAAGGTGTTGGTGGGAAGATTCCATTGGTTCAGGAAAGGTTTAGCTCACCAGACGTGAGGAGCCGGGTAATGAAAAAGAGATGCGTACACCGCTTGATATAACCCAACCATCTGCAACCGTGCACGGTGGGCGGAGAGAACATATCGAGCCCAAGGAAGATAGCCGATTGAGTGGCGAGGGGTAAGCCCTACCTTATAAACTTGTCCCCAGGGTTGGGCTTCACCTTAACAGATGCGGCGCCCCAAGATATCTATATCTGGCAAGGTTTGGTTGTGAATCCAGGTTGTTGATGGCTCAAGCCGGCCCGTAGGAGTCCAATTAGCCACCTCCACCACATAAGCAGTGTATGGACGCTCCATCAGCGATATTGGGTGGAGAGGCTCTATTGGAATCTCACAAGTAAAGCCGCAGCGGCCCCGGATGATGTGCTCATACCAAACTCCCCATAGGAGCAAACCAGTGCAGTCCCTGTCATGGGCCCTGATCATTGCCATAGCCTCCTCATCCGATGGAGATTGCGGAAAAGCGACATCTGAGCGAGTAAAAGGAAAGTAGGGAAGAGAAGCCATTGTTCCTGAAAAATGGGAAAGAAAAGCCGTTAATGAAACCTATATATATATATATAATAATAATAATAATAGAGGGAAACGACAGAAAGTTTGTTCCATTGGACCACTGATTGCAAAACTAATGGACCCTACAAAATCAATATGGCGACTCACCAACGATGAGACAGGACAATCATTGTGAGAATCAAAAAAGATTCTCATTAAACAGACACAGGAGTTTAAGCAACTCTAGACATCCTCATAGAGAGAACAAGTTCTGTTAAAATACCCAACAAATTTGAATTTGTGCAAATAAAAAAAACCCTATGAAAATATGCTCAAGAACACCAGGGAATGAAATTCCCGAGGGGCTCTCTTGATCTTCAGAGCAAAATTCTTTAGTGAGGAATTAAAATCCTTTTATGCGATGGAATTAAAATCCAGAAACTCCCATGATGAGGAAACGAAAAATAAAAATGCCATGAATCCTTAAAGATCGGAAGGGGAATGCCCAAGACATTGAGGTTTACTACTCAAAGATCACGTCTTTGGATCTCTAAGAGATGGGTTTCAGAAGAAATCAAAGCTCTTATGGTGGATTTAAAATCCAGGAAATTTTTTTAAGAAAAGGGATTCTTTGTTATTCAAGATCGTTACCTAAAAAGTGTTTTTTTCTGACAGGGTTTAACTCTGGAATTGCAATGGGCAGAGAACTAAGCTCTGAAGAAGAGAATTAAATTCTCAAAGAAGACAATGAAGGAAGAAGATGAAAGAACAATGGCTTTCCAAAGACAAAACCCTTGCATTTATAAGACGTGACAAGGGAGGTTCACCTTTCCATTCCCCTAGGCAATCCAACGGCTGTAAAGGTGACAGCGTTGCACTCACGTGCAAGCCACGTGAGAACAACGCTGTGGGGGAATTTGTTACCTTATAAAAAATAAATAATAAATAAAAAGTGATGGGAAAAATACCCCAAATGCACCATCACGTGCCAACACATGATGCGCCTTGGAGCAAAGAATATAGGCATTGCGCTTAACAAATAAGGCTGAAATTGAGCTTCACGTGCAGGCACGTGAGCATCTATATACAAAGTATATAGGCGTCTTCCCAAAACAAATAACATGTCAGAGAAGCTCACGTGTCAGCACGTGATGCTCTTTGCTAGGCTTAACTTCGTGGGGGTCACGTGCCACACGTGACATTCCTGAACATCAGCTCACGTGCCAACACGTGATGCCTTTCTCTGGGACTGCTGCATAAAAGTAAACCGGTTTAATGCCATGGGGGTCACATGCTACACGTGAGGGTTCCTAATGCCTTCTGAGCCGATAGAATTAAATTCTAAATAAGAGGGAACAAATCCCTATTTGGAAAATATTTCCTCAGATCTTTCTAACAAGAAAGATTACGCTCTGTAAAACAGAGCACCGTTGGATTAAAGATCCAATGGTGATTAAAAAATCACCAAGGTACAGAATAAGCTACGTATGGGAAAATATTTCCCCAATCTTTCTAAACAAGAAAGATTACGCTATGTAAAACAGAGCACCGTCGGATTAAAGATCCAATGGTGATTAAAAATCACCAAGCTACAGAATAAACTTTGTATGGAAAATATTTTCTCAGATTTTTCTAACAAGAAAGATTACGCTCTGTAAAATAGAGCACCGTTGGATTAAAGATCCAATGGTGATTAAAAAATCACCAAGCTACAGAATAAGCTCTGTATGGGAAAATATTTCCCCAATCTTTCTAAACAAGAAAGATTACGCTCTGTAAAATAGAGTACCGTTGGATTAAACATCCAATGGTGATTAAAAATCACCAAGCTACAAAATAAGCTCTGTAGGGAAAATATTTTCCCAATCTTGTTAAAAACAAGAAATATTTCTTTTGTAAAACAGAAGTCTTTGGATCAAAGATCCAACGGTGGATAAAATCCCTAAATCAATTAAGATCTCTCAACGAGAGATTTCCTTAACTAAATCAACAAACATGCCTCTACTATATAAAGGACCCGAGACTTTAAGCCAGAAAAGAGGAGCCCCCCATAAGATTTGAATAAAAAAAAAGAGGAGTTCTCTTTGAAGAAAAGAAACCCTAGGTAAGATAAAAGGACCTAGAGATCATTTTATCTCCTCATACAAGAGTTTAACTCTTCCAAATAAGAACTTAGTTCTTTCTCTGGTTGAGATCTGCAGAAGCAGATCTCCCCACAAGTTGAGATTTTAATTCTCATCGGGGAGATTCTGTCATGCAGTTCCAAAACTTAGAGGAAAGAACTAAGTTTGAAGAATTTAATTTTTCCGAAAGATATAGGAATTTAATTTCTCTGACAAAATTAGGGTTTAACCCTGCATGAAAAAAAAGAACAACTGAGATCGACTCACGTGATCCCACGTGACCCCCTAATAGTGCTTAGCACTTTCAAAAGGAAAAGGGAAATAAATCCAAAGACAGTTCCTATTTTGGAGCACCTCACATGATCCTACGTGATCCCCTACCAGTGCTTAGCACTTTCAAAAGGAAAGGGGGAATAAATCCAAAGACAGTTCCCATTTTGGAGCGCCTCATATGCTCCCACGTGACCCCCAAACAATTGTTAAACACTCATATGAAAAAGGGGGAAATTCCAAAGACAATTCTCATTCCGGGGAGCCTCACGTGATCCCACGTGACCCCCAATAGTGCTTATCACTTTTAAAAGAAAAAGGGAATAAACCCAAAGAATCAATGCCCAACTCTGGGGCGTCTCACGTGTCCACACGTGATGGCCATGAGATTTAAGTGTTTAACACTTATATGTATAGACTGGGATTTGAGCCCAAGGATGCCAGACCAACCCTCGGTTGCCTCACGTACCATACGTGAGCGCTCCAAATTGCAGTGTTTAACATTGCTTTAGAGCCTCATGTGGGAGCACGTGAGCGCCAAGCAAATATCAGTGTGTAACACTGTATGAGGCCACCCTTAGCCCAAATTAGCCAAGTCTCCCGAGGCTAAAACCTTTTGACCATCAATCAACCGAGTCTTCCTATACTTAGGTCTCCCCAAATCGATCTTAGTTCTAGAGATGACTAATGATCTCCTAACAGATGGTGTCTAAAATGATGTTCATTCCACCATGATCTTTCCCTTCAATCTGGAGTTCGGTTCAAGGGTACATATCTCCATACCTCTGATACATGTCGTTGTAATTCTTCAACGTCTTCAGAGAGATGGAGGGCCCCGACAGCCAACAGTTCTTGGGTGCATTCTCAAACCCATGAGCATATCACAATGGACCGCAATGTCCTTAAACTAGCTATGGACCGTAATGTCCATAAACTAGCTAAGGACCGTAACGTCCTTAAAATAAACCCTCATACCAAAAATGGTGATCTATGGACCGTAACATCCTTAAACTAAAGCAATAGAGCCCAAATGCTCTTTTGTTAGGTCCGAATGATCCAAAACCCCTGCTGAGTAGATCTTAGTCTAAAATTAGACTAACGTATCCTCAACAAACATTTAAGTTGATCTTAATCTCAAACGAGACTAACGATCCTTAAATCAAACCAAACCCAAATCTAAGAAAATTCGGATTTAGACTAATCCATGCCCTACGGGCGACAACACAAATTAGTCTCCGTATACAATCAACGGGCAGCCAAAAATGAAATAAACACACACGATATGAAGTGAACATCTGGAGCAGGAGAAAGTGGTTATTGATACGCGGTAATGTAATTAAATGCAGGGGCTTGCGCCTGCAGGGAAGAGCGTCCCCACAATCAAAAAAACCCTCACGGTGAGGAGGAATCTGACGAAGTCCGCTACAATGGCCGCATCCGTCTAAACCTCCGAAACACGGTGCCATAAATCGACTTGGTATCTTCGAAGAGGTGGACGGATAAATCCAAATAGCATCTGCCCCCAAATTCAGGCAAGATGACCTACGCGGTTTCGTCTCTGTTTTCGGCGCTAAACAACGCCCAGTTTATCTTGAATTTCAAAATTCAAGAGAAGGAAGTTACACTTCCAGAACTCCTCAATAAATTGAAGAGTGCTGAGGGCACCCTGCAGGAATCCAGGGAGACATCCACTCTGCTTATTGGGGAATGTTCATCTTCTAGATCCAAGATGAAAACCAATGGAGAGAAGAAGAAGGCCTCCACCAAGCCGATAAGCGGTGTCAGTAAGGTAGAGGGAAAGGGCAGGGCAAAATTTTTGGGGCTAACAGTAGGGAAGGTAGGATGTTTCTGATGTCACGGGAAAGCGAACTGTCAGAAGGACTGCAGGGCTTGGAATGCCAGAAATCAGGATTCGAAGCAAATTGTGGCTTCGACTTCGAGTGTGTTTATGATTGAAAACTGTATGTCAATTAACTCTACTTCCTGGGTACTAGATACCGGATCAGGATCTCATATCTGTAATTCTTTACAGGCTTTGAGAAACCGTAGAGTTATCAAGACAGGTGATATGACTCTCAGAGTTGCTAACGGAATGAGCGTGGATACTATATCCATAGGGGAATATCACCTAAGATTGACAAGCTAGCAGATTTTGATTTTACGTAACCATTTATATATACCTAGTCTGGCTTGTAATATCATATCTGTTTCTTTACTTTCTAAAGAAGAACATGATTTTACATTTGTAAGCGATGTGGTACATATCCACCTTAATCAAAATTTGATTGGGTCAGGTACATTAAATAACGGCATATACGTATTAAATCAAGCTCAGGTTTTGAACGTCCAGAACACACTTAAAAGAAAGTCTCCGGAATTAAATCAGGATTTCTTATGGCACTATAGACCGGGTCACATCAATGAAACACGGTTGATGAAGTTGCATAAAGAGAGATATTTGGATCCGTTCAAATATTAGTCCTATGCAACTTGCCAATCATATCTCAAAGGAAAGATGACAAAAACTCCGTTCACTGGACACGGAGAAAGAGTGAGCGAGCTCTTAGGACTCATACACAGCGATGTGTGTGGTCCAATGTTTATACATGCATGAGGTGGTTATTTCTATTTCATTATTTTTATGGATGATTTCTCAACGCATGGACATATATTCTTTATGAAATATAAATCCGAGGCCTTTGAGAAATACTTATGTGCAGAGTTCCTGGATTACTTGAAAGAGAATGGAATTCTCACTCAGCTTACTCCTCCATACACACCTCAACACAACGGTCTATCGGAAAGGCGAAACTGAACCTTATTGGATATGGTACGTTCTATGATGAGTAACGCCGAGTTGTCGCGATCCTTCTGGGGCAATGCACTAGAATCAGCTGCATATCTTTTGAACAAGGTTCCTACCAAGACTGTGCCTACCACACCATATCAGATGTGGAGTAGGAAGAAACCCTATCTTCAGTATCTGAAGATATGGGGATGTCCAGCTTTTGTTAAAAAGCAGCATACAGACAAGCTCGATGCACGCTCAGTACTGTGTAAGTTTGTGGGATACCGAAAGAACTCCAGGGGGTATCTTTTCTATTACGCAGAGGAACAAAAGGTCTTTGTTTCTCGGCATACCCACTTTTTGGAAACTCAATTTTTAGAAAAAGAGATAAGTGGGAGCGCAATAGAACTAGAAGAAATTTCAGAACCACAAGCTATTACTGAAAGCATGGTGGAACCAGAAGTTTTGAAAGAACCGGACATCCCCGCGCCACTCTGCAGGACTAGTAAGCAGTCTCATCCGCCCGAGAGATACTACGGTTTTCTAATAAACGGGGATAGAGAGCATTGCATCATCGACGATGATGAGCAAACTAGATTCCAGCAAGCCATTCAGAGTAGAAACTCGGTAAAATGGCTGGATACAATGCGGACTGAAATGGAGTCCATATAGACCAACAAAGTATGGACTTTGGACATTGCTCCAGAAGGGGTAAAATCCGTAGGCTGCAAATGGATCTTTAGAAAGAAGATTGCTGTAGATGGACAGGTTGAAACCTATAAGGCTAGACTTGTTGCAAAAGATTTTCGTCAAAGACCTGGTTTGGACTATGATGAAACCTTTTCTCCAGTGGCTATGCTCAAATCCATTCTGATCCTTCTTGCCATTGCTGCCTACCACGATTATGAGATTTGGCAGATGGATGTAAAGACCGCTTTTCTAAATGGAAATATGGAAGAGTGTGTCTATATAGATCAGCCGGAGAGTTTCATAGAGAGTGGGAGCAGCAAAAGAGTGTGCAAGTTGCTTAAATCCATTTATGGATTAAAACAGGCATCGCGGAGTTGAAACATCTGTTTTGATGAGACGGTCAAGGGATTCGACTTCATAAAAAATCCAGATGAACCATGCATCTATAGTAAAATTGTAACGAGAAGTGTGATATTCCTGGTCTTGTACATGGATGACATTCTCTTGATAGGAAATGACATTCATATACTACAATCAGTCAAAGGATTCTTGTCACAAAGGTTCTCCATGAAGGACCTGGGTGATGCCTCTTACATTCTGGGGATCCAGATCTATCGTGATAGATCTAAACGGAAATTGGGACTTTCACAGTCAAGATACATCGACACCATACTGAAAAGATTCAATATGGAAGATTCAAAGCGCGGTAATCTACCGGCTTGTCACGTAATCACCCTCTCCAAAAAGATGTCTCCTAAGACTGATTTGGAAAGGGATCGCATGTCTACTATACCCTACGCTTCTGCGGTAGGCGCTATAATTTATGCGGTGTTGTGTACCAGACCAAATGTAGCTTACGCACTAAGCGTTGTAAGCAGGTATAAGTCGAACCCAGGGGAGAAGCATTGGACATCAGTAAAGAACATTCTCAAGTACCTGAGAAGGATAAGGAGATTGTTTCCCCCCAATAAGAGAGCAAGGCTCTGTTCAAAATTAGAACTAAGGCATCACCTCATATGCAAATCACGAGAGCGCCAGTGCCCAGAGTTAAAAACTCTGAGGCAGCGCCAAGAGTTAAAAACTCTGAGGCAGCGCCTCACGTGCAAAGCATGAGAGCGCCGGCGCCAGAACTAAAAGTTCTCCACCCTTGGATCAAAGATCCAACGAAGATGATAAATCATCAGATTACAGAATTAAATTCTGTTGAGGAAATATTCCTCGAATCTTCCTAAAACAAGAAAGGTTAACCTCTGTAAAACAGAGCACCATTGGATTAAAGATCCAATGGTGATTAGGAATCACCAAGATACAGAATAAGCTCTGTATAGGAAAATATTTTCCCAATCTTTTTGATAACAAGAAAAATATCTTCTGTAAAACAGAAGGCCTAGGATCAAAGATCCAACGGTGGATAAAATCCCCAAATCAATTAGAGATCTCTCAATGAGAGATTTCCTTAACTGAATCAACAAATCAGCCTACCCTATATAAAGGACCCAAGACTTCAAATCTTGTAGAGAAGAACCCCCCATAAACTTCAAGTTCAAAAAAGGAACAAGCAAAAAGAGCTTTAAAAACAAAGAGGAAAGAAGAAGAATTTTCTTCAAGGTAAATAGAGATCATAGTATCTCATCTGCATACTCAAGGGTTTAACCCTCATAAAAGAACATAGTTCTTTCCCTAGATCTGAGATCCATGAGACAAATCTCCCATAAATGAGAATTTAATTCTCGTAGGGATGAATTTGTTCTTGGGGATTGAAGATCCATGGGAGAACAAAGAATTGAACTCTTCAGAAAATGCACAAAGAAGGAAACAGCGCCGAGCGCCCCATGTGCCACTCACGTGGGCGCTGCTAAAATAAAGAGTGCTTATCACTCAGTGGTTGGCGCCCAGCGCCAAGCGCTCCACATGCCCCTCACATGAGCGCTAATAAAATAAAGAGTGCATTGCACTCAGTGATTGGTGCCCAGCGCCAAGCGCCCCACGTGCCCCTCACGTGGGCGCTGATAAAATAAAGAGTGCTCTGGCGTCCCACGTGCCCCTCACGTTGGCGCTGATAAAATAAAGAGTGCTCTGCACTCAATGGTTGGCGCCGAGCGCCCCATGTGCTTCTCACATGGGCGCTGTTTAACATAAAGCGCTCTGTAAATAGATCCCAGCGCCATAAATATGTTTAACACTCAATAAAAAAACAAAAAAGGGTGAGCATCAAAGCCCATATCAATGCTCAGCATTGTTGGACAAAAGGGACCGAGCCCAAACAATTGTTTAATACTTTATTCAAAAATTGAGTGGGCTGAGTCCAAGCTGACCAAAAGCCCATAATTCAGATCAACCGAGCCCATAGGCCCACAATTTTTCTAAATTTGATCTTAGTCCAAAAACCAACTATAAATCTCTCAACTGACATTGGTTCAAGGGTATATCTCCCCACACCTCTGATATATGTCGTTGTAATTCTTCAACGTTTTCAGAGAGGTGGCGGGTCCCGACAATCAACAATACAAAGGACCGCAATGTCCTTAAACTAATGATGGACCGTAAAGTCCTTCAACTAATAACGGGCCGCAGCGTCCTTAAACTACTGTGGACCGCAGCGTCCTTAAACTAAACCCTCATCTTAAAAATGGTGTTCTGTGGACCGCAATGTCCCTAAACTAAACTTTATGAACTATGACGTCCTTAAACCCAATGGACCGCAATGTACTTAAACTAATGATGGACCGTAAAGTCCTTAAACTAATAACGGACCGCAACGTCCTTAAACTAATGTGCACCGCAACATCCTTTAAACTAAACCCTCACCTTAAAAATGGTGATCTGTGGACCGCAACGTCCCTAAACTAAACTCTATGGACTATGATGTCCTTAAACCCAATGGACAGTAACGTCCCTAAACTAAACTCTATGGACTATGATGTCTTTAAAGCCAGTGGACCGCAACATCCTTAAACTAATAACGGACCGCAACGTCCTTAAACTAAAATAATAGAGCCCAAATGCTCTTTCGTTGGATCTAAATGATCCTAAAACCTTGTTAAATAGATCTTAGTCTAAAATTAGACTAACGTATCCATAACAAACATTTAAGTTGATCTTAATCTCAAACGAGATTAACGATCCTTAAATCAAACCAAACCCAAATCTAAGAAAATACGGACTTGGACAAATCCACGTCCTACGGGCGATAACATAAATTAGTCTTCGTATACAATCCACGGGCAACCTAAAACAAAACAAACACACACGACACAAAGTGAACATCTGGAGCAGGAGAAAGTAGCTATCGCTACGCGATAACGTAATTAACTGCAGAGGCTTGTGCCTGCCGGGAAGAGCGTCCCCACAATCAAAACCCCCTCACAAACGAGGGGGAATCTGACGAAATCTGCTACAACGGCCGCATCCATCCAGACCTCCGATATACGGTGCCATGAATCAACTTGGTATCTTCGGAGAGGTGGACGGATAAAACCAAATAGCATCTGCCCCACAAAATTCAGGCTAGACGTCCTAACGTCCTGGTCGTGGCTTTCGGCGGTAAACAGATTCTGGCATGTCCGGTAGGACCTTTTCCTCTTTCTACTCCACACTTCGTGTGTCGTGTTTCGCGAACAAATTGCGGTCTGCTATGGTTGCCTGTGGATTCGAGGTATTAAGATTTGGTGTCTTGCTCCCGTGTAGAGAAAAGAAGATCAATGGCTTCCAAATATACCTGCAACAGCAACTCTTGCTCCGTCCCATCTAGAGGAGTAGCTTACGGGCCCCAAGCGGCCTCTATCCTCGCAATACTGGTGGAACAGGTGACAAAGGCCACCACTGGATTGTTCTTCGGGACCATGCTCCCACTTATGAGCTTCAACGCTCCAGTACCATCACAGGAAGCTCCAAAGAAGTCGGTCTTCGATCGGCTTGCAACTACCGCAGCCCCTCTCAGCGGGTCGTCCAAGTCTACTACCTCAGTCTTCGACATGATGAGCCTAAGCTCAAATGGGCCCGCGAAGAGGCTCGCAATACCGGAGAAGGCTATCCCAAATCCTGCTGCAGGTGAAGTCGTCCAAACTACTTCCCTTACTCGAAAGCCGGCCTTCGACAGGTTGACCATTCCTTGCCAGCGGATGTCAGTCTTTGACAGGCTGGCGCCAATAACAGCCTCTCCTCAAAGCAGGGGCATGACGAAACTACTCCGACGATAAAGGTGATCCCGGCTACACGACATGCTCGACGTCGTCACTGGCGCCGAGTGAGGAAAGCTAGGGGTAATTCCCCTTCTGGACTTATCCTATCAGCTCCAATGGTGGAAGTTGATGCTGCCATTCCAACTGGGAACATCTTTGAGCCGCTTAGGAGGGTGCGCAAGAACTCTCCAACTGCCGTTTTTAAAAGGTCTCCTCCACCTGCGGAGAACGTTACAAAAGTAAACTCGGAACAACCCTCTCAGCGGCTGTCCCCCAAAATCCACAGGGTCTGGCGAAGAGTCCAAGACTCTGTAATCGACAAAGACTACTCCCGCAGATCAAAGAAAATGAAGGTCCGGCAAGAGGAAGGTCATCCCGCCGTCGTACCACAGAAAGTATCGTCTGCAATAGCCCCTCAACTCCGACCGCCCATAAAAAGGAAAGGCCGGAGAAGATCCTCGTGCCTACGATAAATCTCAAGGGCACTGAATCCAAATGCCCCAAGTCTGGGGGCATGGTAGTGCACATCGTCTACATGGCTTCCAGAAAAGAGGAAAGCCGTGGTTCTGGTGGTCATCGACCACTTACGTGGTCCTAACAAAGGCTCAGGAGCAACAACAGAAACTCCAGGAGATGCTGACAAAGATGGCTGCACTTACTGGGCAGAAAGAAAGTCCGGAAGTATCATCGGATCAATGCCAGGAGCAGGAAACCGACGCCGAGTTCCTCTGAAGAATGCTCGAAAAGAAAGATAAAGAAGCCGCGGAACAAGCGGCTAATATAAAACAAATGGCGCTCTTGTTCCAAGATATGGTGGGGATGATGATCCAGCCAGACCCTCCAGTTGAAGATCTCCCAATAATTATTGAAGACGACAGAGGGGAGACATCAAACCCTCTTCCGTCTTTATCAGCAGCCA
Source organism: Agapanthus africanus (assembly GCA_030015575.1). Taxonomy (NCBI): domain Eukaryota; kingdom Viridiplantae; phylum Streptophyta; class Magnoliopsida; order Asparagales; family Amaryllidaceae; genus Agapanthus; species Agapanthus africanus. The sequence goes on along the minus strand of JASDDO010000024.1, from coordinate 866,068,644 downwards.
GGGAGGAGACGATCTCGAAAGCTGTGCTTGATGACTACATAGCTCAACAAATACGAGCTCATCATGCAAGTGAAGCTACTGGCCAAGTCGTCAGAACTGGACGACCCTATCAAAGCTGGTACGATCAAATTAAGTACCCGCCGGGATATACGATCCCTAAATTTCACGTGTATAAGGGGACAGGAAACCCCCATCAGCACGTCGCTCAGTTCAGGGCTCTCTGCGGCAGTACTAGAGGTGACGACAAATTGCTAGTTCGCCAGTTCGTCGACAGCTTAGCGAAGACGACATTTGAATGATACTCGGAGCTTCCGAATGACTCCATCAAAACATTCACGGAAATGGAGTTGCTATTCACCCAGCGTTTCGCGAGCGCCAGCGAACGCACCCCGATCACGGCATTGATCAATGCTAGGGTGAAGCCAGGAGAGACTTGGGTTCAGTATGCAATTCGGTGGCGGAACCTATGGTCGAGATGCGAACAACGCATAGAAGAAGCTCCTGCCATGGGCATGTTCGTGGGGACCCTGGATCCGCAGGCAACTATATCCCAATTTATGATGTTCTTCAAGACGACCACTTTCCAAGCCTTGATCGACAAGCTGGCCCAAATGGACCAGATGGGCCATAGACCATCCTCCTAAAAAACGGAGCTTCGAAATGAAAATGGGAAAGGGAAAGCTACCTTCGTCACCAACGCTCAGCAACAGCTGAGTGATCCAAAATCAGCTGCTCACCAAAACGATAAACCGCGATCACTCGGAGAAAAGTTGAGACATCCTTACTCATTCTCCCAGGATAAAACGAGAAGGCTGTTCGAACTAGCGGTGCACAACAGACTCATCACTCTGCCGGATCCAAGACGCCCACTGCAACCGGGCGACGTCAACAATCCCAATTACTGTCCCTCCACAAAATAGTAGGCCATCCAATCGAAGATTGCTTCGTCTTCAAAAACTGGATTGAGGACCAGTACCAACAAGGCAAATTCGCGCTGTCTGAAAACTGAAGGGTAAACCCGCCACAACCGCACGCTCTTAAAAAGATGGACACGCCGGGGGCATGTTGCTCATTTTTAGAGGAAGCTCCATGGGATGTTGTTCTTTCGGCTAAAACTAAAAGAATGCTGAAGGATCTTCAAGCATGTCCGGCAATTATATGGAAAAGCCCGCTGGAGCCAGAGATTATTATGGGGATGCTGAAACCACGCCCAACACCGAGAGTTGGTTGCGATGGGAAAAATATCCAGGCCCAGCCGTCGTAGTCTTCGAAGAAGAAGAAGAAGACCAAAAAGCCCGCGTAGTCTGACAACAAACGCATGGACCTGCAAAATCATATGGACACGCTGTAAAAATATAACCAGAAGGCGCGAATCCCGGTCACACTCCAAGAGTTTCTCAACGATATCCTTGAGAACGGAGATAATGACAATGATGAGGGAGAAGACTCGCCAGAAGAACCCGAGGATTATGTGGCAAGTTATCACATGATCTCTCGTTCACCAATAAATGACGAAGAAGCTCACACGGCATCAGAAGATAATATAGAGGAGCTGGGGGCAGGATCGGTGCCAAAATCCTTGGAACCGTCAGATGAGATGATTGGCATGCTGCTGAACGAAGCCCGTCAGAAGAGCAAAGCTGATCGCGAACGTGAAATGGCCATATTCGAAAGGGCCAGGCGTGGCACCAAGTTAAAGAAGTCATGGTAAGGATAAGTCACAGAGCACTCTAACCAGATCAAAGCACGCCCGCGGCAGACAAAACCAGGCTTAAGACAAGGAAACGGTTTGCTAAAGCCCTATCGATGGGAATGAAGCTGCCACATTTCAAAGAAAATACTCCCGAGGATACATACCTTGACGAAGCGGACGTTCATTCGAGCTACTGCTTGTACCATCGGAAGGTTACACATCCCACTGAAGAATGCAATGCTTTCAAGAACTGGTGGCAAGGATACGTTGCTTACCGATAACATTTCAAGCGGATGAAGCACAAAACTCGTCGGGAGAAGAAAAGCACGACAGATGAGCACAAAAGAACTGCCGGCAATTGTCACATGGTTGATACCTGTGGATCGCAAGTTCTCACCTTCGGAAGCGATTATGACGAAGAAATAGCTCTCGGTCCTCTCTTCAATCCACCTCAGGAAAAGAGGAAGAGATAAAGAACTGTGAAAACATTAAGCTGCATAGTCATACATTGCCCGAAAAGAATCTCGGACCTACAAACAAGGGATCGAACAAAAAAGATAAGGGGAAGGAAAAAGTCCCTGAGGATATCGCCCTCAATGATCGAGTCGTCGAAGAGCTGGTAGCCAATGACCTGCCCAAGAAAAACAAAGTAGATTACAATGTCCTAGTACACCTGAGGAAGATACCCTCACAGCTAAGCGTTTTGGATGCCCTTCCGTTGTCTAAAAAGGAACGAGATTCTCTGATCAGGGCATTACAAGTGCCCGAGCAGTTTCAACCTTTCTTTGCCAAAGAAAAGATGAAGGACGAGCTGGAAGAAGTGCACACAGCTGACGTCACTTTTGGCGATGAAGATCTCCTCCTCAGAACGTGCGAGTACAACTGTCCCCTATATGTCACCGGGTACTGCCATGACATCAAGATAGGGAAAATCTTAGTTGACAATGGGTCCTCTGTCAACCTCCTAAATACGAAGGTGCTAAAAGAAATCTGCATGAGCGTTCAGCACCTCGCTCGGGATAAAATCACCATCTCCGGGTTCGACTCCCAGTCATTACGGACGCTCGGGTCTGTAATACTGACATTATGCTTTGGGCTGCTCGTCACTGACATCAAATTTCATGTCATTGATGCCAAGACCTGCTACAACGCTTTGCTCGGCATGGTTTGGTTACACGAGCACAACATTATCCCTTCTACACAACATCAGTGTATGAAATATTTCAAAGATGGTCTCGAGTATACCATGACGGGGGAACTAAACCCATTCTCCATAAATGAAGTCCGAAAGTACGAAGTTGCAAAGTATTTCCTACCAAACTTTGAAGACACGGAAAGATGCCATAAAGCGGAGAATAAGCAAAAAGCTATCACCACTATTCCGGTCTTCGGAAGCGATACCGAAGAGGAAGAAGAGATAGTCTATTCGGAGCAGCCCTAATGCAACAGGCCGGGACCATCTACCCCTATTCTGGTCTTTGGCGGCGACTTTGAAGATGAAGTCAACGCAGTGTTTTCGGTCCGTCCATCAATGCAGGCCCTCACTGGAGGTGATCAAAGTTTGCAGATCGCCATGGTTCCGCGGCAGCACTACAGAGATCTTGATATGCTTGAGACATATAGTGTGCAAGAGCTGCAGACATTCTACGTCTCTCCCAGGCGAAGAGGTGGAAAAGGCGATCCTATTCTATCGATCCACGGAGACTAAAGTCGAAAGAGAAGTCTAGCATGGTGCCGATTTTGTGCTCGACAGGCTCCAACCTATCCATCTGCCCAGATACTACACGGAGGGATTGAAAAGGTTATTAAGATGCCAAGGCGTACCTTTCAAACAGGCTCATTGACAAGCTCAGTTCTACAACAGGATTTGGAACGTCTTCGGAACCCAGCAAAAATTGTCCAACGGAAAAATGGAAACGATTGGGCTTGGATATGTCCAGTCCAAGAAACGGGAGCAATTCCATGGCTGCCATGTCATAAATGACCTCGATGAAGAAGGGGGTTCTCTTTTAAGAGACGCTGACACTGAACCAGAACGAGGTCCTGTCATAAAAAAGCCAAGTCCGTCGTTTGAAGAACAGATGGACAAGCTAATAAGGGAAGCGAGTCAAAAGGTTCGGAACGACTACAGCCGCGAAATGGCCATTTACGAGAAAGCCAAGATGCAACGCCTCCTTTAGCAGGCTACGGAGAATGATAATACCCTTCACCGTCAGCCCGCCATGCATTCCCAAGACAAGAAAAAGACCTGATGCGGAGGCAAAAACAAGTTAAAGAGCGGAAAAAACGTTCGACAACGGCAAAACGGACCCAAAAGGCCACGCGATCGAGAAAAGGTCAGCCGGAATCCGTCTATTATGAAAAAGATGGGTCGAGCATATTCTTTCCTTCAAGACAAGACAAGGAGAATCTTTGACCTTGTCATGAAACATCAGATGATGACACTCCTGGAGTCTTGGCACCCCGATCAAGCAAACGAGGTTCATCACCCTGATTATTGCTCCTATCACCGAGCGATAGGACATCCTCTTGAAGACTGCTTCACCTTCAAAAACTGGGTCGAAGACCAATACCAACTCGGCATGTTCGCTCTATCCAACAGTTGGAGGGTAGCCCCACCACAAAAGCATGTGCCAAAAGCAACGTATATAGCAAGAGTAGAACCAGATCAATGTCGGTCTTGGAAACGATCATGTACCTGTCACCTGATAACGTTGTCAGAAGAAGGAGAGCGCGAGAATTTGGATGACCTCTCCTGATGCTTCGAAAATGAGGATAAAGATGAGGTGATCTCAGAATTTCCACCGGCGACAAATGAATTGGAAGATAGGATACACACCACGGCGGACAACCTGAAAAAAATTGACTTGGGGACGGCAAACGACCCACGGCCAACGTTCATCAGTGAGCTGCTGTCTAAAGAGCAGGTGGCTACACTAAAAGTTGTGCTCATGCAGTATAAAGATAGCTTCGCATGGAACTATTCTGAGATGCCGGGGCTAGATCCAAAAATAGCTGTGCATAAATTGGCGATATCTCCGGACGTTAAGCCAGTCAGACAAGCACCAAGAAGAATGCGGCTCGAACTTGAATTGAGTATCAACGCCGAAGTCAAGAAGCTAATCGACTCCGGCTTCATCCAGGAAGTTCAATACCCCAACTGGATCGCCAACATTGTCCCAATGATGATGAAAAATGGGACGGTGCGCATCTGCGTGGCCTTTAGGGACCTCAATAAAGCCTGTCCGAAGGATGTCTTTCCCATACCGCTTACCGAGCTGATGATAGATAACACGTCCACTCATGAAGTTTTCTCCTTCATGGACAGATCATCGGGGTAAAATCAAATAAAGATGCATCCCGAAGACCAAAAGCATACCGCTTTCCAGACTCCTCTGCCCTGCTACAAAGTGATGCCTTTCGATCTGAAGAACGCTGGTGCTACCTATAAGAGGGCCATGCCAAAGATTTTCGATGACCTCATACATGAAATCGTCGGATCCTATATCGATGACCTCATAGTGAAAAGCAAATCGTATGAGGAACACTGGGAACATCTGAACATAGTGTTCCAACGTCTTCGTAAGTATAACCTGAAGATGAACCCTCTGAAATGCGCATTTGGAGTCTCCTCAGGCAAATTTCTAGGGTTCATCATACGACATCGGGGCATCGAAATAGATCCATCGAAGATCAAGGCGATTATGGAAATTCCCACTCTAAGAACTTTAAAACAATTGCGGTCTCTACAAGGGAAGCTCGCGTATATCCGACGGTTCATAGCTAATCTCTCCGGCAAATGCCGCCCGTACAGTCATTTAATGAAGAAGGGGATCCCGTTCGTTTGGGATCGTAAATGCCAAAGCACACTGGACGAACTAAAGGAATATCTGCAGAACCCGCAGGTACTGACCGCTCCAGTCAATGGAAAGCGCCTCATCCTATACACAACAGCCCTTGAAGGTTCTTTAGGCGCTCTATGGGCACAGGAGAACGACCAAGGGAAGGAGAGAGCCCTCTACTATTTCCGTCGAGTTCTCATGGGGGCTGTTCTCCGCCGAAAGCCGGGAAGACAAACGTCTTGCCTGAATTTGGGGGCAGACGCTATTTGGTTTTATCCGTCCACCTCTCCGAAGATGCCAAGTTGATTTATGGCACCGTGTATCGGAGGTCTAGACGGATGCGGCCGATGTAGTAGACTTCGTCAGATCCCCCCTCATTTTGAGGGGTTTTTGATTGTGGGGACGCTCTTCCCGACAGGCGCAAGCCCCTGCAATTAATTACGCTACCGCATCGCGGTAACCACTTTCTCCTTCTCCAGATGGTCATTTCGTGTCGTGTATGTTTGTTTTAGTTTTGGTTGCCCGTGGATTGTATATGGAGACTAATTTATGTTGTCGCCCGTAGGGCGTGGATTAGTCCAAATCCGTATTTTCTTAGATATGGTTTTGGGTTGGGTTTAAGGATCGTTAATCTCATTTGAGACTAAGATCAACTTAAACGTTTGTTAAGGATACGTTAGCCTAATTTTAGACTAAGATCTACTTAACAGGATCATTTAGATCCAACAAAAGAGCATTTGGACTCTATTGTTTTAGTTTAGGGACATTACGGTCCAGAAGTTTAAGGACATCATAGTCCGTGACATTTTAAAGACCCCACAGTCCGTAAAGTTTAAGGACATCATATTCTATGAGTTTAAGGACCCCACAGTCCGTAAAATTTAAGGACTTCATAGTCCATGAGTTTAAGGACATCATGATCGAGTTAAAGACGTCATAGTCTATGTGGTTTTGGTTCAACCATTTGGGGATGCACCAAAAGTTATTGGTTATTGCGACCCTCCGCCTCTCTGAAGACATTGAAGAATTACAACGAAATATATCAGAGGTACGAAGAGATGTACCCTTGAACCAATGTTGGTTGGGAGATATGTAGTCAAGTTTGGGACTAAGACCACTAAAAAAGATTCATGAGCATATGGGCTCAATTAATCTAAATGAGGGATCTGTGGCGAACTTGAACTCGGCCCACTCAGCTAAAATGTTGAACATTTAATTAGGCTCAGTCCTTTTTCATTTAACAACGCCAAGCATTGGTTTGGGTTCTGACAACATTTTTGTCTTTTATTGAGTGCTGAGTACTCATTATGGCTCTGGGGCTTTATTTAAAGAACAATTTATGTTCCCTCAGCGCACACGTGAGGAGCACGTGGTGCGCTTTGCGCTGAGCGCCAGATTTAGAACGCTAAGGCGCTTTCTGTGAAAGATCGCACACGAGAGGAGCACGTGGTGTGCTTGGCGCTGAACGCCAGTAAATGAGTGCAGAGCGCTCATTGTGAAAGAGCGCACACGTGAGGAGCACGTGGTGCGCTTGGCGCTGAGCGCCAACCTTGAAGCGCTGGGCGTTTCTTTTAAAATAGCGCTTGGACCGCTGCGGCGCTGTGCGCCAGTCTTGGAGCGCTGAGGCGCTTCTTTAAATTGGAGCGCTGCGGCGCTATGCGCCAGTCTTGGAGCGTTAAGGCGCTTCTTTTTAATTTGGAGCGCTATGACTCTTTTTATGCAACTTTGATCAGTTCTGCACTCTGAGAATTAAATTCTTGTTTATAAGAGACTTTGTCTCGTGGGTTTAAGAACAAAGTTCTTATTTTTATAGGAGATGTCACAATCTTTTCTTTTTTTTTGTGAAAGGCTTTGCCTTTATGGATCTGTGATCTGAAGAGCATTGAATTCTTCTTTTCCCCCTTTTTATGATGAAATGCTGTGATCTCTTTTGTGAAAGACGTCTGTCTTACAGATCTATGATCTAGAAAAAAGAAACTATGTTCTTCTTCATATGATGAGATGTTTTGACCTCTCTCTTTTATTTACCTTGAAGAAATTCTTCTTCTTCCAAGAGCTTGCTTTTCTCTTTTTAAATTTCTCAAAGTTTGTAGGGGGTTCCTCTCTGTGAGGCTTGAAGTCTTAGGTCCTTTATATAGGGGAGGCTGATTTGTTGAATCGGTTGAAGAGATCTTTTCTCTAATTGATTTGGGGATGTTTTCCCACCGTTGGATCTTTGATCCTAGGGCTTCTGTTTTAAAGAAGGCAATCTTCTTGTTTTTAACAAGATTGGGAAAATCTTTTCCCGTATAGAACTTATTCTGTATCTTGGTAATTTTTTAATCACCATTGGATCTTTGATCCAACATTGCTCTAATTTTCAGAGATAATTTAATGACTTTTAGTCAGCTTTGTTGGATCTTTAATCCAAGGTGGGGAACATTTAGTTCCAGCGCTAGAGCTCTCGTGCTTTGCATGTGAGCGCTGCATCAGAGTGTTTGACTCTGGGTGCTAGCGCACATAGCGCTAGCGCTCTTATGCTTTGCACGTAAGCGCTGCATCAAAGTCTCTGACTCTTAGCGCTGGCTCTGCTAGCATGAGTGCTCTCGTGCTTTGAACGTGAGCGCTGCATCAGAGTCTTTGACTCGTAGCGCTGGCGCATTTATGAAGCGCCGCTTCATTTAAAATTGCAAAAATTTGAACAGAGCTTTGCTCTGATTGGGGGAAACAAATGCCCCCCCACCGTTGCGCTCACGTGGCTTACACGTGAGTGCAGCAGTGGCAGCATCTGCGCCATTAGATCAACTTAGAAGTTGAAACGGCTCTCAGTGCCTATAAATAGGGCCTTTGGCCCTTGAGATGACCTCTGTTCATCTTCTTTCTTGTTTTTCTGAGAATTAATTCTCTTTCATAGCATAGCCTTTTGTTTTAAGAACTCTCTTAGAGACAGAACTCTGTCAAATTTTTGATAAGATTTGAACCCATTAACAGAGTTTTGCTCTACTTAGATCATAGATCTTTTAAAGACTTTTAGGGTTTCTTAACCTGTTAATTAAAAACAGAGCTTTGCTCTCTCTAGATCATGGATCAGAAAAAGAAACCCTTTTTAGGGTTCTTTTAACCCATTAACGAAGAACTCTCAGAGTTCGTTTTGCAGACCTTAAAGATCCTGAAGTTTTTACTTCTGTAGAAAGCCTTGCTTTTAGGGGTTTTGATGGATTATCCCATCTTCTTCACAGAGCATTGCTCTTTAGAAATTTTGGGGGGGAATTTTACTCCCTTCATCATTAATTATGACAGATGTCATATCTGTTGTAGAGCGTTGCTCTCAAGGGAGATTTACTCCTTGGCCCAAGGGGTCCCTCATTGAATGAGAGTCCTTTTAGGATTCCCCCCTTAATTTCACAAATCTGAATCTGTTAGATGTTTTAGTCAGCACTTGTTTTCTTCATGCGGATATCAAGAGTTGTCTAAATCCCCGTGTCTTGATCAGTCTGTCCGCTAAACTCTCACTGATTTTCATTTTCAAGTGCTATGGTCGATCATCTGTACTGTCTTAACGAAATCATTTCTTATGAGGAAATTCATTTACAGGGTCGTTGTCAAAACCAAGAGTTCACAAACGCCCAATGTGCCGAAATTATGAATCGTTTCAATGCACACATCGGCATACTACTCCCCCGTCGCTCCGCTCTCTTGAAGATTATAGTGGGAGCAATTTGGGAAGCGCTTCCTGGATTTTATGAAGCCATGCCTCTTAATGCACTGGATGATGCCGAAAATAAGGTGCACTCAGTGTATCTGACGGGCCTGATTTCGAAGAAACGGCGAGATAATTGTTCATACCAGAATATTGCATTTTATACCGCCCATTCTTACGCTCGTTTGTTTATAGGCAGGTGCTTTTGATCAGTGTTTGCTACATATTTGCAGAATACTGGTTCTCAGCTCTAAACAGTGAAATTCATGGAAAAGTACGACAAATTCCGGATTATTGCCAACCACAGATAAAACACGGGTCTCCGCTCTCTATCCGTATGTTGCCACACACCAGTTTAAGGGACAAAATGGCAAATCGATGTCATTTTCATGCACAAAGCTCAATGTCAACACAAGATCCAACATATCTACGCGGAGCTCGAGGAAATCATGGCAAAAGATCCACATCATATCACCTTTTTGATCTACTGAAATTCTGGAAGAATTGTGGAGAGCTTCTGAGAAAAGTACTATACCACACTGAAGAGGACCACAAACCAGGGGATACGACAAAAGATGAAGGCACAATCCTTCTAAAAGGCCGCGGAACCGCGGCATAAGCGCGCTTAGGCCGTGGAACCGCGGCCATGTGGGCTCCGCACTTGGTCAAATTTCAGGGGCAGTTTTGGAATTTCATATATTGACAGATTGTTGCCCTAGGTTCTCTGTTTCCTGCCTATAAATATCCCAGAACTTGCCAAGCCATATATGTCCATTCTTATGCCCATTTTTTGTTAGTTTTTAGTTTACTTCTTCTTCTTCTTCATTCTTTCCTCCATGAAATTGTTGTGAGAGCTTTTGAGTGGATGTTAAATGAAGATGAGGGTTATTTTTGTATCATTCTTTTGCTTAGCTTTCCCCTTGAGCTCTCTACCTTAACTTGATCTTGCAACCTCTTAAGTGAGCTTGCAAGTTTAAGCTTTGGTCATTGATCTCAAGGGGTTGTATCATTTTGTTCTCTCTTTTGTGCTTCATTCTCCATGAGTTCTTTGTCTTTTCTTGATCTTGCAATCTCTTAATTGAGCTTGCAAGTTTAAGATTTGGTTATTGAACTCATGTCTTGTTTTGGGTTCTATGGTTCCTAGTTTCATATTTTGCTCATTTACTTTCATGCACTTAAATTCCATGCACTTTTAATTACTTGCTTGTAATCTTTTCTTTTCTTTGTTTATCTTTTCTTTTGCTCTTTTTGGTTCGTTTTGTGAATGTTTGTAATTGTTGTTGTTAAGAATAAATACTATATTGTAAGTTAATGTTTCTTTGCTCATTTACTTTTCCCGTTATTTTCCTTTGAACTCCGCCCAAACGTTACGCAAGCGCTCCGTTAGGCACCCTACCCTACCAAGGTAACGGTGATTCCTAACCGCGACCGGTTGTGTTCGATTTGGCCGGAGGTGAAAGCAAGAGACAAGAACGGACGGACAAGGGTCAATAAGCCGGATTCCACAAATACCGCGCTCAAATCCCCTAATCCACGTTGTTGCCGATTGCTCTAGCTTCAATTGGTCAAGACTCGGCTCAAAGGTTTTGAGTGCGGATTTCCTTAACTTACACTTTCGTATCTTTTTCTTAACAACTTTATACTTGCATATAAAACACATAGGTTAGATTTGAACAAACATATACACATTCTTTATTGACCCGTCTAAGACTCGAACGGACATACAAGCATCTCCCTGTGAATCGACCCGTGCTCAACCGGCTAACTGCATAGCGACACCGTCCTGATCGCGGTTATAACTTTAGAACTTTGAACATTCGACACGCCAAAAGCGTGCGATCACCGTCACTCCGCTTTGTTTCGACCGTGAGGTCTTTCATTGACGTTGTATCTGCATCCTGCTGGACTGCGAAGGAACGCCGTTGTTGACATTGCATCTGGTGTAATGAGATGAATGCTGAGATGGAGTTGGGATTTTTCCGTCACTAGGCTTTGCTAACGTTGTGTCTGTTGTAATGAGACGAATGTTGAGATGATCTCCAGGCTTTCTATGAACCGTCGAGATTTGGCTTCTTTTTCTGATGGAGCCTGGTGGGAAGGTATGGTTTCCTCTTTGTTTGTGCCCCTGGATCGTATACAGGGATCGATGTGATCTCACCTGTAGGGCAAAAAGTTTCATTTTATATATTTTTCTTTCCGCGATGCTCTATCATTTCAGCTTTTATATCGTGAAAGTCGCGATTGCCCAATCATTTCGGCTATTTTTCGCGGTGCCCAATCATTTCTGCTATTTTTTTTGTTTTTTACTCGCTGCTTTTTATTGCAAGTTGCCCAACCATTTCGGCTATTTTGTATGCATACATTTTTACTTGCTGATTTTGTTGCAAGTTGCCCCATCATTTCGGCTGTTTCGTATGCATTTGTAGCTCGCTGGATTTTCGCTGCGAGTTTGGGATTGGACACCGATTTCGGCATCAGCATCGCTGCAACTGGGATATTACCAGGAGCAAATCATCATTTGCCTTTGTCGATGTCGAACAAAGGTGGCTTAGTAAACAGGGTTAGGATCATGTCGACTAAGGCTTTTCAACTTTATGGGCCGTAAGGGTCTCATAAAGGTATTTCTCCCTACGAGTCGTGAGGATCTCGCAGGTGCGTTTTCTCCTTAAGAATCGTGAGGAGTCTTAAGTGTATGGTCCCTTATAAGTCGTAAGGATCTTACAAGAGTGATTTCTCCTTATAAGTCGAGAGGACTTACAAGTGTCTTTTGCTATATGAGCATATCCCCAGTCTCTGGTGGGACTTTATTAGGGAAATATTTATTCGCGCCCGTGGATTGTATACAAGGGTCAATACTGAACCACTTGTAGGGCAGCATTGGAGGTTATGATGGCTTAAGAACAGGTTCAGATCCCTGTAACTTAAGGCTTTTGAATCCTATAAGCCGTTAGGGCCTCAAAGGAGGGTTCTCCTTACAAGTAATAAGGATCTCGTAAGTGTAATTTCTCCTTAGGAATCGTGGGGATTCCTAAGTGTTTTTCTCCCTTGTGAGTCGTAAAGATCTCACGCAGGTAGCTTCTCCTTACAGGGTCGAGAGGACCTTGCAAGTGTCTTTTAACGAGCTTGCGCCCTTTCGGGTTTTCACAAAACTCGTCGGTAGCCCTGCTGTTTTTACTCACGGAGCCCTTTCGGGTTTTCATCCGTGCCCATCTCGCTTATGGACATACCGTTTTTTTTGTCAGCTTTGGGATGCTGCGATCCGTAGTAGTTTATCGACGTCTCGGTCAGTTGCAAGTTTTAGGACGTTGCGGTCCATCATTGCCATATTTGAGGAAAATTTATAGTTTACGGACTTTTCGGTTCAGGGGCTTTCTCTATGAATGAGCACGATGCCCCCGGCATGTCCATCTTTTTTCGGATCATGTGGTTATGGCGGGTTCATCTTCCAGTTTTTGGACATCGTGAATTTGCCCAGTTTGTATTGGTCCTCAATCCAGCCTTTGAAGATGAAGCAATCTTCGATTGGATGGCTTACTGCTTGGTAGTAAGGGTAGTAATTAAGATTGTTGACATCGCCTGGCTGTAACGGACGTTTTGGATCCAGCGGATTGATGAGTCTGTTGCGTATTGCCATCTCGAACAGTCTCCTCGTTTTATCCTAGGGAAACGAGTAAGGACATCTCAGTCTCTCCTCGAGGGATGGGCGTGGACGCACGTTGTTTTGGCAAACAACCGGCTTTAAGTTGCTCGGCTGTTGTTGAGTATTGGCGACAAAAGTCGCTTTCCCCTTCCCCTTCTCGTTTTGAGGTTCCAGTTTTCAAGAAGACGGTCTATGACCCACCTGGTCCATTTGGGCCAGCTTATCAATCAAGGCCTGAAAAGTGGTCGGCTTAAAAAACATCATAAATTGGGAAATGGTCGCTTGAGGGTCTAGAGTACCCACAAACATGCCAACCGCAGGCGCTTCTTCAATGCGTTGCTCGCACTTTTACCATAGATTCCGCCACCGTATCGCGTACTGAACCCATGTTTCTCCTGGCTTTACCCTAGCGTTAATCAACGCCGTGATTGGGGTGCGTTCGCTGGCGCTTACAAAACGCTGAGTGAATAATAGCTCCATCTCCGTGAATGTCTTGACGGAGTCGTTGGGAAGCTCGGAATACCATTCGAATGCTGTCTCTGCCAAGCTGCTGACGAATTGACGAAGCAGCAGCTTATTGTCACCTCCGGTGTTGCCGCATAAGGCTCTGAATTGAGCAACGTGCCGGTGTGGATTCCCCGTCCCCTTATATACATGGAATTTAGGGATCGTATATCCCGGCAGGTACTTTATTTGGTCATACCAATCCGGATATGGTCGTCCTGTCTTAACAATTTGACCGGCCGCTTCGTTCGCCTGATGAGCTCGTATCTGTTGAGCGATATAGTCATCCAGGGCGGCTTTGGAGATGGTCTCCTCTTTGGCTGCTGATAGAGTCGGAAAAGGGTTTGATGTCTCCCCTCTGTCGTCTTCGAGGGTAATCGGAGGGTCTTCAGCTGGAGGATCCGGCTGTAACATCATCCCGACCATGTTTTGAAATAAAAGCGCCATTCGTTTTATGTTGGCAGCTTGTTCCGCTGCCTCTTTATCCTTCTTTTCGAGGATTCTGCGGAGGAAGTCAGCATCGGTTTCCTGTTCATGGCGCTGCTCTGATGACGCCTCTGGGCTTTCTTTTGGCCCAGTGAGTGTGGCGATTTGCGTTAACATTTCCTGAAGCTTCTGTTGCTGCTCCTGGGCTTTTGTCACGGATCGCGTGAGAGGTCGATGACCCGTAGAGATACGGCTATCCTCTTTCCCGGATGCCATATAAACAGTGTGGACCACCATGCCCCCAGACTTGGGGCGTTTAGGTTCGGCGCCTTTGAGATTGGTCGTAGGGATCTTCTCCGGCCTTCTCCTTTTGTGGGCGGTCGAAGTCGAGAGGACCGTTGCAGCGGGCACCCGAGTAGATGACATCTCTTGCGGTATGACAGGGTGATCCTCTTCCCGCTGAACTTTCACCTTTTTCTGTCGGCGAGAGTTATCTTGATCAATCACCGAGTCTTTGACTTGTCGCCAAACTTTATAAATTTTAGAGGACGGCCGCTGAGGGGCTGCTCCGGCTTCGCCTTTGGGGAATTCTCCATAGGTGGAGGAGATCGTTTCAGCACAGCAGTGGGAGAATTCCTGCGCACCCTGTTAAGCAGTTCAAAACTGTTCCTAATTGGAACAGCAGCATCAACTTCGACCATTGGAGCTGGCGGAGTCAGTACAGAAGGGGAATTGCCCTCAGCTTTTCTCACTCGGCGCCAGTGGCGACGTCGAGCATGTTGTGCGGCCGGGATCACCTCCGCTGTTGGATGAGCTTCTTCATGCCCCCTGCTTTGATGAGGGGTTGCTGTTGGCGCCGGCCTGTCAAAGACAGATGCTCGCTGAGAGGGAATGGCCAATCTTGAAAAGGCCGATTTGTGTGCAGGGGAAACAGCCTTCATGACTCCGCGTGGAGCGAGAGCTAAAACAGTCAGTCTTGTGAAGACCGACCCTTTGGAAGGAAAGACCGACCCTTTGGAAGGAGAAGCCGCTTTGACGACTTCGGGAGCAGGAATTGCTATCCTTTTCGGGATAACCCTTTCTGGTATTGCGGGCTTCTTCACAGGCCCGTTGGAACTTTGGCCTAGTCTGCTGAAAACTGAGGCGCTTGGTTTGGGCGACCCGTTAAGAAGGGCCGCAGTAGTAGTAAGCCGATCAAAGACCGACTTCTTCTGAGCTTCTTGCAATGGTACAGGGGCATTGAAGCTCTTCGGTAGGAGCATGGTCCTGAAGAATAGCCCAGTGGTGGCCTGAGTTATCTGCTCCACTGGCATCTTGAAAAGGGAGGCCGCTTGGGGCATGTAGGTTATACCTCCAGATGAGGCGGAACGGGAGTTGCAGTTGCAGTTGGTGCAGTTTGAAGCCATCGATCTTCTGTTTTTCTGCATGGAACAAGACACCAAATCTTAGTATCTCGAATCCATAGGCAACCATAGCAAACCGCGATTCGTTCGCGAACACGACACACGAAGTGTGGAGTGGAAAGAGGAAAAGGTCCCACCGGGCGTGCCAGAATCTGTTCCCCTCCGAAAGACGCGACCGGGACGTTGGGACGTCGGGGCCCGAATTCCGAGGGCAGATGCTAATTGGTGCTATCCGTCCACCTCTCCGAAGATACCAAGTTGATTCATGGCACCATATATCGAAGGTTTAAACGGATGCGGCCGATGTAGCAGACTTCGTCAGATTCCCCCTCATTTGAGGGGTTTTTTATTGTGGGGACGCTCTTCCCTGCAGGCGCAAGCCCCTGCAGTTAATTACGCTACCGCATCGCGGTAACCACTTTCTCCTTCTCCAGATGGTCACTTCATGTCGTGGGTGTTTGTTTGTTTTTTTGGTTGCCCGTGGATTGTATACGGAGACTAATTTATGCTGTCGCCCGTAGGGCGTGGATTAGTCCAAATCCGTATTTTCTTAGATTTGGGTTTGGGGGTTGGGTTTAAGGATACGTTAGTCTCATTTGAGACTAAGCTCAACTTAAACGTTTGTTAATGATACGTTAGTCTAATTTTAGACTAAGATCAACTTAACGGGATCGTTTAGATCCAACAAGAGAGCATTTGGGCTCAATTGTTTAGTTTAAGGACATTGCGGTCGATTACCAATTTAAGGACGTGGTGGTCCAATGTTAGTTTAAAGACATCACGGTCGAGGTTAAGGACATCATAGTCCGTGAGTTTAAAGACCTCACAGTCAAGGTTAAGGACATCATAGTCCGTGAGTTTAAAGACCTCACAGTCAAGGTTAAGGACATCATAGTCCGTGAGTTTAAAGACCTCACAGTCAAGGTTAAGGACATCATAGTCCATGAAATGTATGGTTATCGGGACCCGGCACCTCTCTGAAGACATTGAAGGATTACAACGACATATATCAGAGAAGTGAAGAGATGTACCCTTGAACCAATGTTGGTTGAGAGATCTGTAGTTGGATTGATTTAAGGATCGTTAATCTCGTTTGAGATCAAGATCAACTTAAATGTTTTTTAAGGATACTTTAGTCTAATTTTAGACTAAGATCTACTTAACAGGATCATTTAGATCCAACAAAAGAGCATTTGAGCTCTATTGTTTAGTTTAGGGACATTGCGGTCCAAGTTCAGATGCAAACATGGGTTTGGAAATGCACCCGATAGTTATTGGCCATTGGGACCCACCACCTCTCTGAAGACGTTGAAGAATTACAACGACATGTATCAGAGGTGTGAAGAGATGTACCCTCGAACCAAAGTTGATTGAAAGGGCTCTGGGAATTATTTTGAATGTCAAGAGTATGGTTGGAGTTCAGTTTCAGGAGATCTTGCCTCTGGAAAACTTAACTAGTTTAGGCTAAGATTGGCTTGGATATAGTGTTAAACACTAAAGTATATTCGGTGCTTACGTGCTCCCACGTGATGCATCAAAAATATAGTGTTAAACACTAAGACTGAAGCACTCACGTGGGGTCACGTGATGCGCCTGAAGATTGGGCATTGCCTCTGTTATTTTATCCCCAGAATATAAGTGTTAAATACTTGGCCTTTATGACCATCACGTGTGGGCACGTGATGGGTATCCATGATTTGGATATTGAAGTGTTTATTATGGGTCACGTGGGAGCACGTGATATACCAAAAGAGAAACTTTCCTGGCTCTATTCCCCTTTGTTCTGAGGAGCTTTTTAAGGATCACGTGGGAGCACGTGATATACCCCAAAAGAGAAACTGTCTTTATTGTTTTTAAGGGTTCCCTTTTAAATAAGTGTTGAACACTTGATCGTTGCGGCCATCACGTGTGGGCACGTGATGGGTATCCATGCATTGGTTATTAAAAGTATTTGTTAGGGGTCACGTGGGGACACGTGATGGCGCCCATAATCGATTCTGCCTTTGGCTTTGTTCCCTTTATTTTGAAGGTCACGTGGGAGCACGTGGGGCATTGCCTCCAAGTTTTTCTTTCTCATTTTGAGGGATCTGTTTTTAGGGGTCACGTGGAGGCATGTGACCCAGTCTTGTTCTTTCTTTTCTGATCACTGCCGATTGAGGTCACGTGTCATCACGTGACCAATGTTCTTTACGTGCATAGAGATCTTTCAAGTCTCTTTATTTTAAGAATTAAATTCTTAGTAGGGTTAAACCCTAATTATGATTTTAGAGGAATTAAATTCCTATGTATGTGGATGAATTAAATTCTTATATAGGGTTAAACCCTAGTTTTGTTTGGAGGAATTAAATTCCTATGAATTTGGGAGAATTAAATTCTCATATAGGGTTAAACCCTAGTTCTGTTTTGGAGGAATTAAATTCCTATGAATTTGGAGAATTGAATTCTCATATAGGGTTAAACCCTAGTTTTATTTGGAGGAATTAAATTCCTATGAATTTGGGCGAATTAAATTCCTTAAACTCAATTCTTCCTCTAAGTTTTGGATCTGCATGGCAGAATCTCCCCGATGAGAATTAAATTCTCAACTTGTGGGGAGATCTGCTTCTGCAGATTTTCAACCAAAGGAAGAATTAAGTTCTTATTCAGAAGAGTTAAACTCTTAATTTGAGAATTAAATTCTCTTTTTTGTTTTATGGAGCCTAGATCTCTTTCCCCTTCTCACCTAGGGTTTCTTGTCTCTTTTGAAGAAATCTTCTTTCCTCTCTTGAGAATTAAATTCTCCTCTCTTTTTCTTTCTCTGTTCTTGTATATTTCCCAAAAAAGTAGACCCCTTCTCTTCTCTTCTTGGCTCCTATTTCTAGGAGATAGAAAAGAATCAATTTGTTTAGTCAATCTTTCATTGAAAGATTTTAATTGATTTTGTAACCAACGTGATCTTTAGATCACTCAGTGAATTTTATTCACCATTGGATTTTTAATCCAAAAGATCTTTTATCTGTTATTCCTGGAAATTTCAGGGAAATCTTTCCTTGTATAAAATCTTTCCATAAATTGGTGATTTTTAATCACCATTGGATTTTTAATCCAACGGTGCTCCATTTTACAGAGCACCATCTTTTTTGTTTGGAAAGATTTAAAGAAAAATTAAGGTTTTGATTTCCCTTAATTAGAATTTAATTCTATTATTTCAGAGATCTTAGGATCCTATCACGTGTTAACACATGACCGCCTCAATAAAGCATTTAATCAGAATTTAATTCTGTTGTTTCAAAGAACTCAGGAATTATCACGTGTCAGCACGTGACCCTTGATCACGTGTGGGCACGTGATGCCCTATTGGGATTTTTCCTGTTGTTTTATTATACTTTTTAACTCTATTTAATGAGTTTAGATGCCTATCACGTGTTGGCACGTGACCCCATTGTTTAGAATTTAATTCTTATCATTTCCGAAGGTTTAAGAGTCCATCACGTGTGGGCACGTGACCCCGCTGATTAATTATTTAATTAGAATTTAATTCTATTAATTCAGAGAGCTTAGGAACCCATCACGTGTCTGCACGTGACCTTTGGTCACGTGTGGACACGTGATCCCCCGTTGGGGTATTCATGATTGTTTTATTACACTTTAAATTTTCTTCAGTGGGTTTTCAAAGGCCTATCACGTGATGGCACATGACCCCATTTAATTATTTATTATATTCGGTGCCTACAGGCTTTGCCTGTAAATGGTCACGTGTGGGCACGTGATGCCCGGTCATGTGTGGGCACGTGATGCCTCATAACTTTTGATCCCGGATGAATTATGAGGCCCGATATATATTAAATCGAAGGATTTTTCGAGACGCTTTTGATACCATCAGAATTTAGCTGTTTCTCATTCGGGAGACTGTCAAAATACAGCCCGGAAAATACTGGTTCGTATTTTCTTAAGCGTATCGCTGCCATTTGATACCTTAGGCTCTTTGCGCAAAAAAATTTGGTGGGAACAAAACCTTCAAGCAGCCCATCTCGGCTGCTTCTGAAGATGAGCGGGCACTGAAGACCGGTAGGGATGAATCTGCATTTGAAGCCCGACAAGCACATTTCCTCAGGAAGGAACGACGGGTTGAAAAAGCCATACTAGAAGCATCCTGGCATATCGGTATGCGCGCTTTCCGTATTTTTGTTTAGGCAAGTAATTTGTATCACTTTTTTAATATCTTTTTATCTTTGCGAAAACTTTGCAGGGACTTCGGCAACGAAAGAGGATTCGAGCCCAGGTCATGTCATGACCGTCGATTCTATAGATGTCTCCCATGACGCATCTGCAGGTGTAGAAGAGATCACTACAGCCACCGTTCCTGTTGTGGAACTTCCGGTGGTGACTCTTGTTCCTTCGGTGTCCATTTCTCGAGCGGAGGTGACCCCTTTGGCCGTGGACCCTATGGATGTCTCTAGTGACGCACCAAACGGTGTAGAAGAGATTGTCGAAGCTGTTAGTTCTATCTTGGAGCTCCCGATGATGACCTCCATCTCTTCGGCATTTGTACTTTTCACAGAGGCGACCTTGCCGGTCGTAGACTCAATGGATCTTTCTGGTGGCGTCTTGAAGATTGTAGGAAGGACTATCAAGGCCATTGTTCCCTCTTTGGAGCCTGAAGTGGCGGCTGTTGTTCCGCAACTGGAAGCTGCTATGCCAGCAAATATCCCGGGTGATGTGCCTAAGAGCGCGGAGGAGGCTGCCGAAGCTGCTATCCCTCCAGTTCAAGGCGAGCGGAGCATCGAAGGTAATCTTTTACATTTCATTTTAATGATCCCCTCGTTATCTGAACTCTTCTTTCCTTCAGAATTGCGAGAATTGGCGGCTTCTATAGTGGACCCATCTCACAGGAAGTCCTTCCAGCGCCTACTTGATATGGCTGCCCTACAGGAGATATCCCCGCAAAGCATCGTCCTTTCTTCTGGGCAAGGTCGGTATTCTTTGACCCCTTTGCTTTATTATCATTTTCTTATAATGATGCTAATATGCCCTCTGCAGTTCTGGAAGCTGATGACGAAGTGGAGATCCTTGATGGGCCTGAGGATCTTTTAAACCCCCCTTGCATGACTGTGGATAAGTAAAGCTTTACCCTTGGCATTGTTTCGTTTATTCCATGTTTACCAATCTTGCTGACTCTTCATAAATTTTGACAGCTTTGCCAGCTCTGGGTCCGTTAGAGTCCTGAATCTCTATTCCACCGGGCCCATATGCCCGACGTGCGTCTGAAAGGATGGCGAGACAAAGCATTCACTCCTTGTCGGCCCTCATTGAAGCTCTTCGTGCTGGTAGTTCTGTTACGGCCGAAGAATTTGCTGCCGAAGCCAATACTTCTTTGCCTTTCCTTTCCATTTATCATGATGAAACATTGGTGCATGTTTGGGTTGAGTATTGTCGTCAAGTGGAGGATTGCGTACATGTCTTGAGTGCATACGCCTTCCTTCCGAGCTCCTATCTACAAAGGCGAGCCTGCGGGGGTGGATTGAGCGGTGTGCCGTTAATCTACAATCTTGCGAGAAGAGACTCAACCGGAAATTTTTGGAGAGCGAGCTAGCTTCAAATGCTTTGGGGGAACTCCAGGCTCAACTCATTACTAAGACCACCCATACGTACGAAATTTGGCGGGTGCTTCAAGAAGCTATCATAGAGGTGGTAGCTCTTGATAAAGCCGTTATCTTTACCAGCGAGATGGTTGAACCTCATAAAGTTGCTGAAAAGGAGCTTGAGAGTCGGTTCGCTTCGTATCAGACTCAACAATCTCAGGCGGAGACCCGTCTTGTAGCAATAACAAAGCTTGAAGATGAGGCCCGGCGGAAGAATGATGAATTGACGAACTTATTGCACCATCCGTCGGCTTGAAGATTTTTTTTTTATATGTTCTCCTTTTTTGTATTTACTCCTGAATGAGAGTATCTTGTATTCATTTTGATTCTTTTATGAAATGTACCTTGTATTCATTTGGATTCATGAATAAAAGACATATTTTATTTCATACTGGCGTGTCCCTTTTAGCAAATGCGTCTTGTAGATAATCTATCTTGATCTCCTTGTAGGGCAGCGATGGCTTAGAAGACAGGTTCCGATCTGTCGCCTAAGACTTTTCAAGTTTATGAGCCGTGAGGGTCTCATAAAGGGTTTTCTCCCTACGAGTCGAGAGGATCCCGTAGGCGTACTTTCTCCGTAGGAGTCGTAAGGACTCCTAAGTGCGTTTTCTCTTGAGAGTCGTAAGGATCTCATAGGAGAATTTTCCCGCTTACAAGTCGAGAGGACTCGTAAGTGGTTGTTTCCCTCCTTGTCGATATTCGACTTCGGAGAGTGTGGCCCGTGAATAGTATGCAATAGTCCATCTTGAACCGATTTGCAGGGCCCCAGTGCTTAGGAAATGGGTGCTCATCCCCATTGCCTAAAGCTTTTCCCTACGAGTCGAGACGAATCGAGAAGTTCTCGTAAGGACGCTAATTTCCTTACAAGTCTAGACGAATCGAGAAGTTCTCGCAAGGATGTCCTAACATCACAATTAACTCCTGCTAATAGAAGTCCGTTAGATTCTGTGGTACTAGGGTTTTATACCCGTCGTACCGTCGCGTTGGCCGATGTATTTCTCGATATGCAATCTTGTTGTTCGAGTAGCCCCGCGACTGTCGTGTCTCTGATCCTTTCGGGGGCTGGACAAGACGTCTTCAAGTAATCTTCCAGATAATATTACCGTCGAAAGAGCAAGCGTTAGGGATATTCCATGTCACTTTTTAATTGAGGTTAGGCTCAGTTTGAGAGCCCCGATGAGTGATGACCACTCCGTGCTAAAGTGGGATGATCTCCGATAGTCTTTCAGGTCTCATTTGAGTTGCCGTCAAGACCCTGAAGCTAGGGATCTTCCTTTGCTTCGTTTGTTGACATTGTGTCTGCAATATTGCGACGAATGTCGAGGTTGTCTCTGGGTTGTCTGTGAACCGTCGAGATTTGGAACTAGGGGACTTTTCCATGGTTCCGTTTTTTGATGTCGCGTTTGCATCCTGCTGGGGGGGAAGAACGCTGTTGGTGATCTCTAGGCTGTGGATACTGCCGTCGAGATTTGGAACTAGGGACTCTGCCATGGCTCCAAGGTAGTCTCTAGGTTGTCCATGAACCGTCGAGATCTGGAACTAGGGGACTTTGTCGTGGCTCCGAGGTAGTCTTTAGGCTGTCTGTGAACCGTCAAGATTTGGAACTAGGGGACTTTGTCGTGGCTCCGTTTTGTTGACGTCGCGTCTGCATCCTGCTGGAGTGAGAAGAAACGCTGTTGTTGATCTCTAGATTGTCTATGAATCGTCGAGATTTGTAACTAGGGACTTTGCCATGGCTTCGTATTGTTGACGTCGCGTCTGCATCCTGCTGGAGTGAGAAGAAATGCCGTTGTTGATCTCTAGGCTGTAGATGTAGCCAGCGAGATCTAGCTTCCCTTTGATGAAGCCTTGTGGGACAATGTGGTTCCCTTTTCGTTTGTGCCCATGGATTGTATACAGGGGTCGATGTGATCTCACCTGCAGGGCAAAAGTTTCATTTCATTTTTTATTTCTTTTCGCGATGCTTTATTGTTTCAGCTTTTTATATCGCGAAAGTCGCGATTGCCCAATCATTTCGGCTATTTTTCGCGATGCCCAATCATTTCGGCTATTTTTCTTTTCTTTACTCGCTGCTTTTTATTGCGAGTTGCCCAATCATTTTGGCTATTTTTATATGCATATATTTTACTCGCTGATTTTTGTTGCGAGTTGCCCTATCATTTCGGCTATCTCATATGCATTTTTGGCTCGCTGATTTTTTTGCTGCGAGAATGGAACTTGAGATCTGACACCAATTTTGGCATCAGCATCGCTTCGACTGGAATATTGCCAGGAGAAAATCATCATTTGCCATGAACGGGCTTGGAATTTGATACCGATTTAGGTATCAGGATCGACTGGGATATTGCCAGGAGTGAAGCATCATTTGCCTTTGTCGATTCGAACAAAGATGGCTTACCAAACAGGGTTAGGATCTTGTCGACTAAGGCTTTTGACTTCATGAACCGTAAGGGTCTCATAAAGGTGTTTCTCCCTACGAGTCGTGAGGATCTCGTAGGTGTGTTTTCTTCTTAGGAGTCGTGAGGATTCCTAAGTGTATGTTCTCTTAAAAGTCGTAAGGAACTTACAAGAGCGTTTTCTCCTTATAAGTCGAGAGGACTTATAAGTGTCGTTCACCACATGAGGACATTCCTCGTCGTTGGTGGGACTTGGTGGGGGAAACGTTTATTTTTGCCCATGGATTGTATACAAGGGTCAATATTGAACCGCTTGTAGGACAATCTGGGGAGTGTGATGGCTTAAGAACAGGTTCAGATCCCTGTAGCTTAAGGCTTTCGAATCCTACGAGCCGTAATGATCTCACAGGGGGAATTCTCCTCACGAGTCGTGAGGATCTCGTAAGTGTAATTTCTCCTTAGGAATCGTGGGGATCCCTAAGTGTGTTGCTCCCTTGTGAGTCGTAAGGATCTCACGCAGGTGTTTTCTCCTTACAAGGTCGAAAGGACCTCGCAAGTGTGCATGAACTTTTTTTTTTACAAGTCTAAGCCCTTTTGTGTTTTCACGAACTCGCCCGCAGTCCTGTTGTTTTTACTCACGGAGCCCTTTTGGGTTTCATCCATGCCCATTTTGCTTTTGGACATACCGTTTTTTTTCAACTCTCTCGAGAGTGTATCGCCGTATCTGGAGCGATTCACTTAGTTTAGGTACGTTACGGTCCATTGTTGCTGTTTGAGGCGACGCGCTAGTTTAGGGACATTTCGGTCCATATTTAGTTTAGGGACATCTCGGTCCACGTTTAGTTTAGGGACATCTCGGTCCATTTTTAGTTTAAGGACATCTCGGTCCATAGCTAGTTTAAGGACGTTGCGGTGCGTTGTTAGTTTAGGGACATTTCGGTTCGCGGCTAGTTAAGGACGTTGCGGTCCATTGGGATTTTGAGGCGAGGTTTCGCCGGATACTACTTATAGAGTTTGGACTCAGGAAGATAGCGAGCGGACACGAGCGTCGTCATCCATCATTAACCTGAGCCATGGCTTGTCAAGCGTAGTATTTCTTAAGGAACCGGCCGTTAATTGGCTGGAAAGGTTTTTCACCATGCATATCCATGATCAAGTAGGCCCCGCCTTAGTGGACCTTGTCTATGATGTATGGGCCCTTATAGTTCGGCTCGAATTTCCCCCGTTTGGCATGGTTGGGGATCATAGATCTTTTTACAACTAGCACGAGTTCTCCTTGGCGGAATGTTCTCGGCTTAGTCAGTCTTTCGTATGAGCGCGTCATCCTTACTTTGTGAGCTTCTAAGTTTTGTTGCGCCATGAGAAGAGTTTCATCGAAGACATCAAGCTCCTTTAGCCGAAGGTGGGCATTTTCTTGATTCGTCAGCTCATGTCGGACCGCCACTCGTAAAGAGGGTAGCTCTATCTCCAAGGGGAGAACTGCTTCCGTTCCGAATACCAACGCGAATGGCGTTGTATTCGTGGTCGTCTTGAACGTGGTCCAATAAGCCCAGAGAGCTTCATGCAATCTCTCGTGCCAATCTTTTCTGTTTCTAGACACCGTCTTCTTTATGATCTTTGTCAAGGTCTTATTGAAAGCCTCAGCTAGTCCATTAGCTCGGGAGTTATAGACTGAAGAATATCTCTGTTTACCCCCAATCAGGGCAAAGCTCTGTTCAAGCTCCAAGCGGGAGACGAAGCAACGCTTCTGTTTCCCCCAATCAGAGCAAAGCTCTGCTTTGAAAATTAAAGTGAAAACTAAAGTTAAAATAAATTAAGCAACGCTTCAGATCCCCTGCACTGCGCGCAGAGCGACACGTGTCAAAATCAGACACTCCAGCGCAGGGAGCGTAGTGCCCAAGGTAGCGCGCCCAATCAGAGCAAGGCTTTATTTAAAACAAAATTAAAGGAAGCAACGCTTCAGATGATCTGCGTGATACGTGGCAGCGCAGTTGCGCTAGCGCAGTCGCGCTGCGCTCTGCGCTGCGCAACACGTGGCAGCGCAGTTGCGCTAGCGCAGTCGCGCTAGCGCAGTCGCGCTAGCGCAGTCGCGCTGCGCTCTGCGCTGCACGATACGTGTCAGGCGCAGGTGCGTTTGCGCCAAACAGAATTAAAATTCTAAAAGATCTTTCTCAATCTTGTTAAAAACAAGAAGATTTCCTTCTGTAAAACAGAAGCCCTTGGATCAAATATCCAACTGTAGGGAAAACTCCCCAAATCACTCAGAGAATGATCTCTTTAGCAAACTTAACAAATCTATGGGCACTATATAAAGACCCCTAGACCCCAATTCAAAAAGGGATCAACATCAAGAATCATCAAGAACTTCAACTCTGAAGAAACTTGAAAAGAAACTCAAGAAAAAGGTAAAAAAACATTTAAAATAGAAGAATTTCTTCTGAATAGATCATTGATCTAAGAACAAGATCAATGATCTTCAATAAAAAAAAACAAATAACAATAGTGCCTTGCACTTTTTATGAACCATTGGTTCTGGAATCTTAAAGATTCTTTTCTTGAATCCAAAATTGGATCAAGTTATTGAAACAATGCCCTGCACTTGAAAAATCTGCACTGTTGCGCTCCCGGGTTGGCGCAAGCCACCAAGGGAGCGCCACGTGTCAGCTCCAGAATGATCTGCGCTATGCGATGTTAAAATAGAGCATCGCTCTCATGAATTGGCACAGCCCACCAGAGCGCGCCACGTGTCAGAAACGCAACAGCGCAGCGCACTGCGCTTGCGCTCACCAGAGTGTGACACGTGTCACCCCCACATGGATTTGCGCCTTGCGCTCCTCAATCGGCGCAAAGCGCCTGACAAGCCACGTGGCACTTTGTCAGACTAATTAATGCAACGTATTATCAAGGGCAGAGCCCAATAAAGAAAGGTCTATCAGACCAAACAAAGTGCTATGCACTATTTAAAAGGAATAAAGCCCAAACAGAGGTCTGTCAAGCTCAAAACAGATGCTGTGCATCATTTAAAAGGGACAAAGCCCAAATCAGAAAGGCCTAGCAGGCTAAGAGAAAATGCACTGCATTATTAAACAAAGGGCAAAGCCCAAGCCAAGGCCTAACAGGCCAACCACAAATAAAAATGTTGAACATCTTCAACTGGACTTAGCCCAATCAGGGCCATAAGTCCTCAAATTAAATTGACTGAGCACAACTGCTCCCTTAAATCAATTTATATCCGGTTCAAGGGTACATCTCTGAACTCCTCTGACACCTATCGTTGTTATCCTTCAACGACGTCAGAGAGGTGACGGGTCCCGACGGCCACAAATGCAATGGACCACCACGTCCCTAAACTGGAATATGGACCACTATGTCCCTAAACTAGTGGTGGACCACTACGTCCCTAAACTGGAACAATAGAGCCCTCAAATGCTCTTTTGCCGGATCTAAACGATCCCGTTTAAGTCAATCTTAGCCTCAAATATGGTTAACGTATCCTTAAACATTCAAACAGACTTTAGTCCCAAATTGGACTATAAGACCCTTAATCAACTTTGGTTCAAGGGTACATCTCTGAACTCCTCTGACATCTGTCGTTGTAATCCTTCAACGTCGTCAGAGAGGTGATGGGTCACGACGGCCATACATGCAATGGACCACCATGTCCCTAAACTGGAAATGGATCTAGACGATCCCGTTAAGTTGATCTTAGTCTGAAAATTAGACTAACATATCCTTAACAAACGTTTAAGTTGATCTTAGCCTCAAATATGGCTAACGTATCCTTAAACCAAAACCCAAAACCCAAATCTAAGAAAATACGGATTTGAACTAATACACGTCCTACGGGCGACGAAATAAATAGTCTCCGTATACAATCCACGGGCAACCACAAACAAAACAAACACCCACGACACGAAGTGAAATTCTGGAGAAGGCGAATGTTGCTACCGCGATACGGTGGCGTAATTAACTGCAGGGGCTTGCGCCTGCAGGGAAGAGCGTCCCCACAATCAAAAACCCCTCAGACGAGGGGGAATCTGACGAAGTCTGCTATATCGGCCGCATCCGTCTAAACCTCCGATACACGGTGCCATAAATCAACTTGGCATCTTCGAAGAGGTGGACGGATAAAACCAAATAGCATCTGCCCCGAATCTCAGGCAAGACGTCCATGTCTTGGCCGCCGTTCGGAGGGGAACAGATTCTGGCACGCCCGGTGGGACCTTTTCCTCTTTCCACTCCACACTTCATGTGTCGTGTTTGCGAGCAAATCGCGGTTTGCTGTGGTTGCATGTGGATTCAGGGTACTTAGATTTGGTGTATTGCTCCGTGCAGAAAACAGAAGATCAATGGCTTCAAACTGCACTACCTGCAACTGCAACTCTTGCTCCGTCCCCGCTGGAGGAGTGACCTACGGACCCCAAGCGGCCTCTCTTTTCAAGATGCCAGTGGAGCAGGTAACTCAGGCCACCACTGGAGTATTCTTCGGGACCATGCTCCCACCTATGATCTTCAATGCCCCAATAGCGTCGCAAGAAGCTCTAAAGAATTCGGTCTTTGATCGGCTTACAACTACCGTGGCCCCTCTCAACGGGTCGCTCAACTCCACTGCCTCGGGTTTTAACAGGCTAGGTCAGAGCTCCAACGGGCCCATGAAAAAGCCAACAATACCATAAGATGTTGTCCCGAAGTGGATAGCTATCCCTAATCCAATTTCAGGCGAAATCACCAAGGTTGCTTCCCCTGCTCGGAAGTCTGCTTTTGACAGGTTGGTCGTCCCCATTCAACGGATGTCGGTCTTTAAAAGGCTTGTACCAGCAAATTTTGACCAACACAGGGGGGCATGAGGAGGTCACCCCTGCGGCTCAAGCAATTCCACCCGCACGACGCGCTCGACGTCGCCACTGGCATCGAGTAAGGAAGGCTGGGGGCAACTCCCCCTCTGGATTTACGCCACCAGTTCCGATGGTGGGGATCGAGGCTGCTGTTCCAACCGGGAACAGCTTTGAATTGCTGAACACGGTGCGCAGAAACTCTCCTGCTGCGGTGTTGAAACGAACTCCTTCATAACGGCTGTCCTCTAAAATTTACAAAGTCTGGCGACAGGTCCAAGAGTCAGTGATCGATCAAGACTACCTCCGCCGACAGAAAAAGATGAAGGTTCAGCAGGAGAAGGGCTACTCTGTCAAGTCGGAAAAAGCAACAGCTGGATGGGTGCCCATTGCAACGGCTCCCTCAACGTCAATCACTTAGAAGAAAAGGAGGCCGCAAAAAGCCCATGTGAATATGGCGAACAGTAAAAGCGCTGAACACAGACGCCCCAAGTCTGGGGGCATGGTAGTGCACACGGTTTATATGGCTTCCGGGAAGGAGGAAATCCGTGCTTTGACGGGTCACCGACCGCTCACCCGATCCGTGACAAAAGCCCAGGAGCAGCAACAGAAGCTTCAGGAAATGATGACTGTGATGGCTGCACTTACCGAACCGAAAGAAAGTTCAGAAGTATCATCAGAGCAGCGTCATGAACAAGAAACTGACGCTGACTATCTACGCAGAGTCCTCGAAAAGAAGGACAAAGAGGCAGCAGAACAAGCTGCCGACATAAAACAAATGGCGCTCATCTTCCAAGATATAGTAGGGATGATGTTACACCCGGACCCTCCAGCTGAAGACCCTCCGATCATTGTTGGAGACGACAGAAGGGAGACATCTAATCCTCCTCCGGCTCTTTCAGCGGCCAAGGAAGAAACCATTTCCGAGGCGCACTGGATGACTATATAGCTCTGCAAATACGAGCTCATCAGGCGAGTGAAGCGGCTGGGCAAACTGTTAGAACTGGACAACCATATCCGAGCTGGTATGACCAAATCAGTTACCCGCCGGGATATACGATCCCTAAGTTCCACGTATATAAAGAGACAGGGAATCCGCATCAGCATGTCGCTCAATTCAGGGCCTTGTGCGGCAATACTGGAGGCGATGACAAACTTTTGCTTCGCCAATTCGTCGGCAGCTTAGCAGAAACAGCCTTTGAATGGTATTCGGAGCTACCTAACGACTCTGTCAAAACATTTGCGGAGATGGAGTTACTGTTTACACAAAGATTCGCGAGTGCTAGTGAACGCACCCCAATAACAGCAATTATAAATGCCAGGATACGGCCCGGCGAAACATGGGTCCAATATGCAATACGATGGCGGAACCTATGGTCGAAATGCGAACAACGCATAGAAGAGGCACCTGCGGTAGGCATGTTCGTGGGCACTCTTGATCCTCAAGCGACCATCTCGCAGTTCATGATGTTCTTCAGGCCGACCACCTTCCAGGCATTGATCGACAAATTAGCCCAAATGGACCAGATGGGCCACGGACCGTCTCCTTCAAGACCAGACTCTGGAAATGAGAAAGGAAAAGGGAAAGCGATCGTCATCGCCAATACTCAACAACAGCCGAGTAACTCAAAGCCGGTCGTTCACCAAAATAACGTGCATCCACGCCCATCCCTCGAGGAGAGACTAGGACGTCCTTACTCGTTTCTTCAGAATAAAACGAGAAGACTGTTTGAGCTGGCAGTATGCAACAGACTCATCAATCTGCCAAGTCCAAAACGTCTGTCACAGACAGGCGATCTCGATCATCCCAATTATTGCCCTTACCACCAAACAGTAAGTCACCCGATCGAGGATTGTTTCGCCTTTAAGGGATGGATCGAGGATCAATACCTACAAGGCAAGTTCGCGCTGTCTGAAAACTGGAAGGTAAACCCACCACAGCCGCACACTCCAAAGAAGACGGACATGATGGAGGCAGCTTGTTCTTTTGTTGAGGACGAAAACGATGGAGAAGACTCATCAGATGAATCCGAAGACTACGTAGCGAGTTGTCATGTGATCTCCCACTCATTGGTAGATGATGAAGAGGCTCCTTGCACCGAGAAACCGAGGGCGAACCCTGAACCAGAAACTCTGCGGCCGTCAGACGAGTTGATCGATGCCTTCCTAAATGAGATTCGTCTGAAAGTTAAAACCAATCAAGAGCGTAAGATGGCCATACTGGAAGGAGCCAAACACCGACTACTAGACCAAAGAGTCGAGGCACTTCCGTCAAATCAAAAGTCATCCACTGTGGATAAAAACAAATTTAAGACGAGGAGAAGGTTCGCCAAAGCCCTATCAGTGGGAATGAAACTACCGCCCTCTGAAGAAAATACTCTCAATGGAGTAGAGATGCATCCTAACTTCTTCTTATATCATCAGAAGATCATACATCCTACCGAAGACTGCGACTCTTTTAAGTGTTGATAGCAAGGATATGTCGCTCAAAAGCAACATTTCAACAGGACGAAGTGTGAAGCTCGTAGACATCGGAAAAATGCGATAAATGAGCGCAAAAGGGCCGCCAACGACTGTCATATAGCCGACTCCAAGGGATAGCAAATTATCACCTTTGGGAGCGACTCTGATGAAGAAGTTGCCCTCAACCCTCTCCTCAAGGAATCCATTTCAAAAATGAAAGAATTGAGGAGTTGTGAGAACATTCAGCCGTGCAATCGCCCGCTACTAGGAAAAAATCTCGGCTCTGCAAACAAAGGATCGAGCAAAAATGATAAAGGAAAGGGGAAAATGACCTTCGTCGCTAACACTCAACAACAGTCGAGTGGCCTTAGACCGGTTGTTCGTCAAAACAATATGTGTCCACGCATATCCCTCGAGAAAAGGCTAAGACGTCCTTACTCATTTCCCCAGGATGAAACAAAGAGGCTGTTCGAAGTGGCAGTGCATAACAGGCTCATCACTCTACCGGAGCCGAAACACCAACTACAACTGGATGATGTTAACAGTTCTAATTATTGCCCTTATCACCGAGTATTGGGCCATCCGATCGAAAACTGTTACGTCTTCAAAAACTGGGTCGAAGACCAATACCAACAGGGCAAGTTCGTCATCTCCGAGAACTGGAAGGTGAGCCCGCCACAACCGCACGCTCTGAGAAAGATGGATACGCCGAGGGCATCATGCTCAGTCATAGAGAAAGCCCCATAGACCGAAAAGTCAATAAACTAGAGCTTCGCCTCAAATACAGCGATGACGGACCGAAACGTCCTTAAACTAATGATGGACCGCAATGTCCTAAAACTTGCAAACGACCGAAACGTCTTTAAACTACTACCGCGGCATCCTCAGGCGGACGAAATAAAAAAAAGGGGAATAAAGAATAAAATAAAAAAATATATAAATAAAAAAATATAAAAACGGTATGTCCATAAGCAAAACGGACACGGATGAAAACCCGAAAGGGCTCCGTGAGTAAAAACAGCAGGGCTACCGGCGAGTGTTCGTGAAAACCCGAAAGGGCGCGACCTCGTAAAAAAAAGAGAGAATAAAAAGAATAAAAAGAAAAACGGTATGTCCATAAGCAAAATGGGTACGGATGAAAACCCGAAAGGGCTCCGTGAGTAAAAACAGCAGGACTACCGGCGAGTGTTTGTGAAAACCCGAAAGGGCGCAACCTCTTGAAATGACACTTATAGGGTCCTCTCGACCTTGTAAGGAGATATCACCCGCGTGAGATCCTTACGACTCACAAGGGAGCAACACACTTAGGGATCCCCACGATTCCTAAGGAGAAAATACACTTGCGAGATCCTCACGACTCATAAGGAGAACTCTCTAATGGGACCCTCACGGCTCATAAGATTTGAAAGTCTTAAGTTATAGAGACCTGAACCTGTTCTTAAGCAACTCCCAAAACCTTCGCTATTGCCCTACAAGCGGCTCGATACTGACCCTTGTATACAATCCACGGGCACGAATAAACATTTCCCTAACCAAGTCCAACCCGTGACTGGGGATATGTTCATACGGTGAACAACCCTTGTAAGTCCTCTCGACTTATAAGGAGAAAACCCTTTTGTAAGATCCTTACGACTTACAAGGGAACATACACTTAGGTATCCTCACGATCCCTAAGGAGAAAACACAC
Source organism: Agapanthus africanus (assembly GCA_030015575.1). NCBI lineage: Eukaryota > Viridiplantae > Streptophyta > Magnoliopsida > Asparagales > Amaryllidaceae > Agapanthus > Agapanthus africanus. Next base: position 866,036,458 of record JASDDO010000024.1, on the reverse strand, counting down.
CTACGAGATCCTCACGACTTGTAGGGAGAAGTACCTTTGTGAGACCCTTACGGTTCATGAAGTCAAAAGCCTCAGTCAACAGGATCCTAACCCTGTTTATTGAGCCACCTTTGTTCCACATCGACCAAGGCAGATGATGATTCGCTCCTGGAAATATTCCAAATGTAGCGATGTTGATGCCTAAACCAGTATCGAATTCCAAGCCCTTTCATGGCAAATGATGATTCGCTCCTGGCAATATTCCAGTTGTAGCGATACTGATGCTAAGATTGGCGTGAGATTCCAAGTTCCGCACTCGCGATAAAAAAAAAAATCAGCGAGCCATACATGCATACGAAATAGCCGAAATGATGGGGCGACTCGCAATAAAAAGCAGCGAGTGAAAATAAACTAAATAGCCGAAATGATTGGGCAACTCGCAATAAAAAGCAGCGAGTGAAAATAAACTAAATAGCCGAAATGATTGGGCACCATGAAAAATAGCCGAAAAGATTGGGCAATCGCGACCTTCACGATATAAAAGCTGAAATGATAGAGCATCGCGGAAATAAAATAATAATATAAAAAATGAATGAAACTTCTACCCTACAGGTGAGATCACATCGACCCCTGTATATAATCCAGGGGTACAAAAAAAAGAAGGAACCATACCTTCCCAACAGGCTCCACCAGAAAGCGAAGCCAAATCTCGACAGTTCATAGACAACCTAGAGACGACATTTGTCGCAATATTGCAGACACAATGTCAACAAACGGAGCAAAAAGATGACCCCTAGATTCAGGGTCTCGACGTCGATATCGACAACTTAGAGATCGCTGATGGTGTTTCTCATCACTCCAACCAGATGCAGACATGACGTCAACAACCGACCTCAGAGTCGCAATGAAATGGAGCCAAGGCATAGTCCCTAGTTCCAAATCTTAACGGCAATATCTACGGCCTAAGAACCAACAAAGGAGTTCCTTCGCGGTCCATCAAGATGCAGATACAACGCCGACAAAAGGCCTCGCGGTCGAAACAAAGCGAAGCGACGGCAAAATCCCAGCTTCATCTCAACAATCGTCTCGATATAGCAGACGAGATGTTAACAACGGCGTTCCTTCGCAGTCCATCAAGATGCAGATACAACGCCGACGAAAGACCCCATGGTCAAACAAGCGGAGTAACGGTAAAATCCCAGCTCCACCTCGGCATTCGTCTCGATACAGCAGACGAGATGTCACGACAGCGTTCTTCCCCCAACAGGGTTCGGATGTGACAAAAGCAAACGAAGCGAAGGCTAAATTCCTAGCTTCAAGGTCTTAATGGCGAGTCATATAAAGCCTGAAAGACAACGGGGGATCGTCTCACACCAATGCGGAATGGTCACCACTTCGACGTTTGTCTCGACACAGCAGACGCAACATCATAAAAAAAATGGAGCCACGGCAAAATCCCTAGTTCCCAAACCTAGACGGTTCGCCAGCAACCTAGAGACAACTGCGACATTTGTCTCGAATACAGTAGACGCAATGCCAGCAAACGAAGCAAAAGCCAAATTCCTAGCTTCAGGGTCTTAACAGCGAGTCATATAAAGCCTGAAATACAACCGGAGATCGTCTCACACTAGTGCAGAATGGTCACCACTTCGACGTTCGTCTCAAAACAGCAGACGCAACATCATCAAACAAATGGAGCCACGGCAAAATCCCTAGTTCCAAACCTCGACGGTTCACCAGCAACCTAGAGACAACCGCGACATTCATCTCGAATACAGTAGACGCAATGCCAGCAAACGAAGCAAAGACCAAATTCCTAGCTTCAGGGTCTTAACGGCGAGCCATATAAAGCCTGAAAGACAACCGGAGATCGTCTCACACCAGTGCGGAATGGTCACCACTTCGACATTCGTCTCAAAACAGCAGATGCAACATCATCAAACAAATGGAGCCACGGCAAAATCCCTAGTTCCAAACCTCGACGGTTCACCAGCAACCTAGAGACAACCGCGACATTCGTCTCGATACAGTAGACGCAATGCCAGCAAACAAAGCAAAGGCCAAATTCCTAGCTTCAGGGTCTTAACGGCGAGTCATATAAATCCTGAAAGATAATCGGAGATCATCTTGAACCAATGCGGAATGGTCACCACCTCGACGTCTGTCTTGATATAGCAGACGAGATGTCACCCCAGCGTTCTTCCTTCAACAGGGTTCAGACGCGACAATCAAACAAACGGAGCCACGGAAAAATCCCTAGTTCCAAACCTCGACGGTTCACCAGCAACCTAGAGACAACCTCGACGTTCGTCTCGATACAGCAGACGAGATGTCACCCCAGCGTTCTTCCTCCAGCAGGGTTCGGACGCGACAATCAAACAAACGGAGCCACGGCAAAATCCCTAGTTCCAAACCTCGACGGTTCACCAGCAACCTAGAGATAACTACGACGTTCGTCTCGATACAGCAGACGAGATGTCACTCCAGCGTTCTTCCTCCAGCAGGGTTCAGATGTGACAATCAAAAAAGCGGAGTAACGGCAAAATCCCAGCTCCACCGCGACGTTCGTCTCGATACAGCAAATGAGATGTCACCCCAACGTTCGTCTCGACACAGCAGATGCAACATCATCAAATAAATGGAGCCACGGAAAAATCCCTAGTTATAAACCTCAACGGTTCACCAGCAACCTAGAGACAACTACGACGTTCGTCTCGATACAGCAGACGAGATGTCACTCCAGCGTTCTTCCTCCAGCAGGGTTCAGACGCAACAATCAAACAAATGGAGCCACAGCAAAATCCCTAGTTCCCACCGCGAAATTCGTCTCGATACAGCAGACGCGATGCCAGCAAACGAAGCAAAGGCCAAATTCTTAGCTTCAGGGTCTTGACGGCAACTCACATAAAACCTGAAAGACTATCGGAGATCATCCCACACCAGCGCGGAGTGGATATGACTCATCGGGGCTCACCAAAATGAGCCTAACCTCAAGTAAAAAGAGGCATGGCAAATTCCTAACGCTTGCTCTTCCGACGGTCAAACTGCCAAGGAGGATTGCTTGAAGACGTCTTGTCCAGCCCCCGAAGGGATCAGAGACACGGCAGTCGCAGGGCTACTCGAACAGCATGATTACCTATCGAGGAATATATCAGCTGATGCGATGGTACGACGGCCAAAACCCTGAGTGCCACAGACCCTAACGGACTTCTGTCGTAAAGAGCAGAGGTTAACTGTGACGTTAGGATATTCTTGCGAGAAATGCTCGATTCGTCTCGACTTGTGAAGAAATTGATGTCTTTGCGAGAAATTCTCGATGCGGCTCGACTCATAAGATAAAGCCTTAGGCAGTAAGGATTAAAAAACTTGTTCCATAAGCACTGGGACTCTGCAAGTTGGCCCAAAACGGTCTCTTGCATACTATCCACGGTTCTCACTCTCCAAACTCGAATCTCGACAAGGAGGGAAACAACCGCTTACGAGTCCTCTTGACTCGTAAGAGGGAAAATTCTCTTATAAGATCCTTACGATTTATAAGAGAAAACGCACTTAGGTATCCTTACGATTCCTAAGGAGAAAATACACCTACGAGATCCTCTCGATCCTTAGGGAGAAAAGTCTTTATGAGACCCTCACGGCTCATAAAGTTGAAAAGTCTTAGGCAGCAGATCTGAACCTGCGGCCTAAGCCATCGCTGCCTTTTGAAGAAGCCAATACAGGATGCTCGCTCTATCACCTGTCGACCAAGTTTACTAAAGCAGTATACTGCTAATAAAAGAAAGAGGGAAGCGACGGAAAGGACATTCGATTTGCATTTGATCAAGCGTTCGAGACACATCCATTCATGCGTGTGCAAAAGACTCAGAATGAGAAATAAGACAAGCTGAAATAAAATTTTTCCATTCATATTTCAAAGGGCTTTTACAATCATAAAGAAATAAATGACAACATTATTGAAATGTTTATAACGGTATGACCTCGGACTCAGGACATGGATTAAGGAACTCGAAAGTAACCTTATCTAAGATTTTCCAAGCCTGGCGAACCATCCTAGTGTGCTTTCTTTCGCGAGCACAAGCGTCGGGGTCCCCGCGGATGTCCTTCTCCCTCCAATACGCAGCGAGTATGGCGGACTGTTGGAAGGCCTGGTGCAGGAGATCGACAAGATTGTCTCGCCGTCTCTTCGAGATTAAGTTCATCAGGTACACCGAGTGCACCTTATCCTCGGCGGCATCCAACACCCTAAGCGGCACACTGGAACAGAATAGGGGAAGCGCTTCCCAGATGGCTCCCACGATAAGTTTCAGGAGGGAGGAACGTCGGGGAAGCAGTTGACCGTTATATGCGTCGAAGCGGCTCATGATTTCAACACACTCCGCGTTTGTGAACTCTCGATTCTGAGAATGGCCAAGTTGGCAGATGTCCCCATAAGAGATCATCTCTTCAAGATCGTACATGTGAGCATCCATTGTTTCTATGAAAGAGAATCAACAAAATTGTCAGAAAGACTGATCAAGCAAAGCGATATAATGCACCGAGGAATAAAATGCCATCTTTTAAACTCCAAGATCAATGAAAAACTCCTAAGAGTTCTTTTGTATGATTTGGAAGGAGCAAAGCTCCATTAATGAAATAAGAAGATACAAGGGAAATCTTTTAGAGAGCAGAACTCTATTAATGGAACCCTAATTGGGTTCTCCTTAGTTCTCTTTAGACCCCTTTAGAGCAAAGCTCTGCTAAGTGAAACGCTAAATGGGTCTTCTTTAGATCAGGGATCTATTGAGAGCAAGGCTCTTAAAATTGATTTAATTTAATCCAAATTAATTTTTACCCAAAGTTCGAACTTTTAAAAGTGCTTAAGCAAAAGAGCAGGGCTCTGAACAAAATTCCTATGAAGAGATGAAAATCATCTCAGAGACCAAAGGTCCTATTTATAGGCATTGAAGAGCCATTTCAACTTCCAAGGGATGGCGCGACGGTTGGGATTCTGCCACCGCTGCACTCACGTTTGGAGGCCACGTAAGCGCAACGATAGGGGGCATTTGTTTACCCCAATCAGGGCAAAACTCTGTTCAAGCTCCAAGACGGGAGACGAAGCAACGTTTCTGTTTCCCCCAATCAGAGCAAAACTCTGTTTTGAAAATTAAAGTGAAAACTAAAGTTAAAATAAATGAAGCAACGCTTCAGAACCCCTGCGCTGCGCGCAGAGCGCCACGTGTCAAAATCAGACACTCCAGCGCAGGGAGCGCAGCGCCCAAGGTAGCGCGCCCAATCAGAGCAAGGCTCTATTTAAAACAAAATTAAAGGAAGCAACGCTTCAGATGATCTGCGCTCTGCGCGACACGTGGCAGCGCAGTCGCGCTGCGCTTTACGCTGCGCGACACGTGGCAGCGCAGTCGCGCTGCGTTCTGCGCTGCGCGACACGTGTCAGGCGCAGGTGCGTTTGCGCCAAACAGAATTAAAATTCTGAAAGATCTTTCTCAATCTTGTTAAAAACAAGAAGATTGCCTTCTGTAAAACAGAAACCCTTGGATCAAAGATCCAACGGTGGGGAAAAATCCCCAAATCACTCAGAGAATGATCCCTTGAACAAACTTAATAAATCTATGGGCACTATATAAAGACCTCTAGACCCCAATTCAAAAAGGGATCAACATCAAGAATCATCAAGAACTTCAACTCTTAAGAAACTTGAAAAGAAACTCAAGAAAAAGGTAAAAAAAACCTTTAAAATAGAAGAATTTCTTCTGAATAGATCATTGATCTAAGAACAAGATCAATGATCTTCAATAAAAAAACAAATAACAATAGTGCCTTGCACTTTTTATGAACCATTGGTTCTGGAATCTTAAAGATTCTTTTCTTGAATCCAAAATTGGATCAAGTTATTGAAACAGTGCCCTGCACTTGAAAAATCTGCACTGTTGCACTCCCGGGTTGGCGCAAGCCACCAAGGGAGCGCTACGTGTCAGCTCCAGAATGATCTGCGCTATGCGCTGTTAAAATAGAGCACCGCTCTCATGAATTGGTACAGCCCACCAGAGCGCACCACGTGTCAGAAGCGCAACAGCGCAGCGCACTGCGCTTGCGCTCACCAGAGTGTGACACGTGTCACCCCACATGGATTTGCGCCTTGCGCTCCTCAATCGGCGCAAAGCGCCTGACAAGCCATGTGGCACTCTGTCAGACTAATTAATGCAACGCATTATCAAGGGCAGAGCCCAATAAAGAAAGGTCTATCAGACCAAACAAAGTGCTATGGACTATTTAAAGGGAATAAAGCCCAAACAGAGGTCTGTCAAGCTCAAAACAGATGTTGTGCATCATTTAAAAGGGACAGAGCCCAAATCAGAAAGGCCTAGCAGGCCAAGAGAAAATACACTGCATTATTAAACAAAGGGCAAAGCCCAAGCCAAGGCCTAACAGGCCAACCACAAATAAAAATGTTGAACATCTTCAACTGGACTTGGCCTAATCTTGGCCATAAGTCCTCAAATTAAATTGACTGAGCACAACTGCTCCCTTAAATCAATTTATATCCGGTTCAAGGGTACATCTCTGAATTCCTCTGACACCTATCGTTGTAATCTTTCAACGACGTCAGAGAGGTGACGGGTCCCGACGGCCACAAATGCAATGGGCCACCACGTCCCTAAACTGGAACATGGACCACTATGTCCCTAAACTGGTGATGGACCACTACGTCCCTAAGCTGGAACAATAGAGCCCTTAAATGCTCTTTTTCCGGATCTAAACGATCCCGTTTAAGTCGATCTTAGCCTCAAATATGGTTAACGTATCCTTAAACATTCAAACAGACTTTAGTCCCAAATTGGACTATAAGACCCTCAATCAACTTCGGTTCAAGGGTACATCTCTGAACTCCTCTGACATCTGTCGTTGTAATCCTTCAACGTCGTCAGAGAGGTAATGGGTCCCGACGTCCATACATGCAATGGACCACCATGTCCCTAAACTGGAAATGGATCTAGACGATCCCGTTAAGTTGATCTTAGTCTGGAAATTAGACTAACGTATCCTTAACAAACGTTTAAGTTGATCTTAGCCTCAAATATGGCTAACGTATCCTTAAACCAAAACCCAAAACCCAAATCTAAGAAAATACGGATTTGGACTAATCCACGTCCTACGGGAGACGAAATAAATAGTCTCCGTATACAATCCACGGGCAACCACAAACAAAACAAACACCCACGACACGAAGTGAAATTCTGGAGAAGGAGAAAGTTGCTACCGCGATGCGGTAGCGTAATTAACTGCAGGGGCTTGCTCCTGCAGGGAAGAGCGTCCCCACAATCAAAAACCCCTCAGACGAGGGGGAATCTAACGAAGTCTGCTACATCGGCCGCATCTGTCTAAACCTCCGATACACGGTGCCATAAATCAACTTGGCATCTTCGGAGAGGTGGACGGATAAAACCAAATATCATATGTCCCGAATCTCAGGCGAGACGTCCATCTCTTGGCCGCCGTTCGGAGGGGAACAATCTCCAATCTATTTTATACTGCTGTGCGAAGCGGCTGATCTTGTGGCTTCTGTAGGCCGGTCCATTATCCGAGATGATCCGTCGCGGAGTGCCGAACCGGTAGATGACATGTGTCTTGAAGAAATGGAGGATATTCTCCGTTTTTACCTCTCTTAACGGTATTGCTTCTGCCATTTAGAGAAGTAATCGGTCGTTGCCAATATGAAACGATGTCCCTTGGATGATGCTGGTTCGATGGACCCAATTATATCGGTTCCCCACATTTCGAATGGACAGCTAACCAATGTCGGGTGTAGCGGATTCGGATGCTGGTGGATGAAGTCCCCATGAATTTGGCATGAGTGACACTGCTTCGCATATTCGAGGCAGTCCTAAATCATCGTGGGCCAATAGTAACCCATTCTCTTGATTTTTAACTTCATCTTTGGCCCAGCTTGATGGAAACCACAGAATCCGTCATGAGTTTCTTGGACGACTCTCCTTTCTTCTTAAGGTCCCAGGCATCTCAACCATAGATAGTCGAATGATCTCTTATATAAAGTATCATTGACGAAGGCGAAGACAGAGCTCGTTTCATGAGCTGATATCTTGAAGATGCATTTTCGGGCATTCGATGGGATTTGAAGTAGTCTATGAAGACTTCTCTCCAATCCTTAGCCTTTTCTTCGTCCTCTACTTGGAATGCCACTTGTTCGGCCTCTTCCTTTTCTTCAGATGACTCTGGAGACATTTCTGCTGGCACGAGAATCTGGCGGCTTTGCACAATGATCCTTACGTCATCGAGGTTTTCGTCGACCGGTTCTTTAGCAAGCTTGGCTAACGCATCCGCCTTGCTATTTTCCGCACGCGGTATACTTTCCAGGGTGTAGGAGGGGATTTGCGTCAGCAATTGCCGCACTCTTTTACCATACCTGATCAGTTCTAGCTTGCACGTCTGGTAGTCGCTATTTACTTGGCTAACGACCAGCTGAGAGTCTCCATATATGAGGAGGTTTTCGATCCCCATGTCAATGGCGATCTCGAGACCTTCTATCAAAGCTTCATATTCCGCTTCGTTGTTTGTTCTTGGCTCCGTTAAGGAAAGGGCAAAACACGTTATCCCTCCTTGTAGAGTCACAAAGATAAGGTCTACTCAGGCTTTGATTATAGGGGTGCTTTGCTTCCGCCTCTTCATAGATGATGCCCCATCGAAGTAGAGTTCCCATCGGGTATCACTCCCTTCTTTCTCCCTGTCGATTGCGTCAAACACGTGTTCGTCCGGCAACTCGCAGTTTAAGGGAGAATTAGCTGGTATCGGATGCTCAGCAAGAAAGTCGGCGATGGCCTGGCCTTTTATTGCCTTGAGGGGTCGATATACTATTGAGAACTCCATCAAGAGGAGGGCCCATTTGGCAATCCTTCCTATTAATATGGGATTAACCTCATGTGCTAAGGCATAATGTCGGAGCTTCGTTACCGCGAAGATCAGTGCCAGGAAATGCTTTTTGATGGGGGAGTAATTGTTTTCTATCCGTAGGAGAACTCGACTCAAATAGTAGAGAGCTCTCTCCTTCCCCTGGTCGTTCTCTTATGCCCATAGCACGCCTAAAGAACCTTCAAGGGCTGTTGTGTACAAGATGAGAGGCTTTCCCTTGACTGGAGCGGTCAGTACCGACGGGTTCTGCAGATATTGCTTGATTTCGTCCAGTGCACTTTGGCATTTACGATCCCAAACGAATGGGGTCCCCTTCTTCATTAGATGACTGTATGGGGCGGCATTTGCCAGAGAGGTTTGCTATGAACCGCCGGATATACGCGAGCTTTCCTTGGAGAGACCGTAGTTGCTTGAGAGTTCTTGGCGAAGGCATTTCCATAATCGCCTTGATCTTTGACGGGTCTATTTCGATGCCTCAATTTCGTACGATGAATCCCAGGAATTTTCCTGAGGATACTCTAAACGCGCATTTCAGAGGGTTCATCTTCAGGTTGTACTTCCGAAGGTGCTGAAACACTATCTTTATATGCTCCCAGTGCTCCTCGTACGATTTGCTTTTCACCATGAGGTCGTCAATATAACATTCGACAATCTCGTGTATGAGGTCATCAAAGATCTTTGTCATAGCCCTCTGGTAGGTGTCGCCAGCATTCTTCAGACCGAAGGGCATCACTTTGTAATAAAATATACCCAGCGGAGTCCGGAAAGCAGTGTGCTTTTGGTCTTCAGAATGCATCTTGATTTGGTTGTACCCTGAGGACCCGTCCATGAAGGAGAAGACTTCATGGGTGGATGTGTTATCGATCATCAGCTCGGTAACAGGCACTGGGAAGTCATCCTTTGGACAAGCTTTGTTGAGATCCCGAAAATCTACGCAGATGCGTACTGTCCCATTTTTCTTCATTACCGGAACGATATTGGCGATCCAGTCAGGGTATTGAACTTCTTGGATAAAACCGGAGTCGATTAGCTTCTTGACTTCGGCATTGATACTCATCTCAAGCTCGAGCCGCATTCTTCTTGGCGTCTGTTTGACTGGCTTGACGTCCGGCGATATCGCCAGTTTATGCACAGCTATCTCTGTATCTAATCCCAGCATTTCGAAATAGTTCCATGCGAAGAAGTCTTTATACTACATAAGCACGTCTTTTAACGTAGCCACTTGTTTCTCAGACAGCAGCTCACTGACGAACGTTGGCCTTGGCTTGTTTGCCGTCCCCAAGTCGATTTTTCTCAGGTTGTAAACTGTGGTGTGTATTCCATCTTCCAGCCCTTTTGGCACCGGTGGAAATTCTGAGATCATCTCATTCTCATCTTCATTTGCGAGGCACTGGGAGAGGTCGTCCATAGTCTCGTGCTCTCCCTCCTTTGAGAATGTTATCATATGGCAGGTACGAGCTCGTTTCTAAGCTCGATGCTAATATAGACTTTCCCTCGCAGTGTAGGTTGCTCTCGGCTCATGCTTTCGTGGCGGGGTTACTCTCCAACTGTCGGATAGAGCAAACCTGCCTTACTGATACTGATCTTCAACCCAATTTTTGAAGGTGAAGCAGTCTTCAAGAGGATGTCCCACTACTCGGTGGTAGGAGCAATAATCCGGGTGATGGACCTCGTTTATCTGTTCGGGGTATCGAGACTCCGGGAGCGTCATCATTTGATGTTTCATGACAAGATTGAATATTTTCCTTGTCTTGTCTTGAGGGAAAGAGTACTCCCGACCCATCTTCTTCATAAAAGACGGGTTCTAGCTGACTTTTTCTCGCTCGCGTGGCTTCTTGGATTCGCTTCGCTGTTTTTGAACGTCATTCTTGTTCTTCACCTTGTTGTTGCCTCTATGTCGGGATTTTCCCTTGCCATGAGAGCACACATCGGGCTGAAGGTGAAGGGCATCGTCGTCTTCTCCATCCATATCCTGCTGAATGATACACTGCGTCATGGCTTTCTCGTAAATGGCCATTTCGCGGCTATGGTCGTCCCGAACCTTTTGACTCGCTTCTCTTATCAGCTTGTCAATCTGTTCTTCGAGTGATGGGCTTGGTATTCTCATGGATAGATCTTCCTCTGGTTCGACATCAACGCTATCTGGAAATGAATTCGCTTCTCCACCGGAGTTATTTATGACATGGCAGCCATGGAACCGCTCCCTTTTCTTAGACCGAACGTATCCAAGGCCAGTCGTCTCCATTCTCCTGTTGGGCATCTTTCGTTGAGTCCCGAGAACATCCCAAATCTTGTTATAGAATTAGGCTTCTCGAGCAGTCTGTTTGAAGGGTACGCCTTGGCATCTTAATAGCCTTTTCAGTCCCTCTGTGTAGTATCTGGGCAGACGGATTGGTTGAAGTCTGTCAAACGCAGGTTCAGTACCGTGCCATACTTCTTTCTCCACCTTGGACTCCGTGGATTGATAGAAAAGGATCGCCTTCTCACCCTTTTTCTTAGGAGGGACGTAGAAGGTTTGCAACTCTTGCACGCTGTACGTATCATGTGCATCAAGTTCTTTGTAATGCTGCTGCGGAACCATGGTTATTTGTAAGCTCTGGTCAGCTCCAGCAAAGGCCTGTATTGACGGGCGGATAGAGAACACTGTGTTGGCCCCGTCCTCAGAGTCACTGCCAAAGACTAGAATAGGAGTAGATGGTCCTGGCCTATTTCCTTGGGGTTGTCCCGAGTAGACCATCTCTTCGTCCTCCTCGGTATCTCTCCAAAAGATCAGGATAGTGGCAATGGATTTTTGTTTATTCTCCGGTTTGCGACATCTTTCCATTTCTTCGAAGTCTGGTAAGAATTACTTGGCGACTTCATATTTGCAGACTTAATTTACGGAGAATGGGTTCAGCTCCCCTGTAATTGTGTACTCGAGGCCATCCTTGAAGTACTTCATACACTGATGTTGTGTAGAAGGGATGATTGTTCCCGCCAAAAATTTCTGTACAAAAGAGCCCAAGGCATCAAATGACAGCGATACGCTCAAGAAAATGCGAACCAGTATTGTCCGGGCTGTATTTTAACAAACTCCCGAATGAGAAACAGCTAAATTTTGATGGTATCGAAGGCGTCTCGAAAAATCCTTCGATTTGATATATTATGAGCCTCATAATTCATCCGGGATCAAAAGTTATGAGGCATCACGTGCCCACACGTGACCAAGCATCACGTGCTCACACGTGACCATTTACAGGCAAAGCTTGAAGGCACTAAATAAAATGGGGTCACGTGCCATCACGTGATAGGCCTTTGAAAACCCATTGAAGAAAATTAAAAGTGCAATAAAACAATCAGGAATCATCTCAATAAGGTATCACGTGGTCACACGTGACCAATAGTCACGTGTTGACACGTGATAGTTAAAACAGAAATAAAAACAAACGGCTGAAGGTGGAACCAATTGGGGGTCACGTGCTCACACGTGACAGGCTTTGAAAGCCTTACAGTTTAATAGAATTAAAATTCTAAAATTTTCTAAATCTCACCAAAAATAACAAACAGAATATCTTTTGGATTTAAAATCCAACGGTGAATAAAATTCACTGAATGATCTAAAGGCTCATATTAAATATGATAACAAATCAAATCTTTCAATGAAAGATTTATTAAACAAATTGATTCTTTTCCTTCTCCTATAAATAGGAGCCAAGAAGAGAAGAGGAGATACAGAATTTTTGCATCTTGAAAATTCAGAGAGAGAAAAAAAGAGAATTTAATTCTCAGCAAAGAAAACCCTAGGTGAGAAAAGAAAGGGAATCAAAACTTCAAAAGAAAAGAGAATTTAATTCCCAAAGATCTAAGAGTTTAACTCTTTTGCAAAAGAACTTAGTTCTTCCTCTAGTTGAAGATTTGCAGAAGCACATCTCCCCATAGGTTGAGAATTTAATTCTCATCGGGTTGAAATCCTGCCATGCAGATCCAAAACTTGAAGGGGGGATTGAGTACAGAGAATTTAATTCTCCTAAAATTATAGGAATTTAATTCCTTCAAGATGGACAGAACTAGGGTTTAACCCTAATTGAGAATTTAATTCTCTCAAACTCACAGGAATTTAATTCCTCCTAAAATGGAATTAGGGTTTCACCCTACACAAGAATTTAATTCTTTTACATATATAGGAATTTAATTCCTCCAGAATCATAATTAGGGTTTAACCATACAGAGAATTTAATTCTTAAAGATAAATAGATCTTCATGCATGCAAAAGAATTAAGGTCACGTGTCCCTATGTGACCCCTGAAGAGATCCCCAGAAATGAGAAAGAGGAAAGCTTTGAGGCAATGTCTCACGCGCTCCCACATGACCTACAAAACACAGAAAGAAAAAGCAAAGGAAATATGAGCTTTGGGAGCTCTCACGTGTCCCCACGTGACCCCTTAGAGAGTGCTTTAATGATCAGTGCATAAATCTCCATCACGTGTCAACACGTGATGCTCAAAAGATGAAAAAGTGTTTAACACTTATTTGCAAAGCAAAGTAAAAGGGATCTGGTCCCACTTTTGGGTGCCCTCACGTGGCCCCACGTGACCCATTCCTATTTAGTGTTTAAACACTAATTTAAAGGACTTATTTCCAGTGTTTAACACTGTTGTTATCTAGTGTTTAACACTAGTTTTAACCAAATTGGTTAATTTTCCAGAGGCAAAGCCTCCCACTCAAAATTGAGTAAAAATCAGAGCTATAATGTCTACTGCTCAATCACAGATAAAAATGTTACCAAAGCCCTCAAACTCTTGTTTAGCATTGCTAAATAATGTGGGCTGAAACCAGACAAATATCTAATGGTCCAACAAAGGGCCAACATTTTGAACTTAATTGGACTTAGCCTAATTTGGCCATAAGTCCTCAATTCAGACTTAACTGAGCCCAAATGTGCTCATAATCTAATTAATTGATCCAAATTGGACTACAGATCACTTAATCCACTTTGGTTCAAGGGTACATCTCTGAACTCCTCTGATATTTGTCGTTGTAATCCTTCAACGTCTTTAGAGAGGTGACGGGTCCCGACAACCAAACACTCTACGGACTGTGGGGTCCTTAAACTCACGGACTATGATGTCCTTAACCTTGACTGTGAGGTCTTTAAACTCACGAACTGTGACGTCCTTAACCTTGACTGTGAGGTCTTTAAACTCACGGACTATGACGTCCTTAACCTTAACTGTGAGGTCTTTAAACTCATGGACCACTATGTCCTTAAACTGGTATTGGACCACTATGTCCTTAAACTGGTATTGGACCACTATGTCCTTAAACTGGTAATTGACCGCAAAGTCCCTAAATTAAAACAATAGAGCCAAAATGCTCTTTTGTTGGATCTAAATGATCCTGTTAAGTAGATCTTAGTCTAAAATTAGACTAACGTATCCTTAACAAATGGTTAAGTTGACCTTAGTCTAAAATTAGACTAACGTGTCCTTAGCAAACCGTTAAGTTGATCTTAGTCTAAAATTAGACTAATGTATCCTTAACTAACGTTTAAGTTGATCTTAGTCTAAAATGAGACTAATGTATCCTTAAACCCAACCCCCAAACCCAAATCTAAGAAAATACGGATTTGGACTAATCTACGCCCTACGGGCGACAACATAAAATTAGTCTCCGTATACAATCCACGGGCAACCACAAACAAAACAAACACCCACGACACGAAGTGACCATATGGAGAAGGAGAAAGTTGTTACCACGATGCAGTAGCGTAATTAACTGTAGGGGCTTGCGCCTGCAAGGAAGAGCATCCCCACAATCAAAAACTCCTCAAACGGGGGGGGAATCTGACGAAGTCTGCTACATCGGTCACATCCGTTTAAACCTTCGATACATGGTGCCATAAATCAACTTGGCATCTTCGGAGAGGTGGACGGATAGCACCAATTAGCATCTACCCCGAATTTCAGGCAAGACGTTTATCACGTCTTTGCCGCATCTTTCGGAAAGGAACAGATTCTGGCACGCCCGGTGGGACCTTTTCCTCTTTCCACTCCACACTTCGTGCGTCGTGTTAACGAACGAATCGCGGTTTGCTATGGTTGCCTGTGGATTCGAGGTACTTAGATTTGGTGTCTTGCTCCGTGCAGAAAACAGAAGATCAATGGCTTCAAACTGCACTCATTGCAACAACTCCCACTCCATCCTCACCGGAGGAGTGACCTACGGGCCTCAAGCGGCCTCCCTTTTCAAGATGCCAGTGGAACAGGTGACTCAGGCCACCACTGGATTGTTCTTCGGGACCATGCTCCCACCGATGAGTTTCAACGCCCTTGTATCATCACAAGAAGCTCCCAAGAAGTCGGTCTTTGATCGGCTTGCAATTACTGCGGCCCCTCTCAACGGGTCATCCAGCTCCAACACCTCAGTCTTTGACAGGCTGGACCAAAGCTCATTTGGGCCCATGAAGAATCCCGTGATACCAGAAAGGGTTATCCCAAAAAGGATAGCTATTCCTTCTCTCGAAGTCGTCAAAACGGCTTCTCCCGCCAATGGGTCGGTCTTCACAAGACTGACTGTTTCAGCTCCCGTTTCAGGAGAAATCGTCAAGGCCGCTTCACCTACTCGGAAGTATGCCTTCGATAGATTGGCCACCCCCACTTAATGGACATCAGTCTTCAATAGGCTGACAACGACAACTTCTGACCAACACAGGGGGCATGAGGAAGTCACCCCTACAGCTGAGATAATCCCAACAGCTCGACATGCTCGACGTCGCCACTGGCGCCGGGTAAGGAAGGCTGGGGGAAACTCTCCCTCTGGACTGACTCCGCCGGCTCCAACGGTGGAAATCGATGCTGCTGTTCCAACTGGGAACAGCTTTGAAATACTGAACAAGGTGCGCAGAAATTCTCCTACCGCCGTACTGAAAAGATCTCCTCCATCAGTAGAGAATGTCGCGGTAGCAAAGCCAGAACAGTCCTCTTAGCGGCTGTCCTCCAAAATCTACAAAGTCTGGCGGCAGGTTCGAGACTCAGTAATTGATCAAGATTACCCTCGCCGACAGAAAAAGGTAAAGGTTCAACAAGAAGAGAACCATCCTGCCAAACCACAAAAAGCTGTCTGGGTGCCCGCTGCGACGCCCCCCTCAACTTCAACTGCTCAAAAGAAAAGGAGGCCAGAGAAATCTACTGTGACTGTGGCAAACCGCAAAGGTGCTGAGCCCAAACGCCCCAAGTCTGGGGGCATGATGGTACATACTGTTTACAGGGCTTCCGGAAAAGAAGAAAGCCGCACTTCGATGAGCCACCGACCGCTCACCCGATCAATAACAAGGGCTCAGGAACAACAACAGCAGAAGCTTCAGGAGATGCTGACTGCAATGGCTGCGCTCACCGGACCAAAAGAAAGTCCGGAGGCATCATCGGAGCAGCGTCATGAACAAGAAACCGATGCTGACTTCCTTCGCAGAGTCCTCGAAAAGAAGGACAAAGAAGCCGCAGAACAAGCGGCTAATATAAAGCGAATGGCATTTCTCTTCCAAGATATGGTCGGGATGATGTTACAGCCGGATCCTCCAGCTGAAGACCCTCCGATCATTATTGAAGACGACAGAGGGGAGACATCAAACCCTCCTCCGGCTCTTTCAGCAGCCAAGGAGGAGACCATCTCCAAGGCCACGCTCGATGATTATATAGCTCAACAAATACGAGCTCATCAAGCGAATGAAGCGGCTGGCCAAATTGTTAAAACTGGGCGACCCTATCCGGGTTGGTACGACCAAATAAGGTACCCGTCGGGATACACGATCCCCAAATTCCACGTATATAAAAGGACGGGAAATCCGCATCAGCACGTCGCTCAATTCAGAGCTTTGTGCGGAAACACTGGAGGTGACGATAAGCTGCTGCTTCGACAATTCGTCGGCAGCTTAGCGGAGACGGCATTCGAATGGTATTCCGAGCTTCCCGACGACTCCGTCAAAACGTTTACAGAAATGGAGTTGTTATTCACTCAACAGTTCGCAAGTGCCAGCGAACGCATCCCGATCACGGCATTGATCAATGCCAGAGTGAAGCCGGGAGAGACGTGGGTGCAATATGCAATCCGGTGGCGGAACCTATGGTCGAGATGCGAACAACGCATAGAAGAAACTCCTGCCATGGGCATGTTCGTGGGTACTCTCGACCCTCAAGCGACCATCTCCCAATTCATGATGTTCTTCAAGCCGACCACCTTCCAGGCCTTGATTGAAAAGCTGGCCCAAATGGACCAGATGGGCCATAGACCTTCCTCTTCAAAGACAGAGCCTTGGAATGAAAAGAGCAAAGGGAAAGCAACTTCCGTCGCCAATACTCAACAACGCCCGAGCAACTTAAAGCCGGTTGTTCGCCAAAACAACGTGCGTCCACGCCCATCCCTCGAGGAGAGACTGGAACATCCTTACTCGTTTCCCCAGGATAAAACGAAGAAACTGTTCGAGCTGGCAGTGCGCAACAAACTCATCAATCTGCCGGATCCAAAATGTCTATTGTAGCCAGGCGATGTCAACAATCCCAATTACTGCCCTTACCACCAAGAAGCAAGCCATCCAATCGAAGATTGTTTCGTCTTCAAAGGCTGGATGGAGGACCAATACCAACAAGGCAAGTTCGCATTATCCGAAAATTGGAAGATGAACCCACCACAACCTCATGCCCCTAAAAAGGTGGACATGCCGGGGGCATCGTGCTCATTCATAAGGGAAGCCCCATGGGAGGACGTTCTTTCAGCCAAGACGAAAAGAATGTTGAATGATCTCCAGACATGTCCGGCGATCACATGGAAGAATCCGCTGGAACCTGAGATCATCGAGGGAATGCTGAAACCGCACCCAACTCTAAAAACTGGTGGTGTTGTTCAAAGCGCTCACACCCAGCCGTCAAAGTCTTCGAAGAAGAAGAAGAAGAAGACCAAAAAGCCCGTGAAGCCTGGTGACAAGCGTGCGGACCTGCAAAAACAGATTGACGCGTTGGAAGAATATAATCAAAAGGCGCGGACCCCAGTCACACTCCAAGAATTTCTCACCCACATCCTTGTGGACAAAGATGATGACAATGAAGAAGACTCGTCGGATGATTCTGAGGATTATGTGGCAAGCTGTCATGTGATCTCTCACTCGTTAATAAATGGTGAAGAAGCTTTGGATGCAGAAAAACCAGGGGCAAATCCTGAGCCTGAACATCTAAGACTATCAGAAGAAATGATTGATGCATTCCTAAACGAAGCCCGTCAGAAAAGCAAAGCCAATCGAGAGCGTGAACGGGCTATATTTGAAAGCGCCAAACGCCGACAACTGGAAGAAATGGTCGAGACACCCCGACTGGAGCAAAGCATCCCTATCGCCAGCAAAAGCAAGCTTAAAGTAAGGAATCAATTCGCTAGGGCCCTGGCAATAGGAATGAAGTTGCCTTCTCTCAAAGGAAATTCCTCTGTCAATATACGTCTTGATGAAGCGGACATACATCCTAACTTCTGCCTATACTATCAGAGGATTGCATACCCTACCGAGGAGTGCATAGCCTTTAAAAACTGGTGGCAGGGATATGTCGCCCATCGACGACACGTTCAACGAGTAAAGCGCAAGGCTCGTTGGGAACAGAAACGTACGACAGATGAGCGCGAAAGAGCTGCTGGCAACTGTCATATAGCCGACACCAAGGGATCGCAAGTTATCACCTTTGTAAGCGACTCTGACGAAGAAATCGCCCTCAGCCCTCTCTTCAAGGAATCCACCTCCGGCACAAAACATGCGAAGATTTGCGGCAAAATCTAGCTGCGTAATCGTACGTTGACAAATGACCGAAATTTCGTTAAACTACTACCAACCCGCGGCATCCCCAGGCTGACGTGGTAAAAAAAAGGGTATGTCCATAAAAAAAATGGGCACGGATGAAAACCCGAAAGGGCGCCATGATTAAAAACAGCAGGACTACCGACGATGTTTGTGAAAACCCGAAAGGGCGCAGACTCGTAAAAAAAAGGTTATGTCCATAAGCAAATGGGCACGGATGAAAACCCGAGAGGGCTCCGTGAGTAAAAACAGCAGGGCTACCGGCTAGTGTTTGTGAAAACCCGAAAGGGCGCAACCTCGTTAAAAGACACTTGCAAGGTCCTCTCGACCTTGTGAGGAGAAACCACCTGCGTGAGATCCTTACGATTCACAAAGGAAGCAACACACTTAGGGATCTCCACGATTCCTAAGGAGAAATTACACTTGCGAGATCCTCACGACTCGTAAGGAGAACTCTCTTATGAGACCCTCACGGCTCATAAGATTCAAAAGTCTTAAGTTACAGGGACCTGAACCTAAGCGCCCCCCAACCTCCAATACTGCCCTACAAGCAGTTCAATATTGACCCATGTATACAATCTACGGGCACGAATGAACATTTCCCTAATAGAGTCCTACCAGCGACTAGGGATATGCTCAAACGGTGAACAAACACTTGTAGGTCCTCTCGAGTTGCAAGGAAAAAACACTCTTGTAAGATCCTTACGACTTATAAGAGAACACACACTTAGGAATCCTCACGATTCCTAAGGAGAAAAAGCACCTACGAGATCCTCACGACACGTAGGAAGAAACACCTTTATGAGACCCTTACGGCTCATGAAGTCAAAAGCCTTAGTCGATGGGATCCTAACCCTGTTTGCTAAGCCACCTTTGTTCGACATCGACAGAGGCAAATGATGATTCTCTCCTGGCAATATCCCAGTTGTAGCGATACTGATGCCTAAATCGGTATCAAATTCCAAGTCCTTTCATGGCAAATGATGATTCGCTCCTGGAAATATTCCGGTCGCAGCGATGCTGATGCTAAGATTGACACCAGATTCCAAGTCCACACTCGCGATAGAAAATCAGCGAGCCAAAAATGCATATGAAATAGCCGAAATGATGGGGTAACTTGCAAAAAAAATCAGCTAGTAAAAATATATGCATACAAAAACAGCCGAAATGATTGGGCAACTCGCAATAAAAAGCAGCGAGTAAAAAGAAAAATAGCCGAAATGATTGGGCACCGTGAAAAATAGCCGAAATGATTGGGCAATCGCGATTTTCGCGATATAAAAAGCTAAAATGATAGAGCATCGCGGAAAGAATAAAAAAATGATGAAAGAATAAAACTTTTTGCCCTACAGGTGAGATCACATCGATCCCTGTATACAATCCAGGGGCACAAACAAAGAGGGAACCATACCTTCCCAACAGGCTCCATTAGAAAGCGAAGCCAAATCTCGACGGTTCATAGACAACCTAGAGACAACCTCGACATTTGTCGCAATATTGTAGACACAATGTCAACAAACGAAGCAAAGAAAGATCCCTAGCTTCAGGGTCTCGACGTCAATATCGACAACTTAGATATCACCAATGGCGCTTCTCCTCACTCCAACCAGATGCAGACGTGACGTCAACAACCGACCTCAGAGTCGCAACGAAACAGAGCCATGGCAAAGTCCCTAGTTCCAAATCTCAATGGCCACATCTACAGCCTGGAGACCAACAACGGTGTGCCTCCTCATTCTAGCAGGACACAGATGTTACACCATCAAACGGAGCCACGGCATAGTCCTTAGTTCCAAATCTCGACGGTTCATAGACAACCTAGAGACCATCTTAGCATTCGTCTCGTTACAGCAGACGAGATGTCAACGACGGCGTTCCTCCGCAGTCCAGCAGGATGCAGATGCAACGTCAACAAAAGACCTCACGGTCGAAACAAAGCGGAGCGACGGAAAAATCCCAGCTTCGCCTCAGCATTCGTCTCGATACAGCAGACGAGATGTCAACAACGGCGTTCCTTCGCAGTCCAGCAGGAAGCAGATGCAACGTCAACAAAAAACCTCACGGTCGAAACAAAGCGGAGCGACGGCAAAATCCCAGCTACACCTCAGCATTCGTCTCGATACACAGACGAGATGTCAACGACGGCGTTCCTCCGCAGTCCAGCAGGATGCAGATGCAACGTCAACAAAAGACCTCACGGTCGAAACAAAGCGGACCGACGGCAAAATCCCAGCTTCACCTCAACATTCGTCTCGTTACAGCGGACGCGATGTCAACAACGGCGTTCCTTCACGGTCCATCAGGATGCAGATGCAACGTCAACAAAAAACCTCATGGTCGAAACAAAGCGGAGTGACAGCAAAATCCCAGCTCCACCTCAGCATTTGTCTCGTTACAGCAGACGTAATGTCAACAATGGCATTCCCTCGCAATCCAGTACGATGCAGATGCAACGTCAGCGAAAGACCCTATGGTCGAAACAAAGCGGAGTGACGGCAAAATCCCAGCTCCACCACGACATTCGTCTCGATACAGCAGACGCAGTGCCAGCAAACGAAGCGAAGGCCAAATTCCTAGCTTTAGGGTCTTGACAGTAACTCATATAAAACCTGAAAGACTATCGGAGATCATCCCACATCAGCGCGGAGTGGTCACCTCCTCGACGTTCATCTCGATACAGCAGACGAGATGTCACTATGGCATCCTTCCTCCAACAGGATTCAAACAAGCCACAGCAAACGAAGCAAAGGCCAAATTCCTAGCTTCAGGGTCTTGACGGTAAATCATATAAAACCTGAAAGATTATCGGAGATCGTCCCATATCAGCGCGGAGTGGTCACCACCTCGACGTTCGTCTCAATACAGCAGACAAGATGTCACCCCAGCGTTCTTCCTCCAACAGGACTCAGACGCAACAATCAAACAACGGAGCCATGGCAAAATCCCTAGTTCCAAACCTCGACGGTTCATATGCAACCTAGAGACAACCGTGACATTCGTCTCGATACAGCAGACGCAGTGCCAGCAAACGAAGCGAAGGCTAAATTCCTAGCTTCAGGGTCTTGACGGCAACTCATATAAAACCTGAAAGACTATCGGAGATCATCCCACACCAGCGCGGAGTGGTTATGACTCATCGTGGCTCTCCAAAATGAGCCTAACCTCAAGTAAAAAGCGGCATGGCAAAATTCCTAACGCTTGCTCTTCCAACGGTTAAACTGCCTAGGAAGATTGCTTGAAGACGTCTTGTCCAGCCCCCGAAGGGATCAGAGACACGACAGTCGCAAGGCTACTCGAACAGCAAGATTTCCTATCGAAGAATACATCAGCCAACACGACGGTACGACGGACAAAATCCTAGTACCACAGACCCTAACGGACCTTTGTCGTAAAAAGCAGGGGTTAACTGTGACGTTAGGACATCCTTGCGAGAACTTCTCGATTCGTCTCGACTCATAAGGCAAAGCCTTAGGCAATGGGGATTAAAAAACCTGTTTCCTAAGCACTGGGGCCCTGCAAGTCGGTCCAAAATGAACTCTTGTATACTATTCACGGGCCACACTCTCCAAAGTCGAATCTCGACAAGGAGGGAAACAACCGCTTACGGGTCCTCTCGACTTGTAAGAGGGAAAATTCTCTTGTGAGATCCTTACGACTCTTAAAACAAAACGCACTTAGGAATCCTCACGATTCCTAAGGAGAAAATACACCTACGAGATCCTCTCGACTCGTAGGGAGAAAAGTCTTTATGAGACCCTCACGGCTCATAAAGTTGAAAAGTCTTCCTAAGCCATCACTATCTTATAAAGAGTTCAAGATTAATTGTTATCTACCATCTATGTGCCACACTTACCAAAGCTACATGCCACTGAAATGGAGAAGTTACTCATGAGCATATAAACTACTTCACGCCAGAGTAAAACATAAAGAAATAGAAGGGTGCGGCTCATGGAGCTGAGGGTTTGGAACTATATCCCTTAAGAGTCGAGATTTGAGTCAATGATAAATGACGACGCTTGTGTCCGCTCGTTATCTTCTCAGATCAAGATTCTGAAAATTATATACCAACCCGAAACTGGTCATACACTATGAATTAATCTGCACTACTTCACCCACGTATATACTTACGTGGGCAAAGTAGTGGGGGGCAATGATGTTGTACTCGTGTAACCAAGGCCTGCTAAGCAAAGCGTTGTAGCAAGTCTTGGCGTCAATAACATGGAACTTAATGTCAGTGACGAGCAGCCCGAAGCGTAATGTCAGTATTACAGACCCGATCGTTTGTGATGATTGGGAGTCAAAACCGAAAATGGTAATTTTATCCCGAGTTAGGTGCTGCACGTTCTTGCAAATCTCCTTCAACACCCTTACATTGAGAAGGTTTACGGAGGACCCGTTGTCGACCAGGATCTTTCCTATCTTGATATCGTGACAATACCCTGTTATATACAGCGGACGATTGTGTTTGCACGTTCCGAGAAGGAGGTCTTCATCACTGAAGGTGATATCAGCCGTGTGGACTTCTTCCAGCTCGTCCTTCATCTTTTCTTCCGCCAGGAAGGCTTGAAACCGGTCGGGCTCTTGTAACGTCTTGATCGGGGAATCTCGTGCCTCTTTAGACAAGAGAAAGGAATCCAAGATACTCAATTGTTAGGGTATCTTTCTCAGATGTGTCAGGACATTGTAATCCACCTTGTTCTTCTTGGGCGCATCTTTGGCCGTGAGCTCTTCAACAACTCTATCATCGAGGACAATCTCCTCAGGGACTTTTTCCTTTCCTTTGTCTCTTTTGCCCGAACCTTTGTTTGAGGGTCCGAGATTCTTTTCAGGCAACGTACGATTACACAGCTGAATGTTCCCACAGTTCCTCATTTCCTCTTCTTTTCCAGAGGTGGATTCCTTGAAGAGAGGGCCGAGGGCCATTTCCTCGTCCGAATCGCTCCCGAAGGTAAGCACTTGAGACTTTCCTTTCGTTGGGATGGCACTAACCATATGACAGTTACCGGCTGTTCCTTTATGCTCATCTATCATGCTTCCCTTCTCCCGACGGGCTTTGCGCTTTATTCGCTTGAAGTTTTGTCAGTGGGCAACGTATCCCTGCCACCACTTCTTAAAGGCCTTGCACTCTTCGGTAGGGTGTGTGACCCTCCGATGATACAAGCAGTACTACGGATGTACCTCCGGTTCGTCGGGGTACGTACTCCCGGAAGTATTTTCTTTGAAAGGTGGCATCTTCATTCCAACTGACAGAGCTTTGGCGAACTGCTTCCTTATCTTGATTCTGCTCTTGCTAGTGGCAAGGGCGCTTCGATCCGGTTGAGGTACTTTATGTCTTCTCGTTACTGAAGCTTTTTCAGCCTGACACCGACGCTTGGCCTTTTCGTAAATGGCCGCTTCACGTTCTCGATCCACTTTGCTCTTTTGAAGAGCTTCGTTCAGCAGCTTGTCGATGAGGTCATCTGACGGTTCCATGGATTTTGGTTCTGGATCTGCCCCCAGTTTCTCTACGACGGGAGCCTCTTTGCCATTTATCGATGAGTGAGAGATCATGTGGCAACTCGCTACATAATTCTCGGGTTCTTCCGAAGAATCTTCTCATTCATCAATGTCACTGTTTCCATCCTCAAGAACATGTTTGAAGAACTCTTCCAGTGTGACTGGGGTCCGTGCCTCTTGGTTGTATTCCTCTAGTGCATCGATGTATTTCTGCCGACCCGTACGATAGCCGTCGAGCTTCACGGGCTTCTTGGCCTTCTTCTTTTTCTTTGAAGACTTTGGAGGCTTGGCCTGGAGGTTTTTCCCGTTGTTACCAACTTTCAGTGTTGGGCGCGGTTTCAGCATTCCATCGATAATCTCAGCCTCCAACAGGCTTTTCCACCTAATCGCCGGACATGCTTGAAGATCTTTCAGCCTCTTTTTAGTTTTAGCCAAAAGGATGACTTCCCACAGAGCTTCTTCTATAAATGAGCATGATGCTCCTAGCGTATCCACATTTTTAGGAGCGTGTTGCTGTGGCGGATTTACCTTCCAATTTTCGGACAGCGCGAACTTGCCTTGTTGGTACTGGTCTTCAACCCAGTTTTTGAAGACGTAGCAATCTTCGATTGGGTGGCCCACTATTCGGTGGTAGGGGTAGTAATTGGGATTGTTGACGTCGCCTGATTGCAGCGGGCGTCTCGGATCCGGCAGAGTGATGAGTCTGTTGTGCACTGTAAGCTCGATCAATCTCCTCGTTTTATCCCGGGGAACGAGTAAGGACGTCTCAACTTCTCTTCGAGGGCTCTTGGTTTGTTGCTTTGGCGAACGACCGGTTTCGGGTCACTCGGTTGTTGTTGAGCGTTGGCGACGAAGGTCGCTTTCCGTTTGCCCTTTTCATTCCGAAGATCTGTCTTTGAAGAGGATGGCCTATGGCCCATCTGGTCCATTTGGGCCAGTTTGTCAATCAAGGCCTGGAAGGTGGTCGGCTTGAAGAACATCATAAACTGGGATATGGTTGCCTGAGGATCAAGGGTCCCCATGAACATGCCCACAACATGAGCTTTTTCTATGCGCTGTTCACACTTTGACCATAGGTTACGCCGCCGAATTGCGTATTGAACCCAGGTCTCTCCCGGTTTCATTCTGGCATTGATTAATGCCGTGATTAGGGTGCGCTCGCTTGCGCTTGCGAACCGTTGTGTGAACAGTAGTTCCATCTCCGTAAATGTCTTGACAGAGTCATTTGGGAGCTTGGAGTACCATTCAAATGCCGTCTCCGACAAGCTGCCAACAAAATGGCGAAGCAACAGTTTTTCATTGCCCCCGGTATTACCGCACAAAGCTCTGAATTGACCAACGTGCTGATTGCCTGTCCCCTTATACACATGGAATTTGGGGATCGTATATCCTGGCGGGTACTTAATTTGGTCGTACCAGCCTCGATAAGGTCGCTCAGTTCTGACGATTTGTCCTGCCGCTTCGTTTGCTTGATGAGCTAGTATTTGTTGAGCTATGTAGTCATCAAGGGTAGCTTTGGAGATCGTCTCCTCCCTGGCTGCTGATAAAGCCGGAGGAAGGTTTGATGTCTCCCCTCTGTCGTCTTCAATGATTATTGGAGGGTCTTCGGTCGGAGGATCTGGCTGGATTATCATCCCCACTATGTCTTGGAACAGAAGCGCCATTTGTTTTATATTAGCCGCTTGTTCCGTGGCCTCTTTGTCTTTCTTTTCAAGAACCCTCCGTAGGAATTCGGTGTCGGTCTCCTGCTCTTGGCGTTGTTCTGACGATGCTTCCGGGCTTTCTTTCTACCCAGTAAGTGCGGCCATCCTTGTCAACATCTCCTAGAGCTTTTGTTGTTGCTCCTGAGCTTTCGTCACAGACCGTGTGAGTGGTCGATGACTCATGGAAGCATGACTATCCTCTTTTCCGAATGCCATGTAGACGGTATGCACAACCATACCCCCAGACTTGGGCGTTTGGGTCCACTGCCTTTGAAATTTACCGTGGGCAGGAGGATCTTCTCTGGCCTTCTCCTCTTGTGGCAGGTCGGGGTTGAGGGGGACGTTACGGCAGGCACCTATGCAGATGATACCTTTCATGGTATGGCGGTTGGATGGTCCTCCTCTTGCCGAGCCTTCGTCTTCTTCAGCCGAAGAGAGTAATCTTTGTCAATTACAAAGTCTTGGACTTTCCGCCAAACTCTGTGGATCTTGGAGGACAACCGCTGAGGAAGCTGTTCCGGCTTCACCTGTGTTGTGTTTTCGACAGGCGGAGAAGACTTCTTCAGTATGGCGGTTGGAGAGTTCTTGCGCACCCTCCTGAGTAGCTCGAAGCTGTTCCCAGTTGGAACAGCAGCGTCAGTTTCCACCGTTGGAGCTGGTGGGGTAAGTCCAGAAGGAAAGTTGCCCCCAGATTTCCTCACTCGGCGCCAGTGGCGACGTCAAGCATGTCTTGCGGATGGGATCACCTCAGTTGTAGAAGCGACCTCGTCATGCCCCTTGCTTTGATGAGAGGCTGCTGTTGGTGCCAACCTGTCGAAGACTGACATCCGTTGAGAGGGAACGTCTAATCTGTCGAAGACTGACTTTCGAATAGGGGAAGCACTTGTAATGACCTCACCCGTAGCAGGAGTTGGAATGGCCAGTCTCATGAAGACCGATCTCTTAGCAGGAGAAGCCCCTTTGACGACTTCGTCTACCGGAGCTGGAACGGCTATCCGCTTCGGGATAAACCCTTCAGGTATTGCAGGCCTCTTTATGGGCCCACTGGAGCCTTGGCCCAGTCTGTTAAAGACTGAGGCGTTGGAATTGGTCGACCCGTTGAGAGGGGCCGTGGTAGCTGCAAGCCGATCGGAGACCGACTTTGTTGGAGCCTCATATAATGTCACTGATTGAAGCTCATTGGCGGGAGCATGGTCCCGAAGAACAATCCAGTGGTGGCCTGAGTCACCTGCTCCACTGGCATCGCAAAGATGGAGGCCGCTTGGGGCCCATAAGTCACTCCTCCAACAGGGACGGAGTGGTAGTTGCTGTTGCAATTGATGCAGTTGGAAGCCATTAATGTCATCTTCTCTTCTGCATGGAGCAAGGCACCAAATCTTAGTACCTCGAATCCAGAGGCAACCATATTAAACTGTGATTCGTTCGGGAACATAACACACGAAGTATGGAGTGGAAAGAGGAAGAGGTCCCACCATGCATGCCAGAATCTATTTACCGCCGAAAACAGAGACAAAACCGTGTAGGTCATCTTGCCTGAATTTGGGAGCAGATGCTATTTGGATTTATCCGTCCACCTCTCCGAAGATGCCAAGTTGATTTATGGCACCGTGTTTTTGAGGTTTAGACGGATGCGGCCATTGTAGTGGACTTCGTCAGATTCCCCCTCACTGTGAGGGATTTTTTGATTGTGGGGACGCTCTTTCCTGCAGGCGCAAGCCCCTGCAGTTAATTACGTTACCGCATAGCGATAACCACTTTCTCCTGCTTCAGATGTTCACTTCATGTCGTGGGTATTTGTTTTATTTTTGGCTACCCGTGGATTGTATACGGAGACTAATTTGTGTTGTCGCCGTAGGGCGTGGATTAGTCCAAATCCGTATTTTCTTAGATTTGGGTTTGGTTTGATTTAAGGATCGTTAGTCTCGTTTGAGATTAAGATCAACTTAAATGTTTGTTGAGGATACGTTAGTCTAATTTTAGACTAAGATCTATTCAGCAGGGGTTTTGGATCATTCAGACCCAACAAAAGAGCATTTGGGCTCTATTGCTTTAGTTTAAGGATGTTATGGTCCATAGATCGCCATTTTTGGTATGATGGTTTAGTTTATGGACGTTACGGTCCATAGCTAGTTTAAGGACATTACGGTTCATAGCTAGTTTAAGGACATTGCGGTCCATTGTGATATGCTTATGGGTTTGGGAATGCACCTAAGAACTGTTGGCTTTCGGGACCCTCAACCTCTCTGAAGACGTTGAAGAATTACAACGGCATGTATCAGAGGTGTGGAGATATGTGCCCTTGAACCGAACTCCAGATTGAAGGGAAAGATCATGGTGGAATGAACATCATTATAGACACCATCTGTTAGGAAATCATTAGTCATCTCTGGAACTAAGATCGATTTGGGGAGACCTAAGTATAGGAGGACTCGGTTGATTGATGGTCAAAAGGTTTTGGCCTCGGGAGACTTGGCTAATTTGGGCTAAGGCTGGCGTCACACAGTGTTACACACTAATATTTGCTTGGCGCTCACGTGCTCCCACGTGAGGCTCTAAAGCAATGTTAAACACTATAATTTGGAGCGCTCACGTGTGGCACGTGAGGCACCCGAGGGTTGGTGTGGCATCCTTGGACTCAAATCCCCGTCTATACATATAAGTGTTAAACACTTAAATCTCGTGGCCATCACGTGTGGACACGTGAGGCGCCCCAGAGTTGGGCACTGATTCTTTGGGTTATTCCCTTTTTCTTTTAAAAGTGATAAGCACTATCGGGGGTCACATGGGATCACGTGAGGCGCCCCAGAATAAGAATTGTCTTTGGAATTTCCCTCTTTTTCATATGAGTGTTGAACAACTGTTTGGGGGTCACATGGGAGCACGTGAGGCGCTCCAAAATGGGAACTGTCTTTGGATTTATTCCCCTTTTTCTTTTGAAAGTGCTAAGCACTAGTAGGGGGTCACGTGGGATCATGTGAGGCGCTCCAAAATGGGAACTGTCTTTGGATTTATTCCCCTTTTCCTTTTGAAAGTGCTAAGCACTATTAGGGGGTCACGTGGGATCACGTGAATCGATCTCAGATGTTCTCTTTTTTTCATGCAGGGTTAAACCCTAGTTTTGTCAGAGGAATTAAATTCCTATATTTTTTGGAAGAATTAAATTCTTCAAACTTAGTTCTTTTCTCTAAGTTTTGGAACTGCATGACAGAATCTTCCCGATGAGAATTAAATTCTCAACTTGTAGGGAGATCTGCTTCTGTTGAGCTCAACCAGAGGAAGAACTAAGTTCTTGTTTGGAAGAGTTAACTCTTGTATGAGGAGATAAAATGATCTCTATATCATTTTTTCTTACCTAGGGTTTCTTTTCTTCAAAGAGAACTCCTCCTCTCTTTTTTTTCAAATCTTATTGGGGGTCTCCTCTTTTCTGACTTAAAGTCTCGGGTCCTTTATATAGTAGAGGCAGGTTTGTTGATTTAGTTAAGAAAATCTCTCGTTGAGAGATCTTAATTGATTTGGGAATTTTATCCACCGTTGGATCTTTGATCCAAAGACTTCTGTTTTACAGAAGAAATTTTTCTTGTTTTTAATAAGATTGGAAAATATTTTCCCATACAGAGCTTATTCTGTAGCTTGGTGATTTTTAATCACAATTGGATCTTTAATTCAACGGTGCTCTGTTTTACAGAGCGTAATCTTTCTTGTTTAGAAAGATTGGGGAAATATTTTCCTATACAGAGCTTATTCTGTAGCTTGGTGATTTTTAATCACCATTGGATCTTTAATCCAACGATGCTCTGTTTTACAGAGCGTAATCTTTCTTGTTTAGAAAGATTGGGGAAATATTTTCCCATACATAGCTTATTCTGTAGCTTGGTGATTTTTTAATCACCATTGGATCTTTAATCCAATGGTGCTCTGTTTTACAGAGCGTAATCTTTCTTGTTAGAAAGATCTGATGAAATATTTTCTATACAGAGCTTATTCTGTTGCTTGGTGATTTTTAATCATCATTGGATCTTTAATCCGACGGTGCTCTGTTTTACAGAGCATAATCTTTCTTGTTTAGAAAGATTGGGGAAATATTTTCCCATAGCGAGCTTATTCTGTATCTTGGTGATTTTTTAATTACCATTGGATCTTTAATCCAACAGTGCTCTATTTTACAGAGCGTAATCTTTCTTGTTAGAAAGATCTGAGGAAATATTTTCCAAATAGGGTTTTGATCCCTCTTATTTAGAATTTAATTCTATCGGCTCAGAAGGCATTAGGAACCCTCACGTGTAGCACGTGACCCCCATGGCATTAAACTTGTTTACTTTTATGCAGCAGTCCCAGAGAAAGGCATCACGTGTTGGCACATGAGCTGATGTTCAGGAATGTCACGTATGGCACGTGACCCCCACGAAGTTAAGCCCAGCAAAGAGCATCACGTGCTAACACGTGAGCTTCTCTGGCCTGTTATTTGTTTTAGGAAGGCGCCTATATACTTTGTATATAGATGCTCACGTGCCTGCACGTGAAGCTCAATTTCAGCTTTATTTGTTAAGCGCAATGCCTATATTCTTTGCTCCAAGGCGCATCACGTGTGGGCACGTGATGCTGCATTTGGGGTATTTTTCCCATCTCTTTTTATTTATTATTTATTTTTTATAAGGGAACAGGCGTAAGTGGAGGGGAGGGACTGCAGAATCAAGTCAATACATAACTTGTTCTCCAACGTGGTCCCGTGGTCCGTGAGCTGTTTAATATATCTAATCATCATAAGGACGTAGTCCCCTACAGATGACCCGACAGCCAACCTCGTCTGAAGCAATATCTTTGAGATCTCATATCTTGCGATACGAGATTGCTCTCCACTTAAAACTTTGGTATGGAGGAAGATGGAAGCTAAGTACATCTTCTCGTGCTGCCTCTAGTGTCCACTATCCATTGAGGCTAACACGAGGTACTTGGCTCTCGCACAATCCTTTTTCCATGTCTTACGGATATCAACATCCGCGACGATGGAATCTGGACCTAGGACGGCGGGGGTTTTGTAGTAAGGAGGTAGTCCAGCTTGTCATTGGTAAGTGCCATCTGGACATTCCTTAGCCAATCATAATAGTGTGTCCCAGTCAATTTATTATTATATAGTAACCTAAGTCCGGTCATTGTGGTCGCTGCAATTAGGAGAGAGAGATGAAACACTCAGCATGATACTCTTGCAAGTTTAGATTGGTTATTAGTTTATCTAAACAGGATGGCTCCCACTGCTTGAATCCTTCCTCAAACCATAAAATAAGAATTAGTCAGGATTAATCTCACTCTTACAATTCTTACTTAACCTTTCAGCCAGGCTAGTGTCGGTACTTCGAGGGAGGTTTTCCAACGCTTTCGCGAAGTTTCTTAATTACATAACCTCTTTTCCCTGGAGGCGTAGCCCCGCTAACACCGTTCTAGACACCTACTTGGTTTATAGTATTGATTGTTTAGTGAAAAAATCTTCCAAATAATAGCGGATACTCACAGTAGGATCAGGATCTAAATATCATTGTGTAACAACTTTGAAGGAATCCTACCAAAATCATCACACTCCAAATGGTATGCAACACTAGCAAGTTTCAATTTCCTTAGAAACTCCCGATGAAGATTTTTTCGCCCTGCTCTTATGACCTTGACGAAGGCCAACATATCATAAGTCACATGTCAAGTTCTACCCGTCATTGTCCAGGTTAATTTGAACACACCCGTACATACCCTTGACGAAGGCCAACATAGTAGTACGACTGTCCCAAACCAACGCATCTATCTATGCTACATATGAATACCCAGCAGCTACCAATCACTATTCCTTGGCGAAGGTCAAAATACATAGCTTGAATACTACTGAATACCCATATGAAATGACGGAGGGCTACGAATGGTTTTGGCGAAACCATGAACGTAATGAACTTGATATAGTCGAAGGAACCATGATAGATTTTTAAAAGGAGTGGTTTAGACTCCGCATTTAAAATTTGCTTTTTGAAGAAAACCGAGTGGTTTTGAAATTGTTCCAACGATTAAGCTTTGGTTTGTTTTTCCTTAAATTAATCAATGTTAATGTGGTCCCATCATTTAACCTTATCATTGCAGAAAAAGAAACGAAAATAGAATGTACGCTTATTCCATCCGCATTCGCCACGAGCCCCATCATGCACCGTTAGGTTACTTAACTAACGGCAGAGCGGGGGCTGGACTAGCGCGGGTGCAAAATATAAACAACATTTACTATATATCATATATATATATATATATATATATCCATTCGTCTCACGCAATAATAGGCATTCCAGATCACAGATAAATATATTAGATATACTAGGAATTCTGTGTTTCGTTTAAGCCTATAACGAAAGACGGATTCCATAGTCGTGATGAATAGCCAAACCCCACCTAGACCCCTACGGGTGCGGCAAACTACCCACCAAATTCTTGAAGTGAAGCAACCTCTCTCAGTAAAATGAGTAGGCCACTCGGCACTTCAAAAACCCGGTAGTTTGTGCATCCCACCTTGGATCTATCCTAGGAGCAGAAAATAGTAAAAGAAATAATACAACGGTGGCTACAACCTCAACCCAGATGTGCCCCACAAAATAATATTACATCACTTTTACAAATTACATGAATGAAAGAAAAGAAAACACTCTTCTCACATCCCCCGGCAATTCATCCACGACGATCCAATACTCCATATACACAAACCATCATAGCACCACAGATATGTGCAACCTATACTAATCAACGTATAGCGATTAGCGGCCGTTTTGAAACACATATATCAACAGAAAACAAGTAAACGACGCTAAAACAGCGACTTCGAAACACTCCGAAATTGCCCCAACAGTGTCATGACCCGAAAGTACGGAACGTGACTGGCACTTAAATTACGAAACGTCTCAATGCGTAACGTAATCTAAGTAAACCAAAGCCCAGAAATCTAAACCATTTAAAGAAATAGAGTGAAGGAAAACTGATTTAAAGAAAACAATTTTATAAATAAGTCGTATTAAACATTTTAAAACATCAAAACTTCCCGAAAATTTCGGCAGAGTCTCCCTTGTAAATACTGGCCCCCAAAAGGGTACAACACATGAAAATACATATAAATCAAGAATAAAGGCATTCCCAAGTAGGAGCTAGCTCTTCGCCAAAGGCGGAATCACAACCACGAGCAATATGTATATCACAAGTGCTAAATAAGCATATAAAATCACGAAAATAAGAAAACAACATGTCGGCTCAAGTGAGTATCGACACCAAAAACCACAAATACAAATCTCACGAGTCTCACCGTCTACTCAAATATACAATGGTAGATGGAATATACTAGATACAAATAATAATACAAGATGGAATAAAAGTATCCTCGCAACCCACCAGTGAGCAAAGCTGCAAAATGATGCAAACCAAGCAGAAAAGAAAGTACGCCCGCCGCTACTGTGCTGACAGGTCAGACCTGCAAGATACTGTGGCACAATGGGGGTGAGTTGCTAACTCGTAAGTAGTAAGTAACATCTAATAAGGCTATCGTAAGCATGCACGCAATGCGTCATAGCCTACATATATCAATACAATGTGATGCACTCGTATGAATGCAATATGAATGCATAATCAAATACGAAACTTAAATATGTTTGGTACGAGAAAATCTGTATTCTTATTTTAGTAAAACTCTTATGAAAAAATGGAAGTATCATCAATGAAAACCATAGAAATCTGTGTCAAGCATCGACACAAAATATATATATCTCAATTTCTCAATATCTCAATGTCTCGATATCTCAATGTCTCGATATCTCGATATCTCAATATCTCGGGCTCCGTCAGTCCGGATCGACCCATCTCATCAGATCTCATGACTACGGTCGGTATCCTCCGGATAACCGCCGCGCCAATAATAACCGGTCGGTAGTGCTCCCCTGCCGGGCTCAACGCCATCTGTGCGATCTTCTTGCCATGAGGTACCGCACCGGGTCCACCATATATCCACAGACGGTGCATCCCCCTCCTCGAATCGGGTATATGATACAGCTCAAGAACCGAGAAAAATCATGGTGGACGCCACATATATCATATCACGAGAAAACCGCAACTTATATTTTTAAAATAATAACAGGTTTATAAAATTCTTGCGGTTTTCCCAAAAATCCAGAAATCTCATAAATACTGAAATCCTCGAGAAGAATCACAATATGTAAATATGCCGGTGATGATGGATGTCTATGATACGATAGCATATACCATCCACTATATGACCAGAAACTATGTATGAATTATGATGAAATGAGGCATATATATACGACTAGCCATCCTACATATCAATGTTGATGAATGAATAAACAATAATCAATTTACATATCATATATGGCGCAAATGGTTTAGATACAAATTTAAGTAAGTTCTATAGTGTTCATGGCATAGCAATTACCAAAGGCGTGTGTGTTACATGAATAGTGCACGTGCGGCATGAACCAATGATAATGGTGCAAGTGTCCTATGAGATGATATCATGAGTATATATAAGATGACGCAATGCAATGAGATGAATGACTAGGAGGCTACGCATATAAATATAAGCACTATTAGCAATCCTAACTATCGGGCGCCTCGCGCCATCCAGACGATCCCCCCCATAGATGTATACATCTACTCACCGGGACGCCTCGGGTAATCTGATCCGATCTCAGCCTTGTGATTCCGCGCCACATCCGACGTCTCTGCACCCGATCCTAGAATCGCACGAGTAAATAAGAGGATAGGTATATGAATAGTCATGGACACAACAATACAAGTCAACCACGTGCACTAACTAGACGCGCACGCACTTGGTGCTCAAAACGCGCTCGCGACAACGCCACAAACCACAACTAGGGTCGCTATACGTGAAAACTACCAAGCCTAGAACCCAATCGTACCAATCGCGCATTCACAACACACTAAATATTATATGAAAAACGTTGTAAATCATCAAAACCTCAAACTCATTTAAAAGCTATTTATTCCTAAAACCTAGTAAGCAACAATTACCATTTTAGTTCAAATCTAGATGTTTTAACAAATCTAGTGGCCACCATGCTCACCTAATATCTTGATTAGGCTACACAATTATTAACTAGATTTTAATCTCACTTATTTTTATATTAATCAAAAAGTTAGTTTGCAAAAAAAAGTTTAACTAGGACAATTTAAAAATAACAATTAACAACTTAACAACTAGATTAGATTTTACATGTCTTAAAATTTTAAACTACTCATTGCAACCATGATCAAGTGATAAAAACCCTAACTTGATCCCAAACCCTTCTCTTTAGAATTATAACTTTCAATTAAAACCATATTTAAACACCTAAATAAATTAAATTGAAGTAATCAATCAACAAGTAACCATTGGGTTAAGATTATACCTCAACAATCATGAGATCAAACTTGCAACGTAGCCTCCCTAAATGCCTCCTTGCCCCTAGATCCAAGCTAGTTTGGGCCAAAGAAAATTGGGTAAAGGTTTAATGATGAATTAGTGAGACTTTGTATTGATTTTTGAAGCAAAATGGAGGGATTTTTGAAGAGAAAAGAAGGGGAGAAATGGGGGAAATGGGCGGCTACATAGCTCGGCCAGAAGTGAGGAGGGAGGAAAAAAATGAAGTGTTTGTGTGAGTGTTTAGAAACATCCCTAATTATTACATCTATTAAGTCATTTCATAATTATCTTATTTTATTTTATTTCCTAATTAAATCCTAGACTTCTCTATATTTATGGAGACACGTTTTTTAAAAAAAAGGGCATGTTACAAACTTGTTTCTAAGTTGTCATGGTTCACAATTGTGTGCTTAACCCATTCCAATTTGTAATTATCACTAATTAAATGTATAAGTGAAAGCTTAAAATAATATTAAAAATAATTAATTAAGGAAAAATATTTAAGTAAACTAACAATTTATAAGTTATTAAATAAATACCAAATACTAGCAATTACATAGTTAAAATAGGTGTATTCAAGTCTATGTTGAAAAATAATTATATCTTGGTTTTTACGGAAGACACGAGTTATTTTACCGATTATCGGAAAATTCACCTAAACGATTTTTAAAACGTTACAATCTTCCCCCTTAAAGAAATTCGGTCCCCAAATTTAAAATCTAACTACGCTTATCCTCGAAGAGATGGGAATAGTTCTCTCTCATCTCGTCCTCGGCTTCCACGTGACCTCTTCGTCGCTCGGCCACGCCAAAGAACCATTACGGTCGGTATGACCTCGGACCTCAGTTACTTCACCTACCGATCTAGAATGAGTATCGGCTGCTCTTGTGAAATAAAAATCGCGCTCCAGCTGAATTATCTGGTACCGAATCGCGTGAGAAGGGTCATGAAGGCACTTGCGGAGTATCGATACATAAAACACGGGGAGAACATCTAGAAAGCCAGGTGGAAGAGTCAAACGATAAGCAACTGCGCCGACATGCTCGAGAATCTCTAAGGGACCCACATATCTGGGACTAAGCTTCCCTTTCTTCCCGAATCTCAACACGCCCTTCGTCGGAGAGACCCTCAAGAAAACATGATCACCTTTAGCGAATTCAAATCTGCGACGGCGTCTATCAGCAATAGATTTTTGCCTGCTCAGGGACACTCTCAACCTATCCCAAATCAACTGAATCTTTTCGGTCGTCTCCTGCATAATCTGTGACCCTAAAATACTGCTCTCACTGAGCTCTATCCAACAAACGGTTGATCGACATTTCTTCCCCATATAATTCCTCAAAGGTGCCGTCTGAATCGCTTCCTGGAAACTATTATTATAGGAAAACTCTATCAAGTGCAAGTGGCGATCCCAACTGCCGCGAAATCTAGAACGCAACTCAGAGCATGTCCTCAAGAATCTATATGGTACGCTCTGATTGACCGTCGGTCTATGGATAGAAAGTTGTACTGAAACTCAATCGGGTGTCCAAAGTCTCTTAAAGTTTCTACAATAGTCAGCTGGTGAACTGGGTGCCTCTTTGGACATAATACAAGTCGGAACGCCGTGTAGTCGCACAATCTCATCAACATACATCTTAGCATACTGAACGAATCCGAAAGTGGTCTTGACTTGCAGAAAGTGAGCTGCTTCCGTCAATCGGTCTACGATCACTCAAATAGAGTCACACTCTCAACTGGTCTTAGGTAGACCCACAATAAAATCCATAGAAATTTGTTCCCATTTCCACTCCGGAATTGGCAAAGGTTGTAACTCTCCTACTGGCCTCTGATGCTCGGCCTTGACTTGCTAACAAGTTAAGCATCCCGAAACAAAATCTGTGACATCTCTCTTCATCCCTTCACACCTGTAGACATCTCTTAAGTCATGATACATCTTGGTGGAAACCGGATGAACACTATATGTCGACTGGTATGCTTCCTCTAAAATCTTGCGTCTCAGTCGCTCGGAATCTGGCACACATAGTCGGGTCCCAAATCGCAGTATACCCTGATCATCAATCGTGAACACTGAATCTCTGCCCTGTCGAATCTGCTCCAAGATCTCTGGCAAACGAACGTCATTGGACTGTGCCTCACGGATACGATCAAATACTGTGGACGTGCACGGACACTGGCGAGTTGTCCCTCGGTCAACCTAAACTCGAACTGTACTCAGTTGTCATATAGAATCTGCCAATCTGCCGTCGATTGTCTCTGAACTGCAAGACAAGCTACCTCCGGGCCTCCAATTCAAAGCATCTGCTACAACATTCTCCTTGCCCGATTGATAAAGAATCTCGCCGTCATAGTCTTTCACTAGCTCTATCCAACGGCACTATCTCAATTTCAAATCTCGCTGCTGAAGGTTGTAGTGTCTGCAGATCTTAAGTATAAAAACCACCACAGCCATCTCTAAGTCATGCGTCGGATAGTTCTGCTCATGACTTTTCAACTGCCGAGAAGCATCGCAATAACCAACAACACTGCCCGATCCTGAAGGCAAAGATAATACTGGCGTCGTAGTCAAACGAGTCTTCAACTGCTGAAAGCTCTGCTCGCATGCCTCGGTCCAAAAAAAAGAACTTCCTTCCGGGTCAACCCGGTCAACGTTGCAGCTATATGAGAAAAATCCAGTACGAAACATCGATAGAATTCCGCCAAACCCAAAAACTGCGAACCTCCATCACTGATACAGGTATGGGCCAGTGCTGAACGGCCTCAATCCTGTTCGGTTCCATACTTACCATCTCTCGTAATTACGTGACCCAAGAAGTCAACACTATCCAACCAGAAAACACACTTTGATAATTTAGCGAATAACTGGCACTCCCTCAAGATCTGCAACGAATTCCTCAATTACTGCCCAGGCTCCACTCGACTCCAAAAGTGTATTAAAATTTCATCAACAAACACGATAATAACTTATCAAGAAACGGCTTGAATATGCGGTTCGTCAAATCCATAGACGTTGTTGGGGCATTGGTGAGCTCGAACGACATTACCAAGAACTCATAATGCCCGTAACGTGTGTGAAAAGCAGTCTTCGGAATATCATTCTCTCGAACCCACAACCGATGGTAAACCGACCGCAAGTCAATCCTCAAGAAATTTCCCGCACCCTGGAGCTAATCACATAAATCGTCGATGCGAGGTAAGGGATATTTGTTCCGCACTGTAGCCCAATTCAACTGACGAAAATCGATGCACAAATACAACTGCTGTCCTTCTTCTTGACGAACAGAACAGGAGCTCCTCAAAGTGACGCACTCGGACGAACAAGCCCTTTATCCAACAATTCTTGCAACTGGTCCTTCAGTTCTCTAAGCTCCGTCGGGTCCATCCGATATGGTGGTATAGAAAAAGGCTCCGTGCCGAGAATCAAGTCAAAGC
Source organism: Agapanthus africanus (assembly GCA_030015575.1). Taxonomy (NCBI): domain Eukaryota; kingdom Viridiplantae; phylum Streptophyta; class Magnoliopsida; order Asparagales; family Amaryllidaceae; genus Agapanthus; species Agapanthus africanus. The sequence goes on along the minus strand of JASDDO010000024.1, from coordinate 865,997,679 downwards.
AGAACTCAATATCGCGTTCTGGCGACAAACCAAGCAACTTGTCAAGAAAGACATCTTGAAATTCCCTCACAATCGGGACTTGGTCCCACGGGACCACTGCGGCTCTAACATCACAAACATATGCTAAGAATCCCTGACATCCTTCCCTCAAGAATGGAGTAGTCCGAAGAGAAGAAATCAAACTGGGAAAGGCGATGCTACGTCTCCCCGAAAAACAAGAACTGGCTCTCCTGGAAAACTAAATCTGACTGGCTTCACACGGCAGTCCATGGATACATAACACGTGGCTAACTAATCCATGCCAAGAAGAACTTCAAAGTCTAACATATCGAGGAGAACCAAATTGACAGAAGAATCCCTATCTCCGATACGAACAAAACAAACACGAACGAAAACAATTCAAGCGACAAAAAATAGCCTACGGAAGAAATCACAACAAGCGGCTGATTTAGCAAGGACTACTGTCGGCTAAACCTCGATACAAAATATGTGGATACCATTTCAAATGACACCAGAAAGAATATCCATCACAACGGCGTCTGTCTAACCGCCTTTGAGCTGACATACCGGTACAAATCCGCTTTGGTCCAGAAACGACCGAATTCTCATAAATGCACTCCTCCAACAGTAAGGCCGTATCCATAGCAGCGACGTAAGTGTGAAAATGCTGGGCACCAATAGCAAGAAATAAATGCACGTCCAATCCCCATACAAACCTCTTTATCCGTTTCTCTTCAGTGTCCATCTGATAAGGAGCATATCGAACCACTAAGTAAACTGAATGTCGTACTCGGACACTGTCATCCCTGAAATCTTACGCAAAGACTCAAAACTACGAGCTCGGGCATCTCGAATGCTCTTCGGAAGGAAACGAGCAAGAAATACAGCTGTGAACTCATCCCAAGTCATAGGAAGTAGACCTGTAGCTTGGCTTCTCTCAACTGACTCACTCCATGTCTGAGCAAGACCCTCTAGATGAAAACTCGCAAGCTCAACCTATATCTCGTCAGAATATCTCTGTGGATGACAAATCCTAGCCATCCTATCGAGGAATGTCTACGGATCCTCCGTTGCATCTGTGCCGGTAAAAACTGGAGGCTTCAGCCTCAAAAACACCTGATACGAAAATAACCTCGGTAACAACAGAAATAGTTGCCTGAGCAGTAGGTACAATCACAGTCCTTGAAATAGGAGGGACATCATCGGCTCTCGGAGCTCGGCTAACCCCAACTAATAATCCAACCAGCTCTCACAAGTCTTGAATACTCGACTCCAGCCTAGCCAACCATCCTGGAGAATTCAGATCACTGTCCCCGAGGGATAGGCGTACCGCCCTGATCGGTCCTCGTCTCAAACGAGCCTGCTCTAATCTCATCCCTGGCAGCATCCCTCTGGCCCTCGTAGTCTCCGGCGGCATAGTGGCTAGAACATGAAACAGGATTGATAGGAACATCACGATCGAATCAAAGGGTTTCCGGAATCAAGGAAGGAAATACAAGCAAATATATATCCTAAGGTCACTTAGGCGGAGTACCGTATCGTAAGTATGCCGTGGAACATACACACGCTACACCACTCTGCTTAAGTCACCTACTCTATCTACCAAGGGTCATCCTACACTCAGAAAGGTAAAACATATCGTTCTGACACCAACTTTGTCACGACCCGAAAGCACGGAACATGAATGGCACTTAAATTACGAAACGTCTCAAGGCGTAACGTAATCTAAGTAAGCCAAAGCCCAGAAATCTAAACCATTTAAAGAAGTAGAGTAAAGGAAAGCTTATTTAAAGAAAACGATTTTACAGAATAAGTCGCATTAAACATTTTAAAACATCAAAACTTCCCGAAAATTTCGGCAGAGTCTCCCTTGTAAATACTAGCCCCCAAACGGGTACAACACATGAAAATACATATAAATCATGAATAAAGGCATCCCCAAGTAGGAGCTAGCTCTTTGCCAAAGGAGAAATCACAACCACAAGCAATATGTATATCACAAGTGCTAAATAAGCATATAAAAGCACGAAAATAAGAAAACAACATGTCGGCTCAAGTGAGCATCGACACCAAAAACCACAAATACAAGTCTCACGAGTCTCACCGTCTAGTCTAATATACAAGGGTAGATAGAGTATACTAGATACAAATAATAATACAAGATGGAACAAAAGTATCCTCGCAACCCACCTATAAGCAAAGCTGCAAAACGATGCAAACGAAGCAGGAAAAAAAAGTACGCCCGCCGCTACTATGCTGACGGGTCAGACCTGCAAGATACTGTGGCACAACGGGGGTGAGTAGTAAGTAACATCTAATAAGGCTATCGTAAGTATGCATGCAATGCGTCATAACCTACATATATCAATACAATGTGATGCACTCGTATGGACGCAATATGAATGCATAATCAAATACGAAACTTGAATATGTTTGGTACGAGAAAATATGTATTCTTATCTTAGTAAAACTCCTGTGAAATAACGGAAGTATCATCAATGAAATCCACAGAAATCTGTGTCAAGTATCGACACAAAATATGTATATCTCAATGTCTCAATATCTCAATGTCTCGATATCTCAATGTCTCAATGTCTCGATATCTCAATATCTCAATATCTCGGACTCCGTCAGTCCGGATCGGCTTATCTCATCAGATCTCACGACTACGGTCGGTATTCTCCGGATATCCGCCGCGCTAATAATAACCGGTCGGTAGTGCTCCCCTGCCGAGCTCAACGCCATCTGTGCGATCTTCTTGCTCCGATGTACCGCACCGGGTCCACCATGTACCCGCAGACGGTGCATCCCCCTCCTCGAATCGAGTATATGATACCGCTCAAGAACCGAGAAAACTTATGGTGGACGCCACATACATCATATCACGAGAAAACCACAACTTACATTGTTAAAATGATAACAGGTTTATAAAATTCTTGCGCCCAAAAATCCAGAAATCTCATAAATACTGAAATCCTCGAGAAGAATCACAATATGTAAACATGCCGGTGATGATGGATGTCTATGATACGATAGCATATACCATGCACTATATGACCAGAAACTATGTATGAATTATGATGAAATGAGGCATATATATACGACTAGCCATCCTACGTATCAATGTTGATGAATGAATAAACAATTATCAATTTACATATCATATATGGTGCAAATGGTTTAGATACAAATTTAAGCAAGTTCTATAGTGTTCGTGGCATAGCAATTACCAAAGGCGTGTGTGTTACATGAATAGTGCACGTGCGGCATGAACCAATGATAATGGTGCAAGTGTCCTATGAGATGATATCATGAGTATATATAAGATGAAGCAATGCAATGAGATGAATGATTAGGAGGCTACGCATATAAATACAAACACTATTAGTAATCCTAACTATCGGGCGCCTCGTGCCATCCAGACGATCCCCCCCATAGATGTGTGCATCTACTCACCGGGACGCCTCGGCTAATCTGATCCGATCTCAGCCTTGTCATTCTGCGCCACTTCCGACACCTCTGCACCCGATCTTAGAATCACACACAAGTAAATAAGAGGATAGGTATATGAATAGTCGCGGACACAACGATACAAGTCGACCACGCGCACTAACTAGACGCGCACGCACTTGGTGCTCAAAACGCGCCCGCGACAACGCCACAAACCACAACTAGGGTCGCTATACGTGACAACTACCAAGCCTAGAACCCAATCGTACCATTCGCGCATTCACAACACACTAAATATTATATGAAAAAGGTTATAAATCATCAAAACCTCAAACTCAATTAGAAGCTAATTATTCCTAAAACCTAGTAAGCAACAATTACCATTTTAGTTCAAATCTAGATATTTTAACAAATCTAGTGGCCACCATGTTCACCTAATATCTTGATTAGGCTACACAATTATTAACTAGATTTTAATCTCACTTATTTTTAGATTATTTCAAAAAGTTAGTTTGCAAAAAAAAGTTTAATTAGGAAAATTTAAAAATAAAAATTAGCAACTTAACAACTAGATTAGATTTTGCATGTCTTAAAATGTTAAACTACTCATTGCAACCATGATCAAGTGATAAAAACCCTAACTTGATCCCAAACCCTTCTCTTTAGAATTATAACTTTCAATTAAAACCATATTTAAACACCTAAATAAATTAAATTAAAGTAATAAATCAACAAGTAACCATTGGGTTAAGATTATACCTCAACAATCATGAGATCAAACTTGCAACATAGCCTCCCTAAATGCCTCATTGCCCCGAGATCCAAGCTAGTTTGGGCCAAAGAAAATTGGGTAAAGGTTTAATGATGCATTAGTGAGACTTTGTATTGATTTTTGAGGCAAAATGGAGGGATTTTTGAAGAGAAAAGAAGTGGAGAAATGGGGGAAATGGGCTGCTACATGGCTCAGCCAGAAGGGAGGAGGGAGGAAAAAAATAAGGTGTTTGTGTGATTGTGTAGAAACATCCCTAATTATTACATCTATTAATTCATTTCATAATTATCTTGTTTTATTTTATTTCCTAATTAAATCCTAGACTTCTCTCGAATTATGGGGACACGTTTTTTTTTATAAAAAAGGCATGTTACAAACTTGTTTCTAAGTTATCATGGTTCACAATTGTGTGCTTAACCCATTCCAATTTATAATTATCACTAATTAAATGTATAAGTGAAATCTTAAAGTAATATTAAAAATAATTAATTAAAGAAAAATATTTAAGTAAACTAACAATTTATAAGTGACTAAATAAATACCAAATACTAGCAATTACATAGTTAAAATAGGTGTATTCAAGTCTATGTTGAAAAATAATTATATCTTGGTTTTTACGGAAGACACGAGTTATTTTATCGATTATCGGAAAATTCACCTAAACGATTTTTAAAACGTTACAATCTTCCCCCTTAAAGAAATTCGGTCCCCGAATTTAAAATCTAACTACGCTTATCCTCGAAGAGATGGGAATAGTTCTCTCTCATCTAATCCTCGGCTTCCACGTGACCTCTTCGCCGCTCGGCCACGCCAAAGAACCATTACGGTCGGTATGACCTCGGACCTCGGTTACTTCACCTACCGATCTAGAATGACTATCGGCTGCTGTTGTGAAAGAAAAATCATGCTCCAGCTAAATTGTCTGGTACCGAATCGCGTGAGAAGGATCATGAAGGTACTTGCGGAGCATAGATATATAAAACACGGGGTGAACATCTAGAAAGCCAGGTGGAAAAGCCAAACGATAAGCAACCGCACCGACATACTCTAGAATCTCTAAGGGACCCACATATCTGGGTCTAAGCCTCCCTTTCTTCGCGAATCTCAACACGCCGTTCGTCGGAGAGACCCTCAAGAAAACATAATCACATTTAGCGAATTCAAGTCTGCGACGGCATCTATCAGCAATAGATTTCTGCCTGCTCAGGGCCGCTCTCAACCTATCCCAAATCAACTGAATCTTTTCGGTCGTCTCCTGCACAATCTGTGATCCCAAAATACTACTCTCACTGAGCTCTGTCCAACAAACGGTTGATCGACATTTCTTCCCCATATAATGCCTCAAAGGTGCCGTCTGAATCGCTTCCTGGAAACTGTTATTATAGGAAAAATCTATCAAGTGCAAGTGGCGATCCCAACTGCCGCGAAATCTAGAACGCAACTCGGAGCATGTCCTCAAGAATCTATATGGTCTGCTCTGATTGACTGTCGGTCTATGGATAGAAAGCTGTACTGAAACTCAATCGGGTGTCCAAAGTCTTTTAAAGTTTCTACAATAGTCGGCTGGTGAACTGGGTGCCTCTTTGGACATAATACAAGTCGGAACGCCGTGTAGTCGCACAATCTCATCAACATACATCTTAGCATACTGAACGAATCCGAAAGTGGTCTTGACTTGCAGAAAGTGAGCTGCTTCTGTCAATCGGTCTACGATCACTCAAATAGAGTCACACTCTCAACTGGTCCTAGGTAGACCCACAATAAAATTCATAGAAATTTGTTCCCATTTCCACTCCGGAATGGGCAAAGGTTGTAACTCTCCTACTGGCCTCTGATGCTTGGCCTTGACTTGCTGACAAGTTAAGCATCCCGAAACAAAATCTGTGACATCTCTCTTCATCCCTTCATACCTGTAGACATCTCTTAAGTCACGATACATCTTGGTGGAAACCGGATGTACACTATATGTCGACTGGTATGCTTCCTCTAAAATCTTGCGTCTCAGTCGCTCGGAATCTGGCACACATAGTCAGGTCCCAAATCGCAGTATCCTCTGATCATCAATCGCGAACACTGAATCTCTGCCCAGTCGAATCTGCTCCAAGATCTCTGGCAAACGAACGTCATTGGACTGTGCCTCACGGATACGATCAAATACTGTGGACGTGCACGGACACGGGCGAGTTGTCCCCCGGTCGACGTAAACTCGAACTGTACTCGGTTGTCATATAGAATCTGCCAATCTGCCATCGATTGTCTCTGAATTGTGCTCAAACAAGACAAGCTACCTCAGGGCCTCCGACTCAAAGTATCTGCCACAACATTCTCCTTGCCCGATTGATAAAGAATCTCGCCGTCATAGTCTTTCACTAGCTCTATCCAACGGCGTTGTCTCAATTTCAAATCTTTTTGCTAAAGGTTGTAGTGTCTGCAGATCTTAAGTGTAAAAACCACCGCAGCCATCTCTAAGTCATGCATCGGATAGTTCTGCTCGTGTTTTTTCAACTGCCGAGAAGCATCGCAATAACCAACAACACTGCCCGATCCTGAAGGCAAAGATAATACTGGCGCCGTAGTCAAACGAGTCTTCAACTGCTGAAAGCTCTGCTCGCATGCCTCGGTCCAAAAAAAAGAACTTCCTTCCGGGTCAACTCGGTCAACGTTGCAGCTATATGAAAAAAATCCAGTACGAAACATCGATAGAATTCGGCCAAACACAAAAACTGCGAATCTCCATCACTGATACAGGTCTGGGCCAGTGCTGAACGGCCTCGATCCTCTTCGGTTTCATACGTACCATCTCTTGTAATTATGTGACCTAAGAAGTCAACACTATCCAACCAGAAAACACACTTGGATAATTTAGCGAATAACTGGCGCTCCCTCAAGGTCTGCAACGAATTCCTCAATTATTGCCCAGGCTCCACTCGACTCCAAAAGTGTATTAAAATGTCATCAACGAACACGATAATAACTGATCAAGAAACGGCCTGAATATGCGATTCGTCAAGTCCATAGACGTTGTTGGGGCATTGGTGAGCTCGAACGACATCACCAAGAACTCATAATTCCCGTAACGTGTGTGAAAAGCAGTCTTCGGAATATCATTCTCTCGAACCCACAACCGATGGTAAACTGACCGCAAATCAATCCTCAAGAAATGTCCCACGCCCTGGAACTAATCACATAAATCGTCGATGCGAGGTAAGGGATATTTGTTCCGCACTGTAGCCCAATTCAGCTGATGAAAATCGATGCACAAATACAACTGCCGTCCTTCTTCTTGACGAACAGAACAGGAGCTCCCCAAAGTGACGCACTCGGACGAACAAGCCCTTTATCCAACAATTCTTGCAACTGATCCTTCAGTTCTCTAAGCTCCGCCGGGTCCATCCGATATGGTGGTATAGAAAAAGGCTCCGTGCCGAGAATCAAATCAAAGCAGAACTCAACATCGCGTTCTGGCGACAAACCAAGCAACTTGTCAGGAAAGACATCTTGAAATTCCCTCACAATCGGGACCTGGTCCCACAGGACCTCTGCGGCTCTAACATCACAAACATATAAGAATCCCTGAAATCCTTCCTTCAAGAACGGAGTAGCGTGAAGAGAAGAAATCAAACTGGGAATGGCGACGCTACGTCTCCCCGAAAAACAAGAACTGGCTCTCTCGGAAAACTAAATCTGACTGGCTTCACACGGCAGTCCACGGATACATAACACGTGGATAACCAATTCATGCTAAGAAGAACTTCAAAGTCTAACATATTGAGGAAAACCAAATTGACAAAAGAATCCCTATCTCTGATACGAACAAAACAAACACAAACGAAAACAATTCAAGCGACAAAAAATTACCCTACGGAAGAAATCACAACAAGCGGCTGATTTAGCAAGGACTACTATCGGCTAAACCTCGATACAAAATATGTGGATACTATTTCAAACAACACCAGAAAGAATATCTGTCACAACGGCGTCTGTCTAAACGACACCATAAAAAAACGTTTAATTAGGACAATTTAAAAATAACAATTAGCAACTTAACAACTATATTAGATTTTGCATGTTTTAAAATGTTAAAATACTCATTGCAACTATGATCAAGTGATAAAAACCTTAACTTGATCTCAAACCCTTCTCTTTAGAATTCTAACTTTCAATTAAAGCCATATTTAAACACCTAAATAAATTAAATTGAAGTAATCAATCAACAAGTAACCATTGGGTTAAGATTATACCTCAACAATCATGAGATCAAACTTGCAACATAGCCTCCCTAAATGCCTCCTTGCCTCTAAATCCAAGCTAGTTTAGGCCAAAGAAAATTGGGTAAAGGTTTAATGATGAATTAGTGAGACTTTGTAGATCACGTTCAGTCTCGTGAACGATCCACGAGTTTGATTTTTGAGGCAAAATGGAGGGATTTTTGAAGAGAAAAGAAGTGGAGAAATGGGGGAAATGGGCTGCTACATGGCTCGGCCAAAAGTGAGGAGGGAGGGAAAAAAATGAGGTGTTTGTGTGAGTGTGTAGAAATATCCCTAATTATTACATCTATTAAGTCATTTCATAATTATCTTGTTTTATTTTATTTCCTAATTAAATCCTAGACTTCTCTAGAATTATGGAGACACATTTTTTAAAAAAAAGAGCATGTTACAAACTTGTTTCTAAGTTGTCATGGTTCATAATTGTGTGCTTAATCCATTCCAATTTGTAATTATCACTAATTAAATGTATAAGTGAAAGCTTAAAATAATATTAAAAATAATTAATTAAGGAAAAATATTTAAGTAAACTAACAATTTATAAGTGACTAAATAAATACAAATACTAGCAATTACATAGTTAAAATAGGTGTATTCAAGTCTATGTTGAAAAATAATTATATCTTGATTTTTACGGAAGACACAAGTTATTTTACCGATTATCGGAAAATTCACCTAAACGATTTTTAAAACGTTACAAACAGAAAGATAACTAAATATTCAACCTGGGAAAAATCAAACATATCCTGAAACCCTAAAGCCAAGTGACTGGAATACCAATCGAAGAACGACACCAAACTAACTTCTTTGGACGGCCAGGCCGGTTATTTTGAGCTTCTGGCCGGCCATAAGTTGTTCATTTGATATTGTCTTCCTTCTGTGTTCATCTCACAATAAATAGAGCACTCTGCAATTGTTTTAAAAAAATTTGGAGGCTCTGTAAATTTCGACAGAAACTTGGATTCAAAGTTTCGTATTTCGAAGTTGTTTCGGTTTCGTAGTTCTACTTGTCGTCTAAACTGTTGGTTAATATTTACTAGGCTCTGATACCACTGTAAGTCGATGTCGCGCATCTCGTGGGTTCGCTTGGGGGCGGAATTATCAAAAACGGTTTATACAAAGCTCGCAACATCTACTAAACTTCGGGATCTATTCGAAAACCTTAACTAACAATTAACTAAAACCTTAACTAACAATTAACTATGGAGGTTTAACTACTATGATAAATGGTTATACCTCCAAGAACCAGTCCTTTGGGTCTTGATCTCCTCCTCGCCTTGAGCTCCTCGGAGAGCGGATGGAGGTTGCAACGTCGGCCTCCTCGCGTCAAAGATGATCCACCCGAGAGTATGTGCTTCAAGCTTCAACTTCAAAACCGAAGTAACTAGGGTACTTATATCGATGATCCAAGTAGCCTAGATAATGTAGAGAGTCTAATAGATTATTATATCTCACTTGAGCCTTTGTTTCATAACACATGTGAGGGTAAGGATCACTTGAGGAAGAAGGAGAGAAAATCAAGAGAGAGAATGGAAACTTGCAAATGAGCTAGGGGTTGTATGAGTGAAGAATGGCTCATATCTCATTACACATTGAAGCATGGAATTTTTCACAATAAAAAATCCTTACGATACTTCAATAGTAATGCCAAACTAATAAATAAATAGCTAAGCCGTGCTTCACACCATACCAATTATATCTCTTCCTTTTCCACCTCATTAATCCATTTAATAAAATGAATAAATCAATAATGAGGTGTCCCTTTTAGAAGCATGTCTTGGAAAATTACAAGAATTCCCTCACCGTATATGCATACCCATATTTGTATTCCGAAAAATACAAATACAATGAGATGATAACAATCCAATAATACAATACTAGGATCCGGCTTAAACCAAAGCCCACTAGTATTGTCCACCCGAACATCATCCGTGCACTAGTACATGTACGTGATCAAAACCCTGTCGTAAAACCATACGGCATTTACATCGTTTCTCCCGAAGCAGGGAACCCTCTGTGTGGGACTCTAAAGACTCGACGGTACGCTGGCGGTGGGTTTAACTATAAGCACGTCAGCGGTACTAGCTGCACGTAACGGCTATCCAGGTATCTGTCGATAAGAAGGCCGATGAGCAAACTCATCCAAACTCCTACTGAGCCTGTCTGTGACAATCTCCGTACAGTCCGGTCTGTTCGTCTAAGATACTCGCATATCGTGCCTAGGGGGATGGTAAATGTCAGGCCCCTAATAGCGCAATAAGTCATGCCGGGACAGAGTCCAAAACACCCTGAGAAACTACTGGAGTACCTACCAGTAAATCTCGCTTGCCATGGCCAGGACTTTGTGTAATGGCTTTCCGAACACAGCGCGATATCAACCTCCAATACCGGGAGAGACGAATCCTATCTAACCGCTACTGCCTCCAAGTGCTTCGGGACTACACCCAACTACTACCTTTTGCACGACTCTCTTGAGCCGTGGTAGGGTAGTAATCTAAGTGCAGTGGGAGCACACTCGAGACGAAGTAGCGATGAAAAGTCAACGGACTAACCTATACTCATGTCACCTGGGAACTGCTACCTGACTATAGGTATAATACCAACCAGTAGTTCCCATCGAGTCCTGTCCAGTGTAACTCATAACCTAATGAGCATCTGTATACTATCTCCAGTACGTCGTACTAATGGCTGTGGGACAGACCATATCCCCTACTGGGATGAGAAGCATATACACTAGTCTACTCTGGAGTATCGATACCCCGTCTCGATAATCCTATGACTAGGGACCTGTATATGGATGTGCTTATAGACTATCCATCCCCCCCACTAGTGTGACTGCCATCACAATGCTGGTAGTCAATCAAAGATCCTAAGGGCTCTACCAATATGTATAAGCGATATGCTAAAAGAAACACATGCACATATTGAGGTATATACAAACCAAGTAGCATACTACTATATCGAGCAAGACTGTTATTATAACTGTGAATAACCCAGGCTTCCAATATGTAATATACAATCCAGTATGATACAATAATGGCCTCTAAGGCATATATCACTAACACTTCTGTTGCTGAGGAACAAATGGGCGCTTCATCTGCACACCTCCTCTTTATTTAACAAGGATCCCCTTACGATTGGGGACTCCCGCTGGTGCCTAAGCTATTTGCCATCTTAGTCCTTCAGCTAAGAGATTGTTTGTTCGCTCCTGGGCTTCCATCAAACCTTGAAGTACACCTAAAATCTCGGCGGTCTGACTCTGGGTATGGAGGTGGAAGAAGAGTCGTTAGAAGCCATGGTCCTGAAACAATAAATTTTCGGATGACATAAGGTATAAGATTCAAGATAGGGCATCGGATTAAAAACAGAAAGCAAGATCAAGTGGTAGTACAAGACTTTGAACGATGATATAATGAGGATTATATGGAAGTGAAGAGCAATATCACTGGATGTAAATCAAGGGATACCTAGACTGAACTGTAATCTCATTCCAATCCAAACCTGGCTTTGATACCAACAAAACCATGTCACGTCCCGCTTCCCAAAATACAGAATACGAGGAGTGACAAGGCCAGCCATGCTCCTACGGTCAAGAAAATATCCTGCCGTAGTCACTGTCACGACCCGAAATTTAGTTCATGACCGGCACTTAAATCACGCCACGTCTATAGGCGTAACGTAATTCAAGTAAGCCGAAGCCCAGAAATCTAATCCTTTTAAAAGAAAATAAAGAGGTGAAGTTTTGAAATAAAGGTACGATGAAATCAAACGTTTTCTTAAATGCATAAATAGTGGAACATGAAAAATGCAAGTGGATTTTACCAGTTGAAAAACATGTTTCGTCTTTTAAAAATTTGGGCAGCACCTCCTTTGTATATTTTGATCTAAAACCACATACACACGATAATATAAAAGGTATCCCCAAGCGGGAGCTAGCTCTTCGCCAATCGGTGGAATCACAACCACGTAAGACAGAAATATATGTATACGACGCCCAACGGCGAAGATCAACACAATGGAAAAAGTAAAGAAAGTCATCAAACCCACCAAGCGAACATATAACCCATCGCTTTAAGTCTCGCAACCACAAATCTTTCTAAGTATTACTATTTATACAAATACTAGTTTTGATTGATGGAGTTGACTAGATACAATAGGAATAATAATACAAGAGTGGCACAATCCAACATGTACCACCTACCAAAGCAAATCACCCGAATGCAAGCTGTGTGCCAGCGATGCCGCTACTGATCCATGCGGTCAACCTGCAAGAACTGTGGCACAACGGGGGTGAGTTGCCAACTCGTGAGTAGAAAATATCATCAGGTAGAAATCGAATAAAACAACGATTCCTAATTCAACTATATCATAAGGGTAATACTATGATATCTAGGGTGACCGTATCTGCATATGTGCCAACAATATAATCAATGCCTATAAGTATGTGGATAACATCTACGTGTCCATCAATGACACAACAACATCATACATGTAAATATCATGAAAGCATATGCATGTAAATATGAGGATATCAATCAACGTGTGTTCATCAACGACACATCAAAATCATGGAACCTGAGTCTCCAACGTCGACACTCGAAACATCATGAAACCCGTATCCAACACCGACACATAATTCCTCATATCTCGGGATCCGTCAGTCCGGATCGGCCCACAGGCTCTGTCAGTCTGGATCGGCCCGTATCATCTCACTACTCCGGTCGGTATCCTCTGGATAACCACCGAGTCCAAATACTATCGCCAGTAGGTAGTAGTCCCTCTGCCAGGCTTATCGTCTACTGCACAACATACCTTTCTTATCCCGGGGTACCATACCGGGTCCACCATGTACCCACAAACGGCCTCATCCAACTCCTGGAATCGGGTATCACATAACTCATAACCGAGAAAACACATGGCGGACGTCTCGAAATATCATATCAAGAGAAACAGGGTTTTTAAAACAATACATACTTTCTTTTGAAATATAACCACGGTTCTCAAATCCAGAATCTCATGAAAAACAGCATCTCAATGCATATAATCGTAAAGCATCATGTATGCAAACATATAACAGAAATGTGAGCACATCCGTATATCATGCAACATAGAATAGTGATGTGAGCATATCGGTATATCATGTGACATATCATAATGATGTGAGCATAGCAAGTATATCATGCAACATAGCGTAATGATGCGGCAATTCTACTGTGTAAGTGACATAGCAATTATCGATGATGAAAGTGTGTGAGCCAGCAAATCTGTGTAAGCGTAACATATGCATCATCGATAATGGTGTAGGTGTACTAGCACAGTTATATGTAATGCAATGAGAATATCCTGAACTTAGCAGAAAGTAAATCGTGAGTGCTATGCTATAAGGTATACGTATCTACAATATATCCGAGTCGGTGAATCTATCAATCGGCATCCAGCCTCACAACATCACATACGGTATAATCCATCGTACTGCATCCTCTAGTCAAGGGTATGGATCAATCATCAAGTAAAACTCATCACGTACGGTATTCGTCGTACGGCGGCATTAAACCATTAGAGATCCTATCAACCTGTATGACAATGAGGGTACGGACCTAACGTCTCGTACGTCATATCACTCATGATTCACAACATTATATATATCTATATACCTATATCCCGGGTCACATCCGTATCAATCTCATATCGTGGGACCGACAAAGGTATCAACTATCTCATATCGACTCGCATCCATATAACGACATATCACACAAAGTCATCATATCACATCGTATACTCTTTTCATCACATTAATATCTCACATCAAGTCATCTTACATATACATTCTATCTTAGAAATCTCATTTCATGCTACTCTAAATCTCATACTTATTCTCGTGCACTACCTTTATTTATATATCGTGATTCACATTTACGTTTCACATCCTTATATATATCTTCGAGACATCCTTATCAATCATATCATTTCATACTAAACCTTTAATCACATCCGTGGGTTCCTAGTATAGGTTTCTCCGACCATATTCATAAGTTTCTAACATGGTTTCCTTAACCATATTATATATATATATATATATATATATATATATATATATATCGGTTTCCATTATAATTTGCAGGGGTGCTATACGCCATCCACCCGACTTCCCCCGTAGATATAAATCTACTCACCTGCGGAACTCCTTATTCAGCCGTAGTCGATGTGCTCCGTCATCTCGGAATCCATGCAAAGGTACCTACAATCAATACACAATCGCAAATGCTATTAATATCAAGTCCGGAAAACCAATACGGCACAAGTGCGCTCATAGGTTAGAACCTATAGCCTACGCATGCAAAAACAACCAAACAACCCTCGTCGTCGACGTACAAACATCCAACGACCAAATACAATATCAAATGTCAAAACCAATAATCCCAATATCGGAAAACATATCCAAAACCAACCCAATATGCTCCCAGATTTATCTCAGGTTAAATTGGGACTAAACTAGCAAGTACAGGGAGTTGTTTATAGGGATCAGGAGCTACGGTCAAAAACCTAATCCCAGACACCACCAGAAATCCGGCGACATCATCCAGATTTCAGAGCTCGCCGGCCATAATAGGGAGGAATGGTCTCGTATTTGGGTGGTGGTCTCCTGGTCATTTATCTAGGTCACTGGACTTGTTGGATTTTCTCAGAAACTTCCCAGGTTGCCCCAGATTCCCTGTAGGCCAACACAACTTCACAAAACCGACACGGGTAAATTCCTAAGTTCGTATTTTGGGTTCTATTCTATGTTTTTAGCCATACAATCCACACTAAGGTCTTGTAACAGCCACTACACATCACCACAACACAACTCAAACCCTAAACCTCATCTAAGAAATTTCTAAGATCACAATCCACACTAAATCACATTCTAAACTAAACTAGAATACACTAAACATAATAACTTAGCTAGGGTCTAGAATTATACCTCATTTGGCAACTCAAGAATTTTCTTGAGTTGCTCAAAGTCTTCAAAATCCAACTTTGATTGGTCCAATGTGTTGAGGATGGGGTGGGGATCATTTTTAATGAAGGGAGTATAGGGTTTTGAGAAGGGGAGATGATGCTTTAGGGTAGAAGTGGGGGAGCTTGAAGATGAAGAAGATGAAGAAATAAGTGGAGAAAACAATGGGGAGAATGCTACGGGCAGCCCACTCCCTCTCTCTCTCTCTCTCTCTCTCTCTCTTTCTCTCTTATATTCTCACCCTCTCTCTCTCAATTATCACATGTCACACTCTCTCTCCAATAATTCCCTTTCTCACCTTTTCTCGTTTTCTTTTCTTTTAAAGCCAAATATCAACAAACACAAATTAAACAACATGCAACCAAATGCAACATGCCATGGTGCACTAACCATGGAAAAATATAGAAACACGGATTTGGCCTAATCGCGATTAGTAGTACACAAATCAATTTTTATTTAAACTGCATATAATTAATTATAAAAATGCCAAATCCGATAAATATATTTTTAAATGAATAAATCATTTTAATCTCCAATTATTTAACAATTATTGGTATATATTTATACCATTTTACGAAAACCCCAAATTCGCAAATCGGGTAGTTTTCGCGAAATATATTATTTTAATATTAAATTCCAAAAATAATATTTTATATTTTCTGAAATATTACAGTCACATTTCGGTTTCTAGCATTACGTGGTAATCAGTAATCATAGCACAAGTAATGAGAAATACAGTCACTAATTCTATCAAATAGATGTAAAACTAACCAGATAGAGTCAACGGAAAGGATAGCGCTGACGTCGTTGATCTAGATGTCCGCAATATCCTCGAGGTAAGGAAAGTCCTGATCCGAGCTAAGTCCACTTCTCACTCTGAGCATGCAAACTCAGGTCGTCAGAGCGACATAATAGCAATATATATAAATATGTAATATGTGCAATGATGATGAACGTGAAGCAGTAATCATAAGGTAATGACGTGAGCATGAAATAACCGGTACAGATTTACAGTAAAGCATGTGTATCGAATCAGTAATCAATGCAATGTCCATGTCACTAAAGCAATCAGTCTCTAAGTCTCAATATCCAAACCACTAAATTTATCGTCAGTCCAAGTGTGAACGTCAACCACTGCAGAAGTATCCCCAACCCAAGGGTAAGCCCCAAGGACAAGGGAACACGGGCCCAAATCACTATCAGTAAGAATCAGAAACACTATCAGTACAAATCCCGAAATCACTAAATATGCCGGCAGTGGGACTCCTGAGATTCCGTTGATCGAACTCACACTCAAACTATCCCACACCCCGCGGTCTACATCAAACACCGACCATGAATTTAAATACTAATCACTCCATGACAAGTCTATGCGAGAATTGGAGACAGGGCTCCATCAAGCATGTCTCGACTGGTATCCAAGATAAATGGACAGTGCTCGATGTCTTACCTATGACACTAATATAATTGCTCCCATACCCGTCTCATACCAGTTATAGTTACACTTATATATGTTCTATAGGTGTCGACAATGTAATAACTAATTGGTTCCGTTGATTGTATACAAGTACGTATCACTTCCATTATTCCATCACGCTTTTACACTAATGTACTTGCCACGATCCAATCACTAATATTTATCACTTGGTAATGTAACACGGTCACTAGTATATCGATGCAAATGAACACTACAAGGGTATAACAGTCATGCAATATGATGGGGATACAGTAAATGCACTACTGAATACATGTGAGCAACCGGTCTCGATTGGATTAGAAAAATCATATAAAATCACACATGCATAATTTTGCAAAACAATATAAAAAGCGTAAACATTGTATTAAATTTTCTGTACGGAAAAATTGGTTTCAAGTCAATCGGGTATCAGGTTTGTGAGTTATGGTCATTTCATTTTAAGTGTTTACTGCTGGAAATCCAATTTCTGAACTGGAAGTCCGTTTCGTAACACGTTTTACTCCTTGTTGGGATCATAATTAGGCAATTCTACTGTTCAACTAATTTTAGGGCTATGAGTTAACTTTAAATTGCAGGAGACGGATCAACAGTAGTCATCTTTTCTTAGGAGTTATGATCAGATTACCGATGAAGGGTGCAAGCTGAAATGACAGAAATCTACCATACATGTCATCCGTTTAAAATATGATTTAAATACCAAATGATACCGGAATTTAGCGAAACTGGTACCATTGAAAATCTAAAACAATTATCTATACATCAGTAATTGGATCAGCACACTATGACAATTAAAAATTAATATTTTAGGTGTATAAATGCATGTCAAAGGGTAAGTTCCTGCTCTGGACTGCAGTCCAAGGTCAGGTAAGATCTTTGTTTTCGATATTCAGAGGATACATCTAACAGTAAAAATACATGTAGTATTAAGTATTATGCATTACCCTTCTCAACAAACCTAGGCATGCTGCGATTAGATTTTTCTGGAATTAATTATGAATTTAACGATGTCAAGTGTTCGGTAAAACGCGAGTTTCGGTAAAGACGTTAGGGCGTCACTTTATGTGTGAAAACGATATCTATTTGCCACAAAATTTCTACATAATGTTTTTTAATAATATCAGGGTCTAAATATCATGATTTCCACCATATTTGATTTAGTTATCGTTTATAGTTCACATCAAATATTTAGGGTAGCATCCGGTAAACGATCGAAACACTAGTTTTCTTTAACCAATTGAATTTAAATATTATCCATATAGCCTCTGTGTAATACTGACACAGTAATAAGCCCTAATCAAGCTCCAATCAATAAAACGCACTATGGTTCGCTATGCAATTTCAAAGGTAGTTACGATCTAAATATAGTTATATATACATCTAGTTATTATAAAATTGCTTCTGCTCACATTTAAAAATAGCATAATAAACAAGTGAGGGATTTCACTTGCCTCAAGATGAAAACGATCGCATGCATGGGCACGGCACGTACGGCAGCACAAACAGCAATAGTAGCTCGGCTAGGGTTCTGGCTATAGCTCGAGCTTTTCCTCGGCCTCAGCGATGGCGATGGTTACGGTGACGACGATGACCACTATGACGGTAGCCACTATGGCGGCAGCGGCGGCTAATGTATGGCACAACAAGGGCTGCAACGGCGCAGCGAACTTAGGTACATCGGCTTTAGGGAGCTCGGTTTCACTGTTGGCTTGGGGAGGCTCGGCGCCGTTGCAGAGGCGGGCACGGGTGTTGTGGCGACGACAGTGAGGTGGTGGTGGTCCTGGGCTCTACGGCGGCGAAGGAGTCGGTGGCTAATGGCTTCCAGCGGCAGTGAATCTTACCAAGGGCTCAGGGCAGAAGAGGGGCTCGGCTACGTCTTTGAAGAGGAGAGTATGGTTGAGGTTGCGGGTCTCGCCGTTGATAGTGGTTGTGCTGGCGGTGAGTTTCAGCAGAGCTCCGGTGGTACTACAGTTGTAGTGAGATGCTCGGTGGTGGTTGATGGTGCAGGTTGTGAACGGGTCGGGCCAGGGGGGTTCTCGTGGTGGAGAAAGAGGGCCCAGTGAAGCAAGGGAGAAGGAGGAGGCGGACGAGGGCACGATGGCGACTAAGGAGCTTGGCTTGGCCGTAGGAGAAGGCGTCAACGTGGTTGGGTGTTTGGTGCTCATCTTGAAGTGGGTCTCATCAGGGTACTGGGGGTGGCCTCGACGGTGGAGGCATCTGGTGGTTGGCGATGCTTTATAACGGGGAGAGGTCGTCGATGAGGGTGGTGGGTGTGCGGAGAAGGCAACGGTGACGAGGACGAGGGAGGGTGGAAGATGGTGAGGGAGCTCGGTTATGGAGGTTGGGGTTAAGTTGGGGTTGCTGGTGGCGTCGTGGTCGATAGTCAGCGGCGGTGTAACAACCCTAAACTTTCTGTACAGAATTTTTTCAAAAATACAGAAAGGAGTACCTAAGCCTGAGCACAAGTTATAAATTTGATTTGCTTTTGAATAGCAAGAAAGCACTTGTAACTCATTGGTAAAGACTTACACTGCTGTGATGTAGCCCCTGTGATCGAATCCCCCAGCTACATATATTTTTTAATTAATTTTTCTTGTAATCTTTTAGAAGCTCAAAAGTTTGCACATGCACAACACGTAAAATGAAAAGTCACACAGAAATCAAACATGTGCATTATGCTAGTTGTAGCGACTAGGACACGTGGCGGAGATCCGAGCCCCCAAGTCCCTAAATGGACAGGCGAGATGTCTCGTGGGGCCGTCGCCGCCAGCCCCTCAGTAGGTACTGCCCCATTTTTTTGTTGCTCTAACCCTTTGGCCTCCCCTCTTAACCCATGTACTGTTTGTTTTTATTAAAAATAAATAGAGAATTAAAAAGTGGCATTAAACCAAATTTTAAATGCATTTTCAATTCTCCAATTCATTACCCTAAACCCTAATTTTCTCTATAAATACCACACTACATTTCACCCCTCCTCATTTAGAAATCCCATACAAAAACTCTCTAAAAAATCCAAGTCACAAGTTGTACAAGTGGGGTTAGCAAAGGTCGAAGTTCCGGCGACGTTTCGGGAAGATTCCGGAGACGAAACGACTTCCCGACGATTCCAATAGCTTCCTCTATCTCTCTTCTTTATATTCAATCAGTAAGTTCCTTTCATCTTTCTCAACTTCTAGTCTTAAACATTTTCTTTTCAAAACTCGTCGGAAGCGGAGTGATTCCGACTTCTGACTCTCTTTTCTTTAAAAAAATAATTTCTCTTAAAAAAATAAATTACCATATCTTCTTATAACACATTAGAATAAGTTTCATCTCAAAATAATTCGTATTGCAATTTCTATTCACTTTTACAGTAAAATACCATCATGTTTACATACGTCATTGTTTATTCATTTTACCCATAATAACTTTAGGAAACTCACGAGGTAAAGACTTACCTCATCACAATACACATTCTTGACATAGCATAATGATTTGTGGAATATTAGTTTGTGGGAAAATACGAGTTTACACTTAAATACCATAAACATTAAAAAACTGTTTTCTTTATAAGTGTATTATTTAATTCCTTACAAATACGCCTATACAATCCATTTTGAGGAACCCCGATCAGGATGGTATGGGTTATCGCACATCCTCGGGCCTAGTAGAGCGAGATGCAGACCTCCGCAAGGAGTATTCGATCTCGATAAAAATTTTAATGCAATTTTTAATAAAATATGATTTCTATTAAATAAATAAGTTCTATCTTTATAAATATATATAAATACTATCAAAATATCTACTTTAAGTATACAATATATATATTCCATGTTTTCTAAATCAAAGAAATCACCAATTTCATGAAACTACCATTACAACTCAATACAATTCCAAGATTATACTAAAATACCATATACAATGAAATTTAGGTTATATCCACTAGAATATTTCACTTTATAAAAATTACAATTATGAAAATCCTAAAGACGATAATTAAATACTTGAGGTGTATTTTAAAAATATATCAAAACTATTTCTAACAAAACCCCCTCAAGTTATATTAATTTACAATAAGGACCCTAGTAAACATATGTTTAAGCGGGATCAGTTCTCTTGTGTCTCAGGGAGCCAGAGAATATGGGTGCTTACCTATCTAAGATAGACAACCTAAAAACAGTGTTATCAACACGGTAATTGTCTTGGAAAAAGACACAAATCCTGTCGTCCATATGCAGCAGTTACCGATAACATCAAAACTAATTCAGGGCTTCAATTTGTTTTAAAGTGTCTGACTCAGACAAAGTCTCAGTCGAATATGAAATCAATCTGACTTGAATTCAATTCAAGTATAAATACAATACAATATGAATCCATTTATACCAGAATTCAATCTATATCAACATGACTCGACCGAACCGAACCATGGATATACTCTATTTACATGACTATCCATTTATATCCATTATGTATACATGATATCATGGTTTCAGCAGTCTTCCATCTATAAAACAAAACAATACAATCAATACAAAAGATATTATGAGGTTTTAAAGGGGTAGACTGGTACAGAATGTGTTAAAGGTGGCACGAGGTGGTCACTAAAAGACGTAACTATACATCCATGCCGTTGTTCTGTGGTTTTATTGACGGAGCCTTGTACTACGGATTACCAAAGTCCACGATGTAAGTTGGACTCCTCTCATATACACTGGCATATTCTGTACCAAGCTACAAACAACTGCGTTAACATTAAAATCAAACATTACTAGTTAAACTCTCTTATCTGTCTAATCTATTTCTATCTCTCTTTAGGACTTACTGAGCGATTGTTCGCTGACGACATTCTTATTTCTCTTCTTTCTTTGGAATGTTGTCAGGAAGACCCGACTCTGAGGAATTCGAGACCAGCCAGGAGTACTTGGAGCCGGCCACTGAGTAGCACGACCATTAGGCTTTACTTGTACATACTTTTCATTTCAGTTATGCCATTGTTTAGGCATTGCTTTCCATTCCTGTATTTACATTTTCAGTTGTACTTGTAAAGAAATGTTTAATAAATAAAAGTTGTTCATTTACATCTCTTGTCATTTTTTTCTTGTGTACATTTATTATACTGCTTAGATACGCTTAGCGTGTTTACTTCTGAGTAAATATATCGCGTGACCCGTCGCGTCTCCTTACCGTACACCGGGAAGCGGGCATGACAGGTTTTGTTGGCGGTCCATGCAGGTCAGTGCTGCATGGAACCCTACCATGTAGGTCAGTTTTGTATGGACATACAGGTCAATTTTGCATGAAGTCCTAAACAATATAACACAAGAATCAGCAACTAAAAACATTCTTTACATTTCATATTTCTTAAATCTTACAATTTCATATACTTTGAATATATCCTAACCCTATTTTCTTTCAAGGTTATGGATTCTCCAAACAATACCAGCACCAACTTCAACAACACATCACCACCTCTACCGCTTACACCTACCTTTGCTGCTCCGATCAATGAGCGGACGGTACTGCTTTAGGCAATCCGAAGCCTCCTGGAAGAACAACAGCAGATTGCTATATTACTGAACTGTCCAGAAGCGGAAGCGCCCGGAGTAAAGCAATTTCGGGCATTGCACCCAAAGCAATTTTTGGGAAAAGAAAGCCCTCTGGAAGCTGAAGAATGGGCTCAGAGCATTGAGGATGATCTGGCAGCAGCACAAGTACCAGAGATCACTTGGATACGAGTTGCGAAGCTGCAACTCACCGACAATGCCCGAGTTTAGTGGAAGGATGAAGAAAGCCGTCTTAACCGGCCGATCGGATAGAAAAAATTTCGTGACATGTTGGACGCGAAGTACTTTCTAGAGACTGTCCGATGTGACATGGAGCAGCAATTCATCCATCTACAACAGGGTTCGATGTGGACCAAATCTGTGGATGAGTATGATGCTGAGTTTACCATGCTCAGTGGGTAAGATATGTCTCAATATTCGATTTTCAAATATCACATACTATACAGCTAACACAAGACCGCAACAGGTTCGCAGCACACTTGATACCGACTGCTGAGATCATATCCAGACAATTTCAGTAAGGGTTAGATCCGGAGATCCAAGCTGCCTTAGCTACAGGGGATTTTCCAACCCACGAACTGGCCCTGAAAGCTGCCCATCAATATGAGGCAGTGGTGAAGAAGAAGGGCAGACCTCAATCTGCCGGAGTGAAGCGCCCTGCCACTCAGATGGCAGGAGGAGCCTCTTCAAGGCCAACTTTTGAACCCAGGAGACCTGAAGAAACAAATAACCGGTAAAGTCCAGATTTGTGCTTCTACTGCAAGAGGGATGAACACCTGTGGAAGGACCGTAGGCGCGCAAAAGGCCCGTGCTTAGTTTGTGGCGCATCCAATCATGGAATTGGAACATGTCCTTATAGACGCAACTCAGCTCCAACACACACCAACTATCCGCAGCGGCCAGCTATCCAGGCTCCTGCACCTCGTCTTGCTCTTCCAGCTCTACCTCTACGAGGACCTCCTGCACAGCCTAATCGTCAATTCCAATAAGCACTGAGGAACATGCTTCAAGGACAGAGGAATGTACCCCGGCGTCAGGCTTTCACATTAGCGGCCGTAGAAGCCGAGACTGTAGACCAAGGTAACCCTGGTAATTTCCCTCACATCTTTTTCAATCTTTCCAAAACTTTTGTATTCTTTCGTTCTTCCAAATATTTTTATGCATTATCATTAGTTCTATCACCATCACTATCTCCAAATTGCTTTCAATCTGTTACACTTTCCTTCTACAAATTTCGAGGACGAAATTTTTATAAGGAGGATAGAATGTAACAACCCTAAACTTTCTGTACAGAATTTTTTCAAAAATACAGAAAAGGGTACCTAAGCCTGAGCACAAGTTATAAATTTGATTTGCTTTTGAACGGCAAGAAAGCACTTGTAGCTCATTGGTAAAACCTTGCACTGCTGTTACGTAGCCCCTGTGATCGAATCCCTCCAGCCACATATATTTTTTAATTGATTTTTCTTTTAATATTTTAGAAGCTCAAAAGTTTGCACGTCCACAACACATAAAATGAAAAGTCACACAGAAATCAAACATGTGCATTATGCTAGTTGAAGCGACTAGGACATGTAGCGGAGATCCGAGCCCCCAAGTCCCTAGATGGACTGGCGAGATGTCTAGTGGGACCGGCGACGCCGGCCCCCTCATAGGTACTGCCCTTTTTTTGTTTCTCTAACCCTTTGGCCTCCCTCCTTAACCCCTGTACTGTTTGTTTTTATTAAAAATAAACAGAGAATTGAAAAGTGGCATTAAACCAAATTTTAAATGCATTTTCAATTCTCTAATTCATTACCCTAAACCCTAATTTTCCCTATAAATACCACACTACATTTCACCCCTCCTCATTCAGAAATCCCATACAAAAACTCTCTAAAAATTCCAAGTCTCAAGTTGTACAAGTAGAGTTAGCAAAGGTCGAAGTTCCGGCGACGTTTCTAGAAGATTCCGATGACGAAAGACTTCCCAGCGATTCCAATAGCTTCCTCTATCTCTCCTCTTTATATTCAATCAGTAAGTTCCTTTCACCCTTCTCAACTTATAGTCTTAAATATCTTCTTTTCAAAACTCGTCGGAAGCGGAGTGATTCCGACTTCCGACTCTCTTTTCTTTAAAAACACAATTTCTCTTAAAAAAATAAATTACCATATCTTCTTATAATATTTAACAAACATAAATAAATACATTAGAACAATTTTCATCTCAAAATAATTCGTATTGCAATTTCTATTTCACTTTTACAGTAAAATACCATCATGTTTACGTACGCCATTGTTTATTCATTTTACCCATAATACCTTTAGGAAACTCACGAGGTAAAGACCTATCTCATCACAACACACATTCTTGACATAGCACGATGATTTGTGGAATATTAGTTTGTGGGAAAATACGAGTTTACACTTAAATACCATAAACATTCAAAAACCGTTTTTCTTTAAAAGTGTATTATTTAATTCCTTACGAATACACCTCTACAACCCATTTTGGGGAACCCCGATCGGGATGGTGTAGGTTATCGCGCATCCTCGGGCCTAGTAGAGCGAGATGCAGACCTCCACAAGGAGCATTCGATCTCGATGGAATTTTTAATGCAATTTTTAAGAAAAATACGATTTCTATTTAATAAATAAGTTCTATTTATATATATATATATATATATATATATATATATACACTATCAAAATATCTACTTTAAGTATACAATATATATATATTCCATATTTTCTAAATCAAAGGAATCACCAATTTCATGAAACTACCATTACAACTCAATACAATTCCAAGATTACACTAAAATACCATATACAATGAAATTTAGGTTATATCCACTAGAATATTTCACTTTATAAAAATTACAATTATGAAAATCCTAAAGACGATAATTAAATATTTGAGGTGTATTTTAAAAATATATCAAAACTATTTCTCATAAAACCCCCTCAAGTTATATTAATTTACAATAAGGACCCTAGTAAACATAGGTTTAAGCGGGACCAGTTCTCTTGAGTCTCAAGGAGCCGGAGTATATGGGTGATTGTCTATCTAAGGTAGACAACCTAAAAACGATGTTATCAACACGATAATTGTTTGGAAAACGACACAAATTCTGCCGTCCATATGCAGCAGTTACCGATAACATCAAAACTAATTCATGACTTCAATTTGTTTTAAGTGTCTGACTCAGACATAGTCTCGGTCTAATATGAAATCAATCCGACTTGAATTCAATTCAAGTATAACTACAATACAACATGAATCCATTTATACCAGAATTCAATCTATATCAACATGACTCGACCGAACCGAACCATGGATATACTCTATTTACATGACTATCCATTTATATCCATTCTGTATACATGATATCATGGTTTAGGCAAATCTTACATCTATAAAACAAAACAATACAATCAATACAAAAGATATTACGGGGTTTTAAAGGGGTAGACTGGTACGGAATGTGTTAAAGGTGGCACGAGGTGACCACTAAAAGACGTAACTATACATCCATGCCTTTGTTCCGTGGTTTTATCGACAGAGCCTTATACTACGGGTTATTAAAGTCCACGGTGTAAGTTGAACTCCTCTCATATACACTGGCATATTCTGTACCAAGCTACAAACAACTGCGTTAACATTAAAATCAGACATTACTAGTTAAACTCTCTTATCTGTCTAATCTATTTCTATCTCTCTTTGGGACTTACCGAGCGATTGTTCGCTGATGACATTTCTATTTCTCTTCTTTCTTTGGAATGTTTTCAGGAGGACCCGACTCTGAGGAATTCGAGACCAGCCAGGAGTACTTGGAGCCGACCACTGAGTAGCATGACCATTAGGCTTTGCTTGTACATACGTTTCATTTCAGTTATGCCTTGTTTAGGCATTGCTTTCCATTCATGTATTTACATTTTCAGTTGTACTTGTAAAGAAATGTTTAATAAATAAAAGTTGATGTTCATTTACATCTCTTGTCATTTTTTTTTCTTGTGTGCATTTATTATATTGCTTAGATACGCTTAGCGTGTTTACTTCTGAGTAAATACGTTGCGTGACCCGTTGCGTCTCCTTACCGTACACCGGGAAGCGAGGCGTGACAGGAGGTGGGGTGGAGGTGAGCGATGGCAGCAGACGGTCGGTGCAGTGAGGACGATGGAGGATCTTGGTGGAGTCGAGCTCGTCGGCGGAGGTGAGGAGCTCGAGAGGTTGGGCTTCACGAATGAAGAGATAGAGAGGAGTGAAGAGAGAGAGGGGTCGGTTGTGAGAAGAGAGGGAGGCGAAGCAGGCAAGGGGATCGCAGGGCGGTTGCGGGGTTCTCGGGGAAGCGCGAGGGAGGGGGAAGACGTGGGGGGCGTGGAGATGAGGACGAAGTCACGGGGAGGAGCGGGTGACGATTTGGGGGAGGGGTCTCGGGGAAGTCGTAATGTAACAACTCTAAACTTTCTGTATATAATTTTTTTCAAAATACAGAAAGGAGCACCTAAGCCTGAGCACAAGTTATAAATTTAAATTGCTTTAGAACAGAAAGAAAACACTTGTAGCTCATTGGTAAAGCCTTGCACTGCTGTGACATAACCCCTGTGTTCAAATCCCCCCAGCCACATATTATTTTTATTGATTTTTCTTTTAAACTTTTAGAAGCTCAAAAGTTTACACGTGCACTGCACGTAAAAATGAAAAGTCTCATAAAACAAACATGTGGACATTGTTAATTAAGCAGCCTAGGACACGTGTCTTCAATCCAGAGCCCCCCACCCTCTAAACGACCGGCGAGATGTTGCCAGGGGCCGGCGCCGCCGGGCCCCCCCCGTCCCTATTGCCTCCAAATTTTTACCCTGCACCCCTTGGACTCCCCCCACTAACCCTAGCCTGTTTGAGTTCCCTGCACATTTCCAGAAAATTAAAATGAGGCATTAATCCAAATTTTAATGCATATTTTTAATTCATTCTTCATTACCCTAAACCCTAATTTCTCTTATAAATACCACACTACACCATAGCCCTCCTCATTCAGAATTCCATTGCCAAAACTCTCTAAAATTCCTAAGTCCAAAGTTGTATAAGTGGAGTTAGCTCAAGGTCAAGTTCCAGCGACGTTTCGGGATAAATCCGGCGACGACACGACTCCACGACGCATTCGAAATCTCCCTCTACCTCCCCCCTCTTTAATCAATCAGTAAGTCCCTTCACTTCTCATCTCTTTCTAGTCTAAAACAATAATTTATTAAAACTCGTCGGAAGCGGAGTTAATCCGACTTCCGATTCTAATTTTCATTAAAAACGCAATTTTTCTTAATAACAAATTTACCATCTTTTTATAGATTATTTATTAACCATTAAATAACATTTGGAACAAGTTTCAATTCAAAATATAATGTTAAACAACTTTTATTTAACTTTTACGGTAAAATACCATCTAGTTTACATACGACATTACTTTCTAGTTTTGCTCATATTATCTTTATAAAACTCATGAGGTAATGACCTACCTCATCACAACACTCATTCTTGACATAGCACGATAACTTTTGGAAACTTTAGTTGCGGGATGATTACAAGTTTACAATAAAATACCCTAAACTATTACAAAACCGTATTCTTTAAATTGTCTTATTTAAATTCCTGTCACGCCCCACTTCCCAGAGTACGCTAGATTGGGCACGTGACATAGCCAACCATGCTACCTGTGGGTAGGAAGTATCCATCCACAGTCACATTACGGCTGTAGAGATATCAAGAACAAGATAAAACTATCTAAAACATGTCCATAATCCAAAATAACAGGAGTCAATAATAAATAAATGCGGAAGCAAATGATCCAATACAAATAACTGAAAAGTGTGTCCCATAATGCGGGCTCACATCAGGAAATAAATGCAGGAAATAAAACTAACTACTACTGAACTCACAGCTCAGCCTGCTGGCTGAAGTACTCCTGCTCGGACTGCAACAGCGGTACGGAATCTGGGCCATGCAAAACCCAGACGTCAGCGCGTCATGTCATCAAGTAATATAATATGAACAGTGTAGCAGACAATGTAATATAAACATGAATACAGCAAGAATAATAATAATATGAATCATACCAGTACAGGGTAGCATGCAGTGGGTAAACTAAACTGTTCTATCAGGTTTTTCTATCCTAAAGTCTTTGAAACCAAATTGATGAATCGTCGATGTAACTCAATAGTATCCCGTGCATGCCCGGGACCACGGTCAAGACCCTCGGGGCTGAATCCGAGACGTGCCGCTTGGCAGTAACAGGTAGCAGGATGGACGAGTGATGTCAGCATCATCACTCCGGGGCTGGCCTAGCCCGTAAGACTGATCAGAATAGGTATCGAACTGTTGAGTTACAAGTCAGGTTTCACCTTTGATTTCCCCATACCCCCAAGTTATGTATGTCGAGTCAGGTATTCAGTAATCAAGAACTAATGCCAACACAGGATCAGGTAAAAGCAGGTTTGTCTGGATAGACAATAGGAACGGTCCATGAGGACTACATGTCAGGTTTGTTGGCATTAGACACAAGATCAGGTAACGGGTCGGGTTATGGTACATCAGGTCAAGTCAACAGTATACGGTACCATGTCAGGTATATCAATATATATATGTGTAGCAATGTCAGGTCAAGATGTAAACAATATCGTGGGTGTGCTCACAATCAGATATATAATCACACATGGGTATTCACAACATGAGATAGCCATGAATTAAGTAATAAGCAGTTTCATTCAATTTGCAATACAGATATCAATTTGTTACAGAGATGATTACAAGAGTGCAGTAAGACAAATATAGCCGTTTAGGCATGTTAACAGGTTTAAGAACCCTTAGAAGTGCAATAATTTATGTAACGGTTCAGTACAGCTATTTCAGGTTAAATGCATACGAGTGTCCGAATGTAACAGAACTACAGGGATAAATGCCACAAGCTATTTTAACAGTGAAATGTGATTGAACAGGTAAATATGATTATTAGGTTCAATTTGCAAACTGTAAGTTCCATGTTTAACAGTAAAATGATATAATGCAATATTGTACCCGAAAATGGGAAACGATTGTACCAAGTTAAATTTTACAGGTTTAGGGTGTCAATATATATATGTAAATATTGTATAGCATGTAGCAAGGGGTACTTGCCTCGATGGGTCGCGAACCGGGAAAACGGAACGTAATGTCGGCGGGGAAACTCGCGACGGACGCCCAGTTCACGGATTTAACCCAAACAACGAACAACGGAACCACACGGGTCGGGGTACCACGCTGGAATGTCGGATCACGTCGTCGGCACGGCCGGATTCCGGCGAGAAGGTGAACAGTGAACAAAATGTCAAGGCATGCGACAAGAAAGCAAAGAAATACAAGGAAAATACAAAGAAAGAAGGAAGGAGGATCTGAGAGGGTGCTTACGATGATCAGTAAAGGGGTCGATAACGTAGATCGCGACGACAGTGCTCCGGCGGTGAACAGTGACCGCGGGGAGATGACTGCAGATCAAGAATGCATTAGCCGAGAAAGAAGGAAGAAGGGAAGAGAGGAGGGAAGTATCTTACCGAGGAGTGTGCGAGGTCGGGGACAAGATGACGGTGGTCACCGGCGGCGACGCAGGCGGTCCGACGGTGTGCAGGGAAACTGCAGGCGGCCGCGGCTGAGGGTGCAGGTGGTTGGGAATGCGGGAAAAGGAGGAAGAGGGGCTGTGGTTGAGACGAGGAAGATGAGGCGAAGGTGCTGGTGTTGTCGGCAGTGGCTGCAGCGGCGAGGGCAAGGTCGCGGTGAGGGTGCAGGCGGATGGGAAAGGAGGGAGAAGGAGGAGGAAGGTGCGGTGGATTGGTCGAGGGCGAGGAGGCAAGGATGCTGGTGATGTTCGCATCGGCGTTGGGGCTGCGGCGGCGAGGGGCACGGTGGCTAGGGTTCTCGCGACGTTGGGTGCTGGGTTGCGCTCGTGAAAGAAATAAGAGGAGAAGAAGAATATAATGAGAGGGAGAGAGGGAGAGAGATATGAGGGGGAGAGAGAGAGAGAGAGATATGAGGGGGAGATATATATATATATATGAAAGATAGAGAGATAGAGAGGTGGGGCCCGCGGGAGATTGGGGTTCTCTGATTGGTTGAAAGGGAAAAAGATGTTGGTTAAGAGAAAATATAAAAGATTTAAGGATTGAGAATGAACAGTAAAATATATTGTAAGTTACGAAATATTCGAAGGTTTTAAAAATTTGGGATTTTGGCGCTAAATAAAACATTTCCAAATCGCGCCCGGGTCGGGTCCAAAAATTTGAAATTTAAATGATAGGATTTTAAGCGGGATCCAAATTTTAAAATTAAGTGTTTTATGATTAAAAAGCATACCCCCAAAACGGACACACGTACGCGCACGTAGCCGTCCAAACTCGCCCGTTTCACTGAACGGGACGAGAACACGATGCACGGACGCTACCATGGGGTTAGGGGTGCCAAGTAGGCCAAGATGAATATTTTTATTTTTATTTTAGATGCCAAAATTTGTTATATGCAGAAATGACTTTGCCGGGTAAAATTTTACAGTAAGCCACAACAAGCAAGATAAATGAAATGAGTACTATATTAGGCTCAAACAGTAACTGAAATTAGTAGCATTGGGCTCGGGTGTTACATTATACCCAACTACAAAAAGAATTTCGTCCTCGAAATTCCAAGAACACAAAGATAGATAATTACAAGAAAAGGTGAGGAAACTTCTGCCGGATCTCATCTTCTCGTTCCCAAGTGGATTCTCCATGCGATCGATTACCCCAAGAAACAAGCACAAGGGGAATAACCTTGTTCTTGAGAACATTTTTCCTTCGATCCACAATTTCAACCGGTCGCTCCTCAAAAGTCAAGTCTTCCCGTACTGTTAGCTCCGAATGATCCAAAACGTGTGTTTCATCTCGAACATACTTACGGAGTTGAGATAAGTGAAACACATCATGCACACTTGCCAAGGACTGCGGTAACGCTAAACGGTACGTTACCTCACCAACACACTCCAAGATCTCAGAGGGTCCAACGAATCAAGGACTAAGCTTTCCTCGACTCCCAAAACGAATCACCCCTCTAGTCGGTGATATCTTCAAGAACACCAAATCACCCACGGCGAACTCTAGAGGTCTTCTTGATGTGTCTGCCCAACTCTTCTGTCGGTCTTCTGCTGCCTTCATATGATTTCTGATAGTGTTAACCTTCTCAACTATGTACACAACCAAATCTGGTCCCAACAATCTTCGTTCACCGACATCATCCCAACAAATAGGTGAACGGCATTTACGACCATACAAAGCTTCAAACGGAGCCATCTGGATAGTTGCCTGAAAACTGTTGTTGTAAGAAAACTCCACCAAGTGTAGATGATCCTCCCAAGAACCCTTGAAGTCCAATATACATGCTCTCAACATGACTTCAAGAGTTTGGATAGTTCTCTCCGACTGACCATCAGTTTGAGGATGATAAGCTGTGCTAAACTTCAATCGAGTCCCCAAACTTTCCTGTAAACTCCTCCAGAAGTGTGATAAGAACCGAGTGTCCCGATCGTACACGATGCTCACCGGTACTCCATGCAATCTTACAATCTCCTGCATGTACCGCTCCACCAAGGTCTCTGTTGATTGACCAACCCGAAAAGGAATAAAGTGAGCTGCCTTGGTCAACCGATCAACAATCACCCATACAGCATTGTTTCCTTTTGGACTCCGCGGTAAAGCCGTCACGAAATCCATGGTTATATGTTCCCACTTCCACTGAGGAATCGGAAGTGGTTGCAATAAACCAACAACCCTTTGATGTTCAGCCTTAACTTGCTGACACGCCAAGCACTTAGCCACAAAACGAGCAATCTCTCGTTTCATGCCTTCCCACCAGAAATGCTGTCGAATATCTCGGTACATCTTTGTGCCTCCTGGATGTACAGAATAAGCTGAACTGTGTGCCTCTTTCATAAGCTCTTCACGAACATCACCCTTTGCCACACACAAACGGCTACCATACCTCAACGAACCATCTTCGTGGATCAATAAATCTGTTCGTAGTCCGGCCTCAACCTGCTCTCGAAACTTTTGCAGTCTAGATCCTGCGATTGTGCTGCTTTAATATTCTCGATTAATGACGAATGTACTTGCAGCTGCATCAACTGTCCTGTAGAACGCGGTAGCACAACCTCCAAGTCAAACCTTCGAAAATCTGCAACGATCTCCCTCTGCGTAGTTAACACCTGAATTGCTGGTAACCGACTAAGCGCATCCGGTACGACATTAACCTTCCCCGGATGGTACTTAAGATCAAGATCGTAGTCAGCCATCAGCTCCAACCATCTACGCTGCCTCATGTTAAGCTCCTTCTGTGTGAACACATACTTCAAGCTCTTATGATCTGTAAAAACTTCGACTCTTTCGCCCAAAAGGTAGTGTCTCCAAATCTTCAAAGCGAAAATCACAGCCGCAAGCTCCAAGTCATGAGTTGGATAGTTCTTCTCATGGGTCTTCAATTGTCTCGATGTGTACGCTACAACCTTCCCATGCTGCATCAAAACACATCCCAATCCTTTCCCAGATGCGTCGCTGTGAATCACCAATCCTCCGGAATTGTCTGGCACGATCAGAATAGGGGCGGATATCAACTTCTGCTTCAACGTCTCGAAAGCTAACGCACACTTATCAGTCCATACAAAAGGTACCTCCTTGCGCGTAAGCTTGGTTAATGGCTCTGCCAGACGAGCAAAGTTCTCCACAAATCTTCTGTAGTATCCGGCTAATCTAAGGAAACTTCTTATCTCAGCAACATTCTTTGGAATAGGCCAATCTCAAACCGCTACAATATTTTTTGGATCGACGGCGATTCCATCGCCCGACACAACATGCCCCAAAAACTTCACTTCCTCCAGCCAAAATTCGCACTTACTCATCTTCGCATACAATTTCTCCTGTCTCAACATCTGCAGTGCGAGCTTTAAATGCTCAGCATGCTCCTCAAAACTCCTCGAGTAAACCAGAATATCGTCAATGAAGACCGCGATAAACTGGTCCAAGAACGGTGAAAAGATTCGGTTCATCAAGTCCATGAATACTGCCGGCGCATTTGTTACTCCGAAGGGCATCACTAAGTACTCGTAATGTCCATACCGAGTTCGGAACGCCGTCTTGCAAATATCTTCAGCTTTCACTCGAACCGATGATATCCGGATCGCAAATCCAGCTTCGAGAATACCCTCGCGCCACTAAGCTGCTCAAAAAGTTCTCCAATGCGAGGGATCGGGTACTTGTTCTTAATAGTCATTCTGTTTAATTCTCGATAGTTGATGCACATCCTTCTCGTGCCATCCTTCTTCTTTACTAGAAGAACTGGAGCTCCCCAAGGTGAGTTACTGCTTCGAATCCAACCCTTTTCAAGCAATTCAGCAACCTGTTTCTTTACTTCTTCCAACTCTACTGGTGCCATTGGATAATATGCTTTAGATACTGGAGCTACACCAGGAATAAGATCAATTGCGAACTCCACGTCTCTCCTCGGCGGTAAACCCGATATATCTTCAAACACGTCCATAAAATCACGAACAACAGCCAGCTCTTTACTTTCATCACTTCCATTGATGCAAGAATATTGTTTGTCGGCCTAGCCCTAAACTCGACCGGCCCGACAGAACTGCTTCCTTACCGCAAGTGTTGTCTGCTGCAAACTCCCTTTCATCCTAGATAGACTCTGCTTCTCCCGGCTGCCGCAATTACTCACGAGAAAGTGGTCAAACCCAGGGAGACAATCTGCCTCTGGATGTCCATATCCAAACTGCGCATGAACCTTCGTGCCCTGTCTACATCGTTGGCAACTAAAGGTCCAGCGAATCTGCTGAGACTCGTCCATCCTGCTGCATGCACATCCACGGGTGCTCCATTCTGCCTTAGCCCAATAAACATCCCTTCCATTTCCTCCCGTGCAGTCCGCGGGAAGAACTTCTCCAGGAAACTCTTAGAAAAATCCGCCTACTTGATCGGCTTGGGCAAGCGGGTCTCCTCAACAAGCCACCATTCTCGGGCGTAGTCCACTAGCTGAATGCGTACCACATCAACTCTTTTGTCATCTGGAATTTGTGCCGCAATCAGCAAATTCTCCGTGTCAACTAGCCACTGCTCGGCTGGCAACGGCTCCTCCAAACCAGTAAATGTAGACGGACCCAAACGCCTGAAATCTACCACGGTCCCAACTCGATCAACTGGTTTAGCTTCAACCTTATCTACGGACTGCTGAAAGGTCCGCAAACCTTCCTGAAATGATTCTGCTTGCTGCTGGATCAGCTCGGTCTGTCTCTTTTGATTCTCTAGCATTCCCCTTATCACTCCAAGCATGGCGGCTTCGTCCACACACCTCTGGTATGTCTTCAATTTCTTACCGGCCATAATCCTGAACTCAAAATACCGAACATTAGCATGATGATAGATTCTGAATATAGATCAAGGCTAGAACTCCAAGATACTTAAATAGAGTACCGCATTGTAACTATACCGCGGTATCATAGCCACAATTACTTAACTCCACCCAAGTCGCCTAAGTCCTAGAGATAACAAGGAATCAGGTTTTCGAGTCGATATGCAAAGGAAGTTTGCACATCGCAAAAGATATAATCAGGAAGAATGTGATTCAAGAATGGTAAACGGCAAGGTGGCAGGACATGTTTCCTAAACACGGTATTCCGATTCGTGTATTGGGTACAATACCTAACTACAAAAGAATCAACCCAACTAACCTATGGCTCTGATACCAAAAGAACCATGTCACGCCCTGCTTCCCAGAATACGCTAAATTGGGCACGTGACATAGCTAACCATGCTACCTGTGGGTAGGAAGTATCCATCCACAGTCACATTACGGCTGTAGAGATATCAAGAACAAGATAAAACTATCTAAAACATGTCCATAATCCAAAATAATAGGAGTCAATAATAAATAAATGCGGAAGCAAATGATCCAATACAAATAACTGAAAAGTGTGTCCCATAATGCGGGCTCACATCAGGAAATAAATGCAGGAAATAAAACTAACTACTACTGAACTCACAGCTCAGCCTGCTGGCTGAAGTACTCCTGCTCGGACTGCAACAGCGGTACGGAATCTGGGCCATGCAAAACCCA
Organism: Agapanthus africanus; assembly: GCA_030015575.1. Classification (NCBI taxonomy): domain Eukaryota; kingdom Viridiplantae; phylum Streptophyta; class Magnoliopsida; order Asparagales; family Amaryllidaceae; genus Agapanthus; species Agapanthus africanus. The sequence continues at coordinate 865,962,029 of JASDDO010000024.1, read as the reverse complement.
GACGTCAGCGCGTCATGTCGTCAAGTAATATAATATGAACAGTGTAGCAGACAATGTAATATAAACATGAATACAGCAAGAATAACAATAATATGAATCATATCAGTACAGGGTAGCGTGCAGTGGGTAACCTAAACTGTTCTATCAGGTTTTTCTATCCTAAAGTCTTTGAAACCAAATTGATGAATCGTCGATGTAACTCAATAGTATCCCGTGCATGCCCGGGACCACGGTCAAGACCCTCGGGGCTGAATCCGAGATGTGCCGCTAGGCAGTAACAGGTAGCAGGATGGACGAGTGATGTCAGCATCATCACTCCGGGGCTGGCCTAGCCCGTAAGACTGATCAGAACAGGTATCGAACTGTTGAGTTACAAGTCAGGTTTCACCTTTGATTTCCCCATACCCCCAAGTTATGTATGTCGAGTCAGGTATTCAGTAATCAAGAACTAATGCCAACACAGGATCAGGTAAAAGCAGGTTTGTCTGGATAGACAACAGGAACGGTCCATGAGGACTACATGTCAGGTTTGTTGGCATTAGACACAAGATCAGGTAACGGGTCGGGTCATGGTACATCAGGTCAAGTCAACAGTATACGGTACCATGTCAAGTATATCAATATATATATATATATATATGTGTGTGTGTGTGTGTGTAGCAATGTTAGGTCAAGATGTAAACAATATCGTGGGTGTGCTCACAATCAGATATATAATCACACATGGGTATTCACAACATGAGATAGCCATGAATTAAGTAATAAGCAGTTTCATTCAATTTGCAATACAGATATCAATTTGTTACAGAGATGATTACAAGAGTGCAGTAAGACAAATATAGCCGTTTAGGCATGTTAACAGGTTTAAGAACCCTTAGAAGTGCAATAATTTATGTAACGGTTCAGTACAGCTATTTCAGGTTAAATGCATACGAGTGTCCGAATGTAACAGAACTACAGGGATAAATGCCACAAGCTATTTTAACAGTGAAATGTGATTGAACAGGTAAATATGATTATTAGGTTCAATTTGCAAACTGTAAGTTCCATGTTTAACAGTAAAATGATATAATGCAATATTGTACCCGAAAATGGGAAACGATTGTACCAAGATAAATTTTACAGGTTTAGGGTGTCAATATATATATGTAAATATTGTTTAGCATGTAGCAAGGGGTACTTGCCTCGATGGGTCGCGAACCGGGAAAACGGAACGTAACGTCGGCGGGGAAACTCGCGACGGACGCCCAGTTCACGGATTTAACCCAAACAACGAACAACGGAACCACACGGGTCGGGGTACCATGCTGGAATGTCGGATCACGTCATCGGCACGGCCGGATTCCGGCGAGAAGGTGAACAGTGAACAAAATGTCAAGGCATGCAACAAGAAAGTAAAGAAATACAAGGAAAATACAAAGAAAGAAGGAAGGAGGATCTGAGAGGGTGCTTACGATGATCAGTAAAGGGGTCGATAACGTAGATCGCGACGACAGTGCTCCGGCGATGAACAGTGACCGCGGGGAGATGACTGCAGATCAAGAATGCATTAGCCGAGAAAGAAGGAAGAAGGGAAGAAAGGAGGGAAGTATCTTACCGAGGAGTGTGCGAGGTCAGGGACAAGATGACGGTAGTCACCGGCAGCGACGCAGGCGGTCCGATGGTGTGCAGGGAAACTGCAGGCGGCCGCGGCTGAGGGTGCAGGTGGTTGGGAACGCGGGAAAAGGAGGAAGATGGGCTGTGGTTGAGACGAGGAAGATGAGGCGAAGGTGCTGGTGTCGTCGGCGGTGGCTGCAGCGGCGAGGGCAAGGTCGCGGTGAGGGTGCAGGCGCATAGGAAAGGAAGGAGAAGGAGGAGGAAGGTGCGGTGGATCGGTCGGGGGCGAGGAGGCAAGGATGCTGGTGATGTTCGCGTCGGCGTTGGGGCTGCGGCGGCGAGGGGCATGGTGGCTAGGGTTCTCGCGACGTTGGGTGCTGGGTTGCGCTCGTGAAAGAAATAAGAGGAGAAGAAGAATATAATGAGAAGGAGTGAGAGAGAGATATGAGGGAGAGAGAGAGAGAGATGAGAGATAGAGAGATAAAGAGGTGGGGCCCGCGGGAGATTGAGGTTCTCTGATTGGTTGAAAGGGAAAAAGATGTTGGTTAAAAGAAAATATAAAAGATTTAAGGATTGAGAATGAACAGTAAAATATATTGTAAGTTACGAAATATTCGAAGGTTTTAAAAATTTGGGATTTTGGCGCTAAATAAAACACTTTCAAATCGCGCCCGGGTCGGGTCCAAAAATTTGAAATTTAAATAATAGGATTTTAAGCGGGATCCAAATTTTAAAATTAAGTGTTTTATGATTAAAAAGCATACCCCCAAAACGGACACACGTACGCGCGCGTAGCCGTCCAAACTCGCCCGTTTCACTGAACGGGACGAGAACACGATGCACGGATGCTACCACGGGGTTAAGGGTGCCAAGTAGGCCAAGATGAATATTTTTATTTTTATTTTAGATGCCAAAATTTGTTATATGCAGAAATGACTTTGCCGGGTAAAATTTTACAGTAAGCCACAACAAGCAAGATAAATGAAATGAGTACTACATTAGACTCAAACAGTAACTGAAATTAGTAGCATTGGGCTCGGGTGTTACAATTCCATACGGTTAAGTCTCTACAACTCATTTTGGGGAACCCAATTGGGATGGTGCAGGTTATCGCACGTCCTCGAGACTAGTAGGGCGTGATACAGACCTTCTCACAGAGCATACAATCTTGATAGAATTTGTATTACAGTTTTAAGAAAAACGTGATTTCTATTTAAATAAATAAATTCTATTTTTAATATATATATATATATTATCAAAATATCTATTTTAAATATAATATATATTCCAGGTTTTCTAATCGAAAGAAAATAATCATAAATGATCATGAAAATACCATCACATTCAATACAAGTCAAATTACAAGAAAATATCATATACTATTCAAGTTAGGTTTATATCTACTAGAATATTTCATTTTATAAAAATTACAACTATGAAAACCCTAAAGACGATAAATAAATACTTGAGGTTTATTTTGAAAATATATCAAAACCATTTTTCATAAACCCCTTCAAGTTATATTAATTTACAATAAGGACCCTAATAAATATAGGTTTAAGCGGGACCAGTTCTCTTGAGCCTCATGGGTGCTTGCCTATCTAAAGTAGACAACCTAAAAATGGTGTTATCAATACGGTAATTGTCCTGGAAAAAGACACAAATCCTATCGTCCATGTGCAGCAGTTACTGATAACATCAAAACTAATTCAGGACTTCAATTCTGTTTAAAATGTCTGACTCGGACAGAGTCTCAGTCTAATCTGAAATCCATCAATCAATCCATCCTTGAATACAATTCAAGTACAACTCCAATTCAACATGAATCCATGTATACCAGAATTCAATCAATATCAACATGACTCGACCGAACCGAACCATGGATATACTCTGATTATATGACTATCCATTTATATCCATTCCGTTTACATGATATCACGGTTTTGTCAAGTCCTACATCTATTAAACAAAACAATACAAATCAATACAAAATACATTACGAGGTTTTAAAGGGGTAGACTGGCACAGAATGTGTTAAAAGTGGCACGAGATGGTCAGTAAAAGATGTAACTATACATCCATTGCCGATGTTTCGTGGTTTTATCGACGGAGCCTTATACTACGAGTTATCAGAGTCTAAGTTTGAAGGAGGCAAAGGAGAAGTGCCTGAGTCCTCAGAGGAAGATTGGTGAGCAGTCGTTGATTCTTTGGATTGCATCTTCTTCCTTTGAAGTCCTGGTTGGGCACGCCACGTTGGCGAGAGTCCACGGTGTAAGTTGGACTCCTCTCATATACACTGGCATATTCTGTACCAACCTATAAACAACTGCGTTAGCATAATAATCACACATTATACCAGTTACATCCTCTTATCTGTCTATTCTATTCTTATTTTTCTTTGGGATTTACCGAGCAATTGTTCGCTGACGACATTCATATTTCTCTTCTTTCTTTAGAATGTTGTCAGATGGAGCCGACTCTGAGGAGTTCGAGACTAGCCAGGAGCATTTGGAGCAGACCACTGAGCAGCACGACCATTAGGCTTTACTTGTACTTATTTTTCTTTCAGTTCATGTCATTGTTTAGGCATTGCTTTCCATTCTTATATTTACATTTTCAGTTGTATTATAAAGAAATGTTTAAATAAATAAAACTTGCTGTTCATTTACATTTCATGTCTTCTTGTGTATATTTACATTATATTGCTTAGTTACGCTTAGCGTGTTTACTTCTGAGTAAATACGTGGCGGGCCTCGTCGCGTCTCCTTACCCGTACTCTGGGAAGCAGGGCGTAATACGTGGCATGGTGGCGCGGTCGTCGCGGCACAGGCGCGAGGAAGGAGGAGACAGGGAATGAGGGGGAAAGGAAAAGGGGAGGAGAAGAAGAAGAAGGGAGTGGGAGTTCGGGTCGGGTCGGTTCGGGTCCGAGCTGGGGTTTGGGTAGTTTAGGGTTTGGGTTAGATTAGGAAAAATAATAGTTAAAATAAATAAAAATATATAAAAAGTGAAAAATAATAGGAAAAATCTGGAAAAATATAATAAATAAATACACGGAAAATATTTATACGGGAACTGGGTATTACACTTCCTCTCACGCGGATCCGAACAGCCAAAGCGGTGTCTCACATTCGCGTTTCAGATGCCGCCGCGTGGCACGAGATCGACGATCGACCTGTTGCCATGACGACATGAGCAAACGAAATGACGCTGCCATGATGGTGCCGCCCTTTCAGCAATCCGCTGACGTCATCAAGGATACACGCAAAATTTAAGGCGCATGGTAAAACCCCATGTGGACTCGGAGATTGAAGAGATACAAACCTCGAACGCCGTGTCATTCCCGGACAATCCACCATGAAGAATCCTCGGCACCAAGCTGAACAAAGAAAACCGAGCAGAACATTCTCGACCCGACCCATAAATAGGTCGGAACGAGAGTGGGGGCTAATGATGATACTCATGTCACGACCCGAAGGTATGGAACGTGACTGGCACTTAAATTACGAAACGTCTAAAGGCGTAACGTAATCTAAGTAAGCCAAAGCCCGGAAATCTAAACCAAATAAAAAAATAGAGTGAAAGAAGACTTATTTAAAGAAAGTGATTTTTAAAAAACAAGTCACATTAAACATTTTTAAAAACATCGAAATTTACCAAAATTTCGGCAGAGTCTCCTTTGTAAATACTGGCCCCCCAAACGGGTACAACACATGAAAATACATATAATTAATAAATAAAGGCATCCCCAAGCGGGGGCTAGCTCTTCGCTAAAGGCGGAATCACAACCACGTGCAATATGTATATCAAAAACACGAAAATAAGCATCTGAAAGCAAGAAATAAGAAATATTACGTTGACACAAGTGAGCATCAACACCAAAAGCACAAATACAAGTCTCACAAGTCTCACCGTCTAGTCCAATATACAAGGGTAGATGGAGTATACTAGATACAAATAAAATATACGGTGGGAGCAAAAGAAAATCCTCCAAAACCCACCTATGGGCAAGCTGCAAGCCAAAGCAAACGAACCGGAACAGAAAGTACACCCGCCGCTACTGTGCCGACGGGTCAGACCTGCAAGATACTGTGGCACAACGGGGGTGAGTTGCCAACTCGTGAATAGTAAGTAACATCTAATAAGGCTGTCGTAAGCATGCACGCAAATGCGTCACAACCTACGCATATACCGATATGATGCGATGCACTAGTATGTATGCAACATGAATGCATAATCAACATGAAACCTGAGTATGATTGGTATGAGAAAATCTTTATTTTCATCTTAGAAAAACTCCTGTGAAATAACTGAAGTAATATCAAAGAAATTAATAGAAATCCGTGTCAAGCATCGACACAATATGTATATCTCAATATCTCAATATCTCATATCTCCGTATCTCAAATATCAATATTTCTATATTTCAAATCTCAATATCTCGGGCTCCGGCAGTCCGGATTGGCCTATATCATCAAATCACACAACTACGGTCGGTATCCTCTGCATATCCGCTGCGTCACAAATAACCGGTAGGTAGTGCTCCCCAGCCGGGCTCAACGCAATCATCTGCGATCTTCTTGCCCTGAGGTACCATACCGGGCCCACCATGTACCCGTAGACGGTGCACCCCTCTCCTCGAATCGGGTATATGATACTACTCAAGAACCGAGAAAACTCATGGTGGACGCCACTCACATCATATCACGAAAAAACCGCAAATTTCTGTTTTAAAATGATAATAGGTTTTTAAAATTCTTGCGGTTTTCCCAAAAATCCAGAAATCTCATCAATACAGAAATCCTCAAGAAGAATCACAATACATGAACATGTAGGAAAATGATAATGTCTACGATATCCATAACATGAAATGCGATTTATGACTAGAAAACTATATATGAATGATGATGAAATGCAATAAATATACAACTAGCAATTCTTCGTATTAATCTTGATGAACTGGAAAATACAATTATCAGTCTAAGTATCATGTATGATGCAAATGTTTTGATGCTGGTCTAGCAAGTTCTAAAGTGTTCGTGGCATAGCAATTACCAAACGCGCGTGTGTTCACATGTATAGTGCACGTGCAGCATGAACCAATGGTAATAGTGTAAGTGTCCTATGAGATGATACCGCATATTTACATATATATGAGATGGTGCGATGCAATGAGATGTTTAACTGGGTAACTACGCATATAAAGAGGCAAGTACTACAAATAATCCTAAACTATGGGGCGCCTCGCGCCATCCAGACGATCCCCTCATAGATGTGTACATCTACTCATTGGGACGCTTCGGCTAATCTGATCCGATTTCCGCCTTGTCTCTTCCGCGCCACATCCAACACCTCTGCACCCGATCCTAAAATTGCACACAAGAAATTAAAAGGATAAATATATAATAGTCGTGGATACAAATGGTACAACGCAACCAACACGTGTTAATTAGATGCACACACACTTGGTGCACAAAACGTGTCGCGACAACGCCACAAACCATAACTAGGGTCACTATACGTGAAAATCCTCAAAGCTAAAACCCACTCGCAACAATCGCGCATTCATAACACACTAATTACATTAGGAATTGGGTTGTATATCACCAAAACCTTAACTTTATTTAAATCGATTTATTTCAAAAAAACCTAGTAAGCATCAATTTGCATTTTAGTTCAAATCTTGGTGTTTTAACAAAACTAGTGGCCACAATAATTACCTAACAACCTAATTAAGCCACACAATTTCTAACTATATTTTAATCTCACCCATTTTACATTAATCAAAAATTCTAGTTTGCAAAAATTATATAATTTGGAAAATTTTAAAGTAACAATTTACAATTTAGCAACTAGGCTAAATTTTGCATGGCTTAACTTGCTAAACTACCCATCACAACCATAATCAAATGATCAAAACCCTAACTTGATCCAAACCCTTTTCTTTAAATTTCAAACGTGCGATTAAAACCCTAATTAAACACCACAATTAAATAAATTGAAGTAATTAACTAACAAATTAACCATATAGCTAGGATTTATGCCTCACAATTTTGTAGATCCAACTAGCAACTTGACCTCCCAAAAAGGCTTCTTGCTCCAAGATCCTTGGTAGATTAGGCCAAGGAGAAATGGTAAAGATTAACAATAATTTTAGTGAGAGTTTGAAAGAGTTTTTGGTGGAAAAATGAGAGCATTTTTTTGATGGAAAATGAAGTGGAGAAAAGGGGGAAGGGAACTGCAGGAAGCTCGGCTGAAATGAGGGGAAGAAAGAGAAAATGAGGTGTGTGTGTTTTGGTCAAGTTAAAGAAAGCTCATTCCTCATTTAACTTCAAACCCTTTTTATTCCTTTCAATTTTATTTCTATTCTCTTAACTTTTGAAGTGGGGAAAAAATTGAGGAATGTGAGGGGGCAGCCATAATCTCGGCCAGTGAGATAAGGAAAAGGAGAGAGAGAGAATTGTGTAGAAACATCCCCAATTTTCCTATATTAATCCCTTTTTTAATTAATTCATTCTATTTTATTTTGTAGCAAATCCTAGATTTTTCTAGAACCACTTAGACAATTAATGAGCAACAAAATATATTACAAACTAGCTATTAGTAGTCATGGTTCACTAATGTATACTTAACCCATTGTAATTTGTAATTTACACTAATTAAATGTATAAATGAAAGCTTAAAATAATATTTAAAATAATTAATTACAGAAATTTTTTAAGTAAACTAAAAATTTTATAAGTGACTAAATAAATACCAATTACTAGCAATTACATAGTTAAAATAGGCGTATTTAATTCTATGTTGAAAAATAATTATAGTTAAGTTTTACGGAAAATATGATTTATATTACCGGTTAACGGAAATTTCACCTAAAGAATTTATTTATTTATTTATTTATTTTTAAAACGTTACAATCTTCCCCCCTTAAGGAAATTCGGTCCCCGAATTAAAATCTAACTAAGCGTACTCTCGAAGAGATGAGAATATTTCTCCCGCATCTCGATCTCGGCTTCCTACGTGACCTCTTCGTCGCTCGGGCCACGCCCAAAAACCATTACGGTCAATATGGCCTCGGACCTCGGTTTCTTCACCTGCCGATCGAGAATGACTATCGGCTACTCGGTGAGAGAAAGATTGCGCTCCAGATGGATCGTCTGACGTTGTATCACATGAGAGGGTCATGAAGGTACTTACGGATTATCGATACATTAAACACGGGGTGAAAATCTGGAAAGCTAAGTGGAAGAGCCAAATGATAAATAACTACGCCGACACGCTCACGAATTCCTAGGGGACCCACATATCTGGAACTAAGCTTTCCTTTCTTCCGAATCTCAACACACCCTTCATCGGAGGAACTTATAAGAAACATGGTTGCTAACTGCGAACTCAAGTCTGCAACGGCATCTATCGGCATTAAACTTCTGCCTGCTCTAAGCCGCTTTTATCCAATTCTGAATCAATTGAATCTCTTTTCGACCATCTCCTGCATAAGCTATGGCCCCAAAACACTACTCTTACTGAGCTCCGTCCAACAAATTGGTGATCGACATCTCCTCGCATAAAACTCCTCAATGGGTGCCATCTAAATCGTCTCCTGGAAGCTGTTATTATAGGAAAACTTTATCAAGGTTAAGTGGCGATCCCAACTGCCACGAAATCTGAAACGCAAACTCGAAGCGTGTCCTCAAGAATTTATATGGTCCACTCCGATTGACCGTCGGTATAAGGGTGGAAAGCTACACTGAAACTCAATCGAGGTGTCCAAAACCTCCTGAAGTTTCTACAATAGTCGGCTGGTGAACGGGGTGCCTCTGTCGAACACAAATAAAAGCTGAAACTCCATGTAGTCATACCATCTTATCAACATATATCCGAACATACTGATCGAATCCGAAAGTATTCTTTACTAGCAGAAAATGAGCTGCTTTCCGTCAATCAGTCTACTATCCCCCACATAGAGTCATACCTTTGACTAGTCCTAGGCAGACCCACAATAAAATCCATAGAAATATGTTCCCACTTCCACTCCGGAATGGACAAAGCTTATAATTTTCCTGCTGGCCTCTGATGTTCGGCCTCGACTTTCTGACAAGTCAGCATCCTGAAACAAAATTCGTGACATCTCCCTTCATTCCTTTACACCAGTAGACTTCTTAAGTCATGATACACCTTGATAGAACCCGGATGAACACTATATGTCGACTGATGTGCCTCTTCAAAATCTTGCGTCTCAGTCCTTCAGAATCTGGCACATAGTCGGGTCCAAATTCATAGTGGTCCCTGATCATCAATCATGAACTCTGAATCTCTGCTCCGTCGAACTTGCTCCACGATCTCTGACTAACGAACGTCATCGGACCATACTTCACGGATATGGTCAAATCACTGTGGACGTGCACGGACACGGGAAAGTTGTTCCCTAGTCGATGTAACTCAAGGCTGTCACAAGAATCTGCTAATCTGTCGTCAACTTTCTCTGAACCGTTCTCAAACAACAAAAGCTACCTCCGGGCCTCCAACTCAAAGCATCTGCCACAACATCCGCCTTGCCCGGACGATAAGGAATCTCGCAGCCATAGTCTTTCACTAGCTCCATTCATCGGCGTTGTCTTAAATTTAGATTTCACTGCTGAAAGATATACTTAAGCTTCTTATGGTCCATAAATATCTGGCACGACTCATCTCCAAATCTTAAATGTAATATCACTGCAGCCATCTCTAAATCATGCGTGGAATAGTTCTACTCGTATGCCTCGGTCCAAAGAAAAGAAACTCCTTTCCGGTCAACCCAGTCAACGTTGCAGCCATATGAGAAAAATCAAAGCGTCGATAATATCCAGCCAAACCTAAAAGCTACGGACCTTTGTAACGGATACTGGTCTGGGCACGTGCTGAACGGCCTCGATCTTCTTCGGTTCCATGCTTATACTATCCTTCGTAACTACTTGACCCAAGAAGTCAACACCATCCAACCAGAAAGCATACTTGGATAATTTAGCAAATAGCTGGTGCTTCCTCAGAATCTGCAACGAAATCCTTAATTACTGTCCAAGCTCCACTCGGCTCCAAAAGTATACTAGTAGGTCCCTGATGAACACGATGATAGATTGATCAAGAAACGACCTGGATATGCGGTTCATCAAATCCATAAATGTTGTCGGGGCATTGGTGAGCTCGAACGACATCACCAAGACTCATAATGTCCGAACATGTGCGAAAAGCAGTCTTCGGAATATCATCCTCTCGAACCTGCAACTGATGGTAACCCGATCGCAAGTCAAACTTCGAGAAATGTCCCGCACTGTGGAGCTAACCAATTAATTCATCGATGCGAGGTAAGGGATATCTATTTCGCACAGTCACTCGACACAACTGACGATAATCAATGCATAATTGCATACTGTCGTCCTTCTTATTGACAAACAGAACAGGAGCTCCCCAAGGTGACGCACTCGGTCGAACAAGACTTTTATCCAACAAATCTTGCAACTGATCCTTCAGTTCTTTAAACTCCGCCGGGTCCATCCGATATGGCGGTATAGAAAAAGGCTCCGTACCAGAAATCAAGTCAAAGCAAAACTCAACATCGAGCTCTGGCGACAAACCAAGCAACTTGTCTGGAACGACATCTGGAAACTCTCTCACAATCGGGACTTGGTTCAACGGGACCTCTGCGACTCTAACATCACAAACATACACCAAGAATCCCTGACATCCCTTCCTCAAGAACTGACAAGCACGAAGGAAGAATCAAGCTGAGAAAGGTGGCGCTACAGTCTCTCCGAAAACAAGAACTGGATTACCCGGAAAACTAAATCCGACTGCCTTCTTACGGCAGTCCACGGACGTATAACACGTGTCTATTAATCTATGCCCAAAAGAACTTCAAAGTTAAACACATCGAGAAGAATCAGATTAACAGGAGAATCCCTATCTCCGATGCGAACGAATCACTAACGAACAACATATCGAGCGACCAAAAGGTTAGCCTGTCACAACGGTGTCTATCTAACCGCCTCTAAGCTGGCATACTGGTACAAATCCGCTTTGGTCCAGAAACGACCGAAGTCTTAGAAATGCGCTCCTCTAGCAGTAAGGTTGCATAAGTGTCAAAATGCTGGGTGCCTATGGCAAGAATTAACTGCACGTCCAATCTCCACACAAACCTCTTTATCTGTTTCTCTTCAGTGTTCACCAAGTAAGGAGCATATCGGAACAACTTAGCAACTGAATGTCGTACTCGGACACTGTCATCCCTGAAGTCTTACACAAAGACTCGAAACTACGAGCTCGGCATCTCGAACGTTCTTCGGAAGGAAATGAGCAAGAATGACAGCTGTGAACTCATCCCAAGTTATAGGAAGTAGATCTTGTTAGTGTATATGCCCTAGAGACCATTACTGTATCATACTAGTTTGTATATTACTTGATGGAAGCTTGGGATATTCACCTTGTATTGACAATCTTGCTCAAAATAGTAGTATGCTACTTGGTTTGTTTCTACTTTAATGTGTGCATGTGTTTCTTATAACATATCGCCTTTACACATTAGTGGAGCCCTTAGGATCTTTGCTTGATTACCAGCATTGTGATGGCAGTCACACTCGTGGGGGCTGGGTAATCCACAAGCACATCCTTATGCAGGTCCCTAGTCGTAGGACTATCGATACAGGGCATCGATACTCCGGAGTAGACTAGCGTATGCGCTTCTCATCCCAGCTTGGGAGACGGTCTGTCCCACAACAGTCAGTACGTCGTACTTGAGATAGTATGCGGGTGCTCGTTAGGTTACGAGTACACTGGACAGGACTCGTCGGGAACTGTTGGTTGGTATTATACCTATTGTCAGTTATCAGTTCCCAGGTAACATGAGTACAGCTTAGTCCGTTGACTTGACACTGTCACTTCGCCTCGAGTGTGTTCCCACTGTTCTTTGATTACTACCCTACCACGGCTCAAAGGAGTCGTGCAAACAGGTAGTTTTTGGGTGCAGTCCCGAAGCACTTGGAGGTAGTGACGGTTAGACAGGATTCGTCTCTCACGGTATTGGGGTTTGATATCGCGCTGTGTCTAGGAGAGCCATTACACAAAGTCCCTGGCCAGGACAAGCGAGATAGACTGGTAGGTTTACAGTGTTATCTCAGGATGTTCTAGGCTATACTCCGACACGACTTGTACCGCTATTAGGGGACTGACGTTTACCGCCCCCCTAGGCCCGCCATGCGATACTCTTAGACGAACAGACCAGACTGTATGGAGACTGTCATATTCAGGCTCAGTAGGAGTTCAAATGGGTTTACCTCGTCAGTCTTCTTATCGGCATCTACCTGGGGACCGTTACGTACAGCTAGTGCCGCTTGCGGTCTGTGGTTAAACCCGCTGCCAGCGTAGTGTCGAGTCTTTAGAGTCCCACACAGAGGGTTATTCGCCTTTAGGCAAATTGAGTAGAGGTTGCATGGTTTTGCGACAGGGTTCGTTCACATCCGCGCACTTGTGCACGTTTGGTGTCCGGACAGCTTATACTAGCGGGTTTTGGTTTAAGCCAGATCCTAGTATATGTTTTGGGATTGGTTTTATCTCTTTGTATTCGTGTTCCTCGGAACACGGATATGGGTGTGTATGCACAGTTGACTGAGGCAGAGGCAGAGGACTTTCATTAGGGTTGATGACCATTGTCTTTTTCTTAACCCTAATGTTTATGTGTGAAATATGATTATTAATATTAGTTAATTATAATTGTGTATGGTTAGGGTTGTTGACCATTTGACTATGCTTGACTTGTTGACCTAGGTTGACAAGTTGACCATCATCATTTCATATGAAAGATGCTCTTTGATTCTTGCAAAAGTAATTAATGTGAAATGATAATGGTCATTTCAAGATTAACCATCACAATTATCTTTAGCTAATTATTTATTTATCATAATTCATATATATGTGAGAAGGTTGGCATTATTCTTCTCATTCTATCATTCTCATTCTCTCTCATCATCTTCCTCTCTCTCAAAGCTCTCCCCTCTCATGAGTTGAGAAACATTTGAGCTTGAGATAAAACCCTTAAAATTACTCTCTACTCTTTCTAAGGTTCTAGGTTTAGCACACCAAGCACCTTAGTTACTTCTAGTTTGAGATTGGAGCCAAAGGTAGAGGCCCTCGGGTGGATCTTTCTTCGGCAAGAGAAGGCGACGAGGAGAATCCGTTCATCCCACTCCAAGGAGCAAGAAGAGAAGAACTTCAAGACTTAGGTATAACCCTTCAACCGAGTAGCTAAACTCTTTTAGCTTGGTAGTTAGTTTATGTTTAGCAAAGATCCCTCCTTTAGTATAGTCCATGTTGCCTAGTGTTGTAAAAATCGAATTTTTCATAACGTTTTCGCCTCCCCATAAGCACCGGGATGGGCAACGTGGACTTACAGTGGTATCAGAGCCTAGCTAAACACAAACTAACTAGTTAGCAAAGTATCTAGAACTTCGATCGGAAAAAATCGCAAAACACTTTTCAAAAACCCTAAGTTTCTGCCGATTTTTATTTCTGCTCCAAAAATAATAAATCATGTACTAAAAATCGGCTCAGGCTTTTGTTAGAACATGCAAGAAAAACGATCCAGTGAGTCGACCAACTCACCGCGGTTCCGCGGCCGAGTTGACTCGGCTGAGGATCGTTTCTCCTGCAGTTTTCTTCTGTTGCTGTTTTGTGATTTTTGAGATGGTTTGTTTCTGCCCAGAATTTCCAGAGAACAAGTTAGTTTTTGGGGTGGTCACAAATCCGTATTTTGATCGAACTTCTTTACACTTTGGCTAATGGGTTATATCTGTGATGTGATATATGTATTGAACGTCTGCTAATCGCTATACGTCGATTAGTGGGGGTTATACATATCTGTGATCTGTAATGTTGATGGTTCATGTATATGAATTCGTTGGATTGTCGCGGATGAATAGCCGGGGGGTTGTGAGATGAGAGTTTTCTTATTCTTTCAATTCATGTAATATGTAATTAATGTAATATTATTTGTATGGCCGCACAACCGGATTGGGGTTGTAGCCGTCATTGTATAATTTTTTTTACTGTTTTTTCTCCTAGGATAGACCCAAGGTGGGGTGCATAAAATACCGGGTATCTCGAAGTGCCGAGTGGCCTACTCACGGTGTTGAGGGAGGTTGCTTCGCTTCAGGTACTTGGCGGGTAGTTTGCCGCACCCATAGGGGTCTAGGGTGGGGTTTGGCTATTCATCGCAACCGTGTAATCCGCTCTTCGTTATAGGCTCGTACGAAATGCGTATTCCTAGTATATCCAATGTGTTCATCTGTGATCTGGAATGGCTATCATTGTATGTGACGAATGTATATATCTATATATATGATATCTATTTAGGCGTTGCTTATGTTTTGCATCCGCGCTAGTCCAGCCCCCGCTCTGTCGTTAGTTAAGTAACCTAACGGGTGATGACGGGACCCCGTGGCGAATGCGGATGGCATAAGCGTACGTTATATTTTCGTTGTTTTCTGCAATGATAGGATTAATTGATGGGACGCATTAAAATTAATGCAAGAAAAATAAATCAAGTAAAAGTCGTTGGAACACTTTCAAAACCACTCGGTTCTTTTCAAAACCAAATTTTAAATGCAGAGCTTGAACCACTCCTTTTGAAAGCTATCTCATTCCTTCGATTATATCAAGTTCACTACATTCACGGTTTCGCCAAAACCATTCGTAGCCCTCCGTCGTTTCACATGGATGGTCAATAAGTATTCAAGCTATGTTTGTTGGCCAAAGTCAAGACATAGTGATTAGTAGCTATTGGGTATTCATGTGCAGCATAGATAGATGTGTTGGTTTGGGACAGTCGTTCTACCTTGTTGGCCAAAGTTAAAGGTATGTGCGGGTGAGTTCAAATTAACCTGGAGAATGACGGGTAGAACTTGACATGTAACTTATGATTTGTTGGCCAAAGTCAAGGTCATAAGAGCATTAGGCAAAAATCCACATACGGAGTTTCAAAAGAAACTAAAACTTGCTAGCGCTGCATACCATTTGGAGTGTGATGATTCTGGTAGGATTCCTTCAATTTTGTCACGCGATTATATTTGGATCCCGATCCTACTGTGAGTATATGCTACTCCTCCGGAACTTTCTCACTTAACGATCAATGCTATAAAACAAGCAGGTGTCTAGAAAGGTGTTAGCGGGGCTACGCCCACAGGGAAAAGAGGTTACTTAATTAAGGAACTTCGCGAAAGCGTTGGAAAACCTCCCTCGAAGTATCGACACTGGCCTGGCTGAACGGTTAAGTAAGAATTATACGGTGAGATTGATCCCGACTAATTCTTCCTTTATGGTTTGAGGAGGGATTTGAGAGACAGTGGGAGCCATCCTGTTTAGACAAATTAAAAACCACTCTAAACTTGCAAGAGCATCATGCTAAAGTGTTTCTTCTCTCTCTCCTAATTGCAGCAACCAAATATCATGACTGGACTTAAGTTACTACTAGATAAAAACATATTGACATGGTCAAACTACAAAGATTGGCTCAGGAATGTCAAAATGGCAATCACTTATGACAAGTTGGGGTATTTTCTTACCACCAAAGCTCCCCCTGTCCCAGGTCCCAAAACCAGCGTCGCGGATAGGGAAATCCGTAAGACCTGGGAAATCGACTGCGCGAAGGCCAAGTGCCTCGTGCTTGCCTCTATGGACAATGAACATCAGAAAAGGCACGAGAATATGGACCTCGAATCCATATTTCTCCATACAAAAGAACTGTATGGAGAGCAATTCCGTATCGCCAAATACGAAGTGTCGAAAAAGCTGTTTTCGGCGAGATTGGCCGTCGGATCATCGGTAGCGGAACACATGCTTAAGATGATTGGCTACATAGAGGATCTCGCGGACCTTGGGACCACGTTGTAGAATGAGCTCTATACGGACTTGATTCTCCAGTCCCTTCCTTCCACTTACGCCCAGTTTATCCTGAACTTCAACTTGCAAGAAAAGGAAGTTGAACTTTCAGAGCTCCTCAACATGCTGAGGAGTGCAGAGGGCACCCTACAGAAAGGTAGGGAAACATCCACTTTGTTTGTAGGAGGATCTTCCTCTTCTAGGTTCAAGGCGAAAGCCAAGGGAAAGAAGAAGAAAACCCCCGCCAGACCAAGGGGCAGTGTTAGTAAAGTGGATACGAAGGGAAAGGAAAAAGCAACAAAGGTAGCGGGAAAGCTTGTGGATAAGGAAGAGTGTTTTTACTGTCACAAGAGTGGACACTGGAAGAAAGATTGCAGGGCTTGGAAGGCCAGAACCCAGGATTTGAAGCAAGTTGCGACTTCAGCTTCAGGTGTGTATGTTATTGAAAACTGTCTATCAATAAACTCTACTTCCTGGGTATTGGATACCGGGTCAGGATCTCATATCTGTAATTCTTTGCAGGCATTGAGAAAGCGTAGGTTTTTGAAGGCAGGTGATATGACCCTCAAAGTTGCGAACGGAGCTAGCATGGATGCTGAGGCCGTGGGGGATTATCACCTGGGAATGTCAGATGGACATGTTTTGGTTTTACGTAATTGCTTTTTTGTACCCAATGCAACTTGTAATATCATTTCTGTATCTTTAATATCTAAAGAAGGTTATGAATTTGCGTTTGTAAGTAATGTTGTAAACATTCACCTTAATCAAGTTCTGATTGGGTCAGGTACATTAAGCAATGGTATATACGTATTAAACCAACCACAGATTTTCAATGTCCAGAATACACACAAAAGAAAGTCTCCGGAAACAAATCAGGCTTTCTTATGGCATTGTAGACTGGGTCACATCAATGAGAGAAGGTTGACGAAGTTACATACAGAAGGATATTTGGATCCATTCGAATATCAATCATATGCAACTTGTCAATCCTGTCTCAAAGGAAAGATGACAAAGACTCCGTTCACCGGACACGGAGTAAGAGCGAGCGAGCTCTTGGAACTCATACACAGTGACGTGTGCGGTCCAATGTCTACGCATGCACGAAGCGGTTATTCTTACTTCATTACTTTTACGGATGACTTTTCAAGGTACGGATATGTCTTTTTAATGAAACATAAATCCGAAGCCTTTGGAAAATTCCAGGAATATAAGAATGAAGTAGAAAAACAAACAGGCAAAAGTATCAAGACACTGAGATCTGATTGAGGTGGTGAATACTTGAGTGCCGAGTTCCTGGATTACTTAAAAGAGAATGAAATTCTCTCTCAGCTTACTCCTCCATACACTCCGCAACATAACGGTGTATCGGAGAGACGGAACCGAACCCTATTGGATATGGTATGGTCCATGATGAGTAACGCTGAGTTACCGCGATCATTGTGGGGATATGCACTAGAATCAGCTGCATACCTTTTGAACCGAGTTCCAACTAAGACTGTGCCTACTACACCATATCAGATGTGGTGTGGGAAGAGACCCTATCTTAATCACATTAAGACATGGGGATGTCCAGCTTTTGTAAAAAAGCAGCATGCGGACAAACTCGAGGCACGCTCAGTACGGTGCAAGTTTGTGGGATATCCAAAGAACTCCAAGGGATATTTCTTCTATTGCGAAGAGGAACAAAAGGTTTTTGTTTCTCGTCATGCCCACTTCTTGGAAACTGAATTTTTGGAAAATAAGATAAGTGGGAGCGCAATAGAACTGGAAGAAATTCCAGAACCACGAGATATTACTGAAAGCTTAGTAGAACCAGAGGGTTCGAAAGATCAGGACATTCCTGCGCTGCTCCGCAGAAGTAGTAGGCAGTCTCATCCGCCCGAGAGATACTACGGTTTTCTCATAGACGGGGATAGAGAGGATTGCATCATTGATAGTGATGAGCCAACTAGCTTCCAGCAGGCCATTCAGAGCGTTGACTCGGTAAAATGGCTGGATGCAATACGGACCGAAATGGAGTCCATGTACACAAACAAAGTATGGACGTTGGACGTTGCTCCAGATGGGGTAAAACCCGTAGGATGCAAGTGGATCTTCAAAAGGAAGATTGGTGTAGATGGACAGGTTGAGACCTATAAGGCTAAACTTGTTGCAAAGGGTTTTTTGTCAAAGACCTGGCTTGGACTATGACGAAACCTGTTCTCCAGTGGCTATGCTGAAATCCATTCGGATCCTTCTTGCCATTGCTGCCTTCCACGATTATGAGATCTGGCAGATGGACGTAAAAACCGCTTTTCTAAATGGAAATTTAGAGGAGTGTGTCTATATGGACCGGCCAGAGGGTTTCATTCAGAGTGGGAGCAGCGGAAAGGTGTGCAAGTTGCTTAAGTCCATCTATGGACTAAAGCAGGTATCGCGGAGTTGGAACATCTGTTTTGATGAGACGGTCAAAGAATTTGGCTTTATCAAAAATCCAGATGAACCATGCATCTATAGTAGATTTGTAGCAAGAACTGTAGTATTCCTCGTTTTATACGTGGATAACATTCTCTTGATAGGAAATGACATTCCTATGCTACAATCTGTCAAAGGGTTCTTGTCACACAGGTTCTCCATGAAAGACCTGGGTGATGCCTCTTACATTCTGGGGATCCGGATCTATCGTGACAGATCCAAGAGGATATTAGGACTTTCACAGTCCAGGTACATCGACACCATACTGAAAAGATTCAGTATGGAAGATTCCAAGCGCGGTAATCTACCGTCTTGTCACGGGATCACCCTCTCCAAAGAGATGTCTCCCAAGACTGATTTGGAAAGGGATCGCATGTCTATTATACCCTACGCAACTGTGGTAGGCTCTATAATGTATGTGATGTTGTGTACCAGACCAGATGTAGCTTATGCACTGAGTGTGGTAAGCCGGTATCAGTCAAACCCTGGGGAGAAACACTGGATAGCGGTAAAGAACATTCTCAAGTACCTGAGAAGGACTAAGGAGATGTTCTTGGTGTATGGCGGAAAAGACCTCCAGATCGAGGCCTTTGCTAACTCCAGCTTCCAGAGTGACAAGGATGATTCCAAGTCCATGTCGGGTTATGTCTTTACCCTCTATGGAGGGGCGGTGTGTTGGAAGAGTTCCAAACAGGAAACCGTTGCTGACTCGACGATGGAAGCGGAATATATCGCTGCTGCTGATGCCGCAAAAGAAGCCGTCTGGATAAGGAAGTTCTTGACAGAACTTCAGGTGGTTCCGTCCATTGTTGATCCAGTACCTCTGTATTGCGACAACAACGGGGCTATAGCTTTAGCGAAGGAACCCAGGTTCTATCAGAAGTCCAGACACATCTTGAGGCGGTATCACCTGATCAGGGAGATCGTGGGTCGCCAGGAGATCGAGGTTCGGAGAGTTGCTACGAAAGATAACACTGCCGATCCATTCACGAAGGCCTTACCCCAGACTCAGTTCAAGCGGCTGATCGAGATGATAGGTCTTCGATACGCCAATACATGGCCTTAGTGTAAGTGGGAGATTGGTAGTGTATATGCCCTAGAGGTCATTACTGTATCATACTAGTTTGTATATTACTTGATGGAAGCTTGGGATATTCACCTTGTATTGACAATCTTGCTCAAAATAGTAGTATGCTACTTGGTTTGTTTCTACTTTAATATGTGCATGTGTTTCTTATAGCATATCGCCTTTACACATTAGTGGAGCCCTTAGGATCTTTGCTTGATTACCAGCGTTGTGATGGCAGTCACACTCATGGGGGCTGGGTAATCCATAAGCACATCCTTATGCAGGTCCCTAGTCGTAGGACTATCGAGACAAGGCATCGATACTCCGGAGTAGACTAGCGTATGCGCTTCTCATCCCAGCTTGGGAGACGGTCTGTCCCACAGCCGTCAGTACGTCGTACTTGAGATAGTATGCGGGTGCTCGTTAGGTTACGAGTACACTGGACAGGACTCGTCGGGAACTGTTGGTTGGTATTATACCTATCGTCGGTTATCAGTTCCCAGGTGACATGAGTACAGTTTAGTCCGTTGACTTGACACTGTCACTTCGCCTCGAGTGTGTTCCCACTGTTCTTTGATTACTATCCTACCACGGCTCAAAGGAGTCGTGCAAACAGATAGTTTTTGGGTGCAGTCCCGAAGCACTTGGAGGTAGTGACAGTTATACAGGATTCGTCTCTCCCGGTATTGGGGGTTGATATCGCGCTGTGTCTAGGAGAGCCATTACACAAAGTCCCTGGCCAGGGCAAGCGAGATAGACTGGTAGGTTTACAGTGTTATCTCAGGATGTTCTGGGCTATACTCCGACACGACTTGTACCGCTATTAGGGGACTGACGTTTACCGCCCCCCTAGGCCCGCCATGCGATACTCTTAGACGAACAGACCGGACTGTACGGAGACTGTCATATTCAGGCTCAGTAGGAGTTCAAATGGGTTTACCTCGTCAGTCTTCTTATCGGCATCTACCTGGGGACCGTTACGTACAGCTAGTGCCGCTTGCGATCTGTGGTTAAACCCACTGTCAGCGTAGTGTCGAGTCTTTAGAGTCCCACACAGAGGGTTATTCGCCTTTAGGCAAATTGAGTAGAGGTTGCATGGTTTTGCGACAGGGTTCGTTCACATCCGCCCACTTCTGCACGTTTGGTGTCTGGACAGCTTATACCAGCGGGCTTTGGTTTAAGCCAGATCCTACTATATGTTTTGGGATTGGTTTTATCTCTTTGTATTCGAGTTCTTCGAAACACGGATACGGGTGTGTATGCACAGTTGACTGAGGCAGAGGCAGAGGACTTTCATTAGGGTTGATGACCATTGTCTTTTTCTTAACCCTAATGTTTATGTGTGAAATATGATTATTAATATTAGTTAATTATAATTATGTATGGTTAGGGTTGTTGACCATTTGACTATGCTTGACTTGTTGACCTAGGTTGACAAGTTGACTATCATCATTTCATATGAAAGATGCTCTTTGATTCTTGCAAAAGTAATTAATGTGAAATGATAATGGTCATTTCAAGATTAACCATCACAATTATCTTTAGCTAATTATTTATTTATCATAATTCACATATATGTGAGAAGGTTGGCATTATTCTTCTCATTCTATCATTCTCATTCTCTCTCATCCTCTTCCTCTCTTTCAAAGCTCTCCCCTCTCATGAGTTGAGAAACATTTGAGCTTGAGATAAAACCCTTAAAATTACTCTCTGCTCTTTCTAAGGTTCTAGGTTTAGCACACCAAGTACCTTAGTTACTTCTAGTTTGAGGTTGGAGCCAAAGGTAGAGGCCGTCGGGTGGATCTTTCTTCGGCAAGAGAAGGCGACGAGGAGAACCCGTTCATCCCACTCCAAGGAGCAAGAAGAGAAGGACTTCAAGACTTAGGTATAACCCTTCAACCGAGTAGCTAAACTCTTTTAGCTTGGTAGTTAGTTTATGTTTAGCAAAGATCCCTCCTTTGGTGTAGTCATGTTGCCTAGTGTTGTAAAAATCGAATTTTTCATAACGTTTCGCCTCCCCGTAAGCACCGGGGTGGGCAACACGGACTTACAGATCTGTAGCTCGGCCTCTCTCCACTGACTCGCACCACATCTGAGCAAGACCTTTCTAGACGAAAATCGCAAGCTCAATCCATATCTCGCCCGAATATCTCTGTGAACGACAAGTTCTAGCTATCATGTCGAGAATTTTCTACGGATCCTCCGCTGCATCTGTGCTGGTAAAAACTGGAGGCTTCAGCCTCGAGAACTCCTATAAGGATACGAAGATAATCTTGGTAACAACAGAAACAGCTGCCTGTCAGCAGGTACAATCACAGTTTTCGCAATAGGAGGGACATCATCGGCTCTCGGAGCTCGGCTAACCACCACTAACAATCCAATCATCTGTCACACGTCCTGAATACTCGACTCCAGCCTAGCTATTCGTCCTGGAGAAAGCGGATCACTCTATCCCTGAGGGGTAGGCGTATCGCCCTGATCGGTCCTCGTCTCAAACGAGCCTACTCTACTCTCATCTCTGGCGGCAGCCCTCTGGCCCTCGTAGTCTCCGGCGGCATAGTGGCTGGAACAAGAAACATGATCGATAGGAACATTGCGATCGAATCAAAGGATTTCCGGAGTCAAGGAAGGAAATACAAGCAAATATATATCCTAAGGTCACTTAGGCGGAGTACCGTATCGTAAGTATGCCACGGAACATACACATGCTACGCCACCCTGCTTAAGTCACCTACTCCATTTACCAAGGGTCATCCTACACTCAGAAAGGTAAAAACTATCGCTCTGATACCAACTTTGTCACGACCCGAAGGTACGGAATGTGACTGACACTTAAATTACGAAACGTCTAAAGGCGTAACGTAATCTAAGTAACCCAAAACCCTGAAATCTAAACCAAATAAAGAAATAGAGTGAAGGAAGACTTATTTAAAGAAAGCGATTTTTACAAAACAAGTCGCATTAAACATTTTTAAAAACATCGAAATTTACCGAAAATTTCGGCAGAGTCTCCTTTGTAAATACTGGCCCCCCAAACGGGTACAACACATGAAAATACATATAATTCATAAATAAAGGCATCCCCAAGCGGGGGCTAGCTCTTCACCAAAGACGGAATCACGTCCACATGCAATATGTATATCAAAAGCACGAAAATAAACATCTGAAAGCAAGAAATAAGAAACACTACGTCGGCTCTGTAGGGTGTTTTTCGTCACCCCATTGAGATGGGAATACGCGCGCGCTTGTCAGGCGCACTACAGATTCCCCCGGCCTAGGGTAGGCCGGGGTTTAATGATTGTGGGGATCCGAATCTCCGGCAGCCGCGGACTAAGCTGCCGTTAATTACCCCTCGCCTTTGGGGCGAGGGAACCTCCGATTGACGGGTTAAACTGGTCATGCTAACTCAATGTGCAGTGTACGTGTGTTGTGTTTTGAAAGCGGGGTTTTGGATATATCGGGAGCCACGCAGAGTTTTTACGGGGGTCCCGCTACCCGGATAGCGGGCTGGGGGTCAAGGGGGCTAGCAGCCCCCTTGCGGGGTGCGGGGCAGCGCCCCGGCCCAAAAAATTTTGAGGAGGACAGTATTGTGGACTATGTGTGTGTATAAATTTGTATACATATGTATATATGTATTTATGTACACAAAAAGAGGGGGAAAAGGCATCCAAGGGATGCGCAGGTGCGCAAGCGCGCGCGCCACGTGTCGGCCCGCGGGCGACTTGCGCACTTGCGCAGTTGCGCAAGCGCGCGCGCCACGTGTCGGCACGATGATGACTTGCGCACTTGCGCAGTTGCGCAAGCGCGCGCGCCACGTGTCGGCACGCTGGCGCCTTGCGCAACTGCGCAGGTGCTCAAGCGCGCGCGCCACGTGTCGGCACGCGGGCGACTTGCGCACTTGCGCAGTTGCGCAAGCGCGCGCGCCACGTGTCGGCACGCGGGCGCCTTGCGCACACAGCAGGCTTTTAGCCTAAAAAGATTTCTCTGAAGAGAAATCAAAGAGGAGTTAGACTCCTGAGTGTGTTTTTCTTCCTTTTTTTTTTTTTTTGAGGGTTTAGTGAAAGATGTTCTTCTTCTTCCTCCTCTGTTAGCTGGATCTTGAAGATCAAGAGATGTGGGATTTCAAAATCTTTTCTTTTTGAGATCTGATGGAAGATCTGAGTTCCCCTTGATGGGTTTTGTGGTGAAAAACTAATTTGTTTTACAAAAATGAGAGTAGAACTCTTGATTTAATTCAAAAGAAAGAAGAAGGTTTTGGAACCTTGAAGAAGGAAGAAAGAGCTCAGCTCTAGAAATTTCTGGAGAGAGAAAAAGTTGTTGGGATATTTCCATTATCTTTGCCTTTATAGGCCACACACTTTACACATAGCCCCTTGGGCTTCACAAAATGGCATTTTGCCTATTTCATAGCTCATGTGCCATTTCTTTTTGCACATAAGCCATGGGCTTTACAAAAATTTGGCTTTTATGCCCATTTTCTTACATTTATCCATAAAATAAAATAAAAGAAAATGCAACAAAATTATTTATTACAAAATTTTTATCTTGGCATGGGGGGAGGCCGGCCGCTTCATGTTCGGGCTCGACCCGGGCATGGGCCCACTGGGTCTGGGCTTGGGCCCACTTAGCTTGGGGTTGACTTGGATTTTGACTTGGTCAACCGGGGTGTAAATTTTTACCCCAACAAATTGCCCCCCATCAATAAATGCACACCACATATGTGGGTCGTGTGCATGAAATTGATGGATCTTCTTTCACGTGGAGGCGACTTTATCTGGTTCCCGCTTTGTAGGAATCCTGCGCTGCCCTTTTTGCGACTTGGACGGTCGGTGCTGCCCTTTTTGCGACGTGGACGGTCGATGCTGCCATTTTTGCGACTTGGACGGTCGATGCTGCCCTTTTAGCGACTTGGACGGTCGTTGCTGCCCTTTTAGCGACGTGGACGGTCGGTGCTGCCCTTTTTGCGACTTGGACGGTCGATGCTGCCCTTTTACCGACTTGGACGGTCGGTGCTGCCCTTTTTGCGACTTGGACGGTCGGTGCTGCCCTTTTAGCGACTTGGACGGTCGATGCTGCCATTTTTGCGACTTGGACGGTCGATGCTGCCCTTTTAGCGACTTGGACGGTCGTTGCTGCCCTTTTAGCGACGTGGACGGTCGGTGCTGCCCTTTTTGCGACTTGGACGGTCGATGCTGCCCTTTTAGCGACTTGGACGGTCGGTGCTGCCCTTTTAGCGACTTGGACGGTCGATGCTGCCCTTTTAGCGACTTGGACGGTCGTTGCTGCCCTTTTAGCGACTTGGACGGTCGTTGCTGCCCTTTTCACGACTTGGACGGTCGGTGCTGCCCTTTTAGCGACTTGGACGGTCGATTCTGCCCTTTTTGCGACTTGGACGGTCGGTGCTTGATTTGACTTGCTCTGCTTCTTGCAGTGTCAGGGGTAGACTTGACTTGCTCCGCTTCTTGCGGTGTTGAGATTGGATTCTGACTTGCTCCGCTTTCTGCGGTGTCGGAGTGGAAGTTGACTTGTTGATTTTGATTTGGGTTGACATCAGCATCGCTATACTGGAATATGGTACCAGGAGCGAATCATCATCTGTCATGGGGAGGATTTTGGGATTTTTTGGTTTTTGTTTGGCATCTGCATTGCTGCACTGGAATAATGCCAGGAGCAACTCATCATTTGCCCCGAGAGGATTTGGGAGAAATTGGGATTGTTTTACGCCCGTGGATTGTATACGGTTTTGCAGGATGTATGATCCAGACCGTAGGGCCGGAAAAATTTCGGGATTTCGTCGGCGTCTGCATCGCTGTACTGGAATATGGTACCAGGAGCAACTCATCATTCGCCGTTGGGGTAAGGGATTTGGAATTTGGTTGGCGTCTGCATCGCTGCACTGGAATATGGTACCAGGAGCGACTCATCATTCGCCATTTGGGGATTGGGGAGCGATGGCTTAGGAGACAGGTTTAGATCCCAATCGCCTAAGACTTTTCAATTTTATGGGCCGTGAGGGTCCCATAAAAACATTTTCTCCCTACGGGTCGTAAGGATCCCACAGGTGTATTTTCTCCTTAGGAGTCGTGAGCACTCCTAAGTGTGTTTTTCCTTTATGAGTCGTAAGGATCCCACAAAGGTTTGTTCTCCTCATATATCGTGAGGACACATGAGTGGGTCTTATCAATGGAGCATCATTCCCAAAGCGGAGACCGGCCGCATAACTGGTGATTACGGTGGGGCATGGGTATGATGAGAATTATTTGAGCCCGTGGATTGTATACGATGGTCAATTTGGGGACCCACCGTAGGGCCGGAGAATTTTGAGAAATTGGATTTTGGTTGGCGTCTGCATCGCTACACTGGAATATGGTACCAGGAGCGACTCATCATTCGCAGTTTGGGGACTTGGAATTTGGATCTTGTTTGGCATCAGTATTGCTGCACTGGAATAATGCCAGGAGCAACTCATCATTTGCCTCGGGAGGACTTGGGATTTGGGTTTTTGGTCGGCATCAGCACCGCTAACACTGAAGCGAAATGCCAGGAGCGGATCATCATTTGCCGTTGCCCGTTGGGGAACGATGGCTTAGGAGACAGGTTTGGGTCCCTATCACCTAAGGCTTTTCAATTTTATGGGCCATGAGGGTCCCATAAAAGCATTTTCTCCCTACGAGTCGTAAGGATCCCGCAGGTGTATTTTCTCCTTAGGAATCGTGAGGATTCCTAAGTGTGTTGCTCTTTTGTGAGTCGTAAGGATCTCACGCAGGGGTTTTCTCCTCACAAGGTCGAGAGGACTTTGCGAGTGTATTTCATCTCTTTTCACGAGTTTGCGCCCTTTCGGGTTTTCACAGACTCGCCGGTAGTCCTGCTGTTTTTACTCACGGAGCCCTTTCGGGTTTTTCATCCGTGCCCGTTTTGCTTGTGGACATACCGTTTATTTCTTCTTCTTCGTTTTTTCTTTTTCTTTCTTTTTCTTTTTTTTGCCGCTGGTGGGACTTTAAAAGTAGTCTCACCGGCAGAATTTGGGAGAAATAGGGGTTATTTACGCCCGTGGATTGTATACGGTTTTGCAGGTGTCTGATCCAGACCGTAGGGCTGATGTGCTCAATTCGCCTGCGACTTGGAGCATTCATGTGTAGTATTTCTTGAGATATCGTCCATTGATGGGTGGCATGGGCCTTTCTCCCTCGGCACTTATTAGTTGGTAGGATCCTCCGTCGAACACTTTCTCGATGACGTATGGTCCTTCCCAGTTCGGCTCGAATTTTCCCTTGGCATGTCGATTGGGGATGATCAGTCTTTTGAGGACCAGCACCAATTCACCTTTCTTGAAAGCGCGGAGACGGGTTATCTTGTCATAGGCCCGTGACATTTGGGCTCGGTACAGCTCCAGATTTTGCTGCACCGCGAGCCTCTTTTCTTCGAGGGCATCGAGTTCTTCAAGTCGAAGGAGCACGTTTTCCTCTTCTGTCAACTCATGCTGAACGGCCATTCTTAAGCTTGGAACTTCGACTTCGAGGGGGAGGACCGTCTCCACTCCGAAGAGCAATGAGTATGGAGTGGACTGAGTTGGAGTACGGTGCGTGGTACGATATGCCCACAATGCCTCGTGAAGCTTGAGATTCCAGTCTCTCTTGTTGGCTGAAGCATTTTTCCTCAGGAGCTTGCATAGAGTCTTATTGAAGGCTTCGGCTACCCCATTGGCTCTTGGATTATAGATGGAGGAATACCTCCAGTCTATCTTGTGCTGAGTAGCGAATCTTGAGACATTGAAGCTCTTGAAAGAAGGCCCGTTGTCAGAAATGATTCTTCTTGATGTACCGAAGCGGTATAGAATATTATGCTGGAAGAATGTCAGAATATCCTTTGTCTTGACTTCTTTTAGCGGGACAGCTTCAGCCCACCTGGAGAAGTAGTCTGTCGCGGCCAGTATGAACCGGTGGCCTTTAGATGACGGAGGATCAATTGGGCCAACAATGTCGGTGCCCCAAACTTCGAAGGGCCACGACGCCACTGTAGGATGCAATGGGTTGGGATGCTTGTGAATAAAATCACCGTGAATTTGGCAGATATAACATTTCTTTGCATGCTCTCCGCAATCCCGTATCATGGTGGGCCAGTAATACCCAAGCCGTTTAATTTGAAGTCGCATCTTGGGGCCAGATTGGTGAGCACCGCAAACTCCCGAGTGGACATCTTTCATGACCTTTTGGGCTTCGGCCGACGACAGGCACCTGAGCCAGAGTTGGTCATATGACCTGCGGTATAATGTGTCATTTACAAACACGTATCGGAGGGCTCTTTTCTTCAGCTGAATCCTTGCAGATTTTTCTTCGGGCAGCTTGTCGTATCGGAGATACTCTATGAAGGGTTCTCTCCAATCGGGATCGTCTTGGATGATCGAAGCTTCTTCCGCAGGACTGCTCTTCTGTTCCGCGCTTTCCTCTTCTCGTAGAGAGACTGGAGGTAGAATTTGCCGGCTCCTGACTGTGATCAGAATTTCGTCCATTTCAGGATCAGCCAGTTCCTTGGCCAAGCGAGCGAGTACATCAGCCTTTCCGTTCAACGCTTTAGGGACTCTCGTTAGTTCAATATGAGTGAACCGTTTCATGAGTTCCACCACTCGACCTCTGTACCGAGCTAACTCGGGTTTGTATATCTTATAGTCGCCGCTTACTTGGTTGACGACGAGCTGGGAGTCACCGTAAACTCGTAGCCGACGGATTTCCATTTCTATGGCGAGCTCCAAACCAGCTATCAGAGCTTCATACTCAGCTTCATTGTTTGTCCGAGGCTCGGTGAGAGCAAAAGAACGCCGTAGGGTTCCTATTGATGGTGTGATGAACACCAATCCTATCCCTGCTTTTATCTCCGGGACGCTTGATTTACTGGAGGTTCTTAACGATGAGGCCCCATCGAAGTAGAGCTCCCAACATGGCTCGTCATTCTCGAGATGCAGCACTTGTTCGTCGGGTAACTCACAATTTAGTGGCGACCCTTCTGGTATGGGATGAGCAGCGAGAAAGTCTGCAAGAGCTTGCCCTTTTACTGCTTTCTGAAGAGTGTAAACTATGTCAAACTCAAGTAGCATGACAGCCCATCTTGCCATTCTGCCGGCTAGGCTTGCTTTGGTCATCAAGTGTTTGAGCGGGTCGACCTTGGAGATCAGCATAACCCGATGAGCGAGCAGATAGTGTCTCAGCTTCTTCACAGCAAATATCAGAGCCAGGCATTGCTTTTCGATTGGGGAGTAGTTGTGTTCCGCCCCGACTAGAGTTCGACTGAGGTAGTAGAGGGCATTTTCTTTTCCTTCCTCATTATTCTGGGCAAGGAGCGCACCGAGTGACTCGTCCAGCGCGGCAGTGTAGAGAATCAGCGGTTTATTCGGAATGGGAGCGGCCAGCACTGGAGGGTGCAACAAGTATTGTTTAATGCTTTCGAACGCTGCTCGACATTCGGCATCCCAGATAAAAGGAGCTCCTTTCTTCATGAGCTTTGAGAAGGGCCTACATCTCCCTGAAAGATTTGAGATAAACCTCCGTATATAAGCAAGCTTGCCTTGAAAAGATCTTAGCTGCGTCAGACTCTTCGGAGGGGGCATCTCCACGATAGCCTTTATCTTTGATGGGTCAACTTCGATCCCTCGATGTCGGACTATGAAGCCCAGGAATTTTCCTGATGACACGCCAAAAGCGCACTTCAGAGGATTCATCTTCAGATCGTATTCCCTCAGTCTGGTGAGAACGGTCCTGAGATCTTGGATATGACCGGCCTTGGCTTTAGTATTGATGACCAGATCATCAACATAGCATTCAACGACTTTATGGATTAGGTCATCAAAGATATTAGTCATCGCCCTTTGATATGTAGCACCTGCGTTCTTCAGTCCGAATGGCATTACCTTGTAGCAATATATTCCGATCGGGGTTCGAAATGCTGTGTGCTTCTCATCCTCAGGCGACATCTTGATCTGATTATATCCAGACGAGCCGTCCATAAAGGTGAACAGTTCGTAATTTGAGGTGTCATCGACCATCATTTCCATGACCGGTAGCGGGAAGTCGTCTTTAGGGCATGCCTTATTGAGGTCCCTGAAATCGACACAAACTCGGATCTGCCCATTTTTCTTCTTCACTGGGACTATGCATGCGATCCAGTCTGCATATTTCTCTTCCCTGATGAAGCCGGCATCAATGAGTTTCTTGGTTTCCTCGATGACCTTTTCTTCCAACTCCCTTCTCATTCTTCGAGGAGCTTGTTTGACTGGCTTAGCATCAGGAGATATAGCCAGCTTATGCACGGCTACCTCAGGGGAAAGGCCAGGCATTTCTTTGTACGTCCACGCGAAGCAGTCGACGAACTCACGCAGCAGGGCAATTATCTGCTCTTTCATTTCCTCCGACAAGAGTGAGCTGATGTAGGTCGGCCTTGGATTATCGGGCGTTCCTAAGTCAATCTCGGTTAGCTCATCAAAGGTTGCTTGTCCTCCATCTTCGAGCTCTTGAGGAGCTTCTTCTGGCTCGGCTATCTCGTCATCATCATTTGATCTTTCGCTGGTCTCACCAACATGGATCATGTAGCACGCTTTGGAATAAGGTTGAATGTAGCCTATGCCCCGTCTATCTGGAATTCGTCCATCGATGAGTGCTCGGACCTGGGGCGGATACCATAGCCCTTCGTAAAACTTTGCTTCGGACTCCGTTTGATATAACCGGCATCCGCACTTCTTAAAGTATTCCCGCATCTCGGGCGCATAGTATCTGGGATTGAGGACGGCTCTTAAGCCTCTCTCATAGGGAAGGCACGCGACAGAAAGATCGTCCGGGTGCACAACGGGGTTTGACCTGTAAAACAGGATGCCCTTCTGTCCATTTTTCCTCCCGGGCACGTAGAAAGTTTTCAGCTGGTCCACGGTAGAGACTGATAATGCGTCGAGCTCTTTGCACATCTGTTCCGGCACCCTTGTGATGGCCAGGGACCCTTCTGCGACTTCGAGGGTCTCTCATAGTTTCGCTTGCTGCACGGGGGGCCGATCTGCACAGCTGTTGCACGGCAGGTCCTCTTCTTCTGACTCTTCAGTGTCACTGCCAAGATGAGGGCGGACTTTGCTGCTAGATGGGCCTTCAATAACAGATTCGTCCGTATCGCTGCCGAAACGTGGGCGAGTTTTATGGAAGGACGGGCTTCCAGCGTCGGACTCATCAGTGTCGCTGCCGAAATGCGGGCGCACTTGGGTATTTTTGCTTTTGAAAGTGACAGCCGGCGCAGATTTGCTCTTGTGTCTTGGGGCCGGTCTATCCTCAGTCAGTTGTGGCTTAGCATTTTGGTGGTTCATAAAGTACCGAGAATCTTCATATCGGACTTCATGCACACCGAACGGGTGGATGTCTCCGTCAATGCGTCTTTCTTCGCCATTTTTAGTATACTTCATGCATTGATGGAGAGTTGACGGAATGATGCTGTAATCGTGGAGCCACGGCCGCCCTAAGAGAATCTTATAAGACGTGTCGGCGTCGATCACGTATATCTTAGCTTCAGTTTGCAGATCCCCGAATTTGATTGGCAGAGCTATGGACCCCAGAACTTGCTGACAATTTTGGTTGAAGCCTTGAATGACAATCCTTTCCCTTGACAGGTGTCGGACGTCCATTGACAAACTCTTCAGAGTTCGCAAGTTCATGATGTTCACTGAGGACCCCGGATCAATCAATATGCGATTAATTCGATCTCCGTCGCTGTACCCGGTCACGTAAAGCGGCCGATTATGCTCAGCCGTTCCCAGTAGCAAGTCTTCATCCTTAAATGTGACTGCGGCGGCATACGAAGCATGCTGGGCTTCTTTCATGTTAATTTCCGCAAAGTGAGCCTGATACCGCTCGGGGTTTTGCAGAGCGTGGATGAGAACATCTCTAAGCTCCTTAGATAGGACCAAGGCGTCGTAGATGCTCAGGAGAGACGGAAGCTTCCGGAGATGCGCCAAGACATTATAGTCCACCGAGGAAGGACTTATGTTTTCATCAGCCGGTTCTCTGCCATCTTCTTCATTAGCGACTTGTTTTTCCTTCCCTTTTGGGGCGTTGCCCTGATTTTGCGGTAGAGCCCTGCCGCTTCTGAGCTGGATTTGATTGGCCTTTGTGGTGAGCTCCTCGTCCTCTTCCGGAAAATAGAGATCATCCTCAGAGTCGCTGCCAAGATGGATGGCGTAGTAGGTCACTACTGGAATTTCTTCATTGGAGTCTTCTTCTAACTCCTCCAGAATTTCGGCCGCTTGTACAGGGAAGAACTCCTTCAATTGAATCAATGTTCTTTTCTTTTGCTCATATTCTTCGAGGGAATCGATATACTTTTGAATGGTCGATCTCCCTGCAGACTCTTTTTCGCGCCGAGCTGCACTTTTCTTCTTCTTGAGCTTCTTGGATTTTGAGCCTGATGGAGCCGCATAGGCAGCTGGACTGGTAGGCTTCTTCTGTCCTTCCCATTCCATCCTGGGCTCTTTCTGAAATAGCTTTAGCATCTTCTTCGTCTTATTAGATATGTGCGTACTCCACGGAGGCCGCGATGAGTCAGTTTCGTTTGTCAGGGCAGCGGGTTCGGCTGTCTGCTCCCAGAAGGCTTCAGCTTCCGTCTGTATAAAGTTGGCGGTTGCAACTTGATTGTTCACCAACACGCTTTTGGACAGCTCGATCTCTCCAGCCTTGTACTGCTTCTCGACCCAGTCCTTGAAGATATAGCAATCCTCGATCGCATGGCTCACTACTCGGTGGTACGGGCAATACAGGGGATTGTCGGTCATTTTTGCTTCTTGGGGTCTTTTCGACTCCGGCAGTTGTAGGCCATTGTTCAAGGCATCTTTAAATATCTTGCGGACCTTGTCCCTTCTGAAAGAGTAAACCTTGTTCTTTTTCTCCTCTAGGGAAGGCCCATCTCCTCCCAGCAATGGCTTTCGAGACCGGTTGGTTTTGGATTCGCCCGCCCTTCGCTTTTCTTCATTGTCGGAGGCATTGAAGACATTGGTACTGCTGGAACTCCCGCTTCTACGGTTGTCGTCCCGCTTGCTTTTCCAGGTTTTGTCTCTCTGAGAGTCTGGCGGGGACTCTTGCTTCGAGCGTTCCAGCATTTGGACTTTCTTGGTTAGCTCCTGAAACGTCTTGAGGCCCGCTGTACACAAGAAGGGGACCATCCAATTGCTGAGGTTCCCAATGAGAAGGCTGACGGACTGGTCCTGCTCCAGCGGCGGTTCGCACTTGACCGTGAGATTACGCCATCGGGTGATAAAGTCAGTGTTGCTTTCATTCTTCCCCGGCTTGGTCCTCACAAGGTCGGCAATGGAGATTTTATCACTGACGCTCATGAATCTTTGCCGGAACAGAGACTCCATTTGGGCAAAGGTAATGACGGACCCGTCTGGTATGCTCGAGTACCAGTCGAAGGCGACGCCGGTCAGGCTATTGACAAACTGACGAAGAAGGAGCGCGTCGTTGCCCCCAGTATTTCCGCACGATGCTTTGAAGTGGGCGACGTGCTGATTTGCATTCCCCGTTCCATCAAATCTTCCGAACTTAGGAATAACATAGCCGCTTGGGAACTCAATCAGATCGTACTGCGCGGGATATGGCCGCCCGCTACTGCCGATTTCTTTCTGAGCTTCAGCTTCGGCCACCAATGTTTTAACCTTGCTGGTGACCAAATCCATTATCCGATCCTGTGTTAGCGGGATAGTATTATCTGGGGCCAAGGCATCCCCAGAAGCGGAGTGTGGACGGCTCTCATGTGGCTCGACCAGTCTTGGACCCGAAGGAACAGGCATTGGCTGCCTCGGATTGTCATCACCCGGCTGATTAGTAGCGGCTTGTGCTTGATTGGGAGGCGCTCGAGCAATTTGAGCCGTAAGCTGCATCACCACGTTCGTTAAGTCGTCAATCTTCGAATAGAGCTTGGCCATCTCTTTATCTTTGCTCCTGAGCTGTTTTCGAAGCTCTTGAAGCAGCTCTTGCTCCGCAGTCCTGGGGCGGAAAGTCGGCTCTTCCTCGCTGTCCGAGCTTGACTCTGTGTGGACCGAGGGGTCTTTCTGCCTATCATCCTCATCGAGAGGGTTTTCTTCATCCAGCGGGGGCGGCTGTTCTTGAGCGGCGGCGACCACATTCAGGCTAGATTGGGCTTGGGATGTGGTGGCCCCATCCTTGCTTTTGCTGTGAAGGTTGTCACTGGGGCGTCCGCCCGCCATATAGACCGTATGGATGATGTATCCGGCCGTCTTTTTATCATTGGAAGCTGATTTCACGGATCGCTGTCTTGACCCCCTTGCTTTGGTAGCTGGTAATCGATTGAAGATGGCTGGCCTACCCAGGTTCTTGAATGGTGATGGCGCTTCTTTTCTGGATTTGCCCCGCTGCTTTCGTGCGGCACAGAGCGCTTGATAGACTCTTGATGAGACAGTGTCATACTTCTTCCGTTGGGGCCGGGACACGTCTCTTTGTGGCACTGTTCGGACCGCTGTCTTCTTGATTCTGGCGGTCATGGCATTTTTCTGAACCCACTTCAGAGGCTCGAAGGAATTGCTGATTCTTACGTCTGACTCAGCCGTCGTCGCTGGGCAACCCTGCACTTGGAACTTCACACGATTCCATTTGGCCGAAGCCTTGGCCCTCTTGTTGGCTCGATACCTGAGCCGCTTCTGCCTTAACTTTTCTGTTCTAAGCACCTGGCAGACTTCGACTTTTTGGGAAGATGCCGCAGACCGGTTGATGGAGGGCCTTGGAGATACGCCCGATTGTGCATTTGTTAGAGTCATCGCCTGAGCTCGTCCGCGACATTTGATGTTTCCTTTCGCATCGGAAGTCTTGCCCCCAGCTAGAGCGCCAGGGAGTCGTTCAGATAGCGTCTTGAATTTCGGTTGTGGTGCCTTGGCGATCACGACATTCGGCCTCTTTCCTCTTGAGACCGGCTTGGCCACCTGTTCCGCCGGGATCTCCGCCAGATGAGCGCTTCCGGCAGGGTAGATGATGACGGAGCCGAACTGACGGGGCGGTTCCTCCCACTGTCGACTGAGGCTTGCGGGGAGAACCACACGAGCGTTGATCTTGACCACGTACAGAATCGGGGTCGCATTGGAAGTTGAATTCGTCTGGGGAGACATTGTCGTCGAAGGTTGATTGCTTGAAAATCTGCATTAAAACGCATTATTTTTAGTATAAATACAGGTATGTATATTGATTGAGTTCGCATGAACGTTTAACCCGAAATATGGGAGGAGAGATTGGTCCCACCGGGCGTGCCAGAATCTGTAGGGTGTTTTTCGTCACCCCATTGAGATGGGAATACGCGCGCGCTTGTCAGGCGCACTACAGATTCCCCCGGCCTAGAATAGGCCGGGGTTTAATGATTGTGGGGATCCGAATCTCCGGCAGCCCGGACTAAGCTGCCGTTAATTACCCCTCGCCTTTGGGGCGAGGGAACCTCCGATTGACGGGTTAAACTGGTCATGCGAACTCAATGTGCAGTGTACGTGTGTTGTGTTTTGAAAGGGGGGTTTTGGATATATCGGGAGCCACGCAGAGTTTTTACGGGGGTCCCGCTACCCGGATAGCGGGCTGGGGGTCAAGGGGGCTAGCAGCCCCCTTGCGGGGTGCGGGGCAGCGCCCCGGCCCAAAAAATTTTGAGGAGGACAGTATTGTGGACTATGTGTGTGTATAAATTTGTATACATATGTATATATGTATTTATGTACACAAAAAGAGAGGGAAAAGGCATCCAAGGGATGCGCAGGTGCGCAAGCGCGCGCGCCACGTGTCGGCCCGCGGGCGACTTGCGCACTTGCGCAGTTGCTCAAGCGCGCGCGCCACGTGTCGGCACGATGGCGACTTGCGCACTTGCGCAGTTGCGCAAGCGCGCGCGCCACGTGTCGGCACGCTGGCGCCTTGCGCAACTGCGCAGGTGCGCAAGCGCGCGCGCCACGTGTCGGCACGCGGGCGACTTGCGCACTTGCGCAGTTGCGCAAGCGCGCGCGCCACGTGTCGGCACGCGGGCGCCTTGCGCACACAGCAGGCTTTTAGCCTAAAAAGATTTCTCTGAAGAGAAATCAAAGAGGAGTTAGACTCCTGAGTGTGTTTTTCTTCCTTTTTTTTTTTTTTTTTTTTGAGGGTTTAGTGAAAGATGTTCTTCTTCTTCCTCCTCTGTTAGCTGGATCTTGAAGATCAAGAGATGTGGGATTTCAAAATCTTTTCTTTTTGAGATCTGATGGAAGATCTGAGTTCCCCTTGATGGGTTTTGTGGTGAAAAACTAATTTGTTTTACAAAAATGAGAGTAGAACTCTTGATTTAATTCAAAAGAAAGAAGAAGGTTTTGGAACCTTGAATAAGGAAGAAAGAGCTCAGCTCTAGAAATTTCTGGAGAGAGAAAAAGTTGTTGGGATATTTCCATTATCTTTGCCTTTATAGGCCACACACTTTACACATAGCCCCTTGGGCTTCACAAAATGGCATTTTGCCTATTTCATGGCTCATGTGCCATTTCTTTTTGCACATAAGCCATGGGCTTTACAAAAATTTGGCTTTTATGCCCATTTTCTTACATTTATCCATAAAATAAAATAAAAG
Organism: Agapanthus africanus; assembly: GCA_030015575.1. Taxonomy (NCBI): domain Eukaryota; kingdom Viridiplantae; phylum Streptophyta; class Magnoliopsida; order Asparagales; family Amaryllidaceae; genus Agapanthus; species Agapanthus africanus. Next base: position 865,925,413 of record JASDDO010000024.1, on the reverse strand, counting down.
AAAATGCAACAAAATCATTTATTACAAAATTTTTATCTTGGCATGGGGGGAGGCCGGCCGCTTCATGTTCGGGCTCGACCCGGGCATGGGCCCACTGGGTCTGGGCTTGGGCCCACTTGGCTTGGGGTTGACTTGGATTTTGACTTGGTCAACCGGGGTGTAAATTTTTACCCCAACAGGCTCAAGTGAGCATCGACACCAAAAGCACAAATACAAGTCTTATAAGTCTCACCGTCTAGTCCAATATACAAGGGTAGATGGAGTATACTAGATACAAATAAAATACACGGTGGGAGCAAAAGAAAATCCTCCAAAACCCACCTATGGGCAAGCTGCAAGCCGAAGCAAACGAAGCGGAACAGAAAGTACACCCGCCGCTACCGTGTTGACGGGTCAGACCTACAAAATACTGTAGAATAACGGGGGTGAGTTGCCAATTCGTGAGAAGTAAGTAACATCTAATAAAGCTATCGTAAGCATGCACGCAAATGCGTCACAACCTACGCATATACCGATATGATGCGATGCACTAGTATGTATGCAACATGAATGCATAATCAACATGAAACCTGAGTATGATTGGTATGAGAAAATCTTTATTTTCATCTTAGAAAAACTCCTGTGAAATAACTGAAGTAATATCAATGAAATCAATAGAAATATGTGTCAAGCATCGACACAAAATATGTATATCTTAATGTCTCAATATCTCATATCTACGTATCTCAAATCTCAATATCTCAATATTTCTATATTTCAAATCTTAATATCTCAATATCTCGGGCTCCGGCAGTCCGGATCGGCCCATATCATCAAATCACACGACTACGGTCCGTATCCTCCGGATATCCGCCGCGTCAAAAATAACCGGTAGGTAGTGCTCCCCTGGCGGGCTCAACACCATCATCTGCGATCTTCTTACCCCGAGGTACCATATCGGACCCACCATGTACCCGCAGACGGTGCATCCCCCTCTTCGAATCGGGTATATGATACTGCTCAAGAACCGAGAAAACTCATGATGGACGCCACACACATCATATCATGAAAAAAACGCAAATTTCTGTTTTAAAATGATAATAGGTTTTTAAAATTCTTGCAGTTTCCCCAAAAATCCAGAAATCCCATCAATACAGAAATCCTCAAGAAGAATCACAATACATGAACATGTAGGAAAATGATAATGTCTACGATATCCATAACATGAAATGCGATTTATGACAAGAAAACTATATATGAATGATGATGAAATGCAATAAATATACGACTAGCAATCCTTCGTATCGATCTTGATGAACTGGAAAATACAATTATCAGTTTAAGTATCATGTATGATGCAAATGTTTTGATGCTGGTCTAGCAAGTTTAAAGTGTTCGTGGCATAGCAATTACCAAAGGCGTATGTGTTCACGTGTATAGTGCACGTGCAGCATGAACCAATGGTAATAGTGCAAGTGTCCTATGAGATGACACCGCATATTTACATATATATGAGATGGTGCGATGCAATGAGATGTTTAACTGGGTAGCTACGCATATAAAGAGGCAAGTACTACAAATAATCCTAAACTATGGGGCGCATCGTGTCATCAAGACGATCCCCTCATAGATATGTACATCTACTCACCGGGACATCTCGCTAATCTGATCCGATTTCCGCCTTGTCTCTTCCGCGCCACATCCGACGCCTCTGCACCCGATCCTAGAATTGCACACAAGCAATTAAAAGGATAAATATATGATAGTCGCGGATACAAACGGTACAACGCAACCAACGCGCGTTAATTAGATGCGCACACACTTGGTGCACAAAACGCGTCGCGACAACGCCACAAACCATAACTAGGGTCACTATACGTGAAAATCCCCAAACCTAAAACCCACTCGCACCAATCGCGCATTCATAACACACTAATTACATTAGGAATTGGGTTGTATATCATCAAAACCTTAACTTTATTTAAATCGATTTATTTCAAAAAAACCTAGTAAGCATCAATTTCCATTTTAGTTCAAATCTTGGTGTTTTAACAAAACTAGTGGCCACAATAATTACCTAACAACCTAATTAAGCCACACAATTTCTAACTATATTTTAATCTCACCCATTTTAGATTAATCAAAAATTCTACTTTGCAAAAATTATATAATTTGGAAAAATTTATAGTAACAATTTACAATTTAGCAACTAGACTAGATTTTGCATGGCCTAACATGCTAAACTACCCATCACAACCATAATCAAATGATCAAAACCTTAACTTGATTCAAACCATTTTCTTTAAATTTCAAACTTGCGATTAAAACCCTAATTAAACACCGCAATTAAATAAATTGAAGTAATTAACTAACAAATTAACCATATAGCTAGGATTTATGCCTCACAATTTTGTAGATCCAACTAGCAACTTGACCTCCCAAAAAGGCTTCTTGCTCCAAGATCCTTGGTAGATTAGGCCAAGAAGAAATGGTAAAGATTAACTATAATTTTAGTGAGAGTTTGAAAGGATTTTTGGTGGGAAAATGAGAGCATTTTTTTGATAAAATGAAGTGGAGAAAGTGGGGAAGGGAACTGCAGGAAGCTCGGCTGAAATGAGGGTAAGAAAGAGGAAATGAGGTATGTGTTTTGGTCAAGTCAAAGAAAGCCCATTCCTTATTTAACTTCAAACCCTTTTTATTCCTTTCAATTTTATTTCTATTCTCTTAATTTCTATTCTCTTAATTTTTGAAGTGGGGGAAAAAAATTGAGGAATGTGAGGGGGCAGCCATAATCTCAGCCAGTGAGATAAGGAAAAGGAGAGAGAGAGAATTGTATAGAAACATCCCCAATTTTCTCATATTAATCCTTTTTTTAATTAATTCATTTTATTTTATTTTGTAGCAAATCCTAGATTTTTCTAGAACCACTTAGACAATTAAAGAACAACAAAATATATTACAAACTAGCTATTAGTAGTCATGGTTCACTAATGTATACTTAACCCATTCTAATTTGTAATTTACACTAATTAAATGTATAAATGAAAGCTTAAAATAATTAATTATAGAAATTTTTTAAGTAAACTAAAATTTTTATAAGTGACTAAATAAATACCAATTACTAGCAATTACATAGTTAACATAGGCGTATTTAATTCTATGTTGAAAAATAATTATAGTTAAGTTTTACGGAAAATATGATTTATATTACCGGTTAACGGAAATTTCACCTAAATAATTTATTTATTTTTAAAACGTTACAACTCATAAGTGGGAATTCCCCAGATCACGACACATAGCAGATGACGTGTCGCCCACTAGATTCCTGGGGCCTATGGAGCTAAAATAGGTATGATGCATTGGGGATATTCCTCGGCGCCTAGCCTCTGAGGTTGCACCCCACCTTTTGGAGGCCTCCCCTGAGTATGTTCTTTCTTCGCCTAACTACCAACCATTACCCATCTCCGAGCAATCATACTCAGCTCCCTAGCTCATCTCCATGCTATCCTATATCTGAGGTTCTTCAGCTTCCTTGCTTGTCTCCGAGCTATCCTATAGCTGAGATTTCTCAGCGTCCCTATTTGGTCTGGAGTCAGGGCATGAGCGCCCCCATAACGTCTCTATGTATCTCGCCACGACGAGATTTTCGCCGCTCCACGTCCCACATCCCACGCTAGCGTGTCTCGCCATTAATGAGCGTATCCCACCATCAACGCGAACGTAACGCGGGGTATAACGGACGGCGAGAATCTCGCATCGGCTCGCTCCAATTCGACCCCTATATAAACCCCTCCTCTAGACGATTCAAGTAATTCGAACTCATTCTAATACGCCGCTACTCTGTTCATCTATTTCTCGGTACTTACTTGATCGTCGGAGGGTCTTACGGTGGTTTCCCATCCTGGGACTTCCTTTGCAGGTAGCTCAGCGTCAACGACAATCCATTGAGATCCACGCGCTTAATCTTCCACAACAAATCTAGCCGTTGAGCCCCGCTGGCCGCAAGATCGACGGAGGACAACATCCGAGGGAGATTCCGACCTCCATCACTCTTGGAATGCTCTGTTTGTTTATAGCTGTTTTCAATAGCTCGTAAGCATTTAGGAGAGGGGTGTGAACCCTTAGACTGTAAGTGAGAAGATTTGAACCCGAACCTCCCATCTGGTGAGGAATGTTTTTGCCGATCGAACTAAGACTCTTTGGCGTTTGTTTACAGCTTGGCTCTTTTGACATTTTCTCCTTCTCTTTCCTTTCGGTTTCGTGCCATAAAGCTCTCAATTCTATTCAAAACCAAATCAGTTAATTTTACTTCTTCTTCATCATCATTTCACCACAAGACGTGAAAGTGTGTTTAATCATGTTACACTACACAAGGGTTTAACTATATGATAAGGTTGGTGTTGGATGATTTTAGCTTGTACCTAAGTTGACGGGTTTATACCAAAAATCCCAAAAGTTTATTGTAAATATTTGGGTTCAACGAACCGTACTTATTAAGTCCAAATCCGACCAGTATATTTATTTAGGTTCATATATTGTATCCAAGCCCATCTATAAAAAATTGTAGCCTAACCCAAATTTACCTGGCCGATCTATTTGGACCCGATTGGATTCAAACTAACCGGCATCTTGCCCCAAAGCTAATTTAAAGGGAAAAATACTAAAAGAGAAAAAAGATCAAAGTGAGAGGAAGAAAAAACAACTGTCTATTTGTTTCTACATTTTCTGTTCATCTATAATTCAGACACGGCAATAACTGTAACTTCGAAATGCAAGGTACTTTTTACAAAAAAATACCAAACGAAAAGTAAAACAGAAGTCGTCGTCGAATACGCAAATCCTCTCACTTTCTCACTCCACAGTCCACAGACTCTCTCTCCTCTTTCGATCGCCGGCGAAATGGCGATCTTCTCCTCGCTGCCAAATCTCCGTCGATCTCTCTCCTCCTCTCTCCTCCGCAGGCTGACACAGCAGCACGAGGCGGCGACGAGTTGGCGGCGATTCACGACCTGCGAGGGTTCGAGGCCCTCTATCATCCACAAGCGGAGCCTTGATATCCTCCACAATCCATGGTTCAATAAGGTTCGAGCTCTATGATCTAAATTAACCTAAAGTTTGTAACTTTTTGATGATTGGGTGTTGAAAGTTGGCGTTTTGGTTTGATTTCGGGGGGATTAATTAGGGCACAGCGTTCTCGATGACGGAGAGGGATCGGTTGGATCTGCGTGGGCTTCTGCCTCCTAATGTGATGTCTCCTCAACAGCAGATCGATCGTTTTAGTAAGATTTTGCGTCATCCATTTAAATTCAATTTGAGAAATTTAGCTTAATCTTGGTGATTGAATGCAACAGTTCAATTTGATACTTGTATGCGGTGACCGATTAATTACAACTCATAATAGGAGGCGACCAATTGTTAAATTGCATAAAACATTTTGTTGCTATAATGGGTTGCACACTTAATCCCCTCCTGAACTTCAGAATAAGCACTTATACCGCTTGCATTCCAATGTTGCGAGCCGCAGTATTCCAATTTGGCCCCTTTACTATTCCTCTCGCAATCCTAAACATCCCATCTTCTGTGAGTAATGATTATTTGTGCAATTTCATAAAACAATAATTATTTTTTTGAATGAGAAGATAGGATTTTAGTTGTGAATTAGTGAATTTGCGTGAGTTTTCAAGGAATTTGTAGGATTTGGTTGAGAATTTATCTTTCTTTCATTTTCCTTATTCTGTTGGTTTGGATGCAACTTTTAGACACACTTTGGATGTTATGATAGATCATAGAACCGCACGTGTCATATAAACTAATTCCTCTGCATGTCCCATCTTTTAACCATAACCCAAAATGTTTGATTTTTTTATAGTTATGGAAAGAATCGAGGATTCTTGGTTAGTTGGCAATTTTATTTTGTTCTTATAAGAAACCGTGACTGTAGGGTAACAGGTATATGGTTTCTGTCAGAAGGAACAAATTCCTGATCCCTTACAGTCAGAGGAGCCATAAGTGATTAACTTTTTCACAATTAGGAACAATACACCTCATCATTTTTGGTCATAAACCGTGTCTTCATCAATAATTTTGATACTTGCACATTTTAGTAACATGAATCTTCAGTATTCTTCTCCTCAATAAGTCTTGCACTATGCTACCATAAACCGCTAAATTAGCGAATAGTGATTTGAAACGATCGTTCCCAATTTGAGAACCCTAGTGTTTTGGAATGGAAGAATGGAACGGAAGAATCACCGTTCCGATCAAAACTTAAAGTTAATTGGGGCAGATATTCAGGTTTTTGTTAGATTATACTTAAGAATCTTATTTTTTTAGCCAAAAAAATTGAATTATACATATGTATATTATACACAAATACACACATACATACAAACAATTCAAATACACTTTTTTTAAAGGTACATTTTCCATCCCATATAAGCATATGGAAGAAGACTACCCTTGTCGTACCGTGTTTCGCAACAAGCGGTCTTCCACGTTCCCGTTTTCGTTTTGCGTACCGAAACGTTCCGGGTAACATCGGTCTTGCATCAGTCACCATTCTATAATGCACATATATTCATCCTCACCCACTCCAGCTCTACCTTCATCCTTGCACTCACACACACACACAAAAAAAAAAGAAAAAGAAAAAGAAAAAAGAATGGCATAGTCGCCAATCCTATTCTCACCAACAGATGACGCCCATGTAGTTTCATCATCATGTTCTTGTCTGTTGGAAAGGATCTTGCAAGAGTGAGTGCTACTGTCTAGTAAAGTAAATGCCTTAGTTTCGTATCTTTATCTTTGCCTCTCTGCATATCATCGCAACCTTTGTCATCTTTTTCTCCTTTTCAAATTTTACACCCTTTTCCAATCTTTTTCTCCCCCGTTCCTTTTTTGTTTGATAGCCAAAATTGCTTCTTCAGGTGGTTTGATGATAGTATGAAATCAATAGGTATTAGGTCTTTAGATATAGCTTGTGTCCAGTCTCATATTCTACAGATGACTATATTCTTCATTTGTATTGTGTATTAACTTGCAAAATTTGCATGGACAGTGGTTGACTTGAAACGACTAGAATTAAATGCAAGAGATGGACCATCAGACACCAAGGCATTGGCAAAGTGGCGCATTCTTAACAGGTTGCATGACAGGAATGAGACGATGTACTACAAGGTAAATTGTTTGTTTTTCTTTCATGCTTCAATTTACTAATTTTATGTTAAGCATATTATGAATCACTTGACATTTTAAGCTGGTGAAGTCAAGGTTTCTAATATCATATATTGGGATCATATTGGATAGGTGTTTTTTTCCGGATAATGGATCGGACGTATACCAGGAATATGAGTCTATATGGAACAGTCATACCGGATGCTTGTAGCGGAGAGTTCTATGTACATATCAGCATATTAGATTTCTATATACATATCATAGATGTCATGTGAACTCATCTTAGGCAAAATTTTACAATGTAATCTGTTGAAATGCCCTCCCTTTATGCACATAAGGATTTTGGCATCCTATGTCAACTATCAATGATGTCATTCTGTGCATGAGAGACATTGTTTATAAAACTTGTGTAAAATGTAGCTCTTGTTCAAGAATGAGCTTAAAATTTCATTGTACAAATTCATGCATCAGAGAATTTCAGTAATTAACATATTTTGATTTATGATATATGTTGATCCAAACATATTTAGCTCTTATATGTTATTCTCTATAACCAGTGTGAGCGGATGTTTCTTCTTTTATAGTTATTGATTTTTCTTGCTTTTCCTTGAACATTTTTCAGGTTCTAACTGATAACATTGAAGAGTATGCACCTATAGTATATACTCCCACTGTTGGCCTTGTCTGCCAAAACTATAGTGGACTATTCCGAAGACCCAGAGGAATGTACTTTAGCGCAGCTGACCGCGGTGAAATGATGTCGATGGTATACAACTGGCCCGCTGATCAGGTAGCTGATGTCTGGAAGAATCCAATAAATAAGATGTATAGTATGAACTTACGAGAAAAATTGTTTTTTTTTGGGTGAATTTTCCTGTGCTTTAAGCTTTCTTTCTTTCACATTACCTTTTTAAAAAAAATTACAATTCCTAATACATTATGGTCAATGCAAAAACATACCATATTTGATGATACAAAAAATAAATTTGGTATCTTTTCAGATTAGATAGGTTATTAATTAAGGAAAGCTTTGTCAAATTAGAACATAATTCCTAAGCTAGAATTTACGTTGAAAGCTTTCCTTTTCTCTCATATTTCATTCTGTAGATTTCTACCATTAAAAAGCATGTGGAAATCATTGATAAATAAAATCAAACAACCGGAAATTGGTATATGATTCAGGGTAAACTGCACAAAACAACTCTGATGTTTACCCTGTATAGCACCATAACCCTTCAAGATATTTATTAACGCAAATCCTATCAAGCTATATTATATAAAGTTATAATGTCATTTAATAGTGTCTCTTCGAGTAATCCATGCCATAAAAAGTGGTTATTTAAATTATCTTTTTAATAATTGCTTTGGTTGTAATCTAAGTGTTTTCTAAGGTTTTTTCCAGGATGTTTACGTTAATAAGCCTCTTGGGAGATTTTAATACCTTTCCTGTCCCCATCCCTGCAACATAGAACTACTTAATGCCTTATACATGATAAGACAATGAAATCCAAATATGGACTGCATCATCATTCCAATGGTTGAAAGTTTAGAAACCTTATCAGATCAGATGCCCGTTTGGTTGGGCCAATAATAGCTTCGAGATTGGTTGGACTACAATCATGATTTGAACATTGCTTGCCCATTCGGTTAAACTAATATAGCTAGCAGTTGACTTTTATCCCAAGGCTTTGTTTGGATACACTACAGATTTGATCAATTCTAGGTAATGGTATGTTTGGATGGGTTTTATTACTAAATCTCTAGGACTAATAGCCCTCAAAATGACATATTCCTTTGGTTTGGAAAAATTAGGTTACACCTAATATTTTTCAGCATGGGGTTCCTTTCTATTTATAGTTACACACACACACACATCCCCCTCCCTCCCACTCTCGTTTTAAAATTTAAATGCATTAAATGAAGATACTGTCCCAAACTAGTTAAACATGCATTCGAGATGGAAAGTCTCTAGGACATTATCTTTTAATATGTATGTGCATTTCAGTATGTTCTCGTCTCAAAAGAATTCCTATGAATTCCAATACTAAGTTTCCAAACATGGCCTAACAATTTCTCACTTGATAGGTACACCTAGTATATGGTACTACACCTCTAGACAATACCTTTTAATATGGGAATGCAGTGTTGAATTCTCTTGGATGTTCTGTGCATTTGTAGTCGATGATAACCATTTTTATCCAAAATTTTCATCTGAAGGGTGGTGACTTTGCAATATCATGCAACACTTCCCTTCGATTAGTTTGTTGGAAAGTGTTTATTTCCTGTCTATTCAATAAAAGCTTCATGCATATCATCACGTTGACCATTCATCACTGAGAATTAATGATTGTTCGACATTGTATTATTGCCTGGTATTAAACTATTAATCTCCCTTCTGCTCTGTTTTTCATCCAGAGTCCTGAACCTAGCTATCATCTCCTTTTAGCAGTAACTGATTAATAAAGTTCCACCTCATCCTCTTGTGTCCATCTCATTATGCTGATCTCACTCTGGAGTTTGATTTAATTGTTTAGTTTAGTCCATGAGGTATGTAGTAACTGACATTCTACCAGCTACTCACAACTTACAGTTGTTTCTTTACCCTTTATATAAATTTGCTTAGAAATACCTATCCTTCAAGTCTTGTCATGTTATGTTTTTTTTTTATTATAAAAGCATCCATGCATATTTCCCATTGTAGCCCTTTTGAGACGAGGGGTACCCCAACCTCACTAAAAAAAAGGGGTGAGATGATGGATGCTCCTAGTCTCTTCCTTATTACTGCTCTGCCATCGTTGAAGGCACACAAACATTAGTATGAGTATATAGTTTGTTTGATTACCTTACACAATACTGAGTTACTCTTTACTCTTTTCTCCTGTGCTTAACTGCTTATCCTTGTTACTAGCTTCTAGATACATGGAGGCCGCATATTCATTCATTACCCCTCTTCTGAATCGCTAGTCCATTTACACTTTACATCTTGTTCACACATAAAATTTGTTGACTCTCAGGGGGCCTATTATCCTCCTAACTATTTACCAGAACAAACTGTGGAATGTTGTCTTTTGTCATTTGTGCGTACAAGATAATTGTTCTTTTCCACACCCTTTAATTTGTCATTATTGGTTTAATTATTTTACATTCCAACCATCCTTGCTGGTTAAGCGACCATTTCCATTGCTACTTGTCAACTTGTTGTTTCTATAGTCTCTGTGCATCTCTCGTGTCCTGATGAATGTCTGCTGTCCATTTAAGTCTTTCTTCCTCCATTTCACTTCTCTGAACCTTGACATCTTGCTTGTTTCCCTTACTATATCTTCGAGCATTGTTTTGATTCATAATGCGAACTGAGCACCTTGATCACTCCATTGTAGTTCTCCTTTTATTTTTTGGTACTGTTTGAGTGTTTTTTTGGCACTAGCCCGTAAGCCCTAACCTATGCACACAACACACACCACACACAAGCACACAACACACGCACCCAGGGGACCACGAATTTGCCCCGAAAGCGTTGCTTTGTGGCCACTTCTCCTCTTGGGGTTCCTGGGGTTCGAACTCCGCACTCTCCCCAAGAGGGGAAGTACCCATACCAACTGAGCTACTGCTCATTGGTATGCTGTATTGTTTGAGTTTGGTTCTTTATTTTGTTCAGACACGAAAATGTTATTTGCGGTGACAAAATAATGTGCAGCAAAGGAGATAACATACTATCCTCCATAGGGTTGCAATGAGTTGGTTTGAGACCGATATATTTCAAAACTGTATCCAATTGGAACTTATCGGTCCTTTGCATCCCAACCTGGCCCACAAAACCAAGTTGCTTGAACATTCCAGTAAACTCAGCAATAATATCAACTAAGGTAGGTGGGATGAAATATGGGTTGTGACACATTGATTTATCAATTAAAAAGTAAATGAATTGGCCTTTTGGGGAGAGGGTGATGAAACTTAATCTGGCATTTCAGTCGACTATATTAAATACTTCTTTTTTAACCAATAACCTCACAAAAACATAGGCAACGTCAAAACTGATTCATCAATTAATACACTGGTTATGATCCAAATCCATTTACAATCAATCCCAACTCATTAACTTCAGTTTTACTGCGGGAGGTGTAGACGATGAGATGAAGTGATGGCCAGGTTGGGATTGCCATCCTTAATCTTCTTCACTACTTTGTGTTGTTGTCATTGCATCATGGCATCGTCTAAGATTGCTCCTGTTAAAATGGGGTCAGATATGGAGCACATCATGAATTTTTAAAGGGTTCTTGAAAATAATTGACTTTTATATGTTGCAACCTCAATTGTCTATAAAATTGATGCCAAATTCTTGTAGGCGGCTTTGATCAAGTAAAGCCATATTATGACGTTAGTTGGACTATCAATTCGTTTTTTGGTCATCTTTCCAAAGGGAGATCCTTTAAATAATCCTGAAGTGATAAAGTTTAGACGATAAGGTTAGACTAGAAGATTTGCTATATTCCATTTTAAAGGAATAAGAGGATGTTAGTCACAAGTCATTTGCAAATCAAATGAAGTTTAGACGATAAGGTTAGACTAGAAGATTTGCTATATTCCATTTTTAAGGAATAAGAGGATGTTAGTCACAAGTCATTTGCAAATGAAATGACAAGAATTTGATAGAATTTGAAATATAATGTTAGTCATATGTCATTTGAAACTATCATTTCGCAATAGAGTGTTACTCGTAGATTATGATCAAAATCCTAGAATTTGATCTTTAAAATTCTTCTTCTAAATTTATAATAGAAATATGAACAAAACTTTGATTCTTAAATTCATCGGTATCCCTTGATTTTTAAAATTCTCAAGACATTCAGCTCACCACCGCTCACATTCGACAACGGATAAATTTGTCATGGGCCGCCGCCGGCTGTCCGGCCGCCGGCGAACGCCACCTAACATTCCGCCGGAGGCCGCCGCCTGCCCTCCCGTCCGCCGCCGAACGACCGCCGAAGACCGCCGTCCGGTCGTCCGACCTCCATCGGTGATCGGCCGCCCGACCGTCCGTCGGCGACCGCCGCTGCGACCGACCGAAAACCGGCGATCCACCACCGGCGACCACCGCTCGAATATTCGTTGGTGATCAACCGCAGGAGACTTTCGTACGAAGGTCCGCCGGTGATCGACCGCCGCCCGACTGCCTCCGTGACCCACCACCGGCAACCGTCGCTCAATCTATCGCCGATGACCGATCGCCGACCAACCGTCCGCCGGCGACAACCAACCATTGGCGATATCCGCAACTGGTAAACTGCTGATAGATTGCCGGTGACAGACCAAAAACCAACTTCTTGAGATCAGTGGCATGAACGATTGCTGGCGACCAAACACTGACCGACCGCCGCCATTACCATCTGCCAACGATCGCCGCCCGATTGTCCGCCAACGACAACCAACCATTGGCGATATCCGCAACTGATAAACCGCCGATAGACTGCCGACGGCCGACAAAAACCAACAACCGGCGACCGGTGGCAAGACTGACCGCCGGCGACCAGACACCGACCAAACGCTGCAGCCGATCGGCCTCGATGGCGACTCTCTTACTGTCATCAATTGTTATTGAGTCTTTATTCACTAATTATAATATTGTTGATTTCAAATTCTTCATAGATTTAGAAATCAAATGACTAGCAATTTGAAATGAGAGCAAATTACTTCAAATGACTCATCATTTGATTTTGAAATAGGGTACTCTTAAATGATTTGGGACTAACACCCCCTAAGAGAAGCCGAAAAGCCAAATTTCATGACAGCCCTTTCTTCTTCATGAATCTCTCTAAAATTTGTCTCTTTGTCAGCAATTTAAGGCTATATTATTCTTCTGTTTTGTGTTTGTTTTTTAATATTCTAACCGATGGTTACTGATGCAAGAAATTTCATATTGCAGGTTGATATGATCGTTGTGACAGATGGAAGTAGAATACTAGGTTTAGGTGACCTTGGGGTTCAGGGTATTGGCATTGCTATAGGAAAGCTTGATTTATATGTTGCTGCTGCTGGAATGAATCCTCAAAGGGTAACCCCATCATTCCCTTATGAACTTTAGTTTCAATTCCATAAACTCACACTTCTCAGGATACACATTCTTTCATTTCACATAAACTATTTTCTTCACCACTCCCTTATATTGTCGGAAACATTCCCTTTTCTTCATTTTTATGAGAACCACCTCCCATTTAAAGTTTACTCTGTTAATAATGCAGTTTTCTAACTCACTGGGAGCTAGTGCTGCATGTCGGGACATACTCTAGTGTGACAAGGCAAGATTTCATACTGGTGGAGGGAACACAGCCTTAGTTTGTGCCCTGAATTTAAGATGATATCTGGAAGCCTAACAAAGAAACTATAATTTAATTTTACAGGTCCGGGTGTGTGTATATTAAATTTCTGAGTGATAAGAGGGGAAAAAAGGAAAACTCATGTATAGTATGGTTCAAGATGGGTCTAGTCTAGTGTATGTAACACGAATTCTATGGAGAGCAAACTTTTAGATATCGGAACCTCTGGTTAGTTTATAATCATTGATCAACGTGAATCTTCTCCACAACTTTGAATCTTTAGATGAGCTGCTCAATTTTAGGATATATTTCCCCTTCTTTTATACCTATTGATACCGACATTTCTTCTATTGTTTTCTTTCCTCCGTAAAAGAGACTACACTCCCTGATGAATAAACTGCCTTTCAGCCTCTCAATGCTATATCCATGAGCAGTATATATGCTTTTGTTAGATCTCCCTTTTTTTTTCTAACTCACATAGCAATAACTCATCTGCATAGAATCATTGGCATTATAGGAGAGGAGAGTGGTTGAAGAAGGCACATCTTCGCTGGGGATGAGGATGACCCTGAAGTAGTGAATCAAATATCGATAAAATCAGGCGATATCGAGCGTGTTACGATAAAATCGATGTGTTTTTGCTGATATATCCGCCGATATGGTGTATCGGCCTATATATTGGCCGTATATGATGTATCAAACACCTATTGTATATGATTTTGATATCCGATGATATTCGATATTTAAAACCTTGCCCTGAACTGCAAAGAGAATAGAATTGGAATTAGTAATTGACGTTTGGAATGGGTTGGCAAGAGAATATGGGGTGTTGGATGTGATGTTAGATGGATCTTACATAAGATGGTAGAAGAGAGGGGTAGGTATTTTGAAAGTCACAGACGGAGAGTGGAATTTGGGTGGTGAAGAAAGTCAGTTACCTTTTTGCAGATGAGTACCATTAATGAGAGTCCTGAGAGATTGTTCGTCTATTTTATGGGTTTCTTTCTTCTTCTTTTTGGTGGCAGCGGTTGAAGGTGGAATGTAAGGACATAGACGGTGTTAACCTGTAGATTAGAGTTACAATATATTCCTATATTCTTGCCGTGTTGGGAGCATAAAGGGTCACCTAAAGCTGTATGATTATTGGATTACACAAGTCAGGGCCAATTTTCATCTAGATTTAACTGTAGGATTTCACAGCACACAATCGTATAGGATAAGATGCACGTAAAATCAGAATATTCCAATTGGTGATTATATTCAATGTTATTTAGAAGGCTTGCAATAACTTGGAGGAAGATTTGGTTTTTCATTTGATGTGTATTTAAAAACTACTTCAAGGATATTATTCTACTCGAAAGAAAGTTCTATTTGTTTTTATTTTCATGCCTATTGTCAAGTAACCTTTTCGCCTACAGTATTAAGTTAGTAGTTTGTGGACCAACAATGTGCATCATGAAATCTTGACATTCTCCTTCGTATGGTGTTTTGAGGCATCCAGAAAGGTCTTGAAACTACAGTTTCTTGGAACAACTAAAATATAATTAAATCAACAAGTGTATTTTAAGCATCCAAAGAAGGCTCTACATTGACCTGCACTCTAGTTTCATCGATAAACTCTTCCTATTATCCGTTCTTTTGTTTTGTTAAATTTATTTACATATTATGCCCTATGCTTTCATATCTTTATTTGCTTTAGACATTCTCGATTGAGCTATTCGTTTACCTTTTTTTTTAAAAGTTGCTCTATTCGTGTAACTTAAGGCATGTGAAAGAGTTGCTTTCATAAATTGCTTAATGAGAATCATACTAAAAAACTTCAGATAGAATTTAATAGTCTAATCCATGGTGGGGACTTTGGGAACTTAGCAACAGTGAGTGATGATTTAATGAAAATGAAAAGGGAAGAGTTGCAGGACCAAGAATATGTATCGAGTTTGGAACTAACCAGGAGATATTTGTTTATTGTGGCTAAGTTATATAACAAAGTAGTTATATCTGTGAGAACCGGGTTAAGTATAAACTGAGGTGCCAATATATTGGATTCAAAAGGCAGACTTTGTTCTTACTAGTCTCCTCAACTTTTTGTTAAGCCCACTTTAGGGTATTAGCACATTAATATTTTTAAGGGATAAGCTATAGATAGGGCCTGTTAGAATCGCTGGTTTATAAAGTGTATTCCTCTTAGGCCGTATCAAAATAGTAGAAGATCAATTTGATAAATCTCAAGCCATAAAACAGTGGCTTGGATGTTGGTAAGATTATTCTTCATGAATAACCCCTTGATTCACTTGAATTCACCTGAATGCTTTACCATTCTGTATCCCTTATCCCTGTAACCTGACAACTTGATTGGCAAACCAAAAGTACTGGCCAATTATCTTGGAAATAGCTGGTTCAACACTAACTACCCTTAAATTGTGACATTATTGTTGGATACATGGTTTAATTATTAGTCGCTGCTTTTAGTTAACAGATAATGTAAACAAGACTTGCTTACAAACAATTGTTAAGGTTCCTATAGTATTTTGTTTTTTGCTTGCAGGTTCTTCCTGTAATGATTGATGTTGGAACCAACAATGAGAAGCTTCTCAAAGACCCACTTTGTAAGCTTCTTTTGTATATTGGGGGAGGAAATTCCTTGCTTGTGTGAAAATGTATACTAAATAGCTGCACCTCTGCACAAATTTAAACTTCCTCTCTGGTAGTGCATTAATAAATGGCAAGTTAGGCTGGTTGATTAAGTGGATGACAAACATAAGCAGAAGAAGTAAAGGAAAAAAGGGAAACAAAAAAAAGAAAACTTGAAAATATAGGGGGGGAAATGGAATTTTGAATTTAAAATGAAAATCCTATAGTGAATAAGAAAAGATAGAATAGAAGAAAAGACAGTAAGAAAGATGGAGGGAAAATGGGAAAAATATCAAGGACAAAGGAAGAATAAAGAAGGAAAGGAAAAAAAAGGAAAGACAAAAAAAAACAGCGCAGATAAGGATGAAGAAGAAAGAAAAAAGGAATGGAGTAGGTAGAAGAAAAGTTTTTAAAAAAAAAACTTTTTAATGTTGTTGAGCAAAGTCAGGTGGAGGCTTTAGTGATATGGGGTAGAATTTCTTTGTTCTTTCATTTTCCTTTATTGGCTTGTTGTCAAACGAGAGCAAGGACTAGTTGAGCCTTTTTCCTATCTTTCATTTCTGACCACAGCCTACCATTGGGGCCTTTGCATTCTTATAGAAACACATATAAATGTATGTTTGAAACAATTGCTCATGCTGCGTTGGGCTTTTGACTGAGAGCTTAGATCATATAAGTACTGGTAATGGTGGCAAAACCCAAATGAGAAACAATAATGGATTTGGGTATGGCTATGACATTTGTTAATCTTTCATATGGAAAACTGACTTAAAGCCATAGAGATACTGGTGAATGAAACAAAAAGTGGGCCATATATGCGCATTTCTCATATTTTGGTGCATGGTCACCGTTAGAGTTAATAAGTCTGCAAACATCGTCTTTTAGTAGGGTCTGTATATTTTTTGGGTCAAAAAACTGACTTTTTCCCCTATGTTCTTTCAACTGGTAGAATAACTTAATTTTATTTCTTATGTAGATTTAGGACTGCAAGAGCACCGACTTGATGGTGATGATTACATCTCAGTGATTGATGAATTTATGGAAGCTGTTTTTACACGTTGGCCACATGTCATTGTACAGGTAACTGTAGGGGATATACCCAAAATGTTAAATTGAGTTATTATGATGGTAGTTAACCATCATTATTTTGCCGTTTCAGTTTGAAGATTTTCAGAGTAAGTGGGCATTCAAATTGTTGCAGCGTTATAGAAATACATATCGCATGTTTAACGATGATGTGCAGGTAAAAAGTTTGAACTCAATCATTGAATCATGAAAAGTATCTGTTCATCATAACTTTTATAGCAGTATCTATTCTATTTATAATTTAAAAGAACAGGCGATCGTTTTTCTGTAGGAAATAGAAAACTTATGGTCATTTATTCTTTCTTTAACCAAGCAAGGCATAGATTCCCAATCTTATATTTACTTTTGCGTATGTGTATATTGTAGATACATTTTCTAAGCAACATTAGAATATTTATAAGCACAATAGAATATCTACTACTTTTGCATGTGTATCTTGCAAATACATTTTCTAAGTAACTGTAGAATGTCTCATATTTATACGCACCATACAATGCCTACTTTTGCATGTGCATATATCTTTGCAGGTACATACTCTCTGAAGAATGCCTAATATTTGCAAGCACCATAAACCAACTGCTTTTGCATATGTATCTTGCAAATACATTTTCGAAGTAACTGTAATTTTTCTAAGAAATTGTATCCTGATAATTTAGCCAAGATTAATCATATTGTTATATGCAGATTCTTTTGTGCTCAAGTTCTTAATTTCTTTATCAATAGGTTTAATTGCATATAAGAACATTCATCTATATCTCATCCAATGGTTATGACCTCTCGACTAAGTTGTCAATACAAGATACCCTTGGATGAATCTACAGCCATGGCGAATTTAATATTTTACTCCCGGTCATCACTGATATTTAATAAATTAGTTGATGTGTGATAAGTGCTGGGATGTAGGTGGATGAGGTATACATGAAGGGTTTTATATGCATCTACCCTCTCGTGAGTCTTGATATCTTTTTTTAGCGGTTTCCCCAGAAATCTTTTAAAGTCTTAGAGCAGAGACTGAAACTATGTGGCAACTTCTTCATGACTTTGAACTGATAGATCTAGATGGAGGCTTACTTCTTGACTCGTTTCCGTTGCAAAGAGGATTCTTAACCAGCATGAAATTCCTTGGCCCATCTTATATCTTATACCCATGTACTATGAGTGTACACGAGCTTTGATATAAATGGGTTCCATTAATAAGACTCAAGCCTTGTTGAGGTTGTCCCATCTTATATCTTATACCCATGTACCTCTCATTTTT
The DNA here is from genome assembly GCA_030015575.1 of Agapanthus africanus. Lineage (NCBI taxonomy): Eukaryota > Viridiplantae > Streptophyta > Magnoliopsida > Asparagales > Amaryllidaceae > Agapanthus > Agapanthus africanus. Next base: position 865,906,975 of record JASDDO010000024.1, on the reverse strand, counting down.
TGTGCTTGTAGATTCTTAACCAGCATGAAATTCCTTGGCCCATCTTATATCTTATACCCATGTACTATGAGTGTACACGGGCTTTGATATAAATGGGTTCCATTAATAAGACTCAAGCCTTGTTGAGGTTGTCCCATCTTATATCTTATACCCATGCACCTCTCATTTTTTGTGCTTGTAGACCTTCTCTCAGAGGTATTGTTTAGGTCCTGATTAATTTCGGCGCTGATACTATATTAGGTTTATTTATATATTCAAGAATGAGGGGGTGATTATATATTTTATCTATGAGTGTACACGGGCTTTGATATAAGCGGGTTCCATCAATAAGACTCAAACCTTGTTGAGGTCCATCCCATCATATATCTTATACTCATGTACCTCTCATAGTTTTTCCAATGTGGGACAATTTTAATCCACACATCTCATCAACAATTATGTCAACTTCACTAAATCTTTTTTTGGAAATATTTTCTATCGAAAGTAAAAGAATTTAATGTAAATTTAAATTTATTCCTGTTTGACTGACAACCGTGTGCTTCCAGGAGTCCATAAATTAATTTGAATTGGTTTACTGGAACCTACAAAATCTGTTCATAATACCAAGACTCGAGTATGCTATTTAGTGTAGCGGTGATGTAACTTGTTTCACAATGCCTGTATAATTTCCTTTTAGTTTAAGGTGGAATACCTTTTTGTTTTATGCAGGGGACTGCTGGGGTTGCAATAGCTGGTCTTCTAGGGGCCGTTAGGGCACAAGGAAAACCAATGATAGACTTCCCAAAGCAAAAAATTGTTGTTGCCGGTGCAGGGAGGTTCGTTATTTTCTTCTTAGTAAAGGTTATTGGTGTTGCAGGTTTTGTTTTTCTATGATTTTCTGGGTTCTACGATAGAAGAAAAAAGAAAGCCATATTACTTGGTTTTTAATTGCAATAAATTTAACACTTTTAAAAATGACCCGGAGGTAAAATTTATTACTCATCACAGTGCTGGAATTGGTGTTGTCAATGCTGCAAGAAAAACAATGGCAAGAATGTTGGGCAACAACGAAGCTGCATTTGAAAGTGCTAGGAGCCAATTTTGGTTGGTTGATGCTAAGGTTTGTATTCTCTTCCCTATATATTCAAAATTTCAACGGTTGTTTCACTATGAAGGTTAAAAAGAACCAAGCCGAGTCCTATGTACATAGAAATTCTATTACAAGTAGTGGTGAGCTACATTTTTTTTCCTTTGCCGGCCCACTAATCAAGCGGAATGTTATTATCTTATGAGCATGTTAGCCATGTTGTATACCTTTAATTACCTTTAATGAAATCTCATCAAGGAGGTTGAATGGAATAAGGTGAAAACATGCTTAGAGGGCGGGTGGGTGAATAAGGCTATTTGGAAAATTAAAAATCTTTTGCGAAAACTGACGAATTCTACTTGCGGAAAAATACTCTAAATCGAGTATAAGTAGAATATGGAATATTAAAGTCACATATAATTGAAAATACGAAACGGAAAGTAAAATAACACAAGGGTTTGTTCACTAGGGTTCACCACTCCCAGTGGCTATTCCCTGCATGAGATCCACTGCTCAGGAAATCCACTATTCAAGTGACTCTTTACGGATGAAGAAACCCAGATCTTTTACCATGCTCAGATCTTAGAACCTTTTACATTTGCAGGCGGTGAATACCTAGACTTTTTCACTAAGGCCAAAGTCGTCGAAACCTTTTACACTTACAGGCGGTGAATCATGTAGACTTTTTTACTAAGGCTCAAGTCTCAACTTTTTACAAAACAAGCGTGCACTATCCCACACTTGCAAAGGGATTTACAAATAAAAAGTTTCTTTTCAAAATGACTCTCTCTAAATCCTAAAGATCTTAATAAATTAGAACAGTAGATTGCGTAGGAGAATCTTTAAAAAAATATTTGAGGGATAAAAGAATAATTGAAAGGCACGATATTGAATATCATAAAAGATAAATGAGTACCTTTGTAAAGCACCAAAGATTGACTCTAATTAGTCGAAATAGAAACCTCTTTAAGCACAATGATGAAGATCAAGAAAACTCTTTTAAAAGATTATTTCTCAATTGTAATCACGAGAGTTTTCTTTTGAATAGAGAATAGAAGCAAGATAGGATTTAGGAATGAAAGAAGATTTTCAGAAAATTAGTTTTTGAAAAAGTGAAAGTGAAGAGGTATTTATAGGATAGCCAAATCATTCTCAACCACACATTCATAACTATCGTAACCCCCAATAACCGTCATAACTGTCATAATTGTTATTAACTGCCAATAAACAGTTTGTGACCGTTGAAAACGGTTAGAAACAGAAACGGCGTAAAAACCCATTTATTTGAAAAGCCAAACAAAAGGAACTACCAAAAGCCATCACGTGCAGACGTCTGTGGGAGACGCATGTCGTTTTAAAATTTTCTTCACCAGACTGTAGGAGACGTTTAGTACATAATATGTGTTCAGTAGATATCTGATGATTCGTCTCAGAAATATATTCAGTGTTTGATATTTTGGAAATTTGTTTTTCAGACGTTTGTACAAGATGGTTGGTGATTCAAAACTTGGTAGGCAGATGTTTGGTACAGGCGTATGCTTTCTGACACGGATGAATATCTGTTTTGAATGTTTGAGCAGTTTGGATTGGATATATTAGACGTCTCTCAATAAGAGGGGAGACGTCTGTTTGGCCTTTGATGAATGTAGTGAGAGGAAGTAATGGTTAGGATTTGGTATTCTTTAATATTTACGTATGAAATTAGAATCCTACGAAGGGTATAAGACTTTGCAGTCTTGTATGTTAGCAAGTTAAAGCAAATGGAGGATCCTAATTTATATGAGATCAACTCTAACTTTAGACTTTATAAAGACTCCATATTTGGTTTCGATATTTAGCGCGGCCCTTATCTTCACTTCTCTTTGCTCTACATGCTCCTTCACTTGGTCTTCATCAAACACAGTTTCCTGCTATGTGATGTGGTGGATTTTCTCATGTGCTCCAATATAAACATCGTACTTGTCTTGGCTTATCTACTTGTTTATCCGATATAAGCCCATCTTCTAATTTAAGCATCTGAACATTGGTTCACATCTTGTCTTGATTGCTAGATTTTGTTACTGTAGTAAACATTAATCACGTTAGTAGTAACTGAATCATTTTAAGTGTATAGTTTATGTCAAATAATCAAAACTTAGAAAGAGACATTGACCGTGGGGTCAACATAAGGTCTGCATCCTCTTGCTTTCTATGATCAACTTGCAAACCCATGGAGATACTATGTGAACCACTTCCTAGATTTATCCTCCTAGGAGTAGGGTTAACAGAATCTACATGGAATCATGTGGCTTTTAATTGAGAGAAATGTGCCGATCAATGGCCTAGGAGGTAAGTCTCCTATATTGGTCAAAATGTTAACTCTCCAGAACTTTTTAATGATCGGCATCGTTGCCTAAAACATATTTACACTAATTTTTATATAATTTTGGTACTCTTTGGTCGTTGATTTGGCTATTGAAAATGTTCTATACTCGGTAATCCGTTAAATTTGCGACTCTCCGATACAAATGGATGAAGTATCAAAGTCACATAATTTAATATGTCTATACTTTAGAATATGTTGATCAAGATGAATGATGTCACCAATGAGCAATAGCTCGGTTGGTATGACACTTCTTCTCTTGGGAAGAGTGCGGGGTTCGATCCTCAGTAGGGAAATATCCACAATTTAACGATTTCAGAGCAAATTCGTCGGTCCCTAGGTGCATTTGCGCTCTGTGTGTGTGGGGGGGGGGCTAGGCTTGTGAGCCAGTTCAAAAAACCAAATAAAAAAAGGAAGAGAAAAAAGATGAATGTTGTCGATCATTAGAAAAACCGATAGATCTTCGGCTTCTTGACCGACTAGGAGAGAAATTCTCACCTTTGCCATTGACACCACATTTCTCTTTGATTAATTATTATGAAGTTCTGGAACTGTATTTAGTTTCTTTGCTGACCGCAAAGAATTGGGATAAAATGCATTGTTGTGTTGTCTCTGTTATTATCATTGACCAGTTCCTTGGATATGCCATAACATACATTGTTGGCACTGTGTAAACTTTTGGTTTAAGAATAATGCTGGCATACTACTTATTCAGCTGTGTACAGTGCAGCTGTTATGATTCTTCTGAAGTTATATGTTACCCATTTCCACAAAAATTATCAACATTATGTATATTATTATCAAATTTTAGATCCTTAGAGAAGTCTGTTCAATATGATACATCTCCATTTCTATTTTAACTTCCTTTATCCCACATTGCAAATGTACAATTTATCCGACGACTTGAGATGTGAATTAAATGATACCTTCCCCCCTTTATCGAAGTACAGGGTCTGATAACAGAGGAACGCAGAGATATTGACACAGAAGCCGTGCCATTTGCTAGAAAGCTTAAGGAATTGAGCCGGCAAGGATTGAGGGAAGGCGCACCTCTAGTTGAAGTGGTATGCATTTTCTTCTATTATTTCAAAATTATGCTTTTGTAATGCCATGTTTAAAGAGACTTGTCCTTCTCTATTTTCATAATTTGTTTTTGAGTTATTTTATTTTATTTTATGGGTTGCTGTTTTCTAGAAAAAGTAGAATATGTGGGATTTTCAACTGATCCATTCAGCCATAGGCTTTTCAGTTTTATATTCATGTTTTTTAAGGGTCAACTATTTCTTGAAGCTTATGCTTTGCTTAGAACCTAAGTAAAGAGGTGATCACATTCTTAAAGATCATATATTGCGTTATATTGATGGTATAACTAAGTATATGCATCACATATAGGGTTTTCTATAAATTTATATGAGGTCAGTCAGATTATTATAAGTTATCAGCAGAGATATTACAGTTTACTTAGTTTTGGTGGACTTGACTATTTTCATTCTCGAGCCAGACCTATCACCCTCTTTGTCCTTTTATTTTTTAGTTGTTTCATGAGCTGATCAATCATCTGATTCACTTGGCCTCCGATAACAGTAAACGACTTAGATAACCTACATATCTTCATTATTTCATATAAAATTTCGATTCATTTTCTTCAAGCTTTATTCCTAACAGCGGCCACATTTTTTTTCTGAACATCATTATGTTAAGGTGTGTGTCATCAGTATGTTCTTGATCTTGTGGCAGTTTCTGCCTTCCATTTTACCTAAAAATAAAAATATAAAATATAATTTTTTAAAAAAAAATGGGGTTTTACATCCATCTCAGTTGTGGCTATTCTGTGTTAAATTATACCCACTGTTAAAATTATAACTTCATGTTATAACACGCTTCCCTCAACATCCGGTAGCACAAACAAGTGATGCTTTATATACATATGACAATACATGATCTGGATAGCTCCATGTTAGTGCTGTCCTGTCAGAACTGTCACTGTTCTCAATTCTTCTGTTCAATCACCTGAGATTCACAGTGGAAACCATACACAAACACATGCACAAAGACACATTATTAACATAGGTTTTTTTTACATCATTCTTTAGTAAAATGGCATGTCATTTGAAAAACAAAACTTTTCTTATTTTTTTAATGTTTCGAGAAATTATCTATAATTAAAATCATACCGTTTGAGTAAAGACAAGATCTATTGTTACTGGGCCTAAGAATAAATGAAGGAAGACAAGATCTATTGTTACCGGGCCTAAGAATAAAAGAAGGCCATTAATTAAAAACTGATCTCAGTGATCTTCTTTCTAAATTTAATTTTCTTTCCCCATTTTAAGTTGATACAACGATGGACGTTCATACGCTTATAATGGATGCATATAACGATGGAATTTCACATGCTTATGATGAATGTAAAAGGCTGTTTACCTGCTCAAGTTATGTTGAAAGTGTTGTCGTGTAATGTAGAATAGAGATCACATTAACTTAAATAACATTCATGGCTACAAATTCTCTTCTCTTATGCATTACCTTGCATGTATAACATGAATTGAATTTTTTTCATGAATCAGGTTAAGAAAGTAAACCCTGATGTTCTCCTTGGATTATCTGCAGTGGGCGGTCTCTTCTCTAAGGAGGTATGGATAGGCATGCATTGTGTTTGTTCATTAGTTTTACAATAATTAGTAGTCTTTTTTGTCTTTTAAGATTCCTTACTATAAATAAATTGTGCTATTGGTCTTTACTCCATAAGAAAACAATGAATTAGCCCTTAAATAAGGGTACTTTTTAAATATTTTTGTTTTGTATATAGAAAGACAATACATGTTATTTTTGTTGTGTATCTAACATAAAAAAGGTGAACATTAAAATTATTGTACAACTATCATGTATTCAGTATGAAATTTGAAACATTTGTTTATTATTGGATATATAATACTTGTTGAATACTATTAATACAAGGTAACTAAAGACATTGTTTTTATGATGACAAGAATTCAATTATGAGTAAGCAGAATTCAAATATTTATATCCAATGTTCTGCTGTCAGGTGTAGGGTTGCAACCTGATCCGGATATTTTCATTTTCTTAATACGGATACGGATTAGATCCAGTCGGATACGGATACGGATATATATTAAAATATTTTCCGGGATACGGATACGGTTTTGATTGATTTACCTGGATACGAATATCCATATATAGGACTTTGGATATGGATACGGATACGGATATCCGTATACAAATACAAGAAAATATACCATTTTAAATTAATTTTTTTAGTTAATAATGCTTATTTAAAGCATATAGTTTTACTCAATTTTTATTATATGCATATAAGAGGATATTTTGACTTTATTTCATCATTTTTTTTGTTCAAAATATGCAAAATAGGCTAGTAATATACTATATATATTTGTTAACATACTCATTCGTACATATAATATTCATTTGTATGCATATTTGTATCTATCATATATTTTAAATCGTATTAAATTAGTATTTAATGAAATGTATTGATTACATACATATTACCGCACTCCATCCATATTTGTTTTATCTTCAATTTCTGTTGTACCTTTATCTGATTTTTATCCGTATTCATCTCTTTAATACCCGCTTCGTATCCTTATTCGATTCTGTCAAATATGGATATGACTTTCTATTACCAAACTGTATCCATTGGAAAACAAATATGGCTATGGTAATTCTCATATTCGCTCCATATCCGATCCAGATGCAACATTGACTCAGGAGTCACTAACCTTATGTGAGAAATATGCTGCCAGCCATGATAACTTTGTTGCAGGATGCACTTTCAAGATTTCGTTAGACATCTTCAGTCCAAAGGAAATACTTTCACCGAGGATTATAAGGTTTCCATCTTGATTGATAAGCAAATAGCACACAAAGATATGCTTTATGGATCAGCCATAACTTTGTCTTTAATACTGATAACTTTTGATCCATAAAGCATATCCTTGTGTTATCATATGTCTTAGTAATGCACACCACTAGACCCTTCTTTTTTATGTTCATGATTTACACAATCTGTTTGACTTTAGGGAGGTTGTATTGTCTTTCTGTATTAAGCACTGAGGTTATTTATCCACATGTGTATATCCCTGTCTTATTCTATTGTTTATGAATGGTTACCATCTCTTGAGGCTCTTTTCTGAAGTGTGTTCCTTTATCTGGTAAACTTCCAGATATTGCATTTTCTCTGTTTTTATGTTGTTTATATATGTCGTCATTTGTTTGCAAAATTCAGAACTTACTGGACAATGGAAGATTTTAACGTTGGATATGGTTTGTTAAATGTAGGTTTTGGAAGCCCTTAAAGACTCTTCATCTACTAGACCAGCAATCTTTGCCATGTCAAATCCTACAAAAAATGGTACCGGGAACTAAATTACCTTTATCTTTTTATTTGACAACTACTTTCTTTATATCTTATTAATAGCTTGTATTCTTAATTGTAATAGCTGAATGCACACCTGAAGAAGCCTTTTCCATTTTGGGCGAGCATATCATATATGCTAGTGGAAGCCCATTCCATGACGTTGATCTCGGTATGTCTCATTATGTTTTTCCAAGTTACCGATAGCATTTTTGTCCGTAATACCTGGTTACTGTATCTCAGATTTTCAAAAGATACTGCTGACTTCATCCATGCAATTTTACTTTTTTCTAAAAATTGTTTCAAGTTACATTGTATATATGTTGACCACAAGTTTCGTAAAATTGCTTGCTCTATGTTGCTTTTATTGGAGCAAAACCTCATCATTCTTGATCACCAATTAGATTGGCCGCACCTATATGCAACCTAAGCTTCAATTTCCTAATGGAATTATCAGTCAAATTCTTCAGATGCAAATTGTGTAATACATTATCCACAAGAGAATCTACAGTATTAGCTACAAGATTAAAAGTCTAATGTTTTGCACTCTTTTGTGCTTCCCACTACGTATTGAGTACTTGCAGAAGTGCAAGATTATCATTTTGATACATGGTTTTATATGATCCATATGATAGGATGTCCATATATTAATGAGTGGCCTTGATCATGTGTTGCACATTCAATTTATTTGCCTACCTGCAAACTCTAGGATGTCAATCTTTTCCTTGAACCATTGTCGCTTACTAGGAACCCATGCTCTGGATCTTTTGTGGATTGCTCAGGACTGGGTTTTTCCCTAGGTTTTTAGATGAATCTTCCTTGAACAGATAACATGGTCTCTCTTCTTTTAACTCATGATTCAAGACTTCAAACTAGTCTGGTTATCATGATCAAGCATGGCTAAGCAACTGATAATGAAATCAATGCCATCTGAACCTCCAATTACTGGCAGGGGTAGGTTATAATAATCCTAGGGTTTGGAGTCCTGGGTTAGCTCATGTGTGAATCAAGGCCTCTACTTTTACAGCTTCAAAATTTCTTCTCACTTTCATCTCATTATTATAATCTATTCTTTTGCAGGAGATGGTAAGATCGGCCGTTGCAACCAGGGGAACAATATGTATCTTTTTCCTGGGTTAGTTGGACCTCCTTTGTTTTTTGGGCACTGTGTATTTTAGTTCCCATCTCATTGTATGATATTTAAATCGCGCAGAATAGGTCTTGGTACCCTTTTATCTGGTGCACGTGTTATCTCTGATGGCATGCTTCAGGCCGCAGCTGAATGGTACATTTGGTTCAGCCTCAATGTGCTACTGAACCTAAATTGATTTGTTATAAACATTTTCTTTAGAGTTTCTTTTTTACTTGCTACATTATTATCCCTCCAGCCTTGCCGTATATATGAAAGAAGAAGAGGTTCTTCAAGGCATCATATATCCTCCAATATCAAGGTATGTTATGCACTTGACAGCTCTTTTACCAAGTTGAATTTATTCGAAATCCATGTATGATGAGAATCTGGTAAGATAACTGGGCCAGGATCTGAGTCTTCAATTGGACTCTCTTTTTTCTTTTTTCCATTTTTTGCCTTTTCACGATGCAATCATTTGCCATGCTTTAAGTTGATGCAGATCACATATAGAGAGCAACTTCTTGATGCTGAAAAATATCAAAACTCATTATCTCATTGTGAAAAAGCTGTTTAAAATTAACTATTAGTCATAAAGATATTACCAGTTTTCGTTATATAATAATATGTATTTATTCTCCAATCTACCAGACAAATGATGGGGAATTACTGATAAGTTCAACCTTTAAGAGCATGCAACCAAGGCAACAATTGGTCAAAATTTTATGTAACAGTTTAAATAAAATTACTTTCTTAAGTTTTAGTTTAATATTTGATAACATTAAAAGCGGAAAAAATGATGAATGATGTGCTCCAATTGGTTTAATTCAGAGGTAACATATATTATTTAGAATTAGCATATATCATTCAATCTGATGTGAAAATCAATTGTGAACAATATAATAGAGTTGAGACTAGTGAATTAATATCGTTAATATGATATTTATAGATTATATGAATCAGAAAATGGAAAGAGTGATGTATGTAATTGGTACAACTAATACGGTATTAAAAAATTTATGTCACTTCATGCAAAGTATAGAGGTGAGAACAGTCCTTCATTTTTTTTATTTCCAGATGCGATTAAACTACCAAAAACTATCAGTAATGGGTTGCTTCTTCCAAAAGATAAAAACCTTTGTCAATGTTGATTTCGGAGCCTCCAATATTATTATCTATGTATCCATTTTCATGTTGTTTACGTAGTCTGTTCAATTATGCTCAACTGTTTGAGGTTTGCAACCCAAACCCAATCAATAATGTTTTACATTGTTTATCTATTCAGTATTCGGGACATTACAAAAGAGGTGGCTGCAGCTGTAATCCGAGAAGCTGTGGAAGAGGATCTAGCAGAGGGTTACCGTGACATGGATGCTAGGGAGCTCAAAAGGCTTAACAAGGTGGGTATATAATTATATATTTTGGGACATTACATAAAACACCATCGTTTTGTTTTTCCAAAAGAGAATAATGGAGGAAAGAGGCCATAGGAGGGGATTTCCTCCTATGGCGTCGAAAAAATACAGGCTCCACCATTTTTTCCGACGATCGGCATCCATCATCGTCATCGTTATCATCTAAGATGTGCATACACCAAATTTCATATGATACCACCACTTTTTCACCGTTGAATTAGCAATGGTAAAAGTTCTATTGTCGGTAAACCATTAATTTTGCACCAACTAATTCAACGGTGAAAAAATGGTATAATCACATGAAATTTGGTGTATCCACATCTTAGATAATAAAGATGGCATTGATGTATGCCGATCGTCGAAAAAAATCATGGAGAGTGCATTTTTCCGACGCCATAGGAGGAAATTCCCTCCTATGACACCTTTCCTCCATTAACCTCTTTCCAAAATTTCAGTACATCGTTAAACTTCGAATAACTAAAATCATGCTCTGTTCGTATTAAACTCAACACCCTTGTATCGTTAACGGAAATAATCTGTCTTGCCAAACTAAGCAGCACAGATTTGGGTGGCCGGTTGGCAATTTTCCTAAAATTCTGGAATAGTTACATGATTAAAAAAAACTACCAGTTTAGCAAACCTGAACTGAACAAAATAATTTAAGAATGTTACGCATTAGATTGTTGGTGCCTCACTGTCTTAGTCATTGATACATGATTATTACTACATTATACATTTTAGGATGTGCCAATAAGTGTTCTATAAATATCTTCAACGAATTTCGAAAAAAAATCTGGTATGGATACAATCCAATATGTATGTGTCTCCTCGACAAAAAGAAAAAAGAAAATCCATGCAACATAGTTACCAAATTGGCCAACTCATCTCTTCTCTAGAACTATTATCATCAAATGTTTCCAAACCAATTGTCATTAACCCATCACCATCTCTTGCTATGCCATCTACAGTTATTTCCCCTCATCTCTAACCACCAAGTCCTCCACATCCGACTACTTCTACGGCTCTGCCGTATCCTCAACTCAATACCCTTCCAATAATTTCAACTCAAACTCCCATCACTTGTGCTTCCCAATCATCAAATGTTTCTGAACTCTCAACAGCTCTACCACTACCAGCCCATCACCTCTCTTTTGCAATGGCATCTTTCACCAATCCGCCCCCACCTCCAACTACCACCTCCATTGTCTTGTCAATGCAATGATCCAGGTGTATTTTGGGTTTTATAAAGTCACGCTAACTTTTGAAAATGATAGTTCGAAGGCCTTTAAAGTTATTTGTAAAGTTCCATGATGTTCTGTTAAAGACTGGAGAAATTCAATGGTGTTTTAAATAATTTACCCTATGTGATAGTTTTACTACGATACTGTTTCTAGGAGTTGGATAAATCAGATCACTCTTAAGATACATGTTAGAGTATGATAATTTAAAATTCATTCATGTAGATACAGTCTATGTTATCTAAATAGTCTAATGACAGAAAAAAGTCTTAATTTGAAGGAATTCATTATTACGCTAAAAAAAACAAGCAACTGAAAATATCCAGTTTTCATATCGACTTTGTAAGATGTTGATCAGTGCAGAAAAAGTTTTGCACATCATGTGGTTTTTGCATTCTAGATATTTCAAAGAGTGTACTTAAAGTTTACCATTTTGTCTATAAGTTTTGATACCAAATCATAGGGATATTATCTTACTCAATATTTTATGCTTCAGTTATTATTTCTTGCTGACATTTTTTCATCATGTATTGAAGGAGGAAACTTTAGAATATGTGAAGAATAATATGTGGAATCCACTTTATCCTACGTTGGTGTATCAGCAGGAGTAAGCTCCGGTTTTTTTGTATAATAGAGTGAAGATTAATTGTTTCAAGCTGCTATAGGTTGAGCTTGTGCATGTAATTTATAATAATTTTCCCCCAATTGAAACTTTAGAGGTGTTAATAGGGTGTATTATCTTGAATATTGAGGTTTACCGAATCAGTTTTGTTTAAACTACTGTGCTTAAACTGTTATCTTCTATTTTTGGCCGTCAGCACTAAACCTGTGGTGTAGCAATCTCAAATAATTGCATTACATTTGGGATTAAAACACGATAAGATTCTTACTGAGACAATGGTCAAGTGTGAAATGTGCTGATTGGTTAAGTTTGATACATTGATGCCCTTCTTATTAGTGATGTGCGCGTGCGTCCGTGCATGCATGCATGTTGTTTCTCATGAATAATAGGCTATAATAATAGGCCGTAGCCTGATGCAAACAAGTTTCGGACGTCAGTCCTCTTGCTCCAGTACAAATAGGCTACAGAGGCATTCGCATTATTAAATGTGTTGAGCATATGGTTTTACTGGACTGCAGGGGTTGATGCTTATGTTGTTACCTAGAGCTAAAATAGTGATATTATATTCTATTGTGAGCCAAGTGTTTATGCATTCTCTTTCTATTTATTTTGATCAATGTCGATCACCATATGAGATCACACAATCATTTTTTGAGATGAACAGCATAAGAAAACATATATTCAATGCTCGAGTTACCGCAAATGTTTTCTGAAACTGTTCATTATTCCATTAGCTATTGATATTAATTTATACAGTTCTCAAAACATTGGTTCGATAAACAAAAAGTTACACCCATTTATTTATTATTTAATGGCAAATATCTTCTCTTTTATTACCATTCCTAAAAGAATAATACAACATTACAAAATAAGATTACCTTTATGCCCGACGCAGAATCCTTAAATATAAAACCAATTGTCAAGGCTCCAGTCCCAAAAATTAGCAACAAAATAAATAAATAAGATTAAAACGAACATCCTAAGTAACATGGAAACAAATGACATAACACAAGTCGGATTAGCTTATCCATATTTTTCTTAAAGTCTAGTATAAGATTCGTTAGAAAACATTAACCTGAATGTCTAGTATAAGATTCGTTAGGAATTTTCCAATTTTGCATTTTACTTTTCCTTTCTTCGCCATGTATAGTTTTTCCTAGTCTCTGGAAAATTCAAATCCTACTATCTTTACGCTGCTTTGACTTCCCCAAGCCTATGAAAATTTGGAGCATCCACTCATATATACTACAACCGTGACTGGGGACACATAGGGAAAACCTTATAAATATAAGGGTGGGCCGGAAAAAGGTCTCTGCTAAGTTGCTAAGTGTCTGAGTTTCCCGATACATATTTAATGGTTAAGTACCCCATTTATATGGAGAACCCTTGTAGAAGAGGAAAACAGGAGGAAAACAAACCTCAAATATGAATGTGTGCCCCGGCGAAGCCTTTAGAAGCTCGAGTGCCATCAAGTAAGGGTCGGGAAATGGTTTAGCTCTCTCGCATTCGCCCCCAATGACAACAAGTTGAAAGAAGATTTCAAGTCCCATTTTTGAGATCATAAACTCGGCGTTCGGCCTTGGAGCGTTGGTTACGGCCGCGCGTTTCAGACCTTGGTCCAAGATCCATTTACATAGCTTCTCAAGACCATTTACCGGCTTCAATTGATCTTCTGCTAGCCTGTAAACTTCTAGATATCTCAGAATCATTGTAGCTTTTGGGCAAATGTAATTGCAAAATATCTCAGTGGAAAATTGTTAGAATCTGGAACAAAATAAGCATGCATGTGCAGTAAGTTTGCTACCTCCGAAAAGTAGCTTCCTTGTCGTTCATCCATTTCATGGCCTTTTCGCGATCCCAGTCGGGTAAAAGTATCGGGCCAATATCCTCGTTATGTTTTCCAGTTATTTTCTCGACGAAGAATTCTTCGGTTATGGGAACTCCATTATTGTATCCCATCTGTTAACGTTATAATGAGTTTGTTACAAATTGCAGCATATATTGAAAGTTCATAAAAATATATAGTTGACAGGATAACCTCCATAAGCATTTCACGAAAAGGACTATAGTGGATAGGATCGGAGTCGCATATTGTGCCGTCAATGTCAAACAATACAGCTTCGAGTGGAACAAGCCAACATAATGAATTCTTCCTGTCAAAAGTTCGAGACGATCAGTTAGTTTGCTACTATTCGAGTAATCTAATGGTATTCCTGCAAGTTTTTCATTATCTAAAGAGCACTAACTATTTAGGGCCGCACGTGTAATTCTTAAATTCAAGTATGTATGTGATCAACAATCGTTGCATTCATCATTTACGAGTTTTTCAATCTGAGGATTTAGCTGATGATTAGAAAATTTTCTCACTGATATTTCGAAAAGTTAGCCTTCATATATAATTTGCAATCTAATCAGCTTTGTTTCTTTTTTCCTCTGCCGTTACCGAGGGAATTAAAACAGCCACTCCTGCAGACCCCACCCGCAGCCTTTTACCGCCTTTAACCCCAGCGTTGGCTTGGCTTCAGAGTTGAATTCCCTCAATCGTCGTGTGCTTCCTCACTGCATCAAACAATTTCCATTAATGAACCCCTTTGAGGAGGGCCGCCAGGTTGCAGTATGTCCTTTTTGAGCCAAGAGCTAGCGATCTTTCTGCTTAACACCTTTCATTCTTTTGTTATCCACTGTACATGTTGCATCCGCCAATGCATGCGTAAGTTCATGTGTGCATGGATTCCTGTGTGCGCCTTGTGCATGGGTGCGTGTGTAGGGGTGTCTGTGCGTGTGCGCGTGCCTATGTGCATGCACGTGTGCGAAAGATAAATACCGTTCCCACTTTGGCGGGACACACAGCATACCATATTAATTGTTAGTTTAAGGCATGTTTATTTCTCAACTACAAGCCAGTATAGATTACATTAGAAGAATGTACGAGATAAGAAAAACATGGATTAAAAAGTATTGCGTTGCCATGTGTCCCGTCACCGTAGGGAATTCCTACAATATTGACACTGTTTATTCCTTTTAGACTTTTGAAAATAAATGGTGGTTTTAACACCCTTATATTTTATCCTTACGAAACCTGGCAAATTATATAAAGTGCATCGATCTACGACAAATGAAATTGAATATGACCAGAAATTAGATGATCTCATACTTAAGGCTATACATTACGAATAGAAGAAGCAGCAATTAAGGGGGATACTTACAATGCAAACATGAAAATGGGAAGAAGGAAAAAAATAATCAATTCGTTCTCAATGAATTATGGATGAAATGGAGAAGGAAAAACAAGTATAATACCTTTCGATCGACATATTTGGCACGGTTGATCTAAAACTAATGGTGGCTCTAGTGTTTGGGGGAGATGTTGTTGTTCTGCTACTCGAATGATGAGAGGAGAGAAGAGAATGGTGGTGGTGGAAATGGGGAACATGGAGAGAGAGAATGAAGTCGCATGAAAGAATATACATCTGTGTGTGTGTGAGAGAGAATAATGGAGAAAAGATGCCATAGGAGGGAATTTCCTCCTATGGTGTCGAAAATATACACTCTCCATCGTATTTTCCGACGATCGGACTCCATTATTATCATCTAAGATGTGGGTACACCAAATTTCATGTGATTCTACAACTTTTTCACCGTTGATTTAGCAATATAAAAAGTTCTATTGTTGGTAAACCGTTAATTTTGAACCCACTAATTCAACGGTGAAAATGTTGTAGAATCAAATAAAATTTGGTGTACCCATATTTTAGATGATAACGATAGAGATGATGGATGTCGATCGTCGGAAAAAACGATGAAGGTTGTATTTTTTCGACGCCATAGGAGAAAATTCCCTCATATGGCATATTTCCTCCATTTTTCGACGCCATATGAAAATAATGGAGAAAAGATGCCATAGGAGGGAATTTTCTCCTATGGCGTCGAAAACATAAGCCCTCTATCGTGTTTTCCGACGATCGGAATCTATCATCTTCATCGTTATCATCTAAGATGTGGGTACACCAAATTTCATGTGATTCTATAAATTTTTCACCTTTAATTTAGCAATGTAAAAAGTTCTATTGCCGGTAAACCGTTAATTTTGAACCCACTAATTCAACAGTGAAAAAGTTGGAGAATCATATGAAATTTGGCATACCCACATCTTAGATGATAACGATGAAGATGATGAATTACGATCGTCGGAAAGCACGATATAGGATGTATTTTCCCTCCTATGGCCTCTTTCCTCCATTTCTCTCTCTCTATATATACACACACACACACACATAAAATATTAACTTGCTTCATTACTTACTAGTTACAGATGCATTAGGTTAAGATACTTCACTTGGTATTGACGAGTCCCCACAGAGGGGTTTCCTAACTCAGGCGAAATGATGTGGGGTGCATATGGGATACGCGCGTGAGCTCGATTAAATGCGTGTATTTGATATCGTATTTTAAGAGTGCGTTTTCTATTGGTCGGGTCGTATGTGATATGACCGGATTATTAAATCAAGTGTTGATTTGATATTATTGACTTTTAGCTCATTTCTTTAAAACCTTTTCAATTATGATGTTTGCATGAATATATATATATATATATATATATATATATATATATATATATATGCACACATGCATTCATACATGTGTCATGGTTGATGATACAATGGAGATGACAATGCAAGACTCACATGGTGAAATATTTATATATTTTGATTATTGAGAAAAAAGAAAATGGGAATAAATCATGGCTAGTTTTCTACACTCTTCTTTACTTGACCTAGCTTTAACCATGATCTATTTTCTATTTGTTTTTTAACTCAATATAAAAATATCTAGATATTTTATAACCATGGTTGTGGGTGAGTGTGACTCTCTCATATTTTTTCCTTCTCATTATTATTGAGAGGATTATAAAAAAAGAGCTCAAGTTTAGCCATTCTCCTTCTTTCTCATTCAAGCTCTTTAGCTTCTTCAAGTGAGTGAAGAACATAAAAAAGAAAAGTTGTTAATTAAGATCCAAACCCACATCACCAATCTATATTATGCAGGGTTCTCTAGGGCGGCAGCAAGGTTTCGGAAAGTATCGTCCATACCAATTTCAAAAATTTACTGTACTAAAGAACCCTAACCTAGAATCTTAACTAGAGAATTAAACAAAACTAGCATGCAAACAACTTTACATACAAAGTGAACAAGGAATACAACCTTTGTAGATCGGTCCCTCACTTCAATAGCTCCGTGTAGCAGTCTCTTCGCTCCAAATAGTGAACTCCCGGACTCTAGAAAGGCTGTACAAGATGAAAGGAACTTTTCGTTGATGATACAATGGTGATGGCTATGCAAGACTCACATGGTGAAATATTTATATACCAAGTGAAGTATCTTAACCTAATGCATCTGTGGGACTCTAAGCTCGTCGGAAAACACGATGGGGATATGGCGCTTTCGACGCAACCCTCAATGGTGGTGATGTATCAGCTACGAGCGCTCTGTATAGAAATGGTGTTGGCTGTGGTGCCTACTACCAAGTGAAGTATCTTAACCTAATGCATATGTAACTAGTAAGTAACGAAGCAAGCTAATATTTTAGGTAAATACATAGGTAAAATGCACAAATGTGAACCTCTGCTCGGAGAATGGTGTGACGATCAAGCGGCAACACGGACTTTATATTAAGCGAGCGAACTTTCTCGCAAATGGGTCAGACCACGGATGCGGGCGCATCTCTCTTGTCCCTTGGGGTTGTCGACATTGAGTACCAGAGGTCGGCACTTCATTATAACCGTCTTAAATAATTTTAACTTCAAATTGTAAGAACAAGTGTAGTTAGCATAAGTAAGCACAGCATCATAATAATCGTAAATTCATTCTAGATTAATGTTATGAGTAAAACTGATAACTAAGGCTTGTATTTTTTTTCCCTTCAGGGTATCGTGTAGCTACCCAAATAAGAATATGACATTCAAGATCGATGACAGTGGCAACTTCCCAAACTATTTGGCCTTTGCGATACAGTATGACCAAGGAAATCAGGAAATCACTGCAGTCCAGTTATGCGAGGTATTTCCATTTTCTTGGTCCTCAACCTTTTGCCGGGTGCGCTAATATTACAAATATCAATTATAATCTTTTCAAAGCTTTTTTCCATCAAAATTTATGTTCCAAACCAAGAAAATTATGTAGAAAAAACTAAGTTTGTCATGATTCTAACTGACTATTTTGCATCTGTGATAGTTTGACAAGAACCACTTTATCCATAATCTAATCTTATGGATATGGATCAGTAATATATATCACACGGGTTCAAAGTTTTTTCGTCATAAAGATTAAAAAAGGCTGAAGATTATGTATAGCCGTCGTCAATGACTAATGCTTTCCTTATCATCATCGATGTATTTGGCAGACTGACAACTTAACAGGCAAGCTCTTGACTCGAAGCCATGGAGCCGTATGGGCTGTAGTTTCGCCACCGAGCGGTCCTCTCTCCATAAGGATGCTATTAAGTGGAGGGGATGATGACACTAATGGTGATGGAGATGAGAGCTGGCTGGTGCCAGTCAACAACATACCTCAGAATTGGAAGGCTGGAGATCTCTTTAATTCTGGAGAGCGGTTGAATTAAACTAAGTAGATTATAGCTTACTCTATATATGGAGATTGATTCTATGTTGTACCCTTAAAGCTTATGCACACTTGTAACCCTTACAGCATATGTATGTTCTTTTTCTTTACTAATTACAGAGAATAAAATCCAAGAAAACTTTGTTAGTTGGGCCAATCTGAATCCAAGTTGATCAAATAAGAGAAACTTGTAATATAATCCAGAACAAATATTTGATTTGCCCTACTCAATATTGCAGGATTAAATTAGAACAATTCTTGTTAGTTCTTGGTATCTGTTACCTGCAATATAGGTTACATTGATTTGAGGAAAAATTAGATCACATTGATTGATCATCAGAAATAATTTTTGAGGCAACAGTTCATCAAAGTCAAATGCTACACAATTCTGTGCAGGAAAAGTATAAATGAATAATTATGATTATATTCCTGAGGAGAATACAATGAAATTACTGGATGCTTTCACTAACATGAAATCAGCAGCCACAGTTTCAATCACAACATTACCTTGAATCATTAATGGTAAGCAACTGTTTATACAAAATCCCGAGCCGAGCTTCGAGCTTTTCTAACAGCCCTAGCTTCAACTGACCCATTGTTATGGTAAAGGCTCTGAGCAAGCCACTACGTCTTGGACCCACATGCTATTTTATCTCTTCATTCTACTAAAATTGATGCTTCTAAACATTTGATTCTTTCCAACTTCTTTCTGGAAAAAAATAGATAGTGATCTGTCATAAATTTTATAAGAGCTAGAAATGGCTTCTAATCATTGTGCCTAACCACATAATATGTCTAGTATATGTAATCCTATTTGTAACTTTGTCATAAAGTAGTAGCATAGTGTCATGAATACATGTTTATAAAGGGGAAGGGCGATGCTTCTCCTGCTGGACCCACATGACGACTTATTCAATAAATGCCATAATACCACACTATAATTAGAGGCTTTGCAAACTCAGATGTATCCATGGAGATGCTCTTTCAAGTTATACATGATGTCCACTGAAAAAGTTCATACATGCAGTTCACTGAAAAAGTTCATAGATCGTTTTTAGGTTGAACACTTGTTCCTTACATCGATCGGTTTCTAAAGATTTTTGAAGACTACATCCATATATGATATAATTAACTGAATTAAATTTAATGGGGAAATACGACAAGACATAGAAATAATGAAATGATAAATTTTGATATCAAACTATGTGAACATGTCATGGCTGCTATCAAAGAGGTAATAGTATATGAATAAAAATGATAAATAGTTTTATTATGGTTAGTTGCACAAAGCCGATGTTGCATGTATTCATTGTCAAGGTGATGATCCGTATTGGATTCATCTCTCTTTCGATAAATATAATAGTCAAAGATAGTTGATGGACATTTTTTGACACATCCTGAAATTTAAGTTGTATTGTAAATGTATATAACAAACATAAATAATCAAGAGTCCGGTAATCTATTATTGTTTGTTGTGAAATTTTTCGTAATTTTATCTTACATTTGCTAAAATAATATTTTTGATTATTATGAATATATATTTAAACAATAAAGAATTAATGTATCCGAACACATCGTATCCTAGAATTTTTTAAAATTGTGAATCAGTGAATTCGAATTTATCATGTCTCGTATTTGATGATCTACGCACATAAATTCTTCACTATCCGAACCATCCTCCACTTTCGGAAACATTCTTAACCCTAGGAGTTAGGTGAACAGGTTCATTTGCTGGCCTCGCTATAGGTCAGCACCTCTAAACGTGACAGATGAATTTGTGAATTTATCGTGTCTCGTATTTATATCCAACTCCGTGCTACTTAGTACATAGCGCCTGGTACTATAGAGGGTTTGAACTCTTGTTCCCCTAGCTAATTATAATAATTACTTATACTCTTTCAGTTTAACAATTTTTCTTTCTAAATCTCCTATTTTACCACTCTCCTTTCTCTGTAATCTTAAACAATCAATCTTTATCCTAATCTAAAAACTCAACGTTCTCATCCTTTACTACAATTCCAAACCATTTTCCATGGACCATGATCGTTAAGACATTTTGTATTTCTTTTTTATTTTTATCTTTTGAATTGCTTTCTATTTTTGAAACATGATGATGTCTAACATATTTTCTTCGATTTTTTTTTTGTTTTGTTTGGGGGAAGGGGGAAGTTTTCCGAGATGAATTTTTTAAATCTTATCGCACTGGTTTTTTCCCTCGTTATTTTACTTGAGATGCTTTTTTGATTTTCTCGATTTGATACATAAGTTCTATATGGCTTAAAAAATAAGAAAAGGACAAATGAAAATTAAAAGAACAGACTTCAATCAGAGCAGATACAAGAGTTTACTATAACACTACCGGGAGTATAAGTGCTCAACCCGTATAGTATAAGAGGAATACCTTGTGTTCAATTTGGTAGAATATTAGAGTTTCTTCCTCTCCTCATCTCATTTTAATAGTTTTATTGCAGAAAGCACTTTAAGATGGCATTAAAGTACAATGTGCATCTCTAGCACATTATTTTTTATACTGGAAAGCTGGAAAATGCCTAGGTTTTAGCACAAACGTTAGCCATTCAACTTGCCTAGTTGTGTGAGAATATGTTTTCTTCAACCCTCAACACAACCTCGTTGTTGTGGTGCAACTATTGGGGCATTAAAATGATATTGAGTAACCGGTGGCAACGGACACCCACTACTAACAGAATTAAAAATAGTTGCCAAAACTGATAAAAAGAGCTCTACAAGAGGGTTAGTATAGAGTCTGATTAATTCCAACAAGACTCCATACAAATAGACATTAAATGAAATGCACATTTGATAAATTATTGTTGAAAAGGAAACAATACTAAAGTTACCAATCAATATAACTACTAAACAAGACGAATGTAAATGATAAAAAATAAGCTATACTCCGATGCTTAAGTGTGACCACACATTCTTGAAACTTAACTAGATTTTATCTGATGTCTAAGTGAAGATACGATCAATATTTTAGACATCTCACAACATGTGGAATTTTGTTTCTTTATGAACTAGCTGAGTAAACATGTTATAGAAATAATGTATCATAGTGCCAACAATAAAGTCAGAGAGCATTCTATGCTCTGCTCAAAGCAGTTTAGAATCTAGTCATGTGATTAAATAGACTGCTTCAACTTCATATCTACTACTTTAATGCAAAAGGTGAGGTCTTAATTTCAAAATTCATCCTTTTATTAGAAAATATAAAAAACATAAAATTCAACGTCAAATGTATTTTTTACAACAATTTTAGTAACTGCCTTTTTGTTAATATGTAAAAACCAATCCCTCCAAGTAACTGCCTTCAAGACCATCCTTTCATATATCCCTTCTTTCTCTCTCCCTCACTCTCACAAAAATTAATCAACTTCCTCTCTCATATCAACTTCTAAAATATATATCTTGATTTTCTTTTGCAACATAATTTGGTAAATTTTTCTTCTATCTTAAATTGTAAATTCATATGATGGGTTTTATTTTGTAGGATAATGAAGGTCTCTCTCACATGACTAATTTATATTACTTTATTTCTATTTTTCTTCTTCTTTCTCTTTTTTTTGAACTTAATTAGGTTAAGATCTATAATTTTATAATTAATTGCACATGATGTGTTTAGTTTTTCAGAGAAAAGGCCAAGCAGCGAAGGACAAGAAAGAAAAATAAAGAATCGTGTCTTCAAAATTAGTTGCACCGTTAATCAGTCGAATACTGGACATTTAGAATGCACACAAGAGTTTGGTATTTAAATTTTGCTTCAGTTTTATAAAATTTGATGGTAATGTTGATTTAAAAAAATGTTTTCGGAAATGCATGTCTATATGTTTTAATTTCAGTTTTATGCTTAAAGACAGAAAAAATGATAGTGGGATGATGCATTCTCATCCTGCAAACTTCGGCTGTCAGATGTAGGATATTCATATTTACATAAAAGGCATTGCTCTATTTTAATTGATTATTAATTTCAATGTATTATGTTCAGGTCTCCTATGAAACTCATGCATACACATAATTTTTTTTGGTTCAAGAGAAATTCTATATGCATACTTCATATTTATATGTTAAAGTTAATGAATTTTCTTCTAATTTTTTAAAATTAAATATACAATTTATAATAATTCTTATGAGCATGGACATTGTTTGGTTTCACACGACGTGTGCACGTGCAAAACACTAGTATGCAATAATCGAATTAAAGCAACAGAGTAAAATAAATCCCTTAGGTAAATGAAAATGAATCCGGTACCTTCTTGACGGAGGCTCAACTTTCCATTTAACTAATTGATAGTTTCCAAAATTTTCAGGAAGACGAACTTGGTGTTCAGCTAAGCGAGAAATTATTCCCTGCAGAAAACCAAATACAAATAGAATAAGGATTATAATAAACCTAGTTGTTTAACCCAAGATGCATTTGAAGAATCTATATGACAATATTACCATTGCTGTTGTATTAGAAATGAAATCAGATCCTGATGGCAAAATAGCACATTTTATCAGAGTGCCATTCGTTATGCTCGTAAAGTTCATCACATGGACCTGCAAACATTCAACACACCAAAAATCAGTTACAATTAATTTGAAAGCCAATTTCATAGAAATATTATGACCACTGAGCACCAATTCAAGGGGATTAAAATGTTCCTTGGCAACCCCAAGGAGCATGATTTGGATTTTATTAATAAAATTGTGTATTCCCATTCATATTATTCTGACCTCTACTGCATAGAAATGAAATCAAAGACGATTCTATTCACCTGACTTGCATTGACTTCGAATTCATGGGCTATCAACTCTGCTAGTTCAGATATGTGAGGCTTTAGATCTGGATACGTAGCCCTCAACAATATATCCAATGTTATAAGGCCAACTTGAAATTGATATGAGAAATGATCATGAGGAATAAACATCAAATATATGTAGAAAAACTCTAAACCCAGTACATTAAATTGTCACAATGCAGTTTTAAAAATTGCTATGACCAGGCTAAAAATACAACAATGGCAACTGCAACCATTATATAGCCTTTTATCTTATATATGTTGGGACTGAAATAGGACGACTTGTCTGGTAAGGGTTAAATTTCTTCTATATCCATGTTATTAATGGTTTATGTAAATTCCAAACTATAGCACACCATTGAATTCAGCACATCTCTAATCTCAACCAGGGTGAACAGATGCATAGGCCCAGTATTGGTAAGCACTGTTTAATATGATAATGAAAAAAATTTGATTTGATTGAAATGAAATTCAATCACTATCTGCAGCAATTTTAGGTTGCAGGGATGATTGCACATAGGAGTTGCAACTATAAATGGGCTCAAGCATCTTATGCTACCACTTAAATGGGTGCAATTATCTCATGACTCCCAACAGTTTGGGATAAAGTATTTTGCTAGGATGAGAAACGAAAGATAACAGCCAGCTTTAAATCAAGGTTTAAAAGCTCGGTATCACCGTATCAATATCGGATGGTCACTTTTGGGATCAAAACATTGGATTTTTACATCGTTTGACAAAAAAGAATTTTTAAAAACCAGCAAATTCTTTATAATAACAGTAACAGCAACTATAAACAATTCGGTAAATTCATTAGCAATTAATGATATTTAAAATGGTTGTTTTAACACTTGGTAAAAATAACTATAATTTATTTTATATATTTACAGTAATCAAAGATGTCAAATAAACCGTGACTCAATGGCCTATTAATAAACCTACTTACCCATTAAAAAAAACTTAATGAATTAAAGAACCTACTAATCAAATGGTAAACCCTATATCACCCGCATCCGTATCGGTACTCGGACGGTCATCTTTTGGATTGAACTTGGCCATCTCAAAGGATCGGCCAAGATATCAAACCCAATTTTATATATGAAGGAAGAATTATATTGTTTCAACTTTGAACTGCCTGAATCCAACATGCACTAGGAATACATCAAACTTCCGCAATGGTTATACTTCGCGAAAGTTGTTACTTTTTCAACTACTTGACATATAGGTGACAAGTTTCTTAAAATGCACAGCTCATTCACATATAAGTAGCCTATGACGAGATCATGAAGGATCATCAATCATCATCCATGGGGAGGACCCACTGTGCACTTTGTTAAGTGGAGATAGGTCTGTAACCGTATTGGGCAAATATGTGCTCATGCAAATATGCATCAATATAACAGAAATCAACCTCTTTTATAAGTTTTAGTAGCTTGCTACAGACATTTGTAGGGTGTGAAGGACCGGTTTAGCCAACAGCTATTGGGTTATTGGCTAGCAATGTATATCAAGCTAATATGACAGCTGACCCTCCTCGTCAATGGGCCATTTGAGCAAAATGGAAAGGCCTCCAGCGGAAACGGGCATTTATACAGACAGGAAAAATAATTTTAAAAAATTAAATATTCTTGATGAGGTTTGAACCCACACTTGATGTCATGTCAAGAACAACTCTAGCCAAAAGCTTAAACTACTGGTTTCCATGCTAACAATGTATATCAAGATAATATACACTTAATACAGGTTACGCAATCAATTTCCATTCAACAAAAAAACAAACAAACAGCAAATATTCAAATTTGGGCTGAAGAGAGAGCCAAATCCATAGCAGCTTAAATAATAAAAATGCAGAGTAAATTGTCTTATGTATGCATATTATCATACCTGCAGGTATATGACTTTGTGATTCACTCGGAGGCTGTGCTGGAGAGAGCTCTATGGTGGCATCACTGTTATAAGTGGAGGGAGCAGGTGATGGAGCTCCATGAGTACGCAGAGTTTCCCATAATTGAGAACAATTGGTTTTCCAGAACCCAATTCTTTCCTTGCTACGGTCATAGGTTACAAGAGTATTATGGACAAGGATTCCTGTTAGGTTAAAAATATTATATGATAAATTGAATGAAAAAAAGTGATCTTCAAACATAATGAGTAGGTTGCATAGATCTAGAACTAGAAGAAAAAGGAATGTCTACAATTAACACAGACAATGTATCCTCTAGCCAAGAGGATTATATGATGGTAATTCGCAAGCATAGAAGCATGCGTCTATTAGAAACTAAATCATCTAAATATGAGATACCTCCTAAGAGTGTAGTTGGATCATTTCCATTCTGAAAGACTCCCAGGCACTAAGCATCATGGACCTTCGAATGCTTCGTTCGCAGTATAAACATAAATAGAGAAACAAGGTGCATCAGGAAGGTCAAATGAAGAGATAAAATACAACAGGTAGATAATGCAGTAAAAAATATGGATTTCTATAGTCGAGTTACAAGCCATGGAAAATATTTTGTGTCATCCAGGCATAAGGTTAGCGATATGATTAAAAATCATACCCGAAACAAGTAGTTCTCAGGAGATAATAATAACTTTTGTCTATTTCCAAACACCATAGAAACCTCTGGGAAGATCTTTGAGAGTTTAGTTGTGTCGCTGCGCAGATTCAAAAAATTGTTTTCCAAGTTATTACCAAAAACACAAGAAAATAAGTCCTTTGGTACAATAGAGCATTACCTTCCTGCACCAGAAAAACAGATAACTTTGAAGTTT
This sequence comes from Agapanthus africanus, assembly GCA_030015575.1. Classification (NCBI taxonomy): domain Eukaryota; kingdom Viridiplantae; phylum Streptophyta; class Magnoliopsida; order Asparagales; family Amaryllidaceae; genus Agapanthus; species Agapanthus africanus. Next base: position 865,880,558 of record JASDDO010000024.1, on the reverse strand, counting down.
GGGTCTGGACCAGGGATTTGTTTGAGATATAGGTTGCTTAAAATCTACAATTTAAGAAAGAGAATGGATGAAATATTGTTAGGTATGGTAAAAGTCATCATAACTAATGAAATGGTCATAAGAAACTAAGAAAGTCCAACATATCCTACTCTTAGTTTTATAAGAACTACAAACTGCAAAGCAAAGAATATAAGTTGTGGGATTGCACACGGTATGGCTAAACTTGGGCTATCTAATCACGCAATTTCTTATTCCATGAATCTTATAATGGCAATGGAAAAATGTAAAACGCTTTCTTTATATAACCGAAGCAATCCCACCCCACCCCACCCACCCCCGACTCCAAAAGAAAAAAAAACAGCAATCTCCAGAAGTAGAGTGCTATACATGTATTTAATACTAGATAAGAGGAAACAACAAAGAAGATTGATTCATCATTCTTTTCTTACTTCTAAAATCCAACACGTATGCACCCACGCAAGCACCCACATGCACATAGCACAGGCAAGATCTAGCAGATTTCCTGATCGTGTTACACTGTTACTGCTTAGTAAATTGTATCACTATATAACAAAAAACTAGTGTAAAAACAAATAGAGAATATTCTGTTTACAAAGTGACATGTCCACAATAAAGAGATTGCGTTACATATCATGGAAGCTGATATTTAGTACTATATCACATAAATCTAGCATGTGTTGAGAATAAATTCATTCCTTTCAAACATAGAATTGAAATCGGAAAAAAGATCATGCAAATAGTGTGACTGAGCATTACAGAAGTCAGCAAATATTAGGATAGTTGTAAAAGCCTATTCCTACTGAATGGTTTCACAAGAACAAAGTAAAGAGGGGAAAAGGCATGAACAGAAAGTCATCCAGCGCTTGAAATATTAATTTCCAGCACCCGGCCATCAGAAGAAATCTAATTTACAGCTATGGTAAAAGCTGAAATCAACTTTGATGACAAAACTATCCAGCTGAGAATAGAACGTAATACAAGATTCTACTCTCCTTGAACTCATGTTAGTAAATGTGCACATTTAATCAGTAATGACTAAATGATGCTAAAGAAGACATTAGCGGTGTGTCCAAGCTTTGAGATTACAAACACTAATGCAGAAGATTTTAGAGAAAAAGAAAAAGAAAAAGGGGGAAAGCAAGAAAATTTCAAGTGAAACAAAATTCACAAAAAAAATCTACATGATGCTATGAGGGTCTACTAATTTGATATTCCCCAAAAGCTTAAATACATAGCAGCACTTGATGAATTTTCCTCCATGTGACCGTGTGGCACGATGGGATACAATTCAGAAATTACATGAACATATCACTCTTTTGAGATGGTAGGACTATATAAAGTGGATTGGGAAAATATGCAATTCATAGCAAATAAAATACACAAATCAAAGGGTAAAGAACCATACAGCATCCTTAAATGCAACAAAAGCTTCTTCTGGTAAATACGCATATGTAGTGCCACTATCCAAGACAGTTCCATGCTTTCTATCAAAAACCTTTGGCTTCAACCGCAATGGCTTCCCAGAAACATGTATTTCCTTCAGCTTAATATTATAATAAGGGCTGTTGCCATCCCAAGACTAGAGTAAATGTGTGAGACGTAAAAAATGTATTCAGAAAGAAAATAAAAACCCATATATTCATCATTTTAAATTCTGATGACCACTCATACCTGCGCACAGGATCTGACTGTGAAAAGACCATTTCAGGAGGAAGAGACAGTTCTCCAAGAATCGTGGCACCCCCACCAATATCCATACCACCGTAACATAAAGAAAATGAATCACTAATGACTCCTTTCTCGACAAGCTGATCCATTATACTGAGAGGTCCACGACCAAGCCCCATTATGCCATCAGCATGTTGACTGAAAAGATCACCAGTTTCAGAGTTTTCACAACCAAAAACAGCACGTTGAGGCCGAAGCGCACTTTGACTGCCAAATGACACAACATCCTCTCCAAGCACACCACTACTAGAGCTCATTTCAGCATATTGCCTCTCATAAGTACACTGCATGTTGTCCACATCGCAAGTACAATCTATATTGCATTTTACAGGTTGATAGGTGCTTGACAAATCAGGTTGAAATCTTGGGTCCTGCACATAAACCGGTTTTACCTCAATTTGGAAAGATTTATCAAAAAGAAAATGTTTAAATTTACAAAGCAAGAAATATATACTACCATAAATAATATAGTACAAACCAAAGCTAGTAACTAGCAAATTCACAAGAAGGAAACATAAGTTAGCATATATAAGACGATTCTATCTCACTTTCCGTCATTATCCTGAAAAGTAGTAAAAATACCAGCAAGAACATGTGCCTATGTTTCCAAGTCACGGGCCATAAAGACAATCCATTCACAAGAAAAAAAGTAGTTTCGCCAAGTCACAGGCCATAAAGACTCACATCACAAAATAAAGTAAGAGAAGCTCAAAGTTTTAATAAAGCAATTCTCGGGAAAAAAGGAAGGAAGGAAGAAAGTAACCAATCAACCCCTTAAAAGAGTTTCTTGTTTTCCTTCTCGCTTACATTTGCAGGGCTATTTGAAATTTGAAATTTGAAAAGGAAGTTGCTTGGATTTTTGCTCCAAAATGCACGAGAGCGCGCGCGGGCACGTGTGCGCGCGCGTGCGCATACAGATGCATGCATGTATGCACATATGTATGTAAATATACATGTGAGATTGTTTAAAACCAGGAATATAGCAGATTATTGGGTCATTCCTTCACTAGAATGTGTGAGTGTGTGTGTTGGGGGGGGGGGGGGAGATTAGAAACAATCACCAAATCTATTCAAAGGATAGATAATGGACAGCTCTTACTATTGACGTGTGAAATATTTCAATGTAACCACAGCTTAAAATAGAAATCTTATTTATTTATATTCTCTAAAAAGGAAGGATAAAGAGGCAGATGGCAAACGGCCGAGGGACAGAGCAGGAGAGACGAGCACACTTGGTGATTAACGCTGGGAATGTGTGATCGGGGACTACGTGTTGACTTGGGTAGTTGGATTACCCTAGGTGGTATTGTGGGCTTGTTATTGCTACAATGTAGTTGATGGTTATGCAAGGGTTTCTTCCCCATGATGGATTCTATTTTTAATTTTTTCGCTCTTTTTTATTTTTGCTCTTTCCTTTGTACTAGTTTCGTGAAAACTTTTGTTTACTGAAAGAGGGTGCTTTACCTTTGTTTTAGTCAAAAAAAGGAGTGAAGTAATAGAATAATAGACATCACTAATCAGACAATAAAAAAGAATGTTTTGTGTGTGAGAGAGAAATGGTCCTCAGATGCTGCTAGAGGAAATTGTCATATGGTCATCAAAAGTCAACTCTCCATCATTTTCTCGTATTGATCTACTTGTCTTAAAACACAGATATGTCAACTATCACGTGGTCTGATATTCCTTGCTAGTGAATCTAGGGTTGGAAAATGTTCTGCTACCTAAAGACCATATATTATGGCAACAAACCAATACAATAGAACAAAGTAAAAGAATAGCATAATCTTTCATATATGTGTGCATGTGTGCATGCATGTGTTATAGTCTTTTAGCGGGCTGGAGATCATGATGAACGGTGTCAATAATAAAAAATGGCGAGGGAGAGTTGGCTTTTAATCGCAGATGCAGGCCTCATGCTGTGGGGGATCCTTTAGGAAAGTATTGGAAGCAAAATCATTCATGCAGCACTTCCACTCTATTCATCTTAATCTGTGACATTAGACTACTTGAAATCAAAATAGAAATGTGTTTGAGGATTCCAAACCTACCACCATATTCATTTTGATAATAGAAAAGAGAAGGAAGGATTTTATATCATTGGTTGTATCAGACTAAAGGGTAGTGCTCACCATATACTTGCATAAATGATGTTGGAATATAGATGGAACGAAGAAAAAGGTTGTAATTGCAATTAGCGTTATTATGAGGATTAAGGTCCATAAGTCCTAATATATTTTATTTTTTCAAATTACAATTTTAGGACAATAGGAACTTGAAAGTAATGTTTGAATGTCTGATTGCATCTCAATGGCAATCTATGTAGCGCAGAGTTGGGTATGAATACAAGATATGTATCTAGATTCGTAATTTTCAAAAATCCAGAATATGAGATATGTTTTTATATCTAACTTTTTAATTAATATTTAATATAAATCAATATATAACAAAAAAATATTATTAAACAATTCTAAGATAATAATAATGAAACATTAATTTTTTTATATATACATATACACATATATGTGTGTGTCTATATGTGTGTGTATGTATCTATATTTGTGTAAGCAAAAATGGATATATGGCTGACCACAGTACCTCAATTCTGCAGGGAAAAGAGAGAACCCCTAATTTTTCGAGTGAGATTAATATATATGATCAATCCACACCGCATCTAAAAACAATTTAAATGGTTGACCCAAACCGTACCTAAAACCAATTTTAATAATCAAACCTGACTGTGAATCGGATTCACAAATTGCGTCGAATCATGAAGTATCCGAAATTCCGAATTATTTTTTTGATTTAGTTAATTATGAAGATTGGGATTTGCAAACTCTGATATACGAATCTAAGTGAATCGGAGAAAATCCACTCTGATCCATAATTCTAATACGATATTTGCGGAATTTTCACATACCCGTTCTTCATAGATGGCAATTGAGGTATGGAAGTCTTAATTAAAGATATGGTGTTCGGGTCCATCGCTTTTAAATAAGAGACATTTTATGGGTGAATAAAGATTGCCAATGGTTATATGGTCATAATATACACGACAAAAATGATGGGCCTCCTATATCGTTTGTGAGCATACTAGTATCTGTCGAGTACCTTCTAAATGTTCGGTGGTTAGGTGGATAAAAGCAATTGAAGGGATGTATGGACGGTAAAAGGAGTTTAGGACATAGACCCATCATCCATGAGAATTAGCTTAACATTATATTTGATTTTTATACAAGTTACTAATGTGATCTACCTATTAAAAGTCCATTGGGGGGCTAATTTGTACTGTTCAAGCATGCTTCAAAGGGACTCATAATAGGAATCCACATGGTTAGGGGCTTATATTAAATTTCATCCTTGTGGGAGATTATGTTCTTGAAAATCATATTTAAAAAATGATTGAAACGAATATACAACTTAGGCGAGATAGGATTGCCCGCAATTCAACCCAAAATTCTAATAGGATATAAGAGTAAGGAACTCAACTGCGTTGAGCAAAGGGTCCAAGAAATCAAAATCACACAAGTTAACAAGTTGCCGATTCCAGCAACTGTCATCTTCACTAGAATCAATCCTATTATGAAACCTATAACTACAAATACTAAAGCTCTCGTGTTTCCCCTTGACCCGTAACATTCTTCATAGGGAATGTCTTGGAAAAATCTATTCATTCTAAGAGGGCAATTAAGATTTTGAGCAAAAATTTTGTTTTTTACCTAATCGAGAGTATTGAAATCATGACTTACTTGATGATTGCCGCACTGATCGCACGACGAACAGGGCACATAAGTCACGGTGCTCCCTGAATCCACAATCAACGCAAACTCTTGTGGCGGCATCCCGATCCAAAGCCTAGTCGTATAATACCTATAAAAAAATGAAAAAAATTCATAACAAATAAAGCCAAGCTCAAAGCCAATGATTAGATCCAGCGAAAGGGCCGGCGGTGAGCTTACCCGTTGGTAAGCAGATCGTCGTAGAGGCTCATCCTCGCGTTGGCGGTGCGGTTTTCCGCCCGCTGAAGCTGCCGGCGAGAAAAGCGGGTCCCCGGCGGCGATCGTCAAGTGGAGTTGGCGGAGGAGAGGAAGAGAGGGAGCACCGTCGGTGAGGGGATCGCGGGGCGTGGGGGGCGCGTGAGAGGGGGTGGGGTGCGGCCGCCGTTTCGGCGGCGGCGGCGAGGAGGAGGAGGAGGAGGAGGGAGGAGGCGGCGGCGACCCGATCCCAGGAGCGCGCCATGGTGCGATGATGCGTCGTCACGCCCGATGGTGCTTTGTTTTTTTATGCGGGTAACGTGCAGGCTCAACCACTTCGCACAATCGGTGAATATTTTTTTAATACTTTTAAGCTTTGGAAATTGAAGAATTTTTTAGTATAGGACCCCAAACAACTCCCAGAACTTGGAAGTTGTGGATACAAACCCGGAATTGCTATGTTAGCTAAATACAACACATCAGCATGGATGAATGTCGGGTTGGGTTGGGTTTGATCCGGACCCGACCCAGCTAGGTTTTTCTGGGTTTTTTGAACATCCTTTGTCCGTCCGAATCCGATCGACCATGTTGAAGATTAGATAAAAATATTTCGGGCTGGTTATGGGTTTAGTGTTAAACCCAGCCGTCCGAACCATGAACCCGTCCCGAACCAAACTCGCTTCCTATCCAATCCAGCTCGATATATTACATAGAAATTCAATTCTAAATAAAATATATATTGTGATTTATTATAGATATGTAATTAGTGCAATTTTCAAATGTAGTTTATAAATCTACCAACACACATAGTTTAATCCAAGTATAAATTTGTGTATATATACTTGGTAGAACATAATCAAGTATTATACTTTTAATTTTTTTGATAAATATAATGAGCAAAGCCCGAAAAATCCGCAAAAACCGACCCACCCGCATAAACCCGAAACCCACTCAAATCATCCGAAACCCGAAGTTGCGGGTTCGGGTTTAGCACATTTTAAATCTATCGGGTTTAGACAGGTTTTGGGTTTAGGTTTTAATTTTCGGGTCGAGCAAAAAATTTATCAAAAACCGACCGTCCAACCCGGCCCAGTTTCATCCTTCCCCTCTATCAACTTTAACAACTTAGCGGATTGAGTTAAGCTTGAAGGGGCTTAGCCCGGGAAAAAAATTATTGTTTGGATGATTTCATGAGTTGTATGATTGTTGGTTGAAGCTTAATTGAATGTTGTATTTTTTGTGATTTAAATATCCGACAGTTTTTTTGGATTAGAATAGATGTTCGTTGATGTTATGTTCTTGTTACTGTCTTCGTTTTGGTTTTTTTATACGGAACTTATGCTCGAATTCTAAGCACCGAAAAATTGGTTCAGAGAGTTGGGCCTAGCTCGGCAGTGAGGATCCCAGAACCTCGGTTTTATTCAAGGAGGGAGCCAGAAATTTTGGCTTGGAGAGGCTCCAAGATTATTCATAAAAAAAAAAATTATTTGTTTGCTACAAAGAGAAATTTTGGCTTGGAGAGGCTCCAAGATTATTCATAAAAAAAAAAATATTTGTTTGCTACAAAGACATTCATATATCGGAAAAAAAATACTTAAGTTAAACCTGTGTTATACAGTAATATACGTATTTCTTTCAATTTACAATAATGTAATAATGTTATTTTAGTTCTGATTCGAATTTGATTGCTTGTTAGTTCAAATATGCTTATTTTAAGAATTTATTATTAGCTTCAAAACCATTATGGACTTTTTACTAGTTTTATTTCAATTAAAACGAAACAATGGTTTGTAAGCTCGCAAACAGTGGCTTCGCAGGATTTTGTAAAGTTTAGAGCCGAGTGAAAAACATAGTAATTGAAACCTAAATTTCATCTAAATTTTTAAGCGCAAGAATAAATAGAGATGACATGAAAATCTTATGAAACCCAAATCTTTCTAGAGTCTAGAAAAATGGGGTTTCAAGCATCTGTGAAGGAGATCGGAATCTTCCTCAGATGTTGTCCTCCGTCGATCTTGTGGCCAGCGGGGCTGAATGGTTGAGATTCGTAGTGGAATATTAGACGCGTGGATCTCAATGGATTTGTTGGTCACTGTTGACGCCGAGCTACCCGCATAAGAAGTCCCGAGGTGGGAAACCACTATAGGACCCTCCGACGATCAATTAAGTATTGTGGAATTATTGGGCAGATTAGCGACGTATTGGATTCAATTCGAGTTACCTGAATCGTTTGGAGGAGGGTTTATATAGCGGTCGCATTGGAGCGAGTCGATGCGAGATTCTCGCCGTCTGTTACGCCCTACGTTACATTCACGTTAATGGCGGGATACGCCTATTAATAGCGGGATACGCTCATTGATGGCGGGATATGCTAGCGGGGGATGCAGGACGTGGAGCGGTGGAGATCTCATCGTAGCGAGATACAAAAGCCGTTACGATGATGCTCGTACTCCATACTCCCGGCCAAACAGCGACATTGAGAAATCTCAGCTATAGGATACCTCGGAGATGAGCAAGGAAGCGGAGAAAGCTCAACTCTATGATTGCTCGGAGATAAGCTACTGGCTGGTGGTTTAGGCGAAGAGGGAATGTACTCAGGAGAGGCCCCCAAAAGGTCGGGTGCTACCTCGGAGGCGGGACGCCGAGAAATGTCCCTATTGTATCATACATATTCCAACTCCATTACCCCCAGAAATCTAGTGGGCTTACGTATACGACACATCATCTGCTACGTGTCGTGATCTGGGGAATTCCCAATTATGAGTATCGTCATTAGCCCCCCACTCTCGTTCCGATCTATTTATGCGTCGGGTCAAGAGTGGTCTGCTCGGTTTTCTCTGTTCAGCTTAGTGCCGAGGATTCTTTGCGGTGGATTTTCTGGAAACGACATAGCGTTTGGCAATTGTGTCTCTTTGATCCCTGAGTCCACGTGGCGTATCATCGGGCAGGAAGCTGTCCGCTGGCCTCATGGTGAGGGCTAAGAATTCATGGGCTAGGCCGGGCAGGAATCTACCCGCCGTGAATTGGTGTGATGGGCAGAAAATTGTCCTCCGGCCTCCGAACCGAGCAGGAGTCTACTCGTGCGAGGGCTTAGAATTCACGGGTTAGGTCGGGCAGGGATTTACCCACCGTGAATGGTTGTGACGGGAAGAAAGTTGTCCGCCGGCCTCATGGCGAGGGCTAAGGATTCACTGGTTTGGGCCGAGCAGAAGTCTACTCATTGTGAATTGGCCGGGCAGAAAGATACCCAGCGGCCCCATGAGAGGGCTTCCAATCCATAGTTTCGACCGAGTAGGAGTCTACTCGCTGTGAATTGGCCGGGCATGAAACTACCTAGCGGCCTCATAAGAGGGCTTCCGATCCACAGTTTGGACCGAGCAGGAGTCTACTCGCTGTGAATTGGCTGGGCAGAAAGTTACCTATCGGCCTCGTGAGAGGGCTTCCGATCCACAGTTTGGACCGAGCTGGAGTCTACTCGCTATGAATTGGCCGGACAGGAAGTTACCCAGCAGTCTCGTGAGAGGGATTTCGATCCACAGTTTTGTCACGCCCCGCTTCCCAGAGTACGCTAAGATAGACACGTGACATAGCCAACCATGCTAGCTGTGGATAGGAAATATCCTTCCACAGTCACATTACGGCTGTAGAGATATCAAGAACATTAAAGTAAACGAATCTATCTAATACATGTCCATGAGCCAGAATAAATGAGTCAAGAAATAATATAATATGCGGAAGCAAAAGATCCAATAAACTAAACATCTGGAAAGTAAATCTGGATACCAACAGGATCCTCACTGCTCGGTCTAATAGCGGCAGTACTCCTGAGCAATCTGCAACAAAGGTAGAGGATCTGGACCATGTAAAACCCAGACGTCAGTGCGTCATAATATCAAGCAATAAAATAAACAGGGGTAGCAAGACATACAGGTATGTGTATGAACAGTAAAACAGGTATAACAGTAATATAAAAGTGACAGTGAAGGGTAAGGCACATGTGATGTGCAGTGAGTATTCTAAACTCGTCTTCTGGGTTATCTACTCTCAAGTCTTTGAAACCAAGCAATGTAATCCTCATCGTAACCCATCGGTGATTATTCCGTAACGTCCGGAAAAACGGCAAACAATAGGTATTCCGTAACGTCCGGAAAAACGGCAAACAATAGGTATTCCGTAACGCCCGGAAAAACGGCAAACAATAGGATAGCCCTTTGAGTTACTTCAGTTACAATCATAATTTCCCCATACCCCCAAGTGATATAAGTTCAAGTCAGGTATTAAATAATCTGGAACTAATGCCAACACAGGATCAGGCAGGTACAGGTTTGTCTTGATAGACAACAGGAAATGTCCGTAGGGACAACAGGTTAGGTTTGTTGGCATTAGTAACAAGATCAGGTAACCGAGAAAGCCATGGTACCTCAAGCCAAGTCAGGTAATATATATGTATCATGTCATGTTTAAAAGTACACGGTACCATGTCTTGTCAAGTAGTAGGTATATCAAGTCATGTCAGGGGTGCACAACATGTCACGTGGATGCTCGTAATCAAACTAAAATAAGCATGGGTATACAAAACAAGTATGTGGTACGAATGGAACAATAAAATGGAACGTTGTAATGTGATATGCAAATAGATACAGATTAAAGCATATGGATGCACAGTTATCGATTTGGGTTAAGGGGACAGTTCCAACATTAATTAAATACAGTTTATCGAGTATGGAATGTTAAAATCACATTAATATGTATTAAATGATCTAGAGATGCAATTGAATATATATATTGAGCTAGATGTATGCAAACGAGTGTCCAATAGGGTATAAACTATTAAAAGGGTACTATGGGCTATGCAAATAATTATTATGTGATTTAAATATGGATGTGGGTATTATGTATAGTAAACTAAAATGCAACATGGTATGCTTCAAGTTATAAATCTAAAATGATATAAATGAACATCGAAATGTTAAAAATGGAACATGCGGCATTAAATTTAATCTACAGGTTCAACATGTAATTAAATAAGTATAAAATAATATAGATAGCATGTAGCAAGTTTTACTTGCCTCGACAGATCAAGAAACGGGTACGCACTGCAACGTCCAATGTCGGTAAAAGCTGCGATGCACACACGCGTGCCCGGAACAAAACCAGCCAATGCAAGAAGTGACCACGCTGCACGAGAACGTCTTCTGGGTCGCCCGGATCGTCGACGACATGCACGACTCCGATGAGACGGCCGAGACCCAATTCAAGAAAGCAAGAAAAAGGGAAAGAAAGAAAATAGAAGAAGGAAGGAATGGGTTGTGGATATTAGCTCTGTGGTTGGTGTTTGGGGACAGAGGCGAGGCAAGGGAAACGAAGGCGACGATGATGTGTTTCCGGTGATCACCGGAAAAAGAAATCCAAGAAGAGATAAAGAAAAGAGAAGAAGGAACAGAAGAAGAGGGGGAGAAAGAGAGGGTTGTTTGCAGGGGCTCGGGAGAAGAGTGAAGGGAAGTGGAGGAAAGAGAAGAGAAGAGTGGTGTTGGCGTCGACGTTGAGGTTGACGGCGACGGGGACAAAGGCGAGGCTGGGTCGTAGGTGATGGGTGCATGGGTTTCTTTGGGTTCGGGATCTTGGGGAAAAGGAAGTGAGGAGGTGGTGAGGAAGGTCGTCGGTGAGGCAACGGGGTCAGAGTGGTAGCGACGATGAGGCGAGGGCGCGGCTCTCGCGGGGGTTAGGGTTGCAGTGAGTTATCGTGTGCAGGGAAATCGGGTGATGGGTTCTTGAAGTCTGGAAAGAAAAGAGAGAGGAGGAAGGGAGGAGGAGAGTGAGAGGTCCTTGGCGGTGGTGAGAGGATGTTGACGACGACGAGGGTGGAAGCGGTACAGGCGAGGGCAGAGAAGTGGGTTCTCGCGATGAAGGCGGGAAACGAGAACGGGGAGATGAGAGGAGAGAGAGGGAGACGAGGGCATTAGGGGAGAGGCGAGGAGAGACGGAGGATAGGTGGTCGAGGTAAGGAAGACGATGGTGAGGCGGCTAGGGTTAGGGTCTGGGGTTTTTCTCGTGCTCGTGGGGGTTTAAACGAGGGAGAAGAGGAAACGTGAAGAAGGGAGGCGACGATAGCGCGGCGCGGTGACCACACTCGAGGAACGCACGGTAACTCCGATAGGAAAGAGAAAGAAGAGAGAGAGAGAGAGCGGGGGAGAGAGAAAGAGAAAGAAATAGGAGAGAGGAGAGAGAGACAGCGAGAGAGAGAGAGACTGAGAGAGAAAGAGAAAGAGAAGAAAAGAAAGAGAGGTTGAGTGCGGTGGGGCCAGAGGGAAAAAGGGATATATGGTTGTTTTGAAAATTACGATTTGATTTAAAAAGATTTCATTGGTTAAATAAAGCTTTGAAGCTGTTAAGAAATTTTTTAAATATATTATTATATTAAATAAATTTGAATTTTGGCGGGATATAAAACATTCCGAAATACGCCCGGGTTGGGTCTAAATATTCAGATTTTAAATACGAAAAAAGAATGCGACTTCCAAATTTTAAAATGAATGATTAGGTAACTAAAATGCATACCCCCAAGAACGGACGCACGTACGTGCACGTAGCTATCCAAACACGTCCGTTTCACTGAACGGGACGAGAACAAGATGGACGGACGCTACCATAGGGTTAGGGGTATCATGCAGGCTATGGAATGCAATTTTAATTTATTTTCCGTGTCCTAAAATGTTTTATGTAAAATATGCGATGCTAGATGAAATGCCAATATGCAGTTTACACTAGATGCACGTGTCTATATAATAAGCCAGGGTAATCTATAAATATGAATCAACCAGTTCAAGCAAGCGGGTCGGGTCGAATGCAATGTAAAAATGTAAACTACCATTCGCACCCAAACACGATAAATCAAGAAAATACCACCAAAAAGGAAATATGGAAACTGTAATTGGTATAAATGAACTAGGTTGTTACATTATACCCAACTACAAAAAGAATTTCGTCCTCGAAATTCCAAGAACAAGAAAGGATAAACAATCAAGAATTACAAGAATAGATGTGGAAACTTCTGCCGGATTTCATTTTCTCGTTCCCAAGTTGATTCTCCATGCGAGCGATTTCCCTAAGAAACAAGTACAAGAGGGAAAACCTTGTTCTTAAGAACTTTTTCTCTTCGATCCACAATCGACATCGGTCGCTTCTTAGAGGTTAAATCTTCTCGTATAGTCAACTCCGAATGATCCAGCACGTGTGTTTCAGCTCGAACATACTTACGGAGTTGAGATACGTGAAACACGTCATGAACATTCGCTAAGGATTATGGTAACGTCAATCGATACGCCACTTCTCCAACACGCTCCAAAATCTCGAAAGGTTCAACGAATCGAAGACTAAGCTTTCCTCGACTTCCGAAACGAATCACTCCTCTAGTCGGTGATATCTTCAAGAATACCATATCACCAACAGCGAACTCTAGAGGTCTTCTCGATATATCTGCCTAACTCTTTTGTCGGTCTTGTGCTGTTTTCATATAATTCCGGATAGTGTTAACCTTCTCAACTGTTTGCACGATCAAATCTGGTCCCAATAATATTCGTCCTCCAACATCATCCCAACAAATGGGTAAGCGACACTTACGACCATACAACGCTTCGAATGGAGCCATCTGAATAGTCGCCTGAAAGCTGTTATTGTACGAAAACTCTACCAAGTGTAGATGATCCTCCTATGACGCTTGAAGTCTAACATGCAAGCTCTTAACATGTCTTCAAGAGTTTGGACCGTTCTCTCCGACTGGCCATCTATTTGAGGATGATAAGCTGTGCTAAACTTCGATCGAGTCCCCAAACTTTCCTGTAAGCTCCTCCAAAAGTGTGATAAGAAACGAGTGTCACGGTCGGACACGATACTCACCGGTACTCCATACAATCTTACAATCTCCTGCATGCACCGTTTTGCCAAAGCTCATGTTGATTGACCAACTCGAAATGGTATAAAATGAGCTGTCTTGGTCAATCGATCAACAATCACCCAAATTGCATTATTGCCTTTTTGGACTCCGCGGTAAAACCGTCATGAAATCCATGGTTATATGTTCCCACTTCCATTGAGGAATCGGAAGTGGTTGCAATAAACCAGCAACCCTTTGATGTTCAGCCTTAACTTGCTGACACACTGAGCACTTTGCTACAAAACGAGCAATCTCCCTTTTCATGCCTTCTCACCAGAAATGCTGTCGTAGATCTCGGTACATCTTTGTGCCTCATGGATGTACGGAATATGCTGAACTGTGCGCCTCCTTCATAACTTCTTCGCGGATGTCTCCCTTTGGCACACACAAACGACTACCATATCGCAACGAACCATCTTCATGAATCAACAAGTCCGTTCGAAGTCCAGCTTCAACCTGTTCTCGAAACTTCTGCAATCTTGGGTCCTGCAATTGCGCTGCTTTAATATTCTCGATCAACGATGACTATACTTGCAGCTGCATCAACTGTCTCGAAGAATATGGTAGCACAACCTCCAAATCGAATCTCCGAAAATCTTCGATAAGTTCTTTTAGTGCAGTCAACATCTGAATTGCTGGCAACCGACTAAGCATATCCGGCACAACATTAACCTTCCCCGGATGGTTCTTAAGATCAAGATCATAGTCAGCCATCAGCTCCAACCATCTACGCTGCCTCATGTTAAGGTCTTTCTGTGTGAACACGTATTTTAGGCTTTCGTGATCGGTGAATACTTCGACCCTTTCGCCCAATAAGTAGTGTCTCCAAATCTTCAAAACGAAAATCACAGCTGCTAGCTCCAAATCATGAGTTGGGTAATTTTTCTCATGGGTCTTCAATGGTTTCGATGCGTAAGCTATAACCTTTCCGTGCTGCGTCAAAGCACATCCCAATCCTTTCCCAGAGGCGTCGCTGTGAATCACCAATCCTCCGGAATTGTCTGGCACGGTCAAAATAGGAGCGGTTATCAACCTCTGTTTCAACACCTCAAAAGCTGATGCACACTTATCCGTCCACACAAATGGTATGTTTACCCCAATCAGAGCAAAGCTCTGTTCAAATTCCAAGGCGGGGAACGAAGCAACGCTTCTGTTTCCCCCAATCAGAGCAAAGCTCTGTATTGAAAATTAAAATTGAAATAAATGAAGCAACGCTTCAGATCTTTTGCGCTGCGCGCAACGCGCCACGTGTCAAAAGCTGATACAATAGCGCAGCGCCCGAGACATCGCACCCAATCAGAGCAAAGCTCTATTTAAACTAAAATTAAAGGAAGCAACGCTTCAGTTGCGCAAGCACTGCGCTGCTCGACACGTGTCGGCGCAGATGCGCTAGTGCAGATGAGCTGCGATGTGCGCTGTGCGACACGTGTCCGCGCAGATGCGCTAGCGCAGATGAGCTGCGCTGTGCGCTGCACGACACGTGTCAGCGCAGATGCGCTAGCGCAGTTGCGCTGCGCTGTGCGCTGCGCGACACGTGTCATGCGCTGGGGCATTTGTGCCAAACAGAATTAAAATTCTAAGGAATCTTTCTGTTCTTATTAAAACAAGAAGATTTTCTTCTGTAAAACAGAAGCGCTTGGATCAAAAATCCAACGGTGGGGAAAATTCTCCAAATCACTCAGAGAAAGATCTCTTTAACAAATTTAACTAATTTATGGGCACTATAAAAAGACCCCTAGACCTCAATTCAAATGCATCAACATTTTCTGAGAGAAAAAAAGAACTTTGAAGAACTTCTCAAGAACAAAAAAGGTAAAAACCTTCAGAAAAAGAGAAAATTCTCTTAAAAACAGATCATTGATCTAAGAACAAGATCAATGATCTTCAATAAGAAAGAAAACTAACTAATAATAGTGTTTTGCACTTGTTTATGAACCATTGGTTCCTTGAAAACAAGAAAAAACTTGTTTTTCTTTGATTTAAAATCGATCAAAAGATAAAACAGTGCTCTGCACTTGCAAGAATTGCGCTATTGCGCTCCTGTGTTGGCGCAAGCCACCAGGAAGCGCCACGTGTCAGTAGCGCGGCAGCGCAGCGCACTGACACAGTGCACTGCGCTGTTGCGCTTGCGCTCACCAAAGTGTGACACGTGTCACCACCATATGAATTTGCGCTCATTACTTGGCGCAAAGCGCCTGACAAGCCACGTGGGAGCACTGTCAGAGTATTTAATACTCTGCATTATTAAAGAAAAGGGACAAAGCCCAATTAAAAGGCCTAACAGGCCTAATAAAAAAATGCTATGCATTTTAAAAAAATAAAAGGGGCAAAGCCCAAACAAAAAAATAGATACTCTGCATCATTTATAAAAGGGCAGAGCCCAACCAAAACAAGAATAATGCAGTGCATTGCTAAAAAGGGGTAAAGCCCTAGCACAGGCCAAAGACAAAAAATGTTGAAACTGGACTTAGCCCAATCATGGCCGTAAGTCCTCAAACTAAATTGACTGAGCCCAGCTGCTCTCTTAAATCAATTTATATCCGGTTCGAGGGTACATCTCCAAACTCCTCTGACACCTATCGTTGTGATTCCTCAACGACGTCAGAGAGGTGACGGGTCCCAACGACCACACATGAATATGGACTGCGGGGTCCTTAAACTCGTGGACCGAAACGTCCTTAAACTAATGTCGGACCACTACGTCCCTAAACTGGAACATAGACCACCATGTCCCTAAACTGGAATATGGACCACCACGTCCCTAAACTGGAATACAGACCACTATGTCCCTAAACTGGAGCACGGACCACCACGTCTTTAAACTGGAATACGGACCACCAACGTCCCTAAACTGGAACACGGACCACTACGTCCCTAAACTGGAACAATAGAGACTCCAAACGCTCTTTTGCCGGATCTAAACGGTCCCGTTTAAGTTGATCTTAGCCCCAAACACGGCTAACGTATCCTTAAACATTCAAACAGACTATAAAACTCCAAATCAACTTTGGTTTAAGGGTACATCTCTGAACTCCTATGACACTTATCGTTGTAATTCTTCAACGACGTCAGAGAGGTGACGAGTCCTGACGGCCACATAATAAATGGATCACTACGTTAAGTTGATCTTAGTCTCAAACAGGACTAACGTATCCTTAACGAACGTTTAAGTTGATCTTAGCCGCAATACGGCTAACGTATCCTTAAACTAAAAACACCAAACCCAAATCTAAGAAAATATGGATTTGGACTAATCCACGTCTTACGGGCGATGGTATTACTCAGTCTCCATATACAATCCACGGGCAACCACAGACAAAACAAACACACACGACACAAAGTGAAATTCTGGAGAAGGAGAAAGTTGTTACCGCGATGCGGTAGCGTAATTAACTGCAGGGGCTTGCGCCTGCAGGGATTCCCACAATCAAAAACCCCTCAAGCGAGGGAGAATCTGACGAAGTCTGCTACATTGGCCGCATCCGTCTAAACCTCCGATACACGGTGCCATAAATCAACTTGGCATCTTCGGAGAGGTAGACGGATAAAACCATATAGCATCTGCCCCGAATCTCAGGCAAGACGTCCTCGCGTCGTCGGCCGCCATTCGGAGGGGAACAGATTCTGGCACGCCCGGTGGGACTTTTTCCTCTTTCCACTCCACACTTCGTGTGTCGTCTTCGCGAACCAATCTCGGTTTGTTAAATGGTTGCCTTCGGATTTTCAAGTTACTAAGATTTTGTCTCTTGCTTGGTGCAGAAGAGAAATTAAGCATCAATGGCCTCAAATTGCTCTAACTGCTCGAAGTGCCACTGCAACGGACACTCCACCTCACCTGGAGGTGTAGCATATGGGCCCCAAGCGGCCTCCTTCCTCGCTCTGCCAGTAGAACAGGTGACCCCGGCCACCACCGGCCTATTTTTCGGGACCATGATCTCACCCGCAAGTTTCTCTATACCAATGCCTGCATCAGAAGCGAACAAGAAGTCGGTCTTCGACCGGCTCACTGCTACGACGGCCCCTGTCAACGGGTCGTCCACTACCAAATCAACAGCCTCCGTTTTCGCCAGGCTGGATCAGAACTATGAGGGGCCCGCTAGGAAGCCCATGAACTCTAAGGTGGCTGTTCCAAGGAAGGCAATAACCGCTGCTCCAGAAGTCGTCAAGGCGGCTTCCCCTGTCAAAGAGTCAGTCTTTTCAAGACTGACTATTCCTGCCCCTGCTCGAGGATCTGTCTTCGACAGGTTGAATATCACCCTTCAAAGGACAACCTCAGTCTTTAAGAGATTAACACCAGCGGCGCCTCATTCAGACAGGGGGCAAAAAGAAGCTGTCTCTATCTCTGAGCCAGTCCCAACGGCTCGTCATGCTCGACGTCGCCACTGGCGCCGAGTGAGGAAGGCTGGGGGCAACTCCCCCTCTGGGATAACTCTGCCAGCTCCAACAGTGGGGATCGATGCTATTGTTCCAACCGGGAACAACTTTGAATTGCTGAACACGGTGCGCAGAAACTCTCCTGTTGCGGTGCTGAAGCGAACTCCTTCACCTGTGGAGAACACTCCAGAGAAAAAGCTAGAGCAGCCCCCTCACCGGCTGTCCTCTAAAATTTACAAAGTCTGGCGACAGGTCTAAGAATCGGTGATTGATGAAAACTATCTCCGCCGACAGAAAAAGACGAAGGTTCGGCAGGAGGAAGACTACTCTGTCAGGTCGAAAGAAACAACGGCTACTCGGGTGTCCACTACAACGACACCCTCAACGTCAATCACTCAAAAGAAAAGGAGGCCGCAAAAAGCCTCTGTGAACAAGGAGAACCGTAAAAGTGATGGGCACAAACGCCCCAAGTCTGGGGGCATGGTGGTGCACACTGTTTATATGGCTTCTGGAAAAGAGGAAAGCCGTGCTTCGACGGGTCACCGACCACTCACTCGATCCGTAACCAAAGCTCAGGAGCAGCAGCAAAAGCTTCAGGAGATGATGACTGCAATGGCCGCACTTACAGAGCCAAAAGAAAGCTCAGAGGCATCATCGGAGCAGCGTCATGAACAAGAAACTGACGCTGATTACTTACGCAGAGTCCTCGAAAAGAAGGACAAAGAAGCCGTAGAGCAAGCGGCTAATATAAAACAAATGCGCTTCTTTTCCAAGATATGGTAGGGATGATGATTCAGCAGAACCCTCCTACTGAAGATCCTCCGGTCGGCCTTGAAGACGACAGGGAAGAAACGTCAAATCCTCCACTGGCTTTGTCAGCAGCCAAGGAGGAGGCAATCTCCAAAGCTGACCTTGACGAATATATAGCCCAGCAGATACGGGTTCATCATGCGACTGAGGAAGCCGGTCAGATCGTCTAAACAGGATGACCATATCCGGGCTGGTATGATCAGATACAGTACCCGCCGGGCTATACAATACCTAAGTTCCACATATATAAAGGGACAGGGAATCCGCATCAGCATGTCGCTCAATTCAGGGCCTTATGCGGCAATACTGGAGGCGATGACAAATTGATGCTTCGCCAATTCGTCGGCAGCTTGTCAGAAACAGCGTTCGAATGGTATTCCGAACTCCCGAACGATTCTATCAAGAAGTTCGCTGAAATGGAGTTGCTATTCACTTAGCGATTCGCGAGCGCCAGCGAACGGGCCCCGATAATAGCGTTGATTAATGCCAGGGTAAGGCCGGGCGAGACGTGGGTCCAGTACGCTATACGCTGGCGAAACTTGTGGTCGAAATGCGAACAACGCATCGAGGAAGCGCCTGCGGTGGGCATGTTCGTGGGTACCTTAGACCCTCATGCCACTATCTCACAGTTCATGATGTTCTTTAAGCCGACCACATTCCAGGCTTTGATCGACAAGCTGGCCCAGATGGATCAAATGGGTCACAGACCTTCTCCCCCAAAGCCAGAACCGTGGAACGACAAGGGTAAAGGGAAGGCAACCTTCGTTGAGAATGCTCATCGGCAACCCAGCACCCCAAAGCTAGCGGATCAGTTGGGAGAGAGACGGCGGTTCTATGTTGAGAAAATGAGGCGTCCCTACTCATCCCCGCGGGATAAGACGAAAAGGCTGTTCGAGCTGGCTGTGCGCAACAAATTTATCAACCTGCCGAATCCAAGGCAACCGCCACAACCCAACGAGGTGAATAATCCCAATTATTGCCCTTATCATCAAATGGCAAGCCATCCGATTGAGGATTACTTCATCTTCAAGGGATGGATTGAAGATCAATACCTACAAGGTAAGTTTACCCTATCTGAAAAATGGAAGGTAAATCCACCCCAGCCGCACACTCTAAAGAAGACGGACACGATGAGGGCAGCTTGTTCTTTTGTCAAGGACGAAAACGATGGAGAAAACCCATCAGACGAATCCGAAGACTACGTAGCGACTTGTCATGTGATCTCTCATTCACTGGCGGATGATGAAGAGGCTCCTTGCGCCGAGAAACCAAGGGCGAACCCTGAGTCGGAAATTCTATGGCCGTCAGACGAGTTGATCGATATCTTCCTGAATGAAATTCGCCTGAAAGCAAAAGCCAATCAAGAGCGTGAGATGGCCATATTGGAAAGAGCCAAGACACTCCCGTCAAATCAAAAGCCATCCACTGCGGATAAAAACAAATTCAAGACGAGGAAAAGGTTCGCCAAAGCCCTATCAGCGGGAATGAAGCTACCGCCCTCTGAAGAAAATACTTTCGGTGGAGTAGAGATGCATCCTAACTTCTGCTTATATCATCGGAAGATCATACATCCTACTGAAGACTGCGAATCCTTTAACTGTTGGTGGAAGGGGTATGTCGCTCAAAAGCAACACTTCGACAGGATAAAATGTGAAGCTCGTAGACGTCGAAAAAATGCGATAGATGAGCGCAAAAGAGCCGCCGCCGACTGTCATATAGCCGACTCCAAGGGATCGCAAATTATCACCTTTAGAAGCGACTCTGAGGAAGAAGTTGCCCTCAACCCTCTCCTTAAGGAATCTATTTCGAAAATGAAAGAATTGAGAAGTTGTGAGGACGTTCAGCCATGCAAACGCACACTACTCGAAAAAAATCTCGGCCCCGCAAATAAAGGATCGAGTAAAAAGGATAAAGGGAAGGGAAAAACAGCCTTCGTTACCAATGCTCAACAGCAATCGAGTGGCCCTAGACCGGTTGTTTGCCGAAACAACAAGCAGCAACTCCTCCAAGAAAAGTTGAAACGTCCTTACTCGTTTCCGCAAGATAAAATAAGGGGACTGTTCGAGCTAGCGTTGCGCAACCGACTCATAAATCTGCCGGAGCCAAAACGTCCGTCGCAACCAAATGACGTCAATAAGCCCAACTACTGTCCCTATCACCGAGTACTGGGTCACCTGATCGAGGATTGCTACGTCTTCAAAAACCGGGTTGAAGATCAATACCAACAAGACAAGTTCGTCATCTCCGAAAACTGGAAGGTAAGCCCGCCACAACCTCACGCATCGGGAAAGATGGAGATGCCGGGGGCATCATGCTCATTAATAGGGAAGGCCCCAGAGACCAAAAAGTCAGTAAACTAGAGCTTCGCCTCAAATACGGCGATGACGGACCGAAATGTCCTTAAACTAATGACAGACCGAAACGTTCTTAAACTAATAACGGACCGAAACGTCTTTAAACTACTACCGCAGCATCCTTAGGCTGACACAAAAAAAATATAAAAAAAAAACATAAAAAAGGTATGTCCATAAGCAAAAAGGGCACGGATGAAAACCCGAAAGGGCTCCGTGAGTAAAAACAGCAGGACTACCGGCGAGTGTTCGTGAAAACCCGAAAGGGCGCGACCTCGTAAAAAAAAATAACATAAAAAAAAGGGTATGTCCATAAGCAAAAAGGGCACGGATGAAAACCCGAAAGGGCTCAGTGAGTAAAAACAGCAGGACTACCGGCGAGTGTTTGTGAAAACCCGAAAGGGCGCAATCTCGTTAAAGGACACTTACGAGGTCCTCTCGACCTTGTAAGGAGAAACCACCCGCGTGAGATCCTTACGACTTACAAAGGAGCAACACACTTAGGGATACCCTCGATTCCTAAGGAAAAAATACACTTGCGAGATCCTCACGACTCGTAAGGAGAACTCTCTTATGGGACCCTCACGGCTCATAAGATTTGAAAGTCTTAAGTTACAGAAACCTTAACCTGTTCTTAAGCATCCCCCACAACCTTCGATAGTTCCCTACAAGTGGTCCAGTACTGGCTCTTGTATATAATCCACGGGCGCGAATAAACATTTCCCTAACCAAGTCCCATCCGTGACTGGGGATATGTACGCATGATGAACAACCCTTGTAAGTCCTCTCGACTTACAAGGAGAAAACCCTATTGTAGGATCCTTACGACTTACAGAGAAACATACACTTAGGAATCCTCACGATTCCTAGGTAGAAAACACACTTACAAGATCCTCACGACTTGTAGGGAGAAATACCTTTGTGAGACCCTTACGGCTCATGAAGTTAAAACCTTAGTCGACAGGACCCTAACCCTGTTCGCTAAACCACCTTATTCGACATCAACAGAGGCAAATGATGACTCGCTCCTGGCAATAACCCAGTCGTAGCGGTGCTGATGCCAAAATCGATGTCTAATCCAAAGCTTGCGGAGAAAAGCCAGCAAGCCAACATGCATACGAAATAGCCGAAATGATGGGGTAACTTGCAATAAAAAGCAGCAAGTAGAAATGTATGCATAAAAAAAAATAGCCGAAATGATTGGGCAATTCGCAATAAAAAGCAGCGAGTAAAAAAAAAAAGAATAGCCGAAATGATTGGGCACCGCGAAAATATAGCCGAAATGATGGGGCAATCGCGACCTTCGCGATATAAAAGCTGAAATGATAGAGCATCGCGGAAAAAGAAATAAAATAAAAATGAAATTTATGCCCTACAAGTGATGTTACATCAAACCCTGTATACAATCCAAGGGCGTAAACAAAGAAGGGATCATACTCCTCTCCCAGGTTTCATCATAAGAAGAAGCCAAATCTCGACGAGTCGCAAATGACCTAGAGGTCATCTCAACACTCGTCTCGTAACAACGGATACAACTTCAAGCGAAGCGGAACAGCGGCAACTCCCAGTTCCATGGCTCGGTGATATACAAATCACCAAGAGTCAAACCCTCATTCCATGAAATACGGATACAATCAACAAAAATTCCTGGCTACGTGGAAAGCGGCTTATGTCAATCCTGACCCCGTGGAAAACGTCCAGAACGAATCCTCGTCCTCGCAGAGCACGGCAGTGAACCCGTGCGAAGCATCCAGAGTGGAACCTAGTCCTCGCCGAACACGGCAGTGAACCCGTGGGAAGCATCTAGAGCAAAAATTCCTGGCTACGTGGAACACGGCTTATGTCAATCCTGACCCCGTGTGAAACATCCAGAGCAAAAAATTCCTGGCTACATGGAACGTGGCTTATGTCAATCCTGACCCCGTGTGAAACATCCAGAGGAAAAATTCCTGGCTACGTGGAAAGCGGCTTATGTCAATCCTGACCCCGTGGAAAACGTCCAGAGTGGATCCTGGTCCTCGCAGAGCACGGCAGTGAACCCGTGCGAAGTATCCAGAGCGGAACCTAGTCCTCGGCGAACACGGCAGTGAACCCGTGGGAAGCATCCAGAGCAACTCCTGACTCCGTGAAATGCGGATAAGGACAACTTCATCCATCACTTGCGGGTCCTCATGACTCGCAAGGGAATAAATTCTCTTGTAAGATCCTTACGGCTTTCAAGAGAACACACTTAGGAATCCTCACGATTCCTAAGGAGAAAACCCACTTACGAGATCCTCTCGATCCGTAGGGAGAAAAGTCTATTTGAGACCCTCACGGCTCATAGAGTTGAAAAGTCTTAGGCAGCAGATCTGAACCTGCAGCCTAAGCCATCGCTATCTCGTGAAGAAATCAAGATACTTACTCTATTATCTGCCAATTATGTTTATCAAGACAGCATGCTAATAATAAGAGAGTAACAGATAGAACATTTGATTTACATTTGATCAAGCGTTCAAGACATACTCATTCATGCATGTGCAAACGGTTCAGAACGAGGAATAAGACAAGCTGAAATGGAAATTTTCTATTCACATCATAAAAAGGGGTTCTTACAATCACGGAGAAATAAATAATAACATTATTAAAATATTTACAAAGGTATAACCTCGGATCCGGGGCACGGATTGAGGAATTCAAAAGTAAGGCCATCCAGAGTTCTTCTGGCCTTTCTGATTATTCTTGTGCTCAGCCTCTCGTGCTCCTGTGTGTCACGATCCTCGGCAAGCCCATCCGGCCTTCGGTAAGCAGCAACTATCGTCGTCTGCTGAAAAATTTGATGTAGGATGTCGATGAGGCTGTCCCGCCGTTTCTTCGAGATCAGCCCGTCAGATACACTGAATGCACCTTGCCTTCGGCATCATCCAGCGCATTGAGCGGTAGGGCCTCGTGAAACCCCGGAAGTGCTCTCCATATTGCTCCCAGCACGACCTTCAAGAGAGCTGAACGACGAGGAAGCAGCCAACCACCGCTTGCGTTGAGGCGACCCATGATCTCCGCACACTGGGCGTCCGTAAACACCTGGTTTTGATGACGACCCTGTGCGCGGATATCGTCGTAGGTGATGAACTCGTGCAAACTGTGTAGACGCACCGCCATTATGCCTGGAGGAAGTACCACAGGAAGATTAGCGATAAAAAATAATAATAATAAAATAAAAAAAATAATAAAATAAAATATAAAAAAAATATATAAAATATACACAGAGAGTTAAACTCCTCGAGAGCAGTGCTCTGCAAACAGGAGTGACACCTGTCAAAATCAGTCATGAGGAGAATTCGAAGAAAATCCTCTAAGAACATTGAGAGCTTTGCTCTGAAAAGATGATATAATAATAATGGTAATATAAAATGCCATCTTTAGCTTCCAAGACCCATGAAGAACTCTTAAGAGTTCTTCTATATGATTTGGAAGGAGCAAAGCTCCATTAAGGAATTAAGAAAATACAAGGTGATTGTTTTAGAGAGCAGAGCTCTATTGGAACCCTAATAGGATCCCCTTTAGTTCTCTTTAGAACCTTTTAGATCTATAGAGCAAAGCTCTGCTAAGTAAAACCCTAAATGGGCTTTTTTTAGATCAGGGATCTATTGAGAGCAAAGCTCTGTTAATTACCATCAACTTAATTTAATTCAATTTAAATTAAAATTTTTACCTCAAAGGTTTTAAGAAATTCTAACGCTTGGAGTTCTTAAAAGCAAGAGCAGGGCTCTGAGTTCTGAAAGTAAAATTTTGAAGATGAAAATCATGTAAGGGACCAAAGGTCCTATTTATAGGCATCAAATTCCCTTTCAACTTCCAAGAGTTACCGCGATGGTTGGAATTCTGCCACCGTTACGCTCACGTTTGTAAGGACACGTAAGCGCAACGGCGGGGGGAGGGGCATTTGTTTACCCCAATCAGAGCAAAGCTCTGTTCAAATTCTAAGGCAGGAAACGAAGCAACGCTTCTGTTTCCCTCAATCAGAGCAAAACTCTGTATTGAAAATTAAAATTGAAATAAATGAAGCAACGCTTCAGATCCTTTGCGCTGCGCGCAACGCGCCACGTGTCAAAAGCTGATACAATAGCGCAGGGCCCGAGACAGCGCACCCAATCAGAGCAAAGCTCTATTTAAACTAAAATTAAAGGAAGCAATGCTTCAGTTGCGCAAGCACTGCGCTGCGCGACAGGTGTCGGCGCAGATGCGCTAGCGCAGATGAGCTGCGATGTGCGCTGCGCGACACGTGTCGGCGCAGATGCGCTAGCGCAGTTGCGCTGCGCTGTGCGCTGCGCGACACGTGTCAGCGCAGATGCGCTGCGCTGTGCGCTGCGTGACACGTGTCACGCGCTGGGGCATTTGCGCCAAACAGAATTAAAATTCTAAGGAATCTTTCTGTTCTTATTAAAACAAGAAGATTTTCTTCTGTAAAACAGAAGCCCTTGGATCAAAGATCCAACGGTGGGGAAAATTCCCCAAATCACTCAGAGAAAGATCTCTTTAACAAATTTAACTAATTTATGGGCACTATAAAAAGACCCCAAGACCTCAATTCAAAGGCATCAACATTTTCCGAGAGAAAAAAAAGAACTTTGAAGAACTCCTCAAGAACAAAAAAGGTAAAAACCTTCAGAAAAAGAGAAAATTCTCTTAAAAACAGATCATTGATCTAAGAACAAGATCAATGATCTTCAATAAGAAAGAAAACTAACTAATAATAGTGCTTTGCACTTGCTTATGAACCATTGGTTCCTTGAAAACAAGAAAAAACTTGTTTTTCTTTGATTTAAAATCGATCAAAAGATAAAACAGTGCTCTGCACTTGCAAGAACTGCGCTATTGCGCTCCTGTGTTGGCGCAAGCCACCAGGAAGCGCCACGTGTCAGTAGCGCAGCAGCGCAGCGCACTGACACAGTGCACTGCGCTGTTGCGCTTGCGCTCACCAGAGCGTGACACGTGTCACCACCATATGAGTTTGCGCTCATTACTTGGCGCAAAGCGCCTGACAAGCCACGTGGGGCATTGTCAGAGTATTTAATGCTCTTTATTATTAAAGAAAAGGGACAGAGCCCAATTAAAAGGCCTAACAGGCCTAACAAAAAAATGCTATGCATTTTTTAAAAAAAAGGGGGTAAAGCCCAAACAAAAAAATAAATGCTCTGCATCATTTATAAAAGGGCAGAGCCCAACCAAAACAAGAATAATGCAGTGCATTGCTAAAATGGGGTAAAGTTCTAGCACAGGCCAAAGACAAAAAATGTTGAAACTGGACTTAGCCCAATCATGGCCGTAAGTCCTCAAACTAAATTGACTGAGCCCAGCTGCTCTCTTAAATCAATTTATATCCGGTTCGAGGGTACATCTCCGAACTCCTCTGACACCTATCGTTGTGATTCCTCAACGACGTCAGAGAGGTGACGGGTCCCAACGACCACACATGAATATGGACTGCGGGGTCCTTAAACTAGTGGACCGAAACGTCCTTAAACTAATGTCGGACCACTACGTCCCTAAACTGGAACATAGACCTCCACGTCCCTAAACTGGAATACGGACCACCACGTCCCTAAACTGGAGCACGGACCACCACGTCCCTAAACTGGAACAATAGAGCCTCCAAACGCTCTTTTGCCGGATCTAAACGGTCCCGTTTAAATTGATCTTAGCCCCAAACACGGCTAACGTATCCTTAAACATTCAAACAGACTATAAAACTCTAAATCAACTTTGGTTCAAGAGTACATCTCTGAACTCCTCTGACACCTATCGTTGTAATTCTTCAACAACGTCAGAGAGGTCACGAGTCCTGACGGCCACATAATAAATGGATCACCACGTTAGGTTGATCTTAGTCTCAAACAGGACTAACGTATCCTTAACGAACGTTTAAGTTGATCTTAGCCGCAATACGGCTAACGTATCCTTAAACTAAAAACACCAAACCCAAATCTAAGTAAATACGGATTTGGACTAATCCACGTCCTACGGGCGACGGCATTACTCAGTCTCCGTATACAATCCATGGGCAACCACAGACAAAACAAACACATACGACACGAAGTGAAATTCTGGAGAAGGAGAAAGTTGTTACCGTGATGCGGTAGCGTAATTAACTGCAGGGGCTTGCGCCTGCAGGGAAGAGCGTCCCCACAATCAAAAACCCCTTAAGCGAGGGGGAATCTGACGAAGTCTGCTATATTGGCCGCATCCGTCTAAACCTCCGATACACGGTGCCATAAATCAACTTGGCATCTTCGGAGAGGTAGACGGATAAAACCATATAGCATCTGCCCCGAATCTCAGGCAAGACGTCTTCGCGTCGTCGGCCGCCATTCGGAGGGGAACATGGTACTTCTTTGCATGTAAGCTTGGTCAAAGGCTCTGCCAGACGAGCAAAGTTCTCCACGAACCTTCTGTAATACCCGGCAATTCCAAGAAAGCTTCTTATCTCCGCAACATTCTTCGGAATCGGCCAATCTCAAACTGCTGCAATCTTTTCGGGATCTACTGCGATTCCATCTCCGGACACGACATGTCCCAAAAACTTCACTTCTTCAAGCCAAAACTCGCACTTGCTCATCTTTGCATACAATTTTTCTTACCTCAACGTCTGCAGTGCGATCTTCAAGTGTTCTGCATGCCCTTCAATACTCTTCGAGTAGACCAGAATATCATCGATGAACACCACTATAAACTGGTCCAAGAATGGTGAAAAGATTCGGTTCATCAAGTCCATAAATATCGCCGGTGCATTCGTTACTCCGAAGGGCATCACTAAATACTCGTAATGTCCATACCGAGTTCGGAACGCCGTCTTGCAAATATCCTCTGATTTAACTCAGACCTGATGATATCCGGATCGCAAATCCAGTTTCGAGAATACCCTCGCGCCACTAAGCTGATCGAACAATTCGCCAATGCGAGGGATCGGGTACTTGCTCTTAATAGTCACCCGGTTTAATTCTCGATAATCGATGCACATCCTCCTTGTGACATCTTCTTCTTTACTAGAAGAACTGGAGCTTCCCAAGGTAAATTGCTGCTGCGAATCCAACCCTTCTCAGGCAATTCGGTAACCCGATTCTTGACTTCTTCCAACTCCACTGGTGCCATTGGATAGTACGCCTTTGAGATTGGCGCTGCACCAGAAACAAGATCGATCGCGAACTCTATATCTCGCTTTGGTGGTAAATCTGAGATGTCCTCGAACACGTCCATGAAATCTCGAACAACAGCTGGCGCTTCATCTCTACCAACTTCCATCGACGAAAGAACATTAGCTGTCGGCCTAGCCCTAAACTCGACTGGCCCGACAGAACTGCTTACTCCAGTAAAAACAAACTCCGGATGTCCGGGAATCTGGAAAATCACTTTCTTTGCCCCACAATCAATGTGAGCGTGGAAAGTGCTGAGAAAATCCATTCCCAAGACAACAACAAACAAAGGGATGCACCAGAATTGAATAATTCTACTGCGGGGAAGACATGATCAAGTAGGATACCTGAAACGATTTCACCTGAAGCCAAACACTGAAGAAGATAAACACGGTAAACAGGATTCAAGCTTGCGATAAAACATGAACTGGAAAGCAAGAGAAACAAGGCAATACAACGACCATGGAACAAGGAAGTGAATCAAGACCACTACTCCAAGTTACTTAAATAGAGTACCGCATTGTAACTATGCTGCAGTTCATAGTTACAATCACATAACTCCACTCAAGTCGCCCAAATCCTAGTATCAGAATCAAAGAACAAGCAGAAACAATAGGGAACCAACAGGTTTCAAGTTGAGATGCAAAAAGATTTGCATATCGTCAAGATAAGGATCAAGAGATAGATTGTGATTCAAGAATCACGATAACAATATGGCAGGACATGCTCCTAGTTACGAGTATTCTGATTCGTGTATTGGGTCCAATACCCAACTACAAAAGAATCAAACCCGATTAACCTATATCCTACGTCTCTGATACCAAAAGAACCATGTCACGCCCCGCTTCCTAGAGTACGCTAAGATAGGCACGTGACATAACCTACCATGCTACCCGTGGATAGGAAATATCCTTCCACAGTCACATTACGGCTGTAGAGATATCAAGAACATTAAAGTAAACGAATCTATCTAATACATGTCCATGAGCCAGAATAAATGAGTCAAGAAATAATATAATATGCAGAAGCAAAAGATCCAATAAACTAAACACCTGGAAAGTAAATCTGGATACCAACAGGATCCTCACTGCTCGGTCTAATAGCGGCAGTACTCCTGAGCAATCTGCAACAAAGGTAGAGAATCTGGGCCATGCAAAACCCAGACGTCAGTGCGTCATAATATCAAGCAATAAAATAAATAGGGGTAGCAAGACATACAGGTATGTGTATGAACAGTAAAACAGGTATAACAGTAATATAAAAGTGACAGTGAAGGGTAAGGCACAGGTGATGTGCAGTGAGTATTCTAAACCGGTCTACTGGGTTATTTACTCTCAAGTCTTTGAAACCAAGTAATGTAATCCTCATCGTAACCCATAGGTGATTATTCCATAACGCCCGGAAAAACGGCAAACAATAGGTATTCCGTAATGCCCGGAAAAATGGCAAACAATTGGATGGCCCTTTGAGTTACGGTCGGTTACAATCCTGATTTCCCCATACCCCCAAGTTATATAAGTTCAAGTCAGGTATTAAATAATCTGGAACTAATGCCAACACAGGATCAGGCAGGTACAGGTTTGTCTGGTTAGGCAATAGGAAATGTCCGTAGGGACAACAGGTTAGGTTTGTTGGCATTAGTAACAAGATCAGGTAACCGAGAAAGCCATGGTACCTCAAGCCAAGTCAGGTAATATATATGTATCATGTCATGTTTAAACGTACACAGTACCATGTCTTGTCAAGTAGTAGGTATATCAAGTCATGTCAGGGGTGCACAACATGTCATGTGGGTGCTCGTAATCAAACTAAAATAAGCATGGGTATACAAAAAAAGTATGTGGTACTAATGGAACAATAAAATGGAACATTGTAATGTGATATGCAAATAGATACAGATTAAAGCATATGGATGCACAGTTATCGATTTGGGTTAAGGGGATAGTTCCAACATTAATTAAATACAGTTTATCGAGTATGGAATGTTAAAATCACATTAA
This sequence comes from Agapanthus africanus, assembly GCA_030015575.1. Taxonomy (NCBI): domain Eukaryota; kingdom Viridiplantae; phylum Streptophyta; class Magnoliopsida; order Asparagales; family Amaryllidaceae; genus Agapanthus; species Agapanthus africanus. The sequence goes on along the minus strand of JASDDO010000024.1, from coordinate 865,850,201 downwards.
TATGTATTAAATGATCTAGGGATGCAATTGAATATATATATTGAGCTAGATGTATGCAAACGAGTGTCCAATAGGGTATAAACTATTAAAAGGGTACTATGGGCTATGCAAATAATTATTATGTGATTTAAATATGGATGTGGGTTCTATGTATAGTAAACTAAAATGCAATATGGTATGTTTCAAGTTATAAATCTAAAATGATATAAATGAACATCGAAATGTTAAAAATGGAACATGCGGCATTAAATTTAATCTACAGGTCAACATGTAATTAAATAAGTATAAAATAATATAGATAGCATATAGCAAGTTTTACTTGTCTCGACAGATCAAGAAACGGGTACGCACTGCAACGTCCAATGTCAGTAAAAGCTGCGATGCACACACGCGTGCCCGGAACGGAATCGGCTAATGCAAGAAGTGACCACGCTGCACGAGAACGTCTTCTGGGTCGCCTGGATCGTCGACGATATGCACGACTCCGATAAGACGGCCGAGACCCGATTCAAGAAAGCAAGAAAAAGGGAAAGAAAGAAAATAGAAGAAGGAAGGAATTGGTTGTGGATATTGGCTCTGTGGTTGGTGTTTGAGGACAGAGGCGAGGCAAGGGAAATGAAGGCGACGGTGATGTGTTTCCGGCGATCACCGGAAAAAGAAATCCAAGAAGAGATAAAGAAAAGAGAAGAAGGAACAGAAGATGAAGGAAAGAAAGAGAGGGTTGTTTGCAGGGGCTCGGGAGAAGAGTGAAGGGAAGTGGAGGAAAGAGAAGAGAAGAGGTGGTGTTGGCGCCGACGTTGAGGTTGACGGCGACGGGGACAAAGGCGAGGCTGGGTCGTAGGTGATGGGTGCGTGGGTTTCTTTGGGTTCGGGATCTTGGGGAAAAGGAATTGAGGAGGTGGTGAGGAAGGTCGTCGGTGAGGCAACGGGGTTAGAGTGGTGGCGATGACGAGGCGAGGGCGCGGCTCTCGCGGGGGTTAGGGTTGCAGTGAGTTATCGTATGCAGGGAAATCGGGTGATGGGTTCCTGAAGTCTGGTAAGAAAAGAGAGAGGAGGAAGGGAGGAGGAGAGTGGCAGGTCGTCGGCGGTGGTGAGGGGATGTCGACGACGATGAGGGTGGAGGCGGTACAGGCGAGGGCAGAGAAGTGGGTTCTCGCGATGAAGGCGGGAAACGAGAACGGGGAGATGAGAGGAGAGAGAGGGAGATGAGGGCAGTAGGGGAGAGGCGAGGAGAGACGGAGGATAGGTGGTCGAGGTGAGGAAGACGACGGTGAGGCGGCTAGGGTTAGGGTCTTGGGTTTTTCTCGTGCTCATGGGGGTTTAAACGAGGGAGAAGAGGAAATGTGAAGAAGGGAGGTGACGATAGCGCGGCGCGGTGACCACACTCGAGGAACGCATAATAACTCCGATAGGAGAGAGAAAGAAGAGAGAGAGAGAGCGGGGGAGAGAGATAAAGAAAGAAAGAGGAGAGAGGAGAGAGAGACGGCGAGAGAGAGAGACGGCGAGAGAGAGAGAAAGAGAAGAAAAGAAAGAGAGGTTGAGTGCGGTGGGGCCAGAGGGAAAAAGAGATATATGGTTGTTTTGAAAATTACGATTTGATTTAAAAAGATTTCGTTGGTTAAATAAAACTTTGAAGCTGTTAAGAAATTTTTTAAATATATTATTATTTTAAATAAATTTGAATTTTGGCGGGATATAAAACATTCAGAAATACGCTCGGGTCGGGTCTAAAAATTCATATTTTTAAATACGAAAAATAAATGTGGCTTCCAAATTTTAAAATGAATGATTAGGTAACTTAAATGCATACTTCCAAGAACGGACGCATGTACGTGCGCGTAGCTATCCAAACACGTCCGTTTTACTGAACGGGACGAGAACAAGATGCATGGACGCTACCACAGGGTTAGGGGTATCATGCAGGCTATGGAATGCAATTTTAATTTATTTTCCGTGTCCTAAAATGTTATATGTAAAATATGCGATGCTAGATGAAATACCAATATGCAGTTTACACTAGATGCACGTGTCTATATAATAAGCCAGGGTAATCTATAAATATGAATCAACCAGTTCAAGCAAGCGGGTCGGGTCGAATGCAATGTAAAAATGTAAACTACCATTCGCACCCAAACACGATAAATCAAGAAAATACCACCAAAAAGGAAATATGGAAACTGTAATTGGTATAAATGAACTAGGTTGTTACAGGTTTGGACCAAGCTGGAGTCTACTCGCTGTGAATTGGCTGGGCAGGAAGCTACCAGCGGCCTCATGAGAGGGCTAAGGATTCACGGGTTAGGCCGGACAGGAATCTACCTGCCGTGAATGGGTGCGATGGACAGGAAGCTGTCCGCCAGCCTCCGAACCGAGCAAGAGTCTACTCGTGTGAGGGCTTAAGATTCACGGGTTAGGTTGAGAAAGAATCTACCCACTGTGAATGGTTGCGACAGGCAGAAAGCTGTCCGCCGGCCTCTTGGCGAGGGTTTAGAACTCACAACTTATGTTGGGCAGAAATCTACCCGCTGTGAATGGTTGCGACGAGCAGGAATCTGTCCGTCGGCCTCTTAACCGAGCAGGAATCTACTCGTGCGAGGGCTTAGGATTCACGGGTTAGGCCGGATTGGAATCTAGCGACGGGTAGGAAGCTGTCCGCCGGCCTCGTGGCGAGGGCTTAGGATTCACAACTTATGTTGGGCAGGAATCTACCAGCTATGAATGGTTGCGACGGGCAAGAAGCTGTCCGCCGGCCTCCGAACCGAGTAGGAGTCTACTCGTGGAAGGGCTTAGGATTCATGGAATAGGTCGGGCAGGAATCTACCCACAGTGAATGGTTGCGACAGGCAGGAAGCTATCCACCGGCCTCATGGCGAGGGCTTAGGGTTCATAATTTATGTTGGATAGGAATCTACCCGCTGTGAATGGTTGCGACGGGCAGGAAGCTGTCTGCTGGCCTTCTAACCGAGCAGGAGTCTACTCATGCGAGGGCTTAGAATTCATAGGCCAGGCCGGGCAGGATTCCACCCACCATGAATGGTTGCAATGGGAAGGAAGCTGTCCGCCGGCCTCGTGGTTTGGGCTTAGGATTCACAACTTATGTTGGGCAGGAATCTACTCACTGTGAATGGTTGCGACAGGTAGGAAGCTGTTCGCCGGACTCCTAATCGAGCAGGAGTCTACTTATGTGAGGGCTTAGGATTCATGGGTTGGGCCGGGTAAGAATCTATCCATCGTGAATGGTTATGACGGGCAAAAAACTGTCCGCCGGTCTCCTGGTGAGGGCTTAGCTCGGAAACAAAATCAAGTTCAGATGACAGAAATGCAAAAATCTCATTATTCAAGAGAGTACAAGTTGTCGAGCCCCACTTCCTAGTAGACGGAAACGGTGACGTGGTAAGCCCGCGATATATTTACCAGAGAAGGTCATTCCCTAAATAAATATACTAAGCGTATTGAAAATAATAATACACAATATAAGAATAAATGGAGACTGTAAAATTTTTCAACAAACATTTTTATTTACATTCAACTTCAAATATGTACAAGTACACGAGTTTATGCTGGAAAGTAAATACAATAAGGAAAATGCCTAAACAAGTGGCATACATCAACTGATGAAAAGTGAAGCTGAGCTAGTTCTGAGTACTTATCTGGTCGTAATCCTCCTCAGTAGCGTCCACTTCCTTCGTCTCGACCGTATCTGACGAACATTTCAAGAAAACAAAGGTGGGTGAAATGCCCTCAGCGAACTTGTGCTCGGTAAGTCCCAAAGATAAGTAATAGTAAACAAAATGACAAGTATAGAATATATATGATGAGTAAGAGTATAAGTTCATGGATAAGTATATACTATAGGTCTCTATATAGTCACTATGTTAACGTTAAGTTCCAAGTGTGATTGTCAACGCGGCCGTAAAAGTATTCACGAGCTCAAGTGTCGGGCCCTAGGAGCAAGGAAACATGGGCCCATTTCATGTGTTAGCATCGGGGCTCTAGACTGTGGATGAGTCAATCCGACTGATATTCGAGTAAAATAAAAAAGAGGTTAATACGGGACTCCTGAAGCTCCATTGGATTCACACAAGAAATTATCCCAAACACCCCGAGTGTAATATATTATACTGGTTAATATACTTAATTGGTTTAATTGATTGATTAACATGTCTTGATCGAAATCATAGATTGCAAAAGGTGTAGAATGTAATCGAGTGGGTCGAGTAATATACGAGTCATGACAATTGCAATCTTGGTTCGAGTCAAGTTGGTCGAGTAGTTTGGGTTCGAGTACATATTCGAGTTTAGATTCGAGTTAGGTTAGGGTTTGAGTTTGTGTTCGAGTTCGAGTTCAAGTTTAGATTCGAGTTTGGATTCGAGTTCATGTCTTTTTCATAGGAATTGATTTAAACCGTTAAAAATCTTATGTTCGGGAGAAATCGGCAACTGCTGCACATGGACGGCAGGATTTGTGTCTATTTCCAAGACAATTGCCATTGATAACTCCGTTAAGTTGTCTAACCTGAATAGGCAAGCACTCACTTTCTCCGGCTCCCTGAGGCTCAAGAGAAATGATCCCACTTTAATTTATATTAATCTAGAGTCCTTAGTATTGTTTGCATATCTCGAGAGGGTTTAATGAAAAATACTTTAATATAGTTTAAGAATAAACCTCGAGGGTGATTTATAACATTTAAGGTTTTCATGAACATATATTTTATTTGTTGTGGTGTTTTGGTGATAAAACCTAGCCTTTTGAAAGTTTATGGTATTTTTATGAAAACCAGCTCTTTGGAAACTTGGTGGTATTTTATTAAAAATTCTAATTTTTCATTTTAAAAATATAGTTTCTTAATTTATTTTTATTGAAAATATGGATTTATGATTTTTATATAATTTTCCAAAAATTAGTTTTGTTTAGAAAAGTCGCGTTTTTTAAAAACCATATTTTTATTTCCTTTCGAGACCGAATACTCCGTGAGGAGTTCTGCATCTCGCTCTACTGTCCCAAGGATATGCGATAATTTGCACCATCCATTAGCGGGTCCCCTAACGAGGGTTGTAAAGACGTAATTGCCAAGGATTTCGAAATACCGATCAAAAGAAACCCGTTTTGTAAAGGTGTGGTATTTTAATGAAAAATTTATTTTTTAAATCAGCTCTATATTTAGAACATTGTGCTCTGTAACCATAGTGTGTGTGTGGGGTAGGACGTTACCCCGCGAAGTTTTCCTAAAGGTATCTTTTTAACATTTATTGAAATGAGGGTTATACTAAAATTCATGGTATTTTAATGAAAAGTTTGTTTTATGATAGTTTCACATGGAAGTTTTGGTTAAACTCAAAACTCAAAACTAAACATTGTAATCGAAGTTACAAGTAGGGTGGTAAACTTAGTTTGACCTATGCATTAAGGAAAAGGGAGTTCCAAGTTCTAAACAAAAATGTATCGAAGGTAACTCCACTTTACCGATATATTTCTTTAGGAGATGATTTGAAATGAAAAGATGAGAGGGACTTACAGTTTTATAATATCGAGAAGAGAGTAAGGAAAAAGGGAGGGGGCTTCGTGGCGTCGCGGAAACTTCGGAAACAGCTTCGATCTTCGATGGAAGGAACTTGGTTGCTAACTCCACTTGACTCCACTTGCACTTAGGAACTTTTGGGATGATTTTGCTAGAAATTTTCAGAATATATGGGAGGTAAGGCATGGGGTGGTATTTATAGTAAAGAATTAGTGTTTGGGAATTAAAATTTTGGATTAAAATGCATTAAAAAGATGTTAAATGGTGAATTGAAGAGTCTATGTTTGATTGCAGGAAAATCAAACAGTGCAGGAAAGTTAAGGGGAGTCGAAGGAACAAGTGTGCAAAGAACGAAAGCAATTGGGCAACATCCAACCGTCGGCGCCGGCCAAAGGGAGGAAACGGGTGGTCGAGATGTGGTGATCTGCCTCGAGATTCATGCCACATGTGTATATCTGTGTTTACTCCTTTTTGTGCATGTTTGATTTTTCTGAAACTTTTTTTCTCCGTGTATTGCACGTGCAACTCTTAGGCTTCTGAAAAATTAAAAAGAAAAATCTAAAATATAATTGTGTCTGATGAGAATCGAACACACAGGCTACGTCACAGTAGTGCAGAGGCTTTACTAGTGAGCTACAAGTTGCTTCTTGATTTTATTTAACAAAAATATCTTTTAACTCTTATACAGGCTGTAATACCCTTTACTGTGAAATACAAGAAATTTCTGTACAGTGATTTTCAGAGTCGTTATACAAGTTCATCTATACAATTAAGCTTTTTTGCATTGAATGGTCGCGGAAGGTTACTATCCAAGGAATCTTGGAGTCGGTAGGCTCCTCTGGGAAATACTTCGGTCATGAGGAATGGGTCGTCCCAATTTTGGGAACATCCAGGGTCATGATTGGCTAGATACGGCGGGTGTCCTCGTTGCTTGGACTCGAGCTAACTGAGACGACCATGATCTGTCCGACTTTCAGCTCTCCTGCAGATTGTTGCTCGGCATGCTCTCTATCCACCTAACATTTGTCTCGCAGGTATTTCGCCGAGTGACTGGAGCGGATCAGCTCCTCGATGTAATCGAGCAGCTATTTGCAATTCTCAGTCGGGTGTCCTTGTGACCGATGAAAGGAACAATACGGGCCGCGGAGTTGCTTCCCCGTCCTTTGTATCATCGGTAGCAGCTTGAATAATCTCTCGCTCTTCGCCTCCTCTAGCAGCTCGCTTGCGAGACGTTGAGAGGCGTGTACTCGTGAAATCTCGGAGAATAAGGTTCCGAACGATCAGCCTTCCTTTTCTCTTCCCGATCCCTTTTCTTTCGGTCTGTCTGGTCTCTATGGGGAAGATTAACTTCACCTCAGACTTGAGTTGGATTTCCCGTTCGGTCCAGAATTTTACCTCGGCCATGGTCTTAGGTTGCGCCGATGCAAAATAGCGAAGCCACTCTTTGTGCCTGAGACCGGATCTCAGGGCAGTAATGACCGTTTCGTCCCGGTGCTCGGGTATCTTTAGGAGAGCATTGTAGAATCGGGTGACATAGCCCTTGAAAGATTCTTTGTCCACACTCTTGATGGTGAACAGGTAGTTGACCGACTTCTTTTGTCGTTGGTTGCCAACAAAGTGGCTAAGGAACTGAGTGGCCAACTCATCGAAAGTTGAGATTGAACGCGGAGTCAGGCCGCGGAACCAATCTCTCCCGGCCTGGATGAGAGTGGTGTGGAATGCTTGGCACTGAGCCGCGCTTGAGTTATATTGAAAGATCATGCCTGCGGTAAACGCGTCCAAGTGATCTTTCGGGCCAAACTTCCCGTCGAAGAGAGCCACTTTGGACGGTTTATTCCGGGATGAGACCCGCTCCCTCAGTAACTGCTCAGTGAAGCGCTTCATGAGAGAGTCTGCAGAATGTTTACCGCCGAAGACTGGACTGAGACACGGAGGACGTGTAGCCTGAATTTAGGGGAAAATACTATTTGGAATATATCCGTCTACTTCTCCGAAAATGCCAAGTTGATTTATGGCACCGTATATCGGAGGTTTGGACAGATATGACCGTTGTAGCGTGACTTTATCAGATTCCCCCTCTTTGAGGGGTTTTTGATCATGGGGACGCTCTTCCCTGCAGGCACAAGCCCCTGCAGTTAATTATGTTATCGCGTTGCGATAACCACTTTCACCTACTCCAGTAGGTCATTTCGTGTCGTGTTATATATTTTGTTTATTATGGTTGCCCATGGATTATACACGGAGACTAGTTTATGTCATCACCCACAGAGCACGGATTAGTCCAAATTCGTATATCAAATTTGGGTTTGAACCTAGGTCATATATTATGTCAGTTCAAGGAATATTTTATTTTATTTAAGGACTGTTAATCTGATTTTAGATTAAGATCAACTTAAATATATATGAGCATATGGGCTCAATTTATTTTAACTAAGGATACATTAGTCTTATATGATACTAAGATCAACTTAGAACAGAAGTGGGTATATGGGCTCGGTTATGATGAGCAATATGGGCTCAGGGAGTATGAAATTTCAGGGGCTCAGCCTATTTTGAGGCTTAGTCCTGGGCTTTTTCATCATCTAGCAGTGCTAAGCATTTATTCTGTTTTGCTTTCTAGCGCTCACATGGGTGTCATGTAAGATGCTCAGGTTTAGGCATTACCTTATCAGTGCTAAGCACTTGATCACTGTGGATATTTATCATATGTTGGCGCTCACGTGGATATCACGTGAGGCGCTGAGTCCTTGGACATTGCCATATCAGTGCTAAGCACTTTATACAGTGCTCATGTGGGTATCACGTGAGGCACTCCTGCTTGATATTTTTTCAAATGCTCACGTGAGTATCACGTAAGGCGCCGGATCTTTACTTATGGGCGCTCACGTGTGTGGCACGTGAGGCGCTATCTTCATGGGGCCTTCTGCACGCTCACGTGAGGCACTCAGTTTAGGAAATCTTTTGGGCGCTCACGTGGATGTCACGTGAGGCGCTGAGTCCTTAGAGATTTTTAATCTCTGTTTACATATTTAAGAGAATTTAAACTTCTATTAATGGTGTTTTGTCCATCAATGATCACCAAGATCTCTGTTTTGAAAATCTAGGATCGGATTTTTGAGAACTAAGTTATTATGTTTCCATTTTTCGTAAGAACTAAGTTCTTTGAAGGGTTAAACTCTGTTTTTAGAGAAATTAAATTCCTAGAATATAAATTCCCTTTTTTATGTTTCTTTTCTTCATGTTTAGTTTTTCCTCTAGATCTTAAGTCTGAAGAACAAAATCTTCCCGATGAGAATTAAATTCTCAACTTATGAGAGATTTGTCTTGCGGATCTTAGATTCAGAGAAACAACTAAGTTCTTTATAAAGGGTTAAAGGAGATGTTTTGATCTCTGCTTTTTTCTTTACCTAGGTTTGAAGGGAGCAAGAAAGAATTTTTCTTCAGCAAGAGAATTAAATTCTCGGTTGTAGCTTTTTTATCACCATATGGGGTCGATTCTCCCTTTTGAGACTTGAAGTCTCGGGTCCTTTATATAGGTGAGGAAAAAATTGTTGATTAGTTTAAGAGATCCCTTATTTGAGAAATGTCAATCTGATTTCATAATCAGGTGGTAATTTTTAATCACAGTTGGATCTTAGATCTAAGCCATTCTGTTTAACAAAATATATTTTTCTTGTTTTTAAAAAGATTACGAAAATATTTTCCCATTTAGAATTTAATTATATCTTTTAATTCAAACGGTGATTTTTAATCACTATTGGATTTTTTAATCCAAGGGTTCTCTCTTTAACAGAGCATATCTTTCTTGTTTAGAAAGATCAAGAAAATATTTTCCCATAACAGAATTTAATTCTAATATTAGATCTTTGATCCAACGGCTCTCTGTTTAACAGAGAATATCTTTCTTGTTTAGGGAAACCTTTTCCCATGTAGAATTTAATTCTGCCTGAAGCAAAACTGCTTCAACTTGGGCGCTGACGCTCACGTGCTATGTACGTGGCGTAGCCAAAGAATTTAATTTTTACTGAAGCAGATATCCACGTGCTTTGCACGCCGGTGCTCACGTGTTTAACACGTGAGGCTCCACCCTAGGATTTAATCCTATTAGAGACAAGCGTTCATGTGCTTTGCACACCGACACTCACATACCCAGAACGTGAGGCGCTGACTTAGGAATTAATCCTATCAGAGACAGGCGTCTGTGTGCTTTGCACACCGATGTTCACGTGCCCGGAGCGTGAGGCGCTGTCTTATTTTTTATGAGGGAACAAATGCCCCCCACCGTTGTTCTCACATGGCCTGCACTCGAGTGCAATAATGTCCAGCCTTTAGCCGTCCGATCTGTCTTGGGATACGAGGAATCTGAACCGACCCCATTGTAGGGATACTTAGCACAATAGCAAGGTTTCGGGGGGTATCGTCCATGCCATTTTCAAAATTTTGCCATGCTAGTTAACCCTAACCCTAGAATCTTAACTAAAGATTTAGACAATACGATATGTAAACAACTTTACAACTAAGTGAATGCGGAATACAACCTTTGTAGACCGGTCGTTCACTTCAAATGCTCCAAGTAGTGGTCCCTTCGCTGCGATCAAAGAACTCTCGGACTCTTAAGAGACTCCACAAGGTGAATGATGCATGCTTACTTGAAGTCTTCAAAATCCAAGATGATCTACGTCGAGGAAACACGGACTCAAGCTTTCACTTCACTAATATGGAACTAGTGAAGCCAACACCCTAAACTATATGGCTAGTATAAAAGAGGATGATGAAGTAGGAATTTTGCCCACTTTAGAAATCTTTTTCTCACTATTTTTCCTCATTTTCTCAAAAGCTAGAGAGCTTTCTCTTGAGTTTGAGGAAGAAGATGAAGTGATGAATGAATGAGAGAGTGAGTTTAGAAATGCAACCATGGTGAGTGTATGTCATGGCTCACCCTTGTAGAGAATAAACCATGGTAAGAGATAATGGTTAGGTTTATAAATATCTAAGGTAAAACAAAAATGGTGGACTAAGTCAATGGTTATCCATAGCTTGCAACCATGACAAATTCCATTCATTTTTGAATTACTTAAATAAATAAAAACATTAATATTATCTTTTATATGGTGTAAGTCTCATACACCCATGTTGCATATATAACCTAGCATGTCACAATAATATATATCACATATATATTATTTATGTAACAAAAGAAAACAATACAATAAACATATATCACATATATGTTAAATGTATCAAAAGTGAGAAATAGAAATACTTAAGTGAGTATATATTAGTTAATGTAATTTAATATATCAAATATATAATTATACATTAAATCATTAAATCAACACTTGATTTAATAATCCGGCTATATCACATATAACAGATTAATATAAAATGTATAATTTCATCGCATCAACACTTGATCCGATGACCCGGCTATATCACATATAACCGGCCGATATCACATATCGCGAGAATAGGATACGGTATCACATACTCGTATTATTCTTGGTCCCGCACATATCATATATGTGCTCCTACTCCGTTTTGCCTGATCTAGGAAACCTCTGTGTAGGACTCTAAAGACTCGTCAATACGCCGGCAGTAGGTGATGATCATATCAAGCACCCACAAGCCGTCAGCGGTACTAGCTGGACGTAACGGCTACCCGGTTATTGAGCGATCAAAAGATCAATAAGCAAGCCTGCTCATACTCCTGTAAAGCCTGTCAGTAACACTACCGTACAGTCCGGTCTCTTCGTTTGATATGTCGCATATCCAGTCTAGGGGTGGTAAACGTCAGACCCCAGTAACCGATAAGTCGTGCCGATGTAAGGCTCAGAACGGGTCGAGAAACTACTGATAATACTTACCAGTAGATCTCCATATCAGCTCTGGCCAGGGACTTCCAGTTATAGCCAATCGAGCACAGCGCAACATCAACCTCCAATACCAGGAGAGACGAAACCCCTCCTATCGCTCATTGCCTCCATGTGATTCGGGACTGTACCCAAAAGCCACCGTTTTGCACGTTCCCTTGAACGTGGTAAGGTGGAAATCAAAGCACAGTGGGAATCACACAAGACTCCATGACGATCTCGGGTCTACAGACTAACCTGTACCAGTGTCACCAGAGAACTGCTATCTGACTATAGGTATAATACCAACTAGGAGTTCTCGGCGAGTCCGTTCAGTATACCCAGTCTCCACTGAGCACCCATATACCATCTTTGATGTCAAACACCAATGGATGTGGCATCATCCATCGCCCATCATATGGGTCAAGAAGCGTATACGCTAGTCTACTCTGGAGTATCGATGCCCCGTTTCGATACACCCTCCACTAGGAACAATTATAGGATGTACTTGTGGACTACCCTGGCCCCACTAGTATGATCTCCATCATAGTCCTAGTAGTCAAGTACACATCCTAAGGGCTTCGTCAACATGTGAGAGCAAGACAGTATCATAATACAAGTCAACATGTTAAGACAAAGAGCAACCATATAGCATACTATCATGTCGAGCAAGAAAGTCCTCTCTATATATGTCCAAGCATCCACTATAATATACATCATATGTACAATAATGGCCTCTAGGGCATACACATAACTAACAATCTCCCACTTGCACTAAGCCCAGCTGTTGTAGTATCTCATACCCAACATCCCGAAGAGTCTCTCAAATTGTATCTGGGGTATGGCCTTCGTGAATGGATCCGCTGTATTGTTCTTCGTGTCAACTCTCCTGACCTCGATCTCCCGGCGATCAACTATCTCCCGGATCAGGTGATACCGCCTCAGAATATGCCTGGATCTCTGATGGGACCTAGGTTCCTTGGCCAAAGACACTGCTCCATTATTATCGCAATACAAAGGTATTGGATGCTCAATGGACGGAACCACTCCAAAATCGCTTATGAACTTCTTCATCCAGACAGCCTCTTTGGCAGCATCGTTGGCAGCGATGTATTCAACCTCTATCGTCGAGTCTGACACGGTTTCCTGTTTGGAACTCTTCCAACAAACCGCCCCTCTATTGAGGGTAAAGACAAATCCCGAGACCGACTTAGAGTCGTCCTTATCACTCTGGAAGCTCGAATCGGTAAAGGACTCCACTTGGAGTTTTCCGTTACCATACATTAAGAACATCTCTTTAGTCATTATCAAGTACTTGAGAATGTTCTTCACAGCTGTCCAGTGACTCTCTCCAGGATCTGCTTGATACCTACTCACTACACTTAGTGAGTATACTATATTGGGTCTGGTACATAGCATCGCGTAAATGATAGAGCCTACTGCCGAAGCATAGGGTATCTCTTGCATGCGAGCTCTCTCCAAATCAGTCTTGGGAGACATCTCTTTGGAGAGAGTGAGTCCAGAGATCGTTGGTAAATTCCCACACTTGGATTCTTCCACACTAAATCTCTTTAGTATGGTGTCAATGTACCTGGATTGGGACAATCCCAGTATCCGTTTAGATCTATCTCTATAGATCTTAATCTCCAAGATGTAGGAGGCATTACCTAGATCTTTTATTGAGAATCTTTGTGATAAGAAGAGCTTGATCGAGTGCAGCATAGGAACATTATTTCCTATCAAGAGTATGTCATCCACGTATAATACGAGGAAAACAACCTTACTCTCTGCCACCTTCTTGTATATACAAGGTTCATCTACGTTTTTGATGAAGTCAAACTCTTTGACTACCACATCAAAATAGATGTTCCAACTCCGCGATGCCTGCTTTAACACGTAGATGGATTTAAGCAGCTTGCACACCTTCCCGCTGCTCCCACTGTCCACGAAACCCTCTGGCTGAGTCATGTACACGCTCTCTTCTAAATCACCATTTAGAAAGGCGGTCTTAACACCATTTGCCAGATTTCATAGTCATGGTATGCAGCAATGGCAAGTAGGATCCGGATGGACTTAAGCATAGCCATTGGAGAAAAAGTTTCATCATAATACACACCTGGTCGTTGACAAAAACCTTTTGCAACAAGTCCCGCTTTGAAAGTCTCAACTTTTCTATCTACACCAAGTTTCTTCTTAAAGATCCATTTGCTCCCAATGGGTTTTACCCCTTCAGGAGCAACTTCCAAAGTCCATACTTTGTTGGTATACATGGATTCTATCTCAGATCGCATTGCATCCAGTCATTTCACAGAGTCCCCACTCGTGATGGCCTGCTCGAAGCTAGTCGGGTCATCATCTTCCATGATGCAATCCTCACTCCCACTATCAATGAGAAAACCGTAGTATCTCTCAGGTGGATGAGGAACCCTACTAGATTGGCGGAGCGGCTGAGGTTCGTCGGGAATTACTGAATTCTCTGGTTCCACTAAATCTTCTGTTGCAGTTTGAGTAGCTGGAACTTCTTCCAGTTCTACCTCCTCGCAACTAATTTCTTTCACAAAAAATTCATTTTCTAAAAAGGTGGGATGCTGAGCAACAAACACCTTTTGTTCTTCAGGGTGGTAGAAGATATGTCATCGCGAATTCTTGGGATATCCTATAAACTTGCACAGAAAAGACCTTGCCTCGAGCTTGTTCGGATTTTGCATTTTAATATAGGCCGGGCAACCCCATATCTTAAAAAAATTAAGACATGGTCTCTTTCCCTCCCATATCTCATATGGAGTGGTAGGCATTGATTTGGTTGGAACTCTATTCAATAGGTATGCTGCTGTCTCAAGCACATAACCCCAAAAGGAAATAGGTAACTCAGCGGTGCTTATCATAGAGCGCACCATATTTAATAGGGTGCGATTCCTCCGTTCCGATACACCGTTGTGCCGTGGTGTATACGGAGGAGTAAGCTGAGAGAGAATCCCTTTCTCTTTTAGATAGTCTAGGAACTCATTGCTCAAGTATTCTCCTCCTCGATCTGATCGAAGAATCTTAATACTCTTACCCATTTGGTTCTCCACTTCGTGCTTATATTCTTTGAATTTCTCTAAAGTTTCAGACTTGTGTTTCAACAGGAACACATGTCCATATCTTGAGAGATCGTCAGTGAATGTAATGAAGTACGAGGAACCATTCCTGACATGTGTAGACATGGGACCGCATACATCACTATGTATCAGTCTCAAGAGTTTCGTGGCTCTTTCTCCGTGTCCACTAAACGGAGTTTTGGTTATCTTCCCTTTGAGATATGACTGGCAAGTGTCATAAGATGAAAATTCGAACGGATTCAAATATCTATCCTTATGCAACTTAGCTAGTCGTGTCGCATTGATATGATCTAGTCTACAATACCACAAGAAGGATTCGTTCATTTCTGAAGTGATTGCCGAGTCGGCAAGCGCGAACGTCTCCTGTTGCCCCTGTCCGGTGGGCCCGGGGAAGTCCAATAACTGGACTAAGGCGTAAGTCATCGGTTCATATCCGATAAAGGACTTTGAGATGTGTGGCTGAGCGGCGGAAGAAAGATAGCTTTCAGGAAGGGAATGGTCCTTCTCCAAACAACGGAGTGAGCGCTAGCGCGATATTGGTTTTCATGGTGCGGTAGCACATCCGTTTTCTTGATCAAGTCAAAACTAGATTTGTAATATGCGTTTACTTACCATTAGGGTTTTCTGTATGGTGGTCTTATGCGCTCTTCCTCTTGTGTGTATTTTGTATGTTAAGAACTGTGGTCTGATTTAGAACGTATATGCCATTATTTAACGAGCCTGATCCAATCAACTTTTGATCAGAAAGATGTTCATAACATTATCATGTACTACAAAATTATTGTTAGTGTATATGCCCTAGAGGCCATTACTGTATCATACTAGTTTGTATATTACTTAATGGAAGCTTGGGATATTCACAGTTGTATATACAATCTTGCTCGAAATGGTAGTATGCTACTTGGTTTGTCTCTGCTTTAATATGTGCATGTGTTTCTTTTAGCATATTGCTGGTATACATATTAGTAGAGCGCTTAGGCTCTTTGCTTGATTACCAGCGTTGTGATAGCGCTCGCACTCGTAGGAGCTGGGTAATCTATAAGCACATCCTTATACAGGTCCCTGGTCGTTAGACTGTCGAGATAGGGCATCGATACTCCGGAGTAGACTAGCGTATGCGCTTCTCATCCCAGTGTGGGAGACGGTCTGTCCCACAGCCGTTAGTACGTCGTACTTGGGATAGTATGCGGGTGCTCGTTAGGTTACGAGTACACTGGACAGGACTCGTCGGGAACTGTTGGTTGGTAATATACCTATCGTCAGTTATCAGTTCCCAGGTGACATGAGTACAGCTTAGTCCGCTGACTTGACACTGTCACTTCGCCTCGAGTGTGTTCCCACTGCACTTTGATTACTACCCTACCACGGCTCAAAGGAGTCGTGCAAACAGGTAGTTTTTGGGTGCAGTCCCGAAGCACTTGGAGGCAGTGACGGTTAGACAGGATTCGTCTCTCTCGGTATTGGGGGTTGACATCGCGCTGTGTCCAGAAGAGCCATTACACGAGTAGTCCCTGGCCAGGGCAAGCGAGATATACTGGTAGGTTTCCAGTGTTATCTCAGGGTATTCTGGGCTACACTCCGACACGACTTGTACCGCTATTAGGGGACTGACGTTCACCGCCCCCCTAGGCCCGCCATGCGATGTATCAGACGAACAGACCGGACTGTACGGAGACTGTCACATACAGGCTCAGTAGGAGTGCAGATGGGGTTCACCTCGTCAGTCTTCTCATCGACATCTACCTGGGGACCGTTACGTACAGCTAGTGCCGCTTGCGGTCTGTGGTTAAACCCACTGCCAGCGTAGTGTCGAGTCTTTAGAGTCCCACATAGTGAGCTATTCGCCTTTAGGCAAAATGAGTAGAGGTCGCATGGTTTTGCGACAGGGTTCGTTCGCATCCGCGCACTTGTGCACGTTTGCTGTCCGGACAGTTTATACTAGCGGGCTTTGGTTTAAGCCGGATCCTAGTATATGATGTGAGATTGGTTTTTCTCAGAGTATTCGTGTTCCTCGGATCACGAATGCGGGTGCGTATGCACAGTTGCTTGAGATTGAGGGAGAGGACCTTGTTTAGGGTTAATGGCTATTGTCATTTTATTAACCCTATTGATTTTGTGTGTATTATAGTTAATTGATAATTAGCTTAATAATTGTACATGGTTGTTGTTGTTGACCATTTGACTTCATTGACTTGTTGACCTAGGTTGACACTTTGACCATCATCATTTGTTTTGGAAGATGCTCTTTGATCTTTGCAAATTGAAATGATAATGGTCATGTCATGATTTACCATGACAATTTTCAAGCTAATTATTCAATTAAAAATTATTCACACATATTAGTGAGAATGGCTCACTAATAATTCATTCTCTCATATCATTTCTCTCTCTTGCTCATCCTCTCCCTCAAGCTCTCTCCCTCTCATGTGTTGAGAAACAAAAAGCTTGAGAAAAACCCTCACTTGATCTTCTCTATTCTCTTCTAGGGTTCAAGTCTTAGCATTTCTTGCACTCTAGTTACTCCTAGCTTGGAGTTGAAGCTAAAGGTTGAGACTTTCGGGTGGATCCTTCTTTGACGGGAGAAGACAAGCAAGGTGACCTCTTTCTACCATTCCAAGGAGCAAGGAGAGAAGGACTTTGAGCTCAAGGTATAACCTTTCTACCACTTAGCTACTTTGTAGTTAGCTTTAGCAAGTTTATGTTTAGCAAAGATCCTTAAAGCTTAGTCCATGTTGCCTATAGTTGATAAAAATCCAATTTTTATTATGTTTTCCGCCTCCCCGTAAGCACCGGGGTGGGCAACGTGGACTTACAGTGGTATCAGAGCCTAACTAAACATAAACTAGCTAAGTAGTTAAGTGTAACGAAGTTTCGAAACCGGAAAATCGAAAAACCAAACTCGCAAAACCCTAAGTTTCTGTTAATTTTTTTTTCTGGTCAAAATAAAATTTGTTATACACCAAAAATTATCTCAGGGTTTTGTTAAGAACACCACCAAAAACGAGACAGAGAATCGACCAAATGGCCGCGGATCCGCGGCAATAGGAAGCTATTGTGCCGCGCGTCCGCGGCCGTATTATCTCCTCTCTGCCTCGATTTTGGTGCAGTGTGTTTCTGTGTTGGTTTTGTGATTTTTAGGATATGTTATATGTGCCCAGATTTTTCAGAACTAAAATTTACTTTTGGGGGCCTATAAATCCGTATTTTTCCGGAACTTCACTACACTTTAACTATATCGGTTGTATCTGTGATGCTTGTATGTATTGAACGTCGGCTAATCGCTATAAGTCGATTAGTCGGGGTTATACATCTCTGTGATCTGTGATTGTTATTGGTTTGTGGATATGAATGGGTTGGATTGTCGCGGGTGAATTGCCGGGGTGGATGTGAGATGAGCGTTTTTTTTTCTTTCATTCATTTGTAACATGTAAATTGATGTAATAATATTATTTGTATGGCCGCACAACCGGGTCGGGGTTGTAGCCGTCATTGTATAATTCTTTTTACTGTTTTTGCTCCTAGGATAGACCCATGGAGGGGGTGCACAAACTACCGGGTATCTCGAAGTGCCGAGTGGCCTACTCACGGTGGTGAGGGAGGTTGCTTCGCTTCGGGTGCTTGGCGGGTAGTTTGCCGCACCCGTAGGGGTCTTGGGTAGGGTATTGGCTATTCACCGCGACCGTGTAATCCGCTTTACGTTGCAGGCTCGAAAGCATTGCGGATTCCTAGTATATCCAATATATTCATCTGTGATCTGTAATGTCTATCATTGCTATATATTTATATATAATAACTATTTAGGCGTTGCTTATGTTTTACAGCCGCGCTAGCCCAGCCCCCGCTCTGTCGTTAGTTAAGTAACCTAACGGGTGATGACGGGGCCCCGTGGCGAATGCGAATGGCATAAGCGTACGTCATATTTTGGTTGTTTTCTGCAATGGTAGGATTAAATGATGGGATGCATTAAAAGAACTAATGCAAGAAATAAACCAAGTAAAAGTCGATTGGAACACTTTGAAAACCACTCGGTTCTTTTCAAAACTAAACTTTTAAACGCGGAGCTTGAACCACTCCTTTTAAAAGCTATCTCGTTCCATCGATTATATCAAGTTCACTACGTTCACGGTTTCGCCAAAACCATTCGTAGCCCTCCGTCATTCCACATGAATGGTCAAAAGTATTCAAGCTATGTATTTTGGCCAAAGTCAAGGCATAGTGATTGGTAGCGTTTGGGTATTCATGTGCAGCATAGATAGATGCGTTGATTTCGGACAGTCGTGCTGCCATTTTGGCCAAAGTCAAGGGTAGGTACGGGTGGGTCCAAATTAACCAGGAGAATGACGGGTAGAACTTGACATGTGACTTATGATATTTTGGCCAAAGTCAAGGTCATAAGAGCATGGGGCAAAAAATCCACATCAGGAGTTTCATAAGTACTGAAACTTGCTAGCGTTGCATACCATTTGGAGTGTGATGATTCTGGTAGGATTCCTTCGGTTTTATCACGCGATGATATTTGGATCCCGATCCTACTGTGAGTATATGCTACTCCTCGGGAAAACTCTCACTTAACGATCAATGCTATAAACTTAGTAGGTGTCTAGAAAGGTGTTAGCGGGGCTACGCCCACAGGGAAAAGGGGTTACTTAATTAAGGAACTTCGCGAAAGCGTTGGAAAACCTCCCTCGAAGTACCGACACTGGCCTGGCTGAACGGTTAAGCAAGTATTGTACGGTGAGAGTAATCCTGACTAATCCTTTCTTTATGGTTTGAGAAGGGATTCGAGAGACAGTGGGAGACATCCAGTTTAGACAAACTAAAAACCACTCTAAACTTGCAAGAGCATCATGCTAAAGTGTTTCTTTTCTCTCTCCTAATTGCAGCGACCATTCAAGATGACCGGACTTAAGTTACTATTAGATAAAAATATATTGACAGGGCCAAACTACAAAGATTGGCTCAGGAATGTCAAGATGGCTATCACTTATGACAAGCTGGGGTATATACTTACCACCAAAGCTCCCCCTGTCCCAGGTCCCACCTCCAGCGTCGCGGATGTAGAAATCCGTAAGACATGGGAGATAGATTGCCCGAGGGCCAGATGCCGCGTACTAGCCTCGATGGACAATGACCATCAGAGGAGGCACGAGAATATGGACCTAGAGTCCATATTTCTCCATACAAAAGAACTGTATGGAGAGCAGTCTCGTATCGCTAGATACGAAGTGTCGAAGAAGCTTTTTTCGGCAAGGTTGGCCGTCGGATCATCGGTAGCGGACCACGTGCTTAAGATGATCGGCTACATAGAGGAGCTCGCGGACCTTGGGACCACGTTGGAGAATGAACTCTATACCGATTTGATTCTCCAGTCCCTTCCTTCCACTTACGCCTAGTTCATTCTTAACTTCAACATGCAAGGAAAGGAGGTTGAACTTGCCGAACTTCTGAACATGTTGAGGACTGCTGAGGGCACCCTACAGAAGGGTAGGGAGACATCCACTTTGTTTGTAGGAGGATCTTCCTCTTCTAGGTCCAGGGCGAAGCCAAGGGCAAGAAGAAGAAAGCCCCCGCCAAACGAAGAGGCGGTGTCGGTAAAGTGGATACGAAGGGAAAGGGTAAAGCAACAAAGGTAGCGGGGAAGCTGGTGGGGAAGGAAGAATGCTTCTATTGTCACAAAAGTGGTCACTGGAAACAGAATTGCAAGGCTTGGAAAGCCAGAACACAGGATTTGAAGCGAGTTGCAGCTTCAGCTTCAGGTGTGTATGTTATTGAAAACTGTCTATCAATAAACTCTACATCCTGGGTATTGGATACCGGATCAGGATCTCATATCTGTAATTCTTTGCAGGCGTTGAGAAAGCGTAGAGTTTTGAAGGCAGGTGACATGACCCTCAGAGTTGCGAACGGTGCTAGCGTGGATGCTGAGGCCGTGGGGGACTATCACCTGGGATTATTAGATGGACACTTTTTGGTTTTGCGTAGTCGTTATTATGTACCAAATACAACCTGTAATATCATTTCTGTATCTTTATTATCTAAAGAAGGTTATGAATTTGCATTTGTAAGTAATGTAGTGAACATCACCTTAATCAAGTTTTGATTGGGTCAGGTACATTGAACAACGGTATATGCGTTTTAAACCAACCACAGTTTTTCAATATCCAGAATACACACAAAAGAAAGTCTCCAGAAATTAATAAAACTTTCTTATGGCATTGTAGACTGGGTCACATCAATAAGAGAAGATTGACTAAGTTACATACTGAAGGATATTTGGATCCGTTCGAATATCAATCATATGCAACTTGTCAATCCTGTCTCAAAGGAAAGATGACAAAGGCTCCGTTTTCTGGACACGGAGAAAGAGCGAGCGAGCTCTTGAGACTCGTACACAGCGACGTGTGCGGTCCAATATCTACACATGCGCGAAGCGGTTATTCTTACTTCATTACTTTTACGGATGATTTTTCAAGGTACGGTTATGTCTTCTTAATGAAACATAAATCCGAGGCTTTTGAAAAATTCCAGGAATATAAGAATGAAGTAGAAAAACAAACCGGCAAAAGTATCAAGATTCTAAGATCGGATCAAGGTGGAGAATACTTAAGTGCCGAATTCCTGAACTACTTAAAAGAGAATGGAATTCTCTCTCAGCTTACTCCTCCATACACTCCGCAACATAACGGTGTATCGGAGAGACGGAACCGGACCCTATTGGATATGGTACGGTCCATGATGAGTAACGCTGAGTTACCGCGATCGTTCTGGGGATATGCGCTAGAATCAGCAGCATACCTTTTGAACCGAGTTCCAACTAAGACTATGCCTACTACACCATATCAAATGTGGTGTGGGAAGAGACCCTATCTTAATCACATTAAGACATGGGGATGTCTAGCTTTGTAAAAAAAGCAGCATGCGGACAAGCTCGAGGCACGCTCAGTACAGTGCAAGTTTGTGGGATATCCAAAGAACTCCAAGGGATATTACTTCTATTGCGAAGAGGAATAAAAAGTCCTTGTTTCTCGCCATGCCCACTTTCTAGAACATCAGTTCATAGAAAAAGAATTAAGTGGGAGCGCGATAGAACTGGAAGAAATTCCAGAACCGCAAGCTATTACTGAAAGCTTAGTAGAACCAGAGGGTTCGAAAGATCAAGACATTCCCATGCCACTCCATAGGAGTAGTAGGCAGTCTCATCCGCCCGAGAGGTACTACGGTTTTCTCATTGATGGGGATAGAGAGGACTGCATCATAGATTGTGATGAGCCTACTAGCTTCCAGCAAGCCATTCAGAGCGTCGACTCGGTAAAATGGCTGATGCAATGCGGACCGAGATGGAGTCCATGTACACCAATAAAGTATGGACGTTGGACATTGCTCCAGATGGGGTAAAACCCGTAGGATGCAAGTGGATCTTCAAAAGGAAGATTGGTGTAGATGGACAGGTTGAGACCTATAAAGCTAGACTGGTAGCAAAGGGTTTTCGTTAGCGACCTGGTTTAGACTATGACGAAACCTTTTCTCCAGTAGCTATGCTGAAATCCATTCGGATCCTTCTTGCCATCGCTGCTTTCCACGATTATGAGATTTGGCAGATGGACGTAAAGACAGCTTTTCTAAATGGTCATTTAGAGGAGTGTGTCTATATGGACCAGCCAGAGGGTTTCATTCAGGGTGGAAGCAGCGGAAAGGTGTGCAAGTTGCTCAAGTCCATTTATGGACTCAAGCAGGCATCGCGGAGTTGGAACATCTGTTTTGATGAGACGGTCAAAGAATTTGGCTTTATCAAAAATCCAGATGAACCATGCATCTATTGTAGATTTGTAGCGAGAACTGTAGTATTCCTCGTTTTATACGTGGATGACATTCTCTTAATAGGAAATGACATTCCTATGCTACAATCTGTCAAGGGGTTCTTGTCACACAGGTTCTCCATGAAAGACCTGGGTGATGCCTCATACAGTCTGCGTATCCGGATCTACCGTGACAGATCCAAGAGGATATTAGGACTATCACAGTCCAGGTACATCGACACCATACTGAAGAGATTCAGTATGGAAGATTCCAAGCGCGGTAATCTACCGGCTTGTCACGGGATCACCCTCTCCAAAGAGATATCTCCCAAGACTGATTTGGAGAGGGATCGAATGTCTATTATACCCTACGCTTCTGCGGTAGGCTCTATAATGTATGCGATGTTGTGTACCAGACCGGATGTGGCTTATGCACTGAGTGTGGTAAGCAGGTATCAGTCAAACCCTGGGGAGAAACATTGGATAGCAGTAAAGAACATTCTCAAGTACCTGAGAAGGACTAAGGAGATGTTCTTGGTGTATGGCGGAAAAGGACTTGCAGATTGAGGCCTTTGCTGACTCCAGCTTCCAGAGTGACAAGGATGATTCCAAGTCCATGTCGGGTTATGTCTTTACCCTCAATGGAGGGGCGGTGTGTTGGAAGAGCTCCAAACAGGAAACCGTTGCTGACTCGACTATGGAAGCGGAATACATCGCTGCATCTGATGCCGCAAAAGAAGCTGTCTGGATGAGGAAGTTCTTGAAAGAACTTCAGGTGGTTCCGTCCATTGTTGACCCAATACCTCTGTATTGCGACAACAACGGGGCTATAGCTTTAGCAAAGGAACCCAGGTCCCATCAGAAATCCAGACACATCTTAAGGCGGTATCACCTGATCAGGGAGATCGTGGATCGCCAGGAGATCAAGGTCCGGAGAGCTGCATCAGAGATAACACAGCAGATCCATTCACCAAGGCCTTGCCCCAGACTCAGTTCGAGCGGCTGATCGAGATGATAGGTCTTCGATACGCCAGTACATGGCCTTAGTGCAAGTGGGAGATTGTTAGTGTATATGCCCTAGAGGCCATTACTGTATCATACTAGTTTGTATATTACTTAATGGAAGCTTGGGATATTCACAGTTGTATATACAATCTTGCTCGAAATGGTAGTATGCTACTTGGTTTGTCTCTGCTTTAATATGTGCATGTGTTTCTTTTAGCATATTGCTGGTATACATATTAGTAGAGCCCTTAGGATCTTTGCTTGATTACCAGCGTTGTGATGGCGCTCGCACTCGTGGGAGCTGGGTAATCTATAAGCACATCCTTATACAGGTCCCTGGTCGTTGGACTATCGAGACAGGGCATCGATACTCCAGAGTAGACTAGCGTATGCGCTTCTCATCCCAGTGTGGGAGACGGTCTGTCCCACAGCTGTTAGTACGTCGTACTTGGGATAGTATGCGGGTGCTCGTTAGGTTACGAGTACACTGGACAGGACTCGTCGGGAACTGTTGGTTGGTAATATACCTATCGTCAGTTATCAGTTCCCAGGTGACATGAGTACAGCTTAGTCCGCTGACTTGACACTGTCACTTCCCCTCGAGTGTGTTCCACTGCACTTTGATTACTACCCTACCACGGCTCAAAGGAGTCGTGAAAACAGGTAGTTTTTGGGTGCAATCCCGAAGCACTTGGAGGCAGTGACGGTTAGACAGGATTCGTCTCTCCCGGTATTGGGGGTTGACATCGCGCTGTGTCCAGGAGAGCCATTACACGAGTAGTCCCTGGCCAGGGCAAGCGAGATATACTGGTAGATTTCAGTGTTATCTTAGGGTGTTCTGGGCTACACTCCGACACGACTTGTACCGCTATTAGGGGACTGACGTTCACCGCCCCCCTAGGCCCGCCCATGCGATGTATCAGACGAACAGACCGGACTGTACGGAGACTGTCACATACAGGCTCAGTAGGAGTGCAGATGGGGTTCACCTCGTCAGTCTTCTCATCGACATCTACCTGGGGACCGTTACGTACAGCTAGTGCCGCTTGCGGTCTGTGGTTAAACCCACTGCCAGCGTAGTGTCGAGTCTTTAGAGTCCCACACAGAGAGCTATTTGCCTTTAGGCAAAATGAGTAGAGGTCACATGGTTTTGCGACAGGGTTCGTTCGCATCCGCGCACTTATGCACGTTTGCTGTCCGGACAGTTTATACTAGCAGGCTTTGGTTTAAGCCGGATCCTAGTATATGATTTGAGATTGGTTTTTCTCAGAGTATTCGTGTTCCTCGGATCACGAATGCGGGTGCGTATGCACAGTTGCTTGAGATTGAGGGAGAGGACCTTGTTTAGGGTTAATGGCTATTGTCATTTTATTAACCCTATTGCTTTTGTGTGTATTATAGTTAATTGATAATTAGCTTAATAATTGTACATGGTTGTTGTTGTTGACCATTTGACTTCATTGACTTGTTGACCTAGGTTGACACTTTGACCATCATCATTTGTTTTGGAAGATGCTCTTTGATCTTTGCAAATTGAAATGATAATGGTCATGTCATGATTTACCATGACAATTTTCAAGCTAATTATTCAATTAAAAATTATTCACACATATTAGTGAGAATGGCTCACTAATAATTCATTCTCTCATATCATTTCTCTCTCTTGCTCATCCTCTCCCTCAAGCTCTCTTCCTCTCATGTGTTGAGAAACAAAAAGCTTGAGAAAAACCCTCACTTGATCTTCTCTACTCTCTTCTAGGGTTCAAGTCTTATCATTTCTTGCACTCTAGTTACTCCTAGCTTAGAGTTGAAGCTAAAGGTCGAGGCTTTCGGGTGGATCCTTCTTTGACGGGAGAAGACAAGCAAGGTGACCTCTTTCTACCATTCCAAGGAGCAAGGAGAGAAGGACTTTGAGCTCAAGGTATAACCTTTCTACCACTTAGCTACTTTGTAGTTAGCTTTAGCAAGTTTATGTTTAGCAAAGATCCTTAAAGCTTGGTCCATGTTGCCTATAGTTGATAAAAATCCAATTTTTATTATGTTTTCCGCCTCCCCGTAAGCACCGGGGTGGGCAACGTGGACTTACAATTATATCCTTATTTACTTAATAAAGAAACTGATATAAGATTGCATATTAGGGTTGGTATGTAATAGCATTCGTTCAGAATCAATGTATTACCATTTGGTAATACAATGTGATATTCGTCAATTGCTTTGGCTACAACATTTGCACCATTCCCTACTCTTACGGAATGATCACCCATTCCCAGTTCTCTACCTTTCTTTTGCCTATGCAACACATTACATATGTGGGATCCTGATCTGGTATCTAATACCCAGGACGTAGAGTGAACTGAGAAACAGTTCTCGATAACTAACATACCCAAAGAAGATGCATCAACATGCCTATTCTTCGTTTGGGTGGCGTGGGAATCCGGATATTCTCCTATTTCCTGCTCAGTCTTATAACAATTATAAGAAAGAACGGAACCAACGTTCCCCTGCTCAGTATAATAAGTGGGTTCAGTCAATACATCCATATTATTATCTTGATTAAGGCCTGACATGGTCGGTACCTGGAGAGAGAGAGAAGAAAACACTTAGCGTATGCTCTTGCAAGATTAGATTGGTTATTATCTTATCTAATCAGGATGGCTCCCACTGTTTTCATCAAATCTTCCTTCAAACTCTAAAAAGTAAGACTAGCCGGGATTAATTACACCTTACAAGTTTGCCAATCTTTCAGCCAAGCCAGTGTTGGTACTTTGAGAGAGCTTCCCCGTGCTTTCGCACGGACCTAATTAAAATAAACCTTGTTTTCCCAGAGGCGTAACCCCGTTAACACCTTTCTAGACACCTACTTGATCGGCTAATTGTGATGTGTAAAACTCTCTCAGGAGTAACTCTTACATGCAGTGGGTATCAAGATCCAACTATCTCATAGAAGGTATGCAATCTCATTGCAAATTTCAACACTTGAAATTCCCGATAATACTTTTGCCCCTAGCAACCTATGACCTTGACGGAGATCAACAAACCATAGACTGCTAGTCAAGTTCAACCCGTCATTTCGTGATTGAATTAAACCCACCCACACGACCCTTGACGGAGGTCAACAAGGTCGTACGAATACCCTAAAACAATCGCATCTCATGCAGCAGATAAGTACTAGTCAGCTACCGCACATTACGTCTTGACGGAGGTCAACAAACGTAGCACGAATACTAAGTAGGACTTATCTGAAATGATGGAGGGCTACGACAGGTTTTTAAGAAAACCTTTTGCGTAATCAACTTGATATTTGTTCCCGCCAAAATTTTCGGCCAAGAGTTACTTTTTCCCTTATAAAAAGGGGGGAGAGTCCTCAAAATTTGGCCTCACGTGTTAAACACGTGGGCGATCATATGCAAAGCACATGGGTGCTGAGAATAAAACAATTAATGGCCAAATAGGCCTCACGTGTAAAACACGTGAGCGCTCATATGCAAAGCGTATGAGCGCTGAATAAAATAAACTTAAAGGGCCAAACATGCCTCACGTGTTAAACACGTGAGCGCTCTAAACATAAACAGGCTAAAACCCACAATAGGGGTCACGCGTTAAACACGTGAGTGATTTTGCCAATCACATGCAAAGCATGTGAGCACCCTAATTTAAAATGTTCCTATCAAATTCTAGAATTAAATTCTATTTGGGAAATATTTTCTTGATCTTCCTTAAACTAGAAAGATCTTCTCTGTTAAACAGAGGACCCTTGGATCAAAGATCCAGCGGTGATCATTTGATAGAATAAAAATCTATCATAGGAAAATATTTTCCTAATCTTATAACAAGAATAAAATTCTAAATTAACAAGATATCCATATTAAGAAAATATATTTCTGATCTTGTTAAACTAAAATGATTTGATAGAATAAAATTCTAATTTTATTAAAACTAACAAGATATTTATAATCTTGCTAAACAAATAAGAAATCTTCTCTGTTAAACAGAGAGCTTTTTGATTAAAAATCCAACGGAGAATAAAATTCACCAAAAAGATCATTTTGGTTGATTATAAAATCAATCAACATCTCTCAATGAGAGATTTTCTGAATAAATTGATTCTTCTCTTTCTCCTATAAATAAGAGTAAAGGGACAGAAAGGAGAGAAGTTTTCAAGTTCTCAGAAGACAGAAGGAGAGAGAGGAACCCTCTATAAACTCCAAGTTCAAAAAAAGGGAAGACACATATACACAGAGGGAGAGGGGAAGAAAAATAGAGAGAGAATTTAATTCTCTAAAGAAGATGAACCCCTCCCAAAAGCTCCCGCAAAAAGCGAATTTAATTCTCAAACCAAGAGTTTAACTCTTCTCAAAGAACTTAGTTCTTCCTCTGGTTAAGATCTGCAGAAGCAGATCTCCCTATAAGTTGAGAATTTAATTCTTATCGGGGAGAGTCTGTCATGCAGATTCAAAACCCAGAAGAAAAAACTGAATCCAAAAGAGTTTAATTCTTACAAAACATATGGGAATTTAATTCCTCTAAAACTAAGGTTTAACCTTTTAAAAAGAATTTAATCCCTACAAAGAACAAAAAGAGAACTTGATTCCTCAGAACCATAGAAGAATAGCCTGGTGATTCATTAGCGTTCAACGCTACACAATAAGAGCTCACGTGTTCCCACGTGAGCACCTTTGAGGAATGAAAAAGGAAAGACTGAGATCTAGCCACGTGACCCCACGTGACCCCTGAGAAGTGTTCAGCACTTATAAAAGAGAAAAGAGAATAAACCTTATTTTTGGGGCGCCTCACGTGACCCTACGTGACCCCTGAGAAGTACTCATCACTTATAAAAGAGAAAAGGGAATAAACCCTATTTTTGGGGCGCCTTACGTGACCCTACGTGACCCTTGAGAAGTATTCAGCACTTATAAAAGAGAAAAGGGAATAAACCCTATTTTTGGGGCGCCTCACGTGACCCCACGTGACCCCTGAGAAGTGCTCAACACTTATAAAAGAGAAAAGGAAATAAACCCTATTTTTGAGGCGCCTTACGTGATCCCACGTGACCCCCTAACAGTGCTCAGCATTAGAACAAGAGAATAAAAGAGGCAACGCCCAACTCTAAGCGCCTCACGTGCCACACGTGAGCGCCCCAACTTTCAATGTTTAACACTGCTATGGCGCCTCACGTGCCATACGTGAGCATCTCAGATCTCAGTGTTTAACACCGCCTTAGAATATCACGTGGGAGCACGTGGGCACTAAGCATACATTAGTGTTTAACACTATAAGGAACTAACTTCAACCACAAATTAGTTAAGTTCCTTCTGAGATTAAATCTCTAAATAAACCGAGCCTCCATGCTCATGACTGATGACTCCTCAATCTGAAATCTGGTTTAAGGGTACATCTCTCCATACCTCTGATACATGTCGTTGTAATTACTCAACGTCTTCAGAGAGGTGGTGGGTCCCAACAACCAACAAGCTATGTACCGTAATGTTCTTAAACTAACTATGGACCGTAATGTCCTTAAACTAAACCCTCACCTCAAAAATAGTGATCTGTGGACCACAACGTCCATAAACTAAACTCTATGGACTATGATGTCCTTAAACTCTATGGACTATGACGTCCTTAGACCCAATGGACCGCAACGTCCCTAAACTAAACTCTATGGACTATGATGTCCTTAAACATGGACTTTGATGTCCTTAAACCCAATGGACCGTAACGTCCCTAAACTAAAATGATAGAGCCCAAATGCTCTGTCATCGGATCTAAATGGTCCTAAATTCTGTTGAGTAGAGCTTAGTCTAAAACTAGACTAACGTATCCTTAATAAACATTTAAGTTGATCTTAATCTCAAGGGAGATTAACGATCCTTAAAACAAACCAAACCCAAATCTAAGAATATACGGATTTGGACTAATCCACGCCCTACGGGCGACAACATAAATTAATCTCCGTATACAATCTATGGGCAACCAAAAATAAAACAAACACACACGAAACGAAGTGACCATCTGGAGAAGGAGAAAGTGGTTACCGCGATGCGGTAGCGTAGTTAACTGCAGGGGCTTGCGCCTGCAGGGAAAAGCGTCCTCACAATCAAAAACCCCTCACAATGAGGGGGAATCTAATGAAGTCTGCTACAACGGTCGCATCCGTCTACACCTTCGATATACGGTGCCATAAATCAACTTGGCATCTTCGGAGAGGTGGACGGATAAAACCAAATAGTATCTGCCCTCTAATCCAGGCAAGACGACCTACGCGGTTTCGTCTCTGTTTTCGGCGGTAAACAGATTCTGGCACACCCGGTGGGACCTTTTCCTCTTTCCACTCCACACTTCGTGTGTCATGTTTTTCCGCGATGTAATAATCACGGTATATATGTATGTGGTTGCCCTTGGGTGATGGGATACTGAAGCCGGCGTTTCGTCTCTATAAAGAATGGCGTTTGCTTCCACCCTAGCAAGTCAGGCTCTGTCATATCTGGTGGAGTCAAATATGGGCCACTTGCAGCCTCAAATCTCTGCAATCTAGCTCTTCAAGAAATCAACGGGCTTCTCATTGGGTCGATACTCCCACCTGTTGGAGATAGTGCCCTCAGAGTCAATTATTGGATCACAGGCACGTGATTGCAATGATTGAGGGAGGACCTATCCCGGTAGGACAGTCTTACTCGAGATGATAGTATGCTATCTGGTTTATCTTTATCATCGTGTATTGCTTTAGGTGATCTGACATGTCACTATTACACGTTGATAGAGCCCCTAGGATTCTTGCTTGACTACCAGCAGTATGATGGCGATCATATACGTGAGAGCTGGCGGTCTATAAGCACATCCTTAAAAGGTCCCTAGTCGTAGGAGTTTCGAGACAGGGCATCGATACTCCATTAGTAGACTAGCGTATACAGTCGAGACCCCGACGAGGGGCGGTGGCCGGTCTCACAAGCCACTGGTGTCAGTTGGTTCACCTAAGATGTATACAGGTGCTCATTGGGTTATGAGTACACCGGACAGGACTCGCCGGGAACCTGCTAGTTGGTCTTATACCAGATGTCAGATAGCAGTTCCCTGGTGACATGTGTACAGGTTAGTTCATCGACCTGAGATCGTCATTTGTCTCGTGTGAGTTCCCACTGTGCTTTGATTACTACCCTACCACGGCTCAAAGGAGTCGTGCAAACAGGTTTTAGTTGGGTACAGTCCCGAGCCACATGGAGGCAGTGAGCGGATCTTCAGGGGTTCGTCTCTCCCGGTATTGGGGGTGAGGTCGCGCTGTGTCTAGGAGAGCCATTACGCAAAGCCCTC
The DNA here is from genome assembly GCA_030015575.1 of Agapanthus africanus. NCBI lineage: Eukaryota > Viridiplantae > Streptophyta > Magnoliopsida > Asparagales > Amaryllidaceae > Agapanthus > Agapanthus africanus. The sequence continues at coordinate 865,819,623 of JASDDO010000024.1, read as the reverse complement.
GGCCGAGGCAGGAGATTTACTGGTAGGTATTCCAGTAGTATCTCAGGGCGTTCTGGGCTACACTCCGACACGACTTGTACCGCTTTTGGGGGTCTGACTTTTACCAACCCCCTAGGCCCGCCATGAGATACTCATAGACGAACGGACCGGACTGTACGGATATTGTCACTGACAGGCTCAGTAGGGTGTCAGGATGAGTTCGCTCATCGACGTCCCTTTTGGTCAATAGCTGGTGGCCCGTCACGTATTGGCTAATACCTCTGACGTGCTAGCGGTTAAATCCACAGCCATAGTATTGATGAGTCTTTAGAGTCCACCACACTTACAGTTACTCAATCTTTCGGGTGAAACGCTGTAGAGGCCGTATGGAGATATGGCAGGGTCCGATTAGATACGTGCGGTATTGCACGGATCAGGATCGGACGGATTTTACTAGCCGGCTTTGGCTTAAGCCGGTCCTAGTTTAGTACAGTGTAGATTTTGTCTCATTGCATTTGTATCCGGTCAGAATACAGATGCGGGTGTGTATGCACAGTATCGGGGTTTTCCTGTAATTTATTACGGGACCAGTTTTCTTGAGTTGCCAGTTTGCATTCCGTTCTGGCAGGTTTTCCTTTGTTCTTTCCCGGCCGGACTTTTCCGATGGAGGGGGTTATTTGCAAGTTTGCAAATAACACTTTGGGGAGGGGGTATCTTGCATATTGGTGGCATCATGATAGCTTTTCATGATTATATTCTTTTTCCATCACCTCTTTTGCTTTATGTGATTAGAAATGATGAGAATGGTTGATGTGAGATTGTGATGATGGTGTTTGGATATGTCACCTTTCTTTTTCTCCTACACTCACCTCCTTTCATGTTATGGTTTTGATATTCATTCCTCCACCATTCTCACAAGAGGGAGAGGCTTCACTTGAGAGAGAAAAAGAATGAGAGAGTTCATTTCATCTTCTTCTTGCTAGAAAATTGAAAGCACCAATTTTCTTTACCTTTTCCTCCATCCATCAATGGCAACTACATAAACTCCAAGAGACAAAGTTTCTACACTACATTCTACAGCAATTCTTGGGCATGTTGAGTTGCCGGCTTCATGCCCGAGTTGCCTCGGTATTGAGGCGGGAGCCCGTAAAAGACGCAGGCGATGTGGTGCCCTTCCGGCGAGGAGGCGACGATATGGAGACATGACTTTCCGCGGGAGATCGGGACGGCGAAGAGAAGACCGGAGGACTCGGATCACTTGGTATACTTCTCTTCCCATCTCTTGTTTGCTAGTATAGGTTAATGGTTAACGATCCGGGTTTTATTGTCCGCGGTAGCGTCAGTTTCCAAGTAAGGAAAATTTTTGATTCCGCATTTTGGCCTCGGTAAGATGGCCGGGGCGCTGCCGTGGCGCAACATGGTATCAGAGCCACGCCATTAACCTTGTCTAGCTTATTCTAATGCGTTTTACTTATCCGATCGACCAAAATTCCAAAAAATACGCGTTTTATGTACATCAGTTTTCTGTTGATTTTTTTCTTGCTCAAAATTTTTTTCAGGTTGCATAAAAGTGATGTACTGGAAATTCTAAGACATCTGTAAAAATTCGACACATTCAGTCGACAACTTTAGCGCGGAACCGCGACCAAACCCCCCCTTGGGCCGCGGTTCCGCCGCACATTGTTGTCTTCTCTGTGTCCAATTTTTCCAGTGAGCTTGTGGGCTATTTTTAGGGGTTTTGGGATATTAAATTTGGGCCCAGAATTTCTGTGAGTGCTACAGTATTGCTTGGGGGCCCACTTGTTAATTATTTGATCGATCGGATATTTTAAACACATTATTTCACAGTATTTACATTATATCTGCGACCGTGAATATCACTTGATCGGTAAATCCTGTCTAACTGCTATAGCCCGGTTAGACGGATTTGCGAACGTGATTTTCACGTTGATGTTCTATGTTTATGCTGTGTTGTTGCGGATCGGTCGTGGGGGATAGCCTGGATGCAATGCTAGTACAGTTTTTTTGTATTATGTACATTTGATATTGCGGGGCGAGCGTCCGACATGTGGACTGCCGTCACTGCCTGTTTGTATTATTCTTTTGGGGCACGACCTGGTTGCGGTCGATGTACCCGGTGTATGTATATTTTACTTTCTGTACTAGGATTGCCCCGCGGCGGGGTGCACGGATAGCCGGGTTCTGGAGGGCAACAAGCCCGCATCCATGGCATTGGGACGGAAGGGGCTTCACTCCAGGATTGGCGGGCTATTCGCCGCACTCGTAGGGGGTACAGGTTGACCCAGGAGGGGTGCCCAAGTTACCGGATTCCGTGAAGTGCTGGGTGGTCCATTCACGGTGCTGAAGGGGGCTGCCTCGCTTCAGGTTTTGGCGGGTAACTTGCCGCGCCCGTAGGGGTCTAGGATTTCATTGCACAGGCTATCCACACGACCAGGGGAACGTCGGGTTTCAGCAGCGGCTCTGTGAAACCCGGGGATCCCAGATATCTGTATTGTTCTGTGATGATGTACATTTCTGTGATGTTGCATTTTATTCACGCCTTGAGCGAAATATAATATATTGGTATATATATTAGTAGATGTTGTATATGTTTTTCATCCGCGCTAGTCCAGTCCCCGCTCTGCCGTTAGTTAGCTAACCTAACGGGTGATGACGGGACCCAGTGGCGAATGCGGATGGCATATACGTACGTCAGTATATTTTCGTTCTTTGTGGTGTGATCAATTGATGGGACTGCGTTGATTCGGATCAATGCAATATAAACAAACCTATTCTGATGTTGTTGGAACACTTTTTCAAAAAAAGCTGTTATTGCAAGGACGTTCGCTTTTGTTTTGCATCGTGGTATTCATTTGGAATATCCTGCTCCTCAGTCGACGAGGCAAGGGCCGAGATCCCTTCACCGGGAGTGACCCCTTGGACAGAAGTTTGCGTCAGGGCATTAACTTCACTATAGCCGATTACTTTTGCTTTGCATCGTGGTATTCAGTTGGAATATCCTGCACCTCATTCTACGGGGAAAGAGCCGAGATCCCTTCACCGGGAGTGACCTCTTTAGCAAAGGTTTTCGTCACTATATTTTTACAAAAGGTTATGCAGTTCCTTCAACGATATCAAGTTCATTACGTTAAAGGTTTTTCGCCAAAAACTAGATGTAGCCCTCCGTCATTTCCTACATGTATTATTTGGTATTCGTGCTGCGTTTGTTGACCTAGTCAAGATGTAGCGTTCGGTAGCTAAGTGGTACTTGTTTGTTGCATAAGTGGGATTGGTTAAGACAGTCGTGCGGCCTTGTTGACCTAGTCAAGGGCACGTACGGGTGGGTTTAATGCAATCCAGAATAATGACGGGTTGAACTTGACTGGCGGTTTATGGTTTGTTGACCTAGTCAAGGTCATAAACCGCTTGGGGTAAAAATCACATCGGGAGTTTCAAAAGAACTGAAACTTGCCAGACATGCGCATACCTTCTGGAGTGTGGTGACTTGAGTGGATTCCGTCAAGTTATCATGCGATGATAGTTGGATCCCGATTCCCACTGATGAGTTGGTTTACTCCTCGGGTGACCCCGACTAATTCTTCTTTCAGGTTTGGAGAAGAATTTGAGGTACAGTGGGAGGTTTCCAGATTAGATAAAGTGATAACCATTCTGATCTAGGTTAGAGTGCACGCTGAGTGTTTCTTTTCTCTCTCTCTTTGGTAGCGACCATTGACCCGACCCTGGACTATGACTCAGTGACCAAGTTGACCGAACCTTCTTAACACAGGCTTTTGGATTGTCAGAGTTGCAGACCTCATTGCCACTCCTAATTTTACCCTTTTCTCCAGGACACCCCGTATTACTACGAACGTCCACTTCCATTGGACAAAACCATCGTATGGTTATATACGAACTCGAAGGACTTCGAGGATGGTTTTTGGTTCTGGAGAAAACGAATAGGATTATTCAGTTGTTTTTTCCCTTTTACCTTCTCTCAAGTTGTGAGTACTCCTTGGTTTAGGAGATAGCACACCTATTACGCAAGTTGGATAGTCTTCTTCCAAACCTTAGGCTGGTGCCGACCGGTAGGGAATGAAGAAAACCAATTAGCCTAAACGGTGTGCAGAAGGTATTAAGATTAAGACAAAGCAAGGGATTAGTAAGAGGGCAAAGTAAATTGCAACTGCTATTCACGACCGAACCAAGTATCTCTTCGCCAATCCTAAATCACCTTTGTATTTCTCCAGGACACTCCGTATCACTACGAAGATCCACAGTTTATTGGATACTCCATCGTATGGTTATATACGAACTCGAAAGGAACTTGTTCCAGTTCGGGGATGGATTCTGGTCCAGGAGAAATAGGAATACGGTTTATTCGGTTGTCTTTTCTCTTCACCTTCTCTCGCATTGCGAGTGCTCCTAGGATTAGGACAGTACACCCATTATGCTTATTGGATAGTCTTCTTCCAAACCATAGGCTGGTGCCGAACGGTAGGGAAGGAAGAAAACCAATTGGCCTAAAGGGGTGTGCAGAAGGTAATGACTAAAGACATATAAAGGGATTTGGAGAGGTGGCAAAGAATTATACGGTTATAGTTGTGAATCTGGATAATGGTAGAGGCATTACTAGGAATACCAGGATACCCCATCGAAACATTTCAATGTTTCAGTTCAGCTGTGTACTGTTAAAAGAAAACTGATTTCCCGATTAGACACTTACTCCAAGGTATGTATTTACCAGGTATGATTCTCACATCTGTATGGTTTTACAGATGATGAGTGGGAGTAAGTTATTGGGAATTGGGTGATCATCCTCATTATATCGGGATTCGTTGTAATCGGTGATATTTGAGGAAGTCACCTGGGTTGTTTGCCGGTCAGCAAATATTTGGTTTTGAATATCCGTTGTTATGCACCAATTTCAAATTGATATATCTGTACGTCTATTTTTATAGAGTGAGATATACTTTTTGAAATTATTTCTTTGACATTTACCTATATCAGTGGATGGTTAGGTAAGGAGTATTGAACAACGGTGTAATTCTTCTTAACCATAAGTACAGTTTTCAACCTACGACGCACAGTGAAAGAGTTGTTAAACTCAGCGGACTTATACAGAGTATTGTATGTTGTCCAGTGTCCATTAGGACAGAGGGGTTGGTCCTCATACTATATTCTGTTTACTTTTAACTACTCTAATTCTTAGACATGTGTTTCGTAGAAACACAGGGTCTGAGTTTTGAGGAGTTATTGGTATAAGAATAGAGTAGAGAACCAGGTATTGCAAGTATCGGGATTCTTCAAGGTGATCGAAGATGTAGATACTTGTGTATGGTATTCAGTTGATAGTAATGAGAACTTGCTTCTCTTCCAGGTTACTCATAATTGGAAGCATTCCTAAGTTGGGTAACACTGATCGGCCTCCTTCCATTTAGTTGACATGCACTGGAGACAGCTGCATGATTTGAATCTTTTTCAATTAAATCAGTGCCTCTGGTTCTATATTGGGTATAGAACAGTTCATATCTTAACGATGTTAAGGTACGGGGAGTTGTCCGGCTTATGATTAAAACCAGACACTGGACAACTCAAGGCACGTTTTTGTAATGGCTGTTTATGGGTTGACCCAGGCTATGATGAGGGTTGACTTTCTACCATCTGGAAGATCAATAGTGATATTGTTCTTAACTCGCCACATTTTAAAAAGAAATGGTTATTTTTCAGAAAACAGCAGTGGGAGTATGGTAGAACTGGAAGTGATTCCAGAACCGCAAACGATTACTGAAGATTTGATAAGGAACCTAAAGATTCAATCTGATTTGACATTCCATTGGCCACTCCGCAGAGGAGGTGGGTAACTTCAGGCACCCGAGAGGTACTCCGGTAGCCTCAAGGACGGTGACAGGGAAGTTCTTGTTTACCCACACTTGCCATTGTTGTTGTTCCAGGCTGCGAGACCCGGCAGGAGGATGAGTATAGCGTCGTTCTAAACTAGCTTTAGAAGTGCACGTCTATATGACTCTGCCAGAGGGTTGTCGTAGTCAGTGGGAGCAGCGGAAGCATTGGTGGACATCAGGCTCATGTCTATAGACTAAAGCAGATATAGCGGAGATAGATCATCTATTTCTGATGTGACAGTCATGGGTTTGACGTCATCAGAATAGGGGATGGATCTGTTAAGAAGGTAGTAGGGTGTGATGTCCTGGTTTTGCATGACATACACAGAGTAGGAAGTGACATTCCTATACTACGATCGGTTATACTTTGGTCGTCACACAGTGGTTTCTCCACATGGGACTTGGATATTATATCTGACATACTGGTTACTAGATCTATAGTTTTAGATCTAGATTTGGGTGGTTTCCTAATCTGGGTACCTTGACAGCATTCTATGAGTATTTAGAATGGACGACTCCTGGCACGGTAGTACACCTGCAGGCAATGGAGTCACCCTCTCTAAAGGTGTCTTACAGACTAAAGGGGAGAGGGATACGCATGATTGACAGATCACTTACTTAGGCAATTGAGTCAATCATGAGATGTCAAGTACCACACCAGATGTTGTTCTTGCACTAGATGTAATAAGTAGATATTGATCCAATCCTGGAGGAACAGTCGGAAGCAGTTTTAGAACATAAGTGAATGTTCTAGGGATATGATAACGGCTGCCTCCTTTAGGAGACGGTTATCACTCCAGGCTTCCAAGGTGACATGGACGACAAGGAGGTTGTCAGAGTTATAGTTTCTCTTTCTGACGAGGGGCAGTATTTTGGACACGTGGTCCAAGGCAATACTGAGGGAGGCATGGCGCTGGGTACTGATTAAGTTCAGTTATCGATACAGTCTAAGAAGTTTGGATTTGGAGTTCATTTATGAGCTAGGTCCCATCAGATATCCAGACATACTCTAAGACAGGTATTGCTCATTTCGGGAGATGGCTTTCTCCGCGAACTTGAGATATAGAGAGACATAGAAAGAAACATCACAGCGGATCCACTCACTGAGGCTATTCCTCGAACGCAATAGTTTCGCAAACGAGCTTTGTGAGACTGACTAGTAGAGGAGTTGGGTGTTCGGTATCACACGGGCTGTGAGTATGCAACATCGCAATAATTAGCCTTGAGTGCAAGTGGGAGATTGTTGGAGATAGTGCCCTCAGAGTCAATTATTGGATCACAGGCACGTGATTGCAATGATTGAGGGAGGACCTATCCCGGTAGGACAGTCTTACTCGAGATGATAGTATGCTATCTGGTTTATCTTTATCATCGTGTATTGCTTTAGGTGACCTGACATGTCACTATTACACGTTGATAGAGCCCCTAGGATTCTTGCTTGACTACCAGCAGTATGATGGCGATCATATACGTGAGAGCTGGAGGTCTATAAGCACATCCTTAAAAGGTCCCTAGTCGTAGGAGTTTCGAGACAGGGCATCGATACTCCATTAGTAGACTAGTGTATACAGTCGAGACCCCGACGAGGGGCGGTGGCCGGTCTCACAAGCCACTGGTGTCAGTTGGTTCACCTAAGATGTATACAGGTGCTCATTGGGTTATGAGTACACCGGACAGGACTCGCCGGGAACCTGCTAGTTGGTCTTATACCAGATGTCAGATAGCAGTTCCCTGGTGACATGTGTACAGGTTAGTTCATCGACCTGAGATCGTCATTTGTCTCGTGTGAGTTCCCACTGTGCTTTGATTACTACCCTACCACGGCTCAAAGGAGTCGTGCAAACAGGTTTTAGTTGGGTACAGTCCCGAGCCACATGGAGGCAGTGAGCGGATCTTCAGGGGTTCGTCTCTCCCGGTATTGGGGGTGAGGTCGCGCTGTGTCTAGGAGAGCCATTACGCAAAGCCCTCGGCCGAGGCAGGAGATTTACTGGTAGGTATTCCAGTAGTATCTCAGGGCGTTCTGGGCTACACTCCGACACGACTTGTACCGCTTTTGGGGGTCTGACTTTTACCAACCCCCTAGGCCCGCCATGCGATACTCATAGACGAACGGACCGGACTGTACGGATATTGTCACTGACAGGATCAGTAGGGTGTCAGGATGAGTTCGCTCATCGACGTCCCTTTTGGTCAATAGCTGGTGGCCCGTCACGTATTGGCTAATACCTCTGACGTGCTAGCGGTTAAATCCACAGCCATAGTATTGATGAGTCTTTAGAGTCCACCACACTTACAGTTACTCAATCTTTCGGGCGAAACGCTGTAGAGGCCATATGGAGATATGGCAGGGTCCGATCAGATACGTGCGGTATTGCACGGATCAGGATCGGACGGATTTTACTAGCCGGCTTTGGCTTAAGCCGGTCCTAGTTTAGTACAGTGTAGATTTTGTCTCATTGCATTTGTATCCGGTCAGAATACAGATGCGGGTGTGTATGCACAGTATCGAGGTTTTCCTGTAATTTATTACGGGACCAGTTTTCTGGAGTTGCCAGTTTGCATTCCGTTCCGGCCGGTTTTCCTTTGTTCTTTCCCGGCCGGACTTTTCCGATGGAGGGGGTTATTTGCAAGTTTGCAAATAACACTTTGGGGAGGGGGTATCTTGCATATTGGTGGCATCATGATAGCTTTTCATGATTATATTCTTTTTCCATCACCTCTTTTGCTTTATGTGATTAGAAATGATGAGAATGGTTGATGTGAGATTGTGATGATGGTGTTTGGATATGGTCACCTTTCTTTTTCTCCTACACTCACCTCCTTTCATGTTATGGTTTTGATATTCATTCCTCCACCATTCTCACAAGAGGGAGAGGCTTCACTTGAGAGAGAAAAAGAATGAGAGAGTTCATTTCATCTTCTTCTTGCTAGAAAATTGAAAGCACCAATTTTCTTTACCTTTTCCTCCATCCATCAATGGCAACTACATAAACTCCAAGAGACAAAGTTTCTACACTACATTCTACAGCAATTCTTGGGCATGTCGAGTTGCCGGCTTCATGCCTGAGTTGCCTCGGTATTGAGGCGGGAGCCCGTAAAAGATGCAGGCGATGTGGTGCCCTTCCGGCGAGGAGGCGACGATATGGAGACATGACTTTCCGCGGGAGATCGGGATGGCGAAGAGAAGACCGGAGGACTCGGATCACTTGGTATACTTCTCTTCCCATCTCTTGTTTGCTAGTATAGGTTAATGGTTAACGATCCGGGTTTTATTGTCCGTGGTAGCGCCAGTTTCCAAGTAAGGAAAATTTTTGATTCCGCATTTTGGCCTCGGTAAGATGGCCGGGGCGCTGCCGTGGCGCAACACCACCTCCTACCCTAGGTGCCTCAACACCGATGGAGGAAGCCCAGTGGAAGTCTGTCTTCTACAGGCTGGTTCCCCAAGCTGCTGCTTTGCCGACGGACACAGTCCTCAAACAAATAGCACCTGCCAAGGACCAAGGTCGACGCAGGGGGCGGAATATTCAAGATCTCAAAGGAAACAGGGAGCGGGCTCGGCAAAATCCTGAGGCTAATCAAATTCCGACCGTGAGAAATGGTCGACATCGATATCGGCATCATACAAAATGAGCTGGGGGCAGTTCCCCGTATGGTCCTGTTTCAACCCCAGTGGTGAATGTTGTTGTTCCAACCAGGAACAGCTTCACACTATTGCGAAGGGTCAGACAAAATTCTCCCACCACAATATTGAAGAAATCTCTCCAGCCCATGGAGATCCCACCGTAAGAATACCAAGTCCGTTATTTGAAGAACAAATTGACAAGCTAATGAGAGAAGCCGGTCACAGGTTCGGGATGACCACAACCGCGAAATGGCCATTTACGAGAAAGCCAAGATGCAACGCCTCCTTCAGCAGGCTACGGAGTATGACAATGCACCTCACTGTTAGCCCTCCATGCATTCCCAAGACAAGAAAAAGGCCCGACGCAGAGGTAAAAACAAGTCAAAGAAAGGAAAAAACGTTCGACAACGGAAAAACGGATCCAAAAGACCACGCGATCAAGAAAAGGTCAGCTGGAATCTGTCCCTAACAAAAAAGATGGGTCGAGCATATTCTTTCCCTCGAGACAAGACAAGGAGAATCTTTGACCTTGTCATGAAACATCAAATGACGACGCTCCCGGAATCTCGGCACCCCGATCAAGCAAACGAGGTTCATCACCTGGATTATTGCTCCTATCACCGAGCAATAGGTCATCCTCTTGAAGATTGCTTCACTTTCAAAAACTGGGTCGAAGACCAATATCAACTCGGCAGGTTCGCTCTATCTAAAAATTGGAAAGTAGCCCCACCGCAAAGGCATATGCCAAAAGCAACGTACATGGCAAGAATAGAACCGGATCAACATCGGTCTTGGAAACGGTCTCGTACCTGCTATATGATAGCGCTGTCAGAAGAAGGAGTGCCCAAGAACATGGATGACCACGTCTGGTGCTTCGAAAATGAGGATGAAGATGAGTTGATCTCCGAATTTCCACCAGCGCCGAAGGAATTGGAAGATGGGATACACACCACAGCGGATAACCTAAGGAAAATCGACTTGGGGATGGCAAACGATCCGCGACCTACGTTCGTCGGTGAGCTGCTGTCTAAAGATCAGGTGGCTACGCTAAAAGACGTGCTTATGTAGTATAAAGACTGCTTTGCATGGAACTACTCCGAGATGCCGGGATTAGATCCAGAAATAGCTGTGCATAAATTGGCGATATCTCCGGACATCAAGCCAGTCAAACAAGCACCAAGAAGAATGCGGCTTGAACTTGAGCTGAGCATCAACGCCGAGGTCAAGAAATTGATCGACTCCGGATTCATCCAAGAAATTCAGTATCCTGACTGGATCGCCAACATTGTCCCGGTGATGAAGAAAAATGGGACGGTGCGCATCCGCGTGGACTTTCGGGATCTCAACAAAGCCTGTCCGAAAGATTATTTTCCCGTACCGGTTACCGAGCTGATGATAGACAACACGTCCACTCACAAAGTCTTCTCCTTCATGGACGGCTCGTCAGGGTACAATCAAATAAAGATGCATCCCGAAGACTAGAAGCATACCGCTTTCCAGACTCCTCTAGGCATATTCTGCTACAAAGTGATGCCTTTCGCCCTGAAAAACGCCGGCGCTACCTATCAGAGGACCATGACGAAGATTTTCGATGACCTCATACATGAAGTCGTTGAATGCTATATTGACGACCTCGTGGTGAAAAGCAAATCGCACGAGGAGCATTGGGAGCATCTGAGGATAGTATTCCAACATCTTCGGAAATACAATCTGAAGATGAACCCTCTGAAATGCGCATTTGGAGTCTCCTCGGGAAAATTCCTGGGATTTATCATACGACACCGGAGAATCAAAATAGATCCGTCGAAGATCAAGGCGATTATAGAAATGCCCACTCCAAGAACTTTAAAACAATTGCGGTCTCTACAAGGGAAGCTCGCGTATATCCGGCGGTTCATAACTAACCTCTCCGGCTAATACCGCCCCTACAGTCATCTAATGAAGAAGGGGATTCCGTTCGTTTGGGATTGTAAATGCCAAAGCGCACTGGACGAAATCAAGCAATACCTGCAGAATCCGCCGGTACTGACCGCTCCGATCAAGAAAAGCCTCGCATCCTGTACACAACCGCCCTTGAAGGTTCTTTAGGAGCACTATGGGCACAAGAGAACGACCATGGAAAGGAGAGAGCCTTCTACTATTTGAGTCGAGTTCTCTTGGGGGAAGAAAACAACTACTCCCCCATCGAAAAGCACTGCCTGGCATTAATCTTCGCGATAACGAAGCTCAGGCATTATGCTTTGGCGCATGAGGTCCATCTCATATCAAAAGTGGATCCTCTCAAATACTTGATGGCAAGAGCCATACTAACGGGATGACTCGCCAAATGGACTCTCCTCTTGATGGAGTTCTTGATAACATATCGACCTCTCAAGGCAGTGAAAGGCCAGGCCATCGCCGACTTCCTCACTGAACATCTGATACCCGGCGACTCACCCCTAAATTGCGAACTGCCAGAAAAGCACGCGTTTGACGCGATCAACGGGGAGAAAGGGGGGAGTGATACCCGATGGGAACTCTACTTCGATGGAGCATCTTCCATGAAGAAGAGAAATCACACCACCCCTATAATTAAATCGGGGGTATGCCTTATCTTCGTGACTCCGCAAGGAGGGATAATGAGCTTTGCCTTTTCCTTGACGGAGCCGATGACAAACAATGAAGCAGAATATGAGGCTTTGATAGCAGGTCTTAAGATCACTGTTGACATGGGAATCGAAAAATCTCCTCATATACGGGGACTACCAGCTGGTCGTTAGTCAAGTAAACGGCGACTATCAAACGTGCAAACCAGAGTTGGTAAAGTACGGCGAGAGAGTGCAGCAACTGTTGACTCAAGTTCCTTCCTACATTCTGGAAAGCATACTACGTACAGAAAATAGCAAGGTGGATGCATTCGCCAAACTCATTAAAGAACTGGCTGACGAAGACCTCGATGACATAAGGATCATTGTACAAAGCCGTCGGGTTCTTGCACCAGCAGAATTATCTCCGGGGTCGTCTGAAGAAAAGGAAGTGACCAAGGAAACATCCCTGCAAATAAAAGACCAAGAAATGACTAAGGATTGGAGGGAAGTCTTTATAGACTACTTCAAATTCCTTCAAACACCTGAAGATGCATCCTCAAGACATCAACTCATGAAACGAGCTCCGTCTTTTGCCTTCGTCAATGATACTCTATATAAGAGATCATTCGACTCTCTATGGCTAATATGCATGGGACCGGATGAAGTAAGGATAGTCTTCTAAGAAACTCACGATGGACTCTGCTGTTCTCATTAAGCTGGGCCAAAGATGAAGCTGAAGATCAAAAGGATGGGCTACTATTGGCCCACGATGATTTAGGACAGCCTCGAATACGCGAAACAGTGCCACTCGTGCCAAATTCACGGGGACTTCATCCACTAGCATCTAAATCCGCTACACCCAACGGTGGCCAGCTGGCCGTTCAAAATGTGGGGGACCGACATAATTGGGCCTATCGAACCAGCGTCATCCAGAGGACATCGGTTCATATTGGCGACAACCGATTACTTTTCTAAGTAGACCGAGGCCATACTGCTAAGAGAAGTGAAGATGGAGAATATTCTCCATTTCTTCAAGACACACATCATCTATCGGTTCGGCACTCCGCGACGGGTTGTCTCCGATAACGGGCCGGCCTACAAAAGTCACAGAATCAGCCGCTTGGCACAGTAGCATAAAAATCCCCGAGTTATTCCCAAAAGCTCTGGAGATACTCTTCTGTCTATAATCCCCGAGCTAACGGTCTAGCCGAGGCTTTCAACAAGACCTTGACGAAGATCATAAAGAAGATGGTGTCAAAAAATAAGAAGGACTGGCACGAGAGACTGCATGAAGCTCTCGGGGCGTATCGGACCACGTTCAAAACGGCAACAAACACAACGCCATATGCATTGGTATTCGGCACTGAAGCGGTACTCCCTTGGAGATAGAGCTGCCTTCTCTACGAGTGGCGGTTCATTACGAGCCAACAGACGAAGAGAATGCTCATCTTCGGCTTGAGGAGCTCGATGCCCTTGATGAAACTCGGCTCATGGCGTAGCAAAACTTGGAGGCTTATAAAGCAAAGATGACACGCTCATACGAGAGATTGACTAGGCCGAGAATGTTTTGCCAAGGCGAACTCATGCTAGTGATCAAGAGGCCTATGATCCCCAATCATGCCAAACGAAAGAAATTCAAGCCGAATTATGAGGGCCCATACATCATAGACAAGGTCTACCAAGGAGGAGCTTACCTACTCATGTATATGCATGGAGAACGACCTTTCCGGCCAATAAACGGGCGATTCTTGAAAAAATACTAGGCCTGACGAGTCACGGACCAGGTTAATAATAGATGACGATGCCTACGTCCGCTCGCTATCTTCCTGAGTCCAAACTCTATAAGTAGTGCCTAGTGAAACCTCGCCTCTAAGGCTACGGACCGAGATGTCCTAAAACCAACGACTGACCGAAATGTCCTAAAACTAACAACTGACCGAGATGCCCTTAAACTACTACAAACCGCAGCATTCTAGGACTGGCACAAAAAAAAAAGGTACGTCCATAAGCAAAATGAGCACGGATGAAAACCCAAAAGGGCTCCGTGAGTAAAAACAGCAAGGCTACCGGCGAGTTTGTGAAAACCCGAAAAGGCGCAATCTCGTTAAAAGACACTTGCGCGAGTTTGTGAAAACCCGAAAAGGCGCAATCTCGTTAAAAAACACTTGCAAGGCCCTTTCGACCTTGTAAGGAGAAAATACCCGCGTGAGATCCTTATGACTCACAAAGGAGCAACACACTTAGGGATCCTTACGATTCCTAAGGAGAAGTTACACTTACGAGATCTTCTCGACTCGTAAGGAGAAGTCCCCTATGAGACCCTCACGGCTCATAAGAGTTCAAAAGCCTTAAGCTACAGAGAACTGAACCTGTTCTTAAGCCATCATACACCCCAATTTGCTTTACAACGGTTCAATATTGACCCTTGTATACAATCCACGGGCAAAAATAAACGTCCCCCTTACCAAGTTCCACCAATGGTGTGAAGTCCCCCTATTCGATGGACAAACACTTGTAAGTCCCCTCGACTTATAAGGAGAAAACACCCTTATAAGATCCTTATGACTTATAAGGGAACACGCACTTAAGAATCCTCATGATTCTTAAGGAGAAATTACACTTACGAGATCCTCACGACTCATGAAATACATATATGAGACCCTTACGGCTCATGAAGTCAAAAGCCTTAGTCGACAGGATCTTAACCCTGTTTGCTAAGCCACCTTTGTTCGAACCGACAAAGGCAAATGATGATTCGCTCCTGGAAACATTCCAGTAGCAGCGATGCTGATGCCTAAATCGGTAACAGATTCCAAGCCCTTTCACGGCAAATGATGATTCGCTTCTGGCAATATTCCAGTCGCAGCGATGCTGATGCTAGGATCGGCACCAGATTCCAGGTTCCATACTCGCAGCAAAAGTCAGCGAGCTATAAATGCATATGAAATAACCGAAATGATAGGGCAACTTGCAACAAAATCAGCAAGTAAAATATATGCATACAAAACAACCAAAATGATTGGGCAACTCGCAATAAAATGCAGCGAGTAAGAAGAAAAATAGCCGAAATGATTGGGCACCGCGAGAAATAGCCGAAATGATTGGGCAATCACGACTTTTCCGATATAAAAAGCTGAAATGATAGAGCATCGCAGAAAGAAAAAATAGAATGAAACTTTTGCCCTGCAGGTGAGTCCACATTGACCCCTGTATACAATCCATGGGCACAAACAAAAAAGGGAATCATATTATCCCAACAAACTCTGTCAAAGGGAAAGTCAGATCTCGACAGTAACATCCCAGAAGAACAACAACGGCGTTCCTCCTCATGCCAGCAGGGAACGGACGTGACACCACCAATCGGAGCCATGAAAAAGTCCCTGGTTCTAAGACTCTACGGTTCACAGACAACCTAAAGTCAACCCCTGACTTCCCTGTCGTCAAGCAACGCTTCGACTCGGATACATGTCAACCCTTGACCTCCCTGTCGTCAAGCAATGCTTCGATTTAGATACATGTCAACCCCTGACCTCCTTGTCGTCAAGCAACGCTTCGACTCGGATACATATCAACCCCTGACCTCCCTGTCGTCAATCAACGCTTCAACTTGGATACATGTCAACCCCTGACCTCCTTATCGTCAAGCAACGCTTTGACTCGGATACATGTCAACCTCTGACCTCCTTGTCGTAAAGCAACGCTTCGACTCGGATACATGTCAACCCCTGACCTCCCTGTTGTCAAGCAATACTTCGACTCGGATACATGTCAAACCCTGACCTCCCTGTTGTAAAGCAACGCTTCAATTCGGATACATGTCAACCCCTGACCTCCCTGTCGTCTAGCAACGCTTCGACTCGGATACATGTCAACCCTTGACCTCCCTGTCGTCAAGCAACACTTCGACCCGGATACATGTCAACCCCAAGCAACGCTTCGACCCGGATACATGTCAACCCCTGACCTCCCTGTCGTCAAGCAATGCTTCGACCCGGATACATGTCAACCCCTGACCTCCATGTTGTTAAGCAACGCTTCGATTCGGATACATGTCAACCCCTGACCTCCTTTTCTTCAAGCAACGTTTCAACTCGGATACATGTCAACCCCTGACCTTCCTGTCGTCAAGCAACGCTTTGACTCGGATACATGTCAACCCCTGACCTCCCTGTCGTAAAGCAACGCTTCGACTCGGAAACATGTTAACCTCTGACCCCCCTTTCGGTGCAATGCTCCGTCTCTGAAATACATCAACCTATGATCTCCTTGTCATAAAGCGATACTTCGACTCGGAAATAAGTCAACACACGAACCTATTAACCCATAAAAAGAAAGTTCTCTTGTGAGATCCTTATGATTCTCACAAGAAAATATACTTAAGAGTCCTCATGACCCCTAATTAGAAATTACACCTACGAGATCCTCTCGACTCGCAGGGAGAAAAGTCTTTATGAGACCCTCATGGCTCATAAAGTTGAAAAGTTTTAGGTGGCAGATCCTAACCATGTCTCCTAAGCAATCACTTCCCTGCAAGGAGGTCAAGATGGACTATTCACGGGCCATACTCTCCCAAGTCGAATATCGACAATGAGAGAAACAACCACTTACGAGTCCTCTCGACTTGTAAAGGGGAAAAATGCTCTTGTGAGATTCTTACGACTCTCAAGAGAAAACACACTTAGGAATCCTCACGATTCCTAAAGAGAAAATACACCTACGGGATCCTTTCGACTCGTAGCGAGAAAAGTCTTTATGAGACCCTCATGGCTCATAAAATTGAAAAGTCTTAGACAGCAGATCTAAACCTGTTTCCTAAGCCATCGCTGTCCTATAAAGAGGTCAAAATGGACTATCTACGGGCCACAGTTGCCAAAACCATATTCGCCAATGAAATAAAGAAGCTACTTACGGATCCCTACGATTCGTAAGGAAAAATACCCGAGTGAGATCCTTACGACTCATGGAGGCGATGAACACTTAGAAATCCTCAAGATTTCTAGGGAGAAAATACACCTACGGGATCCTCTCGACTCGTAGGGAGAAAAGTCTTTATGAGACCCTCACGGCTCATAAAGTTAGAAAGTCTTAGGCTACAAGGACTCCAAACTTGTCCCCTAAGCCCTCAATTCTACGGTCACACATTACTTTGCACTACTTCACCCACGTACATACATACATGGGCAAAGTAGCGGGGGGCATTTTTTCCCGCCAAAATTTTCGGCCAAGAGTTACTTGTTCCCTTATAAAAAGGGGGGAGAGTCCTCAAAATTTGGCCTCACGTGTTAAACACATGGACGCTCATATGCAAAGCATATGGACGCTGAGAATAAAACAATTAATGGCCAAACAGGCCTCGCGTGTAAAACACGTAAGCGCTCATATGCAAAGTGTATGAGCGTTGAATAAAATAAACTTAAAGGGCTAAACAGGCCTCACGTGTTAAACACGTGAGCGCTCTGAACATAAACAGGCTAAAACCCACAATATGGGTCATGTGTTAAACACGTGAGTGCTTTTGCCAATCACATGCAAAGCATGTGAGCACCCTAATTTAAAATTTTCCTATCAAATTCTAGAATTAAATTCTATTTGGTAAATATTTTCTTGATCTTTCTTAAACTAGAAAGATCTTCTTTGTTAAACAGAGGACCCTTGGATCAAAGATCCAGCGGTGATCATTTGATAGAATAAAAATCTATCATAGGAAAATATTTTCCTAACCTTATAACAAGAATAAAATTCTATGTTAACAAGATATCCATATTAAGAAAATATATTTCTGATCTTGTTAAATTAAAAAGATTTGATAGAATAAAATTCTAATCTTATTAAAACTAACAAGATATTCATAATCTTGCTAAACAAATAAGAAATCTTCTCTGTTAAACAGAGAGCTTTTGGATTAAAAATCCAACGGTGAATAAAATTCACCGATTGATCTAAATTATCATTTTGGTTGATTATAAAATCAATCAACATTTCTCATTGAGGGATTTTCTGAACAAATTGATTCTTCTCTTTCTCCTATAAATAAGAGCAAAGGGACAGAAAAGAGAGAAGTTTTCATGTTCTCAGAAGACAGAAAGAGAGAGAGGAACCCCCCCATAAACTCCAAGTTCAAAAAAAAAGAGAGACACATATACACAGAAGGAGAGGGGAAGAAAATTAGAGAGAGAATTTAATTCTCTAAAGAAGAGGAACCCCTCCCAAAAGCTCCCGTAAAAAGACAATTTAATTCTCAAATCAAGAGTTTAACTCTTCTCAAAGAACTTAGTTCTTCCTCTGGTTAAGATCTGCAGAAGCAGATCTCCCCACAAGTTGAGAATTTAATTCTCATCGGGGAGATTCTGTCATACAGATTCAAAACCTAGGGGAAAGAACTGAATCCAAAAGAGTTTAATTCTTACAAAACATATGGGAATTTAATTCCTCTAAAACTAGGGTTTAACCCTTTAAAACGAATTTAATCCTTACAAAGAACAAAATGAGAACTTGATTCCTCAGAACCATAGAAGAACAGCCTGGTGATTCATTAGCGTTCAACGCTACACAATAAAAACTCACGTGTTCCCACGTGAGCACCTTTGAGGAATGAAAAAGGAAAGACTGAGATCTAGCCACGTGACCCCACATGACCCCTGAGTAGTGCTCAGCACTTATAAAAGAGAAAAGGGAATAAATCCTATTTTTGGGACGCCTCACGTGACCCCACGTGACCCCTGAGAAGTGCTCATCACTTATAAAAGAGAAAAGTGAATAAACCCTATTTTTGGGGCGCCTCACGTGACCCCACGTGACCCCTGAGAAGTATTCAGCACTTATAAAAGAGAAAAGGGAATAAACCCTATTTTTGGGGCGCCTCACGTGACCCTACGTGACCCCTGAGAAGTGCTCAGCACTTATAAAAGAGAAAAGGGAATAAACCCTATTTTTGAGACGCCTCAAGTGATCCCACGTGACCCCCTAACAATGCTCAGCACTAGAATAAGAGAATAAAAGTGGCATCGCCCAACTCTAAGCGCCTTACGTCCTACACGTGAGCGCCCAAACTTTCAGTGTTTAACACTGCTATGGTGCCTCACGTGCCACACGTGAGCATCTCAGATCTCAGTGTTTAACACTGCCTTAGAATATCACGTGGGAGCACATGGGCACTGAGCATACATTAGTGTTTACACTATAAGGAACCAACTTCAACTAAAAATTAGTTAAGTTCCTTCTGAGATTAAATCTCTAAATAAACCGAGCCTCCATTCTCATGACTGATGAATTCTCAATCTGAAATCCGGTTCAAGGGTACATCTCTCCACACCTCTGATACATGTCGTTGTAATTACTCAACGTCTTCAAAGAGGTGGTGGGTCCCAACAACCAACAAGCTATGGACCGTAATGTCCTTAAACTAACTCTGGACCGTAATATCCTTAAACTAAACACCCACCTCAAAAATGGTGATCTGTGGACCGCAACGTTCCTAAACTAAACTCAATGGACTATGATGTCTTTAAACTCCATGGACTATACGTCCTTAAACCCAATGGACTGTAATGTCCCTAAACTAAACTCTATGGACTATGATGTCTTTAAACATGGACTATGATGTCCTTAAACCCAATGGACCGTAACGTGCTTAAACTAAAACGATAGAGCCCAAAAGCTCTGTCATCGGATCTAAATGATCCTAAATCCTGTTGAGTAGATTTTAGTCTAAAATTAGACTAACGTATTCTTAACAAACATTTAAGTTGATCTTAATCTCAAAGGAGATTAACGATCCTTAAAACAAACCAAACCCAAATCTAAGAAAATACGGATTTGGACTAATCCCCGCCCTACGGGCGACAACATAAATTAGTCTCCGTATACAATCCACGGGCAACCAAAAATAAAACAAACACACACGACACGAAGCGACCATTTGGAGAAGGAGAAAGTGGTTACTGCGATGCGGTAGTGTAATTAACTGCAGGGGCTTGCGCCTGCAGGGAAGAGCGTCCCCATAATCAAAAACCCCTCACAATGAGGGGGAATCTGACGAAGTCTGCTACAATGGCCGCATCCGTCTACACCTTCGATATACGATGCCATAAATCAACTTGGAATCTTCGGAGAGGTGGACGGATAAAACCAAATAGCATCTGTCCCCTAATTCAGGCAAGACGACCTACACGGTTTCGTCTATGCTTTTAGCGGTAAACAATATCATTGTAGAAACAAGTGATTTTTTAAAAGGAGTGTTTTTGAGGCTTTTACTAGTTTCGCTAAAGAGGTCACTCCCGGTAAAGGGATCTCGGCTCTTTCCTTATCGAATAAGGTGCAGAATATTTCATAAATACCACTATACAAAACAAGAACTATAGAAGCAATCAAAAACTAAATCGAGTGAGTTGTAGCATCTGCTAGTTTCGCTAAAGAGTCACTCCCGGTGACGGGATCTCGGCTCTTTCCTTATCGAATAAGGTGCTGGATATTCTACAAGGATTACCGCTATGCAAAGCAAAAAATAGAGCTACCCTTTTTGAAAATTTGATTCTACAATATCTTTTAGGTTTCTTTTCTTTCATTAATCTCATTAATGAAGTCCCATCATTTATGCTTCCTAAGCATCACAGAAGAAACGAAAATACAATGTACGCTTATGCCATCCGCATTCGCCACAGTATCCCGTTATGCACCGTTAGGATACTTAACTAACGACATAGCGGGACGGGACTAGCGGGTGCAAAACATAAGCAACGTTTATTATATATCATGTATATATATAAAAGCATTCGTCTCAAACATATAAAGTGATCACATCACAGAATATCAACAGCAGAAGATAACATATGAAATATTGGATATTCTAGGAGGTCCGTGTTTTGTATTTAGCCAACAATAGAAAATACGGATTCCACGGCCGCGATCAATAGCCAAACCCACATCTCTAGACTCCTACAAGAGTGGCAAGCAACCCTACCAATTCTAGAGTTAGGAGACCCGGACTCGACTCCTCGAGATGGTCTCCCACTGGACTCTAGAACCCGGTTATTTGTTCTCCCCACCTTGGGTCTATCCTAATGCGGAAAAGTAAATAATATACAACAATGGTGACATCATCCTCAACCCGGAAGTGCCCCAATAAAAAAATATTACATACAATGAATTTTACATGAATGAAAATATAAACTCTCATCTCACATAAAACCGCCGGCTATTCAGAACACGACGATTCAATATAACATATCACAGCAACACATAACATCACATGTCATCAACGTAAGTAAATATGCGTATCCCAATTGTCGTTGACATATAGTAACGAAACTGGCGATACACCATATATTACACTCACGGTCGCAGAAAAGAAAATATCAAACTACAACATTTGGAATCCACAATCACCTTAGACACCATAAACCCGAAATATCACATACTTTGGATTTCATGCCTAACTATATGAATTCCACATATTGTATCACATTCCACAAATAGTTAGACGATGTTAAACATTCCGATTGAATCAGCAAATACCCAAAATTTCCCAAAAAGCTCAACACTTGAGCGTAGTTTAAAAGTATCCATCACATACCACAGTACCTATGGACCAACCGTAGAAGGGTCAACCCTTGCCTCACTTATGGCACCGCGGAACTGCCGCAAACCCTAGGGTTTAGCGGCGGTTCTTACGGTCACAGAATCGAGTTAGAGTTTCGTTCTTCTAGAGGGTCTATCGAATCACTTGCATGATATTTGAATGTTTCAAACTTGAAAAAAATCCAACTCTTGGAAAATTTTGAGCGAGAGTTAAAGTGGGTATTTGATATCCGTTCGAACTTTTTAACACCTTCTAAATGACCCGAAATACTATTAGAATTACGACTACGAAACACTCCGAATTGCTTTTGCAGAAAATTAACATCACATGCAAATTTAGCAAAAACTAGCAATACCTGAAACACCAAAACCCAGAGCCTGGAACACACTATAAAATTCAACCCCAGGGGCTTCCCTAAAACCGAGCAGGCCGGTTTTTCATGCTCTGTGGCCGGCCAAAATCCGGCGCGGGGGGTGGGGTGAATTTTGTACCGTGTTCATGTAATATCACATACAATATTCTGCAGTTGCTAAAAAATTTTTTAGAGCCCATTTAAAATTCGGCAGAAACTTGATTTCGATATTTCAAGTTACGGAGTTATTTCGGTTTCGTAATCTAACAAACATCGTCTAAATATCTAGCTTGGTTTTGATACCACTGTTGGGATACTTAGCACAACAGCAATATTTCGGGGGCCATCGTCCATGCCATTTCCAAAATTTTGCCATGCTAGTTAACCCTAACCCTAGAATCTTAACTAAAGATTTAGACAATACGATATGTAAACAACTTTACAACTAAGTGATTGCGGAATACAACCTTTATAGACCAATCGTTCACTTCAAATGCTCCAAGTAGTGGTCCCTTCACTGCGATCAAAGAACTCCCGGACTCTTGAGAGGCTCCACAAGGTGAATGATGCATGCTTGCTTGAAGTATTCAAAATCCAAGATGATCTACGTCGAGAAAACACGGACTCAAGCTTTCACTTCATTAATATGGAACTAGTGAAGTCAACACCCTAAACTATATGGCTAGTATAGAAGATGATGATGAAGTAGGAATTTTGCTCACTTTAGAAATCTTTTTCTCACTATTTTTCCTCACTTGCTCAAAAGCTAGAGAGCTTTCTCTTGAGCTTGAGGAAGAAGATGAAGTGATGAATGAATGAGAGAATGAGGTTAGAAATGCAACCATGGTGAGTGTATGTCATGGCTAACCCTTGTAAAGAATAAACCATGGTAAGAGATAATGGTTAGGTTTATAAATATCTAAGGTAAAACAAAAATGGTGGACTAAGTCAATGGTTATCCATAGCTTGCAACCATGACAAATTCCATTCATTTTTTAATTACTTAAATAAATAAAAACCTTAATATTATCTTTTATATGGTGTAAGTCTCATACACCCATGTTGCATATATAACCTAGCATGTCACAATAATATATATCACATATATATTATTTATGTAACAAAAGAAAACAATACAATAAATATATATCACATATATGTTAAATGTATCAAAAGTGAGAAATAGAAATACTTAAGTTAGTATATATTTGTTAATGTAATTTAATATATCAAATATATAATTATATATTAAATCATTAAATCAAAACTTGATTTAATAATCCGGCTATATCACATATAACAGATTAATATAAAATGTATAATTTCATCGCATCAACACTTGATCCGATGACCCGGCTATATCATATATAACCGGACGATATCACATATCGCGAGAATAGAATACGGTATCACATACTCGTATTATTTTCGGTCCCGCACATATCACATATGTGCTCTTACTCCGTTTTGCCTGATCTAGGAAACCTCTGTGTAGGACTCTAAAAACTCGTCAATATACCGGCAGTAGGTGATGATCATATCAAGCACCCACAAGCCGTCAACGGTACTAGTTGTAAGTCTATGTTACCCACCCGGTAGTTACGGGGAGGCGGAAAGAGTAAAAATCGAATTTTTCTCACTAGGAAACATAGACTAACCATGAAGGATCTTTGCTAAACAAAAGCTAACAAACTATCTACAAGTTCTAACTACTAGGTTAGAAGGTTATACCTAGTTCTTGAACTCCTTCTCTTCTTGTGTTGCTTTCCTTTCTTGTGTGCTCCTTTGAGTGGTGTAGACGGCTCCTCCTCTTCGTTTTCTCTTTGCCGAAGAAAGATCCACCCGAAGGCCTCTACCCTTAGCTCCTACCTCAACAAAGAAGTAAGTAGAGTGCTTGGTTTGCTAGACTAAGAACCCTAGAGTGAGTAGATAGGTGTTTTGATGGTTTGATCTCACAAAGCTCATGTTTTTCAACTCATGAAACAAGAGTGCTTTTGAGAGAGGAAGATGAGAGAGCTTTTTAAGAGAGAGAGAAAGAGCAAGAGAGAAAGAGAATAATATGAACCTTGCTCTCATATGAACCAAAAAGAATAATGAAAATTTTAATTAGGATAAATTGCCATGGTTGATGTTGATTTGACCTTTATCATATCATAATAAATGCTAAGCATGCTCACAAAAAATATCCAAGTCAACACGGGTCAACTTGGTCAAAGGGTCAAACCTAATTAACCATGATACAATTATCACTAATTAAAACTCATTAATCAATTTCCTCAATCTCATTATGGTTTTAATCAAGTCAATGGTCAAAACCCTAATGAGGTTCCTCCGCCTCTGTCAACTGTGTATACACACCCGCATCCGTGTTCCGAGGAACACGAACACTATGAGATAAGATCAATCCCAAAACAAATACTAGGATCTGGCTTAAACCAAAACCCGCTAGTAATAACTGCCCGGACACCAAACGTGCACAAGTGCGTGTATGTGAGCGAACCACGTCGTAAAACAATACGACCTCTACTCTGTTTTGCCCAAAGGTAAACAACCCTCTGTGTAGGACTCTAAAGACTCGACACTACGCTGGCAGTGGGTTTAATCACAGGCTGCAAGCGGTACTAGCTGTACGTAACGTTCCCCTGGTAGATGCCGATAAGAAGACCGATGAGGTAAACCCATCCGAACTCCTACTGAACCTGAATGTGACAATCTCCGTACAGTCCGGTCTGTTCGTCTAAGAGTATCGCATGTCGGGCCTAGGGGGCGGTAAATGTCAGTCCCCTAATAGCTGTACAAATCGTGTCGGAGTGTAGCCCAGAACACCCTGAGAAAATACTGGAAACACTACCAGTAAATTTTGCTTGCCCTGGGCAGGGACTTTGTGTAATGGCTCTTCTACACACAACGCGATATCAACTCCCAATACCGGGAAAGACGAATCCTGTCTAACCGTCACTGCCTTCAAGTGTTTCGGGACTGCACCCAACTACTACCTGTTTGCATGACTCATTTGAGCAGTGGTAGGGTAGTAATCTAAGAACAGTGGGAACACTCGAGGCGAAGTGACAGTGTCAAGTCAACGGACTAAGATGTATTCATGTCACCTGGGAACTGATAACCGACGATAGGTATAATACCAACCAACAGCTCCCAGCGAGTCCTATCCAGTATACTCGTAACCTAACGAGCACCTGCATACTATTTCCAGTACGACGTACTGATGGCTATAGGACAGACCATCTCCCCTCCTGGGATGAGAAGCGTATACACTAGTCTACTCTGGAGTATCGATGCCCTGTCTCGATAATCCTACGACCAGGGACCTGTATAAGGATGTGTTTATAGACTACCTAGCCCCCACTAGTGTGACTGCCATCACAACGCTGGTAGTCAAGCAAAAGATCCTAAGGGCTCTATCAATATGTATTAGCTATATGTCAAAAAAAACACATACACATATTAAGATAGATACAAACCAAGTAGCATACTACTGTATTGAGCAAGAATGTCAATCCGTGTATATATTACAAGCTTCCAAAATGTAATATACAAACTAGTATTATACAATAATGTCCTCTAGGGCATATCACACTAACAATCTCCCATTTGCACTAAGGCCATGTGCTGGCATATCGCAGACCTATCATCTCGAATAGCCTCTCGAACTGCATCTGAGGAATGGACTTTATGAATGGATCTGCAGTGTTATCTTCTGTAGCAACCCTCCGAACCTCGATCTCCCGGCGATCCACGATCTCCCTGATCAGATGATACCGCCTCAAGATGTGTCTGGACTTCTGATGGGACCTGGGTTCCTTTGCTAAAGCTATAGCCTCGTTGTTGTCACAATACAGAGGTATTGGATCAACAATGGAAGGAACCACCTGAAGTTCTGTCAAGAACTTCTTCATCCAGACGGCTTCTTTTGCGGCATCAGATGCTGCGATATACTCCGCTTCCATCGTCGAGTCAGCAACGGTTTCCTGTTTAGAACTCTTCCAACACACCGCCCCTCCATTGAGAGTAAAGACATAACCCGACATGGATTTGGAGTCATTCTTGTCACTCTGGAAGCTGGAGTCAGCAAAGGCCTCGATCTGGAGGTCTTTTCCGCCGTAAACCAAAAAAATATCCTTAGTCCTTCTCAGGTACTTCAGAATGTTCTTTACCGCTATCCAGTGCTTCTTTCCAGGGTTTGACTGATACCGGCTTACTACACTTAGTGCATAAGCTATATCTGGTCTGGTACACAACATCGCATACATTATAGAGCTTACCGCAGAGGCGTAGGGTATAATAGACATGCGGTCCCTTTTCAAATCAGCCCCCGGCTTTACTCATTTGAGGATGAAATCCATCTTGGGAGACATCTCTTTGGAGAGGGTGATCCCGTGACAAGCCGGTAAATTACCGCGCTTGGAATCTTCCATACTGAATCTTTTCAGTATGGTGTCGATGTACCTGGACTGTGAAAGTCCTAATATCCTTTTGGACCTATCACGATAGATCCGGATCCCCAGAATGTAAGAGGCATCCCCCAGGTCTTTCATGGAAAACCTGTGTGACAAGAATCCTTTGATAAATTGTAGCATAATAATGTCATTTCCTATCAAGAGAATGTCATCCACGTATAAAATGAGGAATACGACAATTCGTGCTACAATCTTACTATAAATAAATGGTTCATCTGGATTTTTGATAAAGCCAAATTCTTTGACTGTCTCATCAAAACAGATGTTCCAACTCCGCGATGCCTGCTTCAGTTCATAAATAGACTTAAGCAACTTGCACACCATCCCGCTGCTCCCACTCTGAATAAAACCCTCTGGCTGGTCCATATAGATACACTCCTCTAAATTACCATTTAGAAAAGCGGTTTTTACGTCCATCTGCCAAATCTCATAATCGTGGAAGGCAGCAATAGCAAGAAGGATCCGAATGGATTTGAGCATAGCCACTGGAGAAAAGGTTTCGTCATAGTCCAAACCAGGTCTTTGACAAAAGCCCTTTGCAACAAGTATAGTCTTATAGGTCTCAACCTGTCCATCTACACCAATCTTCCTTTTGAAGATCCATTTGCAGCCTACGGGTTTTACCCCTTCTGGAGCAACGTCCAAAGTCCATACTTTGTTGGTGTACATGGACTCCATCTCGGTTTGCATTGCATCCAGCCATTTTACTGAGTCAGTGCTCTGAATGGCCTGCTGGAAGCTAGTTGGCTCATCATTATCAATGATGCAATCATCTCTATCCCCGTCTATAAGAAAACCGTAGTATCTCTCGGGTGGATGAGAAAGCCTACTACTCCTGCGGAGCGGCACAGGAATGTCCCGTCCTTTCGAACCTTCTGGTTCTACTAAGCTTTCAGTAATAGCTTGTGGTTCTGGAATTTCTTCCAGTTCTATTGCGCTCCCACTTGTTTCTTTTTCTAAGAACTGATGTTCCAGAAAGTGGGCATGACGAGAAACAAAAACCTTTTGTTCTTCTGCGTAATAGAAAAGATATCCCCTGGAGTTCTTTGGGTATCCCACAAACTTGCACAGTACTGAGCGTGCCTCGAGTTTGTCCGTATTCTGCTTTTTGACAAAGGCTGGACATCCCCATATCTTCAGATATTGAAGATAGGGTTTCTTCCCACCCATATCTGATATGGTGTGGTGGGTACAGTTTTGGTAGGAACCTTGTTTAAAAGATATGCAGCTGATTCTAGTGCATAGCCCCAGAATGATCGCGGTAACTCAGCGTTACTCATCATGGAACGTACCATATCCAATAAGGTTCGGTTCCGTCTCTCCGATACACCGTTATGTTGTGAAGTGTATGGAGGAGTACGTTGAGAGAGAATTCCATTCTCTTTTAGGTAATCCAGGAACTCGGCACTTAGGTATTCACCACCTCGATCAGATCTCAGTGTCTTGATACTTGTGCCGGTTTATTTTTCTACTTCATTCTTATATTCCTGGAATTTTTTAAAGGCTTCAGATTTATGCTTCATTAAGAAGACATGTCCATACATTGAAAAATCATCCGTAAAAGTAATGAAGTAAGAATAACCACTTTGCGCATGTGTAGACATTGGACCACATACATCGATGTGTACGAGTCCCAAGAGCTCGCTCGCTCTTACTCCGTGTCCAGTGAACGGAGTCTTTGTCATCTTTCCTTTGAGACATGATTGAAAAGTTGCATATTATTGATATTCGAACGGATCCAAATATCCTTCTTTTTGCAACTTAGTTAACCTTGTCTCATTGATGTGACCCAGTCTACAATGCCATAAGAAAGCATGATTTATTTCTGGAGACTTTCTTTTGTGTGTATTCTGGATATTGAAAATCTGTGGTTGGTTTAATACGTATATACCGTTGCTTAATGTACCCGACCCAATCAAAACATGATTAAGGTGAATGTTTACAACATTGCTTACAAATACAAAATCATAACCTTCTTTAGACATTAAAGATACAGATATGATATTACAAGTCGCACTGGGTATAAAATAACAGTTGCGCAAAACCAAAACATGTCCATCTGTCAACCCTAAGTGATAGTCCCCCACGGACTCAGCATCCATGCTTGCTCCGTTTGCAACTCTGAGGGTCATATCACCTGCCTTCAAAGCTTTACGCCTTCTCAGTGCCTGCAAAGAATTACAGATATGAGATCCCGATCCGGTATCCAATACCCAAGAAGTAGAGTTGATTGACAGACAGTTTTCAATAACATACACATCTGAAGCCGAAGCCACGACTTGCTTCGGGTCCTGGTTCTTGGCCTTCCAAGCCCTGCAATCTTTCTTCCAGTGTCCTTTCTTATGACAATAAAAGTATTCTTCCTTTCCCACAATCTGTCCCGCTATACCTTTGCCTTTCCCTTGGCATCCACCTTGCTAACACCGTCCCTTGGTTTGGTGGAGGCCTTCTTCTTCTTTCCTTTGGCTTTCGCCTTGGACCTAGAAGAGAAAGCTTCTCCAACAGACAAAGTAGGTGTTTCCCTGACTTTCTGTAGGGTGCCCTCTGCACTCCTCAATATGTTGAGGAGTTCCGAAAGTTCAACTTCTTTTCCTTGCATGTTGAAGTTCAGGATAAACTGGGCGTAAGTGGAAGGAAGGGACTGGAGAATCAAGTCAGTGTAGAGCTCGTTCTCTAACGTGGTCCCGAGGTCCGTGAGCACCTCAATGTAGCCAATCATCTTAAGCACGTGTTCCGCTACAGATGATCCGACGGCCAACCTCGCTGAAAACAACTTTTTCGAGGTTTCGTATCTGGCGATACGGGATTGCTCTCCATAAAGATCCTTACTATGGAGAAATATGGATTCAAGGTCTATATTCTTGTGCCTCCTCTGATGTTCATTGTCCATAGAGGCAAGCACGAGGCACTTGGCCTTCGCGCAGTCAATCTCCCAGGTCTTACGGATTTCTTTATCCGCGACACTGGATTCTGGACCTGGGACGGCGGGGGATTTAGTGGTAAGGAGATACCCCAACTTGTCATAAGTGATTGCCATTTTGACATTCCTGAGCCAATCTTTATAGTTTGGCCCTGTCAGTATATTTTTATCTAGTAGTAACTTAAGGCCGGTCATGATGTTTGGTCGCTGCAATTAGGAGAGAGAGAAGAAACACTTTAGCATGATGCTCTTGCAAGTTTAGAGTGGTTTTTAGTTAGTCTAAACAGGATGGCTCCCACTGTTTCTCGAATCCTTCCTCAAACCATAAAAGAAGAATTAGTCGGGATCAATCTCACCATACAATACTTGCTTAATCGTTCAGCCAGGACTGTGTCGGTACTTCGAGGGAGGTTTTATGACGCTTTCGCGAAGTTCCTTAATTAAATAACCTCTTTTCCCTGTGGGCGTAGCCTCGCTAACACCTTTTTAGACACCTACTTGGTTTATATCAATGATCGTTAAGTGAGAAAGTTTCCCGAGGAGTAGCATATACTCACAGTAGGATCGGGATCCAAATATCATCGTGTGATAAAACTGAAGGAATCCTACCAAAATCATCACACTCCAAATGGTATGCAACACTAGCAAGTTTCAATTTCTTTAGAAACCCCCGATGTGGATTTTTGCCCCATGCTCTTATGACCTTGACGAAGGCCAACATATCATAAGTCACATGTCAAGTTCTATCTGTCATTATCCAGGTTAATTTGAACCCACCCGTACACACCCTTAATGAAGGCCAAAATAGTAGTACGACTGTCTCAAACCAACGCATCTATCTATGCAACAGATAAATATTCGGTAGCTACCAATCACTATGCCTTGGCGAAGGTCAAAATACATAGCTTGAATACTACTGAATATTTAACTGAAATGACGAAGGGCTACGAATGGTTTTGGCGAAATCGTGAACGTAGTGAACTTGATATAATCGAAGGAACCTGATAGCTTTTAAAAGGAGTGGTTTAAGCTCCGCGTTTTTAAAAGTTTTCTATTTTGGAAAAAAACCGAGTGGTTTTGAAATTGTTCCAACGATTTAACTTTAGTTTATTTTCTTTGCATTAATATAATGCGTCCCATCAATTAATCCTACCATTGCAGAAAACAACGAAAATATGATGTACGCTTATACCATCCGCATTCGCCACGGGGCCCCGTCATCACCCGTTAGGTTACTTAACTAACAACAGAGCGGGGGCTGGACTAGCGCGGATGCAAAATATAAGTAACGCCTACTAGATATGATATATAGGTATATATATACATTCTTCAGATGCAATGATAGCCATTCCAGATCACAGATGAACACATTGGATATACTAGTAATCCGCGTTTCGTTCGAGCCTGCAACGAAAGACGGATTACACGGTCACGATGAATAGCCAAACCCCACCCTAGACCCCTACGGGTGCGGCAAACTACCCGCCAAGTACCCGAAGTGGAGCAACCCCCCACAACAATGTGAGTAGGCCACTCGGCACTTGAAAGTACCCGGTAGTTTGTGCACCCCACCTTGGGTCTATCCTAGGAGCAAAAATAGTAAAAGAAATAATATACAATGACGGCTACAACCTCAACTCGGATGTGCGGCCATAAAAATAATATTACATCAATTTACAATTTTTTACATTGAATGAAAAATAAATAAACACTCATCTCCCAACCCCAGCTATTCATCCGCGACAATCCAACAAGTTCATATACACAAACCAATATCACAGATCACAGATATGTACAACCCCCACTAATCGACGTATAGCGATTAGTCGACGTTCAGTACACATATCACATTATAGATATAATCAATTAGCTAAAGTTTATAGAATTTCGATCAATATTCCAATTTGAAACTACCCCAAATACAACACTGTTCTCTGAAGAATCTGGGCAGAAACAAAGCATCTGAAAAATCATAAAACATCAAGCTGGACACACTGCAGGAAAAACGAGTTGACTCTGAGT
This sequence comes from Agapanthus africanus, assembly GCA_030015575.1. Taxonomy (NCBI): domain Eukaryota; kingdom Viridiplantae; phylum Streptophyta; class Magnoliopsida; order Asparagales; family Amaryllidaceae; genus Agapanthus; species Agapanthus africanus. The sequence continues at coordinate 865,788,209 of JASDDO010000024.1, read as the reverse complement.
CGACTCGGCCGCGGATCCGCGGTGAAACGCATGGTTTCGCCGCGCTTCCGCAGCGGCGGTCTGACCGAGTCACGAGCTCGTTTTTCTTGGGTGTCCTTAAAAAACCCTGCACGTATTTTTCAGGCCTCTGGAAATATTTTTAGACCTGTTTTTAAAATCGGAAGAAAACACTAGTTTTTGATGTTTTTTTGCGATTTTTTTTGGATCGAAGTTCTAAATACTTTGCTAACATATTAGTTGTTGTTTAGCCGGGCTCTGATACCACTGTAAGTCTATGTTACTCACCCCGGTAGTTACGGAGAGGCGGAAAGAGTAAAAATCGAATTTTTCTCACTAGGAAATATAGACTAACCATGAAGGATCTTTGCTAAACAAAAGCTAACAAACCATCTACAAGTTCTAACTACTAGATTAGAAGGTTATACCTAGTTCTTGAACTCCTTCTCTTCTTGTGTTGCTTTCCTTTCTTGTGTGCTCCTTTGAGTGGTGTAGACGGCTCTTCCTCTTCGTCTTCTCTTTGCCGAAGAAAGATCCACCCGAAGGCCTCTACCTTGAGCTCCTACCTAAACAAAGAAGTAACTAGAGTGCTTGGCTTGCTAGACTAAGAACCCTAGAGTGAGTAGAGAGGTGTTTTGATGGTTTGATCTCACAAAGCTCATGTTTTTCAACTCATGAAACAAGAGAGCTTTTGAGAGAGGAAGAGGAGAGAGCTTTTTAAGAGAGAGAAAGAGCAAGAGAGAATGAGAATAATATGAACCTTGCTCTCATATGAACCAAAAAGAATAATGAAAATTTTAATTAGGATAAATTGTCATGGTTGATGTTGATTTGACCCTTATCATATCATAATAAATACTAAGCATGCTTACAAAAAATATCCAAGTCAACACGGGTCAACTTGGTCAAAGGGTCAAACCTAATTAACCATGATACAATTATCACTAATTAAAACTCATTAATCAATTTCCTCAATCTCATTATGGTTTTAATCAAGTCAATGGTCAAAACCCTAATGAGGTTCCTCCGCCTCTGTCAACTGTGTATACACACCCGCATCCGTGTTCCGAGGAACATGAACACTATGAGACAAGATCAATCCCAAAACAAATATTAGGATCTGGCTTAAACCAAAGCCCGCTAGTAATAACTGCCCGGACACTAAACGTGCACAAGTGCGCGTATGTGAGCGAACCCCGTCGTAAAACCATACGACCTCTACTCTGTTTTGCCCAAAGGTGAACAACCCTCTGTGTGGGACTCTAAAGACTCGACACTACGCTGGCAGTGGGTTTAATCACAGGCCACAAGCGGTACTAGCTGTATGTAACAGTCCCCAGGTAGATGCCGATAAGAAGACCGATGAGGTGAACCCATCCGAACTCCTACTGAGCTTGAGTATGACAATCTCCATACAGTCCGGTCTATTCGTCTATGAGTGTCGCATGTCGGGCCTAGGGGGCGGTAAACGTCAGTCCCCTAATAGTGGTACAAGTCGTGTCGGAGTGTAGCCCAGAACACCCTGAGAAAATACTGGAAATACTACCAGTAAATCTCGCTTGCCCTGGCCAGGGACTTTGTGTAATAGCTCTCCTAGACACAGCGCGATATCAACTCCCAATACCGGGAGAGACGAATCCTGTCTAACCGTCATTGCCTCCAAGTGCTTCGGGACTGCACCCAACTACTACCTGTTTGCACGACTCATTTGAGCCGTGGTAGGGTAGTAATCTAAAGAACAGTGGCAACACACTCGAGACGAAGTGACAGTGTCAAGTCAATGGACTAAGCTGTACTCATGTCACCTGGGAACTGATAACCGATGATAGGTATAATACCAACCAACAGCTCCCAGCGAGTCATGTCCAGTGTACTCGTAACCTAACGAGCACCTACATACTATCTCCAGTACGACGTACTGATGGCTGTGGGACAGACCATCTCCCCTCCTGGGATGAGAAGCGTATACACTAGTCTACTCTGGAGTATCGATGTCCAGTCTCGATAATCCTACGACCAGGGACCTGTATAAGGATGTGCTTATAGACTACCCAGCCCCCACTAATGTGACTGCCATCACAACGCTGGTAGTCAAGCAAAAGATCCTAAGGGCTCTATCAATATGTATTAGCTATATGTCAAAAGAAACACATACATATATTAAGATAGATACAAACCAAGTAGCATCCTACTATATTGAGCAAGAATGTCAATCCATGTATATATCCCAAGCTTCCAAAATGTAATATACAAACTAGTATTATACAATAATGGCCTCTAGGGCATATCACACTAACACTAGCTGGACGTAACGGTTACCCGGGTATTGAGCGATCAGAAGATCAATAAGCAAGCCCACTCATACTCCTGTAAAGCTTATCAGTAACACCACCGTATAGTCCGGTCTCTTCGTCTGATATGTTGCATATCCAGTTTAGGGGTGGTAAACGTCAGACCCCAGTAACCGATAAGTCATGCCGATGTGAGGCTCATAACAGGTCTAGAAACTACTGATAACACTTACCAGTAGATCTCCATATCAGTCCTGGCTAGGGACTTCCAGTTATAGCCAATCGAGCACAGCGCAACATCAATCCCCAATACCGGGAGAGACGAAACCCCTCTTATCGCTCATTCCCCCATGTGATTCGGGACTGTACCCAAAAGCTACCGTTTTGCACATTCTCTTGAACGTGGTAAGGTGGAAATCAAAGCACAGCGGGAATCACACAAGACTTTATGACGATCTCTGGTCTACAGACTAACCTGTACCAGTGTCACCAGAGAACTGCTATCTGACTATAGGCATAATACCAACTAGGAGTTCTCGGCGAGTCCGTTCAGTGTACCTAGTCTCCACTGAGCACTCGTATACCATCTTTGATGTCAAATACCAATGGATGTGGGATCATTCATCGCCCATCATATGGGTCAATAAACGTATATGCTAGTCTACTCTGGAGTATCGATGCCCCGTCTCGATACACCCTCGACTAGGAACAATTATAGGATGTACTTGTGGACTACCCTGGTCCCACTAGTATGATCTCCATCATAGTCCTAGTAGTCAAGTACACATCCTAAGGGCTTCGTCAACATGTGAGAGTAAGACAGTATCACAATACAAGTCAACATGTTAAGACAAAGAGCAACCAGATAGCATACTATTATGTCGAGCAAGAAAGTCCTCTCTATATATGTCCAAGCATCAACTATAATATATATCATATGTACAATAATGGCCTCTAGGGCATACACATAACTAACACCCATCACTTTATAAATAGGGCATTAAGCCCTAGGCGACAACTCTGCCTCCATCTTTTCTTCTTCCTTGAGAAATTTATTCTCCATTAGAGCTTAGCTCTGTCGTGAAGCTTGGTTCGTCACTTTTTTTTCATAAATCTGCATTGCAGAATTACTCTGCCAAAATTTTCTTGATAAGAGTTTTCTTCAACAGAGCTTAGCTCTTTCATTTGGAACATTGTTCTTCAGAAACTTTGGAAGATTATCCTCATTTTGGTTACAAAGCTTGGCTCTAGCATATTTCTCTTGGGGATTTCTTGAAATTTTAGACTTCATTTGTTGTCATAAAACTTAGTTGTAATTTTTGATTTTAGATCATACTCTTTTTTGAGGATTTCATTTATTCTGATTCAACAGAGCATTGCTCTGACGATCTTTGATGTGAGATTTCCTGTTTTGGGGTTTTTATGGCTAAATTCCCCTTCATTCTGTAGAGCTTGACTCTAATCTCGTTTATTTTTTTCTCTTTAGGGAAATTTTGGTATTTTATAACATTTTATAAAACAATGCTCAGCTCTTAAAACTTTATTATTAAAGCCCACCTTAGAGATTCTTTTTAGATTTCTCTACCGGGCACATATTCCAATCATTAATGACCATCATTAGTTCCATGATATGATCTCATGTCCATTGGCCGACGCTTCTTTTATCCCTTTTTAGGTACAATGGCTAGTCGCTTGTATGATATCGAGGAGATTGTCTCCTACGAAGAAATTCACATTTAAGGTCGCCTTCAAGGCCAAGAATATACTGCCGCCCAATGCGATGATGTGATACGTCGCTTCCATGATCACAACGGCCGATTGCTCCCCCGTCGGTCTGCTCTTTTGAAGGTCGTCGTTGGGTCGATCTTAGAAGCTTTACCTGGATGTCTTAAGGCTATGCCGCTCCAGGCACTCGATGACGCTGAAGACAATATGCATTCAATATATTTGATGGGCCTGATCTCAAAGAAACGAAGAGATGATCTTGTCACTATCTTGCACCGTGTCTTCCAACAAAAAGAAATAATATCATCATACCAGAGAATGGAGGATATCAGCGGTGACCATGAAGCTTGCATCCGAGAGAATACGGATAAGAAGATGGCCGATGAAGTTGAAGGTGCTTTGCTTAAACTTGCTTTTGAGTTTGAGAATCTGTGCCCGGAATTTAGCATCTTGCCACTATAGATCCTGAATGATGCGTTTTTTTTTGCTAAGAGTATGTAGTTCCTTTTTTTGAAATATGAATGAAAAGCATCTTTTCCTTTTATACTTACACTTTTATTTTCTTTTTGTGCTGAAATTAGTTTATTTACTTGTTTCGGAGCGTTCAATTCGTCTCACCCTTAAGTAAAGAAAACTCAGCCTAACATTAATCGCGCATAACTCCTGTTGATATAGGAGTCCGTTAGGTTTGTGGTACTGGGTTAAGTCCCCCGTACCATCGCGTTGGTTGATATTTCCCCGATATGCAATCCCTTGAATTGCGGCTTGAGTAGCCACACGCCTGTCGTGTCTCTGATCCCTTCTGAGGCTGGACAAGACATCTTCAAGTAATCTTCTTAGGTTGGAATCATATGAAGTCTATAGGACCCCATCTAATCCAAGTAAGCCAAAAGCTCAGAAATCTGAAACCTTTTTAAGTAATAAATAAGGAAAAACTAGTTTAAAGAAGTGAAGAAAATATATTTTAAATACAAGGTTTTTAAATAAGTAAGCCGAATGTGCATTTTAAAAATGTATAGTCTTTTCTAAAAATTTCGGCAGAGTTTCCTTTGTAAAAACTGGCCCCGAACGGGGTACAACAAGAGTAATATATGTGCAATGATAAAAGGCATCCCCAAGCGGGAGTTAGCTCTTCGTCAATCGACGGTCACAACCACGCAAGTAATATAATATACAACGCCGAAGGGCGAGGATCAAATCTCAAAGAAAACTCAAAACAGCATGAAAACCGATATACTACAAGGCGCGACTCTAAGGTCAAAATAATACATCACTAGTGTCTAAGTCTGAAACAATATACAAGTTTTGGTTGATGGAATTTCTAGATACAATGAATAGTACATATACAAGGGTGGTTCTGATGCAAAGAACCCACCTACCAAGCAAATCACCCGCAAAGGAAAGCAATGAGCCGGAAATGCCGCCATGGAACCTGTACGGCAAAACCTGCAAGAACTGTGGCACAACGGGGGTGAGCTGCCAACTCGTGAATAGAAAAATATCTACAAGCAAAAATCGAATGCATGACATAATCCTAGGTCAATACGATCAGATATAATATAATCTTCAAGGGGTAAGTCTGAAGCATGATAAGGTGGCAATGTAACATCTAAACATGTAGGTAGTGCCAAGTACTCGTGCCAGTGCCTCAGGTAATAACATGTCATAAATATAAGGTATGTCTGCATGAATTAAATATGATGGAGTATCGAAATGGATATCAATACACATATATTAACGTCCCATTCCACTAATATTGGTGTAAGGGTATATATAACAACGCCCTCATACCCTGTTATATATACATATGAAGTATGATCAATATAATCAAAGTCTGTATGTGATCAAAGTCTGTATAAACGTAGATCCCGTCCACCCGTCACCCAATGACAATAAGCATCATGCATGTAAATGTGGGGATATAATCAAAATCATGGAAAACATCATGAAACCCGTGCCTAGCATCGGCACGTAAATCCTCATACATCGGGCATTCGTCAGTCCGGGTCAGCCCACGGGCTCCGTCTGCGGTATCGGCCCTTGGCCCCAGCAGTACGCCCATATCCATCTATCGACTCTGGTCAGTATCCTCCGGATAACCGCCAGGTCCAACCAATCACCGGTAGGTAGTAGTCCCTCTGCCAGGCTCACCGTCTACTGCACAGCGATCCGTTCTCGCCCGGGGTACCATACCGGGTCCACCATGTACTTGCATTCGGCCTCATCCGCCTCCTCGAATCGGGTTTCACATGTCACTCTAGCACCGAGAAAACACATGGTGGACGTACTGAAATATCATATCAAGAGTAACCGGGTTTTTAAAACAATTACATATTTTCTTTTGGAATATCCACGGTTCCCAAATCCAGAAATATCATGGAAACAACATATCTCAATGCGTATAATCAAAACATAATGTATGCGACATATAAAGAAAGGTAAGCATATCAGTAAGTCATGCAACATGGAACAGTAATGTGCACATGTCGAGGGAAACCGCTCTTTTTAAAATGAATCAGTTTTAAAGAATGTCTTGCGGTTCCCAAATCTCTAATCAAGCCAGAATCATCTATGTATGTGTACAGGTATAAGTGTACAATATGCCATGCAAGAATCATATCATGAATGCAACAGTACTACAGTGTAGTGACATGGAAATTATCGATGATGAAGTATGTGAGCCGGCAAGCAAGTGTACGTGGAACATACGCATCATCGATAATGGTGCTGGTGTCCTAACAGCATGATGGTAATATAGTAATAGCACATGAAATGAAATGCGAATAGTAATGAAAATGCGGAATCGAATAAATCAACGCAACTGTGAAGAGTCTACATCAATATGTATATGTCATGAAATTGTGCCATTTGAAATAAGACAAATCGGGGTTTTTAGTAAAATAAGGGCTACGGAGTTTTTAAGAAAGATACGTCCTTTGAAAATATCCGTAGAATCCCTTTACTTGTTTATATTCCCAATTCGTAAGTTTTTGAAATAGGTATGACTCGGGTCTAGTCTAACATCTACTATACTAACTACTGATCTAACTATCAAGTCAATCGGGAGGGGTATGGAAACCACCTAAATCTGAGTCGATATATATGTAAGTATAAATATAATAGTCGGTGATCCCGCCTCAATAGTATCGCGTACTATACTATATGTCGTCTAACATCCTCGAGTCATGAGCGCGGATCAATCACCAATATATAGCTCGTACGGTAAATCGTCATACGGCATCCCAATAGTTGGGTACGGGTCAATATCACATTCCTTTCATCACATATCAGGTATCATTATCATCATATCACAAAATCTGGGGTACTGATCTAAGTCTAGTACAAGTTGATACCATCTATATAAGTAAGAATGCGTGTGTGAAACACACGTCCAAAGGCCCGCTAAAATCACATATCGTATCTCAAATACGAATCACATCACATCACCGATATCACGGTACTATGCCCAATCTCATCGACTCATCTCCAATGTCCTCCAATATCCTCATCATCACAGTATAAACATAGCAAATATGCACGTGTGTGCGTGTGGGTGTAAACCTATTCTAGGGTTCGCGACTAGGAACTACACTAGTTACTTCTAACCCTAATCTATGCATAGTACACCTAACACCTTCTAAACAACCAAGTCACTCATAAGCTATCATATATATATATATATGTATAGTATATATAGTACACTAGACATCGGACTGCGGGGGTGCTATACGCCATCCACCCGACTTCTCTCCGTAGATATAAATCTACTCACCTTACTTTATGCGTGCCGATGCCGACGTCGCCATTTGCATCTCCAATGCCTCGACGTCGCATGGGGTACCTACAAAGATATCACAAACGCCAAAGCACATGAAAACCATGTCGGAAATCAAAACGGTACACGCTACACCAATAGGTAAAAACCTATAGCCTCGCGTGCAAACACAGCCAATAACCCTTTGCCGTTGACGTTTGAACGCCACCCGACAGAAACGAATCACCGAATACCAAAATCTATGCTAAAACAAGTCGTAAATCATGCGCCAACCTAGGAAAATCAACCCAGATTTTACCCTGATTAGAATCAGACAAAACTGCACATACCCAGGGTCAAGTCTACTGGAAATAGGGCTGTGCACCAAAAACGAGGCGATCCCCCCTGCTCTAGACACAAATTGCGGCCAGGGGGATTAAATCTGCGGCCATACTAATGAGGTGGGGGCTAGGATTTTGGGTGTTGGTTTTTATCTGCCTGCACAACTCACTGCCAACTCAAAATTATTTTAGGGGTCCCGGGATGATAGCAGATTCCAGAAAGGCTTAAAAAGTCGACAAAACGCTAACCGACACTAAATCGAACAATCTGGTATTTTTGCTGGAATCTGGGGTTGATCTACGGTTAACTGGTCTCAAACACACCTAATAAGGCTATACTAACATTCAAAACCATCACTTGGCCAAATCTCACTCAAATTCACCTAAAACTAGCACTAATCTACATAATACACTTAAACTTCAGCTACATAACCAAAACCATTTAAGAATGAAGTTAGGTTGCATAATTATACCTCAAGGAATCCTACGATGTAGGAGAAGAGAGGAAGAAGAAGGAGGAAGGGCTGTTGCTGGACTGCTGGTGTTGCTGTTGCAGTTGATGCTGTTTTGGGCTGAAACTGCTGTTGCAGTTTGTTGCTGTTGCTGTTGCTTTTGTTTTGGGCTGAGGTTGTTGCTGCTTGAAATTTGTTTGTGCTTTCTTTAGTTGCAGCAGCTGCTGTTGTTGTTTTTGTTGTTGTTTGTGGTGGAGTGTGAGAGTGAGAGATTTGAGGGAAGATGTGATCAATGAGAGGGAGTGATATGAGTGAGAGGGGGTGTGAAAGAACACAAAGGATTATGAAATGAGATGGATCATGGCACACCCCATAGCCACCTCTCTCTCTCTCTCTTAATAAATGCTTGCTTGCTCAAGCCAACAAAACCTCTCTCTCTCACCATAAGTCAACCCCCATCCTAATCACCTTTAACCAACACTAAAATCCCTTAATCAAAACTAATTAGCTTAACCAAGTGTGTTAGACCACCATGGTTGCCTAGACATGGTTAACCTACATGCCCATCTAACATGGCAACCCAAGACTACCATGATCCAAAACATGCAACAAGTGTGACAAGTGTGGAAAATGATATGTGCACATTTTTGCACAAAAAGCCAAAAATCCAATTAGCGATTTTTAATAGCGCTTACACTAAAATAGCATATACTTAACCATAAAAACTTAAAAAAATGGCATATTTCCACAAAACACCCTATTTTAGAATTTCCATAATTTTCCCCATTTATCGGTATTTAATTATACTGAAATATTAAAATATTCATTAAAAATTAATATTAAATTATGAAAATTCCCAAAAATAATATTTTATTTTTTTGAAATGTTACACTAAATTACCATCAGAAGATCAAGCGTTAGGTATTGCCATGGCGTTTTATTTGAGATTAGGTTTGATTTGAAGCCCCGATGAGTCATAACCGCACATTCTGGGGTAGGATGATATCTAATGGTCTTTAGGCTTGCCATCAAGACTTGATGTGAAGCCAGGCGCACGCCGTCACTTCGCTTTCGCTTTGGTGTCGTGCCGATTCTTCGCTGAAGTAAGGTAGACATCCGAATGACCTCTATGCTGTATGTATCGCCATTGAGATATGAAGTTAGGAATATACCATTGCTCCGATTTTTTTAACAGTTGCGCTTGCACCCTGTTGGAATGAGGAGGAACGCCGAGATAGTCTCTAGGCTATAGATTTACCGTAAAGACTTGGCTTTTCTTTTGACGAAATATGGTGGGAAAATATGGTTCCCTTTTTTTCATTTATGCCTATGGATTGTATACAAGAGTCGCTGTGGACCTACTTGCAGGACAGGAAATTTTTTTTTATTTTTATATTTCCGTGATACTCTATCTTTTCAGCTTTTTATATCGCGAAAGTCACGATCGTCCAATCATTTCGGCAATTTTTTTTACTCGCTGCTTATTATTGCGAGTTGCCCTATCATTTTGGCTATATTTTTTGTATTTACTCACTCATCAATTTTACTGTGAGTCGAAGACTTGGAGTTTGATGCCAGCTTCGGCATCAGTATCGCTGCAATTAAAATATTGCCAGGAGTGACTCATCATATGCCATTGCCGATTTCAGCCAAGTGGTGGCTAAGATATCAGGTTTAGATCCCTACTAATTAAGGCTTTTTCGACTTTACGTGTCGTAAGGGTCTCATAAAGGTCTTTCTCCTTATGGGTCATGAGGATCTCATAGGTGTATTACTCTTGTAAGTCGTAAGGATCTTACAGGAATGCTTTCTCCTTGCCAGTCGAGGGGACTTGCAAGTGCCATTCACCTTGTCGAGCAATCTTTCTTATTTTTTATGGGACTTGATCGAGAATATATTTATTTACGCCCGTAGATTGTATACAAGGGTCGATATTGGACCGCGTGTAGGACATAAATTTGTAGGGTTTTGATGGCTCAAGAACAGGTTTAGATCCTTATAACTTAAGGCTTTCTAAATCCTGTAAGCCGTGAGGGTCTTACAGAGGATATATTTTCCTTACGAGTCGTGAGAATCTCGTAAGTGTATTTTCTCCTTAGGAATCATATGGATTCCTAAGTGCGTTGCTCCTTTGTGAGACGTAAAGATCTCACGCATGTATTTTCTCCTTATAAAGTCGTGAGGACTTTGCAAGTGCATCTTTTCCTTTCTTTTAACGAGTTTGCGCCCTTTCAGGTTTTCACAAGCTCTCCGGTAGTCCTGCTATTTTTACTCACGGCGCCCTTTCGAGTTTTCATCCGTGCCCATTTCGCTTGTGGACATTGTTACCTGATTAAAAATCAGGGAAAAGCTCCAGAAGAGGCATCACGTGCTCACACGTGACCAGTGGTCACGTGTTGGCACGTGATGGTTAAGCAGCGGCCAGAGAACAGAGCGCAGAAGAAGAGAAGCCCATTTCAGGGGTCACGTGCTCACACGTGACCAGGGGTCGCGTGCTCACACGTGACCAACGGTCGCGTGGCCATACGTGACCGGCTTTAAAAGCCTTATTCTTTAACAGAATTAAATTCTGAGGAGAGATCATTCAAATCTTTCCAAAATGGAGAAGATTTATTTGAAACCGTTGGATCAAGAATCTGAAGTTGATTAAATATCCCCAATTTATGGAAAAATCTTGGACATGGAAAGATTTCCCCCTAAATCTAACTGAAATAACAAAGAGATATCTTTGGATTTAAAATCCAATGGTGAATAAAATTCACCTAATAATCTAAAGGCCCAGATTACTGATCAGATCTTTCAATGAAAGATTCACTAAAACAGATTGATTCTTTTCCTTCTCCTATAAATAGGAGCCAAAAAAGAGAGAGAGAGACAGAGGGACAGAGGGAGAGATATAGAGCCTTGGGATCTTGAAAATTCAGAAGGAAGAATTTGATTCTCTACAAAGAAAAACCCTAGGTAAGAAAAGAAAGAGGGTAAAAGATTCAAAAAGAGAATTTAATTCTCAATCCAAGAGTTTAACTCTTATAAAAGAAAAGAACTTAGTTCTTTCTCTGGTTGAAGATCCGCAAAGTGCACATCTCCCCATAAATTGAGAATTTAATTCTCATTGGATTGAGATCCTGCCATGCAGATCTAAAACATAAAGGAGGAATTGAGTTTTGAGAATTAAATTCTCACAGAGTTATAGGAATTTAATTCCTTTGAGATAAAATTAGGGTTTAACCCTATATTATAGAAATTTAATTCCTTCAAAATGGACAGAACCAGGGTTTAACCCTAATTGAGAACTTAATTATCTCAAACTCTCAAGAATTTAATTCCCTTTAAAAAGAAACTAGGGTTTCATCCTATGCCAGAATTTAATTCTTTACATAAATGGGGAATTTAATTCCTACAGAAAAGAAAGTAGGATTTAACCCTATCTAAGAATAGAATATAATTCTTCAAAAGAAAGTAGGAATTTAATTCCTTTAAAGTTATTACTAGGGTTTAACCCTATGAAGAATTTAATTCTTAAAAAGATAAAGAGATCTTCAAACATGCAAAGAACCAGAGTCACGTGCTACCACGTGACCCCTGTAAAGATCCACAGAAAAAAACTTTGAGGCAACGCCTCACATGCCCCACGTGACCCCTGAAGCACACAAAGAAAAAGCAAAAGAAATAGAAGCTGTGGGCGCTCTCACGTGTTACCACGTGACCCCTTGGCAAAAGCTTTAACAGACAAATACCCAAATGCCCATCACGTGACAGCACGTGATGCTCCAAAGTATTCAATACTTTTGGCAGAACAAAATAAGGGGAATCAGGGCGCTCTCACGTGCTACCACATGACCTCTCTCTCCTTAGTGTTTTACACTAATCTGAGATCTTTGTTCCCAGTGTTTAACACTGATCTTCTTAGTGTTTAACACTAATTTGAAAACTTTATTTGCAGTGTTTAACACTGATTTGCTTTAGTGTTTAACACTAATTTGAAAACCTTATTTCCAGTGTTTAACACAGTTATATGTTAGTGTTTAACACTAATTTGAGAAATCACAACTTTTTTTAGTGTTTAACACTAATTTGACAACTTCACTTCCAGTGTTTAACACTGTTTAACACTAATTTGGGGGATTATATTTTTAGGGCTTAACACTGATTAATTTCTAGTGTTTAACACTAATTTGATAATCTTATTTCCAGTGTTCAACACTGTTGGTCTTTAGTGTTTAACACCAGCTGTAGCCCAATTGGCTAACTTTCTAGAGGCAAAGCCTCTCCTTCAATGGACCAACAGAGGGCCAATATTCCAAACATGATTGGACTTAGCCTAAGAAGGCCATAAGTCCTCAATCCAGACTCAACTGAGCCAATGTGCTCATAACCTAATAAATTGGTCTTAGTTCCAAATTGGACTACAGATCACTTAATCTACTTTGGTTCGAGGGTACATCTCTTCACTCCTTTGATACTTGTCGTTGTAATTCCTCAACGTCTTCCAAGAGGTGACGGGTCTCGACAACCACACATTGATACAGACTGTAGGGTCCTTAAACTCATGGACTATGATGTCCTTAACCTTAAACTCATGGACTATGATGTCCTTAACCTTGACCGTAATCTCTTAAAACTAACGCCTGACTGTGGAGTCCTTAAATCCTCGGACTATGATGTCCTTAACCTTGACCGGGATGTCTTAAAACTAACAACGGACTGTGGGGTCCTTAAACTCATGGACTATGATGTCTTTAACCTTGACCGGGATGTATTAAAACTAACAACGGACTGTGGGGTCCTTAAATCCTCGGACTATGATGTCCTTAACCTTGACCGGGATGTCTTAAAACTAACAAGGGACTATGATGTCCTTAACCTTGACCGTAATGTCTTAAAACTAACGCCGGACTGTGGAGTCCTTAAATCCTTAGACTATGATGTCCTTAACCTTGACCGGGATGTCTTAAAACTAACAACGGACTATGATGTCCTTAACCTTGACCGGGATGTCTTAAAACTAACAACGGACTATGACGTCCTTAACTTTGACCGTGATATCTTAAAACTAATGATGGACTGTGGAGTCCTTAAATCCACGGACTCTGATGTCCTTAACCTTGACTGCAATGTCTTAAAACTAACATTGGACCGCAATGTCCTTAAACTACCTATCGACCGCAACGTCGCTAAACTAAACAACAGGGCTCCCTTAATTGCTCTCTTGTTGGATCTAAACGATCTCGTTAAGTCGATCTTAGTCTAAAACTAGACTAACGTATCTTTAACAAACGTTTAAGTTGATCTTAGTCTCAAAAGAGGCTAACGTATCCTTAAACCCAAACCCCCAAACTCAAATCTATGATAATACGGATTTGGACTAGTCCACGCCCTACGGGCGACGACATAACTCAGTCTCCGTATACAATCCACGGGCAACCAAGCATAAAACAAATACACACGACACGAAGTGACCATCTGGAGAAGGAGAAAGTTGTTACCGCAATACGGTAGCGTAATTAACTGTAGGGGCTTGCGCCTGCAGGGAAGAGCGTCCCCACAATCAAAAACCCCTCAAGCGAGGGGGAATCTGACGAAGTCTGCAACATCGGCCGCATCCGTTTAAACCTCCGATATACGGTGCCATAAATCAACTTGGCATCTTCGGAGAGGTGGACGGATAGTACCTATTAGCATCTGTCCCGAATCTCAGGCAAGACGTCCGTCTTGCACGTCTTTCGGAGGGGAATAGATTCTGGCACGCCCGGTGGGACCTTTTCCTCTTTCCACTCCACACTTCGTGTGTCGTGATTCGCGAACCAATCGCGGTTTGCTAATGGTTGCCCTTGGGTTTCGAAGTACTAAGATTTGGCGTTTTGTTTGCTACAGAAAGCAAAAGGATCAATGGCTGGCAACTGCTCGAACTGCTCCAATTGCAAATGCAACCGACGCTCCGCCTTACCTGGAGGTGTAGCCTATGGACCGCAGGCTGCTTCCCTGTTCACTATGCCTGTGGAACAAGTGACTCAAGCCACTACCGGTCTATTCTTTGGGACCATGCTTCCGCCCGTCAACATTAATATCCTGCTGCCAAAGGAAGCATGAAGGAAGTCGGTCTTCGATCGACTCACTACTATAACGGCCCCTCTCAACGGGTCGTCCAATGCCAACTCCTCGGTCTTCACCAGACTGAGCCTGAACTTCGATGGGCCTGCCAAGAAGCCCATGACCCCTAACATGGCCATCCCGAGGAAGATAGACATATCTGCTCCTGAAGTCGTCAAGGCGGCTTCTCCTGTTAAAGAGTCGGTCTTTACAAGACTGACTATCCCGGCTCCCGTTCCGGCTCAAAGGTCTGTTTTTGACAGATTGGACACCGCCACTCAAAAGACATCAGTCTTCAAGAGGCTGGCACCAGCGGCGTCTCATCCAGACAGGGGGCAAGACAAAACCATCCCTATCGCCGAGCCAGCCCCAACAGCTCGACACGCTCGACGTCGCCACTTGCGCCGAGTAAGGAAGGCCGGGGGCAACTCTCCCTCAGGGCTAACTCCATCGGCTCCAATGGTAGAAGTTAATGCTGCTGTCCCAACTGGGAACAGCTTTGAACCGCTAAGGAGGCTACGCAAGAACTTTCCGACAGCCACGCTAAAAAGATCTCCTCCACCCGCGGAGAGTATTACAGATGCAAAGCTGGAGCAGCCCCCTCAACGGCTGTCCTCCAAAATTTACAAGGTCTGGCGGAGGGTCCAAGACTCAGTAATCGACCAAGATCACTCTCGCCGGCAGAAGAGGGTGAATGTTCGGGAAGAAAAGAACTGTCCTGTCAAATCACAAAGGACGACAACCACTTGGGTGCCCGCTGCGACGGCTCCCTCAACGTCGATTACTCAAAAGAGAGGAAGGCCGGAGAAGGTCCCTATGCCTACAGCTAATGTCAAAGATAGTAAGCCTAAACGCCCTAAGTCTGGGGGCATAGTGGTGCATACCGTTTACATGGCGTCTGGGAAGGAGGACAGCCGTACATCTACAGGTCATCGACTGCTCACGCGATCGGTGACTAAAGCTCAGGAGCAGCAGCAGAAGCTCCAGGAAATGATGAACGCGATGGCCGCACTCACTGGGTCAAAAGAAAGTCCCGAAGCATCCTTGGAACAACGCCAGGAGCTGGAAACCGACGCTGAGTTCCTTCGCAGGATACTAGAAAAGAAGGATAAAGAGGCTGCGGAACAAGCAGCCAATATAAAGCGAATGGCCCTTCTGTTCTAGGACATGGTGGGTATGATGATCCAACAAGATCCTCCTGCTGAAGATCCCCCGATCGTCCTTGAAGATGACAAGGGAGAAATATCAAATCCTCCACCGGCTCTGTCAACAGCCAAGGAGGAAACAATTTCCAAAGTTGACTTGGACGAATATATAGCTCAGCAGATACGGGTTCACCAGGAGACTGAGGCAGCCGGTCAAGTCGTCAGAACAGGGCGACCGTATCTGAGCTGGTATGATCAGATCAAGTACCCGCCGGGCTATACAATACCGAAATTCCATGTCTATAAGGGGACGGGCAATCCCCACCAGCATGTTGCCCAGTTCAGGGCGCTTTGTGGCAATACTGGAGGCGATGACAAACTGCTACTTCGCCAGTTTGTCGGCAGCTTGTCAGAAACGGCGTTCGAGTGGTACTCTGAGCTCCCGAACGACTCCGTCAAAACATTTGCGGAGATGGAGCTGCTATTTACGCAGCGATTCGCGAGCGCCAGCGAACGCACCCCGATAACGGCATTGATTAATGCCAGGGTGAAACCAGGTGAGACGTGGGTCCAGTACGCTATACGCTGACGAAACTTATGGTCGAAATGCGAACAACGCATTGAGGAAGCGCCCGCGGTGGGCATGTTCGTGGGCACCCTAGATCCTCATGCAACTATCTCACAGTTCATGATGTTCTTTAAGCCAACCACGTTCCAGGCTTTGATCGACAAGCTGGCCCAGATGGACCAGATGGGTCACAGACCGTTTCCTCCGAAGCCGGAACCTCGGAATGACAAGGGTAAAAGGAAGGCAACTTTCGTCGCGAACGCTCAGCAGCAACCCAGTACCCTAAAGCTAGCAGATCAACTGGAAGAAAGACGACGGTAATATAATAAGAAAATGAAGCGCCCTTACTCATTCCCACGGGATAAGACGAAGAGGCTATTCGAGCTGGCGGTACGCAACAGGCTTATCAACTTGCCAAATCCAAGGCGCCCGCCATAACCCAGTGAGGTGAATAACCCTAATTACTGCATTTACCATCAAACGGTAAGCCACCCGATTGAGGATTTCTTTGTCTTCAAAGGATGGATTGTAGATCAATACCTACAGGGCAAGTTTGCGCTGTCCAAAAATTGGAAGGTGAACCCGCCATAATCGCACACTCCCAAGAAGACAGACACACCGGGAGCAACTTGTTCTTTCATTGAAGAAGCTCCATGGGAAATCGTGCTTTCAGCAAAAATCAAAAGAATGCTGAATGAGCTCCAGATGTGCCCGGCGATCAGGTGGAAGAACCCGCTGGAACCCCAGATCATTGAAGGGATGCTGAAGCCGCGCCCAACTCCAAAGATCGGTGGTGATGGCCCGAGCACTCACAACCAGCCGTTAAAATCTTCAAAGAAAAAGAAGAAGAAATCCAAGAAGCCCGTGAAGCCTGGAGACAAGCGTACGGACTTGCAGAAACAGATTGACGCGCTGGAGGAGTACAATCAAAAGGCGCGGACTCCCATCACACTCCAAGAGTTCCTCAACCACGTCTTTCAGGAGGAAGATAATGGAGAAAGCTCGTCGGATGAATCCGAGGAATACGTGGCGAGTTGTCATGTGATCTCCCACTCGTTTACGGACGATGAAAAAACTCCTGGCACTGAGAAACTGGGGGCACAGCCTGAACCAGAACTTATGTGGCCAACAGACGAAATGATCGACGCCTTTCTAGACGAGATTCGTTTGAAAAGTAAAGCCGATCGTGAGCGTGAGATGGCCGCATCAGAAGGAGCCAAACGCAGGCGACTAAACGAAAGAGTCGAAGCACTCCCGCCAGATCAAAAGACATCCGATGCGGATAAAAACATATTCAAGACGAGGAAAAGGTTTGCCAAAGCCATGTCAATAGGAATGAAGCTACCACCCTCGGAAGAAAATACACTCAATGGGGCGGAGAGGCACCCTAATTACTGCTCATATCATCGGAAGATTTCACACCCCACTGAGGAGTGCGACGCTTTTAAGATATGGTGGCAGGGATATGTTGCTCACCGGCAACATTTTAAGCGAATGAAACGCAGAACTCGTCGGGAGCAGAGAAGTACGACCGAAGAGCACAAAAGAACTACCGGTAACTGTTACACGGTCAACGCCGGAGGATCACAAGTTCTCACCTTTGGGAGCGACTCTGATGAGGAAATGGCTCTGGGCCCTCTCTTTAAAGAATCCATCTTAGGGAAAGAGGAAGAACCAGAGGCCTGCAAAAACATTCAGCTGCGCAATCGCACGCTCCCGGAAAAGAATATCGAACCCGCAACTAGAAAAGATAAGGGAAAAGAAAAGATCGCTGAGGATATCGCCTTAGACGACCAAGTCATGAAAGAGCTAACTGCCAAGGACCCGTCCAAGAGGAGTAAGGTAGACTATAACATCCTAGCGCACCTGAGGAAGCTACCCTCGCAGCTCAGCATTCTTGATGCCCTCCTATTTTCAAAAGAAGCGAGAGATTCATTAATCAAAGCGCTGCAGGAGCCCGAGCAATTCCAAGCCTTCCTTACCGAAGAAAGGATGAAGGATGAACTGGAAGAAGTGCACACAGCTGATGTCACGTTTGGTGATGAAGACCTTCTCCTTGGTACGTGCGACCACAACCGTCCCCTGTACGTCTCTGGATATTACCATGATATTAAGATAGGCAAAATCCTGGTCGATAATGGATCCTCCGTCAATCTCCTTAATGTTCGGGTGTTGAAGGAAATCTGCATGAGCATTCAGCACCTCGCTCGTGAAAAAATTACCATCTCCGGTTTTGACTCCCAGTCATCATGGACTCTCGGATCTGTAATATTAACATTACGCTTCGGACTACTCGTCACAGATATTAAGTTCCACATCATTGATGCCAAGACTTGCTACAACGCCTTGCTCGGTCGTCCTTGGTTACACGAGTACAATATCATCCCTTCTACGCAACATCAGTGTATGAAGTATTTCAAGGATGGTCTCGAGTACACCGTAACAGGAGAGCTGAACCTATTCTCCGTGAACGAAGTCCGCAAATACGAAGATGCAAAGTACTTTTTGCCAGATTTCGAGTACACAGAGAGGTGTCGCAAACCGGAAAACAAAGCCGCCGCCACCATTCCTGTTTTTGGGAGCGATACCGAAGAAGAAGAAGAAGAGATAGTTTACGCTGGGCCGTCTCGACGCAACAACCCGGGACCGTCCGCCCCTATATTGATCTTCGGAAGTGACTCGGAAGATAAGGTTAATGCTGTGTTCTCAAGTCGGCCGTCAATACGAGAATTCCCTGGTGGTGATCAGAGTTTGCAAATTACCATGATTCCGTGGGAGCACTACAAAGATCTTGACGCACTTGGAGCTTACAATGTGCAAGACCTACAGACATTTTACGTCCCTCCCAGGTGAAAAGGTGAAAAGGCGATCCTATTTTACCAATCCACGGAAACAAGAGTGGAGAAAGAAATCTGTCATGGCGTGGATTCTACACTCGACAGGCTCCAACCCATCCGTTTGCCTAGATATTATACGAACGGACTAAAAAGGCTATTGAAGCGCCAAGGGTTACCCTTAAAACAGACTATTCGACAAGCTCGGTTCTACAACAGGATTCGAGATATCCCTGGGACGCAGCGCAAATTGCCCAACGGGAGAATGGAAATGCTTGGGCTTGGATATGTGAGATCCAGGAAGCGGGAACGAGTCCACGGTAGCTACGCCATATATAACTTCGATGAAGAAGAGGATGCCCTGTCAGAAAACGCCGACCCCGTATCAAAACTAGATCCCGCAATCAAGATGCCGAGTCCGTCATTTGAAGAACGGATGGGAAAGCTTATCAGGAAAGCGGGTCAAAAAGCTCAAGACGACCATAATCGCGAAATGGCCATCTACGAGAAAGCCAGGACACAACGTCTTCTTCAACAGGATGCAAAAGACGAAAATGCTCCTCCCTGTCAACCTGCTGTGCAAAAGGCCCGACGCAGAGGAAGAAATAAGTCAAAGAGCGGAAAAGGGATTCGACAACGACAACGCGGGATCAAAGAGTCATGTGATCGGGAATTGCGCGGTTCGGATTTATCCCTCATAAAGAAGATGAGTCGAGCGTATTCTTTCCCTCAAGACAAGACGAAGAAGATACTTGATCTCGCTTTAAAATATCGAATGATCACACTTCCGGAGTCTAAGCACGCTGAGCAAGCTAACGAGGTCTCTCATCCGGGCTATTTCTTTTATCACCGAGCCATAGGACACCCTATCGAAGACTGCTTCACCTTCAAGAACTGGGTCGAAGACCAGTACCAGCAAGGCAGGTTTGCTCTATCCAGCAGCTGGAGGGTAACGCCGCCACAAAAGCACGAACCCAAAGCCACAAGAGCAGAACCAGATCTACATCAGTCTTGGAAGCGAGTTCGTACTTGTCATATGATAACAATATCAAAAGGAGAGCCCGAGAATATGGATGACCTTCCTTGGTGTTTCGAAAACAATGACGACGAGGTAATCTCAGAATTTCTACCGGCACCGAAAGAGCTGGAAGATGGCATACATACTACTGTAGATAACCTCAAGAAAATTGAGTTGGGAATGGCGAACGACCCGCGACCGACATTCGTCAGCGAGCTGCTATCTGAAGAAAGGGTGGCTGTAAAAAGACGTGTTTATGCAGCATAGAGATTGCTTCGCATGGAACTATTCTGAAATGCCAGGACTAGATCCAGAAATTGCTGTACATAAATTGGCGATATCCCCGGACATCAAGCCAGTCAAATAGGTGCCGAGAAGAATGCGGCTTGAGCTCGAGATGATTATCAACACCGAGGTTAAGAAGCTAATCGACTTTGGCTTCATCCAGGAGGTTCAGTATCCCGATTGGATAGCCAACATCGTCCCAGTGATGAAGAAAAATGGGACAGTGCGCATATGCGTGGACTTCCAGGATCTTAATAAAGCCTGCCCGAAGGATGATTTCCAAGTGCCAGTCACCGAGCTGATGATAGATAACACGTCCACTCATGAGGTTTTCTCCTTCATGGACGGCTCATCAGGGTATAATCAGATAAAGATGCATCCTGAAGACCAGAAGCACACCGCTTTCCGGACCCCTTTGGGTATATTCTGCTACAAGGTGATGCCCTTCGGTTTAAAGAGCGCCGGTGCCACCTATTAGAGCGCCATGACGAAGATCTTCGATGACCTTATACATGAAGTCGTTGAATGCTATATCGACGACCTCGTGGTTAAGAGCAAATCATACGAGAAACATCTCGAGCATCTAAAGACCGTATTTTAAACGCCTCCGACAATACAACTTGAAGATGAACCCTCTTAAGTGTGCATTCGGAGTTTCCTCAGGCAAATTCCCTAGGATGCATCGTCCGACACCGAGGTATCGAGATAGATCCATCAAAGATCAAGGCGATCATGGAAATGCCTCCACCAAGAACTCTCAAGCAACTACGGTCTCTCCAAGGGAAGCTCGCGTACATTCGGAGATTTATAACCAATCTTTCAGGCAAGTGCCGCCCTTACAGTCACCTGATGAAGAAGGGAACCCCGTTCGTCTGGGATCATAAATGCCAAGACGTGCTGGACGAAATCAAGCAATATCTGCAGAATCCACCTGTGCTGGCTGCTCCAGTCAAGGGAAAGCCTATTATTCTTTACACAACCGCCCTCGAAGGTTCCTTAGGTACATTATGGGCATAAGAGAACGACCAAGGGAAAGAAATGGCTCTCTATTACTTGAGTCGGGTTCTATTGGGGGCAGAAGGAAACTATTCCCCCATTGAAAAACACTGCATGGCGCTGATCTTTACGATAACAAAGCTCCTACACAATGCATTGGCACATGAAGTCCGTCTCATATCGAAGGTGGACCCTCTTAAATATTTGATGTCAAAGGCCATCTTGACAGGTTGGCTCGCTAAATGGGCCTTGCTCTTGATGGAGTTCTCAATAACTTATTAGCCTCTTAAGGCAGTGAAAGTGTAATACCCAGTCCTTTTGAATACCAATATCCGTATTTTTGTCACTCTCAAAATTTATTTATTTTATAATTATTATTTGTATTATTCTAAAAACCCAAATCCTAATCTAATCTCATATCTTTTAATTTTCCCTAACCCAAACCCTTATTCCCTTCCTCTTTTATTATCCCCTTTCTTTTTCATTTTTAGCCCAGTCGTTACTTTTCCCAAGCCCAGAGCCGGCCCACTCCTCTAATCCTTTTCTCATTCACTTAAAATCCCAAGCCCGGCCCCTTTCTTTTCCCTACTATCTTATCCTTTGGCCCGAGCCCATTTTCCCTCCCCAGCCCATTAAAATAACAATTATCCCACCTCATTTCTTTTAAATCCCTTCAAATCCAAACCCAAATCTCCTCTATAAATTCCTATTAAACCACCAAGTTAATGCCTCTTTAATCCCAATTAATTTCCCCCATTAATCCCTTTTAAAACCCTATTAATCACCACTTAATTCCCATTCATTCTATTCTCCCCCCCTCTCTCAATTTCTCTAATTCTCCCTCTCTCTAATTCCCTCTCTATGTCTCTCTCTCTCTCTAATTCTCTCTTCCTCTCTCTCTAAATTTCTCTCCCTTTATCAGCGTCTCACCTTCCCTCACATCAAATCAAGGAACAACGTGAAGCAGTGAAGAAAAGAAGGGCACGAAGAGCAGCTAGATCGAGTGAAATTGTCGGATTCCAAAGGACTGAGCCGGTGCTGCGTTCGTGGCGCGATCGTGCTGATACCACTACAGTATTATTGTCGACACATTTCCAGGCAAGTACTTTTACTTGCTACATGCTATATATTCAAGTTACAAATTTAAATTACATAGATCGTAAAATTACAGTTTCAGATCGATTATGTGTCAAACCTGTTCGATGTGTGATTCCTATGAAAGTACTTGTCTATTTTGACGGAATTAGATTGCCTGTCTTGTCCCGTGTAGTGATAAATACCCTGTATAAATTTCACTGGATAATACGACGATTACCGACTAAAACGACTACCCCCAAGTTTGCCTATAAAACTGGAAATTTTCTGTACCTGAAAACCGTTAAAATCACCATAAATTATATACATACTGGAATGGTGCGTTCGAGGGCTTAAATTGAAGCCGACTTGACGAACTATAACCCTATGCAAGGTTCTCATGGTTTCTGTACTTAAACTGTGACAATATTTAGATCGGAGTGCGACTCTGGACTGCAGTCCAGAGCGACTCCAGTTGTTGTTTACTGTCCCGTAAAGGGGTACCACCCTGTTTCCTTAAGCCGTAGACTGAGGAACTCTGTATTTTATTGAAGCAGAAGCTGTTAGATAGATAACACAAGTGGTTTCATTCTGTTTCGTCATCGGTTGCTATTTAATCTGTAATTTAAAAGATCGGGACGTATAACAGTCCCAACAGAATCAGAATCGACATACTAGCGTTAAACAATATATAACTCCTGGCGTACAGATTCGATTGAAAATCCGTATGTTGCGTTGAAAACCTTACTGAAAATCCTATATTTCATCCAACTGTAGTGTCGCTAAAATCTGATCCCAACTAGGATTAAAATGCGTTGCGAAACGGACTTTTGATTCTGAAACCGGATTTCCAGCCGCGAACGTTTAAAATGAAATGGCCATAATTAATGATCCTGGAACCCGATTGGCATGAAACTAAATTCGATGGATAGATAACTGAACATACTAATTATTACCTGTTTATCTTTTCGCTAAACTGTACACGTACGATTCATGATAAATCGTACAAGTGATAGAATACTGTTTTATGACACCTTAATCATGCTTTACATACTGTTTACGCATCATATCATACACATGTCACTGCATTGATAATCTAGTGATAACGTGCATTACCCAGTGTTAGGTATTAGTGATGATTGTGGCAAGTACGTTAGTATTCGTGTATCGGTGAATAAGTGAAAGTGATACGTACTTGTACACAATCAGTGAACCTTATTATTCTATTGCATTGTCGACGTCTGTGGGACGCGTGTACGTGTGACTATAAGTGGTATGGGACACTTATGGAAGCTCTTGCACGGGTGTCACAGATAAGGCACCAGACACTGCCATTTATCTTAGGTATTAGTCGGGACGTGCTTGATGGAGGTCCTGCCTCCAGTTCTCGCGCAGACTTGTCACAGACCGATTGGTATTTAGGGTTATGGTTAGCGTTTGATGTAGACCACGGGGTGTGGGATAGTTTGAGTGTGAGTTCAACAGAATCTCGGGAGTCCCATGCCGGCTTATATATTTAGAAAGATATATGGAGATTTACAGGGTACATGATTATTACCGTGATTTACATGTTGGGCCCGTGGTCCCTTACCCTTGGGTTCTACCCTTGGGTGGAGGACACTCACGAGTGGTTGAATCTCACACTTGGACCGACGATAGGTTTAGTGACCTGTATAGTGAGACTCAAAGACTGATAGGGATAATGGCATCGATATACATACTTACTGTGTTGACATACGTGGCGTATCATTCTACTGCTTTTACTATTCCGCTGCATTGATTACTGCATGTTCATGCCTATACCGTCATTAATTTACTGTTATATATAACTATTATCACTGTTAGAATTGTCACATGAATTTATATATTATATTGCTATTGTGTCGCTCTGACGACCTGAGTATGCATGCTCAGTGTGAGGAGAAGATTTAGCCTGGACCGGGACTAGACGTACATCACGGACATCTTGATTAGCTATCCAAGGTTATACCCTTTTGTTTCCCATCAGGTCAGTTCTTAACATTGTTTCATTCAGTTACTGCATTTCTCATTACCTGCGCATCATTTACTGTTTACCATGTAAAACTAGAAGCCGAAGTGTGACTACGGTAGGACATTTCCTTGATCGTAGGAGCATGGTTGGCCTTGTCAACCCCTCGTATTCTGTATTTTGGGAAGCGGGGCGTGACATGGTTTAGTTGGTATCAGAGCCCAGGTTTTTCTTCGATTGGGATTGCAGTTTTCCATGTAGAGCTTGACAATCTAAGACATCCCTCAGTCTAGATTGTAAACTTGATGACCTTGATCCATATTCACATCAAATGTTCTGCTATCCATTCGCTAGGGTTTCGAGTGACTCGGCAAGGTTACGTGGTTGCAATTGCACTACCGTACTCTGTTTAAGTGACTTAGAATCCTACAGTTGATTTTCACTTGTAATAAATTTCATCACATTCGATGTTCTTGATCCCTTGCCAAATCCATGTTATAATTTGACTCTTATATCGTTCTCAAAATTATTGTTTCAGGATCATGTCGTCCAACGACTCTTTCCCTATTTCCCCTCCTCAGAATCAGACCATTGAGATTCTGAGTGTACTGTAAGGTTTGAAGGAAGCCCAGGAGCGAACAAACGACTTGTTAGCTGAAGGACTGAGAAGGCAGGTGAATCAGACACCAGCGGGAGTCTCCAATCATAAAGGGATTCATGTTAGATGAGGAAAAGAGAAGAAGATGAAGCGCCAATTTGTTTCCCCACGACAGAAGCAACAGAAGACCCCATGTTGTGGGTACTGTAAGAGGCCAGGACATCTTCAGAGGGATTGTCGTCGCGCCCAATATGAATGTCTGATCTGCGGATCCAGCGAACATCTTATCAACGGTTGTCCAAAAAGAAAGGAGCTGCAAGGAGGAGACTCGACCACACTTTCCACTTCTGCCAAGTGATGATTACCGTGTAGTTCAAACTTCGAGGATAAAGCAGACCCAACACAGATTCAACTCGCGTAACGAGAATGCAGCGGCCTAGCAATCAAAGAAGGATTTTCATGTTTTCTAATTTCAGTAATAATGTTGTCATTCTCTTAAAAATATTTCTTTCCGTTTGAAATCTTGTATCCGTTGAACTTTTAGTTGAATGCAATAAAACTTGAATCGTAATATATGTATCATTCTCTTGCTTTCTCCTTATTTATACTATTCATTATCACAGCATTTTAATCCTGACCTTTCAGTTCCTGCCACCGCATATTTTTCCTATACTTCATGCCCTGAGCTATTTTCTTGATGTATTTCGCTGTCTAATCATGACTCTCTCTTTTTAGGCCATGGCCCACCCTAGAGCAGCGCCGCATCTAGATGAGGATGCACAGTCATGCGTTTCCTCAGACCGCACGCTGATGAGTTCTGACGATGAGATCAATGGTCTCCAAGTCATTGGTGAAAACAGCGATTTCGAAGACGAAGGAGCAGCCGCCCCAGAGTTCGACATGTTAGACGATTCTGACGAAGAGGAAGGAGACCCTGAAGAGAACCCGATGGTGGAGGATCCCGAGGAAGACCCGATAGAAGAAAATCCAGAAGAAGAGAATCACATAGAATCAGACCTCGATGAAGAAGCCCCAACCGAGGAGGAAGGACCAGAAGATCAAGACCCTGCTGTGGAAGGACTTCCAATGGCAATCCCTGCAAGGCGCTATAAAAACGGACGTCCCTACCTGAGTGCGCGAGCTTACCGCAACCTGCTGAATCTCCACAACCGTGACTGAGTTGTCTTCTCTGGCCAAATAAATCTGTGTATAGTTTGGGGCCACCTTTCATCTTTGAGAATGCTTTGTTTAAAATCTTCTGGAATGAAATAAATTGCTGAGTTCGCTAATCTTTCGATCTTCTTAGTTCCCTTGGTGCTTGATTATTTCTTCTATACAATTATTTTCCTACTGAGATCTGTTCACCCCTACTCCTTACATTGTTCTAACCCTCACTAAGATTAACTAGTACCACACCCGATCTTTTGGAGGTCCATCCCTCATCCTTCGTCTGTGCCTCGTTTGAGATCCTTCTAGGAGGAGAACATTTCTTGTGAAATTTCCGAGTTAGCTAACTCTTCAAATTTTTGATTCATATGACCTACCGACCGTTATCCTCCCCATACTTTTTCCTTTGTAGTCTTTTGTTGCTCACCCTTACTTCCTGTGCTGACCCGATCCCAATCTCCTTGATCTTCAGCCTAAGGCCGCCACACTCCGACCTTCTGAATGAGCCACACTTCCTTATAATCCCTACCCTAGCTAGCCCTACACATTTTGTGTTTTTCCTATTACCCTAAATATGTTTAGGGACATTAGTATTCGAAATTTGGTTTTCACTATTCTTGTATTTGTCGAAGAGTGCGTGTTATTGACTACTTAGTTTTATGTATTTTAAGTACATTACTATTATCCTCATTTTCAGTAGCGCAACCTTACACCGCGCATATTTTGTTCCATGTTTACCATTTTCGCTATGTGAGTTTTCTAAATTAATTCAAAACTATTTGATCGATACATCATCCTAAAATGTTTTAACCTACCGACAAATCTTTCACTACTTTATTGTCGTTCTTTTATTTTCGGGTATGGTGCCTATGTTTACTATTATAAATGATTGTGCCTTATACTCATTATTTCTGCCGTGCTACCTTTGATATACTTATACGTGCACATATTTAGGTTCCGATTTTATCGAACACGCCTCGAATATTATTGTTCGTTATTGTTATTTATATTCTCGTATGCATATAGTTTGCCCTTATAGTTATTCCTGCCTTATACTTATTTAGACCTATCCTTTTGTATGTTGTTCTTACATATATAGACCTTCAAAATTTTATCCACCCATTTTAAGTAAATCACTATGTATTAGTGTTCGATATGGTAACTTTTCGCTTACTATTTTATAGCTTGTCGTTTCTTTTAAATTTCGAGGACGAAATTTTTGTAAGGGTAGTATGATGTAATACCCAGTCCTTTTGAATACCAATATCCGTATTTTTGTCACTCTCAAAATTTATTTATTTTATAATTATTATTTGTATTATTCTAAAAACCCAAATCCTAATCTAATTTCATATCTTTTAATTTTCCCCAACCCAAACCCTCATTCCCTTCCTCTTTTATTATCCCCTTTCTTTTTCATTTTTATCCCAGTCGTTACTTTTCCCAAGCCCAGAGCCGGCCCACTCCTCTAATCCTTTTCTCATTCACTTAAAATCCTAAGCCCGGCCCCTTTCTTTTCCTTACTATCTTATCCTTTGGCCTGAGCCCATTTTCCCTCCCCAGCCCATTAAAATAACAATTATTCTACCTCATTTCTTTTAAATCCCTTCAAATCCAAACCCAAATCTCCTCTATAAATTCCTATTAAACCACCAAGTTAATGCCTCTTTAATCCCAATTAATTTCCCCTTTTAATCCCTTTTAAAACCCTATTAATCACCACTTAATTCTCATTCATTCTATTCTCCCCCTCTCTCAATTTCTCTAATTCTCTCTCTCTCTAATTCCCTCTCTTTGTCTCTCTCTCTCTCTCTCTAATTCTCTCTTCCTCTCTCTCTAAATTTCTCTCCCTTTATCAGCGTCTCACCCTCCCTCACATCAAATCAAGGAACAACGTGAAGCAGTGAAGAAAAGAAGGGCACGAAGAGCAGCTAGATCGAGTGAAATTGTCGGATTCCAAAGGACTGAGCCGGTGCTGCGTTCGTGGCGCGATCGTGCTAATACCACTATAGTATTATTGTTGACACATTTCCAGGCAAGTACTTTTACTTGCTACATGCTATATATTCAAGTTACAAATTTAAATTACATAGATCGTAAAATTACAGTTTCAGATCGATTATGTGTCAAACCTGTTCGATGTGTGATTCCTATGAAAGTACTTGTCTATTTTGATGGAATTAGATTGTCCGTATTGGCCCGTGTAGTGATAAATACCCTGTATAAATTTCACTGGATAATACGACGATTACCGACTAAAACGACTACCCCCAAGTTTGCTTGTAAAACTGGAAATTTCCTGTACCTGAAAACCGTTAAAATCACCATAAATTATATACATACTGGAATGGTGCGTTCGAGGGCTTAAATCGAAGCTGACTTGACGAACTATAACCTTATGCAAGGTTCTCATGGTTTCTGTACTTAAACTGTGACAATATTTAGATCGGAGTGCGACTCTGGACTGCAGTCCAGAGCAACTCCAGTTGTTGTTTACTGTCCCGTAAAGGGGTACCACCCTGTTTCCTTAACCCGTAGACTGTGGAACTATGCATTTTATTGAATCTGAAGCTGTTAGATAGATAACACAAGTGGTTTCATTCTGTTTCGTCATCGGTTGTTATTTAATCTGTAATTTAAAAGATCGGGACGTATAACAGTCCCAACAGAATCAGAATCGACATACTAGCGTTAAACAATGTATAACTCCTGACGTACATATGCGATTGAAAATCCGTCTGTTGATTTGAAAACCTTACTGAAAATCCTAGATTTCATCCAACTGTAGTATCGCTAAAATCTGATCCCAACTAGGATTAAAATGCGTTACGAAACGGACTTTTGATTCTGAAACCGGATTTCCAGCCGCGAACATTTAAAATGAAATGGCCATAATTAATGATCCTGGAACCCGATTGGCATGAAACTCAATTCGATGGATAGATAACTGAACATACTAATTATTACCTGTTTATCGTTTTGCTAAACTGTACACGTACAATTCATGATAAATCGTGCAAGTGATAGAATACTGTTTTATGACACCTTAATCATGCTTTACATACTGTTTACGCATCATATCATACACATGTCACTGCATTGATAACCTAGTGATAACGTGCATTACCCAGTGTTAGGTATTAGTGATGATTGTGGAAAGTACGTTAGTATTCGTGTATCGGTGAATAAGTGAAAGTGATACGTACTTGTACACAATCAGTGAACCTTATTATTCTATTGCATTGTCGACGTCTGTGGGACGCAGGTACGTGTGATTATAAGTGGTATGGGACACTTATGGAAGCTCTTGCACGGGTGTCACAGATAAGGCACCAGACACTGCCATTTATCTTAGGTATTAGTCGGGACATGCTTGATGGAGGTCCTGCCTCCAGTTCTCGCGCAGACTTGTCACAGACCGATTGGTATTTAGGGTTATGGTTAGCGTTTGATGTAGACCACGGGGTGTGGGGTAGTTTGAGTGTGAGTTCAACAGAATCTCGGGAGTCCCATGCCGGCTTATATATTTAGGGAGATATATGGAGATTTACAGGGTACATGATTATTACCGTGATTTACATATTGGGCCCGTGGTCCCTTGCCCTTGGGTTCTACCCTTGGGTGGAGGACACTCACGAGTGGTTGACTCTCACACTTGGACTGACGATAGGTTTAGTGACCTGTATAGTGAGACTCAGAGACTGATAGGGATAATGGCATCGATATACATACTTACTGTGTTGACATACGTGGCATATCATTCTACTGCTTTTACTATTCCGCTGTATTGATTACTGCATGTTCATGCCTATACCGTCATTAATTTACTGTTATATATAACTATTATCACTGTTAGAATTGTCACATGAATTTATATATTATATTGCTATTGTGTCGCTCTGACGACCTGAGTATGCATGCTCAGTGTGAGGAGAAGATTTAGCCTGGACCGGGACTAGACCTACATCACGGACATCTTGATTAGCTATCCAGGGTTATACCCTTTTGTTTCCTATCAGGTCAGTTCTTTACATTGTTTCATTCAGTTACTGCATTTCTCATTACCTGCGCATCATTTACTGTTTACCATGTAAAACTAGAAGCCGAAGTGTGACTACGGCAGGACATTTCCTTGACCGTAGGAGCATGGCTGGCCTTGTCAACCCCTCGTATTCCGTATTTTGGGAAGCGGGGCGTGACAGAAAGGCCAGGCCATCGCCGACTTCCTCGCTGAGCATCCGATACCGGCCGATTCTCCTCTGAATTGCGAACTGCTAGACGAACATGCATTTTATGCGATCGACGGTAGTGATACCCGATAGGAGCTCTACTTTGACGGAGCGTCTTCCATGAAGAAACGCAAACAAAACACGCCTATAATCAAATCGGGGGTAGGCCTCATCTTCGTAACTCTATAAGGAGGGATAATGCGCTTTGCTTTCTCTTTGACAGAGCCGATGACGAACAATGAAGCTGAATACGAAGATTTGATAGCAAGCCTTGAGATCGCCATCGATATGGGAATTGAAAACCTCCTCATATATGGAGACTCTCAACTGGTCGTTAGCCAAGTGAATAGCGACTACCAGACATGCAAGCCAGAGCTGGTGAAGTATGGCGACAGAGTACAGCGATTGCTGACTCAAATTCCCTACTACATGCTGGAAAGCATACCGCGTGCGGAAAATAGCAAGGCGGACGCGTTAGTCAAGCTCGCTAAAGAACTGGCTGATGAAAACCTCGATGACGTCAGAATCGTGGTACAGAGCCGTCGGGTCCTCACACCAGCAGAAATATCTCCGGAATCATCTGAGGGAAAGGAAGCAACCGAGAAAATGGCTATGCAAATAAAGGACCAAGAAAGGGCTGAAGATTCAAGAGAAGTCTTCGTGGACTACTTCAAATCCCGTCGAACACCTGAAGATGCGTCCTCAAGACACCAGCTCATGAAGCGAGCCTTATCTTTTGCCTTCGTCAATGACACTCGGTACAAGAGGTCATTTGATTCCCTGTGGTTGAGATGCCTGGGACCCGAAGTAGCAGAAAGAGTCGTCCAAGAAGTTCACGACGGACTCTGCGGTTCTCACCAAGCAGGCCCGAAGATGAAGTTGAAGATTAAACGGATGAGCTACTATTGTCCCACGATGATTCAGGACTGCCTCGAATATGCGAAGCGGTGCCACTCATGCCAAATCCATGGGGACTTCATCCACCAGCATCCAAATCCACTACATCCAATAGTGGCTAGCTGGCCATTCGAAATGTGGGGAACTGACATAGTCGGCCCTATCGAACCAGCCTCGTCCAGGGGACATCGTTTCATCCTGGCGACGACTGACTACTTCTCTAAATGGACAGAAGCAGTACCGCTGAGAGAAGTGAAAACGGAGAATATCCTCCATTTCTTCAAGACGCACGTCATTTATCGGTTTGGAACGCCGAGATGGATCATCTCCGATAACGGGCCAGCCCACAGAAGCCACAAGATCAGTCGCTTCGCACAACAACACAACATAGACTGGAGATATTCCTCAGTTTATAATCCGCGAGCTAACGGTCTAGCTGAGGCTTTCAACAAGACCTTGACGAAGATCGTAAAAAAGACGGTGTCCCGAAATAAGAAGGACTGGCACGAGAGATTACAAGATGCTCTCTGGGCGCATCGAACTACGTTCAAGACGGCCACGAACACGACGCTGTACGCGCTGGTATTCGGTACAGAAGCGGTACTCCCCCTCGAGATAGAGCTACCTTCTCTACGAGTGGCAGTCCACTACGAGCTGACGGATGAAGAAAATGCTCACCTTCGGCTTGAGGAGCTTGATGCCCTTGATGAAACCCGGCTCATAGCGCAACAAAATCTAGAGGCTTATAAAGCAAAGATGACGCGCTCATATGAAAAATTGACCAGGCCGAGGACATTTCGCCAGGGCGAACTCGTGCTAGTGGTCAAAAGACCTATGATCCCCAATCGTGCCAAGCGGGGAAAATTCGAAACGAACTATGAAGGCCCGTACATAATTGACAAGGTCTACCAGGGTGGAGCCTATCTACTCATGGATATGCACGGTGAAAGGCCTTTCAGGCCAATAAACGGTCGCTTCCTGAAGACTACGCTTAATGAGCCACAACCTAGGTCAATGATAGATGACG
This sequence comes from Agapanthus africanus, assembly GCA_030015575.1. Lineage (NCBI taxonomy): Eukaryota > Viridiplantae > Streptophyta > Magnoliopsida > Asparagales > Amaryllidaceae > Agapanthus > Agapanthus africanus. The sequence continues at coordinate 865,755,731 of JASDDO010000024.1, read as the reverse complement.
ACGACTATGTCCGCTCGCTATCTTCCTAAGCTCAAACTCTATAGGCGGTAGCCGGCCTTCTCCTGAATGGACCGAAACGTCCTTAAACTAACAGCGGACCGAAAAGTCCTTAAACTAACAGCGGACCGAAATGTCCTTAAACTAACAATGGACTGAAACGTCCTTAGACTGACAACGGACCACTATGTCCTAAAACTAGCCGTTGACCGAGATGTCGATAAACTGCGGTGGATTGCAGCGTCTCAAAGCTGATACAAAAATAAAAAATAAAAAAATATAATAAAAATAAAAACGGTAGGTCAATAAGCGAAATGGGCACGGATGAAAACCCGAAAGGGCTTCGTGAGTAAAAACAGCAGGGCTACCGGCGAGTGTTTGTGAAAACCCGAAAGGGCGCAATCTCGTTAAAGGACACTTGCAGGGTCCTCATGACCTTGTTAGGAGAAACCACCCGCGTGAGATCCTTACGACTCACAAGGGAGCAACACACTTAGGAATCCTCACGATTCCTAAGGAGAAATTACACTTGCGAGATCCTCACGGCTCGTAAGGAGAACTCTCTTATGGGACCCTCACGGCTCATAAGATTTGAAAGTCTTAAATTACAGAGACCCGAACCTGTTCTTAAGCAACCCCTCCACAACCTTCGATATCGCCTTACAAGCGGCTCAATATTGACCCTTGTATACAATCCACGGGCGCGAATAAACATTTCCCTAACCAAGTCCTATCCGTGACTAGGGACATGTTCATATAGTGAACAACCCTTGTAAGTCCTCTCGACTTATAAGGAGAAAACCCTTTTGTAAGATCCTTACGACTTACAAGAGAACATGCACTTAGGAATCCTCACGATTCCCAAGGAGAAAACACACCTACAAGATCCTCACGACTTGTAAGGAGAAATACCTTTGTGAGACCCTTACGGCTCATGAAGTCAAAAGCCTTAGTCGACAGGACCCTCAACCCTGTTTACTAAGCCACCTTTGTTCAATATCGATAGAGGCAAATGATGATTCGCTCTTGGCAACATCCCAGTTGTAGCGGTGCTGATGCCGAAATCGGTGTATAAATCCAAGCTTGCAGCGAAAAACCAACAAGCCACACATGCATACGAAATAGCCGAAATGATGGAGCAACTTGCGACAAAATCAGCAAGTAAAAATGTATGCATGAAAAATAGCCGAAATGATTGGGCAACTCGTAATAAAAAGCAGCGAGTAGAAAATAAAATAAATAGCCAAAATGATTGGGCACCGCGAAAAATAGCTGAAATGATGGGGCAATCACGACCTTCGCGATATAAAAGCTGAAATGATAGAGCATCGCGGAAAAAGAGATAAAATAAAAATTAAATTTATGCCCTACAGGTGATGTTACATCAATCCCTGTATACAATCCATGGGTGCAAACAAAGAAGGAATCACACTCCTCCTCACCAGGTTTCATCAAAAGAAGAGGCCAAGTCTCGAAGAGCCACAAGTAGCCTAGAGATCTTCTCAACATTCGTCTCGTTGCGGCAAATACGACCTCGAGCAAAGCAGAACAGCGGTGATTCTTAGTTCCATGACTCGGCGGTGTACAGATCACCGAAAGTCAAATCCCAACTCCGTGAAATGCAGATACAATCAACAAAATTCCTGGTCACGTGGAACGCGGATAACGTCACTCTTTGACCCCGTGGAAAATGTCCAGAGCGGAGCCTGCTCCTCGCAGAACACGGCAGTGAACCCGTGAGAAGCATCCAGAGTAAAATTCCTGGTCACGTGGAACACGGATAACGTCACTCTTTGACCCCATGGAAAACGTCCAGAGCGGAGCCTGGTCCTCGCAGAATACGGCAGTGAACCCGTGGGAAGCATCCAGAGCAAAATTCCTGGTCACGTGGAACACGGATAACGTCACTCTTTGACCCCGTGGAAAACGTCCAGAGCGGATCCTGGTCCTCGCAGAGCACGGCAGTGAACCCGTGTGAAGCATCCAGAGCAGAGCTTAGTCCTCGCCAAATACGGCAGTGAACCCGTGTGAAGCATTTAGTGCAAAATTCCTGGTCACGTGGAACGCGGATAACGTCACTCTTTGACCCCGTGGAAAATGTCCAGAGCGGAGCCTAGTCCTCGCCGAACAAGGCAGTGAACCCGTGTGAAGCATCTAGTGCAAAATTCCTGGTCACGTGGAACGCGGATAACGTCACTCTTTGACCCCGTGGAAAATGTCCAGAGCGGAGCCTGGTCCTCGCAGAACACGGCAGTGAACCCGTGGGAAGCATCCAGAGCAAAATTCCTAGTCACGTGGAATGCGGATAACGTCACTCTTTGACCCCGTGGAAAACGTCCAGAGCGGATCCTGGTCCTCGCAGAGCACGGCAGTGAACCCGTGTGAAGCATCCAGAGCGGAGCCTAGTTCTCGCCGAACACGGCAGTGAACCCCTATAAAGAATCTAGTGCAAAATTCCTGGTCACGTGGAACGCGGATAACGTCACTCTTTGACCCCGTGGAAAACGTCCAGAGTGGATCTTGGTCCTCGCAGAGCACGGCAGTGAACCCGTGTGAAGCATCCAGAGCGGAGCCTAGTCCTCGCCGAACACGGTAGTGAACCCGTGTGAAGCATCTAGAGCAAATTTCCTGGTTACGTGGAGTGCCGATAACGTCACTCTTTGACCCCACGGAAAACGTCCAGAGCGGAGCCTGGTCCTCGCCGAACACGACAGTGAACCCGTGTGAAGCATCCAGAGCAAACATCGGACTGTGGAAGTCCTTAAAATCCACGGACTATGATGTCCTTAACCTTGACCGTAATGTCTTAAAACTAACGATCAACCACCATGATTCTAGACTGATTTTACCTTGGTTCAAGGGTACATCTCTTCACTCCTTTGATATTTGTCGTTGTAATTCCTCAACGTCTTCAAAGAGGTGACGGGTCCCGGTAACCAAACATCGGACTGTGGAGTCCTTAAATCCACGGACTATGATGTCCTTAACCTTGACCGCGATGTCTTAAAACTAACATCGGACTGTGGAGTCCTTAAATCCACGGACTATGATGTCCTTAACCTTGACCATGATGTCTTAAAACTAACATTGGACTGTGGAGTCCTCAAATCCATGGACTATGACGTCCTAAACCTTGACCGTGATGTCTTAAAACTAACATTGGACTGTGGAGTCCTTAAATCCACGGACTATGATGTCCTTAACCTTGACCGTGACGTCTTAAAACTAACCTTGGACTGTGGAGTCCTTAAACCCACGGACTATGAGGTCCTTAACCTTGACCGCGATGTCTTTAAACTACGGTACCCTGGAAAACATCCCAAAGCAAACCCTGACCCTATGAGATACGGATAAGGGCGACCGCACCCAGCACTTGCGGGTCCTCACGACCTGTAGGGAAGAAAACTCTCTTGTGAGATCCTTACGACTCCCAAGGGAAAACCCGCTTAAGAATCCTCACGATTCTTAAGGAGAGCTTACACCTACATGATCCTCTCGACCTATAGGGAGAAGAACTCTTTATGAGACCCTCACGGCTCATAAAGCTCAAAAGTCTTAGGAGGCAGATCTTAACCCTGAATCCTAAGCCATCGCTGCCCTGCAAAGAGACCAAGATAAATTGCCCGCAGAACACATTCAATAAAAAGGAGACACGCCATGGAGAAGAAAAATATGTCTTTATTCATAAACCAAAATGGATACAAAGTACAATTCATGAAAAAACAAAAAAAATATATATACTCTCATTCGGGAGTATGTACAAAAGAAAGAAAGAGATACAAGTCTTCAAGCCGGCGGGCGATTTAGCAATTTTACTAGCTCATCCTTCTTCTGCTGAGTCACGGATTCATGATTCAGTATCGCCAGAAGGCGGGCCTCCGCCTGAGCCTGCTGGGCCTGATACGAGGCAAGTCGGCCTTCGAGCTTCATTTCGGTGGCCTTGTGAGCCTCAACCCTTTCGCGGGTGAACATGGCAGCTTTATCAAGGGCCACCACCTCTTTGATGGACTCTTGAAGTACCCGCCAGAGTTCATACGCTTTATTGGCTTTGGCTGTGAGGCTGGTTTGAAGCTTGCTCAATGCCTTAGAGGCCAGCTCCCTTTCCGAGAATTTGCGGCCGAGCCTCTTCTCGCATGATACCATATTCGCCGCGCACCGCTCGATCAAGCCCCGTAAACTCACCTTCGCAGCCACAGCCTCTGGAGTAGGACACGTACGCTCAAGACTGTATAAACAAACCTCCATCCGACGGCAATAGTCGATCTGAAACACGCACACATCACCTGATATGGGAGGCAAAAAAGGAAATTTCCGATACGGACCCTATCAAGCATGCATTTGCGACTATATAATATTCAAAAAGAACTGATACCCGAAGCTCTGATGTGCATGCAACATAATGATAGTACTCGCAATTAAAGAAAGTTCTCATGGGAAGAATCTGAAGCTCATTTACGTAGGAAAAACACACGCATGAGGGCACAACAAACATGAAAATTCAATGTAAAGCATGCAACAGCTAATAAAAAAGGGGTACACTAATTTGAATATACTATGCTAGCGGAAAAAGGTCACCAAACAAAGGATCAGTCGTACAAGGGTTAAAAAAACAAAGAGCAAAATTCTCCATCTCTCTTTCTGCCTTCTCCAACACATCGAAACGACGGTTCTCGCGAGGAGTCTCTCTCCACCGATTGGCGCCATGTTCGTCTGCAAAAGCAGACATAATAGCCCGTCGGGCTCTTATCTGGCCCAACAGGTGAACCGAGCAATCCTTCAAAGCCTGAGTAATCAGGCACGCTTCGTGAAAACACTCGAGCTTGTCTTCAGCCGCGTCAAGCGTCTCCAGGGTCATCTCCGCTGGGTGAGGAGGGATGTTAGCAAGCACTGCAGTATTCAGCTTAGCTATCATTGTGTTTAGTATTCAGCTCCCGCACATTATTGCTGTTCGCTCCGCATCGCATACTTATATTGTAATTCCATATTCTATTATTGATATCATGCTGTTAGAACACCAGCACCATTACCGATGATGCGTATGTACCACGTACACTTACTGCCGGCTCACACACATCATCATCGGTAATTGACATGTCACGTACACTTTAGAGAATAGTATTACATTGACATAGCTTGTTAGATAATAGTTTCGACATGATATTAGTGTACTTGCCTTATATGCCAGTTTAGACATTGCAGTTATTACCTGTACTTCATGCATATTGTTATTCACTATTATACCGCATTCATGGATTTTATGCCTCTATACATGGTTTTACGTGCTATTAATGATTTGGATTCGGATTTCTATGAGATTTCTGGGATTTGGGGGAAAACCGCAAAAAACATTTATAAACTTGTTTTCTCTCTCTTTAAATGAAAAGTGCGGTTTACCCATGATGTATGAGTCGTCCACCATGAGTTTGCTGACGGATTTCGAGACCTGATTCGAGAAGTTGGATGAACCGTTTCGGATATATGGTGGACCCGGTGCGGTACCCCGGGGCGAGAAGGTCGCAGATGATGGCGTTGAGCCTGGCAGGGGAGCACCACCGACCGGTGATTTTACTCGACGCGTCGGATATCCGGAGGATACCGTCGTGGTCTTGTGATGGATGTTAGGGGCCGGTCTGGACTGACGGCGCCCTAGACAGTGAGATTGAGACATTGATATTTTGAGATATTGAGGTACCGAGCCTGAGATATTGAGATTGAGATTTATATTTTGTGTCGATGCTAGACACTGTTTATGCTGATTTCATTATGATATCTCGTTTTAAATATACAAAAAAAATCTCACTAAGTTATGGAAGCATTTTCTTCATTCTCATGTATTCTGTTTTCATGCATTCATACCTCATCCATATGATATATTGCTACCTGAGACACTAACACGAGCACTTGGTATTACAGTTGTTTAGAGGTATACCCTAGCCATTGTTATAGGCTGCAGGTTATATATTTGAGGATATACTATGATCGTATACCTAGGATTACGTTGTTCATGCGATTTCTACTTGTAGATGTTTTTCTACTCACGAGTTGGCAACTCACCCCCGTTGTGCCACAGTTTCTTATAGGATTTGCCGTACATGTTTCATTACGGCTTTGCTGGCACTACTTCCATTTCCGGGTGATTTGCTTGGTAGGTGGGTTCACTTGTATTGTGACCTTCAATATATCTTGTATATTATTATTCAGTTGTATCTAGTAAATTCCATCAACCAAACATGTATTTATTTCAGATAGAGACCGGTGATGTTTATTATTTCGACCTTAGAGTCACGCGTTGTATTTCTATGGATTTCTTGCTGTTTTGAGTTTCCTTTTCTGTTGTGATCCTCGCCTTTCGGCGTTGTATATTATATTGCTTGCGTGGTTGTGACCATCGATTGACGAAAAGCTAGCTCCCGCTTGGGGATGCCTTTATTCATTATATATGCTTTATCAGGTTTTGTACCCGTTTGGGGTCTGCTTTTACAAAGGAAACTCTGCCGAAATTTTTAGAAAAGACTTGTGATTTTAAAAATGCTTATTTCGGCGTATGTTGCAAACTACCTGATTTAAATTGGTTTTTCTTTCACTCTACTACTTTTCTTGGTTTGGATTTCTGGGTTTTCAGCTTACTTAGATTACATCCGCATCGAGACGTTCGTAGTTTAAGGGCCGGTCATGTTCCGTACTTTCGGGTCGTGACATAAGGACTTTAGACAAGAGCATTTCAAGGTCTCTCCTACTATTCCAAGTTTCAAGGTTCGTGTTTGTGCAATTTGTAGGGTATACATTTTCAGAATTTAGACTTAAGCTAGGAATTATTTTTCAAACTTATACTTTAATAAAAATATCAATACTTTTCCCTTATTTTAACTTAGCCCACGAAGTCAACTCGAAATTTGCCTATTTCTAAATAAACTACAAATACATATACTTTCTACTGTCAAATTTTAAGAAAGGTTATTTTTAGGGTTTTTAATTTACTAAGTATAAGATCTAGTTGTTCGTAGATAGTTAACCTTTTTGTCAAACTAAAGTCAATTATGGACAAAATTGAATACTTTAATTTTTATAATTTTTATAATTTTCAATTTTTTATGGGTTTTAAAATAAGTATGCACATGCAAAATGTACATATGAATGCGAAGGAAGAAGTCTTACCGAGCATACCCCCAAACTTAACCTTGACAGTGTCCTCACTGTCAGGCTACACCAAGATGGTCAAAATGTCGGCACTTCCCTGTTTATTTATTTATAATTTTTTTATTGTTAAAGGAAAAAACAAAAAATATATAAACAATAAGGTTCCCCCCAAACTTAAGTGAAACAGTGTTTCCACTGTTCGAAGCGTTAAAGTTCAGAGTTAGGGAAGAGAAAAATCAAACTATACAAGGCCTTATAAAGACCAAAGGTTAGCACCAACCATTCAAAAATTCTATCGTGATAATGGTAGGGTTGGTGAAAGAATGGAGTGTAGAGAAAAGAAATGAGAAGCACACGAGACCGTGTGGAGATAGAAGCGATGTACGGTCTTGGTGGAGGAGAAGAATGGCGAAAAAGAGAAAGAAGTATAGCACGAACTTGAGGGTGTAAATTGAGTGAATAAATTAGCACAATTTGTGATGACCGATGTGTTAAAAGCGATTGTGCTAATCTATCAACCCGTCGAGAAATGGGGTCAAATCCCTCAAGGTTCGCGAGAAAACATGGGTACGTTGAACTTGGCAAACCATCCATTGAAAATGGAAACGCGACGGATTCTTGCGTGGTCGAAACGATAGGAAGTACGAAAGGGAGTGATTTAGGGATAGTCTTATTCTCACCTAAATAATCTGTCTCGAACTTGAAGGATTCCATCAATGGTTCAAAATGACTGTAAGCAACTGAGTCTGAAAGTTCAACTAACTCATCTGAAAACTCAAAGGACTCAAACTCGGGCGGTGAGTCTTCAAAATCGTCCGAAAAAGTGAAACACTCGTAATCATTATCGTCTGTGAGAACTGTGTCAGATTCAAAGAGGTACGCACTAGTGGCGTCCAAACTGATGTGATTGAATAGAAATTTTTCAAGCTCACAGTTCTCAAGCGTGATCTTTTGCGTGGTCGGAACGATGGAAAGGAGGGGGTTTGATTTAGGAAGTATAACAGTTAAAGGTTCAGGAGGATGAATTGGAAAATTCGACACATCAAACAAAACTGGTTCATTCTCAATACTCTCCTCAATACTATCCTCATAATTCTCCTCAAAAGTTAACTCATCCATGCAATTATCATCAAAATCAAGACTCATATGAGATTCGGGAGAAACATTTAATGACTCGGGATGATGAATTGGAGATAAAATTTCAGTCAAACCTACGGGTTCATCATCCAAAATATTCCCGGCGTCAATATCCTTAATCAAGTGAAAATCAATTTTTTCGGACACCTCATCAAAAGCATGGATATTTATCAATTCAGGTTCTAGATTGGAGGTGTAAAGTTCGAAAGAATTAGGCTTGGGTTCACTCGAAAGGGGCTCTTCATAATCTGGCAAATCAAGCACTACAAAGTCACACAACTCATTAAACATTTTATTTTCAACTGATGAATCATTTGGGACACTCGTTTGAAAATCGGAGTTGTGGGATTCAATTGGGTATGGGTAGGTTTGATTTGAAAGGGTGCACAGCTCATTCTCTCCTCTCAAATTCTCACTCTGTCCAACTGCCCCATCATACATTGGAATTTTTGGAGCTAGTTGGAAACTAACTACCGGTTCACTAGGTTGTATAAGGGCGGCCATGGACGCATCCACATTCCTCATCATTTGGTTTGTCGCTACCATATAAGCTTCCAACGACTGTTCTAGACTAGACATGGGTTGTGAAGGGGTTTCAGTAAAAGATTCAAGGTTGTTTGGATACGTGAAACTCCCAAAAGGCTGTATAGAAGCAATGTCTAGGGAAGGTGTGAAAGTTGGATAGGACTGGTAGGAATTGAATGGTTGGACAGGTGTAGGATCAACATTTGGATAATAAGGTGAATGGACTTGTTGATCTCAAGAACTGGAAGTGTTGAAAGGAGTGAAAAATCGGTTACGAGATTGTTCAATGTGTTCAGCGATAGACATGGGTTTTGGAGTTACAACAGGACTCGAAAAAGGGGTATCAACGTAAGAAGGTGGTGAAGGTTAAAATGGTTGATACAAAGTGGATTGCGGAGTCGAACTGTTTCTCCTAGACGCTTCTATTCGATCTTTCAAAGAAATTTTGGGCATGGAAGGGTCGTCCGTAATTTGACCAAAACAATTCGCGTATGAAGCAAAGTTTGGTTCAGGGTACCAAAGTTCGGCGAGGGTTTTGTGAGGTGGGGTACCCATGATGTAAGAAGAAGAAGAAAAAGAAGGTGGGTGTAAGGGGGGTGCACGGAATTCTTAGCAACAAGTTGCAAGTTTTTTATAAAAAATTTCCTTTTTCCTTTTTGTGTTTTTTTATGTAGAGCTTGTTGAAAAAAGATTTTCGATAAAAAGCTTAAACACACTTTCAATCAACCACAAATGCACAATCAGGCCTAGATCAAGGGTCACCTAGGTTTGCTAGACAGCTCCTAATTGTTCCAAAGGGCAAGAAGTAGGACCTCAAACCGCCTCTTCACTGTCAATTGTGGCCAGGTAAGTGCCAGGTAAGTGGGAGGTTCTCCACTAGGTAAGTAGTTGGCCTAATTAAGTAACCACTTGCCTTAGACACACTTGCCTAGACACCATAAAGTCAGGTTAGGATCAACGGTCGATGCCTACAACTATTCCTTTGTCCTATTGAGCGCGAAGTCCTTAGGGCTGAGTCTAATCTTTTTTAATTAATTTATGGTCAGTGCAATATGCCTTATGTGATTTCTGGGGTCCTGGGAAGGGTAATGAAATCCCCACCCAATCTGGATAGGTGTAAAAGCCCCTTAAAGTCGGTTTAAAAATATGCAAAGCAGTAAACACAATCACTTGCAAACAAATTTTTTTTTAAGCGCGGTGCAAAGAATCCTGCACAAGATCAATTATTAGAAGGGGGAGAAATTTTTTAGCGCAAAGAATCCTGCAGGAGATTTTACAGAGGAGATATTGGGATTTGCAGAGGAGGAGAGAGAAAACAAACAGAGATTTTTCCACGTGCTACATCGACCAAGGCGCGGCGTTTCCGCGGTCGGAGGGGGCTTTGCGCAGCGGTTCCGCGGTGGAGGCGGCGGCTCGGTTCCCGAAAAAAATTCTGCTCCTCTGGTTTGACTTTTCTCTGTTGTTCAGATCTGCCGTTTTCTGTTTTGATCTATGGATTATTCCAGATCCGAACTTCTTCGTCGATCCTACAAAATTCACACGAAAATACCCTTCACAAAATAACAAGATGATAAATTTTTATATTTTTTTATTTTTCAGTTTTCATGAATTTTTTAATTTTATATTAACCAGAAATTGCAAAAAGAAAATAACACGCCATCCCCGGCAACGGCGCCATTTGATTTGGTAATTTTACGCGCTTGCGTTTTCTAAAAGATGAATCAAAAATATTTGTTAACCGCAATCAAGAACGGCGTCGCTTGGTAGCTAGCCGGTGAGTACGGGTCGGTCCACAAGGATGTTGTGTATTTCCTAATTTGGTCTAACGAGTTAATTCCAAACTGTGTGAATGGATTGATTAAATCTAAAAACTAAGTTTTATCTAGACTAGAGTCTTGCTAGGGTTATGTTTAGGTTAAGTTTAGAATGTATAGATTTCCCACCGCTTTCAATGCCCTAAATTAGATCTACTAGGTGTTATGGTAACAATTAATAAAGGGGATTAGTACCATCGGGAAGAAACGATATTTCTTCCTCTAGGTTCTTGTCCTTTCTTTCTTAATTCTTACCCTAACGTCCATGGAAAACATATACAACTGGTCCTTTATACTACGGTATCACCGCTACCTCGGGGGATAGGGTGCCGTAGGGAACAGTGTGTTATGTATGCATGGAATCCTATAAAAACTTATGATGGGCAAGAAAGGGATGAGAGATTTTCATCTCTCAAGCCTTCCCCAAATCTAACCCTAACAAGCGAGGAGACTACTCGCTCATTAGGGAATTGAAAAACATTTCTAATTAATTTAACTAGGGCAGATAAGAAAATTTAAACTAAGGCAATGAAAAGAAAACTTACTAATTTTATTGATGGCTCTCTCCTCTCAAATACACAAGATTTAATTTCTGAAATAGATGAATAAAAAGAGGCATAACCTAAAACAGGTTTTTAGGGTTCTATTTATAGATTCATAGAAACCCTAGGTTACAATCGCGCCATATCTATTTTTACAAATTTACCCCCTAAGAAAAAGACCTAGTCAACACACCGCCAGCGCACCGACATTTTTCCACCGACACGGGTCCTTGATGGCCGCGGTTCCGCGGCCAAAGCCCACGTTTGGCCGCGGTTCCGCGGCCGTATTTGGGCTTTGTTGGCTCATTTTCTTTGGGCTGATTCTTGTTGCATTTTTCGTGGTTTTTCTTCAGTTGTTTTCTCAGATTGGCTTCTGGTTCTCTTCTAGATCTCCACAGTGAATAAAGTCGTGGACTTTTACCGCTTGCTTTGTGTCGAAGTCTTGAACCTTGCTCTGCCTTTGTGCTTTGTGAAATTGTCCATTGATCTTTGTTTAGTCTTCAAACTGTAGGCAAGATAAAGATTCTCTGTTTGTTGGTCGAAGTCTCACTTTTGCATCGTCTTTTCATTGTTTTCACTGTTTTTGTTCCGAGAACCTGTAACCTGCAACTATGTAGCAGACATGGGTCAAAAGCACCTGTTTATTTGTAAAATGAATAAGAATGGGGAATATAATAATGCAATATTATGATATGAACACCGCACGAGAAAAATACGTAGGCACCAATGTGTAAAGCACATATGTACCTATCATAAGAATTAAATTCTTAAGTGGTGCCCACGTGCACAACACGTGAGCGCCGGCACCCAAGTAGAATTAAATTCTACGTTTCTCTAACAAAAAGTTGCGATACTCTATGTTAAACATAGCCGTTCGATCAAAAATCCAATGGAGATGATAAATCATCAAAATACAGAATTAAATTCTTTTGGGAGAAAATATCTCCTAAATCTTTCTAAAATAAGAAAGATATTCTCGGTTGGATCAATGATCTAATAATAGAATAAAATTGTATTTTAGAATATATATTCCCTTGATCTTTCTAAACAAGAAAGATTGCTCTCTGTAAAACAGAGAACCCTTAGATTAAAAATCCAATGGTGATTAAAAAATCATCATCTTACAGAATAAACTCTGTATAGGGAAAATATTTCCCCAATCTCGTTAAAAATGAAAATCATATTCTGTAAAAAAAAAAAAGAAGTCCTTGAATCAAAGATCCAATGGTGAGTAAAATTCCCCAAATCAATTTTGAGACCAATTAAATCAATTGGAATCTCTCAATGAGATATTTTCTCAAAAAACTAATTAACAATCTGCCTTACCTATATAAAGGACCTGAGACTTCAAGTCTCGAGATATAGAAAAAGAGACGGGGATAGACAGAGAGAGATACATCGACAGAGGAGAGAACTCCCCACAATCTTCTGCAAAAAAGAATACAGTGAGCTCTTCAGAGAAGAGAGATAATAGAAGAAGACTTTTCTCGTTGAAACCCTAGGCAAAGAAAACACAAAGATCATATTGTCTCTCCTTTGCCTGCATAAGGGTTTAACCCTTCATATAAGAACTTAGTTCTTGTAAGTCCATGTCACTCACCTCACGTGTTCGCGGGGAGGCGGAATATATGAAAAACAATTATCAAAACTTCGTAACAAAGACTTGAGCATACGGATCGTGTCTAAACCATTACTAGAAAAATACGAGAGGTTTAACTACTCTAATTCGAAGTTATACCTCATGTTACTTGTCCTTCGGGTCTTCATCGCTGTCCTCCATACCTCGTCGGCTCTATGGAACATGGGTACCTCAACGGCCTCCTCGAGTCAAAGACGATCCACCCGAGAGTCTATAGTCTGAGCTTCTATCTCGAATCTGAGATAACTACGGCTTCTAGTTTGCTAATCTAGAAGTCCTAGAGGGTGTAGAGTATTTAGATGGATTACGTAGTCACTTTAAATCCTAGGATTCTCAACTCATGAGAGCTTTTAGGGTTTGAGGAAGAAGATGAAGACTTGAGGAGAGAGAAGTGTTTTGTGATAATAAATTGAACCTTGACTCAATTTGAATTATCATGAAGCATCAAAAATATCTTGCACAAATATCATCCATGCTTCATTTAATTCTTGAGATGAATCATCTCATGAGTCATGGTGCAATTAATGATAATAACACCTCATCTCCTCCACCTCATTTAGTTTAAATCTAAAAAGAAATAAACACAAATGAGTCACCTCCTTCTAGAAGCTTCCCGACAAATTACGAGACTGCCTCTCCCATCCGTATTTCCGAAAAACACGGATAAACTGAGACTGAATAAATCCATCTGTATAATACTAGGATCCGGCTTAAACCAAAGCCCACTAGTATTATCTGCTCGGTCACAGTACGTGCACAAGTGTACGTAAATGATCGTGGCCCTGCCGAAAAACCATACGGCCTCTACACCTTTTTCCCCGTGCAGGGAAACTCTCTGTGTAGGACGCTAAAGACTCAACACTACGCTGGCAGTGGGTTTAACCACAGGCTGCAAGCGGCACTAGATGTATGTAACAGTCCGCAGGTAGATATCGATAAGAAGGACGATGAGGAAACCCATCCAAACTTCTACTGAGCCTGTATGTGACAATCTCCGTACAGTCCGGTCTGTTCGTCTAGGACTAACGCATATCGGGCCTAGGGGCGGTAAACGTCAGACCCCTAATAGCGGTATAATTCGTGTCGGAGTGTAGCCCATTACAACTTGAGAAACTACTGGAACACATACCAGTAAATCTCGCTTGCCCTGACCAGGGCCCTTGCATAATGGCTCTCCATACACAGCGCGATATCAACCCCCAATTCCGGGAAAGACGAATCCTGTCTAACCGCCACTGCCTCCAAGTGCTTCGGGACTGCACCCAACTACTACCTGTTTGCATGACTCCTTTGAGCCGTGGTAGGGTAGTAATCTAAGTACAGTGGGAACACACTCGAGGTGAAGTGGCAATGTCAAGTCGACGGACTAAGCTGTACTCATGTCACCTGGGAACTGCAATCTGACGATAGGTATAGTACCAACCTGCAGTTCTCGGTGAGTCCTGTCCGGTGTACTCGTAACCTAACGAGCACCTGCATACTATCTCTAGTACGCCATACTGATGGCTGTGGGACAGACCATCTCCCCATGCTGAGATGAGAAGTGTATATACCAATCTACTCCGAAGTATCGATGCCCTGTCTCGATAATCCTACGACCAGGGACCTGTATAGGATGTTGCTTATAGACTACCCAGCCCCTACTAGTGTGACTGCCATTACAACGCTGGTAATCAAGCAAAGATTCTAAGGGCTCTACTAATATGTATAAGCGATATGTTAAAAGAAACATATGAACATATTAAAGTAGAAACAAACCAAGTAGCATACTACCACTTTTAGCAAGACTGTCAATACAACTGTGAATATCCCAAGCTTCCATTAAGTAATATACAATCTAGTATGATACAATAATGGCCCCTAGGGCATAAACACTAACAATCTCCCACTTGCACTAGGGCCATGTGCTGGCATATCACAGACCTATCATCTCGATTAGCCTCTCGAACTGTGTCTGAGGAATGGCCTTTATGAATGGATCAACAATGTTATTCTCCGTATCTACTCTCTTCACCTCGATCTCTCGGTGATCTACGATTTTCCTGATCAGGTGATACCGCCTTAAGATGTGTCTGGACTTCTGATGGGACCTGGGTTCCTTCGCTAGAGCTATAGCGCCGTTGTTGTCGCAATACCGAGGTATTGGATCAACACTGGTAGGAACCACCTGAAGTTCTGTGAGGAACTTTTTCATCCAGACAGCTTCTTTTGTGGCATCGCAAGTAGCTATGTACTCCGCTTCCATCGTCGAGTCAACAACGGTGTCCTGCTTGGAACTCTTCCAATAGACCGCCCCTCCTTTGAGGGTAAAAATATAACCCGACATGGACTTGGAGTCATCCTTATCACTCTGGAAGCTGGAGTCAGCAAAGGCCTCGATCTGGAGGTCCTTTCCGCCATACACCAAGAACATCTCCTTAGTCTTCCTCAGGTACTTGAGAATGTTCTTTACTGCTATCCAGTGCTTCTCTCTTGGGTTTGCCTGATACCGACTTACAACGCTCAATGCGTATGCTACATCTGGTCTGGTACATAATATCGCATACATTATAGAGCCTACCGCAGAAGCGTAGGGTATAATCGACATGCGGGCCCTTTCTAAATCAGTCTTGCGAGACATCTCTTTGGAGAGGGTGATTCCGTGACAAGTCGGTAGGTTACCGTGTTTAGAATCTTCCATACTGAATCTTTTCAATATGGTGTCTATGTACCTGGACTGCGAAAGTCCCAACATCCTCTTTGATCTATCACGATAGATCTGGATCCCCAGAATATAGGAAGAATCACCCAGGTTCTTCATGGAGAACTTCTGTGACAAGAATCCTTTGACTGACTGTAGCATAGGAATATCATTTCCTATTAAGAGAATGTCATCCACGTACAAGACGAGGAATACTACAGTTCTCTCTACAATCTTACTATATATGCATGGTTCATCTGGATTTTTGATAAAGTTGAATTCTTTAACAGTATCATTAAAATAGATGTTCCAACTCCGCGATGCCTGCTTTAGTCCATAATGGACTTAAGCAACTTGCACACTTTACCGCTGCTCCCACTCTGAATGAATCCCTCTGGCTGATCCATATAGACGCACTCTTCCAAATTACCATTTAGAAAAGCCGTCTTTACGTCCATCTGCCAGATCTCATAATCGTGGAAGGCAGCAATGGCAAGAAGGACCCGAATGGATTTGAGCATAGCCACTGGAGAAAAGGTTTCGTCATAGTCCAAACCATGTCTTTGACGAAAACCCTTTGCAACAAGTCTAGCCTTATAGGTTTCAACCTGTCCATCTACACCAATCTTTCTTCTGAAGATTCATTTGCATCCTACGGGTTTTACCCCATCTGCAGCAATGTCCAAAGTCCATACTTTGTTAGTGTACATAGACTCCATTTCAGTCTGCATTGCATCCAGCCATCTTACTGAGTCACCGCTCTGAATGGCTTGCTGGAAGCTAGTAGGGTCATCATTGTCAATGATGCAATCCTCTCGATCCCCGTCTATGATAAAACCGTAGTATCTCTCGGGTGGATGAGACTGCCTACTACTTCTGCGGATAGACACTGGGATGTCCCTTTCTTCTGAAACTTCTGGTTCTACCATACTTTCAGTAACAGCTTGTGGTTCTGGAATTTCTTCCAGTTCTATTGCGCTCCCACTCTTCTGATTTTGTAAAAATTCAGCTTCCAAGAAGTGGGCATGACGAGAAACAAAAACCTTTTGTTCCTCTGCATAATAGAAATAATACCCCTTGGAGTTCTTTAGATATCCCACAAACTTACATTGTACTGAGCGTGCCTCGAGCTTGTCCGCATGCTGCTTTTTAACAAAAACTGGACATCCCCATGTCTTTAAGTACTGAAGATAGGGTTTCTTCCCACTCCACATCTAATATGGTGTGGTAGGCACAGTCTTGGTTGGAACCTTGTTTAAAAGATATGCAGCTGATTCTAGTGCATAACTCCAGAAAGATCGCGGTAACTCAGTCTTACTCATCATGGAACAAACCATATCCAATAGGGTTCGATTCCTCCTTTCCGATACACCGTTGTGTTGTGGTGTGTTTGGAGGAGTAAGCTGAGAGAGAATTCCATTCTCTTTTAAGTATCTCAGGAACTCGACACTTAAGTATTCCCCACCTCAATCAGATCTCAGTGTCTTGATACTTTTGCTTGTTTGGTTTTCCACTTCATTCTTGTATTCCCGGGAATTTCTCAAAGGCCTCGGATTTATGCTTCATCAAGAAGATATGTCCATACCTAGAGAAATCATCCGTAAAGTAATGAAGTAAGAATGACCACCTCTTGCATGCATAGACATTGGACCGCACATGTCACTGTGTACGAGTCCCAAGAGCTCGCTCGCTCTTACTCCGTGTCCAGTAAACGGAGTCTTTGTCATCTTTCCCATGAGACAGGATTCACAAGTAGCATAAGATTGATATTCGAACGGATTCAAATATCGTTCTCTATGTAACTTAGTCAACCGTGTTTCATTGATGTGACCTAGTCTACAATGCCATAAGAAAGCTTGATTTACTTCCAGAGACTTTCTTTTAAGTGTGTTCTGGACATTGAAAACCTGAGCTTGATTTAATACGTATATACCGTTATCTAATGTACCGGACCCAATCAGAACTTGATTTAGGTGGATGTTTACCACATCACTTACGAATGTAAAATCATATCCCTCTCTAGAAAGTGAGGATACCGATATGATATTGTTGGATATATGTATGCCCTAGAGGCCATTATGTGATAGTGGATGTATCTATACATGTATATATATATTCAGTTTGCATTCTTGCTCGACATGATAGTATGCTATCTGGTTCTTCTTTATCTGACATGTTTATTTGATCATGCTTTTATTCATTCATACATGCTGATAAAGCCCTAAGGATATCGGCTTGACTACTCTGATTATGATGGAGATCATACTAGTGGGACATCTGTAGTCTATAAGCATATCCTGGAACGTCCCTAGTCGTAGGTATATCGAGATGGGGCATCGATATACCAGAGTAGACTAGCGTATATGATACTAGACCCATACGATGGGCGATGGATGTTCCCACATTCATCGATGTTTGACATCAAGATCATACACGGGTGCTCAGTGGTGACTGGGTACACTGGACGGACTCGCCGAGAACTCCTATATGGAATTATATCTATCGTCGGATAGCAGTTCTCAGGTGACACTGGTACAGGTTAGTCTGTAGACCCGAGATCGTCATAGAGCCTTGTGTGTTCTCCCACTGTACTTTGATTGCCACCCTACCACGGCTCTACTGAGTCGTGCAAACAGGTGGCCGTTGGGTACAGTCCCGAGACACACGAAGGCAATGAGCGATAGGAGGGGTTTCGTCTCTCCCGGTATTGGGAGTTGATGCTGTGCTATGCTCGACTGGTTATAACAGCAAGTCCCTGACCAGGGCTGCTGAGATTTGCTGATAAGTGTTATCAGTAGTTTCTCGATTTGTTATAGACCATTCACTGACGCGACTTATTGAGTTATTGGGGTCGACGTGACCATCCCTAGGCTCGATATGCAGCATATCTGACGAAGAGACCGGACGGTACGGTAGTGTTGCCGGATGGCTCGACGGGAGTTGTAGCAGGTTCGCTTGTTGTCTTCTGATCGTTCAATACCCGGGTGGCCGTTACGTTTAGCTGACCTCTTGCGGCTTGAGGGCACTTGATATGATCATTACCCTCTGCCGGCGTATTGACGAGTCTTAGAGTCCCACAGAGGAGTTACCCAGTCCAGGCGAAACGTTGTGGTGCGCATATGCGATATGCGCATGCACCCGATTGAAATGTGCGTATATGATACCGAACATTGATCGGGTGAACTGCTTTTGGTGGGGTCATATGAGATATGACCGGATTGATAAATCAAGTGTTGATTTATCATTTAACCATTAGTTTTCTCACTCAAAACCTTTCTAGGGTTTGATGGATGTATGCATGCATGCATGTGTTTCTATTTTTCTTTTCTAGTTTCATGCACATGAAGATGTGCATACATGTACACATACATACATCAAACCATCATGGTTGATTATATATGGAAATGGTGGCAATATAAGCCTCACACCATAGATTAAACAATGGATAATTATTTAATTTTGGTTTTAAAAGAAAATGAAAAGGAAAGGATAATTATGCTAGTTTCTACATGCTTCTTTTAACCTAACCATTCTCACCCACCACTAAACCATGGTTATCTTTTCCTTTATCATTCTAAACCCAAGTTAAATTAATCATCTATCATTTAATCATGGTTGGAGTCAAGAAGGAATAAATATATATAGTGATATTTATTTTCTTTTGCAAGTTAACCTTATGGTTATCATTTTATCTCTTGAAAGAAAAAGCCACCATTTTCATCCTCCTTCATCTTCTCCTCTCTAGTTCTTTTCTAGTGAGTGAAATATAACAAAAGAAAGGTTTTTGAAGTGAGATCCAAAGCCACAACACCATTCTACTCAAGTCTAGCCAACTTGATTAGAGTGTTTACTTCGAATTTACAAAGTAGCGAGCTTGGACGGAGATCTCCGCGGTGGATCATCGTGGACACAAGGGAAGTTCAAGAGGACCTCGTTTCAACACCAAAGAGCCTAAGGAGCAAAGAAAAAACGGGAGCTACAAAGGTTGTAGCCTTCAAACCCTAACTTTTGTTAGTTTTAAGTTTAGTAAACCCTAATTTTCTAGGATCTATCCTTTGCATGTTAGTTTAGCACCTTAAAAATTAAAACTTTGGGTCATGTGATGCTTCAAAACTCTTTATAGGGTGCTATACTAACCTTACATTGGTATCAAAGCCGACCTAGAACATTAGGCGTCGTTTTTACGAAGAGAAAACCCCGATCGGACAAAAATACCGTTTCTTTAGGTGCTCTCTGGAAATTTTCTAAATTTTGACATTTTGCAGAATTAAAAATATGTAAAAAATACAGCAGGAAAATATAAGAATTACGGCAGAAAAATAATCCTATGAACAGTAGATTTAGCCACGGAAACGCGGCCTAAGCTTGCTTAGGCCGCTGTTCCGCGGCCGTACATATGAATTAGGGTTTACTGTTTCTGCAGTAATTCAAGTTTCTGCATGTATAATTTTTTGGGTATTTTTAAACTGAATAAAGTTTTGAAAAATTCTGGAGATGTTTTTGAATTCATCGATTCGATCGGGACTTTCATTTCGTAGTCTTTCCGGGTAAATTAGAAAGTATTGAAGTGTTTGAACGAGTATCATTTACTCACTATTCACGGGGTTTAAATAATTTGGAAATACGTGCAAGTCTTTTTGCGGTGGTCCCTCTAGAAGACAACAAACTTTAACTCGATTATGTGACCGTCTCGAACTACCCTTTGAACCCTCGGGTTTGGGGCAGTACGGCGTGCCACATGTGAGGCGTTGGCTTGACCCTTCTACGGCTGGACCGCCGCTACTGTGTCACACTCCAAATTTATTTTGAACCCTGCTCAAGTGTTGAGCTTTAGTGAATCTTGGGTGCTTAATTGTTCGTTCGAAAACTTTAATACTGTCTGTTTGTCTGGAATGTGATACAATATGTGGAATTCATATGGTTTAGGTATGAAATACGGAATATGTGATATTTCGTATTTATGATGTCTAAAGAGAATCTGGATTCCAAATATTGTAGTTTTACACTTTCTTTTCTGTGACCGTAAGTGTAGTATGTTAGATATCGCCGGTTTCGTTGCTATACATCAACGACAATCGGGGTACGCATACTTACTTACGTTGATGATATGTGATATTATGTGTTGCTGAGATATGATGTGCAGGATTGTCGCGATCGAATAGCCGGGGGTTTTTGTGAGATGAGAGTTTTGTATTTTCATTCATGTAAATTCAAATGTAATGTAATATTCTTTTATTTAGGGCACTTCCAGGTTGCGGTTGTGTCACCAGTGTTGTATATTATTTACTTTTCCGCATTAGGATGGACCCAAGAAGGAGAGCACAGGTGACCGGGTTCTGGGGTTCAGTGGGAGGCCATCTCGAGGAGTCGAGACCGGGTCTCCTAAACTCCAGGATTGGTAGGGTCACTTGCCGCTCTCGTAGGGGTCCAGGGTGTGGGCTTGGCTATTCATCGCGACTGTGGAATCCGTATTTTCTATTCTGGCTAAATACTAAATACGGACGTCCTAGTATATCCCACGTTATATCTATATTTCTGCTGCCTGTGTTCTGTGATATCTGAGACGAATGACATATTATATATATGATATATAGTAGACGTTGCTTATGTTTTACACCCGCGCTAGTCCCGTCCCGGTATGCCGTTAGTTAAGTAACCTAACGGTGCATAACGGAACATTGCGGCAAATGCGGATGGCATAAGCGTACGTGTTATTTTCGTTTCTTTTCTGTGATTGGCTTAAGGACTTAAATGATGGGATTACATTAATGTGATTAATGTAAAGAAAATAAACCTAAAAAGATGTTGTAGAATCGGATTTGAAAACTACTCGGCTATTTATGAAAAAGCTATATTTCAAAACTGCGGAGCTTAAGCCACTCCTTTTGAAAAACTGTTTGATTCTACAACGATATCAAGTTCAAAGCGTTAAAGATTTTCTTAAAAATCATTCGCAACCCTCCGTCATTTTAGGAAGTAGAGTACTTAGTATTCGTGCTACGTTTGTTGACTTTAGTTAAGGCGTAGTGAACGGTAGCTAAGTGATGTCTTCCTACACTGCATATGATGCAGATTAATTAGGACATTCATGCGACTTTGTTGACCATAGTTAAGGGTCATATGGGTGGGTCTAATTAATCAAGAAATGACGGGTAGAACTTGACTGGTACTTATGATTTGTTGACCATAGTTAAGGTCATAAGTGCTAGGGGTAAAAATTACATCGGGAATTTCAAGTGTTGAAATTTGCAATAAGATTGCATACCTTCCATATGATGGTTGGATCCCGATCCCACTGTGGGCAATAGTTGCTCCTAGGAGAGTTTTGCAGTTTACAATTAGCTAACTCATTAGGTGTCTAGAAAGGTGTTAACGGGGCTCCGCCTCTGGGAAAACGAGGTTTACTCTAATTAGGTCCGTGCGAAAGCACGGGGAACCTCCCTCAAAGTACCGACACTGGCCTGGCTGAACGGTTAGCGAAGTTGTAGACTGTAATTAATCCTGGCTAGTTTTTCTTTTTAAGGTTTGAAAGAAAAACTTGATAAAAAGCAGTGGGAAACATCGATTAGACAAGATAATAAACCAATCTAATCTATGCAAGAGCTTTCGCTGAGTGTATTCTTTTCTCTATCTTAATGGCAGATACCAATGACTGGACTTAAGCTTCTACTAGATAAAAACAAACTGAACGGGACCAACTATAAAGACTGGCTAAGGAATCAGAAGATCGCCTTGACTTATGATAAAGTATCATATGTCCTCACGGCTTCAGCCCCGCCCGTCCCAGGCCCAAAATCCTCAGTTGCGGACATAGAAGTCCGCAAGACATGGGACGCTGACTGTGCCACGGCCACATGCCTCGCGCTTGCATCGATGGATAACACACATCAAAAGCAGCACGAGGACATGGACATTCACGGGATACTGCTCCATACAAAGGAGTTGTATGGGGAGCAGTCCCGCGTATTATGATACGAGGCATCAAAGAAACTGTTTCACATGCGGATGGCCCCTGGCACACCAGTAGCAGACTATGTTTTGAAGATGATAGCTCTTATAGAAGAGCTTGAGGACCTCGGATGGACTATGGACAATGAACAATATATAGATATTATTCTGCAGTCCCTCCCCTCCACCTTTGCTCAGTTCATAGTGAACTTCAACATGCATGGCATGGAGAAGGACCTCCCTGAACTCCTTAATATGTTAAGGAGTGCAGAGAGCACTATGAAGTCAGCAAAGACTCCCGTTATGACGATTGGACAGTCTTCTTCTTCTCGCCCGAAAGCTAAGGCCAAGGGAAAGAAAAAGAAGAAACCCACTAATCCTAAGGGCGGAGTCAAAAAGGTGAAGGGAAAGGGAAAGTCCACGGCTGGAGACCCAGGGAAAGGCGAGTGTTTTTATTGCCACAAGATAGGACATTGGAAGCGCAACTGCACGGAGTACCTAAGTCTTAAGAAGAAGCATGGTGATGCTTCTGCTTCAGGTGCGTTTGTGACTGAAAACTGTTTTTCTATAAACTCTGCTTCCTGGGTATTGGATACCGGTTCAGGTTCTCACATTTGCAATTCTATGCAGGGGCTGAGAACTAGCAAGGTTTTGAAGACAGGTGACCATACTCTCCGCGTTGGAAATGGTTCCAATGTACATACAGTCGCAGTGGGAGAGTATCACTTGGGGTTGCCGTCTGGATGTATTTTGATTTTGAATCCATGTTATTTTGTACCTGATATGCTATGTAATATAATATCCGTATCTTTGTTGGACAATGAAGGATATAATTTTGTGTTGCAGAACAATGTTATGAACATTCACCTAAATCAAATGTTGGTTGGGTATGGTACACTTAATAACGGAATATATGTCCTAAATCAACACACAGTTTTCAGTATACAACACACTAATAAAAGAAAACTTTCAGAATTAAATGAAGCTTTTCTTTGGCACTGTAGACTTGGTCATATTAACGAAACAAGACTAAACAAGTTACATAAAGATGGATATTTAAACTCTTTTGAATATAAATCTTATGCGACTTGCCAGTCTTGTATCAAGGGTAAAATGACCAAAACTCCGTTTACTGGACACGGAGAAAGAGCTACTCAGCTCCTGGGCCTCATACATAGTGATGTATGTGGGCCAATGTCTACACAAGCTAGAGGCGGTTTTTCATACTTCATTACATTCACCGACGATTTCTCAAGATTCGGTCATGTATTTTTATTAAAGCACAAGTCCGAAGCTTTCGAGAAATTCATTGAATATAAACAAGAAGTAGAAAAACAAACCGGCTTGAGTATTAAGATGCTTCGATCAGATCGAGGTGGTGAGTATCTCAGTACAGAATTTGCAAACTTCCTAAAAGAGAATGGGATTCTCTCTCAGCTCACTCCTCTTTACACACCACGGCACAACGGTGTGTCAGAACGACGGAATAGGACCCTATTAGATATGGTCCGGTCCATGATGAGTGATGCTGAGTTACCAGTCTCGTTTTGGGGCATGCGTTGGAGACTGCAGCGTTTCTGCTAAACAGGGTTCCGACCAAAGCCGTGTCTACCACGCCATATGAGATATGGAATGGGAAGAGACCATCTCTTAAGAGAATTAAGATTTGGGGTTGCCCGGCCTATGTTAAAAAGCAGAATCCGGACAAACTCGAGACACGGTCAGTCATGTGTAACTTTGTGGGATATCCAAAGAATTCTTATGGATATCTGTTCTACCACAAAGAGAAACAAAAGGTGTTTGTTTCTCAGTATGCCACATTCTTGGAAAAAGAGTTTTTCACAGATAAAGATGATGGCAAGGTAGTAGATCTGGAAGAGGTTCTGGAGACACAAACTACAAATGACGATTTGGTTGAACCGGCTGTTGCAACAGAAACTGAAGAACCTCGGCCACTCCGTAGGTCTGGTAGGACTTCTCGCCCACCGGAGAGGTACTGCGGTTTCCTCATTGATGGTGACAGAGAAGACTGTATCATGGAAGATGATGATCCTACCAGTTTTCAGCAAGCTATCACGAGTGGTGACTCTGTGAAGTGGCTGGATGCCATGAGATCCGAAATGGAGTCTATGTACACCAACAAAGTATAGACTTTGGACGTTGTACCCCCTGGGGTAAAACCTGTAGGGTGCAAATGGATCTTTAAAAGAAAGATTGGTGTGGATGGGCAGGTAGAGACCTATAAGGCAAGACTTGTGGCGAAAGGTTTTCGTCAAAGACCAGGTTTGGACTATGACGAAACTTTTTCGCCCGTAGCCATGCTTAAATCTATTCGGATCCTACTTGCTATTGCTGCTCACTACGACTATGAAATCTGGCAGATGGACGTTAAAACAGCATTCCTAAATGGAGATTTAGAAGAATGTGTTTATATGGATCAGCCGGAGGGCTTCATTGACAGTGGGAGCAGCGAGAAAGCATGTAGATTGCTTAAATCCATATATGGGTTAAAGCAGGCATCTCGGAGTTGGAACATCTGTTTCGATGATGTTATCAAAGAGTTTGATTTCATCAAAAATCCAGATGAACCTTGTGTTTATAGGAAGGCTGTAGGAAGAGCTATCACATTCCTCGTATTGTACGTGTATGACATTCTTCTGATAGGAAATGATATTCCTATGCTACAGTCGGTCAAATCATTCTTATCACTAAGGTTCTCCATGAAGGACCTGGGTGATGCCACATACATCCTGGGCATAAGGATCTATAGGGATAGATCCAAAAAGTTATTGGGACTGTCCCAAACCAGGTACATCAACACCATCCTAAAGAGGTTTAGTATGGAAAACTCCAAGCGGGGTGCCTTACCCGCTTGCCATGGAGTCACTCTCTCCAAGGATTCTTGTCCAAAGACCGATGAAGAGAGAGCTCGCATGAGCATTATACCTTATGCTTCGGCAGTAGGATCTATAATGTATGCGATGTTATGTACACGCCCAGATGTAGCTTATGCACTTAGTGTTGTAAGCAGGTATCAATCCAACCCAGGGGAGAACCACTGGACAGCTGTGAAGAACATTCTTAAGTACTTACGAAGGACTAAAGAATTGTTCTTGGTGTATGGTAATAAAGATCTCCAAATGGAGGCCATTACCGATTCAAGCTTCCAGAGCGATAAGGATGACAGCAAATCTATCTCAGGGTTTGTATTTACCCTCAATGGAGGGGCGGTAAGTTGGAAGAGTTCCAAACAAGATACCGTTGCAGACTCTACGATGGAAGCTGAGTACATTGCTGCAAATGATGCCGCTAAGGAAGCTGTCTGGATGAAAAAGTTCGTCTCGGAGCTAGGAGTAGTTCCAACCATTATTGATCCAATACCTTTGTATTGTGACAATAATGGGCCAATGGCGTTAGCCAAGGAGCCCAGATCCCATCAGCGGTCCAGACATATCCTGAGGCGCTTTCATTTGATCCGGGAGATTGTAGATCGCCGCGAGATCGAGATTAAGAGAGTAGACACAAAGAACAACGCCGCGGATCCATTCACCAAGGCTCTCCCTCAGCCGCAGCATGAGCGACTTTTTGAGATGTTGGGTATGAGATACGCCAATAACTGGCCTTAGTGTAAGTGGGAGATTGTTGGATATATGTATGCCCTAGAGGCCATTATGTGATAGTGGATGTATCTATACATGTATATATATATTCAGTTTGCATTCTTGCTCGACATGATAGCATGCTATCTGGTTCTTCTTTATCTGACATGTTTATTTGATCATGCTTTTATTCATTCATACATGCTGATAAAGCCCTGAGGATATCGGCTTGACTACTCTGATTATGATGGAGATCATACTAGTGGGACATCTGTAGTCTATAAGCATATCCTGGAACGTCCCTAGTCGTAGGTATATCGAGATGGGGCATCGATATACCAGAGTAGACTAGCGTATATGATACTAGACCCATACGATGGGCGATGGATGTTCCCACATTCATCGATGTTTGACATCAAGATCATACACGGGTGCTCAGTGGTGACTGGGTACACTGGACGGACTCGCCGAGAACTCCTATATGGAATTATATTTATCGTCGGATAGCAGTTCTCAGGTGACACTGGTACAGGTTAGTCTGTAGACCCGAGATCGTCATAGAGCCTTGTGTGTTCTCCCACTGTACTTTGATTGCCACCCTACCACGGCTCTACTGAGTCGTGCAAACAGGTGGCCGTTGGGTACAGTCCCGAGACACACGAAGGCAATGAGCGATAGGAGGGGTTTCGTCTCTCCCGGTATTGGGAGTTGATGCTGTGCTGTGCTCGACTGGTTATAACAGCAAGTCCCTGGCCAGGGCTGCTGAGATTTGCTGATAAGTGTTATCAGTAGTTTCTCGATCTGTTATAGACCATTCACCGACGCGACTTATTGAGTTATTGGGGTCGACATGACCATCCCTAGGCTCGATATGCAGCATATCTGACGAATAGACCGGACGGTACGGTAGTGTTGCCGGATGGCTCGACGGGAGTTGTAGCAGGTTCGCTTGTTGTCTTCTGATCGTTCAATACCCGGGTGGCCGTTACGTTTAGCTGACCTCTTGCGGCTTGAGGGCACTTAATATGATCATTACCCTCTGCCGGCGTATTGACGAGTCTTAGAGTCCCACAGAGGAGTTACCCAGTCCAGGCGAAACGTTGTGGTGCGCATATGCGATATGCGCATGCACCCGATTGAAATGTGCGTATATGATACCGAACATTGATCGGGTGAACTGCTTTTGGTGGGGTCATATGAGATATGACCGGATTGATAAATCAAGTGTTGATTTATCATTTAACCATTAGTTTTCTCACTCAAAACCTTTCTAGGGTTTGATGGATGTATGCATGCATGCATGTGTTTCTATTTTTCTTTTCTAGTTTCATGCACATGAAGATGTGCATACATGTACACATACATACATCAAACCATCATGGTTGATTATATATGGAAATGGTGGCAATATAAGCCTCACACCATAGATTAAACAATGGATAATTATTTAATTTTGGTTTTAAAAGAAAATGAAAAGGAAAGGATAATTATGCTAGTTTCTACATGCTTCTTTTAACCTAACCATTCTCACCCACCACTAAACCATGGTTATCTTTTCCTTTATCATTCTAAACCCAAGTTAAATTAATCATCTATCATTTAATCATGGTTGGAGTCAAGAAGGAATAAATATATATAGTGATATTTATTTTCTTTTGCAAGTTAACCTTATGGTTATCATTTTATCTCTTGAAAGAAAAAGCCACCATTTTCATCCTCCTTCATCTTCTCCTCTCTAGTTCTTTTCTAGTGAGTGAAATATAACAAAAGAAAGGTTTTTGAAGTGAGATCCAAAGCCACAACACCATTCTACTCAAGTCTAGCCAACTTGATTAGAGTGTTTACTTCGATTTTACAAAGTAGCGAGCTTGGACGGAGATCTCCGCGGTGGATCATCATGGACACAAGGGGAGTTCAAGAGGACCTCGTTTCAACACCAAAGAGCCCAAGGAGCGAAGAAAAAACGGGAGCTACAAAGGTTGTAGCCTTCAAACCCTAACTTTTGTTAGCTTTAAGTTTAGTAAACCCTAATTTTCTAGGATCTATCCTTTGCATGTTAGTTTAGCACCTTAAAAATTAAAACTTTGGGTCATGTGATGCTTCAAAACTCTTCATAGGGTGCTATACTAACCTTACAGATATTACAAGTCAAACTAAGTACATACAAACAGTTACGTAGAATCAATATCCGTGTCAGTCCTAGGCGATATTCCCCCACGGATTCAGTGTCCATGCTCATTCCGTTCGCAACTCTGAAATACATATCATCTACCCTGATAACTCTATGGTTTCTCAAAGCATGTAACGAATTACAGATATAAGATCCTGATCCGGTATCTATTACCCAGGAAGTAGAGTTAATTGAAAAACATTTCTCAATTACAAACACACCCGAGGCCGAAACCACAACATGCTTCGAATCCTGGCTACAGGCTTCCAAAGCCCTGCAATCTTTCTGCCAATGCCCCTTCCCATAACAATAGGAACATCCCTCCTTCCCTACACCAAGTCCCGAAACTAGTGCTCTTCCCTTTCCTTCTACTTCACTGACACCGTATATTGGCTTTGTGGAGGTTTTCTTCTTTTCACCCTTTGCTTTCGCCCTGGATGCAAAAGAAGAAGGTCCCCCATTAAGCAGAGCAGGTGTCTCCCTGGTTTCTTTCAGGGTGTAAGTAGAGGGTAGGGACTGTGGAAATAAGTCAGCATATGACCTGTTTCCCAACGTGGTCTCCAAGTCCGTGAGCTCATCAATATAGCTGGTCATCGTAAGGATGTCATCCCTTACAGATGACCCGACAACCAACCTCGCTTGAAGCAATTCGTTCGAGGTCTCATATCTTGCGACACGAGATTGCTCTCTATATAAATCTTTGTTATGGAGGAATATGGAAACTAAGTCCATCTTCTTGTGCTGCTTCTGGTATATACCGTCAACTGAAGCCAACACGAGGCACTTGGCATTCGCATTGTCCTTTTCCCTTGTCTGACGGATATCCATATCCGCGATGGTGGAAACTGGACCTGGGACGGTGGGGGCTTGAGTGGTAATAGTCTAGGGTTTCTCGGCACCGTTTTTTTTGAAATTGGCATGGTTGATGCCTTGTGAGACCTCACTAGTGTGCCTAGGAACCCTACAGTGGTATCAGAGCCTAGCTAGAGCCTTAGGCGAAGTCTAGACGCAATTTGAAGTCCGAACGAACCCGAAACCCAATTCCTTACTTGCTCTCTGTCCTTTTTTCAAAAACTGGGATTTTTCCAGATTCAAAATTACTAAAAAAATCAGCAGGGAAATATAAGAGTTACGGTGAATTTTGATGACGTAATTCCATAGTAAAGGCGCGGATCCGCGGCTGTTTTGTCCTATTGTTCATCAAAATTTGCACCATAATCAATAATAGTCAGTGCTGGTTTTTCTGGGAATTTTTAATATTTATTCCAGAGTTGAATGTTCTAGGTTGTTTTGGGGATTCGGTGTTTCGATCGGAGTATCAAATTTTGTCTATGTGGCTTTCCGGATAAATTTTTAGAATATGTTAAAAAGTTCGACCGGATATAAATACCCAATTTTTCCCCTGTCGGGAAATTTCCAAGTGTTGGATTTTTCCATAGTTTAACGACGTTCTAAGTAGTGCAAGTAACGCGATGGACCCTCTAGAAGACAACAAACCTTAACTCGATTATGTGACCGTCTTGAACTGCCCTTTGAACCTTCGGGTTTGGGGCAGTACGGCGTGCCACATGTGAGGCGTTGGCTTGACCCTTCTACGGCTGGACCGTTGGTACTGAGGCACGAACTGAATGTTGTTAGACTCATATTTCATGTGTTGATCTGTATCGGGAAAACTTGGGTGTTCGATTGTTCGATCGAAAAGTTTGACATTTTCTATTTATCCGGAATGGGATACAATAATTGGAATTCACAAGTAGTTATGTGATAACTGAATGAATGTTATAAACATAGCAGTTTAGTCTCACTTGATCGGTTGCCACGGAATTTTGATGTGATCAAAAGTCCGTCGCAATCACGTAGCGTACGCGGATATTCGCCGGGTAAACTTAATAGACAGCTACATCCCATAGCCCCGACCAAGTGACTGTAGGAGAACTCCGTCGCCGAAAGCATCCGTCCGGGTGCTCGCGGTAGCGGTGTTCCGCCTTGGTGCACTTCGTCGACGGTATCTGGGGTGCGGCCGCCTACTGAAGTTTGCGACGAGTATTCGATCAGGTTGTCGGGAATCTTGTTGAATTTCCCGACTTGATATTGAAAAGTGTTTTCGATAATGAGACTAAAATGCGGGGTTTATAATTGTTAGGCATGTGATGTCTAAGGTATTCATTTGATTAGGCATGCGATGTCTATGCAGATTGCGGATTCTAACTGTTGTAGTTTTACACTTTCTTTTCTGTGACCGTAAGTGTAATATGTGATATCGCCGGTTTCGTTGCTATATGTCAACAACAATTGGGATGCGCATATTTACTTACGTTGATGACATGTGATGTTATGTGTTGCTGGATATGTTATATTGGATCGTCGTGTTTGAATAGCCGGGTTTTTTTATGTGAGATGAGTGTTTTTCATTTTCATTCATGTAAAAACTTGTATGTAATATTCTTTTATTGGGGCACTTCCAGGTTGCAGAAGTTGTCACCGTTTGTATATTATTTACTTTTCCGCACTAGGATAGACCCAAGGAGGGGAGCACAAGTAACCGGGTTCTGGAGTCCAGTGGGAGACCAACTCGAGGAGTCGGGTCCGGGTCTCCTAACTCCAGAATTGGTAGGGTTGCTTGCCGCTCTCGTAGGGGTCTAGGGGTGTGGGTTTGGCTATTCATCACAACCGTGGAATCCGTGTTTTATACTGGCTCGTATTGAAAACACGGACGTCCTAGTATATCCAATATTTCATATGTTTCTTTTGCTGCGATATCTGTGTTGTGACTCTGTGATGGATATAGTATATAGTATATATGATATATTATATAGACGTTGCTTATGTTTTACACCCGCGCTAGCCCTGCCCTGCTCTGTCGTTAGTTACCTAACCTAACGGTGCACGAGGGGACATCGAGGCGAATGCGGATGGCATAAGTGTACGTCATATCTATCTGTGATGTTTAGGTACTTAAATGATGGGACTTCATTAATGTGATTAATGAAATAAAAGAAACCTAAGATGTTGTAGAATCGAATTTCAAAATAAAACAGGTAGCTACAGTTCTTGCTTTGCACAGCGGTATATGTGATATATCCTGCACCTTATTCGATGAGGAAAGGACCGAGATCCCTTCACCGGGAGTGACTCCTTTAGCAATAACCGGCAGATGCTACACACTCGGTTTGTCTTTTGATTGCTTTTAAGTGTTTTTGCTTTGCACAGTGATATATATGATATATCCCGCACCTCATTCAACGAGGAAAGGACCGACGATCCCTTCACCGGGAGTGACTCCTTTAGCAAAACTAGAAAAGCCTCAAAAGCACTCCATTTTTAAAATCATTTGATTCTACAACGATATCAAGTTCATTACGCAATAGGTTTTCAGAAAAACCTGTCGTAGCCCTCCGTCATTTCAGATAAATCCTGTTTAGTATTCGTGCTGCGTTTGTTGACCTTGTCAAGACGCAGTGTGCGGTAGCTAACCAGTATTTATCTGCTTATGCATATGATGCAGATTGGGTTAGGGTAGTCGTGCGGCCTTGTTGACCTTGTCAAGGGTCGTGCGAGTGGGTTTGATTCAATCAAGAAATGACGGGTTGAACTTGACTTGCGGTCTATGGTTTGTTGACCTTGTCAAGGTCATAGATCGTTCGGGGCAAAATATTATCGGGAATTTCAAGTGTTGAAATTTGCAATGAGATTGCATACCTTCTATGAGATAGTTGGATCCCGATACCCGCTGCGAGTAAGAGTTACTCCTGGGAGAGTTTTATACATTACAATTAGCCGATCAAGTAGGTGTCTAGAAAGGTGTCAACGGGGTTACGCCTCTGGGAAAACGAGGTTTACATTAATTAGGTTCGTGCGAAAGCACGGGGGACCTCCCTCAAAGTACCGACACTGGCCTGGCTGAAAGATTGGCGAACTTGTAGTGTGTAATTAATCCCGGCTAGTCTTTCCTTTTAGGGTTTGAAGGAAGATTTGATAAAAAGCAGTGGGAGCCATCCTGATTAGATAAAATAATAACCAATCTATTCTTGCAAGAGCGCACGCTGAGTGTTTTCTTCTCTCTCTCTCCTGGTAGCGACCATATCACGCCTTAATCAAGATAATAATACGGATTATTGACCGAACCCGCTTGTTATACTGAGCTGGGGAACGTTGGTCCCGCTCCAGCTTATAATTGTTATAAGACAGAGTAGGAAATTGGGGAATACCAGATTTCCCGTGCCGCCCAAACGAAGAGAGTGCATGCTGATGCATCATCTTCGGGTGTGTTCTTTATACAGAACTGTTTCTCAGTATCCTTTACGTCCTGGGTATATGATACCGGATCAGGATCCCAGATATGTAATCTGTTACATAGGGCTAAAGAAAGGTAGAGAACTGAGAACGAGTGATAAGTTTCATGAGACAGAAAACGGGGCAAGTGTTGCAGCCAAGTCTGTTGGTCACTGTCACCATGTATTACCGATACATTGATTCTGAACGAATGTTATTAGATACCGAACCTGATATACAAAATCATATCAGTCTCTTTATCAGTAAAGAAATGATAAAATTTTGTATTGTTGGATAATGTTTTGAACATTTCCTATATCAAAAGTTGATCGGTTCAGGCACGTTATCTAAAAGCATTAACGTTCTAAATCAAACTACAGTTCTAAGTATATGGAACACACACAAGAGGAAGAGTTCAGAAATGAACGAATCTTTCTTGAGGTATTGTAGACTAGGTCATATCAGTGCGACCCGACTAGCTGAAGTTACATTTAGATGCATATTTAAATCAGTTTGAATTTACATCTTGTGAAACTTGCCAATCATGTCATAAAGATATAATGACACTAGCTCTGTTTATTGGTAACAGAGAAAGAGTTAGTGAACTCTTGGGATGATACATGTTGATGTATGTAGGTCCCCTGTCTACACATGCCAAAACCGGTTCTTTGTACTTTATTACATTCTCTGATAATCTCTCAAGATTCAGTCATATGTTCCTGTTGAAACATGAGTCCGAACCTTTTGAGATATTCACAGAATATAAGTTAGAAGTAGAGAACCGATACGGGTATAAGTATTATGTCCTTTGATGAGATCAAGGAGGAGAATACTTGAGCACGGAATTCCTGGACTATTCTAAAGGAGAATGAGATTCTCTCTCAGCATTACTCCTCCGTATACACCATAGCACGATGGTATATCGTGGCGGAGCAGATACACCCTATATGATAAGGTGTGCTCTATGATGAGTACTACTGAGTTACATATTTCCTTTTTGGGAGTTATGCGCTTGAGAAGCTGCATACCTATTGAATAGGGTTCGAATCAAATCAGTTGCCTACCACTTCATATGTGATATGGAAAGGGAAGAGCCCATGTCTTAAGCCAGTTAAGATTTGGGGTTGTCCAGCCTATGTCTGAAAAGCAAAATCCGGACAAGCTCGAGGCAAGATCTGTTATGTAGAACTGGAAATGTTCCAGCTATACGAACTACAGCAGATGATTTGGTAGAACCAAAGGATTCAGTAGATTCCAACGAACCTCAGCCTCTCCGCCGATCTAGTAGGGTACCTCACCCACCTGAGAGATACTTCGATTTCTCTATGACAGTGGGAGCGAGGATTGCATCATGAGATGATGACCCAACTAGTTTCGACCTGGCCATCAGGAGTGGGGCTCTGTAAGAATGGCTGGATGCTTAGTGATCTGAGATGGAATCCTTATACACCAGCAAAGTATGGACTTTGGTTGCTATATCTGAAGGGTTAAATCCCCATCAGGAGCAAGTATATCTTGAGAAGATTACTTGGTGTAGATGGAAAAGTTGAGACTTTCAAAGCTAGACTTGTTAAAGTTTTCGTCATTGACCAGGAATGGATGATGATGAAACCTTTTCTAAGTAGCTATGCTTAAGTCCATCCAGATCCTACTTGCCACGGCTACATACCATGACTACGATATCTGGTGGTTGGGTGTCATGATAGCTTTTCTAAATGATGTTTAGAAGAGAGTGTCTATAAGTACACAGCCAGAGGGCTTCGTAGACAGTGGGAGCAGCGGAAACGTGTGCAAGATGCTTTATAGGATAAAGCAGGCATCGCGGAGTTGGAACGTCTGTTTTGATGTGTTAGTCAAAGAAGTTGACATCATCAAAATGGTAGATGAACCTTGTACAAACAAGAAGGTAGTAGGGAGTATGGTGACGATCCGCGTAGAGTACGTGGATGACATACTCTTGATAGGGAAGGAGTTTCCTATGCTACGCTCGATCAATCTCCGCTTATCACTATAATTCTCCATATAGGATCAAAGTGATACCTCCTAAATCCTGGGTTTTGGATCTATGAGATAGATCTAAATGGATGTTAGGATTCTCACTAGTTGTAGTGAGATGGTATCAATCGATCCTGGGGAGAATCACTGGAAGGGTTCCAGGGTGATAAAGACGACTGAATGTCAGTCACAGGCATTGTCTTTACCCTCAGTGGAGGGACGGTACGTTGGAAGAGTTCCAAGCTAGATACCGTGACATACTAGACGATAAAGGCATGATACATCGCTACTTGAGATGCTACCAAAGAGGCTGTTTGGGTGTATATTGGTTCATGAGATGAACTATGTTCCTCCCATTGTGTGACAATGGAGTTGTGGCTTATGCCAAGGAACGCCGGTCCCATCAGTGATCCAGACATATTCTAAGGCAGTATCACCTGATCATGGAGATGGTTGACTCCAGGGTGATCGAGTTTAGGAGAGTAGACTTAGAGGAAAACACCGCGGATCCACTCACAAAGGCCTGTTCCCAGAGAGAGACTTTTATGGGATGGTTGAGTATGAGATACTACAACCACTGCTACAGATGGCCCTAGTGCAAGTGGGAGATTGTTAGTTATATGTATGCCCTAGAGGCTATTACTGTACATTGGATGTATATTGTAGTGGATGCTGGGACATATATAGGGAGGACTTTCTCGCTCGACATGATAGTATGCTATCTGGTTACTCTTTACCTTAACTTGTACACTGATTGTCTCTCTGTTACATGTTGTTAAAGCCCTTAGGATCTGTACTTGACTGCCTGGACTATGATGCGGATCATACTAGTGGGGACATGGTAGTCCGTAAGTACATCCTTCAAAGTCCCTAGTCATGGGTGTATCGAGACGGGGCATCGATATACCAGAGTAGACTAGCGTATACCTTCTCGACCCATACAGATGGGCGATGGATGATCCCATATCCATTGGTGTTTGACATCAGAGATGATATACGGGTGCTCAGTAAAGACTGGGTACACTGGACGGACTCGCCGAGAACTCCCAGATGGTATTATACCTCACGTCAGATGGCAGTTCTCTGGTGACACTGGTACAGAGTAGTCTGTTGACCCGAGATCGTCATAGAGTCTTGTGTGGTTCCCACTGTGCTTTGATTTCCATCTTACCACGTCCATGAGGGCATGCAAAATGGTGGTTTTTGGGTACAGTCCCGAGTCACATGGAGGCAATGAGCGATAGGAGGGGATTCGTCTCTCCCGGTATAGGGAGTTGATGTTGCGCTGTGTTCGATTGGTTATAACAGGAAATCCCTGGCCAGGGTTGCTGAGATTTACTGGTAAGTGTTACCAGTAGTTTCTCGAACAGTTATAGACCTCATATCGACACGACTTATCGAGCTATTGGGGTCTGACGTTTACCACCCCTAGGCGAGATATGCGACATATCAGACGATCAGACCGGACTGTACGGTAGTGTTACTGGTCGGATTCACTGGAGTGTGAGCGGGCTTGCTCGTCGATCTTCAGATCGCTTAATACCAGGGTGGCCGTTACGTTTAGCAGACCGCTTGCGGCTTGTGGGTGTTTGATATGATCATCATCCGCTGCCGGCGTATTGACGAGTCTTTAGAGTCCTACACAGAGGTTTCCTGGCTCAAGCGAAACGAAATAGGAGCGCATATGAGATATGTGCGGGAACGAGAATAATGCGTGTATGTGATACCGTATTCCATTCTCGCGATGAATGTATCGATTAGGTTATATGCGATATACCTTAGTTATAGAATCAAAGGTTGATTCGATAAGCCGATACATAGGATACTGGTCGGTTATATGCGATATGACCGGATCGTTAAATCAAGTGTTGATTTAATGATTTAATGTATAATTATATATTTGATATATTACTTTGCATTAACTAGTATCAGTTCACTTTAAATGGATATTCTCACTCGGGTGTGCGCATTGCATATGCGATATGATTTTGTGCACATGTTTGTATCATGTTTGATGATGCATGCTTTATTTGAAAACTTGTGAAGGAAACACACTCTACTACTTGGCAAGAGGTAGAGGATGAAGAAATAGGAAGTGGGTAAACTTTAGAATTGGATTTCTCACTCTAATTCTCACTTTGCCATTAAAGCTTGTGAAGCTTTTTCTTGAAGTGAAGAAGAAAGAAGAAGATGAAGAATATGATATGTTATATTAAATAGAAAAATAAAACAATACTTATCATAATCTTTACCTTAGTTAATTGTAGAGAATTGACTAAGGTTGGGTTGATGGTTAGGGTTAAGGATGAGAACAAAAAAGTAATCAAGTCAAAGCTTTATGAAACTTCAACTAAAAACAAAAGTAGCCACCATTCACTTATCTTCCAATTTATTCAAAATGAATAAATAAATAAGATAAATGAATAAGTAAAACCCTAATCAACAACTTAACCTTGGTTTAATTCTTTATACTTAACCAAAAAGCATGCATCATCAAACATGATACAAACATGTGCACAAAATCATATCGCATATGCAATGCGCACACCCGAGTGAGAATATCCATTTAAAGTGAACCGATACTAGTTAATGCAAAGTAATATATCAAATATATAATTATACATTAAATCATTAAATCAACACTTGATTTAACGATCCGGTCATATCGCATATAACCGACCAGTATCCTATGTATCGGCTTATCGAATCAACCTTTGATTCGATAACTAGGGTATATCGCATATAACCTAATCGATACATTCATCGCGAGAATGGAATACGGTATCACATACACGCATTATTCTCGGTCCCGCACATATCTCATATGCGCTCCTATTTCGTTTCGCTTGAGCCAGGAAACCTCTGTGTAGGACTCTAAAGACTCGTCAATACGCCGGCAGCGGATGATGATCATATCAAACACCCACAAGCCGCAAGCGGTCTGCTAAACCTAATGGCCACCTGGGTATTGAGCGATCTGAAGATCGACGAGCAAGCTCACTCACACTCCAGTGAATCCGACCAGTAACACTACCGTACAGTCCGGTCTGATCGTCTGATATGTCGCATATCTCGCCTAGGGGTGGTAAACGTCAGACCCCAATAGCTCGATAAGTCGTGTCGATATGAGGTCTATAACTGTTCGAGAAACTACTGGTAACACTTACCAGTAAATCTCAGCAACCCTGGCCAGGGATTTCCTGTTATAGCCAATCGAACACAGCGCAACATCAACTCCCTATACCGGGAGAGACGAATCCCCTCCTATCGCTTATTGCCTCCATGTGACTCGGGACTGTACCCAAAAACCACCGTTTTGCACGCCCTCATGGACGTGGTAAGATGGAAATCAAAGCACAGTGGGAACCACACAAGACTCTATGACGATCTCGGGTCAACAGACTACTCTGTACCAGTGTCACCAGAGAACTGCCATCTGACGTGAGGTATAATACCATCTAGGAGTTCTCGGCGAGTCCATCCAGTGTACCCAGTCTCTACTGAGCACCCGTATATCATCTCTGATGTCAAACACCAATGGATATGGGATCATCCATCGCCCATCTGTATGGGTCGAGAAGGTATACGCTAGTCTACTCTGGTATATCGATGCCCCGTCTCGATACACCCACGACTAGAGACTTTGAAGGATGTACTTACGGACTACCATGTCCCCACTAGTATGATCCGCATCATAGTCCAGGCAGTCAAGTACAGATCCTAAGGGCTTTACCAACATGTAACAGAGAGACAATCAGTGTACAAGTTAAGGTAAAGAGTAACCAGATAGCATACTATCATGTCGAGCGAGAAAGTCCTCCCTATATATGTCCCAGCATCCACTACAATATACATCCAATGTACAGTAATGGCCTCTAGGGCATACATATAACTAACAAATAGGGTAGTCCAGCTTGTCATAGGCAATGGACATCTGGACGGACCTTTGCCAGTCATAAAAATCAAATTCAGTCAACTTGTTATCTAGATGTAACCTAGTCATGGTCACAGGGTCGCTGCAGTTGAGAGAGAGAAGAAAACACTTTAGCATGATGCTCTTGCAAGTTTAGATTGGTTTTTAGTTTATCTAAACAGGATGGCTCCCACTGTTTCTCGAATCCTTCCTCAAAGCATAAAAGAAGAATTAGTCAGGACTGATCTCACCGTAAAATACTTGCTTAACCGTTCAGCCATGCTAGTGTCGGTACTTTGAGGGAGGTTTTACGACGCTTTCACGAAGTTCCTTAATTAAATAACCTCTTTTCTCTGGAGGCGTAGCCTTGCTGACACCGTTCTAGACACCTACTTGGTTTATAGCATTGATCGTTAAGTGACGAATCTCCTGATGAGTAGCATATACTCACAGTAGGATCGGGATCCAGATATCATCATGTGATAATGCTGAAGGAATCCTACCAAAATTATCAAATTTCAAATGGTATGCAACACTAGCAAGTTTCAGTTTCTTTAGAAACATTCGATGTGGATTTTTGCCCCATGCTCTTATGACCTTGATGAAGGCCAACAAATCATAAGTCACATGTCAAGTTCTTCCCATCATTATCCTTATTAATTTGAACCCACCCGTACATACCCTTGATGACGACCAACAAAGTAATACGACTGTCCCAAACCAACGCATCTATCTATACTACATATGAATACCCCAGCAGCTACCAAACACTATGCCTTGACGAAGGCCAACAAACATAGCTTGAATACTGCTGACCATCCATATGAAATGACGGAGGGCTACGACTGGTTTTGGCAAAACCGTGAACGTAGTAAACTTGATATAATCGAAGGAACCTGATAGCTTTTTAAAAGGAGTGGTCAAAGCTCCGCAATTAAAAATTCTGCTCTTTAAAAATAACTGAGTGGTTTCTTTTAAATTTGTTCCAACGATTCAGCTTTGGTTTGTTTTCTTTGCAATAAAATAATGCGTCCCGTCATTTATCTTATCATTGCAGAAAACAACTAAAATACAACGTCCGCTTATGCCATACGCATTAGCCACTGGGGCCCGTCATTCACCCGTTAGGTTACTTAACTAACGACAGAGCGGGGGCTGGGCTACTGTTCATATCATAATTCTGCATTATTATATTCCCCATTTTTAATCATTTTACAAATAAATAGGTGCTTTTGATCCATGTCTGCTACATAGTTGCAGGTTACAGGTTCTCAGAACAAAACAGTGAAAATGATGAAAAGACGCTTCAAAAGTGAGACTTCGACCAACAAATAGAGAATCTTTATCATGCCTACAGTTTGAAGAACAAACGAAGATCAATGAACAACTTCACAAAGTACAAAGGCAGCGCAAAGATTCAGGACTTCAACACGATGCGAACGGTAAAAGTCCACCACATTCTACACTGTGGAAATCTGGAAGAAACTAGAAGACATTCTGAAGAATCAAGTGAAGAAAAGTCAAGGAAAATGCAATAGGAAGCAGCCCAGAAGAACACAGCCTAAGACCCCACCATATGGCCGCGCATCCGCGGCCAAACAGGGCATATGGCCGCGGTTCCGCGGCCATGGTGAGCACGTATCGGTGCAAAAGTTGTCGGTGGGTGGCGGTGCGCTGACTAAGCTTTTTAAGGTAGTTTTGTAAATGCAGATAGGGATCAGATGTAACCCTAGGGTTTCTATAATCTATAAATAGGAATCCTACAGCTCTTTTTGGAGCATGCCTCTTCCTATGCCTCTTTTTTAATTCCTAAATTCAGAATTTTTATTCGCTGTAATGTTTGAAGAGTGCATCAAATAAAAAGTAAGTTTTCTTTTCTATGCCTTAGTTTAGTTTCTTTTCTGCCCTAGTTAATTTTATTTATCTGCCCTAGTTAATTAGATATAAATTTTATTTATCTGCCATAGATTAGATAATTAGGTTATTAAAAACAATCATAAAAATGAAATCTTTTATCAATTCCCTAATGAGTGAGTAGTTCCTCACTTGTTAGGGTTAGGAACGGGAAAGGTTTGAGAGATGAAAATCTCTCACCCCTTTCTTGCCCGTCATACATTTTAATAAGACTCTATGCATACATACACACACCGCTCACTACGGCACCCTATCTCACGAGGTAGCGGTGATACCGTAGTTAAAAGACCGGTTGTGTATGTTTTCCATGGAGGTTAGGGTAAGAGTTAAGAAAGGACGGACAAGGACCTAGAGGAAGAAACCTAGTTTCTTCCCGATGGTACTAATCCCCTTTGTTAACCATTACCTTAACAACTAAATAGTTCTTAATTAGGGCATAGAAAGCGGTGAGAAATATTGAATTTCCAAACTTAACCTAAACTTAACCCTAGTAAGGTTTTAATCCTAATCTAAATCACTCTTAGTTTTTATTGATAATCTAATCCACCACAATTGGAATTAACTCGTTAGAACGAAAAGAAAATACAAAAAATCCCTATGGACCGACCCGTACTCACCGGCTAGCTACCAAGAGACGCCGTTCTTGATTGCGGTTAATATTCTTTGATTCATCTTTTGAAAGCTCACGCACGCAAAATCTCTCTAACAATCAGCTATTGCGGATGCAAAACATAAGCAACATCTACTAGATATCATATATAGATATTGTACATTCGTCGATGCAATAATAGGCATTCCGGTTCATAGATGAACATATTGGATATACTAGGAATCCGCGTTTCGTTTGAGCCTGCAACAAAAGATGGATTACACGGTCGTGATGAATAGCCAAACCCTACCCTAGACCCCTACGGGTGCGACAAACTACCCGCCTAGTACCAGAAGTGAAACAGTCTGCTTCAACAACGTAAGTAGGCCATTAAACACTTCAAACTACCCGGTAGTTTGTGCACCCCATCTTGGGTCTATCCTAGGAGCATAAAACAGTAAATGAAATAATACAACGGTGGCTACAACCTCAACCCGGATATGCCCCGCAAAAGAATATTGCAACATATTACAATTTACAACGATCCAATAGAGTTCATATACACAAACCAATATCCATCACAGAAATGTGTAACCCCCAACTAACCGACATACTAGCAATTAGCGGAGGTTTACAAACACATTAAACAACATAGATAAAACCTGATTAGCAAATAACTTAGAATTTCGATCAACAACCTTTTTCCGTGTCTACCCCAAATGCAAGCCAGCACTAAAAAGACCTGGGCAGAAACAAAATATACAAGAAAACAGAACACCCAAAAATAAGACAAACTATGTAAATACGAGTCAATTCGGAGTCGACCCGGCCTCGGATCCACGGTGAATTGCACCAACTCGCCGCGATTCCGTGGCCGTCTAACCGAGTTAGGGTCTCGTATTTCTCCAGTATTCTTATAATTCCCTGTTGTGAATTTTCATGTCTCTGAAATAATTTTTTCGACAGGTTTAAAATCGACAGAAACTTGAGGGGTCCGGGGTTAAGTTTTCGTGTTTTTCCGACGATCGAAATTCTAATAAGTTGCTAACAAGCTAGTAAAAATTTAGAAGGCTCTGATACCACTATAAGTCCATATCACGCACCCCACGTATTCGCGGGGAGGCGGAATATATGAAAAATAATTATCAAACCTTCGTAACACAGACTTGAGCACACAGATCGTGTCTAAACCATTATTAGCAAACTACGAGAGGTTTAACTACTCTGATTCAAAGTTATACCTCACGTTACTTATCATTTGGGTCTTCATCGCTGTCCTCCACACCTCGTTAGCTCTATAGAACATGGGTACCTCAACGGCCTCCTCGAGTCAAAGACGATCCACCTGAGAGTCTCTAGTCCGAGCTTCTATCTCGAATCTGAGATAACTACGGCTTCTAGTTTGCTAATCTAGAAGTCCTAGAGGGTGTAGAGTATTTAGATGGATTACCTAGTCACTTTAAACCCTAGAATTCTCAACTTATGAGAGCTTTTAGGGTTTGAGGAAGAAGATGAAGACTTGAGAAGAGAGAAGTGTTTTGTGATAATAAATTGAACCTTGACTCAATTTGAATTATCATGAAGCATCAAAAATATCTTGCACAAATATCATCCATACTTCATTTAATTCTTGAGATGAATCATCTCATGAGTCATGGTGCAATTAATGATAATGACACCTCATCTCCTCCACCTCATTTAGTTTAAATCTAAAAAGAAATAAACACAAATGAGTCACCTCCTTTTAGAAGCTTCCCGACAAATTACGAGACTGCCCCTCCCATCCGTATTTCCGAAAAACACGGATAAACTGAGACTGAATAAATCCATCTGTATAATACTAGGATCCGGCTTAAACCAAAGCCCACTAGTATTATCCGCTCGGTCACAGTACGTGCACAAGTGGACGTAAGTGATCGTGGCCCTGCCGAAAAACCATACGGCCTCTACACCTTTTGCCCGGTGCTGGGAAACTCTCTGTGTGGGATGATAAAGACTCAACACTACGCTGGCAGTGGGTTTAACCACAGACCGCAAGCGGGACTAGATGTACGTAACGGTTCCCAGGTAGATGTCGATAAGAAGGACGATGAGGAAACCCATCCGAACTCCTACTGAGCCTGTATGTGACAATCTCCGTACAGTCCGGTTTGTCCGTCTAGGACTAACGCATATCGGGCCTAGGGGCGGTAAACGTCAGACCCCTAATAGCGGTATAAGTCGTGTCGGAGTGTAGCCTATTACAACTTGAGAAACTACTGTAACACATACTAGTAAATCTCGCTTGCCCTGGCCAGGGATCTTGCGTAATGGCTCTCCATACACAGCGCGATATCAACCCCCAATACCAGGAGAGACGAATCCTGTCTAACCGCCACTGCCTCCAAGTGCTTCGGGACTGCACCCAACTACTACCTGTTTGCATGACTCCTTTGAGCCGTGGTAGGGTAGTAATTTAAGTACAGTGGGAACACACTCGAGGTGAAGTAGCAATGTCAAGTCGATGGATTAAGATGTAT
The DNA here is from genome assembly GCA_030015575.1 of Agapanthus africanus. NCBI lineage: Eukaryota > Viridiplantae > Streptophyta > Magnoliopsida > Asparagales > Amaryllidaceae > Agapanthus > Agapanthus africanus. Next base: position 865,712,341 of record JASDDO010000024.1, on the reverse strand, counting down.
TCATGTCACCTGGGAACTGCAATCTGACGATAGGTATAGTACCAACCTGCAGTTCCCGGCGAGTCCTGTCCGGTGTACTCGTAACCTAAGAAGCACCTGCACACTATTTCCAGTACGACGTACTGATGGCTGTGGGACAGACCATCTCCCCATGCTGGGATGAGAAGCGTATATACCAGTCTACTCCGGGGTATTGATGCCCTGTCTCGATAATCCTATGACCAAGGACCTGTATAGGATGTTGCTTATAGACTACCCAGCCCCCCTAGTGTGACTGCCATTACAACGCTGGTAATCAAGCAAAAATCCTAAGAGCTATACTAATATGTATAAGCGATATGTTAAAAGAAACATATGCACATATTAAAGTAGAAACAAACCAAGTAGCATACTACCATTTTTATCAAGACTGTCAATACAACTGTAAATATCCCAAGCTTCCATTAAGTAATATACAATCTAGTATGATACAATAATGGCCTTTAGGGCATAAACACTAACAATCTCCCACTTGCACTAGGGCCATGTGCTGGCATATCGCAGACTTATCATCTCGAATAGCCTCCCAAACTGTGCCTGAGGAATGGCCTTTGTGAATGGATCAACAGTGTTATTCTCCATATCTACTCTCTTCACCTCGATCTTCCGGCGATCTACGATCTCCCTGATCAGGTGATACCGCCTTAAGATGTGTCTGGACTTCTGATGGGACCTGGATTCCTTTCCTAGAGCTATAGCGCCGTTGTTGTCGCAATACAGAGGTATTGGATCAACACTGGTAGGAATCACCTGAAGTTCTGTGAGGAATTTCATCATCCAGACAGCTTCTTTTGCGGCATCGCAAGCAGCTATGTACTCCGCTTCCATCTTCGAGTTAGCAATGGTGTCCTGCTTGGAACTCTTCCAATAGACCGCCCCTCCATTGAGGGTAAAAACATAACCCGACATGGACTTGGAGTCATCCTTATCACTCTGGAAGCTGGAGTCAGCAAAGGCCTCGACCTGGAGGTCCTTTCTGCCATACACCAAGAACATCTCATTAGTCATCCTTAGGTACTTGAGAATGTTCTTTACTGCTATCCAGTGCTTCTCCCCTGGGTTTGCCTGATATCGGCTTACAACAACCCCTTTTCCCTTAAATACGGGATTTGGTTTAAGGGTACATCTCTTCACACCTCTGATACATGTCGTAATTCCTCAACGTCTACAGAGAGATGGCGGATCTCAACGACCAACAACTTCTTTCGTTGATGCACTTCTAAATTGACGTGCATTCCTCAAATCGGATCGTGCCCCAAATTTGGCACATTCCATATCAACATTGTTCACTTCGTCATGTAACAAATACGCGTGCGCGCAAGATGAATGTCGGACCGAGAAGTCCTTAAACTAATTATTCGCCTCAAACATGGCGATAATGGAACGAAATGTCCCTAAACTAACATTCGTCCTCAAAATAGGAATGTTGGACCGAAATGTCTCTAAATTAATATTCGCCTTAAATATGGCAATAATGGACCTTAATGTCCTTAAACTAAAATAATTGGGCCCAAATGGTTATATGTTTAAGTCGACCTTAATCTCAAATCAGATTAACGGTCCTTAAATAAACCAAACCCAAATCTAAAAATATACGGATTTGGACAAATCCGCATCCTACGGGCGACGACATAAACTAGGCTTCGTATACAATCCACGGGCAACCAAAACAAACAAAAACATACATGACACGAAGTGAACTTCCGTAGCATGAGAAAGTGGTTATCGCGATGCGGTAACGTAATTAACTGCAGAGGTTTGCGCCGGCAGGAAAGAGCGCCCCTACAATCAAAAACCCCTCACAAACGAGGGGGAATCTGATAAAATCTGCTACAACGGCCGCATCCGTCCAAACCTCCGATATATGTGCCATAAAACAACTTGGCATATTCGGAGAGGTGGACGGATAAATCTAAATAGCATCTGCCCCCAGATTCAGGCAAGACGATCCATCCCGGTTCGTCTCCGCTTCTGGTTGTAAAAAGATTCTGGCATGCCCGGTGGGACCTTTTCCTCTTTCCACCCCACACTTTGTGTGTCGTGTTCACGAACAAAATCACGGTTCGCTATGATTGCCCTTGGATTCGAGATACTAAGATTTTGTCTCTTGTTCCTGTGTAGAAGAAGAGAATATCGATGACTTCCAGCTGCATAACTTGCAACAGCAACCCTCGCTCCACCCCCAATTGGAGGAGTGATTTATGGGCTCAACGCGGCCTCCATCTTTTCAATGTCGGTGGGGCAAGTAACTCAAGCTACTACCAGATTGTTCTTCGGGACTATGATCCCACCAACGAGTTTCAGCGCCCCAGCGCCGTAAGACGAAGCTCCCAGGAAGTCGGTCTTCGATCGAGTTGCAACCACAACGACCCCTCTCAATGGGCCGTCCAAATCCGATGCCTCAGTCTTCAACAGGCTAAGCCGAAGCTCAGACGTCTCGGTCTTCAACAGGCTGAGACAGAACCAAAACGGGCTCGTAAAGAGGCTCGTCATATCTGAAGGGGCTACCCCAAAATGGATAGCCCTCCTAACTCCTCCTGAAGGTGAAGTCGTCAAAAGTGCTTCCCATACAAGATGATCGGTCTTCGGAACATTGGCCATTCCACCGCAAACCCTACCAAGGACGCCAGTCTTCAATAGGCCGACACCAGCAACAGTCCCTCACCAAAGATAGGGACATGAAGAAGATGCTTCCAAAACTGAGGCGGTCCCCTCTTCAAGACATGCTCGACGTCGCCACTGGCGCTGGATGGGAAAAGCTGGGGGTAACTCCCTCTCTGGATTTACTCCGTCAGCTCCAACGGTGGAAGTTGATGCTGCTGTTCCAACCGGAAACAACTTTAATCTGCTTAGGATGGTATGAAAGAACTCTCCAACGGCGGTGCTAAAAAAATTGCCCCTGCCTGTAGAAATCACAGTGTAGGCAAAGATAGAGCAGCCCCATCAACTGCTCTCTTCGCAAATTCACAGGGTCTGGCGAAAAGTCCTGGACTCTATGATCAACAAAGATTACTCTCGTCATCCGAAGAAATCGAAGGCTCGGCAAGAGGAAGACTATCCCTCCACCATACAGCGAGGGACTTCTTCTACACGGGTGCCTGTTATAACGGCTCCTTCAACTTCTACCTCCCACAAAAGGACATGGCCGAAGAAAATCCCACCACCTGTGGCAAACTCCAAAAGAGATGGACCTAAACACCCCAAGTCTAGGGGCATGATTGTGCATACGGTCTACATGACTTCTGGGAAAGAGGAAAGCCGTGCTTTCGTGGCTCATCGACCGCAAACTCGGTCGCTAACAAAATATCAGGAGCAACAACAAAAGCCCCAGGAAATGCTGACCAAAATGGCAGCACTCACCGGACAGAAAGAAAGTTCGGAACCAGCATCTGAACAACGCCAAGAGCAGGAGACCGATATAGAGTCCCTGCGAAGGGTGATTAAAAGAAAAGATAAGGAAGCCGCTAAGCAGGCTTCCAACATAAAGCAAATGGCTCTTTTATTCTAGGACATGGTTGGAATGATGATCCAGCCAGAACCCCCAGCCGAAAATCCACCTATAATCATCGAGGATGACAAAGGGAAACATCAAACCCTCTTCCGGCCTTATCAGTGGCCAAGGAGGAAACGATCTCCAAGGCTGCTCTTGATGATTACATCACTCAACAAAAACGAGCTTATCAAGCAAATGAAGCGGTCGGCCAAACTGTCAGAACTAGGCGACCATATTTAGGCTGGTATGAACAAATCAAGTACCCGCCGGGATATACGATCTACAAGTTCCATGTGTATAAGGGGACAGGCAACCCACACCTGCACGTCACACAGTTCAGAGCTCTGTGCGGCAACACTGGAAGCGACGACAAACTGTTGCTTCGCCAGTTCGTTGGCAGCCTGTCAGAGATAGCCTTTGAATGGTATTCGAAGCTCCCAAATGACTCCGTGAGGACATTCACTGAGATGGAGCTATTGTTCACACAGCGGTTCGCCACGTAAGAGAGCGCACCCCGATCACAACATTAATCAATGCCAGGGTAAAGCTAGGAGAAACCTGGGTCCAATACGTGATCCGGTGGCGAAACCTGTGGTCCAAGTGAGAACAACGTATCGAAGAATCCCCCGCAGTGGGTATGTTCATCGGGACCCTAGATCCGCAAACGACTGTATCCCAGTTCATGACGTCCTTCAAGCCGACGACCTTCCAGGCTCTGATCAATAAGCTGGCCCAAATGGACCAGATAGGCCATGTGCCTTCCTCCTCAAACATGGACCCTCAAAATGCCAAGGGTAAAGAGAAAGCAGCCTTTGTCGCCAACACTCAATAACAACCGAGCGACCCAAAACCGGCTGGTCGCCAAAATAATGCACGTCCACGCCTATCCCTCGAAGAAAAACTAAAGCGCGCTTACTCGTTTTCCCGCGATAAGAAAAGAAGACTATTTAAGTTGGCAATGCGTAACAAACTTATCACATTACCAGACCCACGACGTCAACCGCAATCCGGCGACGTCAATGTTGTGGTCAAAATTTACACCCCGGTTGACCAAGTCAAAATCAAAGTCAACCCCAAGCCAAATGGGCCCAAGCCAAGGTCAAGTGGGCCAATGCCCGGGTCGAGCCCGAACATGAAGCGGCCGGCCTCTCCCATGCCAAAATGAAAATTTTGTAATAAATAATTTTGGTGTATTTGTTTTATTTTTATTTTATGAATAAATGTAAGAAAAATGGGCATAAAGCCAAATTTTTGTAAAGCCCATGGCTTATGTGCAAAAAGAAATAGCACATGAGGCATAGGATAGGCAAAATGCCATTTTGTAAAGCCCAAGGGGCTATATGTAAAGTGTATAGCCTATAAAGGCAAAGATAATGAAAATATCTCAACAATTTTTTCTTTTTCCCAAAAAGAATCAAGATCTGTGATCTTCTCCTTCCTCAAGATTCTAAAACCTTCTTCTTCTTCTTTTGAATTAAATCAAGAGTTTTACTCTTCCTTTTCCAAAACTAGATAGTTTTTCACCACAAAACCCATAAAGGGGAGCTCAGATCTTCCATTAGATCTTAAAAAGAAGAGATTTTTTTAAAATCTCATACTTCTTGTTCTTCAAGATCCTGCCAACAGAGGAGGAAGAAGGAGACCCACCTCCAAGAACCCCACTGTCACGACCCGCAGGGTACGGAACGTGACTGGCACTTAAGTTCACGAAACGTCTAAAGGCGTCCGTAAAATAAGTAAGCCAAAGCCCAGAAAACAAAACCAATGAAGCAAAAGAGTGAAGAAAACCCAATCAATTGAAAGCGAGTTATCAAATAAGTCATGTAAAACACTTTTTAAAAACAATACAAATTTTTCCCGAAAATTTCGGCAGAGTCTCCTTTGTAAATACTGACCCCCAAAAATGGGTACAACAAAATATATACATGAATCCACAAAATAGGGCATCCCCAAGCGGGAGCTAGCTCTTCGCCATACGGCGGTCACAAATCCCACGCAATGTAAATGACAACAAGCATAATAAAGCATAAGGAAGCATGAAAAAGTAGCATGTCGGCTCAAGTGAGCTCGACCCCAAATACAGTATAAAATCCACAAACCTCACAGTCTCATCTCTAGGTCAATATACAATAATCTGGTAGAACAGTAGATGGAGTACACTAGATACAAGAATATACAAGAATATACAAGAATATACAAGGTGGTACAAAAAAATAACAGCATAACCCACCTATGAGCAAATCTCGAGCTCAGGCAAAAGAGGCAAAAGACAAGTGCGCCCGCCGCTACTGAACTGACGGAGCGGACCTGCAAAAGACTGTGGCACAACGGGGGTGAGTTGCCAACTCGTGAGTAATAAATAACATCTACAAAGGCTATCGTATGCATGCACACAAGCATCCTAGCATCTATAATACAGGTAAGACTGGATGCACTAGCAGGTGTGTATATATACATCAGTGTACTAATATGCATGCAACATGAAAATCTGAGGTCTCAATAGGTATATATAAGAAATATTTTATCTCTTTTTGTTTTTGAAACTCTTTTAGAATGCCAGCATAATGCCAATGAATCGACGAAAATCGGTGTCCAGCAACGACACCCAAAAAGCTGTCTCAAATCTCATAAATGTATCTCAGGCCTCAGCCGTCCGGCTGACCCATCTCAAATATCAATATCTCATCATCTAGCGGCCACGGTCGGTATCCTCTGGATATCCGCCGTCCCAAACAGTCACCGGTAGGTAATCCGTCCCCTGCCAGGCTCAACGTCATCACCACATTCCTCTTGCCCCGGGGTACCTTACCGGGCCCACCATGTACCCGTGCCGGTTCCTCTACTCCTCGACACGGATTTCCAAATCCACAGAAAACTCATGGTGGACGACACTTACATCACTAGAAAACCGCAATTTACATGTTTTAAAAAATATCATAAGTTTGGAAATTTTGCGGCTTTCCCCCGAAATCCAGCAATATCATAAAATCTCAAGAAATCCTCATAAATGCATATATCAATGCTAATGAATGCGTATGATATCAATAATCAAGTTGCGATGTGTGATTAATGTATTAAGCATGAACAATGAATATGATGAAGTACATGCACATGAATAGCAATCCTACGGTTTCATTTTAAGGAAATAGCACAATTTAAGTATCAATTAGTAAAAGGTTTAAGTTAAAGGTTATCTAGTGTGGTGGCATGGCAATTACCAGGGTGTGTGTGTAAACATGAATAGTGCTCGTGCTGCATATAAAAACCTGGTAATGGTGCATGTGTCCTACAATTGAGTTTGCGTATATGGGTATAACCTATTGATCTAATTGCAGCAATTATCATGCCAGTATTATTATTCTAATGTCACAAGTGATTATCCAATTTACTATTCTCCAGTTTACTAAATCTATCGGGCGACTTGCGCCATCCAAACGATCGTCCCCCGTAGATGTTAAATCTACTCACCGGGATTCCTGGCTAGCTGTGTCCGATCACCGCCTTTCCCTTTCGCGCCGCGTCTGACGTCTCCGCGACCGAACCTGGAATTTATATCAATACCAAACATAAGGTTACGTATCAAGAACGACGCAAAACCCCAACGAAACTACTAAAGTTTGCTAGCTAGGTACAACGTGCACAAAGTGCGCGGAACACACGCGAAAATCGCAAAAACTGCCAAAAACGCCGATTTGGGTCACCCGGCAAAACTAAAACCCGACTACCCAAAAACCTCACTCACGCATCCTAAAAGTCGTAGGACAAGCCAACACAATCATCGAGATGCCACAATTAATTCATCACATAACTTATATAAAAATCTAGTAAGCAGAAATTGCAATTTGATGCAAACATCGACAATATAGCGACAAAGTCAATACCACCCAACACCAACATTCCAAACTAACCAAAAAGTTAGCCAATACACAAATTCTAAACCATTAACTAGGCTTAAAAACCTAATTTACATAACAAAACCTTTTCTTGATTTTTGTACTTAGCAACCATAAATCAAACTATATATGAAAACCTTAATTTAACACTATATTTTAGCCTAATAAGCAAATTAACCACTTAGATTAAGGTTAGCAAAACACTAGATAGCAAATTAGGTTTAATCAACACAAATTAGGTTTAATCAACTCACTAATTATGTTTCAAATACCATTTCCATACAAAAACCTTTTCTTGAAAATCCTAAAAAGCAAATTTCACACTTCTAATTTAATCAAATTAGCATAATTGAAAACTATATCAACAAGGTAACCAAATAGATTAGTCATTAACAACTAGATTAACTATAAAATACTTAATTAACTATTATGGCTTCAAACCCTAGTCTCAATTTTCAAACAAAGTCTAAGAAATCTAGATTAACTACACTAAATTATCACTAAACCCTATAATATAAGCACTTAAACAAAGGATTTAACAAGATAGGAATTATACCTCTTGATCAATGGATCAAGCAAGAAAGTTTGCTCCAAAAATGCCTCCTTTCCACATGATTTCAACTATATTAGGCTTGAGAAGAGGTAGCACAAGGATTTTGTGTTGAAAAAGAGAAGGATTTGTGGATTTATATGGATTTTTGTAGCAATTTTGATGAAATTTTGGAGGAAATGAAAAGAGGAAGGTGAAAGGGGAGGGCTGCTGGAATTTTCGACCAGAAGAGGGATGGGGGAGGGTGTGGTCAAGTGGGGAAGGTCATGGGTCAAGTCCACAAAGTCAAAGTATCATACTTTATCCATTTTAATTAAAATAAAACCATAAACCATCAAAACAACTCAAGAAAGCAACCAAAGAAAATGAGGCCAGAAATTTCTGGTCTCACACAAGGTGGGGCTGTCCTAGGGCTGAGGAAAAAGAGAGAGGGATTTTACAAAAGAAATTTTATGCAAAAAGGCCCCCTACAACTCAAAAATTGCAAGTTTTAGCCCAAAATTCAATAAATTCGTTTCAATTCATAAAAATTGGTTAAAAATCAAAATAAATTACTAAAAATTCATGTTATCACTAGATTATAATTATCATAATTTTAGAGATTAAAATTAGCCCGGAAAAATTTGTATTTATCGCTTATTTAATGTATTTTCTTACCGGCTTAAAATAATATTAAAAAATGAAAAATAGGGAAAAATTTTTAAATGACCAAAATTTCATAATTAACTCATTAGTCACTAAAAACAAGTAATTACCTATCCATTTAAGGTATAATTAGCCCTAAACTGCAAAATATCGAGAAAGACGGTTTTCGGAAAAATACCGAATTTTCACCGAATTTCAGGAAAACACCAAAACGACTTTTCAAGACGCTACAATCTTCCCCCCTTAAAGAAATTCGGTCCCCGAATTTAAAAATATAGCTACGCGTACCTTCAAAGAGATGGGGATACTTCTTCCTCATCTCGCCCTCGGTCTCCCAGGTAACCTCCTCGCTGCTCGGGCTACGCCAAAGGACCTTGACGGTTGGTATAATCTTCGACCTCAACTTCTTCACCTGCCGATCCAGGATGGCCACCGGCTGCTCTGCAAAAGAAAGGTCGCGCTCTAGCTGGACTGTCGGGTGCTGAAACGCATGCGAAGGGTCGTGAAGGTACTTGCGGAGCATCGAAACATGAAAAACGGGGTGAACATCGGGAAAGCTGGGTGGAAGAGCCAAACGATATGCAACAGCGCCGACACGCTCGAGGATCTTGAAGGGACCTACGAATCTAGGGCTAAGCTTTCCCTTTCGCCCAAAACGCATCACGCCCTTCATCGGTGAGACCTTCAGAAAAACATGGTCGCCAACTGCGAACTCTAATCTGCGACGGCGCCTGTCTGCATACGATTTCTGCCTGCTCTGAGCCGCTCTCATCCGGTCTCGGATCAACTGTAACTTCGCTGTCGTCTCCTCAACAAGCTGCGGCCCCAAAATACTGCTCTCGCTGAGCTCTGTCCAACAAACGGGCGATCCGCATCTCCTCCCATACAATGCCTCGAAAGGTGCCATCTGAATAGTATCCTGGAAGCTGTTGTTGTAGGAGAACTCCACTAGAGGTAAATGACGATCCCAGCTACCCCCAAAGTCTAAAACGCACGCTCTGAGCATGTCCTCGAGAGTCTGAATGGTCCGCTCTGACTGTCCGTCTGTCTGCGGATGAAACGCTGTGCTGAAGCTCAAACGAGTGCCCAAAGCCTCCTGAAGTCTCTGCCAAAGTCGGCTGGTGAACTGAGTGCCTCGATCTGACACGATACAAGTCGGTACGCCATGTAGTCGCACGATCTCGTCAATATAGAGCTGAGCATACTGAGCGAAGCTGAAAGTCGTCTTCACTGGAAGGAAGTGAGCCGCTTTCGTCAATCTATCCACGATCACCCAGATGGAGTCGTACCCTCGACTGGTCCTGGGTAGACCCACAACGAAGTCCATCGAAATCTGCTCCCATTTCCACTCTGGAATGGGTAACGGCTGTAGCTCTCCTGCGGGCCTCTGGTGCTCGGCTTTGACTTGCTGACAAGTCAGGCATCTCGAAACGAACTCCGCAATGTCCCTCTTCATCCCGTCCCACCAGTAGGTCTCTCTCATATCATTGTACATCTTGGTGGAAACGGGGTGGACACTATACACTGATCGGTGTGCCTCCTCGAGAATGTCGCGCCGTAATCCATCAGCATCTGGTACGCACAGTCTAGATCCATATCGTAAAATCCCCTGATCGTCAACCATGAACTCGGAAAATCTGCCCTGTCCCATCTGTGCCATGATCTCTGAGCAACGGTCGTCACTGCGCTGTGCCTCATATATACGGTCAAGCAACTGTGGGCGTGCACGAACATGCGCGAGCTGTCCCCCTATCTGAGTGAACTCGAACTCAACTCGGCTGTCGCATAACATCTGCCAATCTGCTGACGACTGTCTCTGAACTGCGCGCAAAAAGGATAGACTACCCCCGGGCCTCCTACTCAACGCATCTGCCACCACATTCGCCTTGCCGGGGTGATATAAGATCTCGCAGTCGTAGTCTTTCACCAACTCCATCCAACGACGCTGTCTGAGGTTCAGGTCTCGCTGCTGAAATATGTACTTTAAGCTCTTGTGATCGGTGAATATCTGACACGACTCGCCGTAAAGGTAATGTCGCCAAATCTTCAGTGCAAAGACCACTGCAGCCATCTCCAAATCATGAGTGGGGTAGTTCTGTTCATGCTTCTTCAACTGCCGAGAAGCATAAGCGATCACCCGGCCATGCTGCATCAAAACGCATCCTAATCCCACTCGCGAAGCATCACAGTAGACAACAAATCCGCCTGATCCCGAAGGTAAAGATAATACCGGCGCCGTAGTCAAACAAGTCCGCAGCTGCTGAAAACTGCGCTCGCACTCCTCCGTCCAGACGAAAGGAACTCCCTTCCGGGTCAAACCGGTCAACGGTGCAGCTATACGGGAGAAGTCCTGAACAAAACGCCTGTAGTAGCCCGCCAAGCCTAGAAAACTACGGATCTCAGTAACCGATGTAGGTCGGGGCCACTGCTGAACAGCCTCAATCTTCTTCGGGTCCACACAAATGCCGTCTCTCGTAACCACGTGACCCAAGAATCCGACGCTGTCCAGCCAGAAAGCACACTTGGAGAACTTCGCGAACAGCTGGTGCTCCCTCAGAGTCTGTAACGTAATCTGCAAGTGCTGCTCGTGCTCCTCTCTGCTCCGGGAGTACACCAAGATATCGTCGATAAACACGATGATGAACAAGTCAAGATACGGCCTGAATGTACGGTTCATCAAATCCATGAATGCTGCTGGGGCGTTGGTGAGTCCGAACGACATCACCAAAAACTCGTAGTGGCCATAGCGTGTACGGAAAGCTGTCCTCGGTATATCCTCCTGTCGAACTCGCAGCTGATGGTATCCTGATCGCAAGTCGATCCTCGAAAAATACCCCGCACCCTGAAGTTGGTCGAACAAATCATCAATGCGCGGCAACGGATATCTGTTCCGAACGGTAACTTTGTTCAGCTGGCGGTAGTCGATACATAAGCGCAAACTTCCATCCTTCTTCTTGACAAACAGGACCGGAGCACCCCACGGAGAAACACTCGGTTGAATAAGCCCCTTATCCAACAAATCCTGCAACTGCTCCTTCAGCTCTCGAAGCTCTGCCGGGGCCATCCGATAAGGCGGTATAGAAATAGGCCCCGAACCAGGAATCAAATCAATGCAGAACTCAACATCGCGCTCAGGCGGTAGCCCAGGTAGCTCATCAGGGAAGACATCAGGGAACTCACAAACTATCGGGACCCGGTCCAACGGAACCTCTGCAGCTCGAGTATCACAAACAAATGCTAAGAATCCCTGACATCCCTTCCGCAAGAGCTGACCAGCGCGAAGAGACGAAATTAAGCTGGGAAGGGCGACACTACGGTCTCCCTGAATAACAAGGACTGGCTCTCCCGGAAAGCTAAAACTGACTGCCTTCTCACGGCAGTCCACCGAAGCATAACAAGTGGCTAGCCAATCCATGCCCAGAAGCACATCAAAGTCCAACATATCGAGGAGTATCAAATCAACTGATGAATCCCTCTCCCCGATACGAACGGAACACAAACGAAATACAAACCGAGCGACAAACGACTCGCCTACCGGAGTAACAACAACAAGCGGCTGATCTAACGACGACGACTCACGGCCCAACATCGGTGCAAAGTGTGTAGAGACGTACGAATGTGTGGAACCTGGGTCGAATAATACCCGTGCATCGAAAGAACAAACTGGCAAAGTACCTGTCACAACGGCATTGGATGCCTGCGCATCCTGCGGTGTCAAAGCAAAAACTCGGGGCTGTCCTCCACCGATAGCGGGCTGACCTCGACCTCGGCCTCTGCCTCCTCGTCCTCTCTGAACAGGACCGCCGCATCCACGGCCTCTCGGTGCACCTAACTGGCGTGGAGCATCGCCTGGGGTAGGAAGTAGGGCTCTCTGAGGAGGGGGTGGTGATGGTGGTAGTGTCACGTGCGGAACTGTCGCTGCTCCCTGTCGTCTCACCGGACAGTCTCTGACAAGATGATGCAGACTCCCGCACCCAAAACATCCTGGTGACGGCTGCTGCCCCTGGGGATAAGAACCATATAACTATCCCCGCCCAAATCCTCTGCCAGGCCTATCTCTCGGAAAGAATCTGGCGCGCTGTCTCTGAGACGGTACATCGGTGCGCATCCTCTTCGGCCCAGAAACGGCCGAAGTCCGTGATATGCGTGCCTCCATCCGCAATGCAGTATCCATAGCAGCTGAATAAGTGTCGTAGTGCTGGGCGCCAATGGCAAGATATAGCTGGGCATCAAGTCCCTGTACGAACCTCTTCACCATCTTCTCCTCGGTATCCACCAAATACTGAGCATATCGGGACAACTGTGTAAACTGGATGTCATACTCAGACACCGTCATCCCAGGTGTCTTGACTAAGGTCTCGAAGCTGCGAGCTCTGGCGTCACGAACGCTCTCTGGAAGGAAACGGGCTAGAAAGACCGCTGTAAACTCGACCCAAGTCATAGGCGGTAGATCTGCAGCTCGACCTCTCAAGACTGACTCCCACCATGTCTGCACGAGACCCTCTAGTCGGAAACTCGCAAGCTCTACCCATCGATCATCCGAACATCTCAGCGAACGGCAGATCCTGGCTAAACTGTCAAGGAACATCTGTGGGTCCTCCGCTGCCTCGGTGCCGGTGAATACTGGAGGTCTCAGCCTCATGAAGTCCTGTAGTGAAACCGGAATGGACACGATGGTAGTAGTAGGAGCAGGTATCATGGTCGTCTGTGATGTAGTAGGTACGTCATCCTGCCTCGGTGTACGACTGGCTGCAACTAGGGATCCTACCATCTGACGCAGCTCCTGCATGCCTCCCATCATCTGTCGCAACTCCTCCATACCCGTCTCGAGCCTATCCATACGGCCTGGGGAAGGTGGATCGGTCCGTCCCTGCGGTGTAGGCATACCACCCTGCTCAGTCCTAGTCTCGGACGAGCCAGCTCGAATCTCGTCTCTGGCGGCAGCCCTCTGTGCCCTCGTAGCCTTCGGCGGCATAGTGGCTGTTACAGGAAAACGGATAATAAGAACAGTGCAATAGGATCATAGGATACACGGAATTGAAGAAGAAATTTTTCAAGCAAGTATATCCTAAAGTCACTTAGGCGGAGTACCGTATCGTAAGTATGCCGCGGACATACGCACGCTACGTTACCCTGCTTAAGTCACTTACTCCATCTACCAAGGGTCATCCTACACTCACAAAGGTAAAACCTATCGCTCTGATACCAACTTTGTCACGACCCGCAGGGTACGGAACGTGACTGGCACTTAAGTTCACGAAACGTCTAAAGGCGTCCGTAAAATAAGTAAGCCAAAGCCCAGAAAACAAAACCAATGAAGCAAAAGAGTGAAGAAAACCCAATCAATTGAAAGCGAGTTATCAAATAAGTCATGTAAAACACTTTTTAAAAACAATACAAATTTTTCCCGAAAATTTCGGCAGAGTCTCCTTTGTAAATACTGACCCCCAAAAATGGGTACAACAAAATATATACATGAATCCACAAAATAGGGCATCCCCAAGCGGGAGCTAGCTCTTCGCCATACGGCGGTCACAAATCCCACGCAATGTAAATGACAACAAGCATAATAAAGCATAAGGAAGCATGAAAAAGTAGCATGTCGGCTCAAGTGAGCTCGACCCCAAATACAGTATAAAATCCACAAACCTCACAGTCTCATCTCTAGGTCAATATACAATAATCTGGTAGAACAGTAGATGGAGTACACTAGATACAAGAATATACAAGAATATACAAGGTGGTACAAAAAAATAACAGCATAACCCACCTATGAGCAAATCTCGAGCTCAGGCAAAAGAGGCAAAAGACAAGTGCGCCCGCCGCTACTGAACTGACGGAGCGGACCTGCAAAAGACTGTGGCACAACGGGGGTGAGTTGCCAACTCGTGAGTAATAAATAACATCTACAAAGGCTATCGTATGCATGCACACAAGCATCCTAGCATCTATAATACAGGTAAGACTGGATGCACTAGCAGGTGTGTATATATACATCAGTGTACTAATATGCATGCAACATGAAAATCTGAGGTCTCAATAGGTATATATAAGAAATATTTTATCTCTTTTTGTTTTTGAAACTCTTTTAGAATGCCAGCATAATGCCAATGAATCGACGAAAATCGGTGTCCAGCAACGACACCCAAAAAGCTGTCTCAAATCTCATAAATGTATCTCAGGCCTCAGCCGTCCGGCTGACCCATCTCAAATATCAATATCTCATCATCTAGCGGCCACGGTCGGTATCCTCTGGATATCCGCCGTCCCAAACAGTCACCGGTAGGTAATCCGTCCCCTGCCAGGCTCAACGTCATCACCACATTCCTTTTGCCCCGGGGTACCTTACCGGGCCCACCATGTACCCGTGCCGGTTCCTCCACTCCTCGACACGGATTTCCAAATCCACAGAAAACTCATGGTGGACGACACTTACATCACTAGAAAACCGCAATTTACATGTTTTAAAAAATATCATAAGTTTGGAAATTTTGCGGCTTTCCCCCGAAATCCAGCAATATCATAAAATCTCAAGAAATCCTCATAAATGCATATATCAATGCTAATGAATGCGTATGATATCAATAATCAAGTTGCGATGTGTGATTAATGTATTAAGCATGAACAATGAATATGATGAAGTACATGCACATGAATAGCAATCCTACGGTTTCATTTTAAGGAAATAGCACAATTTAAGTATCAATTAGTAAAAGGTTTAAGTTAAAGGTTATCTAGTGTGGTGGCATGGCAATTACCAGGGTGTGTGTGTAAACATGAATAGTGCTCGTGCTGCATATAAAAACCTGGTAATGGTGCATGTGTCCTACAATTGAGTTTGCGTATATGGGTATAACCTATTGATCTAATTGCAGCAATTATCATGCCAGTATTATTATTCTAATGTCACAAGTGATTATCC
Source organism: Agapanthus africanus (assembly GCA_030015575.1). Lineage (NCBI taxonomy): Eukaryota > Viridiplantae > Streptophyta > Magnoliopsida > Asparagales > Amaryllidaceae > Agapanthus > Agapanthus africanus. The sequence continues at coordinate 865,696,799 of JASDDO010000024.1, read as the reverse complement.
AATTTACTATTCTCCAGTTTACTAAATCTATCGGGCGACTTGCGCCATCCAAACGATCGTCCCCCGTAGATGTTAAATCTACTCACCGGGATTCCTGGCTAGCTGTGTCCGATCACCGCCTTTCCCTTTCGCGCCGCGTCTGACGTCTCCGCGACCGAACCTGGAATTTATATCAATACCAAACATAAGGTTACGTATCAAGAACGACGCAAAACCCCAACGAAACTACTAAAGTTTGCTAGCTAGGTACAACGTGCACAAAGTGCGCGGAACACACGCGAAAATCGCAAAAACTGCCAAAAACGCCGATTTGGGTCACCCGGCAAAACTAAAACCCGACTACCCAAAAACCTCACTCACGCATCCTAAAAGTCGTAGGACAAGCCAACACAATCATCGAGATGCCACAATTAATTCATCACATAACTTATATAAAAATCTAGTAAGCAGAAATTGCAATTTGATGCAAACATCGACAATATAGCGACAAAGTCAATACCACCCAACACCAACATTCCAAACTAACCAAAAAGTTAGCCAATACACAAATTCTAAACCGTTAACTAGGCTTAAAAACCTAATTTACATAACAAAACCTTTTCTTGATTTTTGTACTTAGCAACCATAAATCAAACTATATATGAAAACCTTAATTTAACACTATATTTTAGCCTAATAAGCAAATTAACCACTTAGATTAAGGTTAGCAAAACACTAGATAGCAAATTAGGTTTAATCAACACAAATTAGGTTTAATCAACTCACTAATTATGTTTCAAATACCATTTCCATACAAAAACCTTTTCTTGAAAATCCTAAAAAGCAAATTTCACACTTCTAATTTAATCAAATTAGCATAATTGAAAACTATATCAACAAGGTAACCAAATAGATTAGTCATTAACAACTAGATTAACTATAAAATACTTAATTAACTATTATGGCTTCAAACCCTAGTCTCAATTTTCAAACAAAGTCTAAGAAATCTAGATTAACTACACTAAATTATCACTAAACCCTATAATATAAGCACTTAAACAAAGGATTTAACAAGATAGGAATTATACCTCTTGATCAATGGATCAAGCAAGAAAGTTTGCTCCAAAAATGCCTCCTTTCCACATGATTTCAACTATATTAGGCTTGAGAAGAGGTAGCACAAGGATTTTGTGTTGAAAAAGAGAAGGATTTGTGGATTTATATGGATTTTTGTAGCAATTTTGATGAAATTTTGGAGGAAATGAAAAGAGGAAGGTGAAAGGGGAGGGCTGCTGGAATTTTCGACCAGAAGAGGGATGGGGGAGGGTGTGGTCAAGTGGGGAAGGTCATGGGTCAAGTCCACAAAGTCAAAGTATCATACTTTATCCATTTTAATTAAAATAAAACCATAAACCATCAAAACAACTCAAGAAAGCAACCAAAGAAAATGAGGCCAGAAATTTCTGGTCTCACACAAGGTGGGGCTGTCCTAGGGCTGAGGAAAAAGAGAGAGGGATTTTACAAAAGAAATTTTATGCAAAAAGGCCCCCTACAACTCAAAAATTGCAAGTTTTAGCCCAAAATTCAATAAATTCGTTTCAATTCATAAAAATTGGTTAAAAATCAAAATAAATTACTAAAAATTCATGTTATCACTAGATTATAATTATCATAATTTTAGAGATTAAAATTAGCCCGGAAAAATTTGTATTTATCGCTTATTTAATGTATTTTCTTACCGGCTTAAAATAATATTAAAAAATGAAAAATAGGGAAAAATTTTTAAATGACCAAAATTTCATAATTAACTCATTAGTCACTAAAAACAAGTAATTACCTATCCATTTAAGGTATAATTAGCCCTAAACTGCAAAATATCGAGAAAGACGGTTTTCGGAAAAATACCGAATTTTCACCGAATTTCAGGAAAACACCAAAACGACTTTTCAAGACGCTACACCCACTTTGGGGAAGATCCAGAGCTTAAGGGAGAAGCCCCTTTCATCAGCTCCAAAATATCTTAGGAGTCCAACTCCTGGCACACAGTGTCCGTGTGGCAGACACGTGGTGCGCTGGCGCTCTGGCGCACAGCGCCCTCGTGCCAGGCACGTGGCGCGCCTGCGCACAGCGCCCGCGTGTCAGGCACGTAGAGCGCTAGCGCGCTGGCGCACAGCGCCCATGTTCCAGGCACGTAGGGAGCTAGCGCTCTGGTGCACAGCGCCCGCGTGCCCGGCACGTGGGGCGCTGGCGCCTTCTCCCATGCATCCTTTGGATGCCCTTTCCCTTTATATATGTGTGTGTGTGTGTGTGTGTGTGTGTGTACACACACATACTCCACACTAAATATACATCCCCCGTAGGAAAAAATTTCTAACGGGGCGTTGAGCTGCGCCCCGCAAGGAGGCTGCTAGCCCCTTGACCCCCAGCCCGCTATCCGGGTAGCGGGACCCCCGTAAAATCTTTGCGGGGCCCCCGATATATCCAAAACCCTTTTCAAAACACAACATACGTACACTGCACATTGAGTTCGCATGACCTTTTTTGACCCGTTAATCGGAGGTTCTCTCGCTCCAAAAGAGGGGTAATTAACGACAGCTTAGTCCGCGGCTGCCAGATATTCGGATCCCCATAATCAATAAACCCCCGCCTACCCTAGGCAGGGGGAATCTGTAATGCGCCTGACAAGCGCGTGCGTATTCCCATCTCAATGGGATGACAAAAAACACCCTACAGATTCTGGCATACCCAGTGGGACTTTTTTCTCCTCCCATATCTCGGGTCAAGTGTTCATGCGAACTCAATTAACATATATGCCGATGTTTGTACTGAAATAATATTTTTTCCGTGCAGCAATCAACTTTCAACGACAATGTCTCCTATGATGGATCCAACTTCTGATGCGACCCCGATCCCGTACGTGGTCAAGATCAATGCTCGTGTGGTTCTCCCCGCAAGCCTCAGTCGACAGTGGGAGGAACTGCCCCGCCAGTTTGGTTCCGTCATCAACTACCCTGCCGGAAGCGCTCATCTGGCAGAAATCCCGGCAAAACAGGTTGCTAAGCCGGTCTCAAGGGGCAAGAGGCCGAATGTTGTGATCGCTAAGGCACCACAACCGAAACTTAAGACGGTGTCTGAATGGCTCTCTGGTGCTCCAGCTGGGGGCAAGACTTCCGGTACAAAGGGCAACATTAAACGTTGCGGATGGGCTCAGGCGATAACTCCAACAAATGCACGATCGAGCGTCTCCTCTGACCTCTCTATCAATCGGTCTACGACGTCTTCCCAAAGAGCTGAAGTCTGCTGAGGGCTTAGAACAGAAAAGTTAAGGCAGAAGCGGCTCAGGTATCGAGCCAACAAGAGGGCAAGGCTCCTGCAAGGTAGAATCATGCGAGATTCCAAGAGCAGAGTCATCCTGTGACGACGACTGAATCGGCCGTAAAAATCAGCAATTCCTTCGAACCTCTGAAGTGGGTTTAGAAAAATGCCATGTCCGCCAGAATCAAGAAGACAGCGGTCCGAACGTCGCTACAAAGAGACGTGTTCCGGCCCCAACAGAAAAAGTATGACACTGTCTTTTTAAGAGTTTATCAGGCGCTCTGTGCCGCGTGAAAACAGCGGGGCAAAACCAAAAAGGAAGCGTCAGCACCATTCAAGAATCCGGCTAGGCTAGTCGCCTTCAATCGACTGCCCGCTACCGAAACAGGGGGGTTAAGACAGCGATCTGTGAAATCAACCGCCGATAATAAAAAGACGGCTGGATATATTATCTATACGGTCTATATAGCGGGCGGGCGCTCCAGTGACAACCTTCGCACCAAAAGTAAGGATGGGGCCACCACATCCCAAGCCCAATCTGGCTTGAATGTGGTTGCCACTTCCCAAGAACAGTCGCCTCCGCTTGATGATGAAAACCCTCTCGATGAGGACGATAGGTAGAAAGACCCCTCGGTCCATGCAGAGTCAAGATCGGACAGCAAGGAAGAGCCAACTTTCCTCCCTAGGACCGCGGAGCAAGAGCTGCTTAAAGAGCTTCGAAAACAGCTTAGGAGCAAAGATAAAGAGATGGCCAAGCTCTATTCGAAAATTGATGACTTAACGAATGTTGTGATGCAGCTTACGGCTCAAATTGCTCGAGTGCCTCCCAATTAAGCACAAGTCGATACTCATGAGCCAGATGATGACAATCCGAAGCGGCCGATGCCTGTCTCTTTGGGTCCAAGATTCGTCGAGCCGCACTAAAGCCGACCACATTCCGCTTCTAGGGATTCCTTGGCCCCAGATAACACTATCCCGCTAACACAAGATCGGATAGTGGATTTGGTCACCAGCAAGGTTAAAACATTGGTGGCCGAAGATGAAGCTCAGAAAGAAATTGGCAGTAGTGGATGAACATATCCCGCACAGTACGATCTGATCGAGTCCCCGAGCGGCTACGTCATTCCCAAGTTCGGAAGATTTGACGGGACGTGAAATGCAAATCAGCACGTCGCTCACTTTAAAGCATCGTGCGGAAATACAGGGGGCAATGATGCGCTCCTTCTTCATCAGTTTGTCAACAGCCTGACCGATGTCACTTTCGACTGGTACGCGAGTATACCAGACGGGTCCGTTATTACCTTTGCCCAAATGGAGTCTCTGTTTCGGTAAAGGTTCATGAGTGTTAGCGATAAAATCTCCATTGCCGACCTTGTGAGGACCAAGCCGGGAAAGAATGAAAGCAACACCGACTTTATTGCCCAATGGAGTAATCTCACGGTCAAGTGCGATCCGCCGCTGGAGCAGGACCAGTCCGTCAGCCTTCTTGTTGGGAAGCTCAACAATTGGATGGTCCCATTCTTATGTACAGCAGGCCTCAAGACGTTTCAAGAGCTAACCAAGAAAGTCCATATGCTGGAACGCTTGAAGCAAGAGTCTACCCCGGACACTCAGAGAGACAAGACTTGGAAAAGCAAGCGGGACGACAACCATAGAAACGGGAGTTCCAACAGTACCAATGTCTTCAATGCGCCCGATAATGAAGACGCCCGATAATGAAGACAAGCGAAAGGCAGGCGATTCAAAAACCAACCGGCCTCGAAAGCCATTGCTGGGAGGAGAAGGGCTTTCCCTAGGGGAGAAAAAGAACAAGGTTTACTCTTTCAGAAGGGACAAGGTCCGCAAGATATTCAAAGATACCTTGAACAATGGTCTACAATTGCCGGAGTCGAAGAGACCCCACGAAGCAAAAATGACCGACAATCCCCTGTATTTTCCGTACCACAGAGTAGTGAGCCATGCGATTGAGGATTGCTATATCTTCAAAGACTGGGTCGAGAAGCAGTACAAGGCTGGAGAGATCGAGCTGTCCAAAAGTGTGTTGGTGAACAATGAAGTTGCAACCACCAACTTTATACAGACAGAAGCTGAAGCCTTCTGAGAGCAGACAGCTGAACCCATTGCCCCGAGAAATGAAACCGACTCACCGCAATCTCCATGGAGTACGCACATATCTAATAAGACGAAGAAGATGCTAAAGCTACTTCGGAAAGAGCCCAGAACGGAATGGGAAGGGCAGAAGAAGCCTACCGTACCAGCTGCCAATGCGGCTCCATCAGGCTCAAAATCCAAAAAGCTCAAGAAGAAGAAAAGTGCAGCTCGGCGTGAAAAAGAGTCTGCAGGGAGATCTACCATTCAAAAATATATCGATTCCCTTGAAGACTATGAACAGAAGGAAAGAACTCTGATTCAATTGAAGGAGTTCCTCCCTATAGAAGCGGCTGAAATTCTGGAGGAGTTAGAGGAAGACTCCAATGAAGAGATCCCTATAGTGACCTGCTACGCCATCAATCTTGGCAGCGACTCTGATGAGGAGCTCTGTTTTCCCGAAGAGGACGAGGAGCTCGCCACAAAGGCCAACCAGATCCAGCTCAGAAGCGGCAGGGCTCTAACGCCGAATCAAGGAAATGCCCCAAAAGGAAAGGAAAAACAGGTGGCTAATGAGGAAGATGGCAGAGAACCGGCTAATGAAAACTCAAGTCCTTCTTCGGTGGACTATAATGTCTTGGCCTATCTCCGAAAGCTCCCGTCTCTCCTGAGCATCTACGATGTCTTGGTCCTATCTAAGGAGCTTAGAGATGTTCTCATTCACGCTCTACAAAACCCCGAGCAGTATCAGGCTCGCTTTGCGGAAATTAATATGAAAGAAGCCCAGTACGCTTTGCATGCCGTCGCGGTCACGTTTAAGGACGAAGACTTGCTATTGGGAACGGCTGAGCATAATCGGCCGCTTTACGTGACCGGGTGTTGGAGATAGTGCCCTCAGAGTCAATTATTAGGTCACAGGTACGTGATTGTAATGATTGAGGGAGGACCTATCCCGGTAGGACAGTCTTACTCGAGATGATAGTATGCTATCTGGTTTACCTTTATCATCGTGTACTGCTTTAGGTGACATGACACGTCGCTATTACACGTTGATAGAGCCCCTAGGATTCTTGCTTGACCACCAGCAGTATGAGGGCGATCATATAAGTGGGAGCTGGGGGTCAACAAGCATATCCTTAAAAGGTCCCTAGTCGTGGGAGTTTCGAGACCGGGCATCGATACTCCATTAGTAGACTAGTGTATACAGTCGAGACCCCGACGAGGGGCGGTGGCCGGTCTCACAAGCCACTGGTGTCAGTTGGATCACCTAAGATGTATACAGGTGCTCATTGGGTTATGAGTACACCGGACAGGACTCGCCGGGAACAACATGCTAGTTGGTCATATACCAGACGTCAGATGGCAGTTCCCTGGTGACATGTGTGCAGGTTAGTTCATCGACCTGGGGATCGTCATTTGTCTCGTGTGAGTTCCCACTGTACTTTGATTACTACCCTACCACGGCTCAAAGGAGTCGTGCAAACAGGTTTTAGTTGGGTACAGTCCCGAGCCACATGGAGGCAGTGAGCGTATCTTCAGGGGTTCGTCTCTCCCGGTATTGGGGGTGAGGTCGTGCTGTGTCTAGGAGAGCCATTACACAAAGTCCTTGGCCAAGGCAAGGAGATTTACTGGTAGGTATTCCAGTAGTATCTCAGGGTGTTCTGGGCTACACTCCGACACGACTTGTACCGCTTTTGGGGGTCTGACTTTTACCAACCCCCTAGGCCCGCCATGCGATACTCATAGACGAACGGACCGGACTGCACGGATATTGTCACTGACAGGCTCAGTAGGGTGTCAGGATGAGTTCGCTCATCGACGTCCCTTTTAGTCAATAGCTGGTGGCCCGTTACGTATTGACTTATACCTCTAACGGGCTAGTGGTTAAATCCACAGCCATTGTATTGACGAGTCTTTAGAGTCCCCCACACTTTCAGTTACTCAGCTTTTGGGCGAAACGCTGTAGAGGCCGTATGGAGATATGGCAGGGTTCGATCAGATACGTGCGGTATTGCACGGATCGTGATCGGACGGTTTTTACTAGCCGGCTTTGGCTTAAGCCGGATCCTAGTATTTGATAGTGTAGTTTTGTCTCTTTGCATTTGTATCCGGACGGAATACAGATGCGGGTGTGTATGCACAGTATTGGGGTTTTCCTGTAATTTATTATGGGACCAGTTTTCTGGGGTTGCCAGTTTGCTTTCCGTTCCGGCCGGTTTTCTCTTTTTCCTTCCCGGTCGGACTTTTCGTTGGAGGGTGTTAATTGCAAGTTTGCAATTAACATTTTGTTGAGGAGGTTTCTTGCAAAAGGATTAATTTTATTTGATTGCATTTTTTTGGCTCCATGTTGCTTTTATTTGACTTGATTGAGTATGGCTATTGCATATGGGCCGGCACTGTTTGGGATTTGAGATTGGCCGGCCACTGTTGCTGTTTACAAGCATGGGGTGAGGCATTAATTAATGTTGAGGCTACTTTGTGCTTTTGAGTGTGCAGTGAAGGAATTTTTATTGCCTTGGGTTTTAATTCCTACACACATCTTTTTTAGAGAGAGAGCTTCATTCATTCCTTCTAGAGTGCATGCTTCCCATATCTTTTTCCAGTGAGCTCAAAAGTTTCTTGGCCGAGCTCCTTTTGTTTTTGGGTGCTCCATTCTTCATTAAGCATCCATGGAAATTCTTGTCCATAAATTCCTCCACAAATGGCAACCTTATAAACCCCAAAGAGACAACTATACTATACATCCTACAGCAAATCTTGGACGCGTCGATTCGCCAGCTTCGCGCCCGAGTTGCCTCGGTATTGAGGTGGGAGCCCGTAAAAGATGTAGGCGACGTGGTGCCCTTCCGGCGAGGAGATGGAGACCGGACATTCCGCGAGAAATCGGGACGACGACGAGAAGACCGGAGGATTCGGATCACTCGGTATATCTCTAACCCGTCTTGTAGTTAGCTTAGACTTGTTAATGGTTACGATCCGGAGTTTAGTGCGCGGTGGTGCCGGTTTGCAAAGTCCGCAAAAATTAAAGTTTTTCACCGCTTCCGCATTTGGCCGTCGGGTTGACGGCCGGGGCGCCGCCGTGCACTTACAGTGGTATCAGAGCCTCGCCATTAACTTAGTCTAGCTTTGTGTAATGTGTTTGCATTTCCGATCGATCAAAAAGTTCCAAAACTGCATTTTAGTTCGCATCAGTTTCTGTTGAAAATTTTTGGTCTCGAAAATTTTTTCAGGTTATAAAATATTGATGTACTGGAAAATCTAAGAGTTCTGTAAAAATTTTACGAAGTAACTCCACAGTTGGAGCGCGGAACCGCCGCGAAAAGCCCATTTGTGCGGCCCTTCCGCCGCGCACTATTCACATCACTTCACCAATTTTTTACAGAGGCCTTCTGGGCTTAAAATATGGGTTTTGGAATATTAAAGTTGGGCCAATTGTTTCTGTGAGTGCTACAGTTTTCTTTGGGGCCCACTTGTTAATTGTTTGATCAATCGGAAATTTTTTAAACACATTTTTCACAGTATTTACATTATATCTGCGACCGTGAATGTCACTCGATCGGTAAATCCGGTCTAACTGCTATAGCCCGGTTAGACGGATTTGCGAACGTGACTTTCACGTTGATGTTCTATGTATTTGCTGTGATGTTGCGGATCGGTCGTGGGGGATAGCCTGGATGCAATGCTAGTACAGTTTTGTTGTATTATGTACATTTGATATTGCGGGGCGAGCGTCCGACATGTGGACTGCCGTCACTGCCTGATTGTATTATTCTTTTAGGGCACGACCTGGTTGCGGTCGATGTACCCGTTGTATGTATATTTTACTTTCTGTACTAGGATTGCCCCGCGGTGGGGTGCACGGATAGCCGGGTTCTAGAAGACAACAAGCCCACATCTCATGGCATTGGGACGGAGGGGGCTTCACTCCAGGATTGGCTGGCTATCCGCCGCACTCGTAGGGGGTACAGGTTGACCCAGGAGGGGTGCCCAAGTTGCCGGATTCCGTGAAGTGCTGGGTGGTCCATTCACGGTGCTGAAGGGGGCTGCCTCGCTTCAGGTTTTGGCGGGTAACTTGCCGCGCCCGTAGGGGTCTAGGATTTCATTGTACAGGCTATCCATACGACCAGGGGAACGTCGGGTTTCAGTAGTGGCTCTGTGAAACCCGGGGATCCCAGATATCTGTATTGTTCTGTGATGCTGTACATTATCTGTGATGTTGCATTTTATTCACGCCTTGAGCGAAATACTATATATTGGTATATATATTAGTAGATGTTGTATATGTTTTTCATCCGCGCTAGTCCAGTCCCCGCTCTGCCGTTAGTTAGCTAACCTAACGGGTGATGAAGGGACCCAGTGGCGAATGCGGATGGCATATACGTACGTCAGTATATTTTCGTTCTTTGTGGTGTGATCAATTGATGGGACTGCGTTGATTCGGATCAATGCAAGTTAAAACAAACCTATTCTGATGTTGTTGGAACACTTTTCAAAAAGCTTTTATTGCAAGGACGTTCACTTTTGTTTTGCATCGTGGTATTCATTTAGAATATCCTGCTCCTCAGTCGACGAGGCAAGGGCCGAGATCCCTTCACCGGGAGTGACCCCTTGGACAGAAGTTTGCGTCAGGGCATTAACTTCACTATAGCCGATTACTTTTGCTTTGCACAGTGATATTCGGTTATGAATATCCAGCACCCCATTCGACGGGGAAAGAGCCGAGATCTCTTCACCGGGAGTGACCTCTTTAGTAAAGGTTTTCGTCACTATATTTTCTAAAAAGCTATCCGTTCCTTCAACGATATCAAGTTCATTACGTTAAAGGTTTTCGCCAGAAACCATTCGTAGCCCTCCGTCGTTTCATATGGGTGGTCAATAGTATTCAAGCTGTGTATGTTGGCCAAAGTCAAGGCACAGTGATTGGTAGCTATTGGGGTATTCATATGCAGCATAGATAGATGCGTTGGTTTGGGACAGTCGTGCTGCCATTTTGGCCAAAGTCAAGGGTATGTACGGGTGGACTCAAATTAACCTGGAGAATGACGGGTTGAACTTGACATGTGACTTATGATATGTTGGCCAAAGTCAAGGTCATAAGAGCATGGGGCAGAAATCACATCGGGAGTTTCAAAAGTACTGAAACTTGCCAGATATGCGCATACCTTCTGGAGTGTGATACCGTGAGCGGATTCCGTCACGTTATCATGCGATGATAGTTGGATCCCGATTCCCACTGATGAGTTAGTTTACTCCTCGGGTGACCCCGACTAATTCTTCTTTTAGGTTTGGAGAAGAATTTGAGGTACAGTGGGAGGTTTCCAGATTAGATAAATTGGTGACCATTCTGATCTAGGTTAGAGTGCACGCTGAGTGTTTCTTTTCTCTCTCTCTCTTTGGCAGCGACCATTGACCCGACCCTAAGACTATGACTCAGTGACCAAATTAACCGAACCTTCTTAACACTGGCTTTTGGATTGTCAGAGTTGCAAACCTCATTGCCACTCCTACTTTTACCCTTTTCTCCAGGACACCCCGTTTTACTACGAACGTCCACTTCCATTGGACAAAACCATCGTATGGTTAGATACGAACTCGAAAGAATTTATTCGAGGATGGTTTCCGGTTCTGGAGAAAACGGATAGGATTATTCAGTTGTCTTTTCCTTTTACCCTCTCTCAGGTTACGAGTACTCCTTGGTTTAGGGGTAGTACACCTATTACGCAAATTGGATTGTCTTCTTCCAAACCTTAGGCTGGTGCCGACCGGTAGGGAATGAAGAAAACCAATTAGCATAACGATGGTGTGCAGAAGGTATTAAGTTCAGACAAAGCAAGGGATTAGTAAGAGGGCAAAGTAAATTGCAACAGACATTCACGACCAAACCAAATATTTCGTTACCACTCCCACATCACCTTTGTATTTCTCCAGGACACTCCGTATCACTACGAAGATCCACAGTTTATTTGGATACTCCATCGTATGGTTATATACGAACTCGAATGGAACTGGTTCCAGTTCGGGGATGGATTCTGGTTCAGGAGAAATAGGAATAAGGTTTATTCGGTTGTCTTTTATCTTCACCCTCTCTCATTGCGAGTGTTCCTAGGATTGGGACAGTACACCCATTATGCTTATTGGATAGTCTTCTTCCAAACCATAGGCTGGTGCCGAACGGTAGGGAAGGAAGAAAACCATTTGGCCTAAAAGGGTGTGCAGAAGGTAAAGACTAAAGACATATGAAGGGATTTGGAGAGGTGGCAAAGAACTATACGGTTACAGTCGTGAATCTGGAAGAGGCATTACTAGGAATACCAGGATACTCCATCGGAACATTTCAATGTTTCAGTTTCACTGTGTAATGTTAAAGGAAAACTGATTTCCCGATTAGATACTTACTCCAGGGTATGTATTTACCAGGTACGATTCTCACATCTGTATGGTTTTACAGATGATGAGTGGGAGTAAGTTATTGGGAATTGGGTGATTATCCTCATTATATCGGGATTCGTTGTAATCGGTGATATTTGAGGAATTCACCTGGGCCGTTTGCCGGTCGGCAAATATTTGGTTTTGAATATCCGCTGTTATGCACCAATTTCAAATTGATATATCTGTACGTCTATTTTCATAGAGTGAGATATACCTTTCTGAAATTATGTCTACGACATTTACCTATATCAGTGGATGGTTAAGTAAGGAGCATTAAACAGCGGTGTAATTCTTCTTAACCATAAGTACAGTTTTCAACCTACGACACACAGTGAATGAGTTATCAGACTCAAGGGACTTATACAGAGTATTGTATGTTGTCCAGGGTCCATCAGGACAGAGGGGTTGGTCCTCGTACTATATTCGGTTTACTTATGACTTCTCTAGTTTTTAGACAGGTGTTTCGTGGAAACACAGGGTCTAAGTTTTGAGGAGTTATAGGTAATTTGAATAGAGTAGAGAACCAGGTATAGCAAGTATCGGGATTCTTCAAAGAGATCGAAGATGTAGATACTTGTGTATGGTATTCAGTTGATAGTAATGATAAAGAGAAATTGCTTCTCTTTCAGGTTACTCATAATTGGAAGCATTCCTAAGTTGAGTAACGCTGATCGGCCTCTCTCCATTTAGTTGACATGCACTGGAGACAGCTGCATGATTTGAATCTGGTTCAATTAAATCAGTGCCTCTGTTTTCTATATTGGATATAGAACAGTTCATATCTTAACATTGTTAAGGTACGGGGAGTTGTTCGGTTTATGCTTAAAACCAGACACTGGACAACTCAAGGCACGTTTCTGTAATGGCTGTTTGTGGGTTGACCCAAGCTATGACGCGGGTTGACTTTCTACCATCTGGATGAACAATAGCGATATTGTTCTAGACTAGCCACAGTTTTATTAAAAATGGATTTTTTTTTAGAAAACAGTAGTGGGAGTATGGTAGAACTGGAAGTGATTCCAGAACCACAAACGATTACTGAAGATTTGATAAGGAACCTAAAGATTCAATCTGGATTGACATTCCATTGGCCACTCCGCAGATAAGGTGGGTAACTTCAGGCACCAGAGAGGTACTACGGTAGCCTCAAGGACGGTGACAGGGAAGTTCTTGTTTACCCACAATTGCCATTGCTGTTGTTCCAGGTTACGAGACCCGGCGGGAGGATGAGTATAGCGTCGTTCTAAACTAGTTTTAGAAGTGTACGTCTATAGGACTCTGCCAGAGGGTTGTCGTAGTCAGTGGGAGCAGCGGAAGCATTGGTGGACAGGCAGCTTATGTCTATTTATAGACTAAAGCAGATATAGCGGATATAGATCATCTATTTCTGACGTGACAGTCATGGGTTTGACTTCATCAGAATAGGGGAAGGATCTGTTGAGAAGGTAGTAGGGTGTGATGTCCTGGTATCTGGATGACATACACAGAATAGGAAAAGAAACTCCTATACTACAATCGGTTATACTTTGGTCGTCACACAGTTGTTTCTCCACAAAGGAAATGGATTTTATATCAGACGTACTGGTTACTAGATCTATGGTTTTAGATCTAGATTTGGGTGGTTTCCCAATCAGGGTACTTGACAGCATTCTAAGAGTATTTAGGATGGACGACTCCTGGCACGGTAGTGTACCTGCAGGTAATGGAGTCACCCTCTCCAAAGGTGTCTTACAGACTAAAGGGGAGAGGGACGGGCATGATTGGCAGATCACTTGCTCAGGCAATTGAGTCAATCGTGAGATGTCAAGTACCACACCAGATGTTGTTCTTGCACTAGATGCAATAAGTTGACATTAATCCAATCCTGGAGAAACAGTCCGAAGCAGTTTTAGAACATAAGTGGATGTTCTAGGGATATGATAACGACAGCCTCATTCAGGAAACAGTTATCATTCCAGGCTTCCAAGGTGACATGGACGACAAGGAGGTTGTCAGAGTTATAGTTTTCCTTCTGATGAGGGGCAGTATTTTGGACAGGTGGTCCAAGGCAATACTGAGGGAGGCATGGCGCGCAGGATACTGATTAAGTTCAGTTGACGATACAGTCTAAGAAGTTTGGATTTGGAGTTCATTTATGAGCTATGTCCCATCAGACATCCAGACACATTCTAAGACAGGTATTGCTCATTTCGGGAGGTGGGTTTCTCCGCGAACTTGAGATATAGAGAGACATAGAAAGAAACTACTAAGCGGATCCACTCACTGAGGCTATTCCTCGAACGCAATAGTTCCGCAAACGAGCTTTGTGAGACTGACTAGTAGAGGAGTTGGATGTTCGGTATCACACGGGTTGTGAGTATGCGACATCGCAATAATTAGCCTTGAGTGCAAGTGGGAGATTGTTGGAGATAGTGCCCTCAGAGTCAATTATTAGGTCACAGGTACGTGATTGTAATGATTGAGGGAGGACCTATCCCGGTAGGACAGTCTTACTCGAGATGATAGTATGCTATCTGGTTTACCTTTATCATCGTGTACTGCTTTAGGTGACATGACACGTCGCTATTACACGTTGATAGAGCCCCTAGGATTCTTGCTTGACCACCAGCAGTATGAGGGCGATCATATAAGTGGGAGCTGGGGGTCTACAAGCATATCCTTAAAAGGTCCCTAGTCGTGGGAGTTTCGAGTCCGGGCATCGATACTCCATTAGTAGACTAGTGTATACAGTCGAGACCCCGACGAGGGGCGGTGGCCGGTCTCACAAGCCACTGGTGTCAGTTGGATCACCTAAGATGTATACAGGTGCTCATTGGGTTATGAGTACACCGGACAGGACTCGCCGGGAACATGCTAGTTGGTCATATACCAGACGTCAGATGGCAGTTCCCTGGTGACATGTGTGCAGGTTAGTTCATCGACCTGGGGATCGTCATTTGTCTCGTGTGAGTTCCCACTGTACTTTGATTACTACCCTACCACGGCTCAAAGGAGTCGTGCAAACAGGTTTTAGTTGGGTACAGTCCCGAGCCACATGGAGGCAGTGAGCGTATCTTCAGGGGTTCGTCTCTCCCGGTATTGGGGGTGAGGTCGTGCTGTGTCTAGGAGAGCCATTACACAAAGTCCTTGGCCAAGGCAAGGAGATTTACTGGTAGGTATTCCAGTAGTATCTCAGGGTGTTCTGGGCTACACTCCGACACGACTTGTACCGCTTTTGGGGGTCTGACTTTTACCAACCCCCTAGGCCCGCCATGCGATACTCATAGACGAACGGACCGGACTGCACGGATATTGTCACTGACAGGCTCAGTAGGGTGTCAGGATGAGTTCGCTCATCGACGTCCCTTTTAGTCAATAGCTGGTGGCCCGTTACGTATTGGCTTATACCTCTAACGGGCTAGTGGTTAAATCCACAGCCATTGTATTGACGAGTCTTTAGAGTCCCCCACACTTTCAGTTACTCAGCTTTCGGGCGAAACGCTGTAGAGGCCGTATGGAGATATGGCAGGGTTCGATCAGATACGTGCGGTATTGCACGGATCGTGATCGGACGGTTTTTACTAGCCGGCTTTGGCTTAAGCCGGATCCTAGTATTTGATAGTGTAGTTTTGTCTCTTTGCATTTGTATCCGGACGGAATACAGATGCAGGTGTGTATGCACAGTATTTGGGTTTTCCTGTAATTTATTATGGGACCAGTTTTCTGGGGTTGCCAGTTTGCTTTCCGTTCCGGCCGGTTTTCTCTTTTTCCTTCCCGGTCGGACTTTTCGTTGGAGGGTGTTAATTGCAAGTTTGCAATTAACATTTTGTTGAGGAGGTTTCTTGCAAAAGGATTAATTTTATTTGATTGCATTTTTTTGGCTCCATGTTGCTTTTATTTGACTTGATTGAGTATGGCTATTGCATATGGGCCGGCACTGTTTGGGATTTGAGATTGGCTGGCCACTGTTGCTGTTTACAAGCATGGGGTGAGGCATTAATTAATGTTGAGGCTACTTTGTGCTTTTGAGTGTGCAGTGAAGAAATTTTTATTGCCTTGGGTTTTAATTCCTACACACATCTTTTTTAGAGAGAGAGCTTCATTCATTCCTTCTAGAGTGCATGCTTCCCATATCTTTTTCCAGTGAGCTCAAAAGTTTCTTGGCCGAGCTCCTTTTGTTTTTGGGTGCTCCATTCTTCATTAAGCATCCATGGAAATTCTTGTCCATAAATTCCTCCACAAATGGCAACCTTATAAACCCCAAAGAGACAACTATACTATACATCCTACAGCAAATCTTGGACGCGTCGATTCGCCAGCTTCGCGCCCGAGTTGCCTCGGTATTGAGGTGGGAGCCCGTAAAAGATGTAGGCGACGTGGTGCCCTTCCGGCGAGGAGATGGAGACCGGACATTCCGCGAGAAATCGGGACGACGACGAGAAGACCGGAGGATTCGGATCACTCGGTATATCTCTAACCCGTCTTGTAGTTAGCTTAGACTTGTTAATAGTTACGATCCGGAGTTTAGTGCGCGGTGGTGCCGGTTTGCAAAGTCCGCAAAAATTAAAGTTTTTCACCGCTTCCGCATTTGGCCGTCGGGTTGACGGCCGGGGCGCCGCCGTGCACTTACACCGGGTACAGCGACGGAGATTGGATTAATCGCATATTGATTGATCCGGGGTCCTCAGTGAACATCATGAACTTGCGGACTCTGAAGAGTTTGTCAATGGACGTCCAACACCTGTCAAGGGAAAGGATTGTTATTCAAGGCTTCAATCAAAACTGCCAGCAAGTTTTGGGGTCTATAGTTTTGCCAATCAAATTTGGGGATCTGCAAACTGAAGCTAAGTTATACGTGATCGACGCTGACATGTCTTATAAAATTCTCTTGGGACGGCCGTGGCTCCATGATTACGGCATCGTTCCGTCAACTCTCCATCAATGCATGAAGTATACTAAAAATGGCGAAGAAAGACGTATTGACAGAGATATCCAGCCGTTTGGTGTGTATGAAGTCCGATATGAAGATTCTCGGTACTTTGTGAACCTCCAAAGTGCTGAGCCACAGCTGACCAAAGACAGAACAGCCCCGAAACTCAAAAGCAAGTCTGAGCCGGCTGTCACTTTCAAAAGCAGAAACCCCCATGTGCATCCGCGTTTCGGCAGTGACACTGATGAGTCCGATGCTGGAAGTCCGTCCTTCTGTAAAAATCGCCCTCATTTCGGTAGCGATACAGATGAATCTGATACTGAAGGCCTATCCAACAGCGAAATCCGCCCTCGTTTAGGCAGTGACACTGAAGAATCAGAAGAAGAGGACCCGTTTTGCAACAGCTGTGCAAATTGGGCTATCGTGCAAACAGCGAAGGTACAAGAGACCTTCGAAGTTACAGAAGGGTCCCTAGCCATCACAAGGGTGCCTCAGCAGATGTGCAAAGAGCTCAATACATTGTCAGTCTCCACCGTGGACCAGCTGAAAACTTTATACGTTCCCAGAAGGAAAAGTGGACAGAAGGGCATCCTGTTTTATGGGTCAAATCCCGTTGTGCACCCGGACGATTTGTCTGTCGCGTGCCTTCCCTATGAGAGAGGCATAAGAGCCGTCCTCAATCCCAGATACTATGTACCCGAGAGGCGGGAATATTTCAAAAGGTGTGGATGACGGTTATATCAGACGGAGTCTGAAGCAAAGTTCTATGAAAGGCTATGGCATCCACCCCAGGTCCGAGCACTCATCGATGGACGAATTCCAGATAGACGGGGCATAGGCTTCATTCAACCTGATTCTAAAACATGCTACATGATCCATGTTGGTGAAACCAGTGAAAGATCAAATGATGATGATGAGCTAGCTGAGCCAGAAGAAGCTCCTCAAGAGCTCGAAGATGGCGGACAAGTAGCCTTTGACGAACTAATCGAGATTGACTTAGGAATGCCCGATAATCCAAGGCCAACCTACATCAGCTCACTCTTGTTAGAGGAAATGAAAGAGCAGATAATCTCCCTGCTGCACGAGTTCGTCAACTGCTTTGCATGGACGTACAAAGAAATGCCTGGCCTTTCCCCTGAAGTGGCTGTGCATAAACTGGCTATATCTCCGAATGCTAAGCCAGTAAAACAAGCTCCTCGAAGAATGAGAAGGAATTTGGAAGAAAAGGCCATCGAGGAAACCAAAAAACTCATCGATGCCGGCTTCATCAGGGAGGAGAAATATGTGGACTGGATCGCATGCATAGTTCCAGTGAAAAAGAAAAATGGGCAGATCCGAGTTTGTGTCGATTTCAGGGACCTCAACAAGGCATGTCCTAAAGACGACTTTCTGCTACCGGTCATGGAAATGATGGTCGATGACACCTCAAATTACGAGCTGTTCACCTTTATGGATGGCTCATCTAGATATAATCAGATCAAGATGTCGCCTGAGGATGAGAAACACACAGCATTTTGAACCCCGATCGGAATGTACCGCTACAAAGTGATGCCGTTCGGACTGAAGAACGCAGGTGCTACATAGCAAAGGGCAATGACCAATATCTTTGATGAATTAATTCATAAAGTCGTCGAATGTTATGTTGATGATTTGGTAGTTAAGACTAAAGCTAAGGCCGATCACATCCAAGATCTTAGGACCGTTCTCACCAGACTGAGGGAGTACGATCTGAAAATGAATCCTCTGAAGTGCGCTTTTGGCGTGTTATCAGGAAAATTCCTGGGCTTCATAGTCCGACATCGAGGGATTGAAGTTGACCCATCCAAGATAAAAGCCATCATGGAGATGCCCCCTCTGAAGAGTCTGATGTAGCTAAGATCTTTTCACGGCAAGCTTGCTTATATACGAAGGTTTATCTCAAATTTGTCGGGGAGATGTAGGCCCTTCTCAAAGCTCATGAAGAAAAGAGCTCCTTTTTTCTGGGATGCCGAATGTCAAGAAGTGTTCGAAAGCATCAAACAGTACTTGTTGCACCCTCCAGTGCTGGCCGCTCCTATTCCAAATAAACCGCTGATTCTCTACACTGCCGCGCTAGATGAGTCATTCGGTGCCCTTCTTTCCCAGAACAACGAGGAGGGAAAAGAGAATGCCCTACTACCTCAGTCAAACTTTAGTCGGGGCAGAACACAACTATTCCCCGATCGAAAAGCAATGCCTGGCTCTGATGTTCGCTATGAAGAAGCTGAGGCACTATCTGCTCGCTCATCGGGTTATGCTGATCTCTAGGGTCGACCCGCTCAAACACTTAATGACCAAAGCTAGCCTAGCCGGTAGAATGTCGAGATGGGCTGTCATGCTGCTTGAGTTTGACATAATTTATACTCCTCAGAAAGCAGTAAAAGGGCAAGCTTTTGCAGACTTCCTTACTGCTCATCCCGTATCAGAGGGGTCACCGCTTAATTGCGAGCTACCCGATGAATAAGTGCTGCACTTCGAGGAAGATATGCCATATTGGGAGCTCTACTTCGATGGAGCCTCATCAATGAGGAGCTCCGGCTAATCAAGCATCCCGCAGATAAAAGCAGGGATAGGATTGGTGTTCATCACGCCATCAATGGGAACCCTACGATGTTCTTTTTCTCTCACCGAGTCTCGAACAAACAATGAAGCTGAGTATGAAGCTCTAATAGCTGGTCTGGAGCTCGCCATAGAAATGGAAATCCTTCGGCTACGGGTTTACGGTGACTCCCAGCTTGTCGTCAACCAAGTAAGCGACGACTATAAGATATACAAACCCGAATTAGCTCGGTACAGAAGTCGAGTGGTGGAACTCATGAAACGGTTCACTCGCATTGAACTAATGAGAGTCCCTAGAGCGTTGAACGGAAAATCCGACATACTCGCTCGCCTAGCTAAAGAGCTAGCTAATCCTTACATGGAGGAAATTCTAATCACAGTCAGAATCCGATAAATTCTGCCTCCAGCCCCTTTATATGAAGAAGAAAGCGTAGAACAAGAGAACAATCCTGCCGAAGAAGCTTCGATCATCCAAGACGAGCCCGATTGGAGAGAACCCTTCATAGAGTACTTTCGATACGACAAGCTGCCCGAGGGAAAATCTACAAGGATTCAGCTGAAGGAGAGAGCTCTCTGATACGTGTTTGAAAATGACACATTATACCGCAGGTCATACGACCAACTCTGGCTCAGGTGTCTTTCATTGGCCGAAGCCCAAAAGGTCATGAAAAAAGTTCACTCGAGGGTTTGCGGTGCTCACCAGTCCGGCCCCAAGACGCGGCTTCAGATCAAACGGCTTGGATATTACTGGCCCACCATGAAACGTGATTGCGAAGAGCATGCAAAGAAATGTCATATCTGCCAAATTCACGGTGATTTCATTCACAAGCATCCCAATCCATTGCATCCTACGGTGGTGTCGTGGCCCTTCGAAGTCTGGGGAACCGACATAGTTGGCCCAATTGATCCTCCGTCATCCAAAGGCCACCGGTTCATATTGGTCGTAACTGACTATTTTTCCAGATGGGCTGAAGCTGTCCCGCTCAAAGAAGTAAAAACAGAAAATATTCTGACGTTCTTCTAGCATAATATTCTATACCGCTTCGGTACACTAAGAAGAATCATTTATGACAACGGGCCTTCTTTCAAGAGCTTCAAAGTCTCAAAGTTCGCTACTCAGCACAAGATAGACTGGAGATATTCCTCCATCTATAATCCAAGAGCCAACGGGCTAGCCGAAGCCTTCAATAAGGCTTTATGCAAGCTCCTGAGAAAAAATGCTTCGGCCAACAAGAGAGACTGGAATCTCAAACTTCATGAGGCGTTGTGGGAATATCGTACCATGCACCGCACTCCAACCCAGTCCACTCCATACTCACTACTCTTCGGAGTGGAGGCGATCCTCCTCCTCAAAATCGAAGTTCTAAGCTTAAGAATGACCGTCCAGCATGAGTTGACGGAAGAGGAAAATGTGCTCCTTCAGCTTGAAGAGCTCGACGCCCTCGAAGAAAAGAGGCTCGCGGTACAGCAAAATCTGGAGCTGTACCGAGCCCAAATGTCACGGGCCTATGACAAGATGACTCATCTCCGCGCTTTCAAGAAAGGCGAATTGGCGTTGGTCCTCAAAAGACCGATCATCCTCAATCGACATGCCAAGGGAAAATTTGAGCCAAACTGGGAAGGACCATACGTCATCGAGAAAGCGTTCGACGGAGGATCCTACCAACTAATAAGTGCCGAGGGAGAAAGGCCTATGCCACCCATCAATGGCCGATACCTCAAGAAATACTACGCGTAAATGCTCCAAGTCGCAAGCGAATTGAACACACCGGCCCTACGGTCTGGATCATACATCCTGCAAAATCGTATACAATCCACGGGCGTAAACGACCCTTATCTCTCCCAAGTCCTGCCGACGAGACTTCTTTTAAAGTCCCCACCGGCGAGGAAAAAAAACGGTATGTCCACAAGCAAAACGGGCACGGATGAAAACCCGAAAGGGCTCCGTGAGTAAAAACAGCAGGACTGCCGGCGAGTTTATGAAAACCCGAAAGGGCGCAGACTCGTGAAAAGAGATAAAATACACTTGCAAAGTCCTCTCGACCTTGTGAGGAGAAAATCCCTGCGTGAGATCGTTACGACTCACAAAGGAGCAACACACTTGGGGATCCCTACGATTCCTAAGGAGAACATACACCTGCGAGATCCTCTCGACTCGTAGGGAGAAAATGTTTTTATAAGACCCTTACGGCTCATAAAATTGAAAATCCTTAGGTGATAGGGATCTAAACCTGTCTCCTGAGCCATCGCTCCCCAATGGGCAACGACAAATGATGAGTTGCTCCTGGCATTGCTTCAGTGTTAGCGGTGCTGATGCCGACCCAAAAACCAAATCCCAAGTCCTTCCGGGGCAAATGATGAGTTGCTCCTGGCATTATTCCAGTGTAGCAATGCTGATGCCAAACAAGATCCAAATTCCAAATCCCCAAATGGCGAATGATGAGTCGCTCCTGGTACCATATTCCAGTGCAGCGATACAGACGCCAACCAAAATCCAATTTCTTAAAATTCTCCCGGCTCTACGGTTTGTCCCCAAATTGACTACCGTATACAATCCACGGGCTTAAATAATTCTCATCGTGCCCATGCCCCACCGCAACCAACAGTTACACGGCTGGTCTCCGCCCTTGGAATTATGCTCCATTTGGGAAGACCCACTCATGTGTCCTCACGATACATGAGGAGAACAAACTTACGGGATCCTTACGACTCGTAAGAAAACACCTTCGTGGGATTCTTACGACTCACAAAGGAAAAACACACTTGGGAGTCCCCACGACTCCTAAGGAGAAAGTACACCTACAGGATCCTTTCGACTCGTAGGGAGAAAATGCTTTTATGGGACCCTTACGGCTCATAAAATTGAAAAGCCTTAGGTGATAGGGACTTAAACCTGTCTCCTAAGCCAACCCTCCCCAACAGGAAAAGACAAATGATGAATTGCTCCTGGCACATGTGCTTCAGTGTTAACAACGTTGATTCCTACCCTAACCCCAAAATTCCAAACTCCAATCCAATAGACCCCTAAGTCTTTAAACTGGGAATAGATGACCTCTAAGTAGTTAAACTGGGAACAGATGACACCTAAGTCGTTAAACTGGGAACGAGGGAAATTCCCTCACGGCAAATGATGATTTTCTCCTGGTACCATATTCCAGTGTAGCGGTGCCGATGCCAAACCAAAACCAAAATCCCTAAATCTTGCCATGACAGATGATGATCCGCTCCTGGTACCATATTCCAGTGTAGCGGTGCTGATGTCAATCTAAATTACATCAAATCAGCAAAACAACCAATGACCTTCCTGGAAGAATCAAATTCCATCTCGGAAACAAGTTAACTTCATCCCTGACACCGCAAGAAGCGGAGCAAGTCAAATCCAGAACCGACCGTCCAAGTGGCGAAAAGGGCAGAACCGACCGCCCACGTCGTAAAAAGGGCAGCACCGACCGTCCAAGTCGCAAAAAGGGCAGAACCGACCGTCCAAGTCACGAAAAGGGCAGAACCGACCGTCCATGTCACGCCCCGCTTCCCGGTATACGGCGAAGTGGACGCGACGAGGCCCGCTACGTATATACTCAGAAGTACATACGCTAAGCGTATCTAAGCAATATAAAATAAATACACAAGAGACAAGATTTAAAAGAACAACAACTTTTATTTATTAACATTCTTTGTACAATGCATGAAAGGAAATACAACTGGAATAAAAGATGCCTAAACAGTGGCATAACAGGAAAAGAAAAGTACTGAAAAGAAAAGTGTACAATGAACTACTGTGCAGGGTCTTCAGTAAACTGCTCCAAGTCTTCTTGCGATGGCTCAACTTCTGCCGGGTCCAAACCACCTGACGACATTCAAAGAAGAGAGAAACAGAATGTCGTCAGCGAACAAATCGCTCGGTAAGTCCCAAAGATAAGAGGAGAGTAGATAGAGAGTAAGAGAGAGAGAGTGGCTGTTATAGTTGTATTACATTGTTATATTATTGTAGTATTGTGTTAACGCTGTTGTTTGTAGCTTGATACAGAAGGATGCCAGTGTATACGAGAGGAGTCTCACTTGCCCCGGAGACTATGGTATCAGGAACTCAAGGAACCGTTTATGCCACGGTACAACAGTAATTGGATTCATGTTAGGTGTCTTAATCTGACCACCTCGTGCCACCTTTAACACCTTCCGTACCAATCTACCCCTTAAACCCCGCGATGTCTTGTTTGTATTGTTATCTTGTAAAATTGTATTGATTGTATGATTGATTGACTGACTGAACGAAACCATGATATCAGGAAACGGTTATAACCGTAGAGTCATGTAAATGTAATACTGAAAATCATGTAAAAGGAATATATCCATGGTTCGGTTCAGTCAAGTTGTATAAACTGATAATTGTATTCATGGATTCATGTTTTTATATTGAAGTGGAACTTGTAGATTATGGATTGACTTGAATCATATTCAAGTCAGATTGATAAGACTCAAACCCGAGTCAGACAATCAGAAAAGTGAATCCAGGTCTTATAATTTCTAGGGTCCTTAGGATAATTTATAAAACTTGAGGGGGTTTTATATAAAAATACTTTTATATACTTTTCAAAATACACCTCAAGTATTTATTACTCGTCTTTAGAGTTGTAATGAGGGTGGATTTTATATTGTGATATTTCTAGTGAGAATATCCTAGTTGTAATATTGTTTATTTGAAGTTCATGGATTTTAGTGTAAAATATATTCTTTTGTGATTTTTAGAAAAAGATAGAAAATTTATATTATAATAAAATAGGTATTTAAAAGTTAAATATACATATGTTTATACAAAAATAGTTTTAATAAATATCTTATATTTCAAAAATCTCATTTTCTTAAGATGTCGTATTTTAAACCTTTCGAGACCGAATGCTCCTTGCGGAGGTCTGAATCTCGCACTACTAGCCCGATGGTGCGCGATAAACCGCACGATCCCGAACGGGTTCCCCAAAGATGGGTTATAGCGGCGCTTTGCAAAGATTGTAAAATACTAGTCCTTTAGAAAACGGTTTTATAAAGTAAAAGGTACTTATTTGAAAAGTGTAATTTTCCGTATTTTAGATTCTAGGGTTTCCTAAGCCAACTAGCCTATTTCTAAAAGGTCTAAACGACAAGTCGTTAGAAACCTTAAATCGCCTCTTCACCGCCAATTGTGGCCAGGTAAGTACAAGTGAGGAGGGAAGGATCCGCTCACGAATCGTGAGGCGGGCCTTTTAAAGTTACCCAAACTCACTTGCCTAGCCTAGACACCACAAAGTCAGTTTAGATAAACGATCGATGTCCACAACTTATCGTATTTTCCTAGTAAGAAATATTTATTTAAAAATGAAACAAAATCTAAACCTTTAAGAATGGTTTTATGAAGATTATGGTATTTTAATGAGAAACTCATTTTATCGTATTCTAAATTTTGATGATATCATTTTAGGGTTTGTATTTACGTGTGGGTAGAGGTAGGTCATTATCTTGTGTTCTACTTAAATGTATATTAAGGTTAAGGGGTTAAATGTGAAATTGAAACTTCATGGTATTAAAGTGAAAATACGGTAAATTGAAAAAGTTATCATTTCATGTGTGAAAACTTATTCAAATTGATTTCTACAAGTTTAATGGTCAAGATAGAGATGTTTAGGAATGGTTCAGTTGATTAGAAGAAGAAAAATAAACATTATGGTATTAAAGCGAAAAGGAATACGATATTGCAAAAGCTTATCATTTCATGTGCGAAAATTTGTCCAAATTAGTTGTTAGGTGATTAATAGTCAACATGGATGAGTTTAGGTATTATGCAATTAGTGACAAGTGAGATTTTATAGAAAAACCGAATCGGAAATCGGTTTGTTCCGATTTCCGTCGGGTTTCATAATTCCGTATTTTCGAGAAGTAGAAAGAAGAAAAGAACGGGACTTACAGGTTTCGATCTATACTAAAGAGTATAGAGGAACTAGGTGAGTGGCCGAGGTGTTGTTTCGTCGCCGGTTGTTTCGAAGAAATGTCGCCGGAATTCCGTCAGCGCTTCGCCGTGAACTCGGTTTCAAAGCACACCCTTCTTGTAGAATTTTTGAGAGAGTAAACCTAGGGTTTTGGGATGAGAGGGTAGAGGGTATGGGGTCTATTTATAGGGTAGGCTAGGGTAGGGTAGGTGAAAGGTTTTTATTTTAAAAAATTGTAAAAAATTTAAGAAAAATCATTAAAATTTGTATTAAATTGGTTGTATTTAACATTAGAGAATTGATCCATTAAAATTGTGTATACAGGGGGTTATGGAATGCAAAAAGCCAACTTTTTGGTTTTGGGAGCTCGGCCGTCTGACCGAGTCCGGCCGGCGGCGCCGGCCGACTCGGCCGATCCCGGCCGAGTCCGGCGACCGTCGGGTGCGGGGTTCTCTGACGTAGACTTTGGTATATTTGGTTTTTAGGGTTCGGTTCATCTTTTGGGAGTTATGGCCTGTGGACTGTTGGGCTTCCAAGAATTTTAAAAGAAAAATAATATAAAAATAATGTGGGGCATGGGATTTGAACTCTGGTGGGTTGGTTCAGCAGTGCAAGGTATTACCAATGAGCTACAAGCTCCTTCTTGTAATTATTGTGTTATTTAATTACTTTAAATGATAGCAGCAAGAGTAAATACTCCAAGTATACATTAAATTTTAAAGTAATTTCTTGTACACTAAAAATGGAGTTATTACATTCTTGTAGCTTGTAATTAAAAACAAAATAATTACCTATCTCTTGTGCTCAGGTTAAAATACCCCTTTGTGGATTTTTGAAAAAAAATATTTGAAAAATTTTGTATAGGAAATTTAGGGTTGTTACAGTCCACGTCGCAAAAAGGGCAGCACCGACCGTCCAAGTCGCAAAAAGGGCCGAACCGACCATCCACGTCGTGAAAAGGGCAGCACCGACCGTCCAAGTCGCAAAAAGGGCAGAACCGACCGTCCAAGTCGCAAAAAGGGCAACACCGACCGTCCAAGTCCCAAAAATGGCCGCACCGAACGTCCACGTCGCTAAAATGGCAGTATCGACCGTCCACGTCGCAAAAAGGGCAGCACCGACCGTCCAAGTAGCAAAAGGGGCAGAATCGACCGTCCACGTCGCTAAAATGGCAGAAACGACAGCCACGTCATCAAAACGAAATCGACCTCCACACGAAAAAATATCCATCAATTTTATGCACACAACCCACATATGTGGTGTGCATGTATTGATTAGGGGCAATTTGTTGTGGTCAAAATTTACATCCCGGTTGACCAAGTCAAAATTAAAGTCAACCCCAAGTCAAGTGGGCCCAAGCCCAGGTCAAGTGGGCTAATGCCCGGGTCGAGCCCAAACATGAAGCGGCCGGCCTCCCCCATGTCAAAATGAAAATTTTGTAATAAATAATTTTGGTGTATTTCTTTTATTTTTATTTTATGAATAAATGTAAGAAAAATGGGCAAAAAGCCAAATTTTTGTAAAGCCCATGGCTTATGTGCAAAAAGAAATAGCACATGAGGCATAGGATGACCAAAATGCCATTTTGTAAAGCCCAAGGGACTATATGTAAAGTGTATAACCTATAAAGGTAAAGATAATGAAAATATCTCAACTTTTTCTCTATCCCAAAAATAATCAAAATCTGTGATCTTCTCCTTCCTCGAGGTTCTAAAACCTTCTTTCTTTTGAATTAAATCAAGAGTTTTACTCTTCCTTTTCCAAAACTAAATAGTTTTTCATCACAAAACTCACAAAGGGGAGCTCAGATCTTCCATTAGATCTCAAAAAGGAGAGATTTTTTAAAATCTCATACTTCTTGTTCTTCAAGATTCTGCCAACAGAGGAGGAAGAAAGAGACCCACCTCCAAGAACCCCACTTTGGGGAAGATCCAGGGCTCAAGGGTGAAGCCCCTTTCATCAGCTCCAAAATATCTTAGGAGTCCAACTCCTGACGCACAGCGCCCGTGTGCCATGCACGTGGTGCGCTGGCGCTATGGCGCACAGCGTCCGCGTGCCCGATACGTGAGGCGCTGGCGCTTTCTCCCACATATCCTTTGGATGCCCTTTCCCTTATATATATATATATGTATGTATGTATATGTATATATATACACACACATACTCCACGCTAAATATACCTCCCTCATTAGAAAATTTTTTCTAACGGGGCGCTGCCCCGCACGTCGCATGGGGATTGCTAGCTCCCTTGACCCACAGCCCGCAATCAGGATAGCGGGACCCCCGTAAAAACTCTGCGGGCCCCCCGATATATCCAAAACCCCTTTCAAAACAAAACACACGTGCACTGCACATTGAGTTCGCATGACCTGTTGTCACAACCCGGAAAAGTACGGAACGTGACTGGCACTTAAATTACGAAACGTCTCGAGGCGTACGTAATCTAAGTAAGCCAAATCCCAGAAATCAAAACCCAATTAAGAAATAGAGTGATGGAAAACCAAATAAGTCACATCAAAATCTTTAAAAACAACTTCACTTTTTCCAAAATTTTCGGCAGAGTCTCCTTTGTAAAAACTAGCCCCAAACGGGTATATGACAAGGATATACATAAAACATGAATAAGGCATCCCCAAGCGGGAGCTAGCTCTTCGCCAAAAGTGGTCTCAACATCATACGCAATAAAAATCATTACTGTGCACAAATAAGCATGTAAAAATCCAAGTAATAAGCATCACATCGGCTCAAGTGAGCTCGACCCAGAGTAACAACATATAAGTCCACAAATCTCACTGTCTCGTCTCTAGGTCAATATACATCAGTATAAGTAGCAGGTACAGTAGATGGAGTACACTAGATATAATGAATATACAAGGTGGAAACAAAATAATATCACAATCCACCTACTAGCAAAATCTCATATCCAAGCAAAAAGAGCAAAAGGATGAAGTACGTCCTCCGCTATAGTGCTGACGGATCGGACCTGCAAAAAGGCTGTAGCACAACGGGGGTGAGTTGCCAACTCGTGAGTAATAAGTAACATCTATAAAGGCTATCGTAAATATTTACGCAAAGTGTCACAACTCGACAATACTGATATAGCATATTGTACTAGCAGATATGCAACATGAATCAATTTAACAATACTAGTCTAGCAGGATGTACTTGCAGGTATGCAACATGAATCAATTCTACAATACTAGTATAACACGATGTACTAGCAGGTATGCAACATGATTCAATTTAACAATACTAGTCTAGCATGATGTACTAACAGGTATGCAACATGAATCAATTCTATAATACTAGTATAGTATGATGTACTGGCAGGTATGCAACATGAATCAATTCTACAATACTAGTATAGCATGATGTACTGGCAGGTATGCAACATGAATCAATTTAACCCGAGATCTGAACATATTTATATGAAAAAAACATCATTTTCATCATAGAAAAGATCCGGTGAAGTCTCTGAAGTAATATCAATGGAATCGACAGAAATCCGTGTCCAGCATCGACACCTCAAACGACTGTCTCAAAATCTCAAGTATCGGTATCACAATATCTCGGGCCCCAGCCGTCCGACTGGCCCATATCAAAATATCAATATCTCAATATCTCATGACCACGTTCGGTATCCTCTGGATACCCGTCGCGCCAACAATCATTAGTAGGTAGTCTGCCCCTGCCAGGCTCATGGTCTACAACTCGATCTTCTTGCCCCGGGGTACCTTATCGGGCCCACCATGTACCCAAAATGGTTCATCCTACTTCTCGAATCGGGTCTCGAAAACTAACAGAAAACCCATAGTGGACGACACATATAACAATTACGAGAAAACCGCAACTTGCAATATTTAAAAATGATATCTGGTTTATTAAATCCTTGCAGTTTCCCCCAAAAACTCATAAATCTCAAGAGCAGAAATTCTCAGAAAATCACCATATGCACGCATGTCAGCTAGAATGAACCTATGGTATTGACAATACGAACTGCAATATGTAGCTAGAAAACTGTATATGAATGATGATACAATGATTGTAATTTCTCAATTTAGCAAGTTAATTTGTACTCGTGCCGCATACTCATGATAATGGTGCAATAGTTTCACATTCTCAATTTAGCAAGTTAAATAGTACTTATGCCGCATAACTCATGATAATGGTGAAATAATTTCATATTCTCGATTTAGCAAGTTAAATAGTACTTGTGCCGCATAACTCATGATAATGGTGCAATAGTTTCACATTCTCGATTTAGCAAGTTAAATAGTACTTGTGCCGCAGAACTCATGATAATGGTGCAATAGTTTCACATTCTCGATTTAGCAAGTTAAATAGTACTTGTGTCGCATAACTGATGATAATGGTGCAATAGTTTCACATTCTCGATTTAGCAAGTTAAATAGTACTTGTGCCGCATAACTCATGATAATGGCGCAATATGATTCATATTCTCGATTTAGCAAGTTAAATAGTATTTGTGCCGCATAACTCATATAATGGTGCAATATGATTCACATTCTCGATTTAGCAAGTTAAATAGTATTTGCGCCGCATAACTCATATAATGGTGCAATATGATTCACATTCTCGATTTAGCAAGTTAAATAGTATTTGTGCCGCATAACTCATGATAATGGTGCAATATGATTCTAGATTCTCAATTTAATAAGTTAATTAATATTTGTGCCGCATACTCGTTTTTAATGGTTCAATGGTTCTACATGATAAACTAAGCAAGTCATATAGTACTCGTGTCGCATGTCTCATATTAAGGGTTCAATGGTTCTATATGATGAACTAACACATATATAGATATAAAAAGTCATGCAATGCAGCAAAATAGATAACTAGGAACTATACGCAAAATGCCTGTACTACTAGAAGTTTTAAAACTATCGGGCGCCTCGCGCCATCCATACGATTTTCCCTGTAGATGTGTACATCTACTCACCGGAATGACTCAGCTAGCCAGATCCAATCACTGCTTTTCCCTTCCGCACCGCGTCCGATGTCTCCGCGATCGATCTTAGAATTACACAAAGCAATACACATAAGGCTAAAATCCTATTAAAACACGATATCAAGATTATTCGAAAAACTTGCATCGCGAGCTAACGCGTGTGTAAACGTGACACCAAAACGCGTGTGCCAGCGCCTGGAACCACCCT
The DNA here is from genome assembly GCA_030015575.1 of Agapanthus africanus. Classification (NCBI taxonomy): domain Eukaryota; kingdom Viridiplantae; phylum Streptophyta; class Magnoliopsida; order Asparagales; family Amaryllidaceae; genus Agapanthus; species Agapanthus africanus. The sequence goes on along the minus strand of JASDDO010000024.1, from coordinate 865,666,368 downwards.
GACACGCTGCGATACACAGAAACCACCAGACCCAAACTCAAAACGTGCGTATCGCGCAAGTCTAAAAGTGTTGAAAACAAGGTATTTGATCCCGGATTTTGACTCGAGTTGAATTAGGAAAATTTGCATACACCAAAGACCTACATTATATAGCAGACACCTACCCACCAAACCCCGACACACAGATCCACCATCTGGCAGCAATTTGCTGCCAGAACCCTTTTATTTGTGGCCAGGAATGGGAATGGGGGTCTCGTGCTGTGTGTGTGTGTCCCTAGCTCAGTCACTAAGCTCCAGTAAACGCAACTTTTTCCTGAAGCATCCGGGTCAAAAGAAAATCACAAAACCACCCAAAATCTTAACTAAAACGTTTACTTTACACTAATTTTAAAACAATAAGGTATTTTAGTGAAATCTAGAGCAAAAACTAGGATTAAGTGATACTAATAACACTTAGTTAAGCTAAACAAGCCATAAAAACTTAAACTTGGCCTAGTCTCCACTTAAACCACAAAACTAGCATTAAACTCATCTTAAACACTAATTTATGCTAAATAACTACAAGTTTAGCAAAAATGGAAGTTGAGTTTAACATTATACCTCAAGTTGGTCCTAGGAGGGTTCAAAGACCTTGCTTCAAGAACCAGCAAGGGGGTGTTTTGCAAGAGGTTTGTGAAGAAAAATGGATTTTTGATGAAGATTGAGGCTTGGATACAAGGAGAAGAAGAAGAAGAAGAAGAGAAGGGGGTATGTATGCTGTGCTGTTGTTGCTGCTGTTGTTGTGCTGCTGCTGGGGGTGTGTGTATGTAGGGAAAATGAGAGGAAGAGATATGTGATGAGTGTGGAAAATAAGTGGTTTGAAAAAAAGAAATGAGAGATGAGAGTCAACCCCCTTTCCCCCTCTCTCTCATCATTACCAAGCATGCTTCATTCATCATGCCCTCTCTCTCTCTCTCCAAATCACAAGTCAACCCCCAAAACAACAATTTATACTAAAAAAAACTAATTTACTTAATTAACTTCATATTAACCTAATGAAATGGGTTAGTCCACCATGGCTGCCTAAACATGGTTTAACCCTAAACTTAGCCCTAATTTGCATGCACATGTGTGTGCAAGCCCAATTAAATTCTAATAAAATATTCATTAATTTTGATAAAATATTTGAAAACCGTTTTGGTAAACTTTTTACTAAAACCCCCCATATTAAAGCATATTTAACCACTAATCGCATTCTAAGGTGTTACACCTGTTTTGACCCGTTAATCGGAGGTTCTCTCGCTCCAATGGCGAGGAGTCATTAACGGCAGCTTAGTCCACGGCTGCCGGAGATTCGGATCCCCACAATCAATAAACCCCTGCCTACCCTAGGCAGGGGGAATCTGTAATGCGCCTGACAAGCGCGCGCGTATTCCCATCTCAATGGGGTGACGAAAAGCACCCTACAGTCAACAACCCCAACTACTACTCCTATCAAAGAATAGTGAGCCACCCAATTGAGGATTGCTGCGTCTTCAAGAATTGGGTCGAGGATCAGTATCAACAGGGGAAGTTCACGCTTTTTGAGAACTGGAGGGTGAACCCGCCACAGAAGCACACTCCCAAAAAGGTGGATGCACCGGGGGCATCATGCTCACTCGTGTAAGAAACTCTATAGGAACTCGTTCTTTCAGCAAAAACTAAAAGAATGCTGAAGGATCTACAGGCATGCTCGACAGTCAGGTGGAAAAGCCCACTTGAACCTGAAATCATCGAAGGAATGCTGAAACCGTGTCCCGTACCGAAAGTTGTTGACAAAGGGCAAAATCCCCAAGTCAAGCCTTCAAAGTATTCAAAGAAAATGAAGAAGACCAAGAAGCCTGTGTAGCCTACCGAGTATGACGACAAGCGCACAAATCTACAAAAATACATCGACGCGTTAGAGGAGTACAACCAGAAGGCGCAGATACTAGTCACTCTCGATGAGTTCCTCAAGCATATTCTTGAGAACGAAGATAGTGACAACGATGAGGAAAATGACTCATCATAAGAAACCGAAGACTATGTAGCTAGTTGCCACATGGTCTCCCATTCATCGTTAAATGGCGAAGAAGCTCCCTCAGCATCAGAAAACAGCGCAGAGAAACTGGGGGAGGAATCGGCACTAAAATCCACGGAACTGCCAGAAGACCCAATCGATAGGCTTTAAACGAAGCCTTTCGAAAAATCAAAGCTGACTGAGAATGCGAAATAGCCATATACGAAAGGCCAAGCGTCAGCGTCAGGATGAAGAAGTTGCGGCAAAGTGGAGTTGTAAAGTACTCCAACCAAACTAAGGCATACCTGTGACAAATAAGACCAGGATCAAGGTAGAGAAGCGGTTCGCCAAAGCCTTGTCAATGGGAATGAAGCTGCCACCTCTGGTAGGAAACACTCCCCGGGTCATATGCCTCGACGGAGAGGATTCACATCCAAACTACTGTCTATATCATCGGAGGGTTACCCATCCCACCGAAGAGTACAGTGCCTTCGAGAAGTGGTGGTAGGGATATGTTGCCCATCAAAAACACTTCAAGAGGATGAAGCGCGAAGCTCGTCGACAGCAAAAGAGTACGACAAGTAGGCGTGAAAAAATGACTGGCAACTGTCATATGGTTGATACCGGTTCGGAAAAGGAAAAACCCCGAGTTCTTAATTTTGGGAGCAATTCTGAGGATGAAATAACCCTCAGCCCTCTCTTCAAGGACTCCACCTCCGAAAAAGAAGAGGAGGAGAAGAACTGCAAAAACATTCATCTGCGTAACCGCACGTTTCCTGAGAAGAATCTCGGACCTACAAACAAAGGTTCAAGCAAAGAGACAAAGGGAAAGAAAAAATCCCTGAGGAAATTTCCCTTGATGATGGAGTTGTCAAAGAGCTCGCAGCCAGAGACCCGTCTAGGAAAAACAAGGTGGATTACAATGTCTTAGCACATCTGAGGAAAATACCCTTACAGTTAAGCATATTGGATGCTCTCCTCTTGTCCAAAGAGGAACGAGAGTCTCTGATCAAGGCATTACAAGAGCCCGATCAGTTCCAAGCTTTCCTTGCAGAAGAGAAGATGAAGGATGAGCTGGCGGACGTTCACATAGCAGACATTACATTCAGCAATGAAGACCTCCTCCTAGGTACGTGCGAGCATAACTTCCCGTTATATGTCACCGGGTACTGCCACGACATCAAGATAGGGAAAATCCTTGTCGACAATGGATCCTCCGTCAACTTTCTCAACGTGAAAGTGCTGAAGGAGATTTGCATGAACGTTCAGCACTTGGCCCGAGACAAAATTACCATCTCCGGGTTCGACTCACAGTCGTCACGGACGCTTGGGTCCGTATTACTGACGTTATGCTTCGGGTTGCTCGTCACTGACATTAAATTTCATGTCATTGACGCCAAGACTTGCTATAACGCTCTGCTCGGCAGGTCTTGGTTACACGAATACAACGTCACCCCTTCTACACAACATCAGTGTATGAAGTATTTCAAGGACGGCTCGGAATACACCGTCATGGGAGAGCTAAACCCATTCTCCATAAATGAGGTTCGGAAATATGAAGACGCAAAGTACTTCCTACCAGACTTCGAAGATACGAAAAGGTTTCATGAGCGGGAGGATAAATAGAAGTCCGTCGCCACCATCCCAATCTTTGAGAGCGATACCGAGGAAGATGAAGAAATAGTGTACTCGGGGCAACCCTAAGACAACAAGCCCGGACCATCTACTCATATTTTGGTCCTTGGTAGCGACTCTGAGGATGAGGCCAACGCAGTGTTCTCCATCCACCCGCCAGTGCAAACCCTCGACGAAGCAGATCAGAGCCTGCAAATCATAATGGTTCCGCCTCGGCATTACAAGGAACTTGATGCGCTCGATACATACAGCGTACAGGAACTACAGACTTTCTACATGCCTCCCAGGCGAAGAGGTGAAAATGCGATCCTCTTTTACTAATATACGAAGACCAGAGTAGAGAAAGAAGTCTGGCACAGCGCCAATTTTGCACTCGACAAGCTTCAACCAATATGTCTGCCAAAATACTACGCGGAGGGATTGAAAAGGCTGTTAAGATGCCAAGGTATACCCCTCGAACAAACTGTTCGGCAATCCCAATTCTATAAAAAGATTTGGGATATCCCTGGGACTCAGCGAAAGATGCCCAACAGGAAGATGGAGACAATCGGGCTCGGATACGTTTGGTCCTGGAAACGGGAGCAGTTCCACAGCTGCCGCGTCATAAACAGCACCAGAGAAGAGGAAAATGCTCTTCCAAATGGCCGTGACGTTGAAACAGAGCAAAATCTCTTTCTAGGAACGTTAAGTCTGTTGCTCGAAAAAAAATAGATAAGCTAATAAAAGAACCTTGTCAAAGGAGCCGAGACGATCACAGCCGCGAAATGGCTATCTATGAAAAAGCCAGGACGCAACGCCTCAATCAGCAGTCTGCAGAAAAGGAAGACTACAATGCCTTCCATCTCCAGCTCGCTGTATGTCCTCGCAAAAAGGAAAATCCCCGAAATAAAGGCAAAAATAGGAAAAAGAGCGCAAATAACGTTCGAAAACAACGAAGCGGATCCAAGAGCCGTGCAATCGAGGAAAAGTTGAGTGGAACCCGTCCTTTATAAAGAAGATGGGTCCGGAATACTCTTTCCCCAAGACAAGATGAGGAAATATTCAACTTTGTCATGAAGCACGAAATGATGATACTTCCGGAGTCTCAGCACCCTGATCAAATAAACGAGGTCCATCATCCGGATTATTGCTCTTATAACCGAGCAATAGGTCATCCACTAGAAGACTGCTTCACCTTCAAAGACTGGGTCGAAGACCAGTATCAACAAGGCAAGTTCGCTTTATCCGACAGCTGGAGGGTAACCCCACCGTAAAAGTATGAGCCAAAGAGAACATATACCGTGAGGATAGGACCAGCTCAACATCAAGGATGGAAGCGAACCCATACCTTCCATGTGATAACACTCTCAAAGAAGGGAGGGCACGGGACTATAGATGACCCCTTCAAGTGCTTCGCAAATGAAGACGAGGACGAGGTAATCTCAGAGTTTCCACTAGCACCAAAAGAGCTGGAAGACAGGATACACACTACGCCGGACAACCTAAGGAAAATTGACTTAGGGACGAAAAACGATCCGAGGCCAACGTTCGTTAGTGAACTGCTATCTAAAAAATAGGTAGCCACGTTAAAAGACGCTACGACGGACAACTTAAGGAAAATTGACTTAGGGACGGAAAACGATCCGAGGCCAACGCTCGTCGGTGAACTGCTATCGAAAAAACAGGTAGCCATGTTAAAAGACGTGCTCATACAGTATAAAGACTGGTTCGCATGGAACTATTCCGAAATGCTGGGTTTAGATCCAAAGGTAGCAGTACATAAGCTGACCATATCGCCGGGCATGAAGCCAGTCAAACAGGCGCCAAGAAGAATGCGGCTCGAACTTGAGATGAGTATAAATGTTGAGGTCAAGAAACCGATCGACTCCGGCTTCATCCAAGAAGTTCAATATCCTAACTGGATCGCTAACATCATTCCGGTGATGAAGAAAAATGGGACGGTGCGCATCTGTGTGGATTTTCAGGATCTTAACAAAGCTTGCCCGAAAGATGACTTCCCAGTACCTACCGAGCTGATGGTCGATAACACGTCTACCCATGAGGTCTTCTTCTTCATGGATGGATCTTCAGGATACAACCAAATAAAAATGCATCCTGAAGACCAAAAACATACTGCTTTCCAGACTCCGCTGGGCATATTCTGCTACAAGGTGATACCTTTCAGTTTAAAGAATGCTGGCGCTACCTACCAGAGGGCTATGACGAAGATTTTCGATGGCCTCATCCATGAGATTGTCGAATGCTACATCGACGACCTGGTGGTGAAGAGCAAGTCTTACGAGGAACATTAGGAAAATCTAAACGTAGTGTTCCAACGTCTTCGGAAGTACAATCTGAAGATGAATCCTCTGAAATGCGCATTTGGGGTCTCCTCAGGAAAATTCCTAGGATTCATTATATAGCACCGGTGTATCGAAATCGATCTCTTAAAGATCAAGGCAATTACGGAAATGCCCATGCCAAGGACCCTCAAACAGTTGCGATTCCTTCAAGGAAAGCTCGCATATATCCGGCGGTTCATAGCTAACCTCTCCAGAAAATGCCATCCCTACATTCATCTGATGAAGAAAGGGACCCCGTTCGTCTGGGATCAAAAGTGCCAAAATGCACTAGATGAAATCAAGCAATATCTGCAAAATCCACCGGTATTGGTCGCTCCGGTTAAGGGAAAACCCTTTATCCTATATACGACGGCTCTTGAGGGTTCTTTAGGCGCACTATGGGCACAAGAGAACGATCAAGGAAAGGAGATAGTTCTATACTATTTGAGTCGAGTTCTCCTGGGGGCAGAAAACAACTACACCCCTATTGAAAAGCATTGCTTGGCACTGATCTTCGTGACAACGAAGCTCAGACATTACGCCTTGGCACATGAGGTCCGTCTCATATCAAAGGTGGATCCTCTCAAATATTCGATTTCAAGGGCCATATTAATAGGAAGGCTTGCCAAATAGGCCCTTCTCCTGATGGAGTTCTCGATAACGTATCGATCTCTTAAAACAGTGAAAGGCCAGGCCATCGCAGATTTTCTCGCCGAGCATCAGATACCAGCTGACTCCCCCTTAAATTGCGAGTTGCCGGATAAACATGCGTTCAACACAATCGAAGGAGAGAAAGAAGAAAATGATTCCCAATGGGAACTCTACTTCGACGGAGCATCTTCCATAAAGAGGCGAAAGCAAAACACCCCCATAATCAAAGCCGGGGTGGGCCTTATCTTCGTGACTCCATAAGGAGGGATATTGTGTTACGCCCTCTCCTTAACGGAGCCGAGGACTAAGAACGAAGCTGAATATGAAGCTTTGATAGCAGGTCTCGAGATCGCTGTCGATATGGGAATAAAAAACCTCCTCATATATGGAGACTCCCAGCTAATCGTTAGCTAAGTAAATGGTGACTATCAGACATACAAGCCAGAGCTGATAAAGTATGGGAAAAGTGTGTAGCAACTGTTGACACAAATCCCCTCCTACATCCTGTAGAGTATACCGCGTGTGGAAAATAGTAAGGCGAATGCGTTGGCCAAATTGGCTAAGGAATTAGCCGAAGAAGACCTCGATGATGTAAAGATCATCGTACAGAGTCGCCGGATCCTCGTGCCGACAGAAATTTCTTCGGGGGACTTAACAGAGCCATCCGAAGAAAAAGAAACAACCGAACAAGTAGCTTCCAAATAGAGGACGAAGAAAAGGTCAAGGATTGGAGGGAAGTATTCATAAACTACTTTAAATTCCAACGAACGCCCAAAGATGCGTCGTCTAGACATCATCTCATAAAACGAGCTCTGTCTTTTGCCTTCGTTAATGATACTCTATATAAGAGATCGTTTGACTGTCTGTGGCTAAGATGCCTGGGGCCAGAAGAAGCGAAGAGAGTCGTCCAAGAAATTTACAATGGACTCTGTGGTTCTCACCAAGCTGGGCCGAAGATGAAGCTGAAGATCAAAAGAATGGGTTATTATTGGCCCACAATGATTCAGGACTGCTTTGAATATGCGAAGCAGTGTCAATCGTACCAAATTCATGGGGACTTAATCCACCAGCATCCAAATCCGCTACACCCAACAGTAGCTAGCCGGCTGTTCGAAATGTGGGGAACCGATATAATCGGCCCCATTGAACCAGCATCGTCCAAAAGAAACCATTTCATACTGGCAACAACCGACTACTTTTCTAAGTGGGCAGAAGCAGTACCACTAAGAGAAGTGAAGATGGAGAATATCCTCCATTTCTTCAAGAAACATGTCATCTATCGGTTTGGCACTCTACGACGAATTATCTCGGATAATGGGCCATCCTACAGAAACCATAAAATCAGCTGCTTCGCACAACTGCATAAGATAAATTGGAGATACTCTTCGGTCTATAATTCTCATGCCAACGGTCTAGCTGAAGCTTTCAACAAGACCTTGACAAAGAATATAAAGAAAACGGTGTCCAGAAACAAAAAAGACTGGCACGAAAGGCTGCATGAAGCTTTCTGGGCATACTGAACAACGTTCAAAACGGCCACTAATACAACACCATACGTGTTGATATTCGGCACGGAAGCAGTGCTTCCCCTGGAAATAGAACTCTCTTCTCTACGAGTAGTGGTTCGATATGAGCTGACAAATGAAGAAAACGCTCATTTTCGGCTTAAGGAGCTTGATGCCCTAAACTCACCTTAAAGCACAGCAAAACCTAGAGGCTTATAAGACAAGAATGACACGGTCATATGAAAGACTGACTAGGCCGAGAACATTCCGCCAAGACGAGCTCGTGCTAGTCGTCAAAAGACCGATGATCTCCAATCATGCAAAATGGGGGAAATTCGAGCCAAACTATGAAGGCCCGTACATCATAGACAAAGCCCACCAAGGTGGAGCCTACTTGCTCATGGATATGCATGGCGAAAGACCCTTCCGGCCAATAAACGGCCGATTCCTCAAAAAATACTACGCTTAACGAGTCATGACCTAGGCCAATGATAGATGACGACGCTCGTGTCTTCTCGCTATCTTCCTGAGTCAAAAACTCTAAGAGTAGTATACAAAGAAGCTCTGTTGCCTCAAACATGGCAACAACATACCGAGATGTCCTTAAACTAAAAATTCGTCCCGAACATGGCGATGACGGACCAAAATATCCTTAAACTAAAAATTTGCCTCAAATATGGCAACAACGGACCGAAATGTCCTTAAACTAAAAATTCGCCCCAAACATGGCGATGACGGACTGAGATGTCATTAAACTAGAACCCCGCCTCAAATATGGCGACATCGGACCGAGATGTCCTTAAACTAAAACTTTGTCTCAAAAACGGCAATACCGGACCAAAATTTCCTTAAACTAATTACCCGCCTCAAATATAGCGATATAGGACCAAGAAGTCTTTAAACTAACTATCTGCCTCAAACATGGCAATACAGGACCGAGATGTCCCTAAACTAAAATTTCGCCTCAAATATAGCAATATAGGACCGGAATGTCCCTAAACTAGAGCATCACTCCTAAAACGGCAATCCACTCCCTTAAGATTTATATTGCAATCAAAGTCCTAACGGCAGAGATTGCAACTCAAGTCCCGCTGGCTCCGCAGCTATTTTAGCGAAGAAGCCACCCCAAATCCCACCAGTAAATAAATGGGTCACCCACGACGAAGCTAATTTCAAGAGTTCCAACGTTCGCAAAAAAAAGGAGGTATGTCCACAAGCGAAATGGGCACAGAAGAAAAACCGAAAGGGCGCCGCGAGTAAGAATAGCAGGGCTACCGGCGAGTTTGTGAAAATCCGGAAAGGCGCAATTTCGTTAAAAAAAAGTATGTCTGCAAGCAAAATGGGCACGGATGAAAACCTGAAAGGGCGCCGTGAGTAAAAACAGCAGGACTGCTGGCAAGTCAGTGAAAACCCGAAAATGGCGCAAACTTGTAAAATAAAAAATTCATGTGCACTTACAAGGTCCTCTTGACCTTGTGAGGAGAAAATACCTGCGTGAGATCCTTACGACTCACAAAAGAGCAACACACTTATGAATCCCCACGATTCTTAAGGAGAAATTACATTTGCGAGATCCTCAGGGCTCGTAAGGAGAATTTCCCCCTATGAGACCTTCACGGCTCATAAGATTCAAAAGCCTTAAGCTACAGGGATCTAAACCTGTTCTTAAGCCGTCATATCCACGTTGCCCTACAAGCGGTCCAATATTGACCCTTGTATACAATCCACGGGCACGAGTAAATATTCCCTCACCAAGTTCTACCAATGGCAAGAAATATCCCCATATGGTGGACGACACTTGTAAGTCCCCTCGACTTATAAGGAGAAAACACTCTTGTAAGATCCTTATGACTTGCAAGGGAAAATACCACTTAGAAGTTCTCACGACTTCTAAGAAGAACATACACCTACGAGATCCTAACGACTCGTAGGGAGAAATACCTTTATGAGACCCTTACAGCTCATAAAGTCAAAAAGCCTTAGTCGACAGGATCGTAACCCCGTTTACTAAGTCACCTTAGTTCAAATTAGCAAAGGCAAATGATGATTCGCTCCTGGCAATATTCCTGTTGCAGCGATGCTGATGCCAAGATTGGTATCAGATCTCAAGTTCCTAACTCGTAATAAAACTCAGCGAGTCGCAAAAAATGCATATGAAATAGCCGAAATGATGGGGCAACCTGCAATAAAAATCGACGAGCAAAAAATATGCATTTAAAAACAGCCGAAATGTTTGGGCAACTCGCAATAAAAAGCAGCGAGTAAAAATATAAAAAAAATAGCCAAAATGATTGGGCACCGCGATAAATAGCTGAAATGATTTGGCAATCGCGACTTTCACGATATGAAAAACTGAAAAGATAAAGCATCGCAGAAATAAAAAAATAATATAAAATGAAATTTCATTTGCCCTTCAGGTGAGTCCGCACTGACCCCTGTATACAATCCATGGGCACAAATAAAAAGGGAACCATTTTTCCCACCAGACTCCGTCAAAGAGAGAGCCAGATCTCGACGGCAATATCTACAGCCTAGAGATCAGCTCGACATTCTTCTCATTCCAACAGGGTGCAGACATGACATCAACAAAGCTCCAAGGAGCCAAATCAAAATCCTAGCTCCAACTCGGTGTTCCTTCTCATTCCAGCAGGATGCAGACACAGCGTCAACAAAAGACCCAAGGGTCGAAACAAAAATGGAGTCATGGCAAAATCCTAGCTCCAAGTCTTGATGGTACAAATACAACCTAGAGACTATCCCACTGTTTCTTCTCATTCCAGCAGGATGCAAACGCAACGTCAATAAAAGACCCAAGGGTCGAAACAAAAAATGGAGTAACAGCAAAATCCTAACTCCAAGTCTCGACGACGCATATACAACCTAGAGACCATCCCGACGTTCCCCCTCATATTAGCAGGATGCGGGCGCGACTATCAAATGAAATTGGATCAATGACATATTCCTAACTCTAGACTTCAATTGCAAAACATACAGCATAGAAGTCCTACATATGTCTACCCTATTTCAGCAAAGAAACGGCACGGCATCGTCAAAACAAAAATGAAGTGACGACATATTCTCAGCTTCGGATCTCGACGGCAACTCATATAAAACCTAAAAGACTATCGGAGATCATCCCACACCAGAGCGGAGTGCTTATGACTCATCGAGGTTCTAAATTGAGCCTAACCTCAAGTAAAAAGTGTCATGGCAAATTCCTAACTTTTGCTCTTCCGACGGTAATATGACCTAAGGAGATTACTTGAAGACGTCTTGTCCAGCCCCCGAAGGGATCAGAGACACTACAGTTGCGGGACTACTCGAACAGTGGCTTAAAGACTGCATATTGAGGAATACATCAGTCAATGCGACGGTATCACGGACTAAAACCCCAGTACCACAAACCTAACGGACCTCTGTCGTAAAGAATAGGGGTTATCTACATACAACGTTAGGACAAGTTTGCCTATAAACCCAAGGGAGGTAAACTAAAAACACTACGAAATGAGTACATAAACTAAAAACACTCCGAAATGAGTACATAAACTAGAGACTTCGAAACGAGTGAATAAACTAGAGACTCCGAAATGAGTGAATAAACTACAAACTCCGAAATGAGTGCATAAACTAGAAACTTCGAAACGAGTGAAAAAACTACAAACTCCGAAATGAGTACATAAACTAGAAACTCCAAAATGAGTGAATAAACTACACACTCCGAAATGAGTACATAAACTAGAAACTCCGAAATGAGTGAATAAACTACAAACTCTGAAATGAGTATATAAACTAGAGACTCCGAAACGAGTGAATAAACTATAAACTCCGAAATGAATATATAAACTAGAGACTCCAAAACGAGTGAATAAACTACAAATTCCGAAATGAGTGGATAAACTACTTCGCGCTAGATCGAGACATCAAGCAACAGAAGGGTGCAACTCATGGGCTTCAGGGTTTAGAACTACATCCCTTAAAAATTGATATTTGAGTTAATGATAGATGACGACGCTTGTGTCCGCTCGCTACCTTCTAAGATCAAGATTCTAAAAAGTTATGTACAATACGTCAGCCCGAAACCGGTTGTATGCTACGTATTACTCTACACTACTTCATTCACGTGTATACCTCTGTGAGTAAAGTAGTGGGGGGAATTTTTTTACACCGGTTTAAGTTTCGTTTACAGTTATGTGAGAAAGAAGGCACATTCATACACGCGCGTGGAAGGTTGAAACACTAGGATCAGAGGAAGAACAGGTGTTAGAAATGAAGCACTCGGTGGTCAATGATAAAAGGAAAGCATTTAAATAAACATTTTATGCTACAGGAAATAGATCACCAAACACGGGATCAAAAGTGCAAGGGGTTACAAAACTATGAATAAAGTTGTCTAAAGCCCTCTCAGCCTTTCCACCATGTCGAAGCGGCGATCTTCACGAGGAGTTTCCCCCATCGGTTAGCGCAGTGCCCATGGGCAAAGGCAGACATGATGGTCCGCTGAGCCCGTATCTGGCTTCGCAGCTGAACAGAGCGATCCCTCAGAGGCTTGGTAATCAAAAGCGCCTCAGTAAAGCACTTGATCTTGTCCTCAGCTGCATCGAGCATCGCCAAAGTCATCTCCGCTGGATGAGGGGAAATGTCATCGAGCACGGACATGAAGATCATCCAGAGCCAAATGGAGCCGATGGAGAGAGGGAATCATTTACGAGTCAAGAGCTCATGCAACACCGTATCACATTGGTCATCCGTGAGAGCAGGATTCACCAAGCGTGCAACAAAACGAGAAACAATTTTCTCGATGGGCACCTCCCATGGCTACCGATTAGCATGCGGACGATTGCAAGCCATGACACTTCTCTGTTAAAATGATTCTTTGAAAGTGAGAGAGAAGAGGAGCATTGCTTAGATTATAAAGGGAGGCATTTAAGTCTCGGCACAGAAAATGTTGTGCATGGTGAAACTATTTCCAAGCTCTGACAAAAGAAGGCAATGTAAAAGAAAGTTTGACTCAGAAAAAACAGAGAAAGAAGGTGAAAAGAAGCCTTCATTAATGGGGCAGCGTCCCACGTGCTTCTTAGGAGGGCGCCAGCGCCAATGTGCAAAGCACATAAAAGCTTTTGGGTAAGAATTAAATTCTTATACGGCGCCGCACGTACTCCTCACGCGGGCGCCAATTTGCAAAACACAGAAGAATTTACTACATAAGAGTTAAACTCTTAGATGGTGCCGCACATGCTCCTCATGTGGGCGCCCCCTTTAACATCGCCTAGCGCCGCATAAGAAAACACGCAGGCGCCAATGTGCAGTGCACATAAGTACCTATCATAAGAATTAAATTCTTAAGTGGTGCCCACGTGCACAACACGTGAGCACCAGCGCCCAAGTAGAATTAAATTCTACGTTTCCCTAACAAAAAGTTGGGATACTCTCTGTTAAACAGAGCCGTTGGATCAAAAATCCAATGAAAACGATAAATCAGCAAAATACAGAATTAAATTCTGTTGGGAGAAAATATCTCCCAAATCTTTCTAAAATAAGAAAAATACTCTCGATTGGATCAATGATCCAATAATAGAATAAAATTATATTTTGGAATATATATTCCCTTGATCTTTCTAAACAAAAAAGATTGCTCTCTGAAAAAAAGAGAACGCTTGATTAAAAATCCAATGGTGATTGAAAAATCACCATCTTACAGAATAAACTCTGTATAGGGATAATATTTCCCCAATCTCGTTAAAAACAAAAATCATATTCTGTAAAAAAAACAGAAGTCCTTGGATCAAATATCCAATGGTGGGTAAAATTTCCCAAATATCCTTTGAGACCAATTAAATCAATTGGAATCTCTCAATGAGAGATTTTATCAAAAAACTAATTAACAATCTGCCTTACCTATATAAAGGACCTGAGACTTCTAGTCTCGAGATATAAAAAAAGAGACAGGGGTAAACAGAGAGAGATACATCAACAGAGAGAGATACATCGACAGAGGAGAGAACTCCCCACAAGCTTCTGCAAAAAAGAATAAAGTGAGCTCTTGAGAGAAGAGAGAATTTAATTCTCATAGAAGAAGTCTTTTCTCGTTGAAACCCTAGGTAAAAAAAACACAGAGATCGTAGTGTCTCTCCTTTGCCTGCATAAGGGTTTAACCCTTCATATAAGAACTTAGTTCTTCCTCTGGTTGAGATTTGCAGAAGCAAATCTCCCCACAAGTTGAGAATTTAATTCTCATCGGGGAGATTTTGTTCTGCAGATTCAAACTTAGGGGAAAAGAACTAGGTTCAAGAAAAAGGAAGAAAGAGAAGGAACAGGAACATATGGGAATTTAATTCCTCAAAAGAAAAAATTAGGGTTTAACCCAACATAAAGAACTTGATTCTCATAAAAGTATAAAAGAACTTAGTTCTTCAATAAAAACAATGATGATGATCCATGATCTTCAAAACCGAAATCTTGATGATCATCAATGACTAAAATTGTCATTAACAGATATCAATATCTCTAAAAACAAACAACAAGAATAACTTGGCGTCTCATTAGTGCTTAGTATTTTTATGGAGCCTCACGTGTTTCCTACGTGAGTGCTTAAAACAAGCAAAATAAAAGCTAAAGCTACCTCACATGTTTCCCACGTGGGTGCCTGAAGAGCAAAGAAAAACTCATTTGTCAATTAAGCATCCATCAAATAAAACCCCAAAAGAAAGTAGTCACGTGAAATACACGTGAAATGCTCTTGGAAACCCAAGTGGTTAGCACTTCTGTAAAAATAGGGGAAGTAAACAAATGAAACCCAAAGTTAAACACTCACGTTCTTCCCGCGTGAGTACCATGCAGAGTGCTCAACACTTTAAGATTAGTCAGAATGTCTAAAGTGCTTCACACTGATTGGGGCAACGCTCATATCTGAGCGCCTCATGTATATCACACATGAGCGCCACAGGACTCTAGTGCTTAGCACTAATCCAGCGCCTCACGTGTTTCACACGTGAGCGCTGTATACCCTAGTGCTTAGCATTTTTAGGTAATTATGGAAACTCAATCTCAGCCCAAAATTGGCTACGTTTTCTAAGGTTAAACCTCTTTGTTTTTAAATCAATCGAGCCCATATGCTCTTGATTTCCAAGGTCTCAAATATGACCAAAATTTTTTAAGTCCATAACAACCCCTTTTCCCTCAAATACGGGATTTGGTTTAAGGGTACAACTCTTCACACCTCTGATACATGTCGTTGTAATTCCTCAACGTCTTCAGAGAGATGGTGGGTCTCAATGACCAACTTCTTTCGTTGATACACTTACAAATTGACGTGCATGTCTCAAATCGGATCGTGCCGCAAATTGGGCACATTCCATATCAACAATGTTCAGTTCGTCACGTAACAAATACGCGTGCGCGCAAGATGAATGTCGGACCGAGAAGTCCTTAAACTAATTATTTGCCTCAATCATGGCGATAATGGACCGAAATGTCTCAAAACTAACATTCGTCCCCAAAATGGGAATGTTGGACCGAAATGCCCCTAAACTAATATTCACCTCAAACATGGCAATAATGCACCTTGATGTCCTTACACTAAAATAATTGGGCCTAAATGCTCATATGTTTAAGTCGACCTTAATCTCAAATCAGATTAACGATCCTTAAATAAACCAAACTGAAATCTAAAAATATACAGATTTGGACTAATCCATACCCTACGGGCAACGACATAAACTAGTCTCCGTATAAAATCCACGGGCAACCAAAACAAACAAAAACACACTTGACACGAAGTGAAATTCCGGAGCATGAGAAAGTGGTTATCGCGATGCGGTAACGTAATTAACTGTAGAAGCTTGCGCCTGCAGGGAAGAGCGTCCCCACAATCAAAAACCCCTCATAAACGAGGGGGAATCTGATAAAGTCTGCTACAATGGCCGCATCCGTCCAAGCCTCCGATATATTGTGCCATAAATCAACTTGGCATCTTCGGAGAGGTGGACGGATAAATCCAAATAGCATCTTCCTCCAGATTCAGGAAAGACGATCCATCCCGCTTCGTCTCCGTTTCCGGCAGTAAACAGATTCTGGCATGCCCGATAGGACCTTTTCCTCTTTCCACTCCACACTTCTTGTGTCGTTTTCGCGAACAAAATCGCGGTTCACTATGGTTGCCCTTAGATTCGAGGTACTAAGATTTGGTGTCTTGCTCCTGTGCAGAAGAAGAGAATATTGATGACTTCCAGCTGCACAACTTGCAACAGCAACTCCCGCTTTGCCCCAACTGGAGGAGTGATTTATGAGCCCAACGCGGCCTCCATCTTTTCAATGCCGGTGGGGCAAGTAACTCAAGCCACTACCGGATTGTTCTTTAGGACCATGATGCCACCGACGAGTTTCAGCACCCCAGCGCTGCAAGACGAAGTTCCCAGGAAGTCAGTCTTCGATCGACTTGCAACCACAACAACCCCTCTCAACGGGTTGTCCAAATCCGATGCCTCAGTCTTCAATAGGCTGAGCCGAAGATCAGACGTCTCAGTCTTCAATAGGCTGAGCCGAAGATCAGACGTCTCAGTAATCAATAGGCTGAGCCAGAACCAAAATGGGCTCATAAAGAGGCTCGTCATACCTGAAGGGGCTGCTCCAAAACGGATAGCCCTCCCAACTCCTCCTGAAGGTGAAGTCGTCAAAAGTGCTTCCCCTACCAGAAGATCGATCTTTGGAAGATTAGTCGTTCCTCCGCAAACCCTACCAAGGACGTCAGTCTTCAATAAGCTGACACCAGCAACAGTCCCACACCAAAGACAGGGACATGAAGAAGCCGCTTCCAAAACTGAGACGGTCCCCTCTGCAAGAAACGCTCGACATTGCCATTGGCGTTGGGTGAGAAAAGCTGGGGGCAACTCCCCCTCTGGACTTACTCCGTCAGCTCCAACGGTGGAAGTTGACGTTGTTGTTCCAACCAGGAATAACTTTGATCTGCTTAGGAGGGTGTGAAAGAACTCTCCAACGGCGGTGCTAAAGAAATCACCCCTACCTGCAGAAATCACAGTGCAGGAAAAGATGGAGCAGCCCCATCAGCGGCTCTCCTCGCAAATTCACAGGGTCTGGCAGAAATCCAGGACTCTGTGATCAACAAAGATTACTCTTGTCGACCGAAGAAATCGAAGGCTCTGCATGAGGAAGACCATACCTCTACCATACAGCGAGGGACTTCTTCCACACGGGTGCCTGTGACAATGGCTCCTTCAACTTTGACCTCCAACGAAAGGACAAGGCCGGAGAAAATCCCACCGCCTGTGGCAAACTCCAAAGGCGATGGACCCAAATGCCCCAAGTCTGGGGGCATGATCGTGCATACGGTTTACATGGCTTCCGGAAAAGAGGAAAGCCGTGCTTCCGTGGCTCATCGACCGCAAACTCGGTCGCTAACAAAAGCTCATGAGCAACAACAAAAGCTCCAGGAAATGCTGACCAAAATAGCAGCACTCACCGGAAAGAAAGAAAGTCCGGAAACAACGCTAAGAGCAGGAGACCGATACAGAGTTCCTGTGAAGGGTGCTTGAAAGAAAAGATAAGGAAGCTGCTGAGCAGCCTGCTAACATAGAGCAGCCTGCTAACATAAAGCAGATGGCTCTTTTGTTTCATGACATGGTTAGAATGATGATCCTTGCGGGATCACGATGATAAGACCTATCCCGGATTTGATTATGGGAGTGTTCTTTTTTCTCCACTTCAAGGAAGACGCTCCATCGAAATAGAGCTCCCATTGGAACTCATTTTCTTCTTTCTCCTCTTCGACTGCGTTGAACGCGTGTTCATCCGGCTGCTCGCAGTTTAGAAAAGAATAGGCTGGTATCGGATGTTCCAAAAGGAAGTCGGCGATGGCTTTTCCTTTCACCGCTTTGAGGGGCCGATATGTGTTAGGGTTCAGTGATCGCGCCGCGGAAGTCGCGGCTGAGACGGAAGCGATAACAAAAATTTTACACGGGCACCAAACACGCATAACCTAGGATACGATCCATACATCTAAACTAGAAAACTAAAACATGCAAAGGGTGTGAAATTACAACCTTCAACGCATGTCCACCCAATTGTGGAAGACCCCTCCAAGCTCGTAGCCGTCGGGATTGACCCCCCTCGCCGAAGAAGATCCACCCGAGGAAAACCAAAAAAAACTCTGACCGACGATCCAAACTTGCTAAGGATGGATTGTGGGTAATGTAAGAATTTTTCCACTAAACCTTTTCTCTCTAAACCATGCTCACTAGAGAGCAAGAAGAAGGAGGAAAGAGAGGTGAGGAGTGGTGAAAATGGCTGTCTCTCATCCATGAAGCATGCTCAAGTGTGGAATGAACAAATATTAGTGTAGGTTGAGAATGGCTTAGCTTGTTCAACTATGCATGAATAGTGCATCCAATAAATGATCACAATCCAAGCCATTCCTCTCTACAAGCATGAGCATGCTTCATGCCACTTCATTTCCCATTTGTTTTTCTAAAAAGAAAAACAAATATGAGGTGTCCTTCTTCTAGAAGCATTCCCGTATAAATACGGAATACTTCACCCGGTATACGTATCGCTACATATACGTGTATCCATATAAAAATATGGATAGCACCAAAGAGAGAAAATGAATAGTGAACAATAATACTAAAATATATATATCAATATCAATATATATATATTAATTATTAAATTAAAACTTGATTTAATAATCCGGCTTAATCCTAAGCCGGCTAGTATTATCAATCGTCCGATTAAAGTTCGTGTATCCCATACACGTATTTAATCGGACCCGTGCTCGTACAGCTCCTACATCTATCGTCTGAACCGGGAAAATCTTCTGTGTGGGACTCTAAAGACTCGTCAGCGGCACTAGCTGTACGTAACGGATACCCAGGTACTTGCCGAAAGGGGGGTCGACAATCAAGTACTTTTCTTTACCCTACTGAGCCTGAATGTGACAATCTCTGTACAGTCTAGTCTCTTCGTTAAAAAGTATCGCATATTGGGTCTAGGCGGTGGATAACGTTAGACCTCTACTAACCCGATAAGTCATGTCTGAGTCAAGCTCATCACCAACAGAGATACTACTAATCAACTATCAGTAAATCTCATCCACCGTGGCCACGGATTTCTGGTGATAGCCAACTGAATACAGCACGACATCGACTCCTAATACCAGGGGAGACAAATCCTTGTCAATCGACTACTGCCTCCATGTGGCTCGGGACTGTACCCAACTAAAACTATTTGCACAACTCCATTGAGCCGTGGTAGGGTAGTAATCAAAGTACAGTGAGAACTCACTTGAGACAAATGACGATCTCAGGTCAAAATACTAATCTATACTCATGCCACCTAAGAACTTCCATCTGACGATAGATATAATACCATCTAGAAGTTCTCGGCGAGTTCGTCCGGTATACTCACCTCCAGTGAGCAACTGTATACTATCTTAGGTAACACGACACCAATGGCTTATGAGATCGGCCACTGCCCCTCGTCGGAGTCTAGAAACGTATACACAAGTATACTCTGGAATATCGATGCCCAGTTTCGATACTCCCACGACTAGGGATTGTTCCCTCATAAAAAAAGAAAGGGGGAAAATTCCCCACTATTCAAGTCTCACGTGTTAAACATGTGAGCACCTATATGCAAAAGCATATAGGCGCTGCAGTTAAAAACAAATAGGCTAAAAGAGGCACACGTATTAAACACTTGAGCGCCTATATGCAAAGCATATAAGCGTTGCAATCAAATAATTAGCAAGCCAAACAGGATTCACGTGTTAAACACGTGAGAGTTTATATGCATATGAACGCTGAAAATAAAGCATGCTAAAACCCATGCTAGAGGTCACGTGTTAAACACGTGAGTTCTCCTGCTGTACTCTTTGGTAAGATAGAATTAAATTCTATGTGATAGAATTAAATTCTATTTGGGAAATATTTTCCCTGATCTTTCTAATACGGAAAGATTCTTCTCTAACATAGAATTTTGGACTTAAAATCCAATTGTGATAAAATATCACCAATCAAACCATCTGATAGAATTAAATTCTATGTAGAAAATATTTGCTTGATCTTTCTCAAACTAGAAAGATCTTCTCTGTTAAATAGAGGACCCTTGGATCAAAAATCCAACAGTAATTATAAAATCACCCCCCGATCATCTGATAGAATAAAATTCTATCTTAGGAAAATATTTTCCTAATTTTGTTAAATTAACTAGATATTCATAGGAAAATATTTTATAATCTTGTTAAACAAACAAGAAATCTTCTCTGTTAAACAGAGAGCCTTTTAGATTGAAAATCCGATGGTGAATAAAATTCACCAATTTATCTTCATGATCTCTCAATGAGAGATTTTCTTAACATACTGATTTTTTCCCCTTCTCTTATAAATAGGAGTAAGGAGATTAAATCTAGAGAGACGCAGAACTCCCCACAAGCTTCTGCAAAAAAAAATATACAGTGAGCTCTTGAAAAAGAAAGAGAATTTAATTCTCAAAAGAAGAAAAAGACTTGCCTCATTGAAACCCTAGGTAAAATAAACACACAGAGATCATAGTGTCTCTTCTTTGCCTATCTAAGGGTTTAACTCTTTATATAAGAACTTAGTTCTTCTTCTAATTGAGATTTGCTGAAGCAAATGTTCCCACAAGTTGAGAATTTAATTCTCATCGGGAAGATTTTGTTCTGCAGATTCAAAACTTTGGGAAAAGGAACTAGGTCATAAAAGAAAAAGAAATAACAGGAGTATATGGGAATTTAATTTCTCCAAAAATTAGGGTTTAACCCTATATAAAGAACTAAGTTCTTCAAAAAAAATGATGATGATCCAAGATCCTCAAATCCGAAATCTTGATGATCATTAATGACTAAAAATGTCATTAACAGGAGATCGATATCTCTAAAAACACACAAGAATAACTTGGTGACTCGTTAGTGCTTAGCACTATTATTAAGCCTCACATGTTTCCCATGTGAGTGCTTCAAACGAACAAAAAGAACAACCAAAACTACCTCACGTGTTTCCCCACATGAGTGCTTAAAAAAGGGAAACAAGCAAAAGAAAAGCCAAAGTTGCCTCACGTGATTCTTACGTGGGCGCCTAAAAAGCAAAGAAAAACTTCTTTGTCAATTAGGCAGCCGTTCCAAAAGAAATCAGCCACGTGTTTTGCACGAGGGATCTAATCAAGTGCTTAGCACTCTGTAAAAGAGGGGCAGCGCCCCATATTTAGGGGCCTCACACGTGAGCGCCACAGAACTCTAGTGATTAGTACTAATCTAGTGCTCACGTGAAATGCACGTGAGCACTGTATGTCTCAGTGCTTAGCACTGTGGAGTAATTATATCTCAGCCCAAATCGGCTAAGTTTCCTGAGGTTAAACCTCTTTGATTTTAAATCAACCGAGCTCTTATTGCTCATGGTTTCCCAAACTGATCTTAGTCTAAAAAATGACTAGTGGTCTGCCATTGATGATATCCAAAATGATATTCATCCTATGTCTCCTAAAGTAATCTTAGTATCAAATACGACTAATGATTCTTAGGTCCATAACAACCCTTTTCCCCTCAAATATGGGATTTGGTTCAAAAGGGTACATCTCTCCACACCTCTGATACATGTCATTGTAATTCCTCAATGTCTTCAGAGAGATGGCGGGTCCCGATGACCAACAACTTCTTTCGCTGATGCACTTCCAAATTGACGTGCATGCCTCAAATCGGATCGTGCCCCAAATTAGGCACATTCCATGTCTCCATTGTTCATTTCTTCACGTAACAAATACACGTGCGTGCAAGATGAATAACAGACTAAAATGTCCTTAGACTAACATTCGTCCCCAAAACGGGAATGTTGGACTGAAATGTCCTTAAACTAATATTCACCTCCAAAATGGCGATAAAGGACCGAAACGTCTTAAATTAACATTTCGCCTCAAACATGGGCGATATTAGACCGAAATGTCCTTAAACTAATATTCGCCTCCAAAATAGCGATAAAGGACCGAAACGTCCTTAAACTAATATTTCGCCTCAAACATGGCGATAATGGACCGCGATATCCTTAAACTAAAATAATCGAACCTAAATGCTCATATGTTTAAGTTGATCTTAATCTCAAACCAGATTAACGATCCTTTAATCAACCCAAACCCAAATTTAAAAATATACGGATTTGGACTAATCAACGCCCTACGGGCGACAACATAAAATAGTCTTCATATACAATCCACAGGCAACCAAAATAAAACAAATATACACACAACACGAAGTGAACCTCTGGAGCAGGAGCAAGTGGTTATCGTGATGCGGTAACGTAATTAACTGCAGGAGCTTACGCCTGCAGGGAAAAGCGTCCCCACAATAAAAAACCCCTCGCAAACGAGGGGGAATCTGATAAAGTCTGCTACAACGGTCGCATTCGTTCAAACCTTCGATATATGGTGTCATAAATTAACTTGGTATTTTCGAAGAGGTGGATGGATAAATCAAAATAGAATCTGCCCCCATAATTCTGGCCAAACGTCCCAACGTCCCGGTCCGTCTTCCGGTGATGAACAGATTCTGGCACGCCCGGTGGGTCCTTTTCCTCTTTCCACTCCACACTTCGTATGTCGTGTTCGCAAACAAAATCGCGGTCCTCTATGGTTGCCCTTGGATTCGAGGTACTAAAATTTGGTGTCTTGTTCCTGTGCAGAAGAAGAAAAATCAATAGCTTCTAACTGCACAACTTGCAACAGCAACTCCCGCTCCGCCCCAACTGGAGGTGTGACTTACGGGCCCAACACGGCCTCTATCTTTCCAATGCCGGTGGGGCAAGTTACACAAGCCCCTACAAGATTGTTCTTTAGGACTATGCTCCTACCAGCGAGTTTCAGTGCCCCAGCGCCGCAAGACGAAGCTCCTAAGAGATTGGCCTTCGATCGACTTGCAACCACAACGGCCCCTCTCAACGGGCCGTCCAAATCCGATGTCTTAGTCTTCGACAGGCTGAGTCAAAGCTCAGACGTCTCAGTCTTCAACAGGCTCAGCCAGAACCAAAACGGGCTCGTAAAGAGGCTCGTCATATCTGAAGGAGCGCCCCAAAACGGATAGCCCTCCCAACTACTCCTGCAGGTGAAGTCGTCAAAAGTGCTTCCCCTACCAAAAGATCGGTCTTCGGAAGATTGGTCGCCCATCCTCAAACCCTACCAAGGACGTCAGTCTTCAACAAGCTGACACCAACAGCAGCCCTCACCAAAGCCGGGGGCACGAAGAAGCCGCTTCCAAAACTGAAGCGGTCCCTTTTGCAAGACACGCTCGACGTCACCACTGGCGCCAGGTGAGGAAAACTGGGGGCAACCCCCCATCTGGACTTACCCCACCAGCTCCAATGGTGGAACTTGATGATGTTGTTCCAACCAGAAACAGCTGTGATCTACTCAAGAGGGTACACAAGAACTCTCCAATGGCGGTGCTAAAGAAATCACCCTCGCCTACAGAAACCACGGTGTAGGCAAAGCTGGAGCAGTCCCGTCAACGACTCTCCTCCCAAATTCATAGAGTCTGGCGAAAAGTCCAGGACTTCATGATTGATCAAAATTACTCTCGTCGACCGAAGAAAGCGAAGGCTCGGCAAGAGGGAGACCATCCCTCCCCCATACAGCGAGAGACTTCTTCCACACGGGTGCTTGTTACAACGGTGCCTTCAACTTTGACCTCCCACAAAAGGAGGAGGCCGGAGAAAATCCCACAGCCTACGGCAAATTCCAAAAGCGATGAACCTAAACGCCCCAAGTCTGGGAGCATGATCGTACACACGGTTTACATGGCTTCCGAAAAAGAAGAAAGCCATACTTCCGTGGCTCATCGACCGCAAACTCGATCGTTAACAAAAGCTCAGGAGCAACAACAAAAACTCCAGGAAATGTTGACCAAAATGGCAGCACTCACCAGACAGAAAGAAAGTCCGGAACCAGCATCTGAACAACGCCAAGAGCAGGAGATCGATATAGAGTTCCTGCGAAGGGTGCTTGAAAGAAAGGACAAGGAAGCTGCTGAGAAGGCTGCCAACATAAAGCAGATGGCTTTTTTGTTTCAGGATATGGTTGGAATGATGATCCAGCCAGAACCCCCAGCCGAGAATCCGCTGATAGTTATCGAGGATGATAGAGGGGAAACATTAAACCCTCTTCAGGCTTTATCAATAGCTAAGGAGGAAACGATCTCCAAGGCTGCTCTTGATGATTACATCGCTCAACAAATATGAGCTCATCAAGCAAATGAAGCGGTTGGCCAAATCGTTAGAACTGGTCAACCGTATCCAGGCTGGTATGACCAAATCAAATACCCGCTGGGATATACAATCCCTAAATTCCATATGTACAAGGGGACAGGCAACCCCCATCAGCACGTCTCACAGTTCAGAACTCTGTGCGGCAACACTGGAGGCAACGACAAACTGTTGCTACGCCAGTTCGTTGGCAGCTTGTCAGAGACAACCTTTGAATAGTACTCGGAGCTCCCAAATAACTCTATAAAGACATTCACAGAGATGGAGCTGCTGTTCATACAGCGGTTCGCCAACGCAAGCTAGCGCACCCCGATCACGGGTTTAATCAATGCCAGGATAAAGCCGGGAGAAACCTGGGTCCAATATGCGATCCGGTGGTGGAACCTGTGGTCAAAGTGAGAACAACGCATCGAAGAATCCCCATCGTGGGCATGTTCATAGGGATCCTAGATCCGCAAACGACTGTGTCCCAGTTCATGACGTTTTTCAAACCAACAACCTTCTAGGCTCTGATCGATAAACTGGCCCAAATGGACCATTTGGGCCAGGGGCCTTCCTCCTCAAATATGGACCCTCGAAATACCAAGGGTAAAGGGAAAGCGACCTTCGTTTCCAACACGCAACAACAACCAACTGGCCCAAAACCAGCTGCTCGCCAAAACAATGCACGTCCACGCGTATCCCTGGAAGAAAGGCTAGGACGCGCTTACTCATTTTCCCGCGATAAGATGAGGAGACTATTTGAGTTGGCAATGCATAAAAAACTCATCACATTGCCAGACCCACGGCGTCCACCGCAACCCGGCGACGTCAACAACCCTAACTATTGCTCCTATCACAGAATGGTGAGCCACCCAATTGAGAATTGCTATGTCTTCAAGAACCGGGTCGAGAATTAGTATTAACAGGGGAAGTTCACGCTTTCTGAGAATTGGAGGGTGAACCCGCCACAGAAGCACACTCCCAAAAAGGTGGATGCACCGGGGGCATCATGCTCGCTCGTGGAAGAAGCTCCATAGGAAGTCAGTCTTTCAGCTAAAATCAAATGAATGCTGAAAGATCTACAGGCATGTCCGGCAGTCAGGTGGAAAAGCCCACTTGAACCTGAAATCTTCAAAGGGATGCTGAAACCGCGTCCGGTACCGAAGATTGTTGACAAAGGGCAAAATCCCTAAGTCAAGCCTTCAAAGTCTTCGAAGAAAAAGAAGAAGATCAAGAAGCCTGTGCAGTTTGCTGAGTTTGACGACAAGCGCACAAACATACAAAAGTAAATTGACGTGTTGGAAGAGTACAACCAGAGGGCGCGGACACCAGTCACCCTCGAAGAGTTCCTCAAACATATTCTTGAGAACGAAGATAGTGACAACGATGAGGAAAATGACTCATCAGAAGAAACCGAAGACTATGTAGCAAGTTGCCACATGGTCTCCCATTCGTTGTTAAATGATGAAGAAACTCTCCCAGT
Source organism: Agapanthus africanus (assembly GCA_030015575.1). Classification (NCBI taxonomy): domain Eukaryota; kingdom Viridiplantae; phylum Streptophyta; class Magnoliopsida; order Asparagales; family Amaryllidaceae; genus Agapanthus; species Agapanthus africanus. The sequence goes on along the minus strand of JASDDO010000024.1, from coordinate 865,640,500 downwards.
GTTAGAAAACAACGCAGAGAACCTGGGGGCAGAATCGGCGCTAAAATCTCCGGAACTGCCAAAAGACCCGATCGATAGGTTGTTAAATGAACCTTTCGAAAAAGTAAAACTGACCAAGAACGCGAAATAGCCATATACGAAAAGGATAAGCGTCAGCGTCAGGACGAAGAAGCTGAGGCAAGATGGAGTTGTAAAGTACTCCAACCAAGCCAAGGCATACCTGCGACAAATAAGAGCAGGATCAAGGCAGAGAAGCGATTCGCCAAAACCCTGTCAATGGGAATGAAGCTGCCACCTCTGGTGGGAATTACTCCCGGGGTCATATGCCTCGACGGAGAGGATTCACGTCCAAACTACTGCCTATATCATCGGAGGGTTACCCACCCCACCGAAGAATGCAGTACCTTCAAGAAGTGGTGGCAGGGATATGTTTCCCATCAAAAACACTCCAAGAGGATGAAGCACGAAGCTCGTCGACAGCAAAACGGTGCGACAAGTACACGTGAAAAAACGACTGGCAACTGCCATATGGTTGATACCAGTCCGGAAAGGATGAAACCCCGAGTTCTTACCTTCGGGAGCGATTCTGAGGACGAAATGACCCTCAGCCCTCTATTCAAAGACTTCACCTCCGAAAAAGAAGAGGGGGAGAAGAATCGTGAGAACATTCAGCTACGTAGCCGCACGCTGCCTGAAAAGAATCTCGGACCTACAAATAAGGGTTCGAGAAAAAACGACAAAGGGAAAGGAAAAAATCCCTAAGGAAATTGCACTCGACGAAACCCGCCTTATAGCACAGCAAAACCTAGAGGCTTATAAGCCAAGGATGACATGGTCATACGAAAGACTGACTAGGCTGAGAACATTCCACCAAGGCAAGCTCGTGCTAGTCATCAAAAGACTAATGATCCCTAATCGTGGAAAACGGAGGAAATTCGAGCCGAATTATGAAGGCCCGTACATCATAGACAAAGTCTACCAAGGCAGAGCCTACCTGCTCATGGATATGCATGGCGAAAGACCCTTCCACCCAATAAACGGCCGATTCCTCAAAAAATACCACGCCTAACGAGTCATGACCTAGGTAAATGAAAGATGACGACGCTCGTGTCCGCTCGCTATCTTCCCGAATCAAAAACTCTGAGAGTGGTATACAAAAAAGCTCCGTTGCCTCAAACATTGCGACAAAGGACCGAGATGTCCTTAAATTAGAAATTCGCCTCAAACATGGCGACAACGGACCGAGATATTCTTAAACTAAAAATTCGCCTCAAACATGGCGATAACGGACCGAGAAGTCTCTAAACTAGAACCTCGCCTCCAAAATGGCAATATAGGACCGAGAAGTCCTTAAACTAATTATCTGCCTCAAACATGGCAGTACGGACCAAAAAGTCCCTAAACTAACAATGTACGGAAATGTTCTTAAACTAAAATTTCGCCTCAAATATGGCGACATCGAACCGAAATGTCCTTATACTAAAAATTTGCCTTAAACATGGAAACACCGGACCGAAATATCCTTAAACTAAAAATTTGCCTCAAACATAGCAACACCGGACCGAAATGTCCTTAAACTAAAAATTCGCTTCAAATATGGTGACATCGGACCGAAATGTCCTTAAACTAAAAGTTTGCCTCAAATATGGCGACAATGGAATGAGATGTCCTTAAACTTAACTCCGTTTCAAAAACGGCGATACCAGACCGAAATGTCCTTAAACTAAAAATTCGCCTCAAATATGGCGACATCAGACTGAAATGTCCTTAAACTAAAAATTCGCCTCAAATATGGCGACATCGGACCGAATGTCCTTAAATTAAAAATTCGCCTCAAACATGGGGACATCGGACCGAGATGTTCTTAAACTAAAATTTCGTCTCAAAAACGGCGATACCGGACCGAGAAGTCCTTAAACTAATTATTGGCCTCAAACAAGACAACAACGGACCGAGAAGTCCTTAAACTAATTATTCGCCTCAAACATGTCGGCAATGGACCGAAAAGTCCTTAAACTAAAAATTCGCCTCAAACACAGTGATGATGCACCGAAACGTCCCTAAACTAGCATAGCACCTCAAATACGGCGATATGCTCTCTTGAGATCTATATTGCAATGGAAACCCCAACGGCAAAGACTGCAACTCAAGTCCCACTGGCTACAGAGCTACTCCAGCGGTGAAGTCACCCCCAAGTCCTACTGGCAAACAGATGGGTCATTAAAAAAACGGTATGTCCACAAGCAAAATGGGCACGGATGAAAAACCGAAAGGGCGTCGTGAGTAAAAACAGCAGGATTACCGGCGAGCTTGTGAAAACCCGGAAGGGCGTAATCTCTAAAATAAACGGTATCTCCATAAGGAAAATAGGCACGGATAAAAACCCGAAAGGGCGCCGTGAGTAAAAATAGCAGTATTACCGGCGAGCTTGTGAAAACCCGGATGGGCGCAATCTCGTTATAAAAAAACGGTATGTCCACAAGCAAAATGGGCACGGATGAAAAGCCGAAAGGGCGCCGTGAGTAAAAACAGCAGGATTACTGGTGAGCTAGTGAAAACCCGGAAGGGCGCAATCTTATAATTTTTTTTACACTTGCGAGATCCTCTCGTCTCGTAAGGAGAACTCCCCCAATGAGACCCTCACGGCTCATAGGATTCAAAATCCTTAAGCTACAGGGATCTGAACCTATTTTTAAGCCGTTATATCCCCCAAGTTGCACTACAGGTGGTCCAATATTGGCCCTTGTATACAATCCACGGGCACAAATAAACGATTTCCCTGTCAAATTCCACCAATGACGAGAAATGTCCTCATATGGTGAACGACACTTGTAAGTCCTCTCGACTTATAAGGAGAAAATACTTTTGTAAGATCCTTACGACTTATAGAAGAATGCACACTTAGGAATCCCCACGATTCCTAAGGAGAAAATACGCCTATGAGATCTTCACGACTCATAAGGAGAAATACCATTATGAGCCCCTTACGGCTCATAAGGTCAAAAAACCTTAGTTGACAGGATCCTAACCCTATTTGCTAAGCCACATTTGTTCAAATCAACAAAGGAAAATGATGAGTCGCTCTTGGCAATATTCCAGTCGTAGCGATACTGATGCCTAAACAGGTGTCAAACTCCAAGTCCTTATAAGGCAAATGATGATTCGCTCCTGGCAATATCCCAGTTTTAGCGATACTGATGCCTAAACAGGTGTCAAACTCCAAGTCCTTTCACGGCAAATGATGATTCACTCCTGGCTATATTCCAGTCGTAGCAATACTGATGCCAAGGTTGGTATTAGATTCCAAACCCGCAATAAGAAAAAAAAAGCAGCAAGTAGCAAAAAATATGCATATAAAAACAGCCAAAATGTTTGGGAACTCGCAATAAAAAAACAGCGAGTGAAAATAAAAAAATATAGCCGAAATGATTGGGCACCGCGGATAAAAAGCCGAAATGATTGGGCAATCGTGACTTTCGCGATATGAAAAGCTGAAAAGATAGAGCATCGCGGCAAAAAAAATAAAATAAAATAAAATTTCCTCTGCCCTACAAGTATGTCCATATTGACTCTTGTATACGATCCATGGGCACAAATGAAAGAAAGGGAACTATATTTTCCCCCCAGGCTCCGTCAAAGGGAGAGCCAGATATGGACGGCAATATCTACGGCCTAGAGATCAACTCGACGTTCTTCACATTCCGACAGGATGCAGACACGACGTCAACAAAGACCCAAGGGTCAAATCAAAAGTGGAGTCACGGCAAAACCTTAGCTCCAAGTCTTGACAGTCCATACACAACCTAAAGACTACCCCGACGTACCTTCTCATTCCGATAGGATGCAGACACGACGACAACAAAGACCCAAGGGTCAAATCAAAAGTGGAGTCACGGCAAAACCCTAGCTCCAAGTCTTGACGGTCCATACACAACCTAATGACTACCCCGACATACCTTCTCATTCCGACAGGATGCAGACACGGCGTCAACAAAGACCCAAGGGTCAAATCAAAAGTGGAGTCACTGCAAAACCCTAGCTCCAAGTCTTGACAGTTCATATACAACTCAGAGACTATCCCGACATTCCTCTCAGTGCAGACGCAACATCAACAAAAGTCCTAAGGGTCGAAACAAAAAAATGGAGTAACGGCAAAATCCTAACTCTAAGTCTCGACGGTGCATATACAACCTAGAGACCATCCCGACGTTCTCCCTCATTTAAATAGATGCGAATGCAGTTATCAAATGAAATTGGAGCAATGGCATATTCCTAGCTCCGGACTTCAACTGCGATACATACAGCATAGAAGTCTTACAGATGTCTACCATACTTCAGTAAAGAATCGGCGCGACATCGTCAAAACAAAAAATGAAGCAACGGCATATTCCCTGCTTCGGGTCTTGAAGGCAACTCATATAAAGCCTAAAAGACTTTCGGAGATCATCCCACACCAGTGCGGAGTGGTTATAACTCATCGGGGCTCCAAATTGAGCCTAACCTTAAGAAAAAGCGACATGGAAAATTTCTAACGCTTGCTCTTCCGTCGGTAATATAACCTAAGGAGATTACTTGAAGACGGCTTGTCCAGCCCTCGAAGAGATCAGAGACACGGCAGTCATGGGGCTACTCGAACAACGACTTAAAGACCGCATATCGAGGAATACATTAGCCAACACGACGGTACCATGGACCAAAACCCTAGTACCACAAAACCTAACGGACATCTGTCGTAAACAATGGAGGTTATCTATATAAAACATTAGGACAAGTTTGCCTGTAAATTCAAGGGAGGTAAACTAAATAAATTCAGAAATGGGTACATAAACTAGAGACTCCGAAATGAGTGAATAAATTACAAACTCCGAAATGAGTACATAAACTAGAGACTCTGAAATGAGTGAATAAACTACAAACTCCGAAATGAATACATAAACTAGAGACTCTGAAATGAGTGAATTAACTACAAACTCCGAAATGAGTACATAAACTAGTTTGCGGGAAAGTCAAGACATCAAGAAACAGAAAGGCACAACCTATGGGCCTCGGGGTTCAAAACTACATTTCTTAAGGATCGAGATCTGAGAAGACGCTTGAATCCGCTCTCTATATTCTCAGATCAAAATTCTAATAAAAGTCATGTGTTCCAGCTAGAAATCGGCCAAATACTATGCATCACTTCAGTCCAATGTTCACCTATGTCTAGATGCATGCATCAGAAACTTCTAAAGATTAAAATACAAAATATGTGTACAGAGGTAGGATGCACATATGAATATGCGCTGGGGAGGAAACGTTCAGTGGTCGACATTATTTTTATTTATGGGATCAGAGATATAAGGATTAACAAAACAATATACAAGATTCTCTAATTCCCTTTCTTCCTTCTCCACCATGTCGAAGTGGCGATGTTCAAGAGGAGTTACTCCCCAGCGCCATGCCCATCAGCGAAGGCAGACATGATGGCCCGCTGAGCCCGTATCTGGCTTAACAGACAAACCATACAATCCCTCAGAGGCTGGTTAATCAAACAAGCCTCATGAAAGCACTCGATCTTGTCCTCCGCCGTGTCGAGCATCGCCAGAGTCATCTACGCTGGATGAGGAGGGATGTCAGCAAGTACAGACGATAGGATCGTCCGAAGCCAAATGGAGCCGACAGGAAGAAGAGAGCCCCTACGATCCAGAAGCTCGTACATCACCATGTCACATTGGTCATCAGTGAGAAAGGGATCCACTAAACGCGCAGCAAAACGAGGGACGATTCTCTTGATAGGTACTTCCTACGGTTGCCGACGAACATGTGGACGATTGCAAGCCATAACTCTTGGTTTGTTAAAAATTGGTTCTTTTCTTGTGAAAGAAGAGGGAAGCAGAGCTTCAGATTATAAAGAGGAGTATCCAAGTCTAGGCACAAAAAGTGTGGTGCATGGTGGAGCTATTCCCAAGGCCCGGCAAAAAGGACATGGGAAAAGAAAGAGTTGACTTATGGGAATCAGAGCAAGGAGGTGAAACGACTCCATCTGCAGCACCTCACGTGCACGATACGTAAACGCCCGCATTGATTCTTTCCGGGACTAGAGCGGCGCCTCACGTGCATAACATGTGAGCGCCGACGCTAGTTCAGGATTAAAATCCTCAACAGCGCTTCACGCGCATGACACATGGGCGCCAGCAACGGTTTTTATATATGTATAACAACACTTCATGTGAGACACATTTGAGCATTGGCATAAAAAGAAAAGGGAATTTTGTTATTCATACTTCGAAGAAATTTATACATTGGTGATAAAAAAAGACAACAACAATAAAAAAAAACATCATCAAAGAGTTTACAACGGCAAGACACTGAATCCCGGACACGGATTCAGGAACTTAGAAGCAAATCTGAGTAAAGTGCTTCCGACTTCTTTAGCCATTTTCTTATGTATTTTCTCACGAATGTAAGCGTCAGGATCCCCACTAATATCATCCGTCCTCTGGTATGTGATCATTCGAAAATATTGCATTCTTAATACATCAATTTCCCTACTCTTTCTAATCATCTAAAGGTGTTTGGTATAAATATAGCACATATTAGCAATTTGTCTGCAAAATATCAAATAACATGTGTTATATATTATAACCGGCATTATGAGGGAAATTGAGTGTTTATTACTACATGCATGATATTGTATATCTCAACACTTTTTAGCGAGTCTGTGTGGAGAAAATTCATCAGGTCAAAGAACTGGAATCGCAAAAGTGCCGATAAAACGAATCAAGTCAAAGACTTAAAATCTGGCAGCATCCAAGAAAGAATTATAAGATTCCAGATGTCACAAGAAGACCCAAATACAAACACCAAGATAATCCAGAGAAATGATGCAGAGATACATTCATATGGCCGCGGAACCGCGGCCGAGTTGCCGCGGATCCATGGCCGAGTCAGGGCATCAGAGAACGAGAATTCTCCAGAAGCTTCTTTTCAACAACCTTGCTTCCTCAAGATGCTTAATTACCACATGGCTTCTTCTGAAAGGTTCTGCATAACAACCTTCTTCTAGAAGACTCCTCATAACAACCTTCTTCTAGAAGACTCCTTATAACAATCTCATTCTAGAAGGCTCTCTCTAACAACCTAGCTTTGGAGGGAAGATTCATTTGAATTTATAAAAGGGGATCTAGATCTACAATTTAGAGGTTGTTCAATTAGTGGAGAGTTAGTTACACAATTGGAGCTACAATTCAAAATTCAAATTCAAGTTGAGTGACACAACTTGAGATCCAAAATCAAGATCCATTGAGAAGCAAATCAAACGAGCAATCAACGATCCTTTATTGCAATACCGATCATCATCCGAGTAAGAGATCCACGACGATCCGTGACTCACGGCGATCGAGCTTCGCAAAGATCGACGACAAATTCACCTCTTCAAAGGAGCGATCGAGAGCTTAATCTTGTATCTCGAATTGAGGAGTTGTGTAATTTGAAGGAGATTTAAATAAAGGTGATAATTGTAATTCTTGCTTTCTTTACATTCTTGCATTATAAAACTTCTTGATTCTTGATTCATTAATTTTCATGATGTGTGAGTGAAATCTTCGCTTGTAACGGAATTGAGAGAATCGGTAGATCTAATGATGATGAAATCCTTTTACCAATCTTAAGTCTTATGAGATTTGTAAACTTTAGGAAAAAGAATCATCAATGACCTAATTTGGATCGAGATCACATTCTTGCGAATTTCATTGCAAATTAGGGATCAAACGATTGATGATTCTCTTTGCTAAAGGCTAGATACAAATGATGATCAATGAAAAGACAAGAGATAGAGATGGAGAAACCCTAGTTTCTTCAATAGATCCCTAATATTCATTCATCACGACGTCCTAGCTACAATTCATCAATAGATAAGATTAGTCATTATTAGATTCATCATTGCTACCAATTCAATCGATTCCTACAAGCTAATCTTCATTATCTTGATAAATCAAATTGATTTGGACATCTTCTTGATTCTTGATTCTAGATCTATATTTTTGATTTTCTTGAAATGACAACTCAAGTAAATCTCAAATCTATTTCTTGAATTTTCTTTTATCTTTTCATTTCGACTCATCTAAAACAAGATCGATCAAAACACACATCTCAGTGGACGATCCGCTCTCGCTAACGAAACTACAATAGACACCGTTATTGATTGCGGTATAAATTTCTTTGGTTTTGATTTTAACCTTTTCCATACACACAAAAGAATGATCAATCAAATGGCGCCGTTGCCGGGGATGTGTGCTATTTTGTTCGTTTTTATTATTTGAGTTGAAAATTTATTATTCCATCAGAATTTTTAATTCAAGAATCGTTTCAAGTGCTTAATGATTAGTGTTTGAATTTTTGCGAGGGAATCTAGAATCATTTTAGCAGTGCGATCAAGATTCAGAGAAGATCTACAGATTCCAGAGGAGTACAAACAGCTGCAGAAAAAATTTGATCGCCTATCTCCCTCATTGGACCGCGGAACCATGGCCATAGTGAGGTTTTTGCGGCGGTTCCGCCGCCGTTTAGGTGAATCAACGCATAAAATCTCTGTGGTATACTCTCTGTTCTCTCCTCTCCTCTCTGATATTGTCCAATAATCAATTTCTTGCAGGATTCTTTGTAAAATTCAGCGCCGCTAAAAAATAAATTTGTTGCGATTTTTGAAATTGGTTGTTTTGTATATTTTAATACAGAAATTAAAGGGCAAAGACCAAATTCAGATTAGGTAGGGATTTCATTACCCTTCCTAAGCCCTAAAAATCATAAAACTAGCATCTGCATCACCCTCATTAACTAAAAAATATCTAGACAAGACTCTAAGGACCGTCGTGCTCAATTAGGACAGAAGAAGGTCGTGGGTAATGTATTGCTTATCCGTGTTTCTTTTGTGGTGTCTAAGGCAAGCGTGTCTAAGAAAAGTGGTTACTTAATTAGGCCCGCTACTTACGTAGCGGAGAACCTCCCACTTACCTGGCACTTACCTGGCCACAGAAGGGATAAAGAGGCAGTAGAGGACTTATCCTGCGATTTGTTTTCTGGAAGTCTAGGAGTGGTCTAGAGACTTGACCTAGGTAACCAATAGATTTAGGGGTGATTGTGCGTTTTGTTTTATGATTTTTTTTCTAAATCCGTCTCTTTTTCAAAACCAACCAATTATTTTTCTCCCCTTTTTACCCTTTTCCCCCTCTTCTCTTCTTATAATGGGTGATCCAAACAGACGAACTCTTGCCGAGCTTTGCTGTCCACAACCAGATATTTCTTGTTTTTGTAATCACTTCGGTATACCATCCGGCTCTCCCATGTCTTTAAGAGATCGGATAGCGCAAGCGGATAGAAACAGTTGGCCACCACAATCCAGGTCTTATCAACCGTATCCTAATTCTACATCCGTTTCAGTTGATACTCCGAGTGAGGATGCCCCTAGACGCATGTCCATTGCTGAGTATATAGGTAGGGCTAAAGGCCAAAGTTTCAATCCGGACCAATATCAACCATCACCTCCACTTTCTAAAGAAGAATTTCATAATCGGTTTATGGCATGTATGTTGTCCAATAGCCAACCGACCAACCAATATCAATATTCTTCTTATCACAATGTTGACTCTACTCCTGCCCAATTTTCACAACCATTCAATTTCTATCAATCCAATCTGACTTTTCCACCTTCTCTAGACAGTCCTTCTAATCAGTCATTTGGGAGTTTTAATTGTCCACATGAATTTCAATCTTATACTGAAACCTCTTATCGACCCAAGTCTAGTCTTGAGCAGACATTAGAAAAATATTTGGAAATGTCGAACCAAATTAGCAAGGAACTAGCAGAGTGGAGGCAAGAAAAAAATGTCAAACCTGCACAAAATTTTTCAGTGTATAATTCGGGTATAGGATAAAGTGAGAATTTAGGTAGTGAGACAGGACTGTACACCTTTCCTAATCAAACCTTCCCTTTTCAAACTGAAATCTACAACTCCAGTTTCACAGATTCATCGAGTACACCAATTGATAAGTTGTGTGACTTTGAAGTGTTTGATTTACCCGACTGTGAAGGGTCCATTTCAAGTGAAACCATGCCAAATCCTTGTGATCTCTACACCTCCACTCTTGAACCAAAATTGATTGAAAACCATACTTTTAATGAGGTGTTTGAGAATTTTAACCTTCACTTGAATGAGGTGATTGACGTTGGGGATATATTGATTGATGAACCCGAAATTTTGGATGAGTTTGTCCCACCAATTCATCAGATCCTTTCACTTCCTTGTGGTCATCATCTTGAGCCTTTAATTATTCTTCCCGAACCCCAAATGCGCCTTGAAGTTGATGATAGTCGTATAACCGAAGTTCAGATCGAAATTCAGCCTCCATCTCCCACATCTGGTTCAGCAATACTCGACACACCAATTTGTTTACCTATTTCATCTTCCACTTTCTCAGGTTCTTCTTCTATTCTTCCTGTAATGTTAGCGAGTGTTGATGAATCACAATCCGATAATTCAAGTTCGATAATACTAGAAAGTCAACTTGATTTAGATACTTTTGGAAATAAGTTAGATGAGTTTTTCAAGTCTTCTACCTCCATAATTTTTGACAAATCAAGTATGATAAATTCTGCACAAAACTTATTGACAGCAAAATGTTTGATCACACCATTGATGAAAATTTTGAAATACTTTTTGCTAATGAACTTGCATTCCTAAACAACACGAATTTTATGAGTAATCAACCTCCACCTATAGAAGTTGAACCGCCACCACTCCTTCTTCCTAATCATTCACATTCTCGCTGTCATTCATCCTCATTCTTTCATTTCTATAATTTAAAACTCAAACCCTTTCCGGTCCACCACTTATCTTTTCCCCACTTCTTCCTGACTCTATACAACATGTTCTTCCACCGACCTATACGTTACATTGATAAAATCTTTGAATGGTTGGTATTAATTTTTGGTCTTTGCAAAGCCTTATATTGACCAAATTACTTTACCCCCTCCTAAAATGCTTAACATTGTTTAACTTAAGTTTGGGGGGGTATATTTTTGGCTCTTGAAAATAAAAGTTGTCCTCAAAATTGTGAGCCAAAAATAAGTTTGGGGGAAGATTTTCACGTTCATATATTTTTGCCCCCGTTAATAAATTTCCTCCCAAGTCTACAGGTTTTTGAGATTTAACAGATGACAACAGTGAGGACACTATTATAAACAAGTTTGGGGGAGGTTTGTGCTTATTCACGTATCACTTTGTATCATACTTTGCATATGCACAAAACATATAATAAAAAAATATAAAAAATGTGTAGATAAATAAGAAAATAGAAGATTAGATAGTGAAAAATTACATCCAAAAGATTGGAAATATTTAAGAAAACCAAGAAAGTTAGAAGTTTTCTTAAACGAACTAGTAAAAAAAGTAGTTATGAGCCGTTGTCTCAAGGGTTAGTAAGATGAAAGAAGTCACTAATCTGAGGATAAAAATAAGTCTGAAAAATAGTTCCTGTTCTGAAAGCCGAATATTTGAATGTTGATACTCTACTATACGCACTTTCACATGTCTTGAAACTCAGGCTAGTAGAGGATACCTTGAAATGCTCTTGTCAAAAAGCCAAAGTACGAAAATGAAAAAAATGAAGAATAAAATATAAAATGGTGTAGAAAAATGAACATTGGTTTTGTAATCACCAAGGCAGCAATAAAAAAATATAGCGAGGGTGCTTCATCACCTAGTGCCTTAGACCAACTGGTTTAGGAGTCACTGCTAAGCTTTAGGTGTTGCAAGATGAGGAAAATACTAATACGCTTAATAAGCAAGCACATGAGTAATCGGTCGGTTAGTACCTCAAGAAGTATTAACGATCGCATGAAAAATGTGTGAGCAAATTCATCTAAATATTCATCGTTTAAAAAGTACTGAGGTAGATGGACAAGAGTATGATAGCTTGAATTGAATTCTCCGAGTGTAGGGATGTCTTGTACACACACGTAGGGGTATATGATCTGTGTTTGGAAGAAAGGTAGGAATGAAGAATAAAGACGATGTTTTATTGAGGGATGATATGATTTCTAATATCTTTTCATGACTATTAAGATAGGGCTCATGACAACTGAAAAGGTAGTGTGGTTGGAAACTATAAATTTCAAAGTCATTCTTTTACAATTCTTATCTTTATATGTAACTTTCACAGTTTTCCTTTTATTGTGAGATTCTGTGGGTGTAATCCGTTGAAAACCCTCAGGAGACAACACTCCTCCTACTAGAGACACCCAGAAGTTTAAAGGCTTATTGCACGTGCTCAGTGCAATCATATTGCCTACGAAAGTGTGCTAGCTAGTTTTCTTTTTCTTATATTTTCTCCTTCTCTTGAATAAAAGATATTTGCTCGAGATGACCAAAATAAAGTTTAAGAGAATTTGATCGGTCGAAAATATTGCATTCTTAACACATCAATTTCCCTACTCTTTCTAATCATCTAAAGGTGTTTGGTATAAATATAGCACATATTAGCAATTCGTCTGCAAAATATCAAATAACATGTGTTATACATTATAACCGGTATTATGAGGGAAATTGAGTGTTTATTACTACATGCATGATATTGTATATCTCAACACCTTTTAGCGAGATTGTGTGCAGAAAATTCTTCAGGTTAAAGAACCGGAATCGCAAAAGTGCCGATAAAACAAATCAAGTCAAAGACTTAAAATCTGGCAGCATCCAAGAAAGAATTATAAAATTCTAGATGTCATAAGAAGATCCAAATACAAACACCAAGATAAGCCAGAGAAATGATGCAGAGATACATTCATATGGCCGCGGAACCGCGGCCAAGTTGGCCGAGTTGCCGCGGATCCGCGGCCGAGTCAGGGCATCAGAGAACAAGAATTCTCCAGAAGCTTCTTCTCAACAATCTTTCTTCCTCAAGATGCTTAATTACCACGTGGCTTCTTCTGGAAGGCTCTGCATAACAATCATCTTCTAGAAGACTCCTCATAACAACTTTCTTCTAAAAGACTCCTTATAACAATCTCATTGTAGAAGGCTCTCTCTAACAACCTAGCTTTGGAGGGAAGATTCATTTGAATTTATAAAAGGGGATCTAGATCTACAATTTAGAGGTTGTTCAATTAGTGGAGAGTTAGTTACACAATTGGAGCCATAATTCAAAATTCAAATTCAAGTTGAGTGACACAACTTGAGATCCAAAATCAAGATCCATTGAGAAGCAAATCAAGCGAGCAATCAACGATCCTTTATTGCAATGCCGATCATCATCCGAGCAAGAGATCCATGAAGATCCGCGACTCACGGCGATCGAGCTTCGTAAAGATCGACGACAAATTCACCTCTTCAAAGGAGCGATCAAGAGCTTAATCTTGTACCTCGAATTGAGGAGTTATGTAATTTGAAGGAGATTTAAATAAAGGTGATAATTGTAATTCTTGCTTTCTTTACATTCTTGTATTATGAAACTTCTTGATTCTTAATTCATTAATTTTCATGATGTGTAAGTGAAATCTCCGCTTGTAACGGAATCGAGAATCGGTAAATCTAATGATGATGAAATCCTTTTACCAATATTAAGTCTGATGAGATTTGTAAACTTTAGGAAAAAGAATCATCAATGACCTAATTTGGATCGAGATCACATTCTTGTGAATTTCGTTGCAAATTAGGGATCAAACGATTGATGATTCTCTTTGCTAAAGGCTAGATCCGATTGATGATCAATGAAAAGACAAGGGATAAAGAAGGAGAAACCCTAGTTTCTTCAATAGATCCCTAATCTTCATTCATCACCGTCGTCCTAGCTACAATTCATCAATAGATAAGATTAGTCATTATTAGATTCATCATTGCTACCAATTCAATCGATTCCTACAAACTCATCTTCATTATCTTGATAAATCAAATTGATTTGGACATCTTCTTGATTCTTTATTCTAGATCTATATTTTTGATTTTCTTGAAATGAAAACTCAAGTAAATCTCAAATCTATTTCTTGAATTTTCTTTTATCTTTTCATTTCAAATCATCTAAAACAAGATCGATCAAAACACATATCTCAATGGACGATCCGCTCTTGCTAACGAAACTACAATAGACACCGTTATTGATTGCGGTATAAATTTCTTTGGTTGTGATTTTAACCTTTTCCATACACACAGAAGAATGATCAATCAGTATGCGGATATTATCACCTTCTGTTGGAAGACGGGATGCAAAATATCGACAAGATCATCTCTTCGCTTCTTTGAGATCAGGCTCATCAGATATACTGAATGCACCTTGTCTTCGGGGTCATCAAGCGCCTCGAGTGGCATAGCCTCGTCAAGCATAGGAATTGCTGCCCAAATCGACCCAACGATAATGTTCAAGTGAGCAGAATGACGGGGGAGTAACCAACCGTTGTAGTCGTCAAATCGACGCATCACCTATGCACATTGAACGTTTGAAAATTTTTGGCCTTAACAACGGCCATGGATGCGAATGTTCTCGTAAGAGATAATATTTTTCGAGATCATAAAGACAAGAAGCCATAATATCTGGAAAGAAAAATCAGTAAGGGGTTAGCAATCAAAATGATGAAGAAAGCACTCATTGCAAGAATCTAAAAAGATTTTTATTTAATGAAGAATCTCATTAAACTGTGGAGTTAAACTCCCAATTCCCTCGGAAAATATGTTCCACAACAGATTCAAATATGTGAAAAGAGTATTAAAACCCTAAAAAAATCCCAAGAACAGAAAGGGAATAAAATTCCCAAAAGTCTCTGGGTCACTCAGAGCTAAGCTCTGTAGGATGGAATTAAATTCCTTTAATAATGGGATTAAATCCCAGAAACCCCCATGGTGGGGAAACAAAAAAAATGGAATTAAATTCCAAGAATCCTCAAAGATTGGTGATAGGAAAAACCTTAAGAAGAGAACTAACAATCTTCGAGACCCTAGAGTCTACTTAAAAGTAAAAGTTTTTAGATGTCTAAGAGATCAGTTCAAGGCAAGAGCAAAACTCTGTTGATGGATTTAAAATCCAAAGATAAAAAAGGGGTTTTTCCCTAAAAGGTGAATGTCGTTCATGATCCTCACCCAAATAGGAGTTTTGCAGAGTTTAACTCTGAAAGTTCGATGGATAGAAAGCTAAGCTCCGAGAGGAGAATTAATGTAACACCCTAGTTCATTTATACCAGTTCTAGTTCAAGTATTTCTTTATTTATGGTATTTTTTTCTGATTTATTGTGTTGTGGGTGCGAATAGTGTATTTGACATCTGTATTTGCATTCGACCCGACCCACATGCTTGAAACCAGTCTTGATTCATGTTTATAATTTATCCTGTCTTATTATATGGATCTGTGCACTTACATTATTGTATACTACATACTGGCATTTATCTGGCATCTGCATTTTTAAATATAACATTTAAAGTCACATAAAAATATTTTAAAAATACATTGCATGGCCTGCATGATACCCCTAACCCTGTGGTAGCATCCGCGCATCTTGTTCTCATCTCGTTCAATGAAACGGACTTGTTTGGATGACTACATGCACGTGCGTACATCCGTTCTTGGGAGTATGCATTTTCGTTACCCGGATATCCAATTTTAATTTTGGTCGACATGTATATTTTTCGTATTTTAAAACTGAATTTTAGACCCGACCCGGGCGTGTTTTGGACTATGTTTGTATTTACCAGAATATCAAATTTTATTTATATAATATTAATTTTATAAACTGATACAAATTAAAATTTAGTTAACTAATAAAAGATTTTTTTAAATTTAAATCTAAACTAATTTCCTAACAAACTAACAACCCCTTTTCTCTCTCCTCTCTCTCCTTCTCTCTCTGTTACTTAATAAATATTAATTCTTTCAATATTTACAACCCCTGCATCTCTTCTCCACATATATATATATATATATATATATATATATATATATATATATTTGATATACTTTTTAAATGCCATATAAAGAAAAGTACTGTTCCCTTTCTTTTTCACGTTTTCCCGCCTATGAACGAAACCCACGCCTCGCCTCTGCCTTCGTCCCGCGAGCCGTGTATGCGTTGCGACGATTTACCGACGTCGGACGTGCCGTGCGTATCCGTCGCGTGATTCGATCGAGGCAAATTTACCTTACTACATGTTATGTTACTATATTTACATCCATTTGAATAAATATAATACATGTATTTAAAATTATGCATCTCATGTTATAGTTTTACAGTTTTACGACGTCCGTTTGCATCCGTACAATTTATTTCGTATCTAGTGCATGCTAATTTATCTTGTTACATGCTAGACTACAATATATTGCACTCATTTGAATAATAACATCACATAATGTTTAGTTATGCATCCCACATTACCATTTTACGGTTTTACTGTTTTCGGATATCCGTATGCATCTATATCGTTATTTACATATCTAGTTGCATGCTAATTCATCTTGCTACATGCTAGGTATATCATTGTGCATCCATATGAGTAAAATGTTACCCGTTTATCATATTATACATCCATACTAAAGTTTTACTGTTTTCGGATACCCGGTTGCATCCATATCATTTAAAATACATATAACTGTATCTATAGATCATATTAAATCAATATTATTATTGTAGTAACACCCCATGCTTAATAATGTGCATCCCACTTAGTCTTGGTACTGTAAATGTAACCCTAATCGATGTTTGTGCATCCATACCATTAATTATATATCTATTTGCATTCCATGTCACGTTATTTCATGTTACTGCTACATTAACACCCCATGCTAGAAAATGTGCATCCTACATAGTAATGGACCTATAGTCGCAATCCTTAATAGTTATTCTTGCATCCATATTTATTTGTGTATCCATACCATTAATTCTGCATAATTAGTTGCACCCCATATTACATTAACTCATATTATTAATACATTAGTACCCCATGCTTGATGTTGTGCATCCTACTTAGTCATGATGTAACCCCTGATAGATATTTGTGTATCCATACTTTCATCGTACATCCGTACTTTTACCCTGATTCCATACTTGCTACATCTTACTGTTGGGCACCTATTTGTTACATTGTGTACTACTTGACATAACCTGATACACTACTACTTGACATGACTTGATACATGTATACTACCTGACATGACCTGATACACCACTACTTGACATGACTTGATACATGTATACTACCTGACATGACCTGATACACCACTACTTGACATGACTTGATACATGTACGCTAACTGACATGACCTGATATATCACTACTTGACATGTTACCTGATCCTGTTTCTAATGCCGACAATCCTGACATGTTGTCCCGATAGACATATCCTATTGTCTGTATAGACAAACATGTTCCTGCTTGATCCTGTGTTGGCATTAGCTTCAGATTTATCATTACCTGACTTGAACACATAACTTGGGGGTATGGGGAAGTCAAGAATGTAACCGAACGTAACTCAAAGGGCTATCATATTGTTTGCCGTTTTTCTGGGCGTTACGGAATACCTATTGTTTGCCGTTTTTCCGGGCGTTACGGAATACTTATTGTTTGCTGTTTTTCCGGGCGTTACGGAATAATCACCGATGGGTTACGATGAGAATTATATTAATTGATTTCGAAGACTTTAGAATAGATAACCCAGTAGCACAGTTTAGATTACTCACCGCACGTCACATGTGCTTATACCCTTCACTGTTTCTTATTCGTGTTACAGTTATACTTTTATTACTGTTCATACTCATGCCTGCATGACTTGTTACCCCCTGATTATATTATTATTAATATTATGACGCACTGATGTCTGGGTTTTGCATGGCCCAGATCCTCTACCTTTGTCGCAGGCTGATCAGGAGTATTTCTGCCGGCAGGCCGCGCAGTGAGAATCCAGTTAGTATCCAGTTTTACCTTCCAGTGTTATTGCTTATTGGATTTATTGCTTCCGCATATTATTTCTTGACTCGTTCTTTCTAGCTCATGGACATGTATTAGATAGTTATTTTATTTCTACTGTTCTTGATATCTCTATACAGCCGTAATGTGACTGTGGAGGGATGTTTCTTATCCACGGGTAGCATGGTTGGCTCTGTCACGTGCCGATCTTAGCGCACTCTGGGAAGCGGGGCGTGACAATTAAATTCTTAAGAAAAGGTTAGGGAAGAAGATGAAGAAACAGTGATCATCTAAAGGGGTCAAACATCCCTTTATAAGATGTGATGAGGAGCGGTTCGGCTTCCCGTTCCCCTAGGCAATCCAATGGTTGTAAGGGTGGACAGCGTTGCACTCATGTGCAAGCCACGTGAGAGCAACGCCGGGGGGCATTTGTTCCTTCATAAAAAAAGAAAGAGGGAAAATTCCCCACTATTCAAGTCTCACGTGTTAAACACGTGAGAACCAATATACAAAAGCATATAGGTGCTGCAGTTAAAAACAAATGGGCTAAAAGATCCACACGTGTTAAACACGTGAGCGCCTATATGCAAATCATATAGACGCTGCAATCAAATAATTGGCAAGCCAAACAGGCCTCACGTGTTAAACACGTGAGAGTTTATATGCATATGAACACTGAAAATAAAGCATGCTAAAACCCATGCTAGGGGTCACGTGTTAAACACATGAGTTCTCCTGCTGCACTATTTAGCAAGATAGAATTAAATTTTATGTGATAGAATTAAATTCTATTTGGAAAATATTTTCTCTAATATTTCTAATACGGAAAGATTCTTCTCTAATAGAGAATTTTGGACTTAAAATCCAATTGTGATAAAATATCACCAATCAAACCACCTGATAGAATTAAATTCTATGTGGGAAATATTTCCTTAATCTTTCTCAAACTAGAAAGATCTTCTCTGTTAAACAGAGGACCCTTGGATCAAAAATCCAACGGTAATTATAAAATCACCCTCCGATCATCTGATAGAATAAAATTCTATCTTAGGAAAATATTTTCCTAATTTTGTTAAATTAACAAGATATTCATAGGGAAATATTTCTTAATCTTGTTAAACAAACAAGAAATCTTCTCTGTTAAACAGAGAGCCTTTTGGATTGAAAATCCAACGGTGAATAAAATTCACCAATTAATTTTCATGATCTCTTAATGAGAGATTTTCTTAACATAATGATTTTTTTCTTTTCTCCTATAAATAGGAACAAGGAGATTAAATCTAGAGAGATACAGAACTCCCCACAAGTTTTTGCAAAAAAAATATACAGTGTGCTCTTGAAAAAGAAAGGGAATTTAATTCTCAAAAGAAGAAGAAGACTTGCCTCATTGAAACCCTAGGTAAAAAAAACACAGAGAGATCATAGTGTCTCTTCTTTGCCTATCTGAGGGTTTAACCCTTCATATAAGAACTTAGTTCTTCCTCTGGTTGAGATTTGCAGAAGCAAATCTCCCCACAAGTTGAGAATTTAATTCTCATCGGGGAGATTTTGTTCTGCAGATTCAAAATTTTGGGGAAAAGAACTAGGTCATAAGAGAAAAAGAAATAACAGGAGCATATGGGAATTTAATTCATCCAAAAATTAGGGTTTAACCCTATATAAAGAACTTAGTTCTTTTAAAAAAAATGATGATGGTCTAAAATCCTCAAAACCAAAACCTTGATGATCATCAATGATTAAAAATGTCATTAACAGGAGATCGATATCTCTAAGAAAACACAAGAATAGCTTGGTGGCTCGTTAGTGCTTAGCACTATTATGAAGCCTTGCGTGTTTCCTATGTGAGTGCTTCAAACGAACAAAAAGAACAACCAAAACCGCCTTACGTGTTTCCCCATGTAAGTGCTTAAAAGAAGGAAACAAGCAAAAGAAAAGCCAAAGCTGTCTCACGCGATTCTCACGTGGGCGCCTAAAAAGCAAAAAAAAAAATTCTTTGTCAATTAGGCAGCCGTCCCAAAAGAAAGCAGCTACGTGTTTGCACGAGGGATCTAATCAAGTGCTTAGAACTTCTGTAAAAGTAGGGAAACACCCTATATTTGGGGGTCTCACACGTGAGCGCCATAGAACTCTAGTGATTAGCACTAATCCAGTGCCCACGTGAAACGCACATGAGCACTGTATGTCTCAGTGCTTAGCACTGTGGAGTAATTATATCTCAGCCCAAATTGGCTAAGTTTCCTGAGGTTAAACCTCTTTGATTTAAATCAACCGAGCTCATATTGCTCATGGTTTTCCAAACTGATCTTAGTCTCAAAAATGACTAGTGGTCGCCCATTGATGATATCCAAAATAATATTCATCATATGTCTCTTAAAGTAATCTTGGTCTCAAATACGACTAATGATTCTTAGGTCCACAACAACCCCTTTTCCCTCAAATACAGGATTTGGTTCAAAATGCTGCATCTCTTTACACCTCTGATACATGTCGTTGTAATTCATCGTCTTCATAGAGGTGGCGGGTCCCTATAACTAACAACTTCTTTCGCTGATGCACTTCCAAATTAACGTGCATGCTTCAAATCGGATCGTGCCCCAAATTGGGCACATTCCATTTCTCCATTGTTCATTTCGTCATGTAATAAATACACGTGCGCGCAAAATGAATAACGGACCAAAATGTCCTTAAACTAACATTCGTCCCCGAAACGAGAATGTTGGACCGAAATGTCCTTAAACTAATATTCACCTCCAAAATGGCGATAAAGGACCGAAACGTCCTTAAATTAACATTTCGCCTCAAACATGGGCAATATTGGACCGAAATGTCCTTAAACTAATATTCGCCTCCAAAATAACGCTAAAGGACCGAAATGTCCTTAAATTAACATTTTGCCTCAAACATGGCGATAATGGACCGCGATGTCCTTAAACTAAAATAATCGAGCCCAAATGCTCATATGTTTAAGCTGATCTTAATCTCAAACCAGATTAACGATCCTTAAATCAACACAAACCCAAATCTAAAAATATATGAATTTGGACTAATCCATGCCCTATGGACAACAACATAAAATAGTCTTCGTATACAATCCACGGGCAACCAAAATAAAACAAACATACACACGACACGAAGTGAACCTCTGGAGCAGAAGAAAGTGGTTATCGCGATGTGGTAACATAATTAACTGCAGGAGCTTGCGCTTGCAGGGAAAAGCATCCCCGAAATCAAAAACCCCTCGCAAACGAGGGGGAATTTGATAAAATCTTCTACAACGGTCGCATTTGTTCAAACCTCTGATATATGGTGCCATAAATCATCTTGGCATCTTCAGAGAGGTGGACGAATAAATCCAAATAGCATATGCCTCCAGAATTTATGCCAGACGTCTCAACATTTCGGTCAGTCTTCTGGCGGTGAACAGGGACATTTAAGAATGTGCTTATGGATAACCCAGCTCCCACATATATGATCTCCATCATAATGCTGGTTGTCAAGAAACAATCATACGGGATTCATCTGTGATGAAGACAAACCAGATAGCATAATATCATCTCGAGTAAGACTGTTATACCTGTATAGGTCCTCCTTCAATTATCATAACCGTCTACTTGCAATTACAATAATTGCTTTGAGGGCACTATATCAAACAATATTGTTGGATATGTATGCCCTACAGGCCTGTATTGTATAGGATGCTAGGGATATGTATGTACAGAACAATCTTGCTCAGTTGTATGTAGTATATTATTTGAGTTGTCTTTGTCTTAATATGTGTATTTCTTTCTTTTGTTGCTTTGTATTGTTTACATATATTGATAAAGACTCGATACAGTAGTATACTATTTTGGTTTGTCTTTATCTTAACATGTGCATATGTTATAGTTGATATCACATATGGCGGATACATGTTGATGAAGCACGTAGGATTTTACTTGACTATCAACGTTATGATAGCGATCATATTAGTGGGAGCTGGGTAGTCCATAAGCACATCCCTAAAAGTCCCAAGTCGTAAGAATATCGAGACCGGGCATCAATATTCCAGATTAGACTTGTGTATACATTTCTAGAACCCGACGAGGGGCGGTGGTTGGTCCCACAGCCATTGGTGTGATCATCTAAGATTGTATACAGGTGCTTACTGGGGGTGAGTACACTGGACGGACTCGCCGAGAACCTCTAGATGGTATTATACCTATCGTCAGATAGCGGTTCTCAGATGACATGAGTACATATTAGTCTTTAGACCTGAGATCATCATTTGTCTCGTGTGAGTTCCCACTGTGCTTTGATCACTACCCTACCACGGCTCTACTAAGTCGTGCAAACAGGTTTTGGTTGGGTAGAGCCCTGAGCCACATGGAGGCAATGAGTGATTTTCAGGGATTCGTCTCTCCCGGTATTTAGAGTCGATATTGCACTATGTCCTGTTGGCCAGAACCATAAGACTGTGTCCAAGTCAGTTGAAATTTACTGATGGTTAGATCAGTAGTTTCTCGGATTGGTCCTGAGTCAAATCAACACGACTTATCGGGTCAGTAGGGGTCTGACGTTTACCATCCCCTAGACCCGGTATGCGATATTCTTAGACGAAGAGACCGGATTGTACGGAGATTGTCACAGATAAGCTCAATAGGGGTCCGGATGAGCTTGCTCGTCGGCCTTCCTTTTCTACAGGTACCTGGGTAGCCGTTACGTACAGCTAGTGTCGCTGACATACTTGTGGTTAAACCTACTACCAGCGTATTGTTGAGTCTTTAGAGTCCTACAGATATGGTTTCTCTGGTTCATGCAAAACGATGTGGTGGCTGAATGTTTATGCGTACAGGGTTTCGATCGAATGATAATACTAGCCGACTTAGGATTAAGCCGGATTATTAATTCAGGTATTGATTTAATAATTTACTGTTATGCCCCGCTTCCTAGTGTACGGGGAAGTAGGCGTGGCAGGCACGCGACGTATTTACTCAGAAGTAAACACGCTAAGCATAAATAAGCAATATATAAATAAAATGCACAAGAATGACGAGAGATATAATATGAACAACAACTTTTTATTAACTTTCATTCTTTACATTACAACTGATTTGAAAAGGAAATGTACAATGATAAAAAGTAATGCCTAAACAGTGGCATATGAACTGAAATAAGTACAAGTAAAAGCTAGAAGTATGGCTGCTCAATGAACTGGTCCAAGTCGTCCTGCCTGGGCTCGGTCTCCTGAAGGTCCGGTCCTCCTGACGAACATTCCAAAGAAATAAATAGAAGGAATGTCGTCAGCGAACTAGCACTCGGTAAGTCCCAAAAGTAAGAGTAGAATAGAATATAGTAGGACAAGTAGAGTATATTACTGGTAATTTGTACATGTATATGTTTGTTATATTAACGTAGTTATTTGTAGCTTGGTACAGAAGGTATCAGTGTATACGAGAGGAGTCCAACTATCCCGTGGACTATGTACAAGGCCCCGTCAAAACCCACAGGACAACGGCAATGATGTTCAGGTTAGGTGTCTTTTAGTGACCATCTTGTTCCACTTCTAATACATTCCGTACCAGACAACCCCGTTAAAACCCCGTAATGTATTGTATTGAATTATAGTTATCAGACTTGCCGAGACCATAAATACAAGTTGTTCATGTAATCAGGTTCAGGATGTATCGAGTAGTCAGGTAGTCAAGTCAAGATATAGCTATGGTTCGGTCAAGTCAAGTCATGTTTGCATGTTGATATTGTTCTGGTATTCAGGTTCAGGTACAAGTATACATGTTATAGTTTGGATTCATGTTGAATTGGATTGGATTCTGATCGGTTTCAGATTGAGTTAGACTCAGATTTTAATTATACCCAGACTTGAGTCAGACACTTTAAACGGATTTGGATTCTGAATTAGGTTTGGGTGTTATCGGTAACTACTACACATATACGGCAGGATTTGTGTTTTTTCCAAGACAATTACTATTGACAATTCCGTTAAGTTTTTCTACCTTAAATTGGCAAGCACTCACTTTCTCCGGCTCCGTGAGGATCAAGAGAATCGATTCCGCTTAAACCTATATTTACTAAGGTCCTTAATATAATTTTATATAACTCGAGGAGGTTTTCTGAAAAATATTTTATATACTTTCAAAATAAATCTCGAGTAATTATTTATGTTCTTTAGGGTTTTCATAGATGTGAATTTTAAGAATATGAAGTGTTTTAGTGATAATATTTTAGCTTGGATAGTTCAAGATATTTTAGTGTAAGACTTGTCTTGTTTTAATACTTGATGGTATTTTAGTGAAATTTATCATTATTTTATTTTTTGAAAAACATAGAATTTTATTATAACTTGAAAATATGTGGTTTGATAATATTTATATAATTATTAAAAATTAATTTTATTAAAGTAGAAAAATTCGTTTTTCTTAAAAATCGTATTAAAATTCTTTCGAGACCGAATGCTCCGTGAGAAGATCTGCATCTCGCTCTACTAGTCCTGAGGATGTGCGATAATCCGCACCATCCAATAACGGATTCCCTAAAATGGGTTGTAGAGACATAACCACAAAGAGTTTAATAATACTATTCAAAGAAAACCGAGTTTTTATAGTTCAAGGTACTTTAATGAAATGTTGTAATCGCCACAAAAATATGTTTCAAAGAGTATCGTTCTATGTAAACATGTGTGTATGTAAGGGGTGGGTCATTACCCCGTGAAGTTTTCTAGAGCAAAGTAATAAAATACAGTAGATACAAAGTTCATGGTATTTAAATGTAAAACTCAATTTAAAGTTATTTAACATGATAATTTAGAGTGAAAATTGTTTCTAATTATTAGTTTTATGGTTATAAACATATGTTAAGAATATGGATGAGCAATGATTAAGAAAAAGTGAGATTTCAAGGTTTTAGAATCAAAAGTCGGGGTTAACTCCACTTACCGATATATTTTGAAAAAGAGAATTTTTATGTAGAAAGAGAAGAATGAGCTGAGACTTACTAGCTAGAAAGGTAGGAAAGAGGTAGAAGAAGATGTGGTTGCCTTCATGGCGTCGTAGGGTCGCTGGAATTGCTTCGTTTTCTTGTCGGAAGTTGGTCTTGAGCTAACTCCACTTCCATTTCACTTGTACTTGAGAAAATTTGATAATTTTGGCTAGGGATTTCAGAATGAAGAAGGGCTAGGGTATGGGGTTGTATTTATAGTGTGAAATTAGGGTTTTGAAATTGAAAGAACGAATTAAAATGCATTAAAAATTGGATTTAAAGATGAAATTGAAGTCTCTGTTTAAATTCAGAGAAATCAAACAGTGCAGGGGTAATGGGGGTAGGCCAAAGGTTTTGTGGGCAAAACACGGTGACTTTTCCTTTACGGATGACCATCGGCGCCGGCCTATGGGCGAATCTCGCCGGCCAAGTGGTGGAGGGGAGCCGTCGGATGCTTGCAACGTGTCCATGTCGCTGTTAATAACATTTTGCACATGTTTGTTTTTCCTGACTTTTCATTTTTGTGTGCAGTGTCCGTGTAAACTTTTGGGCTTCCAAAAAGTTTAAAAGAAAAATCAGAAAAAATAATATATGACTGATGGGACTCGAACACAGGGGCTATGTTACAGCAGTGCAAGGCTTTACCAATGAGCTACAAGTGCTTTCTTACCGTTCTTCAACAAAAATAACTTTTAAATTATGCGCAGGCTTGCAAACTCTTTTTGTACTTTAAGAAGAAAAAATTTTGTACAGAAAATTCAGAGTCGTTACATTTACATATACACATTTCGATATGTATATTCTAATGTCGTCTAGGTTTTTGATCGAGCAGGGTTCCGATCGAATGATAATACTGGCCAGTTTAGGATTAAGCCAGATTATTAAATCATGTATTGATTTAATAATTTACGTATACATATTTCGATATGTATATTCTAGTGTTATCCAGGTTTTCGATCGGACGGTTGATAATACCAGCGGGTTTAGGATTAAGCCAGTTTGTTAAATCGGATATTGATTTAATGATAGTATTATATTAGTAGCAGTATGCTATTTCTTGGTATTCGTATTTTGGTATGAATACGGGTATGAATATATGGTAGAATGTATTTTATATTTATACAAAATACCTTCTAGAAGATGACACCTCATTATGCATTTTTGCTATTTTCTTGAAAATGGAAAATGAGGTGGAAAAGGGAGGCATGGATGAAGCATAGCTTTGTATTTATTGCATACACTATTGGAGTATGGTTATGGTTTTCAAAAAGGAAAAATACTTCATAAGAAAAACCTTAGCTATTCTTCATTCAAGACTTGATCATTTTCTTCACTTTCCTTTCTTTTTTCATCTTCTTGAGCTCACTCTCTTGCTCATCCCTTATCACTCTCATGTGTTGAGAAACAAAGGGATTTAAGATAGAAAATTACTACTGAGCCAAACCACAACATCTAAGTAAACTAGATTAGATAACAAGTTTTCTTAATTTACTTCTTTTTAGAGGCAGAAGCTTGAATCAAAGATCTTCTCTAGGACGGAGGAGGCCGGCCATCACGGTTGATCAAGGAAACCTTAGGAGCTTAAGAAGAGGAGTGAAGACCCGAAGGACATATGTCCATCGGTATAATACTCTCTCATTGTAGATAGATCTCTTGTAGTTTGCTAGTTTAGGGTTAAGGTTTGATCACTTGAGTTAAGTTGGTTGTGCTTGCTTAAAAATTTAATTTTTGTGCATTCCATCTCTCTATTTCGATGTAGAGTGAGCACAACTCACCAACATGATATCAGAGCCACTTCATAAACCTTAACCAGACAAGTTTGCATTAATTTAGAATTTCAATTGACGGAATTTTTCGAATCGCATTTCTATATCTTTGATAATTGTTCGAATTTTAAAGTTGTTCAAAAAAATATTTCTAGTTGCATTAAAATTATATGCAGGCAAAATTAAAGCCCAGAAAAAAATTTGGACACCTAAACCCAAAATTCGACAGCGAAACAGAAGCCAAATGCACCTTTTGGCTGCTGAACCGCGGTCCAATTTTGGCTAAAGTGTCCCAAATTTTTTTCTGGGGCTCTAATACATGGAAATATGATTTTTGGAATATTTGGTTTTGGTCCAGATGTGGTTGTGTATGGGATTGTATTTGGGGCCAATGCGAAAAGTTTTAATCGATCGAATTTTAAATTTGTGTCTTTCTGAGCATTTATTTCTGCAACCATGAATATCATAGGGAGGTATAATCCGACCGGTTGCTATATATACAATCAGACGGGTTTACGAACATCTATTCGCGTTGATGTTCTGTGCTGCACTGATGTTATGGATGGATTAATGTGGTGGATAGCCTATAGTGCAATGGTAGATGTACAGTGTTGACTCATTTGTATATTCATTATTGATGTGCGTGCGTCCGACATGTGGACTGTCGTTTCTGCCAGTTTGTATATTCTTTTATTGGAGCATGGCCGGGTTGAGATCGATATCACCGTTTGTATATATATTTTTCTTTTTTGTACTAAGATTACCCCACGGAGGAGTGCTCGAATAGCCGGGTTCTAGAGGGAAACGGACCTGCATCTCATGACGTTGAGACGGAGGGGGCCTTACTCTAGAATTGGCAGGCTATTCGCCGCACTCGTAGGGGGTGTAAGATGACCTACGAAGAGGTGCTCAAGTTACCGGATTCCATAAAGAGCTGGGTGGCTCATTCACTTTGTTGATTGCGGTTGCCTCACTTCCGGGATTGGCGGGTAATTTACTGCACTCGTAGGGGTCTAGGTTTTTCATTGCATAGGCTATCCACACTACCGGGAAACGTCTAGTTTCATTTGCGGCTCAAATGAAACTCGGGGCTCCTAGATTATCCGTTATTCCATGTTGCTTATTGATGCTCTATGATGTTGTTTATTTCATGCCTGGGACGAATGCTTATACACACACACACACACACACACACACACACACACACATACACATATACTAGTAGATGTTTTAGATGTTTTGCATCCGCGCTAGTCCTGCCCCTGCTCTGCCGGCAGTTAAGTAACCTAACTGTGTTTGACGGGGCCCCATGGCAAACGCAGATGGCATATACGTATATTTTATTTTCGTTCTTTTCTGATGTGATAGGATTTAATTGATAGGACCGCGTTAATTTTAATTAATGTAAGAAAAGAAATCTAAAAGATATTGTGAGAACAAATTTTAAAAAACTATAGTCATATTCTTTTGCTTTGCATAGTGGTATTCAGTTAGGAATATCCAGCACCTCATTCGAAGTGGCAAGAGCCAAGATCCCTTCACGGGGAGTAACCTCTTGAGCAAAACTTTATGTTACTGTAGATTACTCGGGTTTTTTTCAAACCCACTAGTTTTCAAAAGCGGAGCCTAAGCCACTCCTTTTCAAAACTGCTCGGTTCATTTAACGATATCAAGTTCATTACGTTAAAGGTTTTTCACCAAAACCCAGCCGTAGCCCTCTGTCATTTCCTATAAGTAGTACTGAGAATTCGTGCTACGTTTGTTGACTCCGTCAAGACGTAGTGTACGGTAGTTAAGTGGTGCTTGTTTGTAGTATTAAATGCGATTGGTTAGGACAGTCGTGTAACCTTATTGACTCCGTCAAGAGTTATGCGGGTGGGTTTAATGCAATCGAGATAATGACGGGTTGAACTTGACTAGGACTCTTTGATTTGTTGACTCCGTCAAGGTCACTAAGGTCCTAGGGGCAAAAACCCCATCGGGAGTTTCAAATATACAAAAAACTTGCTAGTGTTGCATACCTTCTGGAGTGTGGTGACTAGATTGGCTTCCATCTAGGTTATCACATGATAATAGTTGGATCCCAAACCCACTGATGAGTAGAATTACTCTTGGGAGATATTTTTCACTTCACAATTTGCTAACCTATTAGGTGTCTAGAAAAATGTTAACGTCTCTGCGGAAACGAGATTTATTTTAATTAGGTCCGTGCAAGAGCACGAGGAACCTCTCTCGGAGTACCAACACTCACCTGGCTGAATGGTTAGCGAACTTGTAAGGTGCGAATGATCCTGACTAGTTTTCCTTTTAAGGTTTGAAGGAAAATTCGAGAAAACAGTGGGAACCATCCTGATTAGATAAACTAATAACCAATCTAATCTTGTAAGAGTGCATGCCGAGTGTTTCTTTTCTCTATCTCTAGGTAGCAACCATGTCACACCCTAATCAAAATAATAAAATGTTTGAATTGACCGAACCGGCTTATTACACTGGGCTAGGGAACGTCGGTTCGGCTCTAACTTGTAACAATTGTTACGAGTATGGGCAAGGGAAAAAAGACTGTAAGGAATTCCAGATGACCCTAATGAAAGGGAAGCATTCTAATGTATCTTCTTTGGGTGTATTTGTTATTGAAAAGTGTTTTTCGGTCAACCCTATCTCTTGGGTACTAGATACCGGATCATGATCTCATATCTTTAATTTATTATAAAAACTGAGAAAAAGTAGAATGGTTGGACCGGCCGATATGTCCTTCAGAGTAAGGAACGGAGCACAAGTTGATGCTACCGCCGTCGGTGAATATCACCTAGTATTGCCAAGCGGCAATACTATGATTTTGAACAATTGTTACTATGTACCTTCCATACTCTGCAATATCATATCAGTTTCTTTACTTGATAAAGATGGATACAACTTTGTTTTAGATAGAAATATCATGAACATTTACCTTAATTAGGTATTAGTTGCAGAAGGTACACTTTGTAATGGTATCTATGTTTTTAATCAAAACACGGTCTTCAATATACAAAACACACGCAAGAGAAAGAGTTCAGATACGAACAAAACTTACTTGTGGTATTGTAGACTTGGTCATATCGGTGAGAAAAGACCAGGTAAGTTGCATAAGAATAGATATCTGAATTCGTTTGAATTTTCATCTTATGAAACTTGCGAGTCCTGTCTCAAAAGAAAGATGAACAAATCTCCGTTCACCGGACACGAAGAAAGAGCTACAGAGCTCTTGGGACTCATACACAGTGATGTATGTGGTCCGATATCTATACATGCGAGAGGTGTGTTCTCGTACTTTATTACATTCACTGACGATCTCTCTAAATTCGGATATGTGTATCTTTTAGAACACAAATATGAAGCTTTTAAGAAATTCAAAGAATATAAGAACGAAGTAGAGAACCAGACTAGTAAATGTTAGTTATATGTATGCCCTAGAGGCTATTACTGTACATACGTTGTATATTGTAGTGGATGCTTAGACATATATATAGAGGACTTTCTTGCTCGACATGATAGTATGCTATCTGGTTACTTTTTATCTTAACATGTACTCTGATTGTCTCTATGTTACCTGTTGATAAAGCCCTTAGGATGAGTACTTGACTACCAGGACTATGATGCAGATCATACTAGTGGGGACAGTGTAGTCGTTAAGTACATCCTTCAACTGTTCCTAGTCGTAGGTGTATCGAGACAGGGTATCGATATACCAGAGTAGACTAGCATATACACTTCTCGACCCATATGATGGGCGATGGATGATCCCATATCCATTGGTGTTTGACATCAGAGAAGGTATGCGGGTGCTCAGTGGAGACTGGGTACACTGGACGGACTCGCCGAGAACTCCCAGATGGTATTATACCTCACGTTAGATGGAAGTTCTCTGGTGACACTGGTGCAGGTTAGTCTGTAGACCCGAGATCGTCATAGAGTCTTGTGTGATTCCCACTGTGTTTTGATTTCCATCATACCACATCTAAGAGAGCGTGCAAAATGGTGGCTTTTGGGTACAGTCCCGAATCACATGGAGGCAATGAGCGATAGGAGGGGTTTCGTCTCTCCCGGTATAAGGAGTTGATGTTGCGCTGTGTTCGATTGGCTGTAACTGGAAATCCCTGGCCAGGGTTGCTGAGATTTACTGGTAAGTGTTATCAGTAGTTTCTCGAACTGTTATAGACCTCATATCGACACAACTTATCAAGCTACTGGGGTCTGACGTTTACCACCCCTAGGCGAGATATGCGACATATCAGACGAAGAGACCGGACTGTACGGGAGAGTTATTGGTTGGATTCACAGGAGAATGTACAGGCTTGTTTGTTGATCTTCTGATTGCTCAATACCTGGGTGGCTGTTATGTTTAGCTGACCGCTTGCAGCTTGTGGGTGTTTAATATGATCATCACCTACTGCCGGCGTAATGACGATTCTTTAGAGTCCTACACAGAGGTTTCCTGGCTCAGGCAAAATGGAGTAGGAGCACATATATGATATGTGCGGGACTGAGAATAATACGTGTATGCGTTACCATATTAGATTCTCGCGATATATGATATCGGCCGAGTATATGTGATATAGCCGGGTCATCGGATCAAGTGTTGATTCGATGAACTGATACAGATTATATTAGTCGGTTATTTGTGAAATAGCCGGATTATTGGATCGAGTATTGATTCGATAATTTAATGTATAATTATATATTTGATATATTATATTACATTAACTAATATAAGCTCACTTAAAGATTCTTTTTCTCACATGGATAATACATTGATATATATGTGATATATGTTAATTGTATTATTTTATTTTGTTACAAAAGATATTATATATGTGATATATAATATTGTAACATGTAAAGGTTAAAATTGCAACTAGGGTTTTGAGAATAAAACATGTTAGGGTTTGGATTAGGGTTAATGTTATGGATGAACTTTATGGAAGCTTCTTGAACCTTTGACTTTAGTCTTCATCCTTTGATATTTTGTGAAGATATTTGTTAACCCAACCCAAATCTCAACCCGTGGTTTATTCTTCACAAGAGTTAAGGATGTTTTCTTTAACCCATGGTTGCAATTCTAATCTCATACAATAATTCATTATTCATCACAAAAGAAATTCTTCTTCTTCTTCCTCCTTGAAAAAGCTTGCTAGCTTTTTACATGTGATGATTTAGTGTGAGAAATTGAAAACAAAAGAGAGCTAAATTCCTACTTCATCATCCTCATCTATTCTAGCCACTTAGATTAGGGTGTTTGCTTTGCTAATACTTGATTAGTGAAGCATGAGCTTGGGTTTGAGATTCTTCAACGTAGATCATCTTAGTTGTTGAAGATTGGAAGCAAGTTTGCATCTTTCTCTTCATGGAGCCTCTCTAGAGTCCGGATACTTGATGATCGCAGCGAAGGGAGCTCAACACAGAGCTTATGAAGTGAAGGAACGGACTATAAAGGTTGTAATCCCTAACTCTTAGATGTAAAGTTGTTTACATGCTTTGTTAACCCTATGTCTCTAGTTAAGATCTTGGTTAGGGTTTGTTTAGCACCCTAAAAATTTTAAAGTAGCATAATTGATGCTTGCCAAAACCTTGCTAAGGTGCTAAGCTAACCCTACAGTGGTATCAGAGCCAAGCTAGAGCATTAGGCGTTGTCTAGACGAAATTTGAAGTCCGATCGAACTCCGAAACTCCGATAAATCCCACTTTCTGGAAATTTTTTCAAAAGTTGAAATTTTTCATATTAAAAATACTCAAAAAATCATGCAGGGAATTCTAAGAATTACTGTGAAGTACGAAACCACAACTCACTCAAGCGACCGCGGAACCGCGGCCAAACCATGCGTTTGGCGGCGGTTCCGCGGCCAACTTTGGGAGTTGGGGGCTAATACTTCAGGGGTATATTCTTGGGTATTTTTCATGTTTCTGGGAATTTTTAGTACTACTCAAGTGTTGAGCTTTCTGGGATATATTGGGAACTCGTTGATTCGATCGGATAATTTAACTTCGTTTAACTTTTTCCGGGTAATTTAGAACGTGTTAAAACGTTTGAACGGATATCAATAACTCACTTTTTCCCCTGTCGGAAAACTTTCAAGTGTTGGATTTTTCCTTAGTTTAAAACTTTCAGAAAATCATGCAATCGAATCTGTGGACCCTCTAGAAGAACGTAACCTTAACTTGATTATGTGACCGTCAAAACCGCCACTGAACCATATGGTTTGTGGTAGTTTAGCATTGCCATATGTGAGGCATTAGTTTGACCCTTCTACGGCTAGTTCATAGCTGCTGTGACATGTTCTAGGACTTTTTGAACTCCGCTCAAGTGTTGAGCTATTTGGGAAATCTTGGGTGTTTGTTTATTCAATCGGAAAGTTTAACATTGTCTATTTATCTGAAATGTGATACAATATTTGGAATCCACAAGTAGCTATGAGATAACTAATTTGAATGTTATAAATCTAGCAGATTTTAGTCTCATTTGATCGGTTGCCACGGGATTTTGATGTGATCAAAAGTCCGTCGCAATCATGTAGCGTACGCGGATACTCGCCGAGTAAACTTAATAGATAGCCATGCCCCATAGCCCCGACCAAGTGACTGTAGGAGAACCCCGTCGCCAAAAGCATCCGTTCGGGTGCTCGCGGCGGCGGTGTTCCGCCTTAGTGCACTTCGTCGACGGCATCTAAGGGTGCGGCCGTCTACTAGAATTTCCAACGAGCATTCGATCAGGATGTCGGGAATCTTGTTGAATTGCCCGACTAGATATTGAAAAGTATTTTCGAGATCGAGACTAAAATGCGGGTTTATAATTGTTAGGCATGCGATGTCTAAGGAATTCATTTGGTTAGGCATGAGATGTCTAAAAAGGTTGCGGATTCCAACTGTTGTAGTTTTACACTTTCTTTTCTGCGACCGTAAGTGTAATGTGTGGAGTATCTCCAGTTTCGTTGCTATACATCAAAGACAATTGAGATACGCATATTTACTTACGTTGATGACATGTGATGTTATGTGTTGCTGTGATATGTTATATTGGATCGTCGTGTTTTGAATAGCCGGGGGTTTTATGTGAGATGAGGGTTTTTATTTTCATTCATGTAAAATTCATTGTATGTAATATTCTTTTATTGGGGTACTTCCGGGTTGAGGATGATGTCACCATTGTATATTATTTACTTTTCCGCATTAGGATAGACCCAAGGCGGGGAGCACAAGTAACCGGGTTCTAGGGTCCAGTGGGAGGCCATCTCGAGGAGTCGAGACCGGGTGTCCTAACTCAAGAATTGCTAGGGTTTCCTGCCGCTCTCGTAGGGGTCTAGGGGTGTGGGATTGGCTATTCATCGCGACCGTGGAATCCGTGTTTTATACTGGCTTGATATAAAACACGGAAATCCTAGTATATCCAATATTTCATATGTTATCCTCTGCTGCAATGTTCTGTGATGAGATCATATTACTGCCTGAGACGAATGTTTATCTTATATATATAAGATATATGTTATATTGCTGATTTCGTTTCAAATGTGATGCTTGCGAAGCATAATAAAATGGGACTTCATTAATGAGATTAATGAAACTAAAAGAAACCTAAAGATGTTGTAGAAACTTTTCTTAAAAACAGGTAGCTCTAGTTCTTGCTTTGTATAGCGGTATTCCTTGTAGAATATCCAGCACCTTATTCGATAAGGAAAGAGCCGAGATCCCTTCACCGGGAGTGACCTCTTTAGCGAAACTAGCACATGCTACAAACATGGTTTGTTTTTTGATTGTTTTTAAAGTTTTTGCTTTGCATAGTGATATTTGTGAAATATTCTGCACCTTATTCGATGAAGAAAGAGCCGAGATCCCTTCACCGGGAGTGACCTCTTTAGCAAAATAGAAAAGGCCTCAAAAATAATCCATTTAAAATCACTCGATTCTACAATGATATCAAGTTCATTACGCAAAGGGTTTTCTTAAAAACCTGTCGTAGCCCTTCGTCATTTCAGATAAGTAATATTTAGTATTCGTGCTGCGTTTGTTGGCCTTTGTCAAGACGTAGTGTGCGGTAGATGATTACTACTTATCTGTATAAGCATATGATGTGATTGAGTTAAGGTAGTTGTGCGACCTTGTTGGCCTTTGTCAAGGGTCGTGCGGGTGGGTTTAATTCAATCAGGAAATGACGGGTTGAACTTGACTAGCATCCTATGGTTTGTTGGCCTTTGTCAAGGTCATAGGAGGTTAGGGGTAAAATATTATCGGGAATTTCAAGTGTTGAAATTTGCAATGAGATTGCATATCTTCTATGAGATAGTTGGATCCCGATACCCACTGCGAGTAAGAGTTACTCCTGGGACAGTTTTACACATTACAATTAGCCGATCAAGTAGGTGTCTAGAAAGGTGTCAACGGGGTTATGCCTCTGGGAAAACGAGGTTTATTTTAATTAGGTCCGTGCGAAAGCACGGGGAACCTCCCTCAAAGTACCGGCACTGGCATGGCTGAAAGATTGGCGAACTTGTAGAGTGTAATTAATCTCGGCTAGTCTTTCCTTTTAGGGTTTGAAAGAAGATTTGACTAAAACAGTAGGAGACATCCTTATTAGATATATTAATAACCAATCTAATCTTGTAAGAGCATACGCTGAGTGTTTTCTTCTATCTCTCTCCAGGTAGCGACCATGTCACGCCTTAATCAAGATAATAATACGGATGTATTGACCGAACCCGCTTGTTATACTGCGCTAGGGAACGTTGGTCCCGCTCCAACTTATAATTGTTATAAGACAGAGCAGGAAATAGGGGATTACCAGAATTCCCGTGCCGCCCAAACAAAGAAAGTGCATGCTGATGCATCATCTTCAGGTATGTTCATTACCGAGAACTGTTTCTCAGTATCCTTTACGTCCTGGGTATGAGATACCGGATCAGGATCCCGTAAATGTAATTTGTTACATGGGCTACAGAAAGGTAGAGAACTGAGAACGGGTGATAAGTTTCAAGAGTTGGAAATGATGCAAGTGTTGCAGCCAAGTCTGTTGGCAGTTATCACCCTGTTTTATCAGAATACATTGATTCTGAACGAATGTTATTAGATACCGAACCTGATATACAACATCATATCAGTCTCTTTATTAGTAAAGAAGGATATAA
The DNA here is from genome assembly GCA_030015575.1 of Agapanthus africanus. Classification (NCBI taxonomy): domain Eukaryota; kingdom Viridiplantae; phylum Streptophyta; class Magnoliopsida; order Asparagales; family Amaryllidaceae; genus Agapanthus; species Agapanthus africanus. Next base: position 865,604,698 of record JASDDO010000024.1, on the reverse strand, counting down.
TTTTGTATTGTTGGATAATGTTTTGAACATTTCCTATATCAAGAGTTGATCGGTTCAGGCACGTTATCTAAAAGCATAGACGTTCTAAATCAAACCACGGTTCTTAACGTACAGAACACACCCAAGAGGAAGAGTTCAGAAATGAACGAATCTTTCTTGAGGCGTTGTAGACTAGGTCATATCGATGCGACCCGACTAGCTAAAGTTACATAAAGATGCATATTTAAATCAGTTTGAATTTACATCTTGTGAAACTTACCGGTCATGTCACAAAGATAAAATGACCATAGCTCCGTTTATTGGAAACAGAGAAAGAGCTGGTGAACTTTTGGGATTGATACATGCATATGTATGAAGGTCATATGTCTACATATGCTAGGACCGGTTCTTTGTATTTCATTACATTCACTGATGATCTCTCAAGATTCAGACACATGTTCCCGTTGAAACACAAGTTCGAAGCTTTTGAGATATTCACAGAATATAAGTTAGAGGGAGAACCAAAAACGGGTAAAAGTATTATGTCCTTTGATGAGATCAAGCAGGAGAATACTTGAGCACGGAATTCCTGGACTATTCTAAAGGAGAATGAGATTTTCTCTCAGCATTACTCCTCCGTATACACCACAGCACGTCGGTGTATCGGGGCGGAGCAATCACACCCTATGTGATATGGTGTGCTCTATGATGAGTACTACTGAATAGCCTATTTTCTTTTGGGGTTATGCACTTGAGAAGTTGCAACCTAGTGAATAGAGTTCCAACCAAATCAGATACCTACCACTCCATATGTGATATAGTATGGGAAGAGCCCATCTCTTGAGAAGTTAAGATTTGGGGTTGTCCGGCCTATGTCAAAAGAAAAATCCGGACAAGCTCGAGACAAGGTCAGTTCTGTGAAAGTTTGTTAGATATCCCAAGCATTCACAAGGGAATATCTTCTACCACACCGAGGAACAAAAGATGTTTTATTTCTCGGCATACTACTTTTTGAGAAAAAGGGAATTTCTTGTGAAGAAATTAGTGGTCATGAGGTAGAACTGAAAGGAGTTCCAGCTATACAAACCGCAGCTGATGATTTGGTAAACCCGGAGGATTCAATAGTTTCCAATGAACCTCAACCTCTCCGCCGATCTGGTAAGGTTCCTCATCCACCTAAGAGATATTTCGGTTTCTCTATGACAGTAGGAGAGAGGATTGCATCATGAGATGATGACCCAACTAGTTTCGAGCAGGCCATCAGGAGTGGTGTCTCTGTGAGAATGGATGGATGCTTAGCGATGTGAGATGGAATCCTTATACACCAACAAAGTATGGACTTTGGTTGCTTTATCTAAAGGGTTAAATCCCCATCAGGAGCAAATGTATCTTGAGAAGATTACTTGGTGTACATGGAAAAGTTGAGACTTTCAAAGCTATGCTTAAGTCCATCCAGATCCTACTTTCCACTGCTACATACCATGACTACGATATCTGGTGGTTGGGTGTCATGACTGCTTTTCTAAATGATGATTTGGAAGAGAGCGTCTATAAGTACACAGCCAGAGAGCTTCGTAGACAGTGGGAGCAGCGGAAACGTGTGCAAGATGTTTTATGTGATAAATCAGGCATCGCGGAGTTGGAACATCTGTTTTGATGTGGTAGTCAAAGAGTTTGACTTCATCAAAATGGTAGATGAACCAAATATATACAAAAAGGTTGTAGGGAGTATGGTGGTGATCCTCGTATAGTGCGTGGATGACATACTCCTGATAGGGAAGAAGTTTCCTATGCTACGTGTTGGGTTTACCTAGCACCTCATCAAGGGTTTAGAAGCATCACATATGCCAAAATCAAATTTTGAAGGTGCTAAGTGAACTTGACAAGAATCATAACTAGAAATTTAGGGTTTCTTTCAACTAAGCATCACATGCAAATGAAAAACTATCACTAAGGGTAGATATTACAACCTTTGTAGACCCCCCTTGGTGACACCTTGGCACTATGAGAGTTTCGAACGGATCGATGGAAGCCTTCCTAGTCCACGAAGATCCACCCGAAGTCCTTTTGCCCAAAGCTCCTTACTTTACTTGATATGTGAATGAAGTAGAGCAAACACCCTACACAAATGGGCTAGATGTGTGTAATATGATGATGTGGTTTGTAATCTATAATCAAAACCCTTTTTCTATCAACTTCACTCAAAGAAAATTTCAAGAGAGGAAGAAGAAGATGGTGGCTAAGCTTGAGCTCAAAGGATAATGATATGAATGAATAATTGAGATGAGAAAGAATAATCCATATTAATCCTTCTCACTTCAACCATGGTTAGAAATTATCTAGATCTTTTTCAATGAGTTAATAAAGCAAAAGGATAATTAACTCAAGGTTAAAAAGTAGTTGAAGTATGGTCAATAGATGATAAACATTAACCATGTGTGAATTATCCTTTCCTTTATTTCAAAATGATAAATAAATAAATAATTACTACAATATGAGTCTTGCATTGCCACCAAATATGTATCAACAACCATGATACAATGTATGTATGTATGTATGTGTCCATGCACATCATCATGTGCATACATGCATGCATACAAAAATAGAAAAAGGGTTTAATTAAAGAATTAATCTAAAAGTCATTTGTTAAATCAACACTTGATTTTGCAAACTGGTCATATCACATACGACCCGACCAATAGAAAATGCTCGATTAATATACGGTATCACATATCCGTATTTAATCGGGTCCCCGCGCATATCTCATATACACACCACATCTTTTCGCCTGAGCCAAGAAACTTCATTGTGGGACTCTAAGACTCGTCAATACGCCGGCAGTAGGTGACGATCATATCAAACACCCACAAGACCCAAGCGGTCAGCTAAACGTAACGGCCACCCAGGTATTGAGCGATGAGAAGAAAACCAGCGAAGCTGTCAAAACTCCCGTCGAGCCAACTGGCAACACTTACCGTACAGTCCGGTCGCATATCGAGTCTAGGGATGGATTCGTCGACCCCAATAACTCAATAAGTCATGCTGGTGTATGGCTCATAACAGATCAAGAAACTATTGATAACGCTTATCAGTAAATCTCAGTAACCCTGGCCAGGGACTTCCTGTTATAGCCAATCGAGCATAGCACAACATCAACTCCCAATACCGGGAGAGACGAGACCCCTCCTATCGCTCATCGCCTCCATGTGCCTCGGGACTGTACCCAAAGTCCACCTGTTTACACGACTCAGTAGAGCCGTGGTAGGATGGATATCAAAGTACAGTGGGAGGACACACAAAACTCTATGACGATCTTGGGTCTACAGACTAACCTGTACCAGTGTCACCTGAGAACTGCTATCCGACGATAGATATAATACCACATAGGAGTTCTCTGTGAGTCCGTTCAGTGTACCCAGTCTCCACTGAGCACCCGCATACAATCTTTGGTGTCACCTCACCAGATGGATATGGGATCATCCATCGCCCATCATATGGGACAAGAATAGTATACACTAGTCTACTCTGGAATATCGATGCCCCGTCTCGATACACCCACGACTAGGAACAGTTCAAGGATATGCTTATAAACTACATATGCCCCACTAGTATGATCCGCATCATAGTCACAGTAGTCAAGCAAATATCCTGAGGGCTTTATCAACATGTGCAAATGAATAAAAGCATGATCAAATCAACATGTCAAGATAAAGTAAACCAGATAGCATACTATCATGTTGAGCGAGAAAGTCATCTAAATCCATATATACATGTCCAAGCATCCACTATACATATAATGGCCTCTAGGGCATACATATATCTAACAATCTCCCACTTGCACTAAGGCCAGTTATTGGCGTATCTCATACCCAACATCTCAAAAAGTCGCTCATGCTGCGGCTGTGGAAGGGCCTTGGTGAGTGGATCCGCTGTGTTATCCTTTGCATCTACTCTCCGAATCTTGATCTCCTGGCGATCTACTATCTCCCGGATCAAATGATATCGTCTCAGGATGTGTCTGGATTTCTGATGGGACCTTGGTTCTTTGGTTAACGCCATAGCTCCATTATTATCACAATACAATGGTATTGGATCAACAATGGTTAGAACTACTCCCAGTTCCGCGATGAACTTCCTCATCCAGACGGCTTCCTTGGCAGCATCATTTGCAGCAATATACTCAGCTTCTATCGTAGATTCTGCAACGGTATCCTGTTTGGAACTCTTCCAACTAACCGCCCCTCCTTTGAGGGTAAATACAAACCCTGAGATAGATTTGCTGTCATCCTTATCACTTTGGAAGCTGGAATCGGTAAAGGCCTCCATCTGGAGATCCCCATTACCATACACCAAGAACAATTCTTTAGTCCTTCGCAAGTATTTAAGAATGTTCTTCACTGCTATCCAATGTTTCTCCCCTAGGTTAGATTGATACCTACTTACTACAGCTAGTGCATAAGCTACATCAGGGCGAGTACATAACATCGCATACATTCCTACGGCTGAAGCGTAGGGTATAACGCTCATGCGAGCTCTCTCTTCATCAGTCTTCGGACAGAAGTCCTTAAAGAGAGTGATTCTATGACAAGTAGGTAAGGCACCACGCTTGGAATCTTCCATACTAAACCTTTTTAGGATGGTGTCTATGTACTTTGATTGGGACAATCTCAATAACGTTTTGGATCTATCTCTATAGATCCTTATACCCAAAATGCATGAGGCATCACCCAGGTCCTTCATGGAGAACCTTTGTGATAAGAATAGTTTGACCGATTGTAACATAGGAATATCATTTCCTATCAAGAGAATGTCATCTACGTACAATACGAGAAATGTGACAGTACTCCCTATAATCTTCTTATAAATGCATGGGTCATCTATATTTTTGATAAAATCAAACTCTTTGATTGTATCATCAAAGCAGATGTTCCAGCTCCATGAGGCCTGCTTTAATCCATAAATGGATTTAAGCAATCCACATGCTTTCCCGCTGCTCCCACTGTCAATGAAGCCCTCTGGCTGATCCATAAAAACGCATTCTTCTAAATCACCATTTAGAAATGCAGTTTTAACGTCCATATGCCAGATTTCATAATCGTAGTGAGCAGCAATAGCAAATAGGATCCTAATGGATTTAAGCATTGCTACTGGAGAGAAAGTTTCATCATGGTCCAATTCTGGTCTTTGACGAAAACCTTTTGCTACCAGCCTTGCTTTAAAGGTCTCTACCTGTCCATCTATACCAATCTTTCTTTTAAAGATCCATTTGCACCCAACGGGTTTTATCTCAGGAGGCGCAACGTCCAAAGTCCATACTTTGTTAGTATACATGGACTCCATTTCGGATCTCATGGCTTCCAGCCACTTCACAGAGTCACCACTCGTGATAGCTTACTGAAAAATAGTAGGGTCATCATCATCCATGATACAATCTTCTCTATCACCATCAATGAGAAACCCATAGTATCTTTCTGGTGGGCGAGAAGTTCTACCAGATCTCTGGAGCGGCTGAGGTTCTTGAAGTTCTACTGCAACATCAGTTTCAACCAATTCGTCCTGGGTAATTTGTGTCTCTAGAACCTCTTCTAGTTCTACCGCACTGCCATCAGTACTATCTGTAAAGATTTCATCTTCCAAACATGTGGCATGCTGAGCAACAAACACCTTTTGTTCCTCCTTGTGGTAGAATAGATATCCATATGAATGTTTTGGATACCCCACAAATTTACACATGACCGATCGTGTCTCGAGTTTGTCTGGATTCTGCTTTTTAACAAAAGCCGGACAACCCCAAATCCTAACTCTTTTAAGAGATGGTCTCTTTCCACTCCATATCTCATATGGAGTGGTAGACACGGTCTTGGTTGGAACCCTGTTTAACAGATACATTACTGTCTCTAATGCATGCCCCCAAAAGGAAAGCGGTAACTCAGCATCACACATCATGGATCGTACCATATCTAATAGGGTACGATTTCTCCGTTCTGACACACCATTGTGTTGTGGTGTTAAAGAAGAAGTGAGCTGAGAGAGAATCCCATTCTCTTTTAAGAAGTCTAAAATCTCTGTACTTAAATATTCTCCACCTCGATCTGATCGAAGTTTCTTGATGCTCAAGCCTGTTTGTTTTTCTACTTCAAGTTTGTACTCCTTGAATTTCTCGAAAGTTTCGGATTTGTGCTTTATCAAAAACACGTGTCCGAATCTTGAGAAATCATCAGTAAAAGTAATGAAGTATGAAAAACCACCTCTAGCATTTGTAGACATTGGTCCGCATACATCACTATGTATGAGGTTTAAGAGTTCCACAGCTCTTTCTCCGTGTCCAGTAAACGGAGTTTTGGTCATTTTACCTTTGATACAAGACTGGCAAGTTACATAAGATTTATATTCAAAAGGATTTAAATATCCATCTTTATGTAGTTTGTTTAGTCTTGTTTCATTAATATGACCAAGTCTACAATCCCAAAGAAAAGCTTCATTTATATCTGAAAACTTTCTTTTATTAGTATGTTGTATATTGAAAACTGTGTGTTGGTTCAGGAAGTAAATACCGTTATTTAATGTACCATACCCAATCAACTCTTGATTCAAGTTAATGTTCATAACATTATTTTGCAATACAAAATGATATCCTTCATTGTCCAACAAAGAAACGGATATTATATTACATAGCATACTAGGTACAAAATAACACGGGTTAAAAACCAAAATACAACCCGAAGGCAACCCAAGATGATACTCTCCCACGGATACAGCATGTACATTGGAACCATTTCCAACCCGTAGAGTATGGTCAGCTGTCTTCAAAACTCTACTGTTTCTTAATCCCTGCATACAATTGCAGATGTGAGAACCAGAACCGGTATCTAATACCCAAGATGCAGAGTTTAAAGAAAAACAGTTTTCAGTTACAAACACACCTGAATTGGAAGCATCAGCATGCTTCTTCTTCTTGAGATCAGCAAGATACACAGCACAGTTGCGTTTCCAATGTCCTGACTTATGGCGGTAAAAACATTCTCCTTTCCCTCTTCCCGCATCCCTGGATTTGTCTTTTCCCTTTGCCTTTTTAACTCCACCTTTCTGTTTGATAGACTTCTTCTTTTTCTTTCCCTTAGCCTTGGCTTTTGGGAATGAAGAGGAAGATGGCCCAGCAAGCAGAGCGGGAGTCCTCGTTGTTTTCAATGTGCTCTCTGCACTTCTCAACATATTGAGAAGTTCAGGCAATGATTTCTCCAAATCGTTCATATTGAAATTTACTATGAAGGGAGAAAAGACAGGGGGAAAGACTGTAGAACAATATCCGTATACTGCTCATTGTCTATGGTCCATCCCAGTTCCTCAAGTTCTTCTATAAGACCAATCATCTTCAAAACATGGTCTCCTACTGATGTACCAAGGGTCATTCGCATCTGAAACAGCTTTTGAGATGCCTCGTATCTCAAAATACCAGATTGCTCTTCATACAAGTCCTTTGTGTGAAGAAAGATGGATTGTACATCCATATTCTCGTGTTGCTTCTGATGGATATTGTCCATAGAAGCAAGCGCGAGGCACTTGGCCTTGTAACAATCAGTATCCCAAGTTTTTCGAATCTCCCTATCCGAGACAGATGATTCAGGTCCTGGGATGGGTGGGGCTTTGGTTGTGAGGACATATGATACTTTATCATATGCAAGTGTAATGTTCAAGTTCCTCAACCATTCTTTATAGTTCGATCCCGTCAGTTTATTTTTCTCTAGTAGAAGCTTAAGTCCCGTCATTGGTATCTGCCATTAGGAGAGAGAAAAGAATACACTCAGCGAAATGCTTTTGCAAAGAATTAGATTGGTTATTATCTTATCTAATCGATGTCTCCCACTGCTTTAATCAAATTTTCTTTCAAAACCTGAAAAGAAAACTAGCCAGGATTAATTACATTCTACAGTTTCGCTAACCGGTCAGCCAGGCCAGTGTCGGTACTTGAGGGAGGTTCCCCATGCTTTCGCACGGACCTAATTAAAGTAAACCTCATTTTCCCAGAGGTCAAAACCCCGTTAACACCTTTCCAGACACCTACTGGATCAGCTAATTGTAAAGTGTAAAATTCTCCTGGAAGTAACACTTACTCACAGTGGGAATGGGATCCAACTATCATATAGATGGTATGCAATCTCATTGCAAATTTCAACTCTTGAAACTCCCTATATGGTTTTTACCCCTAGTTGCTTATGACCTTGGCTATGGTCAAAATATCATAAGCACTAGTCAAGTTCTACCCGTCATTTCGAGATCAACTAGACCCACCCATATGACTCTTGACTATGATCAACATAATCACATGAATGTCCTAACTGATCGCATCATATGCTTTGTTGGAAGACATCACTTAGCTACCGTACACTACGCCTTGACTATGATCAAAATACGCAGCACGAATACTAAGTACTCTGCTTCCTAAAATGACGGAGGGTTGCGGATGGTTTTTATGAAAACCTTTAATACTTTGAACTTGATCTCGTTGTAGAATCAAAACAGTTTTAGAAAAGGAGTGTCTTAAGCTCCGCATCTTTTGAAACTTGCATTTTTTCATAAAAAAGCCGAGTGGGTTTCAAATCTGATTCTACAACATCTTTTAGGTTTCTTTTTCTTTACATTAATCTCATTAATGTAATCCCATAATTTAAGTTCCTAAGTCATCACAGAAAAGAAACGAAAATAGAACGTACACTTATGCTATCCAGGAAGATCGAGTTTAGGAGAGTAGACACAGAGGACAACATCGCGGATCCACTCACAAAGGCCTATTTCCCAGTAGAGACTTTTATGGGATAGTTGAGTATGAGATATTTCAACCACAGCTGATTGTTGGGTATGCGATACCACAACAGATGGCCCTAGTGCAAGTGGGAGATTGTTAGTTATATGTATGCCCTAGAGGCCATTACTGTACATACGTTGTATATTGTAGTAGATGCTTGGACATATATAGGGAGGACTTTCTTGCTCAACATGATAGTATGCAATCTGATTACTCTTTATCTTAACATGTACTCTGATTGTCTCTATGTTACATGTTGATAAAGCCCTTAGGATGAGTACTTGACTATCAGGACTATGATGCAGATCATACTAGTGGGGACAGTGTAGTCGTTAAGTACATCCTTCAACTGTTCCTAGTCGTAGATGTATCGAGACAGGGCATCGATATACAAGAGTAGACTAGCGTATACGCTTCTCGACCCATATGATGGGCGATGGATGATCCTATATCCATTGGTGTTTGACATCAGAGAAGGTATGCGGGTGCTCATTGGAGACTGGGTACACTGGACGGACTCGCCGAGAACTCCCAGATGGTATTATACCTCACGTCAGATAGCAGTTCTCTGGTGACACTGGTACAGGTTAGTCTGTAGACCCGAGATCGTCATAGAGTCTTGTGTGATTCCCACTGTGCTTTGATTTCCATTATACCACATCCAAGAGGGCGTGCAAAACGGTATCTTTTGGGTACAGTCCCGAATCACATGGAGGCAATGAGCGATAGAAAGGGTTTCGTCTCTTCCGGTATAGGAAGTTGATGTTGCGCTGTGTTCGATTGGCTGTAACTAGAAATCCCTGGCCAGGGTTGCTGAGATTTACTGGCAAGTGTTATCAGTAGTTTCTCGAACTGCTATAGATCTCATTTCGACACGACTTATCAAGCTACTGGGGTCTGACATTTACCACCCCTAGGCGAGATATGCGACATATCAGACGAAGAGACCGGACTGTACGGGAGAGTTACTGGTTGGATTCACAGGAGAATGTACAGGCTTGCTTGTTGATCTTCTGATTGCTCAATACCTGGGTGGCTGTTATGTTTAGCTGACCGCATGCAGCTTGTGGGTGTTTAATATGATCATCACCTACCGCCGGCGTAATGACGATTCTTTAGAGTCCTACACAGAGGTTTCCTGGCTCAGGAAAAACGGAGTAGGAGCACATATGTGATATGTGCGAGACTGAGAAAAATACGTGTATGCGATACCGTATTAGATTCTCACGATATATGATATCGGCCGGGTATATGTGATATAGCCGGGTCATCGGATCAAGTGTTGATTCGATGAACTGATACAGATTATATTAGTCGGTTATTTGTGAAATAGCCGGATGATCGGATCGAGTAATGATTCGATAATTTAATATATAATTATATATTTGATATATTATATTACATTAACTAATATAAGCTCACTTAAAAATTCTTTTTCTCACATGGATAATACATTGATATATATGTGATATATGTTAATTGTATTATTTTATTTTGTTACAAAAGATATTATATATGTGATATATAATATTGTAACATGCAAGGGTTAAAATTGCAACTAGGGTTTTGAGAATAAAATATGTTAGGGTTTGGATTAGGGTTAATGTTATGGATGAACTTTGTGGAAGCTTCTTGAACCTTTGACTTTAGTCTTCATCCTTTGATATTTTGTGAAGATATTTGTTAACCCAACCCAAATCTCAACCCATGGTTTATTCTCTACAAGAGTTAAGGATGTTTTCTTTAACCTATGGTTGCAATTCTAATCTCATACAATAATTCATTATTCATCACAAAAGAAATTCTTCTTCTTCTTCCTCCTTGAAAAAGCTTGCTAGCTTTTTACATGTGATGATTTAGTGTGAGAAATTGAAAACAAAAGAGAGCTAAATTTCTATTTTATCATCCTCATCTATTCTAGCCACTTAGATTAGGGTGTTTGCTTTGCTAATACTTGATTAGTGAAGCATGAGCTTGGGTTTGAGATTCTTCAAGATAGATCATCTTAGTTGTTGAAGATTGGAAGCAAGCTTGCATCTTTCTCTTCATGGAGCCTCTCTAGAGTCCGGATACTTGATGATCGCAGCGAAGGGACCTCAACACGGAGCTTATGAAGTGAAGGAACGGACTACAAAGATTGTAATCCCTAACTCTTAGATGTAAAGTTGTTCGCATGCTTTGTTAACCCTATGTCTCTAATTAAGATCTTGGTTAGGGTTTGTTTAGCACCCCAAAACTTTTAAAGTAGCATGATTGATGCTTGCCAAAACCTTGCTAAAGTGCTAAGCTAACCCTACAGTAAAAGTATCAAGATCCCCAGATCTGATAGAGGAGGGGAATACTTAAGTACGGAATTCCTATAATACTTGAAAGAGAATGGTATTCTCTCTCACTTACTCCTCCGTACACACCACAACACAATGGTGTATCAGAGCGGAGGAACCGTACCCTTTTGGACATGGTTCGCTCCATGATGAGTAGTGCTAATCTTCCTCTTTCATTCTGGGGTTATGCGCTTCAGACAACAGCATATCTACTGAATTATGTTCCACCCAAATCCGTGCCTAAAACTCCATATGAAATATGGAGTGGAAGAAATTCATATCTTAAGCGGTTTAAGATATGGGGTTGTCCGACCTATGTGAAAACGCAAAAACCGGACAAATTTGAGGCATGATCAGTTCTTTGTAAGTTTATAGGATATCCTAAGAATTCTCCAGGATATCTGTTCTACCACATCGAGGAACAGAAGGTGTTTGTTGCTCGCCACGTCGTTTTCTTAGAAATGGAATTTCTTATAAAAGAAATTAGTGGGAGCACGGTAGAACTGGAAGAAATTCTAGAAGCACAAACTACAACTGAAGATTTGGTAGAACCAGAGAATTCAATGGAACCCGACGAACCTTAGCCACTCCGCAGATCTAGTAGGATTTCTCGTCCGCCTGAAAGATACTACGGTTTTCTCATAGATGGGGATCGAGAGGATTGCATCTTGGAAGAAGATGATCCTACTAGTTTCGAGCAGGCCATTAACTGTTGGGACTCTGTAAAATGGCTCGATGCTATGCAATCCGAAATAGAGTCCATGTACACCAACAAAGTTTGAGCTTTGGATGTTGCTCCTCCTGGGATAATACCCGTTGGATGCAAGTGGATTTTCAAAAAGAAGATTGGTGCAGATGGACAGGTGGAAACCTATAAGGTTAGATTTGTTGCAAAAGGTTTTCGTCAAAGATCAGGAGTGGACTATGATGAAACCATTTTTCCAGTGGCGATGCTGAAATCCATTCGGATCCTACTTACCATTGTTGTCTACTATGACTACGATATCTGGCAGATGGACGTAAAAACGGCCTTTCTAAATGGAAGTTTAGAAGAGTGCGTTTATATGAATCAACCGGAGGGATTCGTAGACAGTGGGAGCAACGGGAAGGTGTGCAAGTTGCTTAAATCCATTTATAGATTAAAGCAGATGTCACAGAGCTGGAACATCTGTTTTGATGAGATAGTCAAGGAATTTGACTTCATCAAAAACGAAGATGGGCCATATATCTACAAGAAGATTGTAGAGAGAACTGTTGTATTTCTCGTCTTGTACATGGATGGCATCTCTTCTTGATAGTAAATGACATTCCTATGCTGCAGTCGGTCAAGTTGTTCTTGTCATAAAAGTTCTCCATGAGGGAGCTGGATGATGCCATCTTCATTCTGGGGATTAAGATCTACAGAGATAGATCCAAGAGACTGTTGGGAGTTTCACGGTCCAGGTACATAGAGACCATACTAAAGAGATTTAGTATGGAATATTCTAAGCGCGGTAATATACCCGCATTAGATGGAATCACCCTCTCCAAAGAGATGTCTCCCAAGACTGATGAGGAAAGGGTTCGCATGAGTACTATACCCTACGCTTCGGCGGTATGATCTATAATATATGTGAAGCTGTGTACCAGACCAGATGTAGCATAGGCGCTTAGCGTGGTGAGCCGGTATCAGTCGAACTCAGGTAAGAATCATTGGACGGCTGTGAAGAACATTCTTAAATACCTAAGAATGACTAAAAAGATGTTCTTAGTTTACGATAATGGAGACCTTTAGGTCGAGTCCTTTACCGATTCAAGCTTCTAGAGTGACAAGGATGACAGCAAGTCTGTCTCGGGTTTTGTGTTTACCCTCAATGGAGAGGCGGTGTGTTGGAAGAGCTCCAAACAAGACACCGCGCAGACTCGATGATGGAGGCCGAATACGTTGCTGCGAACGATACCGCAAAAGAAGCGGTCTTGATGAAAAGTTCATTTCAGAACTTGAGGTGGTTCCGTCCATTGTTGATCCGATACCTTTGTATTGCGATAATAATGGGGCTATAGATTTAGCGAATGAACCACGGTTCCAACAGAAATCCAGACACATCTTAAGGCAGTATCACCTGATCAGAGATATCGTAGATCGCCATAAGATCGAGATCCGGAGAGTAGATACGAAAGACAACACGGCGGATCCATTTACCAAGGCCCTCCCTCAAGCGCAGTTCGAGCGACTTTTGGAGATGTTGGGTATGCGGTACGCCAGCAACTGGCCTTAAAGCATACGTTGGGTATTCGGTACGCCAATTACAGTCCTTAGTGTAAGTAGGGGATTGTTAGATATGTATGCCCTAGAGGCCTGTATTGTATAGGATGTTAGGGTTATGTATGTACAGGACAATCTTGCTCAGTTGTATATACTATATTATTTGAGTTGTCTTTATCTTGATATGTGTATTTCTTTCTATTTATACTTTATATTGCTTGCACATATTGATAAAGATTCGATACAATAGTATACTATTATGGTTTGACTTTATCTTAACATGCGCATATGTTATACTTGATATAACATATGGCGGTTACATATTGATAAAGCCTATAGGATTTTGCTTAACTTTCAGTATTATGATGGCGATCAAACTTGTGGGAGCTGGGTAGTCCATAAGCACATCCTTAAAGGTCCCAGGTCGCAGGAGTATCGAGACCGGACATCGATACTCCAGAGTAGATTTGTGTATGTAGGCACCGTAAAATTTGAAATTGGCATGATCGATGCCTTGTGAGACCTCTTGGGAGTGCCTAGGTATCAGAGCCTAGCTAGAGCCTTAGGCGAACTCCAGACGGAATTTGAAGTCCGATCGAACCAAAACTTAACCCGGAAAATTGCTCTCTGTACTTTTTCTGAAAACGTGGTTTTTTCCAAATTAAAAATATGCAGAGAACTCACCAGGAAATTCTAAGAATTACGGTGGAAATATTTTTCCATGAACAGTGATTTTGACCGCTGAAACGCGGCATTACTTAGCCTATGCGGCGCTTCCGCGGTGGATTTATGACGTAAGCCCTAACTTCTTATACAGTGGTATAACCCTAAACTATGGATCATTTGCTAGAAATCTAGGCGAAAAAGCTAACTAGTTAACACTTAACTACAAGATACGGAAATACAACCTTTGTAGATCCGGTTCTCCACCTCCATAGCTCCGAGATGAGGTCCTCTCCGCTGTCCAAATCAAATCCGGGCTCTAGGATCGGCTTCATCGGAGAACGAGCGGGCAAGGTCGTCGGCTTCGTGCCGAAGATGATCTACGTCGAGGCATCGTTAGATCAAGCTCCACCTTCACCAAACCATGATGACTTGTGAAGGAAACACACTCTACTACTCGGCAAGAGGTAGAGGATGAAGAAATAGGAGGTGGGTAGAGTTTAGAATTGGATTTCTCACTTATTTCCATCACTTGCCATTGATGGGGCAAGCTTTCTTCACTTGAAGAAAAATGGAAGAAGAAGAAGAAAATGATAAGATAAGATTATTCAAAAAGAAAAGAATTATCCATTCTTATCATAACAAACCATAGTTAGGTGTAGAGAATTAACAAGGGTTAGTGAATGGTTGGGTTAAGACATGAAGACAAAATGGTTGCTAAGGTCAAACCTTCATGAAGATTCATAAACAAACAAAGAAAGCTACCATTATCTCTTCATTATTTTCTTTTGCTAAAATAAACAAAAAGGATAAATAAATGAATAAATGAAGCAAAAGAAACCCTAACCATTGACCAACCATGGTTTAATTCATACACCAAACTATCATGTATCATCAAACATGATACAATCAAATGTACAAATGTATATCACATATACAATGTGCACAATCCAAGTGAGAAAATCCATCTAAAGTGAACCGATACTAGTTAATGCAAAGTAATATATCAAATATATAATTATGCATTAAATCATTAAATCCACACTTGATTCAATGATCCGGTCATGTCATACATAACCGACTGGTATCATCTGTAACATCTTATCGAATCAACACTTGATCCGATAACCCGGCTATATGGCATATAACCGATCAATGTCACATCGCGAGAATCGAATACAGTATCACATACTCGTATTATTCTCGGTCCCGCACATATCTCATATGCGCTCCTATTTCGTTTCTCTTGAGCCAGGAAACCTCTGTGTAGGACTCTAAAGACTCGTCAATACGCCGGCAGCAAGTGATGATCATATCAAGCACCCACAAGCCGCAAGCGGTCTGCTAAACGTAACGGCCACCCAGGTATTGAGCGATCTGAAGATCGACGAGCAAGCCCGCTCACACTCCAGTGAATCCAACCAGTAACACTACCGTACAGTCCGGTCTGATCGTCTGATATGTCGCATATCTCGCCTAGGGGTGGTAAACGTCAGACCCCAATAGCTCGATAAGTCGTGTCGATATGAGGTCTATAACACTTCGAGAAACTACTGGTAATACTTACCAGTAAATCTCAGCAACCCTGGCCAAGGATTTCCTGTTATAGCCAATCGAACACAGCGCAACATCAACCCCCTATACCGGGAGAGACGAATCCCCTCCTATCGCTCATTGCCTCCATGTGACTCGGGACTGTACCCAAAAACCACCGTTTTGCATGCCCTCTTGGACGTGGTAAGATGGAAATCAAACCACAGTGGGAACCACACAAGACTCTATGACGATCTCGGGTCAACAGACTACTCTGTACCAGTGTCACCAGAGAACTGCCATCTGACGTGAGGTATAATACCATCTGGGAGTTCTCGGCGAGTCCGTCCAGTGTACCCAGTCTCTACTGAGCACCCGTATATCATCTCTGATGTCAAACACCAATGGATATGGGATCATCCATCGCCCATCTGTATGGGTCGAGAAGATATACGCTAGTCTACTCTGGTATATCGATGCCCCGTCTCGATACACCCACGACTAGGGACTTTGAAGGATGTATTTATGGACTACCATGTCCCCACTAGTATGATCCGCATCATAGTCCAGGTAGTCAAGTACAGATCCTAAGGGCTTTACCAACATGTAACAGAAAGACAATCAGCATACACGTTAAGGTAAAAGGTAACCAGATAGCATACTATCATGTCGAGCAAGAAAGTCCTCCCTATATATGTCCCAGCATCCACTACAATATACATCCAATGTACAGTAATGGCCTCTAGGGCATACATATAACTAACAATCTCCCACTTGCACTAGGGCCATCTGTAGCAGTGGTTGTAGTATCTCATACTCAACCATCCCATAAAAGTCTCTCTCTGGGAAAAGGCCTTTCGTGAGTGGATCCGCTGTGTTTGTCCTCTGAGTCTACTCTCCTAACCTCGATCACCCTGGAGATCAACCATCTCCATGATCAGGTGATACTGCCTTAGAATATGTCTGGATCACTGTGGGACAAGCGTTCCTTGGCATAAGCCACAACTCCATTGTCACACAATGGGAGGAACATAGTTCATCTCATGAACCAATATACACCCAAACAGCCTCTTTGGTAGCATCTTAAGTAGCGATGTATCCAGCCTTTATCGTCTAGTATGTCTCGGTATCTAGCTTGGAACTCTTCCAACATACCGTCCCTTTACTGAGGGTAAAGACAATGCCTGCGACTGACATTCAGTCATCTTTATCACCCTGGAACCCATCCAGTGATTCTCCCCAGGATCAATTGATACCATCTCACTACAGCTAGTGAGTATTCTTACATACAGTTAGATCTATCTCATAGATCCAAAACCCAGGATTTAGTAGGTATCATTTTGATCCTATTGGAGAATCATAGTGATAAGCGGAGATTGATCGAGCATAGCATAGGAAACTCCTTCCCTATCAAGAGTGTGTCATCCACGTACTCTACGAGGATCGTCACCATACTCCCTACTACCTTTTTGTATATACAAGGTTCATCTACCATTTTGATGCTGTCAAACTCTTTGACTAATCCATCAGAACAGATATTCCAACTCCGCGATGCCTGCTTTATCCTATAAAGCATCTTGCACACGTTTCCGCTGCTCCCACTGTCTACGAAGTCCTCTGGCTGTGTACTTATAGACACTCTCTTCTAAAACATCATTTAGAAAAGCAGTCATGACACCCAACCACCAGATATCGTAGTCATGGTATGTAGCCGTGATAAGTAGGATCTGGATGGACTTAAGCATAGCTACTTGAAAAATGTTTCATCATTATCCACACCTGGTCAATGATGCACACTTTTAACAAGTCTAGCTTTGAAAGTCTCAACTTTTCCATGTACACCAAGTAATCTTCTCAAGATATACTTGCTCCTGATGGGGATTTAACCCTTCAGATATAGCAGCTAAAGTCCATACTTTGCTGGTGTATAAGGATTCCATCTCAGATCGCTAAACATCCAGCCATTCTTACAGAGTCTTACTCTCGATGGCCAGCTCGAAGCTAGTTGGGTCATCATCTCATGATGCAATCCTCGCTCCCACTGTCATAGAGAAACTGAAGTATCTCTCAGGTGGGTGAGGAACCCTACTAGATCGGCGGAGAGGCTGAGGTTCATTGGAATCTACTGAATCCTTCGGCTCTATCAAATCATCTGCTACAGTTTGTATAGATGGAACATTTCCAGTTCTACATAACAGCCCTTGCCTCGAGCTTGTCCGGATTTTGCTTTTAGACATAGGTCGGACAACCCCAAATCTTAACTGACTTAAGACATGGGCTCTTCCCATACTATATCTCATATGGAGTGGTAGGCAACTGATTTGATTCAAACCCTATTCAATAGGTATGCAACTTCTCAAGTGCATAACTCCCAAAAAGGAAATAGGTAACTCAGTAGTACTCATCATAGAGCACACCTTATCAAATAGGGTGTATCTGCTCCGTCCCGACATACCATCATGCTATGGTGTATACGGAGGAGTAATGCTGAGAGAGAATCTCATTTCCCTTTTAGAATGGTCCAGGAATTCCGTGCTCAAGTATTCTCCTCCTTGATCACATCAAAGGACATAATACTTATACCCGTATTTTGGTTTTCTACTTCTAACTTATATTCTGTGAATATCTCAAAAGGTTCGGACTTATGTTTCAACAGGAACGTATGTCTGAATCTTGAGAGATTATCAGAGAATGTAATGAAGTAAAAAAACCAGTCTTGGCATGTGTAGACAGGGGACCTACATACATCAACATGTATCATCCCAAGAGTTTACCAACTCTTTCTCTGTTTCCAATAAACAGAGCTATGGTCATCTTATCTTTGTGACATGACTAGCGAGTTTCACAAGATGTAAATTCAAACTGATTTAAATATGCATCTACATGTAACTACAGCCAGTCGGGTCGCATAGATATGACCTAGTCTACAATGCCTCAAGAAGGATTCGTTCATATCCGAACTCTTCCTCTTCTGTGTGTTCCGTATACAAAGAACTGTAGTTTGATTTAGAACATTAATGCTTTTAGATAACGTGCCTGAACCGATCAACTTTTGATATAGGAAATGTTCAAAACATTATCCAACAATACAAAATTTTATCATTTCTTTACTAATAAAGAGATAGATACGATTTTGTATATCAGGTTCGGTATCTAATAACATTCGTTCAGAATCAATGTATTTGTAATACAGGGTGACAGTGACCGACAGACTTGGCTGCAACACTTGCCCCGTTTTCTGCCTCATGAAACTTATCACCCGTTCTCAGTTCTCTACCTTTCTGTAGCCCTATGTAACATATTACATATCTGGGATCCTGATCTGATATCACATACCCAGGACGTAAAGGACACTGAGAAACAGTTCTCTGTAATGAACACACCCGAAGATGATGCATCAGCATGCACTCTCTTCGTTTGGGCGGCACGGGAAATCTGGTATTCCCCAGTTTCCTGCTCTGTCTTATAACATTTATAAGTTGGAGCGGGACCAACGTTCCCCAGCTCAGTATAACAAGCGGGTTCGGTCAATAATCCGTATTATTATCTTGATTAAGGCGTGATATGGTCGCTACCAGGAGAGAGAGAGAAGAAAACACTCAGCGTGCGCTCTGTTAAGAATAGATTGGTTATTATTTTATCTAATCAGGATGGTTCCCACTGCTTTTTATCAAATCTTCCTTCAAACCCTAAAAGGAAAGACTAGCCGGGATTAATTACACACTACAAGTTCGCCAATCTTTCAGCCAGGCCAGTGTCGGTACTTTGAGGGAGGTCCCCCGTGCTTTCGCACGAACCTAATTACTGTAAACCTCGTTTTCCCAGAGGCGTAACCCCGTTGACACCTTTCTAGACACCTACTTGATCGGCTAATTGTAATGTATAAAACTCTTCCAGGAGTAACACTTACTCGCAGCGGGTATCAGGATCCAACTATCTCATAGAAGGTATGCAATCTCATTGCAAATTTCAACACTTGAAATTCCCGATAATATTTTGCCCCTAGCTCGCTATGACCTTGACGCATGCCAAACAACCCATAGTCTGCTAGTCAAGTTCAACCCGTACATTTCTTGATTGAATTAAACCCACCCGCACGACCCTTGACGCATGCCAAACAACGCCGTACGAATACCCTAATCCAATCGTATCATATGCTGACAGATAAGCACTAGTTTGCTACCGTACACTACGCCTTGATGCATGCCAAACAACCGCAGCACGAATACTAACTAATACTTATCTGAAATGACGGAGGGCTACGACAGGTTTTTCTGAAAACCTATTGCGTAATGAACTTGATATCGTTGTAGGATCGAATGAATTTTGAAATGGAGTGCTTTTGAGGCTTTTCTAGTTTTGCTAAAGGAGTCACTCCCGGTGAAGGGATCGTCGGTCCTTTCCTCGTCGAATGAGGTGCGGGATATATCATATATATCACTGTGCAAAGCAGAAACTCTTAAAAGCAATCAAAAGACAAACCGAGTGTGTAGCATCTGCCAGTTATTGCTAAAGGAGTCACTCCTGGTGAAGGGATCTCGGTCCTTTCCTCATCGAATAAGGTGCAGGATATATCACATATACCGCTGTGCAAAGCAAGAACTGTAGCTACCTGTTTTATTTTGAAATTCGATTCTACAACATCTTAGGTTTCTTTTATTTCATTAATCACATTAATGAAGTCCCATCATTTAAGTACCTAAACATCACAGATAAATACGACGTACACTTATGCCATCCGCATTCGCCTCGATGTCCCCTCGTGCACCGTTAGGTTAGGTAACTAACGACAGAGCGGGGCAGGGCTAGTACGGGTATAAAACATAAGTAACGTCTATATAATATATCATATATACTATATACTGTACCTATCACAGAACATCACATGAACACATCACAGATATCGCAGCAGAAGAATCATATGAAATATTGGATATACTAGGACGTCCGTGTTTTCAATACGAGCCAGTATAAAACACGGATTCCACGGTCGTGATGAATAGCCAAACCCACACCCCTAGACCCCTACGAGAGCGGCAAGCAACCCTACCAATTCTAGAGTTAGGAGACCCGGACTCGACTCCTCGAGTTGGTCTCCACTGGACTCCAGAACCCGGTTACTTGTGCTCCCCTCCTTGGGTCTATCCTAGTGCGGAAAAGTAAATAATATACAACAGGTGACAACTCCCGTAACCTGGAAGCGCCCCAAATAAAAGAATATTACATACAAGTTTTTACATGAATGAAAATGAAAAACACTCATCTCACAGAAAAACCCCCGGCTATTCAAACACGACGATCCAATATAACATATCCAGCAACACATAACATCACATGTCATCAACGTAAGTAAATATGCGCATCCCAATTGTCGTTGACATATAGCAACGAAACCGGCGATATTACATATTACACTTACGGTCACAGAAAAGAAAGTGTAAAACTACAACAGTTGGAATCCGCAACCACCTCAGACATCGCATGCCTGACCAAATGAATTACTTAGATATCACATGCCTAACAATTATAAACCCCGCATTTTAGTCTCAAAATCGAAAACACTTTTCAATATCAAGTCGGGTAATTCAACAAGATTCCCGACATCCTGATCGAATGCTCGTCGCAAACTTCAGTAGACGGCCGCACCCCCGATACCGTCGACGAAGTGCACCAAGGCGGAACACCGCTACCGGGAGCACCCGAACGGATGCTTTCGGCTACGGGGTTCTCCTACAGTCACTTGGTCGGGGCTATGGAGTGAGGCTGTCTATTAAGTTTACCCGGCGAGTATCCGCGTACGCTACGTGATTGCGACGGACTTTTGATCACATCAAAATTCCGTGGCAACCGATCAAGTCAGACTAAACTGCTATGTTTATAACATTCATTCAGTTATCACATAACTTTTGTGAATTCCAATTGTTGTATCCCATTCCGGATAAATAGAAAATGTTAAACTTTCCGATTGAACATTCGAACACCCAAGTTTTCCCGATACAGATCAACACATGAAACAAGTCTAACAACATTCCGTTCGTGCCTCAGTACCAACGGTCCAGCCGTAGAAGGGTCAAGCCAACGCCTCACATGTGGCACGCCGTACTGCCCCAAACCCGAAGGTTCAAAGGGCAGTTCAAGACGGTCACATAATCGAGTTAAGGTTTGTTGTCTTCTAGAGGGACCATCGCGTTACTTGCAGTACTTAGAACGTCGTTAAACTACGGAAAAATCCAACACTTGGAAATTTCCCGACAGGGGAAAAATTGGGTATTTATATCCGGTCGAACTTTTTAACATATTCTAAAAATTATCCGGAAAGCCACACAGACAAAATTTGATACTCCAATCGAAACACCGAATCCCCAAAACAAATGCAGAAAATTCAACTCTTGAACAATTTTTAAAAATATCCAGAGAACTCAGAAGCAGAAACAATGAATTACTGTGTAAGAAGTTAGGGCTTACGTCATAAATCCACCGCGGAAGCGCCGCATAGGCTAAGTAATGCCGCGTTTCAGCGGTCAAAATCACTGTTCATGGAAAAATATTTCCACCGTAATTCTTAGAATTTCCTGGTGAGTTCTCTGCATATTTTTAATTTGGAAAAAACTACGTTTTCAGAAAAAGTACAGAGAGCAATTTTCCGGGTTAAGTTTTGGTTCGATCGGACTTCAAATTCCGTCTGGACTTCGCCTAAGGCTCTAGCTAGGCTCTGATACCACTGTAGAGTTCCTAGGCACTCCCAAGAGGTCTCACAAGGTATCGATCATGCCAATTTCAAATTTTACGGTGCCTACAAACCCTAAACTACGGATCGTTTGCTAGAAATCTAGGCGAAAAAGCTAACTAGTTAACACTTAACTACAAGATACGGAAATACAACCTTTGTAGATCCGGTTCTCCACCTCCATAGCTCCGAGATGAGGTCCTCTCCGCTATCCAAATCAAATCAGGGCTCTAGGATAGGCTTCATCGGAGAACGAGCGGGCAAGGTCGTCGGCTTCGTGCCGAAGATGATCTACGTCGAGGCATCGCTAGATCAAGCTCCACCTTCACCAAACCATGATGACTTGTGAAGGAAACACACTCTACTACTTGGCAAGAGGTAGAGGATGAAGAAATAGGAGGTGGGTAGACTTTAGAATTGGATTTCTCACTTATTTCCATCACTTGCCATTGATGGGGCAAGCTTTCTTCACTTGAAGAAAAATGGAAGAAGAAGAAGAAAATGATAAGATAAGATTATTCAAAAAGAAAAGAATTATCCATTCTTATCATAACAAACCATAGTTAGGTGTAGAGAATTAACAAGGGTTAGTGAATGGTTGGGTTAAGACATGAAGACAAAATGGTTGCTAAGGTCAAACCTTCATGAAGATTCATAAACAAACAAAGAAAGCTACCATTATCTCTTCATTATTTTCTTTTGCTAAAATAAACAAAAAGGATAAATAAATGAATAAATGAAGCAAAAGAAACCCTAACCATTGACCAACCATGGTTTAATTCATACACCAAACTATCATGTATCATCAAACATGATACAATCAAATGTACAAATGTATATCACATATACAATGTGCACAATCCAAGTGAGAAAATCCATCTAAAGTGAACCGATACTAGTTAATGCAAAGTAATATATCAAATATATAATTATGCATTAAATCATTAAATCCACACTTGATTCAATGATCCGGTCATGTCATACATAACCGACTGGTATCATCTGTAACATCTTATCGAATCAACACTTGATCCGATAACCCGGCTATATCGCATATAACCGATCAATGTCACATCGCGAGAATCGAATACAGTATCACATACTCGTATTATTCTCGGTCCCGCACATATCTCATATGCGCTCCTATTTCGTTTCGCTTGAGCCAGGAAACCTCTGTGTAGGACTCTAAAGACTCGTCAATACGCCGGCAGCAGGTGATGATCATATCAAGCACCCACAAGCCGCAAGCGGTCTGCTAAACGTAACGGCCACCCAGGTATTGAGCGATCTAAAGATCGACGAGCAAGCCCGCTCACACTCCAGTGAATCCAACCAGTAACACTACCGTACAGTCCGGTCTGATCGTCTGATATGTCGCATATCTCGCCTAGGGGTGGTAAACGTCAGACCCCAATAGCTCGATAAGTCGTGTCGATATGAGGTCTATAACACTTCGAGAAACTACTGGTAATACTTACCAGTAAATCTCAGCAACCCTGGCCAGGGATTTCCTGTTATAGCCAATAGAACACAGCGCAACATCAACCCCCTATACCGGGAGAGACGAATCCCCTCCTATCGCTCATTGCCTCCATGTGACTCGGGACTGTACCCAAAAACCACCGTTTTGCACGCCCTCTTGGACGTGGTAAGATGGAAATCAAAGCACAGTGGGAACCACACAAGACTCTATGACGATCTCGGGTCAACAGACTACTCTGTACCAGTGTCACCAGAGAACTGCCATCTGACGTGAGGTATAATACCATCTGGGAGTTCTCGGCGAGTCCGTCCAGTGTACCCAGTCTCTACTGAGCACCCGTATATCATCTCTGATGTCAAACACCAATGGATATGGGATCATCCATCGCCCATCTGTATGGGTCGAGAAGATATACGCTAATCTACTCTGGTATATCGATGCCCCGTCTCGATACACCCACGACTAGGGACTTTGAAGGATGTACTTATGGACTACCATGTCCCCACTAGTATGATCCGCATCATAGTCCAGGTAGTCAAGTACAGATCCTAAGGGCTTTACCAACATGTAACAGAGAGACAATCAGCATACACGTTAAGGTAAAGGGTAACCAGATAGCATACTATCATGTCGAGCAAGAAAGTCCTCCCTATATATGTCCCAGCATCCACTACAATATACATCCAATGTACAGTAATGGTCTCTAGGGCATACATATAACTAACAGTGTATACATTTCTAGACCCCGATAAAGGGGAGGTGGTTGGTCCCACAACTATTGGTGTGATCACCTAAGATTGTATACAGGTACTCACTGGAGGTGAGTATACTGGACGGACTCACCGAGAACTTCTAGATGATATTATACCTATCGTCAGATAGCGGTTCTCAGGTGACATGAGTACAGGTTAGTCTTTGGACCTGAGATCATCATTTGCCTCGTGTGAGTTCCCACTGTACTTTGACCACTACCCTACCACGGCTTTACTGAGTCGTGCAAACAGGTTTTGGTTAGGTACAGTCCCGAGCCACATGGAGACAGTGAGTGATTATCAGGAATTCGTCTCTCCCGGTATTGGGAGTCGATATTGCACTGTGTCCAGTTGGCCAGAATCATAAGATCTTAGACAAGGCAGTTGAGATTTATTGGTAGTTAGATCAGTAGTTTCTCGGATTGGTCCTGAGCCAAATTAACACGACTTATCGGGTCAATAGGGGTCTGATGTTTACCATCCCCTAAACTCGGTCTGTGATACTTTTAGACGAAGAGACCGGACTGTACGGAGATTGTCACGGATAGGCTCAGTAGGGGTCTGGATGATCTTGCTCGCCGGCTTTCTTTTTGATAGGTACATGGATAGTCGTTACATACAGCTAGTGCCGCTGACGTGCCTGTGGTTAAACCCACTGCCAACATACCGTCGAGTCTTTAGAGTCCCACACAGAGGGTTTCTCTGGTTTAGGCAAAACGATGTGGTGGTCATATGTTTATACGTGCAGGGTTTTGATCGAATGATAATACTAACCGATTTAAGATTAAGCCGGATTATTAAATCAGGTATTGATTTGATAATTTACATATACACATTTCGATGTGTATATTCTAATGTCATCTAGGTTTTCGACCGAGCAGGATTCCGATCGAATGATATTACCAGCCGGATTAAGATTAAGCCGGATTATTAAATCAGATATTTATTTAATAATTGACGTGTACATATTTTGATGTGTATATTCTAGTGTTATCCATATTTTCGATCGGATGATTGATAATACTGGCGGGCTTAGGATTAAGCCGGTTCATTAAATCGAATATTGATTTAATGCTAGTATTATTTTAGTGGTATTGTTCTATCTCTTGGGTATTCGTATTTTAGTACGAATACGGGTGTATATACGGTAGAAAGTATTTTGTATTCATACAAAATACCTTCTAGAAGATGACACATCATATTGTATTTTTTCTATTTTGTTGAAAATAGAAAATGAGATGGAAATGGAAGGCATAGCATGAAGCATGGCTTGGCTATTTATTCCTAATAGTATTGAAGTATGGTGGGATTTTTTAAAGAGGAAATTACTTAGTCTTTCTCTTGAGATAGCCATCATTCTTCTCATGCCAAAAAGAAGAGAGTTATTCTTGACTTGTTCTCTCACTCTCTTCTTCTTGAGTTCATCTTCAATTCAAATCCTTAACTTTCTAAAGTGTTGAGAGCCAAAAGATTTGAGGTAGAAAATTACCACTAAATATTACTATATCACCTAAGAAACTAGTTTAGCATACTATTTTGCTTAGTTTACTTTTTTTTAGAGGTAGGGGCTTGAATCAAGAACCTTCAGGTGGATCACCTAGGACCGAGAAGGCCGGCTATCAAGGTTGATCAAGAACACCTTAGGAGGTTAAGAAGAGAAGTAAAGACCCGAAGGACACGAGTTTCTAGATATAGCTCCTTATCACAGTAGCTAGATCTCTTTAGCTAGCTAGTTTCGGTATATGGTTAGACTCTTGGATGGGTTTTCTAGCGCCAGATTTTTAAAAGTTAAAGTTTTTCATTCCGCATCAGCCGCAGGAGATGGCCAGGACGCTAAGAATCCCAACAACTAACACACTACTAAATTAACTTTAAGGTGAAACAAAAGAAAATACCTAATATAAAACACAATAACTGTCACACAAATGCACAACACTTCTTAATGCTTGCAAATAATAAAAACTATAAATGCTGCAACTCTAATTGATAAACACTACTTGATGTAATTAGCAGCGAAATATCAATTTGCTAACTAGATAATGAACTGTTATACTTCTATATTCATGATTGCTAACTGTAATGTCAATATACTTGTATGAAACATTATCATAGATGTCATTGTCTTTGAATTAATTTTCTAACATATTAGTTGTGTATAACAAGGAACAATATTTTAAACAAGGAAGATGGGAGACAGACGGGGGAGGAGGATAAGGGACTTACTGTTGGTTAGAACGTGAGGGAACTATGGAAGTTTTCATCAAGGCATTTCGTTGAACACTGTTCGGGAAAAATTGAAACGTCGACAGAATGGAGATCTGGAGGCGGAGAAATGATCGTGGCATTCAAGCGGTCTAGGGCCTACCATTAGAGCCTCGGTTAACTGTCTAGAATGCGCCAAAAAGGATATCGGAGATCGAAAGGTTGAGGTTGTCGGGTTTGATGGCGACACTGTTGACGACGGCAATGGTGACGGGTTGTTGCAGTGGGTTGAGGGGGTCGTCACAGTGGCCAAGATGGTAGGTGAAGGAAGATGAAGGATAAACAGCAGAGGCAGTAGAAAAAATGTGTGTATGTGTGTATGTAAATAAGTATATGTAGAGAGAGGGAGAGGGAGAGAGAGTGAGATGTATATATAAATATGAGAGAGAGAGAGAGAGATACATAAAGGCACAGAGAGTGGAAGAGAGGGCAAAAGAGTTTGAATTAATAAGAGAGTGGGGTCGGTTCATTGATAGGGAGATGAAGGGGTGAGGTCGGTTTGAAGGAGATGAAGGGGAATTGTTGCATGTGTGATTAGGTTAGAGAAAGGGTTTTGTTAATATAAGGAATTAATGAGATCTGTTTCAATTGGGGAGAAGGTGAACAATAGGAGTTAGTGAGAGAGATCAGTTTCATTTTAGAAAGGAGGAATGGTGAGGTTAATGCTGAAGTGAATGGTTTTTTTTTTTTGAACACTGAGATTAAAGCATTGAAAGTGAAGTTTTAGTTTTAAAAGGATGGGTATGGGCTTCGAATATGGGTTAGGGCATGGGTTTTTTGTTGGGAATAAAGAGGGGGAAAATAGAAAAAGGGTTATAGAATTTGGGTATTGGAAAATAATAGGATCGGAAAATAATTGCAGTGATTAAATGGAAATAAATAAAATATATAATTATTAGAAAACAAAATATAATATTAAAAAATAGATGATATGGAAATAATTGAATACGGTATTTTATTAAAGACGGGTGATACGAAAATATAGGAATATTAGGGTCATTACAATAAGAGGTTTTCCCTTAACCGGAGCGGTCAATACCGGCGGATTTTTCAGGTATTGTTTGATTTCTTCTAAAGCATTTTGGCATTTCTGATCCCAGATGAACGAAATCCCCGTCTTCATCAGATGGCTATAGGGACGATATTTTCCGAAGAGCTTGGCTATGAACCGCTAGATGTATGCGAGATTTTCTTGGAGAGATCGCAGTTGTTTAAGCGTTCTTGGTGAGAGCATTTCCATAATCGCCTTAATTTTTGAAGGATTAATTTCGATTCCTCGGTAACGGATGATGAAACCTATGAATTTTCCTGAGCAGACTCCAAACGCGCACTTTAGAGGGTTTATTTTCATATTATACTTCCGAAGACGCTCGAAAACGATCTTTAGACGTTCCCAGTGTTCCTCATGAGATTTGCTTTTGACCACGAGCTCGTCGATATAACATTCGACGATCTCGTGTATGAGGTTATCAAATATTTTTGTCATGGCTCTTTGATATGTAGCTCCGGCGTTTTTTAAACCGAAGGGAATCACCTTGTAGCAGAATACGCCCAACGGAGTCCGGAAGGCGGTATGCTTCTAGTTCTCAGGATCCATTTTTATTTGGTTGTATCGTGAAGATTCAACCATGAAGGAGAAAACCTCGTGGGTGGATGTGCTATCGATCATCAGCTCAGTAATGAGCACTGGGAAGTCATCCTTCGGGAATGCCTTATTGAGGTCCCGAAAGTCTACACAAATGCGGATTGTCCTATTTTTCTTTATCACCGGTATGATATTAGCGATCCGGTCAGGATATTGAACTTCTTGGATAAAATCGGAGTCGATTAATTTCTTGACTTTGGCGTTGATACTTATCTCAAGTTCGAGCCACATCCTTCTTAGCACCTGTTTGACCGGATTTATGTCTGTACATATGGCCAACTTATGTACTTCTAGATCTAAACCCGGCATTTCAAAGTAATTCCAAGCGAAGCATTTTTTATACCGCATAAGCACGTTTTTTAACGCATCTATCTGTTTTTCAGACAGCAGCTCACTGATAAATATCAGCCTCGGATCATCCTTCGTTCCCAAATTGATTTTACTTAGGTTGTCCGCCGTGGTATGTATCCCATCCTCCGACTCTTTTGGTTCCTGTGGAATTCTGAGATCTCATCGTCATCGTCCTCGTTTGTGAAGCATCCGAAGAGATCAATCATATTCTCGTCCCTTTCCTCTTTTGAGAGTGTTATCATATGACAGGTATGAGTCCGCTTCCATTTTTGCAGTCAAGCTGGTCCCATCCTGACGGTATAGATCTTCTTTGGCTCGTGCATTTGCAGTGGGCTTATCCTCCAGCTGTCGGATAACATAAACATGCCTTGTTGATATTGGTCCTCGACCCAGTTCTTGAACGTAAAGCAGTTTTCAAGGGGGTGACTTGCTGTTCGATAATAAGAGTAATAATCCGGATGATGGAGTTCATTTATTTGTTCGGGATGCCGAGACTCTGGAAGCATCATCATTTCGTGCTTCATGAAAAGGCTGAAGATCTTTCCTGTCTTATCTCAAGAAAATGAATATTTCTGACCCATATTCTTTATGAGGGATGGGCTAAGAGTGAACTTCCTCGTTTCTGTAACAACCCTAAACTTTCTGTACAACTTTCTGTACAATTTTTTCAAAAATACAGAAAGGGGTATTTTTTCCTGAGCACAAGTTATAAGTTTGTTTTGGTTTTTAATAGCAAGAAGGAGCTTATAGCTAATTGGTCCTTGCACTGCTGAACCAAACCACCAAAGTTCAAATCCCATTAGCCACATTATTTTTAAATTAATTTCCTTTTAAATTTTTAGAAGCACAAGAGCCTACACGTGCATAACTCGTAAAAACCAAAAGTCACATATAAAACAAACTGGCCCAGGGGGTAGAAGAATCGATGAGGGATATGTGGCGACGAGCCCGGCCCTGACTCAGCCGGATCGGGCCGGCGGCGGGGCTGACTCGGCCGGTGCCGCCGGGTTGACTCGGTTGAATCCGAGTTGACCCTTCATGGAACTTGTGCCTCTTTGTCTTCTTGAAACCCCTGTACACTTTAAATTTTTTGCACAGTAACAGAGTCTTTTAAAACACCTATTTTTCCTATTTTAAATACAATTTTCATACAACCTTTCATCTACCCTAAACCCTAGATTACCCTATAAATACCACTCCAAATCACACCCCCCTCACTCACAACTTTGTCCAAACTCTCAAGAAAACTTTCAAGAATTTTTGTGTACTAGTGGAGTTAGCGAAGGGAGAAGCTCCGGCGAAATTCCGACGACGACCCTAAGAGCTCCCGGCGACGAAACGACGCACAGGAACCTACTTCCACTCCCCCTTCCTCTTTTCTAAGCTCTAATCCAGTAAGTCCCACCTCCCCCTTCTCTATTCTATTCTTAAAACTCGAATTTTTAAAACCCGACGGAAGCGGAGTTAATCCGACTTCCGATTCGGTTTTCTTTAAAAAGTTCACTTTTTCTTAAAGACAACACTACCAAACTCTCATATCATGACTATTAAACATTAACAAAGCATCTTGAACAAGTTTCATAGCAAAAGAATGAATATTGTAATTTTTATCGCACTTTTTCAGAAAAATACCATGAAGTTTAGTTTCAACACAAAACATCATTAATCTTGATATACCTTTAGATAGATCACGAGATAATGACCTACCTCCTCACAACACTCATATGTAATATAGCACGATACCTTTTGGGAAACATAGATTCGGGAAAATACGGTTTTACACAAAACTACCTTTAACTTATAAAAAAACCATTTTTACAAGATTATGTATTTTAAACAAATCTTTGCAAAGCGCCGCTACAACCCATTTGGGGAACCCATTCGGGATGGTACGGATTATCGCACATCCTCGGGCTTAGTAGTGCGAGATGCAAACCTCCGCAAGGAGATTTCGGTCTCGAGAGATTTAAAAATACAAATATCTTAAGAAAATGAGATTTCTAGAAATATAATAAATTAAAATTATTTATATATATATATATGTATGTATGTATCATCAAAATATCTATTTTTGTGATAATATAAATATTCCAACTTTTCTAAATCAAAAGAATCACTTACATGAAAATACCATGCAATTCCATACAAATTCAATACTTTATAATTAAATACCAAGTATTATGAAAAATAGGCTTATTCAGTAGAAATATCATATATATATAAAATCTACATCTATGAAAATCATAAAGACGATAAATAAGTACTTGGGGTGTATTTTGAAAATTATACAAAAGTATTTTTACATAAAACCCCCTCAACTTCTATAAATTACCCTAAGGACCTTAGTAAACATAGGTTTAAGCAGGACCAATCTCTTGAGCCTCAAGGAGCCGGAAAAGTGGGAGCTTGCCTATTTAAAGTAGACAACTTAATAAACGGTGTTATCAATACGGTAATCGTCTTTGAAAAAGACACAAATCCTGCCGTCCATGTGCAGTGGTTACGGATAACATCAAAACTTAATTCATGATTCAATTTCTTTTCTAATTGTCTGACTCAGACTGAGTATCATTATAAATATTCTGACTTGAATATGATTCAAGTACCAACTACAATCCAATATGAATCCATGAATCTATATAATCAATCTGTTCAATCTATTCAATCCATATTGACTGAATCGAACCATGGATATACTTCCATTTACATGATTCTCCAGTTACATCCATTTACTGATATCATGGTTTCGGCAAGTCATCCATCTGTACAATTCAATTTACAAGATAATACAATACAATACAATACCATCAGTACAATCATTACTATCGATACAATAAATACACGGGGTATTGGGGTAGTTCATGCGTGAATCCAACAAAATCTCAAGAGTCCCCCTAGATCATGAATCCATGTCTACTAACACAAGCAAGCTATCAGAGGGCCCGTATTTCCTTGCTCTTGGATTACAGCCTGTTGAGTTTGGAATACTTCAACACTATGTTGAAGTCCCGTTACTAACATTTGATTTGGGCCTGTGGTTCCCTACCCCTGGATTACAGCCTGTTAGGTTTGATAACACTCTTGAGATTGGTTGACATTCATCCTTGAACTTACGTTAACAACAGCGTAAACACTAAATACAACAGTATGACAATATAATACAACTTTAAAAACTGCACTTTCTCTTTCTGTCTATTCTACTTCTCACTTATCTTTGGGACTTACCGAGTGATCGTTCGCTGACGACATTCCTTCTTTCTTTTTTGGAATGTTGTCAGGTGATTCGGACCTTCAGGAGATCGAGCCCACCAGCGAGGACTTGGATCAGCTAGCTTTCGATCCGGAACTCTAGATACTTGTACATTTCATTTCAGTACTTTCCATTTCTGTTATGCCACTGTTTAGGCATTTCTTTTCATTCCATGTATTTACTTTTCCATGTACTGTAAAAGAATGTTAATAAATAAACTTGTTGTTCATTACATTTGTTTCTTGTGTATATTTCTTTTATATTGCTTAGATACGCTTAGCGTATTTACTTCAGAGTAAATACGTAGCGGCCTCGTCGCGGCCTCTGCCCGTATACTGGAAAGCGGGGCGTGACAGGTTTTGTTGGTGGCCCATGCAGGTCCGAGCTGTATGGAACCCTACCATGCAGTTCTATTCTGCGTGGACAACCTAAGCAATATAAAACAAGAACCAGCAACAGAAAACATTCCTTACAATTCATATTCCTTGAATTTTACAATTTCATATTCTTTGAATCATATACTTTGAATCTGTCCTAACCCAAATTTTTCTTTCAAGGATATGGATTCCCCAAACAACACCAGCACCAATTTCAACAACACTCCACCTCCCCTACCGATTACACCTGCCGTCGTTGCTCCGATCAATGAGCAGACGGTACTACTTGAGGCGATCCGCAGCCTCCTGGAAGGACAACAGCAGCAGCCTGCTATTCTCTTGAACCGTCCAGAAGCGGAAGCACCCGGAGTGAAGCAATTCCGGGCACTGCACCCCAAGAACTTTTCAGGAAAAGAGAGATCTCTAGAAGCTGAGGAATGGACTCAGAGCATCGAATTTGATCTGGCAGCGGCACAAGTGGCAGAAATAGCTTGGGTCCGAGTTGCAAAGCTGCAACTTACGGATAATGCAAGGGTCTGGTGGAAGGCGGAAGAAAGCCGTCTTGACCAACCTATCGAATGAAAAACTTTCCGCGACATGTTCAATGCAAAGTACTTCCCCGAGACTGCCAGGTTTGACATGGAACAGTAGTTCATCCATCTGCAACAAGGTTTAATGTGAACCAAATCAGTAGATGAGTATGACGCTTGTTCACCGCTGAAACAGAGACGAAACCGCGTAGGTTATCTTGCCTGAATTTAGGGGCAGATGCTATTTGGTTTTATCCATCCACCTATTCGAAAATGCCAAGTTGATTTATGGCATCGTGCATCGGAGGTTTGGACAGATGCGGCCTATGTAGCAGATTTCTTCAGATTCCCTCTCATTGTGAGGGGTTTTTTATTGTGGGGATGCTCTTCCCTGCAGGCGCAAGCCTATGCAGTTAATTACGCTACCGCATCGCGGTAACCACTTTCTCCTTCTCCAGATGGTCACTTCGTGTTGTGTGTGTTTGTTTTGTTTTTGGTTGCCCGTGGATTGTATACGGAGACTAATTTATGTTGTCGCTCGTAGGGCGTGGATTAGTCCAAATCCGTATTTTCTTATATTTAGATTTGGGTTGGTTTAAGGATCGTTAATCTCATTTGAGATTAAGATCAATTTAAACGTTTGTTAAGCATAGGTTAGTCTAATTTTAGACAAAGATCTACTTAACAAGATCGTTTAGATCCAACAAAAGAGCATTTAGGCTTTATTGTTTTAGTTTAGGGACATTGAGGTCTATAAGTTTAAGGACATCATAGTCCATGGCAGTTTAAAGAAGTCATAGTCTGTAAAGTTTAAAGACATCATAGTCTATGAGTTTAAGGACCTCACAGTCCGTAAAGTTTAAGGACATCATAGTCCATGAGTTTAAGGACCTCATAGTCCATAGAGTTTAGTTTAGGGACGTTGCGGTCCATAAGTTTAAGGACATCATAGTCCATGGAGTTTAAGGACATCATAGTGCATAGTTTAAAGACGTCATAGTCTATGGGGGTTTAGTTTAAGGACGTTGCGGTCCACAAGTTTAAGGACATCATAGTCCATGAGTTTAGGGACCTCATAGTCCGTAAAGTTTAAGGACGTCATAGTCCGGTTTAAAGACGTCATGGTTTGTGTAATTTCGGTTCCACCATTTGGGGATGCACCAAAAGTTATTGGTTATTGGGACCCTCCACCTCTCTGAAGACGTTGAAGAATTACAACGACATGTATCAGAGGTGTGGAGAGATGTACCCTTGAACCAAATGCCAGATTGAGAAGGAATGGGATGGACATTACTTTGAATGCCATCTGAGATCAATTTTGAAAGACCTGTGTATAATTGGAACTCGGGTGTTGACTTTGGGAGACTTGGTTGATTTGGGCTAAGGTTAGCCTCTCGTAGCTTTAAACACTAGTGTATGCTCAGCGCTCACGTGCTCCCACATGAGGCGATTGAAAACACTGAGAATTGAAGCGCTCGCGTGGGGTCACGTGAAGTGTTTGAAGTTGTGTTAAACACTGAAGATATGAATCGCTCACGTGGGGTCACGTGAGGTGTTTGAAGTAGTGTTAAACACTGAGATTTGAAGTGCTCACGTGGGGTCACGTGAGGCGCTTGAAGTAGTGTTAAACACTGAATATTTGAAGCGCTCACGTGAGGTCACGTGAGCCGTTTGAGATTTGGCATAGTTTCTTTGAATTTGCTCTCTTTTTCTTTTCTAAGTACTGAGCACTATTGGGTCATGTGGGATCACGTGAGGCGTCCCCAAAGACTGAAAGCTGCCTCTGTTTTATTCTCTTTTGAAGAGTGCTAAGAACTATTAAGGGGTCACGTGATGTCACATGAGGTGCCCTAAAATAGAAACCGCCTTGGGTTTATTCCCCCTTTTTCTTCTGAAGGGCTTGTTCAGGGGTCACGCAGGAGCACGTGACCTGATCTCATTTGTTTTCTCTCGTTCAACACGGGTGCTAACGAGGCGCCACGTGATCATGTTTGGGTGCTAATCTTCTTTTTTTACGTGCATGGAGATCTTAAGTTAAGTCTCATGTTTGATAAGAATTAAATTCTTATATAGGGTTGAACCGTAATTTTATTTAGAGCAATTAAATTCCTATATGTTGTAAGAATTAAATACTTTGAACTCAATTCTCTCCCTAGGTTTTGAATCTGCATAACAAATCTCCCCGATGAGAATTAAATTCTCAACTTGTGGGGAGATCTGCTTCTGCAGATCTTCAACCAGAGGAAGAACTAAGTTCTTTTTAGAAGAGTTAAAACTCTTATGAAGGTGAAGAAGAGATAAAATATTCTCTGTGTTTTTCTTCCTTCCCATACCTAGGGTTTCTTTTTCTCTGAGGGGATCTTTCTCTCTCTGGGGAATTCAGTTCTTTACTTTTGGCTTACGAAGGGGTTTTTCTTTCTCCTTTTTGTATCTAAAACTTGGCTCCTATTTATAGGAGAAAGAAAAGAATCAGTTTGTTCAGCCAATCTCTCATTGAGAGATTTTGATTGATTTTATAACCAACATGATCTTTTAGATCACTCGGTGAATTTTATTCACCGTTGGATTTTTAATCCAAAGACTTCTATTTCACATAAGATATTTCATTTGTTGTTCCTGGTATTTTTTAGGAAAATATTTCCTCGCACAAAATCTTCCTATAAATTGGTGATTTTTAATCACCATTAGATTTTTAATCCAACGGTACTCTACTTTACAGAGTGCAATCTTTCTTGTTTGGAATGATCTAGGGAAATATTTTTCCAATTAGGGCTTTTGATTCCTTTTAATTAGAAATTAATTCTATTAATCCAGAGGGCTCAGGAGCCCATCATGTGTTAGCACGTGACCCCACCAATTAAGCATCTCCAATTGTTTATTTCATTCAGCGCTTATAGACTTTGCCTATAAAAAGTCACGTGTCTGCACGTGAGACCCGATCACGTATGGGCACGTGATGCTCCACCTGGGGGCTTTCCTCGTTGCTTTATTCACATGTTTATTAAGTTTCTATGAGGGAACAAATGCCCCCACAGCGTTGTTCTCACGTGTTTGCACATGAGTGCAACGCTGTCACCTTTACGGCCGTCGGATTTTCCTAGAGAACGGGGAAGATGAACCATTTCCCATTATGTCTTATAAATGCAGAGGTCTCATCCTCAGCAGTGCCTCCGTTCCTTCATCTTCTTCCTTCTTCGTTTTTCCTTTGAGAATTTAATTCTCTTCCTCAGAGCTCAGTTCTCTGCCATTGCAAATCCAGAGTTAAACTCTGTCAAAAGAAACCATTTTTCAGGTAACGCTTTGTTCATTAGAAAAACTTTCCTTCTTTGAGAAAGCCTCTGGATTTTAAATCCATTATGAGAGTTTTGCTCTCCTCAGAAACTCATCCTCCAAAGATGTGACCTTTGAGCAATAAACTCCCATATTTTGAACATTTCCCTCTGATTTTGAGGATTCATGGGATTTTTGTCTCTCATTTATATTTTGTGAGTTTCTGGAATTTAATTCCATCATATAAAAGGAATTTAATTCCTAAAGCGAAGAGCTTAGCTCTAAAAAGACCAAGCGGACCTTTTGGGAATTTTATTCCCCAGTGTTCTTGAAGGTCTCTTCATAGGGTTTTACCTTTATTCGCGTAAATTTGAATTTTTTGGTACTTAAAAGGACTTGTCTTCCCGAGAGTTCGTTTGAATCCCAATGTTTGTCTAATGAGGGTTTTCTTGATCGCTAAACTTTCACTGACATCTCTTTTCAGATACTATGGCCGTTCACCTGTACTGTCTTGACGAAATTATCTCTTACGAGGACATTCCTGCACAAGGATGTTGTCAAAATCAGGAGTTTACAAACGTCCAATGCGCTGAAATTATAAGTCGTTTCAATGCGCACAACGGTCGACTACTTCCTCGTCGCTCCGCTCTTTTGAAGATTATAGTGAGAGCAATTTGGAGAGCGCTTCCTGGATTTCACGAAGCTATGCCGCTTGAGGCACTGGATGACGCTGAGGATAAGGTGCACTCAGTGTATCTGACGGGCCTAATCTCGAAGAAATAGCGAGATAATTTCACTGATATCTTGCATCAAGTTTTTCAACAGACGACGGTAATCGCTGCTTATCAGAGGACGGAGGACATTGGAGAGGATCCTGACATTTGCGACTATGAGAGGATGCACACAAGAATGGTCAGAAAGGCCAGAAACATTTTAGACGGCCTCACTTTCGAATTTCTCAATCCGTGTCCCGGATTTAATGTTTTACTATTGTAAACATTTTCATTTATGAATCTTTGGAGTATGAATGATAAAACTTTCATTTCCTCCCCTTTTTTGTTCACACGTGTTCTTTATGAAGTTTTGTCATATTGTTGTTGGTATTCACGTGTTTTGCATATGAGAAACTGCTGGGGATTTTAATCTTGTGTTGGCGCCTGCTCACGTGTTATGCATGCGCGGTGCCATTTTAATTTCTAATATGGATTAAGGCCAGTGCTCACGTGTTATGCACGTGGACTCTGCTGATGGGGTCGTTTCGTCTCCTTGCACTGATTTCAACGAGTCGTCTCTTTTCATTTCCAACGCTCTCCCCTTTTTCCGGTCCTTGGGAATAGTTCCACCATGTACAATATTTTCTGTGCATAGAATTGAATGCTCCCCTTTATAAGCCGAAGCCGTGCCTTTCTTTCTCTCTTCAAAGAGAAACCCATTTAGACCTTAAGGTGATCATCTTTGAGAAACCGATCAAGTGTTATGGCTTGCAACCGCCCCCACGCTCGTCGATAACCATGGGAGGTGCCCGTCGATGAGACGATTCCTCGTTTTGCTGTGCGGCTAGTGGATCCTCTTCTCACCGATGCCGAATGTGATGCGGTGACGTACGAACTCCTAACTCGTAGGGGCTCTCCCCTTTCTATAGGTTCCATTTGGCTACGGATGGTCTTTTCGTCTGTGCTTGCCGACATTCCTCCTCATCCGACTGAGATGACTCCGGCGATCCTCGATGCAGCAAAGGACAAGGTCGAGTGTTTCTACGAGGCGTACTTGATTACCCGGGCTCTGAAGGATCGCTCAATTCATCTACTAGGTCGCGCGAATCGGTAGGGAGCAACTCCTCACAAAAACCGTCGCTTCGATGTGTTGGAGAAAGCAGAGAGGGAGCTGGAGAATTTTCTTGTTTTGTTAACCCTTGTATCACCAATCCTTTGTTTGGTGACCTTTTCCCTGTAGCGTAGTATATTTAAATCAATGTATCCCTCTTATCATTGGCTGTTGAATGCTTTTCTACTGAATTTTTTCTTTTCGTCATATATTCGTATGTGCATCCCACCTGAGTACATGAGTGTTATACTTGACCCCTGGGAATTTCCTTTAGGTGCGAACATCGTCTTTGTGTTGTCTATAAATCAGCGCATTCTAGGTACCATAGGCATTAAGTCATGAACGCATGCTTAAAGGAGTACCTACCGAAGACTTTCCTTATTGCCAGAAAGAGAAAATAGTTTGTGCGTGTTTTGGATCGAGTAGAGGTCTGCCCACACGGATTTGAATGCATCCGGCTTCCTTCCGACATCTTAAAACTGAGATCAAGTCTATGAGGATGAATCGAATGGTGCGTGGCCAATTACCAAGACCACTCATGCATATGAAATCTGGCGGGTGCTTCAAGAAGCTATCAGGGAGGTGGTGGCTGTTAATAAAGCCGTTATCTTTACTCGCGAAATGGTTGAAGCTCACAAAGTTGCTGAAAAGGAGCTCGAGAGTCGGCCCGCCTCGTATCAGGCTCAACAGTCTCAGACGGAGACCCGTCTCATAGCAATAACAAAACATGAAGCCGAGACCCAGCGGAAGAAAGATGAATTGACAAATTTATTACGTCGTCCGCCGGCTTAAACATTTTTTGTATACTCTCCTTTTTTTGTATTTACTTCTGAACGAGAGAATATTTTGTATTCTTTTATGACATGTATCTTGTATTCATTTTCAATTCATAAATAAAGGCCATATTTCATTTCTATCTTGCATTATTGCCTTCTTTTCTTTGCTGTGTTGTTGTCATATCACTGTAGTAAGTGTGGCCTGTAGACTATAGGTAACAGTTCATCTTGAACTTTTTTGTAGGGCAGTGATGGCTTAGGAAACAGGTTTGGGTATGCTGCCTAAAACTTTTCAACTTTATGAGCCATGAGGGTCTCATAAAGGCTTTTCTCCCTACGAGTCGAGAGGATCTCGTAGGTGTATTTTCTCCTTAGGAATCGTAAGGATTCTTAAGTGTGCTTTCTCTTGAGAGTCGTAAGGATCTCGCAAGAGAATTTTCTCCCTTACCAGTCGAGAGGACTCGTAAGTGGTTGATGAGTTAAGTTGTTCTCGAGTCGAAGCGTTGCTTCGACGGGGAGGTCGAGGGTTGACTTTTGCCGTTACGGTGTCGAGGTTGACTTTCGTCGTTACGGTGTCGGGGTTGACTTTCGCCGTTACGGTGTCGGGGTTGACTTTCACCGTTACGGTGTCGGGGTTGACTTTCGGTTGTCTGTGAACCGTGGAGTCTTGGAACTAGGGACTTTGCCGTGGCTCCGATTGATGATGTCGCGTCCGTATCCTGCTGGAATGAGGAGGAACGCCGTTGCTGATCTCTTTGCTTTAGATGTCGCCGTCGAGACCTGGCTTTCCTTCGACAGAATCTAGGGAAATGTGGTTCTCTTTTTGTTTATGCCCATGGATTGTATACAGGGGACAGTATGGACTCGCCTGCAGAGCAAAAGTTTCATTTCATATGTATCTTTTGTTTTCTTCCCGCGATGCTCTATCATTTCAGCTTTTTATATCGTGAAAGTCGCGATTGCCCAATCATTTCGGCTATTTTTCGCGGTGCCCAATCATTTCGGCTATTCTTCTTTTTTACTCGCTGCTTTTTATTGCGAGTTGCCCAATCATTTCGGCTATTTTGTATGCATATATTTTACTTGCTGATTTCGTTGCGAGTTGCCCCATCATTTCGGCTATTTCATATGCATTTTTTGGCTCGCTGATTTATTATCGCGAGTATGGGACTTGGGATCTGATACCAATTTAGGTATCAGCATCGCTACAACTGAGATATTGCCAGGAGCGAATCATCATTTGCCTTTGTCGGTTCGAACAAAGGTGGCTTAGCAAACAGGGTTAAGATCCTGCCAGCTAAGGCTTTTGACTTCATGAGCCGTAAGGGTCTCATAAAGGTATTTCTTTCTACGAGTCGTGAGGATCTTGTAGGTGTGTTTTCTTCTTAGGGGTCGTGAGGAATCCCAAGTGTGTTTTCTCTTGTAAGTCGTAAGGATCATATAAGAGTGTTTTCTCCTTATAAGTCGAGAGGACTTATAAGTGTTCACCGAATAGGGGAATTTCACGCTATTGGTGGAACTTGGTGGGGGAGACGTTTATTTGTGCCCGTGGATTGTATACAAGGGTCAATATTGAACCGCTTGTAGAGCAGTCTGTGGGTTGTGATAGCTTAAGAACAGGTTCAGATCCCTATAACTTAAGGCTTTTGAATTCTATAAGCCGTGAGGGTCTCATAGGGGAATTCTCCTTACGAGACGTGAGGATCTCGCAAGTGTAACTTCTCCTTAGGAAT
This sequence comes from Agapanthus africanus, assembly GCA_030015575.1. Taxonomy (NCBI): domain Eukaryota; kingdom Viridiplantae; phylum Streptophyta; class Magnoliopsida; order Asparagales; family Amaryllidaceae; genus Agapanthus; species Agapanthus africanus. The sequence goes on along the minus strand of JASDDO010000024.1, from coordinate 865,564,171 downwards.
CGTGGGGATCCCTAAGTGTGTTGCTCCCTTGTGAGTCGTAAGGATCTCACGCAGGTATTTTCTCCTTACAAGGTCGAGAGGACCTTACAAGTGTGCATGAATTTTTTACGAGTCTGCGCCCTTTCGGGTTTTCACAAACTCGCCGGTAGTCCTGCTGTTTTTACTCATGGAGACCTTTCGGGTTTTCATCCGTGCCCATTTCGCTTATGGACGCACCTTTTTTTAACGAGATTGCGTCTTTCCAGGTTTTCACAAGCTCGCCGACAGTCTTGCTGTTTTTACTCACGGCGCCCTTTCGGGTTTTCATCCGCACCCATTTTACTTGTGGACATACCATTTTTTTTGTTTTTTTTTGCGTCAGCACAAGGATGCTGCGGTCTATAGTAGTTTAACGAAGTTTCGGTCAGTCATTAGTTTAGGGACGTGTCGGTCCATTGTTGCCATTTTGAAGACAACGGTTTCGCTGGATACTACTTATAGAGTTTGGGCTTGGGAAGATAGCGAGCGGACATAGGCGTCGTCATCTATCATTGACCTAGGCCATGACACGTCAAGCGTAGTATTTTTTTAGGAACCGACCGTTTATTGGCCTGAACGGTCTTTCGCCATGCATATCCATGAGCAAGTAAGCCCCGCCTTGGTAGACCATGTCTATGATATACGGGCCCTCATAGTTTGGCTCGAATTTCCCCCGTTTTGCACGATTAGGGATCATAGGTCTTTTTACGACTAGCACGAGTTCGTCTTGGTGGAATGTTCTCGACCTAGTCGATCTTTCATACGAGCGCGTCATCCTTGCTTTGTAAGCCTCTAGGTTTTGCTGCGCCATGAGCCGGGATTCATCAAGGGCGTCAAGCTCCTCCAGCCGAAGATGAGCGTTCTCTTCATCTATTAACTCGTAATGAACCGCCACTCGTAGAGAGGGTAGCTCTATCTCCAAGAGGAGTACTGCTTCAGCGCCGAATACCAATGCATACGGCGTTGTGTTTGTGACCGTTTTGAACATAGTCCGATATGCCCAGAGCGCTTCATGCAATATCTCGTGCCAATCTCTTCAATTTCTGGACACCGTCTTCTTTATGATCTTCATCAAGGTCTTATTGAAGGCCTCAGCTAGACCGTTAGCTCGGGGATTAGAGACTGAAGAGTATCTCCAGTCTATATTATGTTGCTGTACGAAGCGGCTGATTTTGTGACTTCTGTAGGCTGGCCCGTTATCAGAGATAATCCGTCGCGGAGTGTCGAACCGATAGATGACGTGTGTCTTGAAGAAGTGGAGAATATTTTCCGTCTTCACTTCTCTTAGCGGTATGGCTTCTGCCCACTTAGAGAAGTAATCGGTTGTCGCCAATATGAACCGATGTCCTCTGGACGATGCTAGTTCGATGGGCCCGATTATGTCAGTTCCCCACATTTCGAACGGCCAGCTAGCCACCGTTGGGTGGAAAGGATTTGGATGCTGGTGGATGAAGTCCCTATGAATTTGGTACGAGTGGCATTGCTTCGCGTATTCGAGACAGTCCTGAATCATGGTGGGCCAATAATAGCCCATCCTTTTGATCTTCAGCTTCATTTTCGGCCCGGCTTGATGATAACCGCAGAGTCCGTTGTGAATTTCATGGACGACTCTCTTTGCTTCTTCCGACCCCAGGCATCTTAGCCATAGAGGGTCGAACGATCTCTTGTACAGAGTATCATTAACGAAGGCGAAAGACAGAGCTCGTTTCATGAGCTGATGTCTTGAGGATGCATCTTCAGGTGTTCGTCGGCATTTGAAGCAGTCTATAAAGACTTCTCTCCAATCCTTAGCCTTTTCCTGGTCATTTATTTGTAAGGTTATTTGCTTGGTCGCTTCCTTTTCTCCAGACGACTCCGGGGATATTTCAATTGGTGCAAGGACCCGACGGCTTTGTACCACGATCCTTACGTCATCAAGGTTTTCGTCAGCCAGTTCCTTAGCGAGTTTGGCTAACGCATCCGCTTTGCTATTTTCCGCCCGCGGTATTCTTTCCAAGGCATAGGCAGGGATTTGAGTCAATAATTGTAGTACTCTCTTGCTGTACTTCACCAACTCCGGTTTACACGTCTGATAGTCGACGTTTACTTGGCTAACGACCAGTTGGGAGTCTCCGTATATGAGGAGGTTTTCGATTCCCATGTCGACATCGATCTCAAGACCTGCTATCAAAGCTTCATATTCGGCTTCATTGTTCGTCCTCGGTTCTGTTAAGGAGAAGGCGAAGCGCATTATCCCTCCTTGTGGAGTCACGAAGATAAGGCCTACTCCCGATTTGATTATAGGGGTATTGGGTTGTCGCTTCTTCATGGAAGATGCCCCGTCGAAATAGAGTTCCCATCAGGTGTCACTCTCTCCTCTCTCCCCATTGATTGTGTCAAACGCATGCTCGCCTGGCAATTCGCAATTTAGAGGTGAATCGGTAGGTATCAGATGCTCAGCGAGAAAGTCGACGATGGCCTGGCCTTTCACTGCCTTGAGCGGACGATAAGTTATCGAGAACTCCATCAAGAGCAGGGCCCATTTAGCGAGTCGTCCTATTAGAATGGCTCTTGACATCAAATACTTAAGAGGATCCACTTTTGATATGAGATGGACCTCATGCGCCAAAGCATAGTGTCTGAGCTTCGTTATCGCGAAGATTAACGCCAGGCAGTGTTTCTCAATGGGGGAGTAGTTGTTTTCTGCCCTGAGGAGAACTCGACTCAAATAGTAGAGGGCTCTCTCCTTCCCTTGGTCATTCTCCAGTGCCCATAGCGTGCCTAAAGAACCTTCAAGAGCTGTTGTGTACAGGATGAGAGGCTTTCCCTTGACCGGAGCGGTCAGCACCGGCGGATTCTGCAGGTATTTCTTGATTTCGTCGAGTGCACTCTGGCATTTACGATCCCAGACGAATGGGTTCCCCTTCTTCATTAGGTGACTGTAGGGGCGGCATTTGCCGGAGAGGTTAGTTATGAACCGCCGGATATACGCGAGCTTTCCTTGGAGAGACCGCAGTTGTTTCAGAGTCTTTGGTGGAGGCATTTCCATAATTGCCTTGATCTTTGATGGGTCTATTTCGATGCCTCCAGTGTCGTCCGATGAATCCTAGGAATTTGCCCGAGGAAACTCCGAACGCGTATTTCAGAGGGTTCATCTTCAGATTGTATTTCTGAAGACATTGGAACACGATCTTTAGATACTCCAAATGTTCCTCGTACGATTTTCTTTTCACTACGAGGTCGTCGATATAGAATTCGAAGATTTCATGTATGAGGTCATCGAAAATCTTCGTCATGGCCCTCTGATAGGTAGCGCCTGCGTTCTTCAGACCGAAAGGCATCACTTTGTAGCAGAATATGCCCAAAGGGGTCCGGAAAGTGGTATGGTTCTGGTCTTTAGGATGCATCTTTATTTGATTGTACCCTGATGAGCCGTCCATGAAGGAGAAGACTTCGTGAGTGGACGTGTTGTCTATCATCAGTTCGGTAACCGGTACAGCAAAATCATCCTTCGGGCAAGCTTTGTTGAGATCCCGAAAGTCCACGCATATACGCACCGTCCCATTTTTCTTTATCACTGGGACGATGTTGGCAATCCAGTTAGGGTATTGCACTTCTCGGATGAAGCCGGAGTTGATTAGCTTCTTGACCTCGGCGTTGATGCTCATTTCAAGTTCGAGTCGCATTCTTCTCGGCGCTTGTTTGATTGGCTTGAGGTCCAGAGAAATCGCCAATTTGTGGACGGCTATTTCTGGATCTAATCCCGGCATCTCGAAATAGTTCCATGCGAAGCAGTATTTATACTGCATGAGCATGTCTTTTAGCGTAGCCACTTGCTTTTCAGACAGCAGCTCACTGACGAACATAGGCCACGGGTCATTTGCCGTCCCCAAGTCTATTTTTCTTAGGTTATCTGCAGTAGTATGGATTCCATCTTCCAGCTCTTTTGGTGCTGGTGGAAATTCTGAGATCACCTCGTCATTATCGTTTTTGAAGCACTAGGGGAAGTCAGCTATATCTTCGCGTACTCCCTCTTCTGACATCGTTATCACGTGACAGGTGCGAGATCGCTTCCTAGACCGATGTTGATCCGGTTCTACTTTCGCTGTATACGTGGCTTTCGGTACATGCTTCTGTGGCGGGGTTACCCTCCAACTATTGGATAAAGCGAACCAGCCTTACTGATACTATTCTTCTACCCAGTCTTTGAAGGTGAAGCAGTCTTCAAGAGGATGTCCTATCGCTCGGTGATAGGAGCAATAGGCTGGGTGATGAACCTCACTTGCTTGTTCGGGGTGCTTGGACTCCGGGAGGGTAATCATCTGATGTTTCATGACAAGACCGAATATCTTCCTTGTCTTGTCATGGGGAAAAGAATATGCTCGACTTATCCTCTTTATAAGAGATGGATCCCGGCTGCTCAATTTTCGATCGCGTGGCTTCTTGGACCCGCTTTGCTGCTGTCGATCGTTTTTTCCATTCTTCAGTTTGTTTTTTGCCTCCGCGTCGGATCTTCCGTATGACGGGCTGGCGACGAAAGGCATCGTCATTCTTCGTAGCCTGCTGAAGGAGACGCTGCGTTCTGGCTTTCTCGTAAATGGCCATTTCACGGTTGTGGTCATCCCAGACCTTTTGACCCACTTCCTTGATTAGCTTGTCCATCTGTTCTTCAAACGACGGACTCGGCATTTTTGTGGCAGGATCTTGTTTTGGTTCAACTGCAGCGTCTTCTAACAGAGCGTCCCCTTTTTCATCGAAGTCATGTATAACGTAGCAGCCATAGAATCGTTCCCGTTTCTTGGATTGAACATATCCAAGCCCGATCGTTTCCATTCTCCAGTTGGGCAATTTTCGCTGAGTTCTAGGGACGTTCTAAATCCTGTTGTAGAACTGAGCTTGTCGAGCCGTCTGTTTGAAGGGTACGCCTTGGCGCCTCAACAGCCTTTTTAATCCTTCCGTGTAGTATCTGGGCAAACGGATAGGCTGGAGCCTGTCAAGTGTAGAATCAGCACCATGCCAGATTTCTTTCTCCACTTTGGTTTCCGTGGATCGATAAAAGAGGATCATCTTTTCATCTTTTTTCCTGGGAGGAACGTAGAGCGTCTGCAGTTCTTGCACATTATAGATATCAAGTGTGTCGAGATTTTTTAGTGCTGCCGCGGAACCATAGCGATTTGCAAACTCCATTCATCGCCAGTGAAGGCTTGTATGGATGGTCGAACAGAAAATACTGCATTGACCTCATCTTTAGAGTCGCTGCCAAAAACCAGAATAGGGGTAGATGGTCTTGGTTTTTTGCATTGGGGCGGCCCCGAATAGACTATCTCTTCTTCCTCCTCGGTATCGCTCCTGAAGACCGGAATGGTGGTAATAGCTTTTTGTTTATTCTCCGATTTATGGCATCTTTCTGTGTCTTCAAAGTCTGGCAAGAAATAATTTGCATCTTCGTACTTTCGGACTTCATTCACGGAGAATAGGTTCAGCTCCCCTGTCACGGTATACTCAAGACCATCTTTGAAATACTTCATACACTGATGTTGTGTAGAAGGGATGATATTGTACTCATCCAACCAAGGCCTGCCGAGCAAGGCATTGTAGCATGTCTTGGCGTCAATGACATGAAATTTGATGTCAGTGACGATCAGCCTAAAGCGTAACGTCGGTATCATAGATCCGAGCGTCCGCGATGACTAGGAGTCGAACCCGGAGATAATGATTTTATCCCGGGCGAGGTGTTGAACGTTCATGCAGATTTCTTTTAGTACCCTCACATTTAGGAGGTTGATAGAGGACCCGTTATCAACTAGGATCTTCCCTATCTTGATATCATGGCAGTATCCAGTGACGTACAAAGGACGGTTGTGCTCGCATGTTCTGAGGAGGAGATCTTCGTCGCCGAAAGCGACGTCAGCAGTGTGCACTTCTTCCAGCTCGTCCTTCATCTTTTCTTCGGCAAGGAAAGTTTGGAACTGCTCGGGCTCTCGTAGTGTCTTGATCAAAGAATCTCTCGCCTCTTTAGATAACAGAAGGGCATTGAGAATGTTTAGCTGCGACGGTATCTTCCTCAGGTGTGCCAGAACATTGTAATTCACCTTATTTTTCTTTGGCGGGTCCTTGGCTGCCAGCTTTTCGATGACTCGGTCATTGAGGGCGATATCTTCAGGGACTTTTTCTTTCCCTTTATCTTTTTTGTTCGATCCCTTATTTTTGGGTCCGAGATTCTTTTCAGGTAACGTGCGATTACGCAGCTGAATGTTCCCACAGGTCTTCATCTCTTCTGTTTCGGAGATAGGTTCTTTGAAAAGAGGGCAGAGGGCTATTTCTTCATCGGAATCGCTTTTGAAGGTGGGAACTTGCGATCCTTCGGAATCAACCATGTGACAGCTGCCGGCAGTTCTTTTGCGCTCATCTTTCGTGCTCTTCTTCTCTCGACGTGTTTTGCGCTTCATCCGCTTGAAATGCTGCCGATGAGCAACGTATCCCTGCCACCAATTCTTGAAGGCCATGAATTCCTCGGTAGGATGTGTGATCCTCCGATAGTATAAGCAGTAGTTTGGATGTGCATCTAGTTCGTCGGGGAACGTATTTTCTGAAGTGTCTTCTTTGAGAAGTGGCAGCTTCATTCGCATCGACAAGGCTTTAGCGAACTGCTTTCTTGTCTTAAACCTGCTTTTGCTGGCGGCAGAAGTGCTTCCATTCAGCTGGGGTACTTCAACCCTTTTTTTCAGCCGCCGGCGCTTGGCTTTTTCAAATATGACCATTTCGCGCTCTCGATCAACTTTGCTCTTTTGACAGGCCTCGTTCAGCAACATGTCAATCATCTCGTCTGAAGGTTCTAGGAGTTCCGGTTCGGGATCTACCCCCAGTTTCTCTGCATTAGGAGCTTCTTCACCATCTATTTACGAGTGAAAGATCACGTGGCAGCTCACCACATAGTTCTCAGGTTCATCTGACGAGTCTTCTCTGTCAGCGTCATCGGGTTCATTCTCGAGAACATGCTTAAAGAATTCATCCAACGTGATTGGAGTCCGTGCCTTCTGGTTATATTCTGCCGGTGCATCGATGTATTTCTGTAGACCTGTACGGCCGTCTTCGAGTTGAACGGGCTTCTTGGCCTTTTCTTTTTCTTCAAAGACTTTGGAGGCTTGGCCTGAATGTTTTGTCCACCTTCACCAACTTTCGGTGTTGGGCGCGGCTTCAGCATCCCCTCAATAATCTCGAGCTCCAGCGGGCTCTTCCACCTAATCGCCGGACATGCTTGGAGATCTTTCAGCATTCTTTTAGTTTTTGTCGAAAGAATAACTTCCCATGGAGCTTTCTCTATAAATGGGCATGATGCCCCTGGCGTGTCCATATTTTTCGGAGCATGTGGTTGTGGCGAGTTTACCCTCCAGTTTTCAGACAACGCGAATTTGCCTTACTGGTACTGGTCCTCAATCCAGATTTTTGAAGACAAAGCAATCTTCGATTGGATGGCCCATTATTCGATGGTAGGAGCAGTAGTTAGGACTGTTGACGTCACCAGGCTGCAGTGGGCGTTTCGGATCCGGTAGGGTGATGAGCCTGTTGCGCACCGCTAACTCGAACAGTCTTCTCATTTTATCCTGAGGAAACGAATAAGGGCGTTTTAGCCTCTCGTTGAAGAGTCGTTGTCTATCACTTTGGCGATCAGCTGGTTTTGGACTATTAGGCTGCTGTTGAGCATTGGCGACGAAGGTCGCTTTCCCCTTCCCGTTTTCATTTCGAGGCTCCATTTTCGAAGAAGATGGTCTATGACCTATCTAATCCATTTAGGCCAGCTTGTCAATCAAGGTCTGAAAGGTAGTCGGCTTGAAAAACATCATTAACTGGGATATGGTCGCCTGCGGATCAACAGTTCCCACACACATGCCCACCGCAGGAGCTTCTTCGATGCGTTGTTCTCATTTTGACCATAGATTCCGCCACCGTATCGCGTACTGAACCCATGTTTCACCTGGCTTCACCCTGGCGTTGATCAATGCCGTGATTGGGGTGCATTCTCTAGCGCTTGCGAATCTTTGTGTAAACAGCAACTCCATTTCTGCAAATATTTTGACGGAGTCGTTCGGGAGCTCGGAGTACCATTCAAACGCTGTCTCCAACAAGCTGCCGACAAACTGGCGAAGCAGCAGTTTATCGTCACCTCCAGTATTGCCACAGAGAGCCCTGAACTGAGCGACGTGCTGATAGGGATTGCTTGTCCCCTTGTATACGTGGAAGTTAGGGATCGTATATCTTGGCGGGTACTTTATTTGATCGTACCAACCCGGATAGGTTCATCCAGACAATTTGGCCGGCCGCTTCGCTCGCCTGATGAGCTCATATCTGTTAAGCGATATAGTCATCCAGGGTGGCTTTGGAGATGGTCTCCTCTTTGGCCGCTAATAGAGCTGGAAGAGGGTTCGATTTCTCCCATTTGTTGTCTTCAAGGATAATCGGGGGGTCTTCAGCTGGAGGATCCGGCTGTATCATCATCCCGACCATATCTTGGAATAAAAGCGCCATTTGTTTTATGTTGGCCGCTTGTTCCGCGGCCTCTTTTTCTTTCCTCTCGAGCATTCTTCGGAGGAATTCGGCATCAGTCTCCTGTTCTTGACGCTGTTCCGACGATATTTCTGGGCTTTCTTTTGGCCCAGTGAGTGCGGCCATTTTCGTTAGCATCTCTTGGAGCTTTTGCTGTTCTTGCTCCTGAGCCTTTGTTACTGATCGGGTGAGAGGTCGATGGCCCATGGAGATACGGCTATCCTCTTTCCCGGATGCCATATAAACAGTGTGCACCACCGTGCCCCCAGACAATTAGATTCGTCCCAGCCACGGGGATTTTCTCCGGCCTTCTTTGTTTGTGAGCGGTCGAAGTTGAGGGGGCCGTTGCAGCGGGCACCCAAGTAAACGACACCTTTCGTGGCGTGGCGGAGGGATGGTCCCCTTCTTGCTGAATCTTTATTTTCTTAGATTGACGGGAGTAATCCTTATCGATTACTGAGTGTTGGACCCTTCGCCAAACCCTGTGAATTTTTTAGGACAGCCGCTGAGGGGGCTGTTCTGGATTTGCCTTTGTAACGTTCTCCACGGGTGGAGGAGACATTTTCAGCATGGCAGTTGGCGAATTCGTGCACACCCTGTTAAGTGGTTCAAAGCTGTTCCCAGTTGGAACAACAGCATCGACTTCCACCGTTGGAGCTGGCGGCGTAAATCCAGAGGGGGAACTGCCCCCAGCTTTTCTCACCTGTCGCCAGTGGTGACGTCGAGTGTGTCGAGTGGATGGGATCACCTCTGCTGTTGGATGAGCTTCTTCATGCTCCCTGCTCTGATAAGGAGCTGTTGTCGTCGTTATCCTGTCGAAGACCGACGCCCGCCGAGAGGGGATGGCCAACCTTGAAAAGACCGACTTTTTGGCAGGGGGAGCAGCCTTGGTGACTTCGCCCGAAGCGGGAATCGGAATGGTCAGTCTTGTGAAGACCGACCCCTTAGTAGGAGAAGCCGCTTTAACGACTTCAAGAGCAGGAATGGCTATCCGCTTTGGGATAACCCCTTCTGGTATTACGGGCTTTTTCACGGAACCACCAGAGCTTTGGCCCAGTCTGTCAAAGACTGAGGCGATGGATTTGGGCGACCCGTTGAGAGGGGCCGCGGTAGTCGTAAGCCGATCAAAGACCGACTTCTTCGGAGTTTCTTGCGACGGCAGCGAGACATTTAAGCTTATTGGTGGGAACATGGTCCTGAAGAATAGCCCAGTGGTGGCTTGCATCACCTGTTCCATTGGCATCGTAAAAAGGGAGGCCGTTTGAGGCCCATAGGTCACTCCTCCGACAGGGACGGAGTGGGAGTTGTTGTAGTTGTTGCAGTTGGTGCAGTTGAAAGCCATTGATATTCTTTTTTTTGCACGGAGCAAGACACTAAATTTTAATACCTCGAATCCACGGGAAACCATAGCAAACCGCGATTTGTTCACGAAACACGACACACGAAGTGTGGAGTGGAAAGAGGAAAAGGTCCCACCGGACGTGCCAGAATCTGTTCACCGCCGAAAACAGAGACGAAACCGCGTAGGTCGTCTTGCCTGAATTTGGGGGCAGATGCTATTTGGTTTTATCCATCCACCTCTCCGAAGATGCCAAGTTGATTTATGGCATCGTGCATCGGAGGTTTGGATAGATGCGGTCGATGTAGCAGACTTCGTCAGATTTCCCCTCATTATGAGGGGTTTTTGATTGTGGGGACGCCCTTCCCTACAGGCGCAAGCCCTTGCAGTTAATTACGCTACCGCATCGCGGTAAACACTTTCTCCTTCTCCTGATGGTCACTTCGTTTCGTGTGTGTTTGTTTTGTTTTTGGTTGCCCATGGATTGTTGTTCATATCATAATATTGCATTATTATATTCCCCATTCTTATGCATTCTACAAATAAACAGGTGATTTTGACCCATATCTGCTACTTAGTTACAGATTACAGGTTCTCGGAACAAAAACAGTGAAAAAGACAAAAGACGATGCAAAAGTAAGACTACGACCAACAAACAGAAGGATCTTGATCAAAGCCTACACGAAGATCAGTTCATAAAGTATAAGGCAGCGCAAGGTTCAAGACTTCAACACGAAGCAACAGTAAAAATCCACTACAATTATTCACTGTGGGGATCTGGAAGAGACATGGAAGATATTATGCAGAACAAACCAAAGAAATAGGAAGAAGAGAAAGATCAGAACCAGCACAGCAAAGCACAGCCAACAAGCCCCTCTTTTAGCCGCGGAACCGCGGCCAAACCTGGCCTGCGGCCGCGGTTCCGCGGCCGTGCTGAGCCCGTAATGGCTAAAAATTTTACCATAATGCTTTGCGGCGCTGACTAGTCTTCCTAGGGGTATTTTTGTAATAGCAAACATGCGGCGATTGTAAACCTAGGGTTTTCTATGTCCTATAAATAGAGACCCAAATCCTTGTATTAGGTTATGCCTCCTTTCATTAATAAAATTCAGAATTCTTTTTGGAAAGCATCAATTTGTAAGTTCTTAATTTATTTTCTGCCCTAGGTCAAATTTATTATCCGCCCTAGGTAATTTCTATTCTTGCCCTAGTTTAAATTTAATTCCTTATCCTAGATAGATAGTTTAGATCTATTCTTCAATTCCCTAATGAGCGAGTAGTCACCTCGCTTGTTAGGGTTAGCTTTGGGGAAGGCTTGAGAGATGAAGATCTCTCACCCCTTTCTTGCCTATCACATATAATTAATAGGACTCCATGCATACATGCACACACCGCTCCCTATGGCACCCTATCCCACGAGGTAGCGGTGATACCGTAGTATAAAGGCCCGGTTGAGCGTGTTTTCCATGGAGGTTAGGGTAAGGATTGATAAAGGAAGGACAAGAATCTAGAGGAAGAAACATCTTCCCGAATAGTTCGAATCCCCATTATTAATAATTACCATAACTCCTAATAGATCTTAATATGGGTATAAAAAGCGGTGAGATTTATTGACTTTCCAAACTTAACATAAACCTAACCCTAGCAAGATTTAGATCTAGATTACTTTAGTTTTTAGATTAAATCAATCTGTTCACACCGATCGGAATTAACTCGTAAGAGCGATTAGGAAATTCACAAAATCCCTGTGGACCGACCCGTACTCACCGGCTAGCTGCAAAGCGACGCCGTTCTTGATTGCGGTTACTAAATTCTTTGATAAATCAAATGGCGCCGTTGCCGGGGAATGGCGTGTTATTTTCTTTTTGCAATTTGGGGTTAATATAAATCATAAAAATCATAAAAACTGAAAAATTAAAAAAATATAAAAATTTATCATCGTTGTATTTTGTGAAGGGTATTTTTGTTTGAATTTTGCAGGATCTACAATCGAGTTCGGATCTGGAAAAATCTAGAGATCAAAACAGAAAAAGGCAGATCTGAACAGCAGAGAATTTCAACAACAGAACAACAGAAAAAATCTGGAGAAGTGAACCGATCAACCCACCGCGATTCCGCAGCCGAAACCGTGTTCTGACCGTGCATCCGCGGCGGATAGGTGACGTCAGCACCTGCAAAGTTTTCTCGGGACTCGAGTCGACTCCTCCACCGCGGAACCGCCGTACTAGCCCTCTCCCGACCGCGGAACCGCCGCAACCTGGTCACTTCAGCTGGTGGAAAAATCTATGTTTGTTTCCTTTCTCTCTCCTCTGCAAATCCCGATATATCTTCTGTAAATTTGCCTGCAGGATTCTTTGCGCTTAAAAAAGTCTCTCCCCCTTCCAATAACAAATCTTGTGCAGGATTCTTTGCGCCGCGCTTAAAATTAAAAAAAATTTGATTGCAAGTGGTTGTTACTGTTTTGCATATTTTTAATCGGACTTTAAGAGCCTTGAGACCAATCCAGATTGGGTGGGGATTTCATCACCCTTCCCAGGACCCCAGAAATCACATAAGGCGTATTGCATTGACCTTCAATTAATTAAAAAATACTAGACTCAGCACTAAGGACGTCGCGCTCAATAGGACAAAAGACTAGTTGCAGGCATCGGCCGTTGATCCTAACCTGACTTTGTGATGTCTAGGCAAGTGTGTCTAAGGCGAGTGGTTACTTAATTAGGGCCACTACTTGTAGTGGAGAGCCTCCCACTCACCTGGCACTTATCTGGCCGCAATTGGCGGTGAAGAGGCGGTTTGAGGTCCTATTTCTAACCCTTTGGAACAGTTAGGAGCTGTCTAGCTGACCTAGGTGATCCTAAATCTAGGCCTGATTGTGCATTTGTGGTTGAGTGAAATTGTGTCAAACCCTTTATCGAAAATTTTTGCAAAAAGTTCCAAATAAAAAATACAGAAAAAAAGAGGAAATTTTTTTATAAAAAGACTTGCAACTTTTGTCGCTAAGAAATCCTTGCACCCCACTTGCACCACCTACCTTCTTTCTCTTCTCCTTCTAACATCATGGGTACCCTACCTCATAAATCTCTTGCCGAACTTTGGTATCCTGAACCTAAGTTTGCTTCGTACGTGAATTGTTTCGGTCGATTCAAGGACGATCTCTCCATGCCCAAAATTTCTTTGAAAGATCAAATAGAAGTGTCTAGGAGAAACAGTTCGACGTTACAATCCACTTTGTGTCAACCATGTCAACCTCACCACCTTCGTACGTTGATACCACTTTTTCGAGTCCTGTTGTAACTCCTAAACCGATGTCTATTGCTGAGCAAATCGCACAATCTCGTAGCCGTTCTTTCACTCCTCTCCACACATCCAGTTCTAGGGATCAACAAGTACATTCACCTTTTTATACAAATGTTGATCCTACTCCTGTCCAACCATCCAATTCCTACCAGTCCTACCCGAATTTCCCACCTTCACTAGACATTGCTTCTATACAGCCATTTGGGAGTTTCACGTATCCAAACAATTTCGAATCTTTTACCGAAACCCCTTCACAACCCATATCTAGTTTGAAACAGTCGTTGGAAGCTTATGTTTTAGCAACAAACAAAATGATGAGGAATGTGGATGCGTCCATGGCCGCCCTTATCCAACCTCGAGAACCGAAAGCTAGTTTCCAACTAGCTCCAACAATTCCAATGTATGGAGGCGGTTAGACAGAGTGAGAATTTGAGAAGAGAGAGTGAGTCCTACACCTTTCCAAATCAAACCTACCCATTCCCATTTGAAGCCCACAACTCCGGTTTTCCATCGATTGTCCCAAATGATTCAAAAGTTGAACATAAAACATTTAACGAGTTGTGTGACTTTGTAGTGCTTGATTTGACAGATTGTGAAGATTCCCTTTCAAGTGAAACCACGCCTAATCCTTTTGAACTTTACACCTCCACTCTAGAACCTAAATTGATAAATATCCATGCTTTTGATGAGGTATCAGAAAAAATTGATTTTCACTCGATTGAGGATATAGACGCTGGAAATATTTTGGATGATGAACCCGTAGATTTGACTGAAATTTTATGTCTAATTCATCATCCCGAGTCATTAAATGTTTCTCCCGAACTTCATATGCGTCTTGATTTTGATGATAATGGCATGGATAAGCTAAATTTTGAGGAGAATATTGAGAAAATTATTGAGGATGAACCAGTTTTGTTTGATGAGTCGGATTTCCCAATTCATCATGTCCCGTCCACTGATTGTGTACACCCTCCTGAATCTTTAACTGCTACCCTTCCTCACTCACTTCCCTCCGTCCTCGTTCCGACCTTGCAAGAGACCGTTACGCTTTCATCTCCAATACCAAGTTCGACGTACCCATGTTTGCTCACGAATCTTGAGGGATTTAATCTCATTTTTCCGCGGGTTGATAAATTAGCACAATCGCTTTTTACACATCGGTCATTACAAATTGTACTAATTTATTCACTCCATCCTCACCCTCAAGTTCGTATTCCCACTTTCTTTGGTTCTTCTAATTTTCCTTTAATGATACCGAGTGTTGATGAAACACAATCCGATATTTTGAGTTCGATAATTTTTGAATCACAATCAAGTGTGTTGAATTCTGGCGTGACACTTTTTGAGATTGAAACGTTCAATCGGACCTTCGATGAAAGTTTCGAAGATATTTTCGCCGACGAACTCGCATTCTTACACGATACGGATTTTGTGATTAATCAACCTCCATTCGAAGAAGTAGAACCACTACCATTTCTTTTTTCCCTCCGCCATTCTCCTCCACCGAGACCGTATACCGTTTCTTTCTCCACACGGTCTCGTGTGCTTCTCATTTCTTTTCTTTACACTCCGTTCTTTCACCAACCCTACCATTATCACGATAGAATTTTTGAATGGTTGGTGCTAACTTTTGGTCTGTGTAAGGCCTTGTATAGTTTGATTTTTCTCCTCCCTAACTCTGAACTTTAACGCTTAAACAGTGGAAACACTGTTTCACTTAAGTTTGGGGGGAACCTTGTTGTATATATATTTTGTTTTTCTTTTAACAATAAAAAAAAAGAAAAAAATATTTTATAAATAAATAAACAGGGGAGTGCCGACATTCTCAACCCTCTTGGTGTAGCATGATGGTGAGGACACTGTCAAGTTTAAGTTTAGGGGTATGCTTGGTAAGCCTTCTTCCTTCGCATTCATATGTACATTTTGCGTTTGCATACTTATTTTAAAACCCATAAAAATTTGAAAATTTAAAAATTTTTAAAAATCAATATATTCAATTTTGGCCCTAATTGACTTGAGTTTGACAACAAGTTTAACTAGCTAGGAACAACTAGATCTTATACTTAGTAAATTAAAAACCCTAAAAATAACCTTTCTTAAAGTTTAACTGTAGAAAGTATATGTCTTTGTAGTTTATTTAGAAATAGGCAAATTTCGAGTTGACTTCTTGGGCTAAGTTAAAACAAGGGAAAAGTATTGATGTTTTTATTAAAGTATAAGTTTGAAAAATAATTCCTAAACTTAAGTCTAAATTCTGAGAATATATACCCTACAACTTGCACAAACACGAACCTTGAAACTTGGAATAGTAGAAGAGACCTTGAAATGCTCTTGTCTAAAGTCCTTAGTACGGAGAAAATAAAATAAAAATACAAGTGTGAATAAAAAGAAAAATGAACACTGGTTTTTGTAATTACTTAAGGCTGCAAAAATAGAAAAATATTTAGCGTGGGTGCTTCATCACCTAGTATCTTAGACCAGCTGGTTTGGGAGTCACTGCTAAAAGCCTTATGTGTTACAAGACTAGGAATTACGCTTTAATGTGCAAACACATCTTATAATCGGTTGTTGGTAGCTCAAGAAGTATTAACAGTCGCATGAAGGATGTGTGAGCAAAATTCATCAAAAATTCACCAATTAAGAAGTGCTTTGAACAACGGACAAGAGTATGATTGCTTGATTTGAATTTCCAGGTGTAGGGGTGATATATACACACACGTAGGGGTATGTGATTGGGGTTTAGATAAGAGATAGGAATGAAGAATAGGACTTATATCTTTAATAGAGATGATAAAAATTCCTAAGTTGAGATGGAACCCTAGAAGGAAAACTTAAGAGATGCCAAAAGCTAAATAGGTCTGCAGAACATAAATAATCTTAAGTTAAATGATAAGGAAGCGTGAAGAATATGCGTGGATAATTTATGAGTCGAAGATAATAGAATTCCTTGTCAGAAAACCTAATTGGAGAATAAAATTTAATGGGCCAAATTGATAGGATTTTGTGGGTAGTATCCGCTGAAAACCCTCAGGAGACAACACTCCTCGTACTAGGGACACCTAGAAGTTTAACGGCTTGTTGCACGAGCTCAGTGCAATCGCGTTTCCCTGCGAAAGTGAGGTTAGGTTTTTGTTGAGAATAAAACTAGGTTTGCTCGAGGACGAGCAAAAGATAAGTTTGGGGGTATTTGTTCATATCATAATATTGCATTATTATATTCCCCATTCTTATGCATTCTATAAATAAACAGGTACTTTTGACCCATGTCTGCTACTTAGTTACAGGTTACAGGTTCTCGGAACAAAAATGGTGAAAAAGACAAAAGACGATGCAAAAGTGAGACTACGACCAACAAACAGAAGGATCTTGATCAAAGCCTACACGAAGATCATATCACAAAGTATAAGGCGGCGCAAGGTTCAAGACTTCGACACGAAGCAATGGTAAAAGTCCACTACAATTATTCACTGTGGAGATCTGGAAGAGACATGGAAAATATTCTGTTGAACAAACTAGAGAAATAGGAAGAAGAGAAAGACCAGAACCAGCACAGCAAAGCACAGCCAACAAGCCCCTCTTTTGGCCGCAGAACCGCAGCCAAACCTGGCCTGCGGCCGCGGTTCCGCGGCCGTGATAAGCCCATAGTGGCTAAAAATTTTACCATAATGCTTTGCGGCGCTGACCAGTCTTCCTAGGGGTATTTTTATAATAGCAGACATGCGGCGATTGTAAACCTAGGGTTTCTATGTCCTATAAATAGAGACCCAAATCCTTGTATTAGGTTATGCCTCCTTAATTCAGAGCGAACAGAAAAACGGACATTAATAAAATTCAGAATTCTTTTTGGAGAGCATCAATTTGTAAGTTCTTAATTTATTTTCTGCCCTAGGTCAA
Source organism: Agapanthus africanus (assembly GCA_030015575.1). NCBI lineage: Eukaryota > Viridiplantae > Streptophyta > Magnoliopsida > Asparagales > Amaryllidaceae > Agapanthus > Agapanthus africanus. The sequence goes on along the minus strand of JASDDO010000024.1, from coordinate 865,547,100 downwards.
ATTTATTATCCTCCCTAGGTAATTTCTATTCTTGCCCTAGTTTAGATTTAATTCCTTGCCCTAGATAGATAGTTTAGATCTGTTCTTCAATTCCCTAATGAGCGAGTAGTCTCCTCGCTTGTTAGGGTTAGCTTTGGGGAAGGCTTGAGAGATGAAGATCTCTCACCCCTTTCTTACCTATCACATACAATTAATAGGACTCCATACATACATGCACACACCGCTCCCTACGGCACCCTATCCCATGAGGTAGCGGTGATACCGTAGTATAAAGGCCCGGTTGAGCGTGTTTTCCATGGAGGTTAGGGTAAGGATTGATAAAGGAAGGATAAGAACCTAGAGGAAGAAACATCTTCCTGAATGGTTCTAATCCCCTTTATTAATAATTACCATAACTCCTAATAGATCTTAATATAGGTATAGAAAGCGGTGAGATTTATTGACTTTCCAAACTTAACCTAAACCTAACCCTAGCAAGATTTAGATCTAGATTATTTTAGTTTTTAGATTAAATCAATCCGTTCACACCGTTCGGAATTAACTCGTAAGAGCGATTAGGAAATTCACAAAATTCCTGTGGACCGACCCGTACTCATCGGCTAGATGCAAAGCGACACCGTTCTTAATTGCGATTACTAAATTCTTTGATAAATCAATTGTATATGGCGACTAATTTATGTTGTCGCCCGTAGGGCGTGGATTTGTCCAAATCCGTATTTTCTTAGATTTAGGTTTGGGTCGGTTTAAGTATTGTTAATCTCATTTGAGACTAAGATCAACTTAAACGTTTGTTAAGAATACGTTAGTCTAATTTTAGACTAAGATCTACTTAACAGGATCGTTTAGATCCAACAAAAGAGCATTTGGGCTCTATTGTTTTTGTTTAGGGACATTGCAGCCCATAAGTTTAAGGACATCATAGTCCATGGCAGTTTAAAGATGTCATAGTCTGTAAAGTTTAAAGATATCATAGTCTATGAGTTTAAGGACCTCACAGTCTGTAAAGTTTAAGAACATCATAGTCCATGAGTTTAAGGACCTCATAGTCCATAGAATTTAGTTTAGGGAAGTTGCGGTCCATAAGTTTAAGGACATCATAGTCCATGGAGTTTAAGGACATCAAAGTCCATAATTTAAAGACGTCATAGTCTATGAGGTTTAGTTTAGGGACGTTGCGGTCTATAAGTTTAAGGACGTCATAGTCCATGAGTTTAAGGACCTCATAGTCCGTAAAATTTAAAGACATCATAGTCCAGTTTAAAGACGTCATGGTCTGTGTGATTTCGGTTCCACCGTTTGGGGATGCACCAAAAGTTATTGGTTATTGGGACCCTCCACCTCTCTGAAGACGTTGAAGAATTACAACGACATATATCAGAGGTGTGGAGAGATGTACCCTTGAACCAAATACCAGATTGAGAAAAAATGGGATGAACATTACTTTGAATGCCATCCGAGATCAATTTTGAAAGACCTGGATATAATTGGAACTCGGGTGTTGACTTTGGGAGACTTGGTTGATTTAGGCTAAGGTTAGCCTCTAGTAGCATTAAACACTAGTGTATGCTCAGCGCTCACGTGCTCCCACATGAGGCGATTGAAGTAGTGTTAAACACTGAGAATTGAAGCGCTCACGTGGGGACCACTTTCGTCCCGATGTTGTAAGAATTAAATTACTATATGTTATCAAAATTAAATTCTTTGAACTCAATTCTCCTTCTAGGTTTTGAATCTGCAAAACAAATCTCCCCGATGAGAATTAAATTCTCAACTTGCGGGGAGATCTGCTTCTGCAGATCTTCAACCAGAGAAAGAACTAAGTTCTTTTTAGAAGAGTTAAACTCTTATGAAGGTGAAGAACTAAGATCTTCAATGCCATTTAGATTCGTCGCAGCCACAGGGATTTTCTCCGGCCTTCTTCGTTTGTGAGCGGTCGAAGTTGAGGGGGCCGTTGCAGCGGGCACCCAAGTAAACGACACCTTTCATGGCGTGGCGGAGGGATGGTCCCTTTCTTGATGAATCTTTATTTTCTTGGATTGACGAGAGTAATCCTTGTCGATTACAGAGTGTTGGACCCTTCGCCAGACCCTGTAAATTTTTTAGGACAGCCGCTGAGGGGGCTGTTCTGGCTTCGCCTTTGTAACGTTCTCCACGGGTGGAGGAGACATTTTCAGCACGGCAGTTGGCGAATTCCTGCGCACCCTGTTAAGCGGTTCAAAGCTGTTCCCAGTTGGAACAGCAGCATCGGCTTCCACCGTTGGAGCTGGCGGCATAAATCCAGAGGTGGAACTTGTTGGGTTATGGGAGCGTCCCGGCCATCCAACCGTGGCCAAATGCGGAACAAAAATTTTCTAAAACCCGGCGCTACCATTACCCGATTAACAAGATCGAAACCATTAACCCTAAAACTAGCAAGCTAACAAAAAGAGATAGAATGGTTATACCTAATGGATCATGTCCTTCGGATCTTCAACCATTTCCAAGCTCCTAGTGATGCGTATCGACTTTGGTCGCCGGTCTTCCTTCATCTCCGATGATCCACCCGAGGGAAACGACACAAGCTCCAGGTTTGTCAAGCGGACCAACCGACTCTCCAAGATTGCTAGTGGTGGAGAGTTGAGGTGTAGGATTGTGTCACTATTATTTTTCTCTCATCCATAAGCTCAAGTGAGCAACAATAGAAGATGAAGAAGATGTGAGCTAAACTAGTAGCATGAGCAAAATTGGCTAAGTGTTTTTGGGTGTGTGAAAATGAGAGTGAGCAAGAGAGTGAACCTAATGAGCAAAGACCCCCTCATCAATCATGTGGCCGGCCCCTCTCTCCTCCACAAAAAAATGCACACCCAAAAAATCTTTTCCAATTGCAATAAACAAATAACAACCATACCAATCACTACATGTCTAACCATGCTTTGACTCAAGTCCATACCCATGCCATGTCACCTTTTCCACCTCATTTTAAACATGTGATTTTCTAAAGAAAATCAATAATGAGGTGGCATCTTCTAGAAGCCATTCCGTATAAATACGGAATGCTTCCCGGTACATGTATCGAAATACATATACGCGTATTCGTACGAAAATACGAATAGCCAAAGAGAAAATAAATAGTGAGAAATAATACTAGAATACATATATATAAATATATATGTAAATTATTAAATCAAAACTTGATTTAACAATCTGGATTAATCTTAAGCCGCTAGTATTATCAACCGTCCGATTAAAGTCTGCCCAGCCTGTGCACATATTTAATTGAACACCTGTATGTACCAATATACAACAACTATACCATATCGCCTGAGCCGTGAAAACCCTCTGTGTGGGACTCTAAAGACTCGTCAATACGCTGGCAATGGGTTTAACCACAAGCACGTCAGCGGCACTAGCTGTACGTAACGACTACCCAGGTATTGAGCGAAAGGAAGGCCGACGAGCAAACTCATCCAAACCCTACTAAGCCTGTCAGTGACAATATCCATACAGTCCGGTCTGTTCATCTAAAGGTATCGCATATCGAGTCTAGGAGGGTGGAAAAAGTCAGACCCCTAACAACACAATAATTCGTGTCGGTATGAAACCCATCACTACCTGAGAAACTATCGATCCTGGATCGGTAATTCTCACATACCCCGGCCAAGGATTTCTAGTGATGGCCACCCGTGCACTGCACGACATCAACCCCTAATACCGGGAGAGACGAATCCCCGACGATCCGCTCACTGCCTCCATGTGGCTCGGGACTGTACCCAACTAAAAGCTGTTTGCACAACTCCTTTAAGCCGTGGTAGGGTAGTAATCAAAGTACGGTGGGAACTCACACGAGACAAATGACGATCTCAGGTCGACAGACTAACCTATACACATGTCACCAGGGAACTGCTATCTGACTATAAGTATAATACCAACTAGCATGTTCCCGGTGAGTCTGTCCGGTGTACTCATAACCCAATGAGCACATGTATACTATCTTAGGTGAACAACTGACACCAATGGCTTATGAGACCGGCCGCCGCCCCTCATCAGGGTCTAGATAAGTATACACCAGTCTACACTGGAGTATCGATACCCAGTCTCGATACTCCCATGACTAGGGACATTTAAGGATGTGATTATAGATGCCCAGTTCCCACGTATATGATCGCCATCACAGTGCTGGCAGTCAAGCAAGAATCCTATGGGCTTTATCAACATATGATGATAAAGACAAACCAGGTAGCATACTATCATCTCGAGTAAAACTGTTTTATCGGTATAGGTCCTCGCTCAATCATCATGATCACATACCTGCGACTATGATAATTGCCTTGAGGGCACTATAGCCAACAGAACTGCCCCCAGCTTTTCTCACCCGTCGCCAGTGGCGACGTCGAGCGTGTCGAGCAGACAGGATCACCTCTGCTGTTGGATGAGCTTCTTTATGCTCCCCGCTCTGATAAAGGGCTGTTGTCGTCTTTATCCTGTCGAAGACCGACGCTCGCCGAGAGGAGATGGCTAACCTTGAAAAGACCGACTTTTTGGCAGGGGGAGCAGCCTTGGTGACTTCGTCCGAAGCGGGAGTCGGAACGGTCAGTCTTGTGAAGACCGACCCCTTAATAGGAGAAGCCGCTTTGACGACTTCAAGAGCAGGAATGGCTATCCGATTTGGGATAACCCTTTCTGGTATTGCGGGCTTTCTCACAGGCCTACCAGAGCTTTGGTCCAGTCTGTCAAAGACTGAGGCAATGGATTTGGGCAACCCGTTGAGAGGGGCCGCGGTAGTCTTAAGCCGATCAAAGACCGACTTCTTCGAAGTTTCTTGCGACGGCAGGGAGGCGTTGAAGCTTATTGGTGAGAACATGGTCCCGAAGAATACCCCAGTGGTGGATTGCATCAGCTGTTCCACTAGCATCATAAAAAGGGAGGCCGCTTGAGGCCCATAGGCCACTCCTCCGACAGGGACAGAGTTGCAGTTGTTGCAGTTGGTGCAGTTGAAAGCCATTGATCTTCTTTTTTCTGCACGGAGCAAGACACCAAATCTTAATACCTCGAATCTAGGGGCAACCATAGCAAACCGCGATTCGTTCGCGAAACACAATAATGAAGTGTGGAGTGGAAAGAGGAAAAGGTCCCACCGGACGTGCCAGAATCTGTTCACCGCCGAAAACAGAGACGAAACCGCGTAGGTCGTCTTGCCTGAATTTGGGGGCAGATGCTATTTGGTTTTATCCATCCACCTCTCCGAAGATACCAAGTTGATTTATGGCATCGCGCATCGGAGGTTTGGACAGATGCGGTAGATGTAGCAGACTTCGTCAGATTCCCCCTCATTGTGAGGGGTTTTTGATTGTGGGGATGCCCTTCCCTGCAGGCGCAATCCCCTGCAGTTAATTACGCTACCGCATCGTGGTAACCACTTTCTCCTTCTCCAGATGGTCACTTCGTGTCGTGTGTGTTTGTTTTGTTTTTGGTTGCCCGTGGATTGTATATGGAGACTAATTTATGTTGTCCTCCGTAGGGCGTGGATTAGTCCAAATCCGTATTTTCTTAGATTTGGGTTTGGGTTGGTTTAAGGATCGTTAATCTCATTTGAGACTAAAATCAACTTAAACGTTTGTTAAGGATACGTTAGTCTAATTTTAGACTAATATCTACTTAACAGGATCATTTAGATCCAACAAAAGAGCATTTGGGCTTTATTGTTTTAGTTTAGGGACATTGCGGTCCATAAGTTTAAGGACATCATAGTCCATAGCAGTTTAAAGACGTCATAGTCTGTAAAGTTTAAAGACATCATAGTCTATGAGTTTAAGGACCTCACAGTCCATAAAGTTTAAGGACATCATAGTCCATGAGTTTAAGGACCCCATAGTCCATAGAGTTTAGTTTAGGGAAGTTGCGGTCCATAAGTTTAAGGACATCATAGTCCATAGAGTTTAAGGACATCATAGTCCATAGTTTAAGGACGTCATAGTTTATGGGGTTTAGTTTAGGGACGTTACGGTCCATAAGTTTAAGGACGTCATAGTCCATGAGTTTAGGGACCTCATAGTCCGTAAAATTTAAGGACGTCATAGTCCAGTTTAAAGACGTAATGGTCTGTGTGATTTCGGTTCCATCGTTTGGGGATGCACCAAAAGTTATTGGTTATTGGGACCTTCCACCTTTCTGAAGACGTTGAAGAATTACAACGACATATATCAGAGGTGTGGAGAGATGTACCGTTGAACCAAATGCCAGATTGAGAAGGAATGGGATGAACATTACTTTGAATGCCATCTGATATCAATTTTGAAAGACCTGGGTATAATTGGAACTCGGGTGTTGACTTTGGGAGACTTGGTTGATTTGGGCTAAGGTTATCCTCTCGTAGCGTTAAATACTAGTATATGCTCAGCACTCACGTGCTCCCACATGAGGCGATTGAAGTAGTGTTAAACACTGAGAATTGAAGCGCTCACGTGGGGTCCAGATTGTCACATTCAGGCTCAGTAGGAGTTCAGATGGGTTCACCTCATCGGTCTTCTTATCGGCATCTACCTGGGGACCGTTATGTACAGCTAATACCGCTTGCGGCCTGTGGTTAAACCCACTGCCAGCGTAGTGTCGAGTGTTTAGAGTCCCACACAGAGGGTTGTTCACCTTTGGGCGAAACAAGTAGAAGTCGTATGGTTTTACGACGGGATTCGTTCATATATGCGTACTTATGCGCGTTTGGTGTTCAGACAGTTGATACTAGTGGGCTTTGGTTTAAGCCGGATCCTAGTATTTGATTTTGGCTTGGTTCAGTCTCATTGCATTCGTGTTCTTCGGAACGCGGAAGCGGGTATGTATATACAGTTGACAGAGACAAATGAAGGAGACATCTCATTAAGGTTTTTGACCATTGACTTGATTAAGATCTTAATGAGATGAAGGTAATTGATTAATAGTTTTAATTAGTGATAATTGTGTTATGGTTATTTGGATTGACTATTTGACTTGTTGACCAAAGTTGACTAAGATATTTTTCTTAAGCAAAAGATTCTTTGCTTAGCATTAATGGTGACATGATAATGGTCAAATCAAATGAACCATCACAACTTTTTTGCTAATTAAAATTATTATTCTTTTATGCTAATATGAGAGCTATCTCTTCATTCTATCATATTCATTCTCTTTCCTAGCTGTCTCTCCTTCATCCTCTCTCTCAAACCCTAACCTCTCATGTGTTGAGAACCAAGGGAAATTGAGATCAAACCATAAAATCACTCTCTACTCACTCTAGGGTTCTTAGTCTAGCAAGTAAAGCACTCTAGTTACTTCATGGTTGAGGTAGGAGCTCAAGGTAGCGGCCTTCGGGTGGATCTTCTTCGATATAGAGAAGCCGGTGAGGAAGAGCCATCTAGATCATTCCAACGAGCTCACAACAAGGAGAAGAAGAAGTTCAAGTTTAAGGTATAACTTTTTATCATAGTAGATAGAACTCTATTCTTTTTCTAGTTAGGTTTATGGTAAAGATCCGGGTTTTAGTGTTATTTTAGCGCCAAGTTTATGTTGGTCGTAAAAATTTTGTTCCGCATTTGGCCACGGAAGTTGGCCGGGGCGCTAATGTAACCCTTCAAGCAGCAGACTGCTATTCTCTTGAACCGTCCAGAAGCGGAAGCACCCGGAGTGAAGCAATTCCAAACACTGCACCCTAAGAACTTTTCGGGGAAAGAGAGCCCTCTAGAAGCTGAAAAATGGGCTCATAGCATCGAATATGATCTGGCAGCGGCACAAGTGCCAGAAATAGCTTGGGTCCGAGTTACAAAGCTGCAACTTACGGACAATGCAGGGGTGGTGGAAGGCAGAAGAAAGCCTCCTTGACCAACCTATCGAATGGAAGACTTTCCGCGATATGTTCGACGCAAAGTACTTCCCTAAGACTGCCAGGTTCGACATGGAATAGCAGCTCATCCATCTACAACAAGGTTCAATGCGAACCAAATCAGTAGATGAGTATGACGCTGAGTTCACCATGCTCAGTCGATAAAAAATGTCTCAATAAATTCGATTTTCAAAATATCACATACTACACAGCTAACACAAGACCATAACAGGTTTGCGGCCCATCTCATACCGACTACTGAGATCAGGGCTAGAAGATTTCAGTAAGGGTTGGACCCGGAAATCCAAGCTACTCTAGCTACAGGGGATTTCCCAACCCATGATTTGGCTTTGAAGGCTGCCCGAAGATATGAGGCAGTAGTAAAGAGGAAGGGCAGACCTCAATCTGCCGGTTTGAAGCACCCTGCTAACCAGATGGCAGGAGAAGGCTCATCAGGACCACCGTTTGTACCAAGAAGTCTGGGAGTACAAATCAACAGGCCCAACCCAGCCTTTTGTACCCATTGCAAGAGAGATGGACATCTGATGGAAGATTGCCGATGAGCAAACGGCCTTTGCCTGATATGTGGATCATCTTCACATACCATAGGAACTTGCCCACGCAACTAAACTAATCCTAATTCCGCAACTAGACCGGCTATCCAAGCACCACCTACTCGGTTAGCTCTTCTTGCACCACCTCCATGTGGACCACCTTTACCTCGACAACCATCAATGTACCAGCATGCACGAAGAAATGTGCCGAGACGCCAGGCTTACACTTTGGCGGCCGTAGAAGCTGAGACGGTTGGCCAGGGTAACCCTGGTAATTCTCTTCAACCTTTTCAAACTTTTGCATCACTTTGTAATTATTCATACGCTATCAAGTACTTCTATCACCAAACATTTCTTGAATCTGTTGCACTTTCCTTTTACAAATTTCGAGGATGAAATTTTTATAAGGAGGGTAGAATGTAACAACCCTAAACTTTCTGTACAACTTTCTGTATAAATTTTTCAAAAATAAAGAAAGGGGTATTTTTGCCTGAGCACAAGTTATAAGTTTATTTTGCTTTTTAATAGCAAGAAAGAGCTTGTAGCTCATTGGTAAGACCTTGCACTGCTGAACCAAAGCACCAGTGTTCAAATCCCATTAGCCACATTATTTTTAAATTAATTTTCTTTTAAATGTTTAGAAGCCCAAGAGCCTAGATGTGCATAACTCGTAAAAACCAAAATTCACATATAAAACAAACTGGGCCAGGGGGTAGACGAATCGATGAGGGACACGTGGTGACGAGCCCGGCCCTGACTCGACCGGATCGGGCCGGCGGCGGGCTGACTCGGCCGGCGCCGCCGGGTTGACTCGGCTGAATCCGAGTTAACCCTTCATGGAACTTGTGCCTCTTTGTGTTCTTGAAACCCCTGTACACTTTATATTTTCTGCACAGTAAAGAGTCTTTTAAAACACCTATTTACTCCATTTTAAATGCAATTTTTAATACAATTTTCATGCAACCTTTCATCTACCCTAAACCTTAGATTACCCTATAAATACCACTCTAAATCACACACCCCTCACTCACAACTCTGTCCAAACTCTCAAGAAAACTTTCAAGAATTTTTGTCTACAAGTGGAGTTAGCGAAGGGCGAAACTCCGGCGAAATTCCGACGACGACCCTAGGAGCTCCCAGTAACGAAACGACGCACCGGAACCTACTTCCACTCCCCCTTCCTCTTTTCTAAGCTCTAATCCAGTAAGTACCACCTCCCCCTTCTCTATTCTATTCTTAAAACTCGAATTTCTAAAACCCGACGGAAGCAGAGTTAATCCGACTTTCGATTCGGTTTTCTTTAAAAAGTTCACTTTTTCTTAAAGACAACACTACCAAACTCTCATATCATGACAATTAAACATTAACAAAGCATCTTGAACAAGTTTCATAGCAAAAGAATGAATATTGTAATTTTTATCGCACTTTTTCAGAAAAATACCATGAAGTTTAGTTTCGACACAAAACATCATTAATCTTGCTATACCTTTAGATAGATCACGAGGTAATGACCTACCTCCTCACAACACTCATATGTAACATAGCACGATACCTTTTGGGAAACATAGATTCGGGAAAATACGGTTTTACACAAAACTACCTTTAACTTATAAAAAACCATTTTTACAAGATTATATATTTTAAACAAATCTTTGTAAAGCGCCACTACAACCCATTTGGGAAATTCGTTCGGGATGGTGCGGATTATCGCACATTCTCGGGCTTAGTAGTGCGAGATGCAAACCTCCGCAAGGAGCATTCGGTCTCGAGGGATTTAAAAATACAAATATCTTAAGAAAATGAGATTTTTAGAAATATAACAAATTAAAATATATAAATAAATATATATATATATATATATATATATATATGTATATATCATCAAAATATATATTTTTGTGATAATATAAATATTCCAACTTTTCTAAATCAAAAGAATCACTTACATGAAATTACCATGCAATTCCATACAAGTTCAATACTTTACAATTAAATACCATGTATTATGAAAAATAGGCTTATTCACTAGAAATGTCATATATATAAAATTTACATCTATGAAAACCATAAAGACGATAAATAAATACTTGGGGTGTATTTTGAAAATTATACAAAAGTATTTTTAAATAAAACCCCCTCAAGTTCTATAAATTACCCTAAGGACTCTAGTAAACATAGGTTTAAGCGGGACCAATCTCTTGAGCCTCAGCGAGCCGGAGAAGTGGGTGCTTGACTATTTAAGGTAGACAACTTAATAAACGGTGTTATCAACACGGTAATCATCTTTGAAAAAGACACAAATTCTGCTGTCCATGTGTAGCGGTTACCGATAACATCAAAACCTAATTCAGTATTCAATTTCTTTTCTAATTGTCTGACTCAGACTGAGTCTCATTATAAATAATCTGACTTGAATATGATTTAAATACCAACTACAATCCAATATGAATCCATAAATTTATATAATCAATCTGTTCAATCTATTCAATCCATATTGACTGAACCTGTCACGACCCGAAATTTGGCACATGACGGCCCTTAAACCACGTAACATCCACAGGCGTAACGCAATCTAAGTAAGCTGAAAACCCAGCAAATCTAAACCATCAAAAGTAGTAAGAGCATTGTTAAAAGCTTTTGAGAATCTCAAGTAAAAATCTTTAAAGTCCAAGTTTACTTTCTTTAAAATTTTGCAGCACCTCCTTTGTAAAAACTAGCCCCAAAAAGGGTACAACAAAAGATATAAGTAAAACATCCCCAACGGGAGCAAATCCACGCCCAAAGGCGGAAAACAACCACCACCAGCAAATATATGACGCCGTAGCGAAGAAAAAGACGATATAAGTTAAAAAAGCAATAAGGAAAAACTGCATAAAATGGCCGGCTCACACGAGCATGACACCCAAGTCACAAAATAATATACAATATCATCCTCACAACTCGTCTCTAAGTCAACACTTGAAGTAGTAGATGGAGAGTACTGGATACAACGAATATACAATGAGCAACATCAGATAACCGCAAAACCCACCTATAGCAAACTGCACACAGTCAGCCGTAGCGGTATCCGCTGCAAGAGATGATACGATAGGAAGAAGAAGTCCTACCGCGACTGCTCTGAGGGGCTACCTGCAGAACACTGTGGCACAACGGGGGTGAGTTGCCAACTCATGAATAGTAAATAACATATGCAGGTAATCGCAAGTATGCACGTACTGCGATAATCTATCAAATGCAAGCTGATAGCAATAAATGGCAATATGTATATGCAACAGTCATAAAATGTACTCTATCAGGTACTACTAATACATGAAGCAATGCATATCAAATAAATGCGGAGTATGGGATAAAACATGTCATCTGCACGGAATCCTCATCGTAGCAGGACCAGTGTCCATCAAGACAATCTAAATCCCAAATTCCTCAAATCGGCCCTCAGATCAGCCCTCATAACCTGTAAGTCTCATGGAACCTGAGTGTCCAACATCGACACCCGAAAACATCATGAAAACTAGTGTCCAGTATCGACACATAAATACTCATCTGTCAGGCGCGGTCACCACGACTGATCCTAATATCATGTTCGTACATCTTATGGAACCTGAGTGTCCAACACCCAAAATCCACAAGGCATGTCCGTACATAACTTCAGTCGGTATCCCCACGATAACCGCCTAAACCAAGTAATGTCACCGGTAAGGTAGTACTCCCCTGCCTCGAGCTCATCGCCATCATCTGCGACAATCTAGCTCCGGGGTACCTCCGGGCCCCACCATGTACCTGCATATGGCCCACTCCACTCCTCGCATCGGGTATATATCACAAATCTCAAAACCAAGAAATCTCATGGTGGACGCATCGAAATATCATATCAAGAGAAACCGGATCTTTCAAATAATGCATAATTTCATGAACTACCACGGTCCTCAAATCCAGAAAACATCATGTGAAATCCATATCCCAATGCGAAAATCCATAAATATAATATATGCAACATGAAACAGTAATATGACCATATAAAGGAAAAACCGATATTTAAATGCAACAAGTTATTAAATATATCATGCAGTTCCTAATTTCTCCAAAATCCAACGCAACATCATATAAAGGTGAACATGTAGCTATAGCAAAGTATATAGGTATGTACCTATCAATAATGATGTAATACCATACGGGTGTATGTGTAGCTATAGCAAGGTATATAAGTGTACATATAAATATGTATGCAAGATGTACATGTAGCTATATCTCATATGTGTATATACCTGTCACTAATGGTACAATACCATATAGGTATATGGGTAGCTAGCATGTAGGCATGGCAAGACATATGTGTAAGCATGTAGGTATGCAGGTAGGCTATATGTCATATGTACAATGGAATAAGAATCAATGTCTCAATGTCACTAACCATACAATACCACATATGTATGTGTGTTGTGCGTGTCATGGCAATTATCGATGGTGTGGGTGGCATACAATCAGTGCTAGTGCAAAATGAACCGTCAATAATAGTGCAGTGTCCAATGGGTACAGGTCCAAGCACAACAAGTAATAATATGCAATGAAGTTTTATGCACAATCTCTATATATGCAATATAAACATGTGGCTAATATCATATCATATCTAGCCCTGACGCATAACGCCATACGGGCGATTTCCCCATAGATGTTAAATCTACTCACAAATGATCTTGGGCTAAGTAAAGCCAACCACTCGCTTTCCCTTCTTCGCATCGTCCGAAGTCCCCGCCTACGTCCCTAAGATCATAAAACAACAATATAACAAGTTCATATTAGAAATCGACCAATAACACGTAACCACTATGTTTGACCGACGCACCAACTCTAAACATACTCTCAAGTGTCCGTCTAGTGGCTAACATGCGTAGCGTTACTACGAAACCAACCCAAGAGCAACAGCTACACAAGAACACGAACCGTGTCGGATAACGTAACGCGTGTAGTCGAAACACTAGAAACAAGCAAAGTGATCCCAGATTTTGCTACACAAACAATTGGTGAAAGTTGCAAGTGCCACGAGACCACATACAACCCCAGACCCTACGTCCAAAACACCCCCTCCCCATTCCCCAGTCTGGCCGCAAATTGCGGCCAGAAGCAATATAATTGCGGACAAGTTTTTGTGGAATGGTCTCAGGTTTTTATAGTGGGTTCTAGGTCACAACACTAGGTCACTTTGATGGGAACTTTTCCAACAAACACCTGGTTTGATAGCAGATCATCCGAGACCCAAAACTACACTAAAAATACGATATTTACACGAAACTAAACTTTACGCGTTCTAAACTGAAACTAATTAGCTACACAACATTAAACTCCTACTTAAAAGATAGAGATCATTACCTAACCACACAAGCTCAAAGATCCTAGCTTTCCAAGCTCCAAGGGATCCTAGAGACAAAACAAGTCTTGAGAAGTGATTTGGGTGATGTTTAGTGAAGGATTGGTGATGAAGAGGTGAGGGTCCAGTTGAGGGAAAAGGGATGAAGAAAATAATGAGAAAGAGATAGAGTGAGAGAGAATGAGAGTGTGTGAAGTATTAATGAGAGAGTGAGGTGAGTGTAGGGTAAGCTTAACCCTTTCTCTTACTCTCTCCCTCTCCTCATTAATTCAAGCATGACTCTCCATGAGTCATCTTTCCACTTCCCCACAATCCAAAACAAGGAAAATATCTCTCACAAACAAATATCAAGGGTTTAGGGTTAAGCAAGGAAATGATTTGGTTAAGGTTGTCATGGTCACTAAACAAGATTAACACAAACTAACCCTCACATTAACGTGCACACGTGTGTGCAAGCCCAAAACAATTAATAATAAAATATTAAGTAATTATTATAAAATGTGAGGAAACCAAATTGGTAAACTTTTTACAGAAAACCTGCATTATCGCTTAATTAACACTAATCGCGTTCTAAGGTGTTACAATCTTCCCCCTTAAAGAAAATTCGTCCCCGAATTAAAAATTCTTACTATGCGTACCTTCAAAGAGACGAGTGCAAAATTTCCACATCTCGTTCGCAGCCTCCCAAGTGATCTCCTCACTAGACGGCTACGCCAAAGAAAAACCTCCACAGATGGCAAGACCCTTGACCGAAGTTTCTCCACCTGCCGATCCACTAACACTATCGGCTGCCGGTGAATGAAAAGATCGCGTCCAAGCTAAATGGTCTGATACTGAATCATGTGAGAAAGGTCATGAAGGTGTTTGTAAAGTATCGACACAAGGAATACGGGGTGAATACTCAAAAAAATCTGGGCGGAAATGCCAAATTATAGGCAACGGTTCTAACTCGCTTCAAGGATCTCAAAAGGAACTACAATTCTGGGACTAAACTTCCCAAAACTCAACACGCCATTCATCGGAAAAAAATCCGTAGGAATATATGATTTTCCACTGCGAACTCAAGTCTGCGACAACTACGGTCGGCATAAAACTTCTGTCTGCACTGGGCTGCTCTCATCCTGACCTGAAACACTGGATCATCTCCATAGTCTCATGACTAGCTGGGGTCCAAAAATCCTGCTCTCGCGGAGTCGGTAAAACAGGCTGGCGATCGACACAGCCTACCATATAAAGCCTAAAAGTTGACATCTGAAACGTCTCCTGATAACCGTTATCGTAGGAGAATTCCATCAATGTCAAGTGACAATCCCAACTGCCAACAAACATTAAGCATGCACGCACAAGCATGTCCTCCAGAGTCTGTATAGTCCGCTCTGTCTGACTATCGGCCTACAGATGGAAAAGCGGAGCTAAATCTCAACCGGTACCTAAGGCTTCCTGAAACTTCTGCCAACGACGGCTAACGAACTGGATGCCTCTATTGGATACAACGCATGAAGGAACTCCGTCCAAACGCACAAACTTAACAAAGAACAACTAAGCAAACTGAGCATACTGAGTATAACCGGACAACAATCACCCGAATGGAGTCATACCCTCAACTAGACCTGGGTAGACCCACAACGAATTTCATAGAGATCTGCTCCCATTCCCACTCCGGAACGGTTAAAAGGTTGCAACTCTCCAGCCGGTCTCAAATGCTCAACCTTACCTTGCTGACAAGCCAAGCACTTCGAAACGAAATCTGAAACTTCACTCTTCATCACTGCCCACCCGTAACTAACTCTCAAGTCACGTTACATCTTGGTGGCACTTGGGGTGAAAACAAAAGGCTGACTGATATGCCTGCTCTAGGACCTCACGTCTCTATCCATCGGTATCAGGTATACATAAACGCATCCATAAACGTAGCACACCTTGATCATAAATCAAGAACCATGAATCTTTACCCTGCCGAACATGCTCGGAATCTCAAACAAACGAGCATCAGTAGGCTGTGCCTCACGAAAACGATTAAGTAAAAGTGGACGGGTGCGGACATGAGCAAGCTGTCCCCCAGTAGAGGTGAACTTAAACTGTACTCATCTGTCGAACAAGAACTGTCAATCTGCATAAGACTGTCTCTGAACTGCGCACAACTGGAACAAGCTACCCCCTGGCCTACGACTCAAACCATCAGCTACCACAATCGCCTTGCTATGGGTAATAAAGGATCTCACAATCATAATCCTTCATAAGCTCCATCCAACAGCGTTGTCTCAACTCAGATCCCGCTGCAGGAAGATATACATTAAGCTCTGGTGGTCCATGAAAATCTCACACAACTCTCCGTACAAGTAGTGTCTCCAAATCTTCAACGCACGACCACCGCGGCCATCTCCAGATCATGAGTGGGACAAATCTTCTCGTACTTCCTCCAACTGTCGGGAAGCATAAGCGATAACTCTATCATGCTACATCAGCACACAATCGAGCCCCACTCGCGAAACATCACAATAAACAACAAAGTCGCCCGATCCAGAAGGCAAAAATAGAACCGGTGCAGTCGTCACCCGAGTCTTCAACTATTGAAAACTCAGCACGCATACCTCAGTCTAAAGAAAAGGAACCCCCTTCCTGATCAGTCCGGTCAGCGGTGCAGCGATACTCAAGAAATCCTGCACGAAACGACGGTAAAAAACCGGCTAAGCCAAAAAATCTATGGACCTCTGTCCCTGATAGAAGTCTGGGGTAAAGCTGTACGGCCTCGATCTTTCTCGGGTCCATACGAAAACCGTCTCCCGTAACCACATGACCTAGGAAGTCAACACTATCAAGCCTGAAGGAACACTTCAAGAATTTAGCAAACTTCTGGTGCTCTCCCAATGTCTGTAAAGCAATTCTCAAGTGCTGCTCATGTTCCTCACGACTCTTGGAATAGACCAGAATGTCATCAATAACCCAACAATAAACTGGTCGAGGAACGGCCTGAAAAATCTGGTTCATCACATCCACGAATGCTACTAGGGCATTGGTGAGTCCAACGACACCACCAAAACTCATAATACCCATAGCGCACACGAACGTCTTCGGAATGTCATCACTCTGAACCAGCAACTAATGATGACCTGATCCCAAAAAAAACTTAGAAAAATGTCCCGCACCCTGGAGCTGATCGAAGAAATCATCAAAGCGAGGTAAAGGATACCCAATCCGCACCGTAACTCGATTCAATTGACGATCAATCAATATGCAACCTCAAACTGTCATCCTTCTTCTTGACGAACAGAACAGGAGCTCCGCAAACGAAACACTTAGACGTACAAGTCCCCCTATCTAGCAACTCTGCAGCTGATCCTTAAGCTCCCTAAGCTCCGCCGGCTCATCTGGAACAACGTCGGAAAACTCTCGCACGATAGGAACCCGGTCCAACGAATCCACTGTGGCTCGGTATCACTAATGAAAGCCAAGAATCCTTGACATCTTCTCTTTAAAAACCGACTAGCGTAAAAGGCTGAAATCAAGCTGTGAGGGACGGCACCACTGTCCCCCTGCACAACAAGAACTGACTCGTCGGGAAAACAAAACCTGACTGTTTTCTCGCGGCAGTCCATAGACGCATAGCACATACCTAACCAGTCCGTACCCAGGAGAACGTCAAAGTCTAACATCTATAGAAGGATCAAATCGACGGACGAATCTCTATCTCCTATCCGATTGGCACACGACCGAAATACATGTCGCGCACCAAAAGAATCGCTAACAGGAGTAAACACAACAACCGGCTGATCTAGCATACACGAATCTCGGCCCAACCTCGGCACGAAGTGTGTAGAACAAACGAGTGCATAGATCCCGAATTAAACAAACATGCGCATCGAAAAGAACATACGAATTAAGAATGCATGAAAACTCTTCATTGGACGCCCGCGCGTCCCGATGAGTCGAAACAAAAGCTCGTGCATGTCCTCTACCTGCAATAGGAATTCCTTCTCTTCTGCCATCCTGTACTCTCGAAACAAACCTTCCGCGACCACGACCTCTCTGAACAAAAGTCTGACGCAGATCAATGATTGAGCGAGATGTTTTATGCGTGCGTACGCTTTTAAAAGATAAATCAAAGAATATTAATCGCAATCAAGAACAGCGTCGCTTGGTAGCTAGCTGGTGAGTACGGGTCGGTCCACAGGAATCTTGTGTATTTTCTATTTGTTCTAACGAGTTAATTCCAATTGTGGTGGATTGGATTATCACTAAAAACTAAAATGAGTTTGATTAGGATTAAAACCTTGCTAGGGTTAGGTTTAGATTAAGTTTGGAAATTCAATATTTCTCACCGCTTTCTATGTCCTAATTAAGATCTTTTAGGTGTTAAGGTAATAATTAACAAAGTGGATTAGTGCCATCGGGAAGAAACTAGGTTTCTTCCTCGAGGTCCATGTCCGTCCTTTCTTAACTCTTACCCTAACCTCCATGGAAAACATACACAACCGGTCTTTTAAACTACGGTATCACCGCTACATCTTGGAATAGGGTGCCGTAGTGAGCGGTGTGTGTATGTATGCATAGAGTCCTATTAAAAATGTATGACGGGCAAGAAAGGGGCGAAAGATTTTCATCTCTCAAACATTTCCTATTCCTAACCCTAACAAGTGAGGAGTTACTCACTCATTAGGGAATTGTTAAAAAGAGACATTTTTATGATTATTTTTAATAACCTAATAATCTAATCCACGACAGATAAATAAAAGTGCTAAACTAGGGCAGATAAATAAAATTAACTAGGGCAGAAAGGAAAATTAACTAAGGCAAGAAAGAAAGACTTACTTTATCTTTTATTTGATGCACTCTTCAAACATTACAGGAATTGAAATTCTGAAATTGATAATTAAAAAGAGGCACAAGAAGAGGCATGCTCCAAAAAGAGCTTTAGGGTTTCTATTTATAGATTATAAAAAACCTAAGGTTACATCTGATCCCTATCTGCATTTACAAAACTACCTTGAGAAGCTTAGTTAACGCACCGCCAACACCGTCGATTTTTGCACCGACACGTGCTCACCATGGCCGCGGAACCGCGGCCATATGCCCTGTTTGGCCGCGGATCCACGGCCATATGGTGGGGTCTTGGGCTGTGTTCTTCTGGGCTGCTTCCTATTGCATTTTCCTTGACTTTTCTTCACTTGGTTCTTTAGAATGTCTTCTAGTTTCTTCCAGATTTCCACAGTGTAGAATGTGGTGAACTTTTACCGTTTGCTTCGTGTTGAAGACCTGAATCTTTGCGCTGCCTTTGTACTTTGTGAAGTTGTTCATTGATCTTCGTTTGTTCTTCAAACTGTAGGCATGATAAAGATTCTCTGTTTGTTGGTCGAAATCTCATTTTTGTAGCGTTTTTTTCATCATTTTCACTGTTTTGTTCTGAGAACCTGTAACCTGCAACTATGTAGCAGACATGGATCAAAAGCACCTGTTTATTTGTAAAATGAATAAGAATGGGGAATATAATAATGCAAAATTATGATATGAACAAATACCCCCAAACTTATCTTTTGCTCGTCCTCGAGCAAAACTAGTTTTATTCTCGAAAAAGACCTAACCTCGCTTTCGCAGAAAAACGCAATTGCACTGAGCTCGTGCAACAAGCCGTTAAACCTCTAGGTGTCCCTAGTAGGAGGAGTGTTGTCTCCTGAGGGTTTTCAGCGGATATTACCCACAAAATCCTATCAATTTGACCCATTGACTTTTATTCTCCAATTCGGTTTTTCTAGCAAGAAATTCTATTATCTTCAACTCAGAAATTATCAACCCGTATTTTTCACGCTTTCTTATCATTTAACTTAAGATTGTATATGTTTTGTAAATTTATTTAGCTTTTAGCATCTTTTGAGTTTTCCTTCTCCATCTCAACTTAGGAATTTTTATCATCTCTACTAAAGACATAAGTCCTATTTTTCATTTCTATCTCTCATCCAAACCCCAATCGCATACCCCTACGTGTGTATATGTATCACCCCTACACTTGGAAATTCAATTCAAACTCTTATACTCTTGTCCATCGTCCAAAGTACTTTTTAATTGGTGAATTTTTAGATGAAATTACTCACACATTCTTCATGCGACCGTTAATACTTCTTGAGGTACTAACGACCGATTACAAAATGTGTTTGCACATTAAGGCGTAATTCCTAGTCTTATATCACCTAAGGCTTTAGCAGTGACTCCCAAACCAGTTGGTCTAAGGCACTAGGTGATAAAGCACCCTCGCTAAATATTTTTTCTATTTATGCAGCCTTAAGTAATTACAAAAACCAGTGTTCATTTTTTTTTCCTTTATTCACACTTGTATTTTTATTTTATTTTCCTTCATACTAAGGATTTTAGACAAGAGCATTTCAAGGTCTCCTCTACTATTCCAAGTTTCAAGGTTCGTGTTTGTGCAATTTGTAGGGTATATATTTTCAGAATTTAAACTTAAGTTTCGGAATTATTTTTTAGATTTATACTTTAATAAAATATCAATACCCTTCCCTTATTTTTGACTTATCCCAAGAAGTGAACTCAAAATTTGCCTATTTCTAAGTAAACTATAAAGACATATATTTTCTCCCATTAAATTTTAAGATAGGTTATTTTTAGGGTTTTTAATTTACTAAGTCTAGGATCTAGTTTTTCCTAGGTGGTTAACCGGCTTGTCAAACTTAAGTCCATAATAATTGTGCTAATCTATCAACCCGTCGAGAAATGGGGTCAAATCCCTCAAGATTCGCGAGAAAACATGGGTACGTTGAACTTGGTAAACCAGCCATTGAAAATGGAAGCGTGGCGGATTCTTGCACGGTCGAAACGATCGAAAGGACGAAGGGGAGTGATTTAGGAAGGGTCTCATTCTCACCTAAGTAAGCATATGTAAGGTAAGACGACAACAGCTTGAGTTCGAGTTTCAGAGGTGAAACAATTGAAGGTGAAATTGGTGAAACTGTCTCGAACTTGAAGTATTCCATTAATGGTTCGAAATGACTGTAAGCAACCGAGTCTGATGGTTCAACTAACTCATCTAAAAATTCAAAGGACTCAAACTCCTTGATGGAAGCCGCGAGAGACTCTTCGACAGAAATAACTGTTGAAGAAAAGTACATTAGTAAAAGCATAATAATAAGGAAGGAATGAACGGGAAAAATACAACTGAAGTATACTGACTTCGCGATGGTGATCAGCACCGCTTCTTCGCGAGCCTGTCGCTCGGAGGCCACAAGGGCAGCCTGTAGATCGGTGTCGGTCACAGGCATGTCAAACAAACCATCATTAGTGCCATACTCACCCAAGCCTTCGCTTTAAGGAGCATGGGGCTCCTGACCGAGTACAACGTCAGCAGAAAAGAGCGACTTCTTCTTTTTCTATGAGTGAACGCCGTCGGCCGATGACACGAGCTTGCACTTGACGGGCATTTTTGGGCAACGAGTCTCGATTTCCGTACCCACTCCAGACTCCGGGGACGCTGCAGTGGATCGCAGGCACGTGATTGTAATGATTGAGGGAGGACCTATACCGGTAGAACAGTCTTACTCGAAATGACAGTATGCTATCTGGTTTGTCTTTATCATCGTGTACATGCTTCAGGTGACATTACAGATCACTATTACATGTTGATAGAGCCCATAGGATTCTTGCTTGACTACTAGCAGTATGATGGCGATCATATACATGAGAGTTGGGTGGTCTATAAGCACATCCTTAAAGTATCCCTAGTCGTGGGAGTTTCGAGACTGAGCATCGATACTCCAAGAGTAGACCAGTGTATACGGATCGAGACCCCGACGAGGGGTGGTGGCCGGTCTCACAAGCCATTGGTGTCAGTTGGTTCACCTAAGATGTATACAGGTGCTCATTGGGTTATGAGTACACCGGACGGACTCGCCGGGAACATGCTAGTTGGTAGTATACCTATTGTCAGATAGCAGTTCCCTGGTGATATGTGTACAGGTTAGTCTATCGACTTGAGATCGTCATTTGTCTCGTGTGAGTTCCCACTGTGCTTTGATTACTACCCTACCACAACTCAAAAGAGTCGTGCAAATAGGTTTTAGTTGGGTACAGTCCCGAGCCACATAGAGGCAGTGAGCGGATCGTCAGGGGATTCGTCTCTCCCGATATTGGGGGTTGATGTCGCGGTGTGCACGGGTGGCCATCACCAGAAATCCTTGGCCAAGGTAGTCGAGAATTACTGATTTAGGATCGGTAGATTCTCAGGTGGTGATAGGTTTCATACCGACACTAAATGTCAAGTTATTAGGGGTCTGACTTTATCCACTCCCTAGACTCGATATACGATACTCATAGACGAACGGACCGGACTGTACGGATATTGTCACTGTCAGGCTCAGTAGGGTTTCAGGATGAGTTTGCTCGTCAGCCTCCTTTTCGCTCAATACCTGGGTAGCCGTTACGTACAGCTAGTGCCACTGACATGCTTGTGGTTAAACCCACTGCCAGCGTATTGACGAGTCTTTAGAGTCCCACACAGAGGGTTTCCCTGATTCGGGCAAAACGTTGTAGAGGCCGTATGGTTTTATGACAGGGTTTTATCATATACGTGCACTTGTGCACGGATCATGATCGGACGGATAATACTAGTGGGCTTTAGTTTAAGCCAGATTCTAGTATTATACTGTTGGATTATTTTCGTCGCGTTGTATTCATATTCAGTCGGAATACGGATGCAGGTATGTATATATGGATGAGGGGTATTCTTGTAATTCATTACGAGATTACTTTAGTAGATGCCATTTCATTTTGGTATTAAACATTTAGGGTTTTAAATGTTTATTAGAAATGGAAAGTGTGACTCATTGTTTTCATTCATTATTTAGCATGCTCACTTAGTGATTCATGGTGCCACATGGGTGACTTATGGTGGTAGGTCATGAAGTGAGTCATGGTGGTATGATGAAGGGTTTTGGAGTATTGTGAGATATTTATTCGGTAGAGGCAGATCTTTTCTTGGCTAAAGGATTTTTCTTTAGTTGCTTACAAATAATATCTCACAACACTTCACAACTTCTTGACTTGCTCTTTTCTTTTCTTGAGCTCACACTTTTCCTTCAATGGCTTCTTCTTCAACCTCTATCCAAACCCTCTCATGAGTTGAGAATTCTTGGGTGTATTGAGACAAAGTAATCACACACACTCTCTACTTCATCTTGGTTATCTAGGCTAGCAAACTGGATACCCGAGTTGCTTCGATTTTGAGGCGGGAGCCCGTATTACGAACCCTCGATGTGGATCTTCTTCGACGGAGGGAAACCGGAGATCAAACTTGATCGGGGAAGCTGCGAGGAGCTTGGGACAGAGGTTGAAGACCGAAGGACACGAATCGATCGGTATAACCTCTCTAAACTCCTTTTATAGAACTAGTATAGGGTTAATGGTTTGATCCGGGAATTGGGTACCGTTAGCACCGGGTTTTTAAAGTTTTTGTTCCGCATTTGGCCACGGATTGATAGCCAGGGCGCTGGCGTAACCCAACAAATAGAGGGTATCATGATCTACTCCTTCCACTGATTGATGACCGAGACGCTGCATCTTGGCCTTTTCATATATGGCTATTTCGTGACTGTGGTTATCTTAGCTAACTTGACAAGCTTCTTTTATTATCTTATCAATTTGCTATTTGAGTGACGGACTTAAGTTTCTTCGAGCAAGACTTCCTCTTGTTCTGCAACAAGGCTGTTGGGAGAAATATTTTCTTCTCCATTCGAGCTGTTTATGGCATGGCACCTGTAGATTTGCTTCTGCTTTTTGGATTGAACATATCCCAGCCACGTTGTTTCCATCTTCCCATTGGGCTTCTTTAGTTAAGTCCCGGGAATATTCTAAATCTTTTTGTAGAATTGGGCTTGCCGAACCGTTTGTTCGAGAGGTATGCCTTGGCGCTCAGCTTCATTAATCCCTCCGCATAATATCTTGACATTCGGATGGGCTATAACTTGTCAAGAGTGGGATTGACACCATGCCGGACTTCTTTTTCCACCTTAGTCTCTATAGATTTGTAGAAGAGGATCGCATTTTCGTCTCTTCGTCTTGGAGGCACGTAGAAAGTTTTCAGTTCCTGTACGCTGTATATATTGAGAGCGTCAAGTTCTCTGTAGTGTTGAGGAGAAGTCATCATAATATGTAGACTCTGATCCATTTCGGCAAGAGTTTGTATTGATGGGTGAAAGGAGAACACCGTATTTGTCTCATCTTCAGAGTCGGTACCAATGACCAAGATAGGGGTCGATGGTCTGGGCTTATTGTTCTCTCTTGGAGGCTGGCTCGAATAAACTATTTGTTCATCTTCTTAAGTATTGCTTCCGAAGACCGGGATGGTGGCCATGTATTTTTGCTTATTTTCCGGTCTGTGACACCTTTCAGTATCCTCAAAGTCCAGCTGAAAGTATTTCGCATCTTCATACTTTCATACTTCGTTCACGAAGAAAGGATTGAGCTCTCCCATGACGGTGTACTCTGTGCCATCTTTGAAATACTTCATAAACCGATGTCGTGTAGAAGGGATGACGTTGTACTCGTATAGCCAAGAGCTGCCGAGTGGAGCGTTATAACAGGTCTTGGCATCATGACATGGAATTTGATGTCAGTGACGAGCAGCCCGAAGCGGAGCATCGATATTATGGACCCAAGCGTCTGTGATGACTGCGAATTGAACCCCAAGATGGTAATTTTATCTCAGGCATGATGCTGAACATTCATACATATTTCTTTCAGCAGTCTTACGTTAAGAAGATTGAGGAAAGATCCGCTGTCGACAAGAATTTTCCCTATATTGATGTCGTGGCAGTACCCGGTGACATAGAGTGATCGATTATGTTCGCATATACCGAGGAGTAGATCTTCATCGCTGAATGTGATGTCAGCCGTGTGAACCTCTTCCAGTATATTTTTCATCTTCTCTTCTATGAGAAAGGCTTGAAACTGATCAGGCTCTTGCAAGGTCTTGATTAAGGATTCTCATGCCTTTTTGGACAAGAGCAGAGCATCCAGTATGCTTAGTTGTGTGAGTATTTTCCTCAGCTGCACAAGAACATTATAATCCGCTTTAGTTTTCTTAGGGAGGTCTTTCACGGCGAGCTGTTTGGCCACCTCTTCATCAAGGGCAATCTCGTCGAACATTTTCCCCTTCTCTTTATCCTTTTTATTTGAACCCTTGTTTGCGGGTCCGAGATTCTTTTCAGACAGCGTGCAATTGTGTAACTGAATGTTCTCTCAATCCTTTTCTTCTTCTTTCTCCTTGGCGAAACTTTCAAAGAGAGGGTAGAGGGGCATTTCATCCTCAGAATCGCTCCCGAATGTGAGAATACGAGGTTTTTCCCCTTCTGAACTAGTACCATCCATATGACAGCTGCCGGTTGCTTCTTTGTGTGCTGCCATTTCGCCATTTTCATCTCGATGAGTGCGAGCTTCATACTTCTCCTTCTTAAAGTGTTTTCTATGAGCAACATATCCTTACTACCACTTCTTGAAAGCATTGCATTCCTTGATGGGATGAGCGATCCTTCGGTGGTATGCGCAGTATTTTGGATGTCCCTCTCCACCATCGAAATATGGAACACCAGAAATGTACATCATGACAGGTGATAGCCTCATATCCAGTGATAGGGCTTTAGCAAACCGCTTCTCAGCTTTGATCCTGCTCCTATTTGTTGCAGGCATGCCTCAGTTTGGTCGGAGAGTTTTATGACTCGTCCTCACCTCAGCTTCTTTATTCAAACGATGTCGTTTGGTCTTTTCATATATGGCCGTCTCGCGTTCTTGGTCATTTTTGCTCTTTTGGAAAGCTTCTTTCAGCAGCCTTTCAGTCGGGTCTTCTTCTGGCAGTTTCGGAGAGTTTAGCGCGGATTCTTCCCCCAATTCATCCTCATCTCTTTTTGAAACTTGCGGAGCTTCTTCATCACATAGTGATGCATGGGAGATCATATGGCAGCTTGCTACACGCTCTTCCGTTTCTTCTGATGAGTCATTTTCCTCATTATTGTCACTATCCATGTCCTCAAGAATATGCTTAAGGAATTCTTCGAGTGTGACTGGCGTTCGCGCTCTTTAATTGTATTCTTCCAGCGCATCTATATATTTTTGGACGTCCGTACACTTATCGATGTATTCAGCAAGCTGCACATGCTTCTTGATCTTCTTTTTTTTCTTAGAAGACTTCGAAGGCTTGACTTAGGGGCTTTCCCTTTGTCAGTAATTTTTGGCGTGGGACGCGGTTTCAACATCC
Organism: Agapanthus africanus; assembly: GCA_030015575.1. Classification (NCBI taxonomy): domain Eukaryota; kingdom Viridiplantae; phylum Streptophyta; class Magnoliopsida; order Asparagales; family Amaryllidaceae; genus Agapanthus; species Agapanthus africanus. The sequence continues at coordinate 865,521,100 of JASDDO010000024.1, read as the reverse complement.
TTTATATAATCTCGGGTTCAAGCGAGTTTTTCCACTTGATCGCCGGACAACTTGTAGATCCTTCAGCATTCTTTTAGTTTTTGCTGAAAGAAATACTTCCTATGGAGTTTCTTCCACGAGCGAGCAAGATGCCCCTTGCGTATCCACTTTTTTGGGAGCGTTCTTTTAGGGCAGATCTATCCTCCAATTATTAGATAGTATGAATTTCCCCTGCTGGTACTGGTCCTCGATCCAGTTTTTGAAGACGTAACAGGCCTCAATTGGATGTCTAACTACCATGTGATAGGAGTGGTAGTTGGGGTTATTGACGTCACCGGCTTGTGCGGTGTTCCCTCATAAAAATTCGGGGAAGAAACCCCAATGGGGCATCACGTGCTCACACGTGACCAAGGGTCACGTGCTGATACGTGATGGTTTACTGTAAACTCTGTTATAATAAAATTGAATTTTAATCAACAGGAGTCACGTGCCCACGCGTGATGGGCCTTTAAACCCACTGAAAGGGATTAAAAGATATAATAAAAACTAAGGAAAAACCCCAATGGGGCATCACGTGCTCACACGTGACCAAGGGTCACGTGCTGACACGTGATGATTCCTTAGTTCTTTAAAACAGCAGAATTAAATTCTGGTTAAAATGTTAATCAAGGGGGTCACGTGTCAATACGTGATGGGTTCCTAAGCTCTTTAATTAATAAAATTAAATTCTATTTAAATGATCAAACAATGGGATCACGTACCAACACGTGATAGGCTTTTAAAAGCCTTCTGAACTAATAGAATTAAATTCTAATTAAGAAGGAATCGAGAATCCTAATTGGAAGATATTTCTCTAAATCTTTCTAAACAAAAAAAAATTGTGCTCTGTAAACTGGAGCACCGTTGGAATAAAAATCCAAAGGTGATTAAAATCACCAATTTATAGAAAGATTCTATACAAGGAAAGATTTCCGTGAAATTCGCCAAGAATAACAAACAGAATATTTTTTGAATTAAATATCCAATGGTGAATAAAATTCACTGAGTGATCTAAAAGATCATGTTGGTTGCAAAATCAATTAAAATATTTCAATAAAAGATTGACTAAACAAACTGATTCTTTTCTTTCTCCTATAAATAGGAGCCAAGAGGAGAAAAGAAGGATCCTTGGAATTTTTTTTTAGAGATATACAACAACAGAGAGGAGAATTTAATTCTCAAGAGAGAAAAAGAAGATCTCTTCAGAAAAAGAAACCCTAGGTGAGAAAGAGAAAAAGATCTAAGCTCCATAAAACAAAAAAGAGAATTTAATTCTCAATCTAAGAGTTTAACTCTTCTGAAAAGAACTTAGTTCTTCCTTTGGATGAAGATCTGCAGAAACAGATCTCTGTTTCCCCCAATCAGAGCAAACCTCTGTTTGAATTTCAAAATTCGAAATTCGAAGCAACGCTTCAGATTATTTGCGCTGCGCGCAACGCGCCACGTGTCAAAAGCTGATACATCAGCGCAGCGCCCAAGGCAGCGCGCCCAATCAGAGCAAAGCTCTATTTAAAATAAAATTAAAGGAAGCAACGCTTCAGTTGCACAAACGCTGCGATGCGCGACAAGTGTCAGCGCAGATGAGCAAGCGCAGCGCCGTGCGCTGTGAGACACGTGTCAGCGCAGATGCGCTAGCGCGGTTGCGCTGCGCTGTGCGCTGCGTGTCAGCGCAGTTGCGCAAGCGCAGTTGCGCTGCGCGACACGTGTCACGCGCTGGGGCATTTACGCCAAACAGAATTAAAGTTTTAAAGAAATCTTTCTGTTCTTGTTAAAACAAGAAGATTTTCTTCTGTAAAACAGGAGCCCTTGGATCAAAGATCCAACGGTGGGGAAAATTCCCCAAATCACTCAGAGAAAGATCTCTTTAACAAATTTATGGGCACTATATAAAGGCCCCTAGACCCCAAATCAAAGGCATCAACATTTGTGAGAAATCAAGAACTTCAAACAGAGAGAACTCTGAAGAAATTTCAAGAAGAAAAAGGTAAAAACCTTTAAGATAGAAGAATTTCTTCTAATAGATCATTAATCTAAGAACAAGATCAATGATCTTCAAAAAAAACGAAACAAAATAAAAAATAGTGCTTTGCACTTATGAACCATTGGTTCTTTGAGATCAAGAAAAAACAAGAAATACTTGTTTTCTTTGATCTAAATTAGATCAAGAAAATAAACAGTGCTTTGCACTTTTTTGTGAACCATTGGTTCTGGAATCTAAAAGATTCTCAAGTTAATAGTGCCCTGCACTTGCAAAACTGCACTGTTGCGCTCTTGGGTTGGCGCAAGCCACCAGAGAGCACCACGTGTCAGCATCTGAACCATTTGCGCTATGCGCTCTAAGATAGAGCTTTGCTCTCTGAAATTGGCGCAACTCACCAGAGCGCGCCACGTGTCAGCAGCGCAAGAGTAGCGCACTAGCGCAGCGCACTGCGCTTGCACGACACGTGTCATCACCACAAGCACTTGCGCTCAGTGATTGGCGCAAAGCGCCTGACAAATGCAATGCATTTCTTTTACTAAAGGGCTAAGCCCAAATCAAAAAGGCCCAGTAGGCCAAAATAAATTGCAAAGCAATAAATGGGCAGAGCCCAGGTAAAATTGATGCTCTGCATCATTTATAAATGGGCAGAGCCCAAGTAAAATTGATGCTCTGCATCCTTCATGGACAGAGCCCAAACAAAAATAATGCAATGCATTACTTAAACCAGGGCATAGCCTTTAGCACGGGTCTAACAGGCCAGAAACAAGTAAAAGCGTTGAATATTTTTCAACTGGACTTAGCCCAATCATGGCCGTAAGTCCTCAAATTAAATTGACTGAGCACAGCTGCTCTCTTAAAAATCAATTTACATCCGGTTCGAGGGTATATCTTCGAACTCCTCTAACTCCTATCGTTGTAATCCTTCAACGACGTCAGAGAGGTGACGGGTCCCGACAAGCACTCATCAATATGGACTGTGGGGTCATTAAACTCATGGACTTAAGCGTCCTTAAACCAAGATACGGATTGTGGGATCCTTAAACCCACGGACTTAAGCGTCTTTAAGCTAAGATACGGACTGTGGGGTCCTTAAACCCACGGACTTAAGCGTCCTTAAACTAAATATGGACCACCATGTCCCTAAACTGGAATATGGACCGCAACGTCCTTAAACTACTTATTGACCGTAACGTCGTTAAACTAAACAATAGAGCTCCCAAATGCTCTTTTGTCGGATCTAAACGATCCCGTTAAGTCGATCTTAGTCTCAAATCAGACTAACGTGTCCTTAACAAATGTTTAAGTCGATCTTAACCTCAAATACGGCTAACGTATCCTTAAACTAAAACACCAAACCGAAATCTAAGTAAATACGGATTTGGACTAATCCACGTACTACGGACGACGGCATCACTTAGTCTCCGTATACAATCCACGGGCAATCATAAACAAAACAAACACACACAACACGAAGTGAAATTCTGGAGAAGGAGAAAGTTGTTACCGCGATGCGGTAGCGTAATTAACTGCAAGGGCTTGTGCCTGCAGGGAAGAGCGTCCCCACAATCAAAAACCCCTCAAACGAGGGAGAATCTGACGAAGTTTGCTACATCGGCCGCATCCGTCTAAACCTCCGATACACGGTGCCATAAATCAACTTGGCATCTTCGGAGAGGTGGACGGATAAAACCATATAGCATCTGCCCCGAATCTCAGGCAAGACGTCCTAATGTCTCGGCCGCCGTTTGGAGGGGAATAGATTCTGGCACGCCCGGTGGGACCTTTTCCTCTTTCCACTGCACACTTCGTGTGTCGTCTTCGCGAACGAATCACGGTTGGTTAATGGTTGCCTCCGGATTTTAAGTTACTAAGATTTGTTCTTTTTCTTGGTGTAGAAATCAAGCATCGATGGCCTCTACCTGTTCGAAGTGCTCCAACTGCAGCTGCAGCTCGCGTCCGGCCTCAACTGAGGGCATAACCTACGGGCCCCAGGCGGCCTCTTTGTTCACCATGCCCGTGGAGCAGATTACTCAAGCCACCACAGGGTTGTTTTTCGAAACTATGCTTCCGCCAACAAGCTTCAGCACCCCCGTGCCAGTACAAGAAGCTCCTAAGAAGTCGGTCTTCGATCGACTTTCAGTTACTGCGGTCCCTCTTAACGGGTCGCCCAACACCAGCGCCTCGGTCTTCTTCAGACTCGGCCAAAACTCCTGCGGGCCTACAATGAAGCTTGCGGTCCCAGAAAAGGTTATTCCAAAAAGAGTAACCAAACATGCTCCTAAGGTCGTCGAGGCGGCTTCTCCTACTAAGAGACCGGTCTTTACAAGACTGACCATCCCAACTCCCACTCCTGCTCCTGCTGCTCAAAAGACATCAGTCTTCAATAGGCTGACGCCGGCAACAGTCCCACACCTGAACAGGGGGCAAGAAGAAGCTGTTTCTGTCTCTGAGCCAATACCGACAACTCGTCGCGCCCGACGACGCCACTGGCGTCGGGTAAGGAAGACCGGGGGCAACTCCCCTTCTGGGATGACTCCGCCAGCTCCAATAGTGGAAGTTAACGCTGCTGTTCCAACTGGGAACAGCTTCGAGCTACTGAACAGAGTACGCAGAAACTCGCCAACTGCGGTGCTCAAAAGATCTCCTCCACCAGTAGAGACTATCATGGAAGAAGAAAAGCCGGAGCAGCCTCCTCAATCGCTGTCCTCCAGGATTTACAAGACATGGCGACGAGTCCGGGAATCCGTGATCGATCCTAATTTCTCTCGCCAACACAAAAAGTCGAAAGGTCGACAAGAAGAAAATCCCCCGGCCAAACAACGAAAGGCGACGACCGCTTGGGTGCCTAAAGCAACGGCCCCCTCAACTTCTACGGCCCATAAGAGAAGAAGGCCAGAAAAAGTCCCTACACCTATGGCGAATATCAAAGGTGGTGAACCCAAACGCCCTAAATCTGGGGGCATAGTAGTTCATACCGTCTATATGGCATCCGGTAAAGAGGGCAGCCGCATATCAACTGGTCATAGACCACTCACGCGATCGGTGACCAAAGCACAGGAGCAGCAGCAGAAGCTCCAAGAGATAATGAACGCGATGGCCGCACTTACTGGGCCAAAAGAAAGCCCTGAAACGTGTTCAGATGAACGCCAGGAGCAAGAAACTGACGCCGAATTCCTTCGATGAATATTGGAGAAGAAGGATAAAGAGGCTACTGAACAAGCAGCCAACATAAAGCGTATGGGCCTCCTGTTCCAAGACATGGTAAGGATGATGATCCAGCAAGATCCTCCGGCCGAAGATCCCCCGATCGTCCTCGAAGACGATAGGGGAGAGACGTCGAATCCTCTACCGGCTCTGTCAACAGCAAAGGAGGAGACAATCTCCAAAGCTGACTTGGACGAGTATATAGCCTAACAAATACGGGTTCATCATGTTACTGAAGCAGCCGGCCAGGTCGTAAAAACAGGACGGCCGTATCCGAGTTGGTACGACCAGATCAAGTACCCCTTGGGCTACACAATTCCCAAGTTCTATGTCTACAAGGGGACGGGTAATCCTCACCAGCATGTTGCCCAGTTCAGGGCACTCTGCGGTAACACCGGCGGTGATGACAAGCTGTTGTTTCGCCAGTTTGTTGGAAGCTTATCAGATACAGCATTCGAGTAGTACTCTGAGCTCCCGAACGACTCTATCAAAACCTTCGCGGAGATGGAGCTGTTGTTTACTCAGCGTTTTGCAAGCACCAGTGAACGCACCCAGATGACGGCACTGATTAACGCCAGGGTGAAGCCAGGCGAGACATGGGTTCAATATGCTATACGGTGGAGGAACTTATGGTCAAAGTGCGAGCAGCGCATTGAAAAAGCTCCCGCGGTGGGTATGTTTGTGGGAACCCTTGATCCGCAAGCAACCATCTCACAATTTATGATGTTTTTCAAGCCGACTATCTTCCAGGCCTTGATTGACAAGCTAGCGCAAATGGATCAGATGGGCCGTAAACCCCCTCTTCCAAAGCCGGACTCCCGAAATGACAAGGGGAAGGGAAAAGCGATCGTTGTCGCTAATGCTCAACAACAACCGAGCAATTCGAAGCCGGTTGTTCGTCAAAATAATATGCGCCCGTACGTAGCCCTTGAGGAGAGGCTAGCATGTCCTTACTCATTTCCCCGAGATAAAACGAGAAGGTTAATCGAGCTGGCGTTGTGCAACCGACTCATAAATTTGCCGGATCCAAAACGTCCGTCGCAACCAAATGATGTCAATGAGCCCAACTACTGTCCTTATCATCGAGTACTGGGTCATCCGATCGAAGATTGCTATGTCTTCAAAAATTGGCTTGAAGACCAGTACCAACAGGGCAAGTTCGCGTTATCTGACAAATGGAAGGTGAATCCCCCGCAGCCCCACACCTCTAAGAGGATGAATACGCTGGGGGCAACATGCTCTGTCGTTGAAGAAGCTCCTTGGGAGGTTGTATTATCAGCCAGGACAAAGAGGATGCTAAACGATCTTCAAACATGCCCAGCGATTAGGTGGAAGAACCCGTTGGAACCTCAAATCATTGAAGGAATGTTGAAGCCGCGTCCAACTCAAATGATCAATGGAGGTGGCCCAAGCATTCACAACCAGCCGTCGAAATTTTCAAAGAAGAAGAAAAGGAAATCAAAGAAGCCCGTGAAGCCTGGCGACAAGCGCACGGACTTGCAAAAATAAATTGACGCGCTGGAGGAATACAACCAGAAGGCACGGACTCCCATTACATTCCAAGAGTTCCTCAATCACGTCTTTCAAGAGGAAGATGAGGGAGAAAGTTCATCCGATGAATCTGAAGAATACATGGCGAGCTGTCATGTGATTTCCCATTCGTTCATGGACGATGAGGAGACTCCTTGTACTGAAACGCTGGGGGCGGATCCTGAACCAAAAATTCTGGGGCCATCGGATGAAGTAATTGTCGCATTCCTCAATGGAGCTCTCTTAAAAAGTAAAGCTGATCGGGAACGCGAGGCGGTCATATTTGAAAGAGCCAAGCGCCAGCGACTTGATGAAAGAGCTGAGACGCTCCCGCTGGAGCAAAATACATCCACTACCGACAAAAGCAAATTCAAAATGAGGAAAAGGTTTGCTAAGGCCATATCAATGGGCATGAAGCTACCATCCTCCGAAGGAAACATTACTGGTGAAATGGAAATGCACCCCTCCTATTGCTTATATCATCAGAAGGTTTCGCACCCCACTCAAGAGTGCAAAGCTTTCGATAGATGGTGGCAAGAATATGTTGCTCATCGACAACATTTTAAGCGGGAGAAACGTAAAACTAGTCGGAAGCGGAAAAATATGACCGAAGGGTTTAACAGAACTACCGGTGATTGTCGCATGGTTAACGCCGGGGGATCACCGGTGCCTACATTCGGGAGCAATTTTGATGAGGAGCTGGAGCTTGCCCCCCTCTTTAAAGAGTCCACCTCGGGAAAAGAAGAAGAGCCGAAGGTCTGGGAAAATATCCGGCTACGTAATCGCACACTCTCTGAAAAGAATCTCGGACCCTCAAATAAAAAAGATAAGGGAAAAAAGAAGGTCCCTGAAGATATCGTCTTAGATGACCAAGTTGTGGAGGAACTAAGTGCCAAGGACCCTCCGAAGAGAAATAAGGTGGATTACAACGTCTTAGCGCATCTGAGGAAACTACCCTCACAGCTCAGCATTCTTGACGCCCTTTTGTTATCAAAGGAGGCGAGAGATTCGTTAATCAAGGCACTACAGGATCCGGAGCAATTCCAAGCTTTCCTGGCTGAGGAAAAGATGAAAGATGAATTGGAGGAAGTGCACACGGCCGATATCGCTTTTGGTGATGAAGACCTTCTTCTTGGGACGTGCGAACACAATCGCCCCCTTTATGTCTCAGGATACTGTCACGATATAAAAATAGGCAAAATCCTGATCGACAATGGATCCTCCGTTAACCTCCTCAATGTGCGGGTGTTAAAAGAAATCTGCATGAGCGTCCAACACCTTACTCGGGATAAGATCACTATCTCCGGGTTCGACTCCCAGTCATCAAGAACTCTTGGGTCTGTGATATTGACGCTACGCTTCGGGCTACTCGTCACGGACATTAAGTTCTACGTCATAGACGCCAAGATATGCTACAACGCTCTGCTCGGCCGACCGTGATTGCACGAGTACAACATCATCCCTTCTACACAACATCAGTGTATGAAGTATTCTAAGGATGGTCTCGAGTATACCGTGGCAGGAGAATTGAACCCGTTCTCCGTGAATGAAGTCCGTAAATATGAAGATGCCAAATACTTCTTACCGGATTTCAAAGATACGGAGAGGTGTCACAAGCCGGAGAATAAAGCTAATGCCACCATCCCTGTCTTCGGCAGTGATACCGAGGAGGAAGAGGAGATAATTTATTCGGGTCCGTCTCGACACAGCAAGCCAGGACCATCCGCTCCTACATTGATCTTTGGTAGCGACTCGGAAGATGAGGTCCATGCTGTATTCTCTGCTCGGCCTTCAATACGAACGTCCGCTGATGAAGAACAAAGTCTACAAGTCGCTATGGTGCCACTTAAACACCATAAGGAACTGGATGCACTTGATGTTTACAATGTAGAAGAGCTGCTAACGTTCTATATCCCACCCAGGCAAGAAAAAGAAAAAACAATTCTATTCTACCGCTCTGAAGAAACCAGAGTGGAGAAAGAAATCTGGCATGGCGCAGATCCTACGCTTGATAGGCTTCAGCCCATCCGTCTCCCCAGATATTATACAGAAGGCTTGAAAAGGCTGTTGAAGCACCAAGGGATGCCCTTCAAACAGACCGTTAGAAAGGCCAAATTCTGACAGGGTCTGGAACGTACCCGGAACTCAGCACAAGCTGCCTAATGGGAGGATAGAAACAATCGGACTTGGATACGTTCGGTCCAAGAAACGAGAGCTACTCCGCGATTGTTACGTCGTGCATGACTTCAATGAAGAAGCTGATGCTCAACGGGAGGACGCTAATCCTGAAACAGTAAAAGTTCCTGATGCAAAAGTGCACAGTCCATCGTTCGAAGAACAAATGGACAGACTTATAAGGGAAGCTGGTCAAAAAGTCCGAGACGATCACAACCGCGAAATGGCCATCTACGAGAAAGCCAAAATGCAACGCCTCCTCCAACAGGCCGGGAAAGACGAAAATACTGCCCCCTGTCAACCTGTTATAAAAAAGGCTCGACGTAGAGGCAGAAACAAGTCGAAAGGCCAAAAAGGCGCTCAACAGCAACAAAGCGGGACTAAGAAGCCACGCAAGCGGGAAACGAGCGGTTCCGATCTATCCCTCATGAAGAAAATGGGTCGAGCGTACTCGTTTCCTCAGGACAAGATGAAGTGAATACTTGATCTTGCTCTAAAACATCAAATGCTTACACTGCCGGAGTCCAAAAACCCCGAACAAGCAGGCGAAGTCTCTGACCCAAATTATTGCTCTTACCATCGAGTAATAGGGCACCCTCTCGAAGACTGCTTCACCTTCAAGAATTGGGTCAAAGATCAGTATCAGTTTGGCAAGTTTGCTCTGTCCGACAACTGGAGGGTAGCGCCGCCACAGAAGCACGAACCCAAGGCCACGGAAGAAGAACCAGTCCCGCATTGGGATTGGAAGCGAATTCGTACTTGTCACATGATAACAATATCAAAAGAAAAGCCCGAGAACATTGATGACCTTCCCTGGTGCTTCGAAAACAGCAACGATGAGGTAATCTCAGAATTCCCACCAGCGCCACAAGAGCTGGAAGATGGAATTCATACCACCGCAGATAACCTCAAGAAAATTGAGTTGGGAACGGCGAACGATCCGGGACCGACATTCATTAGTGAACTGTTGTCTGAAAAGAAGGTGGCTTCATTAAAAGACCTGCTTATGCAGCACAAAGATTGCTTCGCATGGAACTATTCCGAAATGCCGGGACTAGATCCAGAAATTGCAGTGCACAAATTGGCAATATCCCCGGAATTCAAGCCGGTCAAGCAAGCACCAAGAAGAATGCGGCTCGAGCTTGAGATGCGCATCAACGCCGAGGTCAAGAAGCTGATCGACTCCGGCTTTATCCAGGAGGTTCAATATCCTGAATGGATCGCCAACATCGTCCCGGTGATGAAGAAAAATGGGACAGTGCGCATATGCGTAGACTTCCGGGATCTCAATAAAGCCTGCCCGAAGGACGATTTCCCAGTGCCAGTCACCGAACTGATAATAGATAACACGTCCACGCACGAGGTTTTCTCCTTCATGGACGGCTCGTCAGGGTATAATCAGATCAAGATGCATCCCGAAGACCAGAAGCACACCGCCTTCAGGACTCCTTTAGGTATATTCTGCTATAAGGTGATGCCCTTCGGTCTAAAGAACGCCGGTGCCACCTATCAAAGGGCCATGACGAAGATCTTCGATGACCTCATACATGAAATCGTCGAGTGCTATATCGACGACCTCATGGTGAAAAGCAAATCATACGAGGAGCATCTCGAGCATCTGAAGACCGTATTTCAACGCCTTCGACGATACAACTTGAAGATGAACCCTCTCAAGTGTGCATTCGGAGTTTCCTCGGGCAAATTCCTAAGATTCATCGTCCGACACCGAGGTATCGAAATAGATCCGTCAAAGATCAAGGCGATCATGGAAATGCCTCCGCCAAGGACTCTCAAACAGCTGCGGTCTCTCCAAGGGAAGCTCGCGTATATACGGCGATTTATAGCCAACCTTTCAGGCAAGTGTCGTCTTTACAGCCACCTGATGAAGAAGGGAACCCCATTCGTCTGGAACCAAAAATTCCAAAGCGCGCTAGACGAGATCAAGCAATACCTGCAGAACCCGCCGGTATTGGCTACTCCGGTCAAGGGAAAACCTTTCATTCTCTATACAACCGCCCTCGAAGGTTCCTTAGGCGCATTATGGGTACAAGAGAACGATCAAGGAAAGGAGAGAGCTCTCTATTACTTAAGTCGAGTTCTACTGGGGGCAGAAAGTAACTACTCCCCCATTGAAAAACACTGCATGGCGTTGATCTTTGCGATAACAAAGCTCAGACACTACGCGTTGGCGCCTGAGGTCCGTCTCATTTCGAAGGTGGACCCTCTTAAATATTTGATGTCAAAGGCCATATTGACGGGACGGCTTACTAAATGGGCCCTGCTCTTGATGGAGTTCTCGATAACATATCAACCTCTCAAGGCAGTGAAAGGTCAGGCCATCGCCGATTTCCTCGCTGAGCATCCGATATCCGCCGATTCTCCTTTGAATTGCGATCTTCCAGACGAACATGCGTTTGATGCGATCGACAGGAGTGATACCTGATGGGAGCTTTATTTCGACGGAGCATCCTCCGTGAAGAAGCGCAAACAAAGTACCCTTATAATCAAATCGGGGGTAGGACTCATCTTTGTAACTCCACAAGGAGGGATAATGCGTTTTGCTTTCTCCCTAACAGAGCCGAGGACAATCAATGAAGCAGAATATGAGGCTCTGATAGCAGGTCTCGAGATCGCCATCGACATGGGAATTGAAAACCTCCTCATATACGGAGACTCCCAGCTGGTCGTTAGTCAAGTAAACGGCGACTATCAAACGTGCAAACCAGAGCTGGTGAAGTACGGAGAGAAGGTGCAGCAACTGTTGACCCAAATTCCCTCCTATACTTTGGAAAACATACCGCGCGCGGAAAACAGCAAAGCGGATGCATTGGCCAAACTCGCTAAGGAACTGGCTGATGAAAATCTCGATGGCGTAAGAATCGTGGTACAAAGCCGTCGCGTGCTTGCCCCAACAGAAATATCTCCGGAATCATCAGAAGAAAAAGGAGCGAGCGAGCAAACGACCCTCCAAATAAAAGATCGGGAAAATACCGAGGATTGGAGAGAAGTCTTTATAGACTATTTCAAATACCATCGAAACCCGAAGATGTGTCCTCAAGACATCAGCTTATGAAACGGGCTCTGTCTTTCGCCTTCGTCAATGATACTCTGTACAAGAGGTCATTTGATTCTCTGTGGTTGAGATGTCTGGGACCTGAAAAAGCAAAATGAGTCATTCAGGAAGTTCATGACAGACTCTGTGGTTCTCACCAAGCAGGCCCAAAGATGAAGTTGAAGATCAAGCGGATGGGCTACTACTGGCCCACGATGATTCAAGACTGCCTTGAGTATGCGAAGCAGTACCACCCATGCCAAATTCATGGGGACTTCATCCATCAACACCCAAATCCTCTACACCCGACAGTAGCTAGCTGGCCATTCGAAATGTGGGGAACTGACATAGTCAGCCCCATCGAACCAGCATCGCCCAGGGGACATCGTTTCATCCTGGCGACGACTGACTACTTCTCCAAATGGGCAGAGGCAGTACCGCTGAGGGAAGTGAAGATAGAGAATATCCTCCATTTCTTCAAGACGCACGTCATATATCGGTTTGGAACTCCGCGACGGATCATCTCCGATAATGGGCCAGCTTATAGAAGCCACAAGATCAGTCCTTTCGCGCAACAACACAATATAGACTGGAGATATTCCTCGGTTTATAATCCACGAGCTAACGGTCTAGCTGAGGCCTTCAACAAGACCTTGACAAAGATCATAAAGAAGACGGTGTCCCGAAATAAGAAGGACTGGCACGAGAGACTGCAAGAAGCTCTCTGGGCATATCGAACTACGTTCAAGACTGCCACAAACACAACGCCATATGCGTTGGTATTCGGTACAGAAGCAGTACTCCCCCTCGAGATAGAATTACCCTCTCTACGAGTGGCGGTCCACTATGAGCTGACGGACGAAGAAAATGCTCACCTTCGGCTTGAGGAGCTTGATGCCCTCGATGAGATCCGGCTTATAGCGCAACAAAATCTGGAAGCCTATAAAGCAAAGATGACGCGCTCATATGAAAGATTGACCCGGCCGAGGACATTCCGCCAAGGCGAACTCGTGCTGGTGGTCAAAAGACCTATGATCCCCAATCGAGCCAAGCGAGGAAAATTCGAACCGAACTATGAAGGCCCGTACATCATAGACAGAGTCTACCAGGGTGGAGCCTATCTACTTATGGATATGCACGGTGAAAGGCCTTTCAGGCCAATAAATGGTCGCTTCCTAAAGAAATACCGCGCTTAATGAGTTACTGCCTAGGTCAATGATAGATGACGACGACTATGTCCGCTCGCTATCTTCCTAAGCTCAAAATTTATAAGCAGTGACCAGCCTTCTCCTGACCGGACCGAAACGTCCTTAAACTAATGGAGGACCGAAACGTCCTTAAACTAAAGAAGGACCGAAACGTCTTTAAACTACTACCACAGCATCCTTAAGCTGACGAGATGAATAAAAAAAAGAAGAAAAAGAAAATAATTTAAAAAAATGAATGATAAAAACGGTATGTCCATAAGCAAAAAGGGCACGGATGAAAACCCGAAAGGGCTCCGTGAGTAAAAACAGCAGGGCTACCGGCGAGTGTTCGTGAAAACCCGAAAGGGCGCGACCTCGTAAAAAAAAAGTAAATAAAAATAAAAAGAATAAAAAAGGAGGTATGTCCATAAGCAAAAAGGGCACAGATGAAAACCCGAAAGGGCTCCGTGAGTAAAAACAGCAGGACTACCGGCGAGTGTTTGTGAAAACCCGAAAGGGCGCAACCTCGTTAAAGGACACTTACAGGGTCCTCTCGACCATGTAAAGAGAAACCACCCGCGTGAGATCCTTACGACTCACAAGGGAGCAACACACTTAGGGATCCCCACGATTCCTAAGGAGAAAATACACTTACGAGATCCTTACGACTCGTAAAGAGAACTCTCTTATGGGACCCTCACGGCTCATAAGATTTGAAAGTCTTAAGTTACAAAGACCTAAATCTGTGCTTAAGCAAACCCCCCACAACCTGCGATACTGCCCTACAAGTGGCTCAATACTGACCCTTGTATACAATCCACGGGCGCGAATAAACATTTCCCTAACCAAATTTCATCCGTGACTGGCGATATGTACGCATGATGGACAACCCTTGTAAGTCCTCTCGACTTACAAGGAGAAAACCCTCTTGAAGGATCCTTACGACTTACAGAGGAACATACACTTAAGAATCCTCACGATTCTTAAGGAGAAAATACACCTACAAGATCCTCACGACTTGTAGGGAGAAATACCTTTGTAAGACCCTTACGGCTCATAAAGTTAAAAGCCTTAGTCGGCAGGACCTTAACCATGTTCGCTAAGCCACATTTGTTCGACATCGACATAGGCAAATGATGATTCGCTCCTGGCAATATCCCAGTTGCAGCGGTGCTGATGCCGAAATCGGTGTCTAATTTCAGGTTTACGGTGAAAAGCCGGTAGGCCGCACATGCATACGAAATAGCCGAAATGATGGGGCAACTTGCAATAAAAAGCAGCAAGTAGAAACGTATGCATACGAAATAGCCGAAATGATTGGGCAACTCGCAATAAAAAGCAGCGAGTAAAAATAAAATAAAATAGCCGAAATGATTGGGCAACTCGCAATAAAAAGCAGCGAGTGAAAATAAAATAAATAGCCGAAATGATTGGGCACCGCGAAAAATAGCCGAAATGGTTGGGCAATCGCGACCTTCGCGATATAAAAGCTGAAATGATAGAGCATCGCGGAAATAAAACAAAAAAAAAGAAATGATAAAACTTTGGCCCTACAGTTGAGATCACATCGATCTCTGTATACAATCCAAGGGCGCAAACAAGGAAGGAACCATACTTCCCCAACAGGCTCCGCCAGAAAACGAAGCCAAATCTCGACGGTTCATCCCAACTCCGAAGAAACCAATGTCGACAAATCCTTCGACTCGAGGAAACAAGTGTCCTTGAAGAAGAAAATCCTGATTCGCGTCGACTCGCAGAGAAGCCAGTGTCTCCGCGGGAAATTCTCGATTCGTTTCAACACCAGGGAAACAAATATCCTTAGCAAATACCTCAATTCAGGGAAACAAGCGTCCTTGATGAGAGCCTCCTGATTCGCGTCGGCTCGCAGAGAAACCAGTGTCTCCGCGGGAAATTCCCGATCCATCTCAACCCCGAAGAAACCAGTGTCTTCGGCAAATCCTTCGACTCGAGGAAAAAAGTGTCCTTGACGCAGAAAATCCTGATTCGCATCGACTCGCAGAGAAACCAGTGTCTCCGCGGGAAATTCTCGATTCGTTTCAACACCAGGGAAACAAATATCCTTGGAAAATACCTCAATTCAGGGAAATAAGCGTCCTTGATGAGAGCCTTCTGATTCGCGTCGGCTCGCAGAGAAACCAGTGTCTCCGCGGGAAATTCCCGATCCGTCTCAACCCCGAAGAAACCAGTGTCTTCGGCAAATCCTTCGACTCGAGGAAACAAGTGTCCTTGATGAAGAAAATCCTGATTCGCGTCGACTCGCAGAGAAGCCAGTGTCTCCGCGGGAAATTCTCGATTCGTTTCAACACCAGGGAAACAAATATCCTTGGCAAATACCTCAATTCAGGGAAACAAGCGTCCTTGATGAGAGCCTCCTGATTCGCGTCGGCTCGCAGAGAAACCAGTGTCTCCGCGGGAAATTCCCGATCCGTCTCAACCCCGAAGAAACCAGTGTCTTCGGCAAATCCTTCGACTCGAGGAAACAAGTGTCCTTGAAGAAGAAAATCCTGATTCGCATCGACTCGCAGAGAAGCCAGTGTCTCCGCGGAAAATTCTCGATTCGTTTCAACACCAGGGAAACAAATATCCTTGGCAAATACCTCAATTCAGGGAAACAAGCGTCCTTGATGAGAGCCTCCTGATTCGTGTCGGCTCGCAGAGAAACCAGTGTCTCCGCAGGAAATTCCCGATCCGTCTCAACCCCGAAGAAACCAGTGTCTTCGGAAAATCCTTCGACTCGAGGAAACAAGTGTCCTTGACGAAGAAAATCCTGATTCGCATCGACTCGCAGAGAAACCAGTGTGTCCGCGGGAAATTCTCGATTCGTTTCAACACCAGGGAAACAAATATCCTTGGCAAATACCTCAATTCAGGGAAACAAGCATCCTTGATGAGAGCATCCTGATTCGCATCGACTCGCAGAGAAACTAGTGTCTCCGCGGGAAATTCTCGATTCCTTTCAACACCAGGGAAACAAATATCCTTGGCAAATACCTCAATTCAGGGAAACAAGCGTCCTTGATGAGAGCCTCCTGATTCGCGTCGGCTCGCAGAGAAACCAGTGTCTCCGCGGTAAATTCCCAATTCGTCTCAACTTGCAAGATGAAACCTCAGGCAGCAGGGATTAAAAACTTGTTTCCTGAACAATGGGACCCTGCAAGCTGGTCTAAAAAGGTCTTTTGCATACTATTCACGGGTCTCACTCTCCAAAGTCGAATTTCGACAAGGAGGGAAACAACCGCTTTCGGGTCCTCTCGACTCGTAAGAGGGAAAAAAATCTCTTATAAGATCCTTACGACTTATAAGAGAAAACACGCTTAGGAATCCTCATGATTCCTAAGGAGAAAATACACCTACGAGATCCTCTCGATCCGTAGGGAGAAAAGTCTCTATAAGACCCTCACGGCTCATAGAATTGAAAAGTCTTAGGCGGCAGATCTGAACCTGCGGCCTAAGCCATCGCTATCTCTTGAAAAATCTAGACGCTTACTCTATTATCGGTCAAATGTGTTTATCAAGACAGCATGCTGATAATAAGATAAAGGAAAAAAGCAAAGAAACAGTACAAGACATTGCAAAGAAAAGTGTGTATCTTTATTGAATGTAATCAAGTACAAGGTGAAGCATACGAAAGAATGAAGAATGGATACATATTATTTAAAAAGAAAATTTTTACAAGTATCTAGATACAAGGGGAATTATTGCGGAGGAAGTGCCTTGCATAGCTCTGTTAATTGTTCGTGCACTTCCTTCCACGCCTTTTCTTGATCTGCCACCACCGCCAGTTCTGCCTCCACCTGAGCCCTTTGCTGCAAGACAGATGCAAGCTACTCCCTGACGGCCTGATGAGCAGCTTCACGGCCTGGGGTGTCACGCTCGGCGATATCAAGCTTTCGCTTCACGTTTAGCCCATGAGAGATGCGCTCCAGGAGACCCTCAAAGATAGCCTTCACTTGGGCAGCATTCGCCTCAACCTCAGCACGCAGACGAGCCGTCTCACTCGAGGTCTCTTGGCATTCCCTCAGCCTCAAAGCTGCTTCTTGTTCCAAGTGGTGGACGTAAGAAGCGCTTTCCTCGATCCATGCTGCTCTCTCATTAATAGCGGCTAAAGTCTCGGGGGCGGGACGCATCGACTCCAGCTGATGCAGGCGAGCCTCGATCTCCCTACAATAGTTAACCCAAGATGCGATGATGCCCTCGTCATGGAAATTCACGAGTATCACCAGCGTCGGGTTAACCGCCGTGGCGAAATCCGCCGCAGACGTAGGAGTCTCAACGTCGAGCTCCTCGATGTAGTCGCTAAGCATACGCAAACTGTTCGCGGCGCCTTTCGAGGACGGGCGTCTCAGGAAAGGACCTGCCGGCATTGTGATGTGAGGCTCGAAGGGTACCGAGATAGGAACAACGGCTGAAAAGAAACAAGATATGATCAGATAACAGTTCAGGAAATTAAAAAAGGGAGAGTTATCAATGTGATAGTCGCTATACCAGCTGATGCAGATGGCAAGGACGGAAGGATCGGTGGCGCAACCGATCTTTCATCCCCTCCTTCAATTTGTAGCACTGCAGTCGGGACGAGAAAAAAATTAGAAGTAATTCCATCAATGAAAAAGAAAGATATCAAAGGGAAACCATACTCACCAGCGCCACCAGAGGAAGAAGAGAATTCAGATGGGAAGGAGAAGTGTGGGAGCAACACTTGATAGAGATGATCAAAAAGCACTCCTGAAAAGACACAGCAGTACGACTTTAGTACATAAATCAGGCGACTGAAAGACGAAACTAATAGGTCGCAAATCCATACCTTCCAGCATCTTTGATGGTATAAGAGAGGGCTGAGAAGTGACCACCGCCAATGCAGTAGTTGACGGCGCTCTCTCGAGCAGTGGAGCATCGGCGCTGGCCGCACCTGCCTTAAGAAACAAGGGTAAACCTGTCAGAAGCGATTGCAAGATAAAAAGGGGGACGATAATCTGAAGTTTACCTGATGAGCCTCCAGCCGAGACGGAGGCGTCTCCCTCCTCCATCGACATAAGACCACCACCCGTGGCCTCATCCCCAGACTCCACGGGGGCTTTCGTCGTGCTCACAAGGCCAAGATACGCCGGAGGGCCATAGGCAGGGAGAGCTATGACCGGAGCATTGCCGTACTCTTGAGAAAGAACGGCTGGCTTTTCCCCAAGAGCCGTACCCGTCTCACCCGCTACTTCTTTAGGCTCGGCGGTCGCTATTGCCTCATCCACCGTCACCATGGGGTCGCCGGTCTTAGGCACCTCGTCCGCCGCTGCCGCGGGCTCAATTATAGCGGTCGTCTCATTTGCCACCGTCTCAGGCTCGGCATCGACGACCTTCTTAGGTACAGCTCCCTCTGCCCCCAGCTTAGGTGCGGCAACCTCAGCGACGTCGTCCGCCATCGGCTCGGGCTCGACCAATGCCTCTCCCTCTGGCTCCTCAGGTTCGACAGTCTCCCCTCGGTTGGGCATGGCCCTGCAAGGAAGAACATATGAGAACCGACAGCTTTATAATGCTTACAATAAAAACTCTGAAAGAAGTATACCTGAGGTGGACTTGTCGTTAGCCTCCCTATTGGCGCGAATCGCCTGTCTATGAGCTATAGACAAGGCAACCAGGGGCTCTTCTAACAGAGTATCAGCACGAGGAACGGTGCTTGGGCCCGCTCCAATGGCCAAGGCAGCTCTGCGTGCCTTTGCTTCGCGCCTCGACCGCTTCCTTTCCTCCCGGGCTGTCGCGATGGACCTCTTCGACGCTTCTTTCATTAAGGCGTCGTCGTCCTCGTTCAGAGATGCCTCCAGAGCCTTTAAGGCATCTCTCATCGGCTCTTCAAGATGGACCTCCCGCGGTAGCCCTGAGGAAGAAAGAACATCGGCAGCTGGCAGAACATCTGCGTCACTTGGCGGGAATGGCATTGAGGTTCCTGCGATAAAAAGGGGAGAGGTTAGATCGACCAAAACACAAGGAAAATGAAAACCTGATGAATTGGAACTTACTAAGGCCTAAAGACGCTCTAAGGCGTTCCTCCTCTTGGAAGGTTTTGAGGGAAGCGGCAATGGCTTCTTCAGTTGTGATGCCTGTTGGAAGAAAAGAAGGAAAAATATTAATCAAAGGCAATAATAAAGATATGGTGCAATAGAAAATGCGACTAGTGATTACCTGATGCCGCAAGCTTAGCCAGCCATGCGTCACGCCTCGCCAACCGCTCCGAAGCTTCGAGGGCGGCCTCCAAATCCGTGTCATCAGGCATGACTAATCCCTCGTTAGTCTCATATTCACTCAGGCCCTCACCATAGGGAGCGTGGGGTTCCTGACCGAACGCGACGTCAGCGACGAAGAGCGACTTCTTTTTCTTCTTCTGCCCACCAACCCTAGGTGCCCCCGGGATCGACTTACGCTTGGCGTCCACCTTGAGGCGGCGGGTCCCAATGTCCGCACCCACGCCAGATTCCGGCGAGGCGACAACCACTGTCTCCACTGGAGCACAGGGCGCTGGTGGTGCATCCGCAATATCAGGGAGCGGCGATCCGCGTAGAGGATTCTGCGCACGCGAGGGTCCGGCTCTGGCATCTTTTAAAGGGGGGATTACCGGAGTCCTGGCACTAAAGGAGCGTTGCGGTCGCTACCTGGAGGTGCACCCTTACGGTTGATCAGCAACCGCCTTTCCTCCTTTATGACGGCTCCCGTCGAATGACTGTACCATTCTGTATATACTTTGAGGAGTCGTGGGGCGCAGGCCGGTTCACTGATAAAGAAGTAGGAGCCCGTGTTTAGACGCATGAAATGATGCAGCGCGCTCTCCATCCCTTCTTCGGTCGCAGGAGGTTCCGAAAGGAAGGCCTCCAATGGTACCCCTTGATTGTAGCTCAGTTGTTGGGCGAAGCGATGCGGGTTGTACCTCATGAAAATCACCGCGCTGTTCTGCCTGAACACCAGGAAGCCCGGTCTGATAAAATATAAGTGGAGGGTCTCCCTGGCCGTCAAAACTGAGGCTCCATCTTTGAAGGTGTCTTGCAATGGCCGCACTGCAGTGGTAGACGCCTGTCCAATAGTCAACACCTTGTCAACAAAAGACACCCCGTATCCAACGGTGTGGGGGCGAAGGAGTAAACCCCTGGCGTTTCGTGGCGATGGATTCACAATTGATGCGCCAATCAACTGTATGATGTGAGGGAAGCTGCACTTGTCGTAGAACGAGGGCTTTTTGTGCATGCTGAATACACCCGATGTGTGTAGCTCGAGCCATGATATGAAGTAGTGCATCGGGAAGATCACGTGCAGTACCCCAGGCTCATTAGCATCCACCGCTCGACTGAGGCCGTGGTACAAATGTGCCAAACCGGCTATCCCAACGGCTACCTTTACCCCGATGGTCATCCGGTGAGCCGGGTAAAAGACAGAGGACCGCATATGGCGAGAGTGCATCGGGAGCACAAACCAACTCAACCATAGCCCAAGAAATCCTAAAAAGAAGGCCTCCTCGTCCATCTCAGGGGCTGCAACTTCCGCAAAAGACATGGTCGGGGAGTTAGGAAGGAAAAAACCCTTTTGGTCTATTTCCTTCGCCGGTAGGTTATCCAAACCTAAACTAAAAGGGTCCTCGAGGGTGGCAAACTTGGCAGCTTCTGCCGAGAGGACACTTGGGTGAAGGAACCGGGCGATGAAATCCTCGAAACTGACTCCGCGACTCCCACGTTCGATGAAAAGGGTCTCGTAAATGTTCAACACCTTGATTAAACTCGGGAATTGGTGTTGAACAGCATTCTCCGGCGTGAGGCCCCTTACCGCCGGCTTGGCACCGAAAACATATTCGTCTGTCGGGAGCAACTCCTCGTAGTGCTCCCCTATAACCGGTAAACCGGAGACTTCTGTGAACTCCTCTAGAGAAATCGACACTTCCCAATCCATTGCAAGGAAAGTGTGAGTGGGAATGTTCCACTACTCCAAGAAAGCCTTGAACCACCAGGTGGGAAGCGTAGGATACTGAAAGAGGGAGACGTAGACCGCAGTGTACAACCCTAACCTTATCAACTATGACTTCTTCGTCGACAGGATATACCGAGCCCACGGCAGATAGCCGATCGGGTGGCGGGGGATCAGACCTATGTTATATGATTGCCTCCAAGGGCGCGCCTCGCCTTGACAGATTCGGCATCCCAGGATATCCAAAACCAAGGGACGCTGGACCGGGATTGCATCTATGGCCGGATGAAGAAAGCCCTTCGATGTCCAATCAACCATCTCCACGGCATACTGCACCGGGGGTGGGCTGGCGTAGTGGATTGCCGTGATGGGTTCTGACGGTACTGCGCATGTGAAGCTGCGTCGACCCATAATAATCTGATTGTACCACGACCCCCAAAGGTGGAGACTCTTATATTCCGGATCGCGGTCCCTGATCATAGCCAGGACTTCGTGGTCCAAGGGCGCTTCAGGAAATCCCTCCTCCGAACGAGCGAATGGGAACAAAGTGTCGAAAGACATAGTCACTGCAAGAGAAAAGAAATTAGCCGTTAGTGTTGTAATTCCAACGCTTGGCATTTGAAAAAATTCATTAATTAATTAATTAAATTAAAGATTAATTAAATTAAAATTAATTAATTACACCACACAGCAGTGCAGTGGGTAGGAGACCGAAAGGGGACCCACAAAATCTGAATGACAATACGTTAATAAGACAACCCCATCATTGGATGAGATTGTCAGTTGGTCCCCGAGAGAATATTCCCATTAATAAAAAAAATATATCCCTAAAGGCAAGGAGAAAATCTCCTCTTTCAGAGCAAAACTCTGTCACAGAGTGACACTTGTCAAACTCTGGTCTCAGGGGAATAAGATTCCTTGAAAGAGCCTAGCTCTGTGATGATGATGAGAAAATCTATTTAAACTCCTAAAGAAATTAAATTTTTTTGAAGACTCTTAGGAGTTCTTCACTTTTAGATCAAAAAGATCTATTTTGGATCCATGAGCAAAGCTCTGCTCATAGATTAAAACCCATGAACAAGATCTCTGTAGATCTATGGATTCGTGAGAGCAAAGCTCTGTTGGTGAAACCCCAAAGGGGATTTCTTTAGATCAGAAGATCTATGAGAGCAAAGCTCTGTTGGTTAATTAAAATTAATTTAATCTAAGATTAATTTTTACCTAAAATTTTTCTAACTTTGGGAAATTAGAGCAAAGCTCTAGAGTTCTGGAAACAAGAGCAAAGCTCTGAAGTTCTTAAGTGAGAGCAAAGCTCTAGAAATCAAAAATCTAGAAATGGTGAAGTTTTTCTAAAGAGCCAGAGGTCCTATTTATAAGGCGCTTGCGCCCCTTCAGCTCACCCGTTGATCCAACGGTCAGAATCTTGCCACCGCTGCACTCACGTGCGCACCACGTGAGCGCAACGGTGGGGGGCATTTGTTTCCCCCAATCAGAGCAAAGCTCTGTTTGAATTTCAAAATTCAAAATTCGAAGCAACGCTTCAGATTCTTTGCGCTGCGCGCAACGCGCCACGTGTCAAAAGCTGATACATCAGCGCAGCGCCCAATCAGAGCAAAGCTCTATTTAAAACAAAATTAAAGGAAGCAACGCTTTAGTTGCGCAAGCGCTGCGCTGCGCGATGTTAGTTATATGTATGCCCTAGAGGCCATTACTGTACATTGGATGTATATTGTAGTGGATGCTGGGACATATATAGGGAGGACTTTCTCGCTCGACATGATAGTATGCTATCTGGTTGACCTTTACCTTAACGTGTATACTGATTGTCTCTCTGTTACATGTTGGTAAAGCCCTTAGGATGTGTTCTTGACTACCTGGACTATGATGCGGATCATACTAGTGGGGACATGGTAGTCCATAAGTACATCCTTCAAAGTCCCTAGTCGATGGTGTATCGAGACGGGGCATCGATATACCAGAGTAGACTAGCGTATACCTTCTCGACCCATACAGATGGGCGATGGATGATCCCATATCTATTGGTGTTTGACATCAGAGATGATATACGGGTGCTCAGTAGAGACTGGGTACACTGGACGGACTCGCCGAGAACTCCCAGATGGTATTATACCTCACGTCAGATGGCAGTTCTCTGGTGACACTGGTACAGAGTAGTCTGTTGACCCGAGATCGTCATAGAGTCTTGTGTGGTTCCCACTGTGCTTTGATTTCTATCTTACCACGTCCAAGAGGGCGTGCAAAACGGTGTTTTTTGGGTACAGTCCCGAGTCACATGGAGGCAATGAGCGATAGGAGGGGATTCGTCTCTCCCGGTATAGGGAGTTGATGTTGCGCTGTGTTCGATTGGCTATAATAGGAAATCCCTGGCCAGGGTTGCTGAGATTTACTGGTAAGTGTTACCAGTAGTTTCTCGAATCGTTATAGACCTCATATCGACACGACTTATCGAGCTATTGGGGTCTGACGTATACCACCCCTAGGCGAGATATGAGACAGATCAGACGATCAGACCGGACTGTACGGTAGTGTTACTGGTTGGATTCACTGGAGTGTGAGCGGGCTTGCTCGTCGATCTTTAGATCGCTCAATATCCGGGTGGCCGTTACATTTAGCAGACCGCTTGCGGCTTGTGGGTGTTTGATATGATCATCACCTGCTGCCGGCGTATTGACGAGTCTTTAGAGTCCTACACAGAGGTTTCCTGGCTCAAGCGAAACGAAATAGGAGCGCATATGAGATATGTGCGGGACCAAGAATGATACCAGTATGTGATACTGTATTCAATTCTCGTGATTTGTGACATTGATCGGTTATATGCGATATAGCCGGGTTATCGGATCAAGTGTTGATTCGATAAGTTGTTACTGTTGATATTAGTCGGTTATATGCGATATGACCGGATCATTAAATTAAGTGTTGATTTAATGATTTAATGCATAATTATATATTTGATATATTACTTTGCATTAACTAGTATCGGTTCACTTTAAATGGATTTTCTCACTCGGGTGTGCGCATTGCATATGCGATATGATTTTGTGCACTTGATTGTATCATGTTTGATGATACATGCTTTATGGTTAAGTGTAAAGTATTAAACTATGGTTAAGTGGATGATTAGGGTTTTTACTTATTCATTTATTTATTTCATTTATTCTTTTTTGGAAAATAAAATGCAAAGAGAAAAATGGTGGAATTCTTTTGTTCATTCATGAAGCTTCATGAATACTTTGACTTAGTCACCATTTTTGTCTTCATACCTAACCTAACCATTCACTTAACTTGAGTTTAGTCTCTACAAATAACCATGGTCATGTTATCATAAAGATTGGATTATTCTTTTCTTTTTAATTAACTTATCATAACAATTATCATCTTCTTCTTCTTCTTCTTCAAGAAAGAAGCTTGCATTCATCAATGGTGATTGATGATAAAGAGTGAGAAATCCAATTCTAAATAGAACCCACTTCCTATTTCTTCATCCTCTACCTCTTGCCAAGTAGTAGAGTGTGTTTCCTTCACAAGTTTTTAGGGCTTGGTGAAGGTGGAGCTTGATTTAGCGATGCCTCGACGTAGATCATCTTCGGCATGGACATCGACGACCTAGCTCGCTTTTTCTCCGACGAAGCCGACTCTAGAGCCCGGATTCCTTTTGGACAGCGGAGACGACTTCGTTGCGGAGCTATGGAGGTGGAGCACCGGATCTACAAAGGTTGTATTTCCGATATCCCAATAGTTAAGTGTTAACTAGTTTACTTTTCGCTTAGTTTTCTAGCAAACGATCCGTAGTCGGGTCTCTCGGCACCCATAAATTTTTATATTGGCATGTTCGATGCCTTGTGAGACCTCATTAGGGTGCCTAGGAACCCTACAGTGGTATCTGAGCCTAGCTAGAGCCTTAGGCGAAGTCTAGACGGATTTTGAAAGCCGGACGAACCGAAAACCCATTCCCAAAATAGCTCTCTGGACTTTTTCCAAATTCTGGGATTTTCCTAAATTAAAAATTGCTAAAAAATTCAGAAGGAATATTTAAGAGTTACAGTGAAATTCGTGGGCCCAATTCCTCTATTCTACCGCGGATCCGCGGCATGAGCAAGGCTCATGCGGCGGTTCCACGGCCGTACGACCCTTTCCCACAGTAATATTTGCACAGTAACTCCTTTTTCCTGATGCTGGATTTTATGGGAATTTTTAAATTTTATTCAACAGTTGAATTTTCTGGAGTTGTTTTGGGGATTCGGTGTTTCGATCGGAGTATCAAATTTTGTCTATGTGGCTTTCCGGATAAATTCTTGAATATGTTAAAAAGTTCGACCGGATATAAATACCCAATTTTTCCCCTGTCGAGAAATTTCCAAGTGTTGGATTTTTCCGTAGTTTGACGACGTTCTAAGTAGTGCAAGTAACTCGATGGACCCTCTAGAAGACAACAAACCTTAACTCGATTATGTGACCGTCTTGAACTGCCCTTTGAACCTTCGGGTTTGGGGCAGTACGGCGTGCCACATGTGAGGCGTTGGCTTGACCCTTCTACGGCTGGACCGTTGGTACTGAGGCACGAACTGAATGTTGTTAGACTTATTTCATGTGTTAAGCTGTATCGGGAAAACTTGGGTGTTTGACTGTTCGATCAAAAAGTTTAACATTTTCTAATTATCTGGAATGGGATACAATAATTGGAATTCACAAAAGTTATGAGATAACTGAATGAATGTTATAAATGTAGCAGTTTAGTCTCACTTGATCGGTTGCTACGGAATTTTGATGTGATCAAAAGTCCGTCGCAATCACGTAGCGTACGCGGATACTCGCCGGGTAAACTTAATAGACAGCCTCACTCCATAGCCCCGACCAAGTGACTTTAGGAGAACCCCGTCGCCGAAAGCATCCGTTCGGGTGCTCGCGGCAGCGGTATTCCGCCTTGGTGCACTTCGTCGACGGTATCGGGGGTGCAGCCGCCTACTGAAGTTTGCGACGAGTATTCGATCAGACTGTCGGGAATCTTGTTGAATTGCCCGACTAGATATTGAAAAATGTTTTCGATAATGAGACTGAAATGCGGGGTTTATAATTGTTAGGCATGCGATGTCTAAGTAATTCATTTGGTCAGGCATGCGATGTCTGAGGTGGTTGCGGATTCCAACTGTTGTAGTTTTACACTTTCTTTTCTGTGACCGTAAGTGTAATATGTGATATCGCCGGTTTCGTTGCTATATGTCAACGACAATTGGGATGCTCATATTTACTTACGTTGATGATATGTGATGTTATGTGTTGCTGGATATGTTATATTGGATCGTCGTGTTTGAATAGCCGGGGGTTTTTATGTGAGATGAGTGTTTTTCATTTTCATTCATGTAATAACTTGTATGCAATATTCTTTTATTGGGGCGCTTCCAGGTTGCGGAAGTTGTCACCGTTGATGTATATTATTTACTTTTCCGCACTAGGATAGACCCAAGGAGGAGGGCACAAGTAACCGGGTTCTGGAGTCCAGTGGGAGACCAACTCGAGGAGTCGAGTCCGGGTCTCCTAACTCCAAAATTGGTAGGGTTGCTTGCCGCTCTCGTAGGGGTCTAGGGGTGTGGGTTTGGGTATTCATCACGACCGTGGAATCCGTGTTTTATACTGGCTCGTATTGAAAACACGGACGTCCTAGTATATCCAATATTTCATATGTTTCTTCTGCTGCGATATTTGTGATGTGATCATGTGATGTTCTGTGATAAATACTGTATATAGTATATATGATATATTATATAGATGTTACTTATGTTTTACACCCGCACTAGCCCTGCCCCGCTCTGCCGTTAGTTACCTAACCTAACGGTGCACGAGGGACATCGAGGCGAATGCGGATGGCATAAGTGTACGTCGTATTTATCTGTGATGTTTAGGTACTTAAATGATGGGACTTCATTAATGTGATTAATGAAATAAAAGAAACCTAAGATGTTGTAGAATCGAATTTCAAAATAAAACAGGTAGCTACAGTTCTTGCTTTGCACAGCGGTATATGTGATATATCATGCACCTTATTCGATGAGGAAAGGACCGAGATCCCTTCACCGGGAGTGACTCCTTTAGCAATAACTGGCAGATGCTACACACTCGGTTTGTCTTTTGATTGCTTTTAAGTTTTTTTGCTTTGCACAGTGATATATATGATATATCCCGCACCTCATTCGACGAGGAAAGGACCGACGATCCCTTCACCGGGAGTGACTCCTTTAGCAAAACTAGAAAAGCCTCAAAAACACTCCATTTCAAAATTCATTCGATTCTACAACGATATCAAGTTCATTACGCAATAGGTTTTCAGAAAAACCTGTCGTAGCCCTCCGTCATTTCAGATATGTACTGGTTAGTATTCGTGCTGCGTTTGTTGACCTCTGTCAAGGCGTAGTGTGCGGTAGCAGATTAGTGCTTATCTGCATAAGCATATGATGTGATTGATTTAGGGTAGTCGTGCGACCTTGTTGACCTCCGTCAAGGGTCGTGCGGGTGGGTTTACTTCAATCAGGAAATGACGGGTTGAACTTGACTAGCAGCCTATGGTTTGTTGACCTCTGTCAAGGTCATAGGACGCTAGGGGCAAAATATTATCGGGAATTTCAAGTGTTGAAATTTGCAATGAGATTGCATACCTTCTATGAGATAGTTGGATCCCGATACCCGCTGCGAGTAAGTGTTACTCCTGGGAGAGTTTTATACATTACAATTAGCCGATCAAGTAGGTGTCTAGAAAGGTGTCAACGAGGTTACGCCTCTGGGAAAACGAGGTTTACATTAATTAGGTTCGTGCGAAAGCACGGGGGACCTCCCTCAAAGTACCGACACTGGCCTGGTTGAAAGATTGGCGAACTTGTAGTGTGTAATTAATCTCGGCTAGTCTTTCCTTTTAGGGTTTGAAGGAAGATTTGATAAAAAGCAGTGGGAGCCATCCTGATTAGATAAAATAATAACCAATCTATTCTTGACAGAGCGCACGCTGAGTGTTTTCTTCTCTCTCTCTCCAGGTAGCGACCATATCACGCCTTAATCAAGATAATAATACGGATTATTGACCGAACCCGATTGTTATACTGAGCTGGGGAACTTTGGTCCCGCTCCAACTTATAATTGTTATAAGACAGAGCAGGAAATTGGGGAATACCAGAATTCCCGTGCCGCCCAAACGAAGAGAGTGCATGCTGATGCATCATCTTCGGGTGTGTTCATTACAAGAATTATTTCTCAGTATTCTTTACGTCCTGGGTATGTGATACCAGATCAGGATCCCAGATATGTAATCTGTTACATAGGGCTACAGAAAGGTAGAGGACTGAGAACGGGTGATAAGTTTCATGAGGCAGAAAACGGGGCAAGTGTTGCAGCCAAGTCTGTTGGTCACTGTCACCCTGTATTACGAATACATTGATTCTGAACGAATGTTATTAGATACCGAACCTGATATACAAAATCATATCAGTCTCTTATCAGTAAAGAAATGATAAAATTTTGTATTGTTGGATAATGTTTTGAACATTTCCTATATCAAAAGTTGGTCGGTTCAGGCACGTTATCTAAAAGCATTGATGTTCTAAATCAAACTACAGTTCTTAGTATATGGAACACACATAAGAGGAAGAGTTCAGAAATAAACGATTCCTTCTTGAGGTATTGTAGACTAGGTCATATCAATGCGACCCGACTAGCTGAAGTTACATATAGATGCATATTTAAATCAGTTTGAATTTACATCTTGTGAAACTCGCCAGTCATGTCACAAAGATAAGATGACCATAGCTCCATTTAATGGAAACAGAGAAAGAGTTAGTAAACTCTTGGGATGATACATGTTGATGTATGAAAGGTCCCCTGTCTACACATGCCAGGACTGGCTCTTTATACTTCATTATGTTCTCTGATGATCTTTCGAGTTTCTGACCTATGTTCCTGTTGAAACACAAGTCCGAACCTTTTGAGATATTCACAGAATATAAGTTAGAAGTAGAGAACCAAAATACGGGTATAAGTATTATGTCCTTTGATGTGATCAAGGAGGAGAATACTTGAGCACTGAAATTCCTGAACTATTCTAAAGGAGAATGAGATTCTCTCTCAGAATTACTCCTCCGTATACACCATAGCACGATGGTATATCGGGGCGGAGCAGATACACCCTATTTGATATGGTGTGCTCTATGATGAGTACTACCGAGTTACCTATTTCCTTTTGGGAGTTATGCACTTATGAAGTTGCATACCTATTGAATAGGGTTCCGATCAAATCAGTTGCCTACCACTTCATATGTGATATGGAAAGGGAAGAGCCCATATCTTAAGTTAGTTAAGATTTGGGGTTTTCCGGGCTATGTCTAAAAGCAAAATCCGGACAAGCTCGAGGCAAGGTCTGTAATGTAGAACTGGAAATGTTCCAGCCATACAAACTGCAGCTGATAGAACCAAAAGATTCAGTAGATTCCAACGAACCTCAGCCTCTCCTCCGATCTAGTAGGGTTCCTCACCCACCTGAGAGATACTTCGGTTTCTCTATGACAGTGGGAGCAAGGATTGCATCATGAGATGATGACCCAACTAGTTTCGAGCTGGCCATCAAGAGTGAGACTCTGTAAGAATGGCTGGATGTTTAGTGATCTGAGATGGAATCCTTATACACCAGCAAAGTATGGACTTTAGCTGCTATATCTGAAGGGTTAAATCCCCATCAGGAGCAAGTATATCTTGAGAAGATTACTTGGTGTACATGGAAAAGTTGAGACTTTCAAAGCTAGACTTGTTAAAAGTTTGCATCATTGACCAGGTACGGATAATGATGAAACCTTTTCAAGTAGCTATGCTTAAGTCCATCCAGATCCTACTTGCCACGGCTACATACCATAACTACGATATCTGGCGGTTGGGTGTCATGACTGCTTTTCTAAATGATGTTTTAGAAGAGTGCGTCTATAAGTACACAGCCAGAGGGCTTCGTAGACAGTGGGAGCAGTGGAAACGTGTGTAAGATGTTTTATATGATAAAGCAGGCATCGCGGAGTTGGAACATCTATTTTGATGGATTAGTCAAAGAGTTTGACATCATCAAAATGGTAGATGAACCTTGTATAAACAAAAAGGTAGTAGGGAGTATGGTGGTGATCCTCGTAGAGTACATGGATGACATACTCTTGATAGGGAAGGAGTATCCTATGCTACGCTCGATCAATCTCCGCTTATCACAATGATTCTCCACATAGGATCAAAGTGATACCTCCTAAATCCTGGATTTTGGATCTATGAGATAGATCTAATTGGATGTTAGGATTCTCACTAGTTGTAGTGAGATGGTATCAATCGATCCAGGGGAGAATCACTGGAAGTGTTCCAGGGTGATAAAGACGACTGAATGTCAGTCGCGGGCAATGTCTTTACCCTCAGTACAGGGACGGTATGTTGGAAGAGTTCCAAGCTAAATACCGTGACATACTGGACGATAAAGGCAGGATACATCGCTACTTAAGATGCTACCAAAGAGGCCGTTTGGGTGTATATTGGTTCATGAGATGAACTATGTTCCTCCCATTGTATGATAATGGAGTTGTGGCTTATGCCAAGGAACCCCGGTCCCATCAGTGACCCAGACGTATTCTAAGGCAGTATCACTTGATCATGGAGATGGTTGATCTCCAGGGAGATCGAGGTTAGGGGAGTAGACTCAGAGGACAACACAGCGGATCCACTCACAAAGGCCTGTTCCCAGAGAGAGACTTTTATGGGATGGTTGAGTATGAGATACTACAACCACTGCTACAGGTGGCCCTAGTGCAAGTGGGAGATTGTTAGTTATATGTATGCCCTAGAGGCCATTACTGTACATTGGATGTATATTGTAGTGGATGCTGGGACATATATAGGGAGGACTTTCTCGCTCGACATGATAGTATGCTATCTGGTTGATCTTTACCTTAACGTGTATACTCATTGTCTCTCTGTTACATGTTGGTAAAGCCCTTAGGATGTGTGCTTGACTACCTGGACTATGATGCGGATCATACTAGTGGGGACATGGTAGTCCATAAGTACATCCTTCAAAGTCCCTAGTCGAGGGTGTATCGAGACGGGGCATCGATATACCAGAGTAGACTAGCGTATACCTTCTCGACCCATACAGATGGGCGATGGATGATCACATATCCATTGGTGTTTGACATCAGAGATGATATACGGGTGCTCAGTAGAGACTGGGTACACTGGACGGACTCGCCGAGAACTCCCAGATGGTATTATACCTCACGTCAGATGATTGTTAGGATATGTGCGTGTCAAGTTTAGTTCTAAATACCGCAATCAAGACGGTTTCGCACGTAGCTAGCCGGTTGAGTACGGGTCGTCCGCAGGGAGATGGGAATCTTTTTCTATGTGTTTTTCGACGAGTTAAGTCCGGTTGTTCAGATTTTGTTTGTAGTTATCTAGGTGTTGAGTTGATATTTAAAGAGAGCATGTTAGGGTTAGGATTAGGTTAGTTTGAGTTAGGAGTCTCCATATCTTTCGTTGCCCTTCTTAATATCGTGTTACGGTAATCGGCAACAACGGGGATTAGCACGACTAGGAAGGACTTTGCGAGTATAAGCTAGGCTTTCCAACGCATAAGTCTTCCTTTTGGTGCTTGTCCGTCCGTTCTTGGCTCTTAGCCATAACCTCCGGTTAATCCAACCACAACCGGTCTCACTACGGAATCACCGCTATCATGTAGGATAGGGTGCCGTAAGGAGCGGATTGTGGTTGGGTTAACGGGAGTCGATTTAAGCTGTTGGGCAAGGAAAGAGTGAGAGAGATTTCCTTCTCTCAAACTTCCCTTATCCTACCCTAACAAGAATGAACTACTCACACATCATAATACGGAAAAATAAAACAACACAAAAGAGGAAGATAGAAAGAAGGAGATTAGAAAAATACGACTAACTGTTTGCGACCTCACCTTGGCGAGGATCGAGCGTAAGTATCATTGTCGTATGTAAGGATAAAGAAAAAAGAGAAGAAAGAAATAACAAGGAAATAACAACAACTACTTAACAATTGAAATTACAACACATTACAACAAGTAAAAGAAAGAGACAAGCATGATATAAAATGGTCTTCTTTATTCATCACTCTTCACTCAAAAGCTCACTTACAAGTTTAATGGAGAAGAGGTGAGAAGAGGAAGAAGAACATGTAAACTAAAACCTAGAAAAAGAAAATACAAGAATGGACCCTTTCCTTCACAGAATTCTGGGGTATTTATAAGCTGGAAAATGAGAAACTAGGGCAAAAATACTGGTCCATATGAAATTACCAAACACCCCCTGAAAGCCCTAGCTTTCTGGCGCCAGAACGGCCGCGGAAGCGCGGCCAATACCCCACTTTAGCCGCTCTTCCGCGGCCGTATAGAGGAATTAGGTCTAGGGCTTTTTTGTGGGACCCTGGTTTGCTGTGAGCTTCAATCTGGTGTATGTGTTTTCTCATATTTTCTTCACGAATTTTCCAGAATTTCTGTTGAGGGAAAGGTGGACTTTTTGTCAAGATTTTGTCATGATTGCCTCGAGCTCCGCGTAGATCTCTTGGATCTTGTGCCACCATTGAGCCTTGTGCATAGATTTGACATTTTGTCTTCCTATTTGTATCTGGCAACATACGGATGAGGGACGGAGACCGTGTTTTATCTGTGGTCGGCAAGAACCCGGATTTTTTCGTCTTTTCCATGAATTTCTCCGTTTGAGAACCGGGAACCTGTATCCTGCAATTGACTAGCAAACACGGCTCAAGAGTATCTACGGATATGCAATGTGATAAAAATTGGGCGGTATGAAAATGCAAAAATCTGATATGAACAAATACCCCCAAACTTATCATTTGCTCGTCCCGAGCAAAGTCCATTTATTCACAAAAAAATTTCCTAACCTCACTTTCGCAGGGAACGCGATTGCACTGAGCATGTGCAACAAGCCGTTAAACCTCTAGGTGTCCCTAGTAGGAGGAGTGTTGTCTCCTGAGGGTTTTCAGCGGATACTACCCACAAAATCCGGTCAAGTTGGTTTGTAAAAATGACTAAGTTTCAAACCCTAAAGTTTTGTTTTAGAAAATAACAATTCTATAATCCTTAGTCTAGACTATCGAACCTTTATTTTTCACACCTCACATCTTATTTAACTACAGATTTTATATGTCTTTACGTGCAGTGCGGATAGTGTCGTTAAGTTCCAGAAGGATCGATTAGAGTCATCATGTCGCACAATAAAGCCCAGATAACAATTTTAAAAGGATCACATAAGTTTTATAACGAGTTAAGTATTTTTCAAGTTTCGTTTTCCAGTAAGGTTTCAACTTCAGAATTTCTATCTTCCTTAACAGGAAACTAAGTCGTATTTTTCACTCCACCTTTTTCTTGTTTTCATTTCATACACACCACTGTGAACGTGCAATAGTCTTTATCATAGAATAAAACCTTCACATCTCCGTTAAATTTTTTTTATAAAAGTCTATCTTTTATCAAGATTATTCTCACACAAAGAACCGTTAGGAATTTTTAACCCGGAGAGAACACTTGCTTGACTTTGTTTTAAACTGGACTTTCTAGGCTTCTTAGCGAGCTTTGGGCCAATGCACCCAAACCAGTTGGTTTTAGGGCATTAGGTGTAGAAACACCCCGGCGGACTTAATTACTCAAGTTACCTAGGTCCAAAAACAAAAGACAGTATGGCGTGAAAATCAGCAGATTTAATACGAACGGAGATATAACCGGCAGTTCAAATATTTTTTGGATAAAAGACGTGTCTAGTGGGTTTGGTGTGTAATCATTCCAATCAAGTTTTAGATGGGTTATTTTTCAGACTTAGCTCCTATTACGGCATCAATAACATTCCTTCATATTCGCTTTACTTCATAAACTATTCTTGACATTACTTATTTCAGAACAAACCTATTTGATCCTCAGAAAATCATTTATCTGTTTAAAAGTTCAAACATGAAAGACTTGTCATCTAATTCCCAAAATCTTACGACACGTGTAGTGTGATGTAAAGACGTATATCAGCTATAGTTAACTTCAAAGGAGAGTTATCTTTCAGGTTTTCAAAATCCAAACATAAGATCTAGTTATTCCTATTTTTTCAAACAAAAACCGTCGAATGTTGAATCAGAGTTCTTCCACAAGCTAACTTGACAAAAAAGTTTTTATATTTTTTAGAAAATTTTCAAATTTTTATGGATTTTATGGATTTAATATGCAGATGCAAAATATACATATGAATGCGAAGGTAAGAAATACGTACCGAGCGTACCCCCAAACTTAAACTGGACAGTGTCCTCACTGTCGTAGCATGAAGAGAGCAGTTGGAAGGTTCAAAATTGTCGGTTAGTGATACACAAATTTTTATTTGTTTTTTTTTTGTTTTTAAAGAAAAGAAAAAGAATATGCACAAATATATACAAAATGGTTTGTACATACCCCCAAACTTATTTGGAACAGTGTCCACTGTTCTTGGCTGGATAACCGAAGTTTGGAGGTAGGCAGAGAAAGATCATTCAGGGTAAACCGGCTCCTGTAAGAACAGGAGCTCCTCCGTTGGTTCGGCGCTAAGGTACGGTTTGCATCGGTGTCCGTTCACTTTGAAAATTGAACCGTCCTTTGGATTCTCCAAATCCACAGCGCCCTGCGGATACACATTCCGCACAAAATACGGCCCTTTCCAGCGAGATCGGAGCTTTCCAGGATGGAAGTGAAGTCGGGTGTCGTAAAGAAGTACCTGCTGACCAGGTACGAAGGTTTTGCGCAAAAGGTGTTTATCATGAAACACCTTCGTTCGATTCTTAACGACAACCGCGTTGTCGTAAGCCTCATCCCTAAGCTCGCTCAGTTCGTTCAGCTGCAGCCTCCGATGGCTGCCCGCGTCCTCCAGAGACAGATTCAGCTCCTTTATCGCCCAAAACGCGCGATGCTCGATTTCGACAGGAAGGTGGCAGGCTTTTCCGTACACAAGCCGATAGGGAGACATGCCAAGGTCGGTCTTATAAGCGGTTCTAAATGCCCAAAGGGCATCAGTGAGTTTCAAAGACCAATCCTTACGGTTCTTGGAAACCGTCTTCTCCAGTATCTGCTTGATTTGCCGATTTGAAACTTCGGCCTGCCCGCAGGTTTGGGGGTGGTAGGGCGTAGAAAGCTTATGATTAATGGAGTATTTCCGCATCAAGGCCTCGAAAGTCCTATTGCAGAAATGACTTCCATTGTCGCTAATGATCGCTCGGGGGTGCCCAAACCGTGAGAAAATGTTTTCTTTAAGGAACCTAACGACAACCTTGTTGTCGTTAGTCCGGCTGGGCACAGCCTCGACCCATTTAAAGACGTAATCAACAGCTAGAAGGATGTACAAGTTCCCAAAAGAGTTGGGAAACGGCCCCATGAAGTCTATCCCCCAAACATCGAAAATCTCCACAACCAAGATCGGTTGGAGCGGCATCTCATTCCTCCGGGATATCCGGCCCATGTGTTGGCACCGGGAGCAAGTCTTGCAATAATCGTGAGCGTCTTTGAAAAGTTGTGGCCAGTAGAAACCACATTGCAAGATCTTCTCAGCTGTCTTTCTGGGCCCAAAATGCCCGCCACACGCTTGATCGTGGCAAAATGACAGCACACTCTTGAATTCCTCATCAGGGACACACCGACGAATAATCTGGTCGGGACAGTACTTGAACAAGTAGGGTTCGTCCCAGTAAAAGTGTTTTACTTGGGATAAGAAGCGAAGTCTGTCCTGACTCGACCATTCGGTCGGTAGTAATCCCGTGGCCAAATAGTTCACAATATCTGCGAACCAGGGTTCGCACGATACTGTCAAGAGTTGTTCATCCGGGAAAACGTCATTGATCGGAATTGGAAGCGAAGGCGAAGAAGGAAGTCGCGAGAGATGATCGGCAACCACGTTTTCACATCCTCGTTTGTCCTTAATGACAAGGTCAAACTCTTGAAGCAAGAGGATCCAACGGATTAACCGAGATTTGGCATCTTTCTTCGCAAAAAGATGGCGCAGAGCTGAATGGTCAGTGTAGACAATGACTGGAGAGCCGATGAGGTAGGGCCTGAACTTTTCTAAAGCAAATACAACAGCTAAGAATTCCTTCTCAGTTGTTGTATAGTTGAGTTGGGCGTCGTTCAGGGTTCGGCTCGCGTAATAGATTACGTGCGGCATCTTGTTGATGTGCTGTCCAAGGACAGCACCGATGGCAAAGTCGGATGCATCGCACATAATCTCGAATGGGTGCGTCCAGTCAGGGGAAGAAAGAACGGGAGCAGAAGTGAGTGAGAGCTTCAGTGACTCGAATGCAGTCACACAGCTCGAGTCGAAAGTGAAAGGCGTGTCCTTGGCCAGCAAAAGCGTCAAGGGCCTAGCAATCTTGCTAAAGTCCTTGATAAACCGTCTATAGAAACCGGCATGGCCAAGGAAGGCTCGGATATCTCTGACGCATCGGGGAGGAGGCAGATTGGATATGACCTCAATCTTTGCTTTGTCAACCTCTATGCCATTTTGCGAGATGATATGTCCTAAGACAATACCTTCACGCACCATGAAGTGGCATTTCTCCCAGTTCAAAGTGAGATTCTTGTCCTTACATCGGGTAAGGACAGCGTCAAGATGCAGCAAACACTCGTCAAAGGAGTCGCCGAAAATGGAGAAGTCATCCATGAAAATCTCCAGAAATTTCTCCACCATGTCTGAGAAAATCCCCATCATACACCGCTGGAAGGTAGCGGGCGCATTGCATAACCCAAAGGGCATGCGTCGATATGCAAACGTGCCGAAAGGACAAGTGAAAGTGGTCTTGTCCTGGTCTTTTTCGGCGATGGGAATTTGATTATAGCCAGAGTAGCCATCAAGAAAGCAGTAGTACTCATGTCCGGCCAATCGTTCGAGCATCTGGTCAATAAAAGGTAGCGGAAAGTGGTCTTTCCGCGTTGCAGCGTTGAGTTTTCTGTAATCAATGCAAACTCGCCACCCGGTTTGGGTGCGAGTAGGGATTAACTCATTCGCCTCGTTGGTTATGACCGTGATGCCCGACTTCTTGGGGACAACGTGAATGGGGCTAACCCACTGGCTATCAGAGATAGGGTAAATGATACCACTATCTAGACATTTGACGATCTCCTTCTTCACAGCCTCCTTCATGACTGGATTAAGACGTCTTTGTGGATCCCGGGCTGGTTTGGCATCATCCATCAGATGAATGTGATGCTCAACGATCAGGGGACTAATCCCCTTGATGTCCGCCATGGACCAGCCAAAAGCTTGCCTGTTGCTGTGCAAGACCGCGAGAAGGGCTTTCTCTTGCTCTGGAGCTAGAGAAGCCGAAATGATGACAGGGAGGGTCTCGTTCTCACCTAAGTGAGCATACTTAAGGTGAGACGGCAACGGCTTGAGTTCGAGCCTAGGAGGTGAAATGATGGAAGGCAAGACCGGTGCAAAGGTCTCGAACTCAAAGGACTCCAGCAAAGGTTCAAAGCGAGTGTAGGCAACCGAGTTGGATGGTTCAGGTAACTCATCCGGAAAGTCAAAAGATTCAAACTCGGGTTGTGTGCGGCTAAGATCGTGCAAGAACGTGAAACACTCGTATTCGTTGTCGGACGCAGAAGCAGCAGCAGGTTCGAAGAGAAACGCACTAGTGGCGTCAAGATCATCGTGTTCAAACAGAAACTCCTCGAATTCACACTCTTCTGGTGTGATCTCCTGGATCGAGCAAACATCCAGTATATGAGCATTAGGTTCGGCGGGCTGATTCCCCAACCTAAAAATGTTGAGTTCAATTGTCATATTTCCAAAAGAGAGGTTCATTGAACCATTGCGACAATTGATCACAGCATTTGAGGTTGCGAGAAATGGGCGACCGAGTATCACCGGAATTTGATTCCGGGGGTTAGCTACAGGCTGTGTATCTAAGACAATGAAGTCGACGGGGAATATGAAATCCCCGACTTTGATTAACACATCCTCTAACTCACCCCTAGGATGGGTGATCGATCGGTCGGCCATCTGGAGAGTGCAGTGTGTGGGTTTCAGCTCTCCGACGCCTAATTGCTCGTATACTGAATACGGAAGCAAGTTAACACTGGCACCAAGATCTAATAGTGCGCGGTTGATGTTCTTATCCCCAATAGTAATTGAAATCGTAGGACAGCCAGGGTCCTTCCGTTTTTGTGGTAAAGATTGGGTAAGGGCATCACTCACAGCACTAGCCAAGAAAACTTTCTTGGGTACCTGAGACTTCCTCTTTTTCGTGCACAAGTCCTTTAAGATTTTCGCGTAAGATGGGACTTGTTGGACAGCATCTAAAAGAGGAATGTTAATGTTAACTTGCTTGAATAACTCCAAAATCTTCTCCATTTGTGGATTTTGTTTGTTAGACCTCAACCGGTTTGGAAATGGAACATTTTGAAAATTGGTTGAGTCTAATGCTGGAGGAGGAGATTTTGGAGTTGGAACGGATCCCAGAATAGGTGTCTTCGTGGAGTGAGAAATGGGTCCGTTCAGAGAAGAAGAGGAAGGAGAGCCTTGTGAAGAACGGAGAATAGGCTCAGAAGATGAAGAAGAAGAAGGAGAGGAAGAAGAAGAAGAAGAAGCAGCGGCCGGGGCATCATCGTTGATTTGCTTTCCAATGTTGTTTTGCAGCACCCTCCCCGATCTCAGTGTGGTCACGGCACTCACATTATGGTTTTGTTGTTCAAGAGCAACATGTGCATTATGTGGGTGACCGGGATTTGGAAGTGGCTGGGACGGGAGCTTCCCCTTCTCTCGCTCGCTCAAGGCCGCGTTCAGCTGTGCAATCTGGGCCTCAATGGTCTTGATTCTCTGCCCGTGTGCGGCGGTGTGTTGCACTAAAGATTGGATCGAAGACTGGATGTTGGCGGTGGATTGAGTCGATTGTTTAACAAACGCCTCCAGACTTCGCTCGAGCGAGGAAACCTTATCGTTGTTGGACGGAACAAAGTTGTTGTTTGGTGGAAAAGAGTTGTTGGGTGCAAAGTTGTTCGTCTGGTTTTGGTAAGGTTGGGGTTGGAAGGGCTGCTGATACTGATGCTGAGTTTGTTGCTGCGCTTGTTGTTGCGGTGGAGGGCCCCTTTGGAAATTGTTGCCCTGGAATTGATTCTGATTCTGATTCCAGGCGAAATTGGGGTGGTTCCTCCAGCCGGGATTATAGGTGGAAGAGTATGGATCATTCCTCGGTCTTTGCTGGAAGGCAGCATTAACCTGATCCTGTCCTTGCGGGGGTGGATTGTAAGGACACTCTTCGGTCAAGTGGGAAGGATCGGAACAACAAGCGCAGATCGTACGAAGGGGGAGAACAGGTGTGGGGGCAGGAGCAGAAAATTTGCTCTCTATCGCTTCAAGCTTTCGTGTTATTGCAGCCATTTCAGCTTTCATCGCTATAGAGACATCGAGTTGGTGGATTCCTACCCTAGACTGACCGGTAGAAGTGGAGGTAGAAGAAGAAGAAGAAGTCGGTCTAGTGCTCTCCCACTGTAGCGTTTGCTCCGCAAGATCGTCAAAGAACTGCCACGCTTCCTCGTCAGATTTGGATAGGAAGTGGCCCTGACAGATGGTTTCCAGCAACTGCTTCGTTGCTGGGTTCAGTCCCTCGTATATGGTTTGGCAGAGTTGCCATTTCTCTATACCGTGGTGAGGACACTGAACAAGAAGGTCTTTGTATCGGTCAAAGCACTTCCAGAAGGGTTCAGAAGGAAGCTGGGAGAATTGGTTGATCTCATTTCGAATTCTTGCGGTCTTATGATTTGGGTAAAATTTTTTCAGAAACGCTTTAACAAACTCATCCCAGCTGGTGATTGAGTGGGAAGCGGTGCTATACAACCATTTTTCAGCGAGATCGCATAAAGTAAACGGAATGACCCGTAGACGTATAGCATCGTCCGACAGCTGGGTTGTTTTCATCATGGCACAGACATTTTGAAATTTGTTTATGAAGATATAGGCATCTTCAGATTCAAGCCCATGAAAACGTGGAAGCATGTTGATGAAATGGGGCTTAATTTCAAAGTTGTCCCCATTGGCCGGAGGAAGAGAAAGGCAGGTTGGAAGTTCAGAACGGGTAGGGTAGAAACGATCCTGGAGCGCAATTCGCTGCGGCGCTACAACAGGCGGAGGTGGTGGAAGATTGGTCTCCGTAGGAGGTGGAGCCAATCCAGGGGTGGTCAAAGAGATGTTCGGAATAAATCCTGACATCGCGGAAGAAGAGGTTGGTGAAGGTGAAGGTGAAGGTGAAGATGTATGAACAGAATTCCGGTCAACGTCGGAGTTGGCCGGCAAAGGAAGGGGAGAAAGAGGAGTGGATGGAGTATCAACTTCGGAGTCGATCGCGTAGTCGGTCGCGACTAACGTAACGCGGACTAGACGGGCGCTAGTGTCCCGAGTCCAAGCGGACATACACTAAACGAGTTTAGTATAGTCAAAGCGAAGAAGGTGAGGGTAAGAAAACGTCAATGAAGAAAGGCGATGGGTGTTGGGTGAAAATGGATGTGGCGACAAAAGGGCAAGTTTTTATAAAAGTTTTTGATTTTTTTCTTTTTTTTATTTTGTTTTTTTTTTTTTTTTTTAGAAAAAGATTTACAGAAGTATGTACGGGAATACGGCTTAAGCAATCACAAACAAGATATGCACAATCACACCTAGATCTAGGGTAACCTAGGTCTACTAGACCTGCTCCTGAACTTGATTGTCG
Source organism: Agapanthus africanus (assembly GCA_030015575.1). Taxonomy (NCBI): domain Eukaryota; kingdom Viridiplantae; phylum Streptophyta; class Magnoliopsida; order Asparagales; family Amaryllidaceae; genus Agapanthus; species Agapanthus africanus. The sequence goes on along the minus strand of JASDDO010000024.1, from coordinate 865,480,239 downwards.
AAGTTAAACAGTGTCGAGAAACAGGCTTAAAAATACACTGATCACGAGGCCAGGTAAGTGCAGAGATAAGGGGAGGTTGTCCAACGCTTTCGCGAAGTTCCTTAATTAAATAACCCTTTCTCTTTCGGCGGTTGCGCCTTTAACACTTTCCTAGACACCCCGTAAACAATATACGGTTAAGCAAGGTTCTAAACAAGGTTTATCTTCTCCTAATGAGCGCGAAGTCCTTAGGGCTGAAGTCTAGTATTTTTTAATTACAATGGACAATGCATATGCTTTAGTGATTTCCGGGGTCCTGGGAAGGGTGATGAAATCCCCACCCAATCTGGATTGGTTTCAAGCCCCTTAAGTCCGTATTAAAGAATGCAAAACAGTAACAATATCAACAGCAAACAATTTTTATTTTGCGGCGCAAAGAATCCTGCACAAGAACAGTTTATTGGAAAGGGGAGAAGAATTTGCGCAAAGAAGCCTGCAGAAAATACAATTTATTGGAGTCCAGAGAAGTGTAGTGGAGAAGAGGAGCTTACCCAGAAAATTTGGCACAGAGAACTCCCCAAGTGGCCGCGGTTCCGCGGCAAAAGAGCCCTAATGCCGCGGTTCCGCGGCTGAAAAGAGGATTGGATGCATAATTTTTCTTGTGTCGGTTCTGTTGGGTGTCCTCTTGTTTTCTGGATGTTCTGAATTTGAATTTACTCACTGTATCTGCTCCAGATTTTGACAGTAGACCGGATGCTTCGTTTTGTCCGTCGCGGTGTAGCCGCGAAATGTGGGTCTATCTTCCCACGTCTTTGGCACTGTACTTGAACTCCGTATTTCCAACGTCCTTGGCGTCGATCTTGAGCTTCGTATTTCCTGCACACTTGCACAAAAACTAATCAAGAATAACAAGATGGTTTTTTTACAAAGTATATATTTTTTTTTTTTTGTTTTTTCGGTTAGAGTTATACTTACAAATTAACCCGAAATTTCACAAAGAAACAAACTACCGTCTCCCCGGCAACGGCGCCATTTGATTGTTAGGATATGTGCGTGTCAAGTTTAGTTCTAAATACCGCAATCAAGACGGTTTCGCACGTAGCTAGCCGGTTGAGTACGGGTCGTCCGCAGGGAGATGGGAATCTTTTTCTATGTGTTTTTCGACGAGTTAAGTCCGGTTGTTCAGATTTTGTTTGTAGTTATCTAGGTGTTGAGTTGATATTTAAAGAGAGCATGTTAGGGTTAGGATTAGGTTAGTTTGAGTTAGGAGTCTCCATATCTTTCGTTGCCCTTCTTAATATCGTGTTACGGTAATCGGCAACAACGGGGATTAGCACGACTAGGAAGGACTTTGCGAGTATAAGCTAGGCTTTCCAACGCATAAGTCTTCCTTTTGGTGCTTGTCCGTCCGTTCTTGGCTCTTAGCCATAACCTCCGGTTAATCCAACCACAACCGGTCTCACTACGGAATCACCGCTATCATGTAGGATAGGGTGCCGTAAGGAGCGGATTGTGGTTGGGTTAACGGGAGTCGATTTAAGCTGTTGGGCAAGGAAAGAGTGAGAGAGATTTCCTTCTCTCAAACTTCCCTTATCCTACCCTAACAAGAATGAACTACTCACACATCATAATACGGAAAAATAAAACAACACAAAAGAGGAAGATAGAAAGAAGGAGATTAGAAAAATACGACTAACTGTTTGCGACCTCACCTTGGCGAGGATCGAGCGTAAGTATCATTGTCGTATGTAAGGATAAAGAAAAAAGAGAAGAAAGAAATAACAAGGAAATAACAACAACTACTTAACAATTGAAATTACAACACATTACAACAAGTAAAAGAAAGAGACAAGCATGATATAAAATGGTCTTCTTTATTCATCACTCTTCACTCAAAAGCTCACTTACAAGTTTAATGGAGAAGAGGTGAGAAGAGGAAGAAGAACATGTAAACTAAAACCTAGAAAAAGAAAATACAAGAATGGACCCTTTCCTTCACAGAATTCTGGGGTATTTATAAGCTGGAAAATGAGAAACTAGGGCAAAAATACTGGTCCATATGAAATTACCAAACACCCCCTGAAAGCCCTAGCTTTCTGGCGCCAGAACGGCCGCGGAAGCGCGGCCAATACCCCACTTTAGCCGCTCTTCCGCGGCCGTATAGAGGAATTAGGTCTAGGGCTTTTTTGTGGGACCCTGGTTTGCTGTGAGCTTCAATCTGGTGTATGTGTTTTCTCATATTTTCTTCACGAATTTTCCAGAATTTCTGTTGAGGGAAAGGTGGACTTTTTGTCAAGATTTTGTCATGATTGCCTCGAGCTCCGCGTAGATCTCTTGGATCTTGTGCCACCATTGAGCCTTGTGCATAGATTTGACATTTTGTCTTCCTATTTGTATCTGGCAACATACGGATGAGGGACGGAGACCGTGTTTTATCTGTGGTCGGCAAGAACCCGGATTTTTTCGTCTTTTCCATGAATTTCTCCGTTTGAGAACCGGGAACCTGTATCCTGCAATTGACTAGCAAACACGGCTCAAGAGTATCTACGGATATGCAATGTGATAAAAATTGGGCGGTATGAAAATGCAAAAATCTGATATGAACATCAGATGGCAGTTCTCTGGTGACACTGGTACAGAGTAGTCTGTTGACCCGAGATCCTCATAGAGTCTTGTGTGGTTCCCACTGTGCTTTGATTTCCATCTTACCACGTCCAAGAGGGCGTGCAAAACGGTGTTTTTTGGGTACAGTCCCGAGTCACATGGAGGCAATGAGCGATAGGAGGGGATTCGTCTCTTCCGGTATAGGGAGTTGATGTTGCGCTGTGTTCGATTGGCTATAACAGGAAATCCCTGGCCAGGGTTGCTGAGATTTACTGATAAGTGTTACCAGTAGTTTCTCGAATCGTTATAGACCTCATATCGACACGACTTATCGAGCTATTGGGGTCTGACGTATACCACCCCTAGGCGAGATATGCGACAGATCAGACGATCAGACCGGACTGTACGGTAGTGTTACTGGTTGGATTCACTGGAGTGTGAGCGGGCTTGCTCGTCGATCTTCAGATCGCTCAATACCCGGGTGGCCGTTACATTTAGCAGACCGCTTGCGGCTTGTGGGTGTTTGATATGATCATCACCTGCTGCCGGCGTATTGACGAGCCTTTAGAGTCCTACACAGAGCTTTCCTGGCTCAAGCGAAACGAAATAGGAGCGCATATGAGATATGTGCGGGACCGAGAATGATACCAGTATGTGATACTGTATTCGATTCTCGTGATTTGTGACATTGATCGGTTATATGCGATATAGCCAGGTTATCGGATCAAGTGTTGATTCGATAAGTTGTTACTGTTGATATTAGTCGGTTATATGCGATATGACCGGATCATTAAATTAAGTGTTGATTTAATGATTTAATGCATAATTATATATTTGATATATTACTTTGCATTAACTAGTATCGGTTCACTTTAAATGGATTTTCTCACTCGGGTGTGCGCATTGCATATGCGATATGATTTTGTGCACTTGATTGTATCATGTTTGATGATACATGCTTTATGGTTAAGTGTAAAGTATTAAACTATAGTTAAGTGGATGATTAGGGTTTTTACTTATTCATTTATTTATTTCATTTATTCTTTTTTGGAAAATAAAATGCAAAGAGAAAAATGGTGGAATTCTTTTGTTCATTCATGAAGCTTCATGAATACTTTGACTTAGTCACCATTTTTGTCTTCATACCTAAACTAACCATTCACTTAACTTGAGTTTAGTCTCTACACATAACCATGGTCATGTTATCATAAAGATTGGATTATTCTTTTCTTTTTAATTAACTTATCATAACAATTATCATTTTCTTCTTCTTCTTCTTCAAGAAAGAAGCTTGCATTCATCAATGGTGATTGATGATAAAGAGTGAGAAATCCAATTCTAAATAGAACCCACTTCCTATTTCTTCATCCTCTACCTCTTGCCAAGTAGTAGAGTGTGTTTCCTTCACAAGTTTTTAGGGCTTGGTGAAGGTGGAGCTTGATTTAGCGATGCCTCGACGTAGATCATCTTCGGCATGGACATCGACGACCTAGCTCGCTTTTTCTCCGACGAAGCCGACTCTAGAGCCCGGATTCCTTTTGGACAGCGGAGACGACTTCGTTGCGGAGCTATGGAGGTGGAGCACCGGATCTACAAAGGTTGTATTTCCGATATCCCAATAGTTAAGTGTTAACTAGTTTACTTTTCGCCTAGTTTTCTAGCAAACGATCCGTAGTCGGGTCTCTCAGCACCCATAAATTTTTATATTGGCATGTTCGATGCCTTGTGAGACCTCATTAGGGTGCCTAGGAACCCTACACACGACACGTTTCAGTGCAGATGCGCTGCGCGACACGTGTCAGCGCAGATGCGCAAGCGCAGCGCCGTGCGCTGCGAGACACGTGTCAGCACAGATGCGCTAGCGCAGTTGCGCTGCGCTGTGCGCTGCGCGACACGTGTCAGCGCAGTTGCGCTGCGCTGTGCGCTGCGCGACACGTGTCACGCGCTGGGACATTTGCGCCAAACAGAATTAAAGTTTTAAAGAAATCTTTCTGTTCTTGTTAAAACAAGAAGATTTTCTTCTGTAAAACAGGAGCCCTTGGATCAAAAGATCCAACGGTGGGGAAAATTCTCCAAATCACTCAGAAAAAGATCTCTTTAACAAATTTATGGGCACTATATAAAGGCCCCTAGACCCCAAATCAAAGGCATCAACATTTGTGAGAAATCAAGAACTTCAAACAGAGAGAACTCTGAAGAAATTTTAAGAAGAAAAAGGTAAAAACCTTTAAGATAGAAGAATTTCTTCTAATAGATCATTGATCTAAGAACAAGATTAATAATCTTCAAAAAAAAAGAAACAAAATAAAAAATAGTGCTTTGCACTTATGAACCATTGGTTCTTTGAGATCACGAAAAAACAAGAAATACTTGTTTTCTTTGATCTAAATTAGATCAAGAAAATAAACAGTGCTTTGCACTTTTTTGTGAACCATTGGTTCTGGAATCTAAAAGATTCTCAAGTTAATAGAGCCTTGCACTTGCAAAACTGCACTGTTGCGCTCTTGGGTTGGCACAAGCCATCAAAGAGCGCCACGTGTCAGCATCTGAACCACTTGCGCTATGCGCTCTAAGATAGAGCTTTGCTCTAAGAAATTGGCGCAACTCACCAGAGCACGCCACGTGTCAGCAGCGCAAGCGTTGCGCACTAGCGCAGCGCACTGCGCTTGCGTGACACGTGTCATCACCACAAGCACTTGCGCTCAGTGATTGGCGCAAAGCGCCTTACAAATGCAATGCATTTCTTTTACTAAAGGGCCAAACCCAAATCAAAAAGGCCCAGTAGGCCAAAATAAATTGCAAAGCAATAAATGGGCAGAGCCCAGGTAAAATTGATGCTCTGCATCATTTATAAATGGGCAGAGCCCAAGTAAAATTGATGCTCTGCATCATTTATAAATGGGCAGAGCCCAAACAAAATTGATGCTCTGCATCCTTCATGGGCAGAGCCCAAACAAAAATAAAGCAATGCATTACTTAAACCAGGGCATAGCCTTTAGCACAGATCTAACAGGCCAAAAACAAGTAAAAGCGTTGAATATTTTTCAACTGGACTTAGCCCAATCATGGCCGTAAGTTCTCAAATTAAATTGACTGAGCACAGCTGCTCTCTTAAAAATTAATTTACATCCGGTTCGAGGGTACATCTCCGAACTCCTTTAACTCCTATCGTTGTAATCCTTCAACGACGTCAGAGAGGTGACGGATCCCGACAACCACTCATCAATACGGACTGTGGGGTCCTTAAACTCATGGACTTAAGCGTCCTTAAACCAAGATACGGATTGTGGGATCCTTAAACCCACGGACTTAAGCGTCCTTAAACCAAGATACGGACTGTGGGGTCCTTAAACCCACGGACTTAAGCGTCCTTAAACTAAATATGGACCACTATGTCCCTAAACTGGAATATGGACTACAACGTCCTTAAACTACTTATTGACCGTAACGCCGTTAAACTAAACAATAGAGCTCCCAAATGCTCTTTTGTCGGATCTAAACGATCCCGTTAACTCGATCTTAGTCTCAAATCAGACTAACGTATCCTTAACAAACGTTTAAATCGATCTTAACCTCAAATATGGCTAACGTATCCTTAAACTAAAACACCAAACCTAAATCTAAGTAAATACGGATTTGGACTAATCCACGTCCTATGGATGACGGCATCACTTAGTCTCCGTATACAATCCACGGGAAATCACAAACAAAACAAACATACACGACATGAAGTGAAATTCTGGAGAAGGAGAAAGTTGTTACCGCGATGCGGTAGCGTAATTAACTGCAAGGGCTTGCGCCTGCAGGGAAGAGCGTCCCCACAATCAAAACCCCCTCAAACGAGGAAGAATCTGACGAAGTCTGCTATATCGGCCGCATCCGTCTAAACATCCAATACACGGTGCCATAAATCAACTTGGCATCTTCGGAGAGGTGGACGGATAAAACCATATAGCATCTGCCCCGAATCTCAGGCAAGACGTCCTAATGTCTCGGCCGCCGTTCGAAGGGGAACAATCTCCCCACAAGTTGAGAATTTAATTATCATCGGGGAGATTCTGCCATGCAAATCCAAAACTTAGAGGGAGAATTGAGTTTAGAGAATTTAATTCCCCCAAATTCATAGGAATTTAATTTCTCCAAATGAAACTAGGGTTTAACCCTACACAAGAATTTAATTCTTTCAAATTCACAGGAATTTAATTCCTCCAAATGAAACTAGGGTTTAACCCTACATAAGAATTTAATTCTTTCAAATATATAGGAATTTAATTTCTCTAAACAGAACTAGGGTTTAACCCTATAAAAGAATTTAATTCTTAAAATAAGAGACTTAAAACTCTCCATGCACGTAAAGATCAAGTATTCAACAGGATCACGTGGTAACACGTGACCCTTCATCCCAACGAACAAAAACGAATGAATAAAGCATGCTCACGTGCCCCCACGTGACCCTTTAATGGACTCCTCAAAATAAGAAGGAATTAGCCCAGAGGCAATACCTCACGTGCTCCCATGTGACCCTCAAAATAAAGGGAACAAAGCCAAAGGCAGTACTGATTTTAGGCGCCCTCACGTGTCCTCACGTGACCCCTAATAAACACTCTAATAATCAATGCATGGATACCCATCACGTGCCACACGTGATGGCCGTTAAGATAAAGTGTTTAACACTTATTTGAATATTCTGACAATTAAATAAAGGAAGTCTGGCCCCATCTCCAGATGCCTCACGTAACCCCACGTGACCAATTCAATTTTAGTATTTAACACTACTTTAAGCACTTTGTCCTTAGTGTTTAACACTATTTTCAGCACATCGCGTGAGAGCACGTGATCACCAAATATTCTCTAGTGTTTAACACTATTTTAAAAACTAAGCTTAGCCCAAATTGGCTAAGTTTTCCAGAGGCAAATCTCCCCTTCAAATGAACCTTAAAATCCAGAGCTATAAAGAATAGTTAGTGCTCAGCCAAAGACTAAATGTTGTCAGAGCCCCCAGACCCCTTTTTAGCATTGCTAAATAATGGGGAGGTTGAACCCAGACAAATGTTCAACAGTCCAACAAAGGGCCAACATTTCAAAGTTAATTGGATTTAGCCCAAGTTGGCCATAAGTCCTCAATTCAGACTTAACTGAGCCAATGTGCTCATAATCTAATTAATTGATCTTAGTCCTAAATTGGACAACAGATTTCCCAATCAACTTTGGTTCAAGGGTACATCTCTTCACTCCTTTGAGATTTGTCGTTGTAATCCTTCAACGGCTTCAAAGAGGTGACGGATCCCGATAACCAATCATTCCATGGACTGTGGGGTCCTTAAACTCATGGACTATGATGTTCTTAAACTTTATAGACTATGACGTTTTTAAACTACGGACTGTGGGGTCCTTAAGCCCATGGACTATGATGTCCTTAATCTCGAACTGTGGGGTCCTTAAGCCCATGGATTATGATGTCCTTAACCTCGGACTGTGGGGTCCTTAAACCCATGGACTATGATGTCCTTAACCTTGGACCGAGATGTCCTTAAACTAACATTGGACCGTAATGTCCTTAAACTAATCGACCGCAATGTCCCTAAACTAAACAATAGAGTCTAAATGCTCTTTTGTTGGATCTAAACAATCCCGTTAAGTTGATCTTAGTCTAAAATTAGACTAACGTATCCTTAACAAACGTTTAAGTTGATCTTAGTCTCAAACGAGACTAACGTATCCTTAAACCCAACCTCAAACCCAAATCTAAGAAAATACGGATTTGGACTAATCCACGCCCTACGAGCGACAACATAAATTAGTCTCCATATACAATCCACGGGCAACCAAAAACAAAACTGTAACAACTCCATTTTTAATGTAAAAAGAATTGATTTAAATTCAATGTATACTTGGAGTATTTATTGCGACTGATATCTCTTTAAGTATTTATTTCACTCCATAATTACAAGAAAGAGCTTGTAGCTCATTGGTAATACCTTGCACTGCTAAACCAAGCCACCGGAGTTCAAATCCTATGCCCCATATTATTTTTGTATTTATTTTATTTTAATTTCTTTTGGAAGTCAACAGTCAAAAGGCCATAACTCCCAAAATATGTACTGGACAACAAAAAGTAAATATACCAAATTATACCCCCGAAGAATCCCCGGCCATTGGAACCCTGACTCGGCCCGACTCGGCACCGCCGGCCGGCGGCTCGGCCAACTCGGTACGGCGCCGCCGGCCGGACTTGGCCGGACGGCCGAGTCACCAACAGAGAAAAGTTGGGTCTTGACTTGGTCAACCCTCCTGCACACTTATTATACCTGGATTGGTTTTAAATTGCCCAATAAATCCGTTTTAATCCTAGGTTTAATGAGTTTTAATGAATTTTTATATATTTTTTATATTTTTTTTATTAAAAACCCTAACCCTAGCCTAACCCTATATAAACCCCCCATACCCTCTCATCACTTTTCCTAAGTCCACTCTCTCAAAATTCCAAGAGAACTTGGTACGTGAGAAAACGAGCGAAAGGCAAAGCGCTGACGAAATCGACTGTGAAATCCCGGCGATCGTACTAGGACCTCTTCACGACGTTTCGACGCACCGGCAAACCCAATACCTTCCTCTCACTCTCTAGCGTTGTCCAAACCCGTAAATCCCTCTTTTCTACCTTTCTTTCCTTCCATTAAAAGACGACTTTTCAAACCCGACGGAAATCGGAACAACCTGATTTCCGATTCGGTTTTCTATCAAATCTCACTTATCACTAATTCCATAATGCTTAAACATCTTCATGTTGACTACTAATCACTTAAAAATTAATTTGAACAAGTTTTCACACATGAAATGATAGCTTTTGCAATATACCCTATTTTTGCACTTAAATACCACAATGATTAGTTTATCACATTTGACCCTTTAACATTGCTATACCTTAAAGTAGATCACGAGGTAATGACCTACCTCCACACACACGCAAATACAACCCTAATTGATATCAACAAAACTTAGAATACGATAATACAATATTTTACATTTAAATACCCTTTTCTTAATAAAACCTTTTCTAAAAGTTCTAAGTTTTAAACAATTTTAAAAACAATATCTTTTAATAGAAAAATACGATATGTCGTGGACATCGATCGTTTATCTAAACCTGATTTTGTGGTGTCTAGGCAAGTGTGTCTAAGGCGAGTGGTTACTTAATTAGGGCCACTACTTGTAGTAGAGAACCTCCCACTCACCTGGCACTTACCTGGCCGCAATTGGCGGTGAAGAGGCGATTTGAGGTTTCTAATGACTTGTCGTTTAGACAATTTAGAAATAGGCTAGTTGGTTTAGGAAACCCTAGAATCTAAAATACGGAAATTTACACCCTTTTACAAATAAATACCTTATCTTTATAAAACCGTTTTCTAAATGACTGGTATTTATTAAATCTTTGCAAAGTGCCACTACAACCCACGTTTGGGGAACTCGTTAGGGATAGTATGGTTTATCATGCACCCTCGGGCTTAGTAGTGCGAGATTCAGACCTCCGCAAGGAGCATTCGGTCTCGAAAGGTTTAAAATACGACACTTAAGAAAAATGAGATTATTTTGAAAATAAAATATTTATTAAAAATTATTCTTGTATAAACATATGTATATTTATCATTTAAACACCTATTTTATTATAAGATAAAGTTTCCACCTCTTTCTAAAAATTACAAGATTAAAAGTTACATTAAAATACCATGAATTTCAATTAAATTAATATTACAAATTTATACATTTATTTATGTAATTAGGATTTTTTTTTACTAGAAATATCACAAAATAAAATCACACTCATTATAACAATAAAGACGAATAATAAATACTTGAGGTGTATCTTGAAAACTATAAAAAAAAGTATTTTTACATAAAAACCCCTCAAGTTTTATAAATTACAATAATGACCCTAACAAATATAGAACTTCGACTTACATTTCTTTTAGTCTGACTCGGGTTTGAGTCTGATTATTTCTGACTTGAATATGATTCAAGTCAATCTATATTCTTTAATATTCCAACTCAATATGAACACATGAATCCAAGAATCCAGTTAACAATCTATTCAACTTGACTGAATCAAACCATGGATATACATCTATTATTCCGTTATTCCATTTACCTGATTATGCAGTTACGATCTGTTCACTGATATTATGGTTTTGGTCAGTCATCTAACTTACACAATACAATACAACAATACAATCAAAATACTACGGGGTTTAAGGGGTAGATTGGTACGGAAGGTGTTAAAGGTGGCACGAGGTGGTCAGATTAAGACACCTAACCTATATTCCGTTGCTGTTGTACCGTGGCTTAACGGTTCCTTGTACATTCCGTTTGCCCTAGTCTCTAGCATATAGAGACCCCTCTCGTATACACTGGCATCCTTCTGTACCAAGCTACAAACAACAGTGTTAACACAATATTCTATAATATTTTACAATCTTTTTAGAAAATACCTCTTATTCTGTCTTTTCTAATTCTTCATTATCCTTGGGACTTACCGAGTAACATGTTCGCTGACGACATTCTATTTCTTCTTCTTTGAATGTCGTCAGGTGTTTTGGACCCAGCAGAGATCGAGCCCACCGGTGAAGACTTGGAGCAGTTTCACGAAAACCCTGAGCTCTAGACATTGTACGCTCTAGACATTGTACCTTGTTCTATTCAGTATTTTCATTTCCTGTTATACCATTGTTTAGGCATCGCTTTTCATTTAAGTTGTATTTACTTTTCATGCATTGTACAAAAGAATGTTATTAATAAAGTTGTTGTTATTTCTATATCTCTTGTCTCTTGTGATTTACTTTTATATTGCTTAGATACGCTTAGCGTATGTGCTTCTAAGTATATACGTAGCAGACCTCGTCGTGTCCTCTTCGCCGTACACCGGGAAGCGGGGCGTGACAGGTTTTGTTGGTGGCCCATGCAGGTCTGAGCTGTATGAATCCCTATCATGCAGTTCTGGTCTGCGGGAACAACCTAAGCAATATAACACAAGAACCAGCAACTAAAACATTCTTTACAATTCATGTTTCTTGAATCTTACAAATTTCTATTCCTTGAATCTTATCATTTCATATATTTGAATCTGTCTTAACCCAAATTTTTCTTCAAGGTTATGGATTCCCCGAACAACACCAGCACCAACATCAACAACACACCTCCAGTACTACCTCTTGCACCAGCTGTTCCTGCACCACCCACCGAGCAAACAGTGCTACTTGAAGTGATCCGCAGCCTTCTCGAGGGACAACAACAACTCCTGAACCGTCCTGAGACCGACGCACCAGGGGTAAAGCAATTCAGGGCTTTGCACCCCAAGCAGTTCTCTGGTAAAGGAAGCCCTCTTGAAGCTGAAGAATAGGCACAAAGTATCGAAGACGATCTGGCAGCAGCTCAAGTGCCAGACATCGCTTGGGTCCGTGTGGCGAAACTACAACTCACGGATAATGCTCACAACTGGTGGAAGGCGGAAGAAAGCCGTCTGGTATAGCCGATTGAATGGAAGACTTTTCGCGAGAAGTTCGACGCGAAATACTTCCCTATGACTGCCAGGTTTGTAATGGAGCAGCAGTTCATTCATCTACAACAGGGTTCAATGTGGGACAAATCAGTAGATGAATACGACGCTGAATTCACCATGTTAAGCCGGTAAGATATGTCACAATAGTTCAATTTTTAAATATCACATACTACACAGCTAACACAATTTTTAAACAGATTCGCGGCACACTTGATACCGACGGACGAGATCAGAGCCCGTCGCTTTCAACAAGGACTGGACACGGAGATTCAGGCTGCTCTAGCCACGGGAAAATTTCTGACTCATGAGGATGCTCTGGAAGCTGCCCGCAGTTATGAGGCAGTGATAAAAGCAAGGGGCAGACCTCAGTCTGCAGGAGTCAAACGCCCTACCAACCAGATGGCAGGTGGAGCCTCGTCCAGGCCATCTTTCGTGCCAAGGCGACCCGGAGTACCAACCCATCGTCCCAGCCTAGCCTTTTGCACCTACTGCAAGAGAACTGGACATATGATGAAGGACTGCCGTCGAGCCAACCGCCTTTGCTTAGTCTGCGGCTCAGCTACTCACGATATTGGGTCTTGTCCCCAAAGACAGAACCCAATTGCTATACCCAGGCCAGCAATTACTTATCCGCAGAGACCAGCTCTTCAGGCACCTGCTCCCAGACCTGCACTACATGCACCACCCAGGGGACCACAAGCTGCACCACCTTCTCGTCGGTTCCATCAAGCTCAAAAGAACGTTCCGAGGAATGCTCCTCAGGCCGGGAGGAATGTACCAAGGCGCCAGGCTTTCACGATGTCCGTGGAAGAAGCTGAGGCCACTGGTCAAGTCATCACTGGTAAACTTTCCTTTTCAAACTTTGCTTTTCTATTCTGCTACTTAGTTACATATTTCCTATACCTAAAACAAATCCCACATACCTTAGGTACAATCTTAGTATCCTCAATCCCTGCACTTGCACTGTTTGATACTGGAGCATCACACTGCTTTATGTCGCAACGGTTTGTCCGAACCCATGCGATTCTAGTCTCACCGCTTGTATCCAGCTGGAATGTCAGTTCAGGAAATGGCATTCTAAAGGCAACTATGGGATACAGCTTGTGTCCAGTCGTCGTCTGCAGTTGAGAGTTTTATGCTGACTTCAAAGTACTGGACATACCGAACTTCGATGTGATTCTAGGAATGGATTGGCTTGGAACTTTTTATGCTACCATCGACTGTCGTCAAAGGAGGGTAGTATTCGAGATCCCAGACCATCCGGTCTTCTATTTCAAAAGCGGAGACCGTACATTAGAGCCAAGTATCTACAAAGCGAAGCCAAGAGAAGCAGTAGTTGCAGCAGCTCAAGCGGAGGAAGAATCAAGACCAGATGTAGTTCGAGAGTTCGACGATGTATTTCCTGACGATATATCAGGTTTACCTCCCGATCGAGCTCTTGAATTCAATATTGATTTAGTACCAGGAGCACAACCGGTGATCAAAGCACCCTATCGTTTAAGTCCGGAAGGTTTGAAGGAAGTCCGAACACAGTTGGACGAATTACTGGCGAAAGGATGGATTCGTCCCAGCACTTCAAGTTGGGGATCACCTGTACTACTTGTGAAGAAGAAGGAAGGTTCATACAGAATGTGCATCGATTATAGAGCCTTGAACGAAGTCACTATAAAGAACAAGTATCCACTCCCGCGCATCGATGATTTATTCGATCAGCTAAGTGGATCTTATGTTTTCTCTAAATTAGATCTTCGTTCAGGTTATCATCAAATGAAGGTCAAGGAAGCTGATATTCACAAAACAGCTTTCAGAACTCGCTATGGTCATTACGAATTTCTGGTGATGCCATTCGGAGTGACCAACGCACCCGCAATATTCATGAACCTTATGATCAAGTTTTCTGGGAGTACTTAGACAGGTTTGTTGTCATCTTCATTGACGACATCCTGGTATATTCTAAGAGTCGGAAAGAACATGCAGAACATCTACGAATTGTCCTAGAAACTCTTCGACAACATCAGCTTTATGCCAAGTACAGCAAGTGCGAGTTTTGGCTAAATCAAGTTGGTTTTCTTAGACATATCGTATCAGGAGAAGGAATCTCTGTAGATCCAGCGAAAGTTTCGGTAGTTAGCGAATGGCCTACACCAAAATCAGTGAAGGATATTCGAAGTTTCTTGGGTTTAGCTGGATATTACAGAAGGTTTATTGAAGGCTTTTCGAAGATAGCAACACCCCTGACCAAGCTCACACGTAAAGATGAAGAATTTGTGTGGTCAGAAGCATGCGAACAAGCTTTCATAGAACTCAAGTCAAGGTTGACATCAGCACCTATTCCCGTCATACCGGATCAATCTGGAGGATTCGAAGTGCATTGCGATGCATCCGGTAAGGGATTAGGATGTGTTCTACATCAGCACAGTAAGGTTGTGGCTTATGATTCAAGACAGCTGAAGATCCATGAGCGCAATTATCCGACGCATGATTTGGAGTTGGCAGCCGTCATCTTTGCTCTCAAGATTTGGCGTCATTATCTACTTGGTGAACGAGTGAATATCTACACAGATCATAAGAGCCTGAAGTACGTGTTTACTCAGAAGGAGTTGAATATGCGGCAGAGAAGATGGTTAGAACTCATGGCGGACTTTGACATCAACTTGCAATATCACCCAGGGAAGGTGAATGTAGTACCTGATGCTCTTAGTCGCCAACCATTAGCAATGAATCTCACCGCTCAGTGGAAGCTTCAACAAGACTTACATCAGATGGAGATTGAAGTAGTCATGCCAGGTAATGCTTCAAGTTTGATGAATTTACAAGTTCAATCAACCATTGTCAATCAGATCAAAGCAGCTCAAGTAAGTGATGCTAAGTTGCAAAAGATCAGAGAACAAGTGGAGAATGGACTCAAAACAGACTTCATCATCCATGAAGACGGATCTTTGAGATACGGCAGTAGATTGTGTGTACCAAAAGGTCATGTTCGGGAAGAGTTAATGAAATAAGCTCACAGCTCTCCCTATTCAGTACATCCTGGAGGTACCAAAATGTACAAGGATCTACGTCAGAATTATTGGTGGCATGGAATGAAGCGTGAAGTAGCCAGAAGCGTCGCAAAATGCTTGGTGTGTCAACAAGTAAAGGATGAACATCACAGGACTGCTGGATTACTTCAACCGTTACCAATCTCAGAATGGAAGTGGCAACACATCACGATGGACTTTGTGACTGCTCTTCCTCGCAGCACAAAAGGTAACGATGCCATATGGGTCATTGTGGATCGACTCACAAAGTCGGCTCACTTCATCCCATTTTGAGTTGGCCAATCAACTGAGACACTAGCAAAGAAGTACATGGAGGTAATAATCTAATTTAGATTTAAAAATCTTCATAATGTACTATCTCTGATACCCATGAACTCATACAGGAAATTGTGAGACTCCATGGAGTACCGGTCTGCATTGTCTCTGATCGTGACACCAGGTTCCGATCGCAATTTTGGCAGAGTCTGCAAGCAAGCTTGGGAACAAGTCTGAACTTCAGCACGGCTTATCATCCACAAACAGATGGTCAGTCGGAACGAACTATTCAGATCTTGGAGGATATGCTCAGAGCATGTATGTTAGACTTCAAAGGATCGTGGGAAGATCACCTACATCTTGTGGAGTTTTCGTACAACAACAGGTACCAAGCAAGCATAGGAATGGCACCTTTTGCAGCATTGTATGGAAGGAAGTATCGATCGCCATTAAGTTGGGATGACGTCGGAGATAGGGAACTTCCTGGACCGGAGATGATAGTAGAGACTGTTGATGTGGTCCGTACTATCAGGGAAAGGATGCGCATAGCCCAAGATCGACAGAAGCACTGGGCTGATGCAAAGAGACGACACTTGGAGTTTCAGCCAGGAGATCACGTATTCCTGAAAATATCTCCAAACCGCGGAGTGATCCGTTTTGGAAGACGGGGTAAGTTGAGTCCGAGATACATTGGACCGTTCGACATACTCGAACGAGTCGGTGAAGTGGCATACCGCTTAGCACTTCCACCTTCATTGGAAGGAGTGCATAATGTGTTCCGTATATCCCAACTCAGAAAGTATGTAAGTGACCCCAGCCATGTTCTCGATCAATCCGAGCTCACTATACAGCCCGACTTGTCTTGTGAGCAGCAGCCTGTGGAAATCCTGGACAGGAAAGTGAAGACACTTCGGAACAAGGAAGTTAACTTGGTTCGAGTGATGTGGAGGAAAGACACTCCAGGAGAGTTCACTTGGGAAAGGGAGGATGAAATGCGTACTAGATATCCACATCTCTTTGTAAACTAGTCCTCAAATAAAAGTTGTAAATTTCGAGGACGAAATTTTTGTAAGGAGGGTAGACTGTAACAACTCCATTTTTAATGTACAAAAAATTGATTTAAATTCAATATATACTTGGAGTATTTATTACGACTGATATCTCTTTAAGTATTTATTTCACTCCATAATTACAAGAAGGAGCTTGTAGCTCATTGGTAATACCTTGCACTGCTGAACCAAGCCACCGGAGTTCAAATCCCATGCCCCACATTATTTTTGTATTTATTTTGTTTTAATTTCTTTTGGAAGTCAACAGTCAAAAGCCCATAACTCCCAAAATATGTACTGGACAACAAAAAGTAAATATACCAAATTGTACCCCAAAAAAATCCCCGGCCATTGGAACCCTGACTCGGCCCGACTCAGCGCCGCCGGCCGGCGGCTCGGCCGACTCGGTCCGGCGCCGCCAGCCGAACTTGGCCGGACGGCCGAGTCACCAACAGAGAAAAGTTAGGACTTGACTTGGTCAACCCTCCTGCACACTTATTATACCTGGATCGGTTTTAAATTGCCCAATAAATCCCTTTTAATCCTAGGTTTAATGAGTTTTAATGAATTTTTATATATTTTTTATATTTTTTTATTAAAAACCCTAACCCTAGCCTAACCCTATATAAACCCCCCATACCCTCTACCCTCTCATCACTTTTCCTAAGTCCACTCTCTCAAAATTCCAAGAGAACTTGGTATATGAGAAAACGAGCGAAAGGCGAAGCACTGACGAAATCGACGGCGAAATCCCGGCGATCGTACTAGGACCTCTTCACGACGTTTCGACGCACCGGCAAACCCACTACCTTCCTCTCACTCTCTAGCGTTGTCCAAACCCGTAAGTCCCTCTTTTCTACCTTTCTTTTCTTCCATTAAAAGACAACTTTTCAAACCCGACGGAAATCGGAACAACCTGATTTTCGATTCGATTTTCTATCAAATCTCACTTATCACCAATTTCATAATGCTTAAACATCTTCATGTTGACTACTAATCACTTAAAAATTAATTTGAACAAGTTTTCATACATGAAATGATAGCTTTTGCAATATACCGTATTTTTGCACTTAAATTCCACCATGATTAGTTTATCACATTTAACCCTTTAACATTGCTATACCTTAAAGTAGATCACGAGGTAATGACCTATCTCCACACACACACAAATACAACCCTAATTGATATCATCAAAACTTAGAATACGATAATACAAGATTTTACATTTAAATACCCTTTTCTTAATAAAACCTTTTCTAAAAGTTCTAAGTTTTAAAAAATTTTAAAACAATATCTTTTAATAGGAAAATACGATATGTCGTGGACATCGATCGTTTATCTAAACCTGACTTTGTGATGTCTAGACAAGTGTGTCTAAGGCGAGTGGTTATTTAATTAGGGCCACTACTTGTAGTGGAGAGCCTCCCACTCACCTGGCACTTACCTGGCCGCAATTGGCGGTGAAGAGACGATTTGAGGCTTCTAATGACTTGTCGTTTAGACCATTTAGAAATAGGCTAGTTGGCTTAGGAAACCCTAGAATCTAAAATACGGAAATTTACACCCTTTTACAAATAAATACATTATCTTTATAAAACCGTTTTCTAAATGACTAGTATTTATTAAATCTTTGCAAAGTGCCACTACAACCCACCTTTGGGGAACTCGTTAGGGATAGTACGGTTTATCGTGCACCTTCGGGCTTAGTAGTGCGAGATTCAGACCTCCGCAAAGGTGGTTCGATCTCGAAAGGTTTAAAATACGACACTTAAGAAAAATGAGATTTTTTTGAAAATAAAATATTTATTAAAAATTATTCTTTTATAAACATATGTATATTTATCATTTAAACACCTATTTTATTATAAGATAAAGTTTCCACCTCTTTCTAAAAATTACAAGATTAAAAGTTACATTAAAATACCATGAATTTCAATTAAATCAATATTACAAATTAATACCTTTATTTATGTAATTAGGATTTTTTTTACTAGAAATATCATAAAATAAAATCACACTCATTATAACAATAAAGACGAATAATAAATACTTGAGGTGTATCTTGAAAACGATAAAAAAAAAGTATTTTTACATAAAACTCTCTCAAGTTTTATAAATTACAATAATGACCCTAACAAATATAGAACTTCGACTTACATTTCTTTTAGTCTGACTCGGGTTTGAGTCTGATTATTTCTGACTTGAATATGATTCAAGTTAATCTATATTCTTTAATATTTCAACTCAATATGAACACATGAATCCTAGAATCCAGTTAACAATCTATTCAACTTGACTGAATCAAACCATGGATATACATCCATTATTCCGTTATTCCATTTAGCTGATTATGCAGTTACGATCTGTTCACTGATATCATGGTTTTGGTTAGTCATCTAACTTACACAACACAATACAACAATACAATCAAAACACTACGGGGTTTAAGGGGTAGATTGGTACGGAAGGTGTTAAAGGTAGCATGAGGTGGTCAGATTAAGACACCTAATCTATATTCCGTTGCTGTTGTACCGTGGCTTAACGGTTCCTTGTACATTCTGTTTGCCCTGGTCTCTAGCATATAGAGATCTCTCTCGTATACACTGGCATCCTTCTGTACCAAGCTACAAACAACAGCGTTAACACAATATTCTACAATATTTTACAATCTCTTTAGAAAATACCTCTTATTCTGTCTTTTCTAATTCTTCATTATCCTTAGGACTTACCGAGCGACCTGTTCGCTGACGACGTTCTATTTCTTCTTCTTTGAATGTCGTCAGGTGTTTTGGACCCAGCAGAGATCGAGCCCACCGGTGAAGACTTGGAGCAGTTTCACGAAGACCCTGAGCTCTAGACATTGTACCTTGTTCTATTCAGTATTTTCATTTCCTGTTATGCCATTATTTAGGCATCGCTTTTCATTTCAGTTGTATTTACTTTTCATGCATTGTACAAAAGAATGTTATTAATAAAGTTGTTATTATTTCTATATCTCTTGTCTCTTGTGATTTACTTTTATATTGCTTAGATACGCTTAGCGTATGTACTTCTAAGTATATACGTAGCGGACCTCGTCGCGTCCTCTTCGCCGTACACCGGGAAGCGGGGTGTGACAAAAACAAACACACACGATACGAAGTGACCATATGGAGAAGGAGAAAGTTGTTACCGCGATGTGGTAGCGTAATTAACTGCGGGGGCTTGCGCCTGCTGGGAAAAGCGTCCCCACAATCAAAAACCCCTCAATGAGGGGGAATCTGACGAAGTCTGCTACATCGGCCGCATCCGTTTAAACCTTCGATACGTGATGTCATAAATCAACTTGGCATCTTCGGAGAGGTGGATGGATAGCACCAATTAGTATCTGGCCCCAAATTCAGGCAAGACGGACCTACACGGTCGCGTCTCTGTGTTTCGGAGGGGAACATGCGGGTCGCTGTGGGTCTGGCAATATGATCAGATTATTTCGAATCGCCAGCTCAAACAAGCTCCTTTTCTTATCGCGAGGGAACGAGTAAGCACGTCCCAACCTTTCTTCCAAGGACGGACGCATACTAGTGTTGTTTTGGCGGACAGGTGCTTTCGGACCGCCCAGTTGTTGCTGCGCATTGGTGACAAAGGCCGCTTTTCCTTTACCCTTATTATTCTGAGGGTCCTTTCTTGAGGAGGAAGGACCATGACCCATCTGGTCCATCCGTTCTAACTTATCAATCAGCGCCTGGAACATAGTGGGCTTGAAGAAGGTCATGAACTGGGACACGCTCGATTGAGGATCAAAAGTCACAATGAACATTCCTACTGTCAGAGACTCCTCAATACATTGTTCGCATTTGGACCACAGGTTCCACCATCGGATCATATATTGGACCCACGTTTCCCCTGGCTTGACCCTAGTATTGATCAGCGTTATGATTGGAGTGCGTTCACTTGCACTGGCAAACCTTTGCATGAACAGCAGCTCCATTTCAAAGAAATTCTTCACGGAGCCATTTGGGAGCTCCAAGTACCATTTGAAAGTTGTCTCTGATAAGCTTCCGATGAATTGGCGAAGCGGAAGTTTGTCGTATCCTCCGGTATTGCCGCACAGAGCTCTGAATTATGCGACGTGCTGATAGGGATTACCCGTTCCTTTATATGCGTGGATCTTCGGGATCGTATATCCCGGTAGGTGCTTTATCTGGTCGTACCAAGCCGGATATGGTCGCCCGGTTTTGACGATTTTGTTTGCAGCTTCATTGGCCTGGTGAGCTCTAATTTGCTGAGCGATATAATCATCCAAGGCAGCCTTGGAGATTGTCTCCTCCTTGGCCGTTGATAGGTCCTGGGAGGATTCGATGTTTCCCTTCTATCATTTTCGATAATCACCGGAGGTTCTTTAGCCGGTGATTCTTCTTGGATTATCATCCTAACCATATCTTGGAACAGAAAAGGCATCTGCTTTATGTTAGCAGCCTGCTCTGTAGCTTCCTTATCTTCCTTTTCTAGCACTCGTCGCAAGAACTCTGTATCGGTTTCTTGCTCCTGGCGTTGTTCAGTTTCTTTATCTGAACTTTCTTTATGTCCAATATGTGTTGCCATCTTGGCAAGCATATCTTGGAGCTTCTGCTGTTGCTTCTGAGCTTTTGTCAATGACCGGGTATGCGGTCTGTGACTCACAGAAGCACGGCTCACATCTTTACAATTAGTCATATAGACCGTATATACGATTATGCCCCCAGATTTAGAGCATTTGGAGTTTTCACCTTTGGATTTTGCTACTTGCGATTAAACTTTCTCAGGCCTCCCTCTTTTATAAGATGTTGGAGCTGGAGGAGCAACTATGATTGGCACTTCTTTATAAGAAGTCCCCCGTTGTATGGCGAAGGAACAATCGTTTCCTTGTCGGACCTTGGATTTTTTTGGTCGACGAGGATAGCTTTCATCGAGCACTGGGTCTTGGACTTTACGTTAGACTGTGTGGATTTGTAAGGAGAGCCACTGATAATGCTGCTCTGGCTTTGCCTGCACTGCACCTTCTACAGGCGGAGGTGATCTCTTTAGTACCGCCATCGGGGAGTTCTTGCACACCCTCCTAAGCGGGTCGAAATTGTTTCCAGTTGGAACAACAACGTCAATATCCACCATAGGAGCTAGAGGGGTAAGCCCGGAGGGAGAGTTGCCCCCAGTCTATCTTACTCGGTACCAGCGGCGACGTCGAGCATGCATGGCAATAGGAACTGCCTCAGTTTTAGAGGCGTCTTCATCTTGCCCCCTGCATTGCTGGGGAGCTTCACCTGTTGTCAGCCTATAGAAGACGGATGTTCTTGGCGGAGCTGGAGCAGAGTTGGTCAATTTGTCAAAGACCGGCCGTCTTTGAGGTGAAGCACTTTTATCGACTTCATGCATGGCAGGAGCAGGGAGGGATAGACGTTTTGGGCAATCCCTTCTGGAATCATAGGGTTCTTGACGGGCTCCTTTGAGCTTTCTTTTAGCCTGTTAAAAATTGAACCTCCGGAGTTCTATGGCTTGTTGATAAGAGCCGTCATTGTAGCCATCCGATCAAATACCAACCTTCGGGAAGCTTCTTCTTAGGGCGTTGAGGCGCCAAAGCTCATGGGCAGGAGCATGGTCCCAAAGAATAGCCCGGTAGTGACCTGAGTGACCTATCCCACCGGCATTGAGAAGATGGAGGTCGTGTTGGGCCTGTACGTCACTCCTCCGGCTGGGGTAGAAAGGGAGTTGTTATTGCAGGAAGTGCAGTGAGAGGCCATTAATTCTACACAGAAATGAAATACCAAGTTTTAGTATCTCGAATCCAAGAGAAACCATGAATATAGCGAACCACAATTTTGTTCGCGAAATACGACACACGAAGTGTGGAGTGGAAAGAGAAAGAGATCCCACCAGGCGTGCCAGAATCTGTTTACCGCCGAAGACTGGACTGAGACGCGGAGGACGTCTAGCTTGAATTTGGGGGCAGATGCTATTTGGAACATATCGGTCTACCTCTCCGAAGATGCCAAATTGATTTATGGCACCGTATATCGAAAGTTTGGACAGAAGTGACCGTTGTAGTGTGAATTTATCAGATTCCCTCTCTTTGAAGGGTTTTTTATCAGGGGGACGCTCTTCCCTGCAGGCGCAAGCCCATGCAGTTAATTATGTTATCGTGTTGCGATAACCACTTTCATTTGCTCCAGTAAGTCAGTTCGTGTCGTATTATATATTTTGTTTATTATGGTTTCCCATGGATTGTATACTGATACTATTTTATGTCGTCGCCCATAGGCCGCGGATTAGTCCAAATCCATATATTAAATTTGGATTTGAACCTAGGTCATATGTTCCGTCAGTTCAGGGAATATTTTATTTTATTTAAAGACCGTTAATTTGGTTTTAGATTAAGATCAACTTAAATATATATGAGCATATGGGCTCAATTTATTTTAACTAAGGATACGTTAGTCTTATATGAGACTAAGATCAACTTAGAACAGAAGTGATCATATGGGCTCGGTTATGATGAGCAATATGGTCTCAAGGAATATGAAATTTCAAAGGCTCGGCCTATTTTGAGGCTTAATCCTAGGCTTTTCATCCTCTAGCAGTCTAAGCACTTATTCTGTTTTGTTTCCTGGCGCTCACGTGGGTGTCACGTGAGGCGCTCAGGTTTGGGTATTGCCTAATCAGTGCTAAGCACTTGGTCATTGTGGATATTTATCATATGTTGGCGTTCACATAGATATCACGTGAGGCTTTGAGTCCTTGGACATTAACATATCAGTGCTAAGCACTTTATACAGCGCTCATGTGGGTATCACGTGAGGCGTTCCTGCTTGATATTTTTTTAAACACTCACGTGAGTATCACATGAGGCGTCAGATCTTTGCTTATGGGCGCTCACGCGTGTGGCACGTGAGGCGCTTTTTTACCTCCGAAAACAAAGACGAACTGGGATGGATCGTCTTGTCTGAACTTGGGAGCATATGCTATTTGAGTATATCCATCCACCTCTCTGAAGATACCAGGTTGATTTATGGCACCGTATATCGAAAGTTTGGATAGATGCGACCGATATAGCAGACTTTATCAGATTCCCCCTCACGTTTTTGAGGGTTTTTTTTATTGTAGGGACGCTCTTCCCTACAGACGCAAGCTCCTGCAGTTAATTACGTTATCGCGTTGCGATAACCACTTTCTCCTGCTCCGGTAGTTCACTTCGTGTCATGTGTTATTTTGTTTATTATGGTTGTCCGTGGATTGTATACGAAGACTATTTTATGTTGTCGCCCGTAGGGCATGGATTGGTCCAAATCCGTATATTTATGAATTTGGGTTTTGAATTTATGTTGTATGTTCCGTAAGTTCAAAGAATATTTTATTTTATTTAAGGACCGTTAATCTGATTTTAGATTAAGATCAACTTAAATATAAGAGCATGTGTGCTCAAGTTATTTTAACTAAGAATTCGTTAGTCTTGTATGATACTAAGATCAACTTAGAAATATTTTAAAGGATTTTTGGTCATCTTTGAGACTAAATTCATTTGGGTTTATTGATATTTTGATCAACAGGGGGTCTATTATTTAATTATACTTGTTTAAGTAATTAAATTATGCTTTGTAGTATAAGCGCACACGTATATAGATGCGCACATATCCATTAATTTCATTTGAAAGGGTGTGCAAGTGCGTTGCACATAGCTACGCACTGTTTTATTGTAAGGATGTTGTGTCTGCATGTATCACATGACGCGCATACCTTTATAGACAATTTTGTTAAGTGCGTACACGTGAGTTCCATGTGATGTGCTTGCCTTTTTTGGCAAATTTTGTTAAGTGCGCACACATGAATTCCACGTGATGCGCATGCCTTTTTAGGCAGATTTTGTTAAGTGCACACACATAATGCGCATGCCTCCAGAGGCTGTTTTTGTTAAGTGCGCACTGATTTCGGTGCGCACATCCCCGGGGGATTATTTTCCTAAAAGCAGAAAAAAATTATTAAGCGCGCACTGGTTTTGGTGGGCACTTGTTTTCATCACAAGCTTTCATTTTAGAAGTTATGGATTCTATTTTATCTTCTGTTTTTCTTCTCTTATTTACAGAGAAGTGAAAACCTTGATTTTCATATCAGGTATAGAAACGTTTGATGGTGCGCATCATCTTATTATTATCTTTTTAAAACCAAAGGACGAATTCTAAGATCATTTGATCTCTTTTTAGTGAATCAATAGATTCAAAAAGAAGCAAAAGCTTCTGTATAAAAGCAAAAACTTTTTACTGGAAGGAAAGAGAAGTGTTTCTCTTTGTTTCTATCATGCACAGTTATGCCGAGGAAGGAGAAGTCTTGGTTTTTTTTCAAGCTTATAGGAGGATTTTCCGTCCGTATTTCATCATATGAGGCTCCTATTTATAGGAGAGAATAAATTATGGCTTTTTCGGTTTGTTTTAGTTTGTTTCAATCTCAGTTTGATTTTAGATCGATTCGAAAAGATTTAATTGATTTATATCAATTAAGGGTGACATGCGCACCGTTGGATCTTTGATCCACAGATCTTTTCGTTAAAATATTTAACCAACAAAATATTTTACTGTTAATTAAAGATTTGCTTACTTCTTTTCTCAATAAGCGTCTGTTTTCAAAGAATGTGCATGTATTTGCATTTGTTGTTTAATTAAGTACACATTGCGCCCGTGCGTTGCACGTGCATATGCGCATGTATCATATGCACACTTATCATATGCGCTCTTGCTTTGTGCATACCTGTGCATATGTGCTTTCCCAATTTAATGCAAATTTTTCTGTGCCGAAACTTGAATGCTTCTCTTTATTATCTAAAGACATGTTCATATTCTCCCTCACTTTCACAGGGAACCATGTCAACAAAGAAAGAGCCATGGCTTGCAATCGCCAACATGTTCCTCAGCAGCCATGGGAGGTGCCTATTAAGGAAATTATTTCTTGTTTTGTTGCATGCTTGGTGAATCCCGCTCTCACGGATGATCAATACGACACTACGATGCACAAGCTACTGACCCGTCGGGGATCTCCTCTTCCCGTCAAATCTATTTGACTTCGGATGACCTTCTTAGCCATGCTTGATGATATTCCTCCTCATACAATAGAGATGACTCTGGCGATGCTCGACGCAGCGGGACAAGATTGACTGCTGATCGCACGCTTATGGCGTGTCGGATGTTCAAAGTTCTAAAGTTATAACCGCAATCAGGACGGTGTCGCTATGCAGCTAGCCGGTTGAGCACGGGTCGATCCACAGGGAGATGGTTGTATGTCCGTTCGAGTTTTAGACGAGTCAATAAAGAATGTGTATATGTATGTCCAAATCTAACCTATGTGTTTTATATGCAAGTATAAAGTTATTAAGAAAAAGATACGAAGTGTAAGCTAAAGAAATCCGCACTCAAAACCTTTGAGCCGAGTCTTGACCAATTGAAGCTAGAGCAATCGGCAACAACGTGAATTAGGGGATTTAAGCACGGTATTCGTGGAATCCGACTTATTGACCCTTGTCCTTCCGTTCTTGTCTCTTGCTTTCGCCTCCGGCCAAACCGAACGCAACCGGTCGTGGTTAGGAATCACCGTTACCTTGGTAGGGTAGAGTACCTAACGGAGCGCTTGCGTAACGTTTGGGCGGAGTTCAAAGGAAAATAACGGGAAAAGCAAATGAGCAAAGAAACATTAACTTACAATATTGTATTTATTCTTAACAACAACATAATAACAACCATTCACAAAACAAACCA
Source organism: Agapanthus africanus (assembly GCA_030015575.1). NCBI lineage: Eukaryota > Viridiplantae > Streptophyta > Magnoliopsida > Asparagales > Amaryllidaceae > Agapanthus > Agapanthus africanus. Next base: position 865,454,012 of record JASDDO010000024.1, on the reverse strand, counting down.
AAAAGAGAGAACAAAAGAACAAAGAAAAGAAAAGATTACAGGTAAGTAAGTGCATGGAATTTAAAGTGCAAGAAAGTAAAGCAAGGAAATAAATTGCATGAATGTAAAAGAGCAAGAAAGAAAAGTGCAAGAAAGAAAATATTAAGAAAGAGATCTAGGAACCATGGAACAAGTTACACACCATGCGTTTAATAACCCAAACTTAAACTTGCAAGCTCAATTAAGAGGTTGCAAGATCAAGAGAGAGCTAAAAACCCAAGGCAAAATGAAGCACAAAAGAGACTTTATTCTTTCCAAAATGATACAACCCTTGAGATCAAATACCAACCCTTAAACCTTCAAGCTCAATGAAGAGGTTGAAAGATCAAGAGAAAGCAAAGATCTCAAGGGGAAGCTAAGCAAAAGAATGATACAAAATAACCCTCATCTTCATTTCATCATCCACTCAAAAAGCTCTCACTACAATTTTCATGGAGGAAAGAATGAAGAAGAAGAAGAAGCTAAACTAAATCCTAACAAAAAGTGGGCATAAGAATTGATTCCTTACAATGGCTAAGAACCGGGGTATTTATAGGAGGAGAGTTGAAACCCTAGGGCAATATTCTGGCCCCAAATGAAATGACAAAGATACCCTCAAAATTTGGTCAGATGATGACACAAAACCGCGGCGGATCCGCCGCGAAAACCCACATTTGGCGGCGGTTCCGCTGCGTTTTTGTGAAATTGTGGTCTCGAATTTTCTGGGTTTCCTTGTGTTGCCATCTTATGTTGTTCTACATGTACCAAATTGCAAATTTCTTCCACAATTGTTTCAGATCTGCAACGGTCCAAAATGGCATCAAAAATAATATTTTTGACCTTTTCTCCCTCGAGCTCCGCGCACCCATTGATTCTTGTGCTGCCCCCCGCATGCTCTGTGCTTGTCCGAGACACGAATGACCACTGTCATATGTTTTGTCTCTGGAACCGGTACGCGGCACTGGACGGATACGGATGACCGGAACCCGGCTTTTATCTGCTGTCAACAGATGTTTTGTATTTTGGCGTAACAGTGGAGATTTTGTATCAATTGCATTATTTTGGACTAAGAACCTGTAGCCTGTAAATATGTAGCAAACACGGATTAAAAGCACCTACCTATAAACAAACGAGCGTAAGAATGGGCGATATTAAACGCGATATTCTGGTATGAACAAATACCCCCAAACTTAACTTTTGCTCATCCCGAGCAAAACCAATTATTCACAAAAAAGTCCTAACCGCACTTTCGCAGGGAACGCGATTGCACTGAGTACGTGCAACAAGCCGTTAAACCTCTAGGTGTCCCTAGTAGGAGGAGTGTTGTCTCCTGAGGGTTTTCAGCGGATTACACCCATAAAATCCCGTCAAGCTAGTGTCATAAGTTAACATCGATTCTACTCCTACAGTTTAGTATTTACGTTAGAAACTCTATCATCCTAAGTTAGAAATATCCAACCCTTATTTTTCACACCTCCTATCTATTTAACCTTGGATCCTATACGTTCCAAAAAAGTTTAGAAAGCTGTTGGTTCTCCTGAGTTTTCCTTCTAACAGTATGGTCTTAAATCAGGGATTTTTATCAACTTTACAGAAAACATAAGTCTTATTCTTTATTTTTATCTCTTATCCAAACATCGATTGTATACCCCTACGTGTGTGTATTTGCACCCCTACACTCAAGAATTCAATTCAAGCTATAATACCATTGCCTTAATACCTAATACTACTTCTTTTCATTAAGGATGGACGGATTTGCTCACACACCTTTCATGCGACTATTAATGCTTCTTGAGGCACTAACAGCCGATTACTGAATGTGTGAACTTAAAGCGTAAATAGCAGTTTTCAGGTCTTGACTTTATTCTATTTTTCTTTTTATTTTTTTCTTTTTCTTTTTCAAGACCGGATATATTTTCCAATAATGCTCTTTTGGTGTTTAGCTTTAAATACCGTTTTTTCTTTCATACTAGGTTTTCAGGCAAGAGTATTTCTAGGTATCCTCTACTATCCCAAGTTTCAAGGTGCGTGTAAGTGCAGTTTGTAGGGTATATACTTTCTAAATTTGAACTCAAGAAAAGAAACTATTTTTCAGACTTATCCTTCAGTAAAGCTTCAATACTTTCCCTTCATCTCGACTTAACTCAAGAACTGAACTCAAGATTACCTATTTCTCAAAAAAAAAACTGTAAGGACGTATAATCACCAAGTTTAAACAGAATGAGGGTTATTTTTAGGATTTTCAATTCCTAAGCATAGAATTTAGTTATTTCTAACATATCAACTAAACTTTCAGAATAAAAATCTAAGTTACCCTATTAGCTAACTTGACAACAAAGTTTTTATATTTTGGAAAAAAATTCGATTTTTATGGGTTTTTAATAAGGTATGCAAATGCAAAATATAAAAATGAATGCGAAGGTTTTTAATAAGGTACGCAAATGCAAAATATACAAATGAATGCGAAGGAAGAAAGCTTACCGAGCACACCCCCAAACTTAAACTTGACAGTGCCCTCACTGTCAGGCTACACCAAGAGGATCAAAATTGTCGGCGCTCCCTAAAAACAAATTATATACAAAACAAAAAATATATACAAAAAGGTCCCCCCCCAAACTTAAGTAAACAGTGTTTCCACTGCTAAACGTTGAAGTTCAAGACCAGGGGGAAAGAAAACAGTTTCAAACTATACAAGGCCTTACACAAGCCAAAAGTGAGTACCAACCATTCAAAGATTTTATCGTTATAATATACAGGTTGGTGAAAGAATGCGGAGAGGTAAGAAATAGAGAATACGCGAGACCGTATGGAGATAGAAGCGGGATACGGTCTCGGTATAGGAGAAGAATGTCGAAAGGGAGAAAGAAGTGGAATACGAACTTGAGGGTGGAAATGGATTGAATAAATTAGTACAATCTGTAATGATCGTTGGGAAAAGATGGATTGTACTAATCTATCAATATAGCGAGAAATTGGGTCAAATCCCTCAAGATTCGTGAGAAACCATTGGTAAGCCGAACTTGGTAAAGCAGACACAGGAAGTGAAAATGATACGGTTTCTTGCAAGGTCGGAACGATGGAAAGGATGGAGGTAGGTGATTGAGGAAGGTTATCGGTTAAAGGTTCAGGAGGGTGTACACAGTCAATGAAGGGAACAGGATGAATTGGAAAATCCGACTCATCAATTAAAACTGGTTCATCCTCAGTACTATCCTCAATAGTTCCCTCAAAATTCAGCTTATCCATGCAAATTTCATCAAAATCAAGACGCATATGAAGTTCGGGAAAAATATTTAATGACTCGGGATGATGAATTGGAGAGAAAAACTCAGCCAAATCTACGGGTTCATCATCCAAAATATTCCCAGCGTCAATATCCTCAATCAAGTGAAAATCTATATTCTCAGACACCTCAACAAAAGCATGGATATCAATCAATTCAGGTTCTAAAGTGGAGGTGTAGAGGTCAAAAGGTTTAGGATTGGTTTCACTTGGAAGGGACCGTTCACAATCAGGTAAATCAAACACTACAAAGTCGCACAACTTATTAATCATTCTATCGTCAATCGGTGAATCGTTGGGAACACTAGATAGACATTCAAAACTGGAGTTGTGGGATTGAAATTGAAACGGGTAGGTCGGGTTTGGAAGGGTGTACAGCTCACTCTCTCCACTCAAATTCTCAACCTGTCCTACCGCCTCTTCATACATTGGAAAATTTGGAGCTAGTTGGAAACTAGCTACCGGGTCACTAGGTTGTATGAGGGCGGCCATGGACGCATTCAAATCCATCATCTGTTGGTACAACGCTACCCTAAAGTCTTTCAATGACTGTTCCAGACTAGACATAGGTTGTGAAGGGGTTTCAGTAAAACATTTAAAGTTGTTTGGATACTGAAAACTCTCAAATGGCGGTTCAGAAGCAATGTATAGGGAAGGTGCAAAAGTCGGGTAGAACTGGTAGGAATTGAATGGTTGGACAGGAGTAGGATCAACATTTGGATAAGAAGGTGGATGAAATTGTTGATCCCAAGAATTTGAAGTGGTGAAAGGAGTGAAAGATCGTCTACGGGATTGTTCAATATGTTCAGCAAGAGACATAGGTCTTGTGGTTACAACTGGACTTTCAAAAAGGGTATCAACGCAAGAAGGGGTGAATGTTTGAAATGGTTGATACGAAGTGGATTGTGGGGTCCAGTTGTTCGTCCTAGACGCGTCTATCCGATCTTTCAAAGAGATTTTGGACATGGAGGGGTCGTTCGAACTTCGGCCAAAGCAAGAACCGTAAGAAGAAATGTCTGGTTGTGGATACCAAAGTTCGGCAAGAGTTTTGCGAGGTGGGGTACCCATGATATGAAGAGAGAAAGAAAGAAAGGCGGATAAAAGGGGGGAAAGAATGTGATTTTTTTTTTAATTCTTCAGTTAGTTATTAACAAAAGAATGAAATATACACACAAAAAGAATCTGGACCAAAAAAAATCACGACACAAAAATACCACACACCTAATCGGTCTAGGGTTCACCTAGGTCAACTAGACCTGCTTAAGAACTTGATTGTCGAAGTAAAACTGTGTCGAGAAATGAGCTCAAGATATACTGATCACGAGGCCAGGTAAGTGCAGAGATAAGGGGAGGTTTTCCGACGCTTTCACGAAGGTCCTTAATTAAATAACCTTTTCTCTTTTGGCGGTTTCGCTGTGAACACTTTCCTAGACAACCCGTAAACAATATACCGTTAAGCGGTATTCTAAACACAGTTAACTTCTCCTAGTGAGCGCGGAGTCCTTAAGGCTTAAAGTCTAATTTCTTTTAAAATTTGTGCGGGTAAACGTTATGCTCAAGTTCGTGATTTGTGGGCCACGGAAAAGGTGATGAAATCCTTTACCATATGTTGTGGGGTTCGCTTGCCCTTAAATCCGTATTAATGTATGCAATGCGCAATTCAATAAAAATTCTATAAAGAATCAAACAATCTTTTTTTTTGTTTAAGCACGACACTGCAACAAATACGGGTTAGTCAATTTTTAGCATTTGCTAGCGAACTTGTAAAGAATCCTGCAAAGAATAGTATATTGGATGCGTCGGATTTGAGAAGAAGGTGTTTAAGAAATACGTACCGTTAAGTTTTCGGGTTTAGAAAAACCCTGTTGAATCAAATCCGGTAAGCTTGAAAAGTTTGCTTGCGCGAGTCAAACTACCCGGATCTTTGGCATTGTACTTTGCAATCACCTTAGCCTTGAATGTACACTTTGCTCCCCACAATCGCAGTTCGCAAATCCGCAAAAATCTGCAGAAAATACAGTATGGTGGAATTCACAGAGAAGATAAAAGAAAAGAAAAAAGGGTGGAGAAAAAATTAGGCACAGAGGCCTCAATGGGACCGCGGAACCGCCGCTCAAGGCACCTTTTGACCGTGGTTCCATGGTCAAAAATGTTGACTTGGGGATTTGTCTTTGGTCAACGAACTCCACTTCTTCTCTTCTCCAAAATAAAAACCTCTGTTTTCTTTTTGGATTACTGTACTTGCTCCAGATTAGCCTGCATACTTGCACACAAAAATTATCAAAAATAACAAAAAGATTTTATTTTTTTATTTATAAATGTATCAAAAAGAATATTAACCCGAATAACAAGAAAGAAAATACGCTACCGTCTCCCCGGCAGCGGCGCCATTTGATCGCACGCTTATGGCGTGTCGGATGTTCAAAGTTCTAAAGTTATAACCGCGATCAGGACGGTGTCGCTATGCAGCTAGCCAGTTGAGCACGGGTCGATCCACAGGGAGATGGTTGTATGTCCGTTTGAGTTTCAGACGAGTCAATAAAGAATGTGTATATGTATGTCCAAATCTAACCTATGTGTTTTATATGCAAGTATAAAGTTGTTAAGAAAAAGATACAAAAGTGTAAGCTAAAGAAATCCGCACTCAAAACCTTTGAGCCGAGTCTTGACCAATTGAAGCTAAAGCAATCGGCAACAACGTGGATTAGGGGATTTAAGCACGGTATTCGTGGAATCCGGCTTATTGACCCTTGTCCTTCCGTTCTTGTCTCTTTCTTTCGCCTCCGGCCAAACCGAATGCAACCGGTCGTGGTTAGGAATCACCATTACCTTGGTAGGGTAGGGTACCTAACGGAGCGCTTGCGTAACGTTTGGACGGAGTTCAAAGGAAAATAACGGGAAAAGCAAATGAGCAAAGAAATATTAACTTACAATATTGTATTTATTCTTAACAACAACATATTAACAACCATTCACAAAACAAACCAAAAAGAGAGAACAAAGAAAAGAAAAGATTACAGGTAAGTAAGTGCATGGAATTTAAAGTGCAAGAAAGTAAAGTAAGGAAATAAATTGCATGAATGTAAAAGAGCAAGAAAGAAAAGTGCAAGAAAGAAAATATTAAGAAAGAGATCTAGGAACCATGGAACAAGTTACACACCATGGGTTTAATAACCCAAACTTAAACTTGCAAGCTCAATTAAGAGGTTGCAAGATCAAAAGAGAGCTAAAAACCCAAGGCAAAATGAAGCACAAAAGAGACTTTATTCTTTCCAAAATGATACAACCCTTGAGATCAAATACCAACCCTTAAACCTTCAAGCTCAATGAAGAAGTTGAAAGATCAAGAGAAAGCAAGGATCTCAAGGGGAAGCTAAGCAAAAGAATGATACAAAATAACCCTCATCTTCATTTCATCATCCACTCAAAAAACTCTCACTACAATTTTCATGGAGGAAAGAATGAAGAAGAAGAAGAAGCTAAACTAAATCCTAACAAAAAGTGGGCATAAGAATTGATTCCTTACAATGGCTCAGAACCGGGGTATTTATAGGAGGAGAGTTGAAACCCTAGGGCAATATTCTGGCCCCAAATGAAATGATAAAGCTACCCCCAAACTTTGGTCAGATGATGACACAAAACCGCGGCGGATCCGCCGCGAAAACCCACATTTGGCGGCGGTTCCGCTGCGTTTTTGTGGAATTGTGGTCTCGAATTTTCTGGGTTTCCTTGTGTTGCCATCTTATGTTGTTCTACATGTACCAAATTGCAAATTTCTTCCACAATTGTTTCAGATCTGCAACGGTCCAAAATGGCATCAAAAATAATACTTTTGACATTTTCTCCCTCGAGCTCCGCGCATCCATTGATTCTTGTGCTGCCCCCCTCGTGCTCTGTGCTTGTCCAAGACACGAATGACCACTATCATATGTTTTGTCTCTGGAACCGGTACGCGGCACTGGACGGATACGGATGACCGGAACTCGGCTTTTATCTGCTGTCAACAGATGTTTTGTATTTTGGCGTAACAGTGGAGATTTTGTATCAATTGCTTTATTGTGGACTAGGAACCTGTAGCCTGTAAATATGTAGCAAACACGGATTAAAAGCACCTACCTATAAACAAACGAGCGTAAGAATGGGCGATATTAAATGCAATATTCTGGTATGAACAACTGCGTTCATGAGGCCTGTTTGATTTCCAAGCTTCTGAGGGATCGCTCCGTTCATTTCCTGAACTAGATACGGGCCCAACGGGCCATCATGTCTGCTTTTACCGGTGAGCACGACACTGATCGATGTGGAGTGACTCTTCGTGAGGATCGCCATAAGGCTAAGAGGGCTTTAGAGAACTTAGTTTATTGTTTTGTTAACCCTTATAGTTTTGATCCCATATTTGGTGATCTTTTCCCTATGAAATAAAAAGTTTGTTTGAATGCATGTTGTTATCTAATAAATATTTCATCTCCAGCAAATTCCATTCTCTTGCTATACATAACTTGCATGTGCGCTCATGTCATGCACGTGCACTTATATATATGCGTATGTATACGGGTGCGCAAATCATTTAAACCCATTTTATTAGGTGTGCATGTGTATAAGGGCGCAAGTCAATTGAACTTGGTTCATCAGGTGCGCATGTATGTAGGTGCGCACTTGAACAGGTACGAACATGTCACGCACCGCTTCCTAGTGTACGGAATCGGTGACGTGGCGGGCCGCAACGTATTTACTAAGAAATAAATACGTTAAGCGTAATTAAGCAATATATGTAAAATGCACAAGAATGACAAGAGATATAAAATAAACAGCAACCTTTATTTACATTCATTTTTACATACAACTGTTTTTGAAAAAGAAAGATACAATGATATAAACAATGACTAAACAGTGGCATACAAACTGAAAGTAAATACAAGGAGAGCTAGAATTCCGGCTGAGCGATGAGCTGATCCAAGTTGTCACGCCCCGCTTCCCGGTGTACGGCGAAGGGGACGCGACGGGCCCGCTACGTATCTACTCTGAAATAAATACACTAAGTGTATCTAAGCAATATAAAAGAAATGTACACAAGAGACAATATAAAGAACAACAACTTTATTTATTAACATTCTTTTGTACAATGCATGGAAAAATAAATACATCTGAATGAAAGCAATGCCTAAACAGTGGCATAACAGAAATGGAAAGTACTGAAATGAAATGTGTACAAGTGTAACTACAGTTCGGGATCTTCAATAAACTGGTTCAAGTATTCAGTGCTAGGCTCGATCTCTGGAAGGTCCGAATCACCTGACGACATTCAAAGAAGAAGAAAGAGAATGTCGTCAGCGAACAAATCGCTCAGTAAGTCCCAAAGATAAGGGAGAAATAGAATAAGCAGAGAGAGGGTGTAGCTTTTAAAGTTGTATTATTTTGTTATACTGTTGTATTTAGTGTTAAAACTGTTGTTAACATAAGTTCAAGGGTGAATGTCAACCAATCTCAAGAGTGTTCTCAAACCCAACAGGCTGTAATCCAGGAGTAGGGAACCACGGGCCCGAATCAATTATTAGTAACGGGACTTCGACCGTCGTCGAAGTATTCCAAACTCAACAGGCTATAATCCAGGAGCATGGAAAAACGGGCCCTCATGATAGCTTGCTTGTGTCAGTAGACATGGTGTCACGACCCACCCCCAAACACAGACGGTATTGTCCGCTTTGGCCGAAACCGCACGGTTTTGTCCTTTTGAATGAACCCAAGGCTACTTCCCAGTAGGTCACCCATCCCAGAATTTCTCTGGCTCAAGCACGCTTAACTCCGGAGTTCTTCAAACTCCGGAGTTCCGATTCATCCAAAAGGCGCCTCTGTGTTTTAAGAGTGGTATCATTCCATTTATAGTTCAGATCGTGCCCTCTTTCGGAATGGAATTCGATACTCCCTATTGTTCTGGTGGGTCCCCGTGTGCATCCGTATCGGTTATACATCCCCACCTCAATACCGGATAACATCACACTTCTCACGGGATAGGTGGTATTCAACCCCAACTCCACCTGGGGTATTACATTCCCCCTCCCCCACTTAAAACAATGGTTCGTTCTCGAACCACAGACCTACTTTTGAGGCACCGGGTCTGATACCATACTTGTCACGACCCACCCCCAAACACAGATGGTATTGTCCACTTTGGCCGAAACCGTACAGTTTTGTCCTTTTGAATGAACCCGGGGATACTTCCCAGTAGGTCACCCATCCCAGAATTTCTCTGGCTCAAGCACGCTTAACTGAACTCCGGAGTTACGATTCATCCAAAAGGCGCCTCTGTGTTTTAAGAGTGGTATCATTCCATTTATAGTTCAGATCGTGCCCTCTTTCGGAATGGAATTCTATACTCCCCATTCTTCTGGCAGGTCTCCGTGTGCATCCGTATCGGTTATACATCCCCACCTCGATACCGAATAACATCACACTTCTCACGGGATAGGTGGTATTCAGCCTCAACTCCACCTGGGGTATTACATATGGATTCATGATCTAGGGGGACTCTTGAGATTCTGTTGGATTCACGAACGAACTACCCCAATACCCCGTGTATTTATTAGATTGATAGTAATGATTGTACTAATGGTATTGTATTGTATTGTATTGTATTGTCTTATAAATTGAATTGTATAGATGACTTGCCGAAACCATGATATCAGTAAATGGATGTAACTGGAGAATCATGTAAATGGAAGTATATCCATGGTTCGGTTCGGTCAATATAGCTTGAATAGATTGAATATATAGATTCATGGATTCAAGTTGAATTGTAGTTTGTAGATTGTACTTGAATCATATTCAAGTCAGATTATTTATAATGAGACTCGGTCTGAGTCAGAACAATTAGAAAAGAAAATTGAAGTCCTGAATTAGGTTTTGATGTTATCGATAACCGCTGCACATGGGCGGCAGGATTTATGTCTTTTTCAAAGACGATTACCGTGTTGATAACACCATTTGTTAAGTTGTTTAGCTTAAATAGGCAAGCACCCACTTCTCCAACTCCTTGAGGCTCAAGAGATTGGTCCCGCTTAAACCTATGTTTATTAGGGTCTTTAGGGTAATTTATAGAACTTGAGGGGGTTATATATAAAAATAATAATTGTATAATTTTAAAAATACACCTCAAGTAATTAATTATCGTCTTTAGAATTTTCATAGATGTAGATTTTATATATATGACATTTCTAGTGGATAAACATATTTTCATAATATAGGGTATTTAATTGTAAAGTATTAAACTTGTATGGAATTGCATGGTATTTTCATGTAAAGTGATTCTTGTGATTTAGAAAAGTTGGAATATTTATATTATCACAAAAATAGATATTTTGGTGATACATACATACATACATACATACATACATACATACATATATATATATATATATATATATATATAATTTTAATTTATTATATTTCTAGAAATCTCATTTTCTTAAGATATTTGTATTTTTAAATCTCTCGAGACCGAATGCTCCTTGCGGAGGTCTGCATCTCGCACTACTAAGCCCGAAGATGTGCGATAATCCGCACCATCCCAAACGGGTTCCCCCAATAGGTTGTAACGGCGCTTTACAAAGATTTGTGTAAAATACATAATCTTGTAGAAAACGGTTTTAATAGTAAATGGTATTTATATGTAAAGTTTCGTTTTCCCATATTGTATGTTCCTGAAATGTATTGTGTTGTGTTGCATATGAGTGTTGTGAGGAGGTAGGTCATTACCTCGTGATCTAATTAAAGGTATAGCAAGTTTAATATTGTTTTAACGTAGAAAGTAAATTACATGGTATTTTAGTGAAAAAGAGCGGTAAAAGTTACAATATGAAATATTTTGCTATGAAACTTGTTCAATATGTTTTATTAATGATTAATAGTCAAGATGTAAGAGTTTAACATGGTTGTGTTAAGGAAAATTGAACTTTATAAAGAAAACCGAATCGGAAGACGGATTTAACTCCGCTTTCGTCAGGTTTTAGAAAAATAACTTTTTAGAATAGCAAAGGAAAGAGGGAGGTGGGACTTACTGGATTTCAGATTAGAGGAGAGGGAGAAGGATTGGTAATAGGTTCCGGTGCGTCGTTACGTCGCCGGGAGCTGTTAGGGTCGTCGTCGGAAGATCGCCGGATTTTCGCCCTTTGCTAACTCCAAATGCACATAAAAGTTATAGAGGAATTTCTTGAGAGTTTGGACAGAATTGTGAGTGAGGAGGTGTGTTTAGGGGTGGTATTTATAGGGTAATGTTAGGATTTAGGGTAGGTGAAAGGTTGAGAAGAAAATGTATTAAAAATGTATTAAAAAAATAGGTTAATGGGAGTTTTTAATGTCTCTGTTATTGTGCAGAGAAATTAAAGTATACAAGGGTTTTAAGAAGACCAAGAGGCACAAGAGTCATGAAGGCCAGCTCGGATTTTGGCTGAGTTCACCCGGCCCCGGCGGCCGAGTCGGCCGAGTCGGGCCGGGGCTCGCTGCCATGTGTCCAATGTCATATGGTGATACTCCTGGGTCAGTTTGTTTTACATGTGACTTTTGAGTTTTACAAGTTATGCACGTGTTGGCTCTTGGGCTTCTAAAAATTTAAAAGAAAACAATATTAAAAATAATGTAGGTGATGGGATTTGAACTCTGGTGTTTTGGTTCAGCAGTGCAAGATCTTACCAATGATCTACAAGCTCCTTCTTGCTATTAAAAAGCAAAACAAACTTATAACCTATGCTCAGGAAAAGGTATCCCTTTCTGTATTTTTTGAAAAATTTGTACAGAAAGTTTAAGGTTGTTACATTCTACCATCTTTATAAAAATTTCTTCCTCGAAATTTGTAAAAGGAAAGTGTAACAGATTTAAGGAAAGTTTGGTGACTGAAGTACTAATAGTGTATAAAAATATGTGAAGGAACTAAAGAATGCGAAGGTTTTAGTAAGATTGTAAAAGAGGTAAGGGAATTTTGGGTTAGGACAGATTCAAAGTATATGAAATGATAAGATTCAAGGAATATGAATTGTAAAGAATGTTTTAATTGCTGGCTCTTGTGTTATATTGCTTAGGTTGTTCACACAGAACAGAACTGCATGATAGGGTTTCATACAGCTCTGACCTGCATGGACCATCAACAAAATCTGTCACGCCCCGCTTCTCGGTGTACGGCGAAGGGGACGCGACGGGCCCGCTACGTATCTACTCTGAAGTAAATACGCTAAGCGTATCTTAGCAATATAAAAGAAATGTACACAAGAGACAATATAAAGAACATCAACTTTATTTATTAACATTCTTTTGTACAATGCATGGAAAAGTAAATACATCTGAATGAAAGCAATGCCTAAACAGTGGCATAACAGAAATGGAAAGTACTGGATTGAAATGTGTACAAGTGTAACTACAGCTCGGAATCTTCAATAAACTGGTCTAAGTCTTCAGTGCTAGGCTCGATGTCTGGAAGGTCCGAATCACCTGACGACATTCAAAGAAGAAGAAAGAGAATGTCGTCAGCGAATAAATCGCTCGGTAAGCCCCAAAGATAAGGGAGAAATATAATAGGCAGAGAGAGGGAGAGTATAGCTTTTAAAGTTGTATTATTTTGTTATACTGTTGTATTTAGTGTTAAAGCTGTTGTTAACGTAAGTTCAAGGGTAGATGTCAATCAATCTCAAGAGTGTTCTCAAACCCAACAGGCTGTAATCCAGGGGTAGAGAACCACGGGCCCAAATCAATTGTTAGTAACGGGACTTCGACCGTCGTCGAAGTATTCCAAACTCAACAGGTTGTAATCCAGGAGCATAGAAACATGGACCCTCATGATAGCTTACTTGTGTTAATAGACATGGATTCATAATCTAGGGGGACTCTTGAGATTCTGTTGGATTCACGAATGAACTACCCCAATACCCCGTGTATTTATTGGATTGATAGTAATGATTGTACTAATTGTATTGTATTGTATTGTATTGTAAATTGAATTGTATAGATGACTTGCCGAAACCATGATATCAGTAAATGGATGTAACTGGAGAATCATGAATGTAACTGGAGAATCATGTAAATGAAAGTATATCCATGGTTCGGTTCGGTCAATATAGCTTGAATATATAGATTCATGGATTCATATTGAATTGTAGTTTGTAGATTGTATTTGAATCGTATTCAAGATAGATTATTTATAATGAGACTCGGTCTAAGTCAGAACAATTAGAAAAGAAAATTGAAGTTCTGAATTAGGTTTTGATGTTATCGGTAACCGCTGCACATTGGTGGCAGGATTTGTGTCTTTTTCAAGGACGATTACCGTGTTGATAACACCGTTTGTTAAGTTGTCTAACTTAAATAGACAAGCACCCACTTCTCCCGTTCCCTGAGGCTCAAGAGATTGGTCCTGCTTAAACCTATGTTTATTAGGGTCCTTAGGGTAATTTATAGAACTTGAGAGGGTTATATGTAAAAATAATAATTATATAATTTTAAAAATACACCTCAAGTAATTAATTATCGTCTTTAGAGTTTTCATAGATGTAGATTTTATATGTATGACATTTCTAGTGAATAAACCTATTTTCATAATATATGGTATTTAACTGTAAAGTATTGAACTTGTATGGAATTGCATGGTATTTTCATGTAAAGTGATTCTTGTGATTTAGAAAAGTTGGAATAGTTATATTATCATAAAAATAGATATTTTGGTGATACATACATACATACATACATACATACATACATACATACATATATATATATATATATATATATATATATATAATTTTAATTTATTATATTTCTAGAAATCTCATTTTCTTAAGATATTTGTATTTTTAAATCTCTCGAGACCGAATGCTCCTTGCGGAGATCTGCATCTCGCACTACTAAGCCCGAGGATGTGCAATAATCTGCACCATCCCAAACGGGTTCCCCAGATAGGTTGTAGCGGCGCTTTGCAATGATTTGTGTAAAATACATAATCTTGTAGAAAACGGTTTTAATAGTAAATGGTATTTATATGTAAAGTTTTGTTTTCCCGTATTCTATGTTTCCGAAATGTATTGTGCTATGTTGCATATGAGTATTGTGATGAGGTAGGTCATTACCTCGTGATCTAATTAAAGGTATAGCAAGTTTAATGATGTTTTAACGTAGAAAGTAAACAACATGGTATTTTAGTGAAAAAGAGCGGTAAAAGTTACAATATGAAATGTTTTGCTATGAAACTTGTTCAACATATTTTGTTAATAATTAATAGTCAAGATGTAAGAGTTTAACATAGTTGTGTTAAGGAAAATTGAACTTTATAAAGAAAACCGAATCGGAAGACGGATTTAACTCCGCTTTCGTCGGGTTTTAGAAAAATAACTTTTTAGAATAGCAAAGGAAAGAGGGAGGTGGGACTTACTAGATTTCAGATTAGAGGAGAGGGAGAGGGATTGGTAGTAGGTTCCAGTGCGTCATTTCGTCGCCGGGAGCTGCTAGGGTCGTCGTCGGAAGATCGCCGGATTTTCGCCCTTTGCTAACTCCAAATGCACATAAAAGTTCTAGAGGAATTTCTTGAGAGTTTGGACAGAATTGTGAGTGAGGGGGTGCTTTTAGGGGTGGTATTTATAGGGTAATGCTAAGGTTTAGAGTAGATGAAAGGTTGAGAGGAAAATGTATTAAAAATGTATTAAAAAATAGGTTAATAGGGGTTTTTAATATCTCTGTTATTGTGCAGAGAAATTAAAGTATACAGGGGTTTTAAGAAGACCAAGAGGCACAAGAGTCATGAAGGCCAGCTCGGATTTTGGCCGAGTTCACCCGACCCCGCCGGCCGAGTCGGCCGAGTCGGGCCGGGGCTCGCTGCCATGTGTCCAATGTCGTATGGTGATACTCCTGGGTCAGTTTATTTTACATGTCACTTTTTAGTTTTACGAGTTATGCATGTGTATGCTCTTGGACTTCTAAAAATTTAAAAGAAAACAATATTAAAAATAATGTGGGTGATGAGATTTGAACTCTGGTGCATTGGTTCAGCAGTGCAAGGTTTTACCAATGAGCTACAAGCTCCTTCTTACTATTAAAAAGCAAAACAAACTTATAACCTGTGCTCAAGCAAAAGTACCCCTTTCTGTATTTTTTGAAAATTTTGTACAGAAAGTTGTACAGAAAGTTTAGGGTTGTTACACGAATCCTCCTGGTTAGACTCAATCTCTTGAGAGACCGGTCCTCCTGACAAACATTCCAAAGAAAAAAATAGAAAGAATGTCATCAGCGAACTAGCGTTCGGTAAGTCCTAAAAGAAAGTATGGAATATAACAAGTAATGTGAAATGAAACTGGTAAGTTGTACATGTATATGATTGTTATTCTAACATAGTTGTTTGTAGCTTGGTACAGAAGGTGTTTGTGTATACGAGAGGAGTCCATCTTACCCTGTGGACTATGGTAATATGTAGTACAAGGCCCCATCAAAACCCACGGGACAACGGCACAAGAGTTCATGTAGATGTCTTTTAAGTGACCATCTCGTGCCACGTTAATACGTTCCGTAGCAATCTACCATGTTATCCCCGCGTAATGTATTGTATAGATTATTTACAAGTCTTGCCGAAACCATGGATACAAGTTGTTCAAGTACTCAGGTTCATGATGTAATCATGTATTCAATAAGTCATATCAAGTTATAATCATGGTTCGGTCAAGTCAAGTCAAGTATTCATATTTGGTATTGATGTTTGAATTCAAGTATTCAGGTTCAAGTTCAAGTATTCATGTTAGACTTTGGATTCATGTTTGAACTGGACTCTGATTTGAGTTTGAATTCAGGTTTGAGTTAGACTCAGACTTGAGTCAGACACTTGTAACTGATTTAGATCCTGAATTAGGTTCGGGAGTCATCGATAACTGATGCACATGGACGGCAGGGTTTGTGTCTTTTTCCAAGACAATTACCATTAATAACCCCGTTAAGTTTTTTACTTTAAATAGGTAAGCACTCACTTTCTCCGGCTCCCTAGGGCTCAAGAGAATTGATCCCGTTTAAACCTATATTTACTAAAGTCCTTAAATATTGTTTTATATAACTCGAGGGGTTTTATGAAAAAATATTTTTAATAAAATCAAAAATAAACCTCGAGAAGTTATTTCTATTATTTAGGGTTTTCATGAATGTGAATTTTAAGGATTTGAGATATTTTAGTGAAAATTACATAGCTTGGAAAGTTCATGGTAAAAATTTGTCTTTTGTTGGTATCTTGATGGTATTTTGGTGAAACACATAATTCTTTCATTTAAAAAATGTAAGTTTATTATATTTTGAAAATATATGGATTTGTAATTTTTATATCATTATTAAAAATTAAATTTTATTTAAGTAGAAAAATGCGTTTTTCTTAAAAACCGTATTTAACACCTTTCGAGGCCGAATGCTCCGTGAGGAGGTCTGCATCTCGCTCTACTAGCCCAAGAATGTGTGATAATCTGCACCATCTAATAGCGGGTCCCCTGATGTAATGACCCTGAATTTTCTGTACAAAATTTTTCTTCTTAAAATGCAGAAAGGAGTTTGCAAGGCTGAGCACAATTTAAAGGTTATTCTTGTTTATGAACAGTTAAAAACAACTTGTAGCTCACTGGTAAAGTCTTGCACTGATGTGGCGTAGCCCATGTGTTCGAATCCCATCAGCCACATATTATTTTTCTAAATTTTTATTTTGAACTTTTTGGAAGTCTAAAAGTTTACACGTGCAATACACGTAAAAATGAAAAGACAGAAAAAATAAACATGTGTAAAATGCTATATGAACTGAGAGGGACACGTTGCAGAGATCCAACGGCCCAACTCAAAAATTAGCCGGCGAGATCGGGATATAGGCCGGCAGCGATGGGTCCCCCGTGGGAAAAAGTCCCCGAGTCTTGCACACAAAACCCTTTGGCCTACCCCATTACCCCTGTTCTGTTTATTTTCTCTGCAATTTAACAGAGAAGTAAATTTCATTCTTTAATCCAATTTTAAATACATTTTAATTCAATTTTTCAATTCCAAAACCCTAATTCCACACTATAAATACAACCTCATACCCTAGTCCCTCTTCATTCTAAAACATGTTGTCAAAATTCTCAAAAATTTCTAAGTCTAAGAAGAGTACAGGTGGAGTTAGCCCAAGGTCAATTTCCGGCGAGAATTCGAGACGATTCCGGTGACCCCATGACTACACGAAGCCTACCCTTCTCTTCCTCTACCTCCTCTCTATTCTTTTATCTAGTAAGTCACATCTCCCCTCTTCTCTTTCTACCATAAAAATTCTTCTTTTCAAAACTTATCGGCAAGTGGAGTTATACCGACATTCGACTCTATAATCTTTAAAATTACATTTTTTTTCTTAAGAATCACTCATCCATATCACTATACCTTACTTATTAATCATGAAACAAATAATTAGAACAATTTTCATCTTAAAATATCATGTTATGTAACTTTAAATTGCGTTTTTCGTTTAAATACCACAAACTTTACATATGACATCTTTTATTGTTTTGCTTAATATTACCTTTAGAAAACCTCACGAGGTAATAACCTACCTCTCACATACACACATTTTGATATAGCACGATTCTCTTGAAATATAACTTTTGTGGCAAAATATGACTTTTCATCAAAATACCTTGAACTATAAAAACCCGTTTTCTTTTAAATAGTATTATCAAATTCTTTGCAATTATGGCTCTACAACCCATTTTGGAAAACCCGTTGTTGGATGGTACAGATTATCGCTCATTCTCAGGACTAGTAGAGCGAGATGCAGACCTCATCACGGAGCATACGATCTCAAAAGAATTTTAATACGATTTTGAAGAAAAACGAGTTTTTCTACTTAATAAATAAAACTAATTTTTAATAATTATATAAATATTATCAAACCATATATTTTAATATATAATAAAATTCCATGTTTTCTAGAAAATAAACGAATGGCAAGTTTCACTAAAATACCATCAAGTATCAATACAAGACAAAGTTTACATTAAAATACCTTGAACTATTCAAGCTATATATATTTTCACTAATATACCCCACTCTTTAAAATTCATATCCATGGAAGAACATAAATAATTACTCGAGGTTTATTTTGAAAGTATATAAAATATTGTTCATAAAACCCTCTCGAGATATATAAAATTACATTAAGGACCCTAGTAAATATAGGTTTAAGCGGGACCAATTCTCTTGAGCCTCAAAGAGCCGGAGAAAGTGGGTGCATGCCTATTTAAGGTAGAAAACTAAAATGGAGTTATCAATGGTAATTGTCTTGGAAAAATACACAAATCCTGCCGTCCATATGCAGCAGTTACCGATAATTCCCAAACCTAATTCAGGATCCAATTCTGTTTAAAGTGTCTGACTCAAGTCTAAGTCCAAGTCTAAACCAATCAGAACCCAATACAAATATGAATCCAAGTTAACATGAATCTAAACATGAATACTTGAACATGAATACCAGAACAATATCAAACATACAACATAACTTGACTTGACCGAACCATGGCTATATCATGACTTGACTACATGACTACTTGATATATCCTGAATCTATTTACATGAACAACTTATACCATGGTCTCTGCAAGTTTGATAATTACAAATCAATACAATCAATACAATATACATTACTGGGTTTAACGGGGTAGATTGGTACGGAATGTGTTAAAGTGGCACGATGATGGTCACTAAAAGACACTTACATGAACATCATGTGCCGTTGTCCCATGGGTTTTGACGGGGCCTTGTACTTACATATTACTTTAGTCCATGGAGTAAGTTGGAATCCTCTCGTATACACTGATACATTCTGTACCAAACTATAAACCACTACGTTAGCTTAACAAACATATACTCTACCAGTTCTTTACTCTTTACCTGTCTATTACATTCTATCTTTTGGGACTTACCGAGCGCTAGTTCGCTAACGACATTCATATCTCTTTTTTCTTTGGAATGTTCGTCAGGAGGACCCGACTCTCAGGAGACCGAGCCCAGCCAGGACGATTTGGAGTAGTTTACAGAGGAGGCAGACTTCTAGGTTTTTACTTGTACTTATTTCTTTTCAGTTTATATGCCACTGTTTAGACATCACTTTCTATCATTGTACTTTTCTTTCAGTTGTATGTAAAGAATGGATATTAATAAAAAGTTGCTGTTTATATTACATCTATTGTCATTCTTATGATTTACATTTATATTGCTTATTTACGCTTAACTTGTTTACTTCTGAGTAAATACGTCATGTGCCTCGTCATGTCTCTTTCCCCGTACACTGGGAAGCGGGGCGTAACACCTGAAGAGGGTTGTAAAGGAATATTCGCAAAGAAATTTAAAATACTGTTTTAAAAGAAAAACGTTTTTAAAGTGAGTGGTATTTTAATGTAATATTTTCTTTGTAACCAAAATTCACACAAAGGCATCGCGTTATAGAACAAGAGTGTATGTAAGGGGTAGGTCGTTACCCCGTGAAGTTTTTCTAAGGTATGTTTAAGCGATACTAAAAGAGGTGATATTTAAAGTTCATGGTATTTAAATAAAAAACTTAAATATAAGTTATTTTGCATGGAATTCTAGGTCAAAATTTATCCTAAACATTTGTAATTAAGATTACAAGTATTATGTAAAATTTGGATGAACAATATGTAAGAAAAAATGGAGTTTTTAGGGTTTAGAAAATAGATATCGGTATTAACTCTACTTACCGATATTCGTTTTAAAAATGGATTTTTAAAGAAGAGAAAAGAAGATTAGAAGGGACTTACTATTAGATTAGCTCAAAGAAAGGTTGAAGAAGGAGAGTTGAACTTCATGGCGTCGCAGAATCGCCGGAATTTGCTTCGATCCTCGCCGGAAGTTGATCGCTTGCTAACTCCTTTTTTACTCCACTTGTACTTAAGAAATTTTGAGAGTTTTGGCTAGATTTTTCATAATGATATTGAGCCAAAGGTGGGGTGGTATTTATAGTGTAGAATTAGGGTTTTGGAATTAAAATGCATTAAAATTTGGTTTAATGGTGAAATGAATGTTTGATTGCAGGGCAATCAAACAATGCAGGGGTGTTAGGGGTAGGGGAAGAGTCCAATGTGCAAAGCCCGGGCATCATTTGCCACGGTTGAACCGTCGGCGCCGGTCTAAATTGGGTTTCCGCCTGCCGATCTAGGGCTTCGTGCCTCTGGATTTGTACCACGTGTACAATTCAGTGTTTAAGCCCTTTTGCACATATTTGATTTTTCTGACTTTTTATTTTTATGTGTATTGCACGTGTAAACTTTTGGGCTTCCAAAGAGTTAAAAAGAAAAAATCAGAAAAAAATAATGTGTCTGATGGGAATCGAACACAGGGGCTACGTCACAACAGTGCAAGGCTTTACCAGTAAGCTACAAGTTGTTTTTTGCTGTTATTTAACAAAATTAATTTATAACTCAATCCCATGCTGTATAACTCATTTTCTGTACATTAAACTGGAAAATTCCGTACTGTAAATTCAGAGTCGTTACAGAACAAATACCCCCATCGATCGTGAGCACATGTCCTGCATGTGGGTGCAATCTATGTCGAACTTCGGACGGTCAGATTTGCTTTGAGATTCGCCGAAGATGAACCTACTTTTGACCTCCTATAAAAGGGTTACACCCTCTTCTTTGAAGTGCCTTACTTTTTTACCTGTGCTTGCGCACTTTGAGAATCGCTCTCTTTGTGCACTTACTTTTCTAGTGCATACGCACTTGTCTGAAGATTTTGCTTCCTTTTTGAAGGCTCTATTTCATCGCTTTTACTTTGACAAGTCAGACTTTTTCCATCAGGGTAAAGTGCGCCCATCGAACCTAAAGCTTTTGCTTCCTTCAAGTAGCGTACCCCCTTTTTAGGTTGCGTATCTCTACTTAAAAAATATTTTAGATTTTCATGAGACGCGCACATCCTCTAACTTAGTAGAACGCCAAGATGTGCGCAAATTCTAACTTTTAATGTATCAATCCCGACCTATTGGGGTTTCTTGGCTTCTGATACTAGGAACTCCAATCTTTGCCGCTACCTTACTTCTGTTGCTGATTTTTTTTTAGGTACTATGACCGATCATTTGTATGATATCGAGAAGATTGTTTCTTATAAAGAGATTCGCATTCAAGGTTGCCTTCAAGGCCAGAACTATACTGCGGCCCAATACGACGATGTGATGCGTCGCTTCCATAATCACAACGGCCGATTGCTCCCCCGCCGCTCTGCCCTTTTGAAGATTGTTGTTGGATCGATCTGGGAAGTTCTACCTGAGTTTGCTGTGGCCATGCCGCTCCAGGCACTCGATGACGCTAATGGCAAGGTGTATTTAGTATATCTAACGGGTTTGATTTTGAAGAAACAGAAAGATGATTTCGTCACTATCTTGCATCGTGTCTTCCAACAGAAAGCGATATTATTCTCGTACCAGATGATGGAAGACATCAGCGGTGATCCCGAAGCCTGCATCCGGGAGAAGATGCACAAGAAGATGGTTAATGAAGCTAGAAGTGCTTTACTCAAACTTGGCTTTAAGTTTGAGAATCCATGTCCGGAATTTAGTGTTCTGCTGCTGTAGACCCTAAATGATGTAGTAGCACTTGCTTTTAATTTTATCTTTTGTTTTCTCTGTCGTCGTCCATAGCTGGCAGTATGTAGTTCCCCCTTTTTTAAAGTATAAATAAAAAGCAGTTTCTTATTTGCACCTCTCTGTCTCTTATTTGTCCTGAGCTGGCATGATTTAGTTTACTCACTCATTTCAGAATTTCTAGTTTATTCACTCATTTCGGAGTTTCTAGTTTATTCACTCATTGCGAAATGTTTTAAGTTTATTCACTCATTTTGGAGTGTTTTTAGTTTACCTCCCTTAGGTTTTATAGGCAAACTCGCCCTAACGTTAGTTAGATATAGATAACCTCCGCTCTTTTATAACAAGGGCATGTTAGGTTTGTGGTACTAGGTTTAAGTCCATCGTACCGTCGCGTTGGCTGATGTATTTCTCGATATACAGTCTTTTAGGTTGCTGCTCGAGTATCCCCGCGAATGTCGTGTCTCTGATCCCTTCTAAGGCTGGACAAAACTTTTTCAAGTAATTTTCTTTAGGTTGGAATATCTGTATTACCGTCGGAAGATCAAGCATTAGGTATTTGCCGTAACGCTTTTTTACTTGAGGTTAGGCTTAATTTGAAGCCCCGATGAGTCATAACCGCACCTTTCTGGGGTGGGATGATCTCCAATGGTCTTTAAGCTTTGCCGTCAAGACCCAAAACTAGGAATATGCCATCACTTCATTTTTTGTTTTAGTGTCGTATCGATTCTTTGCTGAAGTACGGTAAACAACTGTGTGATCTCTATGCTGTATGTATCGCAATCGAGGTCTAGAGCTAGGATTTTGCCGTCACTCCACGTTTATTTGGCCATTGCATCTGCACCCTACTGAAATACGGAAGAACGTCGAGATGATCTCTGGGATATAGATGTTCCCATCGAGATCTGGAGTTAGGAATATGCCGTCACTCCCTTTTTATTTGGCCGTTGCGTCCGCACCCTGCTGGAATGAGGAAAAACATCGAGATGATCTCTAGACTATAGATGTTCCTATCGAGATCTGGAACTTCTTTTGATGAAATATGGTGGGAAAATATGGTTTCCTTTCTTTCATTTATGCCCATGAATTTTATACAAGAGTCGGTATAGACCTACTTGCAGGGCAGAAAAAAATTTATTTTTATATTTCCGCGATGCTCTATCTTTTCAGTTTTTTATATCACGAAAGTCGCGATTGCCCAAGCATTTCGGCTATTTTATTCGGGGTGCCCCATCATTTCGGCTGTCATTTTTTTTGTTTTTTTACTCGCTGCTTTTTTATTGCGAGTTGCCTAAACATTTCGGTTGTTTCATATGCATATATTTTTTTGCTCGCTGATTTTTATTGCGATTTGGGGATTTGGAATCCGATACCAATTATGGCATCAGTATCATTACAACCGAAATGTTTCCAGGAGCGAATTATCATTTGCCTTTGTTGATTTGAACAAAAGATGCTTAGCAAACAGGGTTAGGATCATGTCGATCAAGGCTTTCAACTTTACGAGCTATAAGGGTCTCATAAAGGTATTTCCCCTACAAATCATGAGGATCTCATAGGTGTACTTCCTCTTTAGAAATCGTGAGGACTCCTAAGTGGTATTTTCTCTTGCAAGTCGTAAGAATCTTATAAGAGTATTTTCTCCATATAAGTCGAGAGGACTTACAAGTGGTTGTTCACCAAATGAAGATATTTCTCGCCATTGGTGGGACTTGGTTAGGAATATATTTATTTATGCACATAGATTGTATACAAGGGTCAATATTAGACCGCCTATAGGCCTAAATTTGTGGGTTTTTGATGGCTTAAGCACAGGTTTAGATCCCTGTAACTTAAGGCTTTTGAATTCTATAAGCTATGAGGGTCTTATAGAGGGTATATTCTTCTTACGGGTTGTGAGGATCTTGTAGGTGTATTTTCTCCTTAGAAATCGTGTGGATTTCTAAGTATGTTACTCCTTTGTGAGTCGTAAGGATCTCACGCGGATGTTTTCTCCTTACAAAGTCGTGAGGACTTTGTAAGTGCATTTTTTATTTTCTTTTAACGAGTTCATGCCCTTTTGGGTTTTCACTAGCTCGCTGGCAGTCCAGCTGTTTTTACTCACGGCGCCCTTTCAGGTTTTCATCTGTACCCATTTCGCTTGTGGACATACCCTTTTTTTAAGGATTACATCATGTAGGACCTGAAGAGGATATGGATTGTTTATGCCCATGGATTGTATACGATAATCGATATGGGGATCCACCGTAGAGCTAAACATGTTAATTTAAGGACACCGCGGTCTAACATCCCCATGTTCGGGACGTAGTTTTAGTTTAAGGACTTCTCGGTCCGAAGCCAGTTTAAGAACGTAGTGGTCCATTAATAGTTTAAGGACTTCTCGATCCAACATCCCCATATTTTGGGACGAACATCTTTTGGTACTAATTTCAGAGTTCTGACTCAGGATGACAGCGAGCAGACACAAGCGTCGTCATCTATCATTGACCTAAATCATGACTCTTCAAACGTAGTACTTTTAAGGAATCAGCCATTTATTGGCCGGAATGGTCGTTCACCATGCATATTCATGAGCAGGTAGGCTCCGCCTTGAAAGACTTTGTCTATGATGTACGGGCCTTCATAATTTGGCTCGAACTTTCCCCGCTTTGCACGATTGGGAATCATCGGTCTTTTGACAACCGGTATGAGTTCGCCTTGGCGGAATGTTCTCGGCCTGATTGGTCTTTCATATGACCGGGTCATCCTTACCTTATTGGTCTCTAGATTTTGCTGTGCTATAAGGAGGGTTTCGTTGAGGGCGTCAAGCTCCTTGAGCCTAAGATGAGCATTTTCTTCCTCTGTTAGCTCGTATTGAACTACTACTTGTAAAGAGGGGAGTTCTATCTCCAATGGGAGCACCGCTTCAGCGCCAAACACCAATGCATATGGTATTGTATTTGTGGTTGTCTTGAACATTATTCAGTATGCCCAAAGAGCTTCATGGAGACTTTCGTACTAGTCCTTTTTTGTTTCTGGACACCGTCTTTTTTATAATTTTGGTTAAGGTCTTGTTGAAAGCTCCATCTAGACCATTGGTTCGAGGATTATAAACTAAGGAGTATCTCCAGTCTATCTTGTATTGCTGTGCGAAGCAGCTTATTTTATGGCTTCTATAAGATGGTCCATTATCCGAGATAATTCATCGCAGAGTTCCGAACCGATATATAACATGGGTTTTGAAGAAGTGGAGGATATTCTTCGTCTTCACCTCCCTTTGCGGCAATGTTTCTGCCCACTTAGAGAAGTAATCGATTGTTGCCAACCGATGTCCTTTGGATGACGCTGGTTCGATGATGTTGATTATATTTGTTCCCCACATCTCGAACGGCCAACTAGCCACTGTCGGGTGCAGCGGATTTGGGTGTTGATGTATGAAGTCCTCGTGTATTTGGCACGAGTGACACTGCTTTGCGTATTCGAGGCAGTCCTGAATCATTGTGGGTCAATAGCAGCCCACCTGTTTTATCTTCAGCTTCATATTTGGCCTAGCTTGATGGGAACCATAGAGTTCGTCGTGTATTTCTTGGACGACTTTCTTTGCTTCCTCCGGCCCTAGGCATCTTAGCGATAAGCAGTCGAATGATCTCTTATATAGAGTATCATTGACGAAGGCAAATGACAAAGCTCGTTTCATGAGCTGATGTCTCGACGATGCATCTTCAGGCGTTCGTTGGGACTTAAAGTAGTCTATGAAGACTTCCCTTCGGTCCTTGATCTCTTGTTCATCCTTTATTTGAAGGACTACTTATTCGGTCATTTCTTCTCTTTCGGGTAACTCTATCAGGTCTTCCAAAGATATATCTGCTGGCGCGAGGATCCTGCAACTTTGAACAATGATCCTTACGTCATCAAGGTCCTCATCGGCCAATTCTTTAGCCAACTTGGCTAACACATCCGCTTTGCTATTTTCCACTCGCGGTATGCTTTACAGGGTGTAGGAGGGGATTTATGTCAATAGTTGTTGCACTCTTTCGCCATACCTTATCAGCTCTAGCATGCATGTTTGATAATCGTTGTTTATTTGACTAACGATCAATTGGGAGTCTCCATATATATGAGGAGGTTCTTGATCCCGTATCGATAGCGATCTCAAGACCGGCTATCAAAACTTCATATTCTTCTTCATTATTAGTCCTGAGTTCCGTCAAGGAGAGGGCGTAACGCAATATTTCTCCTTGCGGGGTTACGAAGATAAGACCCACTCCGATTTTGATTATAGGAGTGTTTTGCTTTTGCCTCTTCATGGAAGATGATCCATCGAAGTAGAGTTCCCATTGGGAATCATTTTCTTCTTTCTCTTCTTCTACTGCGTCGAACGCGTGTTCATCCGGCAACTCATAATTTAGGAGAGAGTCGGCTGGTATCGAATGTTCCGCGAGAAAGTCGGTGATGACTTGTCCTTTTACCGCTTTGAGGGGTCGATACGTTATCGAGAACTCCATTAGGAGGAGAGCCCATTTGGCAAGCCTTCCAGTCAGTATGGCCTTCGACATCAGATATTTGAGAGGATCCACCTTTGATATGAGATGGATCTCATGTGCCAAGGTGTAGTGTCTGAGCTTCGTTATTGCGAAGATCAGCGCCAATCAATGCTTTTCAATGGGGGTAGTTGCTTTCTGCCCTTAAGAGAACTCGACTTAGATAATAGAGAGCTCTTTCCTTTTCTTGATCGTTCTCTTGTGCCCACAATACTCCTAGAGAACCCTTAAGGGCCGTTGTATATAGGATAAGGGGTTTTCTCTTAACCGAAGCGACCAATACCGATGAATTTTGCAAGTATTGTTTGATTTCGTCCAGTGTATTTTAGCACTTCTGATCTCAGACGAGCGGGGTCCCCTTCTTCATCAAATGGCTGTAGGGGCGGCACTTTCCGGAGAGGTTGGCTATGAACCGCCAGATATACGTGAGCTTTCCTTGGATAGATCGTAATTGTTTAAGGGTTCTTAATGAGGGCATTTCCGTAATCGCCTTGATTTTTTAGGGATCGATTTCGTTGCCTCGGTGATGAATGATGAATCCCAGGAATTTGCCTGAGGAGACTCCAAACCCGCATTTTAGAGGGTTCATCTTCATATTATACTTCTGAAGATGTTGGAACACTAGCACTCGACGATATTGTGTATGAGGTCATCAAAGATCTTTGTCATGGCCCTCTGGTAAGTGGCTCCGGCGTTTTTCAAACTGAAAGGTAGCACCTTGTAGCAGAATACGCTTAATGGAGTCCGGAAGGCGGTATGCTTCTGATCTTCAGGATCCATCATTATTTGGTTGTATCCTGAAGATCCATCCATGAAGGAGAAGATTTCGTAGGTGGACGTGTTATCGATTATTAACTCGGTAACAGGTACTGGAAAGTCATCTTTCGGGCACGCTTTATTGAGGTCCCGAAATTCCACGCAGATGCGAACTGTCCAATTTTTCTTCATCACCGGAACGATGTTAGCTATCCAATCGAGATATTGAATCTCTTGGATGAAACCGGAGTCGATTAATTTCTTGACTTCGGCATTGATATTCATCTCAAGTTTGAGTTGCATCCTTCTTGGCGCCTGTTTGACTGGTTTCATGTCTGGCAATATGGTCAATTTATGTACCGCTACTTCTGGATCTAGACCCGGCATTTCTGAATAGTTCCAAGCGAAGCAGCCTTTGTACTGCATAAGCAAGTCTTTCAATATGGCTACTTGTTTTTCAGATAGCAGCCCACTGACAAACGTCGGGCTTTGATCATCCTCTGTACCTAAGTCAATTTTCCTTAGCTTGTCGGCCATGGTATGTATTCCATCCTCCATCTCTTTTGGCGCTGGTGGAAATTCTAAGATCTCCTCGTCATCATTTTCATTTATGAAGTATCCGAAAAGACCAATCATATTCTTGTCCTCTTTTACTTTTGAGAGAGTTATCATATGACAGGTACAATTCCGCTTCCATTTTTGCGGTCGAGCTGGCCCTATCCTGATGGGATAAGTCTATTTAGCACGTGTTTTTGTGGCGGGGTTACTCTTCAGCTGACGGATAATATAAACCTGCTTTGCTGGTATTGGTCCTCAACCCGATCTTTATATGTGGAACAGTCCTCAAGGGGATAGCTTATTGCTTGATGATAGGAGCAATAATTCTGATGATGGACTTAATTCATTTGTTTGGGATGCCGAAACTTTGGAAGTGTTAACATTTGGTGCTTCATGGCAAGGTCTAATATTTTCCTTTTCTTGTCTCGAGGGAACGAATATTTCTGTCTCATCTTCTTTATAAATGACAGGCTCCAACCCAAATTTTCTCGATTGAATGGCGTTTTGGACTTGTTTTGTCGTCCTTGAACGTTGTTTGCGTTCTTCGCCTTATTTTTACCTACGCTTTGGGATTTTCTCCCTTTGTGAGAACACATAGCGGGCTGGGATGAAGAGCCTTACAGTCTACTTCTTCCACTGACTGCTTGCAGAGACACTGCGTCTTGGCCTTTTCATAAATGGCCATTTCACGGCTGTGGTTGTCTCGGCTCACTTAACGAGCTCCTTTTATTAACTTGTCTATTTTGCTCTTCGAGCAACGGATTTAACGCTCTCAAGAAAGGATCTTGCTCCGTTTTGACGTTATGGCTATCTGGAAGAGCGTTTTCTTCTTCACTCAAGCTGTTTATGATATAGCAGCCGTAGATTTGTTCCCATTTCTTGTATCGAACATATCTCAGCCCAGTTGTTTCCATCTTCCCGTTGGGCTTCTTTTGTTGAGTTCCGGAAACATTCCAAATCTTTTAGTAGAATTGGGCCTGCCGAATCGTCTGTTTGAGAGGTATGATTTGGCGCTTTAATAGTTTCTTTAATCCCTCCGCATAATATCTTGGCATTCGGATGGGCTGGAACCTGTCAAGAGTGGGGTTGACACCATGCCAGACTTCTTTTTCCACCTTAGTCTCCGTAGATTTGTAAAAGAGGATCGCCTTCTCACCTTTTTATCTTAAAGGCACGTAGAAAGTTTGCAGTTCTTGTACGCTGTATGTATCGAGCGCATCAAATTCTTTATAATGTTGATTAGTAGAGATTTTCTTTGTTTAAGTTTACCGCAATCAAGACGGTGTCGCTTGGTAGCTAGCCGGTTGAGTACGGGTCGATCCACAGGGAGAAGGAATCCTTTTCTTTATGTTCTAATGAGTTAAATCCAATTAAGTTGGGTTTTGTTTTAAGATCTACGAATGAGGATAAGTTGATAAAAAGCTTGCTAGGGTTATGATTAGATTAGTTCAAGATAGGGATCTTCTCACATCTTTCAATACCTTAATTGTGAATAAAGGTGTTAGGGTAATCGGCAACAACGGGGATTAGCACGACTGGGAAGAAACTTAGTTTCTTCATTTTGGTCTTTGTCCGTCCATTCTTGGCTCTTAGCCCTAACCTTCGGTTAATTCAACCACAACCGGTCTAACTAGGGAATCACCGCTATCATGTAGCATAGGGTGCCGTAGTGAGCGGATTATGGTTGAGTTAAAGGGAGTCCGTATTTAAAATTATTTGGACAAAAAAAGGAGTGAGAAAGATTTACTTCTCTCAAACCTTCCCTCTCCTACCCTAACAAGTGGGGAATTACTCACTCATTAGAGAGATAACAATAAAATTCATTATAAGGAAAAAGCAGATAAATTTCTATCACTAAATTTAACAAATTAAAATTGCAGGTATTTAAAATACGATAAAAAAAGAATGCGAGATAAAAAAAATAAAAACTTACTTTATTGATGACCTCTCAAAAACGCATTACAATGGAATTGAAATTTAGATCAAGAAATTAAAAAGAGGCATAAAAGTAAAGAGAGGCATCCTCCAAAGAGGCACCCTAAAAGAGAGGTGTTCCCTCCGAAAGACGGCGCGACACCGCGTCTTGCCTGAGATTCGGGGCAGATGCTAATTGGTGCTATCCGTCCACCTCTTCGAAGATGCCAAGTTGATTTATGGCACCACGTATCGAAGGTTTAGACGGATGCGTCCGATGTAGCAGACTTCGTCAGATTCCCCCTCGTTTGAGGGGTTTTTGATTGTGGGGACGCTCTTCCCTGCAGGCGCAAGCCCCTGCAGTTAATTACGCTACCGCATTGCGGTAACAACTTTCTCCTTCTCCAGATGGTCACTTCGTGTCGTGGGTGTCTGTTTTGTATTTTGTTGCCCGTGGATTGTTTACGGAGACTGAGTTATGTCGTCGCCCGTAGGGCGTGGACTAGTCCAAATCCGTATTATCTTAGATTTGGGTTTGGGGGGGTTTGGTTTGAGGATACGTCAGCCACATTTGAGGCTAAGATCAACTCAAACGTTTGTTAAGGATACGTTAGTCTAACTTTGTGACTAAGATCAACTTAACGGGATCGTTCAGATCCGACAAAAGAGCGTTTGGACTCTAATGTTCCAGTTTAGGGACATAGTGGTCCATGAATGTATGGTCGTCGGGACCCGTCACCTCTCTGACGACGTTGAAGGATTACAACGACGGATGTCAGAGGAGTTCAGGGATGTACCCTCGAGCCAGAGTTAATTGGGGGGATTTATAGTCCACTCTGTTTGAAGGTTTTAAGGATACGTTAGCCATCTTTGAGGCTAAGATCAACTTAAACGGGACCGTTTAGATCCGACAAAAGAGCATGCGGGGCTCTATTGTTCTAGTTTAAGGACATAGTGGTCCATTGGTAGTTTAAGGACGTTGCGGTCCATGGGTAGTTTAATGACATTGCGGTCCATTGTTAGTTTTAAGACATCTCGGTCAAGGTTAAGGACGTCGTAGTCCATGGGTTTAAGGACCCCATAGTCCATTGTTAGTTTTAAGACATCTCGGTCAAGGTTAAGGACGTCGTAGTCCATGGGTTTAAGGACCCCACAGTCCGGTATGTGCTCTGGATGCTTCACTCGGGTTCACTGCCGTGCTTGGCGAGGACCAGGCTCCGCTCTGGACGTTTCCCACGGGGTCAAAGAGTGACATTATCCGCGTTCCATGTAACCAGGAATTTGCATTAGACATGAGTTTAGGGACCCCACAGTCCATATCAATGTGTGGTCGTCGGGACCCGTCACCTCTTTGAAGACATTGAGGGATTACAATGCCAAGTATCAAAGGAGTGACGAGATGTACCCTAGAACCGGAGTGGATTAAATAGTCTTGGCCCAATTTGGGATTAAGACCGATTAATTATGTTATGGGTCCATTGGACCAGTTAATCCCCAATTGAGGACTTATGGCCATCTTGGGCTAAGTCCAATCAGGAGAGGCTTTTCCTCTATCCATTTAGGCCAATTGGGCCAAAGCATAGTGTTAAACACTACAGAGCAGTCAGTGTTGAACACTGGGCATGGGGTTGACAAGTTAGTGTTTAACACTAAGAGATAATTGGTGTTAAACACCAGCAACAAGGCTTTTCAGATTAGTGTTAAACACTAAAACAGATCAGTGTTGAGCACTGCAAATGAAGATCTCAGATTAATGTTTAAACACTAAGGTAATCAGTGTTGAACACTGCAGATAAAGCTTTTTATTTAGTGTTGAACACTAAGGCCCAACAGTGTTTTAACACTGGGTTCGAGAGTTTTAATTTAGTGTTAAACACTAAGGCAAGAGGGGTCACGTGGCAGCACGTGAGAGCGCCCTCCCTTCATTTATTCTGAGATTATCGTGTCTTTCAGAGCATCACGTGCCATCACGTGATGGGCATTCAAATGCCTATGTATTAGAGCTTCTGCCGAGGGTCACGTGGGTCACGTGGGGTGCTGCCTCAAAGGGGCTTTCTGTAGATCTCTTGGGGGGTCACGTGATGACACGTGACCCTGCCTCCATGTATTTTGTTTAGAGGCTTTGTTAATCTTCTTTCAGGAATTAAATTTCTCGAACTGTAAATTTCAGAGGAATTAAATTCCTACTTCCTTTCGAAGACTTTGTTTTCTGGAATAGAGTTTAACTCCGAATTTTCTGTGGGAATTAAATTCCTCGTATACGTGAAGGGCTGAATAGGGTTAAACCCTAATAAAAGTTTTTAAGGAGTTTAAACTTCCATCCTCTGTTAAATTATAATTAAGGGAATTAAATTCCTGCTGTTTCAACAGAACTAGGTTCTTAATTAGGGTTAAACCCTGTTTCTTTTTAAATTCCCATGATATAGGGTCAAGCCCTACTTTTATTGTAAAGGAATTAAATTCCTATAGTTCTGTGAGAATTAAATTCTCATGCTTGCATTCCTTCTCCATGTTTTGGATCTGCATGGCAGGATCTCAACCCATTGAGAATTAAATTCTCAACCTTAAGGGGAGATGTGCACTTTGCAAATCCTCCATCAAAGAGAGAAGAAATATGTTCTTCTGTTTTCACATTATCAGAGTTAAACTCTGTTGAGAATTAAATTCTCTTTCTTTCAAAAGGCCTTCCCTTTCTTACCTAGGGTTTTTTGCAGAAGATCCGAGTCTTTTCAAAGTATCAAAGCTCTCCTCCTTTTCTTTTTTTTTTCTTCTTTGCGCATATATATCTCTGTGTCTCTTGGCTCCTATTTATAGGAGAAGCAGCCGAATCAATCAGTTTTTAACGAATCTTCATTGAGATTTGATTTGCATTCATCATTCATTTTGGGCCGTTGGATTATTAGGTGAATTTTATTCACCATTGGATTTTAAATCCAGAGATTCTCCCTTGTTATTTTGGTTAGATTTAAAGGGGAAATCTTTCCAAACCCGAGATTTTCCCATAGATAGATGATATTTCATCACCTCTGAATCTTTAATTCGATTGGTTCCAAATAGTTGCTTTCCTTTGGCAAGATTTGAATTTCCTTCAGAATTTAATTCTGTTAACACAATGGGCTTTGAAAGCCGGTCACGTGTGGCCACGTGACCCATGGTCACGTGTGAGCACGTGACCCCCTTTGGCATGAGCCTTTTCCTTTCTTTTGCGCTTTGTCTTCTGATTGCTGCTTAAACGTCACGTGCTACCACGTGACCCCTGGTCACGTGTGAGCACGTGACCCTTATTTGAACTCTCTTTCTTCGGTTCTTTTAGAGCACGAGTCTGCTGCCTTGAACGTCACGTGCCAACACGTGACCCTGGTCACGTGGGAACACGTGACCTCTTCTGAAGCCTTTTCTTAGACTTGATCAGGGAACTTGTGTGCCTTTGACGCTCGCATTTAAATGTCACGTGTTGCCACGTGACCCTGGTCACGTGGGAACACGTGACTCTTTCTGAAGCCCATTTTCTTCAGCGTAGTAGGGAAACCGAACTTGACTTGATGATGCCTTTTAGGTGTCACGTGC
Source organism: Agapanthus africanus (assembly GCA_030015575.1). Lineage (NCBI taxonomy): Eukaryota > Viridiplantae > Streptophyta > Magnoliopsida > Asparagales > Amaryllidaceae > Agapanthus > Agapanthus africanus. The sequence goes on along the minus strand of JASDDO010000024.1, from coordinate 865,420,787 downwards.
CAACACGTGACCCCTTTTTGAAGCTTTTCCCAGAAGCTTTCCTGATTTTAAATCAGGAAATAAATGCCCCCACAGCGTTGTTCTCACGTGTCTGCACGTTTGTGCAACGCTGTCACCTCTTGTGACCGTTGGATTCCTCTAGGGATCTGGGGAGACGAAGCGTTTTCATTGTCTTCTATAAATACCTCTGTCTCTTCATAAGAGCCTTCACTTTGTTCATCTTCTTCTTCTGAGAACTTTTTCTGAGAATTTAATTCTCTTCTTCCAGAGCTTAGTTATCTGTTTTGAAACAATCTTCAGAGTTTAACTCTGTTCAAAAGGAATCCTTTTTCCTCAGGTAATGTTCTTGGACAACGATGGACCTTCACATTTCCCTGGATTTTAAATCCAAAACAAGGGTTTTTACCCTTCTTTCTTCATATTTTCCATAAGAACATGAAACTGTTTAATCTTTCAACTGTAGATCTCTTAGGGTTTAGATGATCTTTGGGGAGATGATGATGGCGGTTCAAACCCATGGAATTTAATTCCATCCAAAAATGTTTTTTGGGAATTTAATTCCCTTTTCTTAATAAGGAATTTAATTCCAACGAAGAACTCGATTTCTTCACACAGAGGCTTCCTGGGGTCTCTTGGCCCGAGATTGTTCTTCCTGCAATTAATGCAATGGGGGCTTTGTAATGAATCTCATGACTTTTATTTTAGGTACCATGGATGCCCATCTGTACCGTCTTGACGAGATCATTTCCTATGGGAATATTCGTGCGCTGGGCCGCAGTCAGAACCAGGAGTTCACTGATGCTCAGTGTGCCGAGATCATGAGCCGCTTCGACGAGTACAACCATAGGCTACTCCCCCGTCGCTCTTCTCTTCTGAGGCTGATCGTGCTTGCGATCAGGGAGGCTCTCCCTCTCTTTTGCGCCGGCATACCGCTCGGGGCCTTGGACACTGCCGAGGATAAGGTGCATTCGGTGTACCTTATGGGCTTGATCTCAAAGAGAAGGCGGGATAATCTTATTGATCTCCTTCATCAGATTTTTCAGCAATCAGCCATACTGGGCGCCTACCGGAGGGTAGAGGACATCCGCGGGGACCCCGATGCTTGTGACCGTGAAAGAAAGCATACTCGGGAGGTTCGAAATGCTTGGAAGATCTTGAATAAAGTTAATTTCGAGTTTCTCAACCCATGCCCCGCGTCTGAAGCCTTACCATTGTAAAAGTTTTTCTTTTTATTTTGTATCGCCTTCTTGAAGTCTGGATGATAAGTTTTGTTGTGTCCTTGTATGTTTGCACGCTTTTTTTTTGAGATTTTATTATTTTGCTACTATTGCTGTTTGTGCTTTTTAACATGCAAGGTGCCACTCCATATTTTCCTTTTAAATGCACGTCAGGTTTAGGCCTCACGTGTTCTACACATGGGATCCTTTGATGTGGCTGTTCACAAGATTTTCCTCATGCCATATTTTCAGTGCACAATGTTAGGTGCAGAAAAAGGGCCTTGGAAATAGTTCCATCTCCTTGATTTTCGGTGCCTTTCCTTTTTTAGGCCTTGGAAATAATTTCACCATGCAGGATTTTCCGCGCACAGCACTTAATGCACTTCATTATATATGAGGCTATAGCCTTCTTTTCTTTTCACAGAGAGATTCATATCATATATATATTTTTTCCTTGAGGGAGAAACGAGTGCCATGGCTTGTAATCGCCCTCATGCTCGTCGACAGCCGTGGGAAGTTCCCCTTGAGGAGATGATCCCCCGCTTTGCTGCTCGGTTGGTGGACCCCCTCCTTACCGACAACGAATGCGACTCGGCCATGCACGAGCTCTCGATTCGTAGAGGGTCTCCCCTCCCGATGGGTTCCCTCTGGCTCCGGATGATCCTCATGGCCGTGCTTGCCGACATTCCTCCTCACCCGGCAGAGATGACCCTGGCGATGCTTGATGCGGCGGAAGAAAAGCTCGAGGGCTTTCATGAAGCCTGTCTGATTACTCAGGCTCTAAGGGACTGCTCAATTCATCTGCTGAGCGAGATAAAGGCTCGACGAGCTGTTATGTTTGCGTTCGCGGACGAACATAGCACCAACCGATGGGGAGCGACTTCTTGCGAGAATCGTCGCTTCGATGTGCTGGAGAAAGCGGAGAGAGAGATGGAGAATTTTGTCCTTTGCTTCATCAACCCCTGTGCCGTTGATCCTGTGTTTGGTGACCTTTTCCGTTAGTGTAGAACCTTTTTAAATTAGTCCCTCCTTTTTGTATGCTTTATGTTGAACTTCCATGTAGGCTTGGTACTCGTATGTATGTTTCCGCTTGCATGAATAAATTTTGTGCTCCTTTTTATGAAAACTTTCTTCGATTATCAATATTGTTGTCATGTCGCATGCGCATTAAAGCTTCGAATTTTATTTCTTTTTTGGATGTTCATATGATTGCGAGCACATGCTTGATAGGGTAATCATCGGAAAGTTTTTCGTTGCTTTTCATACCGGGTTGTGTGAGCGCGTTCTGGATCGATTATCGATCGGAAGCCCATTCATATGGTCTCGAGCGTGTATGTCCTATTTCTAAGGTTGTGGTCGCAAGGTGAGATTTCATGGTCTGATAGGGCGACACGTAGCGAACATAAGGTTGTGGCTCTCGATAAAGTTGCCATGTTCACTCGTGAGAAGGTCGAGGCTCATAAGGCCACTGAGAAAGAGCTTGAAGCCCGGCTCGCTTCGTATCAGGCCCAGCAGGCTCAAGCGGAAGCTCGTCTTTTGGAGATCTTGCGCCATGAAGCCGTGGCTCAGCAAAAGCAGGATGAGCTGACCAAGCTGCTGAATCGCCCGCCGGCTTGAGGCATTTGTATCTTTTCCTTCCTTTTTGTACATACTCATGGATGAGAGTATTTTCTTTTTGTTTCTTCCATAAATTGTACTTTGTACCCGTTTTGGTTTATGAATAAAAGATACATTTTTCTTTTAAATGGTGTGTCCCCTTTTCGTTGAATGCATTCTGCGGATATTCTATTTTGATCTCCTTGCAGGACGGCCATGGCTTAGGATTCGGGGTCAAGATCTGCTTCCTAAGGCTTTTGCTTTTTACGAGCCACAAGGGTCTCATAAAGAGTTTTTCTCCCTACAGGTCGAGAGGATCCCATAGGTGTGAGTTCTTCTTAAGAATCGTGAGGATTCTTAAAAGGGTTTTCCCTTGAGAGTCGTAAGGATCCCACAAGAGAGTTTTTCTTCCTTACAGGTCGTGAGGGCCTGCAAGTGTTGGATGTGATCATCCTTATCCGCATTTCACGGAGTCAGGGATCTCTCGAGGTATCGTAGTTTAAAGACGTCACGGTCAAGGTTAAGGACCTCATAGTCCGTGGATTTAAGGACTCCACAGTCCGCTGTTAGTTTTAAGACATCGCGGTCAAGGTTAAGGACCTCATAGTCCGTGGATTTAGGGACTCCACAGTCCGGTGTTAGTTTCAAGACATCACGGTCAAGGTTAAGGACCTCATAGTCCGTGGATTTAGGGACTCCACAGTCCGGCGTTTGGTTGCAGGGACCCGTCACCTCTTTGAAGACGTTGAGGAATTACAACGCCGGGCATCAAAGGAGTGAAGAGATGTACCCTTAAACCAAGGCAAAATTCGTAGGGAGTCGGGGTGGTTGATTGTTAGTTTTAAGACATCACGGTCAAGGTTAAGGACGTTATAGTCCGTGGATTTTAAGGACTCCACAGTCCGGTATTTGCTCTGGATGCTTCACACGGGTTCACTGCCGTGCTTGGCGAGGACCAGGCTCCGCTCTGGACGTTTCCCACGGGGTCAAAGGGTGACATTATCCGCGTTCCACGTAACCAGGAATTTTGCACTAGATGCTTCACACGGGTTCACTGCCGCGTTAGGCGAGGACTAGGCTCCGCTCTGGATGCTTCGCACGGGTTCACTGCCATGCTCTGCGAGGACCAGGATCCGCTCTGGTCGTTTTCCACGGGGTCAAAGAGTGACATTATCCGCGTTCCACGTGACCAGGAATTTTGCACTAGATGCTTCACACGGGTTCACTGCCGCGTTAGGCGAGGACTAGGCTCCGCTCTGGATGCTTCGCACGGGTTCACTGCCATGCTCTGCGAGGACCAGGATCCGCTCTGGACGTTTTCCACGGGGTCAAAGGGTGACATTATCCGCGTTCCACGTAATCAGGAATTTTGCACTAGATGCTTCACGCGGGTTCACTGCCGCGTTAGGCGAGGACTAGGCTCCGCTCTGGATGCTTCGCATGGGTTCACTGCCATGCTCTGCGAGGACCAGGATCCGCTCTGGTCGTTTTCCACGGGGTCAAAGAGTGACATTATCCGCGTTCCACGTGACCAGGAATTTTGCACTAGATGCTTCACACGGGTTCACTGTCGCGTTAGGCGAGGACTAGGCTCCGCTCTGGATGCTTCGCACGGGTTCACTTCCATGCTCTGCGAGGACCAGGATCCGCTCTGGACGTTTTCCACGGGGTCAAAGAGTGACATTATCCGCGTTCCACGTGACCAGGAATTTTGCACTAGATGCTTCACACGGGTTCACTGCCACGTTAGGCGAGGACTAGGCTCCGCTCTGGATGCTTCGCACGGGTTCACTGCCATGCTCTGCGAGGACCAGGATCCGCTCTGGACGTTTCCCACGGGGTCAAAGAGTGACATTATCCGCGTTCCACGTGACCAGGAATTTTGCACTAGATGCTTCACACGGGTTCACTGCCGCGTTAGGCGAGGACTAGGCTCCGCTCTGGATGCTTCGCACGGCTTCACTGCCATGCTCTGCGAGGACCAGGATCCGCTCTGGACGTTTTCCACGGGGTCAAAGAGTGACATTATCCGCGTTCCACGTGACCAGGAATTTTGCACTAGATGCTTCACACGGGTTCACTGCCGCGTTAGGCGAGGACTAGGCTCCGCTCTGGATGCTTCGCACGGGTTCACTGCCATGCTCTGCGAGGACCAGGATCCGCTCTGGACGTTTTCCACGGGGTCAAAGAGTGACATTATCCGCGTTCCACGTAACCAGGAATTTTATCGATTGTATCCGCATTTCACGGAATGGAGGTTTGACTTTTGGTGATACGTATATCACCGATCCATGGAACTAGGGGTTGCCGATGTTCCATTTCGCTTGATGTTGTGTCTGCTGCGTCGAGATGATCTCCAGGTTATTTGGGAACCGTCGAGATTTGGCTTCCTCTCATGATGAAGCCTGGGGGAGGAGTACGACTCCTTCTTTGTTTGCGCCCCTGGATTGTATACAGGGATAGATGTAACATCACCTGTAGGGCGAGGATTTCACTTTTATTTTATTTCTTTTTCCGCGATGCTCTATCATTTCAGCTTTTTATATCGCGAAGGTCGCGATTGCCCAATCATTTCGGCTATTTGTTTTATTTTTACTCGCTGCTTTTTATTGCGAGTTGCCCCATCATTTCGGCTATTTTTCATGCATACATTTTTACTTGCTGCTTTTTATTGCAAGTTGCCCCATCATTTCGGCTATTTCGTATGCACGTATGGCTCGCTATATATTATTTTTTTTTTTTTGCGAGTGTGGAATTTGGAATCTGGTGCCAATCTCAGCATCAGCATCGCTACAACTGGAGTATTGCCAGGAGCGAATCATCATTTGCCATAACAGGACTTGGAATTTGATACCGGTTTAGGCGTCAGCATCGCTGCAACTGGGATGTTGCCAGGAGCGAATCATCATTTGCCTCTGTCGATGTTGAACAAAGGTGGCTTAGCAAACAGGGTTAAGGTCCAGTCGACTAAGGCTTTTGACTTCATGAGCCGTAAGGGTCTCACAAAGGTATTTCTCCCTACAAGTCGTGAGGATCTTGCAGGTGTATTTTCTCCTTAGGGATCGTGAGGATTCCTAAGTGTATGTTCCTCTGTAAGTCGTAAGGATCCTACAAGAGGGTTTTCAGCTTATGGGTCGAGAGGACCTACAAGGGTTGGACTTTGCTGGTGAAATGTTTATTCGCGCCCGTGGATTGTATACAAGGGTCAGTATTGAGCCTCTTGTAGGGCAATATCGGAGGTTGTGGAGGATTTGCTTAAGAACAGCTTCAGGTTTCTGTAACTTAAGACTTTCAAATCTCATGAGCCGTGAGGGTCCCATAAGAGAATTCTCCTTACGAGTCGTGAGGATCTCGTAAGTGTATTTTCTCCTTAGGAATCGTGAGGATCCCTAAGTGTGCTACTCCTTTGTGAGTCGTAAGGATCTCACGCAGGTGGTTTCTCCTTACAGGGTCGAGAGGACCCTGTAAGTGTCCTTTAACGAGGTTGCGCCCTTTCGGGTTTTCACAAACACTCGCCGGTAGTCCTGCTGTTTTTACTCACGGAGCCCTTTCGGGATTTCATCCGTGCCCATTTTGCTTATGGACATACCATTTTTTTTTTATCATTTTTACTCTTCTCTTTTTTTTTACAAGGTCGCGCCCTTTCGGGTTTTCACGAACACTTGCCGGCAGCCCTGCTATTTTTACTCACGGAGCCCTTTTCGGGTTTTCATCCGTGCCCATTTTGCTTATGGACATACCGTTTTGTTTTTTTTTTTCGTTTTTTTTATCTTCTTTTTTCTTTATTTATCCATCTCGTCAACCTAAGGACGTTGCGGTAGTAGTTTAGGGACGTTTCGGTCCGCTGTTAGTTTAAGGACGTTTCGGTCCGCTGTTAGTTTAAGGACGTTTCGGTCCGTCGATAGTTTAAGGACGTTTCGGTCCGCTGTTAGTTTAAGGACGTTTCGGTCCGCTGTTAGTTTAAGGATGTTTCGGTCCGTCGATAGTTTAAGGACGTTTCGGTCCGTCGATAGTTTAAGGACGTTTCGGTCCGTCGTTATAGGAAGGCCGGCTGCTGCTTGTAAAGTCTGAGCCTAGGAAGATAGTGAGAGGACATAGTCGTCGTCATCTATCATTGACCCAGGCTGTGGCTTATTAAGCATAGTATTTCTTTAAGAAGCGGCCGTTTATTGGCCTGAAAGGCCTTTCACCGTGCATGTCCATGAGTAGGTAGGCTCCACCCTGGTAGACCTTGTCTATGATGTACGGGCCTTCATAGTTTGGCTCAAATTTTCCCCGCTTGGCACGATTGGGGATCATAGGTCTTTTGACCACTAGTACGAGTTCGCCATGGCGGAATGTCCTCGGCCTGGTCAATCTTTCGTACGAGCGCGTCATCTTTGCTTTGTAGGCTTCTAGATGTTGTTGCGCTATGAGCCGGGTTTCATCGAGGGCATCAAGCTCCTCAAGCCGAAGGTGAGCATTTTCTTCGTTCGTCAGCTCGTGGTGGACTGCTACTCGTAGAGAGGGTAACTCTATCTCGAGGGGGAGCACTGCTTCCGTCCCAAATACCAACGCGTACGGCGTTGTGTTCGTGGCCGTCTTGAACGTAGTTCGATAAGCCCAAAGGGCTTCTTGCAGCCTTTCGTGCCAGTCTCTCTTATTCCTGGAAACGGTCTTTTTTATGATCTTCGTCAAGGTCTTATTGAAGGCCTCGGCTAGACCGTTAGCTCGTGGATTGTAAACCGAAGAATATCTCCAGTCTATATTGTGCTGCTGTGCGAAGCGGCTAATCTTATGGCTTCGGTAGGCCGGCCCATTATCGGAGATAATCCGTCTTGGGGTCCCAAACCGGTAGATGACGTGCGTCTTGAAGAAATGGAGGATATTCTCCGTCTTCACTTCCCTCAGTGGTACTGCTTCTGCCCATTTGGAGAAGTAATCAGTTGTCGCCAGAATAAAACGGTGTCCCCGGGATGATGCTGGCTCAATGGGGCCGACTATGTCAGTCCCCCACATTTCGAATGGCCAACTAGCCAGCGTCGGGTGCAGTGGATTCGGATGTTGGTGGATGAAGTCTCCATGGATCTGGCATGAGTGGCATTGCCTCGCATACTCGAGGCAGTCCTGGATCATCGTGGGCCAGTAATAACCCATCCGTTTAATTTTTAACTTCATCTTTGGGCCTGCTTGGTGAGAACCGCAAAGTCCGTCATGAACTTCCTGAATGACTCTTTCTGCTTCGTCGGGTCCCAAGCATCTCAGCCATAGAGAATCAAACGATCTCTTGTACAGGGTATCGTTGACGAAAGCGAAAGATAAAGCTCGTTTCATGAGCTGATGTCTTGAGGACGCTTCTTCGGGCATTCGGTGGGATTTGAAGTAGTCTATGAAGACTTCCCTCCAGTCTTCGGCCTTCTCATGGTCTTTTATTTGTAGGGTCATCTGCTCAGTCGTTCCCTTTTTTCCGCATGATTCCGGAGATATTTCTGTCGGGGTGAGCACTCGACGGCTTTGTACCACGATTCTGACGTCATCAAGGTTCTCGTCAGCCAGTTCTTTAGCAAGTTTAGCCAGCGCGTCTGCTTTGCTGTTTTCCGCGCGCGGTATGTTCTCCAAAGTATAGGAGGGAATTTGGGTCAATAGTTGTTGCACCCTTTCGCCGTACTTTACCAACTCCGGTTTGCACGTTTGGTAGTCACCATTTACTTGACTAACGACCAGCTGAGAATCCCCGTATATGAGGAGGTCTTCAATTCCCATGTCGATGGCGATCTCGAGGCCTGCTATCAGGGCTTCGTATTCGGCTTCATTTTTTGTCCTCGGCTCTGTTAAGGAGAAGGCGAAGCGCATTATCCCTCCTTGTGGAGTTGCAAAGATGAGGCCTATCCCTGATTTGATCATTGGGATACCTTGTTTCTGTTTCTTTATGGAGGACGCTCCATCGAAATAGAGTTCCCATCGGGTGCTTCCGCCGCTAATCGCATCAAATGCATGCTCGTCCGGCAAATCGCAGTTCAGAGGAGAATCGGCCGGTATCGGGTGCTCGGCGAGGAAGTCGGCAATGGCCTGGCCTTTCACTGCCTTGAGAGGTTGATACGTTATCGAGAACTCCATCAAGAGCAGGGCCCACTTAGCGAGTCGTCCCGTCAATATGGCTTTCGACATCAAATATTTGAGAGGGTCCACCTTCGAAATAAGACGGACTTCATGTGCTAATGCGTAATGTCTAAGCTTTGTTATCGCGAAGATTAATGCCAAGCAATGTTTTTCAATGGGAGAGTAATTGCTTTCTGCCCCCAGCAGCACTCGACTTAAGTAGTAAAGTGCTCTTTCTTTCCCCTGGTCGTTCTCTTGTGCCCATAATGCGCCCAAGGAACCTTCGAGGGCGGTTGTATAAAGAATGAGGGGTTTTCCCTTGACCGGCGCGGTCAACACCGGAGGGTTCTGCAGGTACTGCTTGATCTCGTCTAGTGCACCTTGACATTTGCGATCCCAAACGAATGGAGTTCCCTTTTTCATCAGGTGGCTGTAAGGACGGCATTTGCCCGAAAGATTAGCGATAAACCGCCGGATGTATGCGAGCTTCCCTTGGAGAGACCGCAGCTGCTTGAGCGTTCTTGGCGGAGGCATTTCCATGATCACTTTAATCTTTGACGGATCTATTTCAATACCTCGGTGTCGAATGATGAATCCCAGAAATTTGCCCGAGGAGACTCCAAACGCGCACTTGAGGGGATTCATTTTCAAATTATATTACCGAAGGCATTGAAATACAGTCTCCAGATGCTTTAAATGCTCCTCGTACGACATACTCTTTACTACGAGGTCATCGATATAGCACTCGACGACGTCGTGTATGAGATCGTCGAAGATCTTTGTCATGGCCCTTTGATAGGTAGCGCCAGCGTTCTTTAGGCCAAAGGGCATAACCCTGTAGCAAAATATACCCAAAGGGGTGCGGAAAGCGGTATGCTTCTGGTCTTCGGGATGCATCTTTATCTGATTGTATCCTGATGAACTGTCCATAAAGGAGAAAACCTCGTGAGTGGACGTGTTATCTATCATTAGCTCGGTTACCGGCACCGGGAAATCATCCTTTGGACAGGCTTTATTGAGATCCCTGAAATCCACGCATATGCGTACCGTCCCATTCTTCTTCATTACCGGGACGATATTGGCAATCCAGTCGGGATATTGGACTTCTTGGATAAATCCTGAATCGATCAACTTCTTGACTTCGGCGTTGATGCTCATCTCAAGCTCGAGTCGCATCCTCCTTGGCGCCTGCTTGACTGGCTTGATATCTGGGGATATTGCTAATCTGTGCACAGCAATCTCCGGATCCAATCCTGGCATCTCCGAGTAGTTCCACGCGAAGCAGTCTTTATGCCGTAGAAGCACGTTCTTTAACGCAGCCACCTTTTCTTCGGATAATAGCTCGCTGACAAATGTCGGTCGCGGGTCGTCTGCCGATCCCAACTCAATCTTCTTGAGGTTATCTGCAGTAGTATGTATACCGTCTTCCAGTTCTTTAGGAGCGGGCGGGAATTCTGAGATCACCTCTTCATTGCTGTTCTCAAAGCACCGGGGAAGGTCATCTATGTTCTCGGGCTCTTCTCCCAATATCGTAATCGTATAACAAGTGCGAACCCGCTCCGTGGACTGAGATGGACCCGGTTCTGCTCTCGCGGCCTTGGGCTCATGCTTTCGCGGCGGCGTTACCTTCCAGCCGTCGGATAAAGCGAACCTACCCCGTCGGTACTGGTCCTCGACCCAGTTCTTGAAGGTGAAGCAGTCTTCGGTAGGATGTCCTATGGCTTGGTGATAAGAGCAATAACTCGGATGAGAGACCTTGCTAGCTTGCTCAGGATGTCTAGACTCTGGAAGCATGATCATTTGATGTTTTATAGCGAGGTTGAGTAATCTCTCCGTCTTGTCTCGGGGGAAGGAATACGCTCGACTCATCTTCTTCACGAGGGACAAACCCAAGCCGCTTTTTGATTTATTTTCGTCTCTGCGTCGGGCCTTTCGTACAACGGATTGACGAGGATATGCGTCTTTGTCTTTTTCGGTACGCTGAGATAGACGTTGCGTCCTGGCCTTCTTGTAGATGGCCATCTCGCGGTTGTGGTCTTCCTGAGCTCTCTGACCCGTTTTCCTGATAGGCTTGTTCGTTCGTTCTTCAAATGACGGACTCGATGTTTCAAATGAAGGGTTGGCATCTCCTGACAGGGCGTCCTCTTCTTCATCGAAGGTATATATAGGGTAGCTGCTGTGAGTCCGTTCCCGTTTTCCAGCTCTTGTGTATCCAAGCCCGAGTGTTTCCATCTTCCCGTTGGGCAATTTACGTTGCGTCCCGGGGACATCCCAAATCCTGTTGTAGAACCGAGCCTGCCGAACGGTCTGTTCTAAGGGTACTCCTTGGCGCTTCAATAGCTTCTTTAATCCATCTGTATAGTATCTGGGCAGACGGATGGGTTGGAGCCTGTCGAATGTAGTATCTGCGCCATGCCAGATCTCCTTCTCTATTTTCGACTTTGAGGATCGGTAAAATAGGATCACTTTCTCACCCCTTCGCCTGGGAAGGATGTAAAATGTTTCCAGGTCCTGCACACTGTGAGCTTGAAGCGTGTCGAGATCCTTGTAGTGTTCTCGCGGTACCATGGTGATTTGCAAACTATGGTCATCGCCAAGGGGTGCTTGTGTCGGCAGCCGATTGGAGAACACAGCATTGACTTCATCTTCTGAATCACTTCCGAAGACTAATACGGGGGCGGGCGTCCTCAGGTTGTTGCGTTGAGATGACCCTGCATAAACTATCTCTTCCTCTTCTTCGGTATCGCTCCCGAAAACGGGGATGGTGGCGGCGGCTTTGTTCTCCGGCTTGCGACACCTTTTTGTATCCTCGAAATCTGGCAAAAAGTACTTCGCATCTTCGTATTTACGGACTTCGTTCACGGAAAATGGGTTTAACTCACCTGTTACGGTATACTCGAAACCATCCTTGAAGTACTTCATACACTGATGTTGTGTAGAGGGGATGATGTTGTACTCGTGTAGCCAGGGACGGCCGAGCAAGGCGTTGTAGCAGGTCTTGGCGTCAATGACATGGAATTTGATGTCTGTGACGAGAAGTCCAAAGCGTAAGGTTAGTATCACAGATCCGAGAGTCCGTGACGATTGTGAATCAAAACCAGAGATAGTAATTTTGTCACGAGCGAGGTGTTGCACGCTCATGCAGATTTCCTTTAACACCCGAACATTAAGGAGGTTGACGGAGGATCCATTATCTACCAGGATCTTGCCTATCTTGATATCATGGCAGTATCCAGAGACATATAGGGGACGGTTGTGGTCGCACGTCCCGAGAAGGAGGTCTTCATCACCGAAAGTGACGTCGGCCGTATGCACTTCCTCCAATTCATCCTTCATCTTTTCAGTGGCGAGGAAGGCTTGGAATTGCTCAGGTTCTTGTAACGCCTTAATTAGTGAGTCTCGCGCTTCTTTTGATAACAGGAGGGCGTCGAGAATGCTAAGCTGTGAAGGTAGCTTCCTTAAGTGCGCGAGGATGTTATAGTCCACTTTACTCTTCCTAGGAGGGTCTTTGGCAGCCGGCTCTCTCGTGACTTGGTCATCTAAAGTGATATCTTCAGTGACTTTTTCCTTTCCCTTATCTTTTCCATTCCCGGGCCCGAGATTCTTTTCTGGGAGTGTGTGGTTGCACAGCTGAATGTTCTCGCAGATCTCCGATTCCTCCTCTTTCCCCAAAACAGATTCTTTAAAGAGAGGGCCCAGAGCTATTTCTTCATCAGAGTCGCTCCCAAAGGTGAGAACTTGCGACCCCCTGGCGTTAACCATGCAACAGTTGCCAGTCGTTCTGTTGTGCCCATCGACAGTACTTCTTCGTTCCCGACGGCTCTTGCGTTTCATGCGTTTAACATGTTGCCGACGAGCGACATATCCTTGCCACCATATCTTAAAGGCGTTGCACTCCTCCGTGGGGTGTGAGACTTTCTGGTGATATGCGCAATAGTCAGGGTGCCTTTCCACCCCATCGTGTGTGTTTCCTTCCGAGGGCGGTAGCTTCATCCCCATTAACATGGCTTTGGCAAACCTTTTTCTCGTCTTGAATATCTTCTTGTCTACTTCGGATACCTTTCGCTCTGGCGGAGGTAGTTCAACTCTTCCGTTCAGTCGCCCGCATTTGGCTCTTTCCGACGTGGTCATCTCACGCTCCTGGTCCGCTTTACATTTTAGACGAATCTCGTCTAGAAAAGCGTCGATCATTTCATCTGTTGGCCATGCGCGTCCTGGTACAGGCTCTGCCTCCAGCTTTTCAGTGCCAGGAGTTTTCCCCTCATCGGTAAACGAGTGGGAGATTACGTTACAACTCGCCACATATCCTTCGGATTCATCCGACGAACTTTCTCCATCATCTTCCTCTTGAAAGATGTGGTTGAGGAACTCTTGCAGTGTGACAGGAGTTCGCGCCTTTTGATTGTACTCTTCCAGTGCGTCTATTTGCTTCTGCAAGTTCGTGTGCTCTTTTCCAGGCTTCACGGACTTCTTGGATCTCTTCTTCTTTTTCTTCGAAGATTTTGACGATTGGGCGTGAGTATCTGGGCTCTTACCGTGGGTCTTTGTAGTCGGGCGGCTCCTTAGCATCCCTTCGATAATTTGAGGTTCAAGAGGGTCCTTCCATTCGATCGCAGGGCACGTATGAAGGTCTCTCAGCATTCTTTTGGTTTTAGTTGATAGCACGACCTCCCATGGAGCTTCTTCAATAAAAGAACATGTTGCCCCCGGTGTATCCGCTTTCCTAGGAGCATGCGGCTGTGGTGGGTTCACCTTCCACTTTTCGGACAGTACAAACTTCCCCTGGAGGTACTGATCTTCAATCCATCCTTTGAAGATGAAGCAATCTTCAATCGGATGGCTTACCGTTTGATGGTAAGGGCAATAGTTAGGGTTATCACCTCGGTGGGTTGCGGCGGTCGCCTTGGATTCGGTAGGCTTATAAGTCTGTTGCGTATTGCCAGCTCGAATAGCCGTTTTGTCTTGTCCCGTGGGAACGAGTAGGGACGCTTCATCTTCTCATTATAATACCGACGCCTTTCCTCCAGTTGATCTGCCGGTTTCGGGGCGCTAGGTTGCTGTTGGGCATTCGCAACAAAGGTTGCTCTTCCTTTACCCTTGTCGTTCCGGGGTTCCGACTTCGGGGTAGGTGGTCTATGACCCATCTGGTCCATCTGAGCCAACTTGTCGATCAAAGCCTGAAATGTGGTTGGCTTAAAGAACATCATAAACTGGGAGATAGTTGCGTGAGGGTCTAGAGTTCCCACGAACATGCCCACCGCTGGTGCTTCCTCAATGCGTTGCTCACATCTCGACCACAAGTTCCGCCAGCGTATAGCGTACTGGACCCAGGTTTCGCCCGGTTTTACCCTGGCTTTAATAAGTGCAGTTATTGGAGTGCGTTCGCTGGCATTTGCAAATCGCTGAGTGAACAACAACTCCATTTCAGCGAACGTTTTGATAGAATCGTTCGGGAGTTCCGAATACCATTCGAACGCTGTTTCTGATAAGCTGCCCACGAACTGGCGGAGCAACAATTTATCATCACCGCCGGTATTACCGCAGAGGGCCCGAAACTGGGCGACATGTTGATGGGGATTGCCGGTCCCCTTATACACATGGAATTTTGGTATCGTATAGCCTTGCGGGTATTTGATTTGGTCGTACCAGCTCGAATACGGCCGCCCCGTTTTCACGACTTGACCAGCTGCCTCAGTAGTGTGATGAACTCGGATTTGCTGGCTATGTAGTCAGCCAAGTCAGCCTTAGAGATTGCCTCCTCCTTGGCCGTTGAGAGGGCTGGTGGTGGATTTGACGTTTCTCCTCGGTCGTCTTCAAGAACGATTGGGGGATCCTCGGCGGGTAAGTCTTGCTGGATCATCATTCCTATCACATCTTGGAAGAGAAGGCCCATCCGTTGTATGTTGGCCGCTTGTTCAGCAGCCTCTTTGTCCCTTTTCTCCAGTGTCCGGCGAAGAAATTCAGCGTCGGTTTCTTCTTCCCGGCGTGCGTCTGAGGATGTTTCTGGGTTTTCTTTTGGCCCGGTGAGCGCAGCCATAGCATTCATCATTTCTTGCAGCTTTTGTTGCTGTTCCTGGGCTTTCGTCATGGATCGGGTTAACGGTCGGTGGCCCGTAGAAGTGCGGCTTTCCTCTTTTCCAGAGGCCATGTAAACAGTGTGCAGCACCATGCCCCCAGACTTAGGGCGTCTGGGCTCAGTGCTTTTAGCTGCCGTTGCATGCTGTGGGGTCTTCTCCGGCCTCCTTCTTTTATGAGTCAGTTGATCCACAGCCTTTTGGGGTTTGGCCTGGTGACCAGCTTCCGGTTGGATTTTCAGCTTCTTGTGTTGGCGGGAGAAGTTCGGATCGATGATCGAGTCCCGTGCCTGCCGCCAAACCTTATAGATTTTGGAAGACAGCCGTTGAGGAGATTGGGGCCGTTCTGATTCCATTTCCACGACCTTTTTTAACGGGGGAGGAGACCTCTTCAGTACTGCCGTAGGGGAATTCCTTCGCACCTTATTTAGCATTTCAAAGCTGTTCCCAGTTGGAACAGCAGCATTAACCTCTGCCACCGGGGCCGATGGAGTCAACCCGGAGGGGGAGTTGCCCCCAGCCTTCCTCCCTCGGTGCCAATGGCGACGTCGAGCGTGTCGAGCGGACGGTGTAGGGTCAGCGGTATGAATGGTTTCGTTTTGCCCTCTATCTGGGTGTGGGGTCGCAGTTGGTATTAGCCTATCAAAGACCGATGTCCTTTGGGCAGTAGGAGCGGGAGCTGAAGCCGTTAATCTTGTAAAGACCGACCTTTTGGCCGGATAGGCTGCCTTGGCGATTTCTGGGACAGGAGCGGCCACTTTCTTAGAAGCAACCTTCTCTGAGATTGTAGGTCCCATGATGGGTTCGAAGGATTTCTGGCCCAATCTAGAGAAGACCGAGGCGTTGACGCTGGGCGACTCGTTGAGAGGAGCCGCGGCAGGGGTAAGTCGATCAAAGACCGACTTCTTGAGAGCTTCCGTTGTCAGCACTGGAGCGGTGAAGTTTGTCGGCGGGAGCATGGTCCCAAAGAACAATCCTGTGGTGGAGCGAGTGACCTGTTCCACGGGCATTGTGAATAGCGAAGCAGCTTGGGGTTCGTAGGCTATACCTCCTGGCGAGGCAGAGCGTTGGTTGCAATTGCAGTCTGAGCGGTTGGAGAATTTCACGGAAGTAGAAGCCATCGATCCTTTGCTTTCTGCAATAAGCGAGACACCAATTCTTAGTATCTTGAAACCCAAGGGCAACCATTAGCGAACCGCGATTGGTTCGCAAGTCACGACACACGAAGTGTGGAGTGGAAAGAGGAAAAGGTCCCACCGGGCGTGCCAGAATCTATTCCCCTCCGAAAGACGGCGCGACACCGCGTCTTGCCTGAGATTCGGGGCAGATGCTAATTGGTGCTATCCTTCCACCTCTTCGAAGATGCCAAGTTGATTTATGGCACCACGTATCGAAGGTTTAGACGGATGCGTCCGATGTAGCAGACTTCGTCAGATTCCCCCTCGTTTGAGGGGTTTTTGATTGTGGGGACGCTCTTCCCTGCAGGCGCAAGCCCCTGCAGTTAATTACGCTACCGCATTGCGGTAACAACTTTCTCCTTCTCCAGATGGTCACTTCGTGTCGTGGGTGTCTGTTTTGTATTTTGTTGCCCGTGGATTGTTTACGGAGACTGAGTTATGTCGTCGCCCGTAGGGCGTGGACTAGTCCAAATCCGTATTATCTTAGATTTGGGTTTGGGGGGGTTTGGTTTGAGGATACGTCAGCCACATTTGAGGCTAAGATCAACTCAAACGTTTGTTAAGGATACGTTAGTCTAACTTTGTGACTAAGATCAACTTAACGGGATCGTTCAGATCCGACAAAAGAGCGTTTGGACTCTAATGTTCCAGTTTAGGGACATAGTGGTCCATGAATGTATGGTCGTCGGGACCCGTCACCTCTCTGACGACGTTGAAGGATTACAACGACGGATGTCAGAGGAGTTCAGGGATGTACCCTCGAGCCAGAGTTAATTGGGGGGATTTATAGTCCACTCTGTTTGAAGGTTTTAAGGATACGTTAGCCATCTTTGAGGCTAAGATCAACTTAAACGGGACCGTTTAGATCCGACAAAAGAGCATGCGGGGCTCTATTGTTCTAGTTTAAGGACATAGTGGTCCATTGGTAGTTTAAGGACGTTGCGGTCCATGGGTAGTTTAATGACATTGCGGTCCATTGTTAGTTTTAAGACATCTCGGTCAAGGTTAAGGACGTCGTAGTCCATGGGTTTAAGGACCCCATAGTCCATTGTTAGTTTTAAGACATCTCGGTCAAGGTTAAGGACGTCGTAGTCCATGGGTTTAAGGACCCCACAGTCCGGTATGTGCTCTGGATGCTTCACACGGGTTCACTGCCGTGCTTGGCGAGGACCAGGCTCCGCTCTGGACGTTTCCCACGGGGTCAAAGAGTGACATTATCCGCTTTCCACGTAACCAGGAATTTGCATTAGACATGAGTTTAGGGACCCCACAGTCCATATCAATGTGTGGTCGTCGGGACCCGTCACCTCTTTGAAGAGATTGAGGGATTACAATGCCAAGTATCAAAGGAGTGACGAGATGTACCCTAGAACCGGAGTGGATTAAATAGTCTTGGCCCAATTTGGGATTAAGACCGATTAATTATGTTATGGGTCCATTGGACCAGTTAATCCCCAATTGAGGACTTATGGCCATCTTGGGCTAAGTCCAATCAGGAGAGGCTTTTCCTCTATCCATTTAGGCCAATTGGGCCAAAGCATAGTGTTAAACACTACAGAGCAGTCAGTGTTGAACACTGGGCATGGGGTTGACAAGTTAGTGTTTAACACTAAGAGATAATTGGTGTTAAACACCAGTAACAAGGCTTTTCAGATTAGTGTTAAACACTAAAACAGATCAGTGTTGAGCACTGCAAATGAAGATCTCAGATTAATGTTTAAACACTAAGGTAATCAGTGTTGAACACTGCAGATAAAGCTTTTTATTTAGTGTTGAACACTAAGGCCCAACAGTGTTTTAACACTGGGTTCGAGAGTTTTAATTTAGTGTTAAACACTAAGGCAAGAGGGGTCACGTGGCAGCACGTGAGAGCGCCCTCCCTTCATTTATTCTGAGATTATCGTGTCTTTCAGAGCATCACGTGCCATCACGTGATGGGCATTCAAATGCCTATGTATTAGAGCTTCTGCCGAGGGTCACGTGGGTCACGTGGGGTGCTGCCTCAAAGGGGCTTTCTGTAGATCTCTTGGGGGGTCACGTGATGACACGTGACCCTGCCTCCATGTATTTTGTTTAGAGGCTTTGTTAATTTTCTTTCAGGAATTAAATTCCTCGAACTGTAAATTTCAGAGGAATTAAATTCCTACTTCCTTTCGAAGACTTTGTTTTCTGGAATAGAGTTTAACTCCGAATTTTCTGTGGGAATTAAATTCCTCGTATACGTGAAGGGCTGAATAGGGTTAAACCCTAATAAAAGTTTTTAAGGAGTTTAAACTTCCATCCTCTGTTAAATTATGATTAAGGGAATTAAATTCCTGCTGTTTCAACAGAACTAGGTTCTTAATTAGGGTTAAACCCTGTTTCTTTTTAAATTCCCATGATATAGGGTCAAGCCCTACTTTTATTTTAAAGGAATTAAATTCCTATAGTTCTGTGAGAATTAAATTCTCGTGCTTGCATTCTTTCTCCATGTTTTGGATCTGCATGGCAGGATCTCAACCCATTGAGAATTAAATTCTCAACCTTAAGGGGAGATGTGCACTTTGCAGATCCTCCATCAAAGAGAGAAGGAATATGTTCTTCTGTTTTCACATTATCAGAGTTAAACTCTGTTGAGAATTAAATTCTCTTTCTTTCAAAAGGCCTTCCCTTTCTTACCTAGGGTTTTTTGCAGAAGATCCGAGTCTTTTCAAAGTATCAAAGCTCTCCTCCTTTTCTTTTTTTTTTCTTCTTTGCGCATATATATCTCTGTGTCTCTTGGCTCCTATTTATAGGAGAAGCAGCCGAATCAATCAGTTTTTGACGAATCTTCATTGAGATTTGATTTGCATTCATCATTCATTTTGGGCCGTTGGATTATTAGGTGAATTTTATTCACCATTGGATTTTAAATCCAGAGATTCTCCCTTGTTATTTTGGTTAGATTTAAAGGGGAAATCTTTCCAAACCCGAGATTTTCCCATAGATAGATGATATTTCATCACCTCTGAATCTTTAATTCGATTGGTTCCAGATAGTTGCTTTCCTTTGGGAAGATTTGAATTTCCTTCAGAATTTAATTCTGTTAACACAATGGGCTTTGAAAGCCGGTCACGTGTGGCCAAGTGACCCATGGTCACGTGTGAGCACGTGACCCCCTTTGGCATGAGCCTTTTCCTTTCTTTTGCGCTTTGTCTTCTGATTGCTGCTTAAACGTCACGTGCTACCACGTGACCCCTGGTCACGTGTGAGCACGTGACCCTTGTTTGAACTCTCTTTCTTCGGTTCTTTTGGAGCACGAGTCTGCTGCCTTGAACGTCACGTGCCAACACGTGACCCTGGTCACGTGGGAACACGTGACCTCTTCTGAAGCCTTTTCTTAGACTTGATCAGGGAACTTGTGTGCCTTTGACGCTCGCATTTAAATGTCACGTGTTGCCACGTGACCCTGGTCACGTGGGAACACGTGACTCTTTCTGAAGCCCATTTTCTTCAGCGTAGTAGGGAAACCGAACTTGACTTGATGATGCCTTTTAGGTGTCACGTGCCAACACGTGACCCCTTTTTGAAGCTTTTCCCAGAAGCTTTCCTGATTTTAAATCAGGAAACAAGAGGCATGCCTAGTTTGGCTTTGAGTTTTCCTATTTATAGATAGAAAAACCCTAGATTACATTCTGATCCACACATAACAACAACTGAGCCTTTTATCCCAAGCATATGGGGTAGGCTACATGAACCAACACGAGAATCACGCCGGGTCCAGCACATGAATCCTCTGTCTCCACTCACTTCTATCGAACAATATACTTTCATTGAGTCCTTTGGCAACCATATCGTTTCGTATCACCTCCATCCATGTTTTCTTCGGTCCCCCTTTTGCCCTTTTGCCATTGCCCATATCGAGAGTATCTATTCGTCGAGCCGGTGCTTCCATAGGTCTGCGTCGCACATGACCAAACCATCTTAGCCGGTTTTCCCGCATCTTCTCCTCCACAGGTGCTACACCAACTTTTGCACGAATATCCTCATTTCGCACCTTATCTTTTCTAGTGTTACCGCACATCCAACGAAGTATGCACATTTCCGCTACGTGCATTTTCTGTGTATGATGCTTCTTAGGAGCCCAGCATTCTGTACCATATAATAAGGCAGGCCGAATAGCGCTCCGATAAAACTTCCCTTTCAATTTTAACGGAAAGTTACGATCACACAAAATCCCTGTTGCACTCCTCCATTTCAACCGACCAGCTTGGATCCTTTGATTAACATCACTATCGATCTCCCCATTCTTTTGGATGATGGAACCTAGATATCTAAACTGGTCGCTCTGTGATATCTCTTGCCCTTCCAATGTTATACCAATATGGTTTTGACTTCTCTGGCTACTAAATTTGCAGTGCATATATGTTGTCTTGGACCTGCTCAATCTGAATCCCCGAGATTCCAATGTTTGCCTCCATAATTCCAATTTGGCATTTACCCCTGCTTTCGTCTCATTTACTAGAACAATATCATCAGCGAATAGCATACACCAAGGTACCTCATCTTGGATAGTTCTAGTAAGCTCATCCATCACGATGGTAAACAGGAATGGACTTAATGCAGATCCTTGATGTAAACCAATAGTAATCGGAAAATCACTCGTTAAGCCGCCGCAAGTTCTGACATTTGCCACTACTCCGTCGTACATATCCTTGATTATGTCAATATACTTGACAGGGACCCCCTTCTTCATCATTGTCCCCCATAATACCTCTCTAGGTATCTTGTCGTACGCTTTTTCTAAATCAATAAATATCATATGCAAATCTCTTCTCCTCTCTCGAAAGCGCTCGACAAGTTGACGAAGCAAATGAATCGCCTCTGTCGTCGATCGTCCAGGCATGAACCTAAATTGGTTCTCTGTTATCTTAATATCCTTCCTTAGCCTGTGTTTAGTCACTCTCTCCCAAAGTTTCATGGTGTGACACATCAGTTTTATTCCACGGTAGTTTGAGCAACTTTGAATGTCACCCTTGTTCTTGTAGATAGGTACAAGGATACTTTTCTTCCATTCATTTGGCATCTTTTTTGTCTGCCAAATCTTATTAAACAGATCTTTCAGCCATTTAACGCCTATTTCTCCTAAGCATCTCCAAATCTCGATAGGAATCCCGTCAGGACCAACCGCTTTTCTTAAACCCATTCTGTTCAAAGCTTCTTTAACCTCAGGAAGTCTTATTTTACGCATGAAATCACGGTTTATATTTTGAGATTGAATGACAAGTCTATCCAAATTCTTAGTAAAGCTCTCATTGAACAATTTGCCAAAATAATCTCTCCATCTTTCCTTGATATCCTCATCTCGAACTAAAACCTTCTGATTTTCATTTTTGACACACTTCACCGCACATAAGTCTCTAGTCTTCCTTTCCCGCATTCGAGCAATCCGGTATATATCATTTGCAACCTCTTTAGTGTCTAATTTCTCGTACACCTCCTTGTAGACCTTAGATTTAGCTTCCCGAACAGCTTTCTTAACTTCCTTTTTAGCCATTTTGTACTTCTCAAATCTCTCCACATCTCTACTTTTCTTCAAATCTTTATAAGAATCCCTTTTAATTTTAATAGCAGCCTTTACATCTTCATTCCACCATGATATGTCCTTAGATGGTGGAGCACCACCTCTCGACTCACCAAGTAGATCTCTAGCTACCTTCTTGATACAACTAGCCATTTTGTTCCATATTTTGTCTGGATCATCTTCCGACTGCCAATCCGCTTCTTGTATTACACGATCTATAAAAGCCTTTTGGTTACCTTCTTTCAATCGCCACCATTTAATTTTAGGCTCTACCTTACGTCTAATCTTCCTAGGTTCTCTTCTAAATCGAAAATCTAGAACTAAAAGTCTATGTTGAGTGGTTACACTCTCACCTGGCACTACCTTACAGTCGATACAACAACCTCTATCTATTCTTCTCGTCAGAAAAAAGTCTATTTGACTAGCACTTGATCCGCTCCTAAAAGTGATAAGGTGGGACTCTCTTTTTCTAAACCAGGTGTTTGCTAAGATCAAGTCATAAGATAAAGCAAAATCTAGAATCGAGTCACCTACTTCATTCCTTTGTCCGAAACCAAAACCTCCATGGATAGTATCAAACCCACTACGACTAGTATCTACATGTCCATTAAGATCACCACCAATAAATAACTTCTCTCCACTAGGTATACTTTGCACCACCTCGTCTAAATCCTCCCAGAATAAATGTTTACTAGCATCATCAAGACCTATTTGTGGTGCATAAATACTAATAACATTAAGGATCTCTCCACCTAGAATAAGCTTAACCAGTAAAATTCTATCACCTTTTCTCCTAATCTCAACTACATCCTCAAGCAACCGTCTATCTATAATTATGCCTACCCCATTACGATTTTTATCTCTACCCGTATACCAAAGCTTATAACCCCAAGGCTCTATGACTCTACTCTTTTCACCTACCCACTTAGTTTCTTGCAAACACATAATACCAACTCTCCTCCTAATCATCACCTCCACTAATTCTATTAGTCTACCCGTAAGGGAACCTATGTTCCAGGAAGCTAGACGGATCCTATAAAACCCTTACTTATTTGTCACTACACCCAGGGTCCGATGTAGCGCGCCGTCTCTGGACGACGACCCTTGCTTATTTGTCACTACACCCGGGGTCCGATGTAGCGCGCCGTCTCTGGACGACGACCCTTGCTTATTTGTCACTACACCCGGGGTCCGATGTAGCGCGCCGCATCTGGACGACGACCTAGAAGCCCTTGCATATTTAACAATACACCCGGGATCCGATGTAGTGCGTCGCTGAGTAGGGGACGCCCCAACGATATTCTTGTTATGGTTCATGTCATAGAAAGCCGGGTCAAACCACCGACACCCCACCGACACGTGCATAACACGGCCGCGGAACTGCGGCAGAAGTGCCTGTTTGGCCGCGGTTCCGCGGCCATTTGGTGGATTCATGGGCCCATTTCTTCAGGGTTTCTTCATGTTGCTTTTATCTTCTGTTTTCTTCACTTGATTTCTCAGAATCTCTTCAATCTCCTTCCAGATTTCCAACAGTGCAGAATGATGTGGACTTTTGCCTTGAGCTCCGTGTTGAAGTCTTGGATCTTGTGTTGCCCTTTTGCTTTGTGCATTAAAGTGTCTAAATGATTTTCCATTTGTTCCTTGAACTGGTAGGCAGTATCATACGGATTCATCTATTGTTGGTCGTATTCTCACATTTGTAGCGATTTTTCATGAATATCACTGTAACGAGCTGAGAACCTGTAACCTGCAACTATTTAGCAGACATGGATCAAAAGTACCTACTTATATGCAATGTGATTAAGAATGGGCGATATAAAAATGCAAAAATCTGATATGAACAAATGTCGAGATGGAGCCATCGTAATTTGTAGACTCTGATCCACTTCGGTAAGAGCCTATATCGACATGCAGATGGAGAACACTGTATTAGTCTCATCCTCGGAATCACTACCAAAGACCAGGATAGGAGTAGATGGTCCGGGCGTCTTGTTTTCCCTTTAGGGTTGCCACGAATAGACTATTTGTTCATCTTCCTCGGTGTCGCTTCCAAAGATCGGGATGGTGGCCGCGGATTTTTGTTTATTCTCCGGCTTGTGGCACCTTTCAGTACCTTCGAAGTCCGGTAGAAAGTACTTTGCATCTTCATACTTTCGCACTTCATTCACTGAGAACGGATTGAGCTCTCCTGTGACGGTGTACTCCGACCAATCCTTGAAATACTTCATACACTGATATTGTATAGAAAGGACAATATTGTACTCGTGTAACCAAAGCCTACCGAGTAGAGCATTATAGCAAGTTTTGGCATCAATGACATGGAATTTAATGTCAGTGAAAAGCAGTCCGAAGCGTAGCGTGAGTATTACGTACCCCAGTGTCTGTGACGACTGTGAGTTGAACACAGAGATGGTAATTTTATCTCGGGCAAAGTACTGAACATTCATGCAAGTTTCCTTCAGCACTCTCACGTTGAGAAGATTAACGGAGGATCCGTTGTCGACAAGGATTTTCCCTATCTTAATACCGTGGCAGTATCCGGTAATGTAGAGCGGTCGATTATGTTCACACGTACCGAGAAGTAGATTTTCATTGCTGAATGTAATATCAGCCGTCTGTATCTCTGCCAGCTCGTCCCTCATCTTCTATTCTGCGAGGAAAGGTTGGAACTGATTGGGCTCTTGTAAGGCCTTGATCAAGGAATTTCATGCCTCTTTGGACAGGAGAAGAGCATCCAATATGCTCAGCTGCGAGGGTATTTTCCTCATATGTGCAAGGATATTGTAATCTACCTTATTTTTCTTAGGCAAGTCCTTTGCGGCGAATTCTTTGACTACTTCTTCATCGAGGGCGATTTCTTCGGGCATCTTCCCTTTCCCTTTTTTTTGTTCGAACCTTTGTTTGCAGGTCCGAGATTCTTCTCATGTAGCATACAATTACGCAGCTGAATGTTTCCATAATTCTTCTCCTCCTCTTCTTTCTCTGAGGGGGAGTTTTCGAAGAGAGGGTTAGGGGGAGTTTCGTCCTCAGAATCTCTCCCGAGGGTGAGAACTTGAGGTTTTTCCCTTTCTGAACTGGTACCAGCCATATGATAGTTACTAGTTATTTCTTTATGCATGTTCGTCTCGCCACTTTGATGTCGACGAGCGCGAGCTTCGTGCTTCTCCTTCTTGAAGTGTTTTCTGTGGGCAACATATTCCTACCACCACTTCTTGAAGGCGTTGCACTCCTCGATGGGGTGAGTGATCTTTCGGTGATATACACATTATTTTGGGTGTCCCTCTCCACCGTCAAAGTATGGGACTCCGGGAGTGTACGTCATAAGCGGTGGTAGTTTCATCCCCATGGACAGGGCTTTGGCGAACCGCTTTTTAGCTTTAGTCCTGCTCTTATTTGTCGTAGGCGTGGGGAGAACTTTATGGCCCGTACTTGCCGCAGCTTCTTTGTCTAAACGTAGCCGCTTGGTCTTTTCATATATGGCTATTTCACGTTCTCGGTCATCTTTGCTCTTTTGAAAAGCTTCGTTTAGCAGCTTGTCAATCAGGTATTCTTCTGGCATATTCGAGGATTCTAGCACCGATTCCGCCCCCAGTTCTTCCACGTCGCTTTCTAATGCCGGCAGAGCTTCTTCATCATATAATGATGAATGAGAGATCATATGGCAGCTTGCTACACGGTCTTCCGTTTCTTCTGATGAGTCATTTTCCTCATCATTGTCACTATCTTCGCCTTTAAGAATATGCTTGAGGAATTCTTCGAGCGTGACTGGTGTTCGCGCCATCTGGTTATATTCTTCCAGCACGTCTATTTACTTTTGGAGGTTTGTGTGCTTGTCGTCATACTCGGCAGGCTGCACAGGCTTCTTGGTCTTCTTCTTTTTCTTAGAAGACTTTGAAGGCTTGACTTGAGGACTTTTCCCCTTATCAATGACTTTCGGCGTGGGACGTGATTTCAGTATCCCTTCAATAATTTCAGGTTCAAGCGGGTTTTTCCACTTGATCGCCGGACATGCTTGCAAATCCTTCAGCATTCTTTTAGTTTTTGTTGAAAGAACTACTTCCCTGAAGGTTCATCCACGAGTGAGCATGATGCCCCCTGTGCGTCCACCTTTTTAGAAGCGTGCTTTTGGGACGGATCTACCCTCCAGCTATCAGACAGCGCGAACTTCCCCTGCTGATACTGGTCCTCGACCCAATTTTTGAAGATGTAGCAATCTTCAATTGGGTAGCTTACTATCCTATGATATGAGCAGTAGTTGGAGTTGTTGACGTCGCCGGGTTGTGCTGGGCAGTGTGGGTCTGGCAATGTAATGAGGTTATTTCGCATTGCCAGCTCAAACAACCTTCTCGTTTTATTGCGAGGAAACGAGTATGCACGTCCCAGCCTTTCTTCTAAAGACAGGCGCGTACGAGGGTTGTTTTGGCGAGCCGCTGGTTTTGGACCGCTCGGTTGTTGTTGCGTATTGGTAACGAAGGTCACTTAACTTTTACCCTTGTTATTTCGAGGGACCTTATTTGAGGAGGAAGGGCTATGATCCATCCGATCCATTTGGGCCAACTTGTCTATCAGCGTTTGGAAGGTTATGGGTTTGAAGAAAGTCATGAACTGGGACACAGTCGATTGAGGATCGAGGGTCCCGATGAACATGCCCATGGCTGGAGACTCTTCGATGCGTTATTCGCACTTAGACCACAGGTTCCACCACCGGATCGGGTATTGGACCCACGTTTCTCTCGGCTTTACCCTGGCATTGATCAGTGTCATAATAGGAGTACGTTCACTTGCGTCGGCGAACCATTGCGTAAATAACAGTTCCATTTCGGAGAAGGTTTTCACGGAGTCATTTGGGAGCTCCGAGTGCCAATCAAAAGCTGTATCGGACAAACTCCCGACGAATTAGCGAAGCAACAGTTTGTTGTCACCTCCAGTATTGCCGCACAGAGCTCTGAATTATGCAACGTGCTGGTAAGGATTACCCGTTCCTTTGTAAACGTGGAACTTCGGGATTGCATATCCCAGTGGGTACTTGATTTGGCCATACCAGGCCGGATATGGTCGACCGGTTTTGACGAGTTGGTTGGCGGCTTCATTGGCCTAGTGAGCTCTGATTTGCTGAGCAATGCAGTCATCTAGGGTCGCTTTAGATATTGTTTCCTCCTTTGCCGCTGATAAGGCTGGGGGAGGATTTGATGTTTCTCCCCTGTCATCTTCAGTAATTACCGGCGGATCCTCAGCCGGTGGTTCCGGTTGGATCATCATTCCGATCATGTCTTGGAATAAAAGAGCTATCTGTTTTATGCTAGCAGCTTGCTTTGCAGCTTCTTTTTCCTTTTTCTTCAGCATTCGACGCAAGAACTCTGTATCAGATTTTTGCTCATGGCGCTGTTCGGCTTTTTTGTCCAGACTTTCTTTTGGTCCGGTGAGTACTGCCATTTTGGTCAGCATTTCTTGGAGCTGTTGTTGCTGCTCCTGAGCCTTTGTCGGCGACTGAGTATGCAGTCGGTGACTCACTAAAGCCCAGCTTTCTTCTTTGCCGCTAGCCATGTAGACCGTATGTATAGTTATGCCCTCAGACTATAGGCGTTTAGATCTTTCGCCATTGGATTTTTCTGCTTGCGGTAGATTTTTCTCCGGCCTCGTTCTTTTATTAGATGTTGGAGCTGAAAGAGCTGTTATGACAGGCGCCTATTTAGGAGGGATACCCTGTTGTATGGCGGAAAAGCGGTCTTTTTCTTATTGGCCCTTAGATTTCTTAGGTCAACAAAAGTAATTTTCATCAAGCACAGAGTCTTGGACTTTTCGCCAGACTCTATGTATCTATGAGGAGAGCCATTGATGAGGCTGCTCCGGCTGTTTCTGTACTGGGACCTCTGCCGGCGGAGGTGATTTCTTCAGGACCGCCGTCGGGGAGTTCTTGCGTACCCTCCTAAATGGGTTAAAACTGTTCCCAGTTGGAACAACAGCGTTGATATCCACCATAGGAGCTGGTGGGATGAGCCCAGAGGGGAAGTTGCCCCCAGCTTCTCTTACTCAGCGACAGTGGCGACGTCGAGCATACCTTGCAGCAGTAACTGCCTCCGTATTAGAGGCGCCTTCATCATGCCCCCGGCATTGCTGGGGAGCTTCGCTTACTGTTAGCCTTTAAAAGACTGACATTCTTGGTGGAGCTGGAGCGGAACTGGCCAATCTTTTGAAGACCGACCGTCTGGGAGGGGAAGCACTCTTATCAGCTTTACCTGCAGCAGGAGTATAGAGAGCTGGGCAGCTTCTTCAGGTATCATGGGCTTCTTTGCTGGACCTTTCGAATTCTTGTTCAGCCTGTGGAAGACTGAGACGCCAGAGTTTAACAGTTTGCTGATAGGAGCCGTTCGGTTGCCATCTGATCAAAGACTGACCTTCCGAAACCTTCTTCTTGTGGCGTTGAGGCGCCAAAATTCACAGGCGGGAGCATGGTCATGAAGAATAGCCCGGTAGTGGCCTGAGTAAGCTGCTCCACTGGTATTGAGAAGATAGAGGCCGCATTAGGCCCGTACGTTACTTCCCCAGATGGGATAGAGCGAGAGTCGCTGTTGCATGAAGTGCAGTTGAAAGCCATTGATTCTGCATAGAAGCAAGACACCAAGTTTTAGTACCTTGAATCTAAGGGCAACCGTAGCGAACTGCGATTTTGTTCGTGATCACGATACATGAAGTATGGAGTGGAAAGAGGAAGAGGTCCCACCGAGCGTGCTAGAATTTGTTTACCACCGAAAACAGAGACGAACTGGGATGGATCGTCTTACCTGAATTTGGGGGCAGATACTATTTGAGCATATCCATCCACCTCTCCGAAGATACCAAGTTGATTTATGGTACCGTATATCAGAGATTTGGATAGATGCGACCGATGTAGCAGCCTTTATCAGATTCATGTTCCCCTCCGAAGGACGGCGCACAGGACCGCGATGTCCTGACGCTGAGATTCGGGGCAGATGCTATTTGGTTTTATCCGTCTACCTCTCCAAAGATGCCAAGTTGATTTATGGCACCGAGTATCGGAGGTTTAGACGGATGCGGCCGATGTAGCAGACTTCGTCAGATTCCCCCTCAGGATGAGGGGTTTTTGATTGTGGGGACGCTCTTCCCTGCAGGCGCAAGCCCCTGCAGTTAATTACGCTACCGCATCGCGGTAACAACTTTTTCCTTCTCTAGAGTTTCACTTCGTGTCGTGGGTGTTTGTTTTGTTTGTGGTTGCCCGTGGATTGTATACGGAGACTGAGTAATGTCGTCGCCCGTAGGACGTGGATTAGTCCAAATTCGTATTTACTTAGATTTGGGTTTGGTGTTTTTAGTTTAAGGATACATTAGTCGCGTTGCGACTAAGATCAACTTAAACATTCGTCAAGGATACGTTAGTCCTGTTTTGGACTAAGATCAACCTGACGTGGTGATTCATTTAATTTATGGCCATCGGGACTCATCACCTCTCTAACATCGTTGAAGGATTACAACGATAGGTGTCAGAGGAGCTCAGAGATGTACCCTTGAACCAAAGCTGATTGAAGGTTTTATAGTCCATTTAAGTGTTTAAGGATACGTTAGCCGTGTTTGGGGCTAAGATCAACTTAAACGGGATCGTTTAGATCCGGGAAAAGAGCAATTAGCTCTATTGTTCCAGTTTAGGGACGTAGTGGTCCATTATTAGTTTAGGGACGTCTCGGTCCGATACCAGTTTAAGGATGTAGTGGTCCATTATTAGTTTAGGGACGTTTCGGTCCGATGCCAGTTTAGGAATGTAGTGGTCCATTATTAGTTTAAGGACATTTCGGTCCATCGCCAGTTTAGGGACGTGGTGGTCCATCATTAGTTTAGGGACATTTCGGTCCGATGCCAGTTTAGGGACGTAGTGGTCCATCATTAGTTTAAGGACGTCTCGGTCCAATATTAGTTTAAGGACGTCTCGGTCCGATATTAGTTTAAGGACGTCTCGGTCCACGAGTTTAAGGACCCCGCAGTCCATAGCGATGTGTGGTCGTTGGGACCCGTCACCTCTTTGACGTCGTTGAGGAATTACAACGATGGATGTCAAAGGAGTTCGGAGATGTACCCTCGAACCGGATGTAGATTGATTTAGGAGAGCCATTTTGCTCAGTCAATTTAATTTAAGGACTTATGGCCACGATTGGGCTAAGTCTAGTTGAAAATGTCCAACATTTTATTTGTTTTTGCATTGCATTTATTTTTATTTTTATTTGGGCTTTGACCAGAAAGGATGCAAAGCATCAATTTGTTTTGGGCTCTGCCCCTTTTTATTGTATTGCAATTTAATTTGGCCTACTAGGCCCCTCTGATTTGGGCCTGGCCCTTCAGTAAAATGCATTGCATTTGTCAGGCGCTTTGCGCCAATCACTGAGCGCAAGCGCTTGTGGTGAGGACACGTGTCATGCTCTGGTGAGCGCAAGCGCAACAGCGCAGTGCGCTGCGCTAGTGCGCTGTGCTGTTGCGCTGCTGAGACGTGGCGCGCTCTGGTGAGTTGCGCCCGTTCCAGAGAGCGAAGCTCTATTTCAAGGCGCGTAGCGCAAGTTGTTCTGCAGCTGACACGTGGCGCG
Source organism: Agapanthus africanus (assembly GCA_030015575.1). NCBI lineage: Eukaryota > Viridiplantae > Streptophyta > Magnoliopsida > Asparagales > Amaryllidaceae > Agapanthus > Agapanthus africanus. The sequence continues at coordinate 865,390,514 of JASDDO010000024.1, read as the reverse complement.
CTCTGGTGAGTTGCGCCAGTTCCAGAGAGCAAAGCTCTATTTCAAGGCGCGTAGCGCAAGTTGTTCTGCAGCTGACACGTGGCGCGCTCTGGTGAGTTGCGCCAGTTCCAGAGAGCAAAGCTCTATTTCAAGGCGCGTAGCGCAAGTTGTTCTGCAGCTGACACGTGGCGCGCTCTCAGGAGCGCAACGGCGCAACTTGGAAGTGCAAAGCACTAAGAATCTTTTAGATTCAAGAAGGGAAGTGCAAAGCACTGTTTAATTTCTTGATCTAAATTAGATCAAAGAAAGAAAAAAAAAAGATTATCTTTGTTTGGAGAACCAGAGGTTCATAAAAGTGCCAAGCACTATTATTATTATTATTATATATTTTTTTATTTTTATTGTTTTTAAAGAACCGGGGGTTCACAAGAAGTGCAAAGCACTGTTTATTAGGTAGAGATCATTGATCTTGTTTTTAGATCAATGACCTATTAGAAGGAATTTCTTCTAATTCGTGGAGGTTCTTTACCTTTTTCTTGAAATCTTCTCAGAATTCTCTCTGTTTAAAGTTCTTGAGTTTTCAAGAAAAATTTTCATGCCTTTGAATTGAGGCTTAGGGTCCTTTTTATAGTGCTCACAAATTAGTTAAATTTGTTAAAGAGATCATTCTCTGAGTGATTTGGGGAATTTTCCCCATCGTTGGATCTTTGATCCAAGGGCTTCTGCTTTGCAGAAGAAAATCTTCTTGTTTTAACAAGAACAGAAAAGATTTCTTAAGATCTTAATTTAGTTTGGCGCAGATGCCCCAGCGCGTGACACGTGTCGCGTAGCGCAGAGCGCAGCGCAAGTGCGCTAGCGCATCTGCGCTGACACGTGTCGCGCAGCGCAGAGCGCAGCGCACGTGCGCTAGCGCATCTGCGCTGACACGTGTCGCGCAGCGCAGAGCGCAGCGCAGCTGAAGCGTTGCTTCCTTTAAACAGAGCTTTGCTCTGATTGGGTGCGCCTTCTTGGGCGTTGCGCTGACGTATTAGCGCCAGACACGCGGCGCGTTGCGCCCGAGACTTGAAGCGTTGCTTCAAAATTTGAATTTTGAATTCAAACAGAGCTTTGCTCTGATTGAGCGAAACAAATGCCCCCCCACCGTTGCGCTCACGTAGCGCACACGTGAGTGCAACGGTGGCAACCCCCTCCTGACCGTTGGATCAAGGGGGAATCTCAAGAGGCGCAAGCGCCTTATAAATAGGGCCTCTGGCCCTTAAAAAATTCTCCACCATTTTCTAGGTTTAGATTTTCAGAGCTCTGCTCTTGCTTAAGAATTTCAGAGCTTTGCTCTTGCTTTCAGAACTCTAGAGCTTTGCTATCATTTCCCGAAGTTTTTTAGAAAACTTTAGGTAATATTTAATTTAAAGTTAAGTTAAATTAATTTAAATCAATTTTAACCAACAGAGCTTTGCTCTCATAGATCTTTTGATCTGAAGAAATTCCCTTTGGGGTTTCATCAACAGAGCTTTGCTCTCACAAATCCATAGATCTACAGAGATCTTGTTCATGGGTTCTAACCCATGAACAGAGCTTTGCTCTTGAATCAAATGAAGAATTTTTCTATAAGCTTTCATGGATCTTTTTCAGGATTCCAGAAATTTTGATTTTAAATTTCTTTTCAAAAACTTTCTTTTTGATGGAATATTATAGAGCTAAGCTCTTTCTTAAGGAATTTTAATTCTTTTGAGACCAGAATTTGACAAGTGTCATTCTGTGACAGAGCTTTACTCTGAAAGAGGAGATTTTCTCCTTGTCTCTAGGGATTCTTTCCCCCCCCCTTTTTTTATTATGGGAATGTTCCCCCCAAGGACCAACTGACAATCTCATCCAATGATGAGTTTGTCTTCTTAATTGACATATTGTCATTTAGATTTTGTGGGTCCCTCTTTGGTCCCCTACTCACTGCACTGTGGTGCGGTGTAATTAATTAATTTAATTAATGCATTTTCTTCTTTCAATGCCAAACGTTGGGGTTACAACACTGACGGCTACATTGCTCTTTTTGCAGCGATCATGTCTGAAGACACTTCATTCCCGTTTGTCCGCTCGGAGGAGGGATTTCCAGAGGCGCCTTTGGACCGTGAGGTCCTGGCCATGATCAAGGCATACGACCCGGAGTACAAGAGTCTTCACCTTTGGGGGTCGTGGTACAATCAGATCATTATGGGCCGACGGAGCTTTACATGCACGATGCCGTCGGAGCCCATAACGGCGATTCATTACGCCAGCCCACCCCCGGTGCAGTATGCCGCGGAGATGACGGATTGGACATCGAAGGGTTTTCTTCATCCGGCCATAGATGCCATCCCGGTCCAGCGTCCTATGGTTTTGGATATCCTAGGACGCCGTATCTGTCAGGGCGAGGCGAGACCTTGGGGGCAATCATATAACATTGGTCTGATCCCCCGCCACCCGGTTGGCTATCTGCCGTGGGCCCGGTATATCCTGTCGACGAAGAAGTCACAGTTGATAAGATTAGGACTGTACACCGCAGTCTATGTCTCTCTCTTCCAGTATCCTACGCTTCCCACTTGGTGGTTCAAGGCCTTCCTGGAGCAGTGGAACATTCCTACTCATACTTTCCTTGCTATGGATCGGGAAGTGTCCATCTCGCTGGAAGAGTTTACGGAGGTGTCTGGCCTACCGGCTATAGGGGAATATTATGAAGAGTTGCTCCCACCGGATGAGTATATCTTTGGTGCCAAGCAGATGATAAGAGAGCTTACGCCGGAGACCGCTGTTCAACATCAGTTTCCAAGTCTGATCAAGGTGTTGAACATCTACGAGGCCCTTTTTGTTGAGCATGGGAGCCGTGGAGTTAATTTTGAAGATTTTATTGCTCGGTTCCTTCATCCAAACGTCCTCTCGGCGAAGACTGCCAAGTTTGCCAACCTTGAGGATCCTTTCGGCTTAGGTTTGGATAACCTGCCAGCGAAAGACATAGATCAAAAGAACTTTTTTCTTCCCAACTCCTCAACCATGTCTTTTGCAGAAGTCGCAGCCCCCGGGATGGACGAGGAGGCCTTCTTTTTGGGATTTCTTGGGCTTTGGCTGAGTTGGTTTGCACTTCCAATGCACTCTCACCGCATGCGGCCCTCTGTTTTTTACCCGGCCCACCGAATGACTATCGGGGTAAAGGTGGCCGTTGGGATCGCCGGCTTGGCGCATTTATATCACGGCCTTAGCCGAGCAGCGGATGCAAATGAGCCTGGGGTGTTGCACGTGGTTTTCCCAATGCACTACTTCATGTCGTGGCTCGAACTACATACAGCGGGTGTTTTCGGCATGCATAAAAGGCCCTCATTCTACGAAAGGTGCATTTTTCCTCGCCTTCTGCAGTTGATAGGCGCATCAATTATAAATCCATCGCCGCGAGATACCAGGAGTTTACTCCTTCGCTCCCACACCGTTGGAACCGGTGTGTCTTTCATTGACAAGGTGTTGACCATTGGAAAAGCGTCCACCACTGCAGTACGGCCATTGCAAGACACTTTCAAGGATGGCGCTTCGGTTTTAACGGCCCGGGAGACCCTTCACTTATATTCTATCAGACCAGGCTTTTTGGTGTTTAGGCAGGACGGGGGAGCGATCTTCATGAGATATAACCCGCATCGTTTCGCCCAACAGCTGAGCTATAACCAAAGGTTACCGCTGGAGGCCTTTTTATCGGAACTTGCTGCGACCGAAGAAGGGATGGAGAGAGCGCTGCATCACTTCATGCGTCTAAACACGGGCTCTCACTTCTTTATCAGTGAGCCGGCTTGTGCTCCCCGACTTCTTAGGGTATACACCGAATGGTATAGTCATTCGACGGGAGCGGTGATAAAGGAGGAAAGGCGGTTGCTGATCGATCGTAAGGTTGCACCCCCAGGTAGCGATCGCAACGCTCCTCTGGTGCCTAGGACTCCAGTAGTCGCTCCCTTAAAGGATGACGGGGGCAGACCATCACGTGTGCAAAGTCCTCCACGTGAATTGCCGCTTCCTGATATCGCGGATGCACCTCCCGCACCCCGTGCTCAGGCGGAAACAGTGGTTGTACTCTCACCGGAGTCCGGCGTGGGTGCGGACATCGGGACCCGTCGTCCCAAAGCGGCTGCAAAGCGTAAGTCGCTTCTCCGTGAACCTAGGGTTGGAGGGCAAAAGAAAAAGAAGTCACTCTTTGCCGCGGACGTTGCGTTCGGCCAGGAACCTCATGCTCCCTATTCCGAGGGTCTACTCGAATATGGGACTAACGCCGGGTTGGTGATGCCGCCGCCGGACGATACAGACTTGGAGGCTGCTCTCAGAGCTTCGGCGTGGTTGGTGAAGCGTGACGCGTGGCTGGCTAAGCTTGCGCAATCAGGTAACTACTAGTCGCCTTTTCTTTATTGCAATATATCCTCTTCATTATTTTTGACTAACGCTTTTCTTTCTTTCCTTTCAACAGGCATCACTGATGAAGAAGCCATTGCTGCTTCTCTGAGGACTTTTCAGGAGGAGGAACGTCTCAGGGCATCTATGGGCCTTAGTAAGTTTCCACTCATCAAGTTTTTCATTTTCCTTGTGTTATGGTCGATCTAACCCTTCCCTTTTAATTGCAGGGACTTCAATGCCGTTCCCTCCTAGCGACGCAGATGTTGTACCAGCTGCTGACGTTCCTGCTTCTTCTGGGCCACCGCAGGAGGTTCGTCTTGGAGAGCCAATGAGAGATGCCTTAAAGGCTCTGGAGGCATCCCTGAATGAAGACGATGATGCCTTGAAGGAGGCATCACAGAGGTCCCTCGTGACCGCTCGGGAGGAGAGGAAGCGGTTGAGGCGTGAGGCGAAGGCGCGCAGGGCTGCCTTGGCTATGGGAGCGGGCCCCAGCACCGCTCCTCAAGCTGATACTCCCTCTGAAGAGGCCCCTGTCGCCCTATCTACTGCCCACAGAGAGATGGCGCGAGCAGTTCGGAGCGCAAACGGTAAATCCGCTTCAGGTAATATTTCTCTCAGAGTTTTTGTTATAAGGGTTTTAATGTCATTGGTCCTTATATCTCTTATCTTTGCAGGGCCACGTCCGATTGAGGGAGAGGCGGAAGCCATTGATCCCAAAGAAACAGAGGAGGCGGTGCCTGTCGAACTCGAGCCGAAAGTGGGTAATATCGTTGAGGCCATGGAGCCTGAAGTGGAGGTCGAGGGGCCTACCGCCGAGAAGGTCATTAATGCCGAGCCTGAAGCGGTGGCAGATGATGAGTCTAGGGTGGTGGCGGTTGAGGCGCTCGAGGTCGGCAGTCCCCTGGCGACGGTAGACGACACAACCGCAGCTACTGAACCTGAGAGAGTAGTGGATGAGGTGGCCATGATTCCCGAGGACGAGCCAACCGCTCCCTCTCTGGAATCTGGCAATACTCCCATCATAGCCCTTCCCGTCTATGGTCCTCCGCCGTCCCCAGGTCTTGCTAGCACGACGACGGTCCCCATCGAGTCTGGTGACGAGGCCACGGGAGGTGGTCTCATGTCAGTAAAGGAGGGAGTCGCCTCCGTTTCAGCCGGGAGCTCCTCAGGTAAACCCCAAGTGACTGCCTTTCTTAACTTTACAATCTTTTCTGACAAGTTCAGTTTTTTTGTAATGTAGGTGCAGCTAGTGCTGATGCTCCACTGCTTGAAGGAGCGCCTTCAACGACTGCTCTGGCGGTGGTCACCTCTCAGCCTTCTCTCATACCCTCGAAGATGTTGGAAGGTATGCGTTTGCGATTTGTTAATCTTATCTTCCAGATGTATACTTTATGTACTAAAGTCACATTGTTGTCTCTTCCAGGAGTGCTTTTTGATCATCTCTATCAAGTGTTGCTCCCACACTTCTCTTTCCCATCTGAATTCGCCTCTCCCTCTGGTGGCGCTGGTGAGTACCGTTCCCGGTTGGTAGCTTTGTCTTTTCAGTGGTAGAATTATTTCTAACTTTCTCTTGTTCTGACTGCGGTGCTGCAAATCGAAGGGGGAGCAGAAAGATCGGCTGCGCCGCCAGCCCTTCCGGCCTTGCCACCTGTCTCCGCCGGTATAGTAAACTATCTTATCAATGACTTCCCTCATATCTATTGAATCATCATCTAATCGCATTTTGTCTTTTTCCAGCTGTCGTTCCAGTCTCGGTGCCTTTCGAGTCTCGCATTACAATACCGGGCGGCCCTTCCCAGCGACGTCCGTCCTCAAAAGGTGCCGCGAATAGTTTGCGCATGTTGAGCGACTACATCGAAGAACTCGACATCGAGGCTCCTGTATCTGTTGAAGACTTCGCCACGACAGTTAACCCGATGTTGGCGATATTTGCCACCTTCCATGACGAGGGCATTGTCGCCTCCTGGGTTAACTATTGTCGGGAGATCGAGGCTCGCCTTCATCAGCTGGAGTCAATGCGCCTGTCCCCCGAAACTTTGGCCTTGGGCACTCAACGGGGAGCATGGCTCGAGCAAAGCGCTTCTCATTTCCGTCATCTGGAACAAGAAGTGGCTTTGAGGCTGAAGGAGTGCCAAGATTCTTCAAGCAGAACTGCTCGCTTGCGTGCCAGAGTTGAGGCGAACGCCGCTGAGGTAAAGACCGTCTTCGAGGGTCTTCTGGAGTGCATATCGAATGGGCTGAGACTAAAGCGGGCACTTGATGTCGCCGAGCATGACACTCCAGGCCGTGAAGCTGCTCACCAAGCCGTCAGGGATCAGCTTGCATCCGTCGCACAGCAACGGGCCCAGGTGGAGGCGGAGTTGGCAGTGGTATCCAAACGGGAAAAGGCATGGAAGAAAGTGTACAAACAATTGATAGAGCTACTTAAGACGCTTCCTTCCCAATAGCTGCCTTTGTATCAATGTATTTGTAAAAAAAAATTCTTTTCTGAGTAACATGTATCCGTTCTCTGCTCTTTTGTATGATTCACCATGTATTTGATTGAGGTCAATGAATAAAGATACACACTTTCTTTTGCAATATCTTGTATGCTCTTTTGTTTTCTGCCTTTACATCATGATGTTGTCAATGAACCTGATTGGCAGACAACTTAATTTTTCCAAGAGACAGCGATGGTTTAGGCCGCAGATTCAGATCAGCCGCCTAAGACTTTTCAATTCTATGAGCCGTGAGGGTCTCATAGAGATTTTTCTCCCTACGGATCGAGAGGATCTCGTAGGTGGGTTTTCTCCTTAGGAATCGTGAGGATTCCTAAGTGTGGTTTTCTCTTATAAGTCGTAAGGATCTTATAAGAGAATTTCTCCCTCTTACGAGTCGAGAGGGCTCGTAATCGGTTGTTTCCCTCTTTGTCGAAAATCGACTTCAGAGGGTGAGACCCGTGAATAGTATGCAAGAGACCATTTAGGATTGACTTGCAGGATCCCATTACCCTCTTACGAGTCGAGAGGCCTCGTAAGCGGTTGTTTCCCTCTTTGTCAAGAATCGACTTCAGAGAGTGAGACCCGTGAATAGTATGCAAGAGACCATTTAGGATTGACTTGCAGGGTCCCGTTGTTCAGGAAGCAAGTTTTTTGAATCCTTACTGCCCGAGATGTGAGTCAAGGAAGCTCTCGTCATGGAGTGTTTGTGTCCGTGAGTTGAGGATTTTGCTAGGGATTATTTGTTTCCCAAGCGCCAAGGATTATTTGTTTCCTTGGGGTTTGAAACGAGTCGAGGGTTCCTACGGAGGCACTGGTGGCTCTGCGGGTCGACGCGGATCAGAAGGCTCTCGTCAAGGAGTGTTTGTATCCGTGAGTTGAGGAGTTTGCTGGGATTATTTGTTTCCCAAGCGCCAAGGATTATTTGTTTCCTTGGGTTTGAAACGAGTCGAGGGTTCCTACGGAGGCACTGGTGGCTCTGCGGGTCGACGCGGATCAGAAGGCTCTCGTCAAGGAGTGTTTGTATCCGTGAGTTGAGGAGTTTGCTGGGATTATTTGTTTCCCAAGCGCCAAGGATTATTTGTTTCCTTGGGGTTTGAAACGAGTCGAGGGTTCCTACGGAGGCACTGGTGGCTCTGCGGGTCGACGCGGATCAGAAGGCTCTCGTCAAGGAGTGTTTGTATCCATGAGTTGAGGAGTTTGCTGGGATTATTTGTTTCCCGAGCGCCAAGGATTATTTGTTTCCTTGGGGTTTGAAACGAGTCGAGGGTTCCTACGGAGGCACTGGTGGCTCTGCGGGTCGACGCGGATCAGAAGGCTCTCGTCAAGGAGTGTTTGTATCCGTGAGTTGAGGAGTTTGCTGGGATTATTTGTTTCCCAAGCGCCAAGGATTATTTGTTTCCTTGGGGTTTGAAATGAGTCGAGGGTTCCTACGGAGGCACTGGTGGCTCTGCGGGTCGACGCGGATCAGAAGGCTCTCTTCAAGGAGTGTTTGTATCCGTGAGTTGAGGAGTTTGCTGGGATTATTTGTTTCCCAAGCGCCAAGGATTATTTGTTTCCTTGGGGTTTGAAACGAGTCGAGGGTTCCTACGGAGGCACTAGTGGCTCTGCGGGTCGACGCGGATCAGAAGGCTCTCATCAAGGAGTGTTTGTATCCGTGAGTTGAGGAGTTTGCTGGGATTATTTGTTTCCCGAGCGCCAAGGATTATTTGTTTCCTTGGGGTTTGAAACGAGTCGAGGGTTCCTACGGAGGCACTGGTGGCTCTGCGGGTCGACGCGGATCAGAAGGCTCTCGTCAAGGAGTGTTTGTATCCGTGAGTCGAGGAATTTGATGAAGATATTGATTTCTTCGGAGTTGAACTGAACTGTCGAGATTTGGCTTCGTCTTCTGGCGAAGCCTGTTGGGAGAGTATGGTTCCATCTTTGTTTACGCCCTTGGATTGTATACAGGGATCGATGTGATCTTAACTGTAGGGCCAAAATTTTATCATCATTATTTTTTGTTTTATTTCTGCGATGCTCTATCATTTCAGCTTTTATATCGCGAAGGTCGCGATCGCCCAATCATTTCGGCTATTTCTCGCGGTGCCCAATCATTTCGGCTATTTCTTTTATTTCCACTCGCTGCTTTTTATTGCGAGTTGCCCAATCATTTCGGCTATTTCGCATGCATACATTTTACTTGCTACTTTTTATAGCAAGTTGCCCTATCATTTCGGCTATCTCGTATGCGTGTGCGGCTTATTGGTTTTTCGCCGTAAACCTGAAATTGGACACCGATTTCGGCATCAGCACCGCTACAACTGGGATAGTGCCAGGAGCGAATCATCATTTGCCTCTGCCGTTGTCGAACAAAGGAGGCTTAGCGACCAGGGTTAGGGCCCTGTCGGCTAAGACTTTTGACTTCGTGAGCCGTAAGGGTATCACGAAGTTATTTCTCCCTACAAGTCGTGAAGATCTTATAGGTGTATTTTCTCCTTAGGAGTCGTAAGGATCCCTAAGTGTTTGTTTCTCTGTAAGTCGTAAGGATCCTACAGGAGAGCTTTCTCCTTGTAAGTCGAGAGGATTTACAAGGGTTGTTTACCATGCAAACATATCCCTAGTTTCAAGTTGGACTTAGTTAGGGAAATGTTTATTCGCGCCCGTGGATTGTATACAAGGGTCGATATGGAACTACTTGTAGGGCAATATTGGGAGTTTTGTGGGGGTTTGCTTAAGCACAGGTTTAGGTCTCTGTGACTTAAGACTTTCAAATCCTATGAGCCGTGAGGGTCCCATAAGAGAGTTCTCCTTACGAGTCGTGAGGATCTCGCAAGTGTATTTTCTCCTTAGGAATCGTGGGGATTCCTAAGTGTGTTGCTCCTTTGTGAGTCGTAAGGATCTCACGCAGGTGGTTTCTCCTTACAAGGTCGAGAGGACTCCGTAAGGGTTCTTTAAAGAAGTTGCGCCCTTTCGGGTTTTCACAATCATTCGCCGGTAATCCTGCTGTTTTTACTCATGGAGCCCTTTCGGGTTTTCATCCATGCCCATTTCGCTTATGGACATACCTTTTTTTTTTTTATGAGGTCGCGCCCTTCCGGGTTTTCACGAACACTCGCCGGTAGCCCTGCTGTTTTTACTCACGGAGCCCTTTCGGGTTTTCATCCGTGCCCTTTCTTTCTTATGGACATACCGGGTTTTTTTTTTTGGTCAGCCTAAGGATGCTGCGGTAGTAGTTTAAAGACGTTTCGGTCTGTTATTAGTTTAAGGACATTTCGGTCCACTGTTAGTTTAAGGACATTTCGGTCCGATATTGAGAAGCTGGCTACTGCTTATAAAGTCTGAGCTTAGGAAGATAGCGAGCGGACATAGTCGTCGTCATCCATCGTTGACCTAGGCTGTGGCTTATTAAGCGTAGTATTTCTTTAGGAAGCGACCGTTTATTGGCCTAAAAGGCCTTTCACCGTGCATGTCCACGAGTAGATAGGCCCCACCCTGGTAGACCTTATCAATGATGTATGGGCCTTCGTAATTCGGCTCGAATTTTCCCCGCTTGGCGCGATTGGGGATCATAGGCCTTTTGACCACTAGCATAAGTTCGCCTTGACGGAATGTCCTTGGTCGGGTCAATCTTTCATATGAGCGTGTCATCTTTGCTTTATAAGCTTCCAGATTTTGCTGTGCTATGAGCCTGGTTTCATCAAGGGCGTCAAGCTCTTCAAACCGAAGGTGAGCATTTTCTTCGTCTGTCAGCTCGTAGTGGACTGCCACTCGTAGAGAGGGTAGCTCTATCTCGAGGGGGAGTACTGCTTCTGTACCAAACACCAACGCGTGTGGCGTTGTGTTCGTGGCCGTCTTGAATGTAGTTCGATACGCCCAAAGAGCTTCTTGTAATCTCTCATGCCAGTCTTTCTTATTTCGGGACACTGTTTTCTTTATGATTTTCGTCAATGTCTTGTTGAAGGCTTCAGCTAATTCATTGGCTCGCGGATTATAAACTGAGGAGTATCTCCAGTCTATATTGTGCTGCTGTGCAAAGCAGCTAATTTTATGACTTCGGTAGACTGGCCCATTATCAGAGATGATCCTTCTTGGGGTTCCGAACCGGTATATGACATGCGTCTTGAAGAAATGGAGGATGTTCTCCGTCTTCACTTCCCTCAACGGTACCGCCTCTGCCCATTTGGAGAAGTAATCAGTTGTCGCCAAGATGAAACGATGTCCCTTTGACGATGCTGGTTCGATGGGGCCGACTATGTCGGTTCCCCACATTTCGAATGGCCAACTAGCCATTGTTGGATGCAGTGGATTGGGATGCTGATGGATGAAGTCCCCATGAATTTGGCATGAATGACATTGTCTCGCGTATTCAAGGCAATCCTGGATCATCGTGGGCCAATAGTAGCCCATCCGTTTGATCTTCAACTTCATCTTAGGGCCTGCTTGATGGGAACCGCAGAGTCCGTCGTGAACTTCTTGGACGACCTTTCTCGCTTCGTCAGGTCCTAGGCATCTCAGCCACAGAGAATCAAATGACCTCTTGTATAGAGTATCGTTGACGAAGGCGAAGGACAGAGCTCGTTTCACGAGCTGATGCCTTATGGACGCTTCTTCAGGCATTCGGTGAAACTTGAAGTAATCTATGAAGACTTCTCTCCAGTCTTCGGCCTTCTCATGGTCTTTTATTTGTAGAGTCGTCTGCTCAGTCGCTCCCTTTTCCTTATATAATTCCGGAGGTATTTCTGCCGGGGCGAGCACTCGACGGCTTTGTACCACGATTCTAACGTCATCGAGGTTCTCGTCAGCCAATTCTTTAGCAAGTTTGGCCAGTGCGTCCGCTTTGCTGTTTTCCGCGCGCGGTATGCTTTCCAAAATATAGGAGGGAATTTGGGTTAGCAGTTGCTGCACCTTTTCACCGTATTTTATCAATTCCGGTTTGCATGTTTGGTAATCGCCGTTCACTTGACTGACGACTAGCTGGGAGTCCCCATATATGAGGAGGCTTTCGATTCCCATATTAATGGCGATCTCCAAGCCTGCTATCAAAGCTTCGTATTCATCTTCGTTATTCGTTCTCGGCTCTGTTAAGGAGAAGGCGAAGCGCATTATTCCTCCTTGTGGGGTTACGAAGATAAGGCCTACTCCCGATTTGGTCATTGACGTATTTTGTTTGTGCTTTTTCATGGAAGACGCCCCATCGAAATAAAGCTCCCACCGGCTATCACCACTGTCGATTGCGTCAAACGCATGTTTGTCTGGCAAATCGCAATTCAGAGGAGTATCGGCAGGTATCGGGTGCTTAGCAAGGAAGTCGGCTATGGCCTGACCCTTTACTGCCTTGAGGGGTCGATATGTTATCGAGAACTCCATTAAGAGCAGAGCCCATTTAGCGAGTCGTCCTGTCAGGATGGCTTTTGACATTAAATATTTGAGAGGGTCCACTTTTGAAATGAGATGGACTTCGTGCGCTAATGCGTAATGTCTAAGCTTTGTTATTGCGAAGATCAACGCCAGGCAGTGTTTTTCAATGGGAGAGTAGTTGCTTTCTGCCCCCAGCAGAACTCGACTTAAGTAGTAGAGTGCTCTTTCTTTCCCTTGATCGTTCTCTTGCGCCCATAATGCGCCTAAGGAACCTTCGAGGGCGGTTGTATAAAGAATAAGAGGCTTCCCCTTAACCGGGGCGGCCAACACCGGCGGGTTCTGCAGGTATTGCTTGATCTCGTCCAGTGCGCCTTGGCATTTTTGATCCCAAACGAATGGGGTTCCCTTCTTCATCAGGTGACTATAAGGACGGCACTTTCCTGAAAGGTTGGCTATAAATCGCCGTATGTATGCGAGTTTCCCTTGGAGAGACCGCAGCTGTTTGAGAGTCCTCGGCGGAGGCATTTCCATGATCGCTTTAATCTTTGATGGATCTATTTCAATACCTCGGTGTCGAACAACGAATCCCAGGAACTTGCCCGAGGAAACCCCGAACGCACATTTAAGAGGATTCATCTTCAAGTTGTACTGCCGAAGGCGTTGAAATACAGTCTTCAGATGCTCGAGATGTTCCTCGTATGATTTGCTTTTAACCACGAGATCGTCGATATAGCATTCGACGATTTCGTGTATAAGGTCGTCGAAGATCTTTGTCATGGCCCTCTGATAAGTAGCACCGGCGTTCTTCAAACCGAAGGGCATTACTTTATAACAAAATATACCAAGAGGGGTCCTGAAAGCTGTGTGCTTCTGGTCTTCTGGATGCATTTTTATCTGGTTATACCCCGATGAGCCGTCCATGAAGGAGAAAACCTCATGAGTGGATGTATTTTCTATCATTAGTTCAGTGACTGGCACTGGGAAATCATCCTTCGGGCAAGCTTTATTAAGATCCCGGAAGTCTACGCATATGCGCACTGTCCCATTTTTCTTCATCACTGGGACTATGTTGGCGATCCATTCAGGGTATTGAACTTCCTGGATAAAGCCAGAGTCTATCAGCTTTTTGACTTCGGCATTGATGCTCATTTCGAGCTCGAGCCGCATTCTTCTCGGTGCCTGTTTGACTGGTTTGACGTTTGGGGATATTGCTAGTCTATGTACAGCAACTTCTGGATCTAGTCCTGGCATCTCGGAATAGTTCCATGCGAAGCAATCTTTATGCTGCAGAAGGACGTCTTTTAACGCAGCCACCCTCTCTTCAGACAGCAGCTCGCTGACGAATGTCGGTCGCGGATCATTTGCCGTCCCCAACTCGATTTTCCTGAGGTTATCTGCAGTAGTATGTATTCCATCCTCTAGTTCTTTTGGAGCTGGAGGAAATTCTGAGATTATCTCATCGTTGCTGTTTTCAAAGCACCGAGGAAGGCTGTTCATGTCCTCGGACTCTTCTTTTAATATTGTTATCACGTGGCAAGTGCGAATCTTCTGCTAACCCCAATGCGGAGTTGGTTCTATCCTTGTGTTTTCGGGTTCGTGCTTTTGCGGCGGTGCTACCCTCCAGTTGTCAGACAGCGCGAACTTGCCAAGCTGATATTGGTCCTCAACCCAATTCTTAAAGGTGAAGCAATCTTCAAGCGGATACCCTACTACTCGATGGTAAGAGCAATAATTTGGGTTGGAGACTTCGCCCGCTTGCTCAGGGTGTTTAGACTCTGGCAGAGTAAGCATTTGATGTTTTAGAGCAAGATCAAGTATTTTCCTTGTTTTGTTCCGAGGAAACGAGTATGCTCGACCCATTTTCTTCATGAGGGCTAAGTCAATAACGCTCGACTCTCGGATGCGTGGCTTCTTAGCTCTGCTTTGTGGTTGTTGAGCACCTTTTCGGCCCTTCGACTTGTTTTTGCTTTCGCGTCGACCCCTTTTTGTAGCAGGCTGACGTGGGGCAGCATCTTCGTTCTTTACTGCCTGTTGAAGGAGACGCTGTGTCTTGGCTTTCTCATAGATTGCCATTTCACGATGGTGATCATCTCGAGCTTTTTGACTCGCATCCTTTATAAGTTTGCTCATCTGGTCTTCAGACGATGGACTGGGCGGTTTTGTATCAGGAACTTTTGCTGATCCAGGATTAGCGTCCTCCCATTGAGCGTCCGCCTCTTCATCGAAGTCATACATGGCATAACAGCTGTTTACTAGCTCCCGTTTCTTTGGCCGGATGTACCCAAGCCCTTTTGTTTCCGTTCTCCCGTTAGGCAGCTTGCATTGAGTCCCGGGAACGTTCCAGACCTTGTTGTAGAATTTGGCTTTTCTAACGGTCTGTGTGAAGGACATCCCCTGGCGTTTCAGCAGTTTCTTCAAACCTTCGGTATAATATCTGGGAAGACGGATAGGCTGAAGCCCGTCGAGCGTGGGATCCGCGCCATGCCAAATTTCTTTTTCCACCTTGTTTTCTTCAGAACGGTAGAATAGGATTGCCTTCGCGCCTTTTCGTCCGGGAGGAATATAGAATGTGTGCAATTCTTCTACGCTGTTGGCGTTGAGTGCATCCAGTTCTTTGTAATGTTCAAGCGGCACCATGGTTATCTGCAGACTTCGCTCTTCATCAGCGGAAACCCGTATTGCAGGCCGAGCAGGGAATACAGCATGAACTTCATCCTCTGAATCACTGCCGAAGATTAGTGAAGGAACGGATGGTCCTGGCCTGGTGGATTGGGATGGACCTGAATAAATTATATCCTCCTCCTCCTCGGTGTCACTGCCGAAGACAGGGATGGTAGCGTTAGTTTTGTTCTCCAGTTTGTGACACCTTTCCGTGTCTTCGAAACTCGGTAAGAAGTACTTTGCATCTTCATACTTGCGAACTTCGTTCACGGAAAACGGATTCAACTCTCCCGCCACAGTGTACTCAAGGCCATCCCTAGAATACTTCATGCACTGATGCTGTGTAGAAGGGATGATATTGTACTCGTGTAGCCATGGTCGGCCAAGCAGAGCATTGTAGCACGTCTTGGCGTCTATAACATGGAATTTGATGTCTGTGACGAGCAACCCGAAGCGTAGCGTCAATATCACAGATCCAAGAGTCTTTGAGGATTGAGAGTCGAAACCGGAGATGGTGATTTTGTCTCGGGCGAGGTGTTGGACACTCATGCAAATCTCCTTTAATACTCGCACATTGAGTAAATTAACAGACGATCCGTTATCGACCAAGATTTTACCTATCTTTATGTCATGGCAGTATCCTGAGACATAAAGGGGGCGATTGTGTTCACACGTCCCGAGGAGAAGGTCTTCATCACTAAAAGCAACGTCGGCTGTGTGCACCTCTTCCAATTCATCCTTCATCTTTTGTTCGGCTAGGAAGGCTTGGAACTGGTCCGGATCTTGTAGGGCCTTAATCAAAGAATCCCTTGCCTCTTTTGATAGTAATAGGGCATCGAGAATGCTGAGTTGTGAGGGTAGCTTCCTCAGATGCGCTAAGACATTGTAATCTACTTTATTCCTCTTTGGGGGATTCTTGGCGGTTAACTCTTCCGCGACTCGGTCATCCAAGGAGATATCTTCAGAGACCTTCTCTTTCCCTTTGTCTTTTCTGTTCAAGGGTCCGAGGTTCTTTTCGGGTAATGTTCGATTGCGCAGCTGTATATTCTCGCAGTCCTTCGGTTCTTCTTCTTTTCCCGAAGTGGATTCTTTGAAGAGGGGGCCAAGTTCTAGTTCCTCATCAGAGTCGCTCCCAAATGTAGGCACTTGTGACCCAGCAGTGTTAACCATGTGACAATTGTTGGCAGTTCTTTCAAGCTCTTTGGTCGTGTTTCTTTGCTCCCGACGAATTTTACGTTTTTCCCGTTTAAAGCGTTGTCGATTAGCGACGTATCCTTGCCACCATCCATTGAAAGCCTTGCACTCTTGTGTAGGATGCGAGACCTTCTGATGATATAAGCAATAACAGGGGTGCCTTTCTACCGCACCAGTAATTTTTCCTTCAGAGGATGGTAGCTTCATGCCCATTGATATGGCCTTAGCAAACCTCTTTTTTATCTTGAATTGGCTTTTGTCAGCGGTGGAGGCATTTTGCTCCAGCGGGATCATTTCAGCTCCTTCCTCAAGTCGCTGACGCTTGGCCCTTTCGAATATAGCCGTCTCGCGTTCTCGATCAGCCTTGCTTTTCAACCGAGCTTCATTAAGAAACGCGCTAATCATTTCAACTGGTAACCCTGGGGCTCCTGATTCGGCATTTGCCCCCAGCGTTTCAGTGCCAGAGGTCTCTTCATCATTCGTGACCGAATGAGAGATCATATGACAGCTCGCCACATACTCCTCGGATTCGTCCGATGAACTCTCTCCCTCATCTTCCTTTTGAAAGACGTGATCAAGGAAATCTTGGAGCGTAATGGGAGTTCGCGCCTTTTGGTTATATTCATCCAGCGCGTCGATCTGCTTTTGTAGGTCCGTGCGCTTGTCGCCAGGCTTCACGGGCTTCTTAGATTTCTTCTTCTTCTTTTTCGAAGATTTTGACGGCTGACTATGAGCGCTTGAACTACCACCATCGGTCTTCGGAGCATGTTGCCCCCGGCGTATTCGTCCCCTTAGAGGTGTGGGGCTGCGGAGGATTCACCTTCCATTTGTCAGATAGCGCAAATTTGCCCTGACGGTACTGGTTCTCAAGCCAATTCTTGAAAACGTAGCAATCCTCAATCGGATGGCCTAGCACTCGATGATAAGGGCAGTAATTGGGCTCGTTGGCGTCGTTCGGTTGCAACGGACGTTTCGGATCTGGCAGATTTATGAGTCTGTTACGCAGCGCCAGCTCGAATAGCCTCCTCGTTTTATCACGGGGGAAAGAGTAAGGGCGTCCCATCCTGTCCTCAAGGGGTACGTATGGGCGTGTATTGTTTGGACGAGCGACCGGCTTCGAGTCGCTCGGTTGTTGTTGGGCATAAGCGACAATGATCGCTTTTCCCTTTCCTTTATCGTTTCGGGAGTCTGGTTTCGGGAGAGGGGGTTTATGGCCCATCTGGTCCATCTGCGCTAATTTGTCGATCAAAGCCTGGAAGGAAGTCGGCTTGAAGAACATCATGAACTGTGAGATGGTTGCTTGTGGATCAAGGGTTCCAACAAACATTCCCACCGCCGGGGCTTCTTCTATGCGTTGTTCGCACTTCGACCATAGATTACGCCACCGTATAGCGTACTGAACCCATGTCTCGCCGGGTTTTACCCTGGCATTAATCAGTGCCGTCATCGGGGTACGCTCACTGGCACTTGCAAAATGTTGGGTAAAGAGCAGCTCCATCTCCGCAAAGGTTTTAATAGAGTCATTGGGAAGCTCAGAATACCATTCAAACGCCGTATCTGATAGGCTTCCAACGAACTGGCGGAGCAAAAGCTTGTCGTCGCCGCCGGTGTTACCGCACAGCGCCCTGAACTGGGCAACATGTTGATGGGGATTGCCGGTCCCTTTGTAGACATGAAACTTAGGAATTGTGTAACCCGGCGGATATTTGATTTGGTCATACCAGCCCGGATATGGCCGCCCCGTCTTTACGACGTGGCCGGCTGCTTCGGCCGCGTGATGAACCTTTATTTGCTGGGCTATATATTCGTCCAGATCAGTTTTAGAGATTGTATCCTCTTTAGCCATTGATAGAACGGGCTGAGGGTTTGATGTCTCTCCCCTATCATCCCTAAGGACGATCGGGGGTTCTTCAGTTGGGGGATCCGGTTGTATCATCATCCCTATCATGTCCTGGAAGAGGAGACCCATCCGCTGTATGTTGGCCGCTTGTTCAGCAGCCTCTTTGTCCCTCTTTTCCAGTACTCGGCGAAGGAACTCGGCGTCGGTCTCTTCTTCTTGGCGTTCATCTAAGGACGTCCCAGGATCCTCTTTTGGCTCCGTGAGTGCAGCCATTGTAGTCATCATCTCCTGGAGCTTTTGTTGCTGCTCCTGAGCTTTGGTCACTGATCGGGTAAGTGGTCGGTGACCCATAGAAGTACGACTTTCTTCCTTTCCAGAAGCCATATAAACCGTATGAACTGTTATGCCCCCTGATTTGGGGCGTTTAGGTTCACCGCTCTTAAACTTTGTTAGTGTCACAAGAGCTTTCTCTGGCCTTTTTCTTTTGTGGACCATTGAGGTTGAAGGAGCCGTTGAAGTGGGCATCCTAACATTTGTTGCCCCCTGCTGTTTAATGGGGCGGTTTTTGTTCTTTTCCACCTTTGCCTTTTTCTGGTGACGAAAGTGGTCTGAGTCAATCACGGAGTCTTGAACCCTCCGCCAAACTTTATAAATTTTTGACGACAGCCGCTGAGAGGGCCGTTCCTGCTTTGTCTCCGGAGCTTTTTCCCTAGGCGGAGGAGATCTTTTCAATGCAGCAATTGGAGAGTTCTTTCTCACCTTCCTCAGCAATTCAAAGCTATTCCCAGTTGGAACAGCGGCGTTGACCTCCACCACTGGAGCAGGTGGGGTTAGCCCTGAGGGAGAGTTGCCCCCTGCTTTCCTTACTCGTCGCCAATGACGACGTCTCGCCCGACGAGCCGTTGGGACTGGCTCGGAAATCGAGATGGTTTCTTGTTGCCCCCTGTTTGAGTGTGGGGTAACTGCCGATGTCAGCCTATCGAACACTGATGCTTTTTGACCAGCTGGGGGAGGAGTGGGAACCGTCAATCTTGTGAAGACCGACTCTCTGATGGGAGAAGCCGCTTCAACGACTTCCAAAGCAGCGGCCGTTGCCCTCTTTGGGACGACCACTTTATAGTTCTGACCTAGCCTGGTAAAAACGGAGGCTGTCGGCTTAGTAGCGGGCGACCCGTTGACAGGGGTCGTGGTAGCAGTGAGCCGGTCGAACACCGACTTCTTGTTCGCTTCTTGTGCGGATATCGGCATAGAGAAACCTGTAGGTGGGACCATGGTCCCGAAAAACAGGCCGGTGGTGGCCTGGGTCACCTGTTCTACCGGCAGAGCAAGGAAAGAGGCCGCTTGGGGCCCATATGTTACACCTCTCGGTGAGGCAGAGCGTCCGTTGTAGTGGCATTTTGCGCAGTTGGTGCAGTTGGTGGCCATTGAATCTTGAATTCTGCACCAGGTAAAAGACCAAATCTTAGCAACTTGAAATCCGAAGACAGCCATTTAACAAACCGCGATTGGTTCGCGAAGACGACACACGAAGTGTGGAGTGGAAAGAGAAAGAGGTCCCACCGGGCGTGCCAGAATCTGTTCCCCTCCGAAGGACGGCGCACAGGACCGCGATGTCCTGACGCTGAGATTCGGGGCAGATGCTATTTGGTTTTATCCGTCTACCTCTCCAAAGATGCCAAGTTGATTTATGGCACCAAGTATCGGAGGTTTAGACGGATGCGGCCGATGTAGCAGACTTCGTCAGATTCCCCCTCAGGATGAGGGGTTTTTGATTGTGGGGACGCTCTTCCCTACAGGCGCAAGCCCCTGCAGTTAATTACGCTACCTCATCGCGGTAACAACTTTCTCCTTCTCCAGAGTTTCACTTCGTGTCGTGGGTGTTTGTTTTGTTTGTGGTTGCCCGTGGATTGTATACGGAGACTGAGTAATGCCGTCGCCCGTAGGACGTGGATTAGTCCAAATTCGTATTTACTTAGATTTGGGTTTGGTGTTTTTAGTTTAAGGATACATTAGTCGTGTTGATACTAAGATCAACTTAAACATTCGTCAAGGATACGTTAGTCCTGTTTTGGACTAAGATCAACCTGACGTGGTGATTCATTTAATTTATGGCCATCGGGACTCATCACCTCTCTAACATCGTTGAAGGATTACAACGATAGGTGTCAGAGGAGCTCAGAGATGTACCCTTGAACCAAAGCTGATTGAAGGTTTTATAGTCCATTTAAGTGTTTAAGGATACGTTAGCCGTGTTTGGGGCTAAGATCAACTTAAACGGGATCGTTTAGATCCTGGAAAAGAGCAATTGGCTCTATTGTTCCAGTTTAGGGACGTAGTGGTCCATTATTAGTTTAGGGACGTCTCGGTCCGATACCAGTTTAAGGACGTAGTGGTCCATTATTAGTTTAGGGACGTTTCGGTCCGATACCAGTTTAGGGATGTAGTGGTCCATTATTAGTTTAAGGACATTTCGGTCCATCGCCAGTTTAGGGACGTGGTGGTCCATCATTAGTTTAGGGACATTTCGGTCCGATGCCAGTTTAGGGACGTAGTGGTCCATCATTAGTTTAAGGACGTCTCGGTCCAATATTAGTTTAAGGACGTCTCGGTCCGATATTAGTTTAAGGACGTCTCGGTCCACGAGTTTAAGGACCCCGCAGTCCATAGCGATGTGTGGTCGTTGGGACCCGTCACCTCTTTGACGTCGTTGAGGAATTACAACGATGGATGTCAAAGGAGTTCGGAGATGTACCCTCGAACCGGATGTAGATTGATTTAGGAGAGCCATTTTGCTCAGTCAATTTAATTTAAGGACTTATGGCCACGATTGGGCTAAGTCTAGTTGAAAATGTCCAACATTTTATTTGCTTTTGCATTGCATTTCTTTTTATTTTTATTTGGGCTTTGACCAGAAAGGATGCAAAGCATCAATTTGTTTTGGGCTCTGCCCCTTTTTATTGTATTGCAATTTAATTTGGCCTACTAGGCCCCTCTGATTTGGGCCTGGCCCTTCAGTAAAATGCATTGCATTTGTCAGGCGCTTTGCGCCAATCACTGAGCGCAAGCGCTTGTGGTGAGGACACGTGTCATGCTCTGGTGAGCACAAGCGCAACAGCGCAGTGCGCTGCGCTAGTGCGCTGTGCTGTTGCGCTGCTGAGACGTGGCGCGCTCTGGTGAGTTGCGCCCGTTCCAGAGAGCGAAGCTCTATTTCAAGGCGCGTAGCGCAAGTTGTTCTGCAGCTGACACGTGGCGCGCTCTGGTGAGTTGCGCCAGTTCCAGAGAGCAAAGCTCTATTTCAAGGCGCATAGTGCAAGTTGTTCTGCAGCTGACACGTGGCGCGCTCTGGTGAGTTGCGCCAGTTCCAGAGAGCAAAGCTCTATTTCAAGGCGCGTAGCGCAAGTTGTTCTGCAGCTGACACGTGGCGCGCTCTCAGGAGCGCAACGGCGCAACTTGGAAGTGCAAAGCACTAAGAATCTTTTAGATTCAAGAAGGGAAGTGCAAAGCACTGTTTAATTTCTTGATCTAAATTAGATCAAAGAAAGAAAAAAAATAAGATTATCTTTGTTTGGAGAACCAGAGGTTCATAAAAGTGCCAAGCACTATTATTATTATTATTATATATTTATTTTTTTTGTTTTTAAAGAACCGGGGGTTCACAAGAAGTGCAAAGCACTGTTTATTAGGTAGAGATCATTGATCTTGTTTTTAGATCAATGACCTATTAGAAGGAATTTCTTCTAATTCGTGGAGGTTCTTTACCTTTTTCTTGAAATCTTCTCAGAATTTTCTCTGTTTAAAGTTCTTGAGTTTTCAAGAAAAAATTTCATGCCTTTGAATTGAGGCTTAGGGTCCTTTTTATAGTGCTCACAAATTAGTTAAATTTGTTAAAGAGATCATTCTCTGAGTGATTTGGGGAATTTTCCCCATCGTTGGATCTTTGATCCAAGAGGTTCTGCTTTGCAGAAGAAAATCTTCTTGTTTTAACAAGAACAGAAAAGATTTCTTAAGATCTTAATTTAGTTTGGCGCAGATGCCCCAGCGCGTGATACGTGTCGCGCAGCGCAGAGCGCAGCGCAAGTGCGCTAGCGCATCTGCGCTGACACGTGTCGCGCAGCACAGAGCGCAGCGCAGCTGAAGCGTTGCTTCCTTTAAACAGAGCTTTGCTCTGATTGGGTGCGCCTTCTTGGGCGTTGCGCTGACGTATTAGCGCCAGGCACACAGCGCGTTGCGCCCGAGACTTGAAGCGTTGCTTCAAAATTTGAATTTTGAATTCAAACAGAGCTTTGCTCTGATTGGGCGAAACAATTCCCCTCACATTTTTGAGGGATTTTTTATTGTGGGGACGCTCTTCTCTGCATGCGTAAGCCCCTGTAGTTAATTTCGTTATCGCATTGCGATAACCACTTTCTCCTGCTTCGGTGGTTCACTTCGTGTCATGTGTTATTTTGTTTTTTATAGTTTCCCGTGAATTGTATATGGAGACTATTTTATGTCGTCGTCCGTAGGGCGTGGATTAGTCCAAATCTATATATTTATGAATTTGAATTTTGAACTTAGGTTGTATATTTCGTCAGTTCAAAAAATATTTTATTTTATTTAAGGACCGTTTCTGGTTTTAGATTAAGATCAATTTAAATGTAAGAGCATTTGTGCTCAAGTTATTTTAACTAAGAATACGTTAGTCTTGTATGATACTAAGATCAACTTAGAAATATTTTAAAGGATTTTTGGTCATCTTTGAGACTAAAATCGCTTGGGTTTATTGATATTTTGATCAATAAGGGTTTCATCATTTAATTATACTTGTTTAAGTAATTAATGATATTTTGTAGTACAAGTGCGCACGTATATAGGTGCGCACATGCCCGTTTATTTTATTTGAAAGGGTGCACACATGCGTTGCACGTAGTTATGCACTATTTTATTGCAAAGATATTGCGTCAGCATGTATCACATGACGCGCATGCCTTTATAGGCAATTTTGTTAAGTGCGCACACGTTAGTTCCACGTAATGTGCATGCCTTTATAGGCAGATTTTGTTAAGTGCGCACACGTGAGTTCCACATGATGCGCATGCCTGCAAAGACTACTTTTGTTAAGTGCGCACTGATTTGGGTGCGCACATCCCGGGGGATTATATTCCCAAGAGCAATAAAATAATTTTATTAAGTGCGCACTGGTTTTGGTGCGCACTTGTTTTTTCACAATTTTTCATTTAAGAAATCGTAGCTTCTATTTTATCTTCTATTCTTCTTCTCTTATTTGCAGAGAAGTGAAAAATTTGATTTCATATCAGATATAAATGCATTTGATGGTGCGTATCTTGTTATTATCTTTTTAAGAGCGAAGGAAGAATTCTAAGATCATTTGATCTCTTGTTAGTAAATCAATAGATTCGAAGAAAAGCAAAAACTTCTGTATAAAAGCAAAAGCTTTTTACTGAAAGGAAAGAGAAGTTTTTCTCTTTGTTTCTACCTTGCGTAGTTATGCCGAGGAAAGAAAAGTCTTGGTTTTTTTCAAGATTATAGGAGGATTTTCAATCCGTATTTCTTCATATAAGGCTCCTATTTATAGGAGAGAAAAATTAGAGTTTGTTCGGTTTATTTCAATCTCATTCTGATTTTCAATCAATTCAAAAATATTTAATTGATTTATATCAATTAAGGATGACATGCACACCGTTGGATCTTTGATCCATAGATATTTTAGTTAAGGTATTTAATCAACAGAATATTTTACTGTTAATTAAAGATTTGTTTGCTTATTTACTTCTTTTCTCAATAAGCGTCTGTTTTCAAGGAATGTGCATGCATTTGCGTTTGTTGTTAGATTAAGTGCGCATTGCGTCCGTGCGTTGCACGTGCATGTGCGCATCTTTCATATGCACACTTATCATATGCGCACTTTCTTTGTGCATGCTTGTGCACTTGTGCTTTGCATATTTTTAAATGATGTTTCCACCAATTGCGCACATAAACGTAAGTGTACATATTGATGACCTATAATTTTCTGTGCTATCCACCTCATTTTCAACACTTCCTTTCTTCAAAGCTTGGGAATTGTTCCTAATTTAATGCAAAATTTTCTGTGCCGAGACTTGAATACTTCTCTTTATGATCTGAAGACATGTTCATTTTCTCCCTCACTTTCATAGGGAACCATTTCAGCAGAGAAAGGGTCATGGCTTGCAATCGCCCACATGTTCCTCAGCAACCATGGGAGGTGCCTATCAAGAAAATTATTCCTCGTTTTGCTGCACGCTAGGCGAATCCCGCTCTCACGGATGATCAATGCGACACCGTGATGCACGAGCTCCTGACCCATCGGGGATCTCCTCTCCCCGTCGGCTCTATTTGGTTTCGGATGACCTTCTTGGCCGTGCTTGATGATATTCCTCCTTATCCAACGAAGATGACTCTGGCGATACTCAATGCAGCAGAGGACAAGATTGATTGCGTTCATGAGGCCTGTTTGATTTCTGAGCCTCTGAGGGATCGTCTTGTTCATTTGCTGAACCAGATACGGGCTCAGCGGGCCATCATGTTTGCTTTTGCCGATGAGCACGACACTGATCAATGGGGAGCGAATCTTCGTGAGGATCGTCATTTCGATATGGTGGAGAAGGCTGAGAGGGTTTTAGAGAACTTGGTTTATTGTTTTGTTAACTCTTGTAGTTTTGACCTCATGTTTGGTTATCTTTTCCTTATGGAATAAAAAGTTTATTTTAATGCATGTTATTATCTAATAAATATTTCATCTCCAACAAATTTCCTTCTCTTGCTATACGTAACTTGCATGTGTGCTCATGTCATGCGTGCACACTTATATATGTGCGTATGTATATGGGTGCGCGAATCATTTGAACCCATTTTATTAGATGCGCATATGTATAAGTGCGCAAGTCAATTGAATTTGGTCCATCAGGCGTATATAAGTGCGCACTTGAACAGGTGCGAACAACGCTGTCTTCATGTGGCCTTCTGCATGTTCACGTGAGTGTCTTGTGAGGCGCTCATTTCAGAAAATCTTTTGGGCGCTCACGTGGATATCACATGAGGCGCCGAGTCCTTAGAGATTTTTAATCTCTGTTTATATATTTAAGAGAAGTTACACTTTTATTAGTGTTGTTTTGACCATCAATGGTCACCAAGATCTCTGTTTTGAAAATCTGGGATTGGATTTTTGAGAACTAAGTTCTTCTATATCCATTTATCGTAAGAACTAAGTTCTTTGAAGGGTTAAACCCTGTTTTTAGAGGAATTAAATTTCTAGAATATAAATTCCCCTTTTTATGTTTCTTTTCTTCATGTTTAGTTTTTCCTCTAGATCTTGAGTCTGAAAAATAAAATCTTCCCAATATGAATTAAATTCTTAACTTATGAGAGATTTATCTTGCGGATATCAGATCCAGAGAAAGAACTAAGTTCTTTATAAAGGGTTTCTTTATAAAGGGTTAAACCCTTATATCTATATATATTAGGCAAAGGAGATATTTTGATCTCTGCTTTTTTCTTTACCTAGGGTTTGAAGGGAGCAAGAAGGAATTTTTTTAACAAGAGAATTAGATTCTCGGTTGCAGCCTTTTTATCACCTTATGGGGTATTCTCCCTTCTGAGATTTGAAGTCTCGGGTCCTTTATATACGTGAAGAAAAAATTGTTGATTGGTTTAAAAGATCCTTTGTTTGAGAGATCTCAATCTAATTTCATAATCAGGTGGTGATTTTTAATCACTGTTGGATCTGTTTAACAGAATATATTTTTCTTGTTTTTAACAAGATCAGGGAAATATTTTGCCATATAGAATTTAATTCTATCTTTTAATTCAAATGGTGATTTTTAATCACCATTGGATTTTTTAATCCGAAATTTCTCTGTTTAACAGAGTATATCTTTCTTGTTTAGAAAGATTAGGGAAATATTTTCTCATAATATAATTTAATTCTACCATTGGATTTTTGATCCAACGGCTCTCTGTTCAACAGAGAATATATTTCTTATTTAGGGAAATATTTTCCCATGTAAGCAAAACTGCTTCAACTTGGATGCTGACGCTCACGTGCTATGCACGTGGCGTAGCCAAAGAATTTAATTCTTACTAAAGCGGGTATTCACGTGCTTTGCACGCCGGCGCTCACGTGTCTAACACGTGAGGCTCCACCCTAGGATTTAATCCTATCAGAGACAAGCGTCCACGTACTTTGCACGCCGATGCTCACGTGCCCAGAACGTGAGGCGTTGCCTTAGGATTTAATCCTATCAGAGACAGGCGTCTACGTGCTTTACACGCCGACGCTCACGTGCCTAGAGCGTGAGGCGCTGCCTTATATTTTATAAGGGAACACGGAGTACTTTGCCGATCCGTCGGGCGAATGTGTGGCAAGCCGCATGCCCTCGATCTTCTTCTCGAGGACCTCGATTCGCTGCTGGTATCCCGAGGATTCTCCGTAATCGGAGTGCCAGCTGTCCTTGCTGTTGGAGATAGTGCCCTCAGAGTCAATTATTGGATCACAGGCACGTGATTGCAATGATTGAGGGAGGACCTATCCCGGTAGGACAGTCTTACTCGAGATGATAGTATGCTATCTGGTTTATCTTTATCATCGTGTACTGCTTTAGGTGACCTGACATGTCGCTATTACACGTTGATAGAGCCCCTAGGATTCTTACTTGACGACCAGCAGTATGATGGCGATTATATACGTGGGAGCTGGGGTCTATAAGCACATCCTTAAAAGGTCCCTAGTCATAGGAGTTTCGAGACAGGGCATCGATACTCCATTAGTAGACTAGTGTATACAGTCGAGACCCCGACGAGGGGCGGTGGCCGGTCTCACAAGCCACTGGTGTCAGTTGGTTCACCTAAGATGTATACAGGTGCTCATTGGGTCATGAGTACACCGGACAGGACTCACCGGGAACCTGCTAGTTGGTCTTATACCAGATGTCAGATAGCAGTTCCCTGGTGACATGTGTACAGGTTAGTTCATCGACCTGAGATCGTCATTTGTCTCGTGTGAGTTCCCACTGTACTTTGATTACTACCCTACCACGGCTCAAAGGAGTCGTGCAAACAGGTTTTAGTTGGGTACAGTCCCGAGCCACATGGAGGCAGTGAGCGGATCTGCAGGGGTTCGTCTCTCCCGGTATTGGGGGTGAGGTCGCGCTGTGTCTAGGAGAGCCATTACACAAAGCCCTCGGCCGAGGCAGGAGATTTACTGGTAGGTATTCCAGTAGTGTCTCAGGGTGTTCTGGGCTTCACTCCGACACGACTTGTACCGCCTTTGGGGGTCTGACTTTTACCAACCCCCTAGGCCCGACATGCGATGCTCATAGACGAACGGACCGGACTGTACGGATATTGTCACTGACAGGCTCAGTAGGGTGTCAGGATGAGTTCGCTCATCGACGTCCCTTTTGGTCAATAGCTGGTGGCCCGTCACGTATTGGCTTATACCTCTGACGTGCTAGTGGTTAAATCCACAGCCATAGTATTGACGAGTCTTTAGAGTCCACCACACTTTCAGTTACTCAAGCTTTCGGGCGAAACGTTGTAGAGGCCGTATGGAGATATGGCAGGGTCCGATCAAATACGTGCGGTATTGCACGGATCAGGATCGGACAGTTTTGTACTAGTGGCCGTATAGTTATATGGCAGGGTTTGATCTGATACGTGCGGTATTGCACGGATCAGGATCGAACGGTTTTTACTAACCGGCTTTGGCTTAAGCCGGTCCTAGTTTAGTACAGTATAGATTTTGTCTCATTGCATTTGTATCCGGTCGGAATACAGATGCGGGTGTGTATGCACAGTATCGGGGTTTTCCTGTAATTTATTACGGGACCAGTTTTCTGGAGTTGCCAGTTTGCATTCCGTTCCGGCCGGTTTTCGTTTGTTCTTTCCCGGCCGGACTTTTCCGATGGAGGGGGGTTATTTGCAAGTTTGCAAATAACACTTTGTGGAGGGTTTTATTGCAAAAGTATTGATTATGATATCTTGCACCATCACTTGCATTTAATGAGAAATGAAAGGGTATGGTTTGATGTAAGTTTTGTTATCATGATGTCTTTGATGTGGTCACCTCTTGATTGATCCTACAATCACCTCCCTTCTTGCTTCATATATTCAATCCTCCACCTTATTCTTCTCACTTGATGAAAATGGTTGAAAAACATTTGAGAGAGAAAGAAGAAGAAAGCTTCTTCCTGAGAGTTTCATTTCTTGATCTCATTCATGCTAGAAAAATGCAAGCACCATTTTTCTTATCTCATTTCCTCCATCACCTTCAAATGGCAACAAACCCCAAATGAGACATAGCCTCTACACTACACATTCTACAGCATATCTTGAGCATGTCGAGTTGCCGGCTTCATGCCTGAGTTGCCTCGGTATTGAGGCGGGAGCCCGTAAAAGACGCAGGCGATATGGTGCCCTTTCCGGCGAGGAGGCGACGATATGGAGACAAGACTTTCCGCGGGAGATCGGGACGATGAAGAGAAGACCGGAGGACTCGGATCACTCGGTATACTTCTCTTCCCCTCTCTTGATTGCTAGCATTAGGTTAATGGTAAACGATCCGGGTTTTCTTTGTCCGCGGTAGCGCCGGTTTCCGAGTAAGGAAAATTTTTGATTCCGCAATTTGGCCTCGGATAGATGGCCGGGGCGTTGCCGTGGCGCAACATGGTATCAGAGCCACGCCATTAACCTTTCCTAGCTTGTTCTAATGTGTTTTACTTATCCGATCGACCAAAATTCCAAAAACTGCATTTTTGCTCACATCAGTTTTCTGTTGAAAATTTTTGGTGTCAAAAAATTTTTCAGGTTGTATAAAATTGATGTACTCAAAATTCTAAGACATCTGGGAAAATTCGACAGATTCAGTCAAACATCCAAGCGCGGAACCGCGGCCATACCCCCCCTTGGGCCGCGGTTCCGCCGCACTTTGTTCTCTTCACTGTGTCGAATTTTTTCAGTGGGCTTGTGGGCTGAAAATAGGGCTTTTGAAATATTAAATTTGGGCCCAGATCCTCTGTGACTGCTACAGTTTTACTTGGGGGCCCACTTGTTAATTGTTTGATCAATTGGATATTTTTAAACACATTATTTCACAGTATTTACATTATATCTGCGACCGTGAATGTCACTTGATCGGTAAATCCGGTCTAACTGCTATAGCCCGGTTAGACGGATTTGCGAACGTGACTTTCACGTTGATGTTCTATGTTTATGCTGTGTTGTTGCGGATCGGTCGTGGGGGATAGCCTGGATGCAATGCTAGTACAGTTTTGTTGTATTATGTACATTTGATATTGCGGGGCGAGCGTCCGACATGTGGACTGCCGTCACTGCCTGTTTGTATTATTCTTTTGGGGCACGACCTGGTTGCGGTCGATGTACCCGGTGTATGTATATTTTACTTTCTGTACTAGGATTACCCCGCGGAGGGGTGCACGGATAGCCGGGTTCTTGAGGGCAACGGGCCCGCATCTCAGGGCATTGAGACGGAGGGGGCTTCAGTCCAGGATTGGCGGGCTATTCGACGCACTCGTAGGGGGTACAGGTTGACCCAGGAGGGGTGCCCAAGTTACCGGATTCCGTGAAGTGCTGGGTGGTCCATTCACGGTGCTGAAGGGGGCTGCCTCGCTTCAGGTTTTGGCGGGTAACTTGCCGCGCCCGTAGGGGTCTAGGATTTCATTGCACAGGCTATCCACACGACCAGGGGAACGTCGGGTTTCAGCAGCGGCTCTGTAAAACCCGGGGCTTCCAGATATCTGTATTGTTCTGTGATGCTGTACATTTCTGTGATGTTGCATTTTATTCACGCCTTGAGCGAATATAATATATTGGTATATATATTAGTAGATGTTGTATATGTTTTTCATCCGCGCTAGTCCAGTCCCCGCTCTGCCGTTAGTTAGCTAACCTAACGGGTGATGACGGGACCCAGTGGCGAATGCGGATGGCATATACGTACGTCAGTATATTTTCGTTCTTTGTGGTGTGATCAATTGATGGGACTGCGTTGATTCAGATCAATGCAAGTTAAACAAACCTATTCTAATGTTGTTGGAACACTTTTCAAAAAGCTGTTATTGCAAGGACGTTCACTTTTGTTTTGCATCGTGGTATTCATTTGGAATATCCTGCTCCTCAGTCGACGAGGCAAGGGCCGAGATCCCTTCACCGGGAGTGACCCCTTGGACAGAAGTTTGCGTCAGGGCATTAACTTCACTATAGCCGATTACTTTTGCTTTGCATCGTGGTATTCAGCTGGAATATCCTGCACCTCATTCTACGGGGAAAGAGCCGAGATCCCTTCACCGGGAGTGACCTCTTTAGTAAAGGTTTTCGTCACTATATTTTCTAAAAAGGTTATCCAGTTCCTTCAACGATATCAAGTTCATTACGTTAAAGGTTTTTCGCCAAAAACCATCCGTAGCCCTCCGTCATTTCAGATCAGTATTGCTTAGTATTCGTGCTACGTATGTCGTGCATTGCCGAGGCGTAGTGTTCGGTAGCTGTGTAATACTTTTCTGTCGCTTGGATAAGTGGATTGGTTAGGACAGTCGTACGGTTATGTTGGCATTGTCAAGGACTCGTACGGGTGGGTTTAACGCAATCAAGATAATGACGGGTTGAACTTGACTAGGACTCTTTGATATGTTGGCATTGTCAAGGTCACTTGGGTCTTAGGGGTAAAAACCCACATCGGGAGTTTCAAAAGAACTGAAACTTGCCAGGCATGCGCATACCTTCTGGAGTGTGGTGACTTGAGTGGATTCCGTCAAGTTATCATGCGATGATAGTTGGATCCCGATTTCCACTGATGAGTTGGTTTACTCCTCGGGTGATCCCCGACTAATTCTTCTTTCAGGTTTGGGGAAGAATTTGAGGTTACAGTGGGAGGTTTCCAGATTAGATAAAGTGATAACCATTCTGATCTAGGTTAGAGTGCACGCTGAGTGTTTTCTTTTCTCTCTCTCTTTGGCAGCGATCGTTGACCCGACCCTGGACTATAACTCAGTGACCAAGTTGACCGAACCTTCTTAACACTGGCTTTTGGATTGTCAGAGTTGCAAACCTCATTGCCACTTCTACTTTTACCCTTTTCTCCAGGACACCCCGTATTACTACGAACGTCCACTTCCATTGGACAAAACCATCGTATGGTTATATACGAACTCGAAGGACTTCGAGGATGGTTTCTGGTTCTGGAGAAAACGAATAGGATTATTCAGTTGTCTTTTCTTTTCACCTTCTCTCATTGTGAGTACTCCTTGGTTTAGGAGATAGTACACTTATTATGCAAATTGGATAATCTTCTTCCAAACCTTAGGCTGGTGCCGAACGGTGGGGAATGAAGAAAACCAATTAGCATAACGATGGTGTGCAGAAGGTATTAAGTTAAGACAAAGAAAGGGATTAGTAAGAGGGCAAAGTAAATTGCGACTGATATTCACGACCAAACCAAGTATTTCTTCGCCAATCCTAAATCACCTTTGTATTTCTCCAGGACACTCCGTATCACTACGAATATCCATAGTTTATTGGATACTCCATCGTATGGTTATATACGAACTCGAAAGGAACTTGTTCCAGTTCGGGGATGGATTCTGGTCCAGGAGAAATAGGAATACGGTTTATTCGGTTGTCTTTTCTCTTCACCTTCTCTCGCATTGCGAGTGCTCCTAGGATTAGGACAGTACACCCATTATGCTTATTGGATAGTCTTCTTCCAAACCATAGGCTGGTGCCGAACGGTAGGGAGGGAAGAAAACCAATTGGCCTAAAAGGGGTGTGCAGAAGGTAATGACTAAAGACATATAAAGGGATTTGGAGAGGTGGCAAAGAATTATACGGTTATAGTTGTGAATCTGGATAATGGAAGAGGCATTACTAAGAATACCAGAATACCCCACAGAAACATTTCAATGTTTCAGTTTCACTGTGTTCTGTTAAAAGAAATCTGATTTCCCGATTAGACACTTGCTCCAGGGTATGTATTTACCAGATTTGATTCTCACCTCTGTATGGTTTTACAGATGATGAGTGGGAGTAAGTTATTGGGAATTGGGTGATCATCCTCATTATATCGGGATTCGTTGTAATCGGTGATATTTGAGGAGATCATCTGGGCTGTTTGCCGGTCGGCAAATATTTGGTTTTGAATATCCGCTGTTGTGCACCAATTTCAAATTGATATATCTGTACATCTATTTTCATAGAGTGAGATATACCTTTTGATATTATGTCGATGACATTTACCTATATCAGTGGATGGTTAGGTAAGGAGCATCAAACAGCGGTGTAATTCTTCTTAACCATAAGTACAGTCTTCAACCTACGACGCACAGTGAAAGAGTTGTTAGACTCAGCGGACTTATACAGAGTATTGTATATTGTCCAGCGTCCATCAGGACAGAGGGGTTGGTCCTCGTACTATATTCAGTTTACTTATGACTTCTCTAGATTTTAGACAGCTGTTTCGTGGAAACACAGGGTCTAAGTTTTGAGGAGTTATAGGTATTTGAATAGAGTAGAGAACCAGGTGTAGCAAGTATCGGGATTTTTCAAGGTGATCGAAGATGTAGATACTTGTGTATGGTATTCAGTTGATAGTAATGAGAACTTGCTTCTCTTTCAGGTTACTCATAATTGGAAGCATTCCTAAGTTGAGTAACGCTGATCGGCCTCCTTCCATTTAGTTGACATGCACTGGAGACAGCTGCATGATTTGAATCTGGTTCCATTAAATCAGTGCCTCTGGTTCTATATTGGATATAGAACAGTTCATATCTTAACGATGTTAAGGTACGGGGAGTTGTCCGGCTTATGCTTAAAACCAGACTCCGGATAACTCAAGGCACGTTTCTGTAATGGCTGTTTGTGGGTTGACCCAGGCTATGACGAGGGTTGACTTTCTACCATCTGGCAGATCAATAGAAATATTGTTCTAGACTCGCCACAGTTTTATTAAAAATGGATTTTTTCAAAAACAGCAGTGGGAGTATGGTAGAACTGGAAGTGATTCCAGAACCGCAAACGATTACTGAAGATTTAATAAGGAACCTAAAGATTCAATCTGATTTGACATTCCGTTGGCCACTCCGCAGATAAGGTGGGTAACTTCAGGCACCCGAGAGGTACTCCGGTAGCCTCAAGGACGGTGACAGGGAAGTTCTTGTTTACCCACACTTGCCATTGTTGTTGTTCCAGGCTGCGAGACCCGGCAGGAGGATGAGTATAGCGTCGTTCTAAACTAGCTTTAGAAGTGCACGTCTATATGACTCTGGCAGAGGGTTGTCGTAGTCAGTGGGAGCAGCGGAAGCATTGGTGGACTTCATGCTTATGTCTATTTATAGACTAAAGCAGATATAGCGGAGTTAAATCATCTGTTTCTTATGTGACAGTCATGGGTTTGACGTCATCAGAATAGGGGATGGATCTGTTGAGAAGGTAGTAGGAAGTGATATTCCTATACTATGATCGGTTATACTTTGGTCGTCACACAGTGTTTTCTCCACATGGGACTTGGACATTATATCAGACATACTGGTTACTAGATCTATGGTTTTAGATCTAGATTTGGGTGGTTTCCCAATCAGGGTACTTTGACAGCATTCTAAGAGTATTTAGAATGGACGACTCCTGGCACGGTAGTGTACCTGCAGGTGATGGAGTCACCCTCTCTAAAGGTGTCTTACAGACTAAAGGGGAGAGGATATGCATGATTGACAGATCACTTGCTTAGGCAATTGAGTCAATCATGAGATGTCAAGTACCACACCAGATGTTGTTCTTGCACTGGATGCAATAAGTTGATATTGATCCAATCCTGGAGGAACAGTCGGAAGCAGTTTTAGAACATAACTGAATGTTCTAGGGATATGATAACGGCTGCCTCCTTTGGGAGACAGTTATCATTCCAGGCTTCCAAGGTGACATGGACGACAAGGAGGTTGTCAGAGTTATAGTTTTCCTTCTGATGAGGGGCAGTATTTTGGACAGGTGGTCCAAGGCAATACTGAGGGTGGCATGGCGCAGGATACTGATTAAGTTCAGTTGACGATACAGTCTAAGAAGTTTGGATTTGGAGTTCATTTATGAGCTAGGTCCCATCAGACATCCAAACATTCTAAGACAGGTATTGCTCATTTCGGGAGATGGCTTTCTTCGCGAACTTGAGATATAGAGAGACATAGAAAGAAACATCACAGCGGATCCACTCACTGAGGCTATTCCTCGAACGCAATAGTTTCGCAAACGAGCTTTGTGAGATTGACTAGTAGAGGAGTTGGGTGTTCGGTATCACACGGGCTGTGAGTATGCGGCATCGCAATAATTAGCCTTGAGTGCAAGTGGGAGATTGTTGGAGATAGTGCCCTCAGAGTCAATTATTGGATCACAGGCACGTGATTGCAATGATTGAGGGAGGACCTATCCCGGTAGGACAGTCTTACTCGAGATGATAGTATGCTATCTGGTTTATCTTTATCATCGTGTACTGCTTTAGGTGACCTGACATGTCGCTATTACACGTTGATAGAGCCCCTAGGATTCTTACTTGACGACCAGCAGTATGATGGCGATCATATACGTGGGAGCTGGGGTCTATAAGCACATCCTTAAAAGGTCCCTAGTCATAGGAGTTTCGAGACAGGGCATCGATACTTCATTAGTAGACTAGTGTATACAGTCGAGACCCCGACGAGGGGCGGTGGCCGGTCTCACAAGCCACTGGTGTCAGTTGGTTCACCTAAGATGTATACAGGTGCTCATTGGGTCATGAGTACACCGGACAGGACTCGCCGGGAACCTGCTAGTTGGTCTTATACCAGATGTCAGATAGCAGTTCCCTGGTGACATGTGTACAGGTTAGTTCATCGACCTGAGATCGTCATTTGTCTCGTGTGAGTTCCCACTGTACTTTGATTACTACCCTACCACGGCTCAAAGGAGTCGTGCAAACAGGTTTTAGTTGGGTACAGTCCCGAGCCACATGGAGGCAGTGAGCGGATCTGCAGGGGTTCGTCTCTCCCGGTATTGGGGGTGAGGTCGCGCTGTGTCTAGGAGAGCCATTACACAAAGCCCTCGGCCGAGGCAGGAGATTTACTGGTAGGTATTCCAGTAGTGTCTCAGGGTGTTCTGGGCTTCACTCCGACACGACTTGTACCGCCTTTGGGGGTCTGACTTTTACCAACCCCCTAGGCCCGACATGCGATGCTCATAGACGAACGGACCGGACTGTATGGATATTGTCACTGACAGGCTCAGTAGGGTGTCAGGATGAGTTCGCTCATCGACGTCCCTTTTGGTCAATAGCTGGTGGCCCGTCACGTATTGGCTTATACCTCTGACGTGCTAGTGGTTAAATCCACAGCCATAGTATTGACGAGTCTTTAGAGTCCACCACACTTTCAGTTACTCAAGCTTTCGGGCGAAACGCTGTAGAGGCCGTATGGAGATATGGCAGGGTCCGATCAAATACGTGCGGTATTGCACGGATCAGGATCGGACAGTTTTGTACTAGTGGCCGTATAGTTATATGGCAGGGTTTGATCTGATACGTGCGGTATTGCACGGATCAGGATCGAACGGTTTTTACTAACCGGCTTTGGCTTAAGCCGGTCCTAGTTTAGTACAGTATAGATTTTGTCTCATTGCATTTGTATCCGGTCGGAATACAGATGCGGGTGTGTATGCACAGTATCGGGGTTTTCCTGTAATTTATTACGGGACCAGTTTTCTGGAGTTGCCAGTTTGCATTCCGTTCTGGCCGGTTTTCGTTTGTTCTTTCCCGGCCGGACTTTTCCGATGGAGGGGGGTTATTTGCAAGTTTGCAAATAACACTTTGTGGAGGGTTTTATTGCAAAAGTATTGATTATGATATCTTGCACCATCACTTGCATTTAATGAGAAATGAAAGGGTATGGTTTGATGTAAGTTTTGTTATCATGATGTCTTTGATGTGGTCACCTCTTGATTGATCCTACAATCACCTCCCTTCTTGCTTCATATATTCAATCCTCCACCTTATTCTTCTCACTTGATGAAAATGGTTGAAAAACATTTGAGAGAGAAAGAAGAAGAGAGCTTCTTCTTGAGAGTTTCATTTCTTGATCTCATTCATGCTAGAAAAATGCAAGCACCATTTTTCTTATCTCATTTCCTCCATCACCTTCAAATGGCAACAAACCCCAAATGAGACATAGCCTCTACACTACACATTCTATAGCATATCTTGAGCATGTCGAGTTGCCGGCTTCATGCCCGAGTTGCCTCGGTATTGAGGCGGGAGCCCGTAAAAGACGCAGGCGATGTGGTGCCCTTTCCGGCGAGGAGGCGACGATATGGAGACAAGACTTTCCGCGGGAGATCGGGACGATGAAGAGAAGACCGGAGGACTCGGATCACTCGGTATACTTCTCTTCCCCTCTCTTGATTGCTAGCATTAGGTTAATGGTAAACGATCCGGATTTTCTTTGTCCGCGGTAGCGCCGGTTTCCGAGTAAGGAAAATTTTTGATTCCGCAATTTGGCCTCGGATAGACGGCCGGGGCGCTGCCGTGGCGCAACACTTGCTTCGGGCTTAGGTGATGGAGCGGCTTCGGTTTCGCTTTATCACGTTCCTTAGATTCTCAGGATGAACCCTTCGTTGCTCCCCCCGTCGTGCGCCATAGGCACGGCCTCGATGGTTATGGTGACGTCAATCTTCCCTAGAATCATGCGACCTGACTGACGTCACTTCGGAGGGCGAGGGAACGCGGCGAGCGTTGAAACGACCATTTGGTTGGTCTTGAGACCTCGGCGTTGGACTGTCCGGTGCCCAACGAGTCATGGAATCATTCCTCATATGGGGGGGCGACTGCCGGAATGGCACACCCGTGTTCCGTGGTGTCGTGGTTGGCACGAGCGAGATCGAGGGCTTGAACGCGTCCCTCTGTCGCCTCGTGCATGCCGTCGTTCTAGGGAGCAGGGGCGAAGGCTTGAACATGAGCGAGCGCATCCACCATCGTTGCCAGTCGGTCGATCCGTGCCGTCAGGGCTTCGACGATATTGGGAGGAGGGGTGGATCTGCACTCGCCTTCGTTGTGGAGGACGGGATGGCTCGTGCTGGGGTCTTCGTTGCGATGATCGCTGGTCATCGAATCCAAGGCGGGAGATCAACTTTTTTGGGTAGAAAATGGTGCTTCCCACAAACGGCACCAACTGATGGAGGTCGGAATCTCCATCAGATGTTGTCATCCGTCGAGCTTGTGGCCAGCGGGGCTGAATGGTTGAGATTCGTAGTGGAAGATTAGACGTGTGGATCTCAATGGGTTTGTTGGTCCCTGTTGACGCCGAGCTACCTACAAAAGAAATCCCAGGGTGGGAAACCACTGTAAGACCCTCCGGCGATCAAGTAAGTACTGTGGAATAGTTGGGCAGAGTGGTGGCGCATTGGATTCAATTCAAGTTACTTGAATCGTCTGGAGGAGGGGTTTATATAGGGGTTGCATTGGAGCGGGTCGATACGAGATTCTTGCCGTCCGTTACACCCCGCGTTATGTTTGTGTTGATGGCGGGATACGCCTATTAACGGTGAGATACACTCATTAATGGCAAGATACGCTAGCGGGGGATGCGGGACGTGGAGCGGCGGAGATCTCGTCACGGCGAGATACACGGAGCTATTACGAGGACGCTCGTGTTCCATGCTCCTGGCCAAACAGGGGTGCAAAGGAATCTCAGCCGTAGGATAGCTCGGAGACGAGTAAGAAAGCTGAGGAAGCCCAGCTCTATGATTGCTTGGAGACGAGCTACCGACTGGTGGTTTAAGCGAAGAGGGAACTGTAACGTCTTCAAAATAATAAAATATGATTTTTGGGAAATTTTATAATTTAATATTATTTTAATGAATATTTTAATATTCTGGTATAATTAAATACAGATAAATGGGGAAAAATTATGGAAAATTCTAAAATAAGGTATTTTAAGGAATTGCCTCGTTTTCTGTGCATGCCCCCATTTCCTCTAGTTTTGATCCTGAGTATGTCTAGTTTTGACTGATTCCATCTAGGGTGAAATCTGGGTTGATTTTCCTATGTTGGTGTATAATTTGGGACTTGTTTTAGCATGGATTTTGGTATTTGGTGATTCATTCCTGTCGGGTGGCGTTTGGACGTCAACGACAAGTGGATTTTGATTGTGTTTACATGCGAGTCGATAGGTTTTTACCTATGCGGGTAGCGTGTGCTATTTTGGTTTCCGATGTGATTTTCATGTGCTTTAGCATTGTGATATACTTGTAGGTACCCCGCGTGATGTTGAGGCAAAGGAGGTGAAGATAGCGACATCGGCTTTGGCACACGAGAAGCAAGGTGAGTAGATTTATATCTACGGGGAGAAGTCGGGTGGATGGCGTATAGCACCTCCGCAGTCCATGGTGATGTATACGAATACGTATACACACAAATATTTATTATGTGTTGTTTAGGGTTATTGTTGGTAATAATGATATTTTGATGATAAAAATATATTGGTTTAGTATAGTGCGAATCCTAGAGTAGTGGTTGCACTCACACATACATTTACACACATACTTGCATTCATTCTTTCATTTATTAGAGTGCATATAATGGTGCGTATATCTACACATGGGTATGGAACTATGTGTTTATATACGGGATTGGAGGATGATACGTGGTTTGAGATGATACTTGATGTGAGGCCGTGAGATCGGCGATGTGACATAGCTTGTCTTCGAGGTGCGATATGATAGTTTTAGCGGGCCTTTGGACATGTGCTTTACCCGCATTCATATTTTTATAGATGGTATCGATTTGTACTAGACTTAGAGTAGTACCCCAGATTATGCGATCTGATGATAGTGATACCTGATATGTGATGAGGTATTGTGATATTGACCCCTACCCAGCTATTGGGATGCCGTACGACGATCTACCGTATGAGCCGATATTGATGATAGATCCGCACTCATGACTCGAGGATATCTTACGATATGTTATTGAGGCGGGATCACCGACTATCATATCTATATATTTTGACTCAGATTAGGTGGTTTCTTACCCCTCCTGTCTAGATTACTTAGTAGACATTAGACTGGACCGAGTCATACCTATTTCAAACTAACGAATCGGGGATATTTTAAAGATAGGCAGAAGGGTCATACGGATATTTTCAAATGATGTATCTTTTCTTAAAACACCGTAGCCCTTGTTTTTCCAAAAGCCCTGATTCGTCTTATTTCAAATGGCACCCCTGCATGACTTGTACAGATTGGTGTAGATTCTTTACTTTTGCGTTGATTATTCGATTCCGCATATTCATGCTATTTGCATTGCATCGCTTGTACTGTGGTTATATTTCAGTCATGCTGCTAGGACACCAGCACCATTATCGATGATGCATATGTTCCACGTACACTTGTTGCCGGCTCACACACTCATCATCGATAATTGCCATGTCACTACACTATAGTACTATTGCATTCATGATATGATTCTGGCATGGCATATTGTACACTTATACCTGTACACATATATAGATGATTCTAGCTTGATTGGGGATTTGGGAACCGCAAGATACTCTTTAAAAACAGATTCCTTTTAAAAGAGCGGTCTCCCTCGACATGTGCACATTATTATTCCATGTTGCATGACTTACTGATATGCTTGCATTACTGTTACATGCCGCATACATCATGCTTTGACTGTACGCATTGAGATATGTTGTTTTTATGATATTTCTGGATTTGGGAACCGAGGGTATTTCAAAAGAGAATATGTCATTTCTTTAAAAACCCGGTTACCCTTGATATGATATTTCAGTGCGTCCACCATGTGTTTTCTCGGTGCTGAGAGCGACATGTGTAACCCGAATCGAGGCGTGGATGAGCCGATTGCGGGTACATGGTGGACCCGGTATGGTTCCCCTCGGCAAGATGATCGATGAGCTTTGCCGATTGAGCCTGGAGGCAGGCGAGTACCTACCGGTGATTGGTTGGACCTGACGGTTATCCGGAGGATACCGACCAGAGTCGATAGATGTTTTGGGCATACTGCCGGGGCCGAGGGCCGATACCGCAGACAGAGCCCGCGGGCCGATCCGGACTGACGGAGCCCGATATATGAGGATTTACGTGCCGATGCTGGGCACAGTTTTCATGATGTTTTCGGGTGTCGATGCTGGGCACCCCGGGTTCCATGATTTTGATGTGTCGCGAGGGACACGGGTGGTTATATCCTCATATTATTTCCCATGCACATGATTCATGATATTTACATGCATGGTGGTTATTGTCAGTGGATGACGAGTGGACGGGATCCACGAGTGTGCAGATTTGATTACATTGGTTATACCTCATATTCATGACATGCGATTACCTGAGGCACTAGCACGAGCACTTGGCACTGCACTCATGTATAGAGATTACATTGCCAGTTTAGCATGCTTCAGCTTTATTCATATTGAGGTTTATGTATATCTGATCGTTTTGACCTAGGATGGGTCATGCATTTGATTTCTGCTTGTAGATATCTTTCTATTCACGAGTTGGCAACTCACCCCCGTTGTGCCCCAGTTCTTGCAGGTTTGCCGTACAGATTCCATAGCGGCATTTCTGGCACACTGCTTCCTTATGGGTGACTTGCTTGGATAGGTGGGTTCTTTTGTATCAGAACCGCCCTTGTTCATGTATTATTTATTGTATCTAGAATTTCCATCAACCAAAACTTGTTTATTGTTTCAGACTTAGAAAACAGTGTTGTTTTATTTCAACCTTAGAGTCGCGCTAGTAGTATTACGGTTTTCTGGCTGTTTTGAGTTTGTTTTTTTTTGGGTTTTGATCCTCGCCCTTTGGCGT
The DNA here is from genome assembly GCA_030015575.1 of Agapanthus africanus. Lineage (NCBI taxonomy): Eukaryota > Viridiplantae > Streptophyta > Magnoliopsida > Asparagales > Amaryllidaceae > Agapanthus > Agapanthus africanus. The sequence goes on along the minus strand of JASDDO010000024.1, from coordinate 865,349,765 downwards.
TGTATATTATTATTACATGCATGGTTGTGACCGTCGTTTGACGAAGAGCTAGCTCCTGCTTGGGGATGCCTTTTATCATGTCATATATATTATTCTTGTTGTACCCCGTTCGGGGCCAGTTTTTACAAAGAAAACTCTGCCGAAATTTTCAGGAAAAATTACACATTTTAAAAATTCATATTCGGCTTAGTTATTTAAAAACTTGATTTTCAATCATGATTTCCTTACTTTTCAAAAACAGTTTTCCTTATTTACTCTTTAAATGGTTTTAGATTGCTGGGCTTTTGGCTTACTTGGATCAGATGGGGTCCTATAGACTTCATATGGTTCAAGGGCCAGTCACGTGCTCTTTCGGGTCGTAACAAAGTTGGTATCAGAGCGCTAGGTTGACCTTGGTTCGAGTCTAAGTTGGACTATGTGGAGCCTAGGGCGTTATCTATATAAGGAACTTAGGCTTGACCTTACGGAACTTAGACTTGATCGAGGGGGTATTAGACCCGAACTTTCTTCGCGTAGGATGATCCTTGGTTGATGGAATAGGTGACTAAAGTAGAGTGATGTACCGTTGGTATGTTCCGCGGCATACTTACGACACGCCACTCCGCTTAAGAAACCTTAGGTTGTACATTTCCTTGCACTGTATTATATTCCTTCCTATGATCTATCTTCATCGATACTGGTTATGGTTTTGCTGCCGCGATTGCACGGGCAGAGTGAGCTACGGCTCGAGTTGTCAGCATGAGCTCGTCGTGGACGAGGACTGACCAGGGCGTGATTCCCGAGGAATACGATTGCATATTGAGGCGTCGTCTTATTGTGTTTCCGCACGTTGGGCGTTTGACAGATCGCTGTTGCGAGATTTCTAGGACATACCGGTCGGTACCAGAGGATTGAGCCACTGATAGAGGCCAGCCAGGTTGTGATGACCGTTGATATTATTGCTTATCCAGGGTGGTTGAGGCGCTATTTAGCGTATAGACGAAGGAGCCAGTTGTTACTGCTAATGATGAGATACCGCCCAGATGATTGGAGCTACTGCAGCATGGCATGTTCTTGGAGACATGATAGTGAGTCGCTAGTCACCGAGGATGAATGACTAGGACATGTGGTTCGTTCGCTTACCCCGATGCGAGGTCATCAGGTAGATTGATTCCAGCTAGAGGCGACTTCACGCAGATTCGTTGAGAGTCGATTGAGACGATCGAATGTCAGGAACCTATTTTCCAAGTTTAAAGTATACGGAAAGACATGCAGGTGATTCTATGGACCCTCTAGAAGAATGAAACCCTAACTCGACTGAATGACCGTGTGAAAGCCTTTGAACCTTAGGGTTTGCGGCAGTTCCTCGGCGCCATTAGTGAGGCTTGGGTTTGCCCTTCTACGGCTGGACCACCGACGCTGTGGCATGTACTCGATACTATTAAACTGTACCCGAGATGTTGAGCTCTTGGGGGATTGTGAGCTCTTGGGGGATTGTGAGGTTCTGACGAGTCGATCGGATGATTCGACGTCATTCGAATATCATGTGATGGGACACTGCTTGGGAGACTCCAGATACGAGCATAGCCGTCGGAGCGCAGTCTGTGTAGCCATGATGAGATGAGTCCGAATCAGTCGATAGTGGAGCAAGGTGGAGTAAAGAGTTTGCACGAGATTTCGACGAGATGACGTTCCACTCCGCTGACATCAGAGATGCGATATGCACGCTGAGGACGTGTTCGGCTAGATATCTTCTACTGAGTGATGAAGATACTGAGTTCGTGATTTCGAGTCCGTGTTAGAGACTTCGGGTGGACCGTAGCCGAGGACATTGCAGTGTGCAAATAAAGACGCGACGTCGAATGGTCGATGATACAGACAAGCGGGACAAGAAGTTCGTGCGAGAGGCAGACGAGCTGTTACTACACCCCGTTAAGATTAAAGGCCGGACATGCATACAGAGGCGCAGAGATGCGACCATCTTCCGAGGAGATGTTGTACTAAGGACGCAGAGGTCCAGAGAGCGAGAAAAGATTACGCCAGAGTACCAGCCTCCTTACAGTTTGGCTTAGGCAAGATCAGAAGAGACCTTGAGTAGGATTTCTTCCAGTACACTGCTGCAATAAGAGTTGCACCCAGGATCGGATGTGTGATATGCATTCAGAGGACCCGAGGTCGGCGCCAGAGATGTGCTGCTTTACGAGCGGTCGTGAGGATTGACCGAGAGATGACCAGGGAAGTGCAAGAACGGAATCGTTCCTGTCAGCACACCTGACCAGGCCGATGAGCCGATGGATTGCGAGTTGGTAATCTACAGGAAAGATCAGGAACCAGAGGCAGAGGACGCCAGCAGCGAGCAAGAGGCAAGTAGATATCTTGCGCCGCTAGCATCGGATGTACCGGTACCTTCTCGACCCTGAAGGAGGGTATACCGACGACGGTAATTATGATTTGTGATTTTGTGATTTGATTATCACTTATCCGTTGCTTTAGATTTCGGTATTTTGGGCGATCTATTCGCATGATTTAGTCTTGATGACTGAGTTTCATGATATTTGATTTTGTGCACCATGGTTGCACCTACTGGGTATTTATACCTTGTATATAGTTATTACTCTTGAGCTGCTGATTGCGATTTCATGCCTATTTTATGCTGGTGATTTGATTTACGCTTCCAGCAGAGTTTCATGTAATTTTAGTGTTTTGATTTTGCACTCGGTATAGCTTATATGTGCTTGTAGTGCATCGATATGTGTTTTGTGCCCGCAGCTGCACACGTTTATGATTTTCTTCATATCTGGATACACTTGGTGTTGCTGCTTACCTATTTGAGTTATTGCTTGGTATTTGTGCATGGGATGCACCAGTTCTATACTTCGTGCATTTGTCGCACCAGTTTTATGTTTCTTGCGTTTATCGCATCAGATTTATATTTCGTGCCTTTGTTGCACCGGATTTATATTTTGTGCATTACGATTGCACCTGACTTCGATTTGATGCCTTTCGGTATGTCGATTTTGATTGTGATATTGATGTGGATTCTTGCACTCCGTGCTTTTGCTGGACTTACGCATATTCGACGTTGCTATTGGATTTTGTGATTCCGTGCATATTGAGTGCGCAGGGTCTAGATTTTCATTCGTGCATGATGGATGCACCGATTTGGATTTTCGCGCATGTTGGGCGCATGTTTTGAGATACGATTTTGGGGCACACCAGATGCACTAAATCGAGATTCTTCGTGCATGTCAGATGCACCTGTTTTGGCTGTCAGGCACACATGTTGCCTATGACAGATGCTTCGTGCACACCCGTTGCACCTAGATGTTGTTTTGTGCACATGTTTAGCGCATATATGGATTTTGATTTCCGTGCGCGTCAGACGCACAGGGTGGTGTTGTGTGCATTTTTGGAATTTATTCCTTTTGGAGCAGTACATTTTTATGATGTGGGATATTTGCTTTCATACTGAGCAGGACTAGTCAGTGGACAGTGCCTGGATATATTTTGCATGCATCGATAGTTATCGAAGGGATTTCCGAAAAGCGAGCTATAGTCTCAGTATATACCTACGTGTCCGATATGACACAAACGTTTTAAAAACAAGGAAACCCTTCTGATTATTTTCAAAATGGTGGAACGTGCTTATTAAACAAAGGATATATATACGCATATATAGTTATTTTCTTATGAGAAACGTCCGCCACTGTGCAGTGTTACGCGCATCGCACAGCGACTTAAAAAGATTTGGCATACAGTTGCATCAGCTAATTACATGTATAGATTGGGTGTCTACATGTATAGTCTTGGTCCATATCATATTGATTTTGTATTGGATTTGACATAATGTCGTTACCATGACTCCGATGATTGCGGATGCTTGATGGAGTGTTGCTTTTGAGTTATCTGCTCAGTACTCATGCGCATGCATTGCGCTATGATGTTTTATGTATAGATGATTTCGGAGCCCCAATGACTTGGAATTTGTATTGAAATATCTTAGTATTTGGGGGTTTAAATTTAAATTCGGGGGCCGAATTTCTTTAAGGGGGGTAGATTGTAACGTCTTCAAAATAATAAAATATGATTTTTGGGAAATTTTATAATTTAATATTATTTTAATGAATATTTTAATATTCTGGTATAATTAAATACAGATAAATGGGGAAAAATTATGGAAAATTCTAAAATAAGGTATTTTAAGGAATTGCCTCGTTTTCTGTGCATGCCCCCATTTCCTCTAGTTTTGACCCTGAGTATGTCTAGTTTTGACTGATTCCATCTAGGGTGAAATCTGGGTTGATTTTCCTATGTTGGTGTATAATTTGGGACTTGTTTTAGCATGGATTTTGGTATTTGGTGATTCATTCCTGTTGGGTGGCGTTTGGACGTCAACGACAAGTGGATTTTGATTGTGTTTACATGCGAGTCGATAGGTTTTTACCTATGCGGGTAGCGTGTGCTATTTTGGTTTCCGATGTGATTTTCATGTGCTTTAGCATTGTGATATACTTGTAGGTACCCCGCGTGATGTTGAGGCAAAGGAGGTGAAGATAGCGACATCGGCTTTGGCACACGAGAAGCAAGGTGAGTAGATTTATATCTACGGGGAGAAGTCGGGTGGATGGCGTATAGCACCTCCGCAGTCCATGGTGATGTATACGAATACGTATACACACGAATATTTATTATGTGTTGTTTAGGGTTATTGATGGTAATAATGATATTTTGATGATAAGAATATATTGGTTTAGTATAGTGCGAATCCTAGAGTAGTGGTTGCACTCACACATACATTTACACACATACTTGCATTCATTCTTTCATTTATTAGAGTGCATATAATGGTGCGTATATCTACACATGGGTATGGGACTATGTGTTTATATACGGGATTGGAGGATGATACGTGGTTTGAGATGATACTTGATGTGAGGCCGTGAGATCGGCGATGTGACATAGCTTGTTTTCGAGGTGCGATATGATAGTTTTAGCGGGCCTTTGGACATGTGCTTTACCCGCATTCATATTTTTATAGATGGTATCGATTTGTACTAGACTTAGAGTAGTACCCCAGATTATGCGATCTGATGATAGTGATACCTGATATGTGATGAGGTATTGTGATATTGACCCCTACCCAGCTATTGGGATGCCGTACGACGATCTACCGTATGAGCCGATATTGATGATAGATCCGCACTCATGACTCGAGGATATCTTACGATATGTTATTGAGGCGGGATCACCGACTATCATATCTATATATTTTGACTCAGATTAGGTGGTTTCTTACCCCTCCTGTCTAGATTACTTAGTAGACATTAGACTGGACCGAGTCATACCTATTTCAAACTAACGAATCGGGGATATTTTAAAGATAGGCAGAAGGGTCATACGGATATTTTCAAATGATGTATCTTTTCTTAAAACACCGTAGCCCTTGTTTTTCCAAAAGCCCTGATTCGTCTTATTTCAAATGGCACCCCTGCATGACTTGTACAGATTGGTGTAGATTCTTTACTTTTGCGTTGATTATTCGATTCCGCATATTCATGCTATTTGCATTGCATCGCTTGTACTGTGGTTATATTTCAGTCATGCTGCTAGGACACCAGCACCATTATCGATGATGCATATGTTCCACGTACACTTGTTGCCGGCTCACACACTCATCATCGATAATTGCCATGTCACTACACTATAGTACTATTGCATTCATGATATGATTCTGGCATGGCATATTGTACACTTATACCTGTACACATATATAGATGATTCTAGCTTGATTGGGGATTTGGGAACCGCAAGATACTCTTTAAAAACAGATTCCTTTTAAAAGAGCGGTCTCCCTCGACATGTGCACATTATTATTCCATGTTGCATGACTTACTGATATGCTTGCATTACTGTTACATGCCGCATACATCATGCTTTGACTGTACGCATTGAGATATGTTGTTTCTATGATATTTCTGGATTTGGGAACCGAGGGTATTTCAAAAGAGAATATGTCATTTCTTTAAAAACCCGGTTACCCTTGATATGATATTTCAGTGCGTCCACCATGTGTTTTCTCGGTGCTGAGAGCGACATGTGTAACCCGAATCGAGGCGTGGATGAGCCGATTGCGGGTACATGGTGGACCCGGTATGGTTCCCCTCGGCAAGATGATCGATGAGCTTTGCCGATTGAGCCTGGAGGCGGGCGAGTACCTACCGGTGATTGGTTGGACCTGACGGTTATCCGGAGATACCGACCAGAGTCGATAGATGTTTTGGGCATACTGCCGGGGCCGAGGGCCGATACCGCAGACAGAGCCCGCGGGCCGATCCGGACTGACGGAGCCCGATATATGAGGATTTACGTGCCGATGCTGGGCACAGTTTTCATGATGTTTTCGGGTGTCGATGTTGGGCACCCCGGGTTCCATGATTTTGATGTGTCGCGAGGGACACGGGTGGTTATATCCTCATATTATTTCCCATGCACATGATTCATGATATTTACATGCATGGTGGTTATTGTCAGTGGGTGACGAGTGGACGGGATCCACGAGTGTGCAGATTTGATTACATTGGTTATACCTCATATTCATGACATGCGATTACCTGAGGCACTAGCACGAGCACTTGGCACTGCACTCATGTATAGAGATTACATTGCCAGTTTAGCATGCTTCAGCTTTATTCATATTGAGGTTTATGTATATCTGATCGTTTTGACCTAGGATGGATCATGCATTTGATTTCTGCTTGTAGATATCTTTCTATTCACGAGTTGGCAACTCACCCCCGTTGTGCCCCAGTTCTTGCAGGTTTGCCGTACAGATTCCATAGCGGCATTTCTGGCACACTGCTTCCTTATGGGTGACTTGCTTGGATAGGTGGGTTCTTTTGTATCAGAACCGCCCTTGTTCATGTATTATTTATTGTATCTAGAATTTCCATCAACCAAAACTTGTTTATTGTTTCAAACTTAGAAAACAGTGTTGTTTTATTTCAACCTTAGAGTCGTGCTAGTAGTATTACGGTTTTCTGGCTGTTTTGAGTTTCTTTTTTTTTGGGTTTTGATCCTCGCCCTTTGGCGTTGTATATTATTATTACATGCGTGGTTGTGACCGTCGTTTGACGAAGAGCTAGCTCCCGCTTGGGGATGCCTTTTATCATGTCATATATATTATTCTTGTTGTACCCCGTTCGGGGCCAGTTTTTACAAAGGAAACTCTGCCGAAATTTTCAGGAAAAATTACACATTTTAAAAATTCATATTCGGCTTAGTTATTTAAAAACTTGATTTTCAAACATGATTTCCTTACTTTTCAAAAACAGTTTTCCTTATTTACTCTTTAAATGGTTTTAGATTGCTGGGCTTTTGGCTTACTTGGATCAGATGGGGTCCTATAGACTTCATATGGTTCAAGGGCCAGTCACGTGCTCTTTCGGGTCGTGACAGGAACGTACTTAGGAGAGGCCTCCAAAAGGTCTAGTGCTACCTCGGAGGCGAGGTGCCGAGGAATGTCCCCATTAAATCATACCTATTTCAGCTCTATGGCCCTCAGGAATCTAGTGGGCTTACGTGGGTGACACATCATCTGCTACGTGTCGTGATCTGGGGAATTCCCAATTATGAGTATCATCAGCCTGAGACTTGGAAACAGTGGGTTTATAAACTCTATTCTACTTGCCAAATGAGCCACGGTTTCATGTTTTGGAGTTTCACATCGAAAACACTGTGAACCGGGTTTTCAAAAACCATGGCCCTGAGGCCAAACAAGGCTTTAGTGGCTAGTTGTAGGGTGAAGTTATTAAATTTCAATGTTACTCGGGGTTTACATATGATAGTTTGCAGTTTGTTGTTCTAACATTGTTTGCCCTCTGATACTCTTTATGGAGGAGAAGTGCCTTCCCGCATGAAGATGTAGGTTCAAGGACGTATTGTTAGCATTACAAGGTTTAACAGAGAGAAAACGGGGACTGCAGGTCCCGACCGCAATGCCCGTTCATAGCCCCAGGATGGAGCCTACCGGCTATTTTGCATTCAGGCCTCCGGGCCCTATCCTGGACTGTGAATGGGCACTACAGTTGAGGCCTACAGGTTCCTTGCGGGCATCATTTCCTCTTTAACAAATTACATGTTTTTTCCATTTGATTCAGTTGATATTTTAATACATGTGTGGAAAGAGTATCTTCTTATACTTTAATTTTATGTAATGAGAATTCAATTACCTCTCAAACTTGCTCGATGCATTTTTAGAAAGTACACTGGAAACCGAAGAGCGCATTGGAATAGACAATTATGAGTGCATGAATTCATGCGAAATAGACAAGACATGTGTAGTTGCATTACAAAACTAGAAAAATGGTGATACAACCGGTAGTTCATATGGTCTCGTATTCGGTAATATTTATGACATGTTTGATTATGAAGAGGGTGAGCCTACACCGGGATGTAGGGTTGTTGTTTGAGATCCGTGGCGTGAGAAGGGTTGGGAACTCCACTAAGGGATTGCTTGGTAATTTCTATGAAAAAGTATTTGTGCTGCAGAAGGTTCCTATTTACGGCGGACAGTTTTATGTAGCATGCCATGCATCCGAATAAGTTTGGTAAAACCCAACCTCTATTAGGACAAATTGTCAAAAACCCCCCAAACAGCTTTTTGGTTATCAAAAATTCCTTGACCTCGAAACTGTAGTTAAAACTTCTCTAAAAAGGTTTTAGTTGTCTTTCCTGTGATATCTAAGCAGTAGCCAGCAATAACTAAACCGTTTCTTACGATATCTAAATAGTATGTATGGATTTGTTAGATACAGCAGACTCTTATGTAGATACTGTATGAAATTTTTTTAGGGGGTTTTGATTATCACTTCGAGACCGGTGGGTTTTGGACAGCGGAAAAAAAATGCTTGGTTTTTTTTTCTAACATACCAAAAAAATTATGTATAGGTTAGGACAATAAGGTTTCGAGTTGGGTTTCTTTTTCCTTATCCACCACTGTTTTTTTATGAAAATGCTTAACCTAGCGGGCTTGAATCTAACTCAATACATCCAGAGACAAAAACCATGAACCCAATGTTTGGCACTTGTACCTATATGCTGTGGGTCTTACCATTTTGTCTAACGGGCGGATTGTGGTTGATTTCATGCCCAGTAGGAAAAGAATTAGTCTTTTTTTATTCACGTTTCTGCCATCATACCTTTCTCCTTCTCGTCATCGCCGCTGCCCACGACTCTCTCATCGCTTTCTTCCTCTTTCTCATCACGCAAGGCCGAGGGTAAAAATTAGAAGCCCTAAATCAACGAAGAAGCCCTTCCTCATCTCATCAACGCCTCACCCTCTTCCTCTTTCTCATAGACGCAAGGCCACGAGAAATAATCGACAAAAAAGAAAACCCTAATCGGAGCCATCAACGCCTCTACCCCTCTTTCTCATCAGCGGCGGCTAGGAGAAAGATCCCAACTTCGATTCGATTTTGTTGGTGAGACTCTCAATTCTATTTGACTTTCCCTGTTGGCGTCGGTTTCATTTTCTTCATGGAGTTTTGATGCATATGTTACTGCAATTTGTGCTCAAATTTCCTTGCATGTCCGTGTCCCCGTATCCTATTTTTTGGGGTGCGTCCATGTCGGTGCAACCTTGAATGTTTGGATATGGATAGGCATGAGTGGTGTGAATGGTCGAGCGTCACCCGGACTCGATGAGTTGATGGTTCATTACCCCATGAGAATTATGATTTTTTTCGTTGGAAGAATATATCTTTATATATATACTCACTAAAGCTTTGGTTTAAGGTTTTTATTTTCTTAAAAACCTGCAAATGTTTTGTTTAATGCTCTTTACAATGTTCGGTTGTTATACTAACGAGGGACTACAGGATGGATTAGAGTTCGGGAAACCCGATGGGCCATTGTGATCAATGTTGTTAAGGTCATATTCTTCTATGTTTTCAAGTATCATGGAGTGGGTTTGTGCATATATCTCTCAAAGCACATATAGACCATGCTTGATAATTTTTTTGTTATTTTGTGATGCTAAGACCTGTATATTATTATAGTTATTGTGAAGTTGATGTTTGTGAAACTTTAGAGAAGAAACTGCATTGGTTCCTAAAAAATGAGAACACTGCAAACAAGATTATGTTTATGGTGAATGTAAAAATTATTAATTGTTTTCTCAATTTTTGATTATCTGCGCAAAAGATATCAAAATTTATTGTCTTTTAGTCAGCAATGCTACGATTTCTCTATACCTACAAGAGTTAAATCTGTGATAGGTTTCAACTTTTCTTCCATGAGTGACATTGTAATTTAATAAGTTTCAAGCTCACACTTTAAGGGCATGTATTGTTGTGATGTAAGAGCTTGAAGTCAGTATTTATTGGGAAGTTTGGTAACTTTGGTTTGAGGATTCCATTGAAAGGCTGGCGAAGTTATGAGAATACGATCTCTGTAGATGTTGGATTAACCGTTGCTTTGTGCATCTATTACAGGATAGATTTCCAAACATCTTGCACCACCCAAAAATTGTGAAAGATCATCAAGTACCTTTCAGGATAAATCTGTTCCAGCCTGGAAGAAATGGATCCTGGACGTTATGGCATGCAGCAAGGATGGGATGCAAACAGCGTAATTGCAGTTTTCTTGTTTAATTACCTATCAGGATGATGCAAGATTATATGGCTCATGTGATTTGTCCCACATCTTTAATGTCACATCCTGAACAATCGGAAACTCCTGGGCCACTGTTGATATGGAATGGTTTTCATACCCCCTTCCATTAATATTAGTTGCTGACTTGGCTTATTCTCTTGAATCTACAGGCCTTGGAGGGGTATGGTGCGGTCCACGAGCCAGATTTCAGGTGACCATTGATCTTGTACATGCTAGTTATGTTTTATATTCTAATCATTTATTTAATTTTTAGTTTAATAATAATTAAAAAAATCGCCGTTTACTTATTTCATGTTGGATATAGTATTTCTTTAATTTGAGTAATGCATTCTTTTGTACTAAACAGTGGCAGGGCTAGTGGATCATATGGTGGTAGAAGGTATGTGGATGAAAATCTTTCTCGAGAGCCTGTGTATGCAAGGAGCACATTCCATCGAGATGACAGAGACGTGTATCCACCACCTCCACCTGCTCCTGGCATGTGGTCCCAGCCTAGGAGGAGAGGCTTCGATGAAGAATACTCCACCATCAGGGAACCTAGAAGACATGAGAAGCCGTATCTCGATTCATATCGGGACTTGGATAACTTTCGAGACCCCGATAAGTATCAAGGAATTGATTCCTTTCGTGAAGCTGATAGGTTCCATGAGAACTCTCGCAACTTTGACAGCTATCCTGACACAGATCGTTATCGAGAACATGTAGTTGATAGACAGTCTAGGCTGGCCCCCCGAGATGTTCATGCTGTTGGTGATGACAGCTACGACTTACGGAATCGTCTCTCCCACCGCAGTCGAGAAACCAGCCGTGAGGGAGACTATGATTATGGTCGGTATAGTTATGATTCTGATCATGAGAGAGGCAGAAGGGATGGCAGTTGCAGACGACGTGAATCTCGTGATCTTGAAAGGGACAAGCTAGGTGCGAGTCGGGAAAGAGATCCAAGTCCATATAGACGCTATGACCGGTCTCGCTCTCGTGGGCGCGAGGAACGGTCCAGGTCAAGATCTCCTCGTGGCCGGAGTCGTGGCAGGAGTCATAGAGAAGAAAGCTATGATGATGACCGATACGAAGCTAGTGATAAACATAGGGACTGGGATCACTATGGTGATGATAAGAGATATATTGAGTCATCAGCAGTATGTACTTTTTCACGTTTTAACCTTCAGAATGATCATGTTCTTTCTCAATACACCAACTAATATGTTTGAGACACATGCAAAGCAGGCTCCATCAGCTACAGTTGTTGTTAAGGGGCTATCACAGAAGACAACAGAGGAGGATCTTTATCAAATTCTTGTACGTATACTTATAGGAGGTTTACTCCATTACGACTGGATCGCTTGTTCATTAACCCGTACAAGTGATGCTAATGCCTAATGTTGCTTATTCCTTTTCTAGGCTGAATGGGGACCCCTTCGACATGTCCGTGTCATTAAAGAACGAAATTCTGGCATTTCTCGTGGATTTGCTTTCATTGATTTTCCCACAGTGGTATCCACTAGACATACTTCTCATACACTGTTCTTCATATTCTGACGCATGCTTGTTAACTCTATACGTAACACAGGAAGCAGCTCGCAACATGATGGATGGTGTGGGAGAGGGTGGCCTTGTTATTGATGGCAGGAAGCTGTTTTTTGAGTACAGGTATGTGTTTTTTGTGGGAAAAAGTACTGCTCTTATAGATAAGATTTTGGCAATTTTAATTTTTAGAATGACATGGAGTCATTTCTTATAGTTAGCTTTGTATATTTTCCATATTTCATGTTTAGTTTATTGACACATCGAGCGCTTGGAAGCTTTTGCAGGCATGCTAGGAATTTTGAAGAACATGTTAACTCATCACACAAGGATGATATCACATCTCACTTCAGTATCAACGCTTCATTTGAAAGTCCTCGAGTCACAATAAAAACATGCTTGATCAATTTCACGGACTATTGGGATTTCTAGTAGTGTAGACATTTTGCCATTTTATTGTATGTATGCAAGGTTATGGAATGCTGTATGCACCATTATGTGGTTGAGTGGTACATCTGTTTATGCACCGCATTAGCGGTATGGCTTTTCAACTGGGATAAGAGGGATGAAGGGAGGGAAGGATATAATGCACAAAAGGTTGATAATAAATTATGAACCAAACAAGAAAATATTAAAACTGTATAGTTTATACTAGTAAAAAAAATTGAAATACATTGAAAAAACATATCTTCCAATAGCAAAGTTCTTCTAAGTTTTGTTTAAACACTTTTGATCTTGTCAGGGTGCTTTAATTGATTGGTAGATCAAATATAAAACCCAATCCAACCGCACAACGTTTTATATTCAATATATGGGTAGTCTTTAGCTTCCAAAATGAACTTTTCCCGCATAATGGGCCATGTGGCTCAATATTCTGCACCAAGAGAGCATAACGCATATGCTGGCGCATGTGCTATGCATAAAACACATTTTACATCAGTGTATGTCTGTCTGTCTGTCCAAACACTGTTAAGCCACATTTGTTATCAAAGTTTTTCTGGTGTCTAGTGTAGAATAACTTGGATAGACGAACACTTGTCTTGTCTTCAAGCACTACGTCTTTCTTTCTTTCATCAGTTTTCTTTTTCTTGAATATCATCAGTCCCCCTCTGCATGCGCTTGCCTTGGTTTCATGCAATGGTGTAAACACATTTCTTGGCTTGCGTAACCCTTTCATACTTCGCTGCATAATTGTCTCCGGATATAAAAATAAATAAATTCCTATAGTGGGTACTTAAATTGAGCAGTCAATTTAGTGGCACACAGATTACTTTGTCGTAGTCATTCTTTATGGCTGGGTTGTGCTTTGTTTTCTTTAAAGTTTCTACTCAAATTGCTATATTCAAATTTATTGGTTTGCCTTTTTCCCTCCCCTTTTCTTTTGCTTTTTTCTTAACCTATGCAAGTATTAATTTCTTACTGCTGATAGCATTTAAACTGCATAACCTTTACTGCAGTAGTAAGCCTACTGGTGGCGTGGGTGTACCTTCTGGCCAGGAGAGCACTTTTAGATCTGGCTATGGGCATAACAGATTTTCTGCTGCACCCTCTGACTGGATGTGCACCATATGTGGGTGTGTAAATTTTGCACGCCGAACATCCTGTTTCCAGGTTTGTTTCCACCTTGTCGACACTGTGATTTACTTTGTTCCTAGTAGAGCAGCAGTTCACAGGAATTTTGCACGTGGTGCACCGGTTCATTTTGGAAACATGTTCTCTTTGTTTTTATAATTTTATCTTGTTTGACATTTGGAATTGTTCCCTTTGATGATCATTAACACTGCAGGATATTAGTGAATGGCTTTTTCTCCGTATCTTGGTGCTGCATTGTTTCATAACAACAACACTGACACAGCTTTCATTTGTCAGCTACATGAATCTCTTTTCCCCATTCAGCATGAAGGCCATCTTTTCTGATAAATAAAAAGCCTTTACCATACCTTTTGTAACCGCCTCAATCCATATTTGTTTAGGTCAATCCATGTACTTGCTTTGTCAACTATGATCATGTCAGTTTTTACTGTTGATTTCCTTCAAGTAAGTTAATATTAACAAATATAAGGGAAATAAAAAATTGATATATAACAGTGATAACATGATCAACAGGGGGGGGGGGGGTGCTTGTTCCGAGTCTTGGCGGTCTGCATGTTTGTTTTCAAGCCTTTGCAGAGGATTACATTAATTCTTTTTCTTAATTGATGTGTTCACAATTTGTTCTTGTATCTTTCTGTCCCTAGATTCTCACAATATCATTCATATGTTACTAAAATGTTCAGATTTTTATAAATCAACTTGTGTGCTACCTGCCAAAGAAGAGGCATTATATGATTGTTCTAAAGCCATCATATCTTTAATTGCAATAATATTATTATTAAATCCTGAAGTTGTTAGCTTGCTTGCATCATTAACTGTTTCTAAAGTTTTCTAGTTGGCTAATAAATCTTAAACTCTGAAGTTGTTAGCTTGCTTGCATCATTAATAACCTGTCTCTACAGTTTTCAGTTGGCTTCTCAAGAATACACATATTTGCTACAATGTAAAACACTTCTAATGGTCAGGTCCAGGCATCATAGGTCTTCATGAGATCCCAGGTCTATGCCCATCTGATTTAGTTTATATTAGGTTGTCCTTCCTCAGGGCTGTACACCATTAATTAATTTATCAAAATTGAAAATAATCTTATATGAGGAAATGCAAGAAGAATTAGTAATAAGAAGCCTAGTAAATGAGACTGTCTTTAGACATGTTGTTTGTACTAAAAGAACATTTGGAGTTCATAGGATGTTTTGAAAGCCAATTTTTTCTTATCAATGAATATGCTTCATAAGTAATTGTTACACCACTTTCATATATGTATCTTTGTTCTACTTGTAAGTACCATACTAAACCGAGTACTTTTGCTGGTTAAAGAAAGCTTCTACATTGATAAGTTGGGCTGTAGGTTTACTTTTCTTATACCACCATCGGCCTCTTAGAAGATGATTAACTTGAGGAAGGAGGTTACGGAAATATGATCCTATATCCAATATGTTAAATAACAATCTTTAAGGGTATGCCTCTGGGCTTGTTTAGTTCCTTCTCTGCGGCCTTATGTAATTTTGGTATCAAACATGAGTTTCATTGACATATGTACTTGATATTAATATTCATGACTCAATTATTTTAACGTCTTTTTCTTCTCCGTTATAGTTCTTTTATGAAGGGCTCATAAATTTCACCCGACAAAAAATTTGCTCCAAACATGACCCGAAGTTGGATTTGGGATGAGCTTAATCGAGTATGGGTTGTAAGTGAGTTGATGTGACTGAACTGTAAGAATAAATTAGTGGTTTGAGTATGTTTTTGGGTTAGGGTTAGCAAGGCTCGATCCCAAGGAGGGGAAGTGGTCACAATTTAACGCTTTTGGGGCAAATTCGTGGGTCCGCTTGTGTGTGTTGTGTGCGTGGGTTAGGCTTATGGGCCAGTTCAAAAAATAAAGTATGTTTTTGGGGTTTTGACCTGAACTGGCTTGGCCTGGACTAATATGTCGCTATAAGATTTTGAATACAACTTTTTATCGTTTAGTGGTTAGGAACGTCCATATTAACTAAAAACCTCAGCCAGATCTTTGCAGAGCTAAATTTTGTCACCTCATTTACAACTTTACAAACAAATGTTGACTAGTTGCTTTGAGCATGAAAGTTTGTCAAGTCTTATTGTTTTTATTTTGGATCACTTAATCTGGCTCTTCCGTAAGAGAAATAAACTTTTTTTCTATTGATGAATGACCATGATAATAATTGTTTTAGTCGATTATGATTTTATGTGGTGCATATAAATATATAATATTGGTAAACTCATATATGACGGCTGAATTTGAAATGTTACGCAAGTGATTATTTATTAAAAAAACATACATGATGTTGGAATTTGAATTTAGAACTGTAAACATACAGAAGTACTGGCAATTGAATTGTTGGGTACATTTTATGTCTTTCCACCCCAACCATTCTGAGTAAAATCTTGTCTATCGTACATCATTCGGAACCTAGCAGTATATTGTAGTCCCATTTTAGTTTCACGTGTCCTGCTATTCAACTTTGTAGGCAACCTTGGTCCATTCCAACACATGTCAATATAAAAATAAGCATCTACTCAAGCTGTCATATAAGCAGTTGCTTGGCTTAATTCTGCTTAGAGCCTTAAAACACGACAACCTATCTGCTTCTTACTTTTGATGCTTTCAACCACACTAATTCAAGTTCTTTTTTTTGGTCATATTCAGTTCTGAAACCATCTTTAATGCCCCTGCATTTATTTTTTATAATTCTTTAGTACTTCTTTTGTCCGTAATTTTTTTATTATGATTTGGAATTTTCACTACAATCCTTTAGTATTTTCCCCATCTTTACTGCCTCACTTCAAGTAGAAAGAAAAAAATTTGATCTTGTTAACTCAAGTTTTTGAAACTGCTATTACTTGATTTAACGTTTATCTTCTTGTTTACATCTCCTATGTAAATTAATTGCTCCGGTCGTCAAGTTTACTAAAGCTCTATGACTACAAGGAGCCTATTTATCAAATATCACTTGATGCTTTTATCTGTACATGGAAGATAATATGTTATATCATTATGCTCATCACAATTTATCCTGATAATCTTAATCAATATGGCATATCCTTTTGCAACTTCAGTGCAATGAGAGCCGAACTGATGATGCTCCTTCAGCAGAAGTGGCTACCTCTAATCCAACATCAGTTGGTAGAAGAGCATCAGAGTCAGGTAGGCGTCATTCTCTGCTTCTAGGTCTTGCCGTGCTGTGTTTTTTTTAAAATTTCCATGCTTAAGTTGCGATACATTATTAGGTCCCACACATGTTTTGGTCGTTCGAGGATTGGATGAAAATGCTGATGAAGAAATGATCCGCTATGAGTTTGCCAAGCATGCCCCTATAAAAGTAATATATTCATATAATTTGCTGATGTTGTAGTCCTTATTACAGTTTTGACAACTTCTATTTTCACAGGATATTCGACTTGTTAGAGATAAATTCACCCATGTCTCTAGGGGGTTTGCGTTTGTGCATTTTCATTCGGTAATGAATTCTCATGATCAAAATAACATGCTAAGAATTTTACCTTTATATTCTTATAATATACCTTGTATCACACACTCAGGTGGAGGATGCTACAAAAGCTTTGGAAGCAACAAATGGGACAACTCTCGAGAAGAATGGTCAGGTCATTCGTGTAGCTTATGCAAAAAGTGTTCATGGTCCTGGTGCTGGTGTTCCACAGTCTAGTAGTCTTGCTGCAGCTGCAATTGAGGCAGCGGCATTTTCGCAACAGGTGTTTTTTCTGCCGTTTTGGTTATTTTCTTTTTGCCTTTTAGCCTTGTATTATCATAATGATCGTTGTCTTCATTTTATCCTTTGCCTCGGTATCTCTCATCAAAATTATGTTGCCTGTAGAATATATAGATCACAACTTAAAATTTTAGAATGTGCACCTAATGACCGGACAAAATTTTAGCATCTTGCCAATGTAATAGTAACCGTCATTTTGTGCGAAAAATTGAGATGACTATTTGGGAAAGAGTGACCTTGTCATTCTACCTTTAAGATCACCCCATATGCGATTGATTATGCTGAGTCATATAAGGGGAGCAATGTTCTTAAATTCTCAGGATCATTAATTAAAATGAGGAAGATGATATAATCTGTCGAAGAATCTATCTCTCAGCTTTGATATTGAAATTATATCTTTATAAATTGAAGTATGTTTCTGGAATCTTTTGTATAATTCCACCGTAATTTATTCTTCAGAACTATTTATCTCCTCCACTACAATAATTGAAGAAACTCATTTCTTGATATTTTGATTTTTGACAATTCAAACTATTATTTATCAGGTCAGTAGTTCAGCCCCTGCTCATATGTTACTTTACTTTTTTCCAAAATTTTCCATTTAGGGTACAATTTTATCTTAGACATGCTTTTAACTATCTCAGTACTCTTATCACCTTGACATGATTTTAACTTTGCCATAATGAATGAAATGCATGAGACGAGAACTTTGTGCCCTACTCTTCATATAAAAGAAAAGCGTCGTCATAATGAAATTATTTCCAAATATTTATTATGGAATATCAATATCAATGCACATCCAAAACTTGAGGGTATCAATTTTGTTTGAAATCTAAATCTGTACTGCTGGTATTGCATGCCCTAGCTCCTGCTATAGTTGTAGGTTATATCCAGTCATCCACCTGGTTTTATGGTATTTGCACAAGGTCTATCCTGTGGGATGCAATAAATTAAATTATAATGTTTTTTCATGCAGCACTGCTGTGACATGCATTTATGTGCTCATACCCAGCTATGTTTATATCCAGTTTATACGATCACCTACTATGTTCCCATTTAAAATATTGGTTTGCTATATTAAATTTTGAGCAGAGCTTTATCGTATCATACTTTACCTTCAAATTATCGTGAAATATCTTCTATGTAGTATAAATCTTTTGTGACAATACAGCATCTGCCACCCATTTGATGTGGATGTTTTGGTAATGCCAGATTGTAATTGTATTTGAATGAATTCTGCTATGTTCCGTGGATAATTTTCCAGAATTTAAGTCTAGTGTTCAAGTTTAATTCTTCAAGTGCCTCTCCAATGTAAAATACCGAACAGTTTTTCACTTGTTAGGGTTCCTGAAAATTACCAGGAGAAACAGCCTGTTCACCGTAGGCTGCTACCCAGCAAAATAATTGTTTGTAGCTCGTACATTTTCCACTATGAAATTATATGGTAATCTAAAGCTTTGTAGCTAGATAGTGTTTGGATTATGTTTATGTTGTATATATCTATGTATATTTCAATGTTGAAAATGGCCCATGCCAGGTAACGAAAATAGCGCGCCACGTAGCATAACATGGCCATTTTGCTACGTAGCGCACGCCAACATAGCACATTTACAAAATAACGTACGCTACATAGCATGCTATGTAGCTTAAGCTATTTAAGCTATATTACAAAAGGGTTTTAATGGGTAGTTTACTTTAAAAACCCGACTTGAGCTGATGGAGAGGACTTTAGTTTCTAGACTTCCTAGTGTCTTTCGGATATTTTATCAAGCGTTTTGTATGATCTTAAAGTTCGTAGAATAGGACTTATGGTGTTCGAATAGCTATTTGCTTGTGCTATTTGTTTCCTAAACACTTTACTTAATTTGAATTTCTATTTATATTCTATACATTTAGGAACGGGTATGTAATTGTCTTGTTAACTATTGACGATGGATGAGAATCGTGAACTCATGGATTAAACTTTAGGAATATTATTGGTATGCTAGTAATCTTTTAGATTTAAAAAAAAATTATTTTATACTGTTTTTGCTATTTTCTATATTTAGTATATAACTAAATTTATATTTTTAAATGAAAGATATTAATAACAATATAGCTTACGCCATACGCTACGCTATTTGCGTTTTTTGCTGTGCAGAGGCGGAGCGCTACGCTATACACTATCGCTATTTTCAACACTATATTTATTGAATGCCTTCTCCCATTTTACCATCTGCTGTCTTATAACCAAATGTGATTTTTGACATTGGCTTATATATATTGGCTTGGGTTTTGTAAACATATATTTTGTGCATGGTTGAGGCTATTGTTGATGTAGAGGCTAACACTAAATCTATAGGTTATTCTCAATGATTTATGGTTAATTGTTCCATGCAATCATCAGTACAAAATAACCTCATTGTTATGATGTGATGCTTGGTTCTCGGATGTTTTGCTGATGCGTCGAAAGTGTTTGATTGATAATTATTGAGATGCAAATGTGAAGATACCCACCTATATAAGATTGCAAGTACAAGAAACAAATTTGAAATATTACTCTCATTTAGATACAAATATGAAGATATCCACTTATATAAGATTGCGAGTTCAAGAACCAAATTTGACACCAGCTTTTATAAATTTGCATGAAAATGTATTATTCATTACCTTTTCATATTCTCTCAGTACGATGCCGTTGGTTGGGCTCCTAAGGAATACAATCCTGATGAAAAGCAGTCTGCTGCTGGGAGTGTGCAAAATGGTCATGGCGAAGCACAAAAAGGTGGTTCAGCTCCGCAATCTGGATTTGCGTGGGATGAAAAATCTGGTTATTACTATGATGCTGCCTCTGGCTTCTACTATGACGGGAATACAGGTTGGATATCTGTTTCATTGATATTGTGCAGGTTTTTTGGGATAATTAAAACACATTGTCCATATGTAGCATCTATAAACCCTAATATAATGCAAGTCTGGATGGCTGGGCAAGCCTTTAACCCATTCTGACCTGTACTTTTAGCTGATATATCAATCGCTGTATTTGTGAAAGTGTCGTCTAATTTAATCATCTACGGAATAAGATTCCTAGATAGAGGCAGCAATGATACCTGTTCATCCATTTTAACCAAAAGAATAAAATAAAATAAAATAAAAATCTTACCTAAGGCATTGCATGCAGGCACGTGAACTGACACCTCCCTAATGATTATTGGTGGATTTGGTTTAACTGGGTGAAGTTTAAATTGAGTTTTAACCTATATGCAAGTGTCTAATTTTTTGAGCTAGATTTAGACAACCTCTATTTAATTTTCTTAACTTGAACTTAGCTCGAAAGAGTTGAAGTTCAACTTCACAAGCTGATAATTAACTCATTATCAAGTTCTAGTATATTCTAATGTAGTGTATGCAAGTAGGTACATGAATACTAACTCTTTGGTCCATTCCAGGTCTTTACTATGATGGAAACAGTGGAATCTGGTATACCTATGACAATCAGAAACAGCAATATGTCCCTTGTACAGATCAAAACAATAATAAGGCACTTGTGGAATCAGCTAACGAAACTTCAAAAACATCAGAAGGTACTGGTAGCAAGAAGGTTGTGATTTCTGCGCCAGCAATTACAACTAAACCTAGTGAGACAGCATCTTTACCTGATGCTGTTCAGGCGGCAGCAGCAGCAGCATTAGCTGCAGAGAAGAAAGAAAAAGAGAGGTTAAAAGAGATCAAACTCGCATCAAAAAGCAGCCTTTTAGCTAATAAAAAGAAGATGAATAATGTCCTAGCAATGTGGAAGCAAAGAAATCATGAAGGGCAGGCCGCCCGAGTGGTTCTTGATGACAATCAATCTTCTGGTACGGCTGAAGACAAGCAGAGTAATTCATTCAATGTTGCGAAAACCAAGTTGAAAACTGATGCTTTTACAGCATCAGTGGTTAACCGTGGTTCCAATAACATGTCCTTTAATTCCCTTGGTGCCCAAACAACAAGTACAGATTCGCAAATTGCTGCAAGGCCTGTGAGTAACAGTTCTGGTGGAACCGTAATGGGTGTGATTAGAGGTTTTGGGAAGGGGGTTATAAAGTCTGATGTGGCATTTCCTGGGTCAGCAAATGCGGACAATGATAATGCTTCAACTCTTGTTAAGAGTGCCCCTGCAGTTGATTCTGTGGAAACCACTGTTGTAACACCATTTAAAACTGATTTATCAGCATTAGGTTCATATGCGCCACCCGTGGCTTCTGGTAGTGGAAAGCGCAGGTTTTCAGAGGCGCCAGTACAATCAAATCCTCAGACGACATATAGGGACCGTGCAGCTGAGAGGAGAAATCTGTATGGTTCATCTTCAACTTCTGTTAGGGATGACCGCTCAGACCATGGAGAATTAAGTAAGTTTATTTTCCTTTTTGTACTCTTATTTTCTTGTAGCAACCAGTTTTGGAATATTATTTTCATCTTCTTCTAAGCCTTCTCCCATCGTCTTGGGGTTTGTTATAGAGAAAATCTTCATAAAAGTTGCGATAAATTTTTACAGCAAGCTGACTTGACTTCTCTTTTAGTTAGTGTACTCAATTCTGGCCTAGGAAGCTATGGCTGAGAGAGGGGGCTTGGCATAATCCTAAACAACCAATTGGCATCCTCTAAATTCTCTTAAAGGAGAGGTCTAGGAAATGGGAAAATATGTTAGATTTTAACAGTGAATTACATTTAACTTTAAGGCAAGCTTTAAAGTCAATCCAGCACTTGAGTTATGTACTACTATAATCTTAAATTATGAAGTTAACCTGCTGGTTTTTTTCGTAATAGTTCTCATTAGCCATGTTTACTTCGTCTTTGTCATTGTTACCACCAAGGTTGAATCACGTCAAAGTCTATGAGGTCACCACCTGCTAGAACTTTAGAAATCCAATTGTGATGATAACCTCAAAGATATCAGAGCTAGCAAGCCAGATTAGGGGTGTATCCTAAGTTGCTGGTATATACAGATGTGTAACAGTGATGAAAGTGTTGGTTCAGCCAAACTCACTGGTTGGTTTTTTGTTTCCTCTGTTTGAGTTTTGTTAATTTTAAAAAACTCTGTTGTTTGTGAAGATTCTGAATATCCACATAGGAAGGGCTCTTCAGGAGACTTGGGGGCAATGCCTTTCCCTCCTGGAGTTGGGGGAGGGCGTGCTCCTGGTGATGTACAAAATTATGAGGTGATCACCGCTGACCGGGCCATTGATGAAAGCAATGTTGGTAATCGAATGCTGCGGAATATGGGCTGGCAAGAAGGACTGGTACCTCTCGTCTCCTTTTGCCTGTTATATTTGTTTATAGCATGGAGACTTTGATACTGTGCTTTTGTTTTCCTCGTGGAAAATTATCTTGGTTTATTAATGCTTTCAATTATCTTGGCAAGACACCTATCTAAAATCATGTCTCTATCCAACTCATTTTCCCTTATCTTTCAGGTCATGGTATATTTTAAACTAGGCGGCAATTGTATAAATTATACACTTGATCATTGACACGTGCTGTTGCGCATGAAATAGGTCACTTACCTAAATTCATGTCTCTATCCAATTAATTTTCCTTTGTCTTTCAATTCATGTCTCTATCCAATCAGTTATGTACTAGATCATTGGTACATTCAGTAACATGTAAAATAGAACTCAAGGATGAATAGTGATATGAATAAAATTATATAATTTTTAGTCTTTTTTCTGAGATACACAAAATGAATAGAAATATTTGTAGAACTGTAATGTACATGTGAAAAGGTCACATAGAAGATATATTTCTAAAATTTAACATTTGTAAGTATCATTTATCATCTTCAAAATGGTTATTGATATTCTAATATTTTATATCTTCTAAATAATTATTAATCGGAGTGAAAATTTGGAAATTCATTTAGATTGGTAAACTTGGAAAGAGAAGGATTCATATGTAGAAGAGGACTCATATAGACGGGATTCATATAGAAGAGAAGGATTCATATAGCCGACCCCAAAAATTTGGAATGAATGCTTGTTGTTATTGTTGTTGTTGTATTTAGAGTGGCAAACTTGGGAAAAAATAAGTTCATTTTTCTTTCGCTTTTTCTTCTTTTCTAGTTAGCTCCTACAATATCATGCCAAGTGGCACTCTTATAAGATATGTCCATGAGACCAATTTGACATGTCAATTGCAAAACTCGGTAGGTGTAAATTATAATAACTAGGATAAATTATAGGTATAGTCGAGCCTCCGCTTTAGGAGAATCGGGGGATGCCAAGTAGTTTAGGATTATGGCAAGCCCTTTTGGTGACAGAATTTGGCGCGGATTAAGAGTTGATTGACCTTAACCCAATGACTGATCATAAAGCATTTTGGAACCTGTCAAAAAGACATCAATGATAATGGCTATTACCGGGTTGAGCTCTCTTCAGATAGAATGCCAAAATCCTTTTACGGTGATCTTCTCCATCTTGGTTTTTCCCCTGGGTGTTTTTTTGTTTTGGGGGGGGGGGGGGGGTGTGTGAAAAGAAAAGAGAAATAGGTCATCTGTGCAAGAGTTGTTGAAGTCATACAATAAAGAAATGGTTTCCTCTTTCTCACATGAGCAAGTTTACAAGTTGGGTTGCCAGGATTCCTGTTTTTCTTCTAAGAACAAATTCTGATTAGTGGTAACACCGGCAATGACTGAAATCAAACTCGAATTACATTGTGGATTCGAATTTAGTAATCCTCTTTCTGACTTTGCTTGGGGGTCTGGAATGTTTCGTGTTGTTTTTTGTTGAAATTTTTTTTAGGGGCTTGGAAAAGACGGTAGCGGCATAAAAGAGCCTGTCCAGGCGAGTGCTGTTGACGATAGAGCAGGTCTCGGAAGTCGTCAAAGGAAGACGGTAGATCCAGTGCTGGAGACTCAGGCTGGAGATAGCTATAGAACCATCATTCACAAGAAGGCTATTGCCAGGTTCCGCGAGATGTCTTGACTGTGAAAATCGACAAGCAAGAGTCTGCATCCTTTTTCTTTTATGTAGTGACTTCAAATTTATTTGTTGCATGTGTGAACTCAAGATGTTTGTATCCAACGCAGTCTACTAGTCATTTCAAAAATTGTTATTAGTGCATGTTTGTAATGAGGATTGGTGGGTAATTTGGCTGCTGAGACAGTTGTTATTTAATTGCAATTATCGATTATCAATTATATTTGGCTTGAGTAGTGGGTCGTTGGGATCTTCTTTTTGCTTTTGGAACTTAAATTGTTGCTCTCGTCTTCTCTCTTTAGTTAATGGCTACTTAATACTTTTATTTATGTGAAAAATGGCAGTAAATAAAAGGGGAGAGTGGTGATTGCCATTGAAAAAGGATGGTCGTTAGTGCTGTGCGAATTAGATTCTGGGACTATTGAATGATATGTTTGGTTGGTCTTGTTGAAGTGAAAACAAAACGAGATTGGTTTCGCTAATTAAATTTTAAAAATGGATTATGTTAGAAATTCCCTTAAAACAATAAAACATGAAGGGTAAATTTCTGTAAACTATTTTTTAGTTTAGTGATTGCCAATAAACTATCCTTGAACTTCTAGTGTTATCTGACAGACTATGTCGAACTTGATTTATTATCCGTAACTGTTTGAATATAATTGACCGTATTGAACTCCCTAACGGTATTAATTCCAATTGTAAATTGTCGATTATACCTTTTAATAAACCATTTTTTCAAAACCTTAAATTTATGACTGCAATTTTTTACATCGGATAGTTAGGATAGTTTACTGAAATTTACCGAAAATAAAATGGAGAGTTGCCATAATCAATTTGTAATCGAGTTTATTGAAAAAAATCGTGCAAGATGAAATCCCAACATTTCCTTTGATTCTATCCAACTTGCTTGTTCGTAAGAAATCTAATTGAAAGCAATCAAAAGTCAAAAAACACCAACATTGAGTTTGTGTAATAATCTAGTAGCTGGCCATTTAAGGTGCAGTAAAGGCATGTTTGGCAACTAAGAAGCAAAAAAAAGTCCGAAAGTAAGAAAATAGTAGGAAAGTGAAATGGAAAGAAAACGAAAAGAAAGTATTAATTCTTATTTGTTTTGCCAAAAAGAAAGTGGGAAAGAAGCCGAGTTAACGTTTATATGGTAATGAAAAGTGAATTTGGGTTGATTGGTTATAAAGATAGAAAGCAAGAAAATAATTCAAATTGGGTAGAAATAAGAAAATAATAGAATAAGCTATTATTATTTTATTCAACTTCCTCACTTTCTTCTCATTTTCACTAGTTTTGGAGAGAATGAAATGGATCAAAACGATATATGGCAAGAAAGTGAGGCTTAGTTTCCATCCATTCTGTCTTACTTAAACAAGTGAAAGTGAGAAAGTGCCCACTTTCTGACTTTACATTATATTTTTCTCCAACCAAACATGCTTACCATGTTTGAAGATTCCTACCTTTTGACTGATTTATTAAACGTCCATAATGCTACTACACATAGCGTGTTAACTACTACGCATGTTTTGTATAATAGTTAATACTCTATGTGTAGTAGTTAACGTCAATATGTAGTAGTTTAAAAACGACAGTTTAAAAACATGGGGAGCACATAAGAGTATTATGGTTCTAAAAACATGTTATGTAATAGGGATTTTTGTCTAACCTTTTAAACCCTTAAGATCTAAGCCTATAGTCTTTTGGACAATCTGTATAAAAATCTTATAAGTTGTTCTTATATAGTTATTCTTTATGCTAAATTATAATTTAGATTGAAATATCTGTAGTTTACAGTAAAAATTAATTCTTATTGAAATCTTCTTTACTTGTATGCACTAATTTATAAGGGATCAAATACAAATGTTCAAGTATCTCAATAAGAGTTTTTATTATTTGAGGAACAATTATATGTCTTATCACTTTACTTTCTGAAAGTGCCTCACATGGTATTCATTTATGCAATGATCAATCATGTCAATTGGAAAACCCTTGGAAATTTGAAAGCCGAGCTATATTTGCGTGCATGTTTATATTAATAGTCAAACAGTTGTTTGATTTTCGCAAAATATTATGTTATTTCAGCCAATTTTTCATATCTGAGTCGATTCAATATCATCTACCACCCTAGCAATAAAGTTTGAGACCTCAAGAATCGGTGGAATTCGAAGATACAATTTTAAGATTTCGGCGATCAATTCTTCTTTCATAAAAATATGAGATGTACCAATAAGTGTAGGATAACACGGTTTTTTTATGCTCAAAATAAAACCCTTCTAATTTAATTGATCTTCTACGTGATATCAGTATTCTATGCATGCATACGGGGACAACAAAACAATTCATATTAAAAAACACACTTTAGTCGATATTCTTTTAACCATTTAATTGCGTAAGTAATACCTCTTACTTAACTATAAATCGCGAATCACCTCCATGATCTTATAGTTCGATTTTAGTTGTTTGCCTAGGGGAATGTAAAATTTCTTTGTGAAAATATCTCCACTTTGAATAAAAAAAATTGTAGACTAGATTAGGAGTTAAACGAGACTTCTTGAATCCCTTGCGTACATTATAAGAAAGTGGTATTTATCAAAACCATCTTGCGGTTAGATGGCGTGAGGAGAACTGTGTTTCTAATAGCCAAAAAATCGCCAAGCTTTATAATGTTAGTGAAAAACCATCAAGTGCAAAAACAGACTTTGTTTATTTGTTTTATAATATTCGAAGAAACCTATTATGATCAAGTCTTTTGGCATCAGGGAGTAAGCATCTAAAAAAAATAAAAATTGAAATCAGTGTTAGAACTAGGTGGCAGTTTAGAAATGTTGTTTTTCCATTTTAACTTGAGAGCAAGTGGCAAATTCAAATTGATGGCAGGTGGTATAATAAAAGCAAGCGAAGTAAGTTATATTGTTCCCCCCTACCCCACGCGCAACTATCAAACCACGATCTTTTTGGATAAAATACACCTAAAAGAAATTTCAATTGTATTATTTTTTTGAGAGAAAAAGCAGAACAAGACGTCCTACTTAAAAAAAAGATTTGCTCAATAAAATAAATTATGCAAACAAAATATTTACAAGATACAAACTTGTCCATCGAGATAAACAATTCTCGATACATCATTAAAAAATATAGATGAAACAAAAAATGTTTCTACAGTTTATTTCAAACGCGTTCACTGCCGTTAAATTGAATGCATTGCAAATTCCGATTTCTGAAGGCAAAATATGTATTCTTTTGGAGAGCCCCAAGAATAATCAAGATCCTCCCTTACTTCTGTTCTTATCCAATAGACAAATACTACTGATAATATTTCCATCCTTAATAATATCACCGTAAGAAGTAGCAACATTCATAATAGCATTATCATCAATATCATCAAGTGATTTAATAGTATCTTTAGTGGAGCATTTCGAATCTGATTTCTGCTTAGAATCTCCGAACGAAGAATTAGTACCACGTGACATGAAAATATGTTTATTAAAAACAGTGGTAATCGATTTTCTTTTAGCGGTCATTTTCTTGACGCGAGATGGTTTGAATTCAGGAGTGATCATGGGATCACCATTTGAGTCTAACTCGGTCGAGGTGGTAGTCGAGGTGGTATGTGTTGAATTTGATTTATA
Organism: Agapanthus africanus; assembly: GCA_030015575.1. Taxonomy (NCBI): domain Eukaryota; kingdom Viridiplantae; phylum Streptophyta; class Magnoliopsida; order Asparagales; family Amaryllidaceae; genus Agapanthus; species Agapanthus africanus. Next base: position 865,321,676 of record JASDDO010000024.1, on the reverse strand, counting down.
TTTAGATTATTTAGGATTTAAATCTGATCTCTTTAGTTTAGATTTAAATCTAATCTCTAGTTTAAATTCATATTTATCTCTATTTTAAATATTGATTTATCTCCAAGCATATATTTATCTTATCAATATAAGGTTTTCTTTAGGTTTTTCGAAGAATCCTTAATACTCTAATAATTTAGAGTTTGATTAGAATGGGAGAGCCGGCCAAGCACGGTCATGAATAGAGAGAGGTATTGTAAGAGAGAATATTTCTTTGTAAAAGAGGTGAGAAGTCGGTGTGATCTCTTGTAATTCTTTCTCATATTGGAAGTTCTCATCGTGATTGTAGGATTAGGTGCTAATTGCACCGAACCTGGGTAAATCTTGTGTATTGTTGATGGTGTGTTTTTTATGTGATTTGGTATCCGCCAGATAGTTCTTTTTCAATCTACCCTAAAACAAAAATCTTGGATTTCTGCTGCGCAGTAGATACACAATCCTTACTAAAAGTGGTATTTGAGCGTCAAATTCACGTTTTGGAGGCGTTTTGGAGTTGATCGGGGAGATGAAGACTACAAATTACAAGATCGAAAAGTTCGATAAGCGCAATAGTTTTGGTCTATAGGGATTGAAGATGAGGGTGTTGCAGAAGCAACAAGACGCGTACAAGATTTTCTTTGCAAAAAATAGGATTCCGGCGATGACCACGACAGTTGAGATTGAAAAGATGGAAGACAAAATTCACAGTTCGATCTAGCTTTTCAATGGCTGATAAGGTTCTTTGCAAACCGACGCAAATGACAACAGCGGCAGGATTGTGGAACAAGTTGGAGTCATTTTACATGAAGAAATCTCTTACTAACTGATTCTAGCTAAAGCAGTTTGGGAAACGCGTAGAGATTCTTCAGTTCGGATTAGGCGGAGATTTTGCTTCACAGGTATTCGCAGGATTATGCAGGCCAGAGAGAATCGTGTAGCAGTTCACTACGTTGGGAGATCCCTGATCAGATGGCATTGCATGATGGATGGTTCGGGCAGTTAGGAAGAACAGGACTTTACGGCTTACAGCTGGTTTTCCGAGATAGTTTTGGGCTGGAGTCCTATCTACCGCTGAGTACCTAATCGACCGGTCACCATCGACAGTGGTAGATATGGAAATTTCTAAGGAAGTCTGGACTGGAGGGGCTAGAGATTATACAGGACTTCGTGGAATTCGATGCATCGAGGAGCCGAGGGTCGAGAGACGGTCTCTTGTCGGCTTCAGAGGAGGAGCAAAATGATATAGTTCGTGGTGTTCTAGGATCCAAAATGGAGTAATTAGCCAAGTGACATTCGTTGCATCTGCGATATGTAACGATTCTGAAATTCCTGTACAGAAATTTTTTGTTATCGTACAGAAAAGGGTATTACAGCCTGTGTAAGAATTAAAAGTTATTTTTGTTAAATAAAATCAAGAAGCAACTTGTAGCTCACTGGTAAAGCTTTTGCACTGCTGTGACATAGCCTGTGTATTCGATTCCCATCAGACCCAATTATTTTTAAGATTTTTCTTTTTAATTTTCGGAAGCCTAAAAGTTGCACGTGCAATATATGGAGAAACGAAAAAGTTTTAGAAAAATCAAACAGGCGCAATGAGATGTACACACCCAACTGGACACGTGACACAAATCTCGAGACGGATCATCAAGATCCGACCGCCCGTTTTCATCCTATGGCCGGCATGGCCGGCGCCGACGGTCGATGTAGCCCCAAATCCTCCCGTGCTTTGCACACTTGACTCTTCAACCCCCCTTAACTTTCTTGCACTTTTTGATTTTTCTGCAATCAAACAGAGACTCTTCAATTCACCATGTAACACGATTTAAATTCTTTCAATCCATATTTTTAATTCTCAAATCCTAATTCTTCATTATAAATACCACCCTATGCCATAACTCTTCCCCATTCTGAAATTTCTAGCAAAAATGCTCTCAAACTCTCTAAGTATCAAGTGGAGTTAAGCCCCCCAAGTGGAGTAGCAAGCCAAACTTGACGACCGGAGTATCTCTGACGAAACCACGACTCCCGAGGGTTTCTTCATTCTCTTATTAACCACCTAAAACCATAAGTCCCTTCATCTCTATTCTTTTCCACCTCAAAACAATTTTTTAAAACAAATCGACAAAAGTGGAGTTATCTCCGATTCAATCTTCTTTTTAATTTTTGTATTTCACTTGATAAGCAAATTAGATCAAACTAACATCCTATACCAATCTTAATCTTATTTCCCATCATTTAGTTTTTTAGTTTAACAAAAAAATTCATGTGAAACAAACATATAACGAACTTTTTCATTAAAATACCATGAACTTTAGTATAACCCCTTTTCAATAATTGTTAAAAAATAACTTTAGAAAAACTTCACGGGGTAATGAGCTACCCCACATGCACACCATGGTTTCATAGCACGGTATCCTAGTTGTATGGTTCATTTAAAGAATATCTTTTTCATTAAAATGCCACACTTTTATAAAACGGGTTTCTTTTAATCGATATTTTGTAATTCTCGGTAATTATGCCTCTACACCCCTCATCAGGAGACCCGCTAATGGATGGTGCGCATTATCGCACATCCTTGGAACAGTAGAGCGAGTTGCAGAACTCCTCACGGAGTATTCGGTCTCGAAAGGAAATAAAAATACGGTTTTTAAGAAATACGACTTTTCAAAATTAAAAAAAAAACTAAATTTTGAAAAATTATATAAAAATTATGAATCCGTATTTTCAATAAAAACAAATTAAGAAACTATATTTTTAAAAATAAAATATTAGAATTCTTAATAAAATACCACCAAGTTTCCAAAACTAGTAGTTTTCATAAAAAATACCATAAACTTTCAAAACGCTTAGTTTTATCACCAGAACACCACAACAATTAAAATACATGTTCATGAAAACATTAAATATTACAAATCACCCTCGAGATTTATTTTTAAACTATATTAAAGTATTTTTCATAAAACCCTCTCGAGATATGCAAAACAATATTTTAAAGACAATAGATTAATATAATATTTTAAGAACTATAGATTAATATAGGCTTAAGCGGTATCATTTCTCTTGAGCCCCAGAGAGTCGGAGAAAGTGAGTACTTGTCTATTCAGGTTAGACAAATTAACGGAGTTATCAATGGCAATTGTCTTGGAAAAACACACAAATCCTGCCGTCTATGTGCAGCAGTTGCCGATTTCTCCCGAACATAAGATTTTTAACAGTTTAAATCAATTCCTATGAAAAATATATGAAATCGAATCCAAACTCAAATATGAACTCGAACCCAAACTACTCGAACCAAGATTGCAATTGTCATGACTCGCATACTACTCGACTCACTCGATTACATTCTACACCTTTTGCAATCTATGGTTTCGATCAAGACATGTTAATCAATCAATCAAATCAATTAACCAGTTATAATATATTATACTTGAGGTGTTTGAGATTGTTTCTTGTATGAATCAAATAGAGCTTCAGAAGTCCCTTATTAACTTCTTTTTTATTTTACTCGAATATCAGTTGGGTTGACTCATCCACAGCCTAGAGCTCCGATACTAACACATGAAATGAGCCCGTGTTTCCTTGCTCCTGGGGCCCCACTCTTGAGCTCGTGAATACTTCTACGGCTGCATTGGCATTTACACTTGGAACTTAACGTTAACATATTGACCATATAAGGACCTATAGAATATATTTACCCATGATCATATACTCTTACTCGTCATATATATTCTCCACTTGTCATTTTCTTTACTCTTACTTATCTTTGGGACTTACCGAGCGCTAGTTCGCTGACGGGCATTCCACCCACTTTTCTTCTTTTGGAATGTTCGTCAGATACGGTTGAGACGGAAAAAGTGGAAGCCACAGAGGAGGACTACAACCATATCGCTACTCAGGGCTAGCTTAGCTTCACTTTTTTTAATTTATGTATGCCACTTGTTTAGGAATTTTTCTTGTTGTATTTACTTTCCAGCATAAACTCATGTATTTATAAATATTGGAAGTTGAATGTAAATAAAAATATTTGTTGAAAATTTTTACAGTCTCCATTTATTTTTGTATTGTGTATTATTGTTTTAATACGCTTAGTATATTTATTTAGGGAATGACCTTCTCTGGATAAATATGCCGCGGGCTTACTATGTCACCGTTTTCGTCTACTGGGAAGCGGGGCGTGACAGGTTTTATTTGCTCCATTCTTGAGCTCGTGAATACTTCTACGGCTGCATTGACATTCACACTTGGAACTTAACGTTAACATAGTGACTATATAGAGACCTATAGAATATATTTACCCATGATCATATACTCTTACTCATCATATATATTCTACACTTGTTATTTTTTTATTCTTACTTATCTTTGGAACTTACCGAGCGCTAGTTCGCTGACGGGCATTTCACCCATTTTTCTTCTCTTAGAATATTCGTCAGATACGGTCGAGATGGAAGAAGTGGAAGTCACAGTGAAGGACTACAACCAGATTGCTACTCAGGGCTAGCTCAGCTTCACTTTTCTTCAGTTTATATATACCACTTGTTTAGGCATTTTCCTTATTGTATTTACTTTTCAGCATAAACTCATATATTTGTAAATATTGAAAGTTGAATGTAAATAAAGATGTTAGTTGAAAAATTTTACAGTCTCCATTTATTCTTGTATTGTGTATTATTGTTTCAATACGCTTAGTATATTTATTTAGGAAATGATCTTCTCTGGATAAATATGCTGCGGGCGTCACCGTTTCTGTCTACTGGGAAGCGGGATGTGATAGGTTTTGTTGGTGGCCCATGCAGAACAGTTCTACATGAAGTCGTAAACAATATACCACAAGAATTAATGAATACAACAAACATTTACATTCCTTACATTTCAAAGTTTTTTGAATTTATCCTAACCTATCTTTTATATCAAAGTGATGGAATCTTCAAACAATACCGGTACAAACGTCAATGGCAATACTCCACCGTCTACACTACCACCACCACCTACCGTTGCAGCTCCTATCAATGAGCAAACGGTACTGCTTGAGACTATCAAGAGCCTTTTGGAGGGTCAGCAGCAGCAGACTGCTATCCTTATAAACCACCCCGAGGCGGAGGCACTTGGAGTCAAACAGTTTCGGACCTTACACCCAAAGAACTTCTCGGGTAAAGAGAGTCCGCTTGAAGCTGAAAATGGGATCAAGCAATCAAGGATGACCTGACAGTAGCTCAAGTGCCAGATATTGCGTGGGTGAGAGTTGCTAAGTTGCAACTGACCGATAATGCCAGGGTATGGTGGAAAGCTGAAGAGAGCCGTCTCGCACAACCGATAGAATGGAAAACATTTCGAGATCTCTTCGATGCCAAGTACTTCTCGAAGATTGCCCGCTTTGACATGGAGCAGCAATTCATCTATTTACAGTAAGGCTCGATGTGGGTCAACTCGATGGATGAATATGATGCTGAGTTTACCATGCTCAGCAGGTTTGCCGCACATCTTATTCCCACTGTTGAAATCCGGGCACGACGATTTTAGTAAGGGCTGGACTCTGAAATCCAAACTGCACTCGCTACAGGGGATTTCCTAACCTATGAGCTTTCTTTGAAAGCTGCACGACGCTATGAGGCAGTTGTGAAGAAGAAGGGCAGGCCGCAGACTGCCGGTGTGAAATGCCCTGTGCACCAAATCACCGGAGGGGCCTCTTCTAGGCCAGTTTTTAATGGACCATCTCGGAGGCCAGTAAGTTCATTCGCCAACAGCAGGCCAGACTTTTGCATCTACTGTAAAAGAACATGGTATCTTGTGAAGAACTGTCGCAGGGCGAACAACTTGTGCATGATCTGTGGGTCTTCTACTCATGCCATTGGAGCATGCCCACAGAACCGAGGACCCAACAACCTTCTAGCTAGACCGGCGATTCAAACTCCTCCAACCCGGTTAGCTCTACTAGCTCCAGCTCCCCGCACCCATACCACTAAACCCAAACGCCAAGAGTTTAACCAGGTACAGAGGAAAGTGCCGCAACGCCAAGCATTCACTATGTCGGTCGAAGAGGCTAAAGTTACGGGTCAGGTTATCACTGGTAAATATTTCCTTATTTCTTTTCAAGTTATTTCATACCCTAGTCATCTATATTTGTTATACCTAAATATGTCCCACGCGACTTAGGTACCATCTTAGTAGTCTCCCTACCTGCACAAGCGCTCTTCGACACTGGGGCATCACATTGGTTTATATTGCAACGGTTCGTCCGAACTCATGCGATCCCAGTTAAACCGCTCGTATCCAACTGGAATGTTAGTTCAGGGAAAGGCGTTCTAAAAGAAACTTTGGGATACGATTTGTGTCCAGTGGTTGTCTGCAATCGAGAATTCTATGCGGACTTCAAAGTGCTAGACATACCGAACTTCGACGTAGTCTTGAGAATGGATTGGCTGGGAACTTTCTTCGCTACCATCGACTGTCGCCAAAGAAGGGTAGTGTTCGAAATACCAGATCATCTAGTGTTCTACTTCAAAAGTGGAGACCGAATCTTGGAACCTAGCGTCTACCGAGCAAAACCAAAGAAGGCAGAGATTGCAGCGTTGCAAGCGGAAGAATCGAAGCCAAAGGTAGTTTGAGAGTTCGAGAATGTATTCCTGGAAGATATATCAGGTTTGCCTCCTAATCGATCTCTTGAATTTAGCATCGATTTACAATCCGGCGCACAACCAGTAATAAAAGCTCCGTACCAATTAAGTCCGGAGGCATTGAAGGAGATCCATATTCAGTTGAACGAACTCCTGAAGAAAGATTGGATTCATCCCAGTACTTCGAGCTGGGGATCTCCGGTGCTACTGGTGAAGAAGAAGGAAGGTTCCTACAGGATATGTGTGGACTATAGAGCTCTGAACGAAATGACAATTAAGAACAAGTATCCATTACCGGGCATCAATGAACTTTTCGATCAGTTGAGTGGACTTGTGTCTTTTCAAAGCTAGACCTTCGTTCGGGTTACCATCAGGTGAAGGTCAAAGAGTCCGATATTCCGAAGACGGCGTTTATGACTCGTTATGGTCATTATGAATATCTCGTAATACCATTTGGAGTGACCAATGCACCTGCCATCTTTATGAACCTGATGAACCAAGTTTTCCGAGAGTACTTAGATAGGTTTGTTGTTATATTTATCGACGACATCCTAGTGTATTCAAAGAATTAGAAAGAGCACGCCGAACACTTATGTATTGTCTTGGAGACATTATGACAACATCAGCTCTACGCCAAGTACAACAAGTGTGAGTTTTGGCTAGATCAAGTCGGATTTCTCGGACATATCGTTTCAGGCGAAGGAATCTCTGTAGATCCAGCTAAGGTGTCAGCTGTCAGTGAGTGGCCGACACCAAATACGGTGAAAGATATACGAAGTTTCTTGAGCTTAGCAGAATACTATCGATGATTCATCGAAAGATTCTAAAAAATTGCAGCACCCCTGACCAAGCTCACACGTAAAGATGAAGCATTCGTGTGGTCAGAAGCATGTGAGAAGGCATTTGTAGAACTCAAGTTGAGGTTATCCTCTCCACCTATTCTTGTAATACCGGATCAATCTATTAGATTCGATGTGCATTGCGATACATCCGGTAAAGGATTAGGATGTGTTCTACACTAGTATGGAAAAGTTATGGCTTTTGCATCAAGGCAGTTAAAAGTTCATGAACGCAACTATCCAACACATGATCTGGAACTACCAGCAGTGATCTTCACACTCAAGATTTGGCACCACTATCTTTTGGGAGAACAAGTGGATATATACACTGACTACACAAGTCTAAAGTATATATTTACTCAGAAGGAACTCAACATGCAGCAGATAAGATGGCTAGAACTCATGGCGGAATTCGACATCAACCTACAATATCATCCTAGGAAGGTGAACGTAGTTCCTGATGCATTTAATCGCCAGCCATTAGTAATGAACCTCACCGCTCAGTGGGAGCTACAACAAGAACTGCATGGGTTGGAGATTGAAGTGGTTGTGTCAGGTAACGCTTCATCTTTGATGAACTTACAAGTCCAGTCTATTCTTATAAATCAGATCAAGACAACTCAAGCAAATGATGCCAAGTTAAAAAGGATCCGAGAACAAGTATAAAGTGGACCACGAACTGACTTTATCATCCACGAAGATGGATCCTTGCGGTATGGAAGCCGTTTATGCGTGTCAATCGGACCTATTCGAGAAGAGTTGATGAAAGAAGCTCACAGCTCTCCGTATTCGGTATACCTTGGTGGTACAAAGATGTACAAGGATCTACGACAATATTATTAATGGCATGGAATGAAGCGAGAAGTAGCAAGGAGCGTAGCAAAGTGTCTAGTATATCAGCAAGTGAAGGCTGAACATTACAGAACTGCTGGTCTACTTCAGCCGTTACCAATCTTAGAATGGAAATGGCAGCACATTATCATAGAGTTCGTAACTGCTCTCCCTCGCAGCACGAAGGGTAACAATGTAATTTGGATTATTGTGAATCGACTCACCAAGTCGGCTCACTTTATTCCATTCAGAGTTGGCCAGTCAACTGAGACGTTGGCAAGGAAGTACATGGAGGTGAGTAAAAATCTAAAGTAAGATTTAAACCTTCAAGATGTACCCTACTTGTCTTGATACCAATAAACTCATGCAGGAGATCATGAGATTACATAGAGTACCTGTCTGCATCGTCTTCGATCGTGATACAAGATTCCGACCACAGTTTTGGCAGAGTCTGCAAGCTAGCGTGGGGACGAGTCTGAATTTCAGCACGGTGTATCATCCACAAACAGATGGACAGTCCAAGCGAACAATTCAGATATTAGAAGATATGCTAAGAGCCTGTATGTTAGACTTCGGAGGTTCGTGGGAAGATCACCTACACCTTGTGGAGTTTTCATACAATAACAGCTATCAGGCAAGCATTGGGATGGCACCATTCGCAGCACTCTACGGACGGAAGTGTCGTTCCCCGCTAAGTTGGGATTACATTGGAGATCGTGAACTCCTGGGACCAGAGATGTTCATAGCAGCTGTAGATATGATTCGCACGATCAGGGAAAGGATGCGTATAACCCAAGATCGAAAGAAGCATTGGGCAGATGCAAAGCGTCGACACTTGGAGTTTCAACTCGAAGAACATGAATTCTTGAAGATCTCCACAAATAGAGGAGTGATACGTTTTGGCAAAAGGGGTAAGCTAAGTCCAAAATATATAGGACCGTTCGACATACTCGAACGAGTTGGAGAAGTGGCATACCATTTAGCACTACCACTCTCGTTGGAAGGAGTGCATAACGTGTTCCACATATCTCAACTACGATGATATGTGAGCGACCCAAGCCATATACTTGATTATTCAGAGCTCACGGTACAGACTAACCTAACCTGCGAGCAACAACCAGTTGAGATCCTGTACCGAAAGGTAAGAACATTACGGAATAAAGAGGTAAACTTGGTCCGAATGATGTGGAGAAAAGATTCGCCAGAAGAATCAACTTGGGAAAGAGAAGAAGATATGCGCACACGATATCCTTATCCTTTTGAAAATTAGTCTCTATGTAATTGTAAATTTTGAGGACGGAATTTTTATAAGGAGGGTTGAATGTAACGACTCTGAAATTTCTATACAGAAATTGCTTGTTATTATATAAAAAAGGGTATTACAGTCTTGTAAGAATTAAAAGTTATTTTTGTTAAATAAAAGCAAGAAGCAGCTTGTAGCTCACTAGTAAAACCTCTGCACTGCTGTGACATAGCCTATGTGTTCGATTCCCATCAGACCCAATTATTTTTAGGATTTTTCTTTTTAATTTTCAGAAGCCCAAGAATTGCACGTGCAATACACGGAGAAATGAAAAGTTTCAGAAAAATCAAATAGGCGCAATGAGGTGTACACACCCAACTTGATATGTGGCACAAATATCGAGACAGATCATCAAGATCCGACTGCCCGTTTTCATCATATGTCCGGCATGGCAGGCGCCGACGGTCGATGTAGCCCCAAATCCCCCTGTGCTTTGCATACTTGACTCTTCAACCCCTCTCAATTCTCCTGCACTGTTTGATTTTCTTGCAATCAAACAGAGACTCTTCAATTCACCATTTAACACCATTTAAATTCTTTTAATCCACATTTTTAATTCCCAAACCCTAATTCTTCACTATAAATACCACCCTATGCCCTAACTCTTCCCCATTCTGAAATTTCTAGCAAAAATTCTCTCAAACTCTCTAAGTATCAAGTGGAGTTAAGCCCCGCAAGTGGAGTAGCAAGCCAAACTCGAGAACCGGAGCATCTCTGACGAAACCACGACCCCGAGGGTTTCTTCATTCTCTTATTAACCATCTAAAACTGTAAGTCCCTTCATCTCTATCCTTTTCCACCTCAAAACAATTTTTTAAAACAAATCGACAAAAATGGAGTTATCTCCGATTCAATCTTCTTTTTAATTTTTGTATTTCACTTGATAAGCAAATTAGATCAAACTAACATCCTATACTAATCTTAACCTTATTTCCCATCATTTAGTTCTTTAGTTTAACAAAAAATTTCATGTGAAACAAATATATAACGAATTTTTTCATTAAAATACCATGAACTTTAGTATAACCCCTTTTCAATAATTGTTAAAAAATAACTTTAGGAAAACTTCACGGGGTAACGACCCACCCCACACGCACGCCATGGTTTCATAGCACGGTATCCTAGTTCTATGGTTTATTTAAAGAATAGCTTTTTCATTAAAATACCACACCTTTATAAAACGGGTTTCTTTTAATCGGTATTTTGTAATCCTTGGCAATTACGCCGCTACAACCCTTATTAGGGGACCTGCTAATGGATGGTGTCGATTATCGCATATTCTTAAGATAGTAGAGTGAGATGCAGAACTCCTCACGGAGTATTCGGTCTCGAAAGGAAATAAAAATACGCTTTTTAAGATGTACGACTTTTCTAAATTAAAAAAAAACTAAATTTTGGAAAATTATATATAAATTATGAATCCATATTTTTAATAAAATCAAATTAAGAAACTATATGTTTTTAAATGAAAGATTAGAATTCTTAATAAAATACCACCAAGTTTCCAAAAGCTAGGTTTTATCACCAGAACACCACAACAATTAAAATACATGTTCATGAAAATCTTAAATATTACAAATCACCTCAAGATTTATTTTTAAACTATATTAAAGTATTTTTCATAAAACCCTCTTGAGATATGCAAAATAATATTTTAAGGACTATAGATTAATATAGGCTTAAACGGTATCATTTCTCTTGAGCCCCAGGGAGCCGGAGAAAGTGAGTGCTTGTCTATTCAGATTATACAACTTAACGGAGTTATCAATAGCAATTGTCTTGGAAAAAAACACAAATCCTGCCGTTCATATGCAGCAGTTGCTGATTTCTCCCAAACATAAGATTTTTAACAGTTTAAATCAATTCCTATGAAAAAGATATGCACTCGAATCCAAACTCGAATCTAAACTCGAATATGAACTCGAATCCAAACTACTCGAACCAAGATTGCAATTGTCATGACCCGCATACTACTCGACTCACTCGACTACATTCTACATCTTTTACAATCTATGGTTTCGATCAAGACATGTTAACCAATCAATCAAATCAATCAACAAGTTATAATATATTATAGTCAGGGTGCTTGGGATAGTTTCTTACGTGAATCCAACGAAGCTTCAGAAATCCCATATTAACTTTTTTTTATTTTACTCGAATATCAGTCGGTTTGACTCATCCACAGCCTAGAGCCCCGATGCTAACACATGAAATAGGCCCGTGTTTCCTTGCTCCTGGACCCCATTCTTGAGCTCGTGAATACTTCTACGGCTGCGTTGACATTCACATTTGGAACTTAACGTTAACATAGTGACCATATAAAGACCTACAGAATATATTTACCCATGATCATATACTTTTACTCGTCATATATATATTATACACTTGTCATTTTCTTTACTCTTACTTATCTTTGGGACTTACCGAGCGCTAGTTCGCTGACGGGTATTCCACTCACTTTTCTTCTCTTGGAATGTTCATCAGATACTGTCGAGACGGACGAAGTGGAAGCCACAGAGGAGGACTATAACCAGATTGCTACACAGGGCTAGCTCAGCTTCACTTTTCTTCAGTTTATATATGCCACTTGTTTAGGTATTTTTCTTGTTGTATTTACTTTCCAGCATAAACTCATGTATTTGTAAATATTAGAAGTTGAATGTAAATAAAGATATTTGTTGAAAAATTTTACAGTCTCCATTTATTCTTGTATTGTGTATTATTATTTCAATACGCTTAGTATATTTATTTAGGAAATGACCTTATCTGGATAAATATGTCACAGGCTTACCACATCACCATTTCCGTTTACTGAGAAGCGGGGCGTGACACGATACTTCGCAGATGACAAACTCGGTCAAATGGTGAACGGAGAACAGGTATGCCGCCAAGTGAGAGCAGAGTTCGAAGTCCCAGTCCAGGTTACCGTAGGAATCGACGCTAGGGTCGTGACATTAGTGGACCCAGTAGAAGCGTACAACGAAAATTTTAGAGGCAACAGCAACTGATCCCAACCTCAAGATCACCATTTACTAACTAATTGCAAATAAAGAAACTCAAGAGAGGGTAAGAGGGGGCTACAACCTTTGTAGCGTGTCCGATCACCAATCGGAAGATCTTAGCTAGACCCATGAGCTCCCAGACTAACGTGGTTGCTAACCACCTTACCGTAAATGATCCGCGGTGAAAGAAACCTGTCCAAAGCTCCATCTCTATCAACAAGTAGAGAAACTAGCTTCAAACTCTTGCCATGATGTGAATGTAGGATGATGTGTAGTAAAGACTCTCTTTTTATCGCTTTTCATATCTTTTCCCCGCCATGGAAATATCTAGAGGAGGAAGAAGAAGATGAAGAAGATGGCTCAATTCTCTCTCTCTCTCTTATTTTCCTTTTCTTTTTCTCACCTAAAAAGAATTGTGTAGAAAGAATGAGAGCTTCTCTCTTTTTAACCATTCCCTCTCTCTTTCTCCTTTTATGTGTCACCCGAGAAGAGAGAGAGAGAGAGGGCCCCACTCTCACATGCAGACCATTTATCTTCCACATGACAAATATATATATATATATATATATATATATATATATATATAGATTAATGGAAGAAAGAGGCCATAGGAGGGAATTTCCTCCTATGGCGTGGAAAAAATACAATCTCCATAATTTTTTCCGACGATCGGCCCCCATCATCTTCATGTTATCATCTAAGATGTGCGTACACCAAATTTCATGTGATTCCACAACTTTTTCACCGTTGATTTAGTGGGTTCAAAATTAACGGTTTACCGACAATAGAACTTTTTACATTGCTAAATCAACGGTGAAAAAGTTGTAGAATCACATGAAATTTGGTGTACCCACATCTTAGATGATAACGATGAAGATGATGGGGGCCGATCGTTGAAAAAATTGGTGGAGATTGTATTTTTTCCACGCCATAGGAGGAAATTTCCTCCTATGGCCTGTTTTCTCCATTATTCTCATATATATATATATATATATATATATATATATATATGAGAGAGAGAGAGAGAGAGAGTGTGTGTGAGGATATATGTATCCTAATACATAACAAAAAGAGAGAGAGAATGTGTATCATATACATCTACTAGAAACCATATCACACATATAGTTATCAAGTCAACAATTGACTTAATATTCCAGCTTAGAAATAAGCCGGCTAGTATACTAACCTTCCGATTAAATCACGTGTATCATATACACGTATTTAATCGAACACCCGCACAGATCCCCATATGCCTGCCACATCATTATTTCGTCTGGGTAGGCACTTTCGTTGCGGGACTCCAAAGACCTGTCAATACGCTTGTAGTATGTTAAACATGATCATATCCGATTGAATTCGAAATACTTTCAGATTCAATCCTCTCATGGGTTAACCTACAAGCTCATCAGCGGTACTAGGTGCACGTAACAGCTATCCAAGTATGATCAAGATAAAAGTAGGTCGACGAGCAAACTCATCCGGATCAGACAAAGTCTATAAGTGACGAATTCCATACAGTCCGACCTCTTTGTCAAAGAGTATCGCATATCTGGTCTGGGAGTGGAATCTGTCAGACTCCTAATAACCCGATAAGTCATGCTGACAAAAGACTCATAACCACTAGAGATACAACTAATAACACTTATCAGTTTATCTCCACTGCCGTGGCCATGGACTTTTGGTTATAGTCATGTCCTGCATAGCACGATATCGACTCCCTATATCGGGAGAGACGAATCCGTTCGACCGCTCACTGGATAAGCGGTTAAATAACTAAAGCATGATAAATATGTACACCAAGGAAGGTAAATAAGCATGCGTCGAAACTAGAGTTCGAGCGATGAACAAGAATGATAATAATAACCCTCATGTACACTTGTGTACCGCTATCCTAGCATGTGAAGTATACCAATACATATGGTTATTGTGGCATCATCAAAATAATCTATATCTCGCCTGATACGGCCATAACATAACCACAAGCATAAGAAAGCATGTAATTTACGGAAACAATATTCATAATCGCGCAATAAAACGATAACAATCATTAATCGTCAACAACTCATCTGCATACACACACACACACAACGGTGTCAAACTACGATCACCGTAGCCGTAGTGCGATATCTATAGCACACGGCTAAGCACAACACAATCAAGTCTATAACACATATATATCATGCATCCATATGTAATCATATACAAGTAGCTGAAAGATATATGCATGTAAATCCTTTCGAAATAGCCGTATGGTGTATATATCACGGCATAAGTAGTGGACGTTAATTTGTAAAGCAATATAACAATTTTATTTAAAGTATACGCTACACCTTTTGAAAATGATTTAAAAAGGTTTTCTTTTTGAAAGATTCTTGTGTCGATCATAGACACATGGAAAATAGTGAGACTATACCTCCTTTGAAAATCCCTTTAATACATATTGATATGAAAATAATATTCAGGTACTGTCTCTTGGACTAGTCCTGTTCGGCTACTATATAGCATAATCCATCTCATTCTGTGTAGGGCATCTATATTGATCTCTCACACACACACATATATAACCACCACAGACATCTTGTGTCTCCTTGCCTCAATCACTCATGGATTGATCACACATATAAATATATCCACCGCAGACATCTTGTATCTCCTTACCTCAATCTCTCATGGATTGATCACACTTTAATTTTTCTTTCATATATATATATATATACTCTTTCATATATATCCAATCTCATAAGATTGATATCATATCATCATCCATAATAGTATAAATCTCGTTTAAAACATGCCCTTTTAGTCTGTGTGAAATAAGTATAGCACAAACATATATCATAACATAGCACAAGCTAGTATCATAATCATAGCGCAGACGGAAATCGTAGAGCGTAGCATAACTGATAAAATATAAAGTAAGCGTATAGCAAACTAATAAGATAAACAAAGCGCCAACTATTAACATAAGCGTAACATAATCGATAAAGTAAACATAACGCGGACGAATAACATGTAAAGCGAGCGTATCATGAACGAACATAGTAGATAGGTAAATACTTTCGAATAATCCCACATATATATTTTAAAGTAGAACGAAATGTTGTTTGAAAATAAGGAGGCGATGTTTAAAATATATATATCCTTTTGAAATCCAACCAGCACGTCCTTGGTATTATCGCTTTTAAAACATGAACGAATCGTTATTTGAAAATCGGTAAATATCCTTATATTTCCGTAATCTCTCAATAGGGATAAATAGTAAGACTCCACGAGTCAATATAATACAAGGTCGTATTCGGCTCAACATCGTCATCTCATCCAATACGGAATCTCGCTTCATACGATGCCAACCAAATATTCCATTTAATCATATCAATAATAGTTGGTACGGACATCTAGTCTACCTATCCGAACACATAGTTTAAAAAGTATGGACATATAGTCTACGTACGCAAATACATACTTCAAATAGTATGGACATCAAGTTTATGTATACACACAACAATGGAATATTATTAGGGTGGACATATTGTCCACGCAACCGCTCAACGATCGGTACGAACATCGAGTCTTGTACACGCACATCGACTGGTACGGATCTCCGGTCACATACTCCCCCAACAATCAGTACGGACATCTAGTCATGTATGTGCACATAATATAAATTGTATTATAATATCAATCCTATTATAACGTTAATCATACTATGATATGTAAGCAAGGCATGTTCTATATGGCATGGCAGTACTAATGATGTGTAGTGTTGCATACGAGTCTGTGATTGTACAACATATTAATCATTAGTAGTCGTGCTAGTGTTGTACACAGTGTGTTTATGATACGCCTACTAAAGCTAAACTACTGAATTATACTAATTAATGGGCAAGTCTAATTATTCGTAGCATGAACCGTAAGCATATCAATTGTCATGCCCCGCTTCCCAAGATACGTAAACACGTCACGTGACAAAGCCAACCATACTACCTATGGCGAGGAAAGATCCTTCCATAGTCATATTACGGCTGTCAATCAGATATCAAGAACAATAAACTACTAAATCTATCTATCACATGTCCAATAGCCACAAGAACAATAATTAGAAAAGATAGCGGAAGCAATAAAGATCCAAGAAATAACTAACCCGCATAAGAGCTATATCAATGAGGTGATTTTCACTGATCGGCGATCCTGTCGAATACTTACATGCTATGTCAAGTATCTGGGCCATGCAAAACCCAAACGTCAGTGCGTCATAAATATCAAAATAATAGTAATAACCAGGATAGGATGCTATGATTAAACATGAGTGTAAATAAATAACACGGGTGTAAAACAATGAGATATAGGTATGTGATGTGTATCCTAAAGTCTGTGTCTCTAGGTTATCTATTCTAGAAGTTTTTGAAACCAATTTAATGGAATCGTCGATATAACTCAATTGTATCCCGTGCGTGCCCGGGACCATGATCAAGACTCTCGGGCTGAATCTGAGACGTGCCGCTAAGCAGTAAACATGTAACATGTACAGACGAATGATGTCAGTAGCATCATTCCGAGGCTGGCTGAGCCCGTAAAGACCGATCAGTATAAGTATCGAACTGTTGAGTTACAAATCATGTTTCATTATTGATCTCCCCTTACCCCCAAGGTTATGGTTGAAGTCAGGTATTGATGATGTAAGTCTAATACCAACACAGGATCAAACAGGTACAGGTTTTGTGTATGCAGACAACAAGTCATGTCTGTTAGGACAACAATCAGGATTGTTGGTATTAATAATAAGATCCAAGTAACAAGTCTGTTAGTGGGTCGTGAACATGTCATGTAATATATATTAACCCAAAATAGATACCAATGTAAAACTGTAATCAATATCGAAACACGACTAATAGCAGGATGCATGTGTATCTATTTGTAATAACCATTATATGTCCATTACCATGTATGATGCAATGTAGATAACATATTGAACTAATATAGTAGTATGATAACGTTATGACGTTCCGGCATGCAATTAGATAAGTTATTATCAGTACGGATACAGACGGATTCTATAAAATTGTAAATCGGTAATATTTGCTGAATATTAAAACACATGCACTCTTATTTATTAAATAGATATTGATATAATAACATTAACATGGATAATATATTCAATCCTATTAATAACTATAAAAGTGGTATTGATTAACCATGCACAAGAAAGTTCCGTTTAGAAATTCAGCGTTACCCAGATTTGTAAAATAGCTTAAAAATAACAAACGTCCTCCAAAAGAGACATGTTATATACCAAAACAAAGATAATTCAATAAGTTTTTCATTTTTATAAGTTAAAATATCTCATATTGTTCCTACAAAAAGTTATGAAAGTTCGAAATTGAAAGTTTGCTGCTGGAATTTCCCTGGACAACAGTTCAGAGGTACTTTCATTTACAGTTTACGTTATTTAAAAAATTATTTTTCAAGCAAATATTTCACATGGTTATAGTATTCTGAGTTAGCTTCATAACAAACTAAAGAACGCATGCTAATGATTTTTCTATGATTTATAATGAATTTTATAAGGTAAGCTGTACAGTAAATTTCAGATTTGTCGTATCTGCTTTGCGACGACGTTTCATGTGTAAAATATAATATTTTCAAACTATATTTTGTATAGCGTTATAAAATGCAGATTATAAACTAATTAATAATAATTATAAGAAATATTATGACGATATATATATTTATAGATAAATTATAGCATGTCGCAAGTTGTAAACTTACATACATTGTATATTATAAAACTGATTAACGTTAAATAACTACGGTGTATAAATTATATAGATATAACTGTATGATGATGATGATGATAATAATAATAGTACGGCAAAATATAAGTAAATTACATAAAGCATAGCATATAGCAAGTTGTAAACTTGCTTCGAAACAAACGCGATGAACGGAAGCAGCATGATGCTATACAAATCAACACCAAGTTTTGATGGCTCGGTTAAGCTTCTAGGATGCGGCTGGAGTTGCGTCGATGAGAATGGATGTGGGCTTAAAGAACGAAGAAGGAGAATATATAAATTGATGAAAGAGAGCTATGTTATGTGGAGAAAGAGAGAGAGAGAGAGGTTTTGTGTTTAATACAAATATATATAATATAGTTTAAATTAGGTTATAAATATATATTAGTTTTAATGTATATATTTAATATCAAACTACAACCAATCTTCACCAAAATCTCATCAAAAATATATTTTGAAAAATAATTCACATATGTAAACTTCTCAACCATAATGCAAGAATATATTTTAAATAACTCATACCTCTAATTTAAAATTTAAAAGGATTCTAAAAATATATCTAAATTTAGTAAATATTTGATATTAGATATCTGAGATTTAAACGTAAAAGATAAAAGCAAAATAAAATATAGGATGGCAACCATATGATGACAGTTAACAAAATATAACTTATTCTTAACTTATGGCTGTTAAAAGATATATGATAATCTAGATATATGATAGATAAAGATCTAAAAATATAATGTAGGTATTATACTAGATTCATATAGATACACTTTACTGGTAAATCTCAGATACAATCTTGCACCATATTGGGTTCTAAACTTGTGGGTCGGGTCGGATAACGACTACTACTATTCAAATTATTTGTGACCCAATAGATAGAATAGAAGAAATATAAAGAAAGTGTTAAAATACCAATTAATACTGTATAACCGTACTAGGGTGTTACATCAATAACATAAGTTAAATATGTTTCACGGGGGTTCTATACGCCATCCACCTGATTCCCCACTCGTAAATACAAATCTATTCACAGTAATGTGGTTCGGGCTAGTCGAATCCCATGACTGCCGCGTCTCTCCTCGTCGCTTCGAAAGTCTCCGCAATTGATCTTACAACGAATAATATCATAAACATGCAAGGAAACTCCATTAATATCAATATAAAACCCAACAAATGAAACCTGATGAAGACTGGCAAACAAATCAGCCAAAAGGGCACTAGACGTCTGAAGTTCAAACTCTCAGACGTCTGTCCCGAGCACAAAGGCAACCAGAGAAAAATATGCAGACATTTGAACAAGGGACAGACGTCTGAAGATTTGGATCCCAGACATCTGAAGTTCATGATCTCAGACGTCTGAAGTTCAATTAAAATCCAACCAGAGACGTTTGAGCAATAGGTAGACGTCTGACTAACAAATACAAACAATAATAGATTGACGACAGATGTCTGAAGCTTTTGAGCTTAGACGTCTGCAGAAGAAAATTGCTGAAACGAATTTGATGAAATTGTAAAATACTTTAAAGCCTTAAAATCAAAACTCTTGCATCAAAATACCTTTAACCATCCCAAACAGGTTGTAAACACCAAGAAAATCATACTAGCTTCACTACAACTAGTAGAATACTTTAAAAAACCAAGTTTGAAAGATCAAAAACCATAAAAATGCAATCTTCAGTTCGAAAACATACTTTTCACGGCAAGTATCATAAAAGGAATTGATAAATGATGGATCTTTATCTATAGAATGGACTTCAAAGAGGAGATTCAAGTTTGTAGGAGGCTTCTTGAACTTGATATGGGTTCAACTTGAAATCTTGAGTTTGGTGAAGTTTGAGATGAGTTTGGGAGAGTGTTTGGAATTGGGTTGAAGTGAGAGAATGAGAGGCATTTTGAGAGTTTGAGAGAGTGAGAGTTTGAGAGAATGAGAGAGAGAGAGAAGAAATGAGGAGAATGGGAGGAAAATGGGGGAGGAAACAGGGAGGAGGTATGGCATGGGTGAGCCCATGCCTCTCTCTCTCTGCAAATATAATATCCAAAAAAAATATCAACCATGCAAAATTGAAAATATTAAAAAAAATTGAGAAAAAATGTATAAATTTTGACATTTTTATTTTGAATAATCCAAATTTTCACTTAGAGAAAATAATCCAAACCATAAACATAAACCTATGTTTGAAATGTTTAATGAGTATTAATTAGATAAGGACAATATTGGTTTTATTATCACCAATAATGTAGATACATTTATATATACTAATTTATGATAAACAAATTCTAAAATTATTATAATCCTAATAAAACTCATAATATTATTATTTAAATTCTAAAATAATCTTTTAAAATTTTCTGAAATGTTACAATCTAAATCTATCTCTATAGATCTAATCCCTAGATCGATTGATATATATTTCTCAAATCCTATATGGAGAAATATCCATGACAACCAGAATTTGACTGATTGTAGCCTAGAAATATTACTTCCTATCAAGAATATATTATCCACATACCATATGAGAAATATGGCAGTACTCTCTACATCTTTCTTACAAATACCAGGTTCATCTATCATTTTGATGAAGTCAAACACTTTGATCGTAATATTAAAACAGACGATCCACCTTCGCCATGCCTGCTTTAATCTATAAATAGACTTAAGCAACTTACACACCTTCCGCTGCTCTCACTGATTACGATAACCCTCTGGCAGAGTCATATACACGTACACTTCTAAATTCTTATTTAGAAAGACGTTATAGTCATCCACCTGCCAGATCTCATAGTAATGTATAGCAGCAGTGGAAAGTTATAACCGTATAGATTTCAGCACCGACACTAAAGTAACAGTTTCATCACAGTCCACACCGGGTATTTGATGAAAACCTTTTACTACAAATCTAGCCTTATTAGGTAACTACCTTTTCATCTGCATTGATTTTCTTTTGGAAAATCTACTTACTCTTAATGAGTTTTACCCTTTTAGGAGCACCCAACAAAGTCCATACTTTGTTGCGGTGCATAGAGTCCAATTTGGATAACTCGGCATCTAGCCATAAGATGAAATTCACTATCCCCCTATGGTTTGCTGATAACTAGTAGGGTCATCATCACCATGATGCAAGCCTCCCTGTCACCATCTACGAGAAAACCGAAATATTTTTTAGGTGGCTGAGGCCACCTACTAAATCTGCGGAGTGGCTAAGATTTTTCAGGGACAATTGAATTCTCAGGTTCTACTAAATTTTCAGTAACCGTTTGTGGTACTTAAATTTCTTCCGGTTCTACCATACTCCCACTAATTTCTTTTACAAGAAATTCTTTTTCTAAAAAGGTGGCGAGTCAAGGACAAAACAAATTTTTATCATGAAAATGGTAGAAATTAAACCCTTGCTAAAACTTAGGATAACCCACAAACTGTACATTACCGAAACGTGCCTCGAGTTTGTCCGGATTCTGTTTTTAAATATAAACCGGATAACTTTATATCTTAACAAACTTAAGATATGTACACATTCTATATCATATATAGAATCCCAGGAACAAATTTAGATGGAATCATATTCAATTGGGATGCACCCGTTTCCAGTGTATATCCCCTAAATGAAAAGGATAACTACGGAATATTGAACAGAAGTATGCATCTCCTTGATCACATCAGAGAATCATGATACTTCCTACGTCTCTGGTTCTCTATTTCATTCTTATACTATATGAACATCTTAATAGCTTCGGATTTTGCGTGACAATAAGAACGCGCGTCCAAAACTAGAGTATTCATAGATAAATAGAATGAAGTATGAGTACCCATCCCTTATTCGTATAGACATCAGACCACATACATCGTTATGTATAAGCCTTAAGAGTTCAATAACTCTTACTCTGTGTGTTATAAACTGAGAACCGTATTTTGGTTAAGAATATCTATACCGTTATCGTATACACCTTATCCAATCAACATTTGATACATGTAAATGTTAATAACATCATTTTCAAAATTCGAATATCCTTTCTTTATCAAATAAAGAGATGGAAATTCATTTTAAAGTAAAATTGGTGCACGATAACAGTTATTCGAAACCAAAAATTTGCCGCTAGGCAAAACCCGGTGATTTTCCTCATTAGCAATATTTGCTCTGAATTCCGAGTTTGAGAATCAAATCACCTTTCCCAATACTCTTCTCCTTCTCAGCATCTGTAACAACTTACAGATGTGTGATTCTGATCCAGTATCTCATACCCAGGAAGCAAGGTTAATTGAGAAACAATTTCAATTACAAACATACAGAGGATGAAGTATCAATATGCTTCAAGGGGTTGGCCAGGTATTCTCGGTAATGCCTTTTCCACTGCCCGGGCTCATGACTGTAGTTGCAATCTTTTTTCCTTTCATCTGCAACCCTTTTAGATGTCTCTCCATCTTACTTTCTGTATACTGAACTTAGACTAGTTAGTTTTCTTCTTTTCCTTCCTTTCGGCTCCAGCTTTGGGATTGGAAGAAGACTATTCAACAAGCGTAACTGGTATATTCTCCTTATTTAACGAGCTCTCAAACTTGAGATAAGGTGGAGATGAGAGACAAATGAATTATATCAATATACCATTCACTTTCTCCAGAACTAGTGGCCACTCTCGACTGAAACACTTTCTTCGAGTTCGTATGTAACTATACGAGATGACCTTCCAAGCAATACGGATCTCTGTTTCTGATACAAAGGGTTCTGAAGCAAGTAAAGGGGAAATAGGATTGGTAAGGACATATGCGACTTCGTCGTGAATTACGGCAATCATGACATTCTAAAGCCAAAGTTTGTAAAAAAGGTTCGGTTAACTTGGTTTATAAGTTTTAGCTTAAAGCCAGTCATGGTCGCTACCCCCCCCCCCCCACACACACAGAGAGAGAGAGAGAATAAACACTTAGTTTGCGCTCTTGTAAGATTAGATTGGTTAATTAATTTATCTAATCAGGATGGCTCTTACTGTTTCATCGAATTCTTCTTCAAACCCTAAATGAGAACTAGCTGGGATCATATACACCTACAAGTTCGATAACCGGTCAACCAGGCCAGAGCAAGTACTGTGAGAGAGGTCCCCTGTGCTTTCGCATGAACCCAATTTAATAACCCCATTTTCTATGAGGTGTAACCTCGTAAACACTTTTCTAACCACCTAATGGGTTAACTAATTGTAAAGTGAAAATATCTCGAGAGTAACTATTACTCACAGTGAGAATTGAGACCCAAACTATCACATAGAAGCTATGTAATCACATTGTAAGTTTTAACACTTGAAACACCCGATATGGTTTTTACCCATAACGACTTATGATCTTAACTAAGGTCAACAAATTATAAGTCACAAGTCAAGTTCAACCCGTCATTTCGTAACCGATTTAGATCCACCCGTATGACCATTAACTATAGTCAACAAGGTCTTACGAATGTCCTAACTAATTGCATCACATGCAGGCATGAAGACATCACTTAGCTACCGTACACTATGCGTTAACTAAAGTCAACAAACGTAGCACGAATATTAAGTACTCTACTTCCTGAAATGACAGAGGGTTACGGCTGGTTTTGAAGAAAACCTTTAACGAAATGAACTTGATATCATCGAAGTAATCGAGTGGTTTTGAATGTTTATAGTAACATAAACTTTTGCTCAAGAGTTGAATTCCCGATGAAGGGATTGTTCGGTCGAAAATATCGCACTTTTAATATGACATTTTCCTTATAAATATCTAAAGGTGTTTATCATAAATATGACACATATGAGGGTTTATCTGTAAAAATACTATTTTCATATGTTTATATATTATAATTAATATTATGAAGGAAAAAATATGCATATAATATTTATATAATATTTTGATAATTTAAATATGCATATCATATCAAATATCCTTAATCAATATTCTTAAAATATAATATCATATCAAATTGGTTAGGATAATATCTCAAAAATACTAAATATTACTAACATTATTCTTTGAGATATGGTGCAAGTTTTGGCTCAGGTCAGGAGATCAAGATGTTGAGATGTCAGAAATAAAAAATTTGCCGAAATATTAAAGAAAATCGAAGAATCAATATTGGCAGAGACTCGAGAAATGTTTTCAAGTTCCAGACATCAACTAAATCTCCATGTGTCACAAGAATAAAGCCCCAGAAATTTGCACACAATATCTCACTAACAAGCCGCTGATTTACGGCCAAACTATGCAATATGCGGCGGATCCGCGGCCGATTCACCGAATCAGGAGTTAGGATTTTCAGGTTGGATTTGCTATAACTAACCCTAATTCTAGGGATCTTTGGTTACTGGTTTTGGGGCTATATAAAGGGCCGAGAGCTAAACTTATAAATCATCAATCTTTTACACAAGCTAATCACCATCAAATAACAAGTGATCTAAGACAGGTCCAAGATTCGACGTGAGATTCGACGAAACGTCTACATCCGACAAGGCAGAGATCGAGAGCAATTTCTTCTTCCTCTTGTAATCTAAACTTGAAGTTTATACTTGTGAAGTTAATTAATAAAGGTAGATTTTTAGTTTAATTAGTTTAATTATTTAGTTACATTATGAATTTCATCTCTATCCGTTCTTTTATCTCCATCATGCACGAGTAATTCTCCGCTTGATAGAGTTCGTAGGATTAGGGTATAATAATGGATGAGAAAATGTTTTAACTTCTTTTAAGTCTTATAAAGTTTATAAACTTTAGCAAAATAAATGTTAACATCCTTATCGGGCGCGCTACCAATTTATTGCTAGTCTCGACCGCGATTTGAGATCAGATTAACAATTGTTTTGTTAAGGGCTAGACATGAATAAAGATCAATGAAAGGACAAAGGTCAATAGTGGGGAAACCCTAGTTTCTTCCAAGAACCCTAATCCTCAATAATCACTATCTATCTAGTATTAAATCTATCAATAGATAAAAGGAGTAATCTTTATTAGTCATCCACGACTACTAAATCCGAACGAACCCTACCAGCATTCTTCTTATAAAATCTATATCCGTATTTAAACTAGATTTGTATTCTACATCCGTATTTTGACATAGATCTAGAAACTATTCTCCACTATTCTTTATTTCTCTATTCTTCCTCTTTTTCAACACGTCTAAAGTAAGATTGAAAGATTCCACATATCCCTGAGGACGACCCGTACTCATCTCGGTCTAGCTACACGCGACACCGTTATTGATTGCGGTTACTACACACACTTCTTTAAATACAGAATCAATCAAATGGCGCCGTTGCCCCGGATACGTGCATAATTTTTTATTCTTACTATTCGTGTTGAATTCTTATTCGATCTATATCATAAAACCAAACAAACCGCATCTTGCATATTTTACGATTAGTGTGCGATTTTTGCGAGGGAATCTGGAGTCACTGTAGCGAGGAGATAAGGATTCAGAGACATTCATCAAGACCCAGAGAAGTAAGGGAGGCCACCGTAGCAAAAAGTTTTCAAAGAACTCTCAACTCCATGGCGGAACTGTGGCAAGAAGTGCGTTTTGGCGGCGGAACCGCGGCGGTGTTGGTGAGTTAGGGCTTCAATTTCTCTGGTATCTTTTCATTTCTTTCTCTCTCCTCTGAAAAATCCAATAATATATTTTCTGCAGGATTCTTTGCAAAATATCGCCGCTCAAAAATCTTTTTGCGAGTTTTGTTTTGCTGTTTGTTTTTGCGTATTTTAATACGGACATTAAAGGGGCAAAGACCAAATTCAGATTAGGTGGGATTTCATCACCCTTCCTAAGCCCCACAAATCACAAAACGAGCATCTGCATCACCCTACATTAATTAAAAAATATCTAGACCAAGAATCTAAGGACCGTCGCACTCAATAAGGACAGAGGAAGGTCGTGGGTAATCTATCGCTTATCCGCATTAATTTTATGGTGTCTAGGAAAGTGTGTCTAAGGCAAGTGGTTACTTAATTAGGTCCACTATTTTTCGGTGATTCGTATAGCGGATACCTCCCACTTATCTGGCACAAGAGTGATAAAGAGGGGTAGAGGATTGATCCTGTGGCTTGTCCTTTGGAAGTCTAGAAGCGGTCTAGAAACTTGACATAGGTAACCTTAGTTCTAGGGTTGTGTGTGCATTTTTTTATGGTTTGTCACACGTCCGACACTTTTCAAAACAAACCAATTTTTAAGTTCTTACACGCTGCCACGTGCGCTAAACCCGCTTAGTGCATGCTCGGTTGGACATGAGATTCTAGTGTCCGTCTTGTCCGCATTTCTGCTATCGACTCCGAAGTCGGTACTTCTTCATCTCTTTTTTCCTCTCCACCCACCATATCGACCGAGATGGACGGTTCTCCATCAGATTTTACCACCACCATCCGTCAGTGCGCAGAATCCACTGCGCATCTCTCTCCAAGAAAGATGTTACCCCATGCACGGACCCCTTTCTACCTGTCTATCTATTCCACCAGCCAATAGGGATAATTTTGAAATCAAACCCCACTTCATCAAACTGTTGCCCAAATTTCATGGGCTTGAATCCAAAGACGCATACCTTTTTATAAACAAATTCGAAAACGTATGTACAATGATGGACACGTCACAATTGTCTATGGATGCTATGCGCTTACGTCTTCTCCCTTTTACTTTGTGCGATCTAGCAGAAAAATGGCTTTATAACACTGCCTCATATTCTATTGCCAAATGGGATGAATTCGTTGTAGCATTCCTTAAGAAATTTTATCCCAATCATAAGACCACCCGCGTTCGAAGCGAGATTAACCAGTTTACCCAACCTCCCAATAAACCATTTTGGAAATGCTTTGAACGGTTTAAGGATCTTCTTTTACAATGTCCTCATCACGGAATCAATAGATGAGACCTTTGTCGCATTATATATGAGGGTGTTGATCTAACAACAAAACAGATGCTTGAAACCATGTGTTGGGGTAAAAATTTACACCCCGGTTGACCAAGTCAAAATCAAAGTCAACCCCAAGCCAAGTGGGCCCAAGCCCAGATCCAGTGGGCCCATGCCTGGGTCGAGCCCGAATATGAAGCGGCCGACCTCTCCCCACGCCAATATAAAAATTTGGTAATAAACAATTTTGTTGTATTTCTTTTATTTTATTTCTTGGATAAATATAAGAAAAATAGGCATAAAGCTAAATTTTTTTAAAGCCCATGGCTTATGTGCAAAAAGAAATGACACATGAGCCATGGGATAGGCAAAATGCCATTTTGTGAAGCCCAAGGGACTATGTGTAAAGTGTATGGCCTATAAAGGCAAAGATAATAAAAAAATCCCAACAACTTTTTCTCTCTCCAAAAAAGTTTTAGATCTGAGGTCTTTCCTCCTTCTTCAAGGTTCCAAAAACCTTCTTCTTTCTTTTGAATTAAATCAAGAGTTTTACTCTTCTTTTTTCAAAATTAAATAGTTTTTCACCACAAAACCCACTAAGGGAAACTCAGATCTGTAATCAGATCTCAAAAAGAAAAGATTTTTAAATCTCACATCTCTTTATCTCCAAGATCCGGCCAGCAAAGGAAGAAGAAGAACCCATTTGCTCAACCCAAAGTATCTTAGGAGTTTAACTCCACCCTTTTTTCTCTTTAGAGAATTTCCGGGGCTAAAAGCCCCCTTTTCCTCGCCGGCGCGCTAGCGCTCGAGCGCAAAGCGCCCACGTGCCGACCGTGGCGCGCTTGCGCTCCAGCGCTCTGTGCTCGAGCGCAAAGCGCCCACGTGCCGACACGTGGCGCGTTTGCGCTCAAGCGCCCAGTGCCCGAGCGCAAAGCGCCCACGTGCCGACACGTGGCGCACTTGCGCTCGAGGGCAAAGCGCCCATGTGCCGACACGTGACGCGCTTGCGCTCAAGCGCCTAGGCGCTGGCCCCACGCATCCTTTGGATGTCTTTCCCCCCCTTTATTTATATATACATTTATATATATACATATGTATACATATGTACACATACATATACTCTACGACACTGTCCCTGTTAGAAAAAAATTTCTAATGGGGTACTGCCCCGCACCCCGCAAGGGGGCTGCTAGCCCTCTTGACCCCCAGCCCGCTATTCGGGTAGCGGAACCCCCGTAAAAACTCTGTGTGGCTCCCGATATATCCAGAACCCCCCTTCAAAACACAACACACGTACACTGCATATCGAGTTCGCATGACCAGTTTAACCCGTCAATCGGAGGTTCCCTCGCTCCAAAGGCAAGAGGTAATTAACGGCAGTTTAGTCCACGGCTCCCGGAGATTCGGATCCCTACAATCATTAAACCCCGGCCTACCTTAGGCAGGGGGAATCTGTAGTACGCCTGACAAGCGTGCGCGTATTCCCATCTCGATGGGGTGACGAAAAACACCCTACAGATTCTGGCACGCCCGGTGGGACCAATCTCTCCTCCCATACTTCGGGTTAAACGTTCATGCGAACTCAATCAATATACATATCGATTGCCTATACTGAAATGATGTTTTTTTTCCGTGCAGCAATCAACCTTCGACAACAATGTCTCCCTAGACGAATTCAGCTTCCAACGTGACCCCGATTCCGTACGTGGTCAAGATCAATGCTCGTGTGGTTCTCCCCGCAAGCCTCAGTCGACAGTGGGAGGAACCGCCCCGCCAGTTTGGCTCCGTCATCATCTACCCTGCCGGAAGCGCTCATCTGGCGGAAATCCCGGCGGAACAGGTGGCCAAGCCGGTCCCAAGGGGCAAGAGGCCGAATGTTGTGATTGCAAAGGCACCACAACCGAAACTTAAGATGGTGTCTGAACGACTCCCTGACGCTCCAGCTGGGGGCAAGACTTCTGGTGCGAAGGGCAACATTAAATTTCGCGGACGAGCTCAGGCGATTACTCCAACAAATGCGCAATCGAGCATATCTCCAAGGCCCTCCATCGCCCGGTCTGCGGCGTCTTCCTAAAGAGCCGAAATCTGCCAGGCGCTTAGAACAGAAAAGTTAAGACAGAAGCGGCTCAGGTATCGAGCCAACAAGAGGGCCAGGGCTTCAGCCAAATGGAATCGTGTGAAGTTCCAAGTGCAGGGTTGCCCTGTGACGACGGCTGAGTCGGACGTAAGAATTAGCAATTCCTTCGAGCCTCTGAAGTGGGTTCAGAAAAATGCCATGACCGCCAGAATCAAGAAGACAGCGGTCCGAACAGTGCTACAAAGAGACGTGTCCCGGTCCCAACAGAAAAAGTATGACACTGTTGTTAGTTGTATGTATGCCCTAGAGGCCAGTATTGTACAGATGATGTATATTATATTGGATGCTTGGACATATATAGAGATGACTTTCTTGCTCGATATGATAGTATGCTATCTGGTTGCTCTTTATCTTAACATGTATACTAGTCTCTTTATACTGTCTTATAGTTACATGTTGGTAAAGCTCTTAGGATGTGTACTTGACTACCTGGACTATGATGCAGATCATACTAGTGGGGACATGGTAGTCCATAAGTACATCCTTCAAGGTCCCTAGTCGTGGGTGTATCGAGACGGGGCATCGATATACCAGTGTAGACTAGCGTATACGCTTCTCGACCCATGTGATGGGCGATGGATGATCCCATATCCATTGGTGTTTGACATCAGAGATGGTATACGGGTGCTCAGTGGAGACTGGGTACACTGGACGGACTCGCCGAGAACTCCCAGATGGTATTATACCTCACGTCAGATGGCAGTTCTCAGGTGACACTTGTACAGGTTAGTCTGTAGACCCGAGATCCTCATAGAGTCTTGTGTGATTCCCACTGTGCTTTGATCTCCACCTTACCACGTCCATGAGGGCGTGCAAAACGGTGGTCTTTGGGTACAGTCCCGAGTCACATGGAGGCAATGAGCGATAGGAGGGGTTTCGTCTCTCCCGGTATTGGGAGTTGATGTTGCGCTGTGCTCGATTGGCCGTAGCAGGGAAGTCCCTGGCCAGGGCTGATCAGAGATTTGCTGGTAAGTGTTACCAGCAGTTTCTCGACCAGTTGCGAACCTCACATCGGCACGATTTATCGGGTTATTGGGGTCTGACGTTTACCACCCCTAGACTTGATATGCGACATATCAGACGAAGAGACCGGATTGTACGGTTAAGTGTTACTGGTCGGATTCGCAGGAGTGTGAGCGGGCTAGCTCGTCGATCTTCTGATCGCTCAATACCCGGGTGGCCGTTACGTTTAGCAGACCGCTTGCGGCTTGTGGGTGCTTGATATGATCATCATCTGCTACCGGCGTATTGACGAGTCTTTAGAGTCCTACACAGAGGTTTCCTGGCTCAAGCGAAACGAAATAGGAGCGCATATGAGATATGTGCGGGACCGAGAATGATGCGTGTATATGATACCGTATTTGATTCTCGCGATTAATGTTTCGATTGGTTGTATGAGATATGACCTAGTTATCGAATCATTGATTCGATAAATCGATGCATTGAATACTAGTCGGTTATGTGCGACATGACCGGATCATTGAATCAAGTGTTGATTTAATGATTTAATGTATAATTATATATTTGATATATTACTTTGCATTAACTAGTATAGGTTCACTTTAAACGGATTTTCTCACTTGATTTGCACATTGTATATGTGATATGCTTTTGTGCACATATTTGTATCATGTTTGATGATGCATACTCATTTGGTTAAGTGTAAAGGATTAAACCTAGGTTAAGTAAGTAATTAGGGTTTTTATTATCCATTCTTTTCATTTATTTATTTTAGAAAAAGAATGGCATATGAATACAAAATGGTTGCTTTCTTTCTTGAACCTTTGTGAAGCTTCATGAAGCTTTGACCCAAGTGACCAATTTGTCTTCATGCTTAACCCTAACCACTCTTTTAACCTTGGTCAATTCTCTACACCTAACCATGGTTCCCATTATGATAAGTATTGTTTTATTATTCATATTTACAAGACTTATCATAATTCTAGCTTCATCTTCTTCTTCACTTCAAAAAGGAAAAGCTTGATGCCATCAATGGCAACTTCATTTCTAGAGTGAGAAATCCAAATCTAAAGTGAACCCACCTCCTATTTCTTCATCCTCTACCTCTTGCCAAGTGGTTTTGGGTGTTTTCTTCACAAGTTTCACAACTTGGTGAAGTCGGAGCTTGAACTTGTGCAACCTCGACGTAGATCGTCTTTGACACGAAGCCGACGACCTTGCTCGCCCGTTTTTCCGATGAAGCCGACGAATGAGTCTAGGATTCATGATGGACAGCGAGAGCACACCCACGTGGAGCTAAGGAAGTGGGGAACCGGATCTACAAAGGTTGTAGCATCTAACTTTTAGTTACGTAGTTAACTAGATTCTCATTTCGCCTAAACATCTAGTCATCGATCCGTGTTAGGGTTTCTCGGCACCAATAATTTTTGAAATTGGCATGGTTGATGCCTTGTGAGACCTCTATAGTGTGCCTAGAAACCCTACAGTGGTATCAGAGCCTAGCTAGAGCTTAAGGCGAAGTCTAGACGGAGTTTGAAGTCCGAACGAACCCGAAACCCTAATTCCAAGGTGCTCTCTGGAAATTTTCTGAAATTTTGGATTTTTGTCAATTAAAAATATGCAGAAAATTATGCAGGGTCTTATATGAAATACTGTGAAATACGAGGGCCTGATTCAACTTTTCCACCGCGGAACCGCGGCATGAGCTATGCATGCGCGGCGGTTCCGCGGCCGTACTGTCCCCTTGTCTGGTGATTTTTTCACAGTAATTCATGAATTCAGATATTATATTTTTTGGGTATTTTTATTGTGACTCTACAGAAGAGTATTTTGGGGTTGCTTTGGGGATTCAATTATTCATTCGGGTTATCAGATTTTGTCTATGTGGCTTTCCGGATAACTTTAGAATATGTTAAAAAGTTCGACCGGATTTAAATACCCAACTTTTCCCCTACCGGAAAAATTCCAAGTGTTGGATTTTTCTGTGGTTTAAACACGTTCTGAGTAGTGCAAGTAACGCGATGGTCCCTCTAGAAGACAACAAACCTTAACTCGATTATGTGACCGTCTTGAACTGCCCTTTGAACCTTCGGGTTTGGGGCAGTACGGCGTGCCACATGTGAGGCGTTGGCTTGACCCTTCTACGGCTGGACCGTTGGTACTGAGGCATGAAATGAATGTCTTTGAACCTATTTCATGTATTGATCGGTGTCGGGAAAACTTGGGTGTTCGAATGTTCGATCGGAAAGTTTAATATATTCTATTTATCCGGAATTGGATACAATAATTGGAATTCACAAACAGTTATGAGATAACTGGATGAATGTTATAAATCTAGCGGTTTAGTTTCACTTGATATCGAAAAGTGTTTTCGATAATGGGACTAAAATGCGGGGTTTATAACTGTTAGGCATGTGATGTCTAAAGAGGTTGCGGATTCCAATTGTTGTAGTTTTACACTTTCTTTTCTGTGACCGTAAGTGTAGTATGTAGTGGTATTGCCGATTGTCGTTGCTATACGTCGACGACAATTGGTGTATGCATACTTACTTACGTTGATGACATGTGATGTTATGTGTTGCTGGATATGTTATATTGGATCGTCGTGTTTGAATAGCCGGGGTTTTTTTTTATGTGAGATGAGTGTTTTTCATTTTCATTTATGTAAAAACTTGTATGTAATATTCTTTTATTCGGGGCACTTCCAGGTTGCGGAAGTTGTCACCCTTTGTATATTATTTACTTTTCTGCACTAGGATAGACCTAAGGAGGGGAGCACAAGTAACCGGGTTCTAGGGTCCAGTGGGAGACCATCTCGAGGAGTCGAGTCCGGGTCTCCTAACCCTAGGATTGGCAGGGTTGCTTGCCGCTCTCGTAGGGGTCTAGGGGTGTGGGATTGGCTATTCATCACGACCGTGGAATCCGTGTTTTATACTGGCTCGTATTGAAAACACGGACGTCCTAGTATATCCAATGTTTCATATGTTTCTTCTGTTGCGATATCTGTGATGCGATCATGTGATGTTCTATGATAAATACTGTATATAGTATATATGATATATTATATAGGCGTTACTTATGTTTTGCACCCGCACTAGCCATGCCCTGCTCTGTCGTTAGTTACCTAACCTAACGGTGCACGAGGGGACATCTAGGCGAATGCGGATGGCATAAGTGTACGTCGTATTTATCTGTGATGTTTAGGTGACTTAAACGATGGGACTTCATTAATGTGATTAATGAAAGAAAAGAAACCTAAGATGTTGTAGAATCAAATTTTAAAATAAAACAGGTAGCTACAGTTCTTGCTTTGCATAGCGGTATATGTGATATGCCCTGCACCTTATTCGATGAGGAAAGGACCGAGATCCCTTCACCGGGAGTGACTCCTTTAGCAAAACCTGGCAGATGCTACACACTCGGTTTGTTTTTGACTGCTTCTATAGTTTCTGCTTTGCACAGTGATATATATGATATATCCCGCACCTCATTCGATGAGGAAAGGGCCGACGATCCCTTCACCGGGAGTGACCCCTTTAGCAAAACTAGAAAAGCCTCAAAATCACTCCATTTCAAAGCTTCATTTGATTCTACAACGATATCAAGTTCATTACGCAATAGGTTTTCAGAAAAACCTGTCGTAGCCCTCCGTCATTGCAGATAAGTCCTGTTTAGTATTCGTGCTGCGTTTGTTGACCTTGTCAAGGCGCAGTGTGCGGTAGCTAACCAGTATTTATCTGCTTATGCATATGATGCAGATTGAGTTAGGGTAGTCGTACGGCCTTGTTGACCTTGTCAAGGGTCGTGCGGGTGGGTTTAATTCAATCAAGAAATGACGGGTTGAACTTGACTTACGGTCTATGGTTTGTTGACCTTGTCAAGGTCATAGATCGTTTGGGGCAAAATATTATCGGGAATTTCAAGTGTTGAAATTTGCAATGAGATTGCATACCTTCTATGAGATAGTTGGATCCCGATACGCACTGCGAGTAAGAGTTACTCCTGGGAGAGTTTTACACACTACAATTAGCCGATCAAGTAGGTGTCTAGCAAGGTGTCAACGGGGTTACGCCTCTGGGAAAACGAGGTTTACATTAATTAGGTTCGTGCGAAAGCACGGGGGACCTCCCTCAAAGTACCGACACTGGCCTGGCTGAAAGATCGACGAAGTTGTAGGGTGTAATTAATCCCGGCTAGTCTTTCCTTTTAGGGTTTGAAGGAAGATTTGATAAAAACCAGTGGGAGCCATCCTGATTAGATAAGATAATAACCAATCTGATCTTGCACGAGCATACGCTAAAGTGTTTTCTTCTCTCTCTCTCTCCAGGTAGCGACCAGTTCATGCCTTAATCAAGATAATAATATGGATGTATTGACCGAACCCGCATATTATACTGTACTGGGGAACGTTGGTTCCGTTCTTTCTTATAAGAGTTATAGGAATGAACAGGATATAGGGGAATACCAGGATTCCCATGCCACCCGGATGAAGAAAGTACATGTTGATGCATTTTCTTCGGGTGTGTTCGTTACAGAGAACTGTTTCTCCATTTGCTCTACGTCCTGGGTATTAGATACCGGGTCAGGATCCCATATATGTAATCAGTTATATGGGCTTAGGAAAGGTAGAGAACTTGGAGAAGGTGATAAAGACATTAGAGTCGGAAATGGTGCAATTGTTGCAGCTAAGACTGTCGGGGAATATCACCTTGAATTACCAACTGGTAATACATTGGTTCTGAACGAATGCTATTACATGCCGAACCTGATATGCAACATTATATCGGTTTCTTTATTAAGTAAAGAGGGATATAATTTTGTATTACAGGACAATGTTATGAACATTTTCCATAACCAAAAGTTGGTTGGATCAGGCACGCTGTGCAATGGCATTTATGTTCTAAATCAATCAACAGTTCTGAGGATAACTAACACACACAAGAGGAAGAGTTCAGAACTGAACGAATCCTTCTTGTGGCATTGTAGACTGGGTCACATCAATGCGACACGACTAGCTAAGTTGCATAAGGATGGATATTTGAAACAATTCGAATTTTCATCTTATGACACTTGCCAGTCATGTCTCAGAGGCAAGATGACCAAAACTCCGTTTATGGGACACGGAGAAAGAGTTACCGAACTCTTAGGACTGATACATAGTGATGTATGCGGTCCTATGTCTACACATGCCAGGGATGGTTC
Organism: Agapanthus africanus; assembly: GCA_030015575.1. NCBI lineage: Eukaryota > Viridiplantae > Streptophyta > Magnoliopsida > Asparagales > Amaryllidaceae > Agapanthus > Agapanthus africanus. Next base: position 865,286,125 of record JASDDO010000024.1, on the reverse strand, counting down.
TTCGTACTTCATTACATTCACTGACGATCTCTCTAGATTCGGATATGTGTTCCTGATGAAACACAAATCAGAAGCTTTTGAGAAATTTAGAGAATATAAACAAGAAGTCGAAAACCAAACCGGAAAAAGTATTAAAATCCTTCGATCTGATCGAGGAGGTGAATACTTAAGCGGAGAATTCCTGGACTTCCTAAAAGAGAATGGGATTCTCTCTTAGCTGACTCCTCCATATACACCACAGCACAACGGTGTATCAGAACGGAGGAACCGCACCCTATTAGATATGGTGCGCTCTATGATGAGCACAGCTGAGTTACCTATTTCCTTTTGGGGATATGCGCTGGAGACAGCAGCATACCTATTGAATCAAGTTCCATCTAAATTTGTACCTACCACACCATATGAGATATGGAGTGGGAAGAGACCATATTTTAAACGAGTTAAAATATGGGGTTGTCCAGCTTATGTCAAAAGACAAAATCCGGACAAGCTCGAGGCACAGTCAGTTCTTTGCAAGTTTGTGGGATATCCAAAGAACTCATATGGGTATTTTTTCTACCACAGTGAGGAACAAAAAGTGTTTGTTGCTCAACATGCCACCTTTTTAGAAAAGGAATTTCTTGAAAAAGAAATTAGTGGCAAAGTGATAGAGCTGGAAGAGGTTCCAGATACACAAACTCAAACTGAAGATTTAGTGGAACAAGAGGATTCAGCAGCTCCCAATGAACCCCAGCCTCTCCGCCGATCTAGTAGGGTTCCTCGCCAACCTGAGAGATACTACGGTTTTCTCATGGATGGTGGGAGCGAGGATTGCATCATGGAGGATGATGACCCAACTAGCTTCGAGCAGGCCATCACGAGTAGGGACTCAGTGAAATGGCTGGATGCAATGCGGTCCGAGATGGAATCCATGTACACCAACAAAGTATGGACTTTGGAAGTTGCTCCTGAAGGGGTAAAACCTATTGGGAGCAAGTGGATCTTCAAGAAGAAACTTGGTGTAGATGGGAAAGTGGAGACTTTCAAAGCTAGACTTGTAGCAAAAGGTTTTCGTCAAAGACCAGGTGTGGACTATGACGAAACCTTTTCTCCAGTGGCTATGCTTAAATCCATCCGGATCATGCTTGCCATCGCTGCATATCATGACTACGAAATCTGGCAAATGGATGTTAAGACCGCCTTTTTAAATGGTGATTTAGAAGAGTGCGTGTACATGACTCAGCCGGAGGGCTTCGTAGATAGTGGGAGCAGCGGGAAGGTGTGCAAGCTACTTAAATCCATTTATGGATTAAAGCAAGCATCGCGGAGTTGGAACGTCTGCTTTGATGTCGTTATCAAAGAGTTTGATTTCGTCAAAAACCCAGATGAACCTTGTATCTACAAGAAGGTGGCAGGGAGTAAGGTTGTCTTCCTCGTATTGTATGTGGACGACATACTCTTGATAGGAAATGATATTCCTATGCTGCAATCGGTCAAGCTCTTCTTATCACAGAGATTCTCAATGAAAGATCTTGGTGATGCCTCCTGCATATTGGGAATCAGGATCTATAGAGATAGATCCAAACGGATATTGGGATTGTCCCAATCCAGGTACATTGACACCATAATAAAGAGGTTTAGTATGGAAGAATCCAAGCGTGGGAACCTACCCACGATCTCTGGAGTCACTCTCTCCAAAGAGATGTCTCCCAAGACTGATTTGGAGAGAGCTCGCATGCAAGGGATACCCTATGCTTCGGCTGTAGGCTCTATCATGTATGCGATGCTATGTACCAGACCCGATGTTGCATACTCACTAAATGTAGTGAGCAGGTATCAAGCTGATCCTGGAGAGAGTCACTGGACAGCTGTGAAGAGCATTCTCAAGTACTTACGAAGGACTAAAGAGATGCTCTTGGTGTATGGTAGTGGAGAACTCCAAGTGGAGTCCTTTACCGATTCCAGCTTCCAGAGTGATAAGGACGACTCTAAGTCGCAGTCGGGTTTTGTCTTTACCCTTTACGGAGGGGCGGTTAGCTGGAAGAGTTCCAAGCAGGAAACCGTGGCAGACTCGACGATGGAGGCTGAATACATCGCTGCCAATGATGCTGCCAAAGAGGCTGTCTGGATCAAGAAGTTCATTACTGAACTTGGTGTGGTTCCATCCATTGAGCATCCAATACCTTTGTATTGCGATAACAATGGAGCAGTGGCTTTGGCCAAGGAACCTAGGTCCCATCAGCGATCCAGGCATATTCTGAGGCGGTATCACCTGATCCGGGAGATAGTTGATCGCCGGGAGATCGAGGTCAGGAGGGTTGACACGAAGAACAACACGGCGGATCCACTCACGAAGGCCATTCCCCAGATACAGTTTGAGAGACTCTTCGGGATGCTAGGTATGCGATACTACAGCAGCTGGCCCTAGTGCAAGTGGGAGATTGTTAGTTGTATGTATGCCCTAGAGGCCAGTATTGTACAGATGATGTATATTATATTGGATGCTTGGACATATATAGAGATGACTTTCTTGCTCGATATGATAGTATGCTATCTGGTTGCTCTTTATCTTAACATGTATACTAGTCTCTTTATACTGTCTTATAGTTACATGTTGGTAAAGCCCTTAGGATGTGTACTTGACTACCTGGACTATGATGCAGATCATACTAGTGGGGACATGGTAGTCCATAAGTACATCCTTCAAGGTCCCTAGTCGTGGGTGTATCGAGACGGGGCATCGATATACCAGTGTAGACTAGCGTATACGCTTCTCGACCAATGTGATGGGCGATGGATGATCCCATATCCATTGGTGTATCAGAGATGGTATACGGGTGCTCAGTGGAGACTGGGTACACTGGACGGACTCGCCGAGAACTCCCAGATGGTATTATACCTCACGTCAGATGGCAGTTCTCAGGTGACACTTGTACAGGTTAGTCTGTAGACCCGAGATCGTCATAGAGTCTTGTGTGATTCCCACTGTGCTTTGATCTCCACCTTACCACGTCCATGAGGGCATGCAAAACGGTGGTCTTTGGGTACAGTCCCGAGTCACATGGAGGCAATGAGCGATAGGAGGGGTTTCGTCTCTCCCGGTATTGGGAGTTGATGTTGCGCTGTGCTCGATTGGCCGTAGCAGGGAAGTCCCTGGCCAGGGCTGATCAGAGATTTGCTGGTAAGTGTTACCAGCAGTTTCTCGACCCGTTGCGAACCTCACATCGGCACGACTTATTGGGTTATTGGGGTCTGACGTTTACCACCCCTAGACTTGATATGCGACATATCAGACGAAGAGACCGGACTGTACGGTTAAGTGTTACTGGTCGGATTCGCAGGAGTGTGAGCGGGCTAGCTCGTCGATCTTTTGATCGCTCAATACCCGGGTGGCCGTTACGTTTAGCAGACCGCTTGCGGCTTGTGGGTGCTTGATATGATCATCATCTGCTACCGGCGTATTGACAAGTCTTTAGAGTCCTACACAGAGGTTTCCTGGTTCAAGCGAAACGAAATAGGAGTGCATATGAGATATGTGCGGGACCGAGAATGATGCGTGTATATGATACCGTATTTGATTCTCACGATTAATGTTTCGATTGGTTGTATGAGATATGACCTAGTTATCGAATCATTGATTCGATAAATCAATGCATTGAATACTAGTCGGTTATGTGCGACATGACCGGATCATTGAATCAAGTGTTGATTTAATGATTTAATGTATAATTATATATTTGATATATTACTTTGCATTAACTAGTATAGGTTCACTTTAAACGGATTTTCTCACTTGATTGTGATATGCTTTTGTGCACATATTTGTATCATGTTTGATGATGCATACTCATTTGGTTAAGTGTAAAGGATTAAACCTAGGTTAAGTAAGTAATTAGGGTTTTTATTATCCATTCTTTTCATTTATTTATTTTAGAAAAAGAATGGCATATGAATATAAAATGGTTGCTTTCTTTCTTGAACCTTTGTGAAGCTTCATGAAGCTTTGACCCAAGTGACCAATTTGTCTTCATGCTTAACCCTAACCACTCTTTTAACCTTGGTCAATTATCTACACCTAACCATGGTTCCCATTATGATAAGTATTGTTTTATTATTCATATTTACAAGACTTATCATAATTCTAGCTTCATCTTCTTCTTCACTTCAAAAAGGAAAAGCTTGATGCCATCAATGGCAACTTCATTTCTAGAGTGAGAAATCCAAATCTAAAGTGAACCCACCTCCTATTTCTTCATCCTCTACCTCTTGCCAAGTGGTTTTGGGTGTTTTCTTCACAAGTTTCACAACTTGGTGAAGTCGGAGCTTGAACTTGTGCAACCTCGACGTAGATCGTCTTTGACACGAAGCCGACGACCTTGCTCGCCCGTTTTTCCGATGAAGCCGACGAATGAGTCTAGGATTCGTGATGGACAGCGAGAGCACACCCACATGGAGCTAAGGAAGTGGGGAACCGGATCTACAAAGGTTGTAGCATCTAACTTTTAGTTAAGTAGTTAACTAGATTCTCATTTCGCTTAAACATCTAGTCATCGATCCGTGTTAGGGTTTCTCGGCACCAATAATTTTTGAAATTGGCATGGTTGATGCCTTGTGAGACCTCTATAGTGTGCCTAGGAACCCTACAACTGTCTCTTCAAGGGTCTATCTGGCGCTCTGTGTTGCACGAAAGCAGCGGGGCAAATCCAGAAAAGAAGCGCCAACATCATTCAAGAACCTGGTTAGGCCAGCCCCCTTCAATCGACTACCAGCTACCGAAGCAAGGGGGTCAAGACAGCGATCCGTGAAATCAGCCGCCAATGATATAAAGACGGCCGGATATATCATCCATACGGTCTATATGGCGGGCGGGCGCCCCAGCGACAACCTTCACAGCAAAAGCAAGGATGGGGCCACCACATCCCAAGCCCAATCTAGCCTGAATGTGGTTGCTGCTGCCCAAGAACAGCCGCCCCTGCTGGATGAAGAAAACCTTCTCGATGAGGACGATAGGCAGAAAGACCCCTCGGTCCATGCAGAGTCAAGCTCGGACAGTGAGGAAGAGCCGACTTTCCGCCCCAGGACTGCGGAGCAAGAGCTGCTTCAGGAGCTTCGAAAACAGCTCAGGAGCAAAGATAAAGAGATGGCCAAGCTCTATTCGAAGATTGACGACTTAACGAACGTGGTGATGCATCTTACGGCTCAAATTGCTCGAGTGCCTCCCAATCAAGCACAAGCCGCTACTAATCAGCCGGGTGATGACAATCCGAGGCAGTCAATGCCTGTTTCTTTAGGTCCAAGACTGGTCGAGCCGCATGAAAGCCGGCCACACTCCGCTTCTGGGGACGCCTTGGCCCCATATAGCACTATTCCGCTAACTCAGGATCGGATAATGGATTTGGTCACCAGCAAGGTTAAAACATTGGTGGCCGAAGCTGAAGCTCAGAAAGAAATCGGCAGTAGTGGGCGGCCATATCCCGCACAGTACGATCTGATTGAGTTCCCAAGCGGCTACATCATTCCTAAGTTCAGAAGATTTGATGGAATGGGGAATGCAAATCAGCACGTCGCCCACTTCAAAGCATCGTGCGGAAATACATGGGGCAATGACGCACTCCTTCTTCGTCAGTTTGTCAACAACCTGACCGGTGTCGCCTTCGACTGGTATGCGAGTATACCGGACGGGTCCGTCATTACCTTTGCCCAAATGGAGTCCCTGTTTCGGTAAAGGTTCATGAGTGTCAGTGATAAAATCTCCATTTCCGACCTTGTGAGGACCAAGCCGGGGAAGAATGAAAGCAACACCGACTTTATCGCTCGATGGCGTAATCTAACAGTCAAGTGCGAACCGCTGCTGGAGCAGGACCAGTCTGTCAGCCTTCTCATTGGGAACCTCAGCAATTGGATGGTCCCTTTCTTGTGTACGGCGGGCCTCAAGACATTTCAGGAGCTAACCAAGAAAGTCCAAATGCTGGAACGCTCGAAGCAAGAGTCCCCGCCGGATTCTCAGAGAGACAAAACTTGGAAAAGCAAGCGGAACGACAACCGTAGAAACGGGAGTTCCAGCAGTACCAATGTCTTCAATGCGTCCGACAATGAAGAAAAGCGAAAGGCGGGCGAATCCAAAACTAACCGGTCTCGAAAGCCATTGCTGGGAGGGGATGGGCCTTCCCTAGAGGAGAAAAAGAACAAGGTTTACTCTTTCAGAAGGGACAGGGTCCGCAAGATTTTTAAAGATGCCTTGAACAACGGCCTACAATTGCCGGAGTCGAAAAGACCCCAAGAAGCAAAAATGACCGACAATCCTCTGTATTGCCCGTACGACCGAGTAGTGAGCCATGCGATCAAGGATTGCTATATCTTCAAAGACTGGGTCGAGAAGCAGTACAAGGCTGGAGAGATCGAGCTGTCAAAAAGTGTGTTGGTGAACAACCAAGTTGCAACCACCAACTTTATACAGACAGAAGCTGAAGCCTTCTAGGAGCAAACAGCCGAACCCGCTGCCCTGAGAAATGAGACGGACTCATCGCGGTCTCCGTGGAGTACGCACATATCTAACAAGATGAAGAAGATGATAAAGCTACTTCGAAAAGAGCCCAGGACAGAATGGGAAGGGCAGAAGAAGCCTACCAGTCCAGCTGCCAATGCGGCTCCATCACGCTCAAAATCCAAGAAACTCAAGAAGAAGAAAAGTACGGCTCGGCGCGAAAAGGAGTCTGCAGGGAGACCGACCATTCAAAAATATATCGATTCCCTCGATGAATATGAACAGAAGGAAAGAACTTTGGTTCAATTGAAAGAGTTCCTCCCTGTACAAGCGGCTGAAATTCTGGAGGAGTTAGAAGAAGACTCCAATGAAGAGATCCCAGTAGTGACCTGCTACGCCATCCATCTTGGCAGCGACTCTGAGGATGAGCTCTGTTTTCCTGAAGAGGACGAGGAGCTCTCCACAAAGGCCAACCAAATCCAAATCCAGCTCAGAAGCGGCAGGGCTCTACCGCCAAATCAGGGCAATGCCCCAAAAGGAAAGGGAAAACAGGTGGCTAATGATGAAGATGGCGGAGAACCGGCTGATGAAAACTCGAGTCCTTTCCCAGTAGACTATAATGTCTTGGCTCACCTTCGAAGGCTTCTATCTCTCCTGAGCATCTACGACGCCTTGGTCCTATCTAAGGAGCTTAGAGATGTTCTTATTCACACTCTACAAAACCCCGAGCGGTATCAGGCTCACTTTGCGGAAATTAATATGAAAGAAGCTCAGCACGCCTTGCATGCCGCCGCAGTCACATTTAAGGATGAAGACTTGCTACTGGGAACAGCTGAGCACAATCGGCCGCTTTACGTGACCGGGTACAGCGACGGAGATCGAATTAATCGCATATTGATTGATCCGGGGTCCTCAGTGAACATCATGAACTTGCGAACTCTGAAGAGTTTGTCAATGGACGTCCGACACCTGTCAAGGGAAAGGATTGTCATTCAAGGCTTCAACCAAAATTGCCAGCAAGTTCTAGGGTCTATAGCTTTGCCAATCAAATTCGGGTATCTGCAAACTGAAGCTAAGATATACGTGATTGACGCCGACACGTCTTATAAGATTCTCTTGGGGCGGCCGTGGCTCCACGATTACGGCATCATTCCCTCAACTCTCCATCAATGCATGAAGTATACTAAAAATGGCGAAGAAAGACGCATTGATGGAGACATCCAGCCGTTCGGTGTGCATGAAGTCCGATATGAAGATTCTCGGTACTTTATGAACCACCAAAATGCTAAGCCACAACTGACTGAGGATAGACTGGCCCCAAGACTCAAAAGCAAATCTGCGCCGGCTGTCACTTTCAAAAGCAAAACGCCCAAGTGCGCCCGCATTTCGGTAGCGACACTGATGAGTCCGACGCTGGAAGCCCGTCCTTCCGTAAAACTCGCCCTCGTTTCGGCAGCGATACGGACGAATCTGTTACTGAAGGCCCATCTAGCAGCAAAGTCCGCCCTCATCTTGGCAGTGACACTGAAGAGTCAGAAGAAGAGGACCTGCCGTACAACAGCTGTGCAGATTGCCCCCCCATGCAGCAAGCGAAACTACGAGAGACCTTCGAAGTCGCAGAAGGGTCCCTGGCCATCACAAGGGTGCCGAAACGGATGTGCAAAGAGCTCGACACATTATCAGTCTCTACCGTGAACCAGCTGAAAACTTTCTATGTTCCCGGGAGGAAAAATGGACAGAAGGGCATCCTGTTTTACGGGTCAAACCCCGTTGTGCACCCGGACGATCTCTCTATCGCGTGCCTTCCCTATAAGAGAGGCAGAAGAGCCGTCCTCAATCCCAGATACTATGCGCCCGAAATGCGGGGACACTTTAAGAAGTGCGGATGCCGGTTATATCAAACGGAGTCCGAAGCAAAGTTTTACAAAGGGCTATGGTATCCAACCCAGGTCCGAGCACTCATTGATGGACGAATTTCAGATAGACGGGGCATAGGCTACATTCAACTTGATTCCAAACCGTGCTACATGATCCATGTTGGTGAGGCCAGCGAAAGATCAAATGATGACGACGAGATAGCCGAGCTAGAAGAAGCTCCTCAAGAGCTCGAAGATGGCGGACAAGCAACCTTTGATGAGCTAATCGAGATTGACTTAGGAACGCCCGATAATCCAAGGCCGACCTACATCAGCTTGCTCTTGTCAGAGGAAATGAAAGTGCAGATAATTGCCCTGCTGCATGAGTTCGTTGATTGCTTCGCGTGGACATACAAAGAAATGCCTGGCCTTTCCCCTGAAGTGGCCGTACATAAGTTGGCTATATCTCCTGATGCTAAGCCAGTCAAACAAGCTCCTCGAAGAATGAGAAGGGAACTAGAAGAAAAGGTCATCGAGGAAACTAAGAAGTTCATCGATGCCGGCTTCATCAGGGAAGAGAAATATGCAGATTGGATCGCATGCATAGTCCTAGTGAAGAAGAAAAATGGGCAGATCCGAGTTTGTGTCGACTTCAGGGACCTCAACAAGGCATGTCCTAAAGACGACTTCCCGCTACCGGTCATGGAAATGATGGTCGATGACACCTCAAATTACGAGCTGTTCACCTTTATGGACGGCTCGTCTGGATACAATCAGATCAAGATGTCGCCTGAGGATGAGAAGCACACAGCATTTCGAACCCCGATCGGAATATATTGCTACAAGGTGATGCCGTTCGGATTGAAGAATGCAGGTGCTACATATCAAAGGGCAATGACCAATATCTTCGATGACCTAATTCATAAAGTCGTCGAATGTTATGTTGATGATCTGGTCGTTAAGACTAAAACCAAGGCCGATCATATCCAGGATCTTAGGACCGTTCTTACCAGACTGAGGGAATATGACCTAAAGATGAATCCTACGAAATGCGCTTTTGGCGTGTCGTAGGGAAAATTCCTGGGCTTCATAGTCCGACATCGAGGGATCGAAGTTGACCTATCAAAGATAAAGGCCATCATGGAGATGCCCCCTCCGAAGAGTCTGACGCAGCTAAGATCTTTTCAAGGCAAGCTTGCTTATATACGGAGGTTTATCTCAAATTTATCGGGAAGATGTAGGCCCTTCTCAAAGCTCATGAAGAAAGGAGCTCCTTTTATCTGGGATGTCGAATGTCAAGCAGCGTTCGAAAGCATCAAACAATACTTGTTGCACCCTCCAGTGCTGGCCGTTCCCATTCCAAATAAACCGCTGATTCTTTACACTGCCGCGCTAGATGAGTCACTCGGTACGCTTCTTGCCCAGAATAACGAGGAGGGAAAAGAAAATGCCCTCTACTACCTCAGTCGAACTCTAGTCGGGGCGGAACACAACTATTCCCCAATCGAAAAGCAATGCCTGGCTCTGATATTTGCTGTGAAGAAGCTGAGGCACTATCTGCTGGCTCACCGGGTTATGCTAATCTCCAAGGTCGACCCGCTCAAACACTTGATGACCAGAGCAAGCCTAGCTGGCAGAATGGCGAGATGGGCCGTCATGTTACTTGAGTTTGACATAGTATATACTCCTCAGAAAGCAGTAAAAGGGCAAGCTCTTGCAGACTTCCTTACCGCTCATCCTATACCAGAAGGGTTGCCGCTAAATTGTGAGTTACCCGATGAACAAGTGCTGCATCTCGAGGAAGATGGGCCATGTTGGGAGCTCTACTTCGATGGAGCCTCATCAATAAGGACCTCCAGTAAATCAAGTGTCCCGGAGATAAAAGCAGGGATAGGATTGGTGTTCATCACGCCATCAATGGGAACCCTACGGCGTTCTTTTGCTCTCATCGAGCCTCGGACAAACAATGAAGCTGAGTATGAAGCTCTGATAGCTGGTTTGGAACTCGCCATAGAAATGGAAATCCTTCGGCTACGGGTTTACGGTGACTCCCAGCTTGTCGTCAACCAAGTAAGCGGCAATTATAAGATATACAAACCTGAATTAGCTCGGTACAGAGGCCGAGTGGTGGAACTCATGAAACGGTTAACTCACATTGAACTAATGAGAGTCCCTAGAGCGTTGAATGGAAAGGCTGACGTACTCGCTCGCTTAGACAAGGAGCTGGCTGATCCTGACATGGACGAAATTCTGATCACAGTCAGGAGCCGGCAAATTCTACCCTCAGTCTCTCTACGAGAAGAGGAAAGTGCGGAACAGAAGAGAAAGCCCGCCGAAGAAGCTTTGATCATCCAAGACGAGCCCGATTGGAGAGAACCCTTCATAGAGTACCTCCGATACGACAAGCTGCCCAAAGAAAAATCTGCGAGGATTCAGCTGAAGAAAAGAGCTCTCCGATACGTGTTTGTAAATGACACGTTATACCGCAGGTCATATGACCAACTCTGGCTCAGGTGTCTGTCATTGGCCGAAGCCCAAAAGGTCATGAAAGATGTTCACTCGGGCGTTTGCGGTGCTCACCAATCTGGCCCCAAGATGCGACTTCAAATCAAACGGCTTGGGTATTACTGACCCACCATGATACGGGATTGCGGAGAGCATGCAAAGAAATGTCAGATCTGCCAAATCCATGGTGATTTCATTCACAAGCATCCCAATCCGTTGCATCCTACGGTGGCGTCGTGGCCCTTCGAGGTCTGGGGCACCGACATTGTTGGCCCAATTAATCCTCCGTCATCCAAAGGCCACCGGTTCATACTGGCCGCGACAGACTACTTCTCCAGATGGGCTGAAGCTGTCCCGCTAAAAGAAGTAAAGACAAAAGATATTCTGACATTCTTCCAGCATAATATTCTATACCGCTTCGGTACACCAAGAAGAATCATTTCTGACAACGGGCCTTCTTTCAAGAGCTTCAATGTCTCAAGGTTCGCTACTTAGCACAAGATAGACTGGAGATATTCCTCTATCTATAATCCAAGGGCCAATGGGCTAGCCGAAGCCTTCAATAAGACTCTATGCAAGCTTCTGAGGAAAAATACTTCAGCCAACAAGAGAGACTGGAATCTCAAGCTTCACGAGGCGTTGTGGGCATATCGTACCACGCACCGTACTCCAACTCAGTCCACTCCATACTCATTGCTCTTCGGAGTGGAGGCGGTCCTCCCCCTTGAAGTCGAAGTTCCAAGCTTAAGAATGGCCGTTCAGCAGGAGTTGACGGAGGAGGAAAACGTGCTCCTTCGACTTGAAGAGCTCGATGCCCTCGAAGAAAAAAGGCTTGCGATGCAACAAAATCTAGAGCTATACCGAGCCTAAATGTTACAGGCCTATGACAAAATGACCCGTCTCCGCGCTTTCAAGAAAATTGAATTGGTGTTGGTCCTCAAAAGACCGATCATCCCCAATCGACATGCCAAGGGAAAATTCGAGCCAAACTGGGAAGGACCATACATCATTGAGAAAGTGTTCGACGGAGGATCCTACCAACTAATAAGTGCCGAGGGAGAAAGGCCCATGCCACCCATCAATGGCCGATATCTCAAGAAATACTACACATGAATGCTCTAAGTCGCAGGCGAATTGAGCACATCAGCCCTACGATCTGGATCATACATCCTGTAAAACCGTATACAATCCACGGGCGTAAACGATCCCTATCTCTCCCAAATCCTACCGGTGAGACAACTTTTAAAGTCCCACCAGCGAAAAAAAACAAAAAAAAAACGGTATGTCCACAAGCAAAACGGGCACGGATGAAAACCCGAAAGGGCTCCGCGAGTAAAAACAGCAGGACTACCGGCTAGTTTGTGAAAACCCGAAAGGGCGCAAACTCGTGAAAAGAGATGGATACACTCGTAAAGTCCTCTCGACCTTGTGAAGAGAAAACCCCTGCGTGAGATCCTTACAACTCACAAAGGAGCAACACACTTAGGAATCCTCACGATTCTTAAGGAGAACATACACCTGCGAGATCCTCTCGACTCGTAGGGAGAAAATGCTTTTATGAGACCCTCACGGCTCATAAAATTGAAAAGTCTTCGGTGATAGGGACCCAAACCTGTCTCCTAAGCCATCGTTCCCCAAACGGCAAATGATGAGTCGCTTCTGGCATTTCACTTCAGTGTTAGCGGTGCTGATGCCGACCAAAAACCCAAATCCCAACTCCTCCCAAGGCAAATGATGAGTTGCTCCTGGCATTATTCCAGTGCAGCAATACTGATGCCAAACAAGATCCAAATTCCAAGTCCCCAAACGGCGAATGATGAGTCGCTCCTGGTACCACATTCCAGTGCAGCGATGCAGACGCCAACCAAAATCCAATTTCTTAAAATTCTCCCAGCCCTACGGCCAATCCTCAAATTGACTGCCGTATACAATCCACGGGCTCAAATAATTCTCGTCATACCCATGCCATACCACAATCACCATTTACACGGCTGGTCTCCGCCTTTGGAATTATGCTCCATTGAGAAGACCCACTCATGTGTCCTCACGATACATGAGGAGAACAAACCTTTGTGGGATCCTTACGACGAACAAAGGAGCAACACGCTTAGGAGTCCCCAAGACTCCTAAGGAGAAAATACACCTACGGGATCCTTACGACTCGTAGGGAGAAAATGCTTTTATGGGACCCTCACGGCCCATAAAATTGAAAAGCCTTAGGTGATAGGGACCTAAACCTGTCTCCTAAGCCATCGCTCCCCCAACAGGAATAGGAAAATGATGAATTGCTCCTGGCACGCGTGCTTCAGTGTTAGCAATGCTGATGCCTGTCCTAACCCCAAAATCCCAAACTCCAATCCAATAGACCCTTAAGTCTTTAAACTGGGAACAGATGACCCCGTAAGTCGTTAAACTGGGAACAGATGACCCCTAAGTCATTAAACTGGGAACGAGGGAAATCTCCTCATGGAAAATGATGATTCGCTCCTGGTACCATATTCCAGTGCAGCGATGCTGATACCAAACCAAAACCAATCCCCAAATCCTCTCATGGCGAATGATGATTCGCTCTTAGTACCATATTCCAGTATGGCGATGCTGTTGTCAATCCAAATCATAATCAACAAGTCAACTTCAACTCCGACACCGCAGAAAGAGGAGCAAGTCAGAATCCAATCTCGACACCGCAAGAAGCAGAGCAAGTCAAGTTCACCCCTGACATTGCAAGAAGCAGAGAAAGTAAAATCAAGCATCGACCGTCCAGGTCGTAAAAACGGCAGCACAGGCTCCCCATAAATCGGGAACCCAAATCGCTCCGGATCAGAGCACCGGCCGTCCAAGTCGCAAAAAGGGCAGAACCGACCGTCCACGTCGCTAAAATGGCAGCATCGACCGTCCACGTCGCTAAAATGGCAGCATCATTCGTCCACGTCGCTAAAATGGCAGCATCGACCGTCCACGTCGCTAAAATGGCTGCATTGACCGTCCACGTCGCAAAAAGGGCAGCATCGACCGTCCACGTCGCTAAAATGGCAGCACCGACCGTCCAAGTCGCAAAAAGGGCAGCATCGACCGTCCACGTCGCTAAAATGGCAGCACCGATCGTCCAAGTCGCAAAAAGGGCAGCATCGACCGTCCACGTCGCTAAAAGGGCAGCACCGACCGTCCACGTCACTAAAAGGGCAACACCGACCGTCCACGTCTCTAAAAGGGCAGCACCGACTGTCCAAGTCGCAAAAAGGGCAGAACCGACCGTCCACGTCGCAAAAAGGGCAGCACCGACCGTCCAAGTCGCAAAAAGGGCAGCATCGACCGTCCACGTCGCTAAAAGGGCAGCACCGACAGTCCAAGTCGCAAAAAGGGCAGAACCGACCGTCCACGTCGCTAAAACAGCAGCACCGACCATCCACGTCGCTAAAAGGGCAGCACCGACCGTCCAAGTCGCAAAAAGGGCCGCATCGACCGTCCATGTCGTAAAAAGGGCAGTGCCAGCTTCCCAAAAGGTGGGAACCGAATCAAGTCGCCTCCACGTGAAAGAAGATCCATCAATTGCATGCACATGACCTACATATGTGGTGTGCATTTATTGATGGGGGCAATTTGTTGGGGTAAAAATTTACACCCCGGTTGACCAAGTCAAAATCAAAGTCAACCCCAAGCCAAGTGGGCCCAAGCCCAGATCCAGTGGGCCCATGCCTGGGTCAAGCCCGAATATGAAGCGGCCGGCCTCCCCCCACGCCAATATAAAAATTTTGTAATAAACAATTTTGTTGTATTTCTTTTATTTTATTTCATGGATAAATGTAAGAAAAATAGGCATAAAGCCAAATTTTTGTAAAGCCCATGGCTTATGCGCAAAAAGAAATGGCACATGAGCCATGGGATAGGCAAAATGCCATTTTATGAAGCCCAAGGGGCAATGTGTAAAGTGTATGGCCTATAAAGGCAAAGATAATGAAAAAATCCCAACAACTTTTTCTCTCTCCAAAAAAGTTTTAGATCTGAGATCTTTCCTCCTTCTTCAAGGTTCCAAAAACCTTCTTCTTTCTTTTGAATTAAATCAAGAGTTTTTTCAAAACTAAATAGTTTTTCACCACAAAACCCACTAAGGGAAACTCAGATCTACCATCAGATCTCAAAAAGAAAAGATTTTTAAATCTCACATCTCTTTATCTCCAAGATCCGGCCAGCAAAGGAAGAAGAAGAACCCATTTCCTCAACCCAAAGCATCTTAGGAGTTTAACTCCACCCTTTTTTCTCTTAAGAGAATTTCCGGGGCTAAAAGCCCCCTTTTCCTCGCCGGCGCACTAGCGCTCGAGCGTAAAGCGCCCACGTGCCGACACGTGGCACGCTTGCGCTCCAGCGCCCTACGCTCGAGTGCAAAGCGCCCACGTGCCGACACGTGCTGACACGTGGCGCGCTTGCGCTCCAGCGCCCAGTGCCCGAGCGCAAAGCGCCCACATGCCGACACGTGGCGCGCTTGCGCTCTGGTACTCTGCGCTCGAGCGTAAAGCGCCCACGTGCCAACACGTGGCACGCTTGCGCTCAAGCGCCTAGGCGCTGGCCCCACGCATCCTTTGGATGTCTTTTTCCCCCTTTATTTATATATACATATGTATATATATGTACACATACACATACTCCACGACACTGTCCCTGTTAGAAAAAAATTTCTAACGGGGCGCTGCCCCGCACCCCGCAAGGGGGCTGCTAGCCTCCTTGACCCGCAGCCCGCTATCCGGGTAGCGGGACCCCCGTAAAAACTCTGTGTGGCTCCCGATATATCCAGAACCCCCCTTCAAAACACAACACACGTACACTGCACATCGAGTTCGCATGACCAGTTTAACCCGTCAATCGGAGGTTCCCTCGCTCCAAAGGCGAGGGGTAATTAACGGCAGTTTAGTCCGCGGCTGCCGGAGATTCGGATCCCTACAATCATTAAACCCCGACCTACCTTAGGCAGGGGGAATCTGTAGTACGCCTGACAAGCGTGCGCGTATTCCCATCTCGATGGGGTGATGAAAAACACCCTACAGTGTCAATGTCATTTCCTGTCTAAAGATGATGGTAAAGCTTGGCAATTTCTAGAAAATCTCGCTGAACAAACCCTACAATGGGAAAGTGTTAGATGTGCATCGTCTAGGGGAGGTATCCATCAGCTCGATATTTCCATCGCAGTGAAAGCCGAAATGGCCGCGATACAAAAGAAACTCGATGCTATAGAAAACAAAGTCTCTTCAGCCCCCTAAACCAATTTACGCTCCTTAAAACCGTGTGTGGTTGCAGTTCCAACGCATCACATCTAACGGAAGAATATCCTTTGAATCCACCGTTTCAAGGTCAAGAACAAATTAATGCTACTTTTCAGCAACGACCTCAAAACGATCCTTATTCTTCCACATATAATCAAGGATGGAGGAATCATCCTAATTTTGCTTGGAACCAAAATCAAAACTACTTCCAAAGCAATTATCAAAGACCTCCTTCACAGCAACAGGAACCATACCCAAAGAGTCAGCACCCCTTTCATTCGCAACCTTTTCAAAATCCAGCCAACAATTCTATACCTTATAATAATTCTTTCTAAACGGCCGGTAACGAAAACTCATCTGCACGCGAATGAAGCATGGATATGTTTATTAAACATTCAATGCAATCGACAGATGAAATAAAGTCTTCTATCCAATCATTAACATAGACCACCACCTCCCATGGTGAAAGTATAAAATCGATAGAGGCACAACTTGCACAAATAAATGCTGCGATGAGTGCGAGAGAAAAAAAGGAAACTTCCATCTCAACCTATACCTAATCTTGGCCACTCACAAAGTTATAATGTGAGTGTTGTTACCACGTTGAGATCAGGAAGAGTGCTGGATAACCAAGTGGGTGAACACGTTGATGACGTTGATGATATTAATGATACCCCGGCTTCTACTTCTTCTCCTATTTCGTCTAGTCTACCATCTTCTTTCGAGCCTATTCTCCGTTTTCCCCAAGGCTCGAACACTCAGCCCACTTCCTCGAATCAACCTAAACAATTCCAACTCCAATTCTGGGATCCATTCCATCCTCACAATCCTCTCCAATGTTGAACCCAACCCTCATTGATAAAGCACCTTATCCAAACAGGTTAAGGGGCAGCAGACCAAGTCCACAAATAGAGAAGATTATGGAAATTTTTAAGCAACTTAACATAAACATTCCTCTCCTAGATGCTATTTAACAAGTTCCGTCTTATGCAAAAATTCTAAAGGGCTTGTGCACTAGGAAGAGAAAAACTCAAGTACCTAAAAAAGTTTTCTTAGTGAGTAATGTAAGTGTTCCCCGCCGAAAACGGAGACGCGACCGTGCAGGTCCGTCTTGCCTGAATTTCGAGGCCAGATGCTAATTGGTGCTATCCGTCCATCTCTCCGAAGATGCCAAGTTGATTTATGACACCGTATATCGAAGGTTTAAATGGATACGACTGATGTAGTAGACTTCGTCAGATTCCCCCTCATTTGAGAGGTTTTTGATTGTGGGGACGCTCTTCTCTGCAGGCGCAAGCCCTTGCAGTTAATTACGCTACCGCATTGCGGTAACCACTTTCTCCTTCTCCAGATGGTCACTTCGTGTCGTGGGTGTTTGTTTTGTTTTTGCTTGCCCGTGGATTGAATACGGAAACTAATTTATGTTGTCGCCCGTAGGGCATGAATTAGTCCAAATCCGTATTTTCTTAGATTTGGGTTTTGGGTTGGGTTTAAGGATACGTTAGTCTCATTTGAGATTAAGATCAACTTAAACGTTTGTTAAGGATACGTTAGTCTAATTTTAGACTAAGATCAACTTAACGGGATCGTTTAGATCCAACAAAAGAGCATTTGGGCCCTGTTGTTTAGTTTAGGGACATTGCGGTCGATAATTAGTTTAAGGATATTACGGTCCAATGTTAGTTTAAGGACATCTCGGTCCGAGATTAAGGACATCATAGTCCATGGGCTTAAGGACCCCACAGTCCGAGGTTAAGGACATTATAGTCCATGGGTTTAAGGACCCTTCAGTCCAGTTTAAAGACGCCATAGTCTATGAAATGTATGGTTGCCGGGACCCGTCACCTCTCTGAAGTCGTTGAAGGATTACAACGACATATATCAGAGGGGTTCAGAGATGTACCCTTGGACCAATTTTGGTTGAAAGATCTGTAGTCCAATATGGGGCTAAGATCTGTTGAATGATTTATAAGCGTATGGGCTCAATTAATCTAAATTGAGGACTTATGGCCAATCTTGGGCTAAGTCCAGTCAAGTTAAAATGTTTAACATTTATTTTGGGCTGTTGAGCATTCATTTGGGCTTGGTCCTTTTAACAATGCTGAGCATTGATTTGGATTCTGACAATGTTTTTGTCTTTAACTGAATGCTGAGCATTCATCATAGCTCTGGGCTTTATTAAAAAACAATTTATGTTCTATCAGCGCAGCACATTGTGCGCTTGGTGCTTTGCGCCAGTCAAAGAGCGCAGTGCGCTTCTGCCAAGTAGCGCACACGTGAGGGACACGTGTCGCGCTTGGTGCTAGCGCCAGTTAATGAGCGTGGAGCGCTAGTTTATAAGCGCATTGCGCTATTAGTTTAGTGGCACACATGTGAGGAGCATGTGGTGCGCTTGGCGCTGAGCGCCAGTCCATGAGCGCAAAGCGCTAACTGCTAAGTGGCGTACACGTGAGGGACACGTGGTGCGCTTGGCACTGAGCGCCAGTCCAAGAGCGTAAAGCGCTAGTTCAAGAGCGCAAAGCGCTAGCTGTTAAGTGACGCATGCGTGAGGGACACGTGGTGCGCTTGGCGCTGAGCGCCAGATCAGGAGCGCTAAGATGCTTCTTTTAATATGGAGCGCTGAGGCTCTTTTATGTGCGCTAGTTCTGATGCGCCGAAGCGCTTCTTTTTAATATGGAGCGCTAAAGCTCTTTTATGCAGCGCTATACGCTGAGAATTAAAATTCTCCTTTAAGAGACTTTGTCTCATGAATCTAAGAACAAAGTTCTTAGTTTTACAGGAGATGTTTCAATCTCTTATATTGATTGAAAGGCTTTGCCTTTATGGATCTATGATCCTTAAGAGAATTGAATAATTCTCCCCCCTTTTTTATAATAGGATGTTCATGATCTCTTTGTATAAAAGAGCTTTGTCTTGTAGATCTATGATCTGTGAGAAGAATTATGTTCTTCTTTTTATTTTATGATGAGATCCTTTGATCTTTTTGTGAAAGACCTTGGTCTTATAGATCTATGATCTTTAAAGAAGTAAATTCTTCTTTTTAATTATGAGACGATTTCATCTCTCTGTTCATTTTTTTTACCTTGAAGAAACTCTTTTTTTTCTGAGAGCTTGGCTCTTCTTTCTGAGATCTCTCAAAGCTTATGGGGGGTTCCTCTCTTCGTTTCTGTATATTAGACTTGAAGTCTTGAGGCCTTTATATAGGGCAAGCTGATTTGTTCAATCAGTTAAGGAGATCTCCTCTCCAATTGATTTGGGGATTCCCCGCCATTGGATTTTTGATCCAAGGGCTTCTGATTTACAGAAGGCAATCTTCTTATTTTTAACAAGATTGGGAAATCTTTCCATACAGAATTTATTCTATATTTTGGTGATTTTTAATCACTACTGGATCATTGATCCAACGGTGCTCTGATTTACAGAGCACAATCTTGTTGTTTTGGAATGATTTTGAGGAATCTTTCCTTAACAGAATTTAATTCTGCTTAATTAATGATTTATCATTATTATTGGATTTTTGATCTAACGGTGGGGAGCTTTTAGTTCCAGCGCTAGGGCACCCGTGCTTTGCACGTGGTGCGCTGCTTAGGGCGCAGCGCACTTGGCGCTAGCGCATACGTGCTTTGTACGTGGTGCGCTGCTTAGGGCGCAGTGCACTTGGCGCAGCTTCTGAAGCGTTGCTTCATTTCAAAATTTGAATTTTGAACAGAGCTTTGCTTTGATTGGGGAAACAAATTCCCCCATGTTTCCCCCAATCAGAGCAAAACTCTGTTCAAAATTCAAATTTTGAAATGAAGCAACGCTTCAGGAGCAGCGTCAAGTCCGCTGCGCCCTAAGCAGCGCACCACGTGCAAAGCACGTGTACGCTAGCGCTAGGTGCGCTGCGCGCTAAGCAGCGCACCACGTGCAATGCACGGGTGCGCTAGCGCTAGGTGCGCCGCGCTCTAAGCAGCGCACCACGTGCAAAGCACGGGTGCGCTAGCGCTGGAACTAAAAGGTCCCCACCGTCAGATCAAAGATCCAATAATAATGATAAATCATTAATTAATCAGATTTAAATTCTGTTAAGGAAAGATTTCTCAAAATCTTTCCAAACAACAAGATTGTGCTCTGTAAATCAGAGCACAGTTGGATCAATGATCCAATGGTGATTAAAAATCACCAAAAGTACAGAATAAATTCTGTATGGAAAGATTTCCCAATCTTGTTAAAAACAAGAAGATTGCTTTCTATAAATCAGAAGCCCTTGGATCAAAGATCCAACGGTAAGGAAATTCCCAAATCAATTGGAGAAAAGATCTGCTTAACTAATTGAACTGATTAGCTTGCCCTATATAAAGGCCCCAAGACTTAAAGTCTCAAATAGAGAGAGAAATACAGAGGAACCTCCCCATAAAACTTTAAGAAAATTGAGAGAGAAGAGCCAAGCTCTCAGAGAAAAAAGATTTTTCTTCTTGGTAAAAAAAATGATGATGAACAGAGAGATGAAATCATCTCATAATTAATTTCAAAAGAAGAATTCACTTCTTTAAAAGATCATAGATCTACAAGACAAAAGTCTTTCACAAAGAGATCAAAGGATCTCATCATAAAAGAAGAAGAATATAATTCTTCTCACAGATCATACATCTATAAGACTAAGGTCTTTCATAAAGAGATCATGAACATTTCATTATAAGAGAGGGGGGAGAATAATTCAATTCTCTTAGGATCACAGATCCATAAAGGCAAAACCTTTCATCAACATAAGAGATTGAAACATCTCCTACAAAGTAAGAACTTTTTTCTTAAAACCTTGAGACAAAGTCTCTTATAAAAAGAGAATTTAATTCTCATGGCACAAACCAATCTAAGTTGCATAAAAGAAGAGTCTCAGCGCTCCACATCTAGCGCAAAGCGCTGCAGAGCCTTGACGCTCTTAATTTTGCAGAGCCTTAGCGCTCCAAACATAGCGCACTACGCTCATTATCTGGCGCTCAGCGCCAAGCGCGCCACATGCTCCTCATGTGTGCGCTACTTAAAAGAAGCATCTCAGCGCTCCTGATCTGGCGCTCAGCGCCGAGCGCACCACGTGCTCCTCACGTGTGCGCCACTGAA
Source organism: Agapanthus africanus (assembly GCA_030015575.1). Lineage (NCBI taxonomy): Eukaryota > Viridiplantae > Streptophyta > Magnoliopsida > Asparagales > Amaryllidaceae > Agapanthus > Agapanthus africanus. The sequence goes on along the minus strand of JASDDO010000024.1, from coordinate 865,264,949 downwards.
CTAATAACGCTTTGCGCTCATAAATCAGCGCAATGCGCTCATAGACTGGCGCTCAGCGCTAAGCACACCACGTGTCCCTCATGTGTGCGCTTCTCGGTAGAAGCGCACTGCGCTCTCTGATTGGCGCAAAGCACCAAGTGCACCATGTGCTGCGCTAATAGAACATAAATTGTTCTTTAATAATCCCCAGAGCTATGATGAATGCTCAGCATTCAATAAAAGACAGAAATACTGTCAGAATCCAAATCAATGCTCAGCATTGTCAAATGTTTAAACATTTTAACTAAGTGGGCCGAGCCCAAATTGGTTATAAACCCCTTATTCAGATTAATTGAGCCCATATGCTTATAAATCTTTCAACAGATCTTAGCCCCAAATTGGACTACAGATCTTTCAACCAAAATTGGTTCAAGGGTACATCTCTTTACTCCTCTGATATTTGTCGTTGTAATCCTTCAACGTATTCAGAGAGGTGACGGGTCCCGACAACTATACATTCCATAGACTATGACGTCTTTAAACTGGACTGTGGGGTCCTTAAACCCAAGGACTATGATGTCCTTAACCTCGGACTGTGGGGTCCTTAACCCCATGGACTATGATGTCCTTAACCTTGGACCGTAATGTCCTTAAACTAATCGACCACAATATCCCTAAACTAAACAATAGAGTCCAAATACTCTTTTGTTGGATCTAAACGATCCCGTTGAGTTGATCTTAGTCTAAAAATTAGACTAACGTATCCTCAACGAACGTTTAAGTTGATCTTAGTCTCAAATGAGACTAACGTATCCTTAAACCCAACTCCAAACCCAAATCTAAGAAAATACGGATTTGGACTAATCCATGCCCTACGGGCAACAACATAAATTAGTCTCCGTATACAATCCACGAGAAACTAAAAACAAAACAAACACCCACGACACGAAGTGACCATCTGGAGAAGGAGAAAGTGGTTACCATGATACGGTAGCGTAATTAACTGCAGGGGCTTGCGCTTGCAGGGAAGAGCATCCCCACAATCAAAAACCCCTCAAATGAGGGGGAATCTGACAAAGTCTGCTACATCGGCCGCATCCGTTTAAATCTTCGATATACGGTATCATAAATCAACTTGGCATCTTCGAAGAGGTAGACGAATAGCACCAATTAGCATCTGCCCTCGAAATTCAGGCGAGACGGACCTGCGCGTCTCGTCTCCGTATTTTGCGGGGAACAGATTCTGGCACGCCCGGTGGGAACTTTTCCTCTTTCCACTCCACACTTCGTGTGTCATGTTCACGAACGAATCGCGGTTTGATATGGTTGCCCTTGGATTTGAGGTACTAAGATTTGGTGTCTTGCTCCGTGCAGAAAACAGAAGATCAATGGCTTCAAACTGCACTAACTGCAATTGCAACTATCGCTCCGTCCCGTCCGGAGGAGTGACCTACGGGCCCCAAGCGGCCTCCCTCTTCACAATGCCGGTGGAACAAGTGACTCAGGCCATCACTGGACTATTCTTCGGGACCATGCTCCCACCCATGAACTTCAAAGCCCCAATGCCATTGCAGGAGGCTTCAAAGAAGTCCGTCTTTGATCGGCTTACAACGACTGCTGCCCCTCTCAACGGGTCACCCAACTCCACTGCCTCAATTTTCAACAGACTGGGCAAAAGCTCCAACGAGCCCATGAAGAAGCCCGCAATACCAGAAGGGGTTATCCCGAAAAGGATAGCTATTACTGTTTCTGAAGTCGTCAAAGTGGCTTCTCCTGCCAAAGGGTCTGCCTTCAACAGATTGGCCATTCCCTCTCAACGGACGTCAGTCTTCAAGAGGCTCGCACCGGCAATAACCCTTCACCAAGATATGGGGCATGATGAAACCACCCCCATAGCTGAGCCAGTCCCGTCCGCACGACATGCTCGACGTCGCCACTAGCGCCGAGTGAGGAAAGCTAGGGGAAATTCCCTTTCTGGACTGACTCCGTCAGCTCCAATGGTGGAAGTTGATGCTGCTGTTCCAACTGGGAACAGCTTTGAATTACTTAACAGGGTGCGCAGGAACTCGCCAATTGCTATACTGAAAAGATCTCCTCCACGTATGGAGAATGCCCTAAAGGCAAAGCTAGAGCAACCCCCTCAACGGTTGTCCTCTAAAATTTACAAGGTCTGGCATCAGGTCCAGGAATCGGTGATTGACCAGGACTACTCTTGCCGACCAACGAAGATTAAAGCTCGGCAAGAAAAGAGCCATCCCATGGTACCACACAAGATGTCATCCGTCTTGGTGTCCGCTGCAACGGCTCCCTCAACTTCAACCGCTCATAAGAGAAGGAGGCTGGAGAAAGCCCCTGTGACCGCGGCGAACTGCAGGGACGCTGAATCTAAACGCCCCAAGTCTGGGGGCATGGTAACACATACCGTTTATATGGCTTCCGGAAAAGAGGAAAGCCGTGCTTCTATGGGTCATCGACCACTTACCCGATCGATAACAAAGGCTCAGGAGCAACAGCACCAAAAACTTCAGGAGATGCTGACTGCAATGGCCGTACTCACTGGGCCGAAAGAAAATCCAGAGATATCAGAACAGCGTCAGGAACAAGAAACTGATGCTGAATTCCTTCGAAGAATGCTCGAGAGGAAAGATAAAGAAGCTGCAGAATAGGCGGCCAACATAAAACGAATGGCTCTTTTGTTCCAAGACATGGCCGGGATGATGTTACAACCGGAACCTCCAACTGAAGACCCCCCGATTATCATTAAAGACGACAGAGGGGAGACATCGAACCTTCCTCCGGCTCTTTCAGCAGCCAAGGAGGATACCATCTCTAAGGCCGCTCTGGATGATTACATCGCTCAACAGATACAAGTTCACCAGGCGAATGAAGTGGCCGGGCAGATCGTTAAGATTGGACGACCCTACCCGGGCTGGTACGACCAAATAAAGTACCCGCCGGGATACACAATCCCCAAATTCCATGTATATAAAGGGACGAGCAATCCCCACCAGTATGTCACCCAGTTCAGGGCTCTATGTGGCAACACTGAAGGTGGCGATAAACTGTTACTTCGCCAGTTCGTCGGCAGCTTGTCAGAGACAGCGTTTGAATGGTACTCTGAACTCTCGAACGACTCTGTCAAGACATTTGCGGAGATGGAGCTGCTGTTTACACAGAGGTTCGCAAGCGCTAGCGAGCGCACCCCGATCACCGCATTGATTAACGCCAGAGTAAAGCCAGGCGAAACGTGGGTGCAATATGCAATACGATGGCGAAATCTGTGGTCGAAATGTGAGCAGCGCATCGAAGAAGCGCCAGCAGTGGGCATGTTCATGGGTACTCTTGATCCGCAGGCGACCATCTCCCAGTTCATGATGTTTTTCAAGCCCACCACCTTCCAAGCCTTGATCGACAAATTGGCCCAAATGGACCAGATGGGCCACATGCCTTCCTCTTTGAAGCCGGAGCTACGGAATGAAAAAGGAAAGGGAAAGCGACCTTTGTCGCTAATGCTCAACAACAGCCCAGTGGTCCAAAATTCCCTGATTGCTTAGATGAGAGACGGCGCTTTTATAATGAGAAAATGAAACGCCCTTATACATTTCCCCGGGACAAAACGAGGAGATTGTTCGAGCTGGCGGTGCGCAACAGGCTCATTAATTTGTCGAATCCAAAACGCCCATTGCAGCCTGATGAGGCTAATAATCCCAATTATTTCCCCTACCACCAAGCGATAAGCCATCCAATTGAAGATTGCTTCGTCTTTAAAGGTTGGATCGAAGAACAATACCAACAGGGCAAGTTCGCACTGTCCGAGAATTGGAAAGTGAACCCGCCTCAGCCACACGCTCCTAAAAGGACGGACACACCAGGGGCATCATGCTCTTTTGTCGAAGAAGCTCCATGGGAGGTCGCTCTTTTAGCCAAAACAAAAAGAATGCTGAAAGATCTCCAAACATGCCCGGCAATCAGGTGGAAGAATCCACTGGAACCTGAGATCATCGAGGGAATGCTGAAACCGCGCTTAACTCCAAAAATTGGTGGTGATGGTCAAAACGCTTACACCCAGCCGTCAAAGTCTTCGAAAAAGAAGAAGAAGACCAAAAAGCTTTTGTAGCATAGTGACAAGCGCATGGACCTGCAAAAACAGATTGACGCGCTGGAAGAATATAACCAGAAGGCGTAGACCCCAGTCACACTCCAAGAATTTCTCAGCCACGTCCTTGAGGACGAAGATGATGATAATGGAGAAGACTCGTCGGATGAGCCTGAAGATTATGTGGCAAGCTGCCACGTGATCTCTCACTCGTCGATAAACGATGAAGAAGCTCCTTACGCAGAGAAACTGGCGGCAGATCCTAAGCCTGAACTTCTAGGACCATCAGACGAAATGATTGATGCATTCCTAAACGAAGTTCTTTTGAAAAGCAAAGCTGATCGGGAGCGCAAGATGGCCATATTTGAAAAAGCCAAATGCCGGCGACTGGACGAAAGGGTCGAAACACTCCCACCAGATCAAAGTACATCCGCCGCAAATAAAAACAGGTTCAAGACGAGGAAAAGGTTCGCCAAAGCCATATCGATGGGAATGAAGCTACCACCCTCCGAAGAAAACACTCCTGATGAAGCGGATGTACATCCTAACTACTGCTTATATCATCGAAAGATTGTGCACCCCACCGAAGAGTGCGACAGTTTTAAAAACTAGTAGCAGGGATATGTTACTCACCGACAACATTTCAAGCGGATGAAACGCAAAACTCGTCGGGAGCAAAGAAGTATGACCGATGAGCATAAAAGAACTACTGGCAACTGTCACATGGTCGATACTGGGGGATCGCAAGTTCTCACCTTTGGGAGCGAATCTGATGAAGAAATAGCCCTTGGCCCTCTCTTCAAAGAAACCACATCTGAAATGGAAGAAATAAAGACCTATGAGAACATTCAGCTGCGCAATCGTACGCTGCCCGAAAAGAAACTTGGGCCCGCGAACAGTGGGTCGAACAGAAAAGATAAGGGGAAAAAAAGTCCCTGAGGACATCGCCCTCGATGATCGAGTCGTCGAAGAGCTGACAGCCAAATACCCGCCAAAGAAAAGTAAGGTGGACAACAACGTTCTGGCACACTTGAGGAAGCTACCTTCGTAGCTAAGCATTCTCGATGCACTCTTGTTATCAAAAGAGGCGAGAGATTCTCTGATCAGGGAGTTATAAGAGCCCGAACAATTCCAAGCTTTCCTCGCCGAAGAAAAGATGAAGGACGAGTTGGAAAAAGTACACACGGCCGATATCACCTTCGGCGATGAAGACCTTCTCCTCGGGACGTGTGAGCATAACCGTCCCCTTTATGTCTCTGGATACTGTCATGATATCAAGATAGGCAAAATCCTGGTTGATAATGGGTCCTCCGTTAACCTCCTCAATGTAAGAGTGTTGAAGGAAATCTGCATGAGCATTCAACACCTCGCTCGGGATAAGATCACTATCTCCGGGTTTGACTCCCAGTCATCACGGACGCTCGGGTCTGTAATACTGACGCTGCGCTTTGGGATGCTAGTCACTGACATCAAGTTTCATATCATTGATGCTAAGATCTGTTACAACGCTTTGCTCGGCCCGCCTTGGTTACACGAGTACAACATTATCCCTTCTACACAACATCAGTGTATGAAGTACTTCAAGGATGGTCTCGAATACACCGTGACAGGGGAGTTGAACCCATTCTCCGTGAACGAAGTCCGCAAATATGAGGATGCCAAGTACTTCCTACCAGATTTTGAAGACACAGAAAGATGTCGCAAATCGGAGGACAAGAACAAAGCTATCACTACTATTCTGGTCTTCGGGAGTGATACTGAGGAGGAGGAAGAGATAGTTTATTCAGGGCCGCCCCAATGCAACAAGCCGGGACCGTCCACCCCTATGTTGATCTTCGGCAGCGACTTGGAAGATGAGGTCAATGCCGTATTTTCCGTTCGGCCATCGATACAAGCCTTCGCTGATGAAGATCAAAGTTTGCAAGTTGCCATGGTTCTGCAAGAGCATTACAAAGAGCTCGATGCAATTGAAACTTATAGTGTGCAAGAACTGCAGACATTCTATGTCCCCCCAGGTGAAAAGGTGAAAAGGCGATCCTATTCTATCGATCCGGGGAAACCAAAGTGGAGAAAGAAATATGGCATGGTGCAGATTCTACACTTGACAGGCTCCAGCCCATCCGTTAACCCAGATACTACACAGACGGATTAAAAAGACTGTTGAGGTGCCAAGGCGTACCCTTCAAATAGACTGCTCGACAAGCCCACTACTATAACAGGATCTGGAACGTCCCCAGAACTCAGCGGAAATTGCCCAATGGGAGAATGGAAATGAGCGGGCTTGGATATGTTCAATCCAAGAAACGGGAGCGATTCTACGGCTGCTACGTCATACACAACTTTGATGAAGAAGGAGATACTCTGTGGTAAGATGCTAACCCTGAAACCAAACGAGCTCCCGTCGTGAAAATGCCAAGCCCGTCGGTCGAAGAACAAATGGACAAGCTTATAATGGAAGCGAGTTAAAAGGTTCGAGATGACCATAATCGCGAAATGGCCATCTACTAGAAAGCCAGAACGCAATGCCTCCTTCAGCAGGTTGCAGAAAGTGACGATGCCCTCCGTCGCCAGCCCGTCATACAAAAGACCTGACGCAGAGGCAGAAATAAACCCAAGAACGGAAAAAGCGTTCGACAGCGGTAAAGCGGGCCCAAGAAGCCTCGCGATTGAGAATTGGGTAGCCTGGATTCGTCTCTTGTAAAGAAGATGGGTCGAACGTATTCCTTTTCCCAAGACAAGACAAAGAAAATACTTGATCTTGTCATAAAACATTAGATGATTACCCTTCCGGAGTCCAAACACCCTGAGCAAGCAGGTGAGGTTCATCATCCAGACTATTTCTCCTATCACCAAGCAATAGGACATCCTCTCGAAGACTGCTTCACCTTCAAGAACTGGGTTGAAGACCAGTATCAGCAAGGCAAGTTCGCTTTATCCAGCAGTTGGAAGGTAACCCCGCCGCAGAAGCATGAACCGAAAGCCACGAAAGCAGAGCCGGATCAATGTCGGTCTTGGAAGCGATCTCGTACCTGTAATGTGATAACGCTGTCAGAAAAAGAACCCGAGAATATGGATGACCTCCTCTGGTGCTTCGAAAACAATGATGACGAGGTGATCTCAGAGTTGCCACCGGCGCCAAAAGAGCTGGAAGATGGAATACATACTACTGCAGATAACCTCAAGAAAATTGACTTGGGGATGACAAATGACTGGCGGCCGACATTCGTCAGTGAGCTGTTGTCTGAAGAAAGGGTGGCTATGCTAAAAGACGTGCTCATACAGTATAAAGATTGCTTCGCATGGAACTATTCCGAGATGCCGGGAATGGATCCAGAGATTGCTGTGCACAAATTGGCGATATCTCCGGACATCAAGCCAGTCAAACAAGCACCAAGAAGAATGCGCCTCGAGCTTGAGATGAGCATCAATGTTGAGGTCAAGAAGCTAATCGACTCCGGTTTCATCCAAGAGGTTTAGTATCCTGACTGGATTGCCAACATCGTCCCAGTGATGAAGAAAAATGGGATGGTACGCATATGCGTAGACTTCCGGGATCTCAACAAAGCTTGCCCGAAAGACGACTTTCCAGTACCGGTCACCGAGCTAATGATAGATAACACGTCCACTCACGAAGTCTTCTCTTTCATGGACGGCTCATCAGGATATAATCAGACAAAGATGCATCCCGAGGACCAGAAGCATACCGCTTTTCGGACCCCTTTAGGCATATTCTGCTATAAGGTGATGCCCTTCGGTCTAAAGAACGCCGGTGCCACCTATCAGAGGGCGATGACGAAGATTTTTGATGACCTCATACCTGAAATCATCGAATGCTATATTGATGACCTCGTAGTTAAAAGTAAATCATACAAGGAACATTTAAAGCATCTGAAGATCGTGTTTTAGCGCCTTCGGAAATACAACTTGAAGATGAACCCTCTCAAATGCGCGTTCGGAGTTTCCTCGGGCAAATTCCTAGGATTCATCGTACGGCACCGGGGCATCGAGATAGACCCATCAAAGATCAAGGCGATTATGGAAATGCCTCCGCTAAGGACTCTCAAGCAACTGCGGTCTTTCCAAGGAAGGCTCGCGTATATCCGGCGATTCATAGCCAATCTTTCCAGCAAGTGCCGTCCTTACAGTCACCTAATGAAGAAAGGGACTCCCTTCGTCCGGGATTGCAAATGTCAAAGCGCGCTAGACGAAATCAAGCAATACCTGCAGAATCCGCCAGTATTGACCGCTCCCATCAAGGGAAAGCCTCTCATTCTGTATACAACCGCCGAAGGTTCTTTAGGCGTGCTGTGGGCACAAGAGAACGACCAAGGGAAAGAAAGAGCTCTCTACTATCTGAGTCGAGTTCTACTGGGAGCAGAAAACAATTACTCCCCCATCGAAAAACACTGCCTGGCATTGATCTTCGCGATAACGAAGCTCAGACACTATGCGTTGGCACATGAGGTCCATCTCATATCAAAGGTGGATCCTCTCAAATATTTGATGTCAAAGGCTGTATTAACAAGGCGGCTCGCTAAATGGGCCCTGCTCTTGATGGAGTTCTCGATAACTTATCGTCCTCTCAAGGCAGTGAAAGGCGAGGCCATCGCCGACTTCCTCGCTGAGCATCCGATACCTGCCGACTCTCCCTTGAACTGCGAATTGCCAGACGAACACGCGTTTGACACGATCGACGGGGGGGAGAGGAGAGAATGATACCCAATGGGAACTCTACTTCGATGGAGTATCTTCCATGAAGAAGCGCAAACAAAGCACCCCCATAATCAAATCCAGAGTGGGCCTCATCTTCGTGACTCCACAAGGAGGGATAATGCGCTTTGCTTTCTCCTTAACCGAACCGAGAATAAACAATGAAGCCGAATATGAAGCTTTGATAGCAGGTCTTGAGATCACCGTCAACATGGGAATTGAGATCTCCTCATATACGGAGACTCCCAGCTGATCGTTAGTCAAGTAAACGGTGACTATCAAACGTGCAAGCCAGAGCTGGTGAAGTACGGCGAGAGAGTGCAGCAACTGCTAACTCAAATTCCTTCCTACACCCTGGAAAGCATACCGCGTGCAGAAAATAGCAAGGTGGATGCATTAGCCAAGCTCGCTAAAGAACTGGCCAACGAGGACCTCGATGACGTAAGGATCGTTGTGCAAAGCCGTCGGGTTCTTGCACCGGCAGAAATATCTCCGGAGTCGTCCGAAGAAAAAGAGCGACCGAGCAAACGACCCTGCAAATAAAAGACCAGGAAAAGGCTATGGATTGGAGAGAAGTCTTTATAGACTACTTCAAATCCCGTCGAACACCTGAAGATGTGTTTTCAAGACATCAACTCATGAAACGAGCTCTATCTTTTGCCTTCGTCAATAATACGCTGTATAAGAGATCATTTGATTCTTTGTGGCTAAGATGCCTGGGACCTGAAGAAGCAAAGAGAGTCGTCCAAGAAATTCATGACGGACTCTGCGGTTCTCACCAAGCCGGGCCGAAGATGAAGCTGAAGATCAAAGGGATAGGCTATTATTGGCCCACAATAATCCAAGACTGCCTCGAATACGCGAAGCAGTGCCACTCGTTCCAGATTCACGGGGACTTTATCCACCAGCATCCAAATCCGTTGCATCTAACGGTGGCTAGCTGGCCATTTGAAATGTGGGGAACTGACATAATCGGGCCCATCGAACCGGTATCATCCAGAGGACATCGGTTCATATTGGCAAAAACTGATTATTTCTCTAAGTGGGCAGAAGGAGTACCGTTAAGCGAAGTGAAAACGGAGAATATTCTCCATTTTTTCAAGACACATGTCATCTATCGGTTCGGTACTTCACGATGGATTATCTCCGATAACGGGCCGGCCTACAGAAACCACAAAATTAGCCGCTTCGCACAACAACATAATATAGATTGGAGATACTCTTCGGTCTATAATCCCCGAGCTAACGGTCTAGCTGAGGCTTTCAACAAGACCTTGATGAAGATCGTGAAAAAGACGGTGTCTCGAAATAAGAAGGACTGGCACGAGAGACTGCATGAAGTTCTCTGGGCGTATCGAACTACGTTCAAAACGGCCACAAATACAACGCCGTATGCATTGGTATTCGGTACAGAAGCGGTACTCCCCCTTGAGATAGAGTTACCCTCTCTACGAGTGGCGGTTCACTACGAGCTAACAGACGAAGAAAATGCTCATCTTCGGGTTGAGGAACTTGATGCCCTCAACGAAACCCGGCTCACGGCGCAGAAAAACTTGGAAGCGTACAAAGCAAAGATGACGCGCTCATATGAAAGATTGACTAGGCCGAGAACATTCCGCCAAGGCGAACTCGTGCTAGTAGTCGTGCCAAGCGGGGGAAATTCGAGCCGAACTATGAAGGCCCGTACATCATAGACAAAGTTTACCAGGGTGGAGCCTGTCTACTCATGGACATGCATGGCGAAAGACCTTTCAGGCCAATAAACAGTCGATTCCTAAAAAGAATACTACACCTGATGAGTCATGGCCTAGGTTAACGATAGATGACGACGCCTGTGTCCGCTCGCTATCTTCCTAAGCCCAAAATCTATAAGTAGTAGCCGGCTTACGGACCGAAACGCCCTTAAACTAACAATGGACCACTATGTCCTAAAACTGGCTGTTGACCGAGACGTCGATAAACTACTACGGACCACAGCAATCCAAGGCTGACACAAAAAAATAAAAAAAAATAATATAAAAAAAAAGAAAACGGTATGTCCATAAGCAAAATGGGCACGGATGAAAACCCGGAAGGGCTCCGTGAGTAAAAACAACAGGGCTACCGGCGAGTTTTATGAAAACCCGAAAGGGCGCGAGCTCGTTAAAAGACACTTGCAAGGTCCTCTCGACTTATAAGGAGAAAGCACTCTTGTAAGATCCTTACGACTTATAAGAGACCATACGCTTAAGACTCCTCATGATTCTTAAGGAGAAAATATACCTACGAGATCTTCATGACTCGTAGGGAGAAATACCTTTATGAGACCCTTACGGCTCGTAAAGTCAAAAAGCCTTAGTCGACAGGATCCTAACCCTGTTCACTAAGCCACCTTTGTTCGACATCGACAGAGGCAAATGATGATTCGATCTTGGCAATATCCCATTTGTAGCGATACTGATGCCTAAATCGGTATCAGATCCCAAATCCCAAATTCGCAGTGAAAAGCCAGTGGGCCACAAATGTATATGAAATAGCCGAAATGATGGGGCAACTTGCAACAAAATCAGCAAGTAAAATATATGCATAAAAATAGCTGAAATGGTTAGGCAACTCGCAATAAAAAGCAGCGAGTAAATAAAATAAATAGCCGAAATGATTGGGCAATCGCGACTTTCGCGATATAAAAAGCTGAAATGATAGAGTATCGCGGAAAGAAAAATATATAAAATGAAACCTTGTGCCTTACAGGTGAGATCACATCGATCCCTGTATACAATCCAGGGGCACAAACAAAGAGGGAACCATACCTTCCCACCAGGCTCCATCAGAAAAAGAAGCCAAATCTCGACGGTTCACAGACAGCCTGGAGATCATCTCAATATTCGTCTCATTACAACAGACGCAACATCAGCAAAGCGGAACATCGGCAATTCCCGGTTCCATGACTCGGCGGTGCACAAACAACCGAGAGTCAACCCCGACTCCGTGAAATACGGATAAAGTCAACCTCTCCTGGTCCTATGGAACACGGCTAATGTCAATATTGACCCCGTAGGAAGCGTCCAGAGTGGATCCTGGTCCTTGCGGAACACGGCTAATATCAATCCTGACCCCGTGGGAAGCATCCAGAGCGGAACCTGGTCCTTGCGGAACACGGCTAATGTCAATCCTGACCCGTGGGAAGCATCCAGAGCAAATCCTGGTATAGTGGAACACGGCTTATGTCAATCCTGACCCGTGGGAAGCGTCCAGAGCGTATCCTGGTCCTTGCGGAATACGGCTAATGTCAATCCTGACCCCGTGGGAAGCGTCCATAGCAAGTCCTGGTCTAGTGGAACACGGCTTATGTCAATCTCGACCCCATGGGAAGCGTCCAGAGCGGATCCTGGTCCTTGCGGAACACGGCAATGTCAATCCTGACCCCGTGGGAAGCATCCAGAGCAAATTCTGGTTTAGTGGAACACGGCTAATGTCAATCTTGACCCCGTGAGAAGCGTCCAGAGCGGATCCTGGTCCTTGCGGAACACGGCTAATGTCAATCTTGATCCCATGGGAAGCGTCTAGAGCGGAACCTGGTCCTTACGGAACACGGCTAATATCAATTCTGACCCCGTGGGAAGCGTCCAAAGCAAATCCTGGTCTAGTGGAACACGGCTAATGTCAATTCTGACCCCGTGGGAAGCGTCCAGAGCAAATCCTGGTCTAGTGGAACATGGCTAATGTCAATCCTGACCCCGTGGGAAGCGTCCAGAGCGGAACCTGGTCCTTGCGGAACATGACTAATGTCAATCCTGACCCCGTGGGAAGCATCCAGAGCGGAACCTGGTCCTTACGGAACATGGCTTATATCAATCCTGACCCCATGGGAAGCGTCCAGAGCGGATCCTGGTCCTTACGGAACACGGCTAATGTCAATCCTGATCCCGTGGGAAGCGTCCAGAGCAAATCCTGGTCTAGTGGAACACGGTTATTGTCAATACTGACCCCGTGGGAAGCGTCCAGAGCGGAACCTGGTCCTTGCGGAATACGGCTAATGTCAATCCTGACCCCGTGGGAAGCGTCCAGAGCAAACCTGGTCTAGTGGAATACGACTAATGTCAATCCTGACCCCGTGGGAAGCATCCAGAGCAAATCCTGGTCTAGTGGAACACGGCTAATGTCAATCCTGACCCCGTGGGAAGCGTCCAGAGCGGAACCTGGTCCTAGTGGAACATGGCTTATGTCAATCCTGACCCCGTGGGAAGCGTCTAGAGCAAATCCTGGTATAGCGGAACACGGCTTATGTCAATCCTGACCCCGTGGGAAGTATCCAGAGCGGATCCTGGTCCTTACGGAACACGGCTAATGTCAATCCTGACCTCGTGGGAAGCATCCAGAGCAGAACCTAGTCCTTGCGGAACACGGCTAATGTCAATCCTGACCCCAGGAGAAGCATCCAGAGCAAATCCTGGTCTAGTGGAACACGGCTGATATCAATCCTGATCCCGTGGGAAGCGTCCAGAGCAGAACACGGTCCTTGCGGAACACTGCTAATATCAATCCTGACCCCGTGGGAAGCGTCCAGAGCGGATCCTGGTCCTTGCGGAACACGGCTAATGTCAATCCTGACCCCGTACGAAGCGTCCAGAGAAAATCCTGGTCCTGTGGAACACGGCTAAAGTCAATCTTGACCCCGTGGGAAACGCCCAGAGCAACTCCTGACTCTGTGAAATGTGGATAATGTCAATCTTATCAAACACTTATGGGTCCTCTTGACTCGTAAGGAAGAAAACTCTCTTGTGAAATCCTTACGACTCCCAAGAGAAAAACATACTTAGGAATCCTCATGATTCTTAAGGAGAAAATACACCTACGAGATCCTCTCGACAGGTAGGGAGAAAAGTCTTTATGAGACCCTCACGGCTCATAAAGTTGAAAAGCCTCAGGCAACATATCTGAACCTGCTTCCTAAGCCATCACTACCTTTCGAAGAATTCAAGACGGAATGTTCTCTATCATCTACAGGCTATGCTTACTAAGGTAACATGCCGACAATAAAGAAAAGAGAAGAAAGCAAGAGATAACACAAGATAGTACGAAAGAAATGTATCTTTTATTTATAAATTCAATTGAGTACAAGTTACATCATATGAAAGGATACAAAAATGGATACATTTTATTCAAAAATTACAAATGTTGGTTGATACAAAAACGACTATTGGGAGGGAGGCGTTTTCAATAAACTAGCCAGTTGCTCGTGCACTCCCTTTAGTCCCTTTTCATGGTCAGCTGCAGCGGCCAACTCCGCTTCAACCTGAGCCCGTTGCTACAAATAAGATGAAAGTTGATCATCAATGACCTGTTGAGCTGTCCCACGACTCTGCACATCTCTCTCGATAAGGTCGAGCTTCTGCCTCAGCGTTAGCCAGTCAGAGATGCATCGTAGAAGGCCCTCAAAGATAGCTTTCAACTGTGCAGCATTTGTATCAACCTGAGCATGCAGTCGGGCAGATTCGCTTGAAGTCTCTTCACACTCTTTACGCTTTAAGGCCGCTTCTTGTTCAAGATGGTGGAAGTAGGGAGTGCTCTGCTCGACCCACGTAGCCCGTTGAGAGTTCACAGCCAAGTCTTCGAGAGCAGGACGTCTGAGTTCAAGCTCATGTAGGCAGGCCTCAATTTTCCTGCAGTGATTGACCCAAGACTCAACGACGCCCTCGCTATGGAAGTGCACAAGCGTCTCCAGCATGGGATTAACCTCAGCAGCAAAATCTGCAGCGAGTGCAGGGATCTCCGCGTCAATCTCTTCAATGGATTCACTCAACATACGAAGGCTGGTCGCAGCGCCCTTAGAAGATGGACGTCTAGCAAATGGTCCTGCTGGCATTAATATGCCAGATTCGAAAGGAGAAGGAACTGGTGCAACTGCTGAAAATGAATTACGATTATAAGCCAACTCGCAAAATAAATAAATCACATGAGTGATGAAGTATACTATACCGGCTGCGGCAGGTGGCAAGGCCAAGAGTACCGGTGGCGTAACTATTCTTTCATCTCCTCCTTCAATCTGTAACGCTGCAGTCAGAACAAAGAAGAATTAGCAACGACTTGGCTGCCCGTAAAAGAAAAGAGAAGACATTAGCTAAAGGCTGTACTCACCAACGCCACTGCATGAGGCAATCTCTGACTGGAAGGAGAAATGTGGGTGCAGCACCTGATACAGGTGATCAAAAAGGACTCCTGCAACGATATAATAATGCAATGTCAGTACATAAAGTATACAGCCTACAATGAAACTGATGGATCATAAATCCGTACCTTCCAGCATTTGGGAGGATACGAGAGAAGGCAAAGGGGCGGCCACCGTCAAAGCAGCAACTGGTGATGCTTCCTCGGGTGGCACAACCTCAACGCTCACCACACCTGCATCCGAAATAAGAGAAGTACTGTCAGAAGAGATTGAAAAGGGATTGCAGAATGAAAAGGAAAGCAATGACCCAAAATCTACCTGGTGAGTCGCCAGTTGAAACCGCGACAAGGGTGTCACTAGATGCAGCGACTGCTTCACCCTCCTCCATCGGAATGGTTTTTCCACCCGTAGCCTCATCCCCCGACTCCACGAGCACCGTCGTGACACTCGCAGTGCCCAGCAATGGCAAGGAACCGCAAGGGAAAAGAGTGGCAATTGGGGCAGTTCCAGACTCTTGAGAAAGAGTGGACACTTCAAGCTCAGTGGTTGCCGCCGTTTCGCCTACCACTTCCTCATCTGGACTCGGCCTTACAGGGAATGACGTATGAGAATCTGAGGACCAAACTTTAGTAAAAAAAAGACCCAAAGTTATGTTACCTTGAGACAGCCTTTCAGCTGCTTCCCGAGCCGCGCGTATCGCCTGTCTATGAGCGATAGACAGGGCAACCGGAGCAATCTCTGAAGAAACAGGAGCAGGAGAAGCAGCGCTCGGGCCTGCACCTATGGCCAAGGCGGCGTTACGCTCTTTTGCCGCACGCCTCTTGCGCTTCCTTTCCGCCCGGGCGGTGAAAGCCGATCTTCTCAAGACCTCTGTCAACGGGACATCATCGTCCATGCCAGGAGCTACCTCTGGAGCCGTTATGGCGTCCGTCATTGGTTGCTTAAGTAAAGCCTCTTTTGGCAATACTGAGGAGGCCGGGACTTCGATAGTTGGCTCTGAAAGCATCTCCGCATCACCCTGCGGGATTGGCACTATACTGGGCATGACCTGAGTCGAGATAGTCCCTGCGATAAGATGAAAAAGGGGTCAGATTACCCATAATAAAGGGGAATGAAGGCACAATGAGCCGAAATATACCAACGCCTAGTGAAGCGCGAACCCTCTCCTCCTCCTTAAAGGTCCTGAGGGAGGCTGCGAGAGCCTCTTCGGTAGAAATGCCTGTTAGAGAAGGAGTGTCAGTCAAAACATGATAACAAAAGCATAGCAGCAAAAAGGTACGATTGAAGCTTACTTGATAGTGCAAGAATGACCAGTCCCGCTTTGTGGCTTGCTGATCGCTCAGAAGCTGCAATAGCAGCCTCCAGATCAGTATCATCCGGTGCTATGAATAGACCCTCATTGGTCTCATATTCGCCCAAGCCCTCGCTGTAAGGAGCATGAGGCTCCTGACCAAATACAACGTCGGCAGAAAGAATCGACTTCTTCTTCTTCTTCTGCGAGCGAGTACCGGTCGCCGTCAGCACAAGCTTACGCTTGGCGGGCACCTTGGGACGATGAGTCCCGATATCTGAACCCACGCCAGACTCGGGGGACGCCACAGTCACCGTTTCCACAGGAACACGGGGTATCGGTAGTTCGGGCCCATCATGCGGGACCTCGACCGCAGCAACTTCTCTTAAAGGAGGACGAACAATGGTCCGTCGCTTCATGGGAACATTTGGGTTACCAGCCGGAGCGGTACCCTTGCGACTCCATCTCCTCCCACCTCTCTCCCGGGTCCCGCCTTTCCTGATCTTCCTCCCACTCCTTCTCGGGAGCAGCAATCGCTTCTCCTCCCTAATGACAACGCCCATCGAATGTTGATACCAGGCCACTGTAAGTGCACGGCGGCGCCCCGGCCGTCAATCCGACGCCGGAATGCGGAAACGGTGATAAACTTAAATTTTTGCGGACTTTGCAAACCGGCACCACCGCGCACTAAACTCCGGATTGTAACCATTAACAAGTCTACGCTACAAAAAGAAAGGGAAGAGATGTATACCGACGATCCAAGTCCTCCGGTCTTCATCTCCACTCCGATCTCCTCGCGGGATCTCCGTCCGTCTCCTCCTCGTCGGAAAGGGCACCACGAAGCCGGGTACTTTTACGGGCTCCCGCCTCTATACCGAGGCAACTCGCGCATGAAGCCGGCAACTCGACATGCCCAAGGCTTGCTGTAGGATGTGTAGGGTTTATGTCTCATTGGGGTTTTGGTTGCCTTTTGAAGATGGAGGAATGAAGGTATGAAAAATGGTGCTTTCATTTTTCTTGGCATGAAAAGAGATCAAGAATGAAAAACACTCTCAAGGATGAAGCTCTCTCCTTCTCTTTTCTTCTTCTCACTCAACCATGAAAAAACTTATCAACTTTGAAATGGAGGAGGAATGAATATGAAGCAATAAGGGAGGTGAGTGTAGGAGAAGAGAAGAGGTGACCACATCAAGGGACAAAGAAACATACAACCATGCCTTGTTACTATTAAACCCATACCCTCACTTTATCACAATCAAATCTCATAAAGCAAAAGCATGGTAGAAAAGAAATGAAAGCTATCATAATCAATACTTTTGCAAGAAACCCCCTCCACAAATGTTATTTGCACAATTGCAAATAACCCCCTCCATCGGAAAAGTCCGGCCGGGAAAGAACAAAGGAAAACCGGCCGGAACGGAATGCAAACTGGCAACTCCAGAAAACTGGTCCCGTAATAAATTACAGGAAAAACCCCGAAACTGTGCATACACACCCGCATCTGTATTCCGTCCGGATACAAATGCAATGAGACAAAATCTACACTGTACTAAACTAGTACCAGCTTAAACCAAAGCCGGCTAGTAAAAACCCGTTCGATCCTGATCCGTGCAATACCGCACGTATCTGATCGAACCCTGCCATATAACTATACGGCCACTAGTACAAAACTGTCCGATTCTGATCCGTGCAATACCGCACGTATCTGATCGGACCCTACCATATCTCCATACGGCCTCTACAGCGTTTCGCCCGAAAGCATGAGTAACTGTAAGTGTGGTGGACTCTAAAGACTCGTCAATACTATGGCTGTGGATTTAACCACTAGCACGTCAGAGGTATAAGCCAATACGTAACGGGCCACCAGCTATTGACCAAAAGGGACGTCGATGAGCGAACTCATCCTGACACCCTACTGAGCCTGTCAGTGACAATATCCGTGCAGTCCGGTCCGTTCGTCTATGAGCATCGCATGGCGGGCCTAGGGGGTTGGTAAAAGTCAGACCCCCAAAAGCGGTACAAGTCGTGTCGGAGTGTAGCCCAGAACACCCTGAGATACTACTGGAATACCTACCAGTAAATCTCCTTGCCTTGGCCAAGGACTTTGTGTAATGGCTCTCCTAGACACAGCACGACCTCACCCCCAATACCGGGAGAGACGAACCCCTGAAGATACGCTCACTGCCTCCATGTGGCTCGGGACTGTACCCAACTAAAACCTGTTTGCACGACTCCTTTGAGCCGTGGTAGGGTAGTAATCAAAGTACAGTGGGAACTCACACGAGACAAATGACGATCCCCAGGTCGATGAACTAACCTGCACACATGTCACCAGGGAACTGCCATCTGACGTCTGGTATATGACCAACTAGCATGTTCCCGGCGAGTCCTGTCCGGTGTACTCATAACCCAATGAGCACCTGTATACATCTTAGGTGATCCAACTGACACCAGTGGCTTGTGAGACCAGCCACCGCCCCTCGTCGGGGTCTCGACTGTATACACTAGTCTACTAATGGAGTATCGATGCC
The DNA here is from genome assembly GCA_030015575.1 of Agapanthus africanus. Classification (NCBI taxonomy): domain Eukaryota; kingdom Viridiplantae; phylum Streptophyta; class Magnoliopsida; order Asparagales; family Amaryllidaceae; genus Agapanthus; species Agapanthus africanus. The sequence continues at coordinate 865,246,194 of JASDDO010000024.1, read as the reverse complement.
CGGTCTCGAAACTCCCACGACTAGGGACCTTTTAAGGATATGCTTGTAGACCCCCAGCTCCCACTTATATGATCGCCCTCATACTGCTGGTGGTCAAGCAAGAATCCTAGGGGCTCTATCAACGTGTAATAGCGACGTGTCATGTCACCTAAAGCAGTACACGATGATAAAGGTAAACCAGATAGCATACTATCATCTCGAGTAAGACTGTCCTACCGGGATAGGTCCTCCCTCAATCATTACAATCACGTACCTGTGACCTAATAATTGACTCTGAGGGCACTATCTCCAACAATCTCCCACTTGCACTCAAGGCTAATTATTGCGATGTCGCATACTCACAGCCCGTGTGATACCGAACATCCAACTCCTCTACTAGTCAGTCTCACAAAGCTCGTTTGCGGAACTATTGCGTTCGAGGAATAGCCTCAGTGAGTGGATCCGCTTAGTTGTTTCTTTCTATGTCTCTCTATATCTCAAGTTCGTGGAGAAACCCATCTCCCGAAATGAGCAATACCTGTCTTAGAATGTGTCTGGATGTCTGATGGGACATAGCTCATAAATGAACTCCAAATCCAAACTTCTTAGACTGTATCGTCAACTGAACTTAATCAGTATCCTGCGCGCCATGCCTCCCTCAGTATTGCCTTGGACCACCTGTCCAAAATACTACCCCTCATCAGAAGGAAAACTATAACTCTGACAACCTCCTTGTCGTCCATGTCACCTTGGAAGCCTGGAATGATAACTGTCTCCTGAATGAGGCTGTCGTTATCATATCCCTAGAACATCCACTTATGTTCTAAAACTGCTTCCGACTGTTTCTCCAGGATTGGATTAATGTCAACTTATTGCATCTAGTGCAAGAACAACATCTGGTGTGGTACTTGACATCTCATGATTGACTCACTTGCCTAAGTAAGTGATCTGCCAATCATGCACGTCCCTCTCCCCTTTAGTCTGTAAGACACCTTTAGAGAGGGTGACTCCATTACCTGCAGGTACACTACCGTGCCAGGAGTCGTCCATCCTAAATACTCTTAGAATGCTGTCAAGTACCCTGATTGGGAAACCACCCAAATCTAGATCTAAAACCACAGATCTAGTAACCAGTATGTCTGATATAAAATCCATGTCCTTTGTGGAGAAACCACTGTGTGACGACCAAAGTATAACCGATTGTAGTATAGGAGTTTCTTTTCCTATTCTGTGTATGTCATCCAGATACCAGGACATCACACCCTACTACCTTCTCAACAGATCCATCCCCTATTCTGATGAAGTCAAACTCATGACTGTCACGTCAGAAATAGATGATCTATCTCCGCTACATCTGCTTTAGTCTATAAATAGACATAAGCTACCTGTCCACCAATGCTTCCGCTGCTCCCACTGACTACGACAACCCTCTGGCAGAGTCATATAGACGTACACTTCTAAAACTGGTTTAGAACAACGCTATACTCATCCTCCCGCCGGGTCTCGTAACCTGGAACAACAGCAATGGCAATTGTGGGTAAACAAGAACTTCACTGTCACCGTCCTTGAGGCTACCGTAGTACCTCTCGGGTGCCTGAAGTTACCCACCTTATCTGCGGAGTGGCCAATGGAATGTCAATCCAGATTGAATCTTTAGGTTCCTTATCAAATCTTCAGTAATCGTTTGTGGTTCTGGAATCACTTCCAGTTCTACCATACTCCCACTACTGTTTTCTGAAAAAATCCATTTTTAATAAAACTGTGGCGAGTCTAGAACAATATCGCTATTGTTCATCCAGATGGTAGAAAGTCAACCCTCGTCATAGCCTGGGTCAACCCACAAACAGCCATTACAGAAACGTGCCTTGAGTTGTCCAGTGTCTGGTTTTAATCATAAACCGGACAACTCCCCGTACCTTAACATCGTTAAGATATGAACTGTTCTATATCCAATATAGAAACAGAGGCACTGATTTAATTGAACCAGATTCAAATCATGCAGCTGTCCCCAGCGCATGTCAACTAAATGGAAGGAGACCGATCAGCGTTACTCAACTTAGGAGTACTTCCAATTATGAGTAACCTGAAAGAGAAGCAAGATCTCTTTATCATTACTATCAGCTGAATACCATACACAAGTATCTACATCTTCGATCACTTTGAAGAATCCCGATACTTGCTACACCTGGTTCTCTACTCTATTCAAATACCTATAACTCCTCAAAACTTAGACCCTGTGTTTCTACGAAACACATGTCTAAGAACTAGAGAAGTTAAAAGTAAACAGAATATAGTATGAGGACCAACCCCTCTGTCCTGATGGACCCTGGACAACATACAATTCTCTGTATAAGTCCCTTGAGTCTGATAACTCATTCACTGTGTGTCGTAGGTTGAAAACTGTACTTATGGTTATGAAGAATTACACCGCTGTTTAATGCTCCTTACCTAACCATCCACTGATATAGGTAAATATCGTAGACATAATTTCAGAAAGGTATATCTCACTCTATGAAAATAGACGTACAGATATATCAATTTGAAATTGGTGCATAACTGCGGATATTCAAAACCAAATATTTGCCGACCGGCAAACAGCCCAGGTGATTTCCTCAAATATCACCGATTACAACGAATCCCGATATAATGAGGATGATCACCCAATTCCCAATAACTTACTCCCACTCATCATCTGTAAAACCATACAGATGTGAGAATCGTACCTGGTAAATACATACCCTGGAGTAAGTATCTAATTGGGAAATCAGTTTTCCTTTAACAGTACACAGTGAAACTGAAACATTGAAATGTTCCGATGGGGTATTCTGGTATTCTTAGTAATGCCTCTTCCAGATTCACGACTGTAACCGTATAGTTCTTTGCCACCTCTCCAAATCCCTTCATATGTCTTTAGTCTTTACCTTCTGCACACCCCTTTAGGCCAAATGGTTTTCTTCCTTCCCTACCGTTCGGCACCAGCCTTTGGTTTGGAAGAAGACTATCTAATAAGCATAATGGGTGTACTGTCCCAATCCTAGGAACACTCACAATGAGAGAGGGTGAAGATAAAAGACAACCGAATAAACCTTATTCCTATTTCTCCTGAACCAGAATCCATCCCCGAACTGGAACAAGTTCCATTCGAGTTCGTATATAACCATACGATGGAGTATCCAAATAAACTGTGGATCTTCGTAGCGATACGGAGTGACCTGGAGAAATACAAAGGTGATTTAGGATTGGCGAAGGAATAATTGGTTTGGTCGTGAATACCTGTTGCAATTTACTTTGCCCTCTTACTAATCCCTTGCTTTGTCTGAACTTAATACCTTCTGCACACCATCGTTATGCTAATTGGTTTTCTTCATTCCCTACCGGTCGGCACCAGCCTAAGGTTTGGAAGAAGAAAATCCAATTTGCGTAATAGGTGTACTACCCCTAAACCAAGGAGTACTCGTAACCTGAGAGAGGGTAAAAGGAAAAGACAACTGAATAATCCTATCCGTTTTCTCCAGAACCTGAAACCATCCTCGAATAAATTCTTTTGAGTTCGTATCTAACCATACGATGGTTTTGTCCAATGGAAGTGGACGTTCGTAGTAAAACGGGGTGTCCTGGAGAAAAGGGTAAAAGTAGGAGTGGCAATGAGGTCTGCAACTCTGACAATCCAAAAGCCAGTGTTAAGAAGGTTCGGTCAACTTGGTCACTGAGTCATAGTCTTAGGGTTGGGTCAATGGTCGCTGCCAGAGAGAGAGAGAAGAAACACTCAGCGTGCACTCTAACCTAGATCAGAATGGTCACCAATTTATCTAATCTGGAATCCTCCCACTGTACCTCAAATTCTCCTCCAAACCTGAAAGAAGAATTAGTCGGGGTTACCCGAGGAGTAAACTAACTCATCAGTGGGAATCGGGATCCAACTCTCATCGCATGACAACGTGACGGAATCCGCTCACGGTATCACACTCCAGAAGGTATGCGCATATCTGGCAAGTTTCAGTACTTTTGAAACTCCCGATGTGATTTCTGCCCCATGCTCTTATGACCTTGACTAAGGCCAACAAATCATAAGTCACATGTCAAGTTCTACCCGTCATTGTCCAGGTTGATTTGAACCCACCCGTACAAGCCCTTGACTAAGGCCAACAAGGCTATACGACTGTCCCAAACCAACGCATCTATCTATGCAGCATATGAATACCCAATAGCTACCAAACACTGTGCCTTGACTAAGGCCAACAAACACAGCTTGAATACTATTGACTACCCATATGAAACGACGGAGGGCTACGAATGGTTTCTGGCGAAAACCTTTAACGTAGTGAACTTGATATCGTTGAAGGAACGGATAGCTTTTTAGAAAATATAGTGGCGAAAACCTTTACTAAAGAGGTCACTCCCGGTGAAGGGATCTCGGCCCTTTCCCCGTAGAATGGGGTGCTGGATATTCATGACCGAATATCACTGTGCAAAGCAAAAGCAATCTGCTATAGTGAAGTTAATGCCCTGACGCAAACTTCTGTCCAAGGGGTCACTCCCGGTGAAGGGATCTCGGCCCTTGCCTCGTCGACTGAGGAGCAGGATATTCCAAATGAATACCACGATGCAAAACAAAAGCGAACGTCCTTGCAATAACAGCTTTTTGAAAAGTGTTCCAACAACATCAGATTAGGTTTGTTTTTAACTTGCATTGATCCGAATCAACGCAGTCCCATCAATTGATCACACCAAAAAGAACGAAAATATACTGATGTACGTATATGCCATCCGCATTCGCCACTGGGTCCCGTCATTACCCGTTAGGTTAGCTAACTAACGACAGAGCGGGGACTGGACTAGCGCGGATGTAAAACATATACAACATCTACTAATATATATACCAAAATATTATATTTCGCTCAAGGCGTGAAGGAAATGCAACATCACAGAGAATGAACAGCATCACAGAAACAATACAGATATCTGGGATCCCCGGGTTTCACAGAGCCGCTGAAACCCGACGTTCCCTTGGTCGTGTGGATAGCCTGTGCAATGAAATCCTAGACCCCTACGGGCGCGGCAAGTCACCCGCCAAAACCTGAAGCGAGGCAGCCCCTTCAGCGCCGTGAATGGACCACCCAGCACTTCACGGAATCCGGCAACTTAGGCACCCCTCCTGGGTCAACCTGTACCCCCTACGAGTGCGGCGAATAGCCCGCCAATCCTAGAGCGAAGCCCCCTCCGTCTCAATGCCATGAGATGCGGGCTTGTTGCCCTCCAGAACCCGGCTATCCGTGCACCCCTCCGCGGGGCAATCCTAGTACAGAAAGTAAAATATACATACACCGGGTACATCGACCGCAACCAGGTCGTGCCCCAAAATAATAATACAATCAGGCAGTGACGGCAGTCCACATGTCGGACGCTCGCCCCGCAATAACAAATGTACATAATACAACAAAAACTGTACTAGCATTGCATCCAGGCTATTCCCACGACCGATCCGCAACATCACAGCAAATACATAGAGCATCAACGTGAAAGTCACGTTCGCAAATCCGTCTAACCGGGCTATAGCAGTTAGACCGGATTTACCGATCGAGTGACATTCACGGTCGCAGATATAATGTAAATACTGTGAAAAATGTGTTTAAAAAATTTCCGATTGATCAAACAATTAACAAGTGGGCCCCAAAGAAAACTGTAGCACTCACAGAAAAAATTGGCCCAACTTTAATATTCCAAAGCCCATATTTTAAGCCCAGAAGGCCTCTGTAAAAAAATGGTGAAGTGATGTGAATAGTGCGCGGCGGAAGGGCCGCACAAATGGGGTTTTAGCGGCGGTTCCGCGCTCCAACTGTGGAGTTACTTCGTCAAATTTTTACAGAACTCTTAGATTTTCCAGTACATCAATATTTTATAACCTGAAAAATTTTTCGAGACCAAAAATTTTCAACAGAAACTGATGCGAACTAAAATGCAGTTTTGGAACTTTTTGATCGATCGGAAATGCAAACACATTACACAAAACTAGACTAAGTTAATGGCGAGGCTCTGATACCACTGTAAGTGCACGGCAGCGCCCCGGCCGTCAATCCGACGCCGGAATGCGGAAACGGTGATAAACTTAAATTTTTGCGGACTTTGCAAACCGGCACCACCGCGCACTAAACTCCGGATCGTAACCATTAACAAGTCTACGCTACAAAAAGAAAGGGAAGAGATGTATACCGACGATCCAAGTCCTCCGGTCTTCATCTCCACTCCGATCTCCTCGCGGGATCTCCGTCCGTCTCCTCCTCGTCGGAAAGGGCACCACGAAGCCGGGTACTTTTACGGGCTCCCGCCTCTATACCGAGGCAACTCGCGCATGAAGCCGGCAACTCGACATGCCCAAGGCTTGCTGTAGGATGTGTAGGGTTTATGTCTCATTGGGGTTTTGGTTGCCTTTTGAAGATGGAGGAATGAAGGTATGAAAAATGGTGCTTTCATTTTTCTTGGCATGAAAAGAGATCAAGAAAGAAAAACACTCTCAAGGATGAAGCTCTCTCCTTCTCTTTTCTTCTTCTCACTCAACCATGAAAAAACTTATCAACTTTGAAATGGAGGAGGAATGAATATGAAGCAATAAGGGAGGTGAGTGTAGGAGAAGAGAAGAGGTGACCACATCAAGGGACAAAGAAACATACAACCATGCCTTGTTACTATTAAACCCATACCCTCACTTTATCACAATCAAATCTCATAAAGCAAAAGCATGGTAGAAAAGAAATGAAAGCTATCATAATCAATACTTTTGCAAGAAACCCCCTCCACAAATGTTATTTGCACAATTGCAAATAACCCCCTCCATCGGAAAAGTCCGGCCGGGAAAGAACAAAGGAAAACCGGCCGGAACGGAATGCAAACTGGCAACTCCAGAAAACTGGTCCCGTAATAAATTACAGGAAAAACCCCGAAACTGTGCATACACACCCGCATCTGTATTCCGTCCGGATACAAATGCAATGAGACAAAATCTACACTGTACTAAACTAGTACCGGCTTAAACCAAAGCCGGCTAGTAAAAACCCGTTCGATCCTGATCCGTGCAATACCGCACGTATCTGATCGAACCCTGCAATATAACTATACGGCCACTAGTACAAAACTGTCCGATCCTGATCCGTGCAATACCGCACGTATCTGATCGGACCCTACCATATCTCCATACGGCCTCTACAGCGTTTTGCCCGAAAGCATGAGTAACTGTAAGTGTGGTGGACTCTAAAGACTCGTCAATACTATGGCTGTGGATTTAACCACTAGCACGTCAGAGGTATAAGCCAATACGTAACGGGCCACCAGCTATTGACCAAAAGGGACGTCGATGAGCGAACTCATCCTGACACCCTACTGAGCCTGTCAGTGACAATATCCGTGCAGTCCGGTCCGTTTGTCTATGAGCATCGCATGGCGGGCCTAGGGGGTTGGTAAAAGTCAGACCCCCAAAAGCGGTACAAGTCGTGTCAGAGTGTAGCCCAGAACACCCTGAGATACTACTGGAATACCTACCAGTAAATCTCCTTGCCTTGGCCAAGGACTTTGTGTAATGGCTCTCCTAGACACAGCACGACCTCACCCCCAATACCGGGAGAGACGAACCCCTGAAGATACGCTCACTGCCTCCATGTGGCTCGGGACTGTACCCAACTAAAACCTGTTTGCACGACTCCTTTGAGCCGTGGTAGGGTAGTAATCAAAGTACAGTGGGAACTCACACGAGACAAATGACGATCCCCAGGTCGATGAACTAACCTGCACACATGTCACCAGGGAACTGCCATCTGACGTCTGGTATATGACCAACTAGCATGTTCCCGGCGAGTCCTGTCCGGTGTACTCATAACCCAATGAGCACCTGTATACATCTTAGGTGATCCAACTGACACCAGTGGCTTGTGAGACCAGCCACCGCCCCTCGTCGGGGTCTCGACTGTATACACTAGTCTACTAATGGAGTATCGATGCCCGGTCTCGAAACTCCCACGACTAGGGACCTTTTAAGGATATGCTTGTAGACCCCCAGCTCCCACTTATATGATCGCCCTCATACTGCTGGTGGTCAAGCAAGAATCCTAGGGGCTCTATCAACGTGTAATAGCGACGTGTCATGTCACCTAAAGCAGTACACGATGATAAAGGTAAACCAGATAGCATACTATCATCTCGAGTAAGACTGTCCTACCGGGATAGGTCCTCCCTCAATCATTACAATCACGTACCTGTGACCTAATAATTGACTCTGAGGGCACTATCTCCAACAACATACACATTCAGGGCCTTCGGAATACAACTCGGTTCGCTGATAATGAAGTGTTTCCTGATTAAAAATCAGGAACTACCTCAATGAGGTATCACGTGCTCACATGTGACCAATGGTCACGTGTTGACACGTGAAGGTTAAAACAGAAATGAAAACAAGCGGCTGAGAAAATGACTTGCGCACACATGACCAGGGGTCACGTGCCAGCACGTGACAGGCTTTGAAAGCCTTACAGTTTAATAGAATTAAATTCTAAATTTCTCTAAATCTTTCCAAATGGAAAAAGGTTATGGGGAACCGTTGGATTAAAAATCCAAGGGTGATTAAAAATTCACCAATTTATGGAAAAATCTTAGACAAGGAAAGATTTCCCTAAATCTCACCAGAAATAACATACAGAATATTTTTAGATTGAAAATCCAACGGTGAATAAAATTCACTGAATGATCTAAAGGATCATATTAATTATGAGAACAAACAAAATCTTTCAATGAGAGATTTACTAAACAAATTGATTCTTTTCCTTCTCCTATAAATAGGAGCCAAGAGGAGAAGAAGGGGAGAGAATTTTGGAGATAGAGAATTTTGGAATCTTGAAATTTCAGAGAGAAAAGAAAGGAGAATTTAATTCTCAACAAAGAAAACCCTAGGTGAGAAAAAAAAGGGGATCAAAACTTCAAACAGAGAATTTAATTCTCAAAATCTAAGAGTTTAACTCTTCTGCAAAAAAAGAACTTAGTTCTTCCTCTAGTTGAAGATCTGCAGAAGCAAATCTCCCCATAGTTTGAGAATTTAATTCTCATCGGGTTGAGATTTTGCCATGCAGATCCAAGACTTAGAGGGAGAATTGAGTTCAGAGAATTTAATTCTCTCAAGATTCACAGGAATTTAATTCCTTCAAAATATGAAATTAGGGTTTAACCCTATATGAGAATTTAATTCTCCTAAAAGTATAGGAATTTAATTCCTTCAAGATGAACAAAACCAGGGTTTAACCCTAATTGAGAATTTAATTCTCTCAAATTCACAGGAATTTAATTCCTCTTAAAATGAAATTAGGATTTCACCCTATACAAGAATTTAATTCTTTTACATATATGGGAATTTAATTCCTCTAAAAAGAAATTAGGGTTTAACCCTACATAAGAATTTAATTCTTTCATAATAGGAATTTAATTCCTCCAAAATCATAATTAGGGTTTAACCCTACAGAGAATTTAATTCTTAAAGATAAAGAGAATTAAAAGATCTTCATACATACAAAGAACTAAGGTCACGTGGCCCAACGTGACCCTTGAAAAGATCTCCAAAAATGAGAAGGAAAAGGCTCTGAGGCAATGCCTCACGTGCACCCACGTGACCTCCAAAACGCAGAAGATCAAAGCAAATGAAATGAAGGCTTTGAGCGCTCTCACGTGTTACCACGTGACCCCTTGGCAAACGCTTTAACAGTCAGAGAATAAATCCCCATCACGTGTCAACACGTGATGCTCAAAATAAAAATATAAAAAGTGTTTAACACTTAATTGCAGAACGAAGAAAAGAAATCTGGTCCCACCTTTGGGCGCCCTCACGTGTCCACACGTGACCCTACAGAGAATTTAATTCTTAAAGATAAAGAGAATTAAAAGATCTTCATACATACAAAGAACTAAGGTCACGTGGCCCCACGTGACCCTTGAAAAGATCTCCAAAAATGAGAAGGAAAAGGCTCTGAGGCAATGCCTCACGTGCACCCACGTGACCTCCAAAACGCAGAAGATCAAAGCAAATGAAATGAAGGCTTTGAGCGCTCTCACGTGTTACCACGTGACCCCTTGGCAAACGCTTTAACAGTCAGAGAATAAATCCCCATCACGTGTCAACACGTGATGCTCAAAATAAAAATATAAAAAGTGTTTAACACTTAATTGCAGAACGAAGAAAAGAAATCTGGTCCCACCTTTGGGCGCCCTCACGTGTCCACACGTGACCCCTTTTTCTTTTGTGTTTAACACTAATTCGAGAGCTTTATTCCCACTGTTTAACACTGATTATCTTTTTGTGTTTAACACTAATTTGAAAATCTTATTTCCAGTGTTTAACACTGTTATTTTCTAGTGTTTAACACTAATTTGGGATTCTATATTTCCAGTGTTTAACACTGATGGTCTTTTAGTGTTTAACACTAATTTGAGAGTTCTGTCTCCAGTGTTTAACACTATTGTTCTTTAGTGTTTAACACTACTTTTTGGCTAATTTTCCAGAGGCAAAAGTCCCTCCTCCAAATGAATCTCAAAATTGAGGAAATCAAAGATGAAAATGTTTAGCATTGCTGAATAATATGGGCTTGAACCCAGACAAATGTCTAATGGACAAACAGAGGGCCAACACTTCAAACTTAATTGGACTTAGCCCAAGTAGGCCATAAGTCCTCAATTCAGACTTAATTGAGCCAATGTGCTCATAATATAATTAATTGGTCTTAGTTCCAAACTGGGCTACAGATCATTTAATCCACCTTGGTTCAAGGGTACATCTCTTCACTCCTTTGATATTTGTCGTTGTAATTCCTCAACGTTTTCAAAGAGGTGACGGGTCCCGACAACCATACATTTCACGGACTGTAGGGTCCTTAAACTCATGGACTATGATGTCCTTAACCTCGACCGTGATGTCTTAAAACTAATATCGGACTGTGAGGTCCTTAAACTCACGGACTATGATGTCCTTAACCTCGACCGTGATGTCTTAAAACTAACATCGGACTGTGAGGTCTTTAAACTCACGGACTATGATATCCTTAACCTCGACCGCGATGTCTTTAAACTAACATTGGATCACTATGTCCTTAAACTGGCAATCGACCGCAATATCACTAAACTAAAAAATAGAGCCCAATTGCTCTCTTGTTGGATCTAAACGATCCCGTTAAGTTGATCTTAGTCTAAAAATGAGACTAACGTATCCTTAACAAACGTTTAAGTTGATCTTAGTCTCAAATAGACTAACGTATCCTTAAACCCAACCCCCCAAACTCAAATCTAAGAAAGATACGGATTTGGACTAGTCCACGCCCTACGGGCGACAACATAAATTAGTCTCCGTATACATTCCACGGGCAACCAAACACAAAACAAACACCCACGACACGAACTGAGCATATGGAGAAGGAGAAAGTTGTTACCGCGATACGGTACCGTAATTAACTGCAGGGGGTTGCGCCTGCAAGGAAGTGCGTCCCCACAATCAAAAACCCCTCAAACAAGGGGGAATCTGACGAAGTCTGCTATATCGGCCGCATCCGTTTAAACCTTCGATACATGGTGCCATAAATCTACTTGGCATCTTCGGAGAGGTGGACGGATAGCACCAATTAGCATCTGTCCCGAAATTCAGGCTAGATGTTCGCCGCGTCTCTGCTGCGTCTTTCGGAGGGGAACAGATTCTGGCATGCCCGGTGGGACCTTTTCTTCTTTCCACTCCACACTTCGTGTGTCATGTTCGCGAACGAATTGCGGTTTGCTATGGTTGCCTGTGGATTCGAGGTACTTAGATTTGGTGTCTTGCTCCGTGCAGAAAACAGAAATCAATGACTTCAAACTGCACTAACTGCAACTGCAACTCTCGCACCGTCCTGTCCGGAGGAGTGACTTATGGGCTCCAAGTGGTCTACATCTTTGCTATGCCGGTAGAACAGGTGACTCAGGCTACTACTGGATTGTTCTTCGGGACCATGCTCCCTCCAATGAGCTTCAACGCCCCATTACCGTCGCAAGAAGCTCTGAAGATGTCGGTCTTTGATGGGCTTTCAACTACCGCGGCCCCCCTCAATGGGTCGTCCAGCTCCAGCACCTCAGTCTTCGCCAGATTGGGCCAAAGTTCATCCGGGTCCATGATGAAGCTTGCAATTCCAGAAAAGGTTATTCCGAAGAGGAGATCCATCCTTGCTCCCGAAGTCGCCAAGGCAGCTTCTCCTGCCAAAGGGTCGGTCTTCTCAAGACTGACTATTCCGGCTCCCATTCCGGCTCCCGTTTCTGCTCAAAGGTCCGTCTTTGACAGATTGGATACTGCTGCTCGACGGACGTCGGTCTTCCAGAGGCTGGTACCAGCAGCACCTCACCAGAACAGGGGGCATGACGAAGTCACCCCTAAAGCTGAAACATTCCCAACGGCTCGACACGCTCGCCGTCGTCACTGGCGCCGAGTGCAGAAGGCTGGGGGCAGCTCCCCATCTGGATTTACTCCACCAGCTCCAACGGTGGAAGTCAATACTGCTGTTCCAACTGGGAATAGCTTTGAATTGCTGAACAAGGTGCGCAGGAATTCTCCTACCGCCGTATTGAAAAGATTTCCTCCACCGGTGGAGAATGTTACAGAAATAAGGCCGGAACAGCCCCCTCAGCGGTTGTCCTCCAAAGTTTACAAAGTCTGCCGACAGGTCCAGGAGTCGGTGATTGATCAAGACTATCCTCGCCGACAGAAAAAGCTGAAGGTTCAGTAGGAAGAGAACCGTCCTGGCAAGCCACAAAGGACGACAACCACCTGGGTGCCCGCTGCAACGGCCCCCTCAACGTCAACTGCTCAAAAGAGAAGGAGGCCAGAGAAAGCCCCTGTGACTACGGCAGATCGCAAAGACGCTAAGCCCAAACGCCTCAAGTCTAGGGGCATAACGGTCCATACTGTTTACATGGCTTCTGGAAAAGAGGAAAGCCGCGCTTCGACGGGTCACCGACCGCTCACTCGATCCGTGACAAAAGCCCAGGAGAAGCAATAGAAGCTTCAGGAAATGCTGACACAAATGGCCGCACTCACCGGGCCAAAAGAAAGCTCGAAGGCATCGTCAGAGCAGCGTCATGAACAAGAAACCGATGCTGACTTCCTCCGCAGAGTCCTCGAAAAGAAGGACAGAGAAGCAGCAGCAGAACAACCGGCTAATATAAAACGAATGGTGCTTCTCTTCCAAGATATGGTCGGGATGATATTACAGCCGGAATCTCCAGCCGAAGACCCTCCGATCATCATTGAAGACGATAGAGGGGAGACATCGAACCCTCCTCCGGCTCTTTCAGCAGCCAAAGAGAAAACCATTTCCAAGGCCGCTCTCGATGACTATATTGCTCAGCAAATACGAGCTCACCAGGCGAATGAAGCAGCCGGCCAAGTCGTCAAAACTGGGCGTCCATATCCAGGCTGGTATGATCAAATAAGTTACCCGCCGGGATATACGATCCCTAAATTTCATGTATATAAAGGGACAAGGAATCCACATTAGCATGTCGCTCAATTTAGGGCTCTGTGCAGCAACACCGGAGGTGACGATAAGCTACTGCTTCACCAATTCGTTGGCAGTTTGGCGGAGACGGCCTTTGAATGGTACTCTGAGCTCCCGAACGACTCTGTCAAGATGTTTACAGAGATGGAATTGCTGTTCACCCAACGTTTTGCAAGCGCTAGCGAACGCACCCCGATCACGGCATTGATCAATGCCAGAATGAAGCCTGGAGAAACATGGGTCCAGTATGCAATACGGTGGCGGAATCTATGGTCGAAGTGCGAGCAACGCATCGAAGAAGTGTCTGCAGTAGGCATGTTCGTGGGTACTCTTGACCCTCAGGCGACCATATCCCAATTCAAGATGTTCTTCAAGCCGACCACCTTCCAGGCCTTGATTGACAAGCTGGCCCAAATGGACTAGATAGGCCATAGGCCTTCCTCTTCAAAGACGGAGCCTTGGAATGAAAAGGGCAAAGGGAAAGCAACCTTCGTCGCCAACCCTCAACAACAATCGAGTGGTCTGAGACCGGTTGTTTGCCAAAGCAACAAGCGGCAGTCCCTCGATGAGAAGTTGGGACGTCTTAAATCATTTCCCCGGGATAAAACAAGAAAACTGTTTGAACTGGCAGTGCGCAATGGTCTCATTACTCTACAGGAGTCGAGACACCCACCGCAACTGAACGATGTCAACAATACCAATTACTGCCCCTACCATCGAGTATTGGGCCATCCGATCGAAGACTGCTACGTCTTCAAAAATTGGGTTGAAGACCATTACCAACAAGGCAAATTCGCGCTGTCTGAAAACTGGAAGGTAAATCCACCACAACCGCACACTCCTAGGAAGATGGACACACCGGGGGCAACGTTCTCTTTTATTGAAGAAGCTCCTTAGGAGGTCGCTCTTTCAGCCAAGACAAAAAGAATGCTGAAAGATCTCCACACATGTCCGGCAATTAGATGGAAGAATCCACTCGAGCCTGAGATTATCGAAAGGATGCTGAAACCGCACCCGACTCCAAAAATCAGTGGTGATAGCTAAAGCTTGCACACCCAGCCGTCGAAATCTTCGAAAAAGAAAAAGAAATCCAAAAAGCCCGTGAAGTCTGACGACAAGTGCACAGACCTACAAAAGAAGATTGACGCGCTGGAAGAGTACAACTAGAAGGCGCAAACTCCAATCACGCTCCAAGAGTTCCTCAGCCACGTCTTTGAAGACGGAGATGATGGAGAAGACTCGTCAGATGAATTTGAGGATTACGTAGCAAGTTTCCATATGATCTCTCATTCGTCCACAGACGATGAAGAAGCTCCTTGCACCGAAAGACTAGGGGCAGGTCCTGAACCGGAGCTTCCAGGACTATCAGACGAAATGATCGACGCATTCCTAAACGAAGCTCTTCTGAAAAGTAAAGCTGATCGGGAGCGTGAGGTGGCCATATTTGAAAAGGCCAAACGCCAGCGACTGGATAAAAGAGTCGAGACACTCTCGCCGAATCAAAGAACATTCGTCGCGAATAAAAACAAGTTCAACACGAGGAAAAGGTTTGCTAAAGCCATATCAATGGGAATGAAGCTACCACCCTCCGAAAGAAACACTCTCGGTGAAACAGAGATGCATCCTAGCTACTGCTTATATCATCGAAAGATTGCATACCCTACCGAAGAGTGCAGCGCTTTTAAAAGATGGTGGCAAGGGTATGTTGCTCACCGGCAACAGTTTAAGTGGATGAAACGCAAAACTCGTCGGGAGCAGAGAAGTACGACCGAGGAGTATAAAAGAACTACCGGCAATTGTCGCATGGTTAACACCGGAAGATCACAAGTTCTTACCTTCGGGAGCGACTCTAACGAAGAAATGACTCTTGGCCCTCTCTTCAAAGAATCCACCTCGGGAAAAGAGGAAGAACCAAAGATTTATGAAAATATTCAGCTGCGCAATCGTACGCTGCCCGAAAAGAATCTCGGGCCTACGAATAGAAAAGATAAGGGAAAAGAAAAGGTCCCTGAGGCTTTCAACAAGACCTTAACGAAGATCGTGAAGAAGACGGTGTCCCAAAATAAGAAGGACTGGCACGAGAGACTGCATGAAACTCTCTGGACGTACTGGACTACGTTCAAAACGGCCACGAACACAACTCCATACACATTGGTATTCGGTACAGAAGCGGTACTCCCCCTCGAGATAGAGTTACCCTCTCTACGAGTGGCAGTTCATTACGAGCTAACGGACGAAGAGAACGCTCACCTTCGGCTCGAGGAGCTCGATGCCCTTGATGAAACCCGGCTCATAGCGCAACAAAATCTGGAGGCTTATAAAGCAAAGATGACGCGCTCATACGAAAGGTTGACTAGGCCGAGGACATTCCGCCAAGGTGAACTCGTGCTAGTGGTCAAAAGACCTATGATCCCCAATCGTGCTAAACAGGGAAAATTCGAGCCAAACTATGAAGGCCCATACATCATAGACAAAGTTTACCAGGGTGGAGCCTATCTACTCATGGACATGCATGGCGAAAGTCCCTTCAGGCCAATAAATGGTCGCTTCCTGAAGAAATACTACACCTAACGAGTCACGGCCTAGGTCAATGATAGATGACGGCGACTATGTCCGCTCGCTATCTTCCTAAGCCCAAAACTCTATAAGTAGTAGCCGGCTAACGGACCGAAACGTCTTTAAACTAACAGCGGACCGAAACGTCCTTAAACTAACAGCGGACCGAAACGTCCTTAAACTAACAATGGACTGCTATGTCCTAAAACTAGCTGTTGACCGAGATGTCGATAAACTACGGTGGATTGCAGCATCCCAAAGCTGATACAAAAAAAAGGAATAACAAAAAAAAAAGAAAGAAAAACGGTATGTCCATAAGCAAAATGGGCACGGATGAAAACCCGAAAGGGCTCCGTGAGTAAAAATAGCAGGGCTACCGGCGAGTCTTGTGAAAACCTGAAAAGGGCGCAACCTCGTTAGAATAAAAAAAAGAAAAGAAAGAAAAACGGTATGTCCATAAGCAAAATGGGCATGGATGAAAACCCAAAAGGGCTCCGTGAATAAAAACAGCAGGGCTACTGGCGAGTTTTGTGAAAACCCGAAAAGGGCGCAACCTCGTTAGAATAAAAAAAAAGAAGAAAAAGAAAACGATATGTCCACAAGAAAAAAGGGCACGGATGAAAACCCGAAAGGGCTCCGTGAGTATAAACAGCAGGGCTACCGGCGAGTTTTGTGAAAACCCGAAAGGGCGCAATCTCGTTAAAAGACACTTGCAAGATCCTCTCGACTTTGTAAGGAGAAACCACCTGCGTGAGATCCTTACGACTCACAAGGGAGCAACACGCTTAGGGATCCCCACGATTCCCAAGGAGAAATTACACTTGCGAGATCCTTACGACTCGTAAGGAGAACCCTCTTATGAGACCTTCACGGCTCATAGGATTCAAAAGTCTTAAGCTACAGGGATCTGAACCTGTTCTTAAGCGTCCACCACAATCTCCAATACTGCCCTACAAGCGGCTCAATGCTGACCCTTGTATACAATCCACGGGCGCGAATAAATATTTCCCCAATAAAGTCCCATCCGTGACTAGGGATATGTTTGCACGGTGAACCCCCTTGTAAGCCCTCTCGACTTATAAGGAGAAAGCACTCTTGTAAGATCCTTACGACTTATAAGAGATCTTGCACTTAGGAATCCTCACGATTCCTAGGGAGAAAATGCACCTACGAGATCCTCACGACTTGTAGGGAGAAATACCTTTATGATACCCTTACGGCTCATGAAGTCAAAAGCCTTAGTCGACAGGATCTTAACCCTGTTTACTAAGCCACCTTTGTTCGTCATCGACAGAGGCAAATGATGATTCGCACCTGGCAATATCCCAGTTGTAGCAGTGCTGATGCCGAAATCGGTGTCTAATTCCAAGCTTGCAGCGAAAAGCCAGCGAGCCACACACGCATACGAAATAGCCGAAATGATGGGGGCAACTTGCAAACAAAATCAGCAAGTAAAAATATATGCATGCAAAATAGCCGAAATGATTGGGCAACTCGCAATAAAGAGCAGCAAGTAAAAATAAAACAAATAGCCGAAATGATTGGGCACCGCGAAAAATAGCCGAAATGATTAGGCAATCGCGACTTTCAGGGTATAAAATCTGAAATGATAGAGCATCGCGGAAAGAAATAAAATAAAAAAATATGAATGAAATTTTTGCCCTACAGGTGATATCATGTCAATCGCTGTATACAATCCAGGGGCGCAAACAAAGAGAGAATCATACCTTTCCTCCCCAGGCCTCATCAGAAGAAGAAGCCAAATCTCAATGGTTCACAGATAGCCTGGAGATCATCTCAACATCCGTCTCATTACGACAGACACAACATCAAGCAAAGCGGAACCGTGGCAACTCCCAGTTCCATGACTCGGCGATGCACAGATGACCGAGAGTCAAACTCCGACTCCGTGAAATGCGGATAAAGTCAACCCTTCCTGGTTACGTGGAACGCGGATAATGTCAACTCCGACCTCATAAGAAACATCCAGAGCGGAGCCTAGTCCTCGCCGAACACGGCAGTGAACCCGTGGGAAGCATCTAGAGCAAAATTCCTGGCAACGTGGAACGCGGATAATGTCAATTCTAACCCCGTGAGAAACGTCCAGAGCGGAGCCTGGTCTTTGCCAAATACGGCAGTGAACCCGTGGGAAGCATCCAGAGCAAAATTCCTGGCTATGTGGAACGCGGATGATGTCAATTCTGACCTCGTGGAAAACGTCCAGAGTGGAGCCTAGTCCTCGCCGAACACGGCAGTGAACCCGTAGGAAGCATCTAGAGCAAAATTCCTGGTCACGTGGAACGCGGCTTATGCCAATCCTGACCCTGTGGGAAACGTCCAGAGCGGATCCTGGTCCTCGCAGAGCATGGCAATGACCCCGTGTGAAGCATCTAGAGTGGAGCCTGGTACTCGCTGAACACGGCAGTGAACCCGTGGGAAGCATCCAGAGCAAAATTCCTGGCTACGTGGAACGCGGCTTATGTCAATCCTGACCCCATGGGAAACATCCAGAGCGGATCCTGGTCCTCGCAGAGCACGGCAGTGAACCCGTGTGAAGCATCCAGAGCGGAGCCTAGTCCTCGCCGAACACGGCAGTGAACCCGTGGGAAGCATCTAGAGCAAAATTCCTGGCTACGTGGAACGCGGTTTATGTCAATCCTGACCCCGTGAGAAACGTCCAGAGCGGATCCTGGTTCTCGCAGAGCACGGCAATGACCCCGTGTGAACCATCCAGATCGGAGCCTGGTCCTCGCCGAACACGGTAATGAACCCGTGGGAAGCATCCAGAGAAAAATTCCTGGCTACGTGGAACGCGGATAATGTCAACTCTGACCCCGTGAGAAACGTCCAGAGCGGAGCCTGGTCCTTGCCGAAAACGGCAGTGAACCCGTGGGAAGCATCCAGAGCAAAATTCCTGGCTACGTGGAATGCGGATAATGTCAAATCTGACCCTGTGGAAAACGTCCAGAGCGGAGCCGAGTCCTCGCCGAACACGGCAGTGAACCCGTGGGAAGCATCTAGAGCAAAATTCCTGGTCACGTGAAACGCGGATAATGTCAACTCTGACCCCGTGGGAAACGTCCAGAGCGGAGCCTGGTCCTCGCAGAACACGGCCGTGAACCCATGGGAAGCATCCAGAGCAACCCCTGACTCCGTGAAATGCGGATAAGGGCAACTTCACCCATCACTTGCGGGTCCTCACGACTCGTAATGGAGTAAATTCTCTTGTAAGATCCTTACGACTTTCAAGAGAAAACACACTTAGGAATCCTCACGATTCTTAAGGAGAAATTACACCTACGGGATCCTCTCGACTGGTAGGGAGAAAATTCTTTATGAGACCCTCACGGCTCATAAAGTAAAAAAGTCTTAGGAGGCAGATCTTAACCCTGAATCCTAAGCCATCGTTGTCCTGCAAAGAGATCGAGATAGACTATCCATAGAATACATTCAATAAAAAGGGATACACCATTGTGAAGAAAAATATGTCCTTTATTCATGAACCAAAATGAATACAAAGTACAATTCGTGAAAGAAACAAAAAAATATACTCTTATTCAGGAGTATGTACAAAGAAAAAAATATATACATCTACAAGTCTTCAAGCCAGCAGGCGATTTAGCAGATTGGTCGGCTCATCCCTCTTTCGCTGGGCCTCACCTTCATGGTTCAGTATCGCCAAAAGACAGGCCTCCGCCTGAGCTTGCTGAGCTTGATATGAGGCAAGCCGGCCTTCGAGCTCTTTCTCGGTAGCTTTGTGAGCCTCAACCCTTTCATGAGTGAACACAGCGGCTTTGTCAATGGCCACCATCTCCTTGATGGCCTCTTGTAGCACTCGCCAGAGTTCATACGCTTTGTTGGTTTTGGCTGTAAGGTTGGCTTGGAGCTCATTCAGCGCCTTAGAGGCCAGCTCCCTCTCTGAAAATTTGCGGCCGAGCCTCTTCTCGCACGACACCATGTTCGTCGCGCACCGCTCTATCAGACCCCGCAAGCCCGCCTTCGCAGCCACAACCTCTGAAGAAAGGCGGGAATACTCGAGCGCATGCAAGCAAGCCTCCACCTGCCGACAGAACTCAACCCAAACTTGCACCACTGATTCGCTATGGTAGGTGGCAAGAAAAGAAAGAGAGCCGTTAGCTTCGGCAGTAAATGCTTCGGCTGTAATTACATTGCCAGCACGAAGTTCCTCGATCAAAGATGACAGAGAGGCGAAGCTTAGCTTGGCCATCCGTTCCGAGGCTCGCAAAGCATAGGGGCCGGGTGGCATGGCGATCCGTGACTTCAGCGCGGTGAGAACTGGCAGGGCTGTTCAGATTTATAAACGGTCAGTGAAACTTGTAAGCAAAGAACAAGTAGAACGGCGTTGAGACTTTATTTACCCACAGTCATGCAAGAAGGAGCTGAAGGCTCCCCTGGCCCTTCGAGAACCTCAACCTCGTCGTCGGCCTCCAGAACTGTAAAAGATATCAATGTCATTGTATGAAATAGTGATAATGCTGTGAAAAGAAGGCAAACAACACTAAGCTTGCCCAGAAGAAAGGACGATGCGCTGAGGAGATATTGCTTGTGGAACAGCCATCTCCAACAGGCCCTGAAAAGACCGCCTGGGAGACAAGTCGGCAATCGAAGCTGCCAACCCGCGCAATTCTGAAAAGACAAAAGAGTTCAGATAACGGAAAGATTACTAATTTAAAATATGGAAGGTTACCTTCGATGCTCCTCCCATTCTGAGCTGGAGGGATAGCATCTTCAACGGCCTCCGTCACGACCTCGGGCACAATATCAGGGACGCGAGCTGGCGCAACAGCCTCTGAGGAAGGAGCAGCGGCTGCCGATGCGGGCTCCAACGAAAGGACGGTAGCCCCGGCTACTTGCACCCTAGTCTCCGAGCCGCCCTCAGAAAGATCCATCGGAATGGTGACCGACGAAGATGCCTCCTCCGAGGGAGCAAGCGCTTGGGAAGCGGAAACCACCGAGGGAGACTCTATCGCAAGAGCAATAGTTGCTTCAACCCCCTCCACACTGATGGGTGCTTCACTGAGGATATCAGCAGACTCTACGGTCAAAGCACGACTTAGAGCCTCTGCCGCCACCGAATTCCCTACAAAGTTTGTACAAAGATAAGGATACATATATATGTATGCAAACAATATGAAATATTACAAAGAAATATAGGAACATACCAATGCGCAAGGAAACTTTCAGTATAGCTTGTTCAAGCGACGCTCCTTCTCAAGGAGGTGTGCTCGTCGAGGTCCGAGGGTGGACTCGTGGCCGCCGGTCCACAGTGAAAGCGCATCTGCAGCGTCCTCCGACGCAGCCTGTTTAAGGGCCCTTTCGCCCCATTCCTCCAAAGGGCCGATGAATCGTCGCCGGATCCACGGAGGGTCTTCATAAAAAATGACGGCTGGATAGGGCTTCTTCGGAATTCTTACGTTCTCAGACTCGTCTTGAGAACGTCTTATAGCCTCAGCCAATTGTGCGGCTTCCTCGGCAGTTGAACTCGGAAAAAGTAAGCCAGCGTCCGATTCTTGCAGAGCCAATAGTTCATCCTGAAGAATGGGCTCAGACTCTACTACAGAGTCGAGCAGATTAGTAGCCGTCCTCCTCCGTCGCTTGGATCCAGAACCGACCGCTGAGGACGACCGTTTCCTCCCCCGTGGAGCCTTGGCACGACGCTGACCTACTTCACCTTCAACGCCCTCACTCCCAACCCCCTCACTTGGCGCTGCGACCGAGGACGACACGGCCATCGTCGATGCCGCGGGCGGTGGTACTGCTACTGGCGCCTTTTTACCCCTCGACTGAGCCCGGGTATCCAATGGCATACCAATTGTAGGAGTGAGGTCCACCTCCGACTCCCCCGGAATGAGCGCAACACTGGTGTCCCTCAGAGGAAAGCGGACCGGTGCGCGCAGTCGCAGCAGAACTCCCGTTACCTGAACCGAAATAGAAGCACCGTATCCAAGAAGCACCCTCTTCTCCTCAGCAATAATCGGACTGACCCGATGAAGGTACCAGCCCGTGAAGGATCCCACACATCGAGGAATGTAGTCAGCTTCAGGAATCATGAAGTAAGAACCAGTGTTTAGCCTCACAAAGTGATGAGCAGCATCACGAACAGCTTCAGGTGAAGGGACCGGCGCAACTGTAAAAGCCTCGAAGGGGACGCCATGATCATATCCAAGCTGCCGGGCGAAGCGGTGCAGATTATACCGCATGAAGAGGGCCGCACTGTTCTGACGAAATACCAGATAACCTGGTCTGATCGCGTACAGATGCATGGCCTCCCTGGGCTTCAGAGAAGGTGCCCCCTCTTTCGACAAGTCGTGGAGTTATTGAATTGGACCTGAAGGAGAGGATAGGGCCCGATCAACGAATACCAATCCGCCCGTGCTGGCATAGGGAGCAATCAACACGCGAATGGCCCCGGACTGAGTCGGGTCAGGAGCAGAAGAACCCACCAGCCGCATGAGTCGCGGAAAAGTGTAGGCATCATAAAATTTGGGTCTCTGGTGCGCAGCAAAGGCCCCCAACACATGCATTTCAATCTAAGACGTGAAGTAATGGAGAGAAAAGTTTACTACGTCCACACTGGGAGTTGAGGTATTAGCCGCAGCGCCTAACCTGTGATAAAGATGCGCTAGCGCTGGGATGCCTATGGCTAGTTGTGTCCCCTCAGCGATGCAATGAGCAGGATAGATAACCGAGACTCTCATGAAGCGGCGATGCATGGGGATGACGAACCAGCAAAGCCAGAAACTGATGAAGCCCATAAAGAAAGTCTCCTCATCCATGCCAGGAGCTGCAATCGATTCGAAAGATACCGCCGAGATGATGGGAATGTAGTACTGCGGCAAGTCCTCTTCCTTAGTCGGCCGCCTGTTCAAACCAAACCAAAGGGGTCATTTATGTTCGCAAACTTCGAAGCCGTCTTCGATAGGACACCCTCGCGAAGGAAACAAGCGATAAAACTCTTAAAAGTGATGCCCTGCTCCTCTGACTCTATAAACAATTTGTCAAAAATGCCCAGGGTCTTGATCAAACTCGGGCGCTTGTGGCGGACGGTGTTCTCGGTAGACAGGTCGTCAAGCGTTGCAGGCTCGGTTTCAAAGACGTACTCGTCGGGAGGCAGCAATTCCTCATAAAGCGTCCCCCTAATCGGCAGCCCCGAGATCTCACGAAATTCTTCCAAGGAAATCGAAACTTCGCGGTCCCCTAGAAGGAAAGTGTTAGTGGGGAGATTCCACTGGTTCAAAAAAGCCTTAACCCACCAGACGTGAGAGAGGATTGGTAGTGGAAGAGCGAGGCATATATTGCCTGATAAACTCCGACCCTCTACAGTCGCGCGCGATGGGCGGACAGGATGTAGCGAGCCCAAAGAAGATGGCCCGTGGGATGTCGAGGGGTAAGCCCTATTTTGTAAATCTGCCCCCATGGTTGGGCCTCGGCCTGGCAAATACGGCGTCCCAGAATATCTATGGCCAGGATAGGATGATTCGGGATGCCCGTCGTCGAAGGCTCAAGTCGTCCTATAGGAGTCCAATTAGGCATCTCCACAGCAAAGGCTGTCCCTGGGGGATCCATCGGCAGAAACGGATAGGTAGGCTCTGTCGGTACTTCGCAAAGGAAACTCCTGCGACCACGGATGATGTGACCATACCAGGTCCCCTACAAAAGCAAGTTGGTGCAGTTCGGGTCATGAGCCCTGATCATCGCCATCACTTCCTCGTCAGATGGCGACTGAGGGAAAGCGGCTTCCGAGCGAGTGAAAGGGAAATACGGAACAGAAGTCATTGTACCTGAAATAAAATAAGGGGAAACTGTTAAAGCGAAGCCAACAGTATATATATATATATATGATTATAAATATATATATATATATGTATATATATATATATAAAGACAGTGACAGAGGACTCATTTTATGGGACCATTGGTTACAAAACACATGGGTCCCACAAAATCAAGATGGCGGCTGGCTAATGATGAGGCAAAGCAATTATGATGAGACAAAAGGAAGATTCTCATTAAATAGACAGTGGATTTCAAATGACCCTACACATTCCCCTAAAAGAAATCCATCTTGGACTCTGTGACAAATCAAACAGAATCAAGGGAATTAAATTCCTAGAAAGCAACATTGCAAACTTCTTCTTCTTGGTTGTGAAGAAGACAACTCAGGGCAAGAAAACCCAAGAAGTTCTATGGGAAGAACTGAGTTCTTCATAGGAATTAAATTCCTTGTTAAAAAAGGGGGGGGGGAATTAAATTCCCAGAGACATTTTTCAGAGCCAAAGCTTTTTTAGATGGAATTAGATTCCATGGAAAAGACAAACACCACTATTAGCCCCCTGAAGATCAGAGAAACCCTAAAGGGTCTGTTGATTAAAGATCGAATGGTTTTCTGTTTTTTCTTAAAGAACTTAAAAATGGGTTCTTGGTTAAAAGGGAAAATCCTTGATGTGGATTTAAAATCCAAAGAGTTTTATATGTATGAAAGTTCTTCGATCATCCAAAACCATTACCTGAAGAGATGGGTCTTTCTTAAACAGAGTTAAACTCTGAAAATTTTGGAACAGAGAACTAAGATCTGAGAACGAGAATTAAATTCTCAAAAAGAAAAAGTTTGCAAGGAAGAAGATGAAAGAGTGGAGGCGCTTCTGAAGAGACCCCTGCATTTATAGGATATGATGGAAACGTTTCATCTCCCCTATTCCCTAGATGGATCCTACGGTCACAAAAGTGACAGCGTTGCACTCACGTGCAGACATGTGAGAGCAACGCTGTGGGGGCATTTGTTTCCTGATTAAAAACCAGGAACTACCTCAATGAGGTATCACGTGCTCACATGTGACCAATGGTCACGTATTGACACGTGATGGTTAAAATAGAAATGAGAACAAGCGGCTGAGAAAATGACTTAATTGGGTCACGTGCCCGCACGTGACCAGGGGTCACGTGCCCGCACATGAGCAGGGGTCACGTGCCCGCACGTGAGCAGGGGTCACGTGCCAGCACGTGACGGGCTTTGAAAGCCTTACAGTTTAATAGAATTAAATTCTAAATTTCTCTAAATCTTTCCAAATGGAAAGAGGTTATGGGGAACCGTTGGATTAAAAATCCAATTAAAAAATCACCAATTCATGGAAAAATCTTAAACAAGGAAAGATTTCACCAAATCTCACCAGAAATAACAAACAGAATATCTTTAGATTGAAAATCCAACGGTGAATAAAATTCACTGAATGATCTAAAGGATCATATTAATTATAAAAACAAACAAAATCTTTCAATGAGAGATTTACTAAACAAATTGATTCTTTTCCTTCTCCTATAAATAGGAGCCAAGAGGAGAAGAAGGGGAGAGAATTTTGGAGATAGAGAATTTTGGAATCTTGAAATTTCAGAGAGAAAAGAAAGGAGAATTTAATTCTTAACAAAGAAATCCTAGGTGATAAAAGAAAGGGGATCAAAACTTCAAACAGAGAATTTAATTCTCAAAATCTAAGAGTTTAAATTTTCTGCAAAAAAAAAAGAACTTAGTTCTTCCTCTAGTTGAAGATCTGCAGAAGCAAATCTCCCATAGGTTGAGAATTTAATTCTCATTGGGTTGAGATTTTGCCATGCAGATCCAAGACTTAGAGGGAGAATTGAGTTCATAGAATTTAATTCTCTCAAGATTCATAGGAATTTAATTCCTTCAAAATATGAAATTAGGGTTTAACCCTATATGAGAATTTAATTCTCCTAAAAGTATTGGAATTTAATTCCTTCAAGATGGACAAAACCAGGGTTTAACCCTAATTGAGAATTTAATTCTTTCAAATTCACATGAATTTAATTCCTCTTAAAATGAAATTAGGGTTTCACCCTATACAAGAATTTAATTCTTTTACATATATGGGAATTTAATTCCTCTAAAAAGAAATTAGGGTTTAACCCTACATAAGAATTTAATTCTTTCATAATAGGAATTTAATTCCTCCAAAATCATAATTAGGGTTTAACCCTACAGAGAATTTAATTCTTAAAGATAAAGAGAATTAAAAGATCTTCATACATACAAAGAACTAAGGTCACGTGGCCCCACGTGACCCTTGAAAAGATCTCCAAAAATAAGAATGAAAAGGCTCTGAGGCAATGCCTCACGTGCACCCGCGTGACCTCCAAAACGCAGAAGATCAAAGCAAATGAAATGAAGGCTTTGGGCACTCTCACGTGTTACCGCGTGACCCCTTGGCAAACGTTTTAACAGTCAGCGCATAAATCCCCATCACGTGTCAACACGTGATGCTCAAAATAAAAATATAAAAAGTGTTTAATACTTAATTGCAGAACGAAGAAAAGAAATCTGGTCCCACCTTTGGGCGCCCTCACGTGTCCACACGTGACCCCTTTTTCTTTAGTGTTTAACACTAATTCGAGAGCTTTATTTCCAGTGTTTAACACTGATTATCTTTTAGTGTTTAACACTAATTTGAAAATCTTATTTCCAGTGTTTAACACTGTTATTTTCTAGTGTTTAATACTAATTTGGGATTCTATATTTCCAGTGTTTAACACTGATGGTCTTTTAGTGTTTAACACTAATTTGAGAGTTCTGTCTCCAGTGTTTAACACTGTTGTTTTTTAGTGTTTAACACTACTTTTTGGCTAATTTTCCGGAGGCAAAAGTCCCTCCTCCAAATGAATCTCAAAATTGAGGAAATCAAAAATGAAAATGTTTAGCATTGCTGAATAATATGGGCTTGAATCCAGACAAATGTCTAATGGACCAACAGAGGGCCAACACCTCAAACTTAATTGGACTTAGCCCAAGTAGGCCATAAGTCCTCAATTCAGACTTAATTGAGCCAATGTGCTCATAATATAATTAATTGGTCTTAGTTCCAAACTGGGCTACAGATCATTTAATCCACCTTGGTTCAAGGGCACATCTCTTCATTCCTTTGATATTTGTCGTTGTAATTCCTCAACGTCTTCAAAGAGGTGACGGGTCCCGACAACCATGCATTTCACGGACTGTGGGGTCCTTAAACTTATGGACTATGATGTCCTTAACCTCGACCGTGATGTCTTAAAACTAACATCGGACTGTGAGGCCCTTAAACTCACGGACTATGATGTCCTTAAGCTCGACCGTGATGTCTTAAAACTAACATCGGACTGTGAGGTCTTTAAACTCACGGACTATGATGTCCTTAACCTCGACCGCGATGTCTTTAAACTAACATTGGACCACCATGTCCTTAAACTGGCAATTGACCGCAATGTCACTAAACTAAAAAATAGAGCCCAATTGCTCTCTTGTTGGATCTAAACGATCCCGTTAAGTTGATCTTAGTCTAAAAATGAAACCAACGTATCCTTAACAAACGTTTAAGTTGATCTTAGTCTCAAATGAGGCTAACGTATCCTTAAACCCAACCCCCCAAACCCAAATCTAAGAAAGATACGGATTTGGACTAGTCCACGCCCTACGGGCGACAACGTAAATTAGTCTCCGTATACAATCTACGGGCAACCAAACACAAAACAAACCCCCACGACATGAAGTGAGCATATGGAGAAGGAGAAAGTTGTTACCGCGATACGGTAGCGTAATTAACTGCAGGGGCTTGCGCCTGCAGGGAAGAGCGTCCCCACAATCAAAAACCCCTCAAACGAGGGGGAATCTGATGAAGTCTGCTACATCGGTCGCATCCGTTTAAACCTTCGATACATGGTGCCATAAATCAACTTGGCATCTTCGGAGAGGTGGACGGATAGCACCAATTAGCATCTGTCTCGAAATTCAGGCTAGATGTTCGCCGTGTCTCTGCCGCGTCTTTCGGAGGGGAACAAGAAGTTGGACCCTGTGTTCAGGCGCATAAAATGATTCAGCGTACTTCGTATACCCTCTTCGGTAGCAGCAGGTTCTGCCAAGAAAGCCTCAAGCGGGACACCTTGATTGTAGCTTAGCTGCTCAGTGAAACGATGCAGGTTGTGTCTCATGAATAACGCCGCATCATTTTGCCTAAATACGAGAAAGCTCGGCCTGATGGAGTACAGATGAAGAATCTCCCGAGCTTTCAACACAGAGGCCCCGTCTTTAAAAATGTCTTGCAATGGCAGCACCGCTTTTGCAGATTCCTGGCTGACGGTCAAAATCTTATCAGTGAAAGACATACCATCTCCAATCGTGCGTGGACGAAGGAGCAAACCCCTAGCTTCCCGCGGTGTCGGAATTACGATGGATGCGTCGACTAGCCGCATTATCCGGGGGAATTTACATCTGTCGTAAAAAGAAGGTCTTTTATGGATATCGAAGACCCCAAGCACGTGCAACTCTAGCTATGAGGTGAAATAATGCATTGAGAAGTTGGCGGGCTGCAATCCTGGCGTAGTGGTATCCGCTGCCAAGCTGAGGCCGTGATATAGATGGGCTAACCCAGCAATCCCGATAGCCACTTGTATTCCGGCAACCATTCGATTCACGGGGTAGAAAACAGACGGCCTCATGTAGCGAGGGTGCATGGGAAGCACGAACCAGCTTAACCATAAACCGAGAAACCCTGAAAAGAACGCTTCCTCATCGACGCCCGGAGCGGCAATTTCCGAAAAGGGGACGATCGCGACGTTGGGAAGAAAGAAATCCTTTTGATCGACTTCCAATATTGGCCGGCGATCCAAACCAAAGCCGAAAGGATCGTCAAGTTTAGCAAACTTTTCACCTTGTCGTGACAAGACTTCCGCACGGAGAAAACGAGCGATAAAATCCGTAAAGGTAACCCCGTGGCATCCAGATTCGAGAAAAAGGCTCTCATACATATTCAACACCTTTATCAGACTTGGGAATTGGTGTTGAATTACGTTCTCTGGGGTAAGACCCATTACCACTGATTTGGTAGCAAAAATATACTCATCCGAGGGAAGCAGCTCCTCATAATGCTCTCTCCTAAAGGGTAAACCAGAAACCTCAGCAAATTCATCTAGAGAAATGGAGACTTCTTTATCCAATAAGAGGAAGGTGTGGGTCGGGATGTTCCATTGTTCGAGAAACGTCTTGATCCACCATGTCGGAGGTGCAGAATACTGGAACAAGGAAGCGTAGATTGCTGGGTACAATCCAAGCTTCAACAGCTGTGATTTCTTTGCCGATAAGATATATCGGGCCCACTGCAGGTATCCGACCGGGTGACGGGGAGTTAGTCCTATGTTGCCCAAGGGCGCAACTCGCCCTGCCATATGGGCCGCCCTAGAATGTCCAAAGCCACCGGCGGCTGCACGGGTACTGCGGCAATAGAAGGTCGAAAGAGACCTTCTGAAGTCCAATTCACCTCCTCTACAGTATAGCTTATCGGGGGTGCATCTGCATAAGGGACCGCAGAGATAGGCTTCGAGGGTGTCGCACAAGAAAAGCTCGGCGGCCTCTGATAATTTGATCGTACCATCTCCCCTATAGATGAAGATTCTTGTACTCCGGGTCATGGTCTTTGATCAGCGCAATAACCTCTCGGTCTACGGGCGCTTCAGGGAATCCGCCTTCTGAGCGGACGAACGGGAAGGAAGTGTCGAAAGACATGTCACCCGTGCGAAAAAGAACAAAAGTCAACCGTCAGTGCTATAATTTAAATTCTAACACTTGGTACTTTAAAATTCGTACCGCACTGCAATGCAGTAAAAAGGGGACCAAAGAGGGACCCACAAAATCTAGATGACAGTTCATCATTAATCAAACAGCCTCATCATTTGATGAGACTGGCAATTAAATGAGGAAATCCTCGATTGATTCTCATTTAATGAGAAACCCCTCGGGCTAAGGAGTAAATCTCCCCTTGAGAGCAGTGCTCTGTGACAGAGTGACATCTGTCAAACTCTAATGATGAAGGAATAAAAATTCCTGAAGAGCCTTGCTCTGAAGAAATGATGGAATAACCATCAGAAAAATTTAAAATAAATTTTTTTATGGAATAAAATTCCATGGTCTTCAAGATCCATGAACAAATTCTTCAGAGTTCTTGATGAAAGATTAATGAATCTATGAGATTTAAAAAGAGCAAAGCTCCATTAATGGGTTAAGAAACCCCAAGAAAGATCTCTTTATATCTATGATTCCAAGAGAGCAAAGCTCTGTTAATGAAACCCTAAAAGGGTTACCTTTAGATCAAAGATCTATGGAGACTAAAGCTCTGTTAATGAAACCATAAAAGGGTTTCCTTTAGATCAAAGATCTATGAAGAGCAAAGCTCTGTTAATGGGTGAAACCCTAAATTCTTAAATAATCCTTTAAAAGATTTAATCTTTACCTAAGTTTTGACAGAGTTCCGTCCTTAAAAGAAGTTCTTAAGACAAAGAGCTATGCTCTGTGGGAGAATAAACATTCTCAGAAAACAAGGAAGATGAACATAAATCATCCTAAGGGCCAAGGGTCCTATTTATAGGCGCTGAGATGCCGTTTCAACTTCTGAGTTGATCCAAGGGCGCAGATGCTGCAACCGTTGCACTCACGTATGGGCCACGTAAGAGCAACGGGAGGGGGGGGGTGGGGTATTTGTTTCCCCCAATCAGAGCAAAGCTCTGTTCAAAATTCAAATTTTGAAATGAAGCAACACTTTAGAAGCAGCGCCAAGTTCGCTGCGCCCTAAGTAGCGCACCACGTGCAAAGCACGTGTGCGCTAGCGCTAAGTGCGCTACACTCTAAGCAGCGCACCACGTGTAAAACACGGATGCGCTAGTGCTGAGTGCGTTGCGCTTTAAGCAGCGCACCACGTGCAAAGCACGTGTGCGCTAGCGCTAGGTACGCTGCGCTCTAAGCAGCGCATCACGTGCAAAGCACGGGTGCGCTAGCGCTGGAACTAAAAGCTCCCTACCGTCAGATCAAAGATCCAATAATAATGATAAATCATTAATTAATCAGAATTAAATTCTGTTAAGAAAAGATTCCTCAAAATCTTTCCAAATAACAAGATTGTGCTCTGTAAATTAGAGCACCGTTGGATCGATGATCCAATGGTAATTAAAAATCACCAAAAGTACATAATAAATTCTGTATGGAAAGATTTTTCAATCTTGTTAAAAACAAGAAGATTGCCTTATGTAAATCAGAAGCCCTTGGATCAAAGATCCAACGGTAGGGAAATTCCCAAATTAATTGGAGAAAAGATCTCCTTAACTAATTGAACTGATCAGCTTGCCCTATATAAAAGCCCCAAGACTTCAAGTCTCAAAAAGAGAGAGAAATACAGAGGAACCTCCCCATAAAACTTTAAGAAAATTTAGAGAGAAGAGCAAGTTCTCAGAGAAAGAAGATTTTTCTTCAAGGTAAAAAATTGATGATGAACAGAGAGATGAAATTATCTCATAATTAATTTCAAAAGAAGAATTCACTTCTTTAAAAGATCATAGATTTATAAGACAAAAGTCTTTCACAAAGAGATCAAAGGATCTCATCATAAAAGAAGAAGAACATAATTCTTCTCACAGATCATAGATCTATAAGTCTAAGGTCTTTCACAAAGAGATCATGAACATCTCATTATAAGAGGGGGTGGGGGAGAATAATTCAATTCTCTTAGGATCACAGATCCATAAAGGCAAAGCCTTTCATCAACATAAGAGATTGAAATATCTCCTACAAAGTAAGAACTTTTTTCTTAAAACTTTGAGACAAGGTCTCTTATAAAAAGATAATTTAATTCTCAGGGTGCAAACCGATCTAAGTTGCATAAAAGAAGAGCCTCAGCGCTCCACATCTAGCGTAAAGTGCTGCAGAGCCTTGGCGCTGCAGAGCTCTGCAGAGCCTTAGCGCTCCAAACATAGCGCACTGCGCTCATTATCTGGCGCTTAGCGCCAAGCGCGCCACGTGCTCCTCACGTGTGCGCTACATAAAAGAAGCATCTCAACGCTCCTGATCTGGCGCTCAGCGCCGAGCGCACCACGTGCTCCTCACGTGTGCGCCACTGAACTAATAACGCTTTGCGCTCATAAATCAGCGCAATGCGCTCATAGACTGGCGCTCAGCGCCAAGCGCACCACTTGTCCCTCACGTGTGCGCTACTCGACAGAAGCGCACTGCGCTCTTTGATTAGCGCAAAGCGCAAAGTGCACCATGTGCTGCGCTGATAGAATATAAATTGTTCTTTAATAAGCCCCAGAGCTATGATGAATGCACAGCATTCAATAAAAGACAGAAATACTGTCAGAATCCAAATCAATGCTCAGCATTGTCAAATGTTTAAACATTTTAACTGAGTGGGCCGAGCCCAAATTAGCTATAAACCCCTCATTCAGATTAATTGAGCCCATATGCTTAAAAATCTTTCAACAGATCGTAGCCCCAAATTGGACTACAGATCTTTCAACCAAAATTGGTTCAAGGGTACATCTCTTTACTCCTCTGATATTTGTCGTTGTAATCCTTCAACGTCTTCAGAGAAGTGACGGGTCCTGACAACATACATTTCATAGACTATGACGTCTTTAAACTGGACTGTGGGGTCCTTAAACCCATGAACTATGATGTCCTTAACCTCGGACTGTGGGGTCCTTAAGCCCATGGAATATGATGTCCTTAACCTTGGACCGTAATGTCCTTAAACTAATCGACCGCAATGTCCCTAAACTAAACAATAGAGTCCAAATGCTCTTTTGTTGGATCTATACGATCCCATTGAGTTGATCTTAGTCTAAAAATTAGACTAACGTATCCTCAATGAACGTTTAAGTTGATCTTAGTCTCAAATGAGACTAACGTATCCTTAATCCCAACCCCAAACCCAAATCTAAGAAAATACGGATTCGGACTAATCCACGCCCTACGGGCGACAACATAAATTAGTCTCCGTATACAATCCACGGGCAACCAAAAACAAAACAAACACCCACGACACGAAGTGACCATCTGGAGAAGGAGAAAGTGGTTACCGCGATACGGTAGCGTAATTAACTGCAGGGGCTTGCGCCTGCAGGGAAGAGCGTCCCCACAATCAAAAACCCCTCAAATGAGGGGGAATCTGACGAAGTCTGCTACATCAGCCGCATCCGTTTAAACCTTCAATATACGGTGTCATAAATCAACTTGGCATCTTCAGAGAGGTGGACGGATAGCACCAATTAGCATCTGCAATCGAAATTCAGGCGAGACGATCCTGCTCGGTCTCGTCTCCGTGTTTCGGCGGGGAACACCCCTCACCGTTGCGCTCACGTGGCCCACACGTGAGTGCAGCGGTGGCAGCATCTGCGCCCTTAGATCAACTTAGATGTTGAAACGGCACTCAGTGCCTATAAATAGGACCTTTGGCCCTTAGGATGATTTCTGTTCATCTTCCTTCTTTCTTTTCCTGAGAATTAATTCTCTTTTTAGAGCAAAGCTCTTCATCTTAAGAATTTTCTGAAGGACAGAACTCTGTCAAAATCTTAGGTAAAGATTAAATTTTTGAGTAGATCATTTAATAATCTAGGGTTTCACCCATTAACAGAGCTTTGCTCTTCATAGATCTTCGATCTAAAGAAAACCTCTTTTTAGGGTTTTGTTGACAGAGTTTTGCTCTCTTAGACCCATAGATCCAAAGAGATCTTTCTTAGGGTTTCTTAACCCATTAACAGAGTTTTGCTCTTTTCAAATCACATAGATTTATTAATCTTTCATAAAGAACTCTTAAGAGTTTGTTCATGGATCTTAAAGATCATGGAATTTTATTCCATTAAAACTTTACTTTAAGTTCTCTGATGGGTTATTCCGTAATTTTTACAGAGCAAGGCTCTTAGAATTTTCTTGAGGAATTTTATTCCTTCATCATTAGGATCTGACAGGTGTCATTCTGCCATAGAGTACTACTCTCAAGGGGAGATTTATTCCTTAGCCCGAGGGGTTCTCATTAAATGAGAATCAATTGAGGATTTCCTCGTTTAATGACAGTCTCATCAAATGATGTGACTGTTTTTATTAATGATGAACTGTCATCTAGATTATGTGGGTCCCCTTTGGTCCCTTTCTATTGCATTGCAGTGCGGTACGAATTTTAAAGTACCAAGTGTCAGAATTTAAATTATAGCACCGACGATTGACTTTTGTTCTTTTTCGCGCAGGTGACATGTCTTTCGATAGTTCTTTCCTATTTGTTCGTTCAGGGGGAGGATTCCCTGGAGCGCCTGTGGACAGGGAAGTCTTAGCATTGATCAGAGATCATGACTCGGAACATAAGAATCTTCATCTGTGGGGAATATGGCACAATCAAATCGTTAAGGGTCGGCAGAGCTTTTCGTGCGCGGTACCCTCAGAGCCCTGTTCATCTTATAATTTTGCATTATTATATTCCCCATTCTTAATCATTTTACAAATAAATAGGTGCTTTTGATCCATGTCTGTTGAATAGTTGCAGGTTACAGGTTCTCGGAATAATACAGTGAAAATGATGAAAAAACGCTACAAAAGTGAGACCACGACCAACAAATAGAAGAATCTTTGTCATGCCGCCTACAGTTTGAAGGACAAACAAAGATCAGCAAACAGTTCGATTTCACAACGCATAAAGGCAGCACATGATTCAAGACTTCAACATGAAGTAAACGGTAAAAGTCCACAACATTTCTGCACTGTGGAAATCTAGAAGAAACTAGAAGATATTCTGAAGAGCCAAGTGAAGAAAATACAAGGAAAAAGCAACATGAAGTATACCTAAAGAAATGAGCCAGTAAGCCGACCAAATGGCCGCGGAACCGCGGGCAAACCATGCTTATGGCCGCGGATCCGCGGCCGTGTGTCGGTGTGTGTCGGTGCGTGTCGGTGCGTCGGTGCATTGACTCGGTTTTCTTCAGGGTATTTTTGTAATTCTAGATATGGATCAGATGTAAACCCTAGGGTTTCTATTCTCTATAAATAGGAACCCTACTGCTCTTTTTTGAGCGTGCCTCTTTTTGGATGCCTCTTCTTATGCCTCTTTTTAATTCCTAAATTCAGAATTTTTTATTCGCTGTAAATGTTTGAAAAGTGCATCAAATAAAAGTAAGTTTTCTTTTTTATACCTTAGTTTAATTTCTTTTCTGCCCTAATTTAGATTTTATTTATCTGCCCTAGTTTAATTAGATAGCAATTTTATTTATCTGCCGTAGTTTAGTTAATTAGGTTATTGAATTAAAATCATAAAAATGTCTCTT
The DNA here is from genome assembly GCA_030015575.1 of Agapanthus africanus. Taxonomy (NCBI): domain Eukaryota; kingdom Viridiplantae; phylum Streptophyta; class Magnoliopsida; order Asparagales; family Amaryllidaceae; genus Agapanthus; species Agapanthus africanus. The sequence continues at coordinate 865,210,981 of JASDDO010000024.1, read as the reverse complement.
TTTATCAATTCCCTAATGAGTGAGTAGTTTCTCACTTGTTAGGGTTAGGAATGGGAAAGGTTTGAGAGATGGAAATCTCTCACCCCTTTCTTGCCCGTTATACATTTTAAATAGGACTCTATGGATACATACACACACCGCTCACTACGGCACCCTATCCCATGAGGTAGCGGTGATACCATAGTTAAAGACCGGCTGTGCATGTTTTCCATGAAGGTTAGGGTAAGAGTTAAGAAAGGACGGACAAGGACCTAGAGAAAGAAACCTAGTTTCTTCTCGATCGTGCTAATCCCCTTTATTAATTATTACCTTAACACCTAAAAGATCTTAATTAGGGCATAGAAAGCGGTAAGAAATATTGAATTTCCAAACTTAACCTAAATCTAACCCTAGCAAGATTTTAATCTAAATCAACTTTAGTTTTTAGTGATAATCAATCCTACCACAATTGGAATTAACTCGTTAGAACAACTAGAAAATACACAAAATCCCTGTGGATCGACGCGTACTCAACCGGCTAGCTACCAAGCGACGCCGTTATTGATTGCGGTTAACTATTCTTTGATTTATCTTTTTAAAGCGCAAGCACACGAAAAAAACATCTACCAATCAAATGGCGCCGTTGCTGGGGCGACGGTAGTCTCTTTCTTTGTGTAATTTCGGGTTAAAAAAATTTTAAAATTTAAAAATTATAAAAATTGAAAAATTTAAAAAAAAAAATAATAAAATAAAATAAATTCATCTTGTTCTTTTTGAGAGGTATTGTGTGAATTGCACAGGAAAAGAAGATGGACTGATTCAGATCTGGAAAAAGCCAGTGAACAAATCAACAAACAGAAAATCTGAGCAGACAGAGGAGAATCACAACAACAAACAGAAAAATTTTGAAGATTCAAACTAACATAACCACCACGGAACCGCGGCGGATATATGCAGTTGACCGCGGAACCGCGGTCAACCAGTGACGTCAGCATCCTAAAACTTCTCTGTGAGTATTTTATCCTCTCTTCTACCCTCTGAACTCAACTAAAAATTTTTCCTGCAGGGTTCTTTGCGCAAAATCTTTCTCCCTCTCCAATAAATTGTTTTTGTGCAGGATTCTTTGCGCTGCAAAATAATTTTTTTTTTGTAAGTGTTTTAGATTTTTGGTGTGTTAATTGCTTTGCATATTTAAAACGGACTTTTAAGGGGCTATAACACCAATCAAGATTGGGTGGGGATTTCATTACCCTTCCTAAGACCCCAGAAATCATAAAAAGCATTTTGCATCAACCCTCGAGTTAATTAAAAAAATTATTAGACTCAGCCAATAAGGACTGTCGTGCTCATTAGGACAAAGAAAAAGTTGTAGGTATCGGTCGTTTATCTAAACCAGACTTTGTGGTGCCTAGGCTAGACAAGTAGGAAATGTAATTTTAAAAGGCCCGTCTCACGGTGATTCGTGAGCGGATCCTTCTTTTCTTTACTTGTGCTTACCTAGCCACAATTGGCGGTGAAGAGGCGATTTGAGGATCTCGCAACTTGCCCTTTGGAACAGTTAGGAGCAGTCTACTTGACTTAGGAGACCCTACCTCTAGGCTTGATTGTGCATGCTTATATTGTGACTGTCTGAAAGTGTGTAGTAGTCCGTACAAATTTTGCAAAAACTCTTTCTAAAAAAACACTTTTAAAAATTTCAAGAATCCAAAAACAAACAATTTCTAAAAAATAAAAATAATTTTTTTTAAAAAAAATAAAAAATAAAAATAAAAATAAAATAAAAATCATCACATTCTTCTTCTCCTTTCTTACATCATGGGTACCTCACCTCGCAAAACTCTTACCGAACTTTGGTACCCTCATCCAAACATTGCTTCCTACGCGCATTGTTTTGGTCGAATTACGGACGACCCCTCCATGCCCAAAATTTCTTTGAAAGATCGAATAGAAGCATCTAGGAGAAACAGTTGGACTCCGCAATCCACTTTGTATCAACCATTTCAATCTTCACCACCTTCTTATGTTGATACTCCTTTTTCGAGTCCTGTTGTAACTCCGAAACCCATGTCTATTGCTGGACATATGGAATAGTCTCGTAACCGATCTTTCACTCCTTTCAACACTTCCAGTTCTTGGGATCAACAAGTCCATTCACCTTTTTATCCAAATGTTGATCCTACTCCTGTCCAACCATTCAATTCCTACCAGTCCTACCCGACTTTCGCACCTTCCCTAGACATTGCTTCTACACAGCCATTTGGGAGTTTGCAGAATCCAAACAATTTTGAATCTTTTACTGAAACCCCTTCACAACCCATGTCTAGTCTGGAACAGTCGTTGGAAGCTTATATTGTAGAAACAAACCAACAGATAAGGAATTTGAGTGCGTCCATTGCCGCCCTTAATTCATCAAGACAACCTAGTGAACCGGTAGCTAGTTTCCAACTAGCTCCAAATTTTCCAATGTATGATGAGGCGGTTGGACAGATTGAGAATTTGAGTGAAGAGAGTGAGCTGTGCACCCTTCCAAATCAAACCTACCCATCCTCAATTGAATCCCACAACTCCGGTTTTGAATGTCTATCAAGTGTCCCAAATGATTCACCAGTTGAAAATAAAACATTTAATGAGTTGTGCGACTTTGTAGTGCTTGATTTGCCAGATTGTGAAGGGTCTCTTTCGAGTGAACCCACACCCAATCCTTTTGAACTTTACAGCTCCAATCTAGAACCTGAATTGATAAATATCCATGTTGATGAGGTGTATGAAAAAATTGATTTTCACTTGATTGAGGATATCGACGCTGGGAATATTTTGGATGATGAACCTGCAGATTTGACTAAATTTTTCTCTCCAATGCATCATCCCGAGTCATTAAATGTTTTTCCCGAACTTCATATGCGTCTTGAATTTGATGAGAATTGCATGGATAAGCTAAATTTTGAGGAGAATATTGAGGAGAGTATTGAGGATGAACCAGTTTTGTTTGATGAGTCGGATTTTCCAATTCATTCTCCTGAACCTTTAACTGTGACCCTTCCTAAATCACTCCCCTTTGTCCTTTCCATCGTTTCGACCGCGCAAGAGACCGTATCGCTTTCAATTCCAATGTCTGGTTTACCAAGTTCAACGTACCCATATTTGCTCATGAATCTTGAGGGATTTGACCTCATTTCTCAGTGGATTGATAGATTATCACAATCACTTTTTACACATCGGTCATTACAAAATGTGCTAATTTATACACTCCATCTCCACCCTCAAGTTCGTATTAAACTTCTTTCTCCCACTTTCTCTGGTTCTTCTTCTAATCTTCCTTTAATGATACCGAGTGTTAATGAATCACAATCCGATATTTTGAGTTCGATAATTCTAGAAAAACAACTTGATTTAGACTCTTTTGAAAATAAGGTAAATGAGCCTTACGACTATCCTACCTTCATAATTTTTGAAAAATCAAGTGTGTTGAATTCTGGCGCAATACTTATTTACATTGAAACGTTCAATCGAACCTTCGATGAAAGTTTCAAAGATATTTTCGCCGACGAACTAGCATTCTTAAACGACACGGATTTTGTGATTAATCAACCTTCACCTGAAGAAGTCGAACCACCACCATTTCTTTTTCCCTTCCGCCATTCTTCTCCTCCACCAAGACCGTATACTGCTTCTATCTCCACACGGTCTCGTGTGCTTCTCATCTCTTTTCTCTACACTCCATTCTTTCACCAACCACACTATTATAATGATAAAATTTTTGAATGGTTGGTGCTAACCTTTGGCTTGTGTAAGGCCTTGTATAGCTTGATACTGTGTTTTTCCTCCTCCCTAACTCTGAACTTTAATGCTTCAACAGTGGAAACACTGTTTCACTTAAGTTTGGGGGGGGGGGGGGACCTTTTTGTATATATATTTTGTTTTTCTTTTAACAATAAAAAATATAAAAAATAAATAAATAAACAGGGGAGTACCGACAATTTTGACCCTCTTGGTGTAGCCTGACAGTGAGGATATTGTCAAGTTTAAGTTTGGGGGTGTGCTCGGTAAGATTTCTTCCTTCGCATTCATGTGTATATTTTTGCATTTTCATACTTATTTTAAAACCCATAAAAATTAAAAAAATTTAAAAATTATAAAAATTCAATTTTGGTCATAATTGACTTGAGTTTGACAAAACGGTTAACTAGCTAGGAAAAACTAGATCCAAAACTTAGTAAATTAAAAACCCTAAAAATAACCTTTCTTAAAGTTTAACCGTAGAAAATATATGTCTTTGTGGTTTACTTAGAAATAAGCAAATTTTGAGTTCACTTCTTGGGCTAAGTCAAAATAAGGGAAGAGTATTAATATTTTTATTAAAGTGTAAGTCTGAAAAATAATTTTTAAGCTTAAGTCTAAATTCTGAAAATATATACCCTACAACTTGCACAAACAGGAACCTTGAAACTTGGAATAGTAGAGAATACCTTGAAATGCTCTTGTCTAAAATCCTTAGTATGAAGGAAAATAAAATTATAAGTGTGAATAAAGAGATACAAAAAAAATAAACACTGGTTTTGTAATTACTTAAGGCTGCGTAAAAAATATATAGCGAGAGTGCTTTATCACTTAGTGCCTTAGACCAACTGGTTTGGGAGTCACTGCTAAAAGCCTTAGATATTACAAGACGAGGAATTACGCCTTAATGTGCAAACACATTTTGTAATCGGTCGTTAATACCTCAAGAAGTATTTACGGTAGCATGAAGGATGTGTGGGCAATTTCATCTAAAATTCACAAACTAAAAGTACTTTGGACGATGGACAGGAGTGTAAGAGCTTGAATTGAATTTCCAAGTGTGGGGGTGATACATACACACACGTAGGGGTATATGACTGGGGTTTAGATGAGAGATAGGAATGAAAAATAGGACTTATCTTTTTAGTAGAGATGATAAAAATTCCTAAGTTAAGATGGAACCTTAGAAGGAAAATTCAAAAGATGCTGAAAGCTAAATGAATTACCGAACATATACAATCTTAAATTAAATGATAAGGAAGCGTGAAAAATACGGGTTGATAATTTCTGAGTTGAAGATAATAGAATTTCTTGATAGAAAACCGAATTGGAGAATAAAAGTCAATAGGCCGAATTGATAGGATTTTGTGGGTAGTATCCGCAGAAAACCCTCAGGAGATAACACTCCTCCTACTAGGGACACCTAGAGGTTTAACGGCTTGTTGCACGAGCTCAGTGCAATCGTATTTCCCTGCGAAAGCGAGGCTAAGCTTTTTCGAGAATAAACTAGTTTTGCTCGATGACGAGTAAAAGATAAATTTGGGGGTATTTGTTCATCTCATAATTTTGCATTATTATATTCCCCATTCTTAATCATTTTACAAATAAATAGGTGCTTTTGATCCATGTCTGTTGAATAGTTGCAGGTTACAGGTTCTCGGAACAATATAGTGAAAATGATGGAAAAACGCTACAAAAGTGAGATCACGACCAACAAATAGAAGAATCTTGGTCATGCCGCCTACAGTTTGAGGGACAAACGAAGATCAGCAAACAGTTCGATTTCACAAAGCATGAAGGTAGCACATGATTCAAGACTTCAACATGAAGCAAACGGTAAAAGTCAACAACATTTCTACACTGTGGAAATATGGAAGAAACTAGAAGTCATTCTGAAGAACCAAGTGAAGAAAATACAAGGAAAAAGCAACATGAAGTATACCTAAAGAAATGAGCCAGTAAGTGATTCGTATAATCAAAGAATATTTGTAACCGCAATCAAGAACGGCATCACTTGGTAGCTAGCCGGTGAGTACGGGTCGGTCCACAGGGATTTTGTGAATTTCCTAATTGTTCTTGCGAGTTAATTCCGATTGGTGTCGGATTGACTAAATCTAAAAACTAAATTTATCTAGGTCTAAATCTTGCTAGGGTTAGGTTTAGGTTAAGTTTGGAAATGTAAAGATTTCCCACCACTTTCAATACCCAAATTAAGATCTCTTTAGGAGTTATGGTAATTATTAATAAAGGGGATTAGTCCCATCGGGAAGAAATGGTGTTTCTTCCTCTAGGTTCTTGTCCTTCCTTTCTTAATCCTTACCCTAACTTCCATGGAAAACACGCTCAACCGGGCCTTTATACTACGGTATCACCGCTACCTCGTAGAATAGGGTGCCGTAGGGAGCGGTGTGTGCATGTATGCATGGAGTCCTATTAATTATATGTGATGGGCAAGAAAGGGGTGAGAGATCTTCATCTCTCAAGCCTTCCCCAAAGCTAACCCTAACAAGTGAGGAGACTACTCGCTCATTAGGAAATTGAAGAATATATCTAAACTATCTAACTAGGGCAAGGAATTAAAGATCTAACTAGGGCAGATAAGAAATTACCTAGGGCAAATAATAAAATTAGCTAGGGAAAATAAAAAGAACTACTTACAAATTGATGCACTCCAAAACTTGAAAAGAAATATGAATTTTATTAATGAAAGGAGGCATGACCTAATACAAGTATTTGAGTCTCTATTTATAGGACATAGAAAACCCTAGGTTTACAGTCGCCGCATGTATGCTTTTAAAAAAATACCCCTAGGAAGACTAGTCAGCGCCGCCACACTTTTTGGTAAATTTTCCCGCCACTACGGGCTATACCCGGCCGCGGAACCGCGACCACAGGCCAGGTTTGGCCGTGGTTCCGCGGCCAAACAGTGATGGTTTGGGCTCAATTTTGCTGCAATGCTTCTGGTTGTCTTTTGCTTCCTGTTTCTTCAGTTGGTTCTTTAGGATGTCTTCTCGTTCTCTTCCAGATCTCCACAGTGAATAATTGTAGTGGACTTTTACCGTTGCTTCGTGTCGAAGTCTTGACCCTTGCGCTGCCTTGTTCTTTGTGAATTGATCTTCGTTTCTTTTCCAACTATAGGCTTGATCAAGATTCCTTCTATTTGTTGGTCGTAGTCTCACTTTTGCATCGTTTTTTTTTTAATCTTTTTCACTGTTTTTGTTCCGAGAACCTATAACCTGTAACTATGTAGCAGACATGGGTCAAACGCACCTGTTTATTTGTAAACTGAATAAGAACGGGGAATAAAATAATGCAAAATTATGGTATGAACAAATACCCCCAAAGTTATCTTTTGCTCGTCCTCGAGCAAACCTAGTTTTATTCTCAACAAAATCCTAACCTCACTTTCGCAGGGAACCGCGATTGCACTGAGCTCGTGCAACAAGCCGTTAAACCTCTAGGTGTACCTAGTAGGAGGAGTGTTGTCTCCTGAGGGTTTTCAGTGGATACTACCCACAAAATCCTATCAATTTGGCCTATTAACTTTTATTCTCCAATCAGGTTTTCTAACAAGAAACTCTATTATCTTCGACTCATAAATTATCCACCCATATTCTTCACGCTTCCTTATCATTTAACTTAAGATTATATATGTTCTTGTGAATTTACTTAGCTTTTGGCATCTCTTAAGTTTTCCTTCTAGGGTTCTATCTTAACTTAAGAATTTTTATCATCTCTATTAAAGATATAAGTCATATTCTTCATTCCTATCTCTTATCTAAACCCCAATCACATACCCCTACGTGTGTGTGTATATAACCCCTACGCTTGGAAATTCAAATCAAGCAATCGTACTCTTGTCCGTCGTCCAAAGCACTTTTTAATTGGTGAATTTTTAGATGAATTTTGCTTACACATCCTTCATGCGACCGTTAATACTTCTTGAGCTACCAACGACCGATTACAAAATGTGTTTGCACATTAAAGCGTAATTCCTAGTCTTGTAACACCTAAGGCTTTAGCAGTGACTCCCAAACCAGTTGGTCTAATGTAGGGTTCCTAGGCACACTCAAGAGGTTCTACAAGGCATCAACCATACCAAAATCAAAATTTTATGTGCCTAACAACTCTATGCAAGATCGTTAACTAGAGATTAGGCGAAACTACAAGTAAGCAAACTACTTTGCTACTAAGTGAAAGGGATAACAACCTTTGTAGATCCGGTCCTCCACTTCTTTAGCTCCGTGATGACGTCCCTCCGCTGCGATCATCGGGATCCCGGACTCTAGCGATGGTTTCGTCAGATAAATGATCGGGCTAGGTTGTTGACTTCGATGCCGAAGATGATCTACGTCGAGGCGACTCAAACTCAAGCTCCACCTTCACTAGGTCATGAAACTTGTGAAGATAACACCCTATACAATATGGAAAGTGGTAGAGGATGAATAAATAGGAAGTGGGTTCACTTTGGATTTGGATTTCTCACTTGATTTTATCACTTGAAATTTTTCAAGAAAGGTTTCTTCACTTCTTGAAGAAGATGAAGAAGAAGGAAAATGAATTCTTCTTGAAAATAATAAATCAAGTGAATACTTATCATAATGCAACCATGGGTGAAGTGAACTCATGTAGAGAATAAACTAGGGTTTAGGTAATGGTTAGGTTAAGGATAAAACAAAATGGTAGACTTTTTCAAAGATGCTTTGAAGCTTCATGAAGGTTCAAGCAAAGAAAGAAAAGCACCATTTTGTTTTTACAAAATAAATAAAGAAAATAAAACCCTAACCATTAACTAAACATGGTGTAAATCATACACATACCCAAGTTTGCATGTATCATCAAACATGATACAAACTAGTGCACAAAAAATATATCACATATACAACTTGTGCAGATCAAGTGAGAAAATCAATCTTAAGTGAACAATACTAGTCAATGTAAAGTAATATATCTAATATATAATTATACATTAAATCATTAAATCAACACTTAATTTAATGATCCGGTCATACTGCATATAACCGACTAATATCAAGTGTATCAATATATCGAATCAACACTTGATTCGGTAACCCGGCTATATCTTATATAACCGTCCGATAATACAAATCGCGAGAATAGAATTCAGTATCACATACTGATATTATTCTCGGTCCCTCACATATCTCATATGCGCTCCTATCTCGTTTCGCTTGAGCCAGGAAACCCCTGTGTAGGACTCTAAAGACTCGTCAATACGCCGGCAGTAGGTGATGATCATATCAAACACCCACAAGCCGCAAGCGGTTTGCTAAACGTAACGGCCACCCGGGTATTGAGCGATCAGAAGATCAACAAGCAAGCATGCTCACACTCCTGTGAATCCAACCAGTAACGCTTACCGTACAGTCCGGTCTCGTCGTCTGATATGTCGCATATCTCGCCTATGGGTGGTAAACGTCAGACCCCAGTAGCTCGATAAGTCGTGTCGATATGAGCTCTATAACAGTTCGAAAAACTACTGGTAACACTTACCAGTAAATCTCAGCAATCCTGGCCAGGGATTTCCGGTTATAGCCAAGCGAACACAGCGCAACATCAAATCCCTATACCGGGAGAGACGAATCCCCTCCTATCGCTCATTGCCTCCATGTGATTCGGGACTGCACCCAAAAACCACCATTTTGCACGCCCTCTTGGACGTGGTAAGATGGAAATCAAAGCACAGTGGGAATCACACAAGACTCTATGACGATCTCGGGTCTACAGACTAACCTGTACCAGTGTCACCAAAGAACTGCCATCTGACGTAAGGTATAATACCATCTGGGGGTTCTCGGCGAGTCCGTCCAGTGTACCCAGTCTCCACTTAGCACCCGTATATCATCTCTGATGTCAAACACCAATGGATATGGGATCATCCATCGCCCATCTGTATGGGTCGAGAAGGTATACGCTAGTCTACTCTGATATATCGATGCCCCGTCTCGATACACCCACGACTAGGGACCTTGAAGGATGTACTTATGGAATACCATGTCCCCACTAGTATGTGTTGGATATAGTGCCCTCAGAGTCAATTATTGGATCACAGGCACGTGATTGCAATGATTGAGGAGGACCTATGCCGGTAGGACAGTTTTACTCGAGATGATAGTAATGTATCTAGTTTATCTTTATTATCGTGTACTGCTTTATATGACCTTACGAGTCGCTATTATACGTTGATAGAGCCCCTAGGATTCTTGCTTGACTACCAGCAGTATGAGGGCGATCATATACGTGAGAGCTGGAGTCTATAAGCACATCCTTAAAAGGTCCCTAGTCGTGGGAGTTTCGAGACAGGGCATCGATTCTCCAGAGTAGACTAGTGTATACAGTCGTGACCCCGACGAGGGTCGGTGGCCGGTCTCACAAGCCACTGGTGTCAGTTGGTTCACCTAAGATGTATACAGGTGCTCATTGGGTTATGAGTACACCGGACAGGACTCGCCGGGAACCTGCTAGTTGGTATTATACCTGACGTCAGATAGCAGTTCCCTGGTGACATGTGTACAGGTTAGTTCATCGACCTGAGATCGTCATTTGTCTCGTGTGAGTTCCCACCGTGCTTTGATTACTACCCTACCATGCTCAAAGGAGACGTGCAAACAGGTTTTAGTTGGGTACAGTCCTGAGCCACATGGAGGCAGTGAGCGGATCTGCAGGGGTTCGTCTCTCCCGGTATTGGGGGTGAGGTTGCGCTGTGTCTAGGAGAGCCAGTACATGAAAATTCCTTGGCCAAGGCAGGAGATTTACTGGTAGGTATTCCAGTAGTATCTCAGGGTGTTCTGGGCTACACTCCGACACAACTTGTACCGCTATTGGGGGTCTGACTTTTACCAACCCCCTAGGCCCGCCATGCGATGCTCATAGACGAACGGACCGGACTGTACGGATATTGTCACTGACAGGCTCAGTAGGGTGTCAGGATGAGTTCGCTCATCGACGTCCCTTTTGGTCAATAGCTGGTGGCCCGTCACGTATGGCTGATACCTCTGACGTGCTAGTAGTTAAATCCACAGCTATAGTATTGACGAGTCTTTAGAGTCCACCACACACAGTTACTCAGGTTTCGAGCGAAACGCTGTAGAGGCCGTATGGAGATATGGCAGGGCTCGATCAGATACGTGCGGTATTGCACGAATCGTGATCGGACGGTTTTTACTAGCCGGTTTTGGTTTAAGCCGGATCCTAGTATTTGACAGTGTAGTTTTGTCTCTTTGCATTTGTGTTCAGTGGAAATACAAATGCGGGGATGTATTTGCAGTAGCGGGGTTTTCTTGTACTTTATTACGGGATCAGTTTTCAGAGGTTTCCAGTTTGCATTCCGTTCCGGCCGGTTTTCCTTTGTTCCTTCACGGCCAGACTTTATGATGGAGGGGGTTATTTGCAAGTGTGCAAATTAGTTTAGTGGAGGGGTTTTCTTGCATTTTGTGGCATTATGATATGACCATCATCATTATATTCTTTTTCCATCACTTGCTTGCATTAATTGAGATTAGAATGGATTAGAAATGATGTGAGGTTTGCTTTGGATGTGGTCACCTCTTTTATATCCTACACTCACCTCCCTTCTTGTTTTTTCTCTCCACTATTTTTCCTTAGAGGGGCCGGCCACTATTTGGGTGAGAAGGTGGTTCATTTTTGGATGAGGGAAAATTTGTTCATCTCTTTTTCTTGCTACAAAAATTCTAGCTCCACTTGAAAGTTCATTTGATTCTCTTCTCCATCCATGGCAACTTCACTACCCCAAATGAGACAAGCATTTCTACACTAGCCTACAGCATTCCTTGGACGCGTCGGCTAGCCAACTTCGCGCCCGAGTTGCCTCGGTCCAGAGGTGGGAGCCCATAAAAGAACCCGGCTACGTGGTGCCCTTTCCGACGAGGAGGTGACGGACAGAGATTCCGCGGGAGATCGGAGTGGAGACGAAGACCGAAGGACACGGATCGCTTGGTATAGCTTCTCTACTCTTTTCTAGTTTGCTAGTAGCTAGGTTAATGGCCCGATCCGGGTTAAAAGTGCGCGGTGGTGCCGGTTTGCTAGTTTGCAAAGTTTTTCGTTTCCGCATTTCCGGCGTCGGATCGACAGCCGGGCCGCCGCCGTGCACTTACTTTGGTATCAGAGCCACGCCATTAACCATGCCTAACTTGCTCTAGTATGTTTAGAACTCGATCGAACAAAAATCCCCAAAAACCGTATTTTCCAATGCTTCAAGTTTCTGTCGAAATTTTTTCAGCTCTAAAAATTTTTCGGGTTGTTGCAGAATACTATACATAGAAATCTAAGCACTCTGTGAAAATTTGGTCGTGAGATCTCACCATATCACCACGGAACCGTGGCCAAACCCATGCTTGGGCCGCGGTTCCGCCGCGCTTTTAACTGTTCAGCATGCCAAATTTTTCCAGAGGGCTTTAGACTTAGAAATAAGGATTTTGGGATATTATTTTTGGGCCCAGATTTTCTGTAAGTGCTACAGTACTGCTTGGGGCCCACTTCGGTAAATTTGTTCGATCGGAAATTTTAAACACGCTAGTTCACAATATTTACATTATATCTGCGGCCGTGAATGTCACTTGATCGGTAAATCCTGTCTAACTGCTATAGCCCGGTTTGACGGATTTGCGAACGTGACATTCACGTTGATGTTCTGTGTTGTGCTGTGATGTTGCGGATCGGTCGTGGGGATAGCCTGGATGCAATGTTAGTACAGTTTTGTTTTATATGTACATTTGATATTGCGGGGCGAGCGTTCGACATGTGGACTACCGTCACTGCCTGTTTGTATTATTCTTTTGGGGCACGACCAGGTTGCGGTCGATTTACCCGTTGTATGTATATTTTACTTTCTGTACTAGGATTGCCCCGCGGAGGGGTGCACGGATAGCCCGGTTCTAGAGGGCAACGAGCCCGCATCTCATGGCATTGAGACGGAGGGGCTTTACTCTAGAATTGGCGGGCTATTCGTTGCACTCGTATGTGGTACAGGTTGACCCAGGAGGGGTGCCCAAGTTACCGGATTCCGTGAAGTGCTGGGTGGTCCATTCACGTTGCTGAAGGGGGCTGCCTCGCTTCAGGTTTTGGCGGGTAACTTGCCGCGCCCGTAGGGGTCTAGGATTTTCATTGCACAGGCTATCCACACAACCAGGGGAACGTCGGGTTTCAGTAGCGGCTCTATGAAACCCGGGAATCCCAGATATCTGTATTGTTCTGTGATGCTGATTACATTTCTGTGATGCTACATTTTTTATCACGCCTTGAGCGAAAATTATATATTATATATATACTAGTAGATGTGGTATATGTTTTGCATCCACGCTAGTCCAGTCCCCGCTCTGTCGTTAGTTAGCTAACCTAACGGGTGATGACGGGACCCAGTGGCGAATGCGGATGGCATATACGCACGTCATTATTTTCGTTCTTTATTGGTGTGATCAATTGATGGGACTGCATTGATTCGGATCAATGCAAGATAAACAAACCTATTCTGATGTTGTTGGAACATATTTCAAAAAGCTGTTATTGCAAGGGCGTTCACTTTTGTTTTGCACAGTGGTATTCAGTTGGAATATCCTGCTCCTCAGTCAACGAGGCAAGGGCCGAGATCCCTTCACCGGGAGTGACCCCTTGGACAGAAGTTTGCGTCAGGGCAATAACTTCACTATAGACGATTACTTTTGCTTTGCATCATGGTATTCAGTTGGAATATCCTGCACCCTATCCTACGGGGAAAGAGCCGAGATCCCTTCACCGGGAGTGACCTCTTTAGCAAAGGTTTTCGGTACTAAATTTTTATAAAGCTATCAGTTCCTTCAACGATATCAAGTTCATTACGTTAAAGGTTTTCGCCAGAAACCATTCATAGCCCTCCGTCGTTTCAGACGGGTAGCACGTAGTATTCATGCTATGTTTGTTGACCTTCGTCAAGGCATAGTGTATGGTAGCTGCTTGTTACCTTTCTGCTGCATAGATAGATGCGTTGGTTTGGGACAGTCATATAGCCTTGTTGACCTTCGTCAAGGGCTTGTATGGGTGGATTCAAATTAACCTGGACAATGACGGGTAGAACTTGACATGTGACTTATGATTTGTTGACCTTCGCCAAGGTCATAGGAGCATGGGGCAAAATCCACATCGGGAGTTTCTAAAGGAACTGAAACTTGCCAGATATGCACATACCTTCTGGAGTGTGATAACGTGAGCGGATTCTGTCATGTTATCATGCGATGATAGTTGGTGCTGGTGGTCAAGCAAGAATCCTCGGGGCTCTATCAACGTGCAATAGTGCAACCAAACCCCAAAGTGAGACATGCACTCTACACTACACTTCCTACAGCAAATCTTGGACGCGTCGATTCGCCAGCTTCGCGGCCGAGTTGCCTCGGTATTGAGGTGGGAGCCCGTAAAAGTACCCGGCTTCGTGGTGCCCTTTCCGACGAGGAGGCGACGACCGGAGTTCCCGCGAGGAGATCGGAGTGGAGATGAAGACCGGAGGACTCGGATCAGTCGGTATATCTTTAACCCATCTTCTAGTTAGCTTAGACTTGTTAATGGTTACGATCCGGGTGTTTAGTGCGCGGTGGTGCCGGTTTGCAAAGTCCGCAAAATTAAAGTTTATCACCGTTTCCGCATTTGGCCGTCGGATTGACGGCCGGGGCGCCGCCGTGCACTTACAGTTGGATCCCGATTCCCACTGATGAGTTGGTTTACTCCTCGGGTGATCCCGGCTAATTCTTCTTTCAGGTTTGGGGAAGAATTTGACATTACAGTGGGAGGTTTCAAGATTAGATAAATTGATAACCATTCTGATCTAGGTTAGAGTGCACGCTGAGTGTTTCTTTTCTCTCTCTCTTTGGCAGCGACCATTGACCCGACCCTAGACTATGACTTAGTGACCAAGTTGACCGAACCTTCTTAACATTGGCTTTTGGATTGTCAGAGTTGCAAACCTCATTGCCACTCCTACTTTTACCCTTTTCTCCGGGACACCCCGTATTACTACGAACGTCCACTTCCATTGGACAAAACCATCGTATGGTTATATACGAACTCGAAGGAATTCGAGGATGATTTCTGGTTCTGGAGAAAACGAATAGGACTATTCAGTTGTCTTTTCCTTTTACATTCTCTCAGGTTGCGAGTACTCCTTGGTTTAGGAGATAGTACACCTATTACGCAAATTGGATAGTCTTCTTCCAAACCTTAGGCTGGTGTCGACTGGTAGGGAATGAAGAAAACCAATTAGCCTAAACGGTGTACAGAAGGTATTAAGTTAAGACAAAGAAAGGGATTAGTAAGAGGGCAAAGTAAATTGCGACTACTATTCACGACCAAACCAAGTATTTCTTCGCCAATCCTAAATCACCTTTGTATTTCTACAGGACACTCCGTATCACTACGAAGATCCCAAGTTTATTGGATACTCCATCGTATGGTTATATACGAACTCGAAAGGAACTTGTTCCAGTTCGGGGATGGATTCTGGTTCAGGAGAAATAGGAATAAGGTTCATTCGGTTGTCTTTTATCCTCACCTTCTCTCGCATTGCGAGTGCTCCTAGGATTAGGACAGTACACCCATTATGCTTATTGGATAGTCTTCTTCCAAGCCATAGGCTGGTGCCGAACGATAGGGAAGGAAGAAAACCATTTGGCCTAAAGGGGTGTACAGAAGGTAATAACTAAAGACATATAAAGGGATTTGGAGAGATGGCAAAGAGATATACGGTTACAGTTGTGAATCTGGATAATGGAAGAGGAATTACTAGGAATACCGGGATACCCCATTGAAACATTTCAATGTTTCAGTTTCACCGTGTACTGTTAAAAGAAAACTGATTTCCTAATTAGACACTTGCTCCAGGGTATGTATTTACCAGTTTTGATTCTGTCATCTGTATGGTTTTACAGATGATGAGTGGGAGTAAGTTATTGGGGATTAGGTGATCATCCTCATTATATCGGGATTCGTTGTAATTGGTGATATTTGAGGAAGTCACCTGGGTAGTTTGCCGGTCGGCAAATATTTGGTTTTGAATATCCGTTGTTATGCACCAATTTCAAATTGATATATCTGTACGTCTATTTTTATAGAGTGAGATATACCTTTTTGAAATTATGTCTATGACATTTACCTATATCAGTGGATGGTTAGGTAAGGAGTATTAAACAGCGGTGTAATTCTTCATAACCATGGGACAGTTTTCAACCTACGACACACAGTGAATGAGTTATTAGACTCAGGGGACTTATACAGAGTATTGTATATTGTCCAGTGTCCATTAGGATAGAGGGGTAAGTACTCATACTATATTCTGTTTACTTGTGACTTCTCTAGTTCTTAGACAGGTATTTCGTAGAAACGCAGCGTCCAAGTTTTGAGAAGTTATAAGTATAAGATTAAAGTAGAGAAGCAGGTATTGCAAGTATCGGGATTCTTCAAGGTGATCGAAGATGTAGATACTCGTGTAAGGTATTCAGTTGATAGTAATGAGAACTTGCTTCTCTTTCAGGTTACTCATAATTGGAAGCATTCCTAAGTTGAGTAACGCTTATCGGCCTCCTTCCATTTAGTTGACATGCACTGGAGACAGCTGCATGATTTGAATCTGCTTCAATTAAATCAGTGCCTCTGTTTCTATATTGGATATAGAACAGTTCATATCTTGACATTGTTAAGATACGGGGAGTTGTCCGGCTTATGCTTAAAACCAGACTCCGGATAACTCAAGGCACGTTTCAGTAATGACTGTTTGTGGGTTGACCTGGGCTATGACGAGGGTTGACTTTCTACCATCTGGAAGATCAATAGTGATATTGTTCTTGACTCGCCACAGTTTTAATAAAAATGGATTTTTTCAGAAAACAGTAGTGGGAGTATGGTAGAACTGGAAGTGATTCCAGAACCGCAAACGATTATTGAAGATTTGATAAAGAACCTAAAGATTCAATCTGGTTTGACATTCCATTGGCCACTCCGCAGATATGGTGGGTAACCTCAGGCACTCGAGAGGTACTTCGGTATGCTCAAGGACGGTGGTAGGGAGGTTCTTGTTTATCCAGACTTGCCATTGCTGTTGTTCCAGACTGTGAGATCCGGCAGGAGGATGAGTATAGCGTCGTTCTAAACTAGCTTTAGAAGTGCACGTCTATATGACTCTGCCAGAGGGTTGTCGTGGTCAGTGGGAGCAGCGGAAGCATGGTGGACAAGTGGCTTATGTCTATTTATAGACTAAAGCAGATATAGCGGAGATAGATCATCTATTTCTGATGTGACAGTCGTAGATTTGACTTCATCAGAATAGGGGATGGATCTGTTAAGAAGGTAGTAGGGTGTGTTGTCCTGGTATTTGGATGACATACACAGAGTAGAAAGTGATATTCCTATACTACGATCGGTTATACTTTGGTCGTCACACAGTGGTTTCTCCACAAAAGACTTGGATATTATATCGTACATTCTGGTTACTAGATCTATGGTTTTAGATCTAGATTTGGGTGGTTTCCCAATCAGGGTACTTAGACAGCATTCTAAGAGTATTTAGAATGGACGACTCCTGGCACGGTAGTATACCTGCAGGTGATGGAGTCACCTTCACTAAAGGTGTCTTACAGACTAAAGGGGAGAGGGATGTACATGATTGGCAGATCACTTGCTTAGGCAATTGAGTCAATCATGAGATGTCAAGTACCACACCAGATGTTGTTCTTGCAGTAGGTGCAATAAGTTGATATTCATCCAATCCTGGAGAAACATTCGGAAGCAGTTTTAGAACATAAGTTGATGTTCTAGGGATATGATAACAGCATTCTCCTTCGGGAGACAGTTATCATTCCAGGCTTCCAAGGTGACCGGATGGCAGAGTGGCTGTCAGAGTTATAGTTTTCCCTCTGACGAGGGGCAGTATTTTGGACAGGTGGTCCAGGTGGATACTGAGGGAAGGCATGGCGCAGGATACTGATTAAGTTCAGTTGACGATACAGTCTAAGAAGTTTGGATTTGGAGTTCACTTGTGAACTAGGTCCCATCAGATATCCAGACATATTCTAAGACAGGTATTGCTTATTTTGGGAGATGGCTTTCTTCTCGAACATAGGATATAGAGAGACATAGAAAGAAACATCACAGCGGATCCCCTCACTGAGGCTATTCCTCGAACACAATAGTTTCGCAAACGAGCTTTGTGAGACTGACTAGTAGAGGAGTTGGGTGTTCGGTATCACATGGGCTGTGAGTATGCGACATCACAATAATTAGCCTTGAGTGCAAGTAGGAGATTGTTGGATATAGTGCCCTCAGAGTCAATTATTGGATCACAGGCACGTGATTGCAATGATTGAGGAGGACCTATGCCGGTAGGACAGTCTTACTCGAGATGATAGTATGCTATCTGGCTTATCTTTATCATCGTGTACTGCTTTAGGTGACCTTACGAGTCGCTATTACACGTTGATAGAGCCCTTAGGATTCTTTCTTGACTACCAGCAGTATGAGGGCGATCATATACGTGAGAGCTGGAGTCTATAAGCACATCCTTAAAAGGTCCCTAGTCGTGGGAGTTTCGAGACAGGGCATCAATTCTCCAGAGTAGACTAGTGTATACAGTCGAGACCCCGACGAGGGGCGGTGGCTGGTCTCACAAGTCAGTGGTGTCAGTTGGTTCACCTAAGATGTATACAGGTGCTCATTGGGTTATGAGTACACCGGACATGACTCGCCGGGAACCTGCTAGTTGGTATTATACCTGACGTCATATAGCAGTTTCCTGGTGACATGTGTACAAGTTAGTTCATCGACCTGAGATCGTCATTTGTCTCGTGTGAGTTCCCACTGTGCTTTGATTACTACCCTACCACGCTCAAAGAAGACGTGCAAACAGGTTTTAGTTGGGTACAGTCCCGAGCCACATGGAGGCAGTGAGCGGATCTGCAGGGGTTCGTCTCTCCCGGTATTTGGGGTGAGGTCGCGCTGTGTCTAGGAGAGCCAGTACATGAAAAGTCCTTGGCCAAGGCAGGAGATTTACTGGTAGGTATTCCAGTAGTATCTCAGGGTGTTCTGGGCTACACTCCGACACGACTTGTACCGCTATTGGGGGTCTGATTTTTACTAACCCCCTAGGCCCGCCATGCGATGCTCATAGACGAACGGACCGGACTGTATGGATATTGTCACTGACAGGCTCAGTAGGGTGTCAGGATGAGTTCGCTCATCGACGTCCCTTTTGGTCAATAGCTGGTGGCCCGTCACGTATGGCTGATACCTCTGACGTGCTAGTGGTTAAATCCACAGCCATAGTATTGACGAGCCTTTAGAGTCCACCACACACAGTTACTCAGGTTTCGGGCGAAACGCTGTAGAGGCCGTATGGAGATATGGCAAGGTTCGATCAGATACGTGCGGTATTGCACAAATCGTGATCGGACGGTTTTTACTAGCCGGTTTTGGTTTAAGCCGGATCCTAGTATTTGACAGTGTAGTTTTGTCTCTTTGTATTTGTGTTCAGCGGGAATACAAATGTAGGCATGTATTTGCAGTAGCGGGGTTTTCCTGTAATTTATTACGGGATCAGTTTTCAGAGGTTTCCAGTTTGCATTCCGTTCCGGCCGGTTTTCCTTTTTCCATCACGGCCGGACTTTATGATGGAGGGGGTTATTTGCAAGTGTGCAAATAAGTTTAGTGGAGGGGTTTTCTTGCATTTTGTGGCATTATGATATGACCATCATCATTATATTCTTTTTCCATCACTTGCTTGCATTTATTGAGATTAGAATGGATTAGAAATGATGTGAGGTTTGCTTTGGATGTGGTCACCTCTTTTATATCCTACACTCACCTCCCTTCTTGTTTTTTCTCTCCACCATTTTTCCTTAGAGGGTCCGACCACTATTTGGGTGAGAAGGTGGTTCATTTTTGGGTGAGGGAAAATTTGTTCATCTCTTTTTCTTGCTACAAAAATTCTAGCTCCACTTGAAAGTTCATTTGATTCTCTTCTCCATCCATGGCAACTTCACTACCCCAAATGAGACAAGCATTTCTATACTAGCCTACAGCATTCCTTGGACGCGTCGGCTAGCCAACTTCGCGCTCGAGTTGCCTCGGTCCAGAGGTGGGAGCCCGTAAAAGAACTCGGCTACGTGGTGCCCTTTCCGATGAGGAGGTGACGGACGGAGATTCCGCGGGAGATCGGAGTGGAGACGAAGACCGAAGGACACGGATCGCTTGGTATAGCTTCTCTACTCTTTTCTAGTTTGCTAGTAGCTAGGTTAATGGCCCGATCCGGGTTAAAAGTGCGCGGTGGTGCCGGTTTGCTAGTTTGCAAAGTTTTTCGTTTCCGCATTTCCGGCGTCGGATCGACGGCCGGGGCGCCGTCGTGCACTTACAGTATGATCCGCATCATAGTCGAGGTAGTGTTAGTTGTATGTATGCCCTAGAGGCCAGTATTGTACATATGATGTATATTATATTGGATGCTTGGACATATATAGAGATGACTTTCTTGCTCGACATGATAGTATGCTATCTGGTTGCTCTTTATCTTAACATGTACACTAGTCTCTTTATACTGTCTTATAGTTACATGTTGGTAAAGCCCTTAGGATGTGTACTTGACTACCTGGACTATGATGCAGATCATACTAGTGGGGACATGGTAGTCCATAAGTACATCCTTCAAGGTCCCTAGTCGTTGGTGTATCGAGACGGGCATCGATATACCAGTGTAGACTAGCGTATACCTTCTCGACCCATACAGATGGGCGATGGATGATCCCATATCCATTGGTGTTTGACATCAGAGATGGTATACGGGTGCTCAGTGGAGACTGGGTACACTGGACGGACTCGCCGAGAACTCCCAGATGGTATTATACCTCACGTCAGATGGCAGTTCTTGTTAGTTATATGTATGCCCTAGAGGCCATTACTGTACATATGATGTATATTGTAGTGGATGCTAGGACGTATATAGGGAGGACTTTCTTGCTCGACATGATAGTATGCTATCTGGTTGCTCTTTACCTTAACGTGTATACTGATTGTCTCTCTGTTACATGTTGGTAAAGCCCTTAGGATCTGTACTTGACTACCTGGACTATGATGCGGATCATACTAGTGGGGACATGGTAGACCACAAGTACATCCTTCAAAGTCCCTAGTCGTGGGTGTATCGAGACGGGGCATCGATATACCAGTGTAGACTAGCGTATACCTTCTCGACCCATACAGATGGGTGATGGATGATCCCATATCCATTGGTGTTTGACATCAGAGATGATATACGGGTGCTCAGTAGAGACTGGGTACACTGGACGGACTCGCCGAGAACTCCCAGATGGTATTATACCTCACGTCAGATGGCAGTTCTCTGGTGACACTGGTACAGAGTAGTCTGTTGACCCAAGATCGTCATAGAGTCTTGTGTGGTTCCCACTGTGCTTTGATTTCCATCTTACCACGTCCAAGAGGGCTTGCAAAACGGTGGTTTTTGGGTACAGTCCCGAGTCACATGGAGGCAATGAGCGATAGGAGGGGATTCGTCTCTCCCGGTATAGGGGGTTGATGTTGCGCTGTGTTCGATTGGCTATAACAGGAAATCCCTGGCCAGGGTTGCTGAGATTTACGGGTAAGTGTTACCAGTAGTTTCTCGAACAGTTATAGACCTCATATCGACACGACTTATCGAGCTATTGGGGTCTGACGTTTACCACCCCTAGGCGAGATATGCGACATATCAGACGATCAGACCGGACTGTACGGTAGTGTTACTGGTTGGATTCACTGGAGTGTGAGCGGGCTTGCTCGTCGATCTTCTGATCGCTCAATACCCGGGTGGCCGTTACGTTTAGCAGACCGCTTGCGGCTTGTGGATGTTTGATATGATCATCATCTGCTGCGGCGTATTGACGAGTCTTTAGAGTCCTACACAGAGGTTTCCTGGCTCAAGCGAAATGAAATAGGAGCGCATATGAGATATGTGCGGGACCGAGAATAATACCAGTATGTGATACTGTATTCGATTCTCGCGATGTGACATTGATCGGTTATATGCGATATAGCCGGGTTATCGGATCAAGTTTTGATTCGATAAGTTGTTACTAATGATACTAGTCGGTTATATACGATATGACCGGATCGTTAAATCAAGTGTTGATTTAATGATTTAATGCATAATTATATATTTGATATATTACTTTGCATTAACTGGTATCGGTTCACTTTAATTGGATTTTCTCGCTCGGATGTGCACATTGTATATTCGATATAGTTTTGTGCACATGATTGTATCATGTTTGATGATGCATGCTTACTTGGTTTGTGTTAAAGATTGATCCATGGTTATTTAAATGGTTAGGGTTTTGTTTTTCATATACATTTATTTATTCATTTATGTCTTTGGAAAATATAATGCATAAAGATAAAATGGTGGCTTTTATTTTTGTTTCTTTCATGAACATTCATGAAGGTTTGAATAAAGTGACCATTTTGTCTCATGCTTAACCCTAACCACTACACCTAACCATGGTCCTCTCTCTACACTTAACCATGGTGTGATTATGATAAGAATATATTTTTATTTTCCATTATTATTATTCTTATCATAATACTTTCTTCTTCTTCTTCATCTTCTTCCATGAAGAAACCTTCACTTCATCAATGGCAACTTGATGAAATGAGTGAGAAATCCAATTCTAAAGTCTACCCACTTCCTATTTCTTCATCCTCTACCTCTTGCCAAGTAGTAGAGTGTGTTTTCTTCACATGTTTCTTGACTTGGTGAAGTCGGAGCTTGATTTAGCGATGCCTCGACGTAGATCATCTTCGGCATGGACATCGATGACCTAGCCCGTCCATTCTCCGATGAAGCCGACGCTAGAGCCCGGGACTTGTTATGGACAGCGAGGAGACTTCATTGCGGAACTATGGAGGTGGAGAACCGGATCTACAAAGGTTGTATTTCCGTATCTCTTAGTTAAGTGTTAACTTGTTTGCTTTTCGCCTAGAAATCTAGCCGACGATCCGTAATCTAGGGTTTCTCGGCACCGTATTTTTGAAAATTGGCATGGTTGATGCCTTGTGAGACCTCATTAGTGTGCCTAGGAACCCTACAGTGGTATCAGAGCCTAGCTAGAGCCTTTGGCGAAGTTTAGACGAAGTTTGGAATCCGAACGAACCGAAACCCTAACTCCATAGATGCTCTCTGTACTTTTTCTGAAAACGTGGATTTTTCCAAATTAAAAATTGCTAAAAAATTCAGCAGGAATATCTAAGAGTTACTGTGAAATTCGTGGGCCCAATTCCACTATCCCACCGCGGTTCCGCGGCATGAGCAAGGCTCATGTGGCGGTTCCGCGGCCGTACGGTCCTATCTCACTGTTATCTTTGCACAGTAGCTCCTCTTTTCTGATGCTGAATTTTATGGGAATTTTTAAATTTTATTCAACAGTTGAATTTTCTGGGGTTGTTTTGGGGACTCGGTGTTTCGATCGGATTGTCAAATTTTGTCTATGTGGCTTTCCGGATAAATTTTAGAATATATTAAAAAGTTCGACCGGATATAAATACCCAATTTTTCCCCTGTCGGGAAATTTCCAAGTGTTGGATTTTTCCGTAGTTTAACGACGTTCTAAGTAGTGCAAGTAACTCGATGGACCCTCTAGAAGACAACAAACCTTAACTCGATTATGTGACCGTCTTGAACTGCCTTTTGAACCTTCGGGTTTGGGGCAGTACGGCGTGCCACATGTGAGGCGTTGGCTTGACCCTTCTACGGCTGGACCGTTGGTACTGAGGCACGAGCTGAATGTTGTTAGACTTGTTTCATGTGTTGATCTGTATCGGGAAAACTTGGGTGTTCGATTGTTCGATCGGAAAGTTTGACATTTTCTATTTATCCGGAATGTGATACAATACTTGGAATTCACAATAAGTTATGAAATAACTGAATGAATGTTATAAACATAGCACTTTAGTCTCACTTGATCGGTTGCCATGGAATTTTGATGTGATCAAAAGTCCATCGCAATCACGTAGCGTACGCGGATACTCGCTGGGTAAACTTAATAGACAGCCTCACTCCATAGCCCCGACCAAGTGACTGTAGGAGAACCCCGTCGCCGAAAGCATCCGTTCGGGTGCTCGCGGCAGCGGTGTTCCGCCTTGGTGCACTTCGTCGACGGTATCGGGGGTGCTGCCGCCTACTGAAGTTTGCGACGAGTATTCGATCAGGATGTCGGGAATCTTCTTGAATTGCCCGACTTGATATTGAAAAGAGTTTTCGATTTTGAGACTAAAATGCGGGGTTTATAATTGTTAGGCATGCAATGTCTAAGTAATTCATTTGGTCAGGCATGCGATGTCTGAGGTGGTTGCGGATTCCAACTGTTGTAGTTTTACACTTTCTTTTCTGTGACCGTAAGTGTAATATGTGATATCGCCGGCTTCGTTGCTATATGTCAACGACAATTGGGATGCGCATATTTACTTACGTTGATGACATGTGATGTTATGTGTTGCTGGATATGTTATATTGGATCGTCGTGTTTTTGAATAGCCGGGGGTTTTTATGTGAGATGAGTGTTTTTCCATTTTCATTTATGTAAAAACTTGTATGTAATATTCTTTTATTGGGGCACTTCCAGGTTGCGGAAGATGTCACCCTTTGTATATTATTTACTTTTCCGCACTAGGATAGACCCAAGGAGGGGAGCACAAGTAACCGGGTTCTGGAGTCCAGTGGGAGACCAAATCGAGGAGTCGAGTCCGGGTCTCCTAACTCCAGAATTGGTAGGGTTGCTTGCCGCTCTCGTAAGGGTCTAGGGGTGTGGGTTTGGCTATTCATCACGACCATGGAATCCGTGTTTTATACTGGCTCGTATTGAAAACACGGACGTCCTAGTATATCCAATATCTCATATGATTCTTCTGCTGCGATATCTGTGATGTGATCATGTGATGTTCTGTGATAGATACTGTATATAGTATATATGATATATTAAATAGACGTTGTTGGATATATGTATGCCCTAGAGGCCATTATGTGATAGTGGATGTATCTATACGTGTATATATATTCAGTTTGCATTCTTGCTCGACATGATAGTATGCTATCTGGTTATTCTTTATCTGACATGTTGATTTGATCATGCTTTTATTCATTCATACATGCTGATAAAGCCCCAAGGATATCTGCTTGACTACTCTGATTATGATAGAGATCATACTAGTGGGACATTTGTAGTCTATAAGCATATCCTGAAATGTCCCTAGTCGGAGGTGTATCGAGACGGGGCATCGATATACCAGAGTAGACTAGCGTATATGATACTAGACCCATATGATGGGCGATGGATGTTCCCACATTCATCGATGTTTGACATCAAGATCATATACGGGTGCTCAGTGCTGACTGGGTACACTGGACGGACTCACCGAGAACTCCTATATGGAATTATATCTATCGTCGGATAGCAGTTCTCAGGTGACACTGGTACAGGTTAGTCTGTAGACCCGAGATCGTCATGGAGTCTTGTGTGTTCTCCTACTGTACTTTGATTTCCACCCTATCACGGCTCTACTGAGTCGTGCAAACAGGTGGCCGTTGGGTACAGTCCCGAGACACACGAAGGCAATGAGCGATAGGAGGGGTTTCGTCTCTCCCGGTATTGGGAGTTGATGCTGTGCTGTGCTCGACTGGTTATAACAGCAAGTCCCTGGCCAGGGCTGCTGAGATTTGCTGATAAGTGTTATCAGTAGTTTCTCGATCTGTTATAGACCATTCACCGACACGACTTATTGAGTTATTGGGGTCGACATGACCATCCCTAGGCTCGATATGCAGCATATCTGGTGAAGAGACCGGACTGTACGGTAGTGTTGCCGGATGGCTCGACGGGAGTTGTAGCAGGTTCGCTTGTTGTCTTCTGATCGCTCAATACCCGGGCGGCCATTACGTTTAGCTGACCGCTTGCGGTTTGAGGGTACTTGATATGATCATTACCCTCTGCCGGCGTATTGACGAGTCTTAGAGTCCCATAAAGGAGTTACCCAGTCCAGGCGAAACGTTGTGGTGCGCGTATGCGATATGCGCATGCACCCGATTGAAATGTGCGTATATGATACCAAACATTGATCGGGTGGCCTACTTTTGGTTGGGTTGTATGAGATATGACTGGATTGATAAATTAAGTGTTGATTTATCATCTAACCATAAGTTATCTCACTTGAAACCTTTCTAGGGTTTGATGGATGTAAGCATGCATGCATGTGTTTCTTTATTTTCATTCTAGTTTCATGCACATGTGAATGTGCATACATGCATACATACATACACCCATCCATCATGGTTGTTAGCATATGGAAATGGTGGCAATGCAAGACTTACACCATGGATTAAATAATGGATAATTATTTAATTTTGGTTTTAAAGTTAAATGAAAAAGAAAAGGATAATCATGTTAGTTTCCACACTCTTCTTCTAACCTAACCTAGCTCAACTACCACTAACCTATGGTTATCCTTCTCTTTATCATTCTAAACCCAAGTTAAATTAACTATTTATCATTTAATCATGGTTGAAGTCAAGAAGGAATTAAATATATATAGTGATATATATTTCTTTCTCTTGCTTAACTCAAGGTTATCTTTTTACCTCTTGCAAAGAAAAGCCACCATCTTCATCTTCCTTCATCTTTTGCTCTCTAGTTCTTTCTAGTGATCAAATACCAACCAAAGAAAGGTTTTTGAAGTGAGATCCAAAGCCACAACACCATTCTACTCAAGTCTAGCCAACTTGATTAGAGTGTTTACTTCGATTTTACAAAGTAGCGAGCTTGGACGGAGATCTCCGCAGTGGATCGTCGTGGACACAAGGGGAGTTCAAGAGGACCTCGATTCAACACCCAAGACATCAAGGAGTCTTGCAAAGGGGAGCTACAAAGGTTGTAGCCTTCAAACCCTAGTCTTTACTAGCTTAAAGTTTTGATAACCCTAATTTTCTAGGATCTATCCTTTGCATGTTAGCTTAGCACCTTAAAAATACAAACTTTGAGACATGTGATGCTTTAAAACTCTTCATAGGGTGCTAGACTAATCTTACATTGGTATCAGAGCCGACCTAGAATATTAGGCGACGTTTTTACGAAGTGAAAACCCCGATCGGACAAAAATACGACATTATGGGATGCTCTCTGGAAATTTTCTAAATTTTGACGTTTTGCAGAATTAAAAATATGTAAAAAATAAAGCAGGGAAAAATAAGGATTACGGCAGAAAAATTATACCATGAACAGTGTTTCTTGCCGCGGAAACGCGGCCTAAGCTTGCTTAGGCCGTGGTTCCGCGGCCATGTATTTGAATTGGTGGATAAGTTTTCTTCAGTAATTCTTGGTTCTGCATGTATAATTTTTTGGGTATTTTTAAACTGAATAAAGTTTTGAAAAATTCTGGAGATATTTTTGGATTCGTCGATTCGATCGGGACTTTCATTTCGTAGCTTTTCCAGGAAAATTAGAAAGTATTGAAGTGTTTGAACGAGTGTCATTTACTCACTATTCACGGGGTTTAAATATTTTGGAAATACGTGCAAGTCTTTTTGCGGTGGTCCTTCTAGAAGACAACAAACCTTAACTCGATTATGTAACCGCCTCGAACTGCCCTTTGAACCCTAGGGTTTGGGGCAGTACGGCGTGCCACATGTGAGGCGTTGGCTTGACCCTTCTACGGCTGGACCGCCGCTACTGTGTCACACTCCAGATTTTTTTGAACCCTGCTCAAGTGTTGAGCTTTAGTGAATCTTGGGTGCTTGATTGTTCTGATTGTTCGTTCGAAAACTTTAATACTGTCTGTTTGTCTGGAATGTGATACAATATGTGGAATTCATATAGTGTAGGCATGAAATACGAAATATGTGATATTTCGCATTTATGATGTCTAAAGAGAATCTGGATTCCAAATATTGTAGTTTTACACTTTCTTTTCTGTGACCGTAAGTGTAGTATGTACGATATCGCCGGTTTCGTTGCTATACATCAACGACAATCGGGGTACGCATACTTACTTACGTTGATGATATGTGATATTATGTGTTGCTGAGATATGATGTGCAGGATTGTCGGGATCGAATAGCCGGGGGTTTTTTGTTAGATGAGAGTTTTATATTTTCATTCATGTAAATTAAAATGTAATGTAATATTCTTTTATTTGGGGCACTTCCAGGTTGCGGTTGTGTCACCAGTGTTGTATATTATTTACTTTTCCGCATTAGGATGGACCCAAGGAGGGGAGCACAGGTGACCGGGTTCTGGGGTTCAGTGGGAGGCCATCTCGAGGAGTCGAGACCGGGTCTCCTAAACTCCAGGATTGGTAGGGTCACTTGCCGCTCTCGTGAGGGTCCAGGGTGTGGGCTTGGCTATTCATCGCGACTGTGGAATCCGTATTTTCTATTCTGGCTAAATACTAAATACGGACGTCCTAGGATATCCCATATTATATCTATGTTTCTGCTGCCTGTGTTCTGTGATATCTGAGACGAATGACGTATTATATATATGATATATACTAGACGTTGCTTATGTTTTACACCCGCGCTAGTCCCGTCCCGGTATGCCGTTAGTTAAGTAACCAAACGGTGCATAACGGAACATTGCGGCGAATGCGGATGGCATAAGCGTACGTGTTATTTTCGTTTCTTTTCTGTGATTGGCTTAAGGACTTAAATGATGGGATTACATTAATGTGATTAATGTAAAGAAAATAAACCTAAAAAGATGTTGTAGAATCGGATTTAAAAACTACTCGGCTATTTGTGAAAAAGCTACATTTCAAAACTGCGGAGCTTAAGCCACTCCTTTTGAAAACCTTTTGATTCTACAACGATATCAAGCTCAAAGCGTTAAAGATTTTCTTAAAAATCATCCGCAACCCTCCGTCATTTTAGGAAATAGAGTACTTAGTATTCGTGCTACGTTTGTTGACCTTAGCCAAGGCGTAGTGTACGGTACCTAAGTGATGTCTTCCTACAAACGCATATGATGCAGATTAATTAGGACGGGCATATGACTTTGTTGACCTTAGCCAAGGGTCATGTGAACGGGTCTAATTAATCAAGAAATGACGGGTTGAGCTTGACTAGTGCTCGTGATTTGTTGACCTTAGCCAAGGTCACGGGTATTAGGGGTAAAAACCACATCGGGAATTTCAAGTGTTGAAATTTGCAATGAGATTGCATACCTTCCATATGATGGTTGGATCCCGATCCCACTGTGGGCAATAGTTGCTCCTAGGAGAGTTTTACAGTTTACAATTAGCTAACTCATTAGGTGTCTAGAAAGGTGTTAACGGGGCTCCGCCTCTGGGAAAACGAGGTTTACTCTAATTAGGTCCGTGCGAAAGCACGGGGAACCTCCCTCAAAGTACCGACACTGGCCTGGCTGAACGGTTAGCGAAGTTGTAGACTGTAATTAATCCTGGCTAGTTTTTCTTTTTAAGGTTTGAAAGAAAACTTGATAAAAAGCAGTGGGAAACATCGATTAGACAAGATAATAAACCAATCTAATCTGTACAAGAGCTTTCGCTGAGTGTATTCTTTTCTCTCTCTTAATGGCAGATACCAATGACTGGACTTAAGCTTCTACTAGATAAGAACAAACTGAATGGGACAAACTATAAAGACTGGCTAAGGAATCTGAAGATCGCTTTGACTTATGATAAAGTATCATATGTCCTCACGGCTTCAGCCCCACCCGTCCCAGGCCCAAAATCCTCAGTTGCGGACATTGAAGTCCGCAAGACATGGGATGCTGACTGTGCCACGGCAAAATGCCTCGCGCTTGCATCGATGGACAACACACATCAAAAGCAGCACGAGGACATGGACATTCACGGGATATTGCTCCATACAAAGGAGTTGTATGGGGAGCAGTCCCGCGTATTACGATACGAAGCATCAAAGAAACTGTTTCACATGCGGATGGCCCCTGGCACACCAGTAGCAGACCATGTTTTGAAGATGATAGCTCTTATAGAAGAGCTTGAGGACCTCGGATGGACAATGGACAATGAACAATATATAGATATTATTCTGCAGTCCCTCCCCTCTACCTTTGCTCAGTTCATAGTGAACTTTAACATGCGTGGCATGGAGAAGGAACTCCCTGAACTCCTTAATATGTTAAGGAGTGCAGAGAGCACTATGAAGTCAGCGAAGACTCCCGTTATGACTATTGGACAGTCTTCTTCTTCTCGCCCGAAAGCTAAGGCCAAGGGAAAGAAAAAGAAGAAACCCACTAATTCTAAGGGCGGAGTCAAAAAGGTAAAGGGAAAGGGAAAGTCCACGGCTGGAGACCCAGGGAAAGGCGAGTGTTTTCATTACCACAAGACAGGACATTGGAAGTGCAATTGCACAGAGTACTTAAGTCTCAAGAAGAAGCATGGTGATGCTTCCGCTTCAGGTGCGTTTATGACTGAAAATTGTTTTTCTATAAACTCTGCTTCCTGGGTATTGGATACCGGTTCAGGTTCTCACATTTGCAATTCTATGCAGGGGCTGAGAAATAGCAAGGTTTTGAAGACAGGTGACCATACTCTCCGCGTTGGAAATGGTTCCAATGTACATACAGTCGCAGTGGGAGAGTATCACTTGGGGTTGCCGTCTGGATGTATTTTGATTTTGAATCCATGTTATTTTGTACCTGATATGCTATGTAATATAATATCCGTTTCTTTGTTGGACAATGAAGGGTATAATTTTGTATTGCAAAACAATGTTATGAACATTCACCTGAATCAAATGTTGGTTGGGTATGGTACACTTAATAACGGAATATATGTCCTAAATCAACACACAGTTTTCAGTATACAACACACTAATAAAAGAAAACTTTCAGAATTAAATGAAGCTTTTCTTTGGCACTGTAGACTTGGTCATATTAACGAAACAAGACTAAACAAGTTACACAAAGATGGATATTTAAATCCTTTTGAATATAAATCTTATGCGACTTGCCAGTCTTGTATCAAGGGTAAAATGACCAAAACTCCGTTTACCGGACACGGAGAAAGAGCTACTCAGCTCCTGGGCCTCATACATAGTGATGTATGTGGACCTATGTCTACACAGGCTAGAGGCGGTTTTTCATACTTCATTACATTCACTGATGATTTCTCAAGATTCGGTAATGTATTTTTATTAAAGCACAAGTCCGACGCTTTCGAGAAATTCATTGAATATAAACAAGAAGTAGAAAAACAAACCGGCTTGAGTATTAAGATGCTTCGATCAGATCGAGGTGGAGAGTATCTCAGTACAGAATTTGCAAACTTCCTAAAAGAGAATGGGATTCTCTCTCAGCTCACTCCTCCTTACACACCACAGCACAACGGTGTGTCAGAACGACGGGATAGGACCCTATTAGATATGGTCCGGTCCATGATGAGTGACGCTGAGTTACCAGTCTCGTTTTGGGGACATGCATTGGAGACTGCAGCGTTTCTGCTAAACAGGGTTCCAACCAAAGCCGTGTCTACCACGCCATATGAGATATGGTATGGGAAGAGACCATCTCTTAAGAGAATTAAGATTTGGGGTTGTCCGGCCTATGTTAAAAAGCAGAATCCGGACAAACTCGAGACACGGTCAGTCATGTGTAATTTTGTAGGATATCCAAAGAATTCTTATGGATATCTATTCTACCACAAAGAGGAACAAAAGGTGTTTGTTTCTCAACATGCCACATTCTTGGAAAAAGTGTTTTTCACAGATAAAGATGATGGCAAAGTGGTGGATCTGGAAGAGGTTCTGGAGACACAAACTACAAATGACGATTTGGTTGAACCGGTTGTTGCAACAGAAACTGAAGAACCTCGGCCACTCCGTAGGTCTGGTAGGACTTTTCGCCCACCGGAGAGGTACTACGGTTTCCTCATTGATGGTAACGGAGAAGATTGCATCATGGATGATGATGATCCTACCAGTTTTCAGCAAGCTATCACGAGTGGTGACTCTGTGAAGTGGCTGGATGCCATGAGATCCGAAATGGAGTCTATGTACACCAACAAAGTATGGACTTTAGACGTTGTACCCCCTGGGGTAAAACCTGTAGGGTGCAAATGGATCTTTAAAAGAAAGATTGGTGTGGATGGGCAGGTAGAGACCTATAAGGCAAGACTTGTGGCGAAAGGTTTTCGTCAAAGACCAGGTCTGGACTATGACGAAACTTTTTCGCCCGTAGCCATGCTTAAATCCATTCGGATCCTACTTGCTATTGCTGCTCACTACGACTACGAAATCTGGCAGATGGACGTTAAAACAGCATTTCTGAATTGAAATTTAGAAGAATGCGTTTATATGGATCAGCCAGAGGGCTTCATTGACAGTGGGAGCAGCGAGAAAGCATGTAGATTGCTTAAATCCATATATGGGTTGAAGCAGGCATCTCGGAGTTGGAACATCTGTTTCGATGATGTTATCAAAGAGTTTGATTTCATCAAAAATCCAGATGAACCTTGTGTTTATAGGAAGGCTGTAGGAAGAGCTGTCACACTCCTCGTATTGTACGTGGATGACATTCTTCTGATAGGAAATGATATTCCTATGCTACAGTCGGTCAAATCATTCTTATCATTGAGGTTCTCCATGAAGGACCTGGATGATGCCATATACATCCTGGGCATAAGGATCTATAGGGATAGATCCAAAAAGTTATTGGGACTGTCCCAAACCAGGTACATCAACACCATCCTAAAGAGGTTTAGTATGGAAGACTCCAAGCGGGGTGCCTTACCCGCTTGCCATGGAGTCACTCTCTCCAAGGATTCTTGTCCAAAGACCGATGAAGAGAGAGCTCGCATGAGCATTATACCTTATGCTTCGGCAGTAGGATCAATAATGTATGCGATGTTATGTACACGCCCAGATGTAGCTTATGCACTTAGTGTTGTAAGCAGGTATCAATCCAACCCAGGGGAGAACCACTGGACAGCTGTGAAGAACATTCTTAAGTACTTACGAAGGACTAAAGAATTGTTCTTGGTATATGGTAATACAGATCTCCAAATGGAGGCCTTTACCGATTCGAGCTTCCAGAGCGATAAGGATGACAGCAAATCTATCTCAGGGTTTGTATTTACCCTCAATGGAGGGGCGGTAAGTTGGAAGAGTTCTAAACAGGATACCGTTGCAGACTCTACAATGGAAGCTGAGTACATTGCTGCAAATGATGCCGCCAAGGAAGCCGTCTGGATGAAGAAGTTCGTCTCGGAGCTAGGAGTAGTTCCAACCATTATTGATCCAATACCTTTGTATTGTGACAATAATTGGGCGATGGCGTTAGCCAAGGAGCCCAGATCCCATCAGCGGTCCAGACACATCCTGAGGCGCTTTCATTTGATCCGGGAGATTGTAGATCGCCGCGAGATCGAGATTAAGAGAGTTGACACAAAGAACAACGCCGCGGATCCACTCACCAAGGCCCTCCCTCAGCCACAGCATGAGCGACTTTTTGAGATGTTGGGTATGAGATACGCCAATAACTGGCCTTAGTGCAAGTGGGAGATTGTTAGATATATGTATGCCCTAGAGGCCATTATGTGATAGTGGATGTATCTATACATGTATATATATTCAGTTTGCATTCTTGCTCGACATGATAGTATGCTATCTGGTTATTCTTTATCTGACATGTTGATTTGATCATGCTTTTATTCATTCATACATGCTGATAAAGCCCCAAGGATATCTGCTTGACTACTCTGATTATGATAGAGATCATACTAGTGGGACATTTGTAGTCTATAAGCATATCCTGAAATGTCCCTAGTCGGAGGTGTATCGAGACGGGGCATCGATATACCAGAGTAGACTAGCGTATATGATACTAGACCCATGTGATGGGCGATGGATGTTCCCACATTCATCGATGTTTGACATCAAGATCATATACAGGTGCTCAGTGCTGACTGGGTACACTGGACGGACTCACCGAGAACTCCTATATGGAATTATATCTATCGTCGGATAGCAGTTCTCAGGTGACACTGGTACAGGTTAGTCTGTAGACCCGAGATCGTCATGGAGTCTTGTGTGTTCTCCTACTGTACTTTGATTGCCACCCTACCACGGCTCTATTGAGTCGTGCAAACAGGTGGCCGTTGGGTACAGTCCCGAGACACACGAAGGCAATGAGCGATAGGAGGGGTTTCGTCTCTCCCGGTATTGGGAGTTGATGCTGTGCTGTGCTCGACTGGTTATAACAGCAAGTCCCTGGCCAGGGCTGCTGAGATTTGCTGATAAGTGTTATCAGTAGTTTCTCGATCTGTTATAGACCATTCACCGACACGACTTATTGAGTTATTGGGGTCGACGTGACCATCCCTAGGCTCGATATGCAGCATATCTGGCGAAGAGACCGGACTGTACGGTAGTGTTGCTGGATGGCTCGACGGGAGTTGTAGCAGGTTCGCTTGTTGTCTTCTGATCGCTCAATACCCGTGCGGCCATTACGTTTAGCTGACCGCTTGCGGCTTGAGGGTACTTGATATGATCATTACCCTCTGCTGGCATATTGACGAGTCTTAGAGTCCCACAAAGGAGTTACCCAGTCCAGGCGAAACGTTGTGGTGCGCGTATGCGATATGCGCATGCACCCGATTGAAATGTGCGTATATGATACCGAACATTGATCGGGTGGCCTACTTTTGGTGGGGTCGTATGAGATATGACTGGATTGATAAATTAAGTGTTGATTTATTATCTAACCATAAGTTATCTCACTTGAAACCTTTCTAGGGTTTGATGGATGTAAGCATGCATGCATGTGTTTCTTTATTTTCATTCTAGTTTCATGCACATGTGAATGTGCATACATGCATACATACATACACCCATCCATCATGGTTGTTAGCATATGGAAATGGTGGCAATGCAAGACTTACACCATGGATTAAATAATGGATAATTATTTAATTTTGGTTTTAAAGTTAAATGAAAAAGAAAAGGATAATCATGTTAGTTTCCACACTCTTCTTCTAACCTAACCTAGCTCAACTACCACTAACCTATGGTTATCCTTCTCTTTATCTTTCTAAACCCAAGTTAAATTAACTATCTATCATTTAATCATGGTTGAAGTCAAGAAGGAATTAAATATATATAGTGATATATATTTCTTTCTCTTGCTTAACTCAAGGTTATCTTTTTATCTCTTGCAAAGAAAAGCCACCATCTTCATCTTCCTTCATCTTTTGCTCTCTAGTTCTTTCTAGTGATCAAATACCAACCAAAGAAAGGTTTTTGAAGTGAGATCCAAAGCCACAACACCATTCTACTCAAGTCTAGCCAACTTGATTAGAGTGTTTACTTCGATTTTACAAAGTAGCGAGCTTGGACGGAGATCTCCGCGGTGGATCGTCGTGGACACAAGGGGAGTTCAAGAGGACCTCGATTCAACACCCAAGACATCAAGGAGTCTTGCAAAGGGGAGCTACAAAGGTTGTAGCCTTCAAACCCTAGTCTTTACTAGCTTAAAGTTTTGATAACCCTAATTTTCTAGGATCTATCCTTTGCATGTTAGCTTAGCACCTTAAAAATACAAACTTTGAGATATGTGATGCTTTAAAACTCTTCATAGGGTGCTAGAGTAACCTTACAGACGTTACTTATGTTTTATACCCGCGCTAGCCCTGCCCCGCTCTGCCGTTGGTTACCTAACCTAACGGTGCACGAGGGGACATCGAGGCGAATGCGGATGGCATAAGTGTACGTCGTATTTATCTGTGATGTTTAGGTACTTAAATGATGGGACTTCATTAATATGATTAATGAAATAAAAGAAACCTAAGATGTTGTAGAATCGAATTTCAAAATAAAACAGGTAGCTACAGTTCTTGCTTTGCACAGCGGTATATGTGATATATCCTGCACCTTATTCGATAAGGAAAGGACCGAGATCCCTTCACCGGGAGTGACTCCTTTAGCAATAACTGGCAGATGCTACACACTCGGTTTGTCTTTTGATTGCTTTTAAGAGTTTTTGCTTTGCACAGTGATATATATGATATATCCCGCACCTCATTCGACGAGGAAAGGACTGACGATCCCTTCACCGGGAGTGACTCCTTTAGCAAAACTAGAAAAGCCTCAAAAACACTCCATTTCAAAATTCATTTGATTCTACAACGATATCAAGTTCATTATGCAATAGGTTTTCAGAAAAACCTGTCGTAGCCCTCCGTCATTTCAGATAAGTACTAGTTAGTATTCGTGCTGCGGTTGTTTGGCATGCGTCAAGGCGTAGTGTACGGTAGCTAACTAGTGCTTATCTGCTAGCATACGATGCGATTGGATTAGGGTATTCGTACGGCGTTGTTTGGCATGTGTCAAGGGTCGTGCGGGTGGGTTTAATGCAATCAAGAAATGTACGGGTTGAACTTGACTAGCAGACTATGGGTTGTTTGGCATGCGTCAAGGTCATAGCGAGCTAGGGGCAAAATATTATCGGGAATTTCAAGTGTTGAAATTTGCAATGAGATTGCATACCTTCTATGAGATAGTTGGACCCGATACCCGCTGCGAGTAAGAGTTACTCCTGGGAGAGTTTTATACATTACAATTAGCCGATCAAGTAGGTGTCTAGAAAGGTGTTAACGAGGTTACGCCTCTGGGAAAATGAGGTTTACATTAATTAGGTTCGTGCGAAAGCACGGGGGACCTCCCTCAAAGTACCGACACTGGCCTGGCTGAAAGATTGGCGAACTTGTAGTGTGTAATTAATCCCGGCTAGTCTTTCCTTTTAGGGTTTGAAGGAAGATTTGATAAAAAGCAGTGGGAGCCATCCTGATTAGATAAAATAATAACCAATCTATTCTTGCAAGAGCGCACGCTGAGTGTTTTCTTCTCTCTCTCTCCAGGTAGCGACCATATCACGCCTTAATCAAGATAATAATACAGATTTATTGACCGAACCCGCTTGTTATACTGAGCTGGGGGACGTTGGTCCCGCTCCAACTTATAATTGTTATAAGACAGAGCAGGAAATTGGGGATTACCAGAATTCCCGTGCTGCCCAAACGAAGAAAGTGCATATGATGCATCTTTTTCGGGTGTGTTCGTTACATAGAACTGTTTCTCAGTATCCTTTACGTCCTGGGTATATGATACCGGATTAGGATCCCATACATGTAATCCGTTACATGGGCTACAGAAAGGTAAAGAACTGAGAACGGGTGATAAGTTTCATGAGACAGAAAACGGGGCAAGTGTTGCAGCCAAGTCTGTTGGTCACTGTCACCCTGTATTAACAATACATTGATTCTGAACAAATGCTGTTAGATACCGAACCTGATATACAAAATCATATCAGTCTCTTTATTAATAAAGAAAGGATATAATTTTGTATTGATGGATAATGTTTTGAACATTTCCTATATCAAAAGTTGATCGGTTCAGGCACGTTATCTAAAAGCATTAACGTTCTAAATCAAACTACAGTTCTTAGTATACAGAACACACACAAGAGGAAGAGTTCAGAAATAAACGATTCCTTCTTGAGGCATTGTAGACTAGGTCATGTTAATGCGACCCGACTTGCTTAAGTTACATTTAGATGCATATTTAAATCAGTTTGAATTTACATCTTATGAAACTAGCGAGTCATGTCACAAAGATATAATGACCTTAGCTCTGTTTATTGGAAACAGAGAAAGAGTTAGTAAACTCTTGGGATTGATACATGATGTTGTATGTAAGGTCCCCTGTCTACATTAGCCAAGACTGGTTCTTTGTATTTCATTACATTCTCTGATAATCTCTCGAGATTCAGACATATGTTCCTGTTGAAACACAAGTCCGAACCTTTTGAGATATTCACAGAATATAAGTTAGAAGTAGAGAACCAATACGGGTATAAGTATTATGTCCTATGATGAGATCAAGGAGGAGAATACTTGTGCACGGAAATCCTGGATTATTCTAAAGGAGAATGAGATTCTCTCTCAGCATTACTCCTCCGCATACACCATAGCACGATGGTATATCGGGGTGGAGCAATCACACCCTATATGATAAGGTGTGCTCTATGATGAGTACTACTGAGTTACCTTTTTCCTTAAGGGAGTTGTGTACTTAAGAAGCTGCATACCTATTGAATAGCGTTCCAATCAAATCAATTGCCTACCACTTCATATGTGATATGGAAGGGGAAGAGCCCATATCTTAAGTTAGTTAAGATTTGGGGATTGTCCGGCCTATGTCTAAAAGCAAAATCCGGACAAGCTCGAGGCAAGGTCTGTTATGTAGAACTGGAAATGTTCCAGTTATGCAAACTGCAGCAGATGATTTGATAGAGCCAAAGGATTCAGTAGATTCCAACGAACCTCAGCCTCTCCGCCGATCTAGTAGGGTTCCTCACCCACCTGAGAGATACTTCGGTTTCTCTATGACGGTTGGAGCGAGGATTGCATCATGAGATGATGACCCAACTAGTTTCGAGCTGGCCATCAGGAGTGTGACTCTGTAAGAATGGCTGGATGCTTAGCGATCTGAGATGGAATCCTTATACACCAACAAAGTATGGACTTTGGTTGCTATATCTGAAGGGTTAAATCCCCATCAGGAGCAGGTATATCTTGAGAAGATTACTTGGTGTACATGGAAAAGTTGAGACTTTCAAAGCTAGACTTGTTAAAGGTTTTCGTCATTGACCAGGCGTGGATAATGATGAAACCTTTTCAAGTAGCTATGCTTAAGTCCATCCGGATCCTACTTGTCACGGCTACATACCATGACTACGATATCTGGGGGTTGGGTGCCATGACTGCTTTTCTAAATGATGTTTTAGAAGAAAGAGTCTATAAGTACACAGCCAGAGGGCTTCGTAGACAGTGGGAGCAGCGGAAACGTGTGCAAGATGCTTTATAGGTTTAAAGCAGGCATCGCGGAGTTGGAACATCTGTTTTGATGAAATAGTCAAAGAGTTTGACATCATCAAAATGGAAGATGAACCTTGTATATACAAAAAGGTAGTAGGGAGTATGGTGACGATCCTCGTAGAGTACGTGGATGACATACTCTTGATAAGAAAAGAGTTTCTTATGCTACGCTCGGTCAATCTCCGCTTAGGATTCTCCATATAGGATCAAAGTGATACCTACTAAATCCTGGATTTTGGATCTATGAGATAGATTTAATTGGATGTTAGGATTCTCACTAGTTGTAGTGAGATGATATCAATTGATCCTGGGGAGAATCGCTGGAAGTGTTCCAGAGTGATAAAGACGACTGAATGTCAGTCACTGGCATTGTCTTTACCCTCAGTGGAGGGACGGTATGTTGGAAGAGTTCCAAGCTAGATACCGTGACATACTAGACGATAAAGACTAGATACATCGCTACTTAAGATGCTACCAAAGAGGCTGTTTGGATGTATATTGGTTCATGAGATGAACTATGTTCCTCCCATTGTGTGACAATGGAGTTGTGGCTTATGCCGAGGAACGCCGGTCCCATCAGTGATCTAGACATATTCTAAGGCAGTGTCACCTGATCATGGAGATGGATGATCTCCAGGGTGATCTAGGTTTGGAGAGTAGACTCAGAGGACAACACAGCGGATCCACTCACAAAGGCCTGTTCCCAGAGAGAGATTTTTATGGGATGGTTGAGTATGAGATATTACAACCACTGCTACAGATGGCCCTAGTGCAAGTGGGAGATTGTTAGTTATATGTATGCCCTAGAGGCCATTACTGTACATATGATGTATATTGTAGTGGATGCTAGGACGTATATAGGGAGGACTTTCTTGCTCGACATGATAGTATGCTATCTGGTTGCTCTTTACCTTAATGTGTATACTGATTGTCTCTCTGTTACATGTTGGTAAAGCCCTTAGGATCTGTACTTGACTACCTGGACTATGATGCGGATCATACTAGTGGGGATATGGTAGTCCACAAGTACATCCTTCAAAGTCCCTAGTCGTGGGTGTATCGAGACGGGGCATCGATATACCAGAGTAGACTAGCGTATACCTTCTCGACCCATACAGATGGGCGATGGATGATCCCATATCCATTGGTGTTTGACATCAGAGATGATATACGGGTGCTCAGTAGAGACTGGGTACACTGGACGGACTCGCCGAGAACTCCCAGATGGTATTATACCTCACGTCAGATGGCAGTTCTCTGGTGACACTGGTACAGAGTAGTCTGTTGACCCGAGATCGTCATAGAGTCTTGTGTGGTTCCCACTGTGCTTTGATTTCCATCTTACCACGTCCAAGAGGGCGTGCAAAATGGTGGTTTTTTGGTATAGTCCCGAGTCACATGGAGGCAATGAGCGATAGGAGGGGATTCGTCTCTCCCGGTATAGGGGGTTGATGTCGCGCTGTGTTCGATTGGCTATAACAGGAAATCCCTGGCCAGGGTTGCTGATATTTACTGGTAAGTGTTACCAGTAGTTTCTCGAACAGTTATAGACCTCATATCGACACGACTTATCGAGCTATTGGGGTCTGACGTTTACCACCCCTAGGCGAGATATGCGACATATCAGACGATCATACTGGACTGTACGGTAGTGTTACTGGTTGGATTCACTGGAGTGTGAGCGGGCTTGCTCGTCGATCTTCTGATCGTTCAATACCCGGGTGGCCGTTACGTTTAGCAGACCGCTTGCGGCTTGTGGATGTTTGATATGATCATCATCTGCTGCCGGCGTATTGACGAGTCTTTAGAGTCCTACACAGAGGTTTCCTGGCTCAAGCGAAACGAAATAGGAGCGCATATGAGATATGTGCGGGACCGAGAATAATACCAGTATGTGATACTGTATTCGATTCTCGCGATGTGACATTGATCGGTTATATGCGATATAGCCGGGTTATCGGATCAAAGTGTTGATTCGATAAGTTGTTACTAATGATACTAGTCGGTTATATACGATATGACCGGATCGTTAAATCAAGTGTTGATTTAATGATTTAATGCATAATTATATATTTGATATATTACTTTGCATTAACTGGTATCGGTTCACTTTAATTGGATTTTCTCGCTCGGATGTGCACATTGTATATTCGATATAGTTTTGTGCACATGATTGTATCATGTTTGATGATGCATGCTTACTTGGTTTGTGTTAAAGATTGATCCATGGTTATTTAAATGGTTAGGGTTTTGTTTTTCATATACATTTATTTATTCATTTATTTCTTTGGAAAATATAATGCATAAAGATAAAATGGTGGCTTTTATTTTTGTTTCTTTCATGAACATTCATGAAGGTTTGAATAAAGTGACCATTTTGTCTCATGCTTAACCCTAACCACTACACCTAACCATGGTCCTCTCTCTACACTTAACCATGGTGTGATTATGATAAGAATAGATTTTTATTTTCCATTATTATTATTCTTATCATAATACTTTCTTCTTCTTCTTCATCTTCTTCCATGAAGA
Source organism: Agapanthus africanus (assembly GCA_030015575.1). Taxonomy (NCBI): domain Eukaryota; kingdom Viridiplantae; phylum Streptophyta; class Magnoliopsida; order Asparagales; family Amaryllidaceae; genus Agapanthus; species Agapanthus africanus. The sequence goes on along the minus strand of JASDDO010000024.1, from coordinate 865,169,755 downwards.
AACCTTCACTTCATCAATGGCAACTTGATGAAATGAGTGAGAAATCCAATTCTAAAGTCTACCCACTTCCTATTTCTTCATCATCTACCTCTTGCCAAGTAGTAGAGTGTGTTTTCTTCACAAGTTTTTTGACTTGGTGAAGTCGGAGCTTGATTTAGCGATGCCTCGACGTAGATCATCTTCGGCATGGACATCGATGACCTAGCCCGTCCATTCTCCGATGAAGCCGACGCTAGAGCCCGGGACTTGTTATGGACAGCGAGGAGACTTCATTGAGGAGCTATGGAGGTGGAGAACCGGATCTACAAAGGTTGTATTTCCGTATCTCTTAGTTAAGTGTTAACTTGTTTGCTTTTCGCCTAGAAATCTAGCCGACGATCCGTATTCTAGGGTTTCTCGGCACCGTATTTTTGAAAATTGGCATGGTTGATGCCTTGTGAGACCTCATTAGTGTGCCTAGGAACCCTACAGTTCTCAGGTGACACTTGTACAGGTTAGTCTGTAGACCCGAGATCGTCATAGAGTCTTGTGTGATTCCCACTGTGCTTTGATCTCCACCTTACCACGTCCATGAGGGCGTGCAAAACGGTGGTCTTTGGGTACAGTCCCGAGTCACATGGAGGCAATGAGCGATAGGAGGGGTTTCATCTCTCCTGGTATTGGGGGTTGATGTTGCACAGTGCTCGATTGGCCGTAACAGGGAAGTCCCTGGCCAGGGCTGATCAGAGATTTGCTGGTAAGTGTTACCAGTAGTTTCTCGACCCGTTATGAGCCTCACATCGGCACGACTTATCAGTTATTGGGGTCTGACATTTACCACCCCTAGACTTGATATGCGACACATCAGACGAACAGACCGGACTGTACGGTAAGTGTTACTGGTTGGATTCACTGGAGTGTGAGCGGGCTAGCTCGTCGATCTTCTGATCGGTCAATACCCGAATGGCCGTTACGTTTAGCAGACCGCTTGTGGCTTGTGGGTGCTTGATATGATCATCATCTGCTACCCGGCGTATTGACGAGTCTTTAGAGTCCTACACAGAGCTTTCCTGGCTCAAGCGAAACGAAATAGGAGCGCATATGAGATATGTGCAGGACCGAGAATAATGCGTGTATGTGATACCGCATTTCATTCTCGCGATATATGTTTCGATTGGTTATATTCGATATGACCTAGTTATCGAATCATTGATTCGATAAATCGATACATTGCATTCTAGTCGGTTATTTGCGACATGACCGGATCATTGAATCAAATGTTGATTTAATGATTTAATGTATAATTATTTATTTGATATATTACTTTGCATTAGCTAGTATTGGTTCACTTTATATGGATTTTCTCACTCGATGTGCAAGAAGTATATATGATATACTTTTGTGCACTACTTTGTGTCATGTTTGATGATACATGTAGTTTGGTGTTGTGTTAAGAATTAAACCATGGTTATGATAATAGTTAGGGTTTTTATTTATTTACTTATTTATTTATCTATTCCTTTTGATAAATAAATATATATGATAACAAAATGGTTTCTTTCATGAAGCTTGATGAAGCTTCATGAAGCTTTGACTAAAGTGACTATTTTGTCATCATCCTTAACCCTAACCATTCTTATTTGACCATGGTTTATTCTCTACACTTAACCTAGGTTAGAAGATGATAAGTGTTGATTTAATTATTCTTTTTTCACAAGACTTATCATATTCTAGCTTCATCTTCTCCTTCTTCTTCAAGAGAGAAAACTAGATGCCATCAATGGCAACTTGAGCAAAAGTGAGTGAAATCCTATTCTAAAGTGAACCCACCTCCTATTTCTTCACCCTCTACCTCTTGCCAAGTTGTTTTAGGTATTTTCTTCACAAGTTTCATAACTTTGTGAAGTCGGAGCTTGTACTTGTAATGCCTCGACGTAGATCGTCTTTGACACGAAGCCGACGACCTAGCTCGCCCGTTTCTCCGATGAAGCCGACGATTGAGTTCGAGATTCATGATGGACAGCGAGAGGACACCCACGTGGAGCTAAGGAAGTGGAAAACCGGATCTACAAAGATTATAGCATCTTACTTTTAGTTAAGTAGTTAACTAGTTTACCGTTTCGCCTAGAAATCTAGCCGACGATCCGTATTAGGGTTTCTCGGCACCCATAAAATTTTAAATTGGCATGATCGATGCCTTGTGAGACCTCTATTGTGTGCCTAGGAACCCTTCAGTGGTATCAGAGCCTAACTAGAGCCTTAGGCGAAGTCTAGACGCAATTTGAAGCCCGAACGAACCCGAAACCCTAAACCAAACATGCTCTCTGGACTTTTTCCAAAATCTGGAGTTTTTCGATATTAAAAATATGCAGAAAAATCAGCAGGAAATTCTAAGGTTTACTGTGAAATTCGTGAGCCTAATTCCACTTTTTCACCGCGGTTCCGCGGCATGAGCAAGACTCATGCGGCGGTTCCGCGGCCGTACGGCCACAGTATGTAATGTTTTTTGCACAGTAACTCTTAGTTTCCAGTGGTGATTTTCCTGGGAATTTTTAATATTTTTTCAAGAGTTGAATTTTCAGGTTTGTTTTGGGGATTCGGTATTTCGATCGGATTATCAAATTTCGTCTTTTGTGTATTTCCGGATAATTTTTAGAATATGTTAAAAAGTTCGACCGGATATAAATACCCAATTTTTCCCCTGTCGGGAGATTTCCAAGTGTTGGATTTTTCCGTAGTTTAACGACGTTCTAAGTAGTGCAAGTAACGCGATGGACCCTCTAGAAGACAACAAACCTTAACTCGATTATGTGACCGTCTTGAACTGCCCTTTGAACCTTCGGGTTTGGGGCAGTACGGCGTGCCACATGTGAGGCGTTGGCTTGACCTTTCTACGGCTGGACCGTTGGTACTGAGGCACGAACTGAATGTTGTTAGACTTATTTCATGTGTTGAGCTGTATCGGGAAAACTTGGGTATTCGACTGTTCGATCGGAAAGTTTAACATTTTCTGTTTATCTGGAATGTGATACAATAATTGGAATTCACAAACAGTTATGAGATAACTGAATGAATGTTATAAATCTAGCGGTTTAGTTTCACTTGATATTGAAAAGAGTTTTCGATAATGAGACTAAAATGCGGGGTTTATAACTGTTAGGCATGTGATGTCTAAGTATTTCATTTGATTAGGCATGCGATGTCTAAAGAAGTTGCGGATTCCAATTGTTGTAGTTTTACACTTTCTTTTCTGTGACCGTAAGTGTAATATGTGATATCGCCGGTTTCGTTGCTATATGTCAACGACAATTGGGATGCGCATATTTACTTACGTTGATGGCATATGATGTTATGTGTTGCTGGATATGTTATATTGGATCGTCGTGTTTGAATAGCCGGGGGTTTTTATGTGAGATGAGTGTTTTTCATTTTCATTCATGTAAAAACTTGTATGTAATATTCTTTTATTTGGGGCACTTCCAGGTAGCGGAAGTTGTCACCTTTTGTATATTATTTACTTTTCCGCATTAGGATAGACCCAAGGAGGGGAGCACAAGTAACCGGGTTCTGGGGTCCAGTGGGAGACCAACTCGAGGAGTCGAGTCCGGGTCTCCTAACCCTAGAATTGGCAGGGTTGCTTGCCTCTCTCGTAGGGGTCTAGGGGTGTGGGATTGGCTATTCATCACGACCGTGGAATCCGTGTTTTATACTGGCTCGTATTGAAAACACGGACGTCCTAGTATATCCAATATTTCATATGTTTCTTCTGCTGCGATATCTGTGATGTGATCATGTGATGTTCTGTGATAGATACTATATATAGTATATATGATATATTATATAGACGTTACTTATGTTTTACACCCGCGCTAGCCCTGCCCTGCTCTGTCGTTAGTTATCTAACCTAAAGTGCACGAGGGGACATCGAGGCGAATGCGGATGGCATAAGTGTACGTCATATCTATCTGTGATGTTTAGGTATTTAAATGATGGGACTTCATTAATGTGATTAATGAAAGATAAGAAACCTAAGATGTTGTGGAATCGAATTTTAAAATAAAACTGGTAGCTACAGTTCTTGCTTTGCATAGCGGTATATATGATATACCCTGCACCTTATTCGATGAGGAAAGGACCGAGATCCCTTCATCGGGAGTGACTCCTTTAGCAGTAACTGGCAGATGCTACACACTCGGTTTGTTTTTGATTGCTTTTAAGAGTTTTGCTTTGCACAGTGATATATATGATATATCTCGCACCTCATTCGACGAGGAAAGGACCGAGATCCCTTCACCGGGAGTGACTCCTTTAGCAAAACTAGAAAAGCCTCAAAATCACTCCATTTCAAAACTTCATTTGATTCTACAACGATATCAAGTTCATTACGCAATAGGTTTTCAGAAAAACCTGTCGTAGCCCTCCGTCATTTCAGATAAGTACTAGTTAGTATTCAAGCTGCGGTTGTTTGCCATGCGTCAAGGCGTAGTGTACGGTAGCTAACTAGTGCTTATCTGCTAGCATACGATGCGATTGGATTAGGGTATTCGCACGGCGTTGTTTGGCATGCGTCAAGGGTCGTGCGGGTGGGTTTAATTCAATCAAGAAATGTACGGGTTGAACTTGACTAGCGGACTATGGGTTGTTTGGCATGCGTCAAGGTCATAGCACGGTAGGGGCAAAAGTATTATCGGGAATTTCAAGTGTTGAAATTTGCAATGAGATTGCATACCTTCTATGAGATAGTTGGATCCCGATACCCACTGCGAGTAAGAGTTACTCCTGGGAGAGTTTTGCACATTATAATTAGCCGATCAAGTAGGTGTCTAGAAAGGTGTCAACGAGGTTACGCCTCTGGGAAAACGAGGTTTACATTAATTAGGTTTGTGCACAAGCACGGGGGACCTCCCTCAAAGTACCGACACTGGCCTGGCTGAAAGATTGGCGAACTTGTAGTGTGTAATTAATCCCGGCTAGTCTTTCCTTTTAGGGTTTGAAGGAAGATTTGATAAAAAGCAGTGGGAGCCATCCTGATTAGATAAGATAATAACCAATCTGATCTTGCACGAGCATACGCTAAAGTGTTTTCTTCTCTCTCTCTCCAGGTAGCGACCATTTCATGCCCTAATGAAGATAATAATATGGATGTATTGACCGAACCCGCATGTTATACTGTGCTGGGGAATGTTGGTTCCGTTCTTTCTTATAAGAGTTATAGGAATGAACAGGAAATAGGGGAATACCAGGATTCCCATGCCACCCGAATGAAGAAAGTACATGATGATGCATTTTCTTCGGGTGTTTCATTACTGAGAACTGTTTCTCCATTTGCTCTACGTCCTGGGTATTGGATACCGGGTCAGGATCCCATATATGTAATCAGTTACATGGGCTTAGGAAAGGTAGAGAACTTGGAGAAGGTGATAAAGACATAAGAGTTGGAAATGGTGCAATTGTTGCAGCTAAGACTGTCGGGGAATATCACCTTGTATTACCAACTGGTAATACATTGGTTCTGAACGAATGCTATTATATGCCGAACCTGATATGCAACATTATATCGGTTTCTTTATTAAGTAAAGAGGGATATAATTTTGTATTATAGGACAATGTTATGAAAATTTTCCGTAACCAAAAGTTGGTTGGATCAGGCACGTTATGCAATGGCATTTATGTTCTAAATCAATCAACAGTTCTGAGCATTACAAACACACACAAGAGGAAGAGTTCAGAACTGAACGAATCCTTCTTGTGGCATTGTAGACTGGGTCACATCAATGCGACACGACTAGCTAAGTTGCATAAAGATGGATATTTAAATCCAATTGAATTTTCATCTTATGACACTTGCCAGTCATGTCTCAAAAGCAAGATGACCAAAACTCCGTTTACGGGACACGGAGAAAGAGTTACCGAACTCTTGGGACTGATACATAGTGATGTATGCGGTCCCATGTCTACACATGCCAGGGATGGTTCTTCGTACTTTATTACATTCACTGACGATCTCTCTAGATTCGGATATGTGTTCCTGATGAAACACAAATCAGAAGCTTTTGAGAAATTTAGAGAATATAAACAAGAAGTCGAGAACCAAACCGGAAAAAGTATTAAAATCCTACGATCTGATCGAGGAGGGGAATACTTGAGCAATGAATTCCTGGACTTCCTAAAAGAGAATGGGATTCTCTCTCAGCTGACTCCTCCATATACACCACAGCATAACGGTGTATCTGAATGGAGAAACCGCACCCTATTAGATATGGTGCGCTCAATGATGAGTACAGCTGAGTTACCTATTTCCTTCTGGGGATATGCGCTTGAGACAACCATGGACCTATTGAATAGAGTTCCTACCAAATCAGTGCCTACCACTCCATATGAGATATGGAAATGGAAGAGACCACATCTTAATTATATTAAGATATGGGGTTGTCCAGCCTATGTCAAAAAACAAAATCCGGACAAACTCGAGGCAAGATCTGTCTTATGTAAGTTTGTAGGATATCCCAAAAATTCACAAGGGTATATCTTCTACCACCCCGAGGAACAAAAGATGTTTGTTTCTTGACATGCCACTTTCTTAGAAAAAAGTTTTCTTATGAAACAGATAAGTGGCATTGAGGTAGAACTGGAAGAGGTTCCAGCAACACAGACTACAACAGAAGATTTGGTTGAACCAGAGGATTCCGTAGTTCCCGATGAACCTCAGCCACTCCGCCGATCTAGTAGGGTTCCTCGCCAACCTGAGAGATACTTCGGTTTTCTCATGGATGGAGGGAGCGAGGATTGCATCATGGAGGATGATGACCCAACTAGCTTCGAGTAGGCCATCACGAGTAGGGACTCAGTGAAATGGCTGGATGCTATGCGGTCCGAGATGGAATCCATGTACACCAACAAAGTATGGACTTTGGAAGTTGCTCCTGAAGGGGTAAAACCCATCGGGAGCAAGTGGATCTTCAAGAAGAAACTTGGTGTAGATGGGAAAGTGGAGACTTTCAAAGCTAGACTTGTAGCAAAGGGTTTTCGTCAAAGACCAGGTGTGGACTAAGACGAGACCTTTTCTCCAGTGGCTATGCTTAAATCCATCCGGATCATGCTTGCCATCGCTGCATATCATGATTACGAAATATGGCAAATGGATGTTAAGACAGCCTTTCTAAATGGTGATTTAGAAGAGTGCGTGTACATGACTCAACCAGAAGGCTTCGTAGACAGTGGGAGCAGCGGCAAGGTGTGCAAGCTGCTTAAATCCATTTATGGATTAAAGCAAGCATCGCGGAGTTGGAACATCTGCTTTGATGTCGTTATCAAAGAGTTTGATTTCGTCAAAAACCCAGATGAACCTTGTATTTACAAGAAGGTGGCAGGGAGTAAGGTTGTCTTCCTCGTATTATACGTGGACGACATACTCTTGATAGGAAATGATATTCCTATGCTGCAATCGGTCAAGCTCTTCTTATCACAAAGATTCTCAATGAAAGATCTTGGTGATGCCTCCTGCATATTGGGAATCAGTGTAGGGTTCCTAGGCACTCTCAAGGGGTCTCACAAGGCATCAACCATGCCAATTTCAAAAATACAGTGCCGAGAAACCCTAGACTACGGATCGTTAGCTAGATGTCTAGGCGAAAAAGCGAGCTAGTTTACAACTAAACTATATGATAACGGAAATACAACCTTTGTAGATCCGTTTGTCCACCTCCATAGCTCCATGAAGAAGTCATCTCCGCTGTACAAATCCGAAATCCGGGCTCTTGCGTCGGCTTCATCGGAGAAGAAGCGGGCTAGGTCATCGACGACGTGCCGAAGATGATCTACGTCGAAGCATCGCTAGATCAAGCTCCACCTTCACCAAGCCATAAAAACTTGTGAAGGAAACACACTCTACTACTTGGCAAGAGGTAGAGGATGAAGAAATAGGAAGTGGGTAGACTTTAGTTTTGGATTTCTCACTCATTTCCATCAATCACCATTGATGGAGCTTGCTTTCTTCAAGTGAAGAAAGGAAGAAGAAGATAGAAATTGTTATGATAAGTTATTTAGAAAATAGAAAATAAAAGAATACTTATCATCATCAACCATGGTCAAGTGTAGAGAATTAACTAAGGTTAGATTAATGGTTAGGGTTAAAGATGAAGACAAGAATGGTTACAAAGTCAAAACTTCATGAAGCTTCAACTAAACTCCAAAATTAACAACCATTCTTTTCTCATCTATTCAAAATAAATAAATAAATAAATAAGTAAGAAAGGAAAACCCTAATCATTAGTTTAACCATGGCTTAATTCATTACACTTAACTATAATTAAACATGTATCATCAAACATGATACAATCAAGTGTACAAAAGTATATCACATATACAATGTGCACAAACCAAGTGAGAAAATCCGTTTAAAGTGAACCAATACTAGTTAGTGCAAAGTAATATATCAAATATATAATTATGCATTAAATCATTAAATCAACACTTGATTCAATGATCCGGTCATGTCGTACACAACCGACTAGTATTCAATGTATCGGCTTATCGAATCAATACTTGATTCGATACCTAGGTTATATCGCATACAACCATTCGATACAATCATCGCGAGAATAGAATACGGTATCACATACACGCATTATTCTTGGTCCCACACATATCTCATATGCGCTCCTATTTCGTTTCGCTTGAGCCAGGAAACCTCTGTGTAGGACTCTAAAGACTCGTCAATACGCCGGCAGCAGATGATGATCATATCAAACACCCACAAGCCGCAAGCGGTCTGCTAAACGTAACGGCCACCCGGGTATTGAGCGATCTGAAGATCGACGAGCAAGCCCGCTCACACTCCAGTGAATCCAACCAGTAACACTACCGTACAGTCCGGTCTGATCGTCTGATATGTCGCATATCTCGTCTAGGGGTGGTAAACGTCAGACCCCAATAGCTTGATAAGTCGTGTCGATATGAGGTCTATAACTGTTCGAGAAACTACTGGTAACACTTACCAGTAAATCTCAGCAACCCTGGCCAGGGATTTCCTGTTATAGCCAATCGAACACAGCGCAACATCAACCCCCTATACCGGGAGAGACGAATCCCCTCCTATCGCTCATTGCCTCCATGTGACTCGGGACTGTACCCAAAAACCACCGTTTTGCATGCCCTCTTGGACGTGGTAAGATGGAAATCAAAGCACAGTGGGAACCACACAAGACTCTATGACGATCTCGGGTCAACAGACTACTCTGTACCAGTGTCACTAGAGAACTGCCATCTGACGTGAGGTATAATACCATCTGGGAGTTCTCGGCGAGTCCTCCAGTGTACCCAGTCTCCACTGAGCACCCGTATATCATCTCTGATGTCAAACACCAATGGATATGGGATCATCCATCGCCCATCTGTATGGGTCGAGAAGGTATACGCTAGTCTACACTGGTATATCGATGCCCCGTCTCGATACACCCACGACTAGGGACTTTGAAGGATGTACTTATGGACTACCATGTCCCCACTAGTATGATCCGCATCATAGTCCAGGTAGTCAAGTACAGATCCTAAGGGCTTTACCAACATGTAACAGAGAGACAATCAATATACACGTTAAGGTAAAGAGCAACCAGATAGCATACTATCATGTCGAGTAAGAAAGTCCTCCCTATATATGTCCCAGCATCCACTACAATATACATCCAATGTACAGTAATGTCCTCTAGGGCATACATATAACTAACAATCTCCCACTTGCACTAGGGCCATCTGTAGCAGTGGTTGTCGTATCTCATACTCAACCATCCCATAAAGGTCTCTCTTTGGGAACAGGCCTTTGTGAGTGGATCTGCTGTGTTGTCCTCTGAGTCTACTCTCCAAACCTCGATCCCTTGGAGATCAAGCATCTCCATGATCAGGTGACACTGCCTTAGAATATGTCTGGATCACTGATGGGATGGATGTTCCTTGGCATAAGCCACAACTCCATTGTCACACAATGGTAGGAACGAAGTTCATCTCATGAACTAATATACATTCAGACAACCTCTTTGGTAGCATCTTAAGTAGCGATGTATTCAGCCTTAATCGTCTAGTATGCCACGGTATCTTGCTTGGAACTCTTCCAACATACCGTCCCTTTACTGAGGGTAAAGACAATGCCTGCGACTGACTTTCAGTCGTCCTTATCACCCTGGAACCCTTCCCGTGATTCTCCCCAGGATCGGTTGATACTATCTCACTACAACTAGTGAGAATCCTAACATCCAATTAGATCTATCTCATAGATCCAAAATCCAGGATTTAGGAGGTATCACTTTGATCCTATATGGAGAATCATTGTGATAAGCGGAGATTGATCGAGCGTAGCATAGGAAACTCCTTCCCTATCAAGAGTATGTCATCCACGAACTCTACGAGGATCGTTACCATACTCCCTACTACCTTTTTGTTTATACAAGGTTCATCTACCATTTTGATGATGTCAAACTCTTTGACTAACACATCAAAACAGATGTTCCAAGTCCGCGATGCCTGCTTTAATCCTATAAAGCATCTTGCACACATTTCCGCTACTCCCACTGTCTACGAAGCCCTCTGGCTGTGTACTTATAGACGCACTCTTCTAAAACATCATTTAGAAAAGCAGTCATGACACCCAACCACCAGATATCGTAGTCATGGTATGTAGCCGTGACAAGTAGGATCTGGATGGACTTAAGCATAGCTACTTGAAAAGGTTTCATCATTATCCACACCTGGTCAATGATGCAAACTTTTAACAAGTCTAGCTTTGAAAGTCTCAACTTTTCCATCTACACCAAGTAATCTTCTCAAGATATACTTGCTCCTGATGGGGATTTAACCCTTCAGATATAGCAACTAAAGTCCATACTTTGTTGGTGTATAAGGATTCCATCTCAGATCGATAAACATCCAGCCATTCTCATAGAGTCTCACTCCTGATGGCCAGCTCGAAACTAGTTGGGTCATCATCTCATGATGTAATCCTCGCTCCCACTGTCATAGAGAAACCGAACTATCTCTCAGGTGGGTGAGGAACCCTACTAGATCGGCGGAGAGGCTGAGGTTCGTTGGAATCTACTGAATCCTTTGGTTGTATCAAATCATCTGCTGTAGTTTGTATAGCTGGAACATTTCCAGTTCTACATAACAGACCTTGCCTTGAGCTTGTCCGGATTTTGCTTTTAGGCAATGGCCGGACAACCCCAAATCTTAACTAGCTTAAGACATGGGCTCTTCCCTTTCCATATCACATATGAAGTGGTAGGTATCTGATTTGATTCGAACCCTATTCAATAGGTATGCAACTTCTCAAGTGCATAACACCCAATAGGAAATAGGTAACTCAGTAGTACTCATCATAGAGCACACCATATCATATAGGGTGTGATTGCTCCGCCCCGATATACCATCGTGCTATGGTGTATACAGAGGAGTAATGCTGAGAGAGAATCTCATTCTCCTTTAGAATAGTCCAGGATTTTCGTGCTCAAGTATTCTCCTCCCTGATCACATCAAAGGACATAATACTTGTACCCTTATTGGTTCTCTACTTGTAACTTATATTCTGTGAATATCTCAAAAGGTTCGGACTTGTGTTTCAACAGGAACATAGGTCTGAATCTCGAAAGATCATCAGAGAATGTAATGAAGTATAAAGAACCATTCTTGGCATGTGTAGACAGGAGACCTTACATACATCATCATGTATCAGTCCCAAGAGTTCACTAACTCTTTCTCTGTTTCCATTAAACAGAGCTATGGTCATCTTATCTTTGTGACATGACTGACAAGTTTCACAAGATGTAAATTCAAACTAATTTAAATATGCATCTATATGTAACTTCAGCTAGTCGGGTCGCATTGATATGACCTAGTCTACAATGCCTCAAGAAGGATTCGTTCATTTCTGAACTCTTCCTCTTGTGTGTGTTCCGTATACTAAGAACTGTAGTTTGATTTAGAACATCAACGCTTTTAGATAACGTGGCTGAACCGATCAACTTTTGATATAGGAAATGTTCAAAACATTATCCAACAATACAAAATTTACCGTTTCTTTACTAATAAAGAGACAGATATGATTTTGTATATCAGGTTCGGTATCTAATAACATTCGTTCAGAATCAATGTATTGGTAATACAGGGTGACAGTGACCAACAGACTTGGCTGCAACACTTGCCCCGTTTTCTGCCTCATGAAACTTATCACCCGTTCTCAGTTCTCTACCTTTTTGTAGCCCTATGTAACAGATTACATATCTGGGATCCTGATCTGGTATCACATACCCAGGACGTAAAGGATACTGAGAAACAGTTCTCTGTAATGAACACACCCGAAGATGATGCATCAGCATGCACTCTCTTCGTTTGGGCGGCACGGGAAATCTGGTATTCCCCAATTTCCTGCTCTGTCTTATAACAATTATAAGTTGGAGCGGGACCAACGTTCCCCAGCTCAGTATAACAAGCGGGTTCGGTCAATAATCCGTATTATTATCTTGATTAAGGCGTGATATGGTCGCTACCTGGAGAGAGAGAGAAGAAAACACTCAGCGTGCGCTCTTGCAAGAATAGATTGGTTATTATTTTATCTAATCAGGATGGCTCCCACTGCTTTTTATCAAATCTTCCTTCAAACCCTAAAAGGAAAGACTAACCGGGATTAATTACACACTACAAGTTCGCCAATCTTTCAGCCAGGCCAGTGTCGGTACTTTGAGGGAGGTCCCCCGTGCTATCGCACGAACCTAATTAATGTAAACCTCGTTTTCCCAGAGACGTAACCTCGTTGACACCTTTCTAGACACCTACTAGATCGGCTAATTGTAATGTATAAAACTCTCCCAGGAGTAACTCTTACTCGCAGCGGGTATCGGGATCCAACTATCTCATAGAAGGTATGCAATCTCATTGCAAATTTCAACACTTGAAATTCCCGATAATCTTTTGCCCCTAACGTGCTATGACCTTGACGAAAGCCAACAAACCATAGCCCGCTAGTCAAGTTCAGCCCGTACATTTCTTGATTGAATTAAACCCACCCGCACGACCCTTGACGAAAGCCAACAAAGCCGCACGACTACCCTAATCCAATCGCATCGTATGCTAGCAGATAAGCAGCATATAGCTACCGCACACTGCACCTTGACGAAAGCCAACAAATGTAGCACGAATACTATATACAACTTATCTGAAATGACGGAGGGCTACGACAGGTTTTTCTGAAAACCTATTGCGTAATGAACTTGATATCGTTGTAGGATCGAATGAATTTTGAAATGGAGTGTTTTTGAGGCTTTTCTAGTTTTGCTAAAGGAGTCACTCCCGGTGAAGGGATCGTCGGTCCTTTCCTCATCGAATGAGGTGCTGGATATATCATATATATCACTGTGCAAAGCAGAACTCTTAAAAGCAATCAAAAGACAAACCGAGTGTGTAGCATCTGCCAGTTATTGCTAAAGGAGTCACTCCCGGTGAAGGGATCTCGGTCCTTTCCTCATCGAATAAGGTGCAGGATATATCACATATACCGCTGTGCAAAGTAAGAACTGTAGCTACCTGTTTTAATTTTGAAATTCGATTCTACAACATATTAGGTTTCTTTTACTTTCATTAATCACATTAATGAAGTCCCATCATATAAGTACCTAAACATCACAGATAAATACGACGTACACTTATGCCATCCGCATTCGCCTCGATGTCCCCTCGTGCACCGTTAGGTTAGGTAACTAACGGCAGAGCGGGGCAGGGCTAGCGCGGGTGTAAAACATAAGTAACGCCTATATAATATATCATATATACTATATACTGTATCTATCACAGAACATCACATGATCACATCACAGATATGGAAGCAGAAGAATTATATGAAATATTGGATATACTAGGACGTCCGTGTTTTCAATACGAGCCAGTATAAAACACGGATTCCACGGTCGTGATGAATAGCCAAACCCACACCCCTAGACCCCTACGAGAGCGGCAAGTAACCCTACCAATTCTAGAGTTAGGAGACCCGGACTCGACTCCTCGAGTTGGTCTCCCACTGGACTCCAGAACCCGGTTACTTGTGCCATCCTCCTTGGGTCTATCCTAGTGCGGAAAAGTAAATAATATACAAAGGGTGACAGCTTCAGCAACCTGGAAGTGCCCCAATAAAAGAATATTACATACAAGTTTTTACATGAATGAAAATGAAAAACACTCATCTCACATAAAAACTCCCGGCTATTCAAACACGACGATCCAATATAACATATCGAGCAACACATAACATCACATGTCATCAACGTAAGTAAATATGCGCATCCCAATTGTCGTTGACATATAGCAACGAAACCGGCGATATCACATATTACACTTACGGTCACAGAAAAGAAAGTGTAAAACTACAACAGTTGGAATCCGCAATCTCTTCAGACATCGCATGCCTGACCAAATGAATTCTTTAGACATCGCATGCCTAACAATTATAAACCCCGCATTTTAGTCTCGTTATCGAAAACTCTTTTCAATATCAAGTCGGGCAATTCAACAGGATTCCCGACATCCCGATCGAATGCTCGTCGCAAACTTTAGTCGGCGGCCGCACCCCCGATGCTGTCGACGAAGTGCACTAAGGTGGAACACCGCTTCCGCGAGCACCCGAACGGATGCTTTCGGCGACGGGGTTCTCCTACAGTCACTTGGTCGGGGCTATGGAGTGAGGCTGTCTATTAAGTTTACCCGGCGAGTATCCGCGTACGCTACGTGATTGCGACGGACTTTTGATCACATCAAAATTCCGTGGCAACCGATCAAGTGAGACTAAAGTGCTATGTTTATAACATTCATTCAGTTATCTCATAACTCATTGTGAATTCCAATTATTGTATCACATTCCGGATAAATAGAAAATGTCAAACTTTCCGATCGAACAATCGAACACCCAAGTTTTCCCGATACAGATCAACACATGAAATAAGTCTAACAACATTCAGTTCGTGCCTCAGTACCAACGGTCCAGCCGTAGAAGGGTCAAGCCAACGCCTCACATGTGGCACGCCGTACTGCCCCAAACCCGAAGGTTCAAAGGGCAGTTCAAGACGGTCACATAATCGAGTTAAGGTTTGTTGTCTTCTAGAGGGTCCATCGCGTTACTTGCACTACTTAGAACGTCGTTAAACTACGGAAAAATCCAACACTTGGAAATTTCCCGACAGGGGAAAAGTTGGGTATTTATATCCGGTCGAACTTTTTAACATATTCTAAAATTATCCGGAAAGCCACACAGACAAAATTTGATAATCCGACCGAACATTCGAATCCCTAAAACAACTCAGAAAATAAAACTCTGGAAAAAATATTAAAAATTTCCAGGAAAACCAGAACTGAAAACTAAGAATTAAGGTGCAAATTTCGAAGCACAAAACGACAACAGGGCCGCGGATCCACCGCATGAGCCTCCTGTAAGGCCGCGGATCCGCGCCCCCTTTATGGAATCACGCGCTCGAATTTTGCAGTAAACCTTATATCTTCCTGCTGCTTTTTCTGAATATTTTTAATCTGGAAAAAATCACGATTTTGAAAATTGTCCATAGAGCTATTTTTGAGTTGGGTTTCGGGTTCGTTCGGGTTTCAAATTCCGTCTAGACTTCGCCTAAGGCTCTAGCTAGGCTCTGATACCACTGTAGGGTTCCTAGGCACTCTCAAAGGGTCTCACAAGGCATCAACCATGCCAATTTCAAAAATACGGTGCCGAGAAACCCTAGACTACGGATCGTTAGCTAGATGTCTAGGCGAAAAAGCGAGCTAGTTTACAACTAAACTATAAGATAACGGAAATACAACCTTTGTAGATCCGTTTGTCCACCTCCATAGCTCCATGAAGAAGTCATCTCCGCTGTACAAATCCAAAATCGGGGCTCTTGCGTCGACTTCATCGGAGAAGAAGCGGGCTAGGTCATCGACGACGTGCCGAAGATGATTTACGTCGAAGCATCGCTAGATCAAGCTCCACCTTCACCAAGCCATGAAAACTTGTGAAGGAAACACATTCTACTACTTGGCAAGAGGTAGAGGATGAAGAAATAGGAAGTGGGTAGACTTTAGTTTTGGATTTCTCACTCATTTCCATCAATCACCATTGATGGAGCTTGCTTTCTTCAAGTGAAGAAAGGAAGAAGAAGATAGAAATTGTTATGATAAGTTATTTAGAAAATAGAAAATAAAAGAATACTTATCATCATCAATCATGGTCAAGTGTAGAGAATTAACTAAGGTTAGATTAATGGTTAGGGTTAAAGATGAAGACAAGAATGGTTACAAAGTCAAAGCTTCATGAAGCTTCAACTAAACTCCAAAATTAGCAACCATTCTTTTCTCATCTATTCAAAATAAATAAATAAATAAATAAGTAAGAAAGGAAAACCCTAATCATTAGTTTAACCATGGCTTAATTCATTACACTTAACTATAGTTAAACATGTATCATCAAACATGATACAATCAAGTGTACAAAAGTATATCACATATACAATGTGCACAAACCAAGTGAGAAAATCCGTTTAAAGTGAACCAATACTAGTTAGTGCAAAGTAATATATCAAATATATAATTATGCATTAAATCATTAAATCAACACTTGATTCAATGATCCGGTCATGTCGCACACAACCGACTAGTATTCAATGTATCGGCTTATCGAATCAATACTTGATTCGATACCTAGGTTATATCGCATACAACCATTCGATACAATCATCGCGAGAATAGAATACGGTATCACATACACGCATTATTCTCGGTCCCGCATATATCTCATATGCGCTCCTATTTCGTTTCGCTTGAGCCAGGAAACCTCTGTATAGGACTCTAAAGACTCGTCAATACGCCGGTAGCAGATGATGATCATATCAAACACCCACAAGCCGCAAGCGGTCTGCTAAACGTAACGGCCACCCGGGTATTGAGCGATCTGAAGATCAACGAGCAAGCCCGCTCACACTCCAGTGAATCCAACCAGTAACACTACCGTACAGTCCGGTCTGATCGTCTGATATGTCGCATATCTCGCCTAGGGGTGGTAAACGTCAGACCCCAATATCTTGATAAGTCGTGTCGATATGAGGTCTATAACTGTTCGAGAAACTACTGGTAACACTTACCAGTAAATCTCAGCAACCCTGGCCAGGGATTTCCTGTTATAGCCAATCGAACACAGCGCAACATCAACCCCCTATACCGGGAGAGACGAATCCCCTCCTATCGCTCATTGCCTCCATGTGACTCGGGACTGTACCCAAAAACCACCATTTTGCACGTCCTCTTGGATGTGGTAAGATGGAAATCAAAGCACAGTGGGAACCACACAAGACTCTATGACGATCTTGGGTCAACAGACTACTCTGTACCAGTGTCACCAGAGAACTGCCATCTGACGTGAGGTATAATACCATCTGGGAGTTCTCGGCGAGTCCGTCCAGTGTACCCAGTCTTTACTGAGCACCCTATATCATCTCTGATGTCAAACACCAATGGATATGGGATCATCCATCGCCCATCTGTATGGGTCGAGAAGGTATACGCTAGTCTACACTGGTATATCGATGCCCCGTCTCGATACACCCATGACTAGGGACTTTGAAGGATGTACTTATGGACTACCATGTCCCCACTAGTATGATCCGCATCATAGTCCAGGTAGTCAAGTACAGATCCTAAGGGCTTTACCAACATGTAACAGAGAGACAATCAATATACACGTTAAGGTAAAGAGCAACCAGATAGCATACTATCATGTCGAGCAAGAAAGTCCTCCCTATATATGTCCCAGCATCCACTACCATATACATCCAATGTACAGTAATGGCCTCTAGGGCATACATATTACTAACAATCAGGATCTATAGAGATAGATCCAAAAGAATTTTGGGATTGTCCCAATCCAGGTACATTGACACCATACTAAAGAGGTTTAGTATGGAAGAGTCCAAGCGTGGGAACTTGCCCACGATCTCTGGAGTCACTCTCTCCAAAGAGATATCTCCCAAGAATTATTTGGAGAGAGCTCGCATGCAAGGGATACCCTATGCTTCGACAGTAGGCTCTATCATGTATGCGATGCTATGTACCAGACCCGATGTTGCATACTCACTAAGTGTAGTGAGCAGGTATCAAGCTGATCCTGGAGAGAGTCACTGGACAGCTGTGAAGAGCATTCTCAAGTACTTGCGAAGGACTAGAGATATGTTCTTGGTGTATGGTAACGGAGAACTCCAAGTGGAGTCCTTTACCGATTCGAGCTTCCAGAGTGATAAGGACGACTCTAAGTCGCAGTCGAGCTTTGTCTTTACCCTTTACGGAGGGGCGGTTAGCTGGAAGAGTTCCAAGCAGGAAACCGTGGCAGACTCGACGATGGAGGCTGAATACATCGCTGCAAACGATGCTGCCAAAGAGGCTGTCTGGATCAAGAAGTTCATTACTGAACTTGGAGTGGTTCCATCCATTGAGCGTCCAATACCTTTGTATTGCGATAACAATGGAGCGGTGGGTTTGTCCAAGGAACCCAGGTCCCATCAGCGATCCAGACATATTCTGAGGTGGTATCACCTGATCCGGGAGATAGTTGATCGCCGGGAGATCGAGGTCAGGAGGGTTGACACGAAGAACAACACGGCGGATCCACTCACGAAGGCCATTCCCCAGATACAGTTTGAGAGACTCTTCGGGATGCTCGGTATGCGATACTACAGCAGCTGGCCCTAGTGCAAGTGGGAGATTGTTAGTTGTATGTATGCCCTAGAGGCCAGTATTGTACAGATGATGTATATTATATTGGATGCTTGGACATATATAGAGATGACTTTCTTGCTCGACATGATAGTATGCTATCTGGTTGCTCTTTATCTTAACATGTACACTAGTCTCTTTATACTGTCTTATAGTTACATGTTGGTAAAGCCCTTAGGACGTGTACTTGACTACCTGGACTATGATGCAGATCATACTAGTGGGGACATGGTAGTCCATAAGTACATCCTTCAAGGTCCCTAGTCGTGGGTGTATCGAGACGGGGCATCGATATACCAGTGTAGACTAGCGTATACGCTTCTCGACCCATGTGATGGGCGATGGATGATCCCATATCCATTAGTGTTTGACATCAGAGATGGTATACGGGTGCTCAGTGGAGACTGGGTACACTGGACGGACTCGCCGAGAACTCCCAGATGGTATTATACCTCACGTCAGATGGCAGTTCTCAGGTGACACTTGTACAGGTTAGTCTGTAGAATCGAGATTGTCATAGAGTCTTGTGTGATTCCCACTGTGCTTTGATCTCCACCTTACCACGTCCATGAGGGCGTGCAAAACGGTGGTCTTTGGGTACAGTCCCGAGTCACATGGAGGCAATGAGCGATAGGAGGGGTTTCGTCTCTCCCGGTATTGGGGGTTGATGTTGCGCAGTGCTCGATTGGCCGTAACAGGGAAGTCCCTGGCCAGGGCTGATCAGAGATTTGCTGGTATGTGTTACCAGTAGTTTCTCGACCCGTTATGAGCCTCACATCGGCATGACTTATCGGTTATTGGGGTCTGACGTTTACCACCCCTAGACTTGATATGCGACACATCAGACGAACAGACCGGACTGTATGGTAAGTGTTACTGGTTGGATTCACTGGAGTGTGAGCGGGCTAGCTCGTCGATCTTCTGATCGCTCAATACCCGGATGGCCGTTACGTTTAGCAGACCGCTTGCGGCTTGTGGGTGCTTGATATGATCATCATCTGCTACCGGCGTATTGACGAGTCTTTAGAGTCCTACACAGAGGTTTCCTGGCTCAAGCGAAACGAAATAGGAGCGCATATGAGATATGTGCAGAACCGAGAATAATGCGTGTATGTGATACCGCATTTCATTCTCGCGATATATGTTTCGATTGGTTATATTCGATATGACCTAGTTATCGAATCATTGATTCGATAAATCGATACATTGCATTCTAGTCGGTTATGTGCGACATGACCGGATCATTGAATCAAATGTTGATTTAATGATTTAATGTATAATTATATATTTGATATATTACTTTGCATTAGCTAGTATTGGTTCACTTTATATGGATTTTCTCACTCGATGTGCAAGAAGTATATATGATATACTTTTGTGCACTACTTTGTGTCATGTTTGATGATACATGTAGTTTGGTGTTGTGTTAAGAATTAAACCATGGTTATGATAATAGTTAGGGTTTTTATTTATTTACTTATTTATTTATCTATTCCTTTTGATAAATAAATATATATGATAACAAAATGGTTTCTTTCATGAAGCTTGATGAAGCTTCATGAAGCTTTGACTAAAGTGACTATTTTGTCATCATCCTTAACCCTAAACATTCTCATTTGACCATGGTTTATTCTCTACACTTAACCTAGGTTAGAAGATGATAAGTGTTGATTTAATTATTCTTTTTTCACAAGACTTATCATATTCTAGCTTCATCTTCTCCTTCTTCTTCAAGAGAGAAAACTAGATGCCATCAATGGCAACTTGAGCAAAAGTGAGTGAAATTCAATTCTAAAGTGAACCCACCTCCTATTTCTTCACCCTCTACCTCTTGCCAAGTTGTTTTGGGTGTTTTCTTCATAAGTTTCACAACTTTGTGAAGTCGGAGCTTGTACTTGTGATGCCTCGACGTAGATCGTCTTTGACACGAAGCCGACGACCTAGCTCGCCCGTTTCTCCGATGAAGCCGACGATTGAGTTCGGGATTCATTGATTGAGTTCGGGATTCATGATGGATAGTGAGAGGACACCCACGTGGAGCTAAAGAAGTGGAAAACCGGATCTACAAAGGTTGTAGCATCTTACTTTTAGTTAAGTAGTTAACTAGTTTACCGTTTCGCCTAGAAATCTAGCCGACGATCCGTATTAGGGTTTCTCGGCACCCATAAAATTTTAAATTGGCATGATCGATGCCTTGTGAGACCTCTATAGTGTGCCTAGGAACCCTCCAGGTAGTCAAGTACACATCCTAAGGGCTTTACCAACATGTAACAGAGAGACAATCAGTGTACACGTTAAGGTAAAGAGCAACCAGATAGCATACTATCATGTCGAGCAAGAAAGTCCTCCCTATATATGTCCAAGCATCCACTACAATATACATCCTATGTATAGTAATGGCCTCTAGGGCATACTTATAACTAACAATCTCCCACTTGCACTAGGGCCATCTGATAGCAGTGGTTGTAGTATCTCATACTCAACCATCCCATAAAAGTCTCTCTCTGGGAAAAGGCCTTTTTGAGTGGATCCGCCGTGTTGTCCTCTGAGTCTACTCTCCTAACCTCGATCTCCCTGGAGATCAACCATCTCCATGATCAGGTGATACTGCCTAAGAATTATATCTGGATTTCTGATGGGACGGGCGTTCCTAGGCAACAGCCACAACTCCATTGTCACACAATGGTAGGAACGACGTTCATCTCATGAACATAATATCTATCCAGACTGCCTCTTTGGTAGCATCCTTGGTAACGATGTTTCTTGCCTTTAATCGTCTAGTATGCCACGGTATTTAGCTTGGAACTCTTCCAACATACCGTCCCTCCACTGAGGGTATAGACAAGCCTGTGACTGACATTCAGTCGTCCTTATCACCCTGGAACCTTTCCAGTGATTCTCCCCAGGATCGATTGATACCATCTCACTACAACTAGTGAGATTCCTAATATCCAATTAGATCTATCTTATAGATCCAAAAACCAGGATTTAGTAGGTATCACTTTGATCCTATATGGAGAACCCTTGTGATAAGCGGAGATTGACCGAGCGTAGCATAGGAAACCCCTTCCCTATCAAGAGTATATCATCCACGTACTTTACGAGGATCACCACCATACTCCCTACTACCTTTTTGTATATACAAGGTTCATCTACTATTTTGATGAGGTCAAACTCTTTGACTACCACATCAAAACAGACGTTCTAACTCCGCGATGCCTGCTTTATCCTATAAAGTAACTTGTACACGTTTCCGCTGCTCCCACTGTCTACGAAGCCTTCTGGCTGTGTACTTATAGACGCTCTCTTCTAAAACATCATTTTAGAAAAGCTGTCATGACACCTAACCACCAGATATCGTAGTCATGGTATGTAGCCGTGGCAAGTAGGATCTGGATGGACTTAAGCATGGGCCTTAGAAAAAGGTTTCATCATCAGCCACAATTGGTCTATGATGCAAACCTTTAACAAGTCTAGCCTTGAAAGTCTCAACTTTTCCATGTACACCAAGTAATCTTCTCAAGATATACTTGCTCCTGATAGGGATTTAACCCTTCAGATATAGCATCCAAAGTCCATACTTTGTTGGTGTATAAGAATTCCATCTCAGATCGCTAAGCATCCAGCCATTCTTACAGAGTCTCACTCCTGATGGCTAGCTCGAAACTAGTTGGGTCATCATCTCATGATGCAATCCTCGCTTCCACTGTCATAGAGAAACCAAAGTAACTCTCAGGTGGGTGAGGAACCCTACTAGATCGGCGGAGAGGCTGAGGTTTGTCGGAATCTATTGAATCCTTTGGTACTACCAAATCATCAGTTGCAGTTTGTCTAGCTGGAACTCTTTCCAGTTCTACCTTATGACCACTAATTTCTTCTTAAGAAATTCCTTTTCATAAAGGTGGCATGTTGAGAAACAAAACATTTTTGTTCCTCGGTTTGGTAGAAGATATTCCCTTGCTGATGCTTGGGATATCCAACAAACTTCCACAGATCTGACTTTGCCTCGAGCTTGTCCAGATTTTGCTTTTCAGACATTGGCCGGACAACCCCAAATCTTAACTGACTTAAGAGATGGGCTCTTCCCTTATCATATCAAATATGAAGTGGTAGACAACTGATTTGATTTGAACCCTATTCAATAGGTATGCAGCTTCTCAAGTGCATAAATCCTAAAAGGAAATAGGAAACTCAGTAGTACTCATCATAGAGCACACCATATCACATAGGGTGCTATTCTTCCGTCCCGATACACCGACATGCTGTGGTGTATACGGAGGAGTAATGCTGAGAGAGAATCTCATTCTCCTTTAGAATAGTCCAGGATTTCAATGCTCAAGTATTCTCCTCCCTGATCACATCAAAGGATATAATACTTATACCCGTATTTTGGTTCTCTACTTCTAACTTATATTCTGTGAATATCTCAAAAGGTTCGGACTTGTGTTTCAACAGGAACATATGTCTGATTCTTGAGAGATGATCAGAGAATGTAATGAAGTAAAAAGAACCGGTCTTGGCATGTGTAGACAGGGGACCTTCATGCATCAACATGTATCATCCCAAGAGTTCACTAACTCTTTCTCTGTTTCCAAAAACAGAGCTATGGTCATCTAATCTTTGTGACATGACTGGCAAGTTTCACAAGATGTAAATTCAAACTGATTTAAATATGCATCTAAAATGTAACTTAAGCTAGTCGGGTCACATTGATATGACCTAGTCTACAATACCTCAAGAAGGAATCGTTCATTTTTGAACTCTTCTTTTTATGTGTGTTCTGTATACTAGGAACTGTAGTTTGATTTAGAACGTCAATGCTTTTAGATAACGTGCCTGAACTGATCAACTTTTGAAATAGGAAATGTTCAAAACATTATCCAACAATACAAAATTATATCCTTCTTTAACAAATAAAGAGATTGATATGATTTTGTATATCAGGTTCGGTATCTAATAACATTCGTTCAGAATAAATGTATTATGGAAATACAGAATGACAGTGACCAACAAACTTGGCTGCAACACTTGCACCGTTTTCTGCTTCATGAAACTTATCACCCGTTCTCAGTTCTCTACCTATATGTAGCCCATGTAACAGATTTACATATGCGGGATCCTGATCCGGTATCACATACCCAGGACATAAAGGATACTGGGAAACAGTTCTCTGTAATGAACACACCCGAAGATGATGCATCAGCATGCACTTTCTTAATTTGGGCGGCACGGGAAATCTGGTATTCCCCAATTTCCTGCTCTGTCTTATAACAATTATAAGTTGGAGCGGGACCAACGTTCCCCAGCTCAGTATAACAAGCGGGTTCGGTCAATACATCCGTATTATTATCTTGATTAAGGCGTGATATGGTCGCTACCAGGAGAGAGAGAGAAGAAAACACTCAGCGTATGCCCTTGCAAGATCAGATTGGTTATTATATTATCTAATCAGGATGGCTCTGATCGCACACCAAAAGCGTGTCGGATAATTAAAAGTTATAAAGTTTAACCGCGATCAGGACGGTGTCGCTTTGCAGCTAGCCGCGATGAGCACGGGTCAATCCACAGGGAGATGGAGCGTTTTATGTTCTTGTTCTTACGAGTTAACGTGCGTGGCGTATTTGTTCGTTATCTAACCTTGTGTTATATGCAAGCATAAGGCTTGTTAGGAAACGATAGAATAGTGTAAGTTATTGGATTCCGTATTCAAGTACTTTGAGCCGAACTCAACCAATGAAGCTAGAACAATCGGCAACAACGTGGATTAGGGGACTTAAGCACGGTATTCATGGAATCCGGCTTATTGACCCTTATCCTTCCGTTCTTGTCTCTTGCTTTCGGTTTCGGCCAAACTGAATGCAACCGGTCACAGTTATGAATCACCTTTACCTTGGTAGGGTAGGGTGCCTAACGGAGCGTTTGCATAAGGTTTGGGCGGAGTTTCAAATGGAAAAGTCGGGAAAAGGAAATGAGGAACGAAATGTTAACTTACAAAATCTTTCTCTTTTCCTAACAACAATATTCACACCATTCACAAAACAAACCAAAAAGAGATAACAAAAGAGAAGAGCAAAGAAAAGAAAAGATTACAAGCAAGTAATTAAAGTGCATGGAATTTAAGTGCAAGAATTAAAAGAGCAAGAATAAAATGCAAGTAAGTAAAAGACTGGGAACAAAAGAACATATTGCAAGACATGGGTTCAATAACCCAAACTTAAACTTGCAAGCTCAATAAAGAGGTTGCAAGATCAAGAGAGGGCAAAGAACTCATGGTCAAGGAAGCACAAAAGAACACTTTATTAAACTTCATGAATGATACAACCCCTTGAGATCAATAACCAACCCTTAAACTTTCAAGCTCAATGAAGAGGTTGAAGGATCAAGAGAAGGTTAAGAACTCAAGGGGACTAAGCTATTTACAAGAACAAAATGAAAACAAAAGAGGTTTGGTGAAAAGAATGAAACAATGTAAGCACAATCCAAGACTAAAGAATGACCCCTCTCCCTTGCTGCAATGATCTGCTTTTATAGGCAAAAAAAAACAGTGCATGGAGGGAAATTTGAATCTCTAAATCAACACCAAATTTTTAGCATTAAATGCTCATAACTCCATATCCACATGTGACTTGATTCATGGATGCCCCCATTATGGCTCATGCTGATTTGTTTGATTTGATTTCAGTTTTGGAAGGAAAAATCAACACATAATATTCATTATTAAATGCTCATTACTTCATTCCCACATGTGCCTTGATTTATGGCTGCCCCATTATGGCTCATGCTGATTTGTTTAATTGACTTTGATTTGATTTCAGTTTTGGAAGGAAAAAATCAACACATAATGTTTAGCCTTGAATGCATATAATATTTTGCCTTGAATGCATATTATATCATATCCACATGTGCCTAAAAGTCTTGTGTACACATTTGTTGTGTTGGACCATTTAGATAGAAAAATGTGTACACAAACTTGTTGCAAAAAGGGACTCCTGAAGTATCGGTCAGATTGCGGTTCTGGTTGCAGTGTCGGCTTTCAATTGATATATTCATGCTTTTGAATGTATTTTCAGTATTTTGTCACGGATACCTATAATCTGTATTACTGAGCAGACACTGGTTAATAGTACCGATAAATACAACAAATAGATAATGAATGGGCGGTATTAGAATGCAGTTTTTTGATATGAACAAATACCCCCAAACTTATCTTTTGCTCGTCCCGAGCAAAACCATTTATTCACAAAAGAAAATCCTAACCGCACTTTCGCAGGGAACGCGATTGCACTGAGCGTTTGCAACAAGACGTTAAACCTCTAGGTGTCCCTAGTAGGAGGAGTGTTGTCTCCTGAGGGTTTTAAGCGGACACTACCCATAAAATCCCGTCAAGCTAGTTTTGCAAAATAACTATAATTCAAACCCTAAGGTTTTGTTTAAAAGATAACAATTCTATTATCCTAAATTTAGAACTATCGAACCTTTATTTTTCACACTACGCTTCTCATTTAACTTAAGATTTTATATGTCTTTACGTGCAGTGCAAATAGTGTCGTTAAGTTTCAAAAGGATCGATTAAAGTCGTCATGTCACAAAATAAAGCCCAGACAAAAACTTAAAAAGGATCACATAAGTTTTATAAAGAGTTAAGTACTTCTCAAGTTTCATTTTCCAGTAAGGTTTCAAATTCAGAATTTCTATCTTCCTTAACAGGAAACTAGGTCTTATTTTTCACTCCACCTTTTTCTTGTTTTCATTTCATACATACCTTTGTGAACGTGCAATAGTCTTTATCATAGAATAAAACCTCCATATCTCCGCTAGAAATACTTTTTTTTTATAAAACCCTATCTTTTGTCAAGATTATTCTCACACAAAGAACTGTTAGGAATTTTAACTCGGAGAGAATACTTGCTTGACTTTGTTTTAATCTGGACTTTCTAGGCTTCTTAGCGAGCTTTGGGCCAATGCTCCGAAACTAGTTGGTTTTAGGGCATTAGGTGTAGAGACACCCCAGCGGACTTAATTACTCAAGTTACCTAGGCCCAAAAACAAAAGACAATGATGATTTAATGCGATCGGAGATATAACCGGTAGTTCAATTATTTTTTTAGATAAAAGACGTGTTTAGTGGGTTAGGTGTGTAATCATTCCAATCAAGATTTAGATGGGTTATTCTTCAGAATTAGTTCCAATTAAGGTATCAATAATATCCCTTCATATCCACCTTTCTTTATAAACTAGTCTTGATATTACTTATTTCAGAACAAACCTATTTGATCCTCAGAAAATAATTTATCCATTTAAAAGTTTTCAGACGTAATAGACTTGTCATCTAATTTTCAAAACTCACGACATGTGTAGTGTGATGTAAAGACGTATATTAGCTATAGTTAACTTCAAAGGAGAGTTATCTTTCAGGTTTTCAAAATCTAAAAATAGGATTTAGTTTTTCCTATCTTATCAAACAAAACCGTCGAAATATTGAATCTACGTTCTCCCACTAGCTAACTTGACGACAAAGTTTTTATATTTTTAGAAAATTTTCTGATTTTTATGGGTTTTTAAGTAAGTATGCAAATGCAGAATATACAAATGAATGCGAAGGTAGAAAGCTTACCGAGCACACCCCCAAACCTAAACTTGACAGTGATCTCACTGTCAGGCTACACCAAGAGAGTCAAAATTGTCGGTGCCTCCCCAAAAACAATTTATATACAAAAATAAAAACCAAAAATATGTACACCAAAAGGTTCCCCCCAAACTTAAGTAAAACAGTTTTTCCACTGTTAAGCGTTGAAGTTCAGGATTAGGAGGGAAAGAGAACAGTATCAAGCTATACAAGGCCTTACAAAGGCCAGAAGTGAGCACCAACCATTCAAAAATTCTATCATGATAATATGCGGGTTGGTGAAAGAAGATGAAGGGAAAAGAAATGGAAAATACGTGAGACCGTATAGAGATAGAAGCGGGATACAGTCTTGGTATATGAGAGGAAGAATGGCGGAAGGGGAAAAGAAATGGTGTACGAACTTGAGGGTGAAAATGGAGTGAATAAATTCGCACAATATGTAATGACCGATGTGTGAAAAGCGATTGTGCTAATTTATTAACCCGTCGAGAAATTGGGTCAACTCCCTCAAGATTCGTCAGAAAACATGGGTATGCCGTCTTGGAGATAGTGCCCTCATAGTCAATTATTGGATCGCAGGTACGTGATTGCAATGATTGCGGAGGACCTATACCGGTAGGACAGTCTTACTCGAGATGATAGTATGCTATCTGGTTTTTCTTTATCAGTCGTGTACATGTTCAGGTGACTGATTACATGTTACACTTTGATAGAGCCCTTAGGATCTTGCTTTACTACCAACTGTATGACGACGATCATATACGTGAGAGTTGGGTAGTTTATACGCATATCCTTAATTGTGGTCCCTAGTCGTGGGAGTTTCGAGACAGGGCATCGATACTCCGGAGTAGACTAGTGTATACAGTCGAGACCCCGACGAGGGACGGTGGCCGGTCTCACAAGCCACTGGTGTCAGTTGGATCACCTAAGATGTATACAGGTGCTCATTGGGTTATGAGTACACCGGACAGGACTCGCCGGGAACCTGCTAGTTGGTATTATACATATCGTCAGATAGCAGTTCCCTGGTGACATGTGTACATGTTAGTTCATCGACCTGAGGTCGTCATTTGTCTCGTGTGAATTCCCACCGTGCTTTGATTTCTACCCTACCACGGCTCAAAGGAGTCGTGCAAACAGGTAGTTTTTGGGTACAGTCCCGAGCCATATGGAGGCACGTGAGCGGATCGGCAGGGGATTCGTCTCTCCCGGTATTGGGGGCGAGATCGTGCTGTGTCTAGGAGAGCCATTACACATAGCCCACGGCCGTGGCAGGAGATTTACTGGTAGGTACTCCAGTAGTATCTCAGGGTGTTATTGGGCTTCACTCCGACACGACTTATACTGCTATTGGGGGTCTGACGTTACTAGCCCCCTGGGCAGATATGCGATACTCATAGACGAACGGACCGGACTGTATATACATTGTCACTGTTAGGCTCAGTAGGGTTTCCGGATGAGTTCGCTCATCGGCCTCCCTTGAGGTCAGTCCATGGGCAGCCGTTACGCATAGCTAGTGCCGCTGACGGTTTGTGGTTAAACCCACTGCTAGGGTACTGACGAGTCATTAGAGTCCCCCACAGACAGTTTCCCAAGTTCGGGCGAAACGTTGTAGAGGCCGTATGGTTTTATGGCAGGGTTCGGAAAATGCACGTGCGTTTACGCACGTGTCAGATTTCGGACAGATGATACTGGTCGGCTTTGGTTTAAGCCGGGTCCGAGTATTATTTTGAGTAGATATAATATCTTTGTCTCAGTTGCATTTGTATTCGGTCGTAATACAAATGCGGGTATATGTATACAGTTATGGGGTTATCCTGAAAGTCGTTTCGGGATCATTTTTGGAAGTTGCCAGTTTCCGGTTTTCTATCAGCCGTCTTTTAACATTCGGTTAAAGACGGATTTATCTTTTCTTGGATGAGAGTGAGTCATGCTTCTAGAAGGTTCTAGAGAGGGTGACTTGGCTTGGTGAGTCATTAGTGCATTAATGGAGTCATTAATGACTTGATGAGGTGTATAATGACTCATGCTTTAAGCTTTATTGTTTCTTGTTTTCTTAAGGATATTTTCTCTTGATCTTTTGCTTATGGTTACTCTTACATTACTCCTACACTCACCCCCTCTCTATATATATGGCCGGCCCCTCCTCTCACTCTCTCACTTGAGTTTTCATCTGGTAAAAAGATTATGATAGTTTTCGGTGTATGGAATTTCACAGCTCATTTCATTCCATCACCCGATTCCCACGGCAACTTCATTAACCGTTCGTCCATAGCTTTGGACGGAACGAGACAAAGTCTTCTACTCATTCTCTACATCATTCTTGGTGGTCTCTTTTAGCAAACTTGACGACCGAGTTGCCTCGAGTCAGAGGCGGGAGCCCGTTTAAAGAATCGTTGACGTGGTGCCACCTGGACAAGCAGATCAGAGATCGACGAGATCGGAGCAGCCGTAACGGAGCGTGGGATGATGGTTAAAGAACGAAGGACTCGGATCGTTCAGTATAACCTTTCTACACTCTTTACAGTTTGTTAGTTTAGCAATAATGGCAGATCCGGGTTAAAGTATACGATAGTGCCAGTTAAAAAGTTTTTGTTCCGCATTTGGCGTCTGTAGAAGGCCGGGGCGCTACCGTAGACTTACAGTGGTATCAGAGACTCACCATTTTGCTTTACTAATTTGTGCTAACGCGTTTAAAATATCGATCGAACCGGATATCGAAAACTGCAAAATCTCCATTCACAGTTTCTGTCGATTTTAAATGATGTCCTAAAATTATTCTACATATCTCAGAAAACTGTGCAGGGTTTTATTAGAACACCGTCCAAATTTGGGATCATGATTCGACAAGACTGCCGCGGAAACGCGGCCAAACCCATGGTTTGGCCGCGGATCCGCGGCCATTCTGTGTCATTATGCCCCCAAATTTGCTCAGTAGGTTCTTCTATGGAATTTGTGGTTTTTGGTATATATCTTTTGGGCCCAGATTTTGTTACTGTTCACCAGTTGTTCGTGGGGCCCACTTTATGATATTTAGTCGATCGAAATTTAAACACTTTAGTTTACAGTGCTTACATTATATCTCCGACCGGGAATGTCATTTGATCGGTAAACCGCGTCTGATTGCTATAGTTCTTTTAGACGGGTTTGCGAACGTGACATTCGCGTTGATGTTCTGTGTTGTGCTGTGATGTTGCGGATTTGTCGTGGTGGATAGCAGTGTGCAATGGTAGTGCAATTTGGATTTATTTGTACATTTGATATTGCGGGGCGAGCGTCCAACGTGTGGACTGCCGTCACTGCCTGTTGTATAATATTCTTTTGGGGCACGACCAGGTTGCGGTCGATGTACCTGTTGTACTATTTTTCATTACTGTACTAGGTTTGCCCCGCGAAGGAGTGCACGGATAGCCGGGTTCTGGGGGGCAACGGGTCCGCATCTCATGGTTTTGAGAGGCAGAGGGGCCTTACTCTGGAATTGGCAGACTATTCGCCACACTCGTAGGGGGTACAGGTTGACCCAAGGAGGGGTGCTCAAGCTACCGGATTCCGTGAAGTGCCGGGTGGTCCCTTCACTTTGCTGTAGGGGGCTGCCTCGCTTCAGGTTTTGGCGGGTAACTTGCCGCACCCGTAGGGGTCTAGGTTTCATTGCATAGGCTATCCACACGACCAGAGGAACGTCGGGTTTCAGCAGCGGCTCTGTGAAATCCGGGGATCCCAGATTATCTGTATCGTTCTGTGATGCTTATTACTTTTCTGTAATGTTGCATATTATCACGCCTGGAGCGATTATTGTATATTGGTTTATATACTATTAGATGTTGTATATGTTTTACACCCGCGCTAGTGCAGTCCCCGCTCTATCATTAGTTAAGTAACCTAACGGGTGATGACGGGACCCAGTGACGAATGCGGATGGCATATACGTACATTTTATTTTCGTTCTTTTCTGGTGTTTTGAATGATGGGACTGCGTTGATTCTGATCAATGCAAAGTGAAACAAACCTATTTGGGAGTTGTTGGAACAATTTAAAAAGTGTTTACAAAGATGTTTCCTTTTGTTATGCATAGCGGTATTCAGTGGAATATCCTGCACCTCATTCGACGGGGCAAGGGCCGATATCCCTTCACCGGGACTGACCCCTTGGGCAAAAGTTTGCGTCAGGGTAATAACTTCACTATAGTCGATTACATGTTGCTTTGCATAGCGATATTCAGTGGAATATCCTGCACCTCATTCCACGAGGAAAGAGCCGAGATCCCTTCACCGGGAGTGACCTCTTTAGCAAAAGGTTTTCGCCACTATATTTTAAAAAGCTATCAGGTTCCTTCAGCGATATCAAGTTCACTACGTTAAAGGTTTTTTCGCCAAAAACCAGCCGTAGCCCTCCGTCACTTCCTTTGGGTATTCAGTAGTATTCAAGCTATGTATTTTGACCTAACGCCAAGGCATAGTGTTTGGTAGCTGCTGGGTATTCAATTGCTGCATAGATAGATGAGTTGGTTTGGGACAGCCGTTCTGCCATTTTGACCTAACGCCAAGGGCATGTGCGGGTGGGTTCAAATTAACAAGATAGTGACGGGTAGAACTTGGCATGTGACTTATGACATTTTGACCTAACGCCAAGGTTATAAGAGCATGGGGCAAAAATCTTATCGGGAGTTTCTAAAGAAACTGAAACTTGCCAAGTATGCGCATACCTTCTGGACTATGAGTAACGTGGATGCATTCCATCACGTTATCATGCGATGAGAGTTGGATTCCGATTCCCACTGATGAGTTGGTTTACTCTTCGGGTGATCCCGATTAATTCTTCTTTCAGGTTTGGAGGAAAATTTGACAGGACAGTGGGAGGTTTCCGGATTAGATAAAGTGATAACCATTCTGATCTAGGTTAGAGTGCACGCAGAGTGTTTCTTTTCTCTCTCTCTTTGGCAGCGACCTTTGACTGACCCTAGACTATGACTCAGTGACCAAGTTGACCGAACCTTCTTAAAATACTGGCTTTTGGATTGTCCGAGTTGCATAAGTCATTGCCACTCCTTCTTCTACCCTTTGAATTTCTCAGAACACCCGTATTAATACAGAAATCCACTTCCATTGGATAGATCCATCGTATGGTTATATACGAACTCGAAGGGACTTCTTCGAGGATGGATCAAGGTTCAGGAGAAATAGAATTGGTTTATTCAGTTGTCTTTTATTATCACCTTCTCTCAGGTTGCGAGGGCTCCTTGGTTTAGGAGAGTACACCTATTATGCTTATTGGATAGTCTTATTCCAAACCATAGGCAGGTGCCAAAAGGTAGGGAATGAAGAAAACCAATTAGCCTAAGTAGGGTGTGCAGAAAGTAATATGTAAAGACAAAATAAAGGGATTAGAAAGAGGGCAAAGTAAATTGCGACTGATATCATTCACGACCAAACCGCGTACTTCATCGCCACTCCTATTTCACCTTTAAATGAATAAGGTATTATTCAGTTGTCTTTTATCATCACCTTCTCTCAAGATGCGAGTACTCCTTGGTTTAGGAGGGTACACCTATTGTGCTTACTGGATAGTCTTCTTCCAAACCATAGGCTGGTGCCGAACGGTAGGGAAGGAAGAAAACCATTTAGCCTAACGATGGTGTACAGAAGGTAACGACTAAAAACAAATAAAGGGATTTGGAGAGATGGCAATAAAATATGCAGTTGAAGTCATGAATTGGATTATGGAAGAGGCATTACTATAAATACCAAGATACCCCTAGGAAACATTTTCATGTTTCAGTGCATTGTTAAAGGAAAACTGTTTTCCCGATTGGATACTTACTCCAAGGGTATGTATTTACCAGGTTTCATTCTCATATCTGTATGGTTTTTCAGATGATGAGTGGGAGTAAGTTATTGGGAATTAGGTAATTATCCTCATTATATCGGAATTTGTTGTAATTGGTGATATTTGAGGAAATCGCCAGGGTACAGTTTTCAACCTACGAAGCACAGGTTTTGAGTTATTCAACTCAGCGGACTTATACAGAGTATTGTATGTTGTCCAGTGTCCATTAGGACAAAGGGGTAGGTCCTCGTACTATGTTCTGTTTACTTATAACTTCTCTAGTTTTTAGACAAGTGTTTCGTACAAATACAAGGTCTAAGTTTTGAGAAGTTATGGGTATAAGAATAAAGTAGAGAACCAGGTGTCACAAGTATCGGGATTCTTCAAAGAGATCGAAGATGTAGATTCTTGTGATTGGTATTCAGATGATAGTAATGATTTTTAGAAACTTCTTTCTCTTTCAGGTTACTCATAAATGGAAGGATTCCTAAGTTGAGTAATGCTGATTAGCCTCTCTCCATTAAGTTGATATGCACTGGAGACAGCTGCATGATTGAATATGGTTTCAATTAAATAAGTGCCAAAGTTTCTATATTGGATATAGAATAGTTCGTACCTTAAAAGATGTTAAGGTACGGGGAGTTGTCCAGCTTATGCTTAAAACCAAACACTGGATAACTCAGGGCACGTTTCTGTAATGGCTGTTTGTGGGTTGACCCTGGCTATGACGAGGGTTGATATTCTACCATTTAGAAGATCAATAGTGATATTGTTCTTGACTCGCCACAGTTTTAGTAAAATGATTTTTTTTTGTTTTTTTTTCCAGAAAACAGTAGTGGGAGTATGGTAGAACTGGAAGTGATTCCAGAACCGCGAACGATTACGGAAAATTTAATAGGACCTATATATTCAATCAGGTTTGACATTCCATTAGCCACTCCGCAGATATGGTGGGTAACCTCAGACACCTGAGAGGAACTTCGGGAGCCTCAAGGACGGTGACAGGAGGTTCTTATCTACCCAGACATGACACTACTGTTGTTCCAGACTGTGAGACCAGGCAGGAGGATAAGTATAGCGTCGTTCTAAACTAGTTTTAGAAGCGCACGTGTATATTATTCTGCCAGAGGGTTGTCGTAGTTAGTGGGAGCAGCGGAAGCATAGTGGCAAGTAGCTTATGTCTATTTATAGACTAGAGCAGTTATAGCGGAGATAGATCATCTAATTTTGATATGACAGTCATGGGTTTGACTTCATCAGAATAGGGGATGGATCTGTTAAGAAGGTAGTAGGGTGTGATGTCATGGTATCTGGATGACATACACAGAGTAGGAAGTAAAATTCCTATACTATGATCGGTTGTACTGTGGTCGTCACACAGTTGTTTCTCCAGACAGGATATGGATATAATATTTGACATTCTGGTTTCTGGATCTATGGTTTTAGATCTAGATTTGGGTAGTTTCCCAATGTGGGTACTTTGACAGATATTCTAATGGTTTTTAGAATAGTTGACTCTTAGCATGGTGGTGTACCTGCAAGTGATGGAGTCACCCTCTCTGAAGGTGTCGTATAGACTAAAGGGGAGAGGGCTGTGCATGATTGGCAGATCACTTGCTTAGGCAATTGAGTCAATCGTGAGGTGTCAAGTACCACACCAGATGTTGTTTTTGCACTAGATGCGATAAGTTTGTATTAATCCAATCCTGGAGAAACATAAGGAAGCAGTTTTAGAACATAAGTGGATGTTCTACGGATTTGATGACGGCAGCCTCCTTCGGGAGACGATTATCATTCCAGGCTTCAAAGGTGACGTGGATAACAGAGTGATTGTCAGAGTTTTAGTTTTCCCTCTGACGAAGGACAGTATTATGGACAGGTGATCCAAGAGGATACTGTGGGTGGCATGGTGCCGGATACTGATTAGGTTCAGTGATCGATACAGTCTAAGAAGTTTGGATTTGGAGTTCATTTATGAACTAGATCCCATCAGATATCCAGACATATTCTAAGACAGGTATTACTCGATTCGGGAGATGGTTTTCTCTGCGAACTTGAGATTTAGAGAGATATAGAGAGAAACATCTAGGCGGATCCACTCACTGAGGCTATTTCTCGAACACAATAGTTTTACAAACGAGCTTTGTGAAACTGATTAGTAGAGGAGTTGGATGTTCGGTTTCACACGGGCTGTGAGTAGTCGACATCGCAATAATTAGCCTTGAGTGCAAATGGGAGATTGTTGGAGATAGTGCCCTCATAGTCAATTATTGGATCGCAGGTACGTGATTGCAATGATTGAGGAGGACCTATACCGGTAGGACAGTCTTACTCGAGATGATAGTATGCTATCTGGTTTGTCTTTATCAGTCGTGTACATGTTCAGGTGACTGATTACATGTTACACTTTGATAGAGCCCTTAGGATCTTGCTTTACTACCAACTGTATGACGGCGATCATATACGTGAGAGTTGGGTAGTTTATACGCATATCCTTAATTGTGGTCCCTAGTCATAGGAGTTTCGAGACAGGGCATCGATACTCCGGAGTAGACTAGTGTATACAGTCGAGACCCCGACGAGGGACGGTGGCCGGTCTCACAAGCCACTGGTGTCAGTTGGATCACCTAAGATGTATACAGGTGCTCATTGGGTTATGAGTACACCGGACAGGACTCGCCGGGAACCTGCTAGTTGGTATTATACATATCGTCAGATAGCAGTTCCCTGGTGACATGTGTACAGGTTAGTTCATCGACCTGAGGTCGTCATTTGTCTCGTGTGAGTTCCCACTGTGCTTTGATTTCTACCCTACCACGGCTCAAAGGAGTCGTGCAAACAGGTAGTTTTTGGGTACAGTCCCGAGCCATATGGAGGCACGTGAGCGGATCGGCAGGGGATTCGTCTCTCCCGGTATTGGGGGCAAGATCGTGTGTGTCTAGGAGAGCCATTACACATAGCCCACGGCCGTGGCAGGAGATTTACTGGTAGGTACTCCAGTAGTATCTCAGGGTGTTATTGGGCTTCACTCCGACACGACTTATACTGCTATTGGGGGTCTGACGTTACTAGCCCCCTAGGCAGATATGCGATACTCATAGAAGAATGGACCGGACTGTATATACATTGTCACTGTTAGGCTCAGTAGGGTTTCCGGATGAGTTCGCTCATCGGCCTCCCTTGAGGTCAGTCCATGGGCAGCCGTTACGCATAGCTAGTGCCGCTGACGGTTTGTGGTTAAACCCACTGCTAGGGTACTGACGAGTCATTAGAGTCCCCCACAGACAGTTTCCCAAGTTCGGGCGAAACGTTGTAGAGGCCGTATGGTTTTATGGCAGGGTTCGGAAAATGCACGTGCGTTTACGCACGTGTCAGATTTCGGACAGATGATACTGGTCGGCTTTGGTTTAAGCCGGGTCCGAGTATTATTTTGAGTAGATATAATATCTTTGTCTCAGTTGCATTTGTTTTCGGTCGTAATACAAATGCGGGTATATTTATACAGTTACGGGGTTATCCTGAAAGTCGTTTCGGGATCACTTTTGGAAGTTGCCAGTTTCCGGTTTTCTATCAGCCGTCTTTTAACATTCGGTTAAAGATGGATTTATCTTTTCTTGGATGAGAGTGAGTTATGCTTCTAGAAGGTTCTAGAGAGGGTGACTTGGCTTGGTGAGTCATTAGTGCATTAAATGAGTCATTAATGACTTGATGAGGTGTATAATGACTCATGCTTGAAGCTTTATTGTTCCTTGTTTTCTTAAGGATATTTTCTCTTGATCTTTTGCTTATGGTTACTCTCACATTGCTCCTACACTCACCCCCTCTCTATATATATGGCCGGCCCCTCCTCTCACTCTCTCACTTGAGTTTTCATCTGGTAAAAAGATTATGATAGTTTTCGGTGTATGGAATTTCACAGCTCATTTCATTCCATCACCCGATTCCCACGGCAACTTCATTAACCGTTCGTCCATAGCTTTGGACGGAACGAGACAAAGTCTTCTACTCATTCTCTACATCATTCTTGGTTGTCTCTTTTAGCAAACTTGACGACCGAGTTGCCTCGAGTCAGAGGCGGGAGCCCGTTTAAAGAATCGTTGACGTGGTGCCACCTGGACGAGCAGATCGGAGATTGATGAGATCGAAGCAGCCGCAACGGAGCGTGGGATGATGGTTAAAGAACGAAGGACTCGGATCGTTCGGTATAACCTTTCTACACTCTTTACAGTTTGTTAGTTTAGCAATAATGGCAGATCCGGGTTAAAGTATACGATAGCGCCAGTTAAAAAGTTTTTGTTCCGCATTTGGCGTCTGTAGACGGCCGGGGCGCTACCGTAGACTTACATGCCGAACTCGGTAAACCAGACATAGGAAATGAAAGTGATATAGTTTCTTGCAAGGTCGGAACGATGGAAGGGACGAAGGGGAATGATTTAGGGATAATCTTATTCTCACCTAAGTAAACTGTCTCGAACTCGAATGGTTCGAAATGATTGTGAGCAACCGAGTTTGATGGTTCAACTAACTCATCTGAAAATTCAAAGGACTCAAACTCGGGCGGTGAGTCTTCAACATCGTCCAAAAAAGTGAAACACTCGTAATCGTTATCGGCTGTGAGAAGAGTGTCAGATTCAAGGAGGAACGCACTAGTGGCGTCAAATGTGCTGTGATTGAATAGAAAATTTTCAAACTCACAGTCCTCCTGCATGATCTTTTGCGTGGTAGAAATGATGGAAAAGATGGAGGATGATTTAGGAAGTATAATAGTTAAAGGTTCAGGAGGATGAATTGGAAAATCTGACACATCAAACAAAAATGGTTCATCCTCAATACTATCCTCAATACTCTCCTCAATACTATCCTCATAATTCTCCTAAAAAATTATCTCATCCATGCAAATCTCATCAAAATCAAGACACATATGAAGTTCGGGAGAAATATTTAATGACTCGGGATGATGAATTGGAGAGAAAATTTCAGTCAAATCTACGGGTTTATCATCCAAAATACTCCTTGCGTCAATATCCTCAATCAAGTGAAAATTAATATTCTCAGACTCCTCATCAAAAACATGGATTTCAATCGATGCTGGTTCTAAGATGGAAGTGTAGAGGTCAAAAGGTTTAGGATTGGTTTCACTTGGAATGGACCCTTCACAATCTGGTAAATCAAACACTACAAAATCGCATAACTCATTAAACGTTCTATCTTTAATCGGTAAATCTTTTGGGACACTAGATAGACATTCAAAACTGGAGTTGTGTGATTCAATTTGCAATGGGTAGGTTTGACTAGGAAGGGTGTACAGCTCACTTTCACTACTCAAATTCTCAGCCTGTCCTACTACCTCATCATACAGTGGAAAATGTGGAGCTATTTGAAAACTAGCTACCGGGTCACTAGGTTATGTAAGGTTCCTAGGCACACTAATGAGGTCTCACAAGGCATCAACCATGCCAATTTCAAATTTTACAAGTGCCGAGAAACCCTAATACGGATCGTTAACTAGAATTTTAGGCGACAAATGAAACTAGTTGACAACTTAACTACAAGAACGGAAATACAACCTTTGTAGATCCGGTCCTCCACCTCCATAGCTCCGCAATGAAGTCCCCTTGCTGTCCAAATCAAATCCCGGGCTCTAGCGTCGGCTTCATCGGAGAAATGGGCGGGCTAGGTCATCGACTACGATGCCGAAGATGATCTACGTCGAGGCATCACAAGTTCAAGCTCCCACTTCACCAAGTCTTAAAACTTGTGAAGAAAACACCCTATACTACTTGGCAAGAGGTAGAGGATGAAGAAATAGGAAGTGGGTTCACTTTAGAATTGGATTTCTCACTCATTTTCTCAAGTTGCCATTGATGGAGGCAAGCTTCTTCTTGAAGAAGAAGAAGAAGACGATGAAGTATATTATGATAAGTCATTTTCAAAAAGGAAAATAAAAAGAATACTTATCATAAACCAACCATATTCAAGTGTAGAGAATGAACTAGGGTTAAGTGGAATGGTTAGGGTTAAGCATGAGACAAAATGGTGACTTAGTCAAAGCTTCATGAAGCTTCAATATCAAACAAAGAAAGCCACCATTTTCTCTTTATCATTTACTTTTGCCAAAATGAACAAAAGAAATAAATAAATGAATAAGTAAATAAACAAAACCCTAACCACTCATATAACTATGGTTTAATCTTTACACAAACTCAAGTTAACATGTATCATCAAACATGATACAATCAAGTGCACAAAAGTATATCACATATACAACTTGTGAACTTCAAGTGAGAAAATCCATTTAAAGTGAACCAATACTAGTTAATGCAAAGTAATATATCTAATATATAATTATGCATTAAATCATCAAATCAACACTTGATTTAACGATCCGGTCATATCGCATATGACCGACTAATATCCAATGTATCGATTTATCGAATCAATCCTTGATTCGATAACTAGGTTATATCACATACAACCATTCGATACATTCATCACGAGAATAGAATGCGGTATCACATACACGCATTATTCTCGGTCCCGCACATATCTCATATGCGCTCCTATTTCGTTTCGCTTGAGCCAGGAAACCTCTGTGTAGGACTCTAAAGACTCGTCAATACGCCGGCAGCAGGTGATGATCATATCAAACACCCACAAGCCGCAAGCGGTCTGCTAAACGTAACGGCCACCTGGGTATTGAGCGATGAGAAGATCGACGAGCAAGCCCGCTCACACTCCTGTGAATCCAACCAGTAACACTTACCGTACAGTCCGGTCTTGTCGTCTGATATGTCGCATATCTCGCCTAGGGGTGGTAAACGTCAGACCCCAATAGCTCGATAAGTCGTGTCGATATGAGGTCTATAACAGTTCGAGAAACTACTGGTAACACTTACCAGTAAATCTCAACAACCCTGGCTAGGGATTTCCGGTAATAGCCAATCAAACACAGCGCAACATCAACCCCCTATACCGGGAGAGACGAATCCCCTCCTATCGCTCATTGCCTCCATGTGACTCGGGACTGTACCCAAAAACCAGCGTTTTGCACGCCCTCTTGGACGCGGTAAGGTGGAAATCAAAGCACAGTGGGAACCACACAAGACTCTATGACGATCTCGGATCAACAGACTACTCTGCACCAGTGTCACCAGAGAACTGCCATCTGACGTAAAGTATAATACCATCTGGGAGTTCTCGGCGAGTCCGTCCAGTATACCCAGTCTCCACTGAGCACCCGTATATCATCTCTGATGTCAAACACCAATGGATATGGGATCATCCATCGCTCATCTGTATGGGTCGAGAAGGCATACGCTAGTCTACTCTGGCATATCGATGCCCCGTCTCGATATACCCACGACTAGGGACTTTGAAGGATGTACTTATGGACTACCATGTCCCCACTAGTATGATCCGCATCATAGTTTAGGTAGTCAAGTACACATCGTAAGGGCTTTACCAACATGTGACAGAGAGACAATCAGTATACACGTTAAGGTAAAGAGCAACCAGATAGCGTACTATCATGTCGAGCAAGAAAGTCCTCCCTATATATGTCCAAGCATCCACTACAATATACATCCTATGTATAGTAATGGCCTCTAGGGCATACATATAACTAACAATCTCCCACTTGCACTAGGGCCATCTGTATAGCAGTGGTTGCAGTATCTCATACTCAACCATCCCGTAAAAGTCTCTCTTCTTGGAAAAGGCCTTTGTGAGTGGATCCGCCGTATTGTCCTCTGAGTCTACTCTCCTAACCTCGATCACACTGGAGATCAACTATCTCCATGATCAGGTGATGCTGCCTCAGAATATGTCTGGATCACTGATGGGACGGACGTTCCTTGGCATAAGCCACAACTCCATTGTCACACAATGGGAGGAATTAAGTTCATCTCATGAACAAATATACACCCAGACAGCCACTTTTGGTAGCATCTTAAGTAGCGATGTATCCAGCCTTTATCGTCTAGTTTGCTACGGTATCTTGCTTGGAACTCTTCCAACATACCGTCCTTTTACTGAGGGTAAAGACAATGCCTGTGACTGACATTCAGTCATGTTTATCACTCTGGAACCCTTCCAGTGATTCTCCCCAGGATCGATTGATACCATCTCACTACAACTAGTGAGAATCCTAACATCCAATTAGATCTATTTCATAGATCCAAAACCCAGGATTTAGGAGGTATCACTTTGATCCTATATGGAGAATCATTGTGATAAGCGGAGATTGATCGAGCGTAGCATAGGAAACTCCTTCCCTATCAAGAGTATGTCATCCACGTACTCTACAAGGATCATCACCATACTCCCTACTACCTTTTTGTATATACAAGGTTCATCTACCATTTTGATGATGTCAAACTCTTTGGCTAACACATCAAAACAGATGTTCCAACTCCGCGATCCTGCTTTATCCTATAAAGCATCTTGTACACGTTTCCCCTGCTCCCAGTGTCTACGAAGCCCTCTGGCTGTGTACTTGTAGACGTTCTCTTCTAAAACATCATTTAGAAAAGCAGTCATGGCACCCAACCACCAGATATCGTAGTCATGGTATGTAGCCGTGGCAAGTAGGATCTGGATGGACTTAAGCATAGACACTTGAAAAGGTTTCATCATTATCCACGCCTGGTCGATGACGAAAAACTTTAACAAGTCTATCTTTGAAAGTCTCAACTTTTCCATCTACACCAAGTAATCTTCTCAAGATATACTTGCTCCTGATGGGGATTTAACCCTTCAGATATAGCAACCAAAGTCCATACTTTGTTGGTGTATAAGGATTCCATCTCAGATCACTATAGCATCCAGCCATTCTTACAGAGTCCCACTCCTGATGGCCGGCTCGAAACTAGTTGGGTCATCTTCTCATGATGCAATCCTCGCTTCCACTGTCATGGAGAAATAGAAGTATCTCTCAGGTGGGTGAGAAACCCTACTAGATCGGCGGAGAGGCTGAGGTTCGTTGGTAACTATTGAATCCTTTGGTTCTTTCAAATCATCAGCTACAGTTTGTATAGCTGGAACCTTTCCAGTTCTACATTACAGACTTTGCCTCGAGCTTGTCCGGACTTTGCTTTTATACATAGCCCGGACAACCCCAAATCTTAACTAACTTAAGACATGGGCTCTACCCTTTCCATATCATATATGAAGTGGTAGGCAACTGATTTGAATTTGAACCCTATTCAATAGGTATGCAGCTTCTCAAGCGCATAACTCCCAAAAAGGAAACAGGTAACTCAGTAGTACTCATCATAGAGCACACCTTATCATATAGGGTGTGATTGCTCCGCCTCGATATACCATCGTGCTATGGTGTATACGGAGGAGTAATGCTGAGAGAGAATCTCATTCTCCATTAGAATAGTCCAGGAATTCCGTGCTCAAGTATTCTCCTCCTTGATCACATCAAAGGACATAATACTTATACCCGTTTTGGTTCTCTACTTCTTACTTATATTCTATGAATATCTCAAAAGGTTCGGACTTGTGTTTCAACAGGAACATGGGTCTGAATCTTGAAAGATCATCAGAGAATGTAATGAAGTATAAAGAACCGGTCTTGGCAAGTGTAGACAGGGGACCTACATACATCAACATGTATCATCCCAAGAGTTCACTAACTCTTTCTCTGTTTCTAGCAAACGGAGCTATGGTCATCTTATCTCTGTTACATGACTGGCAAGTTTCATAAGATGTAAATTCAAACTGATTTAAATATGCATCTACATGTAACTTCAGCTAGTCGGGTCGCATCGATATGACCTAGTCTACAATGCCTCAAGAAAGATTCGTTCATTTCTGAACTCTTCCTCTTGTGTGTGTTCCGTATACTAAGAACTGTAGTTTGATTTAGAACATCAATGCTTTTAGATAACGTGCCTGAACCGATCAACTTTTGATATAGGAAATGTTCAAAACATTATCCAATTATACAAAATTTTATCATTTCTTTACTAATAAAGAGATAGATATGATTTTGTATATCAGGTTCGGTATCTAATAACATTCGTTCAGAATCAATGTATTTGTAATACAGGGTGACAGTGACCAACAGACTTGGCTGCAACTCTTGCCCCGTTTTCTGCCTCATGAAACTTATCACCCATTCTCAGTTTTTCTACCTTTTTGTAGCCCTATGTAACAGATTACATATCTGGGATCCTGATCCGGTATCATATACCCAGGATTCAGAGGATACTGAGAAACAGTTCTTTGTAACGAACACACCCGAAGATGATGCATCAGCATGCACTCTCTTCGTTTGGGCGGCACGGGAATTCTGGTAATCCCCAATTTCCTACTTTGTCTTATAACAATTATAAGTTGGAGCGGGACCAACGTTCCCCAGCTCAGAATAACAAGCGGGTTCGGTCAATATTCCGTATTATTATCTTGATTAAGGCGTGATATGGTCGCTACCTGGATAGAGAGAGAAGAAAACACTCAGCGTGCGCTCTTGCAAGAATAGATTGGTTATTATTTTTTCTAATCAGGATGGCTCCCACCGTTTTTTATCAAATCTTCCTTCAAACCCTAAAAGGAAAGACTAGCCGGGG
Organism: Agapanthus africanus; assembly: GCA_030015575.1. NCBI lineage: Eukaryota > Viridiplantae > Streptophyta > Magnoliopsida > Asparagales > Amaryllidaceae > Agapanthus > Agapanthus africanus. The sequence continues at coordinate 865,125,970 of JASDDO010000024.1, read as the reverse complement.
TTAATTACAAACTACAAGTTCGCCAATTTTTCAGCCAGGCCAGTGTCGGTACTTTGAGGGAGGTCCCCCGTGCTTTCGCACGAACCTAATTAATGTAAACCTCATTTTCCCAGAGACGTAACCTCGTTAACACCTTTCTAGACACCTACTTGATCGGCTAATTGTAATGTGTAAAACTCTCCCAGGAGTAACTCTTACTCGCAGCGGGTATCGGGATCCAACTATCTCATAGAAGGTATGCAATCTCATTGCAAATTTCAACACTTGAAATTCCCGATAATATTTTGCCCCTAGCACCCTATGACCTTGACGGAGGTCAGCAAACCATAGGCTACTAGTCAAGTTCAACCTGTCATTTCTTGATCGAATTAAACCCACCCGCACGACCCTTGACGGAGGTCAACAAGGTCGCACGACTACCTTAATCCAATCTGCATCATATGCATAAGCAGATAAATACTAGTTAGCTACCGCACACTACGCCTTGACGGAGGTCAACAAACGTAGCACGAATACTAAATAGGACTTATCTGAAATGACGGAGGGCTACGACAGGTTTTTATGAAAACCTATTGCGTAATGAACTTGATATCGTTGTAGGATCGAATGAATTTAAAATGGAGTGCTTTTGAGGCTTTTCTAGTTTTGCTAAAGGAGTCACTCCCGGTGAAGGGATCGTCGGTCCTTTCCTCGTCGAATGAGATGCGGGATATATCATATATATCACTGTGCAAAGCAAAACACTTAAAAGCAATCAGAAGACAAACCGAGTGTGTAGCATCTGCCAGTTATTGCTAAAGGAGTCACTCCCGGTAAAGGGATCTCGGTCCTTTCCTCATCGAATAAGGTGCAGGATATATCACATATACCTCTGTGCAAAGCAAGAACTGTAGCTACCTGTTTTGTTTTGAAATTCGATTCTACAATATCTTAGGTTTCTTTTATTTTCATTAATCACATTAATGAAGTCCCATCATTTAAAATACCTAAACATCACAGATAAATACGATGTACACTTATGCTATCCGCATTCGCCTCGATGTCCCCTCGTGCACCGTTAGGTTAGGTAACTAACGGCAGAGTGGGGCAGGGCTAGCGCGGGTGTAAAACATAAGTAACGTCTATATATAATATATCATATATACTATATACAGTATCCATCACAGAACATATCATATGATCACATCACAGATATCGCAGCAGAAGAATCATATGAAATATTGGATATACTAGGACGTCTGTGTTTTCAATACGAGCCAGTATAAAACACGGATTCCACGGTCGTGATGAATAGCCAAACCCACACCCCTAGACCCCTACGAGAGCGGCAAGCAACCCTACCAATTCTGGAGTTAGGAGACCCGGACTCGACTCCTCGAGTTGGTCTCCCTCTGGACTCCAGAACCCGATTACATGTGCTCCCCTCCTTGGGTCTATCCTAGTGCGGAAAAGTAAATAATATACAAAGGGTGACATCTTCCGCAACCTGGAAGTGCCCCAATAAAAGAATATTACATACAAGTTTTTACATGAATGAAAATGAAAAACACTCATCTCACATAAAAACCCCCGGCTATTCAAACACGACGATCCAATATAATATATCCAGCAACACATAACATCTCATGTCATCAACGTAAGTAAATATGCGCATCTCAATTGTCGTTGACATATAGCAACGAAACCGGCGATATCACATATTATACTTACGGTCACAGAAAAGAAAGTGTAAAACTACAACAGTTGGAATCCGCAACCTGCATAGACATCGCATGCCTAATCAAATGAATTCCTTAGACATCACATGCCTAACAATTATAAACCCCGCATTTTTGTCACAAAATCGAAAACACTTTTCAATATCAAGTCGGGTAAGTCAACAAGATTCCCGACATCCTGATCGAATGCTCATCGCAAACTTTAGTAGGCGGCCGCACCCCCGACGCCGTCGACGAAGTGCACCAAGGTGGAACACCGTTGCCGCGAGCACCCGAACGGATGCTTTCGGCGACGGGGTTCTCCTACAGTCACTTGGTCGGGGCTATAGAGTGAGGTTGTCTATTAAGTTTACCCGGCGAGTATCCGCGTACGTTACGTGATTGCGACGGACTTTTGATCGCATCAAAATTCCGTGGCAACCGATCAAGTGAGACTAAACTGCTATGTTTATAATATTCATTCAGTTATCACATAACTACTTGTGAATTCCAATTATTATATCCCATTCCAGATAAATAGAAAATGTTAAACTTTCCGATCGAACAATCGAACACCCAAGTTTTCCCGATACAGATCAACACATGAAATAAGTTTAAAAAAACATTCAGTTCGTGCCTCAGTACCAACGGTCCAGCCGTAGAAGGGTCAAGCCAACGCCTCACATATGGCACGCCGTACTGCCCCAAACCCTAAGGTTCAAAGGGCAGTTCAAGACGGTCACATAATCGAGTTAAGGTTCGTTGTCTTCTAGAGGGACCATCGCGTTACTTGCACTACTTAGAACGTCTTTAAACCACGGAAAAATCCAACACTTGGAAATTTTCCGATAGGGGAAAAAGTGGGTATTTATATCCGGTTGAACTTTTTAACATATTCAAAAATATCCGGAAAGCCACATAGACAAAACTTGATAATCCGATCGAATCTTCGAACTCCTAATACAACCCAGAAAACTCAACTCTTGAGTGCATATTAAAAATTCCCAGAAAACTCAGCACCTAAAAACATGAATTACTGTGCAAAATTGAAAGGGTGACGTCATCATATGGCCGCGGAACCGCCGCAGAAGCCAGGCTTCTGCCGCAGTTCCGCCGCACTTTAATCATATCATTTGGAAAATTTTGCACCGTAATTCTTAGAATTTCCTGCTGAATTTTTTAAGCAATTTTAATCTGGAAAAAACCCATTTTTTGAAAAAAGTCCAGAGAGCGATATTAGGGTTAGGGTTTCGGTTCGATCGGATTTCTAACTCCGTCTACGCATCGCCTAAGGCTCTAGCTAGGCTCTGATACCACTTGCGGGTTCTTAGGCACACTAATGAGGTCTCACAAGGCATCAACCATGCCAATTTCAAATTTTACAAGTGCCGAGAAACCCTAATACGGATCGTTAACGAGAATTTTAGGCGACAAATGAAACTAGTTGACAACTTAACTACAAGAACGGAAATACAACCTTTGTAGATCCGGTCCTCCACCTCCATAGCTCCGCAATGAAGTCCCCTTGCTGTCCAAATCAAATCCCGGGCTCTAGCGTCGGCTTCATCGGAGAAATGGGCGGGCTAGGTCATCGACTACGATGCCGAAGATGATCTACGTCAAGGCATCACAAGTTCAAGCTCCCACTTCACCAAGTCATAAAACTTGTGAAGAAAACACCCTATACTACTTGGCAAGAGATAGAGGATGAAGAAATAGGAAGTGAGTTCACTTTAGAATTGGATTTCTCACTCATTTTCTCAAGTTGCCATTGATGGAGGCAAGCTTCTTCTTGAAGAAGAAGAAGAAGATGATGAAGTATATTATGATAAGTCATTTTCAAAATGGAAAATAAAAAGAATACTTATCATAAACCAACCATGGTCAAGTGTAGAGAATGAACTAGGGTTAATTGGAATGGTTAGGGTTAAGCATGAGACAAAATGGTGACTTAGTCAAAGCTTCATGAAGCTTCAATATCAAACAAAGAAAGCCACCATTTTCTCTTTATCATTTTCTTTTGCCAAAATGAACAAAAGAAATAAATAAATGAATAAGTAAATAAACAAAACCCTAACCACTCATATAACCATGGTTTAATCTTTACACAAACTCAAGTTAACATGTATCATCAAACATGATACAATCAAGTGCACAAAAGTATATCACATATACAACTTGTGAACTTCAAGTGAGAAATCCATTTAAAGTGAACCAATACTAGTTAATGCAAAGTAATATATCTAATATATAATTATGCATTAAATCATCAAATCAACACTTGATTTAACGATCCGGTCATATCGCATATGACCGACTAATATCCAATGTATCGATTTATCGAATCAATCCTTGATTCGATAACTAGGTTATATCGCATACAACCATTCGATACATTCATCGCGAGAATAGAATGCAGTATCACATACACGCATTATTCTCGGTCCCGCACATATCTCATATGCGCTCCTATTTCGTTTCGCTTGAGCCAGGAAGCCTCTGTGTAGGACTCTAAAGACTCGTCAATACGCCGGCAGCAGGTGATGATCATATCAAACACCCACAAGCCGCAAGCGGTCTGCTAAACATAACGGCCACCCGGGTATTGAGCGATCAGAAGATCGACGAGCAAGCCCGCTCACACTCCTGTGAATCCAACCAGTAACACTTACCGTACAGTTCGGTCTCGTCGTCTGATATGTCGCATATCTCGCCTAGGGGTGGTAAACGTCAGACCCCAATAGCTCGATAAGTCGTGTCGATATGAGGTCTATAACAGTTCGAGAAACTACTGGTAACACTTACCAGTAAATCTCAGCAACCCTGGCCAGGGATTTCCGGTTATAGCCAATCGAACACAGCGCAACATCAACCCCCTATACCGGGAGAGACGAATCCCCTCCTATCGCTCATTGCCTCCATGTAACTCGGGACTGTACCCAAAAACCACCATTTTGCACGCCCTCTTGGACGTGGTAAGGTGAAAATCAAAGCACAGTGGGAACCACACAAGACTCTATGACGATCTCGGGTCAACAGACTACTCTGCACCAGTGTCACCAGAGAACTGCCATCTGACGTAAGGTATAATACCATCTGGGAGTTCTCGGCGAGTCCGTCCAGTGTACCCAGTCTCCACTGAGCACCCGTATATCATCTCTGATGTCAAACACCAATGGATATGGGATCATCCATCGCCCATCTGTATGGGTCGAGAAGGCATACGCTAGTCTACTCTGGCATATCGATGCCCCGTCTCGATATACCCACGACTAGGGACTTTGAAGGATGTACTTATGGACTACCATGTCCCCACTAGTATGATCCGCATCATAGTCTAGGTAGTCAAGTACACATCCTAAGGGCTTTACCAACATGTGACAGAGAGACAATCAGTATACACGTTAAGGTAAAGAGCAACCAGATAGCGTATTATCATGTCGAGCAAGAAAGTCCTCCCTATATATGTCCAAGCATCCACTACAATATACATCCTATGTATAGTAATGGCCTCTAGGGCATACATATAACTAACAGGTTGTATGAGGGCGGCCATGGACTCATTCAAATCCATCATCTGTTGGCATGACGCTACCCTAAAGTCTTCCAACAACTGTTCCAGACTAGACATAGGTTGTGACAGGGTTTCAGTAAAAGATTCAAAGTTGTTTGGATATTGGAAACTCCCAAAAGGTTTTTCAGAATCAATGTCTAGGGCAGGTGCAAAAGTTGGGTAGGACTCGTAGGAATTGAATGGCTGGACAAGGGTAGGATCATCATACGAATAAGAAGGTGAATGGAATTGTTGATCCATAAAATTTGTAGTGGTGAAAGGAGTGAAAGATCAGCTACGGGATTGTTCAATATGTTCAGCGAGGGACAAAGGACGACTTGCAAAAGGGGTGTCAACATAAGAGGGTGGGAGAGGTTGAAAAGGTTGATACAAAGTAGATTGTGGAGTGCAAGTGTTTGTCCTAGACGCGTCTATGCGATCTTTCAATGAAATTTTTGGCATGGATGGATCATTCGAAGTTCGACCAAAGAAAGAACCGTAGGAAGTTTTGTCTGGTTGTGGGTACCAAAGTTCGGCAAGGGTTTTTCGAGGTGGGTTACCCATGATATGAAGGGAGAAGAAGAATAAGAGAAAAAGGGTGGGGAAAAAGAATTTGGTTTTTTTTAGTTAGTTATTAACAAAAGAATGAAATATACAAAAAAAATCTGGACAAAAACAATCACGACACAAAAATACAACACACTTAATCGTTTTAGGGTTCACCTAGGTCAACTAGACATGCTCAAGAACCTGATTGGCGAACCAAAACTGTGTCGAGAAACATGCTCAAGATACACTGATCACGAGGCCAGGTAAGTGCAAAGATAAGGGGAGGTTTTCCGATGCTTTCACGAAGGTCCTTAATTAAATAACCCTTTCTCTTTTGGCGGTTTCGCCGTTAACACTTTCCTAGACACCCCGTAAACAATATACCGTTAAGCGGTGCTCTAAACACAATTAACCTCTCCTAGTGAGCGCGAAGTCCTTAAGGCTTAAAGTCTAATTTCTTTTAAAATTTGTGCGGGTAAACGTTATGCTCAAGTTCGTGATTTGTGGGCCACGGAAAAGGTGATGAAATCCTTTACCGTATGTTGTGGGGTTCGCTTGCCCTTAAATCCGTATTAATGTATGCAATGCGCAATTCAATAAAAATTCAAAGAATCAAATAATCATTTTTTACTTTAAGCATTGCACTGCAACAAATACGGGTTAGTCAATTTTTGGCGTTTGCTAGCGAACTTGCAAAGAATCCTGCAAAGATAGATAGTGGATGCGTCGGATTTGAGAAGAAGGTGTTTGTGAATACGTACCGTTAAGTTTTTGGGTTAGGAAACCCCCGTTGAATCAAATCCGGTAAGCTTGAAAAGTTCGCGTGCGCGGGTCAAACTACCCAGATCTTTGGCACTGTACTTCGTAATCACCCTAACTTTGAATGTGCACTTTGCTCCCCAAGCCCGCTGTTCGTAAATCCGCAAAATCTGAAATGTCGGAAAAAATGGATATTAGTGCGGAAAAACGATACGAATGCCCAAATAGCTGCACACTAAAAATTATAAAAAACAAACAATAAAAATAGGACAAAAACAGAACACTGAAGCACAGAGAAAAATATTGGAGCCAAAGGGGAAGCTCTGGCCGGCGACGCCGGATTTGAAGGGTGTGTCGCCGGTTTTCTTGTGGCAAATAGGCTTCAAATTTTTTTTTTGGTGTCTCAATGTTCTATTAGTGACTCACTGTAGGGTTCCTAGGCACACCCATGAGCTTCCACAACAGATCAAACATGCCAAAATCAAATTTTTTCATGTGCCAACGAACCCTAAACTAGATCGTTAACTAGAGGATAGGCGAAAGATGCAAGTTAACAACTTAACTAGAAAGTGAAAGTGACTACAACCTTTGTAGATCCGGTCCTCCACTTCCTTAGCTCCGTGATGATGTCCCTCTGCTGCGATCATCAGATCCCGGACTTTAGCGATGGTTTTGTCGAAGAAATGATCGGGCTAGGTCGTCGACTTCGATGCCGAAGATGATCTATGTCGAGGCAACTCAAGATCAAGCTCCAACTTCACCAAGTCATGAAACTTGTGAAGAAAACACCTTATACTACATGGCAAGTGGTAGAGGATGAAGAAATAGGAAGTGGATTCACTTTGGATTTTGATTTCTCACTTGGAATCATCACTTGATCATTTTCAAGCAAAGCTTTTCTTTTTCTCTTGAAGAAGAAGAAGAAGAAGAAAGAATATATTATGAATAATAAAATCAATTCATCTTATCATAATGCAACCTTGGGTTAGTTTAACAAGTGTAGAGAATAAACTAGGGTTTAGGTTAATGGTTAGGTTAAGGATAGAAACAAAATGGTCAAAGCTTCTTGAAGCTTCAAGCAAAAAACAAAAGAAGCAACCATTTCATTTCTTGCCCTAAAATAAATGAAAAGAAATAAATAAATAAGAAAAGATAACAAAACCCTAACCATTCACTTAAACATGGTTCAAAGTAAACATACACCCAAGTTTGCATGTATCATCAAACATGATACAAACTAGTGCACAAAACTATATCATATATACAATGTGCACATAAAGTGAGAAAATCAATCTTAAGTGAACCAATACTAGTTAATGTAAAGTAATATATCAAATATATAATTATACATTAAATCATTAAATCAACACTTGATTTAACGATCCGGTCATATCGTATATGACCGACTAATATCCAATGTATCGACTTATCGAATCAATCCTCGATTCGATAACTAGGTTATATCGCATACAACCATTCGATACATTCATCGCGAGAATAGAATACGGTATCACATACACGCATTATTCTCGATCCCTCACATATCTCATATGCGCTCCTATTTCGTTTCGCTTGAGCCAGGAAACCTCTGTGTAGGACTCTAAAGACTCGTCAATACGCCGGCAGCAGGTAATGATCATATCAAACACCCACAAGCCGCAAGCGGTCTGCTAAACGTAACGGCCACCCGGGTATTGAGCGATCAGAAGATCAACGAGCAAGCCCGCTCATACTCCTGTGAATCCAACCAGTAACACTTACCGTACAGTCCGGTCTGTTCGTCTGATATGTCTCATATCTCGCCTAGGGGTGGTAAACGTCAGACCCCAGTAGCTTGATAAGTCATGCCGATATAAGATCCATAACATGTGTGAAACTACTGATAACTCTTACCAGTATATCACTGCAACCCTGGCCAGGGATTTCCAGTTATGGCCAGTCGAGCATAGCGCAACATCAACCCCCAATACCGGGAGAGAAGAATCCCCTCCTATCGCTCATTGCCTCCATGTGAATCGGGACTGTACCCAAAAACCACCTGTTTGCATGACTCAGTAGAGCCGTGGTAGGGTGGAAAATAAAGCACAGTGGGAGACACACAAGACTCTATGACGATCTCGGGTCAACAGACTAAGCTGTACCAGTGTCACCAGAGAACTGCCATCTGACGTGAGGTATAATACCATCTGGGAGTTCTCGGCAAGTCCGTTCAGTGTACCCAGTCTCCACTGAGCACCCGCATACCATCTCTGATGTCAAACACCAATGGATATGGGATCATCCATCGCCCATCACATGGGTCGAGAAGATATACGCTAGTCTACTCTGGAATATCGATGCCCCGTCTCGATATTCCCATGACTAGGAACATTGAAAGATGTACTCATGGACTACCCAGGCCCCACTTGTATGATCTACATCATAGTCCTCGAAGTCGAGTACACATCCTAAGGGCTTTATCAACATGTAACAGAGAGACTGAAAGTATACATGTTAAGATAAAGAGCAACCAGATAGCATACTATCATGTCGAGCAAGAAAGTCATACCTATATATGTCCCAGCATCCACTACTATATACATCCAATGTACAGTAATGGCCTCTAGGGCATACATATAACTAACAATCTCCCACTTGCACTAGGGCCATCTGTAGCAGTGGTTGTAGTATCTCTCTGGGAAAAAACCTTTGTGAGTGGATCCGCCGTGTTATCCTCCGAGTCTACTCTCCTAACCTCGATCACCCTGGAGATCAACTATCTCCATGATCAGGTGATGCTGTCTCAGAATACGTCTGGGTCACTGATGGGACCAGGGTTCTTGGGTCAAAGCCACTCTTCCATTGTCACACAATGGTGGGAAACTGGTTCATCTTATGAACCAATATACACCCAAACTGCCTCTTTGGTAGTATCTTTAATAGCGATGTTACCTGCCTTTATCGTCTAGTTTTCCACGGTATCTAGCTTGGAACTCTTCCAACATACCGTCCCTCTACTAAGGGTAAAGACAATGCCTGCGACTGACGTTCATTCGTCCTTATCACCCTGGAACCTTTCCAGTGATTCACCTTTATCTTATTTAGAGAATCCTTGTGATAAGAGGAGATTGACCGTGCGTAGCATAGGAAACTCTTTTCTTATCAAGAGTATGTTGTCCACGTACAATACGAGGATGTCCACCTTACTCTGTACTACCTTTTTGTATATACAAGGTTCGTCTACCATTTTGATGAAGTTAAACTCTTTGACTACCACATCAAAACAGACGTTCCAACTCCGCGATGCCTGCTTTAATTTATAAAGCAACCTGCACACGTTTCCGCTGCTCCCACTGTTTACGAAGCCCTCTGGCTGTGTACTTATAGACGTTCTCTTCTAAATCAGTATTTAGAAAAGCAGTCATGACACCCAACCACTAGTTATCGTAATCATGGTATGTAGCAATAGCAAGTAGGATCCAGATGGACTTAAGCATAGCTACTGGAAAAGGTTTCATCATTATCCACGCCTGGTCGATGACGAAAACCTTTAACAAGTCTAGCTTTGAAAGTCTCAACCTTTCCATCTACACCAAGTAATCTTCTCAAGATATACTTGCTCCTGATGGGGATTTAACACTTCAGATACAGCATCCAAAGTCCATACTTTGTTGGTGTACATGGATTCCATCTCAGATCGCTAAGCATCCAACCATTCTTACAGAGTCCCTACTCTCGATGGCCTGCTCGAAAATAGTTAGGTCATCATCTCATGATGCAGTCCTCGCTCCCACTGTCATCGAGAAACCGAAGTATCTCTCAGGCGGATGAGGAATCCTGCTAGTTCGGCGGAGAGGCTGAGGTTCGTCGGAGACTATTGAATCCTTTGGTTCTATCAAATCATCAGCTATAGTTTGTATAGCTGGAACCTTTCCAGTTCTACAAAACTGACCTTGCCTCGATCTTGTCCGGATTTTGCTTTTGACATAGGCCGGATAATCCCAAATCTTAACTTACTTAAGAGATAGGTTCTTCCCATACTATATCTTATATGGAGTGGTAGGCACTGATTTGATTCGAACCCAATTCAATAGGTATGCAGCTTCTCAAGTGCACAACCCCAAAAGGAAATAGGTAACTAAGTAGTACTCATCATAGAGCACACCATATATAATATGGTGCGATTGCTCCGCCCCGATACACCGTTGTGCTGTGGTATATACAGAGGAGTAATACCAAGAGAGAATCTCATTCCACTTTTAGAATAGTCCAGGAATTATATGCACAAGTATTCTCCTCCCTGAACTCATCATAGGACATAATACTTATACCCGATTTTTGGTTCTCTACTTCTAACTTATATTCTGTGAATATCTCAAAAGCTTCAGACTTATGTTTCAACAGGAACATATGGCTGAGTCTTGAGAGATTATCAAAGAATGTAATGAAGTACAAAGAACCGGTCCTGGCATGTGTAGAAAGGGGACCTTGCATACATCAACATGTATCATCCCAAGAGTTCAATAACTCTTTCTCTGTTTCCAATAAACAGAGCTATGGTCATTTTATCTTTGTGACATGACCGGCAAGTTTCATAAGATGTAAATTCAAACTAATTTAAATATGCATCTAAATGTAACTTCAGCTAGTCGGGTCGCATTTATATGACCTAGTCTACAATACCATAAGAAGAAATCGTTCATATCTGAACTCTTCCTCTTGTGTGTGTTCTATATACTAGGAACTGTAGTTTGATTTAGAACATCAATGCTTTTAGATAACGTGCCTAAACCGATCAACTTTTGATATAGGAAATGTTCAAAACATTATCCAACAATACAAAATTATATCCTTTCTTTACTAATAAAGAGACTGATATGATTTTGTATATCAGGTTCGGTATCTAATAACATTCGTTCAGAATCAATGTACTGATGATATAGGGTGACAGTGACCAACAGACTTGGCTGCAACACTTGCCCCGTTTTCCGTCTCATGAAACTTATCACCCGTTCTCAGTTCTCTATCTTTCTGTAGCCCTATGTAACAGATTACATATCTGGGATCCTGATCTGGTATCAAAATACCCAGGACATAGAGGATACTGAGAAACAGTTCTTTGTAATGGACACACCCGAAGGAGATGTATCATATGCACTTTCTTCGTTTGGGCGGCATAGGAATTCTGGTATTCCCCTATTTCCTGCTTGGTCTTATAACAATTATAAGTTGGAGCGGGACCAACGTTCCCCAGCTCAGTATAACAAGCGGGTTCAGTCAATACATCCATATTATTATCTTGATTAAGGCGTGATATGGTCGCTACCTGGAGAGAGAGAAAAGAAAACACTCTGCATGCGCTCTTGCAAAATTAGATTGGTTATTTATTTTATCTAATCAGGATGGCTCCCACTGTTTTTATCAAATCTTCTTTCAAACCTTAAAAGGAAAGACTAGCCGGGATTAATTACACTCTACAAGTTCGCCAATCTTTCATCCAGGCCAGTGTCGGTACTTTGAGGGAGGTTCCCCGTGCTTTCGCACGGACCTAATTAAAGTAAACCTCGTTTTCCCAGGGGCGTAACCCCGTTGACACCTTTCTAGACACCTACTTGATCGGCAAATTGCAAAGTGCAAAACTCTCTCAGGAGTAACAATTACTCACAGTGGGTATCAGGATCCAACTATCATATAGAAGGTATGCAATCTCATTGCAAATTTTAACACTTGAAACTCCTGATAAAGGTTTTTACCCCTAGCACCTATGACCTTGGCTAGGGTCAACAAATCATAAGCACTAGTCAAGTTCTACTCGTTACATGATTAATTAGACCCACCCAACATGACCCTTGGCTAAGGTCAACAAAGCCACATGACTATCCTAACTAATCGCATCATATGTGGTGTAGGAAGACATCACTTAGCTACCGTACACTACGCCTCGGCTATGGTCGACAAACGTAGCACGAATACTAAGTACTCTACTTCCTAAAATGACGGAGGGTTGTGAATGGTTTTTAAGAAAACCTTTAACGCTTTGAACTTGATCTCGTTGCGGAATCAAATGGTTTTTAAATGGAGTGTTTTTGAGGCTTTTCTAGTTTTGCTAAAGGGGTCACTCCCGGTGAAGGGATCGTCGGCCCTTTCCTCATCGAATAAGGTGCAGGATATATCACATATGCCGCTGTGCAAAGCGAAAACTATAGAAGCAATCAAAAGACAAACCGAAGGTTGTAGCATCTACCAGTTATTGCTAAAGGAGTCACTCCCGGTGAAGGGATCTCGTTCCTTTCCTTATCGAATAAGGTGCAGGATGTTCTACAAGGAACACCGCGATGCAAAGCAAGAACTGCAGCTACCTGTTTTATTTTTGAAATTCGATTCCACAACATCTTTTAGGTTTATTTTCTTTCATTAATCACAATAATGAATATCCCATCATTTAAGTCCACCTAAACATCATAGATAAATATAACTTACGCTTATGCCATCCGCATTCGCCTCGATGTCCCGTCTGCACCGTTAGCTTAGGTAACTAACGCCAGAGCGAGGCAGGGCTAGCGCGGGTGTAAAACATAAGCAACGTCTATATAATATATCATATATACTATATACAATATCTATCCGAACAAATCACATGATCACATCACAGATAACGCAGCAGAAAATATCATATTAAATATTGGATATACTAGGACGTCCGTGTTTTTAATACGAGCCAGTATAAAACACGGATTCCACAGTCGTGATGAATAGCCAATCCCACACCCCTAGACCCCTACGAGAGCGGCAAGCAACCCTACCAATTCTAGGGTTAGGAGACCCGGACTCGACTCCTCAAGATGGTCTCCCACTGGACCCTAGAACCCGGTTACTTGTGCTCCCCTCCTTGGGTCTATCCTAATGCGGAAAAGTAAATAATATACAAATGGTGACATCATCCGCAACCTGGAAGTGACCCAATAAAAGAATATTACATACAAGTTTTTACATGAATGAAAATGAAAAACACTCATCTCACATAAAAACCCCCCGGCTATTCAAACACGACAATCCGATATAACATATCCAGCAACACATAACATCACATGTCATCAACGTAAGTAAACATGCGTATCCCAATTGTCGTTGACATATAGCAACGAAACCGGCGATATCACATATTACACTTACGGTCACAGAAAAGAAAGAGTAAAACTACAACAGTTGGAATCCGCAACCTCTTTAGACATCGCATGCCTAATCAAATGAATTCCTTAGATATCGCATGCCTAACAATTATAAACCCCGCATTTTAGTCTCAATATCGAAAACACTTTTCAATATAAAGTCGGGCAATTCAACAGGATTCCCGACATTCAAAACGAATGCTCGTTGCAAACTTTAGTAGACGGTCGCACCCCCGATGCCGACGACGAAGTGCACTAAGGCGGAACACCGCTGCCGCGAGCACCCGAACGGATGCTTTTTGGCGACGGGGTTCTCCTACAGTCACTTGGTCGGGGCTATGGGGCGTAGCTGTCTATTAAGTTTACCGGTGAGTATCCGCGTACGCTACACGATTGCGACGGACTTTTGATCACATCAAAATTCCGTGGCAACCAATCAAATGAGACTAAATTGCTATGTTTATAACATTCATTCAGTTATCTCATAACAACTTGTGAATTCCAAATATTGTATCACATTTCAGATAAATAGAAAATGTTAAACTTTCCGATCGAACATTCAAACACCCAAGTTTTCCCGAAACAGCTCAACACATGAAATGAGTTTAAAAACATCCACTTCATGCCACAGTAGCAACGGTCCAGCCGTAGAAGGGTCAAGCCAACGCCTCACATGTGGCACGCCATACTGCCCCAAACCCTAAGGTTCAAAAGGCAGTTCAAGACGGTCACATAATCGAGTTAAGGTTTGTTGTCTTCTAGAGGGTCCATCGCGTTACTTGCACTACTTAGAACGCCTTTAAACCACGGAAAAATCCAACACTTGGAAATTTCCCGGCGGGGAAAGATTGGGTATTTATATCCGGTCGAACCTTTTAACATGCTCTAAAAATACCCGGAAGACAAAGTAAACAAAATTAAATAATCCGATCGAATCATCGAGTCCCAATACAACCCCAGAACACTCAACCCTTGAGTCATAATAAAAATACCCATAAAAAATAAATCACAGAAATAGGAATTATGGTGGAAAAATGATGGCCTATCTCTTCTGTACGGCCGCGGAACCACGGCCCAAGCAGGGTATTGCCGCGGTTCCGCGGTGGAATATACGGATTAGGCTGTTGTTTTTCACCACAATTCTTATAATTCCCTGCTGAATTTTTCAGGTATTTTTAATTCAGAAAAAACCACAATTTCAGAAAATGTACAGAGAAGGGTTTTGGATTAGGGTTTCGGGTTCGATCGGGTTTCTAACTTCGTCTACGCATCGCCTAAGGCTCTAACCTGGCTCTGATACCACTGTAGGGTTCCTAGGCACACCTATGAGATTCCACAACAGATCAAACATGCCAAAATCAAATTTTTTCGTGTGCCAACGAACCCTAAACTAGATCGTTAACTAGAGGATAGGCGAAAGATGCAAGTTAACAACTTAACTAGAAAGTGAAAGTGACTACAACCTTTGTAGATCCGGTCCTCCACTTCCTTAGCTCCGTGATGATGTCCCTCCGCTGCGATCATCGGATCCCGGACTCTAGCGATGGTTTCGTCGAAGAAATGATCGGGCTAAGTCGTCGACTTCGATGCCGAAAATGATCTACGTCGAGGCAACTCAAGATCAAGCTCCAACTTCACCAAGTCATGAAACTTGTGAAGAAAACACCCTATACTACATGGAAAGTGGTAGAGGATGAAGAAATAGAAGTGGGTTCACTTTGGATTTTGATTTCTCACTTGAAATCATCACTTGATCATTTTCAAGCAAAGCTTTTCTTTTTCTCTTGAAGAAGAAGAAGAAGAAGAAAGAATATATTATGAATAATAAAATCAATTCATCTTATCATAATGCAACCTTGGGTTAGTTTAACAAGTGTAGAGAATAAACTAGGGTTTAGGTTAATGGTTAGGTTAAGGATAGAAACAAAATGGTCAAAGCTTCTTGATGCTTCAAGCAAAAAACAAAAGAAGCAACCATTTCATTTCTTTCCCTAAAATAAATGAAAAGAAATAAATAAATAAGAAAAGATAACAAAACCCTAACCATTCACTTAAACATGGTTCAAAGTAAAAATACACCCAAGTTTGCATGTAGCATCAAACATGATACAAACTAGTGCACAAAACTATATCATATATACAATGTGCACATCAAGTGAGAAAATCTATCGTAAGTGAACCAATACTAGTTAATGTAAAGTAATATATCAAATATATAATTATACATTAAATCATTAAATCAACACTTGATTTAACGATCCGGTCATATCGTATATGACCGACTAATATCCAATGTATCGACTTATCGAATCAATCCTCGATTCGATAACTAGGTTATATCGCATACAACCATTCGATACATTCATCGCAAGAATAGAATACGGTATCACATACACGCATTATTCTCGGTCCCGTACATATCTCATATGCGCTCCTATTTCGTTTCGCTTGAGCCAGGAAACCTCTGTGTAGGACTCTAAAGACTCGTCAATACGCCGGCAGCAGGTGATGATCATATCAAACACCCACAAACCGCAAGAGGTCTGCTAAATATAACGGCCACCCAGGTATTGAGCGATCAGAAGATCAACGAGCAAGCCCGCTCACACTCCTGGGAATCCAACCAGTAACACTTACCGTACAGTCCGGTCTGTTCGTCTGATATGTCGCATATCTCGCCTAGGGGTGGTAAACGTCAGACCCCAGTAGCTCGATAAGTCATGCCGATATAAGGTCCATAACATGTGTGAAACTACTGATAACTCTTACCAGTATATCACTGCAACCCTGTCCAGGGATTTTCAGTTATGGCCAGTCGAGCATAGCGCAACATCAACCCCCAATACCGGGAGAGACGAATCCCCTCCTATCGCTCATTGCCTCCATGTGAATCGGGACTGTACCCAAAAACCACCTGTTTGCACGACTCAGTAGAGCCGTGGTAGGGTGGAAATCAAAGCACAGTGGGAGACACACAAGACTCTATGACGATCTCGGGTCAACAGACTAAGCTGTACCAGTGTCACCAGAGAACTGCCATCTGACGTGAGGTATAATACCATCTGGGAGTTCTCGGCGAGTCCGTTCAGTGTACCCAGTCTCCACTGAGCACCCGCATACCATCTCTGATGTCAAACACCAATGGATATGGGATCATCCATCGCCCAACACATGGGTCGAGAAGATATACGCTAGTCTACTCTGGAATATCGATGCCCCGTCTCGATATTCCCACGACTAGGAACATTGAAGGATGTACTCATGGACTACCCAGCCCCACTAGTATGATCTACATCATAGTTCTCGAAGTCGAGTACACATCCTAAGGGCTTTATCAATATGTAACAGAGAGACTGAAAGTATACATGTTAAGATAAAGAGCAACCATATAGCATACTATCATGTCGAGCAAGAAAGTCATACCTATATATGTCCCAGCATCCACTACTATATACATCCAATGTACAGTAATGGCATCTAGGGCATACATATAACTAACACTCACTGGTATTGTTTATCTTTTCTATTTCGTTACAGAGGGCAAGCAGGTACGAAATCCAGAGAACAAAATGAGTTAGCAAAGTTAATTTTTTTTTTTTTTGGTTTTGAAAATTTTGAGATTTTTAGTTTGTTTTTAGAAAAGTGATAGATGGATATAACAAGATTAACCCGAAATAACAAAAACAAAAAATGTTACCGCCTCCCCGGCAACGGCCCCATTTGATCGCACGCCAAAAGCGTGTCGGATAATTAAAAGTTCTAAAGTTTAACCGCGATCAGGACGGTGTCACTTTGGAGCTAGCCGCGATGAGCACAGGTCAATCCACAGGGAGACGGAGCGTTTTATGTTCTTGTTCTTACGAGTTAACGCGCGTGGCGTATTTGTTCGTTATCTAACCTATGTGTTATATGCAAGTATAAGGCTTGTTAGGAAACGATAGAATAGTTTAAGTTAATGGATTCCGTATTCAAGCACTTTGAGCCGAAATCAACCAATGAAGCTAGAACAATCGGCAACAACATGGATTAGGGGACTTAAGCACGGTATTCATGGAATCCGGCTTATTGACCCTTGTCCTTCCGTTCTCGTCTCTTGCTTTCGCCTCCGGCCAAATCGAATGCAACCGGTCACGGTTATGAATCACCTTTACCTTGGTAGGGTAGGGTGCCTAACGGAGCGTTTTCGTAAGGTTTGGGCGGAGTTTCAAATGGAAAAGATGGGAAAAGGAAATGAGGAACGAAATGTTAACTTACAAAATCTTTCTCTTTTCCTAACAACAATATTCACACCATTCACAAAACAAACCAAAAAGAGATGACAAAAGAGAAGAACAAAGAAAAGAAAAGATTACAAGGAAGTAATTAAAGTGTATGGAATTTAAGTGCAAGAATTAAAAGAGCAAGAATAAAATGCAAGTAAGTAAAAGAGTAGGAACCAAAGAACATATTGCAAGACATGGGTTCAATAACCCAAACTTAAACTTGCAAGCTCAATAAAGAGGTTGCAAGATCAAGAGAGGGCAAAGAACTCATGGTCAAGGAAGCACAAAAGAACACTTTATTAAACTTCATGAATGATACAACCCCTTGAGATCAATAACCAACCCTTAAACTTTCAAGCTCAATGAAGAGCTTGAAGGATCAAGAGAAAGTTAAGAACTCAAGGGGACTAAGCTATTTACAAGAACAAAATGAAAACAAAAGAGGTTTGGTGAAAAGAATGAAACAATATAAGCACAATCCAAGACTAAAGAATGACCCCTCTCCCTTGCTGCCTTGATCTGCTTTTATAGGCAAAAAAAAACAGTGCATGGAGGGAAATTTGAATCTCTAAATCAACACCAAATTTTTAGCATTAAATGCTCATAACTCCATATCCACATGTGACTTGATTCATGGATGCCCCCATTATGGCTCATGCTGATTTGTTTGATTTGATTTCAGTTTTGGAAGGAAAAATCAACACATAATATTCATCATTAAATGCTCATTACTTCATTCCCACATGTGCCTTGATTTATGGCTGCCCCTATTATGGCTCATGCTGATTTGTTTAATTGACTTTTATTTGATTTCAATTTTGGAAGGAAAAAATCAACACATGATGTTTAGCCTTGAATGCATATTATATCATATCCACATGTGCCTAAAAGTCTTGTGTACACATTTGTTGTGTTGGACCATTTAGATAGAAAAATGTGTACACAAACTTGTTGCAAAAAGGGACTCCTGAAGTATCGGTCGGATTGCGGTTCTGGTTGCAGTGTCAGCTTTCAATTAATATGTTCATGCTTTTGAATGTATTTCCAGTATTTTGGCGCGGATACCTGTAATCTGTATTACTGAGCAGACACTGGTTAATAGTACCGATAAATACAACAAATAGATAATGAATGGGCGGTATTAGAATGCAGTTTTCTGATATGAACAGGCTCCCACTGTTTTTATCAAATCTTCCTTCAAACCCTAAAAGGAAAGACTAACCGGGATTAATTACACGCTACAAGTTCGCCAATCTTTCAGCCAGGCCAGTGTCGGTATTTTGAGGGAGGTCTCCCGTGCTTTCGCACGAACCTAATTAATGTAAACCTCGTTTTCCCAGAGGCGTAACCTCGTTAACACCTTTCTAGACAACTACTTGATCGGCTAATTGTAATGTGTAAAACTCTCCCAGGAGTAACTCTTACTCGCAGCGGGTATCGGGATCCAACTATCTCATAGAAGGTATGCAATCTCGTTGCAAATTTCAACACTTGAAATTCCCGATAATTTTGCCCCTAGCACCCTATGACCTTGACGGAGGTCAACAAACCATAGGCTACTAGTCAAGTTCAACCCGTCATTTCTTGATTGAATTAAACCCACCCACACGACCCTTGACGGAGGTCAACAAGGCCGTACGACTACCCTAATCCAATCTGCATCATATGCATAAGCAGATAAATACTAGTTAGCTACCGCACATTACGCCTTGACGGAGGTCGACAAACGTAGCACGAATACTAAGTAGGAATTATCTGAAATGACGGAGGGCTACGAAGGGTTTTTTGAAAACCTATTGCGTAATGAACTTGACATCGTTGTAGAATCAAATGATTTTAAAATGGAGTGTTTTTAGGCATTTCTAGTTTTGCTAAAGGGGTCACTCCCGGTGAAGGGATCGTCGGCCCTTTCCTCGTCGAATGAGGTGCGGGATATATCATATATATCACTGTGCAAAGAAAAAACTCTTAAAAGCAATCAAAAGACAAACCGAGTGTTGTAGCATCTGCCAGTTATTGCTAAAGGGGTCACTCCCGGTGAAGGGATCTCGGCCCTTTTCTCATCGAATAAGGTGCAGGATGTTCTACAAGGAACACCGCGATGCAAAGCAAGAACTGTAGCTACCTGTTTTTGAAATTCGATTCCACAACATCTTTTAGGTTTCTTTTTCTTTCATTAATCACATTAATGAAGTCCCATCATTTAAGTTACCTAAACATCACAGATAAATACGACATACACTTACGCATTCGCCTCAATGTCCCCTCGTGCACCGTTAGGTTATGTAACTAACGGCAGAGCGGGGCAGGGCTAGCGCGGGTGTAAAACATAAGTAACGTCTATATAATATATCATATATACTATATATCTATCTGAACAAATCACATGATCACATCACAGATAACGCAGCAGAAAATATCATATGAAATATTAGATATACTAGGACGTCCGTGTTTTATTTTGAGCCTGAATAAAACACGAATTCCACGGTCGTGATGAATAGCCAATCCCACACCCCTAGACCCCTACGAGAGCGGCAAGCAACCCTACCAATTCTAGAGTTAGGAGACCCGGACTCGACTCCTCGAGATGGTCTCCCATTGGACCCTAGAACCCGGTTACTTGTGCTCCCGTCCTTGGGTCTATCCTAATGCAGAATAGTAAATAATATACATCAACGGTGACATCTTCCGCAACCTGGAAGTGCCCCAATAAAAGAATATTACATCTGTAGGGTTCCTAGACACACTCAAGAGGTTCTACAAGGTATCAACCATGCCAAAATCAAAATTTTATGTGCCTAACAACTCTATGCAAGATCGTTAACTAGAGATTAGGCGAAACTACAAGTAAGCAAACTACTTTGCTACTAAGTGAAAGGGATAACAACCTTTGTAGATCCGGTCCTCCACTTCTTTAGCTCCGTGATGACGTCCCTCCGCTGCGATCATCGGGATCCCAGACTCTAGCGATGGTTTCTATCCCTTTCACTTAGTAGCAAAGTAGTTTGCTTACTTGTAATTTCGCCTAATCTCTAGTTAACGATCTTGCATAGAGTTGTTAGGCACATAAAATTTTGATTTTGGCATGGTTGATGCCTTGTAGAACCTCTTGAGTGTGCCTAGGAACCCTACAGTGGTATCAGAGCTTAGCTAAAACCTTAGGCGATGGTTTCTATCCCTTTCACTTAGTAGCAAAGTAGTTTGCTTACTTGTAGTTTCGCCTAATCTTTAGTCAACGATCTTGCATAGAGTTGTTAGGCACATAAAATTTTGATTTTGGTATGGTTGATGCCTTGTAGAACCTCTTGAGTGTGCCTAGGAACCCTACAGTGGTATCAGAGCCTAGCTAGAGCCTTAGGCATATTTTTTGCGAATTAAAAATATGCAGAAAAATCAGCAGGGTTTTCTAAGTATTACTGTGCAAAACGTGCGCCTAAGTCGATCAAGGCGCCGCGGAACCGCGGCACAAGCATGGCTCGTGCGGTGGTTCCGCGGCCGTATTCTTTTATCATATTTTGCACAGTAATGTACCTTTGTGATTCCTGTGTTTTCTGGGTAATTTCAATTTCTACTCAAGAGTTGAGTTTTTCTGGGTTGTATTGGGGACTCGGTGTTTCGATCGGAAAGTCTAACTTCGTCTATGTGTTTTTCCGGATAATTTTAGAAAATGTTAAAAAGTTCGACCGGATATAAATACGCACTTTTTCCCCTGTCGGGAAATTTCCAAGTTTTGGATTTTTCCGTCGTTTAAGAACGTTCTAAGTAGTGCAAGTAACGCAATGGACCCTCTCGAAGACAACAAACCTTAACTCGATTATGTGACCATCTTGAACTGCCGCTCTGATACCACTGTAGGGTTCCTAGGCACACTCAAGATGTTCTACAAGGCATCAACCATGCCAAAATCAAAATTTTATGTGCCTAACAACTCTATGCAAGATCGTTAACTAGAGATTAGGCGAAACTACAAGTAAGCAAACTACTTTGCTACTAAGTGAAAGGGATAACAACCTTTGTAGATCCGGTCCTCCACTTCTTTAGCTCCGTGATGACATCCCTCCGCTGCGATCATCGGGATCCCAGACTCTGGTGATGGTTTCGTCGGAGAAATGATCGGGCTAGGTCGTTAACTTCGATGCCGAAGATGATCTACGTCGAGGCGACTCAAACTCAAGCTCCACCTTCACTAGGTCATGAAACTTATGAAGATAACACCCTATACAACATGGCAAGTAGTAGAGGATGAAGAAATAGGAAGTGGGTTCACTTTGGATTTGGATTTCTCACTTGATTTCATCACTTGAAATTTTTCAAGAAAGGTTTCTTCACTTCATGAAGAAGATGAAGAAGAAGGTAAATGAATTCTTCTTGAAAATAATAAATCAAGTGAATACTTATCATAATGCAACCATGGGTGAAGTGAACTCATGTAGAGAATAAACTAGGGTTTAGGTAATGGTTAGGTTAAGGATAAAACAAAATGGTAGATTTTTTCAAAGATGCTTTGAAGCTTCATGAAGCTTCAAGCAAAGAAAGAAAAGCACCATTTTGTTTTTACAAAATGAATAAAGAAAATAAAACCCTAACCATTAACTAAACATGGTGTAAATCATATACATACCCAAGTTTGCATGTATCATCAAACATGATACAAACTAGTGCACAAAAAAATATATCACATATACAACTTGTGCACATCAAGTGAGAAAATCAATCTTAAGTGAACAATACTAGTCAATGTAAAGTAATATATCTAATATATAATTATACATTAAATTATTAAATCAACACTTGATTTAATGATCCAGTCATACCGCATATAACCGACTAATATCAAGTATATCAATATATCGAATCAACACTTGATTCGGTAACCCGGCTATATCTTATATAACCGTCCGATGATATAAATCGCGAGAATAGAGTTCAGTATCACATACTGATATTATTCTCGGTCCCGCACATATCTCATATGCGCTCCTATCTCATTTCGCTTGAGCCAGGAAACCCCTGTGTAGGACTCTAAAGACTCATCAATACGCCGGCAGTAGGTGATGATCATATCAAACACCCATAAGCCACAAGCGGTGTGCTAAACGTAACGGCCACCCGGGTATTGAGCGATCAGAAGATCAACAAGCAAGCCTGCTCACACTCCTGTGAATCCAACCAGTAACACTTACCGTACAGTCCGGTCTCATCGTCTGATATGTCGCATATCTTTCCTAGGGGTGGTAAACGTCAGACCCCAGTAGCTCGATAAGTCGTGTCGATATGAGGTCTATAACAGTTCGAGAAACTACTGGTAACACTTATCAGTAAATCTCAGCAACCCTGGCCAGGGATTTCCGGTTATAGCCAATCGAACACAGCGCAACATCAACTCCCTATACCGGGAGAGACGAATCCCCTCATATCGCTCATTGCCTCCATGTGATTTGCGACTGTACCCAAAAACCACCATTTTGCACGCCCTCTTGGACGTCGTAAGGTGGAAATCAAAGCACAGTGGGAATCACACAAGACTTTATGACGATCTCGGTTCTACAGACTAACCTGTACCAATATCACCAAATAACTGCCATCTGACGTAAGGTATAATACCATCTGGGAGTTCTCGGCGAGTCCGTCCAGTGTACCCAAGTCTCCATTGAGCACCCGTATATCATCTCTGATGTCAAACACCAATGGATATGGGATCATCCATCTCCCATCTGTATGGGTCGAGAAGGTATACGCTAGTCTACTCTGGTATATCGATGCCTCGTCTCGATACACCCACGACTAGGGACCTTGAAGGATGTATTTATGGACTACCATGTCCCCACTAGTATGATCCACATCATAGTCGAGATAGTCAAGTACACATCCTAAGGGCTTTACCAACATGTAACAGAGAGAAAATCAGTGTACACGTTAAGGTAAAGAGCAACCAGATAGCATACCATCATGTCGAGCAAGAAAGTCCTCCCTATATATGTCCAAGCATCCACTACAATATACATCCTATGTATAGTAATAGCCTCTAGGGCATACATATAACTAACATCTAAGGCACTAGGTGATGAAGCACTCTCGCTAAATATTTTTTCTATTTTTGCAGCCTTAAGTAATTACAAAAACCAGTGTTCATTTTTTTCTTCTTTATTCACACTTGTATTTTATTGTATTTTCTTCGTACTAAGGACTTTAGACAAGAGCATTTCAAGGTCTCCTCTACTATTCCAAGTTTCAAGGTTCGTGTTTGTGCAATTTGTAGGGTATATATTTTCAGAATCTAGACTTAAGCTTAGGAATTATTTTTCAAACTTATATTTTAATAAAAATATCAATACTCTTCCCTTGTTTTAACTTAGCCCAAGAAGTCAACTCGAAATTTACCTATTTCTAAATAAACTATAAAGACATATACTTTCTACCATTAAATTTTAAGAAAGGTTATTTTTAGGGTTTTTAATTTACTAAGTCTAAAATCTAGTTGTTCCTAGCTAGTTAACCTATTTGTCCAACTCAAGTCAATTAGGGCCAAAATTGAATACTTTAATTTTTTATAATTTTTGAAATTTTTCAATTTTTATGGGTTTTAAAATAAGTATGCAAATGAAAAAATATACATATGAATGCGAAGGAAGAAGGCTTACCGAGCATACCCCCAAACTTAAACTTGACAGTGTCCTCACTGTCATGCTATACCAAGAGGGTCAAAATTGTCGGCACTCCCCTGTTTATTTATTTACTAATTTTTTGATTTTTTTATTATTAAAAGAAAAACAAAATATATATACAACAAGGTTCCCCCAAATTTAAGTGAAACAGTGTTTCCACTGTTTAAGCGTTTAAAGTTTAGAGTTAGGGAGGAGAAAAATCAAATTATACAAGGCCTTACACAGACCAAAGGTTAGCACCAACCATTCAAAAATTCTATCATGATAATGGTGGGGTTGGTGAAAGAATGGAGTGTAGAGAAAGGAGTTGAGAAACACACGAGACCGTATGGGAAGAAAAGTGGAATATGGTCTCGGTGGAGGAGAAGAATGGCGGAAAAGAGAAAGAAGTGTAGTACGAACTTGAGGGTGTAAATCGAGTGAATAAATTAGCACAATTTGTGATGACCGATGTGTTAAAAGCGATTGTGCTAATCTATCAACCCGTCGAAATGGGGTCAAATCCCTCAAGATTCGCGAGAAAACACGGGTACGTTGAACTTGGTAAACCATCCATTGAAAATGGAAACGCGACGGATTCTTGCTCGGTCGGCATGATAGGAAGGACGAAAGGGAGTGATTTAGGGATAGTCTTAATCTCACCTAAGTAATCTGTCTCGAACTTGAAAGATTCCATCAATGGTTCGACATGACTATAAGCAACCGAGTCTGATGGTTCAACTAACTCATCTGAAAATTTAAAGGACTTAAACTCGTGCGGTGAGTCTTCAACATCATCCGAAACACTCGTAATCGTTATCGGCTGTGAGAAGAGTGTCAGATTCAAGGAGGAACACACTACTGGCGTCAAATGTGTTGTGATCGAGTAGAAAAATTTCAAGCTCATAGTCCTCCTGCGTGATCTCTGGTGTGGTCGGAACGATGGAAAGGAGGGGGTTTGATTTAGGAAGTATAACAGTTAAAGGTTCAGTAGGATGAACTGGAAAATCCGACACATCAAACAAAAATGTTCATCCTCAATACTATCCTCAATACTCTTTTTAATACTCTCCTCATAATTCTCCTCAAAAATTATCTCATCCAAGCAATTATCATCAAAATTAAGACGCATATGAAGTTTGGGAGAAACATTTAATAACTCGGGATGATGAATTGGAGATAAAATTTCAGTCAAATCTACGGGTTCATCATCCAAAATATTCCCGGCGTCAATATCCTTAATCAAGTGAAAATCAATTTTTTCGGACACCTCATCAACAGCATGGATATTTATCAATTCAGATTCTAGATTAGAGGTGTAGAGATCAAAAGGATTAGGTGTGGTTTCACTCGAAAGGGATTCTTCACAATCTGGCAAATCAATCACTACAAAGTCACACAACTCATTAAATGTGTTATTTTCAACTGATGAATCATTTGGGACACTTGTTTGAAAACTGGAGTTGTGGAATTCAATTGGTAATGGGTAGGTTTGATTTGAAAGGGTGCACAGCTCACTCTATCCTCTCAAATTTCACTCTGTCCAACCGCCTCCTCATACATTGGAATATGTGGAGCTAGTGGGAAACTAGCTATCGGTTCATTAGGTTGCATAAGGGCGGTAATGGACGCATCCACATTCCTAATCATTTGGTTTGTCGCTACCATATAAGCCTCCAACGACTGTTCTAGACTAGACATTGGTTGTGATGGGGTTTCAGTAAAAGATTCAAAATTGTTTGGATACGTGAAACTCCCAAATGGCTGTGTAGAAGCAATGTCTAGGGAAGGTGGGAAAGTCGGGTAGGACTGGTAGGAATTGGATGGTTGGACAGGAATTGGATCAACATTTGGATAAAAAGGTGAATGGACTTGTTGATCCCTAGAACTAGATGTGTGGATAGGAGTGAAAGATCGGCTACGAGATTGTTCAATATGCTCAGCAATAGACATGGGTTTAGGAGTTACAACAGGACTCGAAAAAGTGGTATCAACGTACGAAGGTGGTGAAGGTTGAAATGGTTGATACAAAGTGAATTGCAAAGTCGAACTGTTTCTCCTAGACGCTTCTATTCGATCTTTCAAAGAAATTTTGGGCATGGAGGGGTCTTCCGTAAATCGACCGAAACAATTCATGTACGAAGCAAAGTTTGGTTCAGGGTACCAATATTCGGCAAGAGATTTGTGAGGTGGGGTACCCATGATGTAAGAAAGGAGAAGAAAAAGAATGTAGGGTGCACGGATTTCTTAGCAACAACTTGCAAGTTTTTACAAAAAATTTTCCTTTTTTCTTTTTATGCGGTGCTCTTTGCAAAAAGATTTTTTGATAAAGGGTTTTGACACAAATGCAATCAATCACAAATGCACAATCAGGCCTAGATCTAGGGTCACCTAGGTCAGCTAGACAGCTCCTAACTGTTCCAAAGGGCTAGAAATAGGACCTCAAACCGCCAATTGCGGCCAGGTAAGTTCCAGGTGAGTAGGAGGCTCTCCACTACAAGTAGTGGCCCTAATTAAATAACCACTCGCCTTAGACACACTTGCCTAGACACCGCAAAGTCAGCTTAGGATCAACGGCCGATGCCTACAACTAGTCCTCTGTCCTATTGAGCGTGAAGTCCTTAGGGCTGAGTCTAGTATTTTTTAATTAAATAATGGTCAATGCATATGCCTTATGTGATTTTTAGGGTCCTGGGAAGGGTGATGAAATTCCCACCCAATCTGAATTGGTCTCAATCCCCTTAAAGTCCGATTAAAAATATGCAAAGCAGTAACAATCACTTGCAATCAAATTTTTATTTTTTTTAGCGCGGCACAAAGAATCCTGCACAAAATCAATTATTGGAAGGGGGAGAGATTTTTTAGCGCAAAGAATCCTGCAGAAGATTTTTCAGAGGAAATATTGGGATTTGCAGAGGAGAGAGAAAGAGAAATTACAGTGCAAATTCCACGCGCTGACGTCACCAGAGGACCGCGCTTCCGCGGCCGGAGTAGGGGTCCTGCGGCGGTTCCGCTGCGTACTGTACGGTTCAGATCCCGAAACTTCACCAGAGGACCGCGGATGCACGGCAGAAGGGTGTTTCGGCGGCGAAATCGCGGTGGAGTCGGCGGCGCAGTTCTCAAAATTTTTTCTGTTGTTCTGTTGGTCAAATCCTCTGCTGTTCAGATCTGCCTTTTTCTGTTTTGATTTCTAGATTTTTCCAGATCCGAACTTCTTCGTTGTTCCTGCAAAATTCATACGAAAATACCCTTCACAAAATAAAAGATGATAAATTTATATATATATATTTTTTATTTTTCAGTTTTTATGATTTTTTTAATTTTATATTAACCCAAAATTGCAAAAAGAAAATAACACGCCATCCCCGGCAACGGCGCCATTTGATTCGTATGATCAAAGAATATTTGTAACCGCAATCAAGAACGGCGTCGCTTGGTAGCTAGCCGGTGAGTACGGGTCGGTCCACAGGGATTTTATGAATTTCCTAATTGTTCTTACGAGTTAATTCCGATTGGTGTCGGATTGATTAAATCTAAAAACTAAATTTATCTAGATCTAAATCTTGCTAGGGTTAGGTTTAGGTTAAGTTTGGAAATGCAAAGATTTCCCACCGCTTTCAATACCCAAATTAAGATCTCTTTAGGAGTTATGGTAATTATTAATAAAGGGAATTAGTACCAACGGGAAGAAACAATATTTCTTCCTCTAGGTTCTTGTCCTTCCTTTCTTAATCCTTACCCTAACCTCCATGGAAAACACGCCCAACTGGGCCTTTATACTACGGTATCACCGCTACCTCGTGGGATAGGGTGCCGTAAGGAGCGGTGTGTGCATGTATCCATGAAGTCCTATTAATTATATGTGATGGGCAAGAAAGAGGTGAGAGATCTTCATCTCTCAAGCCTTCCCCAAAGCTAACCCTAACAAGTGAGGAGACTACTTGCTCATTAGGGAATTGAAGAACATATCTAAACTATCTATCTAGGGCAAGGAATTAAATATCTAACTAGGGCAGATAAGAAATTACCTAGGGCAGATAATAAAATTAACTAGGGCAAATAAAAAGAACTACTTGCAAATTGATGCACTCCAAAACTTGAAAAGAAATCTGAATTTTATTAATGAAAGGAGGCATGACCTAATACAAGTATTTGGGTCTCTATTTATAGGACATAGAAAACCCTAGGTTTACAATCGCCGCATGTATGCTTTTACAAAAATACCCCTAGGAAGACTAGTCAGCGCCGCCACAATTTTTGGTAAATTTTCCCGCCACTACGGGCTATACCCGGCCTCGGAATCGCGGCCACAGGCTAGGTTTGGGCTCAATTTTGCTGCAATGCTTCTGGTTGACTTTTGCTTCCTGTTTCTTCAGTTGGTTCTTTAGGATGTCTTCTCGTTCTCTTCCAGATCTCCACAGTGAATAATTGTAGTGGACTTTTACCGTTGTTTCGTGTCAAAGTCTTGAACCTTGCGCTGCCTTGTTCTTTGTGAACTGATCTTCATTTCTTTTCCAACTATAGGCTTGATCAAGATTCCTTCTATTTGTTGGTCGTAGTCTCACTTTTGCGTCGTCTTTTATCTTTTTCACTGTTTTTATTCCGAGAACCTATAACCTGTAACTATGTAGCAGACATGGGTCAAAAGCACCTGTTTATTTGTAAACTGAATAAGATTGGGGAATAAAATAATGCAAAATTAAGGTATGAACAGTAAGCCGACCAAATGGCCGCGGAACCGCGGCCAAACCATGCTTATGGCCGCGGATCCGCGGCCGTCCATCGCACATGTCGGTGCGTGTCGGTGCTTCGGTGCATTGACTCGGTTTTCTTCACGGTATTTTTGTAATTCTAGATATGGATCAGATGTAAACCCTAGGGTTTGTATTCTCTATAAATAGGAACCCTACTGCTCTTTTTTGAGCATGCCTCTTTTTGGATGCCTCTTCTTATGCCTCTTTTTAATTCCTAAATTCAGAATTTTTATTCGCTGTAAATGTTTGAAAAGTGCATCAAATAAAAGTAAGTTTTCTTTTCTATGCCTTAGTTTAATTTCTTTTCTGCCCTAGTTTAGATTTTATTTATCTGCCCTAGTTAAGTTAGATAGCAATTTTATTTATCTGCCGTAGTTTAGTTAATTAGGTTATTGAATTAAAATCATAAAAATGTCTCTTTTTATCAATTCCCTAATGAGTGAGTAGTTCCTCACTTGTTAGGGTTAGGAATGAGAAAGGTTTGAGAGATGAAAATCTCTCACCCCTTTCTTGCCCGTCATACATTTTAAATAGGTCTCTATGCATACATACACACACCGCTCACTACGGCACCCTATCCCATGAGGTAGCGGTGATACCATAGTTAAAGACCGGTTGTGTATGTTTTCCATGGAGGCTAGGGTAAGAGTTAAGAAACGACGGACAAGAACCTAGAGGAAGAAACCTAGTTTCTTCCCGATCGTGCTAATCCCCTTTGTTAATTATTACCTTAAAACATAAAAGATCTTAATTAGGGCATAGAAAGCGGTGAAAAATATTGAATTTCCAAACTTAACCTAAACCTAACCCTAGCAAGATTTTAATCTAAATCAACTTTAGTTTTTAGTGATAAGCAATCCTACCACAATTGGAATTAACTCGTTAGAACAACTAGAAAATACACAAAATCCCTGTGGACCGACCCGTACTCAACCGGCTAGCTACCAAGCGACGTCGTTCTTGATTGCGGTTAACTATTCTTTGATTTATCTTTTTAAAGCGCAAGCACGTGAAAACAACATCTACCAATCAAGCCCATCATGGCGATCCACTACGCCTACTCACCCCCGGTGAACTACACCGTGGAAGAAGTCAACTGGACTTCGGGAGGTCTTCTTCAGCCTGCTATGGCTTCGATACCCATTCAGCCTCCAATGGCTTTGGATACCCTGGGGCGACATATTTGTCAAGGCGAGTCACGCCCGTGGGGAAAACCCTATATGATTGTCCTAACTCCTCGTCATCCAGCTGGGTGTCTGCAATGGGCCCGCTATATTCTGTCAGCGAAGAAGTCGCAGCTGCTGAGGCTTGGGTTGTATCCCGCAATTTGTCCTTCTCTTTTTCAGTCTCCTACGCTTCCTGCCTGGTGGGTTAAGGCCTTTCTGGAGCAGTGGAATATTCCGACTCACACCTTCCTTATGCTGGATCGAGAAGTATCAATCTCTTTAGAGGAGTTTGCAGAAGTTTCTGGCTTAACAGTTATAGGAGAGCATTCTGAGGAACTGCTTCCTACGGATGAATACGTTTTTAGTGCCATATCAGTGATGATAGGCCTTACTCCAAAAAACGCCATTCAACACCAATTTCCTAGTTTGATTAAAGTGCTGAATATTTATGAGGGCCTTTTCCTCGAATCTGGGAGCCGTGGGGTTAATTTCACGGATTTCATCGCTCGTTTTCTCCACCCGAAAGTCCTTTCGAAGGAGGCCGCTAAATTCACCAAACTTGACGATCCTTTCGGCTTAGGTTTGGGCAACCTGCCAACGACGGAGGCAGATCAGAAGAGTTTCTTCCTCCCCAACACCCCGGTCATCTCGGTTGGAGATGGTATGACCTTTACCGACGAGGTTCTAACTATCGGCAAAGAGTCCGCAAAAACGGTGCAGCCATTGCGGGACATTTTTAAAAGACAGGGCCTCTGTCTTGAATGCTCGGGAAATTCTCCATCTATACTCCATCAGGCCGGGATTTCTCGTGTTTAGGCAGAATAACGCGACGTTGTTCATGAGGTACAACCCGCATCGTTTTGCCCAGTAGTTAAGCTACAATCAAGGCGTCCCGCTTGAGGCCTTTCTTTCAGAACCACCTCCGACTGAAAAGGGTATTTGGAACGCAATGCACCATTTTATGCGATTGAACACCGGCTCCAATTTCTTTATTAATGAGCCGGGTTGTGTTCCAAAAGCCCTGAATGTATATGTGCCGTGGTATCAGCATTCGATGGGCGTCGTTATCAGAGAAGAGAAGCGATTATTGCTCGATCGTAAAGGCACCGCCCCGGCGAGTAATCCAGACGTTCCTCTGAAGGGACGGACCCTCGTTCATCCTCCCTTGAGGGAAGCTGCCGCGGCTGTGGTACCACGTGATAGGCCTGAGCTACCGATACCCCATGCTCCTGTGAAAGAGGTGACTGTAGCATCTCCTGAGTCTGGCGTGGGTTCAGATATTGGGACTCATCGTCCCAAGGTGCCCACCAAGCAGAAGCTTGTGCTAGCGGCGACCAGTGCTCGCTCGCAGAAGAAGAAGAAGAAGAAGAAGTCGATTCTTTCTGCTGACGTTGTACTCGGCCAGGAGCCTCATGCTCCTTATAGCGAGGGCCTGAGTGAATATGGGACCAACGAGGGTCTATTTATGGCGCCGGATGATACCGACCTCGAAGCTGTTATTGCAACTTCTGAGCGATCAGCAAGCCACAAAGCGGGCCTGGTCATCCTTGCACAGTCAAGTAAACCTCAGCCGTATCTTTTGTCATTGCATTACATTTTTATTATCATGTTTTAACTGACACTTTTTTTTCAACATGCATCTCCACTGAAGAGGCTCTCGCGGCTTCCCTCAAGACTTTTGAGGAGGAAGAGAGGCTACGCGCTTCGCTGGGCATTGGTATATTTTGGCTCATTGTGCCTTCATTCGCCTTTCTTATGGATAATCTGACCATTTTTTCATATTATTACAGGGACTACCTATACTCAGGTTATCCCAGGTGTGGTACCGACTTCGCAGGGTGGTGCGGAGACGCTTCCAGGGCTAGCTATCGAAGTCCCGGCCTTCTCGACATTGCCAAAAGAGGCTTTATTTAAGCAACCGATGACGGACGCCACAACGGCTCTAGAGGTAACTCTCGGCGTAGACGATGACGTCTCCTTGACGGAGGTCCTAAGAAGATTGTCCCTCATGGCCCAGGCGGAAAGGAAGCGCAGGAAGCGTGCGACAAGAGAACATAACGCCGCCTTGGCCGTAGGTGCAGGCTCGAGTGCTGCTTCTCCTGTCCCCGTTTCTTTAGAGGGTGCTCCGGTTACCCTATCTATCGCTCATAGACAGGCGATACGCGCGGATCGGGAGGCAGCTGAAAGGCCATCTCAAGGTAATATAATATTGAGTCCTTTTGTCAAAGTTTTAATCTTCAGATTCTCATATATCCTATCCTGCAGGGCCGAGTCTTGATGAGGAAGTGGTAGGTGAGATGGAGGCAACCACCGAGCCTGAAGTGGCCACTCTTTCTCAAGAGTCTAGAACTGCCCCAATTGCCACTCTTTCCCCTTACGGTTCCTTGCCGTTGCCGGGCGTTGCGAGTATCATGACGGTTTTCGTGGAGTCGGGGGATGAAGCTACGGGCGGCGAAACCATTCCGATGGAGGAGAGTGATGTAGTCGTGATGCTTGGCGATGCTCCCATCACAGTTCTGGCTGATGACCTGTCTAGTAGGTCTCGGGTCGCTGCATTATTTTCGTTTCGCAATCCTTTCTGATGACATTCTTTTCCTTTCGAATGTAGGTGTGGCGAGCGCTAAGGTTGCAATACCTGAAGAAGCACCGCCAGTTGCTGCTTTGATGGTCGTTGTCCCTTCGTCCTCTCTTATATCTTCTCAAATGCTGGAAGGTACGGGTTTGTGATAAATTTAAATCGGGGACAACATCTTTCGTGTACTGACCATGTATCATCGTGATCTCGCAGGGGTTATTTTTGATCACTTGTATCAGGTGCTGAACCCGCACTTCTCTTTCCAGTCGAAGATTAGTCCGCCCGCTGGTGTCGGTGAGTATCTTTTCTAACCGACATGCTTTCTTTTCTTTGACGGGAAGCCATGTCATTGCTAATTCCTCTTTGCATCACTTTTAGCCTTACAAATTGAAGGAGGGGACGAGGGTATCGCCGCGCCACCAGTACTTCCAGCTCTACCCCCTGTTGCAGCCGGTATAATAGACTCTTTTGTTCATGTATTTTTCTTTATTTCTTAAGCCAACATCTGATTGTGATTTGTTTTGCAGCGGTCATATCGACTCCAGATCCGTTCGAGTCTCGCGTTATAATGCCGGCAGTGCCCTTTTCCATACGTCCATCTTCAAAAGTCACTGTGACCAGTCTGCGTATGTTGAGCGATTACACCGAGGAGCTTGACGCGGAGGCCCCTACACTTGCTGTAGATTTTGCTGCCGAAGTTAATCCAATGCCGGCGACGCTTGTGAACTTCCATAATGAAGGCGTTGTTGAGTCTTGGGTTAACCACTGCAGGAAAATTGAGGCCTGCTTGCATGAGCTTGAGCTTATGTGTCCTACTCCTGAGATTCAGGCTTTGAACTTCCAGTGGGCTGCGTGGGTTGAGCAGAGGATGTCCTTTCTCCACCATTTTGAACAAGAAGCGACCTTGAGGCGGAAGGAGCGCGAGGAGGCTTCGGGTGAAAGCGAATGCCACGCAACTGAGAGCTGCTTTTGACACGTTGCATCAATGCATCTCGGACGGGCTTGTATTTAGGCGGAAGCTCGACTCTATTGAGCGGGTTACGCAGAGTCGCGAAGCTGCCCAATAGGAAATCGATGAGAAGATTTCATCATGCTTGCAGCAAAGGGTTCGAATTGAAGCGGAGCTGGCCGCGGCGGCTGATCACGAGAAGGCATTGAAAGGAGTGCGATAGCAACTTGCGGATTTGTTGAAAACACTTCCTTCTCAGAAGCTGTTTTGCTTGTAATTTTTGAATAACATGTATCCATTTTTTTATTTTTTCATACAATTCAACTTGTACTCCATTGAATTCATGAATAAAAGATACATATTTTTCATTCTATTACTGCTTTCTTCTCTTTGCTGTGTCATTGCCATGTAATTTCTGCAAATGTGGTATGTAGATAGTAAGTGATGGTCCATCTTAGACTCTTTGCAGGATAACGATGGCTTAGGAAACAGGTTCAGGTCTGCTGCCTAAGACTTTTCAATTTTATGAGCCGTGAGGGTCTCATAAAGACTTTTCTCCCTACGAGTCGAGAGGATCTCGTAGGTGTATTTTCTCCTTAGGAATCGTGAGGATTCCCAAGTATGCTTTCTCTTGAGAGTCGTAAGGATCTCACAAGAGATTTTTCCCACCTACAAGTCGAGAGGACTCGTAAGTGGTTGTTTCCCTCTTCGTCGATGTTTGATTTCGAAGAGTGTGACCCGTGAATAGTATGCAAGAGTCCATCTTGGACCGACTTGCAGGGCCCCAGTACTTAGGAAACAGGTTTTTTAATTCTTATTGCCTAAGGCTTTGCCTTACGAGTCAAGACGAATCGAGAAGTTCTCGCAAGGATGTCCTAACGTCACAGTTAACCTCTGCTCTTTACGATAAAGGTCTGTTAGGGTCTGTGGTACTAGGGTTTTGTCCGTCGTACCGTCGCGTTGGCTGATGTATTCCTCGATAGGCAATCTGCTGTTCGAGTAGCCTTGCGACTGTCGTGTCTCTGATCCCTTCGGGGGCTGGACAAGGCGTCTTTAAGCAATCTTCCAGGTAGTTTGACCGTCAGAAGAGCAAGCGTTACGAGTTTTGCCATGCTGATTTTTACTTGAGGTTAGGCTCCGTTTGGGGAGCCCCTATGAGTCATAACCACTCTGCGCTGGTATGGGATGATCTCCGATAGTCTTTCAGGTTTTATATGAGTTGACGTCAAGACCCTGAAGCTAGGAATTTGGCATTTGCTTCGTTTGCTGGCATTGCGTCTGTTGTATCGAGACGAATGTCGCGGTTGTCTCTAGGTTGTTGGTGAACCATCGAGATTTGGAACTAGGGATTTTGTTGTGGCTCCATTGTTTGATTATCGCGTCTGAATCCTGCTGGAGGAAGAATGCTGTAGTGACATCTCGTCTGCTGTATCGAGACGAACATCGAGGTGGTGACCACTCTGCACTGGTATGGGATGATCTCTGATAGTATTTCAGGTTTTATATGAGTTGTCGTCAAGACCCTGAAGCTAGGAATTTGGCCTTCACTTCGTTTGTTTTAGTGTGTCCGAATCCTGTTGGAGGAAGAACGCTGTGGTGACATCTCGTCTGTTGTATCGAGACGAACGTCGAGGTGGTGACTACTCCGCGCTGGTGTGGGATGATCTCCGATAGTCTTTCAGGTTTTATATGAGTTACCGTCAAGACCCTGAAACTAGGAATTTGGCCTTTGCTTCGTTTGCTGGCATTGTGTATGCTGTATCGAGATGAATGTCGCGGTTGTCTCTAGGTTGTTGGTGAACCGTCAAGATTTGGAAATAGGGACTTTGCCATGGCTCCGTTGTTTTAACCCTGGGGTGACATTGCGTCTGCTGTAACGAGACGAATGCTGAGGTGGAGCTGGGATTTTGCCATCACTCCGCTTTGTTTCGACTGTGAGGTCTTTCGTTGACGTTCTATCTGCATCCTGCTGGACTGCGAAGGAACGCCGTTGTTAACATTGCGTATGGTGTAACGAGACGAATGCTGAGGTGGAGTTGGAATTTCGCCGTCACTCCGCTTTGTTTCGACCGTGAGGTCTTTCGTTAGCGTTGCATCTGCATCCTGCTGGACTGCGAAGGAACGCCGTTGTTGACATTGCGTCTGGTGTAACGAGACGACTGCTGAGGTGGAGTTGGGATTTTGCCGTCACTCCGCTTTGTTTCGACCATGAGGTCTTTCGTTGACGTTGCATCCGCATCCTGCTGGACTGCGAAGGAACGCCGTTGTTGACATTGCGTCTGGTGTAACGAGACGAATGCTGAGGTGGAGTTGGGATTTTGCCGTCACTCCGCCTTGCTGACTTCGCGTCTTCTGTAACGAGACGAATGTCGATATGATCTCCAGGCTTTCTGTGAACCGTCGAGATTTGGCTCTTTTTCGGATGGAGCCTGGGGGGAAGGTATGGTTCCCTTTTCGTTTGTGCCCCTGGACTATATACAGGGATCGATGTGATCTCACCTGTAAGGCAAAAAGTTTCATTTTATATATTTTTCTTTCCACAATGCTCTATAATTTCAGCTTTTATATCGCGAAAGTCGCGATTGCCCAATCATTTCGGCTATTTTTCGCCGTGCCCAATCATTTCGACTATTTATTTTATTCACTCGCTGCTTCTTATTGTGGGTTGCCCAATCATTTCGGCTGTTTTGTATGCATACATTTTTACTTGCTGATTTTGTTGCAAGTTGCCCAATCATTTCAGCTATTTCAAATGCATTTATGGCTCACTGGCTTTTCGCTGCGAATTTGTGATTTGATACCGATTCAGGCATCAGCATTGCTACAACTGGGATATTGCCAGGAGCGAATCATCATTTGCCTTTGTGGATGTCGAACAAAGGTGGCTTAGTAAACAGAGTCAGGATCCTGTCGACTAAGACTTTTGACTTCATGAGCCGTAAGGGTCTCATGGAGGTATTTCTCCCTACGAGTCGTGAGGATCTCGTAAGTGGGTTTTCTCCTTAAGAATCGTGAGGAGTCTTAAGTGTATGGTCTCTTATAAGTCGTAAGGATCTTACAACAGTGCTTTCTCCTTATAAGTCGAGAGGACTTACAAGGGTTGTTCACTGTGTAGACATATCCTAAGTGGCTGGTGGGACTTTGTTAGGGAAATGTTTATTCGCGCCCGTGGATTGTATACAAGGGTCGAGACGCTTGTAGGGCAAAATTGGAGATTGTGATGGCTTAAGAACAGGTTCATATCCCTGTAACTTAAGGCTTTTGAGCCTTATGAGCCGTGAGGGTCTCAAAAGGGAATTCTCCTTACGAGTCGTGAGGGTCTCGTAAGTGTAAGTTCTTCTTATGAATCGTGAGGATTCCTAAGTGTGTTGCTCCCTTGTGAGTCGTAAGGATCTCACGTGGGTGGTTTCTCCTTATAGGGTCGAGAGGACCTTGCAAGTGTCTTTTAACGAGATTGCGCCCTTTCGGGTTTTCACAAAACTCGCCGGTAGTCCTGCTATTTTTACACATGGAACCCTTTCGGGTATTCATTCGTGCCCATCTTGCTTGTGGACGTACCCTTTTTTTTACCACGTCAGCCTGGCAATGCCGCGGGTTTGTAGTAGTTTAAAGACGTTTTGGTCATAGGTCCGAAATTTTTCGGGCAACGTATGATTACGCAGCTATATTTTCTTGCAAGTCTTTGCATCTTTTGTGTCGGAGGTGGATTCCTTGAAGAGAGGGCTGAGGGCTATTTCTTCATCAGAGTCGCTTCCAAAGGTGATAACTTGCGATCCCTTGGTGTCGGCTATGTGACAGTTGCCATTGGCTCTCTTGCGCTCATCTGTCGTGCTTTTCTGTTCCCGACGAGCCTTGCGCTTCACTCGTTGAACGTGTTGTCGGTAGACAGCATATCCCTACCACCAGTTTTTAATGGCTATGCACTCCTCGGTAGGGTATGCAATCCTCTGATGGTATAAGCAGAAGTTAGGATGTATGTCCGCTTCATCAAGATGTATACCGCAGGAGAATTTCCTCTGAAAGAAGGCAACTTCATTCCTATTGACAGGGCCCTAGCGAATCGTTTTCTTACTTTAAGCTTGCTTTTGCTGGAGATAGGGATGCTTTGATCTAGTGGTAATGTTTCAACCCTTTCGTCTAGTCGCCGACGTTTGGCCTTTTCAAATATGGCCATCTCGCGCTCCCGATCAGCTTTGCTTTTCTGAAGAGCTTCGTTCAGGAATGCGTCAATCATTTCGTCTGATGGCCCTAGAAGTTTCGGCTCAAGATCTGCCCCTAATTTCTTGGCGTCAGGAGCTTCTTCACCGTTTATCAACAAGAGAGAGATCATATGGCAGCTTGCCACATAATCCTCAGGTTCATCCGACGAGTCTTCTCCATTGTCATCATCTCCGTCCTCAAGGACGTGGCTAAGAAATTCTTGGAGTGTGACTGGGGTCCGCGCTTTCTGATTATATTCTTCCAGCGCGTCAATATGTTTTTGCAGTTCAGTGCGCTTGTCATCAGGCTTCACGGGCTTTTTGGTCTTCTTCTTTTTCTTTGAAGACTTTGCCGGCTGGGTGCAAGCGCTTTGACTATCAGCACCAATTTTTGGAGTTGGGCGCGGCTTCAGCATTCCTTCGATGATCTCGGGTTCTAGCTGATTTTTCCATCTAATCGCCGGGCATGTTTGAAGATCCTTCAGCATTCTTTTTTTTTGGTTGAAAGAGCAACCTCCCATGGAGCTTCCCCTATGAATGAACACGATTCCCCTGGCATGTCCATCTTTTTCGGATCATGTGGTAGTGGCGAGTTCATCTTCCAGTTATCAGACAGCGCGAATTTGCCCAGTTGGTATTGGTCTTCAATCCAGCCTTTGAAGACGAAGCAATCTTCGATTGAATGGCTTATTGCTTGGTGGTAAGGGCAGTAATTAGGATTGTTGACATCACCTGGCTGCAATGGACGTTTTGGATCCGGCAGATTGATGAGTCTGTTGCGCACTGCCAGCTCGAACAGTCTCCTTGTTTTATCTCGGGGAAACAAGTAAGGACGTCCCAGTCTCTCCTCGAGGGATGGGCGTAGACGCACGTTGTTTTGTCGAACAACCGGCTTTAAGTTGCTCTGCTGTTGTTGAGTATTGGCGACGAAGGTCGCTTTCCCTTTCCTTTTTTCATTTCGAGATTCCAGCTTCAAAGGAGATGGTCTATGACCCATCTGATCCATTTGGGCTAGCTTATCAATCAAGGCTTAGAAGGCGGTGAGCTTAAAAACGTCATGAACTGGGAGATGGTCACCTGCGGATCAAGAGTACCCACGAACATGCCTACCGCGGGAGCCTTTTCGATGCGCTGCTCGCATTTCGACCATAAATTCCACCACCGTATCGCGTATTGTACCCACTTTTCGCCTGGCTTTACCCTGGCGTTGATCAATATGGTGATCGGGGTGCGCTCGCTAGCGCTTGCAAATCTCTGTGTAAACAGCAGCTCCATCTCTGCAAATGTTTTGACAGAGTCGTTGGGCAGCTCCGAATACCATTCAAAGGCTGTTTACGCCAAGCTGCCGACGAACTGATGAAGTAACAATTTATCGTCACCTCCGGTATTGCCACAAAGAGCCCTGAACAGAGCGACATGTTGATGGGGATTGCTCGTCCCCTTGTATATGTGAAACTTAGGAATCGTGTATCCCGGCGGATACTTGATCTGATCGTACCATCCTGGATATGGTCGCCCAGTTCTAACGACTTGGCCAGTTGCTTCATTTGCTTGATAAGCCCGTATTTACTGAGCTATATAATCATCCAGGGCCGCTTTTGAGATGGTCTCCTCTTTGGCTGCTGAACAAGCCGGAAGGGGATTTGACGTCTCCGCTCGGTCACCTTCGAGGATGATCGGAGGATCTTCAGCTGGAGGGTCCAGCTGGATTATCATGCCCACCATATCTTGGAATAGAAGGGCTATTTATTTTATATTGGCCGCTTGTTCCGCAGCCTCTTTGTCCTTCTTCTAAAGCATTCTTCGAAGGAATTCGGCATCAGTTTCCTTCTCACGACGCTGCTCCAAGGATGTTTCCGGGCTTGCTTTCGGTCCCGTAAGTGCGGCCATAGCTGTTAACATCTCTTGGAGCTTTTGTTGCTGCTGCTCCTGAGCCTTAGTCACTGATCGCGTAAGTGGTCGATGACCTGTGGAGATGCGGATATCCTCTTTTCCGGATGCCATATAGACGGTATGCACCACCATGCCCCAGACTTAAGGCGTTTAGGCTCAGTGCCTTTGACATTTGTCGCAGACACGGGAATTTTCTCCGGCCTTCTCCTCTTGTAGGAGGTCGAAGTTGAGGGGGCCGTTGCAGCGGGTACCCGAACAGATAACACCTTCTGTGGCTTGACAGGATAGTCCTCTTCTCGCCACACTTTCATCTTTTCCTATCGGCGGGGGTAGTCTTGATCAATCACCGAGTCTTGGACTTGACGCCATACTTTGTAAATTTTGGAGGACAGCTGCTGAGGGGGCTGTTCAAGCTTCGCCTTTGTGGCATTCTCCACAGGTGGAGGAGATCTTTTCAGCACAGTAGTCGGAGAGTTCTTGCGGACCCTCCTGAGTGGTTCAAAGTTGTTCCCAATTGGAACAGCAGCATCGGCTTCCACCGTTGGAGCTGGTGGCGTAAATCCAGAGGGTGAACTGCCCCCAACTTTTCTCACTCGGCGCCAATGGCGACGTTAAGCATGTCGTGCAGCCGGGATCACCTCCGCTATTGGATGAGCTTCTTCATGCCCCCTGCTTTGAGAAGACTCTGTTATTGGTGCTAGCCTGTTGAAGACTAACACCCGTTGAGAGGAGGTAGTCAGTCTTGCGAAGGCCGACTTTCGAATAGGGGAAACAGCCTTCATGACTTCACGTGGAGTAGGAGCTGAAACGGTCAGTCTTGCGAAGACCGACCCCTTAGCAGGAGAAGCCGCCTTGGGGACTTTAGGAGCAGGAATGGCTATCCGCTTCAGGATGGCCACTTCAGGTATCGCGGGCTTTTTCATGGGGCCACTTGAGCTTTGGCCCAGTCCGTTGAGAACTGAGGCACTGGACTTGGGCGACCCGTTGAGAGGGGCCACAGTAGTTGCAAGCCGATCAAAGACCGACTTCTTCGGAGCTTCTTGCGATAGTACAGGAGCGCTGAAGCTCGTTGGCGGGAGCATGGTCCCGAAGAACAATCCAGTGGTGGCATGAGTCACCTGTTCCACCGGCATCATAAAAAGGGAGGCCGCTTGAGGCCCGTAGGTCACTCCTCCGGCGAGGACGGAGTGAGAGTTGTTGCAATTAGTGCAGTTTGAAGCCATTGATCTTTTGTTTTTCTGCATGGAGCAAGATACCAAATCTTAGCACTTCACATCGAAAGGCAACCATGTCAAACCGCGACATGTTCGCGAAACACGACACACGAAGTGTGGAGTGTAAAGAGGAAAAGGTCCCACCGGGCGTTCCAGAATCTGTTCCCCGCCGAAAATGGAGACGCGACCGCGTAGGTCCGTCTTGCCTGAATTTCGAGGGCAGATGCTAATTGGTTCTATCCGTCCATCTCTCCGAAGATGCCAAGTTGATTTATGACACCGTATATCGAAGGTTTAAACGGATGCGGCCGATGTAGCAGACTTCATCAGATTCCCCCTCATTTGAGGGGTTTTTGATTGTGGGGACGCTCTTCCCTACAGGCGCAAGCCCCTACAGTTAATTACGCTATCGCATTACGATAACCACTTTCTCCTTCTCCAGATGGTCACTTCGTGTCGTGAGTGTTTGTTTTGTTTTTGGTTGCCCATGGATTGTATACGGAGACTAATTTATGTTGTCACCCGTAGGGCATGGATTAGTCCAAATCCGTATTTTCTTAGATTTGGGTTTTGGGTTGGGTTTAAGGATACGTTAGTCTCATTCGAGACTAAGATCAACTTAAACATTTATTAAAGATACGTTGGTGTAATTTTAGACTAAGATCAACTTAACGGGATCGTTTAGATCCAACAAAAGAGCATGTGGGCCCTGTTGTTTAGTATAGGGACATTGCGGTCGATAATTAGTTTAAGGACATTACGGTCCAATATTAGTTTAAGGACATCTCGGTCCGAGGTTAAGGACATCATAGTCCATGGGCTTAAGGACCCCACAGTCCGAGGTTAAGGACATCATAGTCCATGGGTTTAAGGACCCCACCGTCCAGTTTAAAGACGTCATAGTCTATGAAATGTATGGTTGCTGGGACCCGTCACCTCTCTGAAGACGTTGAAGGATTACAACGACATATATCAGAGGGGTTCAGAGATGTACCCTTGGACCAATTTTAGTTGAAAGATTTGTAGTCCAATTTGGGGCTAAGATCTGTTGAAAGATTTATGAGCGTATGGGCTCAATTAATCTAAATTGAGGACTTATGGCCAATCTTGGGCTAAGTCCAGTCAAGTTAAAATATTTAACATTTATTTTGGGCTATTGAGCATTCATTTGAGCTTGGCCCTTTTAACAATGTTGAGCATTGATTTGGATTCTGACAATGTTTTTGTCTTTTACTGAATGCTGAGCATTCATCATAGCTCTGGGCTTTATTAAAGAACAATTTATGTTCTATCAGTATAGCACATGGTGCGCTTGGCGCTTTGCGCCAGTCAAAGAGCACAGTGCGCTTCTGCCAAGTAGCGCACACGTGAGGGACACGTGTCGCGCTTGGTGCTAGCGCCAGTTAATGAGCGCGGAGCGCTAGTTTATAAGCGCATTGCGCTATTAGTTTAGTGGTACACACATGAGGAGCACGTA
The DNA here is from genome assembly GCA_030015575.1 of Agapanthus africanus. Classification (NCBI taxonomy): domain Eukaryota; kingdom Viridiplantae; phylum Streptophyta; class Magnoliopsida; order Asparagales; family Amaryllidaceae; genus Agapanthus; species Agapanthus africanus. Next base: position 865,083,128 of record JASDDO010000024.1, on the reverse strand, counting down.
GTACGCTTGGCGCTGAGCGCCAGTCCATGAGCGCAAAGCGCTAGTTCAAGAGCGTAAAGCGCTAACTGCTAAGTGGCGTACACGTGAGGGACACGTGGTGTGCTTGGCGCTGAGCGCCAATCCAAGAGCGCAAAGCGCTAGTTCAAGAGCACAAAGCACTAGCTGTTAAGTGACGCATGCGTGAGGGAAACGTGGTGTGCTTGGCGCTGAGCGCCAAATCAGGTGCGATGAGATGCTTCTTTTAATATGGAGCGCTGAGGCTCTTTTATGTGCGCTAGTTCTGGTGCGCTGAAGCGCTTCTTTTTAATATGGAGCACTAAGGCTCTTTTATGCAGCACTATGTGCTGAGAATTAAAATTCTCCTTTAAGAGACTTTGTATCGTGAATCTAAGAACAAAGTTTTTAGTTTTACAGGAGATGTTTCAATCTCTTATATTGATTGAAAGGCTTTGCCTTTATGAATCTATGATCCTCAAGAGAATTGAATAATTCTCCCCCCTTTTTTTGTAATAGGATGTTAATGATCTCTTTGTATAAAAGACTTTTGTCTTGTATATATATGATCTGTGAGAAAAATTATGTTATTCTTTTTATTTTATAATGAGATCCTTTGATCTCTTTATGAAAGACCTTGGTCTTATAGTTCTATGGTTTTTAAAGAAGTAAATTCTTCTTTTTAATTATGAGATGATTTCATCTCTCTGTTCATTTTTTTTACCTTGAAGAAACTCTTCTTTTTCTGAGAGCTTGGCTCTTCTTTCTGAGATCTCTCAAAGCTTATGGGGGGTTCCTCTCTTTGTTTCTGTATATTAGACTTGAAGTCTTGAGTCTTTTATATAGGGCAAGCTGATTTGTGCAATCAGTTAAGGATATCTCCTCTCCAATTGATTTGGGGATTCCCCACCATTGGATCTTTGATCCAAGGGATTCTGATTTACAGAAGGCAATCTTCTTGTTTTTAACAAGATTGGGAAATCTTTCCATACAGAATTTATTCTGTATTTTGGTGATTTTTAACCACCACTGGATCATTGATCCAACAGTGCTTTGATTTACAGAGCATAATCTTGTTGTTTTGGAAAGATTTTGAGGAATCTTTCCTTAACAGAATTTAATTCTGCTTAATTAATGATTTATCATTATTATTGGATCTTTGATCTGACTGTGGGGAGCTTTTAGTTCCAGCGCTAGCGCATCCATGCTTTTTACGTGGTGCGCTGCTTAGAGCGCAGCCCACTTAGTGCTAGCACACCCGTGCTTTCCACGTGGTGCGCTGCTTAGAGCGCAGCGCACTTAGCGCTAGCGCACACGTGCTTTGCACGTGGTGCGCTGCTTAGGGCGCAACGCACTTGGCGCTGCTTCTGAAGCGTTGCTTCATTTCAAAATTTGAATTTTGAACAGAGCTTTGCTCTTGTGGAAACAGTAAACACTGCTTTTACCCAACAACTACTCAAGAAACGAAAGGACCCCGGAAGTCCTACCATATCTATTTCTATTGGGGGTAAAGATATCAATCGTGCTCTACTCGATTTAGGCGCTAGTATTAACTTGCTTCCGTATTCTGTGTATGAGCAATTAGGGATCGGAGAGTTAAAACTTGCGCATTGCACTCTTCAGATAGCCGATCGATCTATCACCCAACCTAGGGGTGAGCTAAAGAATGTGTTGATCAAAGTCGGGGAATTTATATTCCCTGTGGACTTTATCGTTATAGATACACAGCCTGTAGCAAACCCATGAAACCAAATTCCGGTGATTTTAGGTCGACCTTTTCTTGCGACTTCCAACGCAATAATCAATTGTCGAAATGGCTCTGTGACCCTATCCTTCGGGTAGATGTCAATTGAGCTTAACATTTACAAGTTAGGAAGTGAACCCTCCAAACCCTATGCTCAAGTATTATCTGTCGAAACGATAAATTTCGACAGCAGCGAATTTGAACAACTTCATGATTTTGATCTTGACTCCGCTAGTACGTTGTTGTTTGACCCTACTATTTGTTATACACATACGGATACTTCTATCGAGCTGTCCGGGTCAACATCTAACGCTAAATATGAATCTTTTATGGAGTTCGAGTATCATCCCGTTCTTTCCGATGAGATTATTATTTGGGATATCGATGAAAGCTTTAAAGAAATTTTCGCTGAAGAACTCGCATTCGTAGAAAACATGGGTGTTGTGATGAATCAAGCTCAACACAAAGAAGTTGAACCACCACCCCTTCTTCTTATCAATAAAAAGAATGCGAGTAATCAACAATCACTGTTTCGTCTTTATAAACCGAGACGTAAACACGTTCTATTCCACCCTTTATCCCCTCCTCATTTCTTCACGTCGATAGGTGACATGTTCTTCTACCAACCAGTGTGTTACATCGATAAAATATTTGAATGGTTGGTGTTGATTTTTGGTCTTTATAAAGCTTTGCATAGACCAATAACTTTAACCCCCCCTCATAATTTTAAATGCTTAATACGATTTTACTCAAATTTGGGGTGAGGGATATATTTTGGTGAAAGAAAAATTTTATAAAATTGTGAGCCAAAAATAAGTTTGGGGGAGGATTTTACTTTCATTATTTCTTGTCCCCGTTACTTTTCCTCCTAAATCTACAGTTTTTTTAAGCTTGACAGTTGATATCAGTGAGGACACTGCTACAAACAGGTTTGGGGGAGGTTTGTGCTTATTCACGCATTATTTTGCATTATACTATATATAAGCAAAAAAAATTGATAATGAAAGTTTGAAAGTGAAAATTTACATATGAAAGATATGAATAGTTTGAGAAAAGCAAGAAAGTTAGATGTTTTCTTAAACGAAACTAGTAATAAGTAGTTATGAGCCATTGTCCCAAAGGTTAGTAAGATGAAAGAAATTACTAATCTAAGGATAAAAATAAGTCTGAAAAATAGTCCATATTCTTAAGTCCAAACATTTGAACGTTGATACCCTATTATACGCACTTACACACATCTTGAAACTTGGGATAGTAGAGGATATCTTGAAATGCTCTTGTCTAAAAGCCTTAGTATGAAGGAAAATAAAATAAAATATAAGTGGTGAAGAAAAAAATGAGCACTGATTTTGTAATTGCTTAAGGCAGCACAAAAAATATAGCGATGGTGCTTTATCACCTAGTGCCTTAGACCAACTGGTTTGGGAGCCACTGCTAAACCTTAGGTGTTGCAAGGCGAGGAATTACGCCTTAATACGTGAGTACATTTTGTAATCGGTTGGTTAGTATCTCAAGAAGTATTAAACGGTCGCATGAAAAATATGTGAGCAATTCCATCTAAAATATTCACCAACTAAAAAGTACTAAGGAAGATGGATAAGAGTATGATAGCTTGAATTGAATTCTCTAAGTGTAGGGATGTTTTTTACACACACGTAAGGGTATATGATCAATGTTTGGAGGAAAGATAGGGAGGAAAACTAAAGATGATGTTTTATTGAAGGATGATGTGATTTCTAACATCTTTTCACGACCATTAAGATAGGGCTCATGACAACCGAAAAACTGGTGTAGTTGGAAACGCTTATTTTCAAGTTCTTTCTTTTATAGTTCTTATCTTTGTATGTAACTTTTACTATCTTTCTTTTATTATAGGATTTTTTGGTGTAATCCGCTGAAAACCCTCAGGAGACAACACTCCTCCTACTAGAGACACCTAGAGATTTAACGGCTTATTGCACGTGCTCAGTGCAATCATGTAGCCAACGAAAGTGTCTACTTAGGTTTTTCTTTTTGTTTCTCCCTCTCTTGAATAAATAAGTTTGCTCGGGACGATCAAAGTTAAGTTTGAGGTATTTGTTCAGTCGAAAATATTGTACTTTTGATATGACATTTTCCTTACTTTTCTTAAATATCTAAAGGTGTTTATTATAAATATGACATATATGAGGGTTTATCTGTAAAAATACTATTTTCATATGTTTATATATTATAAGTAACATTATGAAGGAAAATATATGCATATAATATATATATATATATATAATATTTTGATAATTTAAATATGCATATCATATCAAATATGCTTAATCAATATTCTTAAAATATAATATCATATAAAATTGGTTAGGATAATATCTCAAAATACCAAATATTACTAACATTATTATTTGAGATATGGTGCAAGTTTTGGCTCAGGTCAGGAGATCGAGATGTTGAGATGTCGGAAATCAAAAATCTGCCGAAATATTAAAGAAAATCGAAGAATCAATACTGGCAGAGACTCATGAAATATTTTCAAGTTTCAGATATCAACTAAATCTCCATGTGTCACAAGAATAAAGCCCCAGAAATTTGCATCCAAGATCTCACCAACAAACCGCGGATCCGCGGCCATACTATGCAATATGTGGCGGATCCGAGGCCGATTCACCAAATTAGGAGTTAGGATTTTCAGATTGGATTTGCTATAACTAACCCTAATTCTGGGGATCTTTGGTTTCTGCTTTTGAGGATATATAAAGGACCGATAGCTAAACTTAGAAATCATCAATTTTTTACACAAGCTAATCACCGTCAAAGAACAAGTGATCCAAGACAGGTCCAAGATTCGACGTGATAAAACGACGTGAGATTTGACGGAATATCTACATCCGACAAGGCAGAGATCGAGAGCAACTTCTTCTTCCTCTTGTAATCTAAACTTGAAGTTTATACTTTTGAAGTTGATTAATAAAGATAGATGTTTAGTTTAATTAGTTTAATTATTTAGTTACATTATGAATTTCATCTCTATCCGTTCTTCTATCTCAATCATGCACGAGTAATTCTCCGCTTGATAGGGTTCGTAGGATTAGGATAGAACAATGGATGAGAAGATATTTTAACTTCTTTTAAGTTTTATGAAGTTTATAAACTTTAGCAAAATAAATGTTAATATCCTTATCGGGCGCGCTACCAATTTATTGCTAGTTTCGACTGCGATTTGAGATCAGATTAACAAGTGTTTTGTTAAGGGCTAGACATGAATAAAGATCAATGAAAGGACAAGGGTCAATAGTGGGGAAACCCTAGTTTCTTCCAAGAACCCTAATCCTCATTCATCACTATCTATCTAGTATTAAATCTATCAATAGATAAAAGGAGTAATCTTTATTAGTCATCCATGACTACTAAATCCGAACGAACCCTACAAGCATTCTTCTTATAAAATCTATATTCGTATTCAAACTAGATATGTATTCTATATCCGTATTTTGACGTAGATCTAGAAACTATTCTCCACTATTCTTTATTTCTATATTCTTTCTCTTTTTCAACACGTCTAAAGTAAGATTGAAAGATTCCACATATCCCTGAGGACGACCCGTACTCATCTCGGTCTAGCTACACGCGACACCGTTATTGATTGCGGTTACTATACACACTTCTTTAAATACACAATCAATCAAATGGTACCGTTGCCGGGGATACATGCGTAATTTTTTATTCTTACTATTCGTGTTGAATTCTTATTCGATCAATATCTTAAAACAAAACAAACAGCATCTTGCATATTTAACGATTAGTGTGCGATTTTTGCAGTATAGTGGTGAGTATTCCCACCTGTCACACGGGTGACCCGGGTTCGATCCCCGGCAATGGCACCATTTGATTGATTCTGTATTTAAAGAAGTGTGTGTAGTAACCGCAATCAATAACCGTGTCGTGTGTAGCTAGACCGAGATGAGTACGGGTCGTCCACAGAGATATGTGGAATCTTTCAATCTTACTTTAGACGTGTTGAAAAAGAGGAGAACGGAGGAATAAAGAATAGTGGAGAATAGTTTCTAGATCTACGTCAAAATACGGATGTAGAATACAGATCTAGTTTGAATACGGATATAGATTTTATAAGAAGAATGCTTTTAGGGTTCGTTAGGATTTAGTAGTCATAGATGACTAATAAAGATTACTCCTTTTATCTATTGATAGATTTAATAGTAGATGGATAGTAATGAATGGGGATTAGGGTTCTTGGAAGAAACTAGGGTTTCCCTACTATTGACCCTTGTCCTTTCATTGATCTTTATTCATGTCTAGCCCTTAACAAAACAATTGTTAATCTGATCTCAAATCGCGGTCGAGACTAACAATTAATTATTAGCCGCCCAATAAAGATGTTAACATTTATTTTTCTAAAATTTATAAACTTCATAAGACTTAAAAGAAGTTAAAACATTTTCTCATCCATTGTTCTACCCTAATCCTATGAACCCTATCAAGTGGAGAATTACTCGCGCATGATGGAGATAGAAGAACGGATAGAGATGAAATTCAAAATGTAACTAAATAATTAAACTAATTAAACTAAAGATCTACCTTTATTAATCAACTTCACAAGTACAAACTTCAAGTTTAGATTACAAGAGGAAGAAGAAGTTGCTCTTGATCTCTGCCTTGTCGGATGTAGATGTTCCGTCGAATCTCACGTCGCTTTATCACATCGAATTTTGGACCTGTCTTGGATCACTTGTTCTTTGACGGTGATTAGCTTGTGTAAAAAATTGATGATTTCTAAGTTTAGCTATCGGTCCTTTATATAGCCTCAAAAGCAGAAACCAAAGATCCCCAGAATTAGGGTTAGTTATAGCAAATCCAATCTGAAAATCCTAACTCCTAATTCGGTGAATCGGCCTCGGATCCACCACATATTGCATAGTATGGCCGCGGATCCGCGGTTTGTTGGTGAGATCTTGGATGCAAATTTCTGGGGCTTTATTCTTGTGACACATGGAGATTTAGTTGATATCTGAAACTTGAAAATATTTCATAAGTCTCTGACAGTATTGATTCTTCGATTTTCTTTAATATTTCGACAGATTTTTGATTTCCGACATCTCAACATCTCGATCTTTTGACCTGAGCCAAAACTTGCACCATATCTCAAATAATAATGTTAGTAATATTTGGTATTTTGAGATATTATCCTAACCAATTTTATATGGTATTATATTTTAAGAATATTGATTAAGGATATTTGATATGATATGCATATTTAAATTATCAAAATAGTATATAAATATTATATGCATATATTTTCTTTCATAATGTTACTTATAACATATAAACATATGAAAATAGTATTTTTACAGATAAACCCTCATATGTGTCATATTTATAATAAACACCTTTAGATATTTAAGAAAAGTAAGGAAAATGGCATATCAAAAGTGCGATATTTTTGACTGAACAAGGATCAACCTCATCAAATGAGTTGCAGGATATTCCTAATTGAATACCTCTATGCAAAGCAAAAGAAAATGGCTATAGTTTCTTTTGTAAAATTGGTTCCTACAACGTATTAGGTTTGTTTTCATTTGCATTAATCAAATTAAAATCATTTAGATAATAACACATATTATCTAACATCCTACCATTATAGAAAAGCATGTGGGGAAAACGAAAATAGAATGCATTTATATACCATCCGCATTCACCACGGGGTATTGGGTCTTCACTGTAAAGTTACTTAACTTACAGCAGGGCAGACGCAGGGATAGCATGGATGCAAAATATAGTAGCATTTATTTATATTATATATATATATATATATATATATATATATATATCACAGGCAGGTAATCAATATTACAGGCATGAGGTAAATATCATCACATGCAGGTAATCAACATTACAGGCATACGGTAAATATCATCACATGCAGGTAATCAACATTATATGCATACGGTAAATATCATCACATGCAGGTAATCAACATTACATGCATGCGGTAAATATAACAGAAATGGAATGGTAGGATTTCCTAGGAATCCCGCGTTTCTTTTGAGCCGCGAACGAAACATGACATTCCCCGGTCGCACGAATAGCCCGTACATAGCCAAATCAAGACCCCCACGAGCACGGTGAGCCACCCGCCAATCTTAGAAATGAGGCGACCCAGTCTCAACACTATGATAGGGCCACCTAACGCTTTCTATAATCCGGTAACTCGAACACTGCTTCGTGGATCTATCCTATACCCCTTACAAGCACGGAGAACAACCCGCCAATTCTAGAATGAGGTGGTCCATTCTCAATTCCTTGAGATTGCCACCTTTCGCATTCTAGAACCCGGCGGCTTGAGCGCTTCTCCACGGGGTAAAACCTGTATTATATACAACGGCAACAACGAACTTGTTCTCCGCCGAAAACAGAGACGAGACCGCGTAGGTTCGTCTTGCCTAAATTTCGAGGGCAAATTCTATTTGGTGCTACCTCTCCGAAAACGCCAAGTTGATTTATGGCACCGTATATCGAAGGTTTAGACGGATGCGGCTGATGTAGCAGACTTCGTCAGATTCCCCCTCGTTGAGGAGTTTTTGATTGTGGGGATGCTCTTCCCTACAGGCGCAAGCCCCTGCGGTTAATTACACTATCGCATCGCGGTAACCACTTTCTCCTTCTCCAGATGGTCACTTCATGTCGTGGGTGTTTGTTTTGTTTTTGGTTGCCCGTGGATTGTATACGAAGACTAATTTATGTTGTCGCCCGTAGGGCGTGGATTAGTCCAAATCCGTATTTTCTTAGATTTGGGTTTGGGTTGGGTTTTAAGGATCATTAATCTCATTTGAGACTAAGAACAACTTAAACGTTTGTTAAGGATACGTTAGTCTAATTTTAGACTAAGATCAACTTAACGTTTGTTAAGGATACGTTAGTCTATTTTTAGACTAAGATCTACTTAACAGGATCATTTAGATCCAACAAAAGAGCCCTTGAGCTCTATTGTTTAGTTTAGGGACATTGCGGTCCATAATTAGTTTAACGAATTTACGGTCCAAGGTTAAGGACATCATAGTCCATGGGCTTAAGGACCCCACAGTCCGAGGTTAAGGACATCATAGTCCATGGGTTTAAGGACCCCACAGTCCACAGTTTAAAGACGGCATAGTCTATAAAGTTTAAGGACGTCATAGTCCATGAGTTTAAGGACCCCACAGTCCAAGGTTAAGGACATCATAGTCCATGGGCTTAAGGACCCCACAGTCCAGTTTAAAGACGTCATAGTCTATGAAATGTATGGTTGTCGGGACCCGTCACCTCTCTGAAGACGTTGAAGGATTACAACGACAAATATCAGAGGAGTAAATAGATGTACCCTTGAATCAATTTTGGTTGAGAAATATGTAGTCCAATTTGAGACTAAGATCAAAAGATTTGTGAGCACATGGGCTCAGTTAATCTAAATTGAGGACTTATGGTCAATCTTGGGCTAAGTCCAATCAAGTTAAAATGTTTAACATTTATTTTGGGCTGTTGAGCATTTATTTGGGCTTGGCCCTTTTAACAATGCTGAGCATTGATTTGAATTCTGACAATATTTTTGTCTTTTATTGAATGTTGAGCATTCATCATAGCTATGGGCTTATTAAAGAACAATTTATGTTCTATTAGCGCAGCACATGGTGCGCTTGGCGCTTTGCGCCAGTCAAAGAGCGCAGTGCGCTTCTGCCGAATAGCGCACACGTGAGGGACACGTGGTGCGCTTGGCGCTGAGCGTCAGTCTATGAGCACATTGCGCTGATTTATGAGCGCAAAGCGCTATTAGTTCAGTGGCGCACACGTGAGGAGCATGTGGTGCGCTCGGCGCTGAGCGTCATTCCATGAGCGCAAAGCGCTAGTCGCAGAGCGTTAACTGTTAAGTGGCGCACACATGAGGAGCACGTGGTGCGCTTGGCGCTGAGCGCCATTCCATGAGCGCAAAGCGCTAGTCCAAGAGCGCAGAGCGCTAATTTATGAGCGCAAAGCGCTATCTGATCAACTTTATGATCTGTGAAATAAATTCTTGTATATGAGAGACTTTGTCTCAAGATTCTAAGAACAAAAGTTCTTACTTTATAGGAGATGCTTCAATCTCTTGTATTGATGAAATGCTTTGCCTTTATGGATTTATGATCCTTAAGAGAATTGAATTATTCTCCCCCCTTTTACAATGAGATGTTCATGATCTCTTTGTATAAAAGACCTCCATCTTGTAGATCTATGATCTGTGAGAAGAATTATCTTCTTCCTTTTATTTTATGATGAGATCCTTTGATCTCTTTGTGAAATACCTTGGTCTTGTAGATCTATGACCTTAGAAAAAGAAGTAAGTTCTTCTTTTTAATTATGAGATGATTTCATCTCTCTGTTCATCATTTTTTACCTTGAAGAAAATCTTCTTTCTCTGAGAGCTTGGCTCTTCTTTCTGAGATCTCTCAAAGCTTATAGGGGGGTTCCTCTCTTTTTTTCTGTATTTCCTCCTCCTGAGACTTGAAGTCTAGGGGCCTTTTTATAGGGCAAGTTGATTTGTTCAATCAGTTAAGGAGATCTTTTCTCTAATTGATTTGGGGATTCCCCCACCGTTGGATCTTTGATCCAAGGGCTTCTGATTTACAGAAGGCAATATTCTTGTTTTTAACAAGATTGGGAAATCTTTCCATTCAGAATTTATTCTGTAATTTTGGTGATTTTTAATCACCTCTGGATCATTGATCCAACGGTGCTCTGGTTTACAGAGTACAATCTTGTTGTTTAAATGATTTTGAGGAATCTTTCCTTAACAGAATTTAATTCTGATTAATTAATGATTTTTCATTATTATTGGATCTTTGATCTGACGGTGGGGAGTTTTTAATTCCAGCGCTAGCGCACCCATGCTTTGCACGTGGTGCGCTGCTTAGAGCGCATCGCACTTAGCGCTAGCGCACACGTGCTTTTGCACGTGGTGAGCTGCTTAGGGCGCAGCGCACTTGGCGCTGCCTCTGAAGCGTTGCTTCATTTCAAAATTTGAGTTTTAAATAGAGCTTTGCTCTGATTGGGGGAAACAAATGCCCCCCCACTGTTGCGCTCATGTGGCCCACATGTGAGTGCAGCGGTGGCAACATCTGCGCTCTCGGATCAACTCAGAAGTTGAAACGGTATCTCAGTGCCTATAAATAGGACTCTTGGCCCTTGAGATGATTTCTATTCATCTTCTTCCTTCTGAGAATTTTATTCTCTTGCAGAGCATAGCTCTTTGGCTTAAGAACTTTCTTAAGGACAGAACTCTGTCAAAATCTTAGGTATATTTTAAATCTTTGAGTAGATCATTTAATAATCTTGGGTTTCACCCATTAACAGAGGTTTGCTCTTCATAGACCTTAAATCTAAAAAATGTTATTAGGGTTTTACCCATTAACAGAGCTTTGCTCTTCATAGATCTTAGATCTAAAGAAAACCTTTTGAGAGTTTCTTAACACATTAATAGAGTTTTGCTCTCTTGAATAACGGAGATTTGTTAATCTCTTATGAAGAACTCACAGAGTTTGTTTATAGATCTTGAAGATCTCAGAATTTTAATTCATATATAAAAATTGATTTCAATTTTTCTGATGGATTTTTCCATCATTTTTTTCCAGAGCAAGGCTCTTGAGGAATTTTTATTCCTTCATCATTAGAGTTTGACAGATGTCACTCTGTCATAGAGCACTGCTCTCAAGGGGAGATTTACTCCTTAGCTCGAGGGGTTCTTATTAAATGAGAATCAATTGAGGATTTCCTCGATTAAAGACAGTCTCATCAAATGATGAGTCTGTTTTATTAATGATGCAATGTCATCTGGATTATGTGGGTCCCCTTTGGTCCCTTTTTACTGCATTGCAGTGTGGTACAGATTTTTAAAGTACCAAGTGTCAGAATTTAAATTATAGCACTGATGGTTGACTTTTGTTCTTTTTCGCGCAGGTGACATGTCTTTCGATAGTTCTTTCCCGTTTGTTCGTTCAGAGGGAGGATTCCCTGGAGCGCCTGTGGACAGGAAAGTCTTAGCATTGATCAGAGATCATGACCCGGAACATAAGAATCTTCATCTATGGGGAACATGGTACAATCAAATCATTAAGGGCCGGCAGAGCTTTTCGTGCGCGGTACCCTCAGAGCCCATCATGATGATCCACTACGCCGACTCACCCCCGGTGAACTATGTCGTGGAAGAAGTCAATTGGACTTCGGGAGGTCTTCTTCAGCCTGCTATGGCTTCGATACCTATTCAGCCTCCGATGTCTTTGGATACCCTGGGGCGACGTTTCTGTCAAGGCGAGTCGCGCCCGTGGGGACAACCATACATGATTAGCCTAACTCCTCGTTATCCAACTGGATATCTGCAATGGGCCCGCTATATTCTGTCAGCGAAGTAGCCGCAGCTGCTGAGGCTTGGATTGTATCCCGCAATTTATGCTTCTCTTTTTCAGTATTCTACTCCTCCTGCTTGGTGGGTTAAGGCCTTTCTGGAGCAGTGGAATATTTCGACTCACACCTTCCTTCTGCTGGATCGAGAAGTATCAATCTCTTTAGAGGAGTTTGCAGAAGTTTCTGGCTTATCGGTTATAGGGGAGCATTATGAGGAACTGCTTCCTATGGATGAATACGTTTTTAGTGCCAAGTCAGTGATGACAGGACTTACCCCAAAGAACACCATTCAACACCAATTTCCTAGTTTGATTAAAATGCTGAATATTTATGAGGGCCTTTTCCTCGAATCTGGGAGCCGTGGGGTTAATTTCACGGATTTCATCGTTCGTTTTCTCCACCCGGAAGTCCTTTCAAAGGAGGCCGCTAAATTTGCCAAACTTGACGATCTTTTCGGCTTAGGTTTGGGCAACCTGCCAACGGCGGAGGCAGATCAGAAGAGTTTCATCCTCCCCAACATCCCGGTCGTCTCTTTTGCAGAGCTTGCAGTTCCTGGGATCGACGAGGAAACGTTCTTTTTGGGGTTTCTCGGGTTATGGCTGAGCAAGTTTGCGCTTCTGATGTACCCTCGACGTATGAGGCCGTCTGTCTTCTACCCAGCTCACCGAATGGTTATTGGGGTGAAAGTGGCTGTCGGGGTCACTGGGTTAGCTCATTTGTATTACGGCCTCAGCCAAGCGGCGGATACTACTGAACCAGGAGTGCAGCATGTGCACTTCTCGATGCACTACTTTATGCCATGGCTCGAGCTATATGTACTTGGTGTTTTCGGTATCCATAAAAGGCCTTCCTTCTACGACAGGTGTGCCTTCCCCTGGATCATGTGGCTAGTTGACGCATCCATTGTAAATCCAATACCGTGAGAAGCTAGGGGTTTGCTCCTTCGTCCGCTCACGGTTGGAGATGGGATGACCTTTACCGACAAGGTTCTAACTATCGGCAAAGAGTCCGCAACAACGGTGCAGCCATTGCGGGACATTTTTAAAGACGGGGCCTCTGTCTTGAAAGCTCGGGAAATTCTCCATCTATACTCCATCAAGCCGGGCTTTCTCGTGTTTAGGCAGAATGATGCGACGTTGTTCATGAAGTACAACCCGCATCGTTTTGCCTAGCAGTTAAGCTACAATCAAGGCGTCCCGCTTGAGGCCTTTCTGTCAAAACCACCTGCGACTGAAGAGGGTATTCAGAACGCAATGCACCATTTTGATGCGATTGAACATCGGCTCCAGTTTCTTTATTAGTGAGCCGGGTTGCATCCCAAAAGCCCTGAATGTATATGTGGCACGGTACCAGCATTCGATGGGCGCCGTTATCAGAGAAGAGAAGCGATTATTGCTCGATCGTAAAGGCACCGCCCCGGCGGGTAATCCAGACGTTCTTCTGAAGCGACGGACCATTGTTCATCCTCCCTTGAGGGAAGCTGCTGCGGCTGTGATACCGCATGATAGGCCTGAGCCACCGATAGCCCGTGCTTCTGTGAAAGAGGTGACTGTAGCATCTCCCGGGTCTGGCGTGGGTTCAGATATCGGGACTCGTCGTCCCAAGGTGCTTACCAAGCGTAAGCTTGTGCTAGCGGCGACCGGTACTCGCTCGCAGAAGAAGAAAAAGAAATCAATTCTTTCTGCAGACGTTGCACTCGGCCAGGATTCTTATGCTCCTTATAGCGAGGGCCTGAGCGAATATGGGACCAACAAAGGTCTATTTATGGTGCCGGATGATACCGACCTCGAAGCTGCTATTGCAGCTTCCGAGCGATCAGCAAGCCATAAAGCGGGCCTAGTCATCCTTGCACAGTCAAGTAAACCTCAGCCATATCTTTTGTCATTGCATTACATTTTTATTATCATGTTTTGACTGACACTTTTCCTTCAACAGGCATCTCCACTGAAGAGGCTCTCGCGGCTTCCCTCAAGACTTTTGAGGAGGAGGAGAGGCTTCGCGCTTCGCTGGGCATTGGTATATTTCGGCTCATTGTGCCTTCATTCGCCTTTCTAATGTATAATCTGACCCTTTTTCATCTTATTACACGGACCACCTCTACTCAGGTTATCCCAGGTGTGGTACTGACTTCGCAAGGTGGTGCGGAGAGCTTCCAGGGCTAGCTATCGAAGTCCCGGACTCCTCGACATTGCCAAAAGAGGCTTTACTTAAGCAACCGATGACAGACGCCACAACGGCTCTAGAGGTAACTCCCGGCGTAGACGATGACGTCTCCTTGACGGAGGTCCTAAGAAGATCGGCCTTCACGGCCCAGGCAGAAAGGAAGCGCAGGAGGCATGCGACAAGAGAACGTAACGCTGCCTTGGCCGTAGGTGCAGGCTCGAGCGCTGCTTCCCCTGTCCCTTCTTCTTCAGAGGGTGTCCGGGCACCCTGTCTACCGCTTACAGACAGGCGGCACGTGTGGCTTGGGAAGCAATTGAAAAGCCGACCCAAGGTAACGTAACACTGAGCCTTTTTGTCAAAGTTTTAATCATTAGATTCTCATATATCTTATCCTACAGGGCCAAGTCCTGGTGAGGAGGTGGCGGGTGAGATGACTGCAACTAATGAGCCCAAAGCGGCTAATCTTTCCCAGGAGTCTGGGACTGCTCCAATTGCCACTCTTTCCGCCTGCGGTTCCCTGCCATTTCCTGGCATCGCGAGTGTCACAACAACTCTCATAGAATCTGGGGACGAAGCTACGGGCGGCGAAACCATCCCCGCAAATGAGATTGAAGAAGTCGTGATGCTTGGCGATACTCCCGTTGCGGTTCTGGTTGATGACCTGTCTGGTAGGTCTCGGGTCGCTGCATTTCTTTTCATTTCGCAATTCTTTCTGATGACATTCTTTTCCTTTCGAATGCAGGTGTGGCAAGCGCTGAGGTTGTGATACCAGAAGAAGCACCACCATTTGCTGCTTTGACGGTCGCTGCCCCTCTGTCCTCTCTTATGCCTTCTCAAATGCTGGAAAGTATGGGTTTGTAATAAATTTAAATCGGGGTCAGCATATTTCGTGTACTGACCATGTATCATCATGATCTCGCAGGAGTTCTTTTTGATCACTTGTATCAGGTGCTGAACCCGCACTTCTCTTTCCAGTCGGAGATTAGTCCGCCCGCTGGTGTCGGTGAGTATCTTTTCTAACCGACGTCCTTTCTTTTCTTTGACGGGCAGCCATGTCATTGCTAATTCCTCTTTGCATCACTTGTAGCCTTGCAAATTGAAGGAGGGGACGAGGGTATCGCCGCTGTTTCGCCCAATCAGAGCAAAGCTCTGTTGAAATTCAAAATTCAAAATTTTGAAGCAACGCTTCAAATCTCGGGCGCAACGCGCCACATGTCGGACGCTGATACGTCAGCGCAGCGCCCAAGAAGGCGCGCCCAATCAGAGCAAAGCTCTATTTTAAGCAAAATTAAAGGAAGCAACGCTTCAGTTGCGCAATCACTGCGCTGCGCGACACGTGTCAACGCAGATGCGCTAGCGCAGTTGCGCTGCGCTGTGCGCTGTGCGCTGCGCGACACGTGTCAGAGCAGATGCGCTAGCGCAGTTGCGCTGCGCTGTGCGCTGCGCGACACGTATCACGCGCTGGAGTATTTGCGCCAAACAGAATAAAGATTTTAAAGAAATCTTTCTGTTCTTGTTAAAACAAGAAGATTTTCTTCTGTAAAACAGAAGCCCTTGGATCAAAAATCCAACGGTGGGGAAAATTCCCCAAATCACTCAGAGAATGATCTCTTTAACAAATTTAACTAATTTATGAGCACTATAAAAAGGACCCAAGCCTCAATTCAAAGGCATCAACGTTTTTTCTTGAAAAAAGTCAAGAGCTTCAAACAGAGAGAGAACTCTGAGAAAATTCCAAAGAAAAAGGTAAAAACCTTCACGAGAGAGAAGAAATCTCTTTTAATAAATCATTGATCTAAAAACCAGATCAATGATCTTCACATAATAAACAGTGCTTTGTACTTCTCATGAACCACTGGTTCTTTAAAACAAGAAAACAACAAAAATAAAAAAAATAGTGCTTTGCACTTTTATGAACCTCTGGTTCTTGAAATAAAAAGAAAAACTTATTTTTATTTGATCGAAATTAGATCAAGAAATTAAATAGTGCTTGGCACTTCTGTTCTTGAATCTAAAAGATTCTTAGTGCTTTGCACTTGCAAACTGCGCTGTTGCGCTCTTGGGAGAGCGCCACGTGTCAGCTACAGAACAACTTGCGCTACGCGCTTTTGGAATAGAACTTTGCTCTCTGTAATTGGCGCAACTCACCAGAGCGCGCCACGTGTCAGCAGTGCAACAGCGCAGCGCACTGTGCTATTGCGCTTGCGCTCACCAGAGCATGACACGTGTCCTCACCACAAGCACTTGCGCTTAGTGATTGGTGCAAAGCGCCTGACAAATGCAATGCATTTTCTGAAGGGCCGAGCCCAATTAAAAGACCAAACAGGCCTAATTAAATTGATGCTCTCCATCATTTATAAATGGGCAAAGCCCAAACTAAATAATAAAAATGCTATGCAGATGCCTTGCAGAGCCCAAACTAAATTGATGCTCTGCATCTTTTATAGGCAGAGCCCAAACAAAAGATTAGAAAATAATGCAATGCATTAAATCAATTTATATCCGGTTCGAGGGTACATCTCCGAGCTCCTCTGACACCTCTCGTTGTAATCCTTCAACGACGTCAGAGAGGCGACGGGTCCCAACGACCACACATGAATATTGGACCGAAACGTCCTTAAACTAATATCGGACCGAAACGTCCCTAAACTAATATCGGACCGAAACGTCCTTAAACTAATGTCGGACCACCACGTCCCTAAACTGGAACATGGACCACTATGTCCCTAAACTGGAATATGGACCACCATGTCCCTAAACTGGAGCATGGACCGTAACGTCCCTAAACTACCTATGGACCACTACTTCCCTAAACTGGAACAATAGAGCCTCCAAGTGCTCTTTTGCCGGATCTAAACGATCCCGTTTAAGTTGATCTTAGCCCCCAAACACGGCTAACGTGTCCTTAAATATTCAAACGGACTATAAAACTCCAAATCAACCTTGGCTCAAGGGTACATCTCTGAACTCCTCTGACATCTGCCGTTGTAATCCTTCAACGACGTTAGAGAGGTGACGAGTCCCGATGGCCAGATATTAAATGGATTATCACGTTAAGTTGATCTTAGTCTCAAGCAGGACTATCGTATCCTTAACGAACGTTTAAGTTGATCTTAGCCGCAACGCGACTAATGCATCCTCAAACTAAAACACCAAACCCAAATCTAAGTAAATACGGATTTGGACTAATTCACGTCCTACAGGCGACGGCATTACTTAGTCTCCGTATACAATCCACGGGCAACCACAAACAAAACAAACACACACGACACGAAGTGAAATTCTGGAGAAGGAGAAAGTTGTTACCGCGATGCGGTAGCGTAATTAACTGCAGGGGCTTGCGCCTGCAGAGAAGAGCGTCCCCACAATCAAAAACCCCTCAAGCGAGGGGGAATCTGACGAAGTCTGCTACATCGGCTGCATCCGTCTAAACCTCCGATACACGGTGCCATAAATCAACTTGGCATCTTCGGAGAGGTGGACGGATAAAACCAAATAGCATCTGCCCCGAATCTCAGCGTCAGGACATCGCGGTCCTGTGCGGCGCCATTCGGAGGGAAACAGATTCTGGCACGTCCGGTGGGACCTTTTCCTCTTTCCACTCCACACTTCGTGTGTCGTCTTCGTGAACCAATCGCGGTTTGTTAAATGGTTGCCTTCGGATTTCAAGTTACTAAGATTTGGTCTTTTGCCTGGCTCAGAACTCAAAATTCAATGGCCTCTAACTGCATCAACTGCTCGAAGTGCCACTGCAATGGACACTCCACCTCCCCCGGAGGTGTAGCATATGGGCCCCAAGCAGCTTCCTTCCTCGCTCTGCCGGTAGACCAGGTGACCCAAGCCACCACTGGCCTGTTCTTCGGGACCATGATCCTACCTACAAGCTTCTCTAAGCCAATACCTGCACCGGAAGTGAACAAGAAGTCGGTCTTCGACCGGCTCACTGCTACGACGGCCCCTGTCAACGGGTCGCCCGCTACCAAACCGACAGCCTCTGTTTTCACCAGGCTAAATCTGAACTCTAAAATGGCTGTCCAAAGGAGGGCAACAGCTGCTGCTTCAGAAGTCGTCAAGGCGGCTTCCCCTGTCAAAGAGTCAGTCTTTTCAAGACTGACGATTCCTACTCCTACCCCCGTTTGAGGATCCGTCTTCGACAGGTTGAATATCACCCCTCAAAAGACAATCTCAGTCTTTAAGAGGTTAACACCGGCGGCGCCTCATTCAGACAGGGGGCAAAAAGAAGATGTCTCAATCTCCGAGCCAGTCCCAACGGCTCGTCATGCTCGACGTCGCCATTGGCAACGAGTGAGGAAGGCAGGGGGCAACTCCCCCTCAGGGCTAACTCCACCGGCTCCAGTGGTGGAAGTCAACGCAGCTGTTCCAACTGGGAATAGCTTTGAACTGCTGAGGAGGGTACGGAAGAATTCTCCAACCGCTACACTAAAAAGATCTCCTCCGCCTGCGGAGAGAGTCCCAGAAACAAAGCAAGAACGGCCCCCTCAACGGCTGTCCTTAAGAATTTATAAAGTTTGGAGGAGGGTTCAAGACTCTGTTATCGACACGGATCACTCCCGTCAACGGAAGAAGATGAAGGTGCAAAAAGAAAAGGACCGTCCTATTAAACAGCAGAGGACAACGATCACCAAGATGCCCGCTGCAACGGCCCCTTCAACTTCAACGGCCCACAAAAGAAGAAGGCCGGAGAAAACCCCCACGCCCGCGGCAAATGCCAAAGGTGGTGAGCCTAAATGCCCTAAGTCTAGGGGCATGATAGTTCATACAGTTTATGTGGCATCGGGAAAGGAGGATAGCCGCATATCAACAGGTCATAGACCGCACACGAGGTCGGTGACCAAGGCTCAGGAGCAGCAGCAGAAGCTCCAAGAAATGATGAACGCTATGGCCGCACTTACAGGGCCAAAAGAAAACCTTGAAACGTCCTCGGATGAACGCCAAGAGGAAGAAACTGACGCCGAATTCCTTCGTCGGATATTGGAGAAGAAGGACAAAGAGGCTGCTGAACAAGCAGCCAACATACAGCGTATGGGCCTCCTCTTCCAAGACATGATAGGGATGATGATACAACAAGATCCTCCAGCTGAAGAGCCCCCGATCGTCCTTGGAGACGATAGGGGAGAAACATCAAATCCTCCACCAGCTCTATCGATGGATAAGGAGGATACAATCTCCAAAGCTGATTTGGATGAGTACATCGCCCAGCAAATACGAGTTCATCATGCGACCGAAGCGGCCGGCCAGGTCGTAAAAACGGGGCGGCCATATCCAAGTTGGTACGATCAAATCAAGTACCCACCCGGTTACACAATTCCCAAGTTCCATGTCTAAAAAGGGACGGGCAATCCTCATCAGCATGTTGCCCAGTTCAGGGCACTCTGCGGCATCACCGGCGGTGATGACAAGCTGTTGCTTCGCCAGTTTGTTGGAAGCTTATCAGATACGGCGTTTGAATGGTACTCTGAGCTCCCGAACGACTCTATTAAAACCTTCGCGGAGATGGAGCTGTTGTTTACTCAGCGTTTTGCAAGCGCCAGTGAACGTACCCCGATGACAGCACTGATTAACGCCAGGGTAAAACCCGGCGAGACGTGGGTTCAGTACGCTATACGATGGCGGAACTTATGGTCGAAGTGTGAGCAGCGCATTGAAGAAGCTCCCGCAGTGGGTATGTTTGTGGGAACCCTTGATCCGCAAGCAACCATCTCACAATTTATGATGTTTTTCAAGCCAACTACCTTCCAGGCCTTGATTGATAAACTAGCGCAAATGGATCAAATGGGCCATAAACCCCCTCTTCCGAGGCTGGACTCCCGAAATGACAAAGGGAAGGGAAAAACGATCATCGTCGCTAATGCTCAACAACAACCGAACGACTCGAAACCGGTTGCTCGTCAAAATAATATGCGCCCGTACGTACCCCTTGAGGATAGGATGGGACGTCCTTATTCCTTTCTCCGTAATAAAATGAGGAGGTTATTTGAGCTGGCGTTGCGCAACAGACTCATAAATCTGCCGGATCCAAAACGTCCGTTGCAACCAAGTGACGTCAACGAGCCCAACTACTGTCCTTATCATCGAGTACTAGGCCATCCGATCGAAGATTGCTACGTTTTCAAGAATTGGCTTGAAAACCAGTACCGACAGGGCAAGTTCGCGTTATCTGACAAATGGAAGGTGAATCCCCCGCAGCCCCACACCTCTAAGGGGACGAATATGTTAGTTGTATGTATGCCCTAGAGGCCAGTATTGTACAGATGATGTATATTATATTGGATGCTTGGACATATATAGAGATGACTTTCTTGCTCGATATGATAGTATGCTATCTGGTTGCTCTTTATCTTAACATGTACACTAGTCTCTTTAAACTGTCTTATAGTTACATGTTGGTAAAGCCCTTAGGATGTGTACTTGACTGCCTGGATTATGATGCAGATCATACTAGTGGGGACATGGTAGTCCATAAGTACATCCTTCAAGGTCCCTAGTCGTGGGTGTATCGAGACGGGGCATCGATATACCAGTGTAGACTAGCGTATACGCTTCTCGACCTATGAGATGGGCGATGGATGATCCCATATCCATTGGTGTTTGACATCAGAGATGGTGTACGGGTGCTCAGTGGAGACTGGGTACACTGGACGGACTCGCCGAGAACTCCCAGATGGTATTATACCTCACGTTAGATGGCAGTTCTCAGGTGACACTTGTGCAGGTTAGTCTGTAGACCCGAGATCGTCATAGAGTCTTGTGTGATTCCCACTGTGCTTTGATCTCCACCTTACCACGTCCATGAGGGCGTGCAAAACGGTGGTCTTTGGGTACAGTCCCGAGTCACATGGAGGCAATGAGCGATAGGAGGGGTTTCGTCTCTCCCGGTATTGGGGGTTGATGTTGCGCAGTGCTCGATTGGCCGTAACAGGGAAGTCCCTGGCCAGGGCTGATCAGAGATTTGCTGGTAAGTGTTACCAGTAGTTTCTCGACCCGTTATGAGCCTCACATCGGCACGACTTATCGGTTATTGGGGTCTGACGTCTACCACCCCTAGACTTGATATGCGACATATCAGACGAACAGACCGGACTGTACGGTAAGTGTTACTGGTTGGATTCACAGGAGTGTGAGCGGACTAGCTCGTCGATCTTCTGATCGCTTAATACCCGGGTGGCCGTTACGTTTAGCAGACCGCTTGCGGCTTGTGGGTGCTTGATATGATCATCATCTGCTACCGGCGTATTGACGAGTCTTTAGAGTCCTACACAGAGGTTTCCTGGCTCAAGCGAAACGAAATAGGAGCGCATATGAGATATGTGCGGGACCGAGAATAATGCGTGTATGTGATACCGCATTTCATTCTCGCGATGAATGTTTCGATTGGTTGTATTCGATATGACCTAGTTATCGAATCATTGATTCGATAAATCGATACATTGGATACTAGTCGGTTATGTGCGACATGACCGGATCATTGAATCAAATGTTGATTTAATGATTTAATGTATAATTATATATTTGATATATTACTTTGCATTAACTAGTATTGGTTCACTTTAAATGGATTTTCTCACTTGAAGTTCACAAGTTGTATATGTGATATACTTTTGTGCACTTGATTGTATCATGTTTGATGATGCATGAATATTGGCTTTGTGTAAAGAATTGTACCATGGTTATGATAATGGTTAGGGTTTTGATTTATTCACTCATTTATTTATCCATTCTTTATTTATTTAAATAGATAAAAGAAAACAAAATGGTTTCCTTTTATCATGAAGCTTGTTGAAGCTTCATGAAGCTTTGACTAAAGAGACCATTTTGTCTTCATGCTTAACCCTAACCATTCCCACTTACCATGGTCTATTCTCTACACTTGACCTTAGTTAGGATATGATAAGTATTGATTTCTTTTCTATTATGAAAATACTTTTATCATATTCTATCTTCATCTTCTCCTTCTTCTTCAAGAAAGAAAACTAGACTCCATTAATGGCATCTTGAGTTCTAAAGTGAGAAATCCAATTCTAAAGTGAACCCACCTCCTATTTCTTCATCCTCTACCTCTTGCCAAGTGGTTTTGGGTGTTTTCTTCACAAGTTTCACAACTAGGTGAAGTCGGAGCTTGATCCAGTGTAGCCTCGACGTAGATCATCTTCGGCATCGAAGCTGATGACTAGTCCGCTCATTTCTCCGATGAAGCTGATGAGAAAGTTCGGGATTTGAGATGGACAGCGAGGGAACGACTACATGGAGCTAAGGAAGTGGATAACCGGATCTACAAAGGTTGTAGCTTTCTTCTTTTAGTTAAGATGTTAACTAGTTTATTGTTTCGCCTAAAATTCTAGTCGACGATCCGTATTAGGGTTTCTCGGCACTCATAAAATTTAAAATTGGCATGGTTGATGCCTTGTGAGACTTCATTAGCGTGCCTAGGAACCCTACAGAATACGCCGGGGGAAACATGCTCCGTCGTTGAAGAGGCTCCTTGGGAAGTTGTATTATCAGCCAAGACAAAGAGGATGCTGAACGATCTTCAGACATGTCCAGCGATCGAGTGGAAGAACCCGTTGGAACCGCAGGTCATTGAAGGGATGTTGAAACCGCGTCCAACTCCAAAGACCGATGGTGGTGGCTCAAGCACTCGCAACCAGTCTTCAAAATCTTCGAAAAAGAAGAAAAAGAAGTCAAAGAAGTCCGTGAAGCCTGGTGACAAGCGCACGGACCTGCAAAAACAAATTGATGCGCTGGAGGAATACAACCAGAAGGCACGGACTCCCATTACATTCCAAGAGTTCCTCAATCACGTCTTTCAAGAAGAAGATGAAGGAGAAAGTTCATCGGATGAATCCGAGGAATATGTGGCGAGCTGTCATATGTTTCCCATTCGATCACGAACGATGAGGAGACTCCTTGCACCGAAAAGCTGGGGGCAGATCCTGAACCAAAAGTTCTGGGGCCATCAGATGAAGTAATTGACGCATTCCTTAATGAAGCTCGGTTGAAAAGTAAAGCTGATAGGGAGCGTGAGGCGGCTATATTTGAAGGGGCCAAACGCCAGCGACTTGATGAAGGAGCTAAGACGATCCTGCTCGAGCAAAACACCCCCGCTGCCGACAAAAGCCAATTCAAGATGAGGAAAAAGTTTGCTAAGGCTATATCAATGGGCATGAAGCTACCATCCTCTGAAGGAAATATCACCGGTGAAGTGGAAACGCACCCCTCCTATTGCTTATATCATCAGAAGATTTCGCACCCCACACAAGAGTGCAAAGCTTTCGATAGATGGTGGCAAGGATATGTTGCTCATCGACAGCGCTTTAAGCGGGAAAAGCGTAAAACTCGTCAAGAGCAAAGAAATGCGACCGAAGGGCTTAAAAGAACGGCTGGCGATTGTTGCATGGTTAACACCGGTAGATCACAAGTGCCACATTCGGGAGCGATTCTGATGAGGAGCTGGAACTTACCCCTCTCTTTAAAGAGTCCGCTTCGAGAAAAGAAGAAGAACCGAAGGTTTGCGAAAATATCTAGCTACGTAATCGCAAGCTGCCCGAAAAGAACCTCGGACCCTCGAACAAAAAAGATAAAGGGAAAGAAAAGGCCACTGAAGATATCGTCTTAGATGACCAAGTGGTGGAAGAGCTAGCTGCCAAAGACCCACCAAAGAAGAATAAGGTGGATTACAATGTCTTAGCACATCTGAGGAAGCTGCCTTCACAGCTCAGCATTCTCGACGCCCTTTTGCTATCAAAAGAGGCGAGAGATTCGTTGATTAAGGCGCTCCAAGACCCAGAACAATTCCAAGCATGCCTGGCCGAGGAAAAGATGAAGGATGAATTGGAGGAAGTGCACACGGCCGATATCACTTTTGGCAATGAAGACCTTCTACTTGGGACGTGCGAACACAATCGCCCTCTCTATGTCTCGGGATACTGCCATGATATAAAGATAGGCAAAATCTTGATCGATAACGGGTCGTCTGTTAACCTACTCAACGTGCGGGTGTTGAAGGAAATCTGCATGAGCGTCCAGCACCTTGCTCGGGACAAGATCACCATCTCCGGGTTCGATTCCCAATCGTCAAAGACTCTTGGATCCACGATACTGACGCTACGGGCTACTCGTCATGGACATTAAGTTCCACGTCATAGACGCCAAAACATGCTACAACGCTTTGCTCGGCCGACCATGGTTACACGAGTACAACATCATCCCTTCTACACAGCATCAGTGTATGAAATATTTTAAGGATGGTTTCGAGTATACCGTGACGAGAGAACTGAACCCGTTCTCTGTAAACGAGGTCCACAAATATGAAGATGCCAAATACTTCTTACCGGATTTCGAAGATACGGAGAAGTGTCACAAGCCGGAGAATAAAGCTAATGCCACCATCCCTGTCTTTGGCAGTGATACCGAGGAGGAAGCGGAGAGAGTTTATTTGGGTCCTCCCCAACACAACAAGCCGGGACCATCGGCTCCTACATTGATCTTTGGCAGCGACTCGGAAGATGAATTCCATGCTGTATTCTCTGCTCGACCTTCAATACAAGTGTCCGTTGACGAAGAGAAAAGTCTACAAGTTGCTATGGTGCCGCTTAAACACCGTAAAGAACTGGATGCACTCGATATTTACAATGTAGAAGAGCTGCAAACGTTCTATATCCCTCCCAGGCGAGAGAGCGAGAAAGCAATTCTGTTTTACCGCTCTATAGAAACCAAGGTAGAAAAAGAAATCTGGCATGGCACGGATCCTACGATGGACAGACTTCAACACATCCGTCTACCCAGATATTATACAGAAGGCTTGAAGAAGTTGTTGAAGCGCCAAGGGATACCCTTCAAACAGACCGTTAGAAAGGCCAAATTCTATGACAGGGTCTGGAACGTCCCTGGAACTCAGCACAAGCTGCCTAGTGGCAGGATGGAGACGATCGGGCTCGGATACATTCACTCCAAGAAACGAGAGCTGCTCCGCGACTGTTACGTCATACACGAATTCAATGAAGCAGATGCGCAACGGGAGGACACTAATCCTGAACCAGTAAAAGTTCCTGATGCAAGAGTGCCCAATCCGTCGTTTGAAGAACAAATGGACAGGCTAATGAGGGAAGCTGGTCAAAAAGTCCGAGATGATCACAACCGCGAGATGGCCATCTACGAGAAAGCCAGAACGCAACGCCCCCTTCAACAGGCCATGAAAGATGAAAATGCCGGTCCTTGTCAACCTGTTATAAAGAAGATTCGGCGCAAAAGTAGAAATAAGTCAAAAGGCCAAAAAGGCGCTCAACAGCAACAAAGCAGGGCTAAGAAGCCACGCAAACGGGAGTCGAGCTTTATTGATCTATCACTCATGAAGAAGATGGGTCGAGCGTACTCTTTTCCTCGGGACAAGACGAAGAAAATACTCGACCTCGCTCTAAAACATTGGATGCTTACGTTGCCGGAGTCCAAACACCCCGAACAAGCAAGCGAAGCTTCTCACTCAAACTATTGCTCTTATCATCGAGTAATAGGGCACCCGCTCGAAGACTGCTTCACCTTTAAGAATTGGGTCGAAGATCAGTACCAGCTCGGCAAGTTCGCTCTGTCTGACAACTGGAAGGTAATGCCGCCACGGAAGCACGAGCCCAAGGCCACGAAAGAAGAACCAGTTCCACATTGGGATTGGAAGCGAAGTCGCACCTGTCATATGATTACAATATTAAAAGAAGAGCCCGAGGACACGGACGACCTTCCCTGGTGCTTCGAAAACAGCAATGATGAAATAATCTCAGAATTCCCACCAGCGCCAAAAGAGCTAGAAGATGGAATCCATACCACTGCAGATAACCTCAAGAAGATTGAGTTGGGATCGGCAGACGATCCGCGACCGACATTCATCAGCGAGTTACTATCTGAAGAAAGGGTAGCTGCGTTAAAGGATGTGCTTCTGCAGCATAGAGATTGCTTCGCGTGGAACTATTCCGAAATGCCGGGACTAGATCCAGAAATTGCTGTACACAAATTGGCGATATCCCCGGACCTCAAACCAGTCAAACAGGCGTCGAGGAGAATGCGGCTCGAGCTCGAGATGAGTATCAACGCCGAGGTCAAGAAGCTGATCGACTCTGGTTTTATCCAGGAGGTTCAATATCCTGAATGGATCGCTAACATTGTCCTGGTGATGAAGAAAAATGGGACGGTGCGCATATACGTAGACTTCCGTGATCTTAATAAAGCTTGCCCGAAGGATGATTTTCCAGTGCCAGTCACCGAACTGATGATAGACAATATGTCCACTCATGAATTTTTCTCCTTCATGGATGGCTCATCAGGGTATAATCAGATAAAGATGCATCCCGAAGACCAGAAGAACACCGCCTTCAGGACCCCTCTAGGTAAATTCTGTTATAAAGTGATGCCCTTCGGTTTAAAGAACGCCGGTGCCACTTACCAGAGGGCCATGACGAAGATCTTCGATGACCTCATACACGAAATCGTCGAATGCTATATCGACGATCTCGTGGTTAAAAGCAAATCATACGAGAAACATCTCGAGCTTTTGAAGACCGTATTTCAACGCCTTCGACAATATAACTTGAAGATGAACCCGCTCAAGTGTGCATTCGGAGTTTCCTCGGGCAAATTCCTGGGATTCATTGTCCAACACCGGGGTATCGAAATAGATCCGTCCAAGATCAAGGCGATCATGGAAATACCTCCGCCAAGGACTCTCAAACAGTTGCGATCTCTCCAAGGGAAGCTCACATACATACGGCGATTTATAGCCAACCTTTCAGGCAAGTGCCGCCCTTACAGTCACCTGATGAAGAAGGGAACTCCATTCGTCTGGGATCAAAAATGCCAGAGCGTGTTGGACGAAATTAAACAGTACCTGCAGAACCGCCAGTGCTGGCTGCTCCGGCCAAGGGAAAACCCCTCATTCTTTATACAACCGCCCTCGAAGGCTCCTTGGGCGCATTATGGGCACAAGAGAACGATCAAGGGAAAGAAAGAGCACTCTACTACTTAAGTCGAGTTCTACTGGGGGCAGAAAGCAACTACTCCCCCATTGAAAAACACTGCCTAGCGTTGATCTTCGCGATAACAAAGCTCAGGCACTATGCGTTGGCACATGAGGTCCGTCTCATTTCGAAGGTGGACCCTCTTAAGTATTTAATGTCAAAGGCCATACTGACAGGTTGACTCGCTAAATAGGCTCTGCTCTTGATGGAATTCTCGATAACGTATCAACCTCTCAAGGCAGTGAAAGGCCAGGCCATCGCCGACTTCCTTGCTGAGCATCCGATACCCGCTGATTCTCCTCTGAGCTACGATTTACCAGACGAACATGCGTTTGACACGATCGACGGTGGTGATACCCAATGGGAACTTTATTTCGATGGAGCATCTTCTGTGAAAAAGCGCAAACAAAGTACCCCTATAATCAAATCGAGGGTAGGCCTCATCTTCGTGACTCCACAAGGAGGGATAATGCGTTTCGCTTTCTCCTTAACAGAGCCGAGGACGAATAACGAAGCCGAATATGAAGCCTTGATAGCAGGTCTTGAGATCGCCATTGACATGGGAATTGAAGACCTCTTTATATACGGGGATTCTCAACTGGTCGTTAGTCAAGTAAAAGGCGACTACCAAACGTGCAAACCGGAATTGGTAAAATACGGGGGAAAGGTGCAACAACTGTTGACCCAAATTCCCTCCTATACTTTGGAGAACATACCGCGCGCGGAAAACAGCAAAGCAGACGCGTTGGCTAAACTTCCTAAAGAGCTGGCTGATGAGAACCTCGAGGACGTCAGAATCATGGTACAAATCCGTCGGGTGCTTGCCCCAGCAGAAATATCTCCGGAATCATCCGAAGAAAAAGGAGCGAGCAAGCAGATGACCCTGCAAGTAAAAGATTGGGAAAATACCGAGGATTAGAGAGAAGTCTTCATAGACTACTTTAAATCCCACCGAATGCCTGAAGGAGCGTCCACAAGACATCAGCTCATGAAACGAGCTCTGTCTTTCGCCTTCGTCAATGATACTCTGTACAAGAGGTCGTTTGATTCTCTGTGGCTGAGATGCTTAGGACCTGACGAAGCGAAAAGAGTCGTCCAGGAAGTTCACGACGGACTCTGCGGTTCTCACCAAGCGGGCCCAAAGATGAAGTTGAAGATCAAACGGATGGGCTACTATTGGCCCACAATGATCCAGGACTGCCTCGAATATGCGAAGCAATGCCATTCATACCAAATTCATGGGGACTTCATCCACCAGCATCCAAATCCACTACATCCAACGGTGGCTAGCTGTCCATTCGAAATGTGGGGGACTGATATAGTCGGCCCCATCGAACCAGCATCGTCTAGAGGACATCGTTTCATCCTAGCGACAACTGACTACTTCTCTAAATGGGCAGAAGCAGTACCGTTAAGACAGGTTAAGATGGAGAATATCCTCCATTTCTTCAAGACGCATGTCATATATCGGTTTGGAACTCCGCGACGGATCATCTCCGATAACGGGTCAGCTTACAGAACCCACAAGATCAGTCGCTTTGCGCAGCAGCACAATATAGACTGGAGATATTCCTCGGTCTATAATCCGCGAGCTAATGGTCTCGCCGAGGCCTTCAACAAGACCTTGACGAAAATTATAAAGAAAACGGTGTCCCGAAATAAGAAAGACTGGCACGAGAGACTGCAAGAGGCCCTTTGGTCGTATCGAACTACATTCAAGACAGCCACGAAACCAACGCCATACGCGTTGGTGTTCGGTACGGAAGCAGTACTCCCCCTCGAGATAGAGTTACCCTCTCTGCGAGTGGCAGTCCACTACGAGCTAACGAATGAAAAAAATGCTCACCTTCAGCTTGAGGAGCTTGACGCCTTTGATGAAACCCGGCTCATAGCACAGCAAAATCTGGAAGCTTATAAAGTAAAGATGACGCGCTCATATGAAAGGTTGACCCGACCGAGGACATTCCGCCAAGGCGAACTTGTGCTAGTGGTCAAAAGGCCTATGATTCCCAATCGCGCCAAGCGAGGAAAATTCGAGCCAAACTATGAAGGCCCATACATCATAGATAAGGTCTACCAGGGTGGGGCCTATCTACTCATGGACATGCACGGTGAAAGGCCTTTCAGGCCAATAAACGGTCTCTTCCTAAAGAAATACTATGCTTAATGAGCCATAGCCTAGGTCAATGGTAGATGACGACGACTATGTCCGCTCGCTATCTTCCTAAGCTCAAACTCCATCAGCAGTAGCCAGCCGTCCCAAACGTCGGACCGAAATGTCCTTAAACTAATAGCAGACCGAAACGTCTTTAAACTACTACCGCAGCGTCTTTTAGGCTGACGAGATATATAAAAAAAACATATAAAAATAAAATAAAATAGAAAAGGTATGTCCATAAGCAAAAAGGGCACGGATGAAAACCCGAAAGGGCTCCGTGAGTAAAAACAGCAGGGCTACCGGCGAGTGTTCGTGAAAACCCGAAAGGGCGCGACCTCGTAAAAAAATATAAAAAGAAAAAGAAAAAAAAAGAAAGCGGTACGTCCATAAGCAAAATGGGCACGGATGAAAACCCGAAAGGGCTCCGTGAGTAAAAACAGCAGGGCTACCGGCGAGTGTTTGTGAAAACCTGAAAGGGCGCAACCTCGTTAAAGGACACTTATAGGGTCCTCTCGACCTTGTAAGGAGTAACCACCCGCGTGAGATCCTTACGACTCATAAGGGAGCAACACACTTAGGGATCCCCACGATTCCTAAGGAGAAAATACACTTGCAAGATCCTCACGACTCGTAAGGAGAACTCTCTTATGAGACCCTCACGGCTCATAAGATTTGAAAGTCTTAAGTTACAGAGACCTAAACCTGTGCTTAAGCAACCTCCACAACTTCCGATATTTCCCTACAAGTGGCTCAATACTGGCCCTTGTATACAATCCACGGGCGCGAATAAACATTTCCCTGACTAAGTCCCATCCGTGACTGGGGATATGTTCGCATGACGAACAACCCTTATAAGTCCTCTCGACTTACAAGGAGAAAATCCTCCTGTAGGATCCTTACGACTTACAGAGGAACAAACACTTAGGAATCCTCACGATTCCTAAGGAGAAAATACACCTACAAGATCCTCACGACTTATAGGGAGAAATACCTTTGTGAGACCCTTACGGCTCATGAAGTCAAAAGCCTTAGTCGACAGGACCTTAACCCTGTTCGCTAAGCCACCCCTGTTCGACATCGACAGAGGCAGATGATGATTCGCTCCTGGCAATATCCCAGTTGTAGCGGTGCTGATGCCGAAATCGGCGTCTAATTTCAGGTTTACGGCGAAAAGCCAGCAGGCCGCACATGCATATGAAATAACCGAAATGATGGGGCAACTTGCAATAAAAAGCAGCAAGTGAAAATGTATGCATAAAAAATAGCCGAAATGATTGGGCAACTCGCAATAAAAAGCAGCGAGTAAAAAATAAAATAAATAGCCGAAATGATTGGGCACCGCGAAAAATAGCCGAAATGATTGGGCAATCGCGACCTTCGCGATATAAAAGCTGAAATGATAGAGCATCGCGGAGATAAAACAAAAAAATGATGATAAAACTTTGGCCCTACAGTTAAGATCACATCGATCCCTGTATACAATCCAAGGGCGTAAACAAAGAGGGAACCATACTTTCCCAACAGGCTCCGCCAGAAGACGAGGCCAAATTCCGACGGTTTATCCCAACGCTTGGGAAACAAATAATCCCTAGCAAACTCCTCGACTCACGGATACAAACACTCCTTGACGAGAGCCTCCTGATCCGCGTCGACTCGCAGAGCCACCAGTGCCTCCGTGGGAAATCCTCGACTCGTTTCAAACCCCAAGGAAACAAATAATTCTTGGCGCTTGGGAAACAAATAATCCCTAGCAAACTCCTCGACTCACGGATACAAACACTCCTTGACGAGAGCCTCCTGATCCGCGTCGACTCGCAGAGCCACCAGTGCCTTCGTGGGAAATCCTCGACTCGTTTCAAACCCCAAGGAAACAAATAATCCTTAGCGCTTGGGAAACAAATAATCCCTAGCAAACTCCTCGACTCACGGATACAAACACTCCTTGACGAGAGTCTCCTGATCCGCGTCGACTCGTAGAGCCACCAGTGCCTCCGTGGAAAATCCTCGACTCGTTTCAAACCCCAAGGAAACAAATAATCCTTGGCGCTTGGGAAATAAATAATCCCTAGCAAACTCCTCGACTCACGGATACAAACACTCCTTGACGAGAGCCTCCTGATCCGTGTCGACTCGCAGAGCCACCAGTGCCTCTGTGGGAAATTCTCGACTCGTTTCAAACCCCAAGGAAACAAATAATCCTTGGCACTTGGGAAACAAATAATCCCTAGCAAATTCCTCGACTCACGGATACAAACACTCCTTGACGAGAGCCTCCTGATTCGCATCGGCTCGCAGAGAAACCAGCGTCTCCGCGAGAAAATTCCCGATTCGTCTCAAACTGCAAATGAAGTCTCAGGCAGCAGGGACTAAAAAACTTGCTTCCTGAACAATGGGACCCTGCAAGTCGACCCAAAAAGGTCTCTTGCATACTATTCACGGGTCTCACTCTCCGAAGTCAAATCTCGACAAGGAGGGAAACAACCGCTTATGGGTCCTCTCGACTCGTAAGAGGAAAAATTTCTCTTATAGGATCCTTACGACTTATAAGAGAAAATCACACTTAGAAATCCTCACGATTCCTAAGGAGAAAAACCCACCTACGAGATCCTCTCGATTCGTAGGGAGAAAAATCTCTACGAGACCCTCACGGCTTATAGAATTGAAAAGTCTTAGGCAGCGGATCTGAACCTGCGGCCTAAGCTATCGCTGATTCTTAAGAAAGTAAAGATGCATGCTCTATTATCTGTTGACCATGTTTACTAAGGTGGCGTGCTGATAATGAAAGAAAGAAAAGGCGGAAAAATGACACAAGACATTACAGAAAATGTGTCTTTTATTCATAAACTTGATTGAGTACAGGATACATTGTGCTAAAGGATGAAAAATATATATATACATTTTTTTTTATTTATAAGTACAAATGATACAAGGAGAGTTACTGAGAAGGAAGCGTCCTGCATAGCTCTAGCAATTGTTCGCGCACTTCCTTCCCCACTTTCTCCTGATTGGCCACCACTGCCAACTCCGCCTCCACTTGGGCTCGTTGCTGCGCGACAGATGCAAGCTGAGCCCTGACGGCCTGATGAGCAGCTTCACGGCCTGGAGTGTCATGCTCAGCGACATCAAGTGCCCGCTTCAGTCTCAGCCCATTTGAGATGCGCTCCAGAAGGCCCTCGAAGACGGCCTTTACCTCAGCGGCGTTTGCCTCAACTTCAGCACGCAGGCGAGCAGTTTCGCTTGAAGATTCTTGGCACTCCTTCAGCCTCAAAGCTGCTTCTTGTTCCAAATAACGGAAATGAGAAGTGCTTTGCTCGAGCCATGCTCCCCGTTGAGTGCTAACGGCCAAAGTCTCGGGGGATAGGCGCATCGACTCCAGCTGATGAAGGCAAGACTCAATCTCCCGACAATGGTTAACCCAAGAGGCGACAATGCCCTCGTCATCGAAGGTGGAAAATATCACCAACATCGGGTTAACCGTAGTAGCGAAGTCCTCAGCAGATGTAGGAGCCTTGACGTCGAGTTCCTTGATGTAGTCGCTCAACATGCGCAGACTATTCGCCGCACCTTTTGAGGACGGACGTCTCTGGGAAGGGCCGTCCGGTATTGTAATACGAGACTCAAAAGGCATCGAGACTGGAACGATAGCTGAAAAAGACAAAATGCGATTAGATGATGATTCAATAGATATGGAGAAAGTCATTGATAAGATAGTTTACTATACCGGTTGAAGCAGGTGGCAAGGCCGGAAGGGCCGGTGGCGCAACTGATCTTTCTTCTCCCCCTTCGATTTGTAACACTGCAGTCAGGACAAGAGAGAGTTAGAAATAATTCTACAACTGAAAAACAAAGATATCAATCGGGAACGGTACCCACCAGCGCCACCAGAGGGAGAGGCGAATTCAGATGGGAAAGAGAAGTGTGGGAGCAACACTTGATAGAGATGGTCAAAAAGCACTCCTGAAGGACACAACAGTGTCACTTTAGTACACAAATTATGCGTCTGGAAAATAAGATTAATAAATTGCAAACCCATACCTTCCAACATCTTCGAGGGTATGAGAGAGGGTTGAGAGGTGACCACCGCCAAGGCAGTCGTTGAAGACGCTCCCTCGAGCAGTGGGGCATCGACGCTGGCTGCACCTGCGTTACAAAAAAGGTAAATTTGTCAGAAAGATTGTAAAGTAAAGAAAAATAGCAACTTGGGGTTTACCTGAGGAGCTCCCGGCTGAAACAGAGGCGATTCCCTCCTCTATCGACATGAGACCACCGCCCGTGGCCTCATCGCCCGACTCAATGGGGGCCGTCGTCATGCTAGCACGACCAGGAGACGGTAGGAGATCGTAGGCAGGGAGGGCAATGATTGGAGCGTTGCCGGATTCTTGAAAGGAAGCGGCTGACTCTTCCCCAAGAGTCGTGCCTATCTCATCCGCTACCTCTTTGGGCTCCGCCGTCTCCATCGGCTCATCCACCGTCACCACGAGGTCGCCGGCCTCAAGCGCCTCGTCCGCCACTACCCTGGGTTCAGTTACGATGATCATTTCATCTGCCGCCATTTCAAGCTCGGCATCAATGACCTTCTCGGTTGCAGACCCCTCAACCTCCATCTCAGGTTCCGAAGCCTCAGCGACGTTGCCCATCGTCGGCTCAGGTTCGGCAGGTGCCGCCCCCTCTATTTCTTTGGGATCAACGGTCTCCGCCTCTCCCTCGGTCAGACTTGGCCCTGCAAGATAGAATATATAAGAATCGACAGCTTCATGAGTCTAGTAACGAAATTCTGAAGGAAGTATTACCTGAGGTAGGCTTGTCGTTAGCCTCTCTATTGGCACGGATCGCCTGTCTATGAGCTATAGACAGGGCGACCGGGGCCTCTTCGGATGGAGTATCAGCACGAGGGGCGGTGCTGGGGCCCGCTCCCACAGCCAAGGCAGCCCTGTGCGCCTTCGCCTCATGCCTCAGCCGCTTCCTTTCCTCCCGGGCTATCGCGATGGACCTTCGTGATGCTTCCTTCAAGGCGTCATCATCCTCGTTCAGGGATGCCTCCAGAGCCTTTAAGGCATCTTTCATCGGCTCTTCAAGACGAACCTCCAGCGGTGGCACAGAGGAAGCGGGAACATCGGCAGCTGGCGGAACATCTGCATCACTTGGCGGGAGCGGCATTGAGGTTCCTGTGATAAAAAAGGGGAAGTTAGATCAACCATAACACAAGGGAAATGAAAACTTGATGAATCGAGACTTACTAAGGCCCATGGATGCTCTAAGACATTCCTCCTCCTGGAAGGTCTTGAGTGAAGCAGCAATGGCTTCTTCATCAGTGATGCCTGTTGAAAGAAAAGAAAGAAAAGCGTTAGTCAAAGGCAATGAAGAGGATATGTTGCAATAAAGAAAAGACGACTGGTAGTTACCTGATTGCGCAAGCTTAGCTAGCCACACGTCACGCCTCGCCAACCACGCTGAAGCTTCGAGAGCAGCCTCCAAGTCTGTATTGTCCGGCGGCGGCATCATTAATCCTTCGTTAGTCCCGTATTCGATCAGGCCCTCGGCATAGGGAGCGTGAGGTTCCTGACCGATCACGACATCGGCAGCGAAGAGCGATTTCTTTTTCTTCTGCCCTCCGCCCCTAAGCTCACGTGGGATCGACTTCTGCTTAGCAGCCACCTTGGGACGACGAGTCCCGATGTTCGCACCCACGCCAGACTCCGGCGAGGATACAACCACTGTCTCTACTGGAGCATAGGGTGCGGGAGGTGCATCTATGACATCAGGGAGCGACAAGCCACGTGGAGGACTTTGCGCACGCGGTGGCCCGGTTCTAACCTCTTTTAGAGGAGCGACTACTGGAGTCCTAGGAACCAAAAGAGCGTTGCGATCGGTACCTGGAGGCGCACCCTTATGATCGACCAACAGTCGCCTTTCCTCCTTTATAACTGCTCCTGTTGCATGATTGTACCAATCTTTGTACACATTGAGGAGTCTCGGAGCGTAAGACGGCGTATTGATAAAAAATGAGAGCTCGTATTCAGGCGCATGAAATGGTGCAGTGCGTTCTCCATCCCTTCTTCAGTGGCAGTGGGTTCCAGCAAGAAGGCTTCCAAGGGGACCCCTTGATCATAGCCCAGTTGTTAAGCAAAACGATGCGGGTTGTACCTCATAAAAATTGCCACACCATTCTGCCTAAAAACTAGGAAACCCGGTCTAATGGAATATAAGTGAAGGGTCTCCCGAGCCGTCAAAACTGAGGCTCCATCCTTAAAGACATCTTGTAATGGCCGCGTCGCAGTGGTAGACACCTTTCCAATGGTCAATACCTTATCGACAAAGGACATCCCGGCTCCAACGGTATGAGGGTGAAGGAGTAAGCCCCTGGCGTTCCGCGGTGATGGGGTTTTAAAATTGATGCGCCGACCAGCTATATAATGCGAGGAAAACCCTACTTGTCAAAGAACGAGGGCCTTTTATGCATGCCGAAGACACCCGCCGTATGTAGCTTGAGCCACGATGCAAAGTAATGCATCGGGAAGACCACGTGCAGTACCCCGGGCTCATTAGTATCCGCTGCTTGACTGAGGCCATGGTATAAGTGCGCCAAGCCAGCGATCCCAACAGCCACCTTTACCCCGATGGCCATCCGGTGGGCTGGGTAAAAGACAGAGGGCCGCATCCGATGAGAGTGCATTGGGATCGCGAACCAGCTCAGCCACAATCCAAGAAATCCTAAGAAAAATCCATTCCAGGGGCCGCAATTTCTGCAAATGACATGGTAGGGAAGTCCGGAAGGAAAAACCCCTTTTGATCTATATCCTTCTCCGGTAGGTTGTCTACACCTAGACCGAAAGGGTCATCCAGGATGGCAAACTTGGCAGCTTCTGATGAGATGACGCTTGGGCGAAGGAAACGAGCAATGAAGTCCTCAAAGTTAACTCCCCGACTCCCATGTTCGACGAAGAGGGACTCATATATGTTCAACACTTTAATCAAGCTTGGGAACTGGTGCTGAACAGCATTCTCCGGCGTGACCCCCCTTACCATCGGCCTAGCACCAAAGACATACACATCTGTCGGGAGCAGCTCCTCATAATGTTTTCCCATGACTGGTAAACCGGATACCTTCGCGAACTCCTCCAAGGAGATTGACACTTCCCGATCCATGGCAAGGAAAGTGTGGGTAGAAATGTTCCATTGCTCTAGGAAAGCCTTAAACCACCAGGTCGGGAGCGTGGGATATTGAAACAGAGAGACGTACACTGCGGTGTACAGTCCTGACCTTATCAGCTGCGACTTTTTCGTCGACAGGATGTACCGGGCCCATGGTAGATAGCCAATCGGGTGGCGGGGGATCAGACCAATATTATATGATTGCCCCCAAGGTAGCGCCTTGCCTTGACAGATGCGGCGTCCCAGGATATCCAAAACCATGGGACGCTGAACCGGAATCGCATCTATAGCCGGATGAAGAAAACCCTTCGATGTCCAATCCGCCATCTCCACGGCGTATTGCACCGGGGGTGGGCTGGCGTAATGAATCACCGTTATGGGCTCTGACGGCACCGTGCATGTGAAGCTCCGTCGGCCCATGATGATCTGATTATACCACGACCCCCAAAGGTGGAGACTTTTGTATTCCGGGTCGTGCTCCTTAATCATGGCCAGGACTTCACGGTCCAAGGGCGCCTCGGGAAATCTCTCCTCCGAGCGGACGAACGGGAACGAGGTGTCGAGAGACATGATCGCTGCAAGTGAACAGAAATTAGCCGTTAGTGTTACAATCCCAACGCTTGGCGTTTAAAAAAAATCTTCAATTAAACGAATTTAAAAATTAATTGGATTAAAAACTAATTAATTAAACCACTCAGCAGTGCAGCGGGTAGGGGACCAAATGGGGACCCACAAAATCTGGATGAAAATGCCTCTTTTAATAAGACGGCCTCATCATTGGGTGAGACTGTTAGTTAAAGAAAAGATCCTCAAGAGAATATTATCATCAGTAGGGAATCCCTAGAGACAAGGAGAAAATCTCCTCTTTCAGAGCAAAGCTCTGTCACAGAATGACATTTGTCAAATTCTGGTCTCAAAGGAATAAAATTCCTTAAAAGAGCATGGCTCTGTGGTAATAATGGAAAAGGTCCATCAAAAAAAATTTACACTTAGAAGAATTAAAAAATTTTGGAATCTTGAAAGATTCATGAAAAACTTATAAAAAGATTCTTCATTTTTCAAATCTGAAAGAGCTATTTTTGGATCCATGAGCAAAGCTCTGTTCATGGGTTAAAACCCATGAACAAGATCTCTGTAGATCTATAGATTCATGAGAGCAAAACTCTGTTGATGAAACCCCAAAGGGGATTTCTTTAGATCAGAAGATCTGTGAGAGTAAAGCTCTATTGGTTAATTAAAATTAATTTAACTTAAGATTAATTTTACCTAAAGTTTTCTAACTTGGAAAATGAGAGCAAAGCTCTAAAGTTCTGGAAACGAGAGCAAAGCTCTGGAAATCAAAATCTAGAAAATGGTGAGATTTTTCTAAGGGCCAGAGGTCCTATTTATAAAGCGCTTGCGCCCCTTGAGCTCACCCCTTGATCCAACGATCAGGAGTTTGCCACCGCTGCACTCACGTGTGCGCCACGTGAGCGCAACGGTGGGGGGGGCATTTGTTTCGCCCAATCAGAGCAAAGCTCTGTTGAAATTCAAATTCAAAATTTTGAAGCAACGCTTCAAATCTCGGGTGCAACGCGCCACATGTCGGGCGCTGATACGTCAGCGCAGGGCCCAAGAAGGCGCGCCCAATCAGAGTAAAACTCTATTTTAAGCAAAATTAAAGGAAGCAACGCTTCAGTTGCGCAAGCACTGCGCTGCGCGACACGTGTCAGCGCAGATGCGCTAGCGCAGTTGCGCTGTGCTGTGCGCTGCACGACACGTGTCAGAGCAGATGCGCTAGCGCAGTTGCGCTGCGCTGTGCGCTGCGCAACACGTGTCACGCGCTGGAGCATTTGCGCCAAACAGAATAAAGATTTTAAAGAAATCTTTCTGTTCTTGTTAAAACAAGAAGATTTTCTTCTGTAAAACAGAAGCCCTTGGATCAAAGATCCAACGGTGGGGAAAATTCCCCAAATCACTCAGAGAAGGATCTCTTTAACAAATTTAACTAATTTATGAGCACTATAAAAAGGACCCCAAGCCTCAATTCAAAGGCATCAGTATTTTCTCTTGAAAAAAGTCAAGAGCTTCAAACAGAGAGAGAACTCTGAGAAAATTCCAAAGAAAAAAGTAAAAACCTTCACGAGAGAGAAGAAATCTCTTTTAATAAATCATTGATCTAAAAACCAGATCAATGATCTTCACATAATAAACAGTGCTTTGCACTTCTCATGAACCACTGGTTCTTTAAAACAAGAAAACAACAAAAAAAAAATAGTGCTTTGCACTTTTATGAACCTCTGGTTCTTGAAATAAAAAGAAAAACTTATTTTTCTTTGATCTAAATTAGATCAAGAAATTAAATAGTGCTTGGCACTTATGTTCTTGAATCTAAAAGATTCTTAGTGTTTTGCACTTGCAAACTGCGCTGTTGCGCTCTTGGGAGAGCGCCACGTGTCAGCTACAGAACAACTTGCGCTACGCGCTTTTGAAATAGAACTTTACTCTCTGTAATTGGCGCAACTCACCAGAGCGCGCCACGTGTCAGCAGCGCAACGGCGTAGCGCACTAGCGCAGCGCACTGCGCTATTGCGCTTGCGCTCATGATTGTTAGGCTTTCTGCGTGTTCAAGTTTAGTTAATTACCGCAATCAAAACGGTTTCGCTTGTAGCTAGCCGGTTGAGTACGGGTCGTCCGCAGGGAGATGGGAATCTTTTTCTATGTGCTTTAACGAGTTAAGTCCAAAAGTCCAGATTTGTTTGTGATTAACTAAGTGTTAAAATGATATGTAAAGAGGGCTTGTTAGGGTTAGGATTAGGTTAGTTTGAGTGAGGATTCGCTCACTTCTTTCATTGCCACTCTTAATATTGGTGTTACAGTAATCGGCAACAACGGGGATTAGCACGACTAGGAAGGAACTTGCGAGTATAAGCTAGGCTTTCCAACGCTTAAGTTCTTCCTTTTGGTGCTTGTCCGTCCGTTCTTGGCTCTTAGCCAAAACCTCTGGTTAATTCAACCACAACCGGTCTCACTACGGAATCACCGCTATCATGTAGGATAGGGTGCCGTAGGGAGCGGATTGTGGTTCAATTAACGGGAGTCGATTTAAGATGTTGGGCAAGGAAAGAGTGAGAGAGATTTTCTTCTCTCAAACTTCCCTTATCCTACCGTAACAAGTATGAAACTACTCATCCATTATACGGAAAAGAAAATAAAACAAAAGAGGAAGATAGAAAGAAGGAGATTAGCAAATAACAACTAGCTATTTGCGACCTCACCTCGGCAAGGATCAAGCGTAAGCATCATGGTTGTTTAAGGATAAAGGAAAAGAGAAAAGAAAGAAACAAACAAACACAAATAACAACAACTAAGTTAACAAATGAAAATTACGAGCAATAATAATTTAACTAAAGAACAAGACAAGCATGATAAGTATAATAACTCCTTTATTCATTCTTCACTCACAAAAGCTCACTACAAGTTTTTTAATGGAGAAGAGATGAGAGGAGGAAGAACAACAACAACTAAAACCTAAAATCTAAATACAAGATTAAGCCCCCTTGGCTTCACAAGGTTCTGGGCTATTTATAGGCAGGGAACTGGAAATCTAGGGCAAAATTCTGCCTCTACATGAAAAGACCAAAATACCCCTAAAAATCTTCAACTGAAGCGCCTAAACGGCCGCGGAACCGCAGCCTATACCCCCTATTGGCCGCAGTTCCGCGGCCGTTTAGATGAGTTGGGCACTCTGCTTTTTTGTGCTTCCCTGGTCTTTCATGTCCTTTATTCTGACATATGATTTTTCTCAGATTTTCTTCACGATTCTTCCAGAATTTCTGTTGAGCAATAGGTGATTTGATGTGGATCTTTTTGTCATGATTTCCTCGAGCTCCGCATAGATTTCTTGGACTTGGTGTTGCCATTGTGCTTTGTGCATGAAGGTGACAATCGATTTGCCATTTTGTCTCTTAAACTGGTATGTGGCAACATACGGATGGAGAGCGGAGACCGTGTTTTATCTATGGTTGGCAGGAACCCGGATTTTGTCGTGTTTTTCCATGAATTTCATCGTTTAGAGCCGAGAACCTGTATCCTGCAATTGACTAGCAAACACGGCTCAAGAGTACCTACCGATAAGCAATATGATAAAAATTGGACGGTATAAAAATGCAAAAATCTGATATGAACAGCTCACCAGAGCATGACACGTGTCCTCACCACAAGCACTTGCGCTTAGTGATTGGCGCAAAGCGCCTGACAAATGCAATGCATTTTCTGAAGGGCCGAACCCAATTAAAAGACCAAAAAGGCCTAATTAAATTGATGCTCTCCATCATTTATAAATGGGCAAAGCCCAAACTAAATAATAAAAATGCTATGCAGATGCCTTGCAGAGCCCAAAATAAATTGATGCTCTGCATCTTTTATAGGCAGAGCCCAAACAAAAGAATAAAAAATAATGCAATGTATTAAATCAATTTATATCCGGTTCGAGGGTACATCTCTGAGCTCCTCTGACACCTCTTGTTGTAATCCTTCAACGACGTCAGAGAGGCGACGGGTCCCAACGACCACACATGAATATTGGACCGAAACGTCCTTAAACTAATATCGGACCGAAACGTCCCTAAACTAATATCGGACTGAAACGTCCCTATACTAATATCGGACCGAAACGTCCTTAAACTAATGTCGGACCACCACGTCCCTAAACTGGAACATGGACCACCATGCCCCTAAACTGGAATATGGACCACCACGTCCCTAAACTGGAGCATGGACCGCAACGTCCCTAAACACCTATGGACCACTACGTCCCTAAACTGGAACAATAGAGCCTCCAAGTGCTCTTTTGCCGGATCTAAACGATCCCGTTTAAGTTGATCTTAGCCCCCAAACACGGCTAACGTGTCCTTAAACATTCAAACGGACTATAAAACTCCAAATCAACCTTGGTTCAAGGGTACATCTCTGAACTCCTCTGACATCTGCCGTTGTAATCCTTCAACGACGTTAGAGAGGTGACGAGTCCCGATGGCCAGATATTAAATGGATTATCACGTTAAGTTGATCTTAGTCTCAAGCAGGACTATTATATCCTTAACGAACGTTTAAGTTGATCTTAGCCGCAACGCGACTAATGCATCCTTAAACTAAAACACCAAACCCAAATCTAAGTAAATACGGATTTGGACTAATCCACGTCCTACGGGCGACGGCATTACTTAGTCTCCATATACAATCCACGGGCAACCACAAACAAAACAAACACACACGACACGAAGTGAAATTCTGGAGAAGGAGAAAGTTGTTACCGCGATGCGGTAGCGTAATTAACTGCAGGGGATTGCGCCTGCAGGAAAGAGCATCCCCACAATCAAAAACCCCTCAAGCGAGGGGGAATCTGACGAAGTCTGCTACATCGGCCGCATCCGTCTAAACCTCCGATACACGGTGTCATAAATCAACTTGGCATCTTCGGGGAGGTGGACGGATAAAACCAAATAGCATCTGCCCCAAATCTCAGCGTCAGGACATCGCGGTTCTGTGCGCCGCCATTCGGAAGGGAACAGCCGCATCACCAGTACTTCCAGCTCTGCCACCTGTTGCAGCCGGTATAGTAGATTCTATTGTTCGTGCCCTTTTTTTATTTCTTAAGCCATCATCTGATTATGGTTTGTTTTGCAGCGGTGACACCGACTCCAGCTCCGTTCGAGTCTCTAATTATAATGCCAACAGACCCCTTTTCCAGACGTCCATCTTCAAAAGGCGCTGTGACCAGTCTGCGCATGTTGAGTGATTATATCGAGGAGCTTGACACGGAGGCTCCTATATTCGCTGCAGATTTTGCTGCCGAGGTTAATCCAATGCTGGCGACGCTTGTGAACTTCCATAACGAAGGCGACGTTGAGTCTTGGGTTAACCACTGCAGAAAGATTGAGGCCTGCCTGCATGAGCTTGAGTTTAGGCGTCGTGCTCCTGAAATTCAAGCTTTGAAATCCCAACGGGCTGCATAGGTTGAGCAGAGCGTGTCCTTCCTCTGCCATTTCGAACAAGAAGTGACCTTGAGGCGGAAGAAACGCGAGGAGGCTTCAGATGAATCTGCCCGGCTGCGCGCCCAAGTTAAAACGAATGCCGTGCAACTGAAAGCTGCTTTTGACATCTTGCAGCAATATATCTCGGACGGGCTTGTATTGAGGAGAAAGCTCGACTCTATTGAGCGGTTTATGCAGAGTCGCGAAGCTGCCGAACGGGAGATCGATGAGAAGATTTCATCGTGCTTGCAGCAAAGGGCTCGAATTGAAGCGGAGCTGGCCACGGCGGCTGATCACGAGAAGGCACTGAAAGGAGTGCGCGAGCAACTTGCTAACTTAATGAAAATGCTTCCTTCTCAGCAGCTGTTTTGTATAGATTGAACACTTGTAATATTTGAATAACATGTATTTTTTTTATTCTTTCATATGATTCAACTTGTATTTGATTGAATTTATGAATAAATATACACATTTTTTGTTTGTTCTACCGTTGCTTTTTTCTCTTTTCTTTGTTGCTGGCATGTTACCTTAGTAAGCGTAGCCTGTAGATGATAGAAAGCATTCCGTCTTGAACTCTTCGAGAGGTAGTGATGGCTTAGGAAGCAGGTTAAGATCTGCTGCCTAAGGCTTTTCAACTTTATGAGCCGTGAGGGTCTCATAAAGATTCTCCCTACGAGTCGAAATGATCTCGTAAGTGTATTTTCTCCTTAGGAATCGTGAGGATTCTTAAGTGTGTTTTCTCTCGGGAGTCGTAAGGATCTCACAAGAGAGTTTTCCCTCTTACAAGTCAAGAGGACTCATAAGTGGTTATTTCCCTCCTTGTCGAGATTCGACTTTAGAGAGTGTGGTCTGTGA
Organism: Agapanthus africanus; assembly: GCA_030015575.1. Lineage (NCBI taxonomy): Eukaryota > Viridiplantae > Streptophyta > Magnoliopsida > Asparagales > Amaryllidaceae > Agapanthus > Agapanthus africanus. The sequence continues at coordinate 865,039,619 of JASDDO010000024.1, read as the reverse complement.
ATAGTATGCAAGAGTCCATTTTGGACCAATTTGTAGTGCCCCAGTGCTTAGGAAGCAGTTTTTTTTGCAGCCTAAGGCTTTTCCCTACGAATCGAGACGAATCGAGAAGTTCTCGCAAGGATGTCCTAACGTCACAGTTAACCTCTGCTCTTTACGACAGAGATCCGTTAGGGTCTGTGGTACTAGGGTTTGCCCATCGTACCGTCGCGTTGGCTGATGTATTCCTCGATAGGCAATCTTGCTATTCGAGTAGCCTTGCGACTGTCGGGTCTCTGATCCCTTCGGGGGCTGGACAGGACGTCTTCAAGCAATCTTCCTAGGCAGTTTGACCGTCGGAAGAGAAAGCGTTAGGAATTTTGCCATGCCGCTTTTTACTTGAGGTTAGGCTCAGTTTAGGGAGCCCCGATGAGTCATAACCATTCCGCGCTGGTGTGGGATGATCTCCGATCGTCTTTCAGGTTTTATATGAGTTGCCGTCAAGACCCTGAAGCTAGAAATTTGGCCTTTGCTTCTGTTCCCCTCCGAAAGACGGCGCGACAGACGTCTTGCCTGAAATTCGGGGCAGATGCTGATTGGTGCTATCCGTCTACCTCTCCGAAGATGCCAAGTTGATTTATGGCACCATGTATCGAAGGTTTAAACGGATGCGTCCGATGTAGCAGACTTCGTCAGATTCCCCCTCGCTTGAGGGGTTTTTGATTGTGGGGACGCTCTTCCCTACAGGCGCAAGCCCCTGCAGTTAATTACGCTACCGCGTTGCGGTAACAACTTTCTCCTTCTCCGGATGGTCACTTCGTGTCGTGTGTGCTTGTTTTGTGTTTGGTTGCCCGAGGATTGTATACGGAGACTGAGTTATGTCATCGCCCGTAGGGCGCGGACTAGTCCAAATCCGTATTATCTTAGATTTGGGCTTAGGGGTTTGGGTTTAAGGATACGTTAGCCTCATTTGAGGCTAAGATCGACTTAAACGTTTGTTAAGGATACGTTAGTCTAGTTTTAGACTAAGATCAACTTAACGGGATCGTTTAGATCCAACAAGAGAGTAATTAAGCGGGGGCCCTATTGTTTAGTTTAGTGACATTGCGGTCAATAGGTAGTTTAAGAACATTACGTTCCAATGTTAGTTTTAAGACGTTGCGGTCAAGGTTAAAGACATCATAGTCCGTGTATTTAAGGATTCCACAGTCCGGCGTTAGTTTTAAGACATCACGGTCAAGGTTAAGGACATCATAGTCCGTTGTTAGTTTTAAGACATCCCGGTCAAGGTTAAGGACATCATAGTCCATGGATTTTAAGGACTCCATAGTCCGGCATTAGTTTTAAGACATCACGGTCAAGGTTAAGGACATCATAGTCCGTTGTTAGTTTTAAGACATCCCGGTCAAGGTTAAGGACATCATAGTCCGAGGATTTTTTAAGGACTCCACAGTCCGGCATTAGTTTTAAGGCATCACGGTCAAGATTAAGGACATCATAGTCCGTTGTTAGTTTTAAGACATCCCGGTCAAGGTTAAGGATATCATAGTCCGTGGATTTTTTAAGGACTCCACAATCCGGCATTAGTTTTAAGACATCACGGTCAAGGTTAAGGACATCATAGTCCATGAGTTTAAGGACCCCACAGTCTGTATCAATGTATGGTCATCGGGACCCGTCACCTCTTTGAAGACGTTGAGGAATTACAACGCCAAGTATCAAAGGAGTGAAGAGATGTACCCTTGAACTAAGGTAGATTAAATCATCTTTGGCCCAACTTGGAACTAAGACCAATTAATTATATTATGAGCCCATTAGCCCAATTAAGTTTGAATTGAGGACTTATGGCCAGCTTGGGCTAAGTCCAATCATGTTTAGAATATTAGCCCTCTGTTGGTTCATTGAAGGAGAGGCTTTGCCTCTAGAAACTTAGCTAATTGGGCTAAAACTAGTGTTAAACACTAAAGACCAACAGTATTAGCAAGTTAGTGTTAAACACTAAAAGATAATCAGTGTTAAACACTAGTAACAGGGCTTTCAAATTAGTGTTAAACACTGAAGCAAATCAGTGTTAAACACTGGAAACAGAGATTTCAAATTAGTGTTAAACACTAAAGCAAATCAGTGTTAAACACTGGGAACAAAGTTTGCAAATTAGTGTTAAATACTAAGAAAATCGGTGTTAAACACTGGGAACAAAGTCTTCAAATTAGTGTTAAACACTAAGGAGAGAGGGGTCACGTGTGGACACGTGAGAGCGCCCTTATTCCCCTTATTTTATTCTGCCGACAGTATTGAATACTTTCTATAATTGCTCTTGGAGCATCACGTGCTGTCACGTGATGGGAATGTGGGTTTTTAACTGTTAAAGCTTTTGCCAAGGGGTCACGTGGTAGCACGTGAGGACGCCCATAGCTTCTGTTTGCTTTTTCTTTGCATCCTTCAGGGGTCACGTGGGGCACGTGAGGCGCTGCCTCAAAGTTCTTTTCTGTGGATCTTTACAGGGGTCACGTGACTCTGGTTCTTTGCGTGTTTTAAAGATCTATTCATCTTTTAAGAATTAAATTCTTCATAGGGTTAAACCCTAGCAATAAACTTTAGAGGAATTAAATTCATATTTTCTTCTAAAGAATTATATTCTTAGATAGGGTTAAACCCTAATTTCTTTTCTGTAGGAATTAAATTCCCCATATATGTAAAGAATTAAATTCTGGCATAGGGTGAAACCCTAATTTCTTTTTTTAAGGGAATTAAATTCTTGTGGTTTTGACAGAATTAAGTTCTCAATTAGGGTTAAACCCTAGTTCTGTCTATTTTGAAGGAATCAAATTCCTGTAATATAGGGTTAAACCCTAATTTTATCTCAAAGGAATTAAATTCCTATAATTCTGTGAGAATTAAATTCTCAAAACTTAATTGCTCCTCTATGTTTTAGATCTGCATGGCAGGATCTCAACCCAATGAGAATTAAATTCTCAATTCATGGGGAGATGTGCACTTTGCAGATCCTCCACCAGAGAAAGAACTAAGTTCTTTTCTTTATATAAGAGTTAAACTCTTTTGAGAATTAAATTCTCTTTTTAAGCCTCTCTTTTCTTACCTAGGTTTTTTCTTTTGCAGAGAATCAAATTCTTCCTTCTGAATTTTCAGGATTCCAAGGCTCTATATCTCTCTCCTCTCCCTTCTCCTTCTTTTTTGGCTCCTATTTATAGGAGAAGGAAAAGAATCAATCTGTTTTAGTGAATCTTTCATTGAAAGATTTGATTTGTTTATTGAGAGATTTTATTTATCTTCATCATTAATCTGGGCATTTAAATTATTAGGTGAATTTTATTCACCATTGGATTTTAAATCCAAAGATATCTATTTGTTATTTCGGTTAGATTTAGGGGGAAATCTTTCCATGTCCAAGATTTTTCCATAAATTGGTGATATTTAATCACCTTCAGATTCTTGATCCAACGATTTCAGATAATTCTTCTCCATTTTGGAAAGATTTGAATGATCTCTCCTCAGAATTTAATTCTGTTAAAGAATAAGGCTTTTAAAGCCGGTCACGTGTGGCCACGTGACCGTTGGTCACGTGTGGCCACGTGACCGTTGGTCACGTGTGGCCACGTGACCCCTGGAATAGGCTTTTCTTCTTCTGCGCTCTGCTCTCTGGCCGCTGCTTAACCATCACGTGCCAACACATGACCACTGGTCACGTGTGAGCACGTGATGCCTCTTCTGAAGCTTTTTCCTGATTTTTAATCAGGGAACAAATGCCCCCACAGCGTTGTTCTCACGTGTCTGCACGTGAATGCAACGCTGCCACTTTTGTGACCGTCGGATCTACCTTGGGAGTAGGGTAGATGAAACGTTTTCCATCCCATCCTATAAATGCCCATGTCCTTTCAGAAGAGCCTCCACTTTGCTTCATCTTCCTCCTTGCAAACTTTTTTTTTCTGAGAATTTAATTCTCCTTTCCCAGAGCTTAGTTCTCTGCTCCACAATCTTCAGAGTTTAACTCTGTTCAGGGAAAACCCATCTCTTCAGGTAGTGATCTTTGAACGATCGAGGAACCCTTATATATATTTTTCAGAAACTCTCTGGATTTTAAATCCACACCCAGGGTTTCACCCCTTTTAACATGAACCCATTTTTTCTTCAAGTTCATCAACAAAAATAGAGAACCATTTAATCTTCGAACAGTAGATCTCTTAGGGTTCATCTGATCTTTAGGGAGATGATGGTGACGGTTCAAATCCATGGAATTTAATTCCTTCCCAAGAAATATTTCTGGTAATTTAATTCCCCTTTTCAAAAGGAATTTAATTCCTACGAAGAACTAAGTTCTTCCCATGGGGGCTTCTCAGGGTTTTCTTGCCCTGGGTAGTCTCTTTCAGATCCGAGAAGAAGAGGATTGCCATGTTCTTTCCTGGGAATTTAATCCCCTTGATTCTATTTGATTTGTCACAGAGTCCAAAATAGATTTCTTTTTAGGGGAGTGTGTAGGGTCACTTCAATCCCACTGCCTATTTGATTAGAATATTCCCTTTGTCTCGTTATGATTGCTGTGTCTCGTCATTAGCCAGCCGTCATCTTGATTTCGTGGGACCCACATATTATGTAACTAATGGTCCTACCAAACAAGTCCTCTGTCACTTTCTTCAACTGTCTTCATATATTTATGCTCATATATATATATATATATATATATATATATATATATATATATAGAGAGAGAGAGAGAGAGGGAGAGAGAGAGAGAGAGATACACATATATATATATACATATATATATACATATATATATATATATGTTCCTGGCTTCACTTTTGACAGTTTTCCTTTACTTTGTTTCAGGTGCGATGGCTTCTGTTCCGTGCTTTCCCTTCACTCGCTCGGAGGCCGCTTTTCCTTAATCACCATCCGACGAGGAAGCGATGGCGATGATTCGGACTAATGACCCGAACTGCACTAGCTTACTTCTATGGGGAACTTGGTACAGCCATATCATCCGGGATCGCCGGAGTTTCCTCTGTGAAGTGCCGACAGAGCCCACTTTCCCGTTCTTGCCGATGGACCCTCCGAGGACGGTTTTCGCTGTGGAGATGCCAAATTGGACTCCAACGGGACGGCTCGAGCCTTCAACAACCGGTATCCCGAACCATCCGATCCCCGCTATAGATATCCTGGGACGACGCATTTGCCAGGGTAAGGCCCACCCATGGGGACAGATTTATAAGATAGGGCTCACTCCTCGACACCCCACGGGCTACCTCCTCTGGGCTCGCTATATCCTTGCTACCTATCGTGCACGGCTGCAGAAGGTCGGGCTTTACCAGGCAATATATGCGTCGCTCTTCCATTATTAATCCCCGCATGTCTGGTGGGTTAAGGCGTTCTTGAATCAATGGAATCTCCCCACCAACACTTTTCTTCTGGGGGACAGAGAGGTTTCGATCTCTTTGGGGGAATTTTATGAGATCTCGGGGCTGCCAATTCGAGGGACACTTTATGAGGAGTTGCTGCCTTCTGATGAATACTTCTTTGAACCCGAGCACACACCGCTTGACGGCTTGTCTGCTGAGAACGCCGTCCGCCACAAGCGTCCCAGCTTGATCATGGTGCTAGTTATCTTTGATCGATTGTTCACCGAATCTGAGGAGCAGGGCATTACTTTTTAGAGCTTCATTGCATGTTTCCTTCACGAGGGCGTCTTGTCGAAGACAGCTCCGAGGTTCGCAAATATTAAAGACCCCTTTGGGTTTGGTCCGAAGAAGCTGCCGACCAATGAATCAGATCTAGCGCAGTACTACATCCCCATAATGTCGCCGATGTCTTTCGAATCCATTGCAGCTCCCGGCATGGATGAGGAGACATTCTTCATTGGGTTTATCAGTGTCTGGCTCAGCTGGTTTCTCATCCCTATGCATCGCCGCTTTATGAGAGTTTTGGTCATCTATCCGGCTCACCGTATAGCTGAGGGAACGCGGCTGGCCGTTGGCATCCCGGCATTGGCGCATCTCTATCACGGGTTGGGCGCTACAGCTAATACTTCCACCCCTGGCGTAAATGTGGTAAATTTTTCGCTTCACTACTTTACGTCTTGGATCGAAATGCACATCTTGGGTGCTTTCGCTGTGCATCAAAGGCCCGCATTCTACGACGCTTATACCTTCCCGCGGCTTATGCGATTGGTGGATGCTTTTGCCGCTGACCCGACTCAATTCGGGGCTATTCGGGCATTGATTTCTCCTTATGCTACTGCTGGCGGGTTGGTATTTACTGATCGGGTCTTATCTTCTTCCTCGGGTTCAACTCAGTCGCTTTGGGACCGGTCAAAAGATAACATGCCCTCTTTGAAGCCCCGGGAGGCCGTGCACTTATACGCAATCAGACCGGGCTACCTGGTATTCCGTCAGGATAGTGCAGCCCTTTTCATGCGGTACAATCCGCATCGCTTTGCCCGGCAGCTTGGCTACGATCAGGGCGTCCCATTTGAGGCTTTCAAAGTCGCGCCGGTTCCTTCGCTCGAGGCCGTTCGAGATGCCACCCATCATTTTGTGAGGCTGAACACCGGTTCCCAGTTCATGATCCCCGATGCTGATTACATTCCCCGATGCATGGGGTCGCTCACGGGCTGGTATCTCCATCGGGTCAACCCGATTATTATTGAGGAATGAAGGGTACTTCTTGGCCACGGTGCCCCTACTCAGTTTCTGGCCACAGGAGCTGCGCTGCGACCGCGCGCCCCGGTCCGCTTTCCTCTGAGGGATACCGGTACCGCGCTTATTCCGGGAGAGTCGGGAGTGGATCTTACCCCAACAGCTGGTATGCCCCTGGGTACTTGGTCGCGGGATAAATGGGCTCCGGTAACAGTATCACCACCCGAGGCGGCACTGCCCCCCGCGGCATCGACAATGGCGGTGTCATCCTCGGTTGTGGCACCGGGTGAGGGTGACAGGGATGAGGTTGTTGAGGGTATTGAGGGCGATATGGGCCGACGCCGCACTAAGGCTCCACGGGGAAGGAAGCGGTCGTCCTCGGCGACCGGCTCTGGGTCCAAGCATCGAAGGAAGGTTGCTACTAACTTGCTCGACTCTTTAATAGAGTCTAAGCCCATTCTTGAGGATGAACCGTTGGCCCTGCAGGAATCAGATGCTGGACTACTTTTCTTGAGTTCGGCCGCCGAGGAAGCCGCACAGTGGGCTGAGGCCATACGGCGTTCTAAAGATGAGTCTCAGAACGCAAGGGTTCCCTAGAAAGCTTATCCTGCCGTAATCTTCTATGAAGACCCCTCATGGATCCGGTGACGGTTTATTGGCCCTTTGGAGGAGTGGGGAGAAAGGGCGCTGAAGCAGGCCGCTTCGGAGGATCCTGCGGACGCGCTTTCCTTATGGACCGGCGGCCACGAGTCCACCCTCGAACCCCGGCGAGCCCGCCTCCTTGAGAAGGAGCATCGGCTTGAAGAAGCCATATTGAAGGCTTCCATGCACATTTGTATGTTTTTTATACTTCTTTACAGTTTTTTAGATTGTTTATGCCCGTATATCTGTATTCTTATTCTTGTGTGGATTGTGTAGAGTCCTCGGCGATGGGGGAGGTCCCTACGGGCTTGTTGAAGCTAAAGCCCGTTGACATTCCCGATGCAGCCTTGCTCGATGTGGAGGGGGCTGACGAGGCTGTTCCTCTTGCCATAGAGCTTCCAGTGGCAGTTCCTGATCACGGAGCACTTGTTCCTTTGGTAGAGGCTCCTTTGGGGGTTGCCATCCCAACAACTCTTCCTGCGGACGGCCCAGAGGCTGGAGGAGAGGTAGTCGGGACTACCCTCCTTTTGCTGGAGCCGGAGATCACGGCGGAGGCCGTTGAAGCCGCCATCCCCCTAACTCAAAATAGGAGGAGTGTTGAAGGTAACCTTCTACATTTTAAATTAGCAATCTTTCTGTTGTCTGAACTCTGTTGTTTTCCCAGAATTGCGCGGGCTGGCGGCCTCTATCGCTGATTTGTCTCCCCGGCAATCGTTTCAGTGTCTATTAGAGATGGCAGCTCCGCAGGCGATCTCCCCTCAACACATCGTCCTCTCATCTGGATAAGGTTAGTGTCGTTCGCCATTTCTTATAGTTTCGCTGTTATTTTGCGTATTGACATTGATATTCTCTACAGTTTTGGAGGCCGATGATGAGGTCGTGGTCCTCGAAGGGCCAGGGGAACCTTCGGCTCCTACTTTCATGTCCGTAGGTAAGTGACATTTCAATATAGTCCCACTTGTTCCTTTTCTTAAGAGTTTTACTGACATTTTTCAAATCTGAACAGCCTTGCCAGCCCCCATAGCGCTGGACTCGCGCATCGCCATGCCGCCCGGCCCCTATGCTTTGCGAGCCTCAGAGCGCTTGGCCCAGTTAAGCCTTGTCTCCTTGTCGTCTTTGATCGAGGAGCTTCGTGCTGGCAGCGCAACCACAGCTGAAGCATTTGCCGCCGAAGCTAACGGTTCTCTTCCTTTTCTTGCCACCTACCATAGCGAAGAGGTGGTGCGAGTCTGGGTGGAGTTCTGTCGGCAGGTGAAGGCTTGCTTGCACGCCCTAGAGTGTTCCCGCCTTTCCTCGGAGGCCGTGGCTGCAAAGACGGACTTGCGGGGGCTGATAGCGCAGTGCGCGGCAAACATGGCATCATGCGAGAAGAGGCTCGGCCGCAAATTCTCGGAAAGGGAGCTGGCCTCTAAGGCATTGAACGAGCTTCAAACCAGCCTCACAGCCAAAGCCAATAAAGCGTATGAACTCTGGCGGGTACTTCAAGAGTCTATCAGAGAGGTGGTGACTCTTGATAAAGCTTCCGTGTTCACTCGCGAAAAGGGTCGAGGCTCACTAGGCCACTGAGAAAGAGCTCGAAGGCCGGCTCGCCTCGTATCAGGCCCAGCAGGCTCAGGCGGAGGCCCGTCTTCTGGCGATCTTGAATCATGAAGCTGTGGCCCAGCAAAAGAAGGATGAGCTAGCAAAATTTCTAAATCACCCGCCGTCTTGAAAACTTGTATCTTTTCCTTTCTTTTTGTACATACTCCTGAACGAGAGTATTTTCTTTTTGTTCTTTCATGAATTGTACTTTGTATCCATTTTGGTTTATGAATAAAAGACATATTTTTCTTCTCAATGTTGTGTCTCCTTTTTATTGAATGTGTTCTAGGGACAATTTATCTTGGTCTCTTTGCAGGGCAGCGATGGCTTAGGATTCAGGGTTAAGATCTGCCTCCTAAGACTTTCGAGCTTTACGAGCCGTGAAGGTCTCATAAAGAGTTTTTCTCCTTACAGGTCGAGAGGATCCCATAGGTGTAGGTTCTCCTTAAGAATTGTGAGGACTTTTAAGCAGGCTTTCCCTTGAGAGTCGTAAGGATCTCATAAGAAAGTTTTCTTCCTTACCGGTCGTGAGGACCCGCAAGTGCTGGGTGCGGTCACCCTTATCCGTATTTCATGGGCTCAGGGGTTGCTTTGGGATGTTTTTTCAAGGTACCGTAGTTTAAAGACATCGCGGTCAAGGTTAAGGACCTCATAGTCCGTGGTTTTAAGGACTCCACAGTCCAAGGTTAGTTTTAAGACATCACGGTCAAGGTCAAGGTCATCATAGTCCGTGGATTTAAGGACTCCACAATCCGACGTTAGTTTTAAGACATCACGGTCAAGGTTAAGGATATCATAGTCCGTGGATTTAAAGACTCCACAGTACAATGTTAGTTTTAAGACATCACGGTCAAGGTTAAGGACATCATAGTCCGTGGATTTAAGGACTCCACAGTCCGAAGTTAGTTTTAAGACATCACGGTCAAGGTTAAAGACATCATAGTCCATGGATTTAAGGACTCCACAGTCCAACGTTAGTTTTAAGACATCACGGTCAAGGTTAAGGACATTATAGTCCGTGGATTTAAAGACTCCACAGTCCAATGTTAGTTTTAAGACATCGCGTTCAAGGTTAAGGACATCATAGTCCGTGGATTTAAGGACTCCACAGTCCGACGTGTGGTTACCGGGACCCGTCACCTCTTTGAAGACGTTGAGGAATTACAACGACGAATATCAAAGGAGTGAAGAGATGTACCCTTGAACCAAGGTAAATTCAGTCTAGAATCATGGTGGTTGATCGTTAGTTTTAAGACATTACGGTCGAGGTTAAGGACATCATAGTCCGTGGATTTTAAGGACTCCACAGTCCGATATTTGCTCTGGATGCTTCACACGGGTTCACTGCCGTGCTCTGCGAGGACCAGGCTCCGCTCTGGACGTTTTACGCGGGATCAAAGAGTGACGTTATCCGCGTTCCACGTGACCAGGAATTTTGCTCTGGATGCTTCCCACGGGTTCACTGCCATGTTCGGCGAGGACCAGGCTCCGCTCTGGACGTTTTCCACGGGGTCAAAGAGTGACGTTATCCGCATTCCACGTGACCAGGAATTTTGCTCTGAATGCTTCCCACGGGTTCACTGCCGTGTTCGGCGAGGACCAGGCTCCGCTCTTGATGCTTCACACGGGTTCACTGCCATGCTCTGCGAGGACCAGGATCCGCTCTGGACGTTTTCCACGGGGTCAAAGAGTGACGTTATCCGCGTTCCACGTGACCAGGAATTTTACTCTGGATGCTTTCCACGGGTTCACTGCCGTGTTCTGCGAGGACCAGGCTCCGCTCTGGATGCTTCACATGGGTTCACTGCCGTGCTCTGTGAGGACCAGGATCTGGTCTGGACGTTTTCCACGGGGTCAAAGAGTGACGTTATCCGCGTTCCACGTGACCAGGAATTTTGTTGATTGTATCCGCATTTCACGGAGTTGGGATTTGACTTTTGGTGATCTGTACACCGCCGAGTCATGGAACTGGGAATCGCCGCTGTTCCGCTTTGCTCGAGGTCGTATTTGCCGCAACGAGACAAATGTTGAGACGATCTCTAGGTTATTTATGGCCCGTCGAGATTCGGCTTCTTCTGATGATGAAACCTGGGGGGAAAGAGTATGATCCCTTCTTTGTTTGTGCCCCTGGATTGTATACAGGGATTGATGTAACATCACCTGTAGGGCATAAATTTAATTTTTATTTTATCCCTTTTTCCGCGATGCTTTATCATTTCAGCTTTTATATTGCGAAGGTCGCGATTGCCCCATCATTTCGGCTATTTTTCGCGGTGCCCAATCATTTAGGCTATTTATTTTATTTTTTACTCGCTGCTTTTTATTGCGAGTTGCCCAATCATTTCGGCTATTTTTTTTTTATGCATACATTTTTACTTGCTGATTTTGTCGCAAGTTGCCCCATCATTTCGGCTATTTCGTATGCATGTGTGGCTTGCTGGCTTTTCGCTGCAAGCTTGGATTTAGACACCGATTTTGGTATCAGCATCGCTACGACTGGGATATTTTCAGGAGCGAATCATCATTTGCCTCTGTCGATGTCGAACAAAGGTGGCTTAGTAAATAGGGTTAAGGGTCCTGTCGACTAAGGCTTTTGAACTTCATGAGCCGTAAGGGTCCCACAAAGGTATTTCTCCCTACAAGTCGTGAGGATCTTATAGGTGTGTTTTCTCCTTGAGAATCGTGAGGATTCCTAAGTGCATGTTCTCTTGTAAGTCGTAAGGATCTTACAAAATGGTTTTCTCCTTATAAGTCGAGAGGACTTACAAGGGTTTTTCACCATATAAACATATCCCTAGTCACGGATGGGACTCGGTTAGGGAAATGTTTATTCGCGCCCGTGAATTGTATACAAGGGTTAGTATTGAGCCACTTGTAGGGCAATATCGAAGGTTGTGGGGGGTTTGCTTAAGAATAGGTTCGGGTCTCTGTAACTTAAGACTTTCAAATCTTATGAGCCGTGAGGGTCCCATAAGAGAGTTCTCCTTACGAGTCGTGAGGATCTCGCAAGTGTAATTTCTCCTTAGGAATCGTGAGGATTCCTAAGTGTTTTGCTCCCTTGTGAGTCGTAAAGATCTCACGCGGGTGGTTCTCCTTACAAGGTCGTGAGGACCCTGCAAGTGTCCTTTAACGAGATTGCGCCCTTTCGGGTTTTCACAAACACTCGCCGGTAGCCCTGCTGTTTTTACTCACGGAGCCCTTTCGGGTTTTCATCCGTACCCATTTCGCTTATGGACATCCCGTTTTTATTTTTATTATATTTTTTTTATATTTCTTTTTTTGTATCGGCTTTGATACGCTGTAATCCACTGCAGTTTATCGACATCTCGGTCAACGGCTAATTTTAGGACATAGTGGTTCGTTGTTAGTTTAAGGACGTTTTGGTCCGTTGTTAGTTTAAGGACGTTTTGATCCGTTGTTGAAGAAGGCCTGTCACTACTTTATAGAGTTTAGGCTTAGAAAGATAGCGAGCGGACATAGTCGTCGTTATCTATCTTCGACCCGGGCCATGACTCGTTAGGAGTAGTATTTCTTCAGGAAGCGGCCGTTTATTGGCCTGAAAGGTCTTTCACCGTGCATATCCATGAGTAGATAGGCTCCACCCTGGTAGACCTTGTCTATGATGTACGGGCCTTCATAGTTCGGCTCGAATTTTCCCCGCTTGGCGCGATTGGGGATCATAGGTCTTTTGACCACTACCACGAGTTCGCCTTGGCGGAATGTCCTCGACCTGGTCAATCTTTCATATGAGCGCGTCATCTTTGCTTTATAAGCCTCCAGTTTTGTTGCGCTATGAGCCGGGTTTCATCAAGGGCGTCAAGCTCCTCAAGCCGAAGGTGAGCATTTTCTTCGTCCGTCAGCTCGTAGTGGACTGCCACTCGTAGAGAAGATAGCTCTATCTCGAGGGGGAGTACCGCTTCTGTACCAAATACCAACGCGTACGGCGTTGTGTTCGTGGCCGTCTTGAACGTAGTTCTATACGCCCAGAGAGCTTCTTGTAATCTCTCGTGCCAGTCCTTCTTATTTCGGGATACCGTCTTCTTTACGATCTTCGTCAAGGTCTTGTTGAAAGCCTCAGCTAGACCGTTAGCTCGCGGATTATAAACTGAGGAATATCTCCAGTCTATGTTGTGTTGTTGTGCGAAGCGGCTAATCTTGTGGCTTCTGTAGGCTGGCCCGTTATCGGAGATTATTCGTCTCGGAGTTCCGAACCGATAAATGACGTGCGTCTTGAAGAAATGGAGGATATTCTCCGTCTTCACTTCCCTCAGCAGTACTGCTTCTGCCCATTTGGAGAAGTAATCATTTGTTGCCAAAATGAATCGATGTCCTCTGGACGATGCTGGTTCGATGAGGCCGATTATGTCAGTCCCCCACATTTCGAACGGCTAGCTAGCCACCGTTGGATATAGTGGATTTGGATGCTGGTGGATGAAGTCCCCATGAATCTGGCACGAGTGGCATTGCTTCGCATACTCGAGGCAGTCCTGGATCATCGTGGGCCAATAATAACCCATTCGTTTGATCTTCAACTTCATCTTCGGTCCGGCTTGGTGAGAACCGCAGAGTCCATCGTGAACTTCTTGGACGACTCTTTCTCCTTCTTCGGGTCCCAGGCATCTCAACCATAGGGAATCAAATGACCTCTTGTACAGAGTGTCACTGACGAAGGCAAAAGATAGGGCTCGCTTCATGAGCTGGTGTCTTGAGGACGCATTTTCAGGCGTTCGACGGGATTTGAAGTAGTTTATGAAGACTTCTCTCCAATCTTCAACCTTTTCTTGGTCATTTATTAGCAGGGCCGTCTGCTCAGTTGCTTCCTTTTCCTCGGATGATTCCGGTGATATTTCTGCCGGAGCAAGAACCCGACGGCTTTATACCACGATTCTTACGTCATCGAGGTTTTCGTCAGCCAGCTCTTTAGCGAGCTTGGCTAACGCGTCCGCCTTGCTATTTTCCACATGCGGTATGCTTTCCAGTATGTAGTAGGGAATTTGAGTCAGCAATCGCTGTACTCTGTCGCCATACTTCACCAGCTCTGGCTTGTATGTCTGGTAGTCGCTGTTCACTTGGCTAACGACCAGTTGGGAGTCTCCATATATGAGGAGGTTTTCAATTCCTATGTCGATGGCGATCTCGAGACCTCCTATCAATGCTTCGTATTCGGCTTCATTGTTCGTCCTTGGCTCTGTCAAGGAGAAGGCGAATCGCATTATCCCTCCTTGTGGGGTTACGAAGATAAGGCATGCCCCTGATTTGATTATAGGGGTGCTTTGTTTGCGCTTTTTCACGGAAGACGCTCCATCAAAATAAAGTTCCCACCGGTTACCACCACCGTCGATCGCATCAAACGCGTGTTTGTCTGGCAGTTCGCAATTCAAAGGGGAATCGGCCGGTATCGGATGTTCAACGAGGAAGTCGGCGATGGCCTGGCCTTTGACTGCTTTAAGAGGTTGATAAGTTATCGAGAACTCCATCAAGAGCAAGGCCCATTTAGCGAGCCGACCTATCAATATGGCCTTTGACATCAAATATTTGAGAGGGTCCACCTTCGATATGAGACGGACTTCATGCGCCAACGCATAGTACCTGAGCTTTGTTATCGCAAAAATCAACGCCGAGCAGTGTTTTTCAATGGGGGAATAGTTGCCTTCTGCCCCCAGTAGAACCCGACTCAAGTAATAGAGAGCTCTTTCTTTCCCTTGGTCGTTCTCTTGTGCCCATAATGCACCTAAGGAACCTTCGAGGGCAGTTGTATAAAGAATAAGAGGTTTTCCCTTGACTGGAGCAGCTAACACCGGAGGGTTCTGCAGGTACTGCTTGATCTCGTCCAGTGCGCCTTGGCATTTGTGATCCCAGACGAACGGGGTTCCCTTCTTCATCAGGTGATTGTAAGGGCGGCACTTGCCTAAAAGGTTGGCTATGAATCGCCAGATGTACGCGAGCTTCGCTTGGAGAGACCGCAATTGTTTGAGAGTCCTTAGCGGTGGCATTTCTATGATCGCCTTGATCTTCGACTGATCTATCTCGATACCCCGGTGCCGGACAATGAACCCTAGGAACTTGCCTGAGGATACCCCTAACGCGCATTTGAAGGGGTTCATCTTCAAGTTGTATTGCCGAAGGCGTTGAAATACGGTCTTCAGATGCTCTAAATGCTCCTCGTACGATTTGCTTTTCACCACGAGATCGTCGATATAACATTCGACGATTTCATGTATGAGGTCATCGAAGATCTTTGTCATGGCCCTCTGATAGGTGGCACCGGCATTCTTTAAACCGAAGGGCATAACTTTGTAGCAAAATATACCCAGAGGAGTCCAGAAAGCGGTGTGCTTCTGGTCTTCGGGATGCATCTTTATCTGATTGTATCCTGATGAGCCGTCCATGAAAGAGAACACCTCATGAGTGGACGTGTTATCTATCATCAGATCGATGACCGGTACTGGGAAATCATCCTTCGGGCAAGCTTTATTGAGATCCCGGAAGTCCACGCATATGCGCACTGTCCCATTTTTCTTCATCACTGGGACGATGTTAGCGATCCAATCGGGATATTGAACTTCTTGGATAAACCCAGAGTCGATCAGCTTCTTGACTTCGGCATTGATGCTCGTCTCAAGCTCGAGCCGCATTCTTCTCGGCGCTTGTTTAACTGGCTTGATGTTCGGGGATATTGACAATTTATGGACAGCTATTTCTGGATCTAGTCCTGGCATTTCGGAATAGTTCCATGCGAAGCAATCTCTATGCCGCATAAGCACGTCTTTTAACGCAGCCACCCTTTCTTCAGATAGCAATTCGCTAACAAATGTCGGCCGCAGGTCGTTTGCTGTCCCCAACTCAATCTTCTTGAGGTTATCTGCGGTAGTATGTATGCCATCTTCCAGCTCTTTCGGCGCTGGTGGAAATTCTGAGATTACCTCGTCATTGCTGTTTTCGAAGCACCGGGGAAGGTCATCCATATTCTCGGGCTCTTCTTTTGGTAGTTTTATCATATGACAAGTACGAGCTCGCTTACAAGACCGATGTTGTTCTGGTTCTACTCTCCCAGCTTTGGGTTCATGCTTCTGCGGCGGTGTTAACTTCCAACTGCTGGATAGAGTGAACTTGCCGAGCTGATATTGGTCTTCGACCCAGTTCTTGAAGGTGAAGCAGTCTTTGAGAAGGTGTCCTATTGCTCGGTGATAAGAGCAATAGTCTGGATGAGAGACTTCGTTGGCTTGCTCGGGGTGCTTGGACTCCGGAAGTGTGATCATTTGATGTTTTATAGCGAGGTCAAGTATCTTCCGTGTTTTATTCTGAGGAAAAGAGTATGCCTGACTCATCTTCTTCATAAGGGACAAATCCGGACCGCTCGATTTCCGATCGCGTGACTTTTTGGTCCCGCTTTGTCGCTGTCGAATGCCTTCTCTGCTCTTTGACTTGTTTCTGCCTCTGCGTCGGGCCTTTTGCACCACAAGTTGACAGGGAGGAGCATTTTCATCTTTTGCAGCCTGTTGAAGGAGGCGTTGCGTCCTGGCTTTCTCATAGATGGTCATTTCGCGATTATGGTCGTCTCGAACCTTTTTACCCGCTTCTCTGATAAGCTTGTCCATTTGCTCTTCAAATGACGGGCTCGGCATTTTGATTGCAGGATTTTGTTTTGGTTCGGGGTCAGCATTTTCTGGCAGGGCGTCCCCTTCTTCATCGAAGTCATATATGACGTAGCTAGCATAGACTCGTTTCCATTTCCCAGATTTCACATATCCAAGCCCGAGCGTTTCCATTCTCCCATTGAGCAGCTTGCGCTGAGTCCCAGGGACATCCTAAATCCTGTTGTAGAACTGAGCTTGTCGGAAAGTCTGTTTTAAAAGTACCCTCTGCGCTTCAATAGCCTTTTTAGTCCATTCGTATAATATCTGGGCAAACGGATGGGTTAGAGCCTGTCAAGTGTGGAATCCGTGCCGTGCCAGATTTCTTTCTTCGCTCTTGTTTCCGTGGATCGGTAGAATAGAATCGCCTTTTCACCTTTTCGTTTGGGAGGGACATAAAATGTCTGCAGGTCTTGCATATTGTAAGCTTTAAGCGCGTCAAGATCTTTGTAGTGCTCCCGCGGAATCATGGTGATTTGCAAACTCTGATCATCACCAGGGAATTCTTGTATTGGCGGCCGACTGGAGAACACAGTATTAACCTCATCTTCCGAATCACTTCCGAAGATCAATATGGGGGCGGACGGTTCCGGGTTGTTGCGTCGAGACGGCCCAGCGTAAACTATCTCTTCTTCTTCTTCGGTGTCACTCCCGAAAACAGGAATGGTGGTGGCGGCTTTGTTCTCCGGTTTGCGACACCTCTCCGTGTCCTCGAAATCTGGCAAAAAGTACTTTGCATTTTCGTATTTGCGGACTTTGTTCATGGAGAATGGGTCCAGCTCTCCTGTTATGGTGTACTCGAGACCATCCTTGAAATACTTCATACACTGATGTTGCGTAGAGGGGATGATGTTGTACTCGTGTAACCAGGGACGAACGAGCAAAGCATTGTAGCAGGTCTTGGCGTCAATGACGTGAAACTTAATGTCCGTGACGAGTAGTCCGAAGCGTAATGTTAGTATTACAGATCCGAGAGTCCGTGACGACAGGGAATCAAAACCGGAGATGGTAATTTTATCACGAGCGAGGTGCTGAACGCTCATGCAGATTTCCTTCAACACCCGAATATTAAGGAGATTGACGGAGGACCCATTATCAACCAGGATTTTGCCTATCCTGATATCGTGGCAATATCCAGAGACGTATAGGGGACGGTTGTGGTCGCACGTCCCAAATAGAAGGTCCTCATCACCGAAAGTGATATCAGCCGTGTGCACTTCTTCCAGTTCATCCTTCATCCTTTCTTCGGTGAGGAAGGCTTGGAATTGCTCGGGTTCTTGCAGCGCCTTGATTAATGAATCTCTCGCTTCTTTTGATAATAAGAGGGCGTCAAGAATGCTGAGCTGCGAGGGTAGCTTCCTCAGGTGCGCTAGGATGTTGTGGTCCACCTTACTCTTCCTGGGAGGGTCCTTGGTAGTCAGTTCTTTCATGACTTGGTCATCTAAAGCGATATCCTCAGCGGCCTTTTCCTTTCCCTTATCTTTTCTAGTTGCGGGTCCGAGATTCTTTTCCGGGAGCGTGCGAGTGCGCAGCTGAATGTTTTCGCAGGTCTCTGGTTCTTCCTCTTTCCCTAAGGCGGATTCTTAAAAGAGAGGACCCAGAGCCATTTTCTCATCAGAGTCGCTCCCAAAGGTGAGAACTTGTGATCCTCCGGCGTTGACCATGTAACAGTTGCCGGTAGTTCTTTTGTGCCTGTCGGTTGTACTTCTCTGCTCCCGACAAGTTCTGCGTTTCATTCGCTTAAAATGTTGCTGGTGAGCAACATATCTCTGCCACCATATCTTAAACGCGTCGCATTCCTCAGTGGGGTGTGAAATCTTCCGATGATATGAGCAGTAATTAGGGTGCCTCTCCGCCCCATTGAGCGTGTTTTCTTCCGAGGGTGGTAGCTTCATTCCCATTGACATGGCTTTGGCAAACCTTTTCCTCGTCTTGAATATGTTTTTATCCGCATCGGATGTCTTTTGATCTGGCGGGAGTGCTTCGACTCTTTCGTTTAGTCGCCTGCGTTTGGATCCTTCTGATGCGGCCATCCCACGCTCCCGATCGACTTTAGTTTTTAAACGAATCTCGTCTAGAAAGGCGTCGATCATTTCGTCTGTCGGCCACACAAGTTCTGGTTCAGGCTGTGCCCCTAGTTTCTCAGTGCCAGGAGTTTTTTCATCCTCCGTAAACGAGTGGGAGATCACAAGACTGTAAGTGCACGGCGGCGCCCCGGCCGTCAATCCGACGCCGGAATGCGGAAACGAAACTTTTCTAAAAACTAGAAACCGGCACCACCGCGCACTAAAATCCCGGATCAGGCCATTAACCTAACTCTAGCAAACTAGAAAAAGAGTAGAGAGCTATACCGAGCGATCCGTGTCCTTCGGTCTTCGGCCTCCACTCCGATCTCCTCGCGGAATCTCCGGTCTTCAGCTCCTCGTCGGAACGGGCACCACATCGCCGGGTTCTTTTACGGGCTCCCACCTCTGGACCGAGGCAACTCGGGCACGAAGTTAGCGAGCCGACGTGCCCAAGGGTGCTGTAGGATCAGTGTAGAAACCATTGTCTCATTTGGGGTTTATGTAGTTGCCTTTGGATGGAGGTGAAGAAAAGCTTTGGAGAGAGAGGTAAGGAATTTGTAGCAAGCCTAAGATGATATGAAGAAAATTCCCACCTCAAGAAAATGAACCCCACTTTTTTCACCCCTAAATGGCCGGCCCCTCTCCATAATGGTGGAGCGAAAAAGGATAACAATAAGGCAAGAAGAGAAGAAAATGAATGATAATGAGAAAAATGGTCACAACCAGATCAACTCCACATCCAACTCAATCCTTTCTCCATTTAATGCAAAAGAGTGATGGAAAAAGAATCTCATCATGCAAGAACCATCATGATGCCACCATTTCAAAAATAAACCCTCCACAGAAGATAATTTGCACAACTGCAAATAACCCCCTCCATCGGAAAGTCCGGCCGTGAAGGAATAAAGGAAAACTGGCCGGAACGGAATGCAAACTGGCAACTTCAGAAAAATGATCCCGTAATAAATTACAGGAAAACCCCGCGACTGTATATACATACCCGCATTTGTATTCCCACTGAATACAAATGCAAAGAGACAAAATCTACACTATACAATACTAGGATCCGGCTTAAACCAAAGCCCGCTAGTATTATCTGTCCGATCATGATCCGTGCAATACCGCACGTATCTGATCAAACCCTGCCATATCTCCATATGGCTTCTACAGTGTTTCGTCCGAAACTTGAGAAAACGGTCTGTGGGGGACTCTAAAGACTCGTCAATACATTGGTTGTGGATTTAACCACTAGCACGTCAGAGGTATTAGCCATACGTAACGGGCTACCAGGTATTAACCAAAAGGGACGTCGATGAGCGAACTCATCCTGACACCCTACTGAGCCTGTCAGTGACAATATATGTACAGTCCGGTCCATTCGTCTATGAGCATTGCATGGCGGGCCTAGGGGGTTGGTAAAAGTCAGACTCCCAAAAGCGGTACAAGTCGTGTCGGAGTGTAGTCCAGAACACCCTGAGAAACTACTGGAATACCTACCAGTAAATCTCCTGCCTTGGTCAAGGACTTCGTGTAATGGCTCTCCTAGACACAGCGCGACCTCACCCTCAATACCGGGAGAGACGAACCCCTACAGATCCGCTCACTGCCTCCATGTGGCTCGGGGCTGTACCCAACTAAAACCTGTTTGCACGTCTCCTTTGAGCGTGGTAGGGTAGTAATCTAAGTACAATGGGAACTCACACGAGACAAATGACGATCTCAGGTCGATGAACTAACCTGTACACATGTCACCAGGGAACTGCTATCTGACGTCAGGTATAAGATCAACTAGTATGTTCCCGGCGAGTCATGTCCGGTGTATTCATAACCCAATGCGCACCTGTATACATCTTAGGTGAACCAACTGACACCAGTGGCTTGTGAGATCGGCCACCACCCCTCGTCGGGGTCTCGACTGTATACACTAGTCTACTATGGAGAATCGATGCCCTATCTCGAAAACTCCCACGACTAGGGACCTTTTAAGGATGTGCTTATAGACCCTATCTCCCACGTATATGATCGCCCTCATACTGCTGGCAGTCAAGCAAGAATCCTAGGGGCTCTATCAACGTGTAATAGCGACCTATAAGGTCACTTAAAATAGTACAAGATGATAAAGATAAACCAGATAGCATATTATCATCTTGAGTAAGACTGTCCTACCGGCATAGGTCCTCCCTCAATCATTGCAATCACATGCATGTAATCCAATAATTGACTCTGAGGGCACTATATCCAACAATCTCCCACTTGCACTCAAGGCTAATTATTGCGATGTCGCATACTCACAGCCCGTGTGATACCGAACACCCAACTCCTCTACTAATCAGTCTCACAAAGCCCGTTTGCGAAACTATTGCGTTCGATGAATAGCCTCAGTGAGTGGATCTGCTCTGATGTTTCTTTCTATGTCTCTCTTTATCTCAAGTTCGCGGAGAAAGCCATCTCCCGAAATGAGCAATACCTGTCTTAGAATGTGTCTGGATGTCTGATGGGACCTAGTTCATAAATGAACTCCAAATCCAAACTTCTTAGACTGTATCGTCAACTGAACTTAATCAGTATCTTGCGCCATGCCTCCCTTCAGTATCCACCTGGACCACCTGTCCATAATACTGCCCCTCGCCAGAGGGAAAACTATAACTCTGACAGTCACTCTGTCATCCAGGTCACCTTGGAAGCCTGGAATGATAACCGTCTCCTAAAGGAGGCTGCCGTTATCAAATCCCTAGAACATCCACTTATGTTCTAAAACTGCTTCCGAATGTTTCTCCAGGATTGGATCAATATCAACTTATTGCATCTACTGCAAGAACAACATCTGGTGTGGTATTTGACATCTCATGATTGACTCAGTTGCCTAAGCAAGTGATCTGCCAATCATGCACATCCCTCTCTACTTTAGTCTGTAAGACACCTTTAGAGAGGGTGACTCCATCACCTGCAGGTACACTACTGTGCCAGGAGTCGTCCATTCTAAATACCTTTAGAATACTGTCTAAGTACCCAGATTAGAAAACTACCCAAATCTAGATCTAAAACCATAGATCCAGTAACCAGAATGTCTGATATAATATCCAAGTCCTATGTGGAGAAACCACTGTGTGACGACCAAAGAATAACCGATCGTAGTATAGGAATATCACTTCCTATTCTGTGTATGTCATCCAAATACCAGGACATTACACCCTACTACCTTCTTAACAGATCTATCCCCTATTCTGATGAAGTCAAACCTATGACTGTCACATCAGAAATAGATGATCTATCTCCGCTATATCTGCTTTAGTCTATAAATAGACATAAGCCACTTGTCCATTATGCTTCCGCTGCTCCCACTGACTACAACAACTCTCTGGCAGAGTCATATAGACGTATACTTCTAAAGCCAGTTTAGAAATGACGCTATACTCATCCTCCTACCGGGTCTCATAGCCTGGAACAACAGTAGTGTCAAGTCTGGGTAAACAAGAACCTCCCTGCCACCGTCCTTGAGCATACCGAAGTAGCTCTCGAGCGCCTGAGGTTACCCACCACATCTGCGAAGTGGCTAATGGAATGTCAAACCAGATTGAATCTTTAGGTTCTAATCAAATTTTCAGTAATCGTTTGCGGTTCTGGAATCACTTCCAGTTCTACCATACTCGCACTACTATTTTCTGAAAAAATCCATTTTACTTAAAACTGTGGCGAGTCTAGAACAATATCACTATTGATCTTTCAGATGGTAGAAAATCAACCCTCGTCATAGCCTGGGTCAACACACAATCAGCCATTACAGAAATGTGCCTTGAGTTATCCAAAGTCTGTTTTTAAGCATAAGCCGGACAACTCCCTGTACCTTAACATCGTTAAGATATGAACTATTCTATATCCAATATAGAAACAGAGGCACTAATTTAATTGAACCAGATTCAAATCATGCAGCTGTCTCCAGTGCATATCAACTAAATAGTGAGAGGCCGATCAGCGTTACTCAACTTAGGAATGCTTCCAATTATGAGTAACCTGAAAGAGAAGCAAGTTCTCTTAATCATTACTATCACCTGAATACCATACACAAGTATCTATATCTTCGATCACCTTGAAGAATCCCGATACTTGCAACACCTGGTTCTCTACTTTATTCATATACCCATAACTTCTCAAAACTTGGACCTTGTGTTTCTACGAAACACTTATCTAAAAACTAGAGAAGTCATAAGTAAACCGAATATAGTACGAGAACCAACCCCTCTGTCCTCATGGACACTGGACAATATACAATACTCTGTATAAGTCCTCTGAGTCTAATAACTCAAACCCTGTGTGTTGTAGGTTGAAAACTGTACTTATGGTTATGAAGAATTACACCGCTGTTTAATGCTCCTTACCTAACCATCAACTGATATAGGTAAATGTCACCGACATAATTTCAAAAAGGTGTATCTCACTCTATGAAAATAGACGTACAGATATATCAATTTGAAATTGGTGCATAACAGCGGATATTCAAAACCAAATATTTGCCGTCCGGCAAACAACCCAGGCGATTTTCTCAAATATCACCAATTACAACGAATTCCGATATAATGAGGATGATCACCTAATTCCCAATAACTTACTCCCACTCATCATCTGTAAAACCATACAGATGTGAGAATCATACCAGGTAAATACATACCCTGGAGCAAATGTCTAATTAGGAAATCAGTTTTCTTTTAACAGTACACAGTGAAACTGAAACATTGAAATGTTTCGATGGGGTATCCGGGTATTCCTAGTAATGCCTCTTCCATTATCCAGATTCACAACTGTAACCGTATATTTCTTTGTCACTTCTCCATATCCCTTCATATGTCTTTAGTCGTTACCTTCTGTACACCCCTTTAGGCCAAATAGTTTTCTTCCTTCCCTACCTTTCGGCACCAGCCTATGGTTTGGAAGAAGACATCCAATAAGCATAATGGGTGTACTGTCCTAATCCTAGGAACACTCACAATGCGAGAGAAGGTGAAGATAAAAGACAACCGAATAAACCTTATTCCTATTTCTCCTTAACCAAAATCCATCCCCGAACTGGAACAAGTTCCTTTCGAGTTCGTATATAACCATACGATGGAATATCCAATAAACTGTGGATCTTCGTAGTGATACGGAGTGTCCTGGATAAATACAAAGGTGAAGTGGGAGTGGTAATG
The DNA here is from genome assembly GCA_030015575.1 of Agapanthus africanus. NCBI lineage: Eukaryota > Viridiplantae > Streptophyta > Magnoliopsida > Asparagales > Amaryllidaceae > Agapanthus > Agapanthus africanus. The sequence continues at coordinate 865,015,884 of JASDDO010000024.1, read as the reverse complement.
AAATACTTGGTTTGGTCGTGAATAGCAGTCGCAATTTACTTTGCCCTCTTTCTAATCCCTTTATTTGTCTTTACATAATACCTTCTGTACACCATCGTTAGGCTAATTGGTTTTCTTCATTCCCTACCGTTCGGCACCTGCCTATGGTTTGGAAGAAGACTATCCAATTTGCGTAATAGGTGTACTATCCCCTAATCTAAGGGGCACTCGCAACCTGAGAGAAGATAAAAGGAAAAGACAACTGAATAGTCCTATTCGTTTTCTCCAGAACCGGAAACCATCCTCGAATAAATTCCTTCGAGTTCGTATATAACCATACGATGGTTTTGTCCAATGGAAGTGGACGTTCGTAGTAATACGGGGTGTCCTGGAGAAAAGGATAAAAGTAGGAGTAGCAATGAGGTATGCAACTCTGACAATCCAAAAGCCAGTCTTATAAGAAGGTTCGGTTAATTTTGGTCACTGAGTCATAGTCAAGGGTCGGGTCATGATCGCTACCAAAGAGAGAGAGAAAAGAAACATTCAGCATGCACTCTAACCTAGATCAGAATGGTTATTACTTTATCTAATCAGGAAACCTCCCACTGTACCGGCAAATTCTCCTCCAAACCTGAAAGAAGAATTAGTCGGGATCACCCGAGGAGTAAACCAACTCATCAGTGGGAATCGGGATCCAACTATCATCACATGATAACGTGACGGAATCCGCTCACGTTATCACACTCCAGAAGGTATGCGCATATCTGGCAAGTTTCAGTTTCTTTAGAAACTCCCGATGTGATTTTTGCCCCATACTCTTATGACCTTGACGAAGTCAACAAATCATAAGTCACATGTCAAGTTCTACCCGTCATTGTCCAGGTTAATTTGAACCCACCCGTACAAGCCCTTGACGAAGGTCAACAAGGCTATATGACTGTCCCAAACCAACACATCTATCTATGCAGCAGAAAGGTAACAAGCAGCTACCATACACCATGCCTTGACGAAGGTCAACAAACATAGCATGAATACTACGTGCTACCCGTCTGAAATGACGGAGGGCTACGAATGGTTTCTGGCGAAAAACCTTTAACGTAATGAACTTGATATCGTTGAAGAAACCGGATAGCTTTTATAAAAATATAGTGACGAAAACCTTTGCTAAAGAGGTCACTCCCGGTGAAGGGATCTTGGCTCTTTCCTCGTCGAATGAGGTGCAAGATATTCCAACTGAATACCACGATGCAAAGCAAAAGTAACCGACTATAGTGAAGTTATTGCCCTGACGCAAACTTCTGTCCAAGGAGTCACTCCCGGTGAAGGGATCTCGGCCCTTGCCTCGTCGACTGAGGTGCTGGATATTCATAACCGAATACCACTGTGCAAAACAAAAGAGAACGCCCTTGCAATAACAGCTTTTTGAAAAGTATTCCAACAACATCAGAATAGGTTTGTTTATCTTGCATTGATCCGAATCAACGCAGTCCCATCAATTGATCACACCAATAAAGAACGAAAATAATGATGTACGTATATGCCATCTGCATTCGCCACTGGGTCCCGTCATCACCCGTTAGGTTACTTAACTAACGACAGAGAGGGGACTGGACTAGTGCGGATGCAAAACATATACAAAATCTACTAGTATATATATCAATATATAATATTCGCTCAAGGCGTGATAAAATGCAACATCACAGAAATGTAACCAGCATCACAGAACAATATAGATATCTGGGATCCCCGGGTTTCATAGAGCCGCTACTGAAACCCGACGTTCCCCTGGTCGTGTGGATAGCCTGTGCAATAAAATCCTAGACCCCTACGAGCGCGGCAAGTTACCCGCCAAGACCTGAAGCGAGGCAGCCCCCTTCAGCAACGTGAATGGACCACCCAGCACTTCACGGAATCCGGTAACTTGGGAACCCCTCCTGGGTCAACCTGTACCCCCTACGAGTGCGGCGAATAGCCCGCCAATTCTAGAGTGAAGCCCCCTCTGTCTCAATACCATGAGATGCGGGCCCGTTGCCCTCTAGAACCCGGCTATCCGTGCACCCCTCCGCGGGATAATCCTAGTACAAAAAGTAAAATATACATACAACGGGTACATCGACCTCGACCCGGTCGTGCCCCAAAAGAATAATATACAAACAGACAGTGACGGCTGTCCACATGTCGGACGCTCGCCCCGCAATATCAAATGTACATATAAAACAAAACTGTACTACCACTGCAACCAGGCTATCCCCACGACCAATCCGCAACATCACAGCACAACACAAAACATCAACGTGAATGTCACGTTCGCAAATCCGTCTAAAAGGGCTATAGCAGTTAGACAGGATTTACCGATCAAATGACATTCACGGTCGCAGATATAATGTAAATACTGTGAACTAACATGTTTAAAATATTCGATCGATCAAATTTACCGAAGTGGGCCCCAAGCACAACTGTAGCACTCAAAGAAAATCTGGGCCCAAAAAGAATATCCCAAAACCCCTATTTCCAATCCAGAAGCCTACTGTGAAAATTTGGTACGGTGTTGACTTTTCTCCACCGCGAAACCGCGGCCAAACCAGGGGTTTGGCCGCGTTTCCGCGGTCGTACTAAAGCATCACCTTACCAAATTTTTGCAGAATGCTTACAAATCAATGCACATGTTTCTGCAATGTACTGAAAAAATTTTCGAGCCAAAAAAATTTCGACAGAAACTTATGCATTTGAAAATACGGTTTTTGGGATTTTGTTCGATCGAGTTCTAAACATATTAGAGCAAGCTAGGCTAAGTTAATGGCGTGGCTCTGATACCAATGTAAGTGCACGGCGGCGCCCCGGCCGTCAATCCGACGCCGGAATGCAGAAACGAAACTTTTCTAAAAACTAGAAACCGGCACCACCGCGCACTAAAATCCCGGATCGGGCCATTAACCTAACTCTAGCAAACTAGAAAAAGAGTAGAGAGCTATTCCGAGCGATCCGTGTCCTTCGGTCTTCGGCCTCCACTCCGATCTCCTCGCGGAATCTCCGGTCTTCAGCTCCTCGTCGGAACGGGCACCACATCGCCGGGTTCTTTTACGGGCTCCCACCTCTGGACCGAGGCAACTCGGGCACGAAGTTGGCGAGCCGACGTGCCCAAGGGTGCTGTAGGATCAGTGTAGAAACCATTGTCTCATTTGGGGTTTATGTAGTTGCCTTTGGATGGAGGTGAAGAAAAGCTTTGGAGAGAGAGGTAAGGAATTTGTAGCAAGCCTAAGATGATATGAAGAAAATTCCCACCTCAAGAAAATGAACCCCACTTTTTTCACCCCTAAGTGGCCGGCCCCTCTCCATAATGGTGGAGCGAAAAAGGATAACAATAATGCAAGAAGAGAAGAAAATGAATGATAATGAGAAAAATGGTCACAACCAAATCAACTCCACATCCAACTCAATCCTTTCTTCATTTAATGCAAAAGAGTGATGAAAAAGAATCTCATCACGCAAGAACCATCATGATGCCACCATTTCACAAATAAACCCTCCATAAAAGATAATTTGCACAACTGCAAATAACCCCCTCCATCGGAAAGTCCGGCCGTGAAGGAACAAAGGAAAACTGGACAGAACGGAATGCAAACTGGCAACTTCAGAAAACTGATCCCGTAATAAATTACAGGAAAACCCCGCGACTGTATATACATACCCGCATTTGTATTCCCACTGAATACAAATGCAAAGAGACAAAATCTACACTATACAATACTAGGATACAGCTTAAACCAAAGCCCGCTAGTATTATCAGTCCGATCATGATCCGTGCAATACCGCACGTATCTAATCAAACCCTGCCATATCTCCATACGGCCTCTACAGTGTTTCGCCCGAAACTTGAGAAAACGGTCTGTGGGGGACTCTAAAGACTCGTCAATATATTGGCTGTGGATTTAACCACTAGCACGTCAGAGGTATTATCCATACGTAACGGGCTACCAGGTATTGACCAAAAGGGACGTCGATGAGCGAACTCATCCTGACACCCTACTGAGCCTGTCAGTGACAATATCCGTACAGTCCGGTCCGTTCATCTATGAACATCGCATGGCGGGCCTAAGGGGTTGGTAAAAGTCAGACTCCCAAAAGCGGTACAAGTCGTGTCGGAGTGTAGTCCAGAACACCCTGAGATACTACTGGAATACCTAACAGTAAATCTCCTGCCTTGGCCAAGGACTTCGTGTAATGGCTCTCCTAGACACAGCGCGACCTCACCCCCAATACCGGGAGAGACGAACCCCTGCAGATCCGCTCACTGCCTCCATGTGGCTCGGGACTGTACCCAACTAAAACCTGTTTGCACGTCTCCTTTGAGCGTGGTAGGGTAGTAATCTAAGTACAGTGGGAACTCACACAAGATAAATGACGATCTCAGGTCGATGAACTAACCTGTACACATGTCACCAGGGAACTGCTATCTGACGTCAGGTATAAGACCAACTAGCATGTTCCCGGCGAGTCCTGTCCGGTGTACTCATAACCCAATGCGCACCTGTATACATCTTAGGTGAACCAACTGACACCAGTGGCTTGTGAGACCGGCCACCGCCCCTCGTCGGGGTCTCGACTGTATACACTAGTCAACTCTGGAGAATCGGTGCCCTGTCTCGAAAACTCCCACGACAGGGGACCTTTTAAGGATGTGCTTATAGACCCCAGCTCCCACGTATATGATCGCCCTCATACCGCTGGCAGTCAAGCAAGAATCTTAGGGGATCTATCAATGTGTAATAGCGACCTATAAGGTCACCTAAAACAGTACACGATGATAAAGATAAACCAGATAGCATACTATCATCTTGAGTAAGACTGTCCTACCGGCATAGGTCCTCCCTCAATCATTGCAATCACGTGCCTGTGATCCAATAATTGACTCTGAGGGCACTATATGTAGGGATCCTAGGCACACTAATGAAGTCTCACAAGTGATCAAACATGCCCAATTGAAAATTTTCATGTGCCTACAAACCCTAATACGGATCGTTAACTAGATAATGAGGCGATGCAATGCGAGTAAACAAATTTAACGCTAAAGGAAAGGGGCTACAACCTTTGTAGATCCGGTCCTCCACCTCCTAGGCTTCGTGATGATGTCCCTCCGCTGTCCATATCGGATTCCGGACTCTAGCATCGGTTTCATCGGAGAAATGGGCGGGCTAGGTCGTCGACTTCGATGCCGAAGATGATCTACGTCGAGGCATCACAAGATCAAGCTCCCACTTCACCAAGTCATGAAACTTGTGAAGAAAACACCCTATACTACTTGGCAAGAGGTAGAGGATGAAGAAATAGGAAGTGGTTTTACTTTAGAATTGGATTTCTCACTCTTTTTCACTAGTTGCCATTGATGGAGGCAAGCTTTCTTCATGTTGAAGAAGGAGAAGAAGAAGAAGATAATATGATAAGTATATTTCAAATAGAAAATAAAATGAATACTTATCATATGGCAACCATGGTCAAGTGTAGAGAATGAAATATGGTTAGTTTGAATAGTTAGGGTTAAGTATGAAGACAAAATGGTCACTTAGTCAAAGCTTCATGAAGCTTCAATAACAAACAAAGAAAGCCACCATTTCTCTTCATCTTTAAAAAAGGAATAATAAATAAATAAATAGTTAACAAAATCAAAACCCTAAACATTACATAACCATGGTTTAATCATACACTTAACCAAGTTTGCATGTATCATCAAACATGATACAAACAAGTGCACAAAAGTATATCACATATACAACTTGTGTATTTCAAGTGAGAAAATCCATTTAAAGTGAACTAATATTAGTTAATGTAAAGTAATATATCAAATATATAATTATACATTAAATCATTAAACCAACACTTAATTTAACTATCCGGTCATATCACATATAACCGACTAAAATCCAATGTATCGGCTTATCGAATCAATCTTTGATTCGATAACTAGGTTATATCGCATACAACCAATCGATACATTCATCGCAAGAATGGAATACGGTATCACATACACGCATTATTCTCGGTCCTGCACATATCTCATATGCGCTCCTATTTCGTTTCGCTTGAGCCAGGAAACCTCTGTGTAGAAATCTAAAGACTCGTCAATACGCCGGCAGCAGATGATGATCATATCAAACACCCACAAGCAGCAAACGGTCAGCTAAACGTAACGGCCACCCGGGTATTGAGCGATCAGAAGATCGACGAGCAAGCCCACTCACACTCCTGTGAATCCAACCAGTAACACTTACCGTACAGTCCGGTCCTGTTCGTCTGATATGTCGCATATCTCGCCTAGGGGTGGTAAACGTCAGACCCCAGTAGCTTGATAAGTCATGCCGACGTAAGGTCCATAACATTCGTGAAACTACTGATAACTCTTACCAGTATATCACTGCAACCCTGGCCAGGGATTTCCTGTTATGGCCAGTCGTGCATAGCGCAACATCAACCCCCAATACCGGGAGAGACGAATCCCCTCCTATCGCTCATTGCCTCCATGTGAATCGGGACTGTACCCAAAAACCACCTATTTGCACGACTCAGTAGAGCCGTGGTAGGATGGAAATCAAAGCACAGTGGGAGACACATAAGACTCTATGACGATCTCGGGTCAACAGACTAAGCTGTACCAGTGTCACCAGAGAACTGCCATCTGACGTGAGGTATAATACCATCTGGGAGTTCTCGGCGAGTCCGTTCAGTGTACCCGGTCTCCACTGAGCACCCGCATACCATCTCTGATGTCAAACACCAATGGATATGGGATCATCCATCGCCCATCACATGGGTCGAGAAGATATACGCTAGTCTACTCTGGAATATCGATGCCCCGTCTCGATATTCCCACGACTAGGAACATTGAAGGATGTACTCTTGGACTACCCAGGCCCCACTAGTATGATCTGCATCATAGTCCTGGAAGTCGAGTACACATCCTAAGGGCTTTATCAACATGTAACAGAGAGATAGAAAGTATACATGTTAAGATAAAGAGTAACCAGATAGCGTACTATCATGTCGAGCAAGAAAGTCCTACCTATATATATCCCAGCATCCACTACAACAATGTACAGTAATGGCCTCTAGGGCATACATATAACTAACAATCTCCCACTTGCACTAGGGCCATCTGTAGCAGTGGTTGCAGTATCACATACTCAACCATCCCATATAAGTCTCTCTCGGGGAAAAAGCCTTTGTGAGTGGATCCACCGTGTTGTCCTCTGAGTCTACTTTCCTAACCTCGATCTCCTTAGAGATCAACCATCTCCATGATCAGGTAATACTGCCTTAGAATATATCTGGATCACTGATGGGACATGCGTTCCCTGGCATAAGCCACAACTCCATTGTCACACAATGGGAGGAACTAAGTTCATCTCATGAACTGATATACACCCAGACAGCCTCTTTGATAGCATCTTAAGTAGCGATGTATCCAGCCTTTATTGTCTAGTATGCCACGGTATGTAGCTTGGAACTCTTCCAACATACCGTCCTTTTACTAAGGGTAAAGACAATGCCTGTGACTGACATTCAGTCGTCTTTATCACCCTGGAACCCTTCAAGTGATTCTCCCAAGGATCGATTGATACCATCTCACTACAACTAGTGAGTATCCTAATATCCAATTAGATCTATCTCATAGATTCAAACCCCATGATTTAGTAGGTATCACTTTGATCCTATTTGGAGAATCATTGTGATAAGCGGAGATTGACCGAGCGTAGTATAGGAAACTCCTTCCCTATCAAGAGTATGTCATCCACGTACTCTACGAGGATCACCACCATACTTCCTACTACCCTTTTTGTATATACAAGGTTCATCTACCATTTTGATAAAGTCAAACTCTTTGACTACCACATCAAAACAGACGTTCCAACTTTGCGATACCTGCTTTATCCCATAAAGCAACTTGTGCACGTTTCCGCTGCTCCCACTGTCTACGAAGCCCTCTGGCTGTGTACTTATAGACGCCCTCTTCTAAAACATCATTTAGAAAAGCTGTCATGTCACCCAACCACCAGATATCTTAGTCATGGTATGTAGCCGTGGCAAGTAGGATTTGGATGGACTTAAGCATAGCTACTTAGAAAAGATTTCAACAAAATCCATACCTGGACAATGATGCAAACCTTTAACAAGTCTAGCTTTGAAAGCCTCAACCTTTCCATGTACACCAAGTAATCTTCTCAAGATATACTTGCTCCTGATGGGGATTTAACCCTTCAGATAAAGCAACTAAAGTCCATACTTTGTTGGTGTATAAGGATTCCATCTCAGATCGCTAAGCATCCAGCCATTCTTACAGAGTCCCACTCCTGATGGCCAGTTCGAAACTAGTTGGGTCATCATCTCATGATGTAATCCTCGCTCCCACTGTCATCGAGAAACCAAGGTATCTCTCAGGCGGATGAGGAACCCTACCAGATCGGCGGAGAGGCTGAGGTTCGTCGGAAACTATTGAATCCTTTGGTTCTGTCAAATCATCAGCTGCAGTTTTGTATAGCTGGAACCTTTCCAGTTCTACAGAACTGACCTTGCCTCGATCTTGTCCGGATTTTGCTTTAGACATAGGCCGGACAATCCTAAACCTTAACTTACTTAAGAGATAGGCTCTTCCCATACCATATCTTATATGGAGTGGTAGGCACTGATTTGAATCGAACCCTATTCAATAGGTATGCAACTTCATAAGTGCATAACTCCCAAAAAGGAAATAGGAAACTCAGTAGTACTCATCATAGAGCGCACCATATCATATAGGGTGTGATTGCTCCGCCCCGATATACCATTGTGCTATGGTGTATACGGAGGAGTAATGCTGAGAGAGAATCTCATTCTCCTTTAGAATAATCCAGGAATTCTATGCACAAGTATTCTCCTCCCTGATCACATCAAAAGACATAATGCTTATACCCGTATTGGTTCCCTACTTCTAGCTTATATTCTGTGAATATCTCAAAAGCTTCGGGCCTATGTTTCAACAAGAACATATGTCTGAATCTTGAGAGATTTTCAGAGAACGTAATGAAGTACAAAGAACCGGTCCTGGTATGTGTAGACAGGAGACCTTACATACATCATCATGTATCAATCCCAAGAGTTTACTAACTCTTTCCCTGTTTCCAATAAACAGAGCTATGGTCATCTAATCTTTGTGACATGACTGGCAAGTTTCACAATATATAAATTCAAACTGATTTAAATATGCATCTAAGATGTAACTTCAGCCAGTCGGGTCGCATTGATATGACCTAGTCTACAATGCCTCAAGAAGGAATCGTTCATTTCTGAACTCTTCCTCTTGTGTGTTTTCTGTATACTAGGAACTGTAGTTTGATTTACAACATCAATGCTTTTAGATAACGTGCCTGAACCAATCAACTTTTGATATAGGAAATGTTCAAAACATTATCCATCAATACAAAATTTTATCATTTCTTTACTAATAAAGAGACTGATATGATTTTGTATATCAGGTTCGGTATCTAATAGTATTTGTTCAGAATCAATGTATTGGTAATACAGGGTAACAGTGACCAACAGACTTGGCTGCAACACTTGCCCCGTTTTCTGTCTCATGAAACTTATCACCCGTTCTCAGTTTTCTACCCTTTTGTAGACCTATGTAACAGATTACATATCTGGGATCCTGATCCTGTATCAAACACCCAGGATTCAGAGGATACTGAGAAACAGTTCTTTGTAATGAACACACCCGAAGGAGATGCATCATATGCACTTTCTTCGTTTGGGCGGCATAGGAATTCTGGTATTCCCCTATTTCCTGCTCGGTCTTATAACAATTATAAGTTGGAGCGGGACCAACGTTCCCCAGCTCAGTATAACAAGCGGGTTCAGTCAAAACATCCATATTATTATCTTGATTAAGGCGTGATATGGTCGCTACCTGGAGAGAGAGAGAAGAAAACACTTTGCGTGCGCTCTTGCAAGATCAGATTGGTTATATATTTTATCTAATCAGGATGGCTCCCACTGTTTCTATCAAATCTTCCTTCAAACCTTAAAAGGAAAGACTAGCCGGGATTAATTACACTCTACAAGTTCGTCAATCTTTCGGCCAGGCCAGTGTCGGTACTTTGAGGGAGGTTCCCCGTGCTTTCGCACGGACCTAATTACAGTAAACCTCGTTTTCCCAGAGGGGTAACCCCGTTGACACCTTTCTAGACACCTACTTGATCGGCTAATTGCAAAGTGCAAAACTCTTCCAGGGGTAACAATTACTCGCAGTAGGTATCGGGATCCAACTATCACATAGAAGGTATGCAATCTCATTGCAAATTTCAACGCTTGAAACTTCCGATAAAGGTTTTTACCCCTAGCACTTATGACCTTAACTATGGTCAACAAATCATAAGCACTAGTCAAGTTCTACCCGTCATTTCGTGATTAATTAGACCCACCCACATGATCCTTAACTAAGGTCAACAAAGTCACGCGACTGTCCTAATTAATCGCATCATATGCGGTGTAAGAAGACATCACTTAGCTACCGTACACTGTACCTTAACTAAGGTCAACAAACACAGCACGAATACTAAGTACTCTACTACCTAAAATGACGGAGGGTTGCGAATGGTTTTCATGAAAACCTTTAACGCTTTGAACTTGATCTCGTTGCGGAATCAAATGGTTTTTAAATGGAATGTTTTTGAGGCTTTTCTAGTTTTGCTAAAGGGGTCACTCCCGGTGAAGGGATCGTCGGCCCTTTCCTCGTCGAATGAGGTACGGGATATATCATATATATCACTGTGCAAAGCAGAAACTATAGAAGCGATCAAAAGACAAACCGTGGGTTGTAGCATCTGCCAGTTATTGCTAAAGGAGTCACTCCCGGTGAAGGGATCTCGGTCCTTTTCTCATCGAATAAGGTGCAGGATGTTCTATAATGAACACCGCGATGCAAAGCAAGAACTGTAGCTACCTGTTTTATTTTGAAATTCGATTCCACAACATCAATTAGGTTTATTTTCTTTCATTAATCTCATTAATGAATATCCCATCATTTAAGTCCACCTAAACATCACAGATAAATATAACGTACGCTTATGCCATCCGCATTCGCCTCGATGTCCCGTCTGCACCGTTAGGTTAGGTAACTAATGCTAGAGCGAGGCAGGGCTAGCGCGGGTGTAAAACATAAGCAACGTCTATATAATATATCATATATACTATATACTATATCTATCTGAACAAATCACATGATCACATCACAGATAACGCAGCAGAAAATATCATATGAAATATTGGATATACTAGGACGTCCGTGTTTTTTAATACGAGACAGTATAAAACACGGATTCCACGGTCGTGATGAATAGCCAATCCCACACCCCTAGACCCCTACGAGAGCGGCAAGCAACCCTACCAATTCTAGGGTTAGGAGACCCAGACTCGACTCCTCGAGATGGTCTCCCACTGGACCCTAGAACCTGGTTACTTGTGCTCCCCTCCTTGGGTCTATCCTAATGTAGAAAAGTAAATTATATACAAATGGTGACATCATCCGCAACCTGGAAGTGTCCCAATAAAAGAATATTACATACAAGTTTTTTACATGAATGAAAATGAAAAACACTCATCTCACATAAAAAAAACCCCGGCTATTCGAACACGACGATCCGATATAACATATCCAGCAACACATAACATCACATGTCATCAACGTAAGTAAATATGCGCATCCCAATTGTCGTTGACATATAGCAACGAAACCGGCGATATCACATATTACACTTACGGTCACAGAAAAGAAAGTGTAAAACTACAACAGTTGGAATCCGCAACCTCCTTATACATCGCATGCCTAAACCAATGAATTCCTTAGACATCACATGCCTAACAATTATAAACCCCGCATTTTAGTCTCATTATCGAAAACACTTTTCAATATCATGTCGGGCAATTCAACAAGATTCCCGAAAAACTGATCGAATGCTCGTCGCAAACTTTAGTAGACGGCCGCACCCCCGATACCGTCGACGAAGTGCACTAAGGCGGAACACCACTGCCGCGAGCACCCGAACGGATGCTTTCGGCGACGGGGTTCTCCTACAGTCACTTGGTCGAGGCTATGGGGCATGGCTATCTATTAAGTTTACCGGCGAGTATCCGCGTACGCTACGTGATTGCGACGGACTTTTGATCGCATCAAAATTCCGTGGCAACCGATCAAGTGAGACTAAACTGCTATGTTTATAACATTCATTCAGTTCTCTCATAACTACTTGTGAATTCCAAATGTTGTATCACATTTCGGGTAAATAGAAAATGTTAAACTTTCCGATCGAACAATCGAACACCCAAGTTTCCCGAAACAGCTCAACACATGAAATAAGTTTAAAAATATTCACTTCGTGCCTCAGTACCAACGGTCCAGCCGTAGAAGGGTCAAGCCAACGCCTCACATGTGGCACGCCGTACTGCCCCAAACCCTAAGGTTCAAAGGGCAGTTCAAGACGGTCACATAATCGAGTTAAGGTTTGTTGTCTTCTAGAGGGACCATCGCGTTACTTGCACTACTTAGAATGTCGTTAAACTACGGAAAGATCCAACACTTGGAAATTTCCCGGCAGGGGAAAAAGTGGGTATTTATATCCGGTCGAACTTTTTAACAGTTTCTAAAATATCCAGAAAAGCTTAAACGAAGTTAAATTATCCGATCAAATTAACGAGTCCCCAATAAAACCCTAGAATACTCAACATTTGAGTGGAATAAAAAACTTCCCAAAAAAAATTGCCAAGAAAGGACCTAAGAATAAATATATGAAATTTTAGGGACTAAGTCGAAATTTTGGCCGCGGAACCGCCGCAAAACCCATGGTTTAGCCGCGGTTCCGCGGTCAAATTGTTGACTTAGGGGACCGTATTTCACAGTAATTCTTAGTTTTTCCTGCTTAATTTTTTGAGAATTTTTAATTCACAAAAATCCACTGTTTGAAAAATTGTACAGAGAGGGTTGAAATCGGGGAATATCGGATTCGATCGGACTTCTAGCTTCGTCTACACATCGCCTAAAGCTCTAGCTAGTCTCTGATACTACTGTATGGATCCTAGGCACACTAATAAAGTCTCACAAGTGATCAAACATGCCCAATTGAAAATTTTCATGTGCCTACAAACCCTAATACGGATCGTTAACTAGATAATGAGGCGATGCAATGCGAGTAAACGAATTTAACGCTAAAGGAAAGGGGCTACAATCTTTGTAGATCCGGTCCTCCACCTCCTAGGCTTCGTGATGATGTCCCTCCGCTGTCCATATCGGATTCCGGACTCTAGCATCGATTTCATCGGAGAAATGGGCGGGCTAGGTCGTCGACTTCGATGCCGAAGATGATCTACGTCGAGGCATCACAAGTTCAAGCTCCCACTTCACCAAGTCATGAAACTTGTGAAGAAAACACCCTATACTACTTGGCAAGAGGTAGAGGATGAAGAAATAGGAAGTGGTTTTACTTTAGAATTGGATTTCTCACTCTTTTTCACTAGTTGCCATTGATGGAGGCAAGCTTTCTTCATATTGAAGAAGGAGAAGAAGAAGAAGATAATATGATAAGTATATTTCAAATAGAAAATAAAATGAACACTTATCATATGGCAACCATGGTCAAGTGTAGAGAATGAACTATGGTTAGTTTGAATGGTTAGGATTAAGTATGAAGACAAAATGGTCACTTAGTCAAAGCTTCATGAAGCTTCAATAACAAACAAAGTAAGCCACCATTTCTCTTCATCTTTAAAAACGGAATAATAAATAAATAAATATTTAACAAAATCAAAACCCTAAACATTACATAACCATGGTTTAATCATACACTTAACCAAGTTTGCATGTATCATCAAACATGATACAAACAAGTGCACAAAAGTATATCACATATACAACTTGTGTATTTCAAGTGAGAAAATCCATTTAAAGTGAACTAATATTAGTTAATATAAATTAATATATCATGTTAGGTCCACGTTACCTCTCCCGGTACTTTCGGGGTTGCGGAAACGGTAAATCAAAATTTTTCTAAACTTTGTAACATGGAACGTAAAAGCCGGATCTTTGCTAAACTAAAATAGCATACTTGCAAAGAAGAGTTAACTACTATGCAAAGTGGTTATACCTCAACTTGAACTCCTTCTCTTCTTGTTGTTGTTCTTCTTTCTTGTTCTTTGTAGTAGCTTGAAAGGCTTCCCCTCCTCGCCTCCTCTTTGCCGAAGATAGATCCACCTGAGGGCTTCATCCTTTGGGCTCTTCCTCGATCTTTGAGTGAACTAGGATTTCCGGCTTGCTAAACCTTGAACCCTAGAGAGAGTAGAGAGTGTCTAGGGGTTGTTTTCTTTTCAAGGTGAAGGAATCTCAACACATGAGAAGGAATCACCTTGAGCTAGAGGAAGAAGAAGATGAAGTGAGGAGAGAGAATGGATATGAAAGAATGAGCTCTCTTTTTCTTTTTGCAACCATATCAAAAGAAAAAGAATTATCTAATTAGTAATAATAATTTAAATGAGAATAGTTGATGGTAGTTTTGGAATGACCACTATCATGCTTCATTAAATGAATGTAAGCACAAATCAAGGAGTATCTTTACAAAGCATGATGGTGGTCAATCTTCAACCATGGTCAACAAGTCAACCATGGTCAACAAGTCAACAAAAACAACCATAACATAATTTTCATTTAATTACTATTATTAATTGATAATCCATAAATCCATTAGGGTTTGGAAAATGATAACTGTCAACTGTGCATACGCACCCGTTCCGAAACCCTAATGAAAAACCTCATCCTCCGCCTCAAGCAACTGTGCATACACACCTGCATTCTCGTTCCGAGGAACAAGAATACCAAGATATAAAAGCAACCCCAAAACATATACCAGTATCCGGCTCAAACTAGAGCCCGCTGGCAATATCCGTCCGGACTCCAAACGTGCACAAGTGCGCGGATGAGAACGAACCCTGTCGCAAAACCATGCGACCTCTACTCTGTTTTGCCCAGAGGCGAATACCCTCTGTGTGGGACTCTAAAAACTCGACACTACGCTGGCAGTGGGTTTAACCACAGACCGCAAGCGGCACTAGCTGTGCGTAACGGTCCCCAGGTAGATGCCGACAAGAAGGCTGACGAGGTGAAACCCCATCTGAACTCCTACTGAGTCTGAATGTGACATTCTCCTCACAGTCCGGTCTGTTCGTCTGATACATCGCATGGCGGGCCTAGGGGGCGGTAAACGTCAGTCCCCTAATAGCGGTACAAGTCGTGTCGGAGTGAAGCCCAATACACCCTGAGATAACACTGGAACCTACCAGTACATCTCGCTTGCCCTGGCCAGGGACTACTTGTGTAATGGCTCTCCTAGACACAGCGCGATGTCAACCCCCAATACCGGGAGAGACGAATCCTATCTAACCGTCACTGCCTCCAAGTGCTTCGGAACTGCTCCCAACTACTACCTGTTTGCACGACTCAGTAGAGCCGTGGTAGGGTAGCAATCAAAGAACGGTGGGAACACACTCGAGGCGAAGTGACAGTGTCAAGTCAGCGGACTAAGCTGTACTCATGTCACCTGGGAACTGATAACTGACGATAGGTATAATACCAACCATCAGTTCCCGACGAGTCATGTCCAGTGTACTTGTAACCCAACGAGCACCCGCATACTATCTCAAGTACGACGTACCGACGGCTGTGGGACAGACCGTCTCCCGTGCTGGGATGAGAAGCGCATACGCTAGTCTACTCCGGAGTATCGATGCCCTATCTCGATACTCCCACGACTAGGGACGTGTATAAGGATGTGCTTGTAGATTACCCAGCCCCCACAAGTGTGATCGCCATCACAACGCCGGTAATCAAGCAAAGATCCTAAGGGCTCTACTAATGCGTATAGGTGATATAATAAATAAACACACATGTACACATTAAAGCAGAGACAAACCAAGTAGCATACTACTATATTGAGCAAGATTGTCTGTACAACTGTGAATATCCCAAGCTTCCATCAAGTAATATACATACTAGTATGATACAGTAATGGCCTCTAGGGCATATACACTAACAATCTCCCACTTGCACTAAGGCCATGTACTGGCGTATCGAAGACCTATCATCTCGATCAGCCGCTCGAACTGAGTCTGGGGTAAAGCCTTCGTGAATGGGTCCGCAGTGTTGTCCTTTGTGTCCACTCTCCGCACCTCGATCTCCTGTCGATCAATGATCTCCCTGATCAGGTGATACCGCCTTAAGATGTGCCTGGATTTCTGATGGGACCTTGGTTCCTTCGCTAAAGCTATAGCCCCATTGTTATCGCAATACAAAGGTATTGGGTCAACAATGGACGGAACCACCTGAAGTTCACTAATGAACTTCTTAATCCAGACCGCCTCTTTTGCGGCATCGCTTGCAGCAATGTATTCAGCCTCCATCGTCGAGTCTGCGACGGTATCCTGCTTGGAACTCCTCCAACATACCGCCCCTCCGTTGAGGGTAAACACAAAACCCGAGACAGACTTGCTGTCATCTTTGTCACTCTGGAAGCTTGAATCGGTAAAGGACTCGACCCTGAGGTCTCCATTACCGTAAACCAGGAACATCTCCTTAGTCCTTCTCAGGTACTTGAGAATGTTCTTCACTGCTATCCAGTGGTCCTCCCCTGGGTCTGACTGATACCGGCTTACCGTGCTCAACGCGTAAGCTACATCTGGTCTTGTACATAGCATCGCATACATTATAGATCCTACCGCCGAAGCGTAGGGTATAGTGCTCATGCGAACCCTCTCCTCGTCAGTCTTAGGAGACATCTTCTTGGAGAGGGTAATTCCGTGCAATGCGGGTATATTACCGCGCTTGGAACCCTCCATACTAAATCTCTTTAGTACGGTCTCTATGTACCTGGACTGCGAAAGTCCCAATAGTTTCTTGGATCTATCTCTATAGATCTTGATCCCCAGAATGTACGAGGCATCACCCAGGTCCTTCATGGAGAACCTTTGTGACAAAAACAGCTTGACCGATTGTAGCATAGGAACATCATTTCCTATCAAAAGAATGTCGTCCACGTACAAGACTAGGAACACGACAGTTCGTCCTACAATCTTCTTATATACACAGGGTTCATCTTCGTTCTTGATGAAATCAAATTCCTTGATTGCCTCATCAAAACAGATGTTCCAGCTCCGCGATGCCTGCTTTAATCCATAAATGGATTTAAGCAACTTGCACACCCTTCCGCTGCTCCCACTGTCTACGAAACCTTCTGGTTGATCCATGTAAACGCACTCTTCCAAACAACCGTTTAGGAAAGCCGTCTTAACATCCATCTGCCAGATTTCATAGTCATGGAAGGCAGCAATGGCAAGTAGGATCCGAATGGATTTGAGCATAGCCACCGGAGAAAAAGTTTCATCATAGTCCAAACCAGGTCTTTGACGAAAACCTTTTGCAACGAGTCTAGCTTTATAGGTTTCCACCTGCCCATCTACACCAAGTTTCCTTTTGTAGATCCATTTGCATCCAACGGGTTTTACCCCAGGTGGAGCAATATCCATGGTCCACACTTTATTGGCGTACATGGACTCCATTTCGGATTGCATTGCTTCCTGCCACTTATCAGAGTCCTTACTGATAATGGCCTGCCTGAAACTGGTAGGGTCATCTTCTTCCAAGATGCAATCCTCTCGATCCCCGTCTATGAGAAAACCGTAGTATCTCTCGGGCGGATGAGAAATCCTACCAGATCTGCGGAGTGGCTGAGGTTCGTCTGGGGTTATAGAATCTAGCGGTTCCTCCAAATTTTCAGTTACATTTTGTCGTCGCTGAATTTCTTCCAGTTCTACCGAACTCCCACTAGTTTCTTTTGCAAGAAACTCCCTTTCTAAGAAGGTGGCGTGGCGAGATACAAACACCTTCTGTTCCTCAGTGTGGTAGAACAGATATCCTAATGAGTCTTTAGGATATCCCACAAATTTACAAAGAACTGATCGTGCCTCTAACTTGTCCGGTTTCTGTGTTTTCACATAGGCTGGACAACCCCATATCTTAAATCTCTTAAGATACGGATTCCTTCCACTCCATATTTCATATGGAGTCTTAGGCACTGATTTGGATGGAACATAGTTCAATAGGTACGCCGCTGTCTGAAGCGCATGTCCCCAGAATGAAAGAGGCAACTCAGCACTACTCATCATGGAGCGAACCATATCCAATAGGGTACGATTCCTCCGCTTCGAAACACCGTTGTGCTGTGGTGTATAAGGAGGAGTAAGCTGAGAGAGAATACCATTCTCTTTTAAGTAATCTAGGAATTCCGTGCTTAAGTACTCCCCTCCCCTGTCAGACCGGAGGATCTTGATACTTTTGCCAATCTGGTTCTCTACTTCCTTTCTGAATTCCTTGAATTTCTCAAAAACTTCAGATTTGTGTTTCATCAGATACACATATCCGAACCTAGAGAGATCGTCAGTGAATGTGATGAAGTACGAGAACCCACCCCTTGCAAGTATAGACATCGGACCACACACATCACTGTGTATGAGTCCCAAGAGCTCTCTTGCTCTTTCTCCATGTCCGGTGAACGGAGATTTGGTCATCTTCCCTTTGAGACAAGACTGACAAGTTTCATAAGATGAAAACTCGAACGCATCCAAGAGTCCATCTCTATGCAACTTACTCAGTCTTTTCTCTCCGACATGACCAAGTCTACAATGCCACAAGTAGGATTCATTCGTATCTGAATTCTTCCTCTTGCATGTGTTTTGTATATTGAGGACTGTATTCTGATTTAGAACGTAGATACCATTAAACAGTGTACCCTCTGCAACCAGTACCTTATCAAGGTAAATGTTCATGATATTCTTTTCAAGAACAAACTTATATCTATCTTTATCGAGTAAAGAAACTGATATGATGTTGCAAACCATGGAGGGTACAAAGTAGCAATCGTTCAAAATCATAGTCTTGCCATTTGGCAATACTAGGTGATATTCACCGACGGCTGCCGCATTAACTTGTGCTCCGTTCGCTACTCTGAGCGACATATCACCCGGTGCAACTTTCCTACTTTTTCTCAGTCCTTGCAATAAATTACAGATATGAGATCCTGATCCGGTATCAAGTACCCAGGAGGTAGGGCTGACCGTAAAACAGTTCTCAATTACAAGAACACCTGAAGTAGATCGTTAGAAATAGATGATCTATCTCCGCTACATCTGCTTTAGTCTATAAATAGACATAAGCTACTTGTCCACCAATGCTTCCGCTGCTCCCACTGACTACGACAACCCTCTGACAGAGTCATATAGACGTACACTTCTAAAACTAGTTTAGAACGACGCTATACTCATCCTCCCGCCTGGTCTCGCAGCCTGGAACAACAGCAATGGTAATTGTGGGTAAACAAGAACTTCCCTGTCACCGTCCTTGAGGCTACCGTAGTACCTCTCGGGTGGCTGAAGTTACCCACCTTTTCTGCGGAGTGGCCAATGGAATATCAATCCAGATTGAATCTTTAGGTTCCTTATCAAATCTTCAGTAATCGTTTGTGGTTCTGGAATCACTTCCAGTTCTACCATACTCCCACTACTGTTTTCTGAAAAAGTCCATTTTTAATAAAACTGTGGCGAGTCTAGAACAATATCGCTATTGTTCATCCAGATGGTAGAAAGTCAACCCTCGTCATAGCCTGGGTCAACCCACAAACAGCCATTACAGAAACGTGCCTTGAGTTGTCCAGTGTCTGGTTTTAATCATAAACCGGACAACTCCCCGTACCTCAACATCGTTAAGATATGAACTGTTCTATATCCAATATAGAAACAGAGGCACTGATTTAATTGAACCAGATTCAAATCATGCAGCTGTCCCCGGCGCATGTCAACTAAATGGAAGGAGGCCGATCAGCGTTACTCAACTTAGGAATACTTCCAATTATGAGTAACCTGAAAGAGAAGCAAGATCTCTTTATCATTACTATCAACTGAATACCATTCACAAGTATCTACATCTTCGATCGCTTTGAAGAATCCCGACACTTGCTACACCTGGTTCTCTACTCTATTCAAATACCTATAACTTCTCAAAATTCAGACCCCGTGTTTCCACGAAACACCTGCCTAAAAACTAGAGAAGTCATAAGTAAACCGAATATAGTACGAGGACCAACCCCTCTGTCCTGATGGATCCTGGACAACATACAATACTCTGTATAAGTCCCTTGAGTCTGAAAACTCATTCACTGTGTGTCGTAGGTTGAAAACTGTACTTATGGTTAAGAAGAATTACACCGCTGTTTAATGCTCCTTACCTAACCATCCACTGATATAGGTAAATGTCGTAGACATAATTTCAGAAAGGTATATCTCACTCTATGAAAATAGACGTACAGATATATCAATTTGAAATTGGTGCATAACTGCGGATATTCAAAACCAAATATTTGCCGACCGGCAAACAGCCCAGGTGATTTCCTCAAATATCACCGATTACAACGAATCCCGATATAATGAGGATGATCACCCAATTCCCAATAACGTACTCCCACTCATCATCTGTAAAACCATACAGATGTGAGAATCGTACCTGGTAAATACATACCCTGGAGTAAGTATCTAATTGGGAAATCAGTTTCCTTTTAACAGTACATAGTGAGAATGAAACATTGAAATGTTTCATTGGGGTATTCTGGTATTCCTAGTAATGCCTCTTCCAGATTCACGACTGTAACCGTATAGTTCTCTGCCACCTCTCCAAATCCCTTCATATGTCTTTAGTCTTTACCTTCTGCACACCCCTTTAAGCCAAATGGTTTTCTTCCTTCCCTACCGTTCGGCACCAGCCTATGGTTTGGAAGAAGACTATCCAATAAGCATAATGGGTGTACTGTCCCAATCCTAGGAACACTCGCAACACGAGAGAAGGTGAAGATAAAAGACACCTGAATGTACTTTATTCCTATTTCTCCTGAACCAGAATCCATCCCCGAACTGGAACAAGTTCCATTCGAGTTCGTATATAACCATACGATGGAGTATCCAAATAAACTGTGGATCTTCGTAGTGATACGGAGTGTCCTGGAGAAATACAAAGGTGATGTGGGAGTGGTAACGAAATATTTGGTTTGGTCGTGAATATCTGTTGCAATTTACTTTACCCTCTTACTAATCCCTTGCTTTGTCTGAACTTAATACCTTCTGCACACCATCGTTATGCTAATTGGTTTTCTTCATTCCCTACCGGTCGGCACCAGCCTAAGGTTTGGAAGAAGACAATCCAATTTGCGTAATAGGTGTACTACCCCTAAACCAAGGAGTACTCGTAACCTGAGAGAGGGTAAAAGGAAAAGACAACTGAATAATCCTATCCGTTTTCTCCAGAACCGGAAACCATCCTCGAATAAATTCTTTCGAGTTCGTATCTAACCATACGATGGTTTTGTCCAATGGAAGTGGACGTTCGTAGTAAAACGGGGTGTCCTGGAGAAAAGGGTAAAAGTAGGAGTGGCAATGAGGTTTGCAACTCTGACAATCCAAAAGCCAGTGTTTTAAGAAGGTTCGGTCAACTTGGTCACTGAGTCAAAGTCTTAGGGTCGGGTCAATGGTCGCTGCCAAAGAGAGAAAGAAAAGAAACACTCAGCGTGCACTCTAACCTAGATCAGAATGGTTACCAATTTATCTAATCTGGAAACCTCCCACTGTACCTCAAATTCTCCTCCAAACCTGAAAGAAGAATTAGTCGGGGTTACCCGAGGAGTAAACTAACTCATCAGTGGGAATCGGGATCCAACTCTCATCGCATGACAACGTGACGGAATCCGCTCACGGTATCACACTCCAGAAGGTATGCGCATATCTGGCAAGTTTCAGTACTTTTGAAACTCCCGATGTGATTTCTGCCCCATGCTCTTATGACCTTGGCGAAGGTCAACAAATCATAAGTCACATGTCAAGTTCTACCCGTCATTATCCAGGTTAATTTGAATCCACCCGTACAAGCCCTTGACGAAGGTCAACAAGGCTATACGACTATCCCAAACCAACGCATCTATCTATGCAGCAGAAAGGTAACAAGCAGCTACCATACACTATGCCTTGACGAAGGTCAACAAACATAGCATGAATACTACGTGCTACCCATCTGAAACGACGGAGGGCTACGAATGGTTTCTGGCGAAAACCTTTAACGTAATGAACTTGATATCGTTGAAGGAACTGATAGCTTTTTGAAAATATAGTGACGAAAACCGTTGCTAAAGAGGTCGCTCCCGGTGAAGGGATCTCGGCTCTTTCCCCGTAGAATGGGGTGCAGGATATTCCAACTGAATACCACGGTGCAAAGCAAAAGTAATCGGCTATAGTGAAGTTAATGCCCTGACGCAAACTTCTGTCCAAGGGGTCACTCCCGGTGAAGGGATCTCGGCCCTTGCCTCGTCGACTGAGGAGCAGGATATTCCAATGAATACCACGATGCAAAACAAAAGTAAACGTCCTTGCAATAACAGCTTTTTGAAAAGTGTTCCAACAACATCAGATTAGGTTTGTTTTAACTTGCATTGATCCGAATCAATGCAGTCCCATCAATTGATCACACCAAAAAGAACGAAAATATACTGATGTACGTATATGCCATCCGCATTCGCCACTGGGTCCCGTCATTACCCGTTAGGTTAGCTAACTAACGACAGAGCGGGGACTGGACTAGCGCGGATGCAAAACATATACAACATCTACTAATATATATACCAATATATTATATTCGCTCAAGGCGTGAATAAAATGCAACATCACAGAGAATGAACAGCATCACAAAAACAATACAGATATCTGGGATCCCCGGGTTTCACAGAGCCGCTGAAACCCGACGTTCCCCTGGTCGTGTGGATAGCATGTGCAATGAAATCCTAGACCCCTACGGGCGCGGCAAGTCACCCGCCAAAACCTGAAGCGAGGCAGCCCCCTTCAGCACCGTGAATGGACCACCCAGCACTTCACGGAATCCGGTAACTTGGGTACCCCTCCTGGGTCAACCTGTACCCCCTACGAGTGCGGCGAATAGCCCGCCAATCCTAGAGTGAAGCCCCCTCCGTCTCAATGCCATGAGATGCGGGCTTGTTGCCCTCCAGAACCCGGCTATCCGTGCACCCCTCCGCGGGGTAATCCTAGTACAGAAAGTAAAATATACATACAACGGGTACATCGACCGCAACCAGGTCGTGCCCCAAAATAATAATACAAACAGGCAGTGACGGCAGTCCACATGTCGGACGCTCGCCCCGCAATATCAAATGTACATAATACAAACAAAACTGTACTAGCATTGCATCCAGGCTATCCCCCACGACCGATCCGCAACATCACAGCAAATACATAGAACATCAACGTGAAAGTCACGTTCGCAAATCCGTCTAACCGGGCTATAGCAGTTAGACCGGATTTACCGATCGAGTGACATTCACGGTCGCAGATATAATGTAAATACTGTGAAAAATGTGTTTAAAATTTTCCGATTGATCAAACAATTAACAAGTGGGCCCCAAAGAAAACTGTAGCACTTACAGAAATAATTGGCCCAATTTTAATATTCCAAAACCCCTAATTTAAGCCCAGAAGCCCACTGTAAAAACCCAACCCACTGATTCCTGTAGTCTGCGGCGGAAGCGCGGCCAAACGTGGGTTTTGGCCGCCCTTCCGCGGTCTAGTGAGAGGATCAGTGCGTCGAATTTGAACAGTGTTCTTAGAATTTCTAGTACATCAATATTTTACAACCTGAAAAATTTTTCTAGATCAAAAATTTTCAACAGAAACTGTCGTGGGCAAATACGGGTTTTTGGACATTTCGATCGATCGGAACTGAAAAACACATTACACAAAGCTAGACTAAGTTAATGGGGAGGCTCTGATACCACTGTAAGTGCACGGCGGCGCCCCGGCCGTCAACCCGACGCCGGAATGCGGAAGCGGTGATAAACTTAAATTTTGCGGACTTAGCAAACCGGCACCACCGCGCACTAAACACCCGGATCGTAACCATTAAACTAGTCTAAGCTAACTTGAAGATGGGTTAGAGATATACCGACGATCCAAGTCCTCCGGTCTTCATCTCCACTCTGATCTCCTCGCGGGATCTCCGTCCATCTCCTCCTCGTCGGAAAGGGCACCACGAAGCCGGGTACTTTTACGGGCTCCCACCTCAATACCGAGGCAACTCGCGCATGAAGCCGGCAACTCGACATGCTCAAGATATGCTGTAGGAAGTGTAGTGTAGAGTGCATGTCTCACTTTGGGGTTTGTTGCCATTTGTAGATGATGGAGGAATCAAGAAGAAAAATGGTGCTTGCATTTTTCTTGGCATGAAAAGAGATCAAGAATGAAAAACCCTCTCAAAGATGAAGCTCTCTCCTTCTCTTTTCTTCTTCTCACTCAACCATGGTAAAAACTTATGCATCAAGTGAGAATAATGGTGGAGGAAAATCTATATGAAGCAAGAAGGGAGGTGAGTGTAGGAGATGTAGAAAGGGTGACCACATCAAGAGACAAAGAAACATACACCATGCTTCATACTATTGAACCCATACCCTCACTTTATCACAATCAAATCTCATAAAGCAAAAGCATGGTTGAAAAGAAATGAAAGCTATCATAATCAATCTTTTACAAGAAACCCCTTCCACAAAAGTAATTTGCAAAACTGCAAATTACCCCCTCCATCGGAAAAGTCCGGCCGGGAAAGAACAAAGGAAAACCGGCCGGAACGGAATGCAAACTGGCAACTCCAGAAAACTGGTCCCGTAATAAATTACAGGAAAACCCCGATACTGTGCATACACACCCGCATCTGTATTCCGTCCGGATACAAATGCAATGAGACAAAATCTACACTGTACTAAACTAGTACCGGCTTAAACCAAAGCCGGCTAGTAAAAACCGTTCGATCCTGATCCGTGCAATACCGCACGTATCTGATCGAACCCTGCCATATAACTATACGGCCATTAGTACAAAACTGTCCGATCCTGATCCGTGCAATACCGCACGTATCTGATCGGACCCTGCCATATCTCCATACGGCCTCTACAGCGTTTCGCCCGAAAGCTGAGTAACTGAAAGTGTGGTGGACTCTAAAGACTCGTCAATACTATGGCTGTGGATTTAACCACTAGCCCGTCAGAGGTATAAGCCAATACGTAACGGGCCACCAGCTATTGACTAAAAGGGACGTCGATGAGCGAACTCATCCTGACACCCTACTGAGCCTGTCAGTGACAATATCCGTGCAGTCCGGTCCGTTCGTCTATGAGTATCGCATGGCGGGCCTAGGGGGTTGGTAAAAGTCAGACCCCCAAAAGCGGTACAAGTCGTGTCGGAGTGTAGCCCAGAACACCCTGAGATACTACTGGAATACCTACCAGTAAATCTCCTTGCCTTGGCCAAGGACTTTGTGTAATGGCTCTCCTAGACACAGCACGACCTCACCCCCAATACCGGGAGAGACGAACCCCTGAAGATACGCTCACTGCCTCCATGTGGCTCGGGACTGTACCCAACTAAAACCTGTTTGCACGACTCCTTTGAGCCGTGGTAGGGTAGTAATCAAAGTACAGTGGGAACTCACACGAGACAAATAACGATCCCCAGGTCGATGAACTAACCTGCACACATGTCACCAGGGAACTGCCATCTGACGTCTGGTATATGACCAACTAGCATGTTCCCGGCGAGTCCTGTCCGGTGTACTCATAACCCAATGAGCACCTGTATACATCTTAGGTGATCCAACTGACACCGGTGGCTTGTGAGACCGGCCACCGCCCCTCGTCGGGGTCTCGACTGTATACACTAGTCTACTAATGGAGTATCGATGCCCGGTCTCGAAACTCCCACGACTAGGGACCTTTAAGGATATGCTTGTAGACCCCCAGCTCCCACTTATATGATCGCCCTCATACTGCTGGTGGTCAAGCAAGAATCCTAGGGGCTCTATCAACGTGTAATAGCGACGTGTCATGTCACCTAAAGCAGTACACGATGATAAAGGTAAACCAGATAGCATACTATCATCTCGAGTAAGACTGTCCTACCGGGATAGGTCCTCCATCAATCATTACAATCACGTACCTGTGACCTAATAATTGACTCTGAGGGCACTATCTCCAACACTAAGTGTTACTTGTAAGAAATGACGGAGGGCTACGGCTGGGTTTTTGGCGAAAAACCCGTTAACGTAATGAACTTGATATCGTTGAAGGAACCTGGTATTCTTTTGAAAATATAGTGGCGAAAAACTTTTTGCTAAAGAGGTCACTCCCTGTGAAGGGATCTCGGCTCTTTCCTCGTCGAATGAGGTGCAGGATATTACAAAATGAATACCTCGATGCAAAGCAAGAATAATCGACTATAGTGAAGTTATTACCCTGACGCAAACTTTTGTCCAAGGGGTCACTCCCGGTGAAGGGATCTCGGCCCTTGCCTCGTCGACTGAGGTGCTGGGTATTCATAACCAAATACCGCGATGCAAAACAAAAATGAACGTCCTTGCAATAACAGCTTTTTGAAAAATTGTTCCAACAACGTCTTTTAGGTTTATTTTCTTGCATTAGTTCTTTTAATTCGTGATATTCTTGCATTAGTTCTTTTAATGCGTCCCATCATTTAATCCTACCATTGCAGAAAACAACCAAAATATGACGTACGCTTATGCCATTCGCATTCGCCACGGGGTCCCGTCATCACTCGTTAGGTTACTTAACTAACGACAGAGCGGGGGCTGGACTAGCACGGCTGTAAAACATAAGCAACGCCTAAATAGTAAAGCAATGATAGACATTACAGATCACAGATGAATACATTGAATATACTAGCAATCCGCAATCCTTTCGAGCCTGCAACGAAAAGCGGATTACACGGTCGCGGTGAATAGCCAAATACCCCACCCAAGACCCCTACGGGTGCGGCAAACTACCCACCAATTACTCGGCAGTTTGTGCACCCCTCCATGGGTCTATCCTAGGAGCAAAAACAGTAAAAAGAATTATACAATGACGGCTACAACCCCGACCCGGTTGTGCGGCCAAACAAATAATATTATTACATCAATTTACATTTACAATGAATGAAAGAAAAACAAAAGCTCATCTCACATCAACCCCGGCTATTCACCCGCGACAGTCCAACAGAATCATATACACAATCCAATATCAAACACAGATCATGTATAACCCCGACTAATCGGCTTATAGCGATTAGCCGACGTTCAATACATGCAAACATCACAGATATAACCAACATAGCCAAAGTGCAGTGAAGTTCGGAAAAAATACGGAATTATAGGACCCCAAAAGTAAATTTCAGTTCTGGAAAATCTGGGCACATATAATACATCTGAAAAATCCCAAAACCAACACAGAAGAACACTGCACGAAAAACGATGCAGAGAGGACACCAATCAGAGGCGGATCCGTGGCCTAATGAACAGGTGAGGCCGCGGATGGGCGGCGCTTTGAAGGAATCATGCTATCGTTTTTGGTGGGTGTTCTTAGAAAACCCTGAGCCGATTTTTGGAGTATAAAGTTTTTCATTTAGAGCAGAAAAAATTTCAACAGAAACTTAGGGTTTTGGTTTTTCCGGTTTTGCGATTTTTCGGTTTCGAACTTCCATACACTTCGCTACCAAGCTAGTTTAAGTTTAGTTAGGCTCTGATACCACTGTTAGGTCCACGTTACCTCTCCCGGTACTTTCGGGGTTGCGGAAACGGTAAATCAAAATTTTTCTAAACTTTATAACATGGACCGTAAAAGCCGGATCTTTGCTAAACTAAAAGAGCATACTTGCAAAGAAGAGTTAACTACTATGCAAAGTGGTTATACCTCAACTTAAACTCCTTCTCTTCTTGTTGTTGTTCTTCTTTCTTGTTCTTTGTAGTAGCTTGAAAGGCTTCCCCTCCTCGCCTCCTCTTTGCCGAAGATAGATCCACCTGAGGGCTTCATCCTTTGGGCTCTTTCTCGATCTTTGAGTGAACTAGGATTTCCGGCTTGCTAAACCTTGAACCCTAGAGAGAGTAGAGAGTGTCTAGGGGTTGTTTTCTTTTCAAGGTGAAGGAATCTCAACACATGAGAAGGAATCACCTTGAGCTAGAGGAAGAAGAAGATGAAGTGAGGAGAGAGAATGGATATGAAAGAATGAGCTCTCTTTTTCTTTTTGCAACCATATCAAAAGAAAAAGAATTATCTAATTAGTAATAATAATTTAAATGAGAATAGTTGATGGTAGTTTTGGAATGACCACTATCATGCTTCATTAAATGAATGTAAGCACAAATCAAGGAGTATCTTTACAAAGCATGATGGTGGTCAATCTTCAACCATGGTCAACAAGTCAACCATGGTCAACAAGTCAACAAAAACAACCATAACATAATTTTCATTTAATTACTATTATTAATTGATAATCCATAAATCCATTAGGGTTTGGAAAATGATAACTGTCAACTGTGCATACGCACCCGTTCCGAAACCCTAATGAAAAACCTCATCCTCCGCCTCAAGCAACTGTGCATACACACCTGCATTCTCATTCCGAGGAACAAGAATACCAAGATATAAAAGCAACCCCAAAACATATACCAGTATCCGGCTCAAACCAGAGCCCGCTGGCAATATCCGTCCGGACTCCAAACGTGCACAAGTGCGCGGATGAGAACGAACCCTGTCGCAAAACCATGCGACCTCTACTCTGTTTTGCCCAGAGGCGAATACCCTCTGTGTGGGACTCTAAAGACTCGACACTACGCTGGCAGTGGGTTTAACCACAGACCGCAAGCGGCACTAGCTGTGCGTAACGGTCCCCAGGTAGATGCCGACAAGAAGGCTGACGAGGTGAAACCCCATCTGAACTCCTACTGAGTCTGAATGTGACATTCTCCGCACAGTCCGGTCTGTTCTTCTGATACATCGCATGGCGGGCCTAGGGGGGCGGTAAACGTCAGTCCCCTAATAGCGGTACAAGTCGTGTCGGAGTGAAGCCCAATACACCCTGAGATAACACTGGAACCTACCAGTACATCTCGCTTGCCCTGGCTAGGGACTACTTGTGTAATGGCTCTCCTAGACACAGCGCGATGTCAACCCCCAATACCGGGAGAGACGAATCCTATCTAACCGTCACTGCCTCCAAGTGCTTCGGAACTGCTCCCAACTACTACCTGTTTGCACGACTCAGTAGAGCCGTGGTAGGGTAGCAATCAAAGAACGGTGGGAACACACTCGAGGCGAAGTGACAGTGTCAAGTCAGCGGACTAAGCTGTACTCATGTCACCTGAGAACTGATAACTGACGATAGGTATAATACCAACCATCAGTTCCCGACGAGTCTTGTCCAGTGTACTTGTAACCCAATGAGCACCCGCATACTATCTCAAGTACGACGTACCGACGGCTGTGGGACAGACCGTCTCCCGTGCTGGGATGAGAAGCGCATACGCTAGTCTACTCCGGAGTATCGATGCCCTATCTCGATACTCCCACGACTAGGGACGTGTATAAGGATGTGCTTGTAGATTACCCAGCCCCCACGAGTGTGATCGCCATCACAACGCCGGTAATCAAGCAAAGATCCTAAGGGCTCTACTAATGCGTATAGGTGATATAATAAATAAACACACATGTACACATTAAAGCAGAGACAAACCAAGTAGCATACTACTATATTGAGCAAGATTGTCTGTACAACTGTGAATATCCCAAGCTTCCATCAAGTAATATACATACTAGTATGATACAGTAATGGCCTCTAGGGCATATACACTAGCATATCAAATATATAATTATACATTAAATCATTAAATCAACACTTGATTTAACGACTAATATCCAATGTATCGGCTTATCGAATCAATCTTTGATTCGATAACTAGGTTATATCGCATACAACCAATCGATACATTCATCGCAAGAATGGAATACGGTATCACATACACGCATTATTCTCGGTCCTGCACATATCTCATATGCGCTCCTATTTTGTTTCGCTTGAGCCAGGAAACCTCTGTGTAGGACTCTAAAGACTCGTCAATACGCCGGCAGCAGATGATGATCATATCAAACACCCACAAGCCGCAAGCGGTCTGCTAAACGTAAAGGCCACCCGGGTATTGAGCGATCAGAAGATCGACGAGCAAGCCCACTCACACTCCTGTGAATCCAACCAGTAACACTTACCGTACAGTCCGGTCATGTTCGTCTGATATGTCGCATATCTCGTCTAGGGGTGGTAAACGTCAGACCCCAGTAGCTTGATAAGTCATGCAGACGTAAGGTCCATAACATTCGTGAAACTACTGATAACTCTGACCAGTATATCACTGCAACCCTGGCCAGGGATTTCCTGTTATGGCCAGTCGTGCATAGCGCAACATCAACCCCCAATACCGGGAGAGACGAATCCCCTCCTATCGCTCATTGCCTCCATGTGAATCGGGACTGTACCCAAAAACCACCTGTTTGCACGACTCAGTAGAGCTATGGTAGGATGGAAATCAAAGCACAGTGGGAGACACACAAGACTCTATGACGATCTCGGGTCAACAGACTAAGCTGTACCAGTGTCACCAGAGAACTGCCATCTGACGTGAGGTATAATACCATCTGGGAGTTCTCGGCGAGTCCGTTCAGTGTACCCGGTCTCCACTGAGCACCCGCATACCATCTCTGATGTCAAACACCAATGGATATGGGATCATCCATCGCCCATCACATGGGTCGAGAAGATATACGCTAGTCTACTCTGGAATATCGATGCCCCGTCTCGATATTCCCACGACTAGGAACATTGAAGGATGTACTCTTGGACTACCCAGGCCCCACTAGTATGATCTGCATCATAGTCCTGGAAGTCGAGTACACATCCTAAGGGCTTTATCAACATGTAACAAAGAGATAGAAAGTATACATGTTAAGATAAAGAGCAACCAGATAGCGTACTATCATGTCGAGCAAGAAAGTCCTACCTATATATGTCCCAGCATCCACTACAATATACATCCAATGTACACTAATGGCCTCTAGGGCATACATATAACTAACACTATATCCAACAATGTCAACTTGCCACATACCCCTCCGATTCATCTGACGAGGTTTCTCCATTATCTTCCTCCTGAAAGACGTGGTTGAGGAACTCTTGGAGTGTGATGGGAGTCCACGCCTTTTGATTATACTCCTCCAGCGCGTCAATCTGTTTCTGCAAGTCCTTGCGCTTGTCTCCAGGATTCACGGGCTTCTTGGATTTCTTCTTCTTTTTCTTTGAAGATTTTGACGGCTGGTTGTGAGTGCTCGGGCCATCACCACCGATCTTTGGAGTTGGGCGCGGCTTCAGCATCCCTTCAATGATCTGGGGTTCCAGCAGGTTCTTCCACCTGATCGCCGGGCATGTCTGGAGCTCATTCAGTATTCTTTTGGTTTTTGCTGAAAGCACGATTTCCCATGGAGCTTCTTCAATGAAAGAGCAAGTTGCCCCCGGTGCGTCCGTCTTCTTAGGAGTGTGCGGTTGTGGCGGGTCCACCTTCCACTTCTCGGACAGTGCAAACTTGCTTTGTAGGTATTGATCTTCAATCCATCCTTTGAAGACGAAGAAATCCTCAATCGGATGGCTTACCGTTTGATGGTAAGGGCAATAATTGGGGTTATTCACCTCACTGGGTTGCGGCGGACACCTTGGGTTTGGCAAGTTGATAAGCATGTTGTGTACCGTCAGCTCGAATAGCCTCTTCGTCTTATCCCGCGGGAATGAGTAGGGGCGCTTCATTTTCTCATTATAATACCGCCGCCTTTCTTCCAGTTGATCCGCCAGCTTTGGGGCACTGGGTTGCTGTTGAGCGTTCGCAACGAAGGTTCCCTTCCCTTTACCCTTGTCATTCCGAGGTTCCGGCTTCGTGGGAGACGGTCTGTGACCCATCTGGTCCATCTGGGCCAACTTGTCGATCAAAGCCTGGAACGTGGTTGGCTTAAAGAACATCATGAACTATGAGATAGTTGCATGAGGATCTAGGGTACCCACGAACATGCCCACCGCGGGCGCTTCCTCAATGCGTTGTTCGCATTTCGACCACAAGTTTCGCCGGCGTATAGCGTTCTGGACCCACGTCTCATCTGGTTTCACTCTGGTATTAATCAACGCTGTTATCGGGGTGCGTTCGCTGGCGCTTGCGAAACGTTGGGTAAACAACAACTCCATTTCAGCAAATGTCTTAATAGAGTCGTTTGGGAGCTCGCAGTACCACTCGAATGCTGTCTCCGATAAGCTACCGACAAACTGGCGAAGCAACAATTTATCATCACCGCCGGTATTGCCACAAAGAGCCCTGAACTGGGCCACATGTTGATGAGGGTTGCCAGTCCCCTTGTAAACGTGGAACTTTGGGATGGTGTAGCCCGGCGGGTACTTGATCTGATCATACCAGCTCGGATATGGTCGCCCTGTTTTAACAACTTGACCGGCTGCCTCAGTCGCCTGATGAACCCGTATCTGCTGAGCTATATATCCGTCCTAGTCAGCTTTGGAAATTGTCTCCTCCTTGGCTGTTGACAGAGCCGGTGGAGGATTTGACGTTTCTCCCTTGTCATCTTCAAGGACGATCGGAGGATATTCAGCAGGAGGATCTTGTTAGATCATCATACCCACCATGTCCTGGAACAGAAAGGCCATTCGCTTTATATTGGCTGCTTGTTCCGTAGCCTCTTTATCCTTCTTTTCCAGTATCCTGCGAAGGAACTCAGCGTCAGTTTCCTGCTCCTGGCGTTGATCCAAGGATGCTTCGGGGCTTTCTTTTGGCCCAGTGAGTGCGGCCATCGCATTCATCATTTCTTAGAGCTTCTGCTGCTCCTCCTGAGCTTTAGTCACCGATCGCGTGAGCGGTCGATGACCTGTAGATGTACGGCTGTCCTCCTTTCCGGACGCCATGTAAACGGTATGCACCACCATGCCCCCAGACTTTGTAAGGTTCCTAGGCACGCTCAAGAGGTCTCACAAGGCATCGACCATGCCAAATTCAAAATTTTACGGTGCCGAGAAACCCTAAACTAGATCGTTAACTAGAGATTAGGCGAAAAGTAAAGCTAGCAAACGACTTTGCTACTAAGTGAAAGGGATTACAACCTTTGTAGATCCGGACCACCACTTCTTTAGCTCCGTGTTGACGTCCCTCCGCTGCGATCATTGGATCCCGGACTCTAGAAATGGTTTCGTCGGAGAAATGATCGGGCTAGGTCATTGACTTCGAGGCCGAAGATGATCTACGTCGGGGAGACTCAAACTCAAGCTATTCCTTCACTCGGTCGAAAACTTTGTGAAGAAAACACCCTATACTACATGGCAAGTGGTAGAGGATGAAGAAATAGGAAGTGGGTTCACTTTAGAATTGGATTTCTCACTCTTTTTCTCATGATGCCATTGGAGCTAGCAAGCTTTTTCAAGCTTGATGAAGATGAAGAAGAAGAAGAAGAAAAATTATATCCATTAAAAGAATAATATGAACACTTATCTTTTTAATCATGGTACCATGGTTGAGTTAAGCCCTCATGCTTAACTCATGTAGAGATTTAACCAAACCATTAGGTTAAAGGTTGGGTTAACTAATATCTTGAACAAATGACAAAAGAGTTGACTTTGTCAATGTTCATCAAGCTTCATGAAGCTTGATAACATTGACCAAAGTCACACTCTTTTGTTATATGCTAGGAAAATAGTAAACCCTAATTTTAACCTTGAGTTGGTTCAAGTCTCATACACACAACTTGTTTGTATCATCAAGCATGATACAAACTTGTACACTTGCATATATCACATATAAACAATGTGCACATTCAAGTGAGAAAATCAATCTTAAGTGAACCATTACTAGTTAATGTAAAGTAATATATCAAATATATAATTATACATTAAATCATTAAATCAACACTTGATTTAACGATCCGGTCATATCGCATAACCGACTAATATCAAGTGTATCAATGTATCGAATCAACACTTGATTCGGTAACCCGGCTATATCTCATATAACCGATCGATGATACAAATCGTGAGAATAGAATACAGTATTACATACTGGTATTATTCTCGGTCCCGCACATATCTCATATGCGCTCTTATTTCGTTTCGCTTGAGCCAGGAAACCCCTGTGTAGGACTCTAAAGACTCGTTAATACGCCGGCAGCAGGTGATGATCATATCAAACACCCATAAGCCGCAAGTGGTCTGCTAAACATAGAGGCCACCCGGGTATTGAGCGATCAGAAGATCAACGAGCAAGCCCGCTCACACTCCTGTGAATCCAACGAGTAACACTACCGTACAGTCCAGTCTGTTCGTCTGATATGTCGCATATCTCGTCTAGGGGTGGTAAACGTCAGACCCCAATAACTCGATAAGTCGTGTCGATATGAGGCTCATAATTGGTCGAGAAACTACTGGTAACACTTACCAGTAAATCCCTAAAGCAGCCTTGGCTAAAGACTTCCTGTTATAGCCAATCGAGCACTGTGCAACATCAACTCCCTATACCAGGAGAGACGAAACCCCTCCTATCGCTCATTGCCTCCATGTGACTCGGGACTGTACCCAAAAACCACCTTTTTGCACGCCCTCTTGGACGTGGTATGATGGAAATCAAAGCACAGTGGGAATCACACAAGACTCTATGACGATCTCGGGTCTACAGACTAACCTGCACCAGTGTCACCAGAGAACTGCCATCTGACGTAAGGTATAATACCATCTGCGAGTTCTCGGCGAGTCCATCCAGTGTACCCAGTCTCTACTGAGCACCCGTAAATTATCTCTGATGTCAAACACCAATGGATATGGGATCATCCATCGCCCATCAGAATGGGTCTAGAAGGTATACGCTAGTCTACTCTGGTATATCGATGCCCCGTCTCGATACACCCACGACTAGGGACCTTGAAGGATGTACTTATGGACTACCATATCCCCACTAGTATGATCCGCATCATAGTCCAGGTAGTCAAGTACACATCCTAAGGGCTTTACCAACATGTAACAGAGAGACAATCAGTGTACACGTTAAGGTAAAGAGTAACCAGATAGCATACTATCATATCGAGCAAGAAAGTCATCCCTATATATGTCCAAGCATCCACTACAATATACATCCTATGTATAGTAATGGCCTCTAGGGCATACATATAACTAACAATCTCCCACTTGCACTAGGGCCATCTGATAGCAGTGGTTGTAGTATCTCATACTCAACCATCCCATAAAAGTCTCTCTCTGGGAAAAAGCCTTTGTGAGTGGATCTGCCGTGTCGTCTTCTGAGTCTACTCTCCTAACCTCGATCCCCTGGAGATCAACCATCTCCACGATCAGGTGATACTGTCTAAGAATATGTCTGGATCACTAATGGGACGGGGGTTCCTTAGCATAAGCCACAACTCCATTGTCACACAATGGGAGGAACGAAGTTCATCTCATGAACTAATATATACCCAGACTGCCTCTTTGGTAGCATCTTAAGTAGCGATGTGTCCAGCCTTTATCGTCTAGTATGCCACGGTATCTTGCTTGGAACTCTTCCAACATACCGTCCCTTTACTGAGGGTAAAGACAATGCCTGCGACTGACATTCAGTCGTCCTTATCACCCTGGAACTTTTCCTGTGATTCTTCCCAGGATCAATTGATACCTTCTCACTACAACTAGTGAGTATCCTAACATCCAATTAGATCTATCTCATAGATCCAAAATCCAGGATTCAGGAGGTATCATTACGATTCTATATAGAGAATCCTTGTGATAAGCGGAGATTGACTGAGCGTAGCATAGGAAACTCCTTCCCTATCAAGAGTATGTCATCCACGTACTCTACGAGGATCACCACTATACTCCCTACTACCTTTTTGTATTTACAAGGTTCATCTACCATTTTGATGATGTCAAACTCTTTGACTAACTCATCAAAACAGATGTTCCAACTCCGCGATGCCTGCTTTATCACATAAAACATCTTGCACACATTTTCGCTGCTCCCACTGTCTACGAAGCCCTCTGGCTGTGTACTTATAGACTCTGTCTTCTAAATCATTATTTAGAAAAGCAGTCAAGACACCCAACCGCCAGATATCGTAGTCATGGTATGTAGCCGTGGCAAGTAGGATCTGGATAGACTTAAGCATAGCTACTTAGAAAAGGTTTCATTATAATCCATACCTGGTCAATGATGCAAACCTTTAACAAGTCTAGCTTTGAAAGTCTCAACTTTTCCATGTACACCAAGTAATCTTCTCAAGATATACTTGCACCTGATGGGGATTTAACCCTTCAGATAAAGCAACCAAAGTCCATACTTTGTTGGTGTATAAGGATTCCATCTCAGATCGATAAGCATCCAGCCATTCTTACAGAGTCCTACTCCTGATAGCCAGCCCGAAACTAGTTGGGTCATCATCTCATGATGCAATCCTCGCTCCCACTGTCATAGAGAAACCGAAGTATCTCTCAGGTGGGTGAGGAACCCTACTAGATCAGCGGAGAGGCTGAGATTCGTTGGTTGCTATTGAATCCTTTGGTTCTACCAAATCAGCAGCTGCAGTTTGTATAGCTGGAACTGTTTCCAGTTCTACCTCATGTCCAATAATTTCTTCACAAGAAACTCCCTTTCATAAAGGTGGCATGCTGAGTAACAAAACATTTTTGTTCCTCGGTTAGGTAGAAAATATTCCCTTGCGTATGCTTGGGATATCCAACAAACTTTTACAGATCTGACTTTGCCTCGAGCTTGTCCGGATTTTGCTTTTAGACATAGGCAGGACAACCCCAAATCTTAACTGACTTAAGAGATGGGCTCTTCCCTTTCCATATCTCATATGAAATGGTAGGCAACTAATTCGATCGGAACCCTATTCAATAGGTATGCAACTTCAAAAATGCATAACTCCCTAAAAGGAAATAGGAAACTCAGTAGTACTCATCATAGAGCACACCATATCACATAGGGTGTTATTGCTCCGCCTCGATATACTATCGTGCTATGGTGTATACGGAGGAGTAATGCTGAGAGAGAATCTCATTCTCCTTTAGGATAATCCAGGAATTCCGTGCTCAAGTATTCTCCTCCTTGATCACATCAAAGGACATAATACTTTTACCCTTATTTTGGTTCTCTACTTCTAACTTATATTCTGTGAATATCTCAAAAGGTTCGGACTTGTGTTTCAACAGGAACATATGTCTGAATCTTGAGAGAATATCAGAGAATATAATGAAGTACAAAGAACCGGTCTTGGCATGTGTAGACAGGGGACCTTCATACATCCGCATGTATCAATCCCAAGAGTTCACTAAATCTTTCTCTGTTTCCAATAAACAGAGCTATGGTCATCTTATCTCTGTGACATGACTGGCAAGTTTCACAAGATGTAAATTCAAACTAATTTAAATATGCATCTATATGTAACTTAAGCTAGTCGGGTCGCATTGATATGACCTAGTCTACAATACCTCAAGAAGGATTCGTTCATTTCTGAACTCTTCCTCTTGTGTGTGTTCTGTATACTAAGAACTGTAGTTTGATTTAGAACGTTAATACTTTTAGATAACGTGCCTGAACCGATCAACTCTTGATTTAGGAAATGTTCAAAACATTATCCAACAATACAAAATTATATCCTTCTTTACTAATAAAGAAATTGATATGATTTTGTATATCAGGTTCGGTATCTATTAACATTTGTTCAGAATCAATGTATTCTGGTAATACAAGGTGACAGTGACCAACAGACTTGGCTGCAACACTTGCACCATTTTCTGCCTCATGAAACTTATCACCCGTTCTCAGTTCTCTACCTTTCTGTAGCCCATGTAACAAATTACATATGTGGGATCCTGATCTGGTATCACATACTCAGGACGTAAAGGATACTGAGAAACAGTTCTGTGTAACGAACACACCCGAAAATGATGCATCAACATGCACTTTCTTCGTTTGGGCGGCACGGGAAATCTGGTATTCCCCTAATTTCTGCTCTGTCTTATAACAATTATAAGTTGGAGCGGAACCAACGTTCCCCAGTTCAGTATAACAAGCGGGTTCGGTCAATATTCCGTATTATTATCTTGATTAAGGCGTGATATGGTCGCTACCTAGAGAGAGAGAGAAGAAAACACTCAACGTGCACTCTTGCAAGAATAGATTGGTTATAATTTTATCTAATCAGGATGGCTCCTACTGTTTTTTATCAAATCTTCCTTCAAACCCTAAAAGGAAAGACTAGCCGGGATTAATTACATCTTACAAGTTCGCCAATCTTTCAGCCAGGCCAGTGTCGGTACTTTGAGGGAGGTCCCACGTGCTTTCGCACGAACCTAATTAATGTAAACCTCGTTTTCCCAGAGGCGTAACCCCGTTAACACCTTTCTAGACACCTACTTGATCGGCTAATTGTAATGTGTAAAACTTTCCCAGGAGTAACAATTACTCGCAGTGGGTATCGGGATCCAATTATCTCATAGAAGGTATGCAATCTCATTGCAAATTTCAACACTTGAAATTCCCGATAATATTTTGCCCCAAGCGATCTATGACCTTGACTGATTCAACAAACCATAGACCGCAAGTAAAGTTCAACCCGTCATTTCCCGATTGAATTAAACCCACCCGCACGACCCTTGACTGGGTCAACAAGGCCGCACGACTACCCTAATCCAATCACATCATATGCTTTGCAGATAAGCACTAATCAGCTACCGCACACTACGCCTTGACTGAGTCAACAAACGCAGCACGAATACTAACTATTACTTATCTGAAATGACGGAGGGCTACGACAGGTTTTTAAGAAAACCCTTTGCGTAATGAACTTTATATCATTGTAGAATCAAATGATTTTAAAATGGAGTGTTTTTAGGCTATTCTAGTTTTGCTAAAGGGGTCACTCCCGGTGAAGGGATCGTCGGCCCTTTCCTCGTCGAATGAGGTGCAGGATATATCATATACATCACTGTGCAAAGCAAGAACTAGAGAAGCAATCAAAAGACAAACTGAGGGTTGTAGCATCTGCCAGTTATTGCTAAAGGAGTCACTCCCGGTGAAGGGATCTCGGTCTTTTCCTTCTCGAATAAGGTGCAGGATGTTCTACAAGGAACACCGCGATGCAAAGCAAGAACTGTAGCTACCTGTTTTTGAAAATTCGATTCCACAACATCATAGGTTTATTTTCTTTCATTAATCACATTAATGAAGTCCCATCATTTAAATCACCTAAACATTACAGATAAATACGATGTACACTTATGCCATCCGCATTCGCCTCGATGTCCCCTCGTGCACTGTTAGGTTAGGTAACTAACGACAGAGCGAGGCAGGGCTAGCGCGAGTGCAAAACATAAGTAACGTCTATATAATATATCATATATACTATATACATCATTTATCACAGAACATCAAATGATCACATCACAGATATCGCAGCAGAAGAAACATATAAAATATTGGATATACTAGGACGTCCGTGTTTTCAATACGAGCCAGTATAAAACACGGATTCCACGGTCGCGATGAATAGCCAAACCCACACCCCGAGACCCCTACGAGAGCGGCAAGCAACCATACCAATTCTAGAGTTAGGAGACCTGGACTCGACTCCTCGAGTTGGTCTCCCACTGGACTCCAGAACCCGGTTACTTGTGCCCTCCTCCTTGGGTCTATCCTAGTGCGGAAAAGTAAATAAAATACAATGGGTGACATCTTCCGCTACCTGGAAGTGCCCCAATAAAAGAATATTACATACAATAAATTTTACATGAATGAAAATAAAAACTCTCATCTCAAATAAAACCTCCGGCTATTCAAACACGACGATCCAATATAACATATCCAGCAACACATAACATCACATGTCATCAACGTAAGTAAATGTGCGCATCCCAATTGTCGTTGACATATAGCAACGAAACCGGCGATATCACATATTACACTTACGATCGCAGAAAAGAAAGTGTAAAACTACAACAGTTGGAATCCGCAATCTCCTCAGACATCGCATGCCTGACCAAATGAATTCTTTAGACATCACATGCCTAACAATTATAAACCCCGCATTTTAGTCTCTATATCGAAAACACTTTTCAATATCTAGTCGGGCAATTCAACAAGATTCCCGGCATTTTGATCGAATGCTCGTCGCAAACTTTAGTAGGCAGCCGCACCCCCGATACCGTCGACGAAGTGTACCAAGGCGGAACACCGCTGCCGCGAGCACCCGAACTGATGCTTTCGGCGACGGGGTTCTCCTACAGTCACTTGGTCGGGGCTATGGGACGTGGCTATCTATTAAGTTTTACCCGGCGAGTATCCGCGTACGCTACGTGATTGCGACGGACTTTTGATCACATCAAAATTCCGTGGCAACCGATCAAGTGAGACTAAACTGCTATGTTTATAACATTCATTCAGTTATCTCATAACTACTTGTGAATTCCAATTATTGTATCACATTCCGGATAAATAGAAAATGTTAAACTTTCCGATCGAACATACAAACACCCAAGCTTTCCCGAAACAGCTCAACAGATGAAACAAGTTTAAAAACATTCATTTCATGCCTCAGCACCAATGGTCCAGCCGTAGAAGGGTCAAGCCAACGCCTCACATGTGGCACGCCATACTGCCCCAAACCCTAAGGTTCAAAGGGCAGTTCAAGACGGTCACATAATCGAGTTAAGGTTTGTTGTCTTCTAGAGGGTCCATCGCGTTACTTGCACTACTTAGAACGTTTTCAAACTACGGAAAAATCCAACACTTGGAAATTTCGCGACAGGGGAAAAATTGGGTATTTATATCCAGTCGAACTTTTTAACATATTCTAAAATTACCCAGAAAAACACACGGACAAAATTAGACAATCCGATCAAATCTACGAACTCCCAATACAACCCAGAAAACTCAACTCTTGAGCAGAAGTTAAAATATCCCAGAAAATACAGCACTAAAATATAGGAATTACTGTGCAAAAATAATTGAAAGATGCTGTCGTACGGCTGCGGAACCGCCGCACAAGCCATGCTCGTGCCGCGGTTCCGCGGCGGTTTAATCGATTTAGCCTCTCGTATTTCACAGTAACTCCTAAAAACGCCTGCTGATTTTTCTGCATATTTTTAATTTGGAAAAATGCACAGTTTTGAAAAATGTACAGAGAAGGGGTCGGATTAGGGGTTCGTTCGGATTTCTAACATCGTCTACACTTCGCCTAAGGCTCTAGCTAGGCTCTGATACCACTGTAGGGTTCCTAGACACGCTCAAGAGGTCTCACAAGGCATCGACCATGCCAAATTCAAAATTTTACGGTGCCGAGAAACCCTAAACTAGATCGTTAACTAGAGATTAGGCGAAAAGTAAAGCTAGCAAACGACTTTGCTACTAAGTGAAAGGGATTACAACCTTTGTAGATCCGGTCCGCCACTTCTTTAGCTCCGTGTTGACGTCCCTCCGCTGCGATCATCGGATCCCGGACTCTAGAAATAGTTTCGTCGGAGAAATGATCGGGCTAGGTCATTGACTTCGAGGCCGAAGATGATCTACGTCGGGGAGACTCAAACTCAAGCTATTCCTTCACTCGGTCGAAAACTTTGTGAAGAGAACACCCTATACTACATGGCAAGTGGTAGAGGATGAAGAAATAGGAAGTGGGTTCACTTTAGAATTGGATTTCTCACTCTTTTTCTCATGATGCCATTGGAGCTAGCAAGCTTTTTCAAGCTTGATGAAGATGAAGAAGAAGAAAAAAAATTATATCCATTAAAAGAATAATATGAACACTTATCCTTTTAATCATGGCACCATGGTTGAGTTAAGCCCTCATGCTTAACTCATGTAGAGATTTAACCAAACCATTAGGTTAAAGGTTGGGTTAA
This sequence comes from Agapanthus africanus, assembly GCA_030015575.1. NCBI lineage: Eukaryota > Viridiplantae > Streptophyta > Magnoliopsida > Asparagales > Amaryllidaceae > Agapanthus > Agapanthus africanus. Next base: position 864,973,953 of record JASDDO010000024.1, on the reverse strand, counting down.
CTAATATCTTGAACAAATGACAAAAGAGTTGACTTTGTCAATGTTCATCAAGCTTCATGAAGCTTGATGACATTGACCAAAGTCATACTCTTTTGTAATATACTAGGAAAATAGTAAACCCTAATTTTAACCTTGAGTTGGTTCAAGTCTCATACACACAACTTGTTTGTATCATCAAGCATGATACAAACTTGTACACTTGCATATATCACATATAAACAATGTGCACATTCAAGTGAGAAAATCAATCTTAAGTGAACCAATACTAGTTAATGTAAAGTAATATATCAAATATATAATTATACATTAAATCATTAAATCAACACTTGATTTAACGATCCGGTCATATCGCATATAACCGACTAATATCAAGTGTATCAATGTATCGAATCAACACTTGATTCGGTAACCCGGCTATATCTCATATAACCGATCGATGATACAAATCGCGAGAATAGAATACAGTATCACATACTGGTATTATTCTCGGTCCCGTACATATCTCATATGCGCTCCTATTTCGTTTCGCTTGAGCCAGGAAACCCCTGTGTATGACTCTAAAGACTCGTCAATACGCCGGCAGCAGGTGATGATCATATCAAACACCCACAAGCCGCAAGCGGTCTGCTAAACGTAACGGCCACCCGGGTATTGAGTGATCAGAAGATCAACGAGCAAGCCCGCTCACACTCCTGTGAATCCAACGAGTAACACTACCGTACAGTCCAGTCTGTTCGTCTGATATGTCGCATATCTCGTCTAGGGGTGGTAAATGTCAGACCCCAATAACTCGATAAGTCGTGTCAATATGAGGCTAATAACGGGTCGAAAAACTACCGGTAACACTTACCAGTAAATCCCTAAAGCAGCCTTGGCCAAGGACTTCCTGTTATAGCCAATCGAGCACTGTGCAACATCAACTCCCTATCTCGGGAGAGACGAAACCCCTCCTATCGCTCATTGCCTCCATATGACTCGGGACTGTACCCAAAAACCACATTTTTGCATGCCCTCTTGGACGTGGTATGATGGAAATCAAAGCACAGTGGGAATCACACAAGACTCTATGACGATCTCGGGTTTACAGACTAACCTGCACCAGTGTCACCAGAGAACTGCCATCTGACGTAAAGTATAATACCATCTGGGAGTTCTCGGCGAGTCCATCCAGTGTACCCAGTCTCTACTGAGCACCCGTATATCATATTCATCCATCGCCCATCTGAATGGGTCGAGAAGGTATACGCTAGTCTACTCTGGTATATCGATGCCCCGTCTCGATACACCCACGACTAGGGACCTTGAAGGATGTACTTATGGACTACCATGTCCCCACTAGTATGATCCGCATCATAGTCCAGGTAGTCAAGTACACATCCTAAGGGCTTTACCAACATGTAACAGAGAGACAATCAGTGTACACGTTAAGGTAAAGAGTAACCAGATAGCATACTATCATATCGAGCAAGAAAGTCATCCCTATATATGTCCAAGCATCCACTACAATATACATCCTATGTATAGTAATGGCCTCTAGGGCACACATATAACTAACAAACTTAGGGCGTTTAGGCTTACTGTCTTTGACATTAGCTGTAGGCGTAGGGACCTTCTCCGGCCTTCCTCTCTTTTGAGTAATCGACGTTGTGGGGGCCGTTGCAGCGGGCACCCAAGTGGTTGTCGTCCTTTGTTGTTTGACAGGACAGTTCTTCTCTTCCCGAACCTTCACCCTCTTCTGCCGGCGAGAGTGATCTTGGTCGATTACTGAGTCTTGGACCCATCGCCAGACCTTATAAATCTTGGAGGATAGCCGTTGAGGGGGTTTCTCCGGCTTTGCATCTGTAATACTCTTCGCAGGTGGAGGAGATCTTTTTAGCGTGGCAGTCGGAGAGTTCTTGCGTACCCTCCTTAGCGGTTCAAAGTTGTTCCCGGTTGGAACAGCATCATTAACTTCCACCATCGGAGCCGGTGGAGTTAGCCCTGAGGGAGAGTTTCCCCCGGCCTTCCTTATTCGGCGCCAGTGGCGACGTTGAGCGTGTCGAGCTGTTGGGACTGGCTCGGCGATAGAGATAGTCTCGTCTTGCCCCCTATCCGGATAAGGCGCCGCTAGTGCCAGCCTCTTGAAGGCTGATGTATTTTGAGTGGCGATGTTCAATCTGTCAAAAACAGACTCTCGAGCAGGAGCAGGAGCCGGAATAGTTAGCCTTGAAAAGACCGACTCATTAGCAGGAGAAGCCGTCTTGACGACATCAGGAATGGAGATGGCTGTCTTCTTTGCGATGGCCACGTCAGGAGTCATGGGCTTTTTGGCAGGCCCATTAGAGTTCAGGTTCAGCCTGGTAAAGACCGAGGCTGCCGGCTTGACATTGGACCACCCGTTGAGAGGGGCTGTTGTAGTAGTGAGTCGATCGAAGACCGACTTCTTTTGCGCTTCCGATGCGGGCACTGGAATGGTGAAGCTTGCAGGCGGGAGCATGGTCCCGAAGAACAGACCGGTGGTGGCCTGAATCACCTGTTCCACTGGCATGGCAAGAATGGAGGCCGCTTGAGGCCGATAGGCTACACCTCCAGGTGAGGCGGAGCATCTGTTGCACTTGCATTTCGAGCGGCTCGAGCAGTTGGATGCCATTGATGCTTGATTTCTGCGCGAGGCAAAAGTCCAAATCTTACTAACTTGAAACCCAAAGGCAACCATTAACAAACCGCGATTCGTTCGCGAAGACGACACACGAAGTGTGGAGTGGAAAGAGGAAAAGGTCCCACCGGGCGTGCCAGAATCTGTTCCCCTCCGAAAGACGGCGCGACAGACGTCTTGCCTGAAATTCGGGGCAGATGCTAATTGGTGCTATCCGTCTACCTCTCCGAATATGCCAAGTTGATTTATGGCACCATGTATCGAAGGTTTAAACGGATGCATCCGATATAGCAGACTTCGTCAGATTCCCCCTCGCTTGAGGGGTTTTTGATTATGGGGACGCTCTTCCCTGCAGGCGCAAGCCCTTGCAGTTAATTACGCTACCGCGTTGCGGTAACAACTTTCTCCTTCTCCGGATGGTCACTTCGTGTCGTGTGTGTTTGTTTTGTGTTTGGTTGCCCGTGGATTGTATACGGAGACTGAGTTATGTCGTCGCCCGTAGGGCGCGGACTAGTCCAAATCCGTATTATCTTAGATTTGGGCTTGGGGGTTTGGGTTTAAGGATACGTTAGCCTCATTTGAGGCTAAGATCGACTTAAACGTTTGTTAAGGATACGTTAGTCTAGTTTTAGACTAAGATCAACTTAACGGGATCGTTTAGATCCAACAAGAGAGCAATTAAGGGGGGCCCTGTTGTTTAGTTTAGTGACATTGTGGTCAATAGCTAGTTTAAGGACATTGCGGTCCAATGTTAGTTTTAAGACGTTGCGGTCAAGGTTAAGGACATCATAGTCCGTGGATTTAAGGATTCCACAGTCCGGAGTTATTTTTAAAACATCACGGTCAAGGTTAAGGGCATCATAGTCCGTTGTTAGTTTTAAAACATCCCGGTCAAGGTTAAGGACATCATAGTCCGTGGATTTTAAGGACTCCACAGACCGGCATTAGTTTTAAGACATCACGGTCAAGGTTAAGGACATCATAGTCCGTTGTTAGTTTTAAGACATCCCGGTCAAGGTTAAGGACATCATAGTCCGTGGATTTTTTAAGGACTCCGCAGTCCAGCATTAGTTTTAAGACATCACGGTCAAGGTTAAGGACATCATAGTCCGTTGTTAGTTTTAAAACATCCCAGTCAAGGTTAAGGACATCATAGTCCGTGGATTTTTTAAGGACTCCACAGTCCGGCATTAGTTTTAAGACATCACGGTCAAGGTTAAGAACATCATAGTCCATGAGTTTAAGGACCCCACAGTCCGTATCAATGTGTGGTCATTGGGACCCGTCACCTCTTTGAAGACGTTGAGGAATTACAACGCCAAGTATCAAAGGAGTGAAGAGATGTACCCTTGAACCAAGATAGATTAAATAATCTTTGGCCCAATTTGGAACTAAAACCAATTAATTATACTATGAGCCCATTAGCCCAATTAAGTTTGAATTGAGGACTTATGGCCAGCTTGGGCTAAGTCCAATCATGTTTAGAATATTGGCCCTCTGTTGGTTCATTGAAGGAGAGGGTTTGCCTCTAGAAACTTAGCTAATTGGGCTAAAACTAGTGTTAAACACTAAAGACCAACAATATTAGCAAGTTAGTGTTAAACACTAAAAGATAATCAGTGTTAAACACTAGCAACAGGGCTTTCAAATTAGTGTTAAACACTGAAGCAAATCAGTGTTAAACACTGGAAACAGAGATTTCAAATTAGTGTTAAACACTAAAGCAAATCAGTGTTAAACACTGGGAACAAAGTTTGCAAATTAGTTTTAAACACTAAGAAAATCAGTGTTAAATACTGGGAACAAAGTCTTCAAATTAGTGTTAAACACTAAGGAGAGAGGGGTCACGTATGGACACGTGAGAGCGCCCTGATTCCCCTTATTTTATTCTGCCGACAGTATTGAATGCTTTCTATAATTGCTCTTGGAGCATCACGTGCTGTCACGTGATGGGAATGTGGGTTTTTAACTGTTAAAGCTTTTGCCAAGGGGTCACGTGGTAGCACGTGAGGGCGCCCATAGCTTCTGTTTGCTTTTTCTTTGCATCCTTCAGGGGGCACGTGGGGCACGTGAGGCGCTGCCTCAAAGTTCTTTTCTGTAGATCTTTACAGGGGTCACATGACTCTGGTTCTTTGCATGTTTTAAAGATCTGTTCATCTTTTAAGAATTAAATTCTTCATAGGGTTAAACCCTAGCAATAAACTTTAGACGAATTAAATTCCTATTTTCTTCTGAAGAATTATATTCTTAGATAGGGTTAAACCCTAATTTCTTTTCTGTAGGAATTAAATTCCCCATATATGTAAAGAATTAAATTCTGGCATGGGGTGAAACCCTAATTTCTTTTTTTAAGGGAATTAAATTCCTGTGGGTTTGAGAGAATTAAGTTCTCAATTAGGGTTAAACCCTAGTTCTGTCCATTTTGAAGGAATCAAATTCCTGTAATATAGGGTTAAACCATAATTTTATCTCAAAGGAATTAAATTCCTATAATTCTGTGAGAATTAAATTCTCAAAACTCAATTCCTCCTCTATGTTTTAGATCCGCATGGCAGGATCTCAACCTAATGAGAATTAAATTCTCAATTCATGGGGAGATGTGCACTTTGCAGATCCTCTACCAGAGAAAGAACTAAGTTCTTTTCTTTATATAAGAGTTAAACTCTTTTGAGAATTAAATTCTCTTTTTAAGCCTCTCTTTTCTTACCTAGGGTTTTTCTTTTGCAGAGAATCAAATTCTTCCTTCTGAATTTTCAGGATTCCAAGGCTCTATATCTCTCTCTCCTCTCCCTTCTCCTTTTTTTGGCTCCTGTTTATAGGAGAAGGAAAAGAATCAATCTGTTTTAGTGAATCTTTCATTGAAAGATTTGATTTGTTTATTGAGAGATTTTATTTATCTTCATCATTAATCTGGGCCTTTAGATTATTAGGTGAATTTTATTCACCATTGGATTTTAAATCCAAAGATATCTATTTGTTATTTCGGTTAGATTTAGGGGGAAATCTTTCCATGTCCAAGATTTTTCCATAAATTGGTGATATTTAATCACCTTCAGATTCTTGATCCAACGGTTTCAGATAATTCTTCTCCATTTTGGAAAGATTTGAATGATCTCTCCTAAGAATTTAATTCTGTTAAAGAATAAGGCTTTTAAAGCCGGTCACGTGTGGCCACGTGACCCCTGGTCACGTGTGAGCACGTAACCCCTGGAATGGGCTTTTCTTCTTCTGCGCTCTGCTCTCTGGCCGCTGCTTAACCATCACGTGCAAACACGTGACCACTGGTCACGTGTGAGCACGTGATGCCTCTTCTGAAGCTTTTTCCTGATTTTTAATCAGGGAACAGCTTCGTTTGCTGACATTGCGTCTGCTGTATCGAGATGACTGTCGCGGTTGTCTCTAGGTTGTCGGTGAACCGTCGAGCTTTGGAACTAGGGATTTTGTCATGGCTCCGTTATTTGATTGTCGCGTCTGAGTCCTGCTGGAGGAAAAACGCTGGGGTGACATCTCGTCTGCTGTATCGAGACGAACGTCGAGGTGGTGACCACTCCGCGCTTGTGTGGTATGATCTCCAATAGTCTTTCAGGTTTTATATGAGTTGCCGTCAAGACCCTGAAGCTAGGAATTTGGCCTTCCCTTCGTTTGCTCTGGCGTGTCCGAATCCCGTTGGAGGAAAAACGCTGTAGTGACGTCTCGTCTGCTGTATCGAGACGAACGTCGGGGTGGAGCTGGGATTTTGCCATCACTCCGCTTTATTTCGACCGTGAGGTCTTTTGTTGACGTTGCATCTGCATTCTGCTGAACTGCGAAGGAACGCTGTTGTCGATATTGCGTCTGCTGTAACGAGACGAATGCTGAGGTGGAGTTGGGATTTTGCCGTCACTCCGCTTTGTTTCAACCATAGGGTCTTTCGTTGACATTGCATCTGCATCCTGCTAGACTGTGAAGGAACGCCGTTGTCGACATTGCGTCTACTGTAACGAGACGAATGTTGAGGTGGAGCTGGGATTTTGCCGTCACTCCACTTTGCTGACGTTGTGTCTGCTGTAACAAGACGAATGTCGAGGTGGTCTCTAGGTTGTCTGTGAACCATCGAGATTTGGAACCAGGGACTATGTCGTGGCTCCATTTGGTGATGTTGCGTCTGAGTCCTGCTGGAATGAGGAGGAACGCTGTTGTGGATCTTCAGGTTGTAGATGTGGCCGTCGAGACTTGGCTCTTTTTCTGATGGAGCCTGGTGGGATAATATGGTTCCCTCTTTGTTTGCGCCCCTGGATTGTATAGAGGGATCGATTCGATCTCACCGATAGGGGAAAAAGTTTTATTTTATATATTTTTCTTTCCGCGATGCTCTATCATTTCAGATTTTATATCGCGAAAGTCGCGATTGCCCAATCATTTCGGTTATTTTTCGCGGTGCCCAATCATTTCGGCTATTTGTTTTATTTACTCGCTGCTTTTTATTGCGAGTTGCCCAATCATTTAGGCTATTTTTTCATGCATATATTTTTACTTACTAATTTTGTTGCAAGTTGCCCAATCATTTCGGCTATTTCATATGCAATTGCTTTGCTGTGAGCTTGGGATTTGATACCGATTTAAGCATCAGCATCGCTACAACTGGGATATTTCTAGGAGCGAATCATCATTTGCCTCTATCAATGTCGAGCAAAGGTGGCTTAGCAAATAGGGTTAAGATCCTGCCGACTAAGGCTTTTGACTTCATGAGCCGTAAGGGTCTCATAAAGGTATTTCTCCCTACGAGTCGTGAGGATCTCGTAGGTGCGTTTTCTCCTTAGGAATCGTGAGGATTCCTGAGTGTATGGTCTCTTATAAGTCGTAAGGATCTTATAAGAGTGCTTTCTCCTTATAAATCGAGAGGACTTACAAGTGTCTTTTGCCATATGAGCATATCCCCAGTCTCTGGTGGGACTTTGTTAGGAAAATGTTTATTCGCGTCCGTGGATACAAGGGTCGATATTGAGATGCTTGTAGGGCAGCATTGGAGATTGTGATGGCTTAAGAACAGGTTCAGATCCCTGTAGCTTAAGGCTTTTGAATCCTATGAGCCGTAAGGGTCTCAAAGGGGAATTCTCCTTATGAGTCGTGAGGATCTCGTAAGTGTGTTTTCTCCTTAGGCATCATGGGGATCCCTATGTGTGTTGCTCTCTTGTGAGTCGTAAGGATCTCACGTAGATATTTTCTCCTCACAAACTCGAGAGGACCTTGCAAGTGTCTTTTAACGAGATTGCGCCCTTTCGGGTTTTCACAAAACTCGCCGGTAGTCCTGCTGTTTTTACTCACGAAGCCCTTTCGGGTTTTCATCCGTGCCCATTTTGCTTATGGACATACCTTTTTTTGTGTCAGCCTTGGGATGCTGCGGTCCGTAGTAGTTTATCGACGTTTCGGTCAACAGCCAGTTTTAGGACATAGTGGTCCATCGTTAGTTTAAGGACTTTTCGGTCCATGGGGATTTCTCTATGAATGAGCACGATGCCTCCGGCATGTCCATTTTTTTGGGATCATGTGGTTGCGGCGGGTTCATCTTCCAGTTTTCAGACAGTGCGAACTTGCCCAGTTGGTATTGGTCCTCAACCCAGCCTTTGAAGACGAAACAATTTTCGATTGGATGGCTTACTGCTTGGTGGTAAGGGCAGTAATTAGGATTGTTGACATCGTCTGGCTGCAACGGACGTTTTAGATCCGGCAGATTGATGAGTCTGTTGCGCACTACCAGCTCGAACAGTCTCCTCATTTTATCCCGGGGAAACGAGTAAGGACGTCCCAGTCTCTCCTCGAGGGATGGGCGTGGGCGCGCATTGTTTTGGCGAACAACCGGCTTTAAATTGCTCGGCTGTTGTTGAGTAGTGGCGACGAAGGTCGCTTTTCCTTTCCCTTTTTCGTTCCGAGATTCGAGCTTCGAAGGAGATGGTCTATGACCCATCTGATTCATTTGGGCTAACTTGTCAATCAAGGCCTGGAAAGTGGTTGGCTTGAAAAATATCATGAATTGAGATATGGTCGCCTGAGGGTCTAGGGTACCCATGAACATGCCTACCGCAGGCGCTTCTTCGATGCGCTGCTCGCACTTCGACCACAAATTCCGCCATCGTATTGCGTATTGAATCCATATCTCTCCAGGCTTCACCCTGGCATTAATCAATGCCGTTACTGGGGTGCGTTCACTAGCACTCGCGAAACGCTGGGTGAATAGTAGCTCCATCTCTGCAAAGGTTTTGACGGAGTTGTTGGGAAGCTCTGAATACCACTCAAATGTTGTTTCTGACAAGCTACCAATGAATTGGCGAAGCAACAGTTTGTCGTCGCCTCCAGTGTTGCCGCATAAGGCTCTGAATTGAGCGACGTGCTAATGCGGATTTCCCGTCCCCTTATATACGTGGAATTTAGGGATCGTGTATCCCGGCGGGTACTTTATTTGGTCATACCAACCCGATAGGGTCGTCCAGTTTTAACAATTTGTCCAGCCGCTTCATTCTCCTGATGAACTCGTATCTGCTGAGCGATGTAATCATCCAGGGCGGCCTTGGAGATGGTCTCCTCCTTGGCTGCTGAAAGAGCCGGAGGAGGGTTCGATGTCTCCCCTCTGTCGTCTTCAATTATTATTAGAGGATCTTCAGCTGGAGGGTCCGGCTGGATCATCATGCCCACCATATCTTAGAACAGAAGGGCCATTTGTTTTATATTGGCCGCTTGTTCCGCAGCCTCTTTGTCCTTCTTCTCAAGCATTCTCCTAAAGAATTCAGCATCAGTTTCTTGTTCCTGACGCTGCTCTGAGGTCTCTAGATTATCTTTCGGACCAGTGAGTGCAGCCATTGCAATCAACATCTCCTGAAGTTTTTGCTGCTGTTGTTCCTAAGCTTTTGTTATCGATCGGGTAAGCGGTCGATGACCCGTAGAAGCATGGCTTTCCTCTTTTCCGGATGCCATATAAATGGTGTGTGTTACCATGCCCCTAGACTTGGGGCATTTAGATTCAGCGTCCTTGCGGTTCGCCGTGGTCACAGGGGCTTTCTCCAGCCTCCTTCTCTTGTGAGCGGTTGAAGTTGAGGGAGCCCTTGCAGTGGGTACCCAGACGGATGACATCTTCTGTGGTACCATGGGATGGCTCTTTTCTTGCCGAGCTTTAATCTTCTTTGGTCGGCGAGAGTAGTCCTGGTCAATCACCGATTCCTAGATCTGTCGCCATACTTTGTAAATTTTGGAGGACAGACGCTAAGGGGGCTGCTCCGGCTTCTTTTCTGTAGCATTCCCCACAGGTGGAGGAGATCTTTTCAACATGGCAGTTGGAGAGTTCTTGCGAACCCTCCTAAGCGGTTCGAAGCTGTTCGCAGTCGGAACAGCAGTATCGATTTCCACCATGGGAGCTGGCGGAGTCAGCCCATAAGAGGAGCTGCCCCCAACCTTCCTTACTCGGCGCCAGTGATGACGGCGAGCATGTCGTACGGATGGAGTTGGTTCGGCTATGGGGGTGGCTTCATCATGCCCCCTGTTTTGGCGAAGGGTTGTCACCGGCGTCAGCCTCTTGAAGACCGATATCCGTTGAGAAGCAATGTCCAATCTGTCAAATATAGACCTCTGGGCAAGGGAAGCAGCTTTGAGGACTTCGCCTGGAGCAGGAGCCGGAACGGCCAGCCTTGTGAAGACTGACTTCTTGGCAGAAGAAGTCTCTCTGATAATTTTGTCTGCTTGAGCTGGAATAGCTATCCGCTTTGGGATGGCTGCTTCAGGTATTGCGGGCTTGTTGGCATCCTGGCCTAGTCTGTTGGAAGCTGAGGCGTTGGATTTGTGCGACCCGTCGAGAAGGGCCGCGGCAGTGGTAAGTCGATCAAAGACCGACTTCTTTGAAGCCTCTTGTGACAGCAACAGCGGGGTATTGAAACTCATCGGTGAGATCATGGTCCCAATGAATAGCCCAGTGGTGGCCTGAGTTACTTGCTCCACTGGCATCTCGAACAGGGAGGCCGCTTGGGGCCCGTAGGTTACACCTCCAGATGAGGTAGAACGGGAGTTGCAGTTGCAGTTGGAGCAGTTAGAGGCCATTAATGTTCTTTTTTCTGCACGGAGGCAAAACCAAATCTTAGTACCTCGAACCCAAGGACAACCATATTAAACCGCGATTCGTTCACGAACACGACACACGAAATGTGGAGTGGAAAGAGGAAAAGGTCCCACCGGGCGTGCCAGAATCTGTTCTCCGCCGAAAACAGAGACGAGACCGCGTAGGTTCGTCTTGCCAGAATTTCGAGGGCAGATGCTATTTGGTACTATCCGTCCACCTCTCCGAAAATTCCAAGTTGATTTATGGCACCGTATATCGAAGGTTTAGACGGATGCGGCCAATGTAGCAGACTTCGTCGGATTCCCCCTCATTGAGGGGTTTTTGATTGTGGGGACACTCTTCCCTGCAGGCACAAGCCCCTGCAGTTAATTACGCTACCGCATCGCGGTAACCACTTTCTCCTTCTTCAGATGGTCACTTCGTGTCATGGGTGTTTGTTTTGTTTTTGGTTGCCCGTGGATTGTATACGGAGACTAATTTATGTTGTCGCCCGTAGGGCGTGGATTAGTCCAAATCCGTATTTTCTTAGATTTGGGTTTGGGTTGGGTTTTAAGGATCGTTAATCTCATTTGAGACTAAGATCAAATTAAACGTTTGTTAAGGATACGTTAGTCTAATTTTAGACTAAGATCAACTTAACGTTTGTTAAGGATACGTTAGTCTATTTTTAGACTAAGATCTACTTAACAGGATCATTTAGATCCAACAAAAGTGCATTTGGGCTCTATTGTTTAGTTTAGGAATATTGCGGTCCATAATTAGTTTAAGGACATTACGGTCCAAGGTTAAGGACATCATAGTCCATGGGCTTAAGGACCCCACAGTCCGAGGTTAAGGACATCATAGTCTATGGATTTAAGGACCCCACAGTCCACAGTTTAAAGACGTCATAGTCTATAAAGTTTAAGGACATCATAGTCCATGAGTTTAAGGATCCCACAGTCCAAGGTTAAGAACATCATAGTCCATGGGCTTAAGGACCCCACAGTCCAGTTTAAAGATGTCATAGTCTATGAAATGTATGGTTGTCAGGACCCGTCACCTCTCTGAAGACGTTGAAGGATTACAACGATAAATATCAGAGGAGTAAATAGATGTACCCTTGAACCAATTTTGGTTGAGAGATCTGTAGTCCAATTTGAGACTAAGATTAAAAGATTTGTGAGCACATGGGCTCAGTTAATCTGAATTGAGGACTTATGGTCAATCTTGGGCTAAGTCCAATCAAGTTAAAATGTTTAACATTTATTTTGGGCTATTGAGCATTTATTTGGGCTTGGCCCTTTTAACAATGCTGAGCATTAATTTGAATTCTAACAATATTTTTGTCTTTTATTGAATGCTGAGCATTCATCATAGCTCTAGGCTTATTAAAGAACAATTTATGTTCTATCAGCGCAGCACATGGTGCGCTTGGCGCTTTGCGCCAGTTAAAGAGCGCAGTGCGTTTCTTCCAAATAGCGCACACGTGAGGGACACGTGGTGCGCTTGGCGCTGAGCGCCAGTCTATGAGCTTATTGCGCTGATTTATGAGCGCAAAGCGCTATTAGTTCAGTGGCGCACACGTGAGGAGCATGTGGTGCGCTCGGCGCTGAGCACCATTCCATAAGCGCAAAGCGCTAGTCGCAGAGCACCATTCCATGAGCGTAAAGCGCTAATCGCAGAGCGCTAACTGTTAAGTGGCGCACACGTGAGGAGCACGTGGTGCGCTTGGCGTTGAGCGCCATTCCATGAGTGCAAAGCGCTAGTCCAAGAGCGTAGAGCGCTAATTTATGAGCACAAAGCGCTATCTGATCAACTTTATGATCTGTGAAATAAATTCTTGTATATGAAAGACTTTGTCTTAAGATTCTAAGAACAAAAGTTCTTATTTTATAGGAGATACTTCAATCTCTTGTATTGATGATAGGCTTTGCCTTTATGGATCTATGATCCTTAAGAGAATTGAATTATTCTCCCCCCACCCCTTTTTATAATGAGATGTTCATGATCTCTTTGTATAAAATATCTTCGTCTTGTAGATCTATAATCTGTGAAAAGAATTATGTTCTTCTTTTTATTTTATGATGAGATCCTTTGGTCTCTTTGTGAAAGCCTTGGTCTTGTAGATCTATGATCTTAGAAAAAGAAGTAAGTTCTTCTTTTAATTATGAGATGATTTCATCTCTCTATTCATTATTTTTTATCTTGAAGAAAATCTTCTTTCTCTGAGAGCTTGGCTCTTCTTTCTGAGATCTCTCAAAGCTTATAGGGTGTTCCTTTCTTTTTTTCTGTATTTCCTTCTCCTGAGACTTGAAGTCTGGGGGCCTTTTTATAGGACAAACTGATTTGTTCAATCAGTTAAGAAAATCTTTTCTCTAATTGATTTGGGGATTCCCCCACCGTTGGATCTTTGATCCAAGGGCTTCTGATTTACAGAAGGCAATCTTCTTGTTTTTAACAAGATTGGGAAATCTTTCCATACAGAATTTATTCTGTAATTTTGGTGATTTTTAATCACCTTTGGATCATTGATCCAACGGTGCTCCGGTTTACAGAGTACAATCTTGTTGTTTAAAAGATTTTGAGGAATCTTTCCTTAACAGAATTTAATTTTGATTAATTAATGATTTATCATTATTATTGGATTTTTGATCTGACGGTGGGAAGCTTTTAGTTTCAGCGCTTGTGTACCCGTGCTTTGCACGTGGTGCTCTGCTTAGAGCGCAGCGCACTTAGCGCTAGTGCACACGTGCTTTGCATGTGGTGCGCTGCTTAGGGCGCAGCGTACTTGGCGCTGCCTCTGAAGTATTGCTTCATTTCAAAATTTGAATTTTAAACAGAGCTTTACTCTGATTGGGGGAAACAGAACTCAACATGGTCGTGTCCCAACAAATAATAATACATACAACGGTAACGACGGCTACAATTTGGCCACTCGTCCCGATAAAAGAATATACATTTGGTATTATACAATACATGAAAATGAATACAACACAAGTATTACAAACATTCACACGCGGAGCCATTCATTGCGTCAATCCGAACAAAACCAAATACACCAACATAGCAGACTCACCATGTGTAAATCCCGTCGAATTGTTCATACATCAATTTGTCGACGTTAACCAATACATATCAACATATGCAAAGATAGAATGATGCAATATTTCCAAAACGAATCTTTCCTGTTCAAAACCTTCCAGATTAAACCACACAAAATTTGGGAAACTTTGGTGTATAAAAGTATCTTAGTTTTCCCCACTACAAGTCAATGCCTAAACCCTGAAGCCTTGTTCCACACTCTAGCCGCCTGAAGCAGGCCAAAAACCACCTGGGTCGATTCTGCCAGGGAAATGGTGCCTCGGGTTTTGGGGATGGTTTCAATATGAATACATGGTCTCAAAACAATAGTTCAAAAAAATTTCAGGGACCATAAAAATTCCAACAGACACTTGTAATTAGAAAACAGCACGGGAAAGTTTAGTTTTGAAGCTAACATATCATTTTATGCAATTACTAGTAAATGATCGGCTCTGATACCACCGTAGGAATCAGTGCTAGGGTCACGACACTAGCGGACCTGGCCTAAGCGTACAACAAAATTTTTAGAGGCAATAGCAACCGATCCCAACCTCAAGATCACCATTTACTAACTAATTGCAAACAAAGAAACTCGAGAGACGGTAAGAGGGGACTACAACTTTTGCAGCGTGTCCGATGGCCTATCCGAAGACCCTAGTTAGATCCATGAGCTCCCGGTTGAACGTAGTTGCCGACCACATCACCGTAAATGATTCATGGTGAAAGGTACCTGCCCAAAGCACCATCTCAATCAACAAGTGGAGAAACTAGCTTCAAAATTTTGCCAGGAGGTGAAGGCATGATGATGTGTAGTAAAGACTCTCTCTTTATGACTTTTCATATCTTTTCCTCGCCATGGAAATATCTAGATGAGGAAGAAGAAGATGGAGAAGAAGATGGCTCATCTCTCTCTCTCTCTCTCATTTTCCTTTTCTTTTTCTCACCTAAAAAGAATTGTGTAGAAAGAATGAGAGCCACTCTCTTTTTAACCATTCCTTCTCTCTCTCCCCCCTCTTATGTGTCACCTGAGCGGGGAGAGAGAGAGAGAGTGGACCTCACTCTCATATGCAAACCATTTTTCTTCCACATGATATATATATTATATATATTATATATATATATATATATGAGAATAATGGAGGAAATAGGCCCTAGGAGGCTTTTTGCATTATGTGGCGGCAAAAAATACGCCCTCCACTATTTTATTCGACGATTGGTATCTTCCAACTTAATCTCCATGCTCTAATTTGTTAATATACCAAATTTCTTATGATTACAATATCATTTCATCGTTGATTTAGTAATGTAAAAAGTTCTATTGTCGGTAAACCGTTAATTTTGCACCTACTAAATCAACGGTGAAAAGGTGTTAGAATTACATGAAATTTGGTGTATCGACATATTAGATGATGAAGATCAAAATGGCCGGTGCCGATCGTCGAATAAATGGTGGAAGGCGTGTTTTGTGCCGCCACCTAACTCAAAAAGACTCCTAGGGCCTCTTTCCTCCATTATTCTCAAATATATATATGTGTGTGTGTGTGTGAGAGAGAGAGGGGGGGGATATATGTATCCTAATACATAATAGAGATAGAGAATGTGTATCATATACACCATACTAGAAACCATATCACATATATGGTTATCAAGTCAACAATTGACTTAATATTCCGGCTTAGATAAGCCGGCTAGTATATCAACCGTCCGATTAAATCACGCGTATCACATATATGTATTTAATCGAAACACCCGCATGTATCTCCATACGCACGCCACACCATCATTTCGCCTAGGCAGGCACTTTCATTGCGGGACTCTAAAGACCCGTCAATACGCTGGCAGTAGGTTAAACATGATCATATCCGATTGAATCCGAAACACTTTCAGATTCAATCCCTTCACGGGTTAACCTACAAGCTCGTCAGCGGTACTATCTGCACATAACAGCTGCCCAAGTATGATCAAGATAAAGGCATGTCGACAAGCAAACTCATCTGGACCAGATAAAGTCTATAAGCGACGAATGCCATACAATCCGGTCTCTTCGTTAAAGAGTATCGCATACCTGGTCTGGGGGTAGAATCTGCCAGACTCTCAATAACCCGATAAGTCATGCTGACAGAGAACTCATAACCATCAGAGATACAATTGATAATACTTATCAGTTTATCTCCACTGCCGTAGCCACGGACTTTTGGTTATAGTCATGTCCTGCATAGCGTGATATCGACTTCCTATACCAGAAGAGACGAATCCCTTCGACTGCTTACTAGCTCCATTTGCTTTGGGATTATACCCAACTAAAACCTGTTTGCACAACTCTTTAAAACCATGGTAGGGTAGTAATCAAACTATAGTAGGAACACACACAAGACACTATGGCGATCTCAGATCAAGAGACTACCATGTACTATCGTCACCATAGAACTGCTATCTAACAATAGGTATAATATTATTTACGAGTTCTCAATGAGTCCGTCTAGTGTAACTTATTCCCAACAAGAACCTATATACAATTTTCGGTGTCAAACGCTAATAGCTATAGGATCAACCATCGTCCCGGCTGGGGTCAAGAAATGTATACACTAGTCTAAACTAGAGTACCGATGCCCAGTCTCGATACTCCTACGACTATGGACATTTAATGATGTGCTTATGAACTACCCAGGCCCCACTAGTATGATCTCTATTATAATCCTGGCAATTAAGTAAAAATACTATGGGCTTTATCATCATGTATTAGAGATATGCGATAACAAGTAAAACGTATACATATAAAAGATAAAGACAAATCAGCTAGTATACTATCATCTCAAGCAAGACTGTTCTATCTGCATAGGTCCTTCTTCAATTACAGTAATTACCTTCTTTCAATTACAATAATTGCCTTAAGATCACTATATCCAACAGCTACGAGAGATGAGGTGGTCGATACTCCGATTCAGATGGAGAGTCTAATACAACCAGTGGTGCAGAGACCGAAGACAATTCGGCGCACAGGAGGGGATAGATACGAGTATCCAAAGCAAGAGGATCGGGAGTTCGAAAGAATACTACACATTTGATTTGTGGCATAGAGAGTGTTATGGATGGGGAGTTGCATCGATTGCAGCAGAGTATCGAGCATGTTCTAGTTCGGTATGAGATGGAGGAGATTCAGCCCGTGTCTTCTAACTTAAAGATGCACTTCAGACTTTCGGCGATATTATCACCAAGGTCAGATGCATACAGAAATCACAAGTCTTTAGTGCCATATGTAAGTGTAGAGATTGGTGTGGGATGCACGTGGTTGAGTATTGCATGGGCAATTGGAGTAGTCAGTAGACACTTGACTATTATGAGCAGAGAGCATTAGCAGGTTGTGAAGTGGATCCTGAGATACTTGAGAATGTTCTTCTTGGAGGCCGAGAAGAGTCCAAGTTCAAATTTTGCTTAGTAGATCGTTGAAGTTCCTTCGGGCATTAGGCGATGAGAACATAATTCCATAATGTTGAGAAAGTGAAGAGATTATGGTGAAATTGAATCAAAGTGGAGATTGTTGAATTTGATTTACCTTCGGATTAGTTAGGATTTAAATCTAACATCTTTAGTTAAGATTTAAATATAATCTCTAGTTTAAATTCATATTTATCTCTAGTTTAAATATAGATTTATTTTCAATTATATATTTATCTTATAAATATAAGGTTTTCTCTAGGGTTTTTGAAGAATCTATAATTCTCTAATAACTTAGGGTTTGATTAGAGTGGGAGAGGTGGTCAAGCGCAATCGTGAATAGAAAGAGGTCTTGTAAAAGAGAATATTTCTTTGTAAAGGAGATATGTAGTCGGTGTAATATCTTGTAATTCATTCTCAGAGTGGAAGTTCTCGTCGCGGTTTGCAGGATTAGGTGCTAGTTGCGTTGAATCTGGATAAATCTTATGTGTTGTTGGTGTGTTTTTTTAGTGTGATTTGGTATCTGTCGGATAGTTATTTTTCAATTTACCCTAAAACAAAGGTATTGGATTTCCGCTGCACAGTAGATACGTAATTCTTACAATAGTAGGTTCATTTTGCATAATTAAGTTATCTGAGTTAGTAGGTTCAGCTATCAAATTTATAGAATTTTGCATGTTCTGAATGATTCTTGGGATACAACCTTGTCATCCAAATCATTAATGAAAATATGGAGAGAAACGGAAGGCAGCAAGTCAACTTCTGTATTCATACAATTGGATTCTGTGATTACCAAATTTTTTGAAATTTGGAGTTCAAAATCTAGATCTACGGATTTAAGATCAAAATCTGGATTTACGGATTTATCCTTTTCCCGTTTAGATAAAGAGGACCCGATTTGAGGATTAGAAGTGTTGAGATTTTGATTGTTGGTAGTAAAGTCAGGAACATCATAAGCATGATAGTTGATATTAGATATATGAACATCAAAGACTTGATCATTGGTTAGAGAAGTAGAGGCTTCCAAAAGTGGATTAACAATAATGGGATAAAGTTGTTGAATAATCTGAGTAGTGTTTTCATTCTCATCATTATTGGTATCTAATAATGCTGAAAAATCTTTAACTTGATTAATAGTAGTAGATGCATTGTTTTCAGTACATACAGGCGACAAAATAATGGTATTGTCTGTAGGTCTCCACTTTTCCATTCTTCTATTATTCAGCAATGCTCGATTTGTGATGGCATTAACATTTTCTATTCCTTTATCAGATTCTTTAGTATTAGTAGATAAATTCTTCTATAGATTTTGTTCATTTTTCTTGCATGTATTCCATACGTGTCCATGCTTAGCACAAAAATTGCCATATTTAAATTATTTTTCAAATATAATGTTTTATGAAAACTTGGTGGAACGAGGAATACCAATTCACAATCTTGGAGGAATGAGTTTTTGCAGATCCAACTCGACACAAACCCTAGCTTTATCTGTTATGATACAGTGAATTGTATGAAGATTCATTTCAATAAGCCTTCAAACATGTTTAACAATGAAAAGCAACATATCAACATGAAAAAAATTTGGAGGCAAACCTAGAAGATTTAACCATGCGGGAACGACGGTAAACTCTTGATCTGGAGAGGAAAAAGACCCACTTGAAAATTTTAAAAAGAAAACCTTTAACATAAAGGAATTCCTTCATCTAGATTTTATTGAAATTTTCTTGCTTATAGAATTTTAGTAGAAGATGTCTACAATCCAAAACACTGATAACAAAATTCTCAACAATGGAAAAGTGTTGCTTTAAAATTTCTTTTGTCTCGAAAATTGATGGTCTTCCATAAGAGCATTTATCCACTAAAGAAAGGTTGAAAGGAATTGTAGATCCAGCAATCTCATCAAGAGAAAAAAAAATACCGTGGGTTCACCATCAATAGTTAAAATGATCTCTTTTTCAGACACATTAATCAGTGGAAAAGATGAAGAGTATTATTGAGGGCTGCAGCATATGAGGGCTTAGGAGGGACCTTCAGAGATGAAGGCCCCTAATTGACGGCCATTAGACCAACGAAATCGAAGAAGAAGATGGCCACCAAGCAAACTTGGGTTTTTCCCTTGAAAACATGAAACGGCCCATATATATCCAAAACTAATAACAATAAAAACAGAAGTACTTGATCATATATATCCAAAACTAATAACACGCTACTACCTACAAGGGTTTGCTTACATATCTAAATCGTAGAATACGAAAAATATTTTTGGAAAAAGAAATTAGAAAAACATTCAAAAAGCCATGGAATTTCAATTGAATTATTGAAAAACAAAAAAGAAAATAGAGTAGTTTAGTAAACATAACCCAACACAATATCTCAAAGTTTTTCTTAACAAAGAATGGATTCAGAATGCCTGTTATCGTTTTTCATCTATTATTAAGAATTATTTGATCCAACGGTGAGTCAGTGGATAAAACATGAGGTACGTGTTTTTTGATTTTGGATTCGTTGCTAGGAACTAATGTTTCAGAGTTTTTGGTCCAAAAAGAATTGACTCAACCCGAATCCGCTTTCCTTTTCTTCGGATCTAGATCCGGATGAAACCCTAAAACCGATCCATTTACAGGCGTAGAGAGAGAGAGAGCGATCTTCTTCGAGGGATCTTCATCTTCGCAAGAGACCCCAATTCCATCAAAATCTTCACTTCTTCTATTGAGAATGGATCCAGATTCAGTGAAATCGACCTTATCAAATTTAGCCTTTGGAAATGTAATGGCCGCAGCTGCTCGAGATTACCAAAAGGTGCGATTTTTATCCTCTTTTTCTTGTTGCTAATTTTATGCAGACAATCTCTGCGAAATTATCAATCAAATTTTCAATCTTTAGCCTGAACACAAAACCCTTGTCCTTCAATTATAGTTAGATTGTGTTATAATTTTCATACGAGCTATTGCTAATCTGTGATTATCAAGGTTTGATTCTAAAATTGAAGTCACAATCGGTGACATTTTATTGTAAATTCAGTAGTAGTAGTTGTTGTTGTTGTTGTTGTTTTTGGTGGAATGTTTTACAATAGAATTATTTTCTTTGCCATGGAGCACAACATCACATACTCATTAAATTGCTAAATGAGCAAGACAATGTAATGTGTTGTGACCTTTCCAATTGGGAAACAGTTGTATTAAACTACCAAAGTGTTAGGAAAAATCCCCTTTTTAAAGTACCAAGATCAGATACCATTTGTTAGGAAATTTCCCCTTGACGGCATCAAGCTCTAGTACTACTTGTTTGGAAATTTCCCATTGGAGGCATGAAGCTCTGATACCAATTGTTGGGAAATTTCCCCCTTGAAGGTACAAGCTCTAATACCATTTGCTGAGAAAAGTCCCGCCTTTAACTTTCAAGCACGCAAGATAACAATCCAGACTTAAGAAGGGGAACACTGGGAGTTTAATGTGCTTCAACCAGACTCGGAATAATCCACGTGGCAAACATGAAGATTTCTTTATTATTAAAAAAGGTAAAAGTTACACCGCTCAATCTTCTTTAATCTCGCGTATCCCCTCTCTTGACCTCACCTCGAGAGAGGATATTTACAACCTTCGTAACTTTAGAGACCACTTCACTTTTGCCTGGCCTTTCCTTTCCTTTTTTTCAATGATGAAACAATCTCTTTATTTATAGCATAGAATAAGCCTTCTTCTAACATAAGGATTCCATCTCTGGTTCTTCTTTCATTAAATGTGCATAGTTTTGTATTCAACTTGAAAATATTGGTCTAATTGAATTTCTATTATCCTGATGGATTTCTCCCATGTATTTCTTTGGATTTGAGAAATATTACAGTCTTAATTATTTGCAGACAAGGTGCATATATCATATAATTGAACAAAAGATAAAGAAAGATGAAAATGTCATGGTTCACTTTGTAAATATTTGATTCAAGTTGTTGATTTCCAATGTAATCTTGGCTTCAAACCTGCAAAGGTGAAAGGTGTGATTCATTTAGGTGGTTTGCATGTTGATTTTAGATGCAAGATTTTATGCTTAATTAGAGAGGATAATGATAGTTTTAGTAAAAATCGTTCCTAAGGGAAGAGACACTACATGCTTCATTTGTTGGTGGGATCTAAAGCTGGCACGTTAACTATAGGAAACTATTTTTGGTTTTTGCGGGTACTTAGGATTTTCCTCGACAGAAAGTTTCCATGCTTATTCTCCCCCGCTATTGGTTAAATTCTAATGTGTATGATTATAGAAATTGGAGGGCATCTTAACGGATGAAGGATAAATAATCTTGAGGTATTGTTGATTTCTCTGCATCGCTCACTGTTCAGCCTATCATAAACCTTGCTTTTGAGGATGCTATAGAATTGAGGTGGAGCAATCTAGTGCTGTAATAGAAACACCATCCGGTAATTTGAATAGTTTTTTAAATAGTTGCTCAAGTTTGAATTCAGGATTTTAAGTGGGAGCAAAACTAGGTAAGTTTTTATCCTTGTAGGTCACATTTGAGCTAAGAAAGGTTATTGAGACCTTTCCGACCTAGAGAATGATGCCATTTTAATCTTTTGTTGATTGTCCTTTCTCTCCAGAGATTTGGATCTGAGAGATGTTAAACACAATGGCACCTTCAAGTAGTCCTTTAATATATCTGGAATGTTCTTGAAGACCTGATTGATTATTTGGTATGATAAATATCGGAAAGAAGATGATAGATAAAAGCCAATCTGAGATGACAATCTCTTAACACATAAGTGCTTGTTTTCGACAAATTTTGGATATCTTCTCATTATTCATTATTGACTATAGATGCAATATAACCACTAGTCTGCTAGCGTATAATCAAGCAGCCACTACTTGAGAGAGAAGATATTAGGAAACAACCTAAGGAGAATAACTAGCTATCAAATCAAAGACATAAATGAGAGAAAATAGCAACAATACCTAGCAAATTCTATGCATCTTTATTTGCATGGCGGCATATGTGAAAATGGACACATGGATGCTTAGCTTGGATGGAGTACATGGTGCACATTGGGCCCTTCACCTTCACATATCAGAACATTGGTTTTAGGAACAAGGAAACATCTGGGTAGTCTCTAAGACCTTTAAGGAGGCTTTAATAACCGATCCATTGGTGTCGGCATCTCACCTTCGTGCTCCCTAATTTCCCTTTAGGAAAATAAAGAGCCAAAATTTGTAGAAAAAGAAAGCTCATGTGTATGATCACATAGCTTATCTAGATAAAAAAAAAAAATGGGCTTCCAAACAGTTTTTACTTACCACCTACTAGAATTAGACTTGAGTGCATGCAGAATGCAAGAAATTGGACTCCTACGAGGAATTTGAAGTAAAAACGGTGTTTGTTTATCATGCGCTTCTCACTATTACTAAAATTTCCTAGATCGATATCTTTCTCAAGCTGTCGACAATGCATGTTGCTGGCCAGGTGCCTGTAATAGTAGCAAAGTCCAAGTATATTAGTTAGCCAACCTTTTCCCCTCTTTTTTTTAATGGAGGAGCAACAAGATTAGAGTTGATGCCATTTCTCTATAGGACCTTCCTATAATCAGCAATCTGATGTTGAATTGTGTACAAATTTGTAAAATAGTCTTTATGTGCAACTGCACCCTACTAAGTGCTAACATAGCGATAGTCTCTACTTCAATATGAAAAGAGCAGTTAGCATCTTCTCCTACCTTGAGGTTTCTTGTAGAATTGAGGTTTAACTTTAACTCCCTACTATAAACCATGTTGGTTAAGTATTCTAAAAAATGAAATACTGTGGTGCTACTTATGCTGATCTTCAGTTGTGACACGTGATTAAAAAATGAGATTGGATAATCTCAAAGTATTGACTTAAATTTTTTCTTATAGAAAAGAATAATGGCACTGGAATGAGTATTATTACCTTTAGGTGTTGATAGACAAAGAATAAGGTGAAATTAGTGAATATGCCAGCTATCAGGGACTTGTTTGTAGAAGAAAATGACCGAGCATGTTTATTGATGCTTTTCCCCTTATGTCCTCTACTTGTTAGTTTATCATAGTTTGGTAGATTTTGGTGAGCAGGATCTGGCGCCCAGGTAAAAAGAAACAATTGTTAGGTTAAATGGTTCGTTAAGGATCATGGGTATTATGATCATTGAATTTTTAACCAAAAAGAATAATCTCAATGTGATGGATATGTCAATATTCGACCTAAACACAAGATTTATTACAATTTACAACAATGCAAATGCACTACCATATTCATAGTAGACAAAAGCCCCAACCTACAT
Organism: Agapanthus africanus; assembly: GCA_030015575.1. Classification (NCBI taxonomy): domain Eukaryota; kingdom Viridiplantae; phylum Streptophyta; class Magnoliopsida; order Asparagales; family Amaryllidaceae; genus Agapanthus; species Agapanthus africanus. Next base: position 864,950,459 of record JASDDO010000024.1, on the reverse strand, counting down.
TTGAACTCAATAGTTTATCTTGACCATGAGAAAATACATAATCATTACATTCGAACCGCACAAGACATATCTTTACTAGTTTCAAGTTCCTACCTTTTTAAGTGTTTGGGACGAGACCTCCAAAGAAGTGAAGGAAGCAATGTTGTAAAACACACATTCTTTCTTTGTTCAGTTGGTCAAAGTATAAGGCATACGTGAATTATATGGTACATGATCTGATACACAAAATTATGCAGACACATTAGATACATACATATATAATATTTTTCAGAGGTATCAAAAGGGATAAAAGAAAACATGTGAAGGGGCAGGAAAAGGATTGGGTTAAATAGATATCGAGTTTGTATATGTTGTTTTGGATATTAGTTGGGTTGTGCACATCGTGTACTAGCCTATTTTAGTGTGTATTTGCGGACTCTCATGGAAACACATGACACTTCTCCATTTTAATACCATTTGAAACAATTGCTAGCTGAAAACATGCAAGCGACCGATTAATTGGCCTTTTAGATGTAAACTTGTTTTACAATATTAGGGGGAAGACAATGTTGGAAAAAAGCTTTCACATATGAAATTGGTACACAAAGGTGTCCATGTGATGCTTGCTCTGATCTGCAGCTGACACAATATGCTCAAATGATGCATTGTTTGAGTTTGGTTTATATAATAGCACTCCTATCGAACCCATTGACATGATGCCTAGATCTATATTCCTTGTATTGATGTTCAGATGGATATGAATTACAATTGTTGCTAGGTCCTTGTGTAGTTGTAAAAGGCGATGCAAAAGCGGCCTTAGACTGCTCCCTTTGGGGGTAGGCGGTGGAATAAAGCGGTTAAAGCTATTAGGCCAAATTTTAAGTGGATCGGATCATTTTGGCGGGAGTTAAGCGGATCTAAGACTTTCCATACATTATCATTTCTCAATTTGATGATTTTTATTCATTATCCAAGTAATGTTATATTAGATTGTTTCTTACATTGATACATTTATATTCACTATATCTTTTAAATAGTATTCATTACATTTTATTGGAATATTAGTAAAATATTCATGCTTTTCTTTGCTGTTTTTTGTGTGCATATATGCGTATATTTAATTAAAAAGGTAAAACCGCATAGTCAACACTTAGGCACTTAGGCTCTAGGTGGTACCCCTACCGTCCAACGCTCCCTAGCAATTTTAAAAATCTTTCTTGGTCATGTTGTTGACCTTATTTCCTATTTCAATTGAAATAAAAGGGAATAGTTACATGAAACTTTATCAATAATTCTACCCCCACATAGTTCTTTCTATCGATAAGTGGACCTTTGTTTGCCAGGTGACTATTTGAGATATCTAAGTGGAAAATTTTGCGTAATTCAAGAATTCGTTACGTAATTGGCTTTCAAAGTCTGATTCTTATTTTTTAAATTATTCCATTTATTTTATTCTGATCAAAAGTCAAGAATTTGTCAATGTTTTATAAATGCAATTGAATTGCATTTATTGATCCACGTTTTTTATCTCATGAATTGGTTGGTTAGCAAATAGAAATGTTGTGAAGATATATATGAATTGATTTCCTAAGAGTACCTTCATAAAAGGCGCACACATGGCCACTAGAGTGTGGGTTGGTGTTCACATGAAAATCAATGAATCGAGCATGCACAAGCAACTTTTTCGCGTGATTCTACAATATGTTTAAGATTATGGGACTAGGATGGTGCTTTGATGTGTTGAACTTTTTATTGCTAGTTTTCTTGTTTCAACATACCATATATGCGGCTCCTAGGTCCACCTAGCAAATATATGGTTTTTCCCATGCCATTAGGTGGATCTCGCTTTCTCTCTTATGGTTGATCACTAGTTTCTTAACTATATAGCACATATACTATAGAATATCTGTGTCGGACACCGATACTTCTTCTGAAAATTGTTCTCAATTTTATCATATATATTTTTATTTTGAGAGTTTCTTAGTCACTTCTCTTACACATTTTTACACTTTTCAAATATATCTTTTATACTCGTAAATGTTCAAAATGTTTTTTCATTTATATATTAAATTCTTATTTTAATACGTAAGCATGCCAATATATTGGTGGTTGGGGCACATGGGGTTGGGTGGGGTGATGTGGTGTTCGAAGCCCATAAAGGAACTTTGGACTCATTGCAATGCCGGTTTTTCTAATTGTAATGGAAGTCAATTGGAAAATTTAGAAAATGGATTATTCTGATGTTATTGTGGGAGAAAAGCAGGCAAGGTGATCAGGGGCAGAAATCTTCAATGTTGGGGCAAGAATATTTTTGTCTATTATCAAAATGCATTGAAAAATTCAATCCATGTGTTCTTAAAAGTGAATAACACATTTATATATTTAGCTCTAATTAATCTAAAAATAGTGAATATGTCAAAGATTCAAATTCAACTATACAGATAACTATTCTTCTATAATTTATAGATTTTGGAAATAAAATGTATATTTCTTAATGGATGTGCTTTAATTGGATTTAAACTATTCCTATTATTTAGAATTTATTATTATGCTTATTATTAGAATTTATATATTATTATAATTCGTGTTATATGTAAAAAAAAGTATCATTTATGGTTTCGCTAGGATATTATAAACGAAAATTGGAGAAACACAAGGAAAGTGCATATATGAAAACAAAAATATACTTATTTAATTAGGTTTTTTTTGCCAAAGTAGTGTTTAATTAGGTGTTAAATCTAAAAGACATGCACAACTTTCTTACTTTCAAAATGCCAAAATGGTAGATAATCAATAAATGTAAATCTTTTGAAAATAAATGTTTTCCTTATTATGTACGGCATTTTAAAAAAAATTCGGAGAAAAAAGAACACTGACCAAGGTGCTCCAAACCATAAACACATGGTTAAAAGTTTTATGCTTTACCAACTGAGATGGACATGCTATAGTTAGATCATAAGGATATTATGCTTATTGTATCTGTAATTAATTAAGATGTTAGCATATTAGATTATATATGACAATTCTGTGACCTTTTTTTAATATTTTTTTTCCTTTTTAGGTTTTTTTTTCTGTGGGGGGGGGGGGGGGGGAGGATTGATTGTGTCATCTCAAGCCATATATATGATCCCGCCTACGCTGATCTTTTTTTCTTTCTAGTGAAAGAGAGTATAAATCCGGTTGTAGTGCTTCGTTATGGAAATGAATGCGTTGAATGAAGTTGGAGGCAGCTCTTAGAGATGATAGAATTAGCGAGAATCAATTGAGACTGTTTAGGCATCCTAGACTGATAAATGCACTAATTAGGAGAAATGACAAAAAAGTAGTTGATGGAGCTACGAGGACTACATGTGGGGTCTAAACAAACAGCCTACACAGATGGAGGTGGTTAAACCATATATATTACCTGCCAATTTCATTGAGGAGATGACCCATAAAGAGAGCTGATTGGAAGAAAAAAAGATTCTTGAAACCAATCCCAAAAGTATAGAATAAAGGCGTGTTATTGTCGTCATCGTTATTGTTGTTGTTTTATTTTCAGTTACAGTACTTAAAAACTGTCTTTGTTCATTTTATAGTTACTCAGAAATCGTATTCTTTGTTTGCTTTGCTATTCGGCAACTGCCCATATGGGGATGAGTGGAATTTGGGTGGAGGAAACTGCATGAGCAGAAGTCTCAATTCAAATAAGTTTGTACTTAACCATCTACTGCTGTTACGTTTAGGACTTAATTTCAAATAGTAGTTATTGTAAATGATACTGACATGTGTACATATGTCTTAGCGATCTTTTCCAAACTTAAACAGCCGTTAGTTCATTGCTGCTTTATTTATGGACATTTCAATTTTTCTTCTCTTATGGGCTGGTGGCCATCTATCAATGCTGCAGGAACTGTTAGCTAATGAAAAGGCTCAATCGTCCCAAGCAGCCAATGAAGAAGTTGACCTTGATGAGTTGTTGGATGTAAGTTAAGCATTATCGAACCCTTTATGTAGTAATAAGAACTTAAATACATATCATATAAATACCTTTTTATATACCTGTAATCTACCTAAATTTAGCTATGTTATGATCCAGGACCCCGAGCTTGAAAAATTGCATGCAGACAGGATTAATGCTCTCAAGGTAGTGAGAAAGAACAAGCCCTTTCTTTTAGGAATTGCAAACTTAAAAATTATTTGTTCTTTCAAATCCTATTTATTACAGAAAGAAGCTGAAAAGAGAGAGGTCTTGAAAAGGCAAGGCCATGGCGAGTATGGGGAGGTATCTGAAGGAAATTTCCTCGGAGAAGTTACAGGGAGCGAGAGAGTTATATGCCATTTCTACCACAACGAGTTTTACCGTTGCAAGTAATTTTATCACACAGAAGTATATGCAGATTCGTCTTTCTCTTTCTAGTGTGAATGGGTTTGGATCATTGATTTCTTTTAGGATAATGGATAAGCATTTGAAGGCCCTTGCGCCAGAACATATCAAGACCAAGTTTATCAAATTGAATGCAGAAGTGAGTTCTCTCTCCTCTCTCTCTCTCTCTCTCTCTCTCTCTGCGTGCCCATATGCATGTGTATGTACACATGTAATGAAGAATTAACAGTTAATGAACTCTGTATGCAGAACGCACCCTTCTTTGTGTCAAAACTGGGAGTTAAAACCCTTCCTTGCGTAATATTGTTCAGGTATATTCATGTTGTATTCTGTCTCTATTCTTTTACATTTTGAATTTTTATAAATTCATATTATTCATTGCAATATTTTAATCAGGTATGATTACTGAGATTTACAAAGCACATCTTAAACTCTAAAATATTTTCTGGTGATTTTCTCAGGAAGGGCATCGCCTTTGATAGAATAGTTGGATTTCAAGATCTAGGTGCTAAAGATGATTTCACCACGAGAGCTTTGGAGAATCTTCTAAAAAGAAAAGGTGTTCTTTGTTTCCATTAATTTTCTACAGAACTCTATCAGATAAATTGCAGCAAATCCCCTCACTTTTACCCGTATGGAAGATGCCAACTTTTCCAGAAAAATCTGCACTTTGCTCATATTATAGCAATCTCTGTTTATTTCTTTAAAAAAAAACTTGGTGAAAGTGATATTAAACATGGTTTTTGGCAATTCTGATCCCGGATGGCCGATTCTGACCCTAAAAATGACCGTCCACATTTTGATACCGATACCAAGTAATTCTGGGTTCAGTATTTGATTAGTGGGTTCTATTCTTATTTTTTACTGATGGGTTAGAAGGTTTATTAATAGCTTATTGTATTATGGTTTATTTGCCACCATTAATTATTTAAAATATATTTAATACGTTATAGTTATTTTTTCGAAGGATCGTAACGACCATGTAACTTCATTAGTTGCTAAATTGTTTGTAGTTATTTTTACTATTTATTTACAAAAAATTATTGATTTTTAAAATCGTTATAGTCAATGGATTTAAAATCTAAATATGGCCGAGACGTTTGGTTCCAATCCCAAAAATGTCCGTCCAATGCCGACATCGAGATTTTAAATCTTGATATTAATATACAATCTTAGTGAAAAAATGACAGAAAATGGAATACTTTGGTTATTGCAAGTACGGAAACAGAAAAAAACAAAACCTAACAGCCTTTAGAGTAGAGGTCAAAGAGCATCTTTTACAAGGAGAGAGTGGCTCTTGCTATATGTCAAACGGAAAAATTCCCTTGTTTAACAATCACTATCTTTATTTTCTTTCCATTTTTTCTTTAATCACCCCCTGGTGAAGTATTGAATACGCAGTTAGTGAAACATGACAAAAAGTGGGGTATATTGGGAATAAAAATGTTGGAAAAACAGAAAACAATTAAAATTGAGGGCAAAGTGCAACAGTTGAAAATAGATGGCGGTATCTTTCTGTGCTTGAAAAAAAATGAGGGGAGTTTGCTGCAATTTAGCCAACATTATAATATGTGGTATTGATTAAACTGTCATATGATTCAGGAATCATTGATGAGAGGAAGGGTGATAATGATGAGGACGAGGATGAGGACAATGGAGATGGCGGTATTAGGAGTATAAGATCTTCCACTATTCAGAATTCCGATTCTGATTGATGAGGAAAAATAAAACCCCTTATCTATTTCCTTTATTCGTAATGGTTTTTGTAAGTCAAGTAGTTTTGGCTCCCCAGGCCTCTATCGAAAACTTATTCGCCAAAGCTTCCTGGCAAGGAGTACAGAAATTTTGTTCTGCCCGTTTCTTGTTTCAGAAGGTTTTTGCGTGTTCGTTTGTGTAGCTCATGTGAATCTGAAGTGAAAGATAGGAGTTCCTGACTGACTTTTGAATTATCTAGCATGATGCTTTATGTTCTGCTAAAATAATAAGTTCTTAATAGGTAGGTTTTGTCGATCGCATCGCTGACAAGGTACGATATGTGTATGAGTTTTTTCTTCTTGTCATGATTTCCGGAGCAGTAGATAGCTTCAGAGAAAGGTTCAATTCTTTTGGGCCTTCTTTAACCTTTAGTTGCTTCTTGTTCTGCTTGCGTTGAGGATTCTTTGAGCAATTCAAGCTCCATTATTTGCTTTTAAAGTATTATGTATTTATGTTCTAGCAGTTTTATAAATAATTCTTGCCTCCTTGCAAAATATTTGAAGGGTCAATGTCATCATTTTTGTTTGTCACAAAATGCTTGATTTTGTATTACAAGTAAACTCCACGCTAAATCAAGTGGTCAAGATAGTGTATTCTATATCAAGCCAACAAGCCAAGCTTGTTGTGTTCGTAAATTTGAGATGACAGGTCATGTCATTATGTTCATGACACTATCCCCTCATGCTTGGGTAAGAAGTTTAAAATCAAGAAAATCATATTAACTTTTAATGTTTTACTAATTTGTATGTCGCTTATGAAAATCATGAAATTCTCAAAAGTCTGTGTTTTTTGTTTTATTCAGATTTTAAATATTTTGCTTGCTATATATATGACACAGAAATCTGCGGAATTTTCAAAAATCTCAAAAAATTCAGTTTTATTCGATGTTTTAATATTTTGCATGCTAGCATGCGAAAATCGCCAAAATCTTCAAAAATTCCGAAATTTTCTATGCTATTTTGTTTTTCAATATTTTTCTCACGATTTCTTCAAAAATCCCAAAATTTCCATTTCTTTTATATTTTCAATAATTTGCAGGCTCCACACGAAAGTGAATTTTTTGTTCGTTCAATTTTTGTTTTCTTTAAATTTTTAATATTTGCACGCTATAGCAAAAGAACTTCATTATTTTTTCTCCAAAATATCTTAAACTTTTTTATTTTACTCGGATTTTCATTATTTTGTTTGCTAGTACACGAAAACCGTAGAATTATAAAAATCTAACAAATTTCAATTTTTTTCGATTATTCAATATTTTTCATGTTATAGCATACGAAGATCACGATTTTTTTTATAATCTCAATATTTTCCATGCTTTTTGGTTATTCAATATTTTTCTCGCGATATCTTTAAAAATCCCAAAATTTCTTATTTCTCTCAAATTTTCAATATTTTGCAAGCTCCAAAAATTCTTTTTTTTTCCTATTGAAATTTTCAATATTTTGCATGCATAGCACAAAAAAAATCAAGAAATATTCAAAAAATTTAATATTTTTTGTTTTACTTGGATTTTCAATATTTTTCTTGCTACATATAGCAGGCGAAAGCTGCGAAATTTTCAAAAATCTCAAAAAAATTATTTTTCTTCGATTTTTCAATATTTTGAATGTTACATAGTACACAAAAATCACGATTTTTCCCTGTACCTTTTGGTTTTTAATGTTTTTCTCAGAGTATCTTCAAAAATCTCAAAAAAATTCGTTTCTTTCAAATTTTCAATATTTTACAAGCTCCACACAAAAATCGTGAACTTTTTAAAAGTTCAACTTTTTTTTATTTTCTACAGATTTTTAATATTTTGAATCCTATAGCACATGAAATAATGAGATTTTCAAAAAGCATTTTTTTGTTTTACTCGGATTTTCAATATTTTGCTTGTTATATGGCACACGAAAATTAAGTAATTTTCAAAAACCTCAAAAAAAATTGGTTCGATATTTTGCATAGCATACGAAAATCATGAATTTTTAAAATATCAGAAAATTTCGTGCTTTTTGGTTTTTTAATACTTATCTTGCGATATCTTCAAAAATCCACAAATATTCTGTTTCTTTCTAATTTTCAGTATTTGCAAGCTCTTCAAATTTTTAATATCACACGAAAACCATGGAATTATCAAAAATCTTAATATTTTTTATTTTATTCGATTTTAAATATTTTGCTTGCTGCATATGAAAACTGCGAAATTTTCAAAATCCTCAAACATTTTTAGTTTTCTTTGATTTTTCTATATTTTGCATGCATACGAAAATCACACAATTTTTAATGAAGTACGAGAATCCACCTATTGTATGTTTAGACATTAGACCACATACATTACTATGTATGAGTTCCAAAAGCTCTATAGCTCTTTCTCCGTGTTCCATAAATAGAGTTTTGATCATTTTTCCTTTGAGACAAGACCGACAAGTTTCATAAGATGAAAATTTGAATGGATTAAAATATCCATTTTTATGTAATTTCGATAGTTTTTTTTATTGATATGACCAAGTCTACAATACCACAAGTAACCTTCATTCATATCTGAACTCTTCTTCTTGCGCGTGTTTTGCATATTGAAAACTGTATTTTGATTAAGAAATAGATACCATTACATAATATACCTTTTGCAAGCAATACCTGATTAAGGTAAATGTTCATGATATTTCTATTTAGAACAAAATTATATTCATTTTTATCCAGTAAAGAAACTGATATAATATTACAAAATATGGAAGGTATATAGTAACAGTTGTTCAAAATGATAATATTGCCACTTGGCAGCACCAGGTGATATTCGCCGATGGAAGCTGCATCAACTTGTGCTTCGTTTCCTACTCTGAGGGACATATCATCCGGTCCGACCATTTTACATTTTCTCAGTCCTTGTAATTAATTAAAGATATGAGATTCTGATCCGGTATCAGTACCCATAATATAGGGTTGACCGAAAAATAGTTCTCAATAACAAATACATCCGAAAAAGATGCATTAAAATGCTTCTCGTTTAATGGGGTCATATGGAATTCCTTGTCCTCTTTCCCTTGCTTATACTCGTGATTGTTGTCACAAGTTAGAGCTGAACCGACGTTCCCCAGTACAGTGTAATAAGCTGGTTCGGTCAAATCATACATTTTATTATCTTGATTAAGGCGTGACATGATTGCTACCTGAAGAGAGAGAGAAGAAACACTTAGTGTATGCTCTTGTAAGATTAGATTGGTTTTTAATTTATCTAATCATGATGGCTCCCACTGTTTTCTCGAATTCTCCTTCAAATCTTAAAAGGAGAACTAGTCGGAATCATTTACACTCTACAAGTTCACTAACCGTTCAGTCGGTAGGTGTTGATACTCCGAGAGAGGTTCTCTGTGTTCTCGCATGAACCTAATTAAAATAAATCTCGTTTCCGCGGAGGCATAGTCCCGTTAACACCTTTCTTGTCACATAATAGATTAACTAATTGTGAAGTGAAAAATATCTCCCAAGAGTAATTCTACTCATCAGTGGGAATCGGGACCCAACTATTATCGCATGATAATCTAGATAGAAGTCACTCTAGTCATCACACTCCAGAAGATATGCACACACATGGTAAGTTTCCCTTATGTTTGAAACTCCCGATATGGTTTTTGCTCCTAACGGTCTCTGACCTTAACACGGTCAACAAATCATAAGCCCCCAGTCAAGTTCAACCCGTCATTATCTTGATTATCCTAAACCCACCCGTACGACCCGTAATAAGGTCAACAAGACTGTACGGCTGTCCTACTTAATCGTATTGTATGCTACAAACAAGTACTACTTAGTTATCGTACGCTACGCCTTAACAAGGTCAACAAACGTAGAATGAATATTAAGCAATACTCGTAGGAAATGACGGAGGGCTACGACTGTTTTTTGGCGAAAAACCTTTAAAATAATGAACTTGATATCGTTGAAGGAACCGAGTAGATTTCAAAAAGGAGTGGTTTAGGCTCCATTTTTTTAAAACGAGTGGCTTTGAAGAAAACCGAGTAATCTATAGTAAAACAAAGTTTTGCTTAAGAGCGAAATCCCCATGAAAGGATCAAGGCTCTTCCCTCGTCGAATGAGGTGCAGAATATTCCTAACCGAATATCTCTATGCAAAGCAAAAAAATACGGCTATGGTTTTCGAGAAATTGGTTCCGACAATATCATTTTAGGTTTATTTCCTTGCTTTAATCAAAATTAATGCGGTTCCATCAATTAATTCCTATCACACCAGAAAACAATGAAAATAGAATGTACGTATATGCCATTCGCATTCGCCACGGGGTTCAGGGATTTCACCGTAAGGTTACTTAACCTACGACGGTGCATGGGCAGGGCTAGCATGGATGCAAAACACACACACACACACACACACACACACACACACACACACACATATAGTCATCTCAGACATGATATAATAAACATCACAGGTATGCGATAAGCAATATGGAATAGACAATAATCTAGGAGTCCCGCGTTTCATTTGAGATGCAAATGAAACGCGATATTCTCCGGTCGTGAGGATAGCCCGTACAATATTAGACCAAGACTCCTGCGAGTGCGGCAAGTTACCCGCCAATTCTAGAAGTGAGGTAACCCACACTTTAGGTAGTGGGCCACCTGACACTTCATGGAATCCGGTAACTTGAGTACTCCACCGTGGGCCATCCTAAAACCCCATACAAGTGTGGCGAGTAGCCCGCCAATTCTAGAGCAAGGCGGCTCGAACTCACTACTGCGAGACGATCACCTAACACACTTTAGACCCGGCTATTCGAGCGCTTCTCTGCGGGTTTATCCTAGTACAGAAATAAAAAAAATATACAATGGTGACATCAATCTTAACCCGGCTGTATCCCAATAAAAGGATATACAAACAGGTAGAAACGGCAGTCCACAACTCGGACGCTCGCCCCACAATAATGAATATACAATAGATACAATTATACAACCAATATTGCACAGGGGGCTATCCAACACGACAATCTATATAAACCATCACAGAGATATACATCAGATCAACACAAGCAAGTATGTGCAACCCCATCTAAATGACATATAGAAATTAGACGACGTTTGAAACACATATACAACATCACATAAATCAACGATGCAAAAGTTTCGAGTTTTAAAACTTTCCGTATTGCCTCTAAACACAAACAATAATTAACCAAATCCGGGCAAAAAAAAAGTATGCCAAAAACCCCATTTTCCAAAACTCAAGACACTAAAAAAAAAAAAGAGACCGATCAGAGAAAGAATGGCCGCAAAAAGCGGCCAAAATGAATTTTTAGGCGGCCAATTGTTCTCTGATTTGCCTCGTTTTCATCGAGTGTCAATTTCATACAAATATCATCCTTCTGCAATACTCCAAAAAATTTTTAGAGACCAAAAAAATTTGAACAGAAACTTGAAATACAGGGTTTTGAAAAAACGGAAATTTATCGGTTTCGAAACTTAAATATCGTCTACAACTAGTTTATATGTTTGGGTGGTTCTGACACCATGATGAGTCGGTCAGCGCAGCGAAAGTTTGCTGTGGCGCCCAAAGGTCTCTCAGTAGCTACTTTTTACGTTGTCCCCTCGTGATGGAATGCAACCCCCCGGACCAATCCGCACGGGGAACACTGGAGGTAAGAGCCTACGCTTCGCCATTCCTGTCACACAGTGAGGACCTCCATGGGTCGGCATCCCTGTCGAGTAGCTCCGATACCATGATGAATTTCCTAGCGCCCTTGCCGCTAACCCGCGGCCTTTGCGGAATGAAAAACCTTAAATTTTATAAAATGGCGCTAGAAATTTAAACCCTAGAATTTATCCAAACACTAAAACTAGCTAACAAGAAGGTTTTATACTACTCAATTGGAACAACAACCTTTGTAGTCGTGTCCTTCGTTTTCAAATCCTCTTCTTTAGCTCCTCGGAACTCCGGGATTGAGCTTATAGGCCGGTCTTCTTTGGTTCTAGATGATCCACCGGAAGGATATGGTTCAAGACTCTAGCTTCACACAACAAGCAAGTGAAACAACTAAAGACCCCAGCTTGCTCATTTAAGGTGGTTGGAGAAGTAGTGATGCGATCAAGTATTTTTCTATCTCTTCTTCTTTTTGATTCTCAACTTATGAGAGGAAAAGAGAAGAAGAAGAATGAAGTGCTGAGAGAAACGAAATGGTGAAATGAAAAATCAAGTGAGAGAAAAGAATGGCTAGCATGGTTTTGTTAAGCTATTTTATAAATAGAAAAATAGCCACCATACTTCAATAGTAGAAATAGATTTAATAAACAAATACAAAGTCATTCCTCTCACCATTCCTCCATGCCACCTCACCCCTCCACCTCATTTTTCAATAAATGGAAAATCCTAAAATGAGGTGTTCTCCTTCTAGAATGTATGATGTATATATACAAAATGTATTCTACCGTATATACATACCCGTATCCGTTTAAAAATACGAATACCCAAGAGATAGGAAAAATACAATGAAAATTATACTAGAATATACATATCGAAATATATATGTAAATTATTAAATCAACACTTTATTTAATAATCCGACTTAATCCTAAAACGGGTAGTATCACCATCTGTCCGATTAAAGTCCGTGTAGCTAGCACACGTATTTAATCAGAACCCTGCACATATCAAAATACGGCAACCACATCATTTCGCCTGAACCAGGAAAACTCTCTGTATGGGACTCTAAAGATTCAACAGTATGCGGACAATGAGTTACTGGATAAATCCATAACCACAAGCACGTCAGCGACACTAGCTGTACGTAACGGCTATCCAGGTATCTGTCGAAAGGAAGGCCGACAAGCAAGCTCATCTGAACCCCTACAGAGCATATTTGTAACAATCTCCATACAGTCTGATCTCTTCGTCTAAGAGTATCGCATATCGGGTCTAGGGGTGGTATACGTCAGACCCTAATAACTCGATAATTCGTACCGATGTGGCTCATGACCATTCCGAGAAACTACTGATCAAATATAAATAAATCCCATATGTCTTGGCCAAGATCTTATGGTGTTGGCCAACCAAACACAGTGTTGTATGGTGTTTTCGTCACCCAATTGAGATGGGAATACGTGTCGCTTTTCAGGCGTATACAGATTCCTCCTGCCTAAAGTAGGCTTGGGTTTATTGATTGTGGAGATTCGAATCTACAGCAGCCGCGGACTAAACTTCCGTTAATTACCTCTCGCTTTTGGAGCGAGAGAACCTCCGATTGACGGGTAAAACCGGTCATGCAAACTCAATGTGCAGTGTGCATGTGTTGTGTTTTGAAAGGGACTTGGACGTATCGGGGGCCTCACAGAGGTTACGGGAGTCCCGTTACCCAGTAGCGAGCTGGAGGTCAAGATAGCTAGCAACCCCCTTACGGGGTGAGGAGAAGTGATCCGTTAGAAATTTTTGCTGATGGGGGATGCGTTTTGAGTGTGCAGCGTGAGGGAAAAAGAGGGGTGAGGAGCGTCCTAAGGATGCATGAGTGGCGCGTGGGCGCCCGCGGATCACGTGCCCTGCGCGTAGGCGCTGGGTGCCAGCGGGTCACGTGCTGGGCGCTGGCGGGTCATGCACACGGCATGCGACTGTTGGACGCCAGCGGGTCACGTGCATAGCACGTGACCACCGGAAACACCAGCAGAAAAAGGGGTTTTACCCTTAGGCTGGAAGTTGAACTTCTAAGGGGGTTTAGAGTTGAACTCTTTAACAGAAATTGGGTATAGATTTAGAGTTACGCTCCTAAATAATTTGGATTTAGAGTTAAACTCCTCTGAGAATTTGGATCTTGGAGTTGAACTCCTCAAAGATCTTCAGGGATGATCAAAGGAAACCTCTTTCTTCTCCCCCAATGTGAGATTTTTGGAGGTTGGTCTTCTTCCTCCTTTCTTTTTGCTGGATCTTGGAGAAAAAGAGAGGTGAGATTAAAAATCTCCTTTTTAGGGATTTGATGGGAGATCTGAACTCCCTTTCAAGGGTTTTATAGTGAAACTTTATGTAGTTTTGAGAAAAAGAGAGTTAATTTAATTGGAAATGAAAAGAAAGAAAGAGAACTTGAGAGAGAGGAGATGGAGGTACAAACCCTAACTTTTTGAGGGGAATCAATTAATTCTTTCATTTCATCATAATATTTCGTTATATAGGCTTACAAATTTACACATATCCCCTTGGCTTTACAAAATGACATTTTGCCCATCCATACCTCATGTGCTTATTTCTTTTTGCACATGAGACATGAGCTTTACAAAAATTTGGTTTTTTGCCTATTTATTTTACATCCATGCATGAAAATTATATTAAACTTATTTATTACATAATTTTCTTCTTGGCATGGGGGAGTCCGGCCTCTTCATATTTGGGCTTGACTTGGACTTGGACCCACTTGACTTGGAGTTGACTTTAATTTTGTCAACCGGGGTATAATTTTTCACCCCAATAAGTGCGATATCGATTCCCTATACCTGGAGAGGCGAATCCCTGACAATCGCTCACCGTCTCCTTGTGGCTCGGGACTGTACCCAATTAAAACCTATTTGCACGACTCAGTAGATCCGTGGTTGGGTGGTAATCTAATTACGATGGGAACTCACACGAGACAAATGACGATCGCAGGTCTAAAATCTAACCTGTACTTATGTCATCTGAGAACTGCTATCCGACGATAGGTATAATACCATCTAGAATTTCTCGACGAGTCTGTCCAGTGTACTCACCCCTAGTGAGCAACTGTATACGATCTTAGGTGCCACACACCAATGGCTGTGGGACCAACCATCGCCCCTCATCGGGACCTATAAACGTATATACCAGTCTACTCCGGAATATCGATGCCCAGTTTCGATACTCCCACGATCAGGGACATTTAAGGATGTGCTTATGAATTATCCAGCCCCTACATGTATGATCGCCATCATAACGCTCGTAGTCAAGCAGTAATCTTACGGGTTTTATCAACATGTATTAGCGAAACATAATAACAAGTAAAAAATATACACATGTTAAGATAAAGACAAACCAAATAGCACATTACCATATCAAGCAAAATTGTCCTGTATATATATGTCCAAGCATCTTATATATATATATATATATATATATATATATATATATATATATATATATATATATATATATATATATGAGGTTAATGGAGGAAAGGTGCCATATGAGGGAATTTCCTCCTATGACGTCGGAAAAATACACCCTCTATAATTTTTTTCTACGATCGGCATACATCACCTTCATCTTTATCATCTAAGATGTGGATACACCAAATTTCATGTGATTATACCATTTTTTCACCGTTGATATAGTTAGTGTAAATTAATGGTTTACCGACAATAGAACTTTTTACACTGCTAATTTAACGGTGAAAAAGTGGTGGAATCACATGAAATTTGGTGTATGCATATCTAAGATGATAACGATGATGATGATGAATGCCGATCGTCGGAAAAAATGGTGGAGGTTGTATTTTTTCAACGCCATAAGAGGAAATCCCCTCCTATGGCCTTTTTCCTCCATTATTCTCTCTCTCTCTCTCTCTCTCTCTCTCTCTCTCTATATATATATATATATATATATATATATATATATAATGGCCTCTAGGGCATACATATCCAACACTAAAGTACCGGTCGCAACCAGTTCACGTGCTTCGACTCCATCATTTGCACTTATTCAACAGTCGAAAAGGGCACAAGGCCCCGTAGTCTCATCATTGTCATCTTTAAATGAATTAACAATATATTTACGAACTGAGTTAGACGTGGATTATACTATAGATGAGATTGATGTTTTAGGCTGGTGGAAAGTGCTTTAGTACAGGTGGCAGGATATTAAGCGAGAAGAGATGCAGTTTGGTGTACGACATCATGGAGTACATGATTTGCTCGCAAGATTGGGAAGCAACAGCTGTCAGGAAACAAAATGTAATCAGTTTGAACTCGGGTTATATACTTGAGGTGCTTACAGGATCGAGAGAGTCCAACATCGAAACAGGAACCACAATCAGCGGCGACGAGTGGTGAGTAGGAACTGTAATAGTAGAAAAAGAACTACGTAGATATGATCCCCTCTCAATTGAGCTCAATATTTGGTAGGAATACGTAGGCATCCCGAATGGATTTGGTCTCTAATGTAAAAAAAATAAGTTGTATTATTTAATTGTAACATAATCGTTTGATTCAAACTCTTTAAATTTTATTTCAAAATTCATCCTACTATAGACGTCTGGTCCAAACGTTTGCTTAAGAAACTTTTAAAATACAGACGTCTGCTGAAGGAATTTTCATTTTTCAAATCTCTGTTTTCACTGCTGAGACGTCTTCTCCGGACGGCTCTATGAATTTTTTTGAACTACAAACGTCTGAGGACTCAGAAGCCTGCTGTTTAAAAATTTCTTAGCGAAGTCTGCCCCAGACGTCTCTAAGAATTTTTTGAACTGCAGACGTCTGGCACCAGACGTTTGCAGTTCAAAAAAGAAGAGTACAGAAAAAAAAACGAAGTCAAGCGAGTAGACTCGTTTGACTCGCGCGAATCGTTTCGCCTCGCCTTGTGATTCTTCTTGACGAGCAGGGTCGACGACGGCTATTGTTGAACTCGTATCGCCTCACCTCACCTCGCCGGCTAAATGAGACAAGTCCAACTCGCCTCGTCTATGAAACGAGTCTCGACCGGCTCGCTTCATTTGCCACGCCTACCATAGAGTATATTTGCATCCAAACCCCCCAACTCTGTAAGCCATTCCATTCTATTAAAACTCTAGTTCTACATTTTCCTCAAGTGGCTTCATTTTCCTTGAAATGCTAATTTAAGCATCGGAAGGACAAGTCCTAGGGTTCCGGTGCTATCTTTGTTTCACAAGATTCAGAGTATGCTCACCGGCATGCTACTTTCAATTCAAATAATCGCCGTTGAGATCATTTTCAGCCCCATCAATACTAATCTCAAATACATGAAGCTTGACAACAAAGATCACTAAAGATAAACGAATAAAGAGAAAAGCATCAAAAAAATGTTGAGGTTGAAGATAACAACAGAATTCCTTAACAACAGCATCAGATTCATTTATTTTTAATATTATAATGGAAATAACACCAACGACAAAACACATGCTTGACAAAAATAGAAGAAAAAGTAAAACATATTCAAATATCTTTACCAGCCGAAGTTTTTTTCTCTTTTCCTCCTTTTAAAAGCAGCTCAGTTGGCCCTTAAGCTTTATTGTTCAAAGAAACTAATAACATTCTAATTCCTCAAATTATTCATCGAGGAATTTACATTCTAATGTGCCAAAAAAAGTTATAGCTACTAGAGTCATAACCTTGGTTCATAATTTTGCTTGTAATACTAGCAGAGCATATTATCCCATATTCTTGTAAAACTAGCAACATACATCCTTTCTTAAGCCAAAGAACCTTTTTATTCACATACAATTCAGCTAGATGCCAGATTTCATCATTCATCCTCTTCTCCGCTTTCTTCACTTGTTTCCAGGTTCAAATGATTCATGTTCTTTTCCAGCGGTGGAAGTCCATCGTCTGACTCAGAATCTGATCCTGGCATGGCTTTCGGAGGCACTTCATCAGTTCCTGCAGTTTAATTAAGAAATCTTCCTTATTTCGGAGATGGAGTAACCTTTAACTGTTATATTAGCTTAACATACATTGTTAAAATGGTATGAAAGAGCATCAGGTTTCAAAAGGTTCCGGGTTCAAACCTCATCATGGTCAATTAAAACACATTTATTTACGAAATTTATTATGCCTTTACAAAGTGAGTTTTTGTTGGAGGCCTTTCCATGCGGCCCAAAGACCCATGGATGACAGGTAAGTATAATGTTATCCCACATTCCAAAAGGCTTAAGGTTTTATGTAAACATGGTTCTTGCCATAAAATTAGTGGATTGCAAGCATATACCTTCCGGGGATGGAAGTGGTTTTCGTATCCTCGAGTTATTTGAAAGCCATGAGTTTTGGACTGAGATAATTTCTGAACCGGTCTCACATTTGGAGTATGCCTTCAGTAGCTCTCTGCAAGTAATAAAAACATATTAAGTAAATACGGAAGTGCATGCAACCATATCACCACATAAATATATATTTAAGGTTCCAAGTTGAGAAAAATAATAGATTATGGATATAGAAGCGGGTAGTAGATCATGAAGAACAACGTTTTTTTACAATAATGTTCAGCTAATCATCACGATGCCAACTTTGAGAGAGTGTGTATAAAGAATAAAAAATGTGTTAAGTAGAGGACTTGTCATCTTCCAACTCCATTGCTTGAAGCACTAGTTTTCTTATAGTTGAGGCATTTCATGGGGCAAAATCAATTACAATTGATAACTTTTAAAATACGCATGATACTATACCATAGAGTGTTTAAAAAAAAATTATCCATCTTGGTCACAGTCTTGACAAGTCATAGATAATGTACTTTCATTTGCTCACCAACTACGGTAAATAAACATGGCATCCTTGGAACTTGCGATCAGAACCCATAAAATGATATAATTCTATTCTTCTCAACCATCCATCCACTTAACGAGGGAGGATTCAAAATTGATAAGAAAGTTCATCCTAGGGAGATTTGTACTCCCTTATCTTATATGAAGTGAAGTAACCAGCTCTATAGGGCATATCAAGAAAATAACTCCAGATGTAAATGTTTTAAAC
The DNA here is from genome assembly GCA_030015575.1 of Agapanthus africanus. Lineage (NCBI taxonomy): Eukaryota > Viridiplantae > Streptophyta > Magnoliopsida > Asparagales > Amaryllidaceae > Agapanthus > Agapanthus africanus. The sequence goes on along the minus strand of JASDDO010000024.1, from coordinate 864,931,679 downwards.
CTCAAGATAAAGCCTCCTAAATAAATATAATACCTGTTTAAGGACAAGAACGAATGGCCCCATTTAAATTTGCTTAGTATCAGATTAGCTGTATCCTCTTCCCCACTGCAAAACCAAGGGAGTAGTCAAGACACTAAAACATGAATATTGAGAATTTTAATGACTCTTTTTCCAAGTCTATTACTTACTAAACAATGGCAATATACTAGAGCTAGCTATTTGATATCAGACTTAAGTTTGTGATGTGAAGCGAATATATAATTTGGTAAGACAACATCACACTTTACATAATAAACAAAGAGTGAATTTGTTCAAGAAAGATTTGGAGTGAATATGTATGTGTGCTTTTATTATTATTTTTTTAGGAAGGTATGTGTGTTGTTTTTATGTTCGTAGACCACTCCACATATCTCGTAGATCACTGAGTTTTGTTTTTATGCTCAATATTCCAAGATATGATATAGAACACGCCGCATAAAGCATTTATTGGCTTTTTATGGTTCAAAAAATGCAATAACTGATACATAAAGATAAAACATAGAACCGGTTGTCTATATAAATTAAAAAGAAAACACCATCCACATAAAGTAAACGAGGGAACAAAGAAATTACCATATTATTAGCGCTGCTGATAATGCTTCAACACAAGACAATTCACATGGGTGGCCATAATTTACTGGGTTTGCTGCCACCAACCACGGCACTGCAATCCAATGGATTTAGTATTCAGCCATCATGCTACTCATATTTATTCTAATATCCTGCTACGCAAGGGTATGCTAATGAATATAACTAGAAATGTAACTCGATAATTTTAACCTCACAATACTTCTATTTGAAAGCTAGACCAATTCCAAACAGCAAATAACTTTTCATCTGTCCTCCTTTTCTTTCCTTTGTATTTCTGTTTTGGCTTTTATACTTTTATCCAAAAAACTACTAAAAACTTTACCCATGTGGCAACAAACTACGAAATACTTTTTAAATGTATGAGAAACTACCACAAAACTTTTTGAATGCACAAGAAACTACCACAACTTTCAAAAACTACCCCAAAAAACCCATTATTAAGGTGGCATGTCAGCCATAATTACACGAAAGTACCACAAAATTTTCAAACCACGGTAGTTTCTTGTAATTTTGAGAGTTTTGGTAGTTTGTTGCCTAAGGGGTAAAGTTTTGGTAGTTTTTTTTTGGATTTTAGCCATCTTTTTTTCTCCATTTTTTTTAATTCTTTTTCTTTATTTTAAAAAAAATTTGGGGGGGGGGGGGGGACTAGGCATGCACAATTGGGCTCTAATGCAGTTTACACTGTGCCAAACTCCTGATATAACATCTAAGCAACTGGGATGAGAAATAGCCTGCACATTTTTTTTTGGGAATCGGGTAGCCTGCACATTTTTTGGGAACCGAGTAGCCTGCACATGTGATTTCTAATGTTCTTTTAATGTAAATGTATCGTTGTCCTTTAATAAATTTTGCATTAGATCAAATGTTGACAAATAGTGCATCCCTAAGGAAGTAAAAGAACCAAACATTTAAGAACCAGTTGAAAGAAATTTGCAACGGTCAATCTTCATGCTATGTTTCAAAACAAACAAACAAACACCACATTCAAGCTATAACTACCATGTCCACATCAAAAACATAACTACCATGTATATGTCTCTACGAGAAAATAAGGAATTGCTAGAAGAATACCATCTAGATAGATCCTCATTACTTTCATCTAGATAGATCCTCATTACTTTCTGATTGAAAAGGCTATTAAGAAATTAAAAAGATAACAAATACTATTTTGAACTGCCGCGGTAACAGAAAATGATTTTGGTAAGTAGGATACTCTATGCTTAGTTGATCTCATTAGACATTTTTCTTAGATAATGAGTGTTAGATACCTCTAAACATTCAATAATCTGTGGTTATAACATATTATGATACAGACACATAAAAGGCAGATTTCAGGAATCACGCCGTTGATGCATAAAAGAAAGATCCTAAACAACACAGAAATAAGTAAATTATTGAATAAATGTTGAAGATTTACAGAGACGAGGGGCAGGGCACCGGAGTTTTACAAAGGGAACATCATTGAGGCGTGCCCAAGAACAGTCCACTACAGCAATCCCTTTTCTTTTAATCAAGAGATGATCGTCCTTAGAAACACACTGTGTACCAACTGGACTGCCAGAACAAATCGATGCAAGTTAACAACATTATTAGATAATAGCAATATTTGCCACTAGAGGAATGCAAGTTCAAGGGATAAAAAAGAAACAAAGATAATCCAAAAGTGATTACACATAACATGTAGTTGTGTGCACAATGCAATCAATCCAGGAAGACTTCATATATTTTATCTATATCCCGCATTAAATATATATCACTAAAATACTAATTTTAATGCAATAAAAAACAATGGTTTGACAAGGAAATGCCAATGTACCTTAGGGCAATGCCGCCAAAGCCGCTGTTTACTCGCAACTCCTGTAAGATTCGGTTATAGCTTCCTTAGTAACCAAAACTGGCAATAAGGTAGACAATATTACATTCACTTTTGTAGTATTATATGGTTGAAATTATTTGATTCGACTCTTGGCTTTTGTCTTTATAAGTTGGAAATAAAGACTGAAGAAAAGAAAAGAATCTAAAATTTGAAGTTACGGAGCACATGAGGTGAAAGCACAATTCTTTTATCTTATAAATACAAATCATTTTGCATCATTGCATGTAATATATCCCTATTTTCATTTTGACATAAATTAATATACAAGAAAATTTTGCTGTGTACTGCGTTTTTTCTTTTTTCGTATGTGCGTGTGCACGCGCACATGTGCACACACATGTTTTTTGTTTTGTTTTTGTTTGTTTGTTTTTCTTTTTCTTGGGGGGAGGAGGTGTTCATGAACTGTCAACAAAGTGGAATGAAATGAACAACTTCATTATGCGTAGATTGTACTATAGTAACAGCAAAATCCATGAATCGAAAAAAATTATGTCAAACAAAAGGAACACTAAATCATGACCGGTTAATACCTTCCCCTTATGTATCGAATGCTACGCTAGCTGAGATTCCAAAATTAAACCAATGATCAGTTGCCAATTGTTCTTGATTTTGTAGCAAGTGATATGTAGATTGACATCATTGACAATGTCCTCGATGATTCTGTTCAAGGATTGGAACCTAGGATACTTGGTTTAAACTTCTCTATTTATACTGATAAAAAAAAAGGTTAAATGATTTTTCATATAATCACTCCATACAGAACATTCAAACTACAATAAACAAAAAACCTTTAGTTCACAAGTAAACATGATCTGCTAGAATATGACAGGCATCTACACAAGCCGATTTTGTTATAAGGGTTAGACACTAATCTGATTGTTTTGGAACTTCTAGTATACATGAATACTAGATTTTTTAACCATGTTAAGTATCCAAGACTTAATGAGGCGAAGGGAAAAAGAGATAAGAAATAAAGGCCTAAATGCAAGATTGATAGACTTGACAAGCATATGCTCCAAAATAGTAAATATTGTAAAATTTAGACCAATCAAATACTAACCTTCAAAAAGCCAAATCTTGCAAGCTTGCGTCCAGTGCATCTTTTGACATCACATTGCCCAAAATCCTGAAACAGGGTAAAAGTAATGACAATGAAGGCACATAGGAAAAGGATAGGCTTACATATCAATATCCAACATACATACCCACATAGCGAGTTGGACTGTTGGAGCTTGTGATTCATTGTTATCTTCTTCTGAAATAATTACACAAAGAAATCTTGTTATCCCCACCCTTTGTAAAAATATTAAACAAATAAATAAAAGAAATTTAAAGAGAAATGCAAAATAATAAGCAGAAATTCTTCTGTAAGAGCTCAAATTGTATGTAAGCATTTTAAATAATATATTTAAAAACTAAATAGATTCTTAAGCATTCAGCTTAAGAACCATCAAATCGATATGCACCAATATAGGTACCAATGGGACATATAGAATACATCAATCCATCTGTTTTCATACCGGCCACTGACAAGCCTTAGCCCATATGAATCTATTGCAGAACTTCTGCACCAATCATACCTAAAACATAATAATTATTTCAATTTTGGTTTGGAACAAGTTAGTAAGTTGCATATAAATTCCATCTACATACCTTCTATTTATGTCTCAATTTGTCAACGCCTCTTATATAACATATCGCGTTCCAGTCATTGTGAAGTGTGCACTGTGAAGTGTCCAATATGGATAACTAAATCATTTCAGTTGAAACTATATCAGTAAACAATGTAAGATTTCCAGTTATGTAATTGCATCCAGCTTCATCCTTCTTCATTCATAGCCAGCTTATTTACCATCCTAATCTAAGCTCCTCCAGGGGTTTTATTTTAAATGCTAGGCAACATGATTGCAAGTTTAACTAATAGCTTTCATTTCTTTACTCTCAAATATACGTTCATTTCCTCCTCTAATGAGAATTCTCATCTGTCATTGGGTGACAAAAAAATACCACATTAGGCAACACAGAAGCTCCTAGGGATTAATCAAGTAATATATTTTTCTAACTGCAGCTATTGGACATAAATATACACAAAGTACGATCCACTGAACAAAGCCTAGTACTGCAAACATATTCTCAACATCCTGGAGTTTTCTTTATACCTCTAAGTAACAGACCATGCAGGTCTTGAATTTCTATGAACAAACAAATGAAACACTGGCAATTGTAAGGTAGTATGACTCGTCATGTTGTTGCATCAGCATCTAAAGAATTACTAGGTGGATAAATAAAAATGGTGGGTGGATGTATGAACGTACTAATTTAAAAGGAAGCTGTACATTATCATCTTACTCCATGGAATTATAGAAAGTCCAATAACACCTTCCATATCCAACAGGACTTTGTTGAGCAACATTTTTTATAAACTTAAAAAGTGGAAACAATTTTGGGAGTTGCACAGTTTGAACTAAGCATAGTCAATGCTAATTGTGAGCAAGGATGAGTAGACAAAGGATCAATGAAACACCACTATGGATGTGATGCACATAACCAATACGCAGATGCAATAAATAAAAAAATAACCTAAAAACAGATACAATAAAAAGTATAAAACAATTTTGGGTGTTGAACAGTTTGAACTAGGCATAGGTAGTGCTATTTGATGAGCAAGGATGAGTGGATAAAGTATCCATGAAACACCAATATGGATGTGGTGCACATAACCAACAATAGCGGTATGCAGATGCAATAAAGCAAAAAATAACCTAGAAAACAGATACAATGTGGATAAAGCTATAATTGCGCATCTGTGTAGGATGAAAAGGGGTGGGGAGAAACAGTGCATATATAGCATGGAAATAACACACCAATACCAACTTATAGTCTCTGTAATTTATTCAGCTCAAATGACTTATGTAAGCAATAGATCATGAATCTTATTTATCTTCATGACTTTTCATCTTGGTTTTATCATAATGAGGTTGGAAACATGGTTTGAAATTTCGTCCGACCTTGATCCGACATGGCCGATTCCAATCTGAATTGATTGGTTTCGTTAACATGCTATTTGTTTGAACTATAATGGATTTTGCGAATGTATTGAAGTATTATCAATGCATTTTGATGAGTTGATAAATTGATCAGTGTTCCAAATTCACTCCAGATACTTCTAATTCATCTATAATATGAGTAATTATAAATTAGGTTAAGAGTTGCAGTTGTGGGAGATAATTTGTTGCAAAAATTATGATGATACTTTCTTTGTAGTTTGCTATTTTCCTAACATATGTTTATAAAAAATATTGAAGTAATTCTAGTTAGTATTGCTATTTATTTTTATTTTTTAAAATTATTCGCCATTTATTTAGAAAACTACTATTGAAATCATAATTACTGTGTGTGTGTTACAATTATCATTAATATGTATTTAGAAACCATTCTAGACATCATGGTTTACTAATATTTTTGTCAAAAAATTTATAATTTATTTAAATACATATTATACTACTTTAAAAATTAATTTTGTCGAACGATAAAGAACTTGATATTCGATCCGCAATGCCTGATACCGCTGAGATGGATGATTTCAACCCCAAAAGTGACCATCGGATACTAGTATTGAGATTTTAAGCCTTGCTTGCTGCATCTCACTTTCTATAATCCTAAATAAATTGTATTTTAATATAAACTACTAATCTACGGATCTAACATATTTTTCATAAACTATTGTATTTTCTTAAATATAATAATGATAGGAAAATGCATATCCTAGTGCATCCAATGCACTTCATGGATCGTCTCAAAAGTGCAAGAATGCGGTCAAGAAGCATCAAATTTAAAAATAAAAAAATAATTTACAATTGAGAATGAATATGAGAAATATCCAATACTTCGAAGTGTCATGTGAGTCCATGCAAGATAGTAGAGAATGGAAACTATTGAAGTTAATTAGCAAAGTTGAGATCGCCGCAATCCTTAAATGTGATCACATTTTGCCTTCCATTAAGCAACGGAATGCTTCGATAATCATATATTTCCCCTTTTATCCATTACTACAAAGTTTATGTAATCCCGAAACCCTTCATTTACTCTGATCCTTATTTGCCTTTTATCTAATGTGCCACTCAAATGTGTTTATTACAGGTATATCCCTGCACACGTGCACACGCGGTACAACATAAGACATGTAGTAATAAGATAATTAGCATAGTAGGTTATATTCCGGTACCAGTGATTTCTCTAACCAAGAACCTTGCTGAGCGGGTCAAATATTTTTCATTTAGTATTTATTGTAAAGAGATTTTTTTAATGTTTTGCTTGTAAGATATTAGCATACGCTTTTCTTGGAAGCAATAGTGGATGAATATGGGACAAGATGCCTAACAAATCATAATGGAACACCTTGGTATATGATCTTATATTATGAAGACCGTCGATTTGCATCATCATGATTAACAATTCTCCATGCACCATACCAAACAAATCTGAAATGCAATGAAACATAAACAAAGCAAAGCAAGCATATAAATATTACACATTGCTTTGTACCTTCATTGGTCGGAAGAGAACTGTCTTGATTGTCATCCCTGGAAGAGTGCAAAAAGAAGATGTTGAAGTTAAATTGAACTGTAATAAAGCATACTTAAACCAAAAATAGTTATGCCAAAAATAGAAACAAAATAACAGATCGATGTGCACTAAGAAGACCTATACCTAGAATTGAAAGAACACTCAAAGTAACAAAGCAAAAGATAAAACCATGAATGGAAGTCCCACCGAGACAGCTCCAGCTGATCATCATGATTATTATTTTTGGTTATTTTTCGGCGAGGGTGTTATTACTACCTAAGTTAATATTTCATCACAGGTTTCTTATTATCCTTTACCTTTTTCCACATCAAACAGACAAAGCCCTCGTGGGCTATCATGAATCTAATAACTCCCCCCTTCCATCTAACAATGTCTTCATCAATCCCTAGATACATCTCATCAAAGAAATAATAGGATGATGGCTAAACATATTACATACATATATGACCCACAAAAGGGTAAAGGGAAAAGAAAAAACTTTAAACCAGCCACCCACCTCATTATAGTCCTAATTCCAGCACCCTGGGCTCTCCAAAGTTGAGCATCTTCCTACACGCCCTTCTGTCAAGGAGTAAGTCACATTGCTAACTGTAGGATCCATTGATTTCCATATATTAATTACAATCTGATGCACTACTTCCCATCCTTTGGATGGCAAAGTTGATCTCCCTCCCCAACACAAGCATTAAGAAAACCTTTGCTCCTCTTCATCCGAAGAAAAGTCTCCTCTCCATCCTTTCCTTGTCTTTCTTTCCTCTCCCTTTCGTACTCGGGTCCCTTTGGAAACTACTCTCTGATCTTTCGAACAGCTCCATCTACTCATACAGCTCCCGCCCCCGCTCCCTTCCATCTGGAATCAACCCTAAAAACCTTCTAAACTTACCATCGGAATCATCCCTCGTAATCCTATTTCTATCACCATCTCCTTTCACGTCATATATCCACTTCTTATAGCCATCCAACACCATATTGGCATAATACTCTATCATCACCTTCTATAATAAATAACTTAAATCTTATTTCTTATTCTCCCACAACAAGAAATAATAGAAGAATACCATTCCTGCTGTCAAAATACCAGTGCTGCTATCACTATAGGATCAGCTGTAACTAACCTAATTTATTTAAACCTAATTAATCTTGGATAAATTCTCTCATTATCACATAATATTTGTTACATGGGCTTAATATAATCCCTAACCTTAAAAGGGAAGAAAATCTTGTCATGCAAGGATTGGTTAAGTGATTAAGGGTTAGTGGAGTTTGAGGGAACACTAGCGGAAAAAGGGTGTTCTCTCTTTCCCGCTTGAGCCATTATCTATATTTATGTCGCAGGTTAAGAGAAAGAAGGAAAGACTTAAAACATGACCTTTAACAATGCAGTATTTACAACTATATGAAACCTTTATGTGCTTCATAAATATGCAAGATAAAGTATATTGTGCCTTTTTTGGGGTAAAAACTTTTTTTATAGACAACTTTATCTTTAAGTTTTTCCAGTAACAAATAACAAATTCATATATTCGGTTATATGTAATAGAAATGCATGTACCCGGGTAAAATAAAAATAAATATATGCTTGTTTTTCTGTCTAGTACTGAGAATTGGTCTACAATTTTTTTGTGTATAACCTTCATTTCAAAGGGGGTGACCTTGAAATTTCGGCATGAATGTTGGAGATTAGTGGCATTGGCCATGATCTAAACAGTAGCTTAAGTTCAACGTCTTTCTCTTATCTTTTTGTCTCAGCTGATGTCGAAATTGATAACTTAAATATCAATGTTCTAAATTTCGAATGTCGGTGTCGTGTCGGCCCAAATATTTTGATGTCGGATATCAGATATCGTGAAATATCGGGCGATATTTGATAATATCGGGTTCTACATTTTTGTAATGTAAATATCATTATATAACTTATGTTTTTGAAAATATATTAAGTTATTCAGATTTTTAGTTTATTAAATTTATATATTTCTCAACAGCTCAACGGTAAAGCAGTCGCCTATCAAGCGAACGGTCGTAGGTTCAAATGAACTGGGTTATTTACAACGTCCAAACCCCAAAAAAGAAAATTACCCTCAATATTTTTCCTCATAATGATAAATGTCGGTTTAAACGCTAAAATCACGAAATGTCGATCGACATTTATCCGAATTTTTTTTTGCATGTCGGTGTTGTGTTCTTCCCAAAACCGATATTTGACGATAGTGACATTTAGAACACTGTCAAAAATTTAGTAAACCTTAATAGCTTCTACTTCACCATTAAAACTCATTAAAAGCTACTCAAGATTAAAAGCTACGAGAGCCATCCCTCTTAACCTTTATATTGCTTGTTTTATTTACTAATTTACACTAAGACGTTAGCAGATAGAAATGGCGATAAGATATCCATCTTCATTCTCAAATTACAGATATGAACTCTATTGATATCCACTTAACCCATGAGCTAAATTGCTAGGTTGTGGCTGAAAATGTATATCAACATCACATCTAACTACCCCTTGTGTGGTTTCTAAGTTTCTAAGCTAATGTAGTTTCTAAGTATCTTCTTTGATTTCTATCTTCTAGCTCCTTCAACTTCCACAACTCATTAGCAACATTTTCCCTTCAACACTAACCGCAAATTTGGCTCACATCGATGAAGAACGAAGCGAAAGGTGATACTTAGTGTGAATTCTAGCAACCTGTGAACCATTGAGTCTTTGAACGCAAGTTGCGCCCAAAGGCATTTTGGTGAAGGGCACACCTCCTTGGGCATAATGTCTCGCGTCAAGAGCATCCAAAATAGCATCTCCCTTCAACACTCCAACAGCCTCTCAAACGAACATCTTCAAAATCTTAATGAATCAATTAAGAAGTTATACATCTCCTACTATGATTTTACCATGAAACCACAAGAATTTATCCTCTCATAATGTTTCCTAGATCTACCACTCCTAACACTTCCAAGCCCTCCGCTATCGACCCTCCTATAGTCAGATCTGACTTCCGAAGCTCCACCACACTCCTTGCTTACCCTTCTAATCAACAATAATGCCCACTCTAATCACCTCCCTACCAACCCTTCCTCTCATCTACAACCCGATCCCCGCTATATTTAACCCCTCCCACTCCAATATAAACATGGCTTCCTTGCAATGAAAATTATAAATGAGATGAAACAAATGTTTTTAGCTGTCAATAAGGCGTTTGCGCCTAAAAACTTTTAAAACTAAGAGATATGATACGAACCACTTTACCAAAAGCTTAAGCTATTGGGATGCCGGATAAAAATATACACCAAGCCATACTTAAAGTCTATCTCAAAGATAATTCATCTCCCCAGTCTAAACCAAATCACCTTTTCTCCACCTAGGAGAGAGAAAAACCATGGATGGTATCCACTATAAAGCAAAAATCAATATGAAAAGTTCGAAAGCAAAAGCTTCCTCCAAAACATTTTCCCCCATTTGTTTACTTGATCTTCACCAATTCATCTATCTTATGCTCAAGATAAATGTTAACTATCTTCAAAGCCTTCTACTATAGTGAAATAGACCTAAATTATTTCTCTACTCTTTTTCCTAAACATAGGGTGCGAAGTGAGGATAATTTCGTTCCATTAGCCGCTTGGGTCTTTACAAACTAATATCTAAAGTCCTAGCCTCCTTTTTTGTCCTACGATAGCTTCCTGCTTCCTCATGTAGCCTACCCAATCAACAAGTCCTCAATTAGCCAGTCAAATTGATATTGATTATGGGCAGCTTTGTTCTTAAGAATGTTACCCATGTATAAGAGATTGTAGCCACTTGTCTTCCCTCCCATATTACGGCCATCTTCCATGTGCTCAACATGCTCCCTTAAAAGACACATCTTTTGCATGCATCTGCCTCTTTGGAGGTCATAATAAATTAATGGTCTTCAACAAGGCAGTCGTCCCTCTCTTACCACTTCATTGTTGAGCAGGACATCTTCACCATATCTTTAAAGCACTTATGATGCCATCTCCAATTTCCCTCCCTACATGTGATTGTATAGGACCCCAGCTATATTTTAATCTTAGTTACACAATATCCAACATGATCTTTAATTTCATGTCTTCTCAATCCCTCCACATAAACAAGCACCACTCCGCTTTCTTAGTCCGCTCAATTCTCGAAACCCATACATTTGGTAACAAAAAAGATCTACTGGTTAAGCTCTCAACATTCGCGATGAATTGCTGTATAAACACATAAGTATTGTTTAGTCTCTTGATATTGTTTGTACCGTTCAAAATGCTAACTTCTTTGAAAAGCCACATCATAATTTATTGTAGGTAAATTGAACCTCCTACGTCTATATATTTCCAAAAGGCTAGGACTTCAATATCACTTCAATTTCAAGTTCTTTTTCTCCGGCACTAGTTTCACTTCAATAAATACATAGATATATAAATAATTAAATAAATGAATCATATCTCTTCCGCATTGTCTTTAAAAAGTTAAAGATTGATATGCACCTTTATCAAAATTTCTTCTTTTATTGTCAAGTAAACCCTAGAATCATATAGACCTTTTATTAACTCAAAAATTATTCAGAGAGACCAAATCTAGATATACACAACGAACATAGAACTTACATTGAGGGGCGAAACAAATGAAATCAAACGAAACAATTTATATAGTATGCGAATTAGAGGAAGAGAAAATTACCATGGGAGTTCTCGATTATTAGGCAATTTCCCTTGGCGGGAGGAGCCGTGACCAGACCGTCGTGAACGGCTATATCCCATCAGCACAGCCTCTGCAAAATTACGAGTTTTTTAAACTTTCAGAGTACCAACGCCTAAAGTTATTAAATCATGATATGAATCATATATATCGTATCGTATATTGTAAGATATGATAATCATATGTGTAATAACTAAGTAAGCATATAACTATATTTTTTACAATTATATGATTAAACTAATAAACGGAATGGTATATTAAGAGAATTATAAAAAGTGGTGTATTCCATTCACGCAACCAAAAAATATATGTAAAGTTCAAATAGAAAAATACATGAAACATAAGTCATTTGAAAAATCATAACTCATAATTTAATTAGATAATTAAGCAAAATGATGTTATATTCAAAAAGTGTAACCCACATGACATAGGCATAAGTTTCACGAGTAGCAACATTTTCTAATTAAGTTCACACATCATAGCCTGAATATTTTTTAAAAATAACAAAATAAAACCACTAATCAATCAATAGTCTCCTATCAATTCATAGCCTATCATTATCGTCGATGAAGATGTTCTCATCTTCCTCATCTTCGCTTTTGTATTATATGAACTTCTCTTCCTTCACTTCCAATATCTTCTTTGCAAGTTTTTTTTGGAATAGCACTCAAAATTTTGAGGTCCTAGCAAAAATTGGTTTCAAGATTCTAAGAATTTTTAAAAATTTAACAAAATTAACTGGTAAATATAATATCATTACACCTCATTTTTTCTTTTCATACCACTTAGTCCTCCGTTAACTTCAAAATATTCATGAATATCTATCCAAGAAGCATCTTCCAGTAAGCAAGGACCTCCCTTCTCCATAATCCATCATTGGATTCCTTATCCGATAAACAAATCGGATGATATGCTTCTCGTTTTGTTTTTTCTTTTGCCTTATTTTTAGTTGTAGGTTCTACTTAATATAATCCAAGACGTTGAGTCTTAATTGTTCTAACTTTTAACATATTTCTTCTTTGTGAGTGCATGTGAGGACGATATGAGAGTTTTTGAAGTCTTGTGTTTTGCGACTCAAATTAGTTAGAACTTTAGAAACGAGATATTTTATACTTTTAAGGTCTTTAGACCCGACCTGAGAAATCTAGGTCCAACCCAATAACAAATGGGGATTTTAAATATCGTATCGTTCATATCGTATATCGTATTGTACATCGTATCAGAATGCATCATATCATACGATATGTATCGTATATTGTAAGACACGATAGATTTTCTAATACAGAGGGCTAATATGTATCTGAAACCTTTCATATCGTATTGTAAGATACGTATCGTATATCATAAGGTATTAACAACTATGTCAATGCTTGTTTGCTATATAATATTTCAAGTGCTCAGTAGTCAATCTCAACCGTACTTTTTTTACTAATATATTATGCGTTTAAAAGAATATTTTGACATTATTTCGTAATATTTATCAACATATGTAAAAGAAGCTAATAATATTTAATTGTTAACATATTTAGATATTCATATAATATTCATTTGAATGCATACTTGTCTCTATCAAATAGTTACACATTAAATAAGTATTTAATGAAATGTATCGATTACATACACTTTTCCGCTCCGTATCCATATTTTTTATCTTAAATCTTTTTTACAGTCATATCCACTTTATATCTATATCTACTCTTTAATAACTACTTTGCATCCATATCCGATTTTGTCAAATACAGATATAACTTTTTATTACCGAATTATATATGCATCGGTATTTCCATCTATCGCTAGAAAACAAAGACTGATATGGTCATGGTTATATCTGCTTCGTATCCGATCCAAATGCAACCTAGTTACCACTATAACTGATAAAATTATCCAATATTAACATATTTGTTTATGCATTATATATAAAATTAATATTAAAACCGATACCGAAACACGAGCCGAAACCAACAAAACTAAAAAACTAATTAAATTTCAAAGTAGCGAATACAAGAAAACTGAAACCGTGTTCTCAAATCTTGGTTAAAAAATGTTAAAGCTATATTGGAGTTTTCTAAGCTCTAATTATCTCAATATCGGTGTTAAGATAGCTGAAGACTTTTAAACTCCAAATTGAGAGCCAAATAGGACATTGTTAATATTTTAGAGTTAAGTTTAAATAATGTTATTATACACCGGCTATCCTAACTTAACTCTATTCTAGACATGCCTCATTGTTTTGTAGATAAACATCTTAACTTTGTAAATTGCAAATAAAAACATAGGAATTTCATGAACTTTAAAATTAAAATTTTACAATTTAGCACGTCTTAGTTATTTCACAATCAGCGGCGTAAGATATTAAACTAAATATGCTAAAATTTTGTGACATATATTAACAATTACTGAATTTGTAGGGTTAGGTTACAATGTTTATGATATTTATCTGAAAAATGTTGAATGTGGTGTATTGTTTTGGTAGAAAGGAGCCTTGACTCATGAAAGTAGTGATGTTGCAATATATAAGTGCCCATGCAATCCGGATTTTAACTGGCTTATCTTCCAAGAACTTTGACCAATCAATTACTCAACAGTACTCAGCTAATACGGTAAATAAATCATCCATGACATCAAAACAATCCACAAAATTAACAAGTACAGAGATAGTTGCTGAAATATGCTCAGAAGTTTGCTGAAAATGCTCAGAAAATGCTCAGAAATACTCAGGAAAATCCACACAACAAATATATTTGCTGAAAATGCTCTGAAATTTTCTAAAAGTTAAGCATAACCTGCTGAGATATTTGAGTCTTCGAAAACTCTAGGCTGATCGAAAACCTTTGCTGAGCAGCCTCAATCCCTTGCTAAGTTGCCCCGATCCAAATCGATAAATAAATCTAGTCGCTGAGTCGAAATCGAGAGGGAAATCGTACTCGCTGAGTTGAAATCGAGAGGGGAATTAATGGTCGCTGAGTCGAAATCGATAGGGAAAATCAATGGACGCTGAATTCTCGATCCCTTTCGTTCAGTTTCTGAAGAAGAAATCGAGAGTCCAAACCCTAGCCTTGCCGTCGTCGGAGGCCAGGAGACGAAGTAGATCGAAACCCTAGCTGCTCGTGGAAAAAGGAAAAACCCTAGCTGCTCGTGGAAAAAGGTCAAAAAAGAAACATTGGTTTAATTTGTTTTTGTCATTTGACACACCACATATTCTACGTATGTACCGTCATATGACTTTTCATAGGGCTTTTTTTTTGAAATAATAGGAATTAAAAAATTAATTATTAAAATAGGGATACTAGATTTAAATTTATAAGAATAGGACGGTTTGCTCCCTCTCCCGACCCCACCCCGCAAGTCAGAATAGGGGGCGGGTTCCCAGAACCCGCCCCCTATACAATTGTATAGGGGGCGGGTTCTAGGAACCCGCCCCCTTTTTTTTATTTAATTTTTAATTTTAATTATTAATTATATAATTATAATTATAATTATAATTATAATACGATTATGATTATAATTATAATTATAATCATAATTAAAATTCTTTTAAAAAAATTTAAAACTAAATAAACATAAAAATTATTTAAATAAAATAATAAAATTTCATTATATCAATGTTTTTTACAGAATGAATCCGTCAAAATTTACAATACAAAAAAATCCTATCCGATTTCTATCTCGACGGTCAAATTTATAATATCAAAATGAATCCGTCAAATTTACAATATAAAAAAATCCTATCTGTTTGTAAAATGTAAATTCTATATCGACGGTCAAATTTATAATAACAAAATGAATCCGTCAAATTTATAATACAAAAAAATCTGAGTGCACTTGTCACGAGCCTGAAGGTCCCGCCCCTGATGACTGTCCTGGACATCTGGTCCTATAATGGTCTGGTTGTTTGTATAGGCTACATCTGGCGTGCCTTTGCTGAGGATCAGCATCCATTGTCATTCGATCTCGACGCACCTTAGGTCTTCCGGGCCTTATTTTTTTTCGGCGGTAATACAGTGGGTGTTTGTTTGTTGGCAGTATAATAGTGCCAATAGCGACTGTCCGGTATAGGATAAAATTTTGGATCGTATGCGCCTTGGTAATTGAAAACTATATAGTAATGGGAAGCAAAATTGTAATGTGAGTTATGCATGCTGCTCGCAGCAGCAATTGCGTGGGCACAAGGTAAATGTTGTTGCTGGAAAAGACCGCATGTATACGAAGAGAGCCCTTCATCTCTAAAATTCACGGTATATTGATTCCCATTACCGCCCGTTACTTGAAACTCCGCCGTGTCAAACCTTCGGATCTGTAGTATTGTGCTCTGCGCTCTCTTTTCCGAAATATATCTTCGTAATACGCGGTGAGCGGAGTCACCATCGCCAAGGACTTTTCTCTTCTGTGAACAAAATAAGTATTTATCCGGAAAAAGGTTCGAACAATCAACCCCTGTATCGGTAAGCCTCTAACGCCTTTAAGGACCCCGTTAAAGCTTTCAGACATATTAGTCGTCATTAGTAGATATCTGCACCCATCATCATGTGCTTGTGACCATATGCGTACTGGATACTCATCTAACCACGCTTTCGCGGCTTGACTCATCTCCCCAATTGTCGTCATGTATATGTCGTGAACATTAGGGTCAGGCGTTTCACCGGCTCTGTACATAAGCTTATGTAGATCCGAATTTTTAAATTTTCGATCAAAATTTTTCCTTAAGTGCCGTAGGCAAAACCTATGTGGGGTCGTCGGAAATACAGATCTCGTTGCAGCTAGTATTCCCAGATGTCTATCAGATATGATACATAAATCTGTTTTATGAAGAACAAATGGGATATTTTTTAGTTGACGGAAAAACCATGACCAGGATGATGTATTTTCACCCTCGACAATAGAAAATCCCAACGGAAATATACCGTTATTAGCATCAACACCTGTAGCAATTAACATGTAGCCTCTGTACTTACCGTATAGATATGTACCATCAACGCACAATACCGGCCGACAATGTGTGAAATCAGCCGCACATGGACCAAAGCACCAGAAAATTCTTTGAAACCTGACAGAGCCTTCGACGTCTGTTTCTGTGGTTTTTAACCGGTATACGGTCCCCGAATTTGATGCTTTCATGGCTTCCATAAAAGGGACTAGTGAGTTGTACGAGCTTTCCCAGTCCCCAAATATCTTGCATAAAGCCTTTCTACGAGCATCACATGCCTTCACATACGAAATCTGAATTTTATGCTCTCCGCTAACCAAGAGCCGTATCTCTCGGGGAGTCATCGCCACATCTGTACGGATTAGTGGCATGATTAGCGAGCAAATGTAAGATGAAGTGCAATTCCGGTGATCTTGTAACATAATAGAATTGATGCAAGTATGTTCTTGGTTGTATTTCGTGACCTTCCAAGTTTTGGCTCTTTTGGAACAACATGCATGCAATCTCCACTGATGCAAGTATTATTTATGTAAACAGTAACAAACATAAATCGAAAACAATTGCAAACAACTTATTTGGCAGCGGCGTAAAGAATCCTGCACAAAAACAGTTATATTGGAGAGAAAGAGAGTTTGCGTAAAGAATCCTGCACAAAAACAGTTATATTTTTAATGTTGTGTTGAAACAAACATTTTATAATACAAAATAATAAATATTTTGTATAGGATAGACCTATTATGGATAGTTGTGTGTTGAAATATAATGGAACTCTAAGCATATTGAAATCGGATATTCTAAGCATTAGAAACAAGACTTTGTTTCTTTTGAATTTTTTATTCTTTGGATAGCATAAATATTGTGTATAGGATATACCTATTTTTTGATTTTTGATTTCTGAAATCGAATAGAGCGTAAGTACATAGAGAAAATATAATGGATGTTATTATTCGTAATTGGATATTCTTGACCAAATTGAAATCGGTTGTGTGTTGGAATTGTAAGCATTAGAAACAAGACTAATAGTTTCTTTTGATTTTTGATTTTTTTAGTTTTTAGATCCTGGGCTCATTTAAGTTAGATGCATTGCCAAATTTTAATTTGCCACAAAAGGTTTTTAATAGCACACTACCAAAAAACTAAACTGATGTGACACAAACGATTTCAAAATCTATATTTGTTGCAGCTACATTTCTTAGCAAAATTATCTTCTCTCCATCAAAATCTCCAGCAAAGTGACTTCAAAATCTTGTATCTATTTTTGAATAATTAGTGGGTTTAAAATCTTGTATAATGTTGAGCATCTGAAGGGAAAAGACGAGAAAAAGAGTTATAAAAAAATCTTGAATATGGTGGTTTTGATATGTCCGTATTACTTTTTTTATATTACTATTTTTTGGTGGTTTTTATATTACTTTTTTTTCAGCGGAACATTAAATATCAAAAATTGTTCTGGAAGAAAAGGAATCATAAAACAAATACTTTGTGAACTGTTTTCGAAATCTATATTTGTTGATCTTTCTCTCAAGGATCCTGGTATATATAATTGGGAAGATGCTAGAAAAGATTGGCTTACCTTCAATATTTTGTGAACTGTTCCGTCTTGATCCTATCCAGCAGCTCCTCCTTCTAGACTATGGTACTGAACTTGACCTTCTTCCTGGACTCCACACTTATACAAAATAAGTTGTGTATAGGATAGAGCGTAAATGGATGGTGAGTTGTATAGCAGAGAGTAAGTTGTGTATAGGAGAGAGCGTAAATGGATGGTGAGTTGTATAGCAGAGAGTAAGTTGTATATATGATAGAGCGTAAATGGACGGTGAGTTGTATAGCAGAGAGCTATTTATAGGATATGAGGGCGGGCTAATTATTGAAAAGGGTGGGTTTTAATAATTCGCCCTCTTCCTTCTGCAAACGATATGATGGGACAACACACAGACAAAAAAGGGACACATATAATTATTGAAGAGGGCGGGTTCTAATAACCCGCCCTCTTCCTTCTGCAAACGACATGATGGGACAACACACAGACAAAAAAAGGACACATATAATTATTGAAGAGGGCGGGTTTTAATAACCCGCCCTCTTCCTTCTGCAAGCGGCATGATGGGACAACACACAGACAAAAAAGGGACACATATAATTATTGAAGAGGGCGGGTTTTAATAACCCGCCCTCTTCCTTCTGCAAACGACATGATGGGACAACACACAGATAATTATTGAAGAGGGCGGGTTAACCCGCTCTCTTCCTTCTGCAAACGACATGATGGGACAACACAATTGAAGAGGGCGGGTTTTAATAACCCGCCCTCTTCCTTCTGACAAAGGGACAACAAAAAAAATGATGTGACATGTCACTGATTTGACTAAACTGATTTGACAAATATAATTATTGAAGAGAAAAAACCCGCCCTCTTCCTTCAACAAATAGGAACAGAAAAAAGAAACTGATGTGACACAACATAATATAATATAATTATTGAAGAGGGCGGGTTATTAAAACCCGCCCTCTTTGTTTTAATGAACAGAATATAAATAATATATAAAAAAACTGATTTGACACCACGAACCCGCCCTCTTCTAGTGATTTGAAAATAGAACTGATTTGATATGTATCGTTAAAGAGGGCGGGTTCCTGGAACCCGCCCTCCTTTTCCTATAAAACCCACCCCCCTCCAGTGTGCCTTCTCGTATTTAAAATTAACTCACCCCCCTCAAATTAATTCACTCTGTCTCTTCTCGTATCTAAAATTGTCTCAATGGAGAATCAACTACTCGACAAATCTCTGCTCGTTCATCAAAACGAACACAGATCGTTTAATATATTATACGGAGAGGAAATATTCTAAACTTAATAATTTTTTTTTAATTACCCCTTTCTTTTAATTCTAATAGTTGAAAATAACATTATTTAATTTTGCAGGATGGAGATAATCTCACCGTCGTCACCCACAGTTCAGACAAATGGATAGTTACCGACCAACGAATAACCCAGCGGTTTCGACGGGCCGGATTTTATGAAGTTTCATTGCTTCGTCATATCCAAGTCGACCACGCCCTCGTTACCTCTCTAGTTGAGCGCTGGAGAAAAGAGACCCACACTTTTCATCTAAAATGGGATGAGGCCACTATCACACTCCAGGATATTGGCCTCTTACTCGGTTTACGGGTCAATGGGCTTAGATTGGTCGGAGGAAAAATTGTTGGTCCAGATACCGACCACCCATACTGGGATGCATATGCCGAGTCTGTTCTCGGACAGGTAAAAAATTTCATTCTGATTCCCCTCTTTAGTGTACCTATTGCATGTTGTACATTATTTCTAGCTTTAATATTTCACAAAAAATACTAATATCAGGTACCGGGAGGCTACAGTAAGGGGTATAAGATCAGTTTAAACTGGCTAAAATATACATTTAGTAATATCCCTGATGAAGCCACCGATGAAGTCTTGGATAGACATGCACGTGCCTACATTCTGTACATGATCGGTTCTTGGTTGATGCCGGACCAATCAACAACGCATGTCCATCCGTTATACCTTGGCTTCCTAACGGATTTTGATGTGTGTGGCCAATATGCTTGGGGAGCAGGGGTCATGGCCTTTCTTTATAAGGAACTCAATAAAGCATGTGCTCCTATGAAGAATAAAATTTGTGGATGCATTACATTATTTCAGGTAAATTCCTTATTTTTCACAGCTAGAAATTTTCAAAATTGTAATATTGGTTTTCTCTCTTATCATCTGAAACTTTATTTATAGATCTGGTCATGGGAGCATATGTATATAGGAAGACCGGATTGAGTTAAAATAACTGGCTTGGATACCCCTAGAAAGCCGCTCGGCTGTTGGTGGAATGGGAAGAAAGCGTATAAGGCTCCTCGTCGAGTACTTAGGACTATAGAGATGAGTTGGATCGCATGGAGGCGACTCAGGTAACCATAACTTAGGTAATTAAGTTTGTTTTAAAATTTTGAAATACCTTCATCACAATTTTTGTACTATATTATTTGCGCAGTTCATGTGGACGCCTTATACAACAGATCGTCTGCAAAACTTACCCGGCATCTGTCTCGAAGGAGAGCCGGTTTGGCGGGCTCGATGCCCACTCCTCTGCATTAATGTCGTTGTCATGCACCTTCCGGACCGGGTGTTGCGACAGTTTGATAGATCGCAACATATTCCTGTCCCTTCGCCTTCGCCTATGACAATAGAGGGAGACATGCGAGGAGGAAAGACGGAGCGTGATTGGAGGGAGCATCATCATCAATATTTGCTGAGATAGGAGGATAAGCAGCGTAATATTGCCTTACAGCAAATAGGTGACCAAACAGCCACCGACGCTACCAAAGCATATCTACAGTGGTATAAGCGTATCACCATAAAATATCTTTCTTCTCCCCCTAACAACTTCCCAAACATCTAGCGGTACGAGCCTAGAGGCCACATGGAACGAGATTTGGTAAGTTGAATTCTTTATATTATATTACTTTTTAATATCCGGCGGTATGAGTCAATACTTATTTCTTATTTCTAATGTAACGACAGGCTCGTGGCTTGCATCTCGTACAAACAATGGTGCATGAACCATACCCGACTGATGCTGGTCCGGCATCTAAGGCTCTATTTTCAAATGCAGACCAATTAATTGGGGGTGTATTCGGTTCATATAATATTTCTCAACATTTATCGCCAGCACCAGAGCAGCAGTATCAGCTGGCACCGGAGCCGCAGTATGAACCGGCACCAGAGCAGCACCATGACCCGGCACCAGAGCCGCAGCATCACGGAGATCCAGCGCAGCAGGATCAGTGGTTTGGATCACCATACCGTCAGCAGCAACCCTGGCATACCGGACAAGCGCAACAACACCAGTCTTGGGGGTCAGGTTTTGCAGAACAGCCGTCTTGGGGGTCAGGTTTTGCGCAACAACAGCAATCTTGGGGGTCAGGATTTGCGCAGCCATGGGACCAAGGTTTTGTGCAACATGAGCCGCATGAAACCGGGACAGGCTCTTCGCTACAACTGCCCAATTGGGACACAGATTTATCGTCCTGCATGCAGTTGTTGGGAGGCAGCACATATCCGACACCTGTCCCACATTCAGGTTCAGGATTTGCGGATCAACAGCCTGTCCAAGACGCTGCTGAAGACGAAGCTGAAGCCGAAACCGAACCCGAAGCAGAAGAGCAGACGCCGCCGCCGCCATCTACCCAAGAAACAGGTGGGTCCTCCAGTCATCCCAGGAGGCATATGCTTATGTCAGGCCTCCTCGGATTTCATAAGGGAAAGGAAAAAGGAAAACGATAGTTATTTACATTTTACAAACAGATAGGATTTTTTTATATTGTAAATTTGACGGATTCATTTTGATATTATAAATTTGACCGTCGAGGATAGGATTTTTTTGTATTGTAAATTTTGACGGATTCATTCTGTAAAAAAATATTGATATAATGAAATTTTATTATTTTATTTAAATATTTTTTTACCTTTATTTAGTTTTAAATTTTTTTTTAAAGAATTATAATTATGATTATAATTATAATAATAATCATAATCATATTATAATTCAAATTATATTTATAATTATATAATTAATATTTAAAATTAAAAAAAAATGGGGCGGGTTCCTAGAACCCGCCCCCTATACAATTGTATAGGGGGCGGGTTCTAGGAACCCGCTCCCTATTCTGACTTGGGGGTGGGGTCGTGGTCGGGGGCGAAACCGCCCTATTCTTATAAATTTAAATCTAATATCCCTATTTTAATAATTAATTTTTTAATTCCTATTATTTCAAAAAAAAACCCTTTACATATGGGTGTAAATCCAAATCAAAGGGGTGTGAACTGTGAAATATCGCCCCTTGCTCAGCGGAAGCAAAATCGATATGGAAGGTTAACTGATGTGACCCTCGCCTATATGGAACGGCTCGATCGTTTCAAAACCCGTCACGTCTCATACCCCATGAGAAATCCGAATTGTCAATCTTGTCTGATTCACATGTTTTCCCAGTCAAATCAAAGATCTCGCAAAATCGTCTGGGTTAATCCATTGACGTCCCTCGGAATCATGAAAATCCTTTGTTTAGGACCCGAAATCGCGGTCTAAGATTTTTTCCGAACTTTGATCTTCGAATCAGGGATGTAATCGACGCCCGGATCAGATAAGATTTGACAGGCAGAATCGAGAATCAATTTAGGACGCAACCAAATAATTAGTTTCTCGTTTTAATAACTTTCTATTTTTAGCAGTTTTATATTTTTAGCAATTTTTATATTTTAGCAAATTAGTTATGATTTCGATTGTGGGTCTGTTAAAAGACTCGTTGCAATTATAACAGTAGCTTTTGATGAAATAAAACCTCGTTTTGGCGAAATTGCCATTGTTATCTTCATATTCCTTCAATCTCCTCTCAAATCAGGCTAAAAGTGCAGCATCCCAAATCAGGGCTGTACCATTAACTGCCACCCGGCAGATAGCACTAATACCATCTGTACGGTTTTATCAGAGAGTGAACGGTCCAACGGTTGTGATATGGCATCATACGGTAGTTTAATGTGCAACATTCCTAAAACTAAAATTTTGAGAATCATGCGTTTAAAAAATGTTAAATACTTGAAAATCTTCAATTTCACAAGGCAAGGAAGCAATTGACATTTTACAATTACCTTTTATAATTATTTACTTAATTATACTGTCTTCCGTCGAGGCATTTCCTCATGGTAAAAAATCCCACTTGAGACTAGCGGTAGCGTTATTTTTTCGTTTGATATATTGATGGCCTGCAAACCAACATCTTAAAAAGGTCACTCGCAGTTTGGTCTTAACCGCTGCACTCACAAGGCAAAAGCATCCTTAAGCCGAGTGTTAGTATATGATTTTGCATGTTGTAATAGATCGTCTTAAGATTTGATTGAGTCTACGTGGTTCGGTTGTCAATGCCAATTCCACCAACAAGCATATACATTTGCCTCATGTATAATTGATGCTAATAAGATAAAACATTCAGTCAACTTTCCGATTTTTTTTGTGCAATGTGTGAACATATCTTCATTGCAAAATGTTTAAGTCTAGGCATGTGTCTATATGGCTTAAACTAAAGCAAAGAACTCATGAATGAGAAGTTTGTTTTTCCTTTCCCCCGCAAAAAGGAGTGGCTAGGTTTACTTTGTGAATAAAAGAGAAAATACTCGCATGACCAATATGGTATTTCTTTATTTCATAGCGCTGTCAAAATTATATACCATCCAATAAGTAGTTAAATTTAATTTCATTAAGATAGAACTAATTAGCATGTCCATAGTGAAAGATGATGATTTTTTATGTTAAGCTATAATTGGGATTAATCAAGTTTAGTTATAATTATAATTTGTAACCAATCCGGCCGTTTTCTGCAGTTGTAGTGCATTTGTGTATATTTTAATATCATGATGAAAGATTTGAGAAGATTTTTAAAGAATCTTAAACAAGATAAATATAGATATTTGAAAGACTTCTAGAGATATTTTAAAGGTTGAGTAGATTTGAAGAAGCTATAGTTATTATTTTATTTATATAGAGCATACATAAAATATGAAACATAAGTGAATGATGCAACCCCAAACAGTGGAAAGAACCCCAATGCAGATGCTTTTTCTAATTAAAGGATAGGGTTTTTCATCAAAACTTAAAGTACAATATGGTGAGTAGAGTTTGATAAAATTAATCTCTAACTATAAAAAAGAATAATATGTTGGAATCAATTCAAGCACAATTACAATGATACCAATTGTATGGCAATATAATTAAAGCAAGAGCAGTAAAGAGATTAAATTTAGTAAAACTCAAATGCAAGAATTTTTAGGATGGTTCGACATCTTTTGTCTAATCTGCCACCTAATACTCGTCCTTTAGACTTTTCATCTTCCCCTTCTTTAACTGAGCAGATAAACTCTTAACAATTTTTCCCTTCTTCCCACACAGCTTGCAACCGAAATTCTTGAGGTACGCTCTAAATGTAGTCTTGAACTGTTTACGAAAATAAGATCATAGGTATAGGTTAATTGTGGATCTTTGAAACTTGAAAGCTTACATATACACAATATTAAAGACACGCACACACATCTTTCTTATTCTTTCTTATCATGCAAAGCTATATCCCTGAGATGTAAAATTTTCTCAAATAAACGTAGAGTGGCAAATCCATGCATGGTTGTGCGACCGATATCAATTTAAATCTTCAAATTGCAACCACAAGGAGAGAAAATATAGCATGTAATGCATACCATTTCGATCACATAGGCTTTATATTGAAGCCTTCCCTTCCTCGTCAATTTGTTCTTGAGTTCGCTAATCCAATTTTTGAAGAAAGTGAGATACAATCTCATGTACTCGGGTAAATGCTCCACATTTTCAAGATCCCACCTGAAGACACTAGTACAAAATTGGCTTGCCTTTATAGATGGGAAAATCCGTATGGGCAATTTTTGTTTGCCCCTGCAGTTCCCACCGTAGGGGTAACAAAAGCCTTTGCGGTTCACCATAGGGGCAACAAAAGCCTTTGTGGTTCACCATAGGGGCATTTAAACATAAATAATTATAAAAGATTTACAATTGTAATTGCTCTGCAAGAGAAACTCCTACTGTTTGCACATAAGGATATTTAAAAAAAAAAGAAAACAGAAAACCCCCTTTATCCGATGCCCAATTTTTCCCTGCGTCCCCAACCCCCCACCCCCCCAAATTTTCCTCATCGTCTCCTCCTCCTCCTCCTACTAAGATTCACAAAAACCTCCTCGTCGTCGTCGTTGTCCTAGCCCTCGTCGTTGTCACCCTAGCCTTCCTTCTCGTCGTAGTCGCCTTTCTCCTCGCATCCCCAAACCCCCCCCCAAATTGTCCCCGTCGCCTGCGCTCTGGCCCTCCTCCTCCTTCCTCCCTAAAATTTCCCCGTCGTCTGCACCCTAGCCCTCCTCCTCCTTCCCGAGCTCGCCGGCCCTCCTCTTCGTCGCCTTCTCCGTCGCCTGCACCTTAGCCCTCCTCCTCTTCGTCTCCTTTTCCTCCTTGTTGCATCCCTCTCCTTCATCAGCATCGCTAGCGCCGTCGTCACATCATCATCGCTAGCTCTTCATCGCCGCTTGTCGCTCATGTATGTTTTTAATTTAGGGTTTATTAATTTGGGATTTTTAATTTGGGGCTTTTAATTTGGGGATGGATTTGGAAGGCGGGGTTGAGGGTGGAACCGAAGTTACGGGGAGGGAGAGGTGATGGAAGGAAGGGTGGAATCGAGGTTGGGGAGGGGGAGTTGATGGGTGGAGGAAACAGTGGGGCCTAGGGAGTTGAGAGTGGGGGAGGGGAGGCGGTAGGGAGAGGGTACCAGAGGACTCAAGGTGGAGGGGAGAGGGTGGGGAACTCAAGGTGGAGGGGAGAGGGTGGGGAACTTCGGCGGAGGTGGGCAGTAGGGAGGGGGGAGGCGGTGGAGAAAATGGAAGTCGATGTTGCTGCTGCTGCTGCTGCTGCTGCTGCTGATAATGGTTGTTGTTGTCGTAATTGTTGTTGTGATAATGATGATGATCTCTCATATCAAATAAGCCCAAACCCTAATTTTAAACCTAACATTAGAACTAAATCCAAAATCTTAAATTTAACACCGAAACTAAATCCAAAATTTTAAACTTGATTAAGAGAACCTTTAACTTTAAAAAACTTTACCTTAAACTAAAAACTTCAAACTCTTGAAATTGAAACGTAAACGTAAAACCAAATCAAGTTAAATCTTACAATAAGTGTATATATGATACTCGATGATAATATGAAATTTTCATATTTTCATCGATAGTCATATGTGAAAATCAAAGCGTGCCTTAGTCCCTTTCTATCGGTTAATATACGTTCGATATTCGTCGTGATATAAAACTATACGAAGGTTATTAAATATCAGACAGTATCGTTCGGTACTAACAACCATCGTATAGTCCATGTAACGAGAAAATTCAATCATATGATAACCGATAGATTTGTCCAGTTTGGACAAGTTAGGAATGTATAAAGCAAACACATGCATTCACTTGTGTTTTCATTCGTTTCAAGTTATTTTATCGATATTTTTTCACTGGTTCTCCGTGTAAAAAGATAGATTAGATGTTCATTTCAATGTTGTTTCACAGTATTGAAATGATTATCTATTCAATTATAGTGTACTCAGAGAACAACAGGGAGGTGCTGCCGAAATTTTCTCAAAACAGATAAAAGCACAAGCGAATGGGTGTTTGCTCTATACATTCTTAGTAGGATAGAAACCTTACCTTAACAGTCAAAACACACATATACAACACGAATACACAACACACACATACATAAAGCACATACACACTGACAACCCTACATCTAAATGAAATCATAAATTGAAACATACATACACAAAACGCGCGCGCGCGCGCGCGCACACAAAGCATACACTATACTACTTTCTTCCATTCTCTTCTTTGTCAATAACCATCTCGTTCTTAGATTTCTCAATATAGTCACCATAAAAAACAATTACAATTTATATGTTATACAGTCCAGCATGACCCAAGAGTACATCAGAGTTAAGGACTGGATATACGTAGATTGACAACAATGCATGAATCCTAAGTTCGTCACAGGAGTTGCTGCTTTCATTGAATTTGCACGCGAACATCATAAGGAAATTTGGGGAAGATCCTTTGTCCGTGCAATAAGTGTATGAATAAGTTGTACCAGAAGATAGAACTGGTAGAGCTCCACATCGTTAAGTATAATTTTACCAGATTTTATATAATTTGGTTATATTACGGGAAAGAAGAAGAAGAAGAAAAGGAGGACGGTAATGCGGCCGAAGAAAAAGAAGATAATTGCTTTCCAGGAGAGGAAATGCAGGATAAGGTAGAGGTTGCTCTCGGTGATAGTAATCCTACCGAAAAAGACATTCCTTCCGGTCAAGGATACATGAGGATAAGTATGAGAAGTACATAAATGATGCCATGAGAATGCAAAGTATTCCACACTGTCATGGTTCGTTCATCTTTTCCAGATTAAGTGCCTAAATAGATGGAGCAACAAGTTAATCACGATACTTCTTAAATTCCTGAAAGATTCTATGCCGTAGAGAAATAAAGTGCTCGAGAGTTCGTACGAAACCCAGAAGATGATGTCTGATTTGGGTCTGAACCGTGAGAAGATTCATGCATGTCCTAAAAATTATGTGTTGTACTGGAAAGAGAATTCAGATCGGAAAGAGTGTCCCTACCTGCGGAGAGGACATGTATAAATCGAAAGTATCTGATAAGAAGCCAGATATATCTGTCAAGATAGCACGATACTTTCCCATAACTCAGAGGCTATTTAAGTGTAAGAAGACAACGGAGGTAATGATTTGACATCACCGTGCCCCTCTAAGCGAAAACGGAAGAATGATTCATCTAAGAAATTTTCCGGCATGGAAGGATTTCGATAGGAGGCACCCAACATTCAGTAGTAATCCTCACACTATCAGGCTCGGACTGGCTAGTGATGGATTCTATCCATTCAACTATATGGGTGAAGGCCATAACATATGGCCCGTTGTAATGATGGTTTATAATCTGTCACCGTGGTTGGCTATGAATCAATCCTACTTTATGATATCTCTTCTTATTGACAAACCAAAATCACCAGGAAACAATATCGACGTCTACCTCCGACCTCTGATCGATGGGTTAAAATCCTTATTCATTGATATTGTGGAGACTTACTACACAGATACTTCTTCACGATGCGTGCAGCTTTAATGTGGAAAATTAATAATTTTCATGCATATGGAATGCTATCAGGTTAGTCTATACATGGTTATAAAGTATGCCCTTACCGCCACCAAGATACAATATCGAGATGGTTGAATTATAGCAACAAAGTTTGTTATTACGGTCATCGACATTTCCTGCCACTAGACCATCTTTACAGATTTGACGGTGCTCACTTTGATTGTCATCAGGAGCTTTTGGGTCTCCAGCCCCATTGTCCGGAGAGGACGTGATTGGTCAGTGGAATGGTTACGATAACGTGACTTTCAGGATAGATTCGGCAAGACAGGATACTCCACCCTTATGGAACAAGTTAAGCATTTTCTACGAGTTACCGTATTGGTCAACAAATTTAGTGCATAATTAACTGGATATCATGCACATCGAGAAGAGAGTATCCGAGCACATACTTAACTGGTTTCTTTGTAAAGATGG
The DNA here is from genome assembly GCA_030015575.1 of Agapanthus africanus. Lineage (NCBI taxonomy): Eukaryota > Viridiplantae > Streptophyta > Magnoliopsida > Asparagales > Amaryllidaceae > Agapanthus > Agapanthus africanus. The sequence continues at coordinate 864,902,750 of JASDDO010000024.1, read as the reverse complement.
AAAATCGCAAGACAACCTCCGTACTCGGATGGATTTTAAGGACTGAGAAATTAGAAGTGATTTGCATCCTAAACCGATATGGGGTAAACCAGGCAAGTTTCTACTTCCCAATGCCACGTTTCAAATGTCACAACCGGAAAAGAAAAGGTTGCTGCAGGTGTTACATAATTTGAAAGTTCCCACAGGTTTCTTCGGATCATTTAGTTAGAAGATAAAAATTGTGAAAGACAAAATCGATGGACAGAAAAGTCATGATCACCATGTTATTATGGAGTATCTTCTCCTATTATCCCTCAGGACTTCCTTTCCTGAATCGATTGGTCTAGTACTCAATGATCTTTGTTGCTTCTTTAAGGAATTGTGCGCTAAAAATATCAAGGCTATGACGCTGGAGAAGCTAGAAAATACGATTCCCTTGATACTGTGCAAGCTTGAGCAGATTTTCCCACCGTCATTCTTCGATATCATAATACATCTGACGGTTCATCTTACACCCGAGGCTAACCTTGCCGGACCGGTACAATATCGATGGATGTGTCCCGTCGAAAGGTACCTTGAATTTTTCGGTTCACACATTTTATAAAATTTTTGCTATCTTATATATATGCTTGTATTTCTTTATTTAACATATATTTTTTAAGGTATCTCTATACTCTAAAAAATTATATACGCAATAGAAATCGACCAGATGGTTCTATCATGCAAGATTATCTTCTAGATGAAATAACCACATTTTGTTCCCGCTATCTGGATGAAAACATTGAGACAAAACTTAACAGGCCTAGGAGAATTCAGGATAGCCCAGACGGTAAAGCTGATTACAAGAGAGTAGAACCCATGTTTATTAACAAAATACATCAGTTTATCCTTCTCAATAGCGTATGTCTTGATAAAATTAGAGAGTAAGTCTGTTTTGCATTAATTGTTCTTCATATATATATAATGTTGACGTCAAAATTTAATGTTGATAACATAATTCATAATAATGAAGTATGTGATAGGCATCCTAATTGGACTGATGATCGATTGAAAAAATATCATCAGGACAATTTTTGCGACTGGTTTGCAGATCATGTCAGATATTCGGATCTCATATTTTTGCGACTAGTGTTAATCTAAACTTATATCGTTATATATTTGCCGCATAATTTGTTTTGTCAGATCCAAAATCCGAACAAGTTTCTATCATTAAAGAGAGACTCAAGATGTCTAGATCAGTATTCTAACATGGAGGTTACATATTAGAAAGGATTCAGTGTCCTTGGATACAAATTTGAAATTAAGGACATAGAAAAATCTTGAACCACCCAGAATAGTGGGATTGCGACCATAGGATCGGATGATATGGTTTATTATGGGTACTTAGATTGCATACTTGGTATCCAATATTGTCACGCCCCGCTTCCCAGTGTACGGGCAGAGGACGCGACGGGTCACACGACACATTTACTCAGAAGTAAACACGCTAAGCGTATCTAAGCAATATAAGGTAAAGTACACAAGAGATAAGATGCAAATGAACAATAACTTTATTTATTCAACATTCTTTTTACAATACAGCTGAAATGTAAGTACATAGAATGAAAGCAATGCCTAAACAATGGCATAACGGAAATGAAAATATGTACAAGTAATATAGAGCCCTGGGTCGAAGACAATCTGATCCAAGTCCTCGCTGCGGGGCTCTGTCTCCAGAAGGTCCAATCCACCTGACAACATTCCAAAGAAAGAAGAAAGGAATGTCGTCAGCGAACAATCGCTCGGTAAGTCCCAAAGAATAGGTATAGACAGAATAGACAGAAGGAGAATGTAACTTTTAAAGTTGTGTTATATTGTTAACGCTGTTGTTTGTAGCTTGGTACAGAAAATGCCAGTGTATACGAGAGGAGTCCCACTATTCCGGAGACTAAAGTATACGGAGCACAAGGAACCGTTCAGCCACGGTACAACGACAATGGATATTCAGGTTAGTTGTATTATGCTTACAGTCTTGTGCCACTTTTAACACCTTCCGTACCAATCTACCCCTTATAAACCCCGCGATATCTTGATTGTATTGTTTGTATTGTATTGTCTTGTATTGTAAATTGTATATGAATAACTTGCCGGAACCATGATATCAGTAATGGAACGGATATAATGGATGTACATGTAGACGGAGTATATCCATGGTTCGGTTCAGTCAAGTAGATTGATATAGATTGAATAGACGGTTTCATGGATTCATGTTAGATTGTAGTTTATACTTGAATCACATTCAAGTCAGATTGATTAGATTGAGACTCAGTCTGAGTCAGACACTTGTAAAAAGAACTTGAAATTCTGATTGTTTTGATGTTATCGGTAACTGCTGCACATGGACGACAGGATTTGTGTTTTTTTCTAAGACAATTACCGTGTTGATAACACCGTTTGTTGGATTGTCTATCTTAAATAGGTAAGCACCCATATCTCCGGCTCCCTGAGGCTCAAGAGACTGGTCCCGCTTTAACCTATGTTTACTAGGGTCCTTATTGTAATTTAGTATAACTCGAGAGGGTTTTATGTAAAAATAGTTTTGGTATAATTTTAAAATACACCTCAAGCATTTAATTATCGTCTTTAGGGTTTTTGTAGATGTATATTTTATAGATGTGAAATTTCTAGTGAGTAGAACCTAATTTCATAATATATGGTATCTTATTGAAATATTGTACTTGTGTTGTATTTGGATGGTATTTTCATGTAATAGTAATTCCTTTGATTTTAGAAAACACTAGAATATGTATATAATTAAAATAGGTATTTTGATAATAGATATATTTATATTTAATGAAAATAATTTATTTATTTTCTTGTAAAAATCTCATTTTCTAAAGAAAAATATATAAAAATTCCATCGAGATCGAATGCTCTTTGCGGAGGTCAGTATCTCGCTTTACTAGGCCCGAGGATGTACGATAATCCGCACCATCCCAAATGGGGTCCCTAAAAGTGGGTTGTGGTGGCGCAATTGCATGGAAATGTTTAATACATCTTTTTAAAGAAAACGGTTTTATAAGTTTAGGGTATTTATTTGTAAATCGTATTTTCCTGTATTCTATTGTCCCAAAATTCATCGTGCTATGTCAAAAATGTGTGTTGTGGTGAGGTAGGTCATTACCTCGTGAGTTATCTAAAGGTATAGTAAGGAAATAAGTTATTATTTCGAAACATAAAATATATGGTATTTTCTGTAAAAGTGCGATAAAAAATACAAAAATGATTCTTTTAAGGTGAAACTTGTTTTAATAGATTTATTAATGTTTGTTAAATAATATGTGAGAGTATGGTATGATCTTGATTAAGAAAAATTGAGTTTTGAAGAAAAACCGAATCAAAAGTCGGATTAACTCCGCTTACGTTGGGTTTTATGTTTTGAAAGTTTTAGAATTTGAGATGAGAGGGAAAGAAGGGACTTACTGGTTTGTGGTCAAGAGGAGAGGGAGAGGGAACTATGGAATACTTCGGGGCGTCGTTTCGTCACCGGAAACTCCTTGTATCGTCGCCGGAATTTCGTCGGAGTTTCGTCCTTCGCTAACTCCACTTGCACACTATTGGGACTTGAAAGTTTTTGAGAGTTTTGGTAGGGAATTGTGAGTGAGGAAATGTGAAAAGAGGGGTTGTATTTATAGGAAAAACTAGGGTTTGGTGTATTGAATGGGGGAATTAAAATTTGTATTAAAAATTGGATTAAAGAGGTATTTTAAGTTCTCTGGTTGATTGCAGAGAAGATAAACAGCCTAGGGGAAGTGGGGTAGGCCAAAGGGTTGCAGGAGAAAAGAAATCAGAGCATTCCTGACGGTCTAGCCGGTGGTGCCGGGTTTTTTGCTCATGTCACTGGGCCAATATCGACGGGGGTGCTGGGTCTTGGTGCCACGTGTCGTGTCGATTTCTATACGCTTGTGCACATGTTTATTTAAACGGCGACTCTTCAGTTTACGTGTAGTACTCGTGTAGACTCTTGGGTTTTTAAAAAGATTAAAAGAAATTTAAATAAAAAGATTGTGTGGCTGATGGGATTCAAACACATGGGCTACGTCACAGCAGTGCAAGGCTTTACCAATGAGCTACAAGTGCTTTTTTGCTGTTCCAAAGCAAAGCAAATTCTTATAGCATTCACAGGAATTGTAAATACCCCAATTGTACATTAACTTTTAAAAATTTTTAAGTACACCGAAATTGGAGTTGTTACAGTCTACCCTCCTTACAAAAATTTCGTCCTCGAAATTTACAATTTAATTTAAGGACCAGTTTACAAATAAGTGAGGATATCTTGCACGCATCTCATCTTCCCTTTCCCATGTTGATTCTGCTAAGGTGTCCTTTCTCCACATCACTCGGACCAAGTTGACTTCCTTGTTTTGAAGTGACTTCACCTTTCTATCCAGGATCTCAACAGGTTGTTACTCACAAGATAAATCTGGCTGTACAGTGAGTTCGGAATGATTAAGAATATGGCTGGGGTCACTCACATACCTTCTGAGTTAGGATATGTGGAACACATTTTGCACTCCTTCCAATGAATTTGAGGATCGCATGGATGACAACGATGAGGAGGAAGAAGAGAGAAGGCTTAGAGTGCTCAACCGTGATGATGAAATCCAAGTAGATATTCTTAATGCGTCTATGAAACGAAAAATGTTAGACGTATAGAAGTTTAACATGTATTGTTGTTACTATTTCTCTTACATACATATATTGCATGCATATGTAATGATTGTACTTTTATCTAGGGTTGATGATGATGTCAGGAGCAGCGAGGGGCACCAGGGGCACCAGCAGGGCAACGGTAGGGGCAGAGGCACAATAATAGGCAGAGGCACCGGCAGAGGGATTCTACTGCCCGAGGATCTACGTAGAGAGCAAATCCTACGGAAGAGGGATTCTGTTGCACCCTCATCCGTATCCCTCTAGATCTCCCATTACGTGCGGACTTTGCCACACCTTCAGGTATATTGCACGCATATTAATTCATTTTGAATGTTATATTATAGATATACACGTGTATTCATTTTGAAGTTACTTATATAGCCATTTTTATTGTCTAGTTGGAGGGGATGCCTCCACCTCCGGGGCACAGGCCGTTCCCACATCCGGCGCACATGCTATTCCCACACCTACAGCAGGTACATTTATATATTCTATATTGCACGCATATTCATTTTGAATGTTATGTTATAGATATACACACATATTCATTTTGAAGTTACTTATGTGGTCATTTTTATTGTCTAGTTGGAGGGGGTGCCTCCACATCCGGGACAAAGGCTGCTCTCGCACGATCCGTACCCTCCGTGTAGTTTGCAGGTTAGTATTCTTTATTATATAATACGTAAAATTGATTATGTATTATTTTATTCAGAAGTTATTTATATCGTCATTGTTTATCATCTAGTTGGAGGGGATGCATCTACGTCCAGGTCACCGGCTGTTCTTCACCAGAGGAACTATCGTCCCGCTCGTGCTGCTACCTGGGCTCAAGCTTGTGGTGATGTCGCTGAAGGTATATACCACACTACAAAAATTATGATATCATGTAAACGAGACAAATGCATTAAGCTTAATTGTGATATATAGATCAAACAAACACATTAGAATTTATAGCTCGGAATTCAAGTAGGCTATCAGTTGAGCCACGAAATAACGGATAAATATAAATAATAATAATTTCTTTCCATAAAACTTATTTTTGTCCAATTATTATGTCCTTGCTAAGATTCTTTTATCATATTATGGCATCATATTCTTGTTTTATAAATTATTATACGCATAATTTATTTTATCTTGATATTGCAAGTATATGATGTAGGGCAGCCACGGCCCGTCGATGGGACTCGAGGGCTGACTTAGTCCCACAAGCTGAAGCTTGATGCCGCTAAGGGCCAAGGAGCATCCCCCTCCTCTTTACCGCCAGCTCCCGACCCACCGGCGATACTGTCGAGAAGTTTGGCCAGTATATGGGGGATGGAAGTCGTTACTTCAAGAAGTATCCTTTTCATTATAATTGGGGCGTGCAGTACAAACGCTTCTTTGATCTCTTTTTTAAGCAGGCTGAGGTATTATTAAATATTTTTATTTGATTTATCAAATAAATTTATTATCATTCGGCACTTATAATTTAAAAACGTTAATTTCTTGTATTTGCAGCTGAATTATTGCTTTCAGGCCACGGTCGATCCCGATGACCCTAATAGAGGGCTTGATCTTTAGGCTATTTACCGGGGCCTCACGATCAACATGCGGAATAAGGTCCGGTATAATAGGAATCAGCTGAAGAGAGATTGATATGACTCGTGGCCGACAACCCCCGAAGCGGAGAGAGCGGTTCTCCTACAGTCTCCGGCCTTTACCAGGGTCGATTTAGAGACATGGCATCTCTTGTGCCAGATTTGGGCGTCTGAGCGCAAGCAAAAAAAGGCTGCCCGAAACAAGGAGAATCGAAAGTCCGTGAAGAGGGGTCGACCTACCTATACGGGTAGGTCGAAGAACATTACTCGTGACATGGAGGCAAAGGTAAATTACAATATATCTCTTTTGATATAATGCAATATGAAAAGTTATGTTATACATGTGTGTTTTTGGTGAATTGTAGAGAGCTCGGACCGTGGCGGAGGGTGGTACACCGAGTGTGTTGAAAGATTATCTGTCCGTCCATGCCACATCGACAGATCTTGCTACGGGCAAGCTTCGATATCCCAACGCTGCTACCGAGGGGTATTGCATAAGTGTTAATAATTGTTCAAATTTGAATGAAATTTTGTTTTGATAAGTTTAAATTTAAATGGGTTACTTACGTTTGAATGTTTTATATGGTGTAGGCGCGGGTGGTGCAGCAGGCAGAGGTATCAGGGATTGATTTCAACGCAGAGACCGATTTGGCCATGCTGACCCTTGTCCTAGATGCCGTACATGGAGGGCACCACGGTGGTTGGGAGAGAGGCCGGGTACTTGGTCTTGGCAGGGCCCAACTGAAGTTGTCCTCTCCGGCGGTTACTTCTGCTACTTCCGCGAGCGACGTCTGGAGAAGCAGATGGCCGCACTGAGCTCCTAAGTCGAGGAGTTGATTGTACGTATGTTACTTATGCTCGTGTATACTTATATCTTTATAGTTCTAATTTACATGGCACGGATTCAAATATGAATACGAGTAGGATTCATGGATTCGCAAGAATCCGATATTGATACGAATCCGACATGAATTGTATAGATCAATAATACATCATTTCAATTCGCAAAAGTTAATTTCTAGACTTTGAATTTCACAACAAGATATATAGACAAAATCTAGTATATCGTTTCTTATTTTTTTATTACACAAATTTAAAAACTTTACAGATTCGGCAGGCCATTTTTTCGACTACGGCTGCACATGCCACTCTTTCGGCTGTGGCTCCGTAGGCCACTCCTTCGGTTTCGGCTCCGCAGGCCACTCATCCGGCTTCTTCTGCATAGGCTACTCTTTCAGCTCCGGCTTCGCATGCCACTCCTACTCTTGCAGGTTCAGTACTCGAGTTTTTGTCGTCCTACGGCTGCACCGAGGAGCAGATGTGCCAGCTTTCCCAGATACTTCAAAGTGGAGCACCTAGACTGAGTCAATAGTGATTTATTTATACTTTTGTTTTTTGTAGGATGACTGTACTTTATTTGATACATATTGTATATTTTGATATCGGTTGTTGTATATGCTGGATTATGATCCTGATTTTAGATTGATTTTGTATTATATTTGTTTATTTCGTTATATATTATGTATGAGATGTTATTTATTAATATTTCTGTATTCAGGTATATGATATAGTGTGTGAAATATATATATTATTGTGTACATGGCAGGAAAATAACGGGGAAAATACTTTTAAAAAAATTATATTTTTTGCCACTTCGGTTATCACCGTAGGGGCAACTATATGCCACTATGGGTTAACCCGTAGGGGCATAATGTCTGAAAAACCTGATATTGTGCCCTACAGTGGAATCCGTAGAGGTATATACGTACCCCTACGGTGACAACCGTAGGGACAAAAAATATAAATATTTTTTAAAAAAATAAAAAAGAATGTTCTTTGGCCCTTACGGTTTAATTTATAGGGGCATATACTTGCCCTTACGGTGAGAATAATAAGGGACAAGATATTACAATTTTTTGAAAATAAATTTAAAAAAATAACTGCCCCTACGTTAGAAACCATAGGGGCAGTTGTCCCTATGATTTTTCCCGTAGGAGCAAAGTTATATCTGTAGAGATTGCCCCTACGCCGTTTCGATCTACGGTTGATATTTTTGTCTAAACGGTGGGCACCGTAGGAACGTGCTTTACCCCTACGATCCTAACCGTAGTGATGATGCTTAATATTGGCAATCTCCAGGATCAAGACACGTGGCAGATGACGCGTCCCAAGACTCAGAAGAAAGGGCCCACGGGGGCCGACCAGGCCACCCTATGCCCAACTTGCAAGCACAAGCTGGCCCTCCTCGGGGCTCCTTGCAAGTTAGCCTCCTCGGTCCCTCAGTCGCCTCGAGCTGCCACGGGACCAAGACTCCTCGGCTTCCTCGCTCGTCCCCGAGCTCCCACCGAGGCCGTCTTCCTCGGCCCTCCGACCAACTCCACCACTCACAGGCGTAACCGCCGCTCCGTGAATCTCGCCATGCGCAGATTCTACGCCAGCAACATCCCACGTTCTACGCCATCACGATCCCCATTAATGGGCGATCCGCTCTCTACGTGGGCGTGAGGTCGGGAGCGTAACCGCCGGCGAGATTCTCGCGCCTGCTGCCGCGTACCACCACCATTATATAAATCCCCATCACAGAGGGGTCAAGTAAGCCATTCTTTACTCTTCTAAGCCGTTACTCTGCTCGGATCTCATCACTAACTTGATCGTCGGAGGGTCCTTGGTAGTACCAAACCACCCCGGGACTTCTTTGCAGGTACTCGGCACCAAACTCTTCATACCGCCTCTTCCACGAAAACCCATTGAGACCCACACGCAACTGAAGATAACCATCTAAGTCCACCGGGAGATCAGCGGAAGACAACATCTGACGGAGACCCAAAAAGGACCTCCATCAGTTGGCACCGTCTGTGGGAATCACTCAACAAAACACAAAGTTGGCCTTCCGATCTCCGCCTAAATGGACAGCAGCCACCCTGAAGATCCCGGTACTCGCCGCCGCCTTCCACTCACCGAAGGCGGGAATGAGCCTCCTCCAATGACTGTCATCAACGCCCTCGCAGGACGGATAGATCGGCTGCAATCCCTCATGGAGGCCCTCGTCCGCGTCCAAACGGCCGGGCCTGGGCCCCCGATCGCCGCTCTACCACCTCAAGAAGGCTCTGCCCCCATCTGGACGGCTGACCACCAGCAGGCAACGACTCCTGGCTGCCGATCTCTCGAGCCGGTGCTCCCTGAAGCCCACTGGGCGCCCCATGGCTCCATACCAAGATCCGCCGCCAGAACGCCCATTCCCGAGCCTCCACGCGGCCCTTATCCCCCTGAGGAGATGTCAGTCACCTCGCCGATCCACAGGCGTGGTCAACACCACCACACTCGGCGGGGCCGCACGGAAGGGGTTCACCTCGGCGGTTCCAGAGCCACCTCACCTCGGGATCTGAGGCACCTCATCGAGAGGAACCGAGGCCGCTCCCAGACGCAGGTCACCCGCAGCGGAGGCCAGGGATCCTAAGGCGCTGATTCCTCGGGATACCACGGTCGGCTTGACGCCCTCGAGAAGAAAATCGAGGGCATGCGCCGGGAGGCTCACCTCTCGAGTGACGGGGCTAAGTATGCCTCCGACTCGCTCACAAAGCCGTTCACCGAGGAATTGCTCACCATCCACGTCTCCTCGCGCAACAAGCCCCCAAAGGTCTCTCTGTTCGACGGGAAAACCGACCCGAAGGACCATTTGGACGCTTTCACTGCGGGGATGAGCTTCCAGGATCACTCCGATGCCGCCCAGTGCAGAGCCTTTCCGGCCACCCTTATCCGCATAGGTCGAGACTGGTTCCGGGCTCGATTTCGACCTTCGACGAGCTAGCTACTCAGTTCCTCGGCCATTTCATGGGGAACCGTCGACAGAAGCGCACGATCGACTACCTCTTCACAGTTAAGAGTGAGGACAAGGAAATGTTCAAGGCTTACATTACCCATTTCTACAACGCCCTTCTCGAGGTTCCCGAGCACCGGGACGAAACCGTCTTCACGGCGCTTAGATCTGGTCTGAGGCATAAGGAATGGTTATGCTCCTTCGCGTTGGCGTAACCTAAGACTATGGTGTTTCCTGATTTAAAATCAGGAAAGTTTACGGAGGAGGCATTACGTGCTAGCACGTGACCAACAGTCACGTGTTGGCACGTGACAATTAAAAGCAGTGGCAAAGGCAGATTCAGCTCCTTGATTAAATCAAAGGGAAGGCTCTAGAAAGGGTCACGTGCTCACACGTGACCAGGGGTCACGTGTTGGCACGTGACGGCTGAAAAGCGGCTAGAAGACAAAGCGCAGAAAGCAGAAGAAAGCTCGTTCCAAGGGGTCACGTGCCTACACGTGACCAGGGGTCACGTGGCCACACGTGACCGGCTTTCAAAGCCTATCTATTTAACAGAATTAAATTCTGAACAGTATTCAAATCTTTCCAAAGGAGAATGATTATTTGGAACCGATTGGATTAAAGATTTAAAGGTGATTAAATATCACCTATTTATGGAAAAATCTAGAACTTGGAAAGATTTCCCCTTAAAATCTAACCGAAATAACAAAGGAATATCTTTGGATTCAAAATCCAATGTGAATAAAATTCACCTAATAATCCAAAGGTTCAAATGAATGATGAATGCAAATCAAATCTCTAACGAATACAAATCAAATCCCTCAATGAATGATTCACTAAAACTAATTGATTCTGCTCTTTCTTCTATAAATAGGAGCCAAGAGATACACAGAAAAGGAGAGAGACAAGAGGAGATACAGAGATCTATATACAGAGACATGGAGAGAAAAAGAAACAGAGCCTTGAGACTTTGGAAGAATTTGATCTTCTGCAAAAGAAAAACCTAGGTAAGAAAGGGAAGGCTTTAAAAAAAAGAGAGAATTTAATTCTCAAAAGAGTTTAACTCTTATATTAAAAAGAAGAACTTAGTTCTCTCTTGTGGAGGATCTGCAAATTGCACATCTCCCCATGAATTGAGAATTTAATTTTCATTGGGTTGAGTGTTAGTGTATATGCCCTAGAGACCATTACTGTATCATACTAGTTTGTATATTACTTAATGGAAGCTTGGGATATTCACCTTGTATATACAATCTTGCTCAAAATAGTAGTATGCTACTTGGTTTGTTTCTACTTCAATGTGTACATGTGTTTATTTTAGTATATCGCCTATACACATTAGTGGAGCCCTTAGGATCTTTGCTTGATTACCAGCGTTGTGATGGCAGTCACACTAGTGGGGCTGAGTAATCTATAAGCACATCTTTATGCAGGTCCCTGGTCGCAGGACTATCGAGACAGGGCATCGATACTCCGGAGTAGACTAGCGCATGCGCTTCTCATCCCAGTGTAGGAGACGGTCTGTCCTACAGCCGTCGGTACGTCGTACTTGAGATAGTATGCGGGTGCTCGTTGGGTTACGAGTACACTGGACATGACTCGTCGGGAACTGACTAGTTGGTATTATACCTATCGTCAGTTATCAGTTCCCAGGTGACATGAGTACAGCTTAGTCCGCTGACTTGACACTGTCACTTCGCCTCGAGTGTGTTCCCACTGTACTTTGATTACTACCCTACCACGGCTCAAAGGAGTTGTGCAAACAGGTGGTAGTTGGGTGTTGTCCCGAAGCACTTGGAGGCAGTGACGGTTAGACAGGATTCGTCTCTCCCGGTATTGGGGGTTGACATCGCGCTGTGTCTAGGAGAGCCATTACACGAGTAGTCCCTGGTCAGGGCAAACGAGATATACTGGTAGGCTTCCAGTGTTATCTCAGGGTGTTTTGGGCTTCACTCTGACACGACTTGTACCGCTATTGGGGGACTGACGTTTACCGCCCCCTAGGCCCGCCATGCGATGTATCAGACGAACAGACCGGACTGTACGGAGAATGTCACATTCAGGCTCAGTAGGAGTTCAGATGGGTTTCGCCTCGTCAGTCTTCTTGTCGGCATCTACCTGGAGACCGTTACGCACAGCTAGTGCCGCTTGCGGTCTGTGGTTAAACCCACTGCCAGTGTAGTGTCGAGTCTTTAGAGTCCCACACAGAAAGCTATTCGCCTTTAGGCAAAAGAGTAGAGGTCGCATGGTTTTGCGACAGGGTTCGGTCACATCCGTGCACTTATGCACGTACAGTGTCCGGACAGTTCACACTAGCGGGCTTTGGTTTAAGCCAGATCCTAGTGTACCTTTTGGGATTGGTTTTATCCAGTATGCATTCGTGTTCCTCGGAACGCGGATGCAGGTGTGTATGCACAGTTGACGGAGAGACAGAGGCAGAGGATTCTCATTAGGGTTGTTGACCGTTGACAGTTGACCATTGACTTTTTTCTCAACCCTAATGAGAATATGATAAGTGATTAACAATTATATTAATTAAGTATTATGGTGACATGGTTGTTGAGGGATTGACTTTGTTGACTTGTTGACTTTTGTTGACTTGTTGACTTTGTGGATCGGTTGACTAGGCTTGACTAGTTGACCATCATGATAACTATAGCTATCATTTTATGGCAAAGACTTTTGGTTGCTTGCTCTTTTGTGCAAAATGAGTGCATGAAATGATATGGTTATGGTTGCTTAAACCATCACATAATACTTGATTGATATGAGGTGTTATGATTGTTTTGGATTATGAGAGCCAAATGAGAAAAGTCTTCTCTCATTCTTTCATGCTCATTCTCTCTCTTATTCTTGAGCTCTCATCTTCCTCCTCTTGCTCTCCCTCTCTTGACTCTATGGTTCACTTGTCTCATGAGTTGAGAACCAAGAACCATAAATAAAATCCCATACAAACTCTTCTTTACTCACTCTAGTTCACAAGGTTTAGCAAACCGACTGAACTAGTTTCTTCAAAGTTCGAAGAAGGAGCCAAAGGTTGAAGCTTTCAGGTGGATCTATCTTCGGCGCAAGGAGACGACGGGGAGAAGTCGATTCGGACGACCATCGAAGCTTGAAGACGAAGGAGTTCGAGAAAAAGAAAGGTATAACCCCCTAACCGAGTAGTTAGCAACTCGTAGTTAGGATGTTAGTTAGATGTTTAACAAAGATCCGGGTTTTGAGTCCATGTTACCACCTCTAAGAAAATTGTTTTTCACCAAATTCCGCTTGCCCGAAAGTACCGGGATAGGTAGCATGGACTTACAGTGGTATCAGAGCCTGGTTAAACTCTATCTAACATGTTAGCAAAGTAGCTAAAAGATCGATCAAAGAAAAAGTCGCAAAACGAACCCGATATCATAAGTTTCTGTCGATTTTTTTTCTGTTCAAAAATTGATAAATTTTATCTTAAAAATCGGCTCAGGCTTTTGTGTGATCACCCACCAAATTTGGTCCAACGATCGAGTCAAAGCGCCGCGGAAACGCGGCGGGAGCACGCTCTCGCCGCGGATCTGCGGCCGATTTGACTCGGCCGAGGTCCAAATTTGGTGCAGTGTATTTCTGGGGTTTTTTTGGGATTTTTGGAATATATATTTTCTGCCCAGATTTTCCAGAACGAAAATTTTATTTTTGGGGTCCTGAAAATCCGTATTTTTGATCGAACTTCTAAAAGACTTAAGCTGACGGGTTTTTCTGTGATGTGATATTTGTATTGAACGTCTGCTAATCGCTATATGTCGATTAGTGGGGGTTATACAAATCTGTGATCTGTAATGTTATTGGAATGTGTATATGAATTCATTGGATTGTCGCGGGTGAATAGCCGGGGGTTGTGAGACGAGAGTTTTCTTTTCTTTCAATTCATGTAAATTTGTAAATTGATGTAATAATTATTTGTATGGCCGCACAACCGGGTCGGGGTTGTAGCCGTCATTGTATAATTTCTTTTTACTGTTTTTGCTCCTAGGATAGACCCATGGAGGGGGTGCACAAACTACCGGGTATGCCAAAGTGCCGAGTGGCCTACTCACGGGGTTGAGGGAGGTTGCTTCGCTTCGGGTACTTGGCTGGTAGTTTGCCGCACCCGTAGGGGTCTTGGGTGGGGTATTGGCTATTCATCGCGACCGTGTAATCTGCTTTTCGTTACAGGCTCGTACGAATTGCGGATTCCTAGTATATCCAATGTGTTCATCTGTGATCTGAAATGACTATCATTGCAATATATCTATATATGATATTATTTAGGCGTTGCTTATGTTTTACAGCCGCGCTAACCCAGCTCCCGCTCTGTCGTTAGTTAAGTAACCTAACGGGTAATGACGGGGCCCCGTGGCGAATGCGAATGGCATAAGCGTACGTCATATTTTGGTTGTTTTCTGCAATGGTAGGATTAAATGATGGGACGCATTAAAAGAACTAATGCAAGAATATCACGCATTAAAAGAACTAATGCAAGAAAATAAACCAAGTTAAAATCGTTGGAACACTTTCGGAAAACCACTCGGTTCTTTTCAAAACTAACTTTTAAATGCAGAGCTTGAGCCACTCTTTTTAAAAGCTATCTCGTTCCATCGATTATATCAAGTTCACTACGTTCACGGTTTTGCCAAAACCATTCGTAGCCCTCCGTCGTTTCACATGAATAGTCAATAGTATTCAAGCTGTGTATGTTGGCCAAAGTCAAGGCATAGTGATTGGTAGCTATTGGGTATTCATGTGTAGCATAGATAGATGCGTTGGTTTGGGACAATCGTACTGCCATTTTGGCCAAAGTCAAGGGTAGGTACGGATGGATCCAAATTAACCTGGAGAATGACGGGTAGAACTTGACATGTGACTTATGATATTTTGGCCAAAGTCAAGGTCATAAGAGCATGGGGCAAAAATCCACATCGGGAGTTTCATAAGTACTGAAACTTGCTAGATTTGCATACCACTTAGAGTGTGATGATTTTGGTAGGATTCCTTTAGTTTCGTCACGCGATGATATTTGGATCCCGATCCTACTGTGAGTATATGCTACTCCTCGGGAAATTTCTCACTAAACGATCAATGCTATAAACCTAGTAGGTGTCTAGAAAGGTGTTAGCGGGGCTACGCCCCCAGGGAAAAGAGGTTATTTAATTAAGGAACTTCGCGAAAGCGTTGGAAAACCTCCCTCGAAGTACCGACACTGGCCTGGCTGAACGGTTAAGCAAGTATTGTGAGGTGGGATTGATCCCGACTAATTCTTCCTTTTTGGTTTGAGGAGGGATTCGAGAAACAGTGGGAGCCATCCTGTTTAGACAAACTAAAAACCATTCTAAACTTGCAAGAGCATCAAGCTGAGTGTTTCTTCTCTCTCCTAATGCCAGCGACCAATCGACATGACTGGACTTAAGTTACTCCTAGATAAAAACATACTGACAGGGCCAAACTACAAAGATTGGCTCAGGAATGTCAAGATGGCAATCACTTACGACAAGCTGGGGTATCTTCTTACCACCAAAGCTCCCCCTGTCCCAGGTCCCAAAACCAGCATCGCGGATAAGGAAATCCGTAAGACCTGGGAACTAGACTGCGCGAAGGCCAAGTGCTTCGTGCTTGCCTCTATGGACAATGAACATCAGAGGAGGCACGAGAATATGGACCTGGAATCCATATTTCTTCATACAAAAGAACTGTATGGAGAGCAATCTCGTATCGCAAGATACAAAGTGTCGAAGAAGTTATTTTCGGCAAGATTGGCCGTCGGATCATCGGTAGCGAAACATGTGCTTAAGATGATTGGCTACATTGAGGAGCTCGTGGACCTTGGGACCACGTTGGAGAATGAGCTCTATACGGACTTGATTCTCTAGTCCCCTCCTTCTACTTACGCCCAGTTCATACTGAACTTCAACTTACAAGAAAAGGAAGTTGAACTTTCAGAACTCCTCAACATGCTGAGGAGCGCAGAGGGCACCCTACAAAAAGGTAGGGAAACATCCACTTTGTTTGTAGGAGGATCTTCTTCTTCTAGGTCCAAGGCGAAAGCCAAGGGAAAGAAGAAGAAAACCCCCGCCAAACCAAGAGGCGGTGTTAGTAAAGTGGATACGAAGGGAAAGGCAAAAGCAACAAAGAAAGTGGGAAAGCTTGTGGATAAGGAAGAATGCTTCTATTGTCATAAGAAAGGACACTGGAAGAATGATTGCAGGGCCTGGAAGGCCAGAACACAGGAATTGAAGCAGGTTGCAGCTTCAGCTTCAGGTGTGTATGTTATTGAAAACTGTCTTTCAATAAACTCTACTTCCTGGGTATTGGATACCGGATCAGGATCTCATATCTGTAATTCTTTGCAGGCGTTGAGAAACCGTAGTGTTTTGAAAGCAGGTGACATGACCCTCAGAGTTGCGAACGGAGCTAGCATGGATGCTAAAGCCGTGGGGGACTATCACCTGGGAATGTCAGATGGACATGTTTTGGTTTTGCGTAATTGCTTTTTTGTACCCAACGCAACTTGTAATATCATTTCTGTATCTTTAGTTTCTAAAGAAGGTTATGAATTTGCGTTTGTAAGCAATGTTGTAAACATTCACCTTAATCAAGTTCTGATTGGGTCAGGTACATTGAGCAATGGTATATACGTATTAAACCAACCACAGATTTTCAATGTCCAGAATACACACAAAAGAAAGTCTCCGGAAATAAATCAGACTTTCTTATGGCATTGTAGACTGGGTCACATCAATGAGAGAAGGTTGACAAAGTTACATACAGAAGGATATCTGAATACGTTCGAATATCAATCGTATGCCACTTGTCAATCCTGTCTCAAAGGAAAGATGACAAAGACTCCGTTTACTGGACACGGAGTAAGGGCGAGCGAGCTCTTGGGACTCGTACACAGCGACGTGTGCGGTCCAATGTCTACACATGCGCGAAGCGGTTTTTCTTACTTCATTACTTTTACGGATGACTTTTCAAGGTACGGTTATGTCTTCTTAATGAAACATAAGTCCGAAGCCTTTGGAAAGTTCCAGGAATATAAGAATGAAGTGGAAAAACAGACCGGCAAAAGTATCAAGATTCTAAGATCGGATCGAGGTAGTGAATACTTGAGTGCCGAGTTCCTGGACTATTTAAAAGAGAATGGAATTCTCTCTCAGCTTACTCCTCCATACACTCCGCAACATAACGGTGTATCGGAGAGACAGAACCGCACCCTATTGGATATGGTACGGTCCATGATGAGTAACGCTGAGTTACCGCGATCATTCTGGGGGTATGCGCTAGAATCAGCTGCGTACCTTTTGAACCGAGTTCCCACTAAGACTGTGCCTACCACACCATATGAGATGTGGTGTGGGAAGAGGCCCCATCTTAATCACATTAAGACATGGGGAAGTCCAGCTTTTGTCAAAAAGCAGCATGCGGACAAGCTCGAGGCACGCTCAGTACAGTGTAAGTTTGTGGGATATCCAAAGAACTCCAAGGGATATTTCTTCTACTGCGAAGAGGAACAAAAAGTTATTGTTTCTCGTCATGCCCACTTTCTAGAACACCAGTTCTTAGAAAAGGAAATTAGTGGGAGCGCAGTAGAACTGGAAGAAATTCCAGAACCACGAGCTATTACTGAAAGCTTAGTGGAACCAGAGGGTTCAAAAGAACAGGACATTCCTACGCCGCTCCGCAGGAGTAGTAGGCAGTCTCATCCGCCCGAGAGATACTACGGTTTTCTCATAGACGGGGATAGAGAGGATTGCATCATAGATTATGATGAGCCTACTAGCTTTCAGCAGGCCGTTCAGAGCGTTGACTCAGTAAAATGGCTGGATGCAATGCGGACCGAAATGGAGTCCATGTACACCAACAAAGTATGGACGTTGGACATTGCTCCAGACGGGGTAAAACCCGTAGGATGCAAGTGGATCTTCAAATGGAAGATTGGTGTAGATGGACAGGTTGAGACCTATAAAGCTAGACTTGTTGCGAAGGGTTTTCGTCAAAGATCTGGTTTGGACTATGACGAAACCTTTTCTCCAGTGGCTATGCTGAAATCCATTCGGATTCTTCTTGCCATTGCTGCCTTCCACGATTATGAGATCTGGCAGATAGACGTAAAGACCACTTTTCTAAATGGAAATTTAGAGGAGTGTGTCTATATGGACCAACCAGAGGGCTTCATTCAGAGTGGGAGCAGCGGAAAGGTGTGCAAGTTGCTTAAGTCCATCGATGGACTAAAGCAGGCATCGCGGAGTTGGAACATCTGTTTTGATGAGACGGTCAAGGAATTTGGCTTTATCAAAAATCCAGATGAACCATGCATCTATTGTAGATTTGTAGCGAGAACTGTAGTATTCCTCGTTTTGTACGTGGATGACATTCTCTTAATAGGAAATGACATTCCTATGCTACAATCTGTCAAGGGGTTCTTGTCACACAGGTTCTCCATGAAAGACCTGGGTGATGCCTCATACATCCTGGGGATCCGGATCCATCATGATAGATCCAAGAGGATATTAGGACTTTCACAGTCCAGGTACATCGACACCATACTGAAAAGATTCAGTATGGAAGATTCCAAGCGCGGTAACCTACCGGCTTGTCACGGGATCACCCTCTCTAAAGAGATGTCTCCCAAGACTGATTTGGAGAGGGATCGCATGTCTATTATACCCTACGCTTCTGCGGTAGGCTCTATAATGTATGTGATGTTGTGTACCAGACCGGATGTAGCTTATGCACTGAGTGTGGTAAGCCGGTATCAGTCAAACCCTGGGGAGAAACACTGGATAGCAGTAAAGAACATTCTCAAGTACCTGAGAAGGACTAAGGAGATGTTCTTGGTGTATGGGGGAAAAGACCTCCAGATCGAGGCCTTTGCTGACTCCAGCTTCCAGAGTGACAAGGATGATTCCAAGTCCATGTCGGGTTTTGTCTTTACCCTCAATGGAGGGGTGGTGTGTTGGAAGAGTTCCAAACAGGAAACCGTTGCAGACTCGACGATGGAAGCGGAATACATCGCTGCATCTGATGCCGCAAAAGAAGCTGTCTGGATGAGGAAGTTCTTGAAAGAGCTTCAGGTGGTTCCGTCCATTGTTGATCCAATACCTCTGTATTGCGACAACAACGGGGCCATAGCTTTAGCGAAGGAACCCAGGTCCCATCAGAGATCCAGACACATCTTGAGGCGGTATCACCTGATCAGGGAGATCGTGGATCGCCAGGAGATCGAGGTTCGGAGAGTCGCTTCAGAAGATAACACTGCAGATCCATTCACCAAGGCCTTGCCCCAGACTCAGTTCGAGCGGCTGATCGAGATGATAGGTCTTCGATACGCCAGTACATGGCCTTAGTGCAAGTGGGAGATTGTTAGTGTATATGCCCTAGAGGCCATTACTGTATCATACTAGTTTGTATATTACTTAATGGAAGCTTGGGATATTCACCTTGTATATACAATCTTGCTCAAAATAGTAGTATGCTACTTGGTTTGTTTCTACTTCAATGTGTACATGTGTTTATTTTAGTATATCGCCTATACACATTAGTGGAACCCTTAGGATCTTTGCTTGATTACCAGCGTTGTGATGGCAGTCACACTAGTGGGGCTGGGTAATTAATAAGCACATCCTTATGCAGGTCCCTGGTCGCAGGACTATCGAGACAGGGCATCGATACTCCGGAGTAGACTAGCGCATGCGCTTCTCATCCCAATGTAGGAGACGGTCTGTCCCACAGCCGTCGGTACGTCGTACTTGAGATAGTATGCGGGTGCTCGTTGGGTTACGAGTACACTGGACAGGACTCGTCGGGAACTGACTATTTGGTATTATACCTATCGTCAGTTATCAGTTCCCAGGTGGCATGAGTACAGCTTAGTCCGCTGACTTGACACTGTCACTTCGCCTTGAGTGTGTTCCCACTGTACATTGATTACTACCCTACCACGGCTCAAAGGAGTCGTGCAAACAGGTGGTAGTTGGGTGCAGTCCCGAAGCACTTGGAGGCAGTGACGGTTAGACAGGATTCGTCTCTCCCGGTATTGGGGGTTGACATCGCGCTGTGTCTAGGAGAGCCATTACACGAGTAGTCCTTGGCCAGGGCAAACGAGATATACTGGTAGGCTTCCAGTGTTATCTCAGGGTGTTTTGGGCTTCTCTCCGACACAACTTGTACCGCTATTGGGGGACTGACGTTTACCGCCCCCTAGGCCCGCCATGCGATGTATCAGACGAACAGACCGGACTGTACGGAGAATGTCACATTCAGGCTCAGTAGGAGTTCAGATGGGTTTCGCCTCGTCAGTCTTCTTGTCGGCATCTACCTGGGGACCGTTACGCATAGCTAGTGCCGCTTGCGGTCTGTGGTTAAACCCACTGCCAGCGTAGTGTCGAGTCTTTAGAGTCCCATACAGAAAGCTATTCGCCTTTAGGCAAAAGAGTAGAGGTCGCATGGTTTTGCGACAGGGTTCGGTCACATCCGTGCACTTGTTCACGTACAGTGTCCGGACAGTTCACACTAGCGGGCTTTGGTTTAAGCCAGATCCTAGTGTACCTTTTAGGATTGGTTTTATCCAGTATGCATTCGTGTTCCTCGGAACGCGGATGCGGGTGTGTATGCATAGTTGACGGAGAGACAGAGGCAGAGGATTCTCATTAGGGTTGTTGACCGTTGACAGTTGACCATTGACTTTTTGCTCAACCCTAATGAGAATATGATAAGTGATTAACAATTATATTAATTAAGTATTATGGTGACATGGTTGTTGAGGGATTGACTTTGTTGACTTGTTGACTTTTGTTGACTTGTTGACTTTGTTGACCGGTTGACTAGGCTTGACTAGTTGACCATCTGATAACTATAGCTATCATTTCATGGCAAAGACTTTTGGTTGCTTGCTCTTTTGTGCAAAATGAGTGCATGAAATGATATGGCTATGGTTGCTTAAACCATCACATAATACTTGATTGATATGAGGTGTTATGATTGTTTTGGATTATGAGAGCCAAATGAGAAAAGTCTTCTCTCATTCTTTCATGCTCATTCTCTCTCTTGTTCTTGAGCTCTCATCTTCCTCCTCTTGCTCTCCCTCTCTTGACTCTATGGTTCACTTGTCTCATGAGTTGAGAACCAAGAACCATAGATAAAATCCCATACAAACTCTTCTCTACTCACTCTAGTTCACAAGGTTTAGCAAACCGAGTGAACTAGTTTCTTCAAAGTTCGAAGAAGGAGCCAAAGGTTGAAGCTTTCAGGTGGATCTATCTTCGGCGCAAGGAGACGACGGGGAGAAGCCGATTCGGACGACCATCGAAGCTTGAAGACGAAGGAGTTCGAGAAAAAAGAAAGGTATAACCCCCTAACCGAGTAGTTAGCAACTCGTAGTTAGGTTGTTAGTTAGATGTTTAACAAAGATCCGGGTTTTGAGTCCATGTTACCACCTCTAAGAAAATTGTTTTTCACCAAATTCCGCTTGCCCGGAAGTACCAGGATAGGTAGCATGGACTTACATTGAGATCCTGCCATGCAGATCCAAAGCATAGGGAGGGAATGGAAGTTTGAGAATTTAATTCTCATAGAACTATAGGAATTTAATTCCTTTAAAATAAAATTAGGGTTTAACCCTATGTTATAGGAATTTAATTCCTTCAAATGAACAGTGTAGGGTGTTTTTCGTCACCCCATTGAGATGGGAATACACGCGCGCTTGTCAGGCGTACTACAGATTCCCCCTGCCTAGGGTAGGCTGGGGTTTATTGATTGTGGGGATCCGAATCTCCGGCAGCCGCGGACTAAGCTGCCGTTAATTACCCCCCGCCTTTAGAGCGAGGGAACCTCCGATTGACGGGTCAAACTGGTCATGTGAACTCAATGTGCAGTGTACGTGTGTTGTAGTTTTGGAAGGGGGTTGAATATATCGGGAGCCACACAGAGTTTTTACGGGGGTCCCGCTACCCGGATAGCGGGCTGGGGGTCAAGGGAGCTAGCAGCCCCCTTGCGGGGTGCGGGGCAGCGCCCCGTTAGAAATTTTTTTCTAACAGGGACAGTGTCGTGGAGTATGTGTATGTGTACATTTGTATACATATGTATATATATAAAAAAAGGGGGGAAAAGACATCCAAAGGATGCGTGGGGCCAGCGCTTGAGCGCAAGCGCGCCACGTGTCGGCACGTGGGCGCTTTGCGCTCGGGCGCAGAGCGCCGGAGCGCAACGCCCCACATGTCGGCACGAGGGCGCTTTGCGCTCGGGCGCAGAGCGCCGGAGCGCAAGGCGCCACGTGTCGGCACGAGGGCGCTTTGCACTCGGGCGCAGAGCGCCGGAGCGCAACGCGCCACGTGTCGGCATGTGGGCGCTTTGCGCTCGGGCGCAGAGCGCCGGAGCGCAAGCGCGCCACGTGTCGGCACGTGGGCACTTTGCGCTCGGACGCAGAGCACCAGCGAGGAAAAAAGGGGGGTTTTAGCCCCGGAAATTCTCTAAAGAGAAAATAGGGTGGGGTTAAACTCCTAAGATGCTTTGGGTTAAGGAAATGGGTCCTTCTTCTTCCTTTGCTGGCCGGATCTTGGAGATAAAGAGATGTGAGATTTAAAAATCTTTTCTTTTTGAGATCTGATGGCAGATCTGAGTTCCCCTTAATGGGTTTTGTGGTGGAAAACTATCTAGTTTTGAAAAAGGAAGAGTAAAACTCTTGATTTAATTCAAAAGAAAGAAGAAGGTTTTGGAACCTTGAAGAAGGAAGAAAGATCTCAGATCTGAAACTTTTTTTTGGAGAGAGAAAAGTTGTTTTTTTCATTATCTTTGCCTTTATAGGCCATACACTTTACACATAGCCCCTTGGGCTTCACAAAATGGTATTTTGCCTATCCCATGGCTCATGTGCCATTTCTTTTTGCACATAAGCCATGGGCTTTACAAAAATTTGGCTTTATGCCTATTTTTCTTACATTTATCCATAAAATAAAATAAAAGAAATGCAACAAAATTATTTATTACAAAATTTTTATTTTGGCATGGGGGGAGGCCGGCCGCTTCATGTTCGGGCTCGACCCGGGCATGGGCCCACTGGATATGGGCTTGAGCCCACTTGGCTTGGGGTTGACTTTGATTTTGACTTGGTGCCCCCATCAATAAATGCACACCACATATGTGGGTCGTGTGCATGAAGTTGATGGATCTTCTTTTACTTGGAGGCGACCTGATTTGGTTCCCGCTTTTTGGGAAACTGGCACTGCCCTTTTTACGACATGGACGGTCGTTGCTTGACATGTCTCCGAGACGGAGTGTCCGTGATAGATGTTTTCCCTGGCCCGGAGTGATCTGGTTCCCACTTTTTAGGAAACTGGCATTGCCCTTTTTACAACATGGACGGTCGTTGCTGCCCTTTTTGCAACTTGGACGGTCGACGCTGCCCTTTTTGCGACTTGGACGGTCGGTGCTGCCATTTTAGCAACTTGGACGGTCGGTGCTGCCATTTTAGCGACTTGGACGGTCGGTACAGCCCTTTTTGCGACTTGGACGGTCGGTGCTGCCATTTTAGCGACTTGGACGGTCGGTACTGCCCTTTTTGCGACTTGGACGGTCGGTGCTGCCATTTTAGCGACTTGGACTGTCGGTTCTGCCCTTTTTGCGACGTGGACGGTCGGTGCTGCCATTTTAGCGACTTGGACGGTCGGTTCTGCCCTTTTTGCGACTTGGACGGTCGGTGCTACCATTTTAGCGACTTGGACGGTCGGTGCTGCCATTTTAGCGACTTGGACGGTCGGTGCTGCCATTTTAGCGACTTGGACGGTCGATGCTGCCCTTTTAGCGACGTGGACGGTCGGTTCTGCCCTTTTTGCGATGTGGACGGTTGGTGCTGCCTTTTTAGCGACGTGGACGGTCGGTTCTGCCATTTTTGCGACTTGGACGGTCGGTTCTGCCCTTTTAGCGACGTGGACGGTCGGTTCTGCCCTTTTTGCGACTTGGACGGTCAGTGCTGCCCTTTTAGCGACGTGGACGGTCGGTTCTTGATTTGACTTGCTCTGCTTCTTGCAGTGTCAGGGGTAGACTTGACTTGCTCCGCTTCTTGCGGTGTCGAGATTGGATTCTGACTTGCTCCGCTTTCTGCGGTGTCGGAGTGGAAGTTGACTTGTTGATTTTGATTTGGGTTGACATCAGCATCGCTATACTGGAATATGGTACCAGGAGCGAATCATCATCTGTCATTGAGAGGATTTTGGGATTTTGGTTTTTGTTTGGCATCTGCATTGCTGCACTGGAACAATGCCAGGAGCAACTCATCATTTCCCCGGGAGGATTTTGGAATTGGTTTTTTTATTATTCTTATTTTTTATTTTTTTGGTGGGACTTTGAATGTGGTCTCACCGGTAGGACTTGGGAGAGGTTGGGATTGTTTTACGCCCGTGGATTGTATACGGTTTTGCAGGATGTATGATCCAGACCGTAGGGCCGGAAAAATTTCGGGACTTTGTCGGCGTCTGCATCGCTGCACTGGAATATGTTACCAGGAGCGACTCATCATTCGCCGTTGGGGTATGGGATTTGGAATTTGGTTAGCGTCTGCATCGCTGCACTGGAATATGGTACCAGGAGCGACTCATCATTCGCCATTTGGGGATTGGGGAATGATGGCTTAGGAGACAGGTTTAGATCCCTATCACCTAAGGCTTTTCAATTTCATGGGCCGTGAGGGTCCCATGAAATCATTTTCTCCCTACGAGTCGTAAGGATCCCGCAGGTGTATTTTCTCTTTAGGAGTCGTGAGGACTCCTAAGTGTGTTTTTCCTTTATGAGTCGTAAGGATCCCATAAAGGTTTGTTCTCCTCATATATCGTGAGGACACATGAGTGGGTCTTATCAATGGAGCATCATTCCTAAAGTGGAGACCAGCCGCGTAACTGGTGATTACAGTGGGGCATGGGTATGATGAGAATTATTTGAGCCCGTAGATTGTATACGATGGTCAACTTGGGGACTCACCGTAGGGCCGGGAGAATTTTGAGAAATTGGATTTTGGTTGGCGTCTGCATCGCTGCACTGGAATGTGGTACCAGGAGCGACTCATCATTCGCCATTTGGGGACTTGGAATTTGGATCTTGTTTGGCATCAGCATTGCTGCACTGGAACAATGCCAGGAGCAACTCATCATTTGTCTTGGGAGGACTTGGGATTTGGGTTTTTGGTCGGCATCAGCACCGCTAACACTGAAGCGAAATGCCAGGAGCGACTCATCATTTGCCGTTGCCCGTTGGGGAACGATGGCTTAAGAGACAGGTTTGGGTCCCTATCACCTAAGGCTTTTCAATTTTTATGGGCCGTGAGGGTCCCATAAAAGCATTTTCTCCCTGCGAGTCGTAAGGATCCCGCAGGTGTATTTTCTCCTTAGGAATCGTGAGGATTCCCAAGTGTGTTGCTCCTTTGTGAGTCGTAAGGATCTCACGCAGGGTTTTCTCCTCACAAGGTCGAGAGGACTTTGCGAGTGTATTTCATCTCCTTTCACGAGTTTGCGCCCTTTCGGGTTTTCACAGACTCGCCGGTAGTCCTGCTGTTTTTACTCACGGAGCCCTTTCGGGTTTTCATCCGTGCCCGTTTTGCTTGTGGACATACCGTTTATATTTTTTTTTTATTTTATATTTTTTCTCTCTCTTTTTTTTTCCTTCTTTTTTTTTGCCACTGGTGGGACTTTAAAAGTAGTCTCACCGGCAGAATTTGGGAGAGATAGGGGCCATTTACGCCCATGGATTGTATACGGTTTTGCAGGATGTATGATCTAGACCGTAGGGCTGATGTGCTCAATTCGCCTGCGACTTGGAGCATTCACGTGTAGTATTTCTTGAGATATCGGCCATTGATGGGTGGCATGGGCCTTTCTCCCTCGGCACTTATTAGTTGGTAGGATCCTCCGTCGAACACTTTCTCGATGACGTATGGTCCTTCCCAGTTTGGCTCAAATTTTCCCTTGGCATGTCGATTGGGGATGATCGGTCTTTTGAGGACCAACACCAATTCACCTTTCTTGAAAGCGTGGAGACGGGTTATCTTGTCATAAGCCCGTGACATTTGGGCTCGGTATAGCTCCAGATTTTGCTGCACCGCGAGCCTCTTTTCTTCGAGGGCATCGAGCTCTTCAAGTCGAAGGAGAACGTTTTCCTCCTCCGTCAACTCGTGCTGAACGGCCATTCTTAAGCTTGGAACTTCGACTTCGAGGGGGAGGACCGCCTCCACTCCGAAGAGCAATGAGTATGGAGTGGACTGTGTTGGAGTATGGTGCGTGGTACGATATGCCCACAACGCCTCGTGAAGTTTGAGATTCTAGTCTCTCTTGTTGGCTGAAGCATTTTTCCTCAGGAGCTTGCATAGAGTCTTATTGAAAGCTTCGGCTAGCCCATTGGCTCTTGGATTATAGATGGAGGAATATCTCCAGTCTATCTTGTGCTGAGTAGCGAACCTTGAGACATTGAAGCTCTTAAAAGAAGGCCCATTGTCGGAAATGATTCTTCTTGGTGTACCGAAACGGTATAGAATATTATGCTGGAAGAATGTCAGAATATCTTTTGTCTTGACTTCTTTTAGCGGGACAGCTTCAGCCCATCTGGAGAAGTAGTCTGTCGCGGCCAATATGAACTGATGGCCTTTGGATGATGGAGGATCAATTGGGCCAACAATGTCGGTGCCCCAGACTTCAAAGGGCCACGACGCCACCGTTGGATGCAACGGATTGGGATGCTTGTGAATGAAATCACCATGGATTTGGCAGATCTGACATTTCTTTGCATGCTCTCCGCAATCCCGTATCATGGTAGGCCAGTAATACCCAAGCTGTTTGATTTGAAGTCGCATCTTGGGGCCAGATTGGTGAGCACCGCAAACGCCCGAGTGAACATCTTTCATGACCTTTTGGGCTTCGGCCAATGACAGACGCCTGAGCCAGAGTTGGTCATATGACCTGCGGTATAACGTTTTATTTACAAACACGTATCGGAGAGCTCTTTTCTTCAGATGAATCCTCGCAGATTTTTCTTCGGGCAGCTTGTCGTATCGGAAGTACTCTATGAAGGGTTCTCTCCAATCGGGCTCGTCTTGGATGATCGAGCCTTTTTCGGCAGGACTACTCTTCTGTTCTGCGCTTTCCTCTTCCCGTAGAGAGAATGGGGGTAGAATTTTTCGGCTCCTAACTGTGATCAGAATTTCGTCCATGTCAGGATCAGCCAGCTCCTTGGCTAGGCGAGCGAGTATGTCGGCTTTTCCGTTAAACGCTCTGGGGATTCTCATTAGTTCAATATGAGTGAACCGTTTCATGAGTTCCACCACTCGGCCTCTGTACCGAGCTAACTCGGGTTTGTATATCTTATAGTCGCCGCTTACTTGGTTGACAACAAGCTGGGAGTCACCGTAAACCCGTAGCCGAAGAATTTCCATTTCTATGGCGAGCTCCAAACCAGCTATCAGGGCTTCATACTCAGCTTCATTGTTTGTCCGAGGTTCGGTGAGAGCGAAAGAACGCCGTAGGGTTCCCATTGATGGCGTGATGAACACCAATCCTATCCCCGCTTTTACCTCCGGGATGCTTGATCGGCCGGAGCTTCTTATTGATGAGGCCCCATCGAAGTAGAGCTCCCAACATGGCTCGTCATTCTCTAGGTGCAGCACTTGTTCGTCTGGCAACTCGCAATTGAGTGGTGACCCCTCTGGTATAGGATGAGCAGCGAGGAAGTCTGCAAGAGCTTGACCTTTTACTGCTTTTTGAGGAGTATATACTATGTCAAACTCAAGTAGCATGATGGCCCATCTTGCCATTCTGCCGGCTAGGCTTGCTCTGGTCATCAAGTGTTTGAGCGGGTCGACCTTGGAGATTAGCATAACCCGGTGAGCCAGCAGATAGTGCCTCAGCTTCTTCACAGCAAACATTAGAGCCAGGCATTGCTTTTCGATTGGGGAATAGTTGTGTTCCGCCCCGACTAGAGTTCGACTAAGGTAGTAGAGGGCATGTTCCTTTCCCTCCTCGTTATTCTAGGCAAGGAGTGCACCGAGTGACTCATCTAGCGTGGCAGTGTAGAGAATTAGTGGTTTATTTGGAATGGGAGCGGCCAGCACTGGAGGGTGCAACAAGTATTGTTTGATGCTTTCGAACGCTGCTTGACATTCGGCATCCCAGATAAAAGGAGCTCCTTTCTTCATGAGCTTTGAGAAGGGCCTACATCTTCCCGATAAATTTGAGATAAACCTCCTTATATACGCGAGCTTGCCTTGAAAAGATCTTAGCTGCGTCAGACCCTTCGGAGGGGGCATCTCCATGATGGCCTTTATCTTTGATGGGTCAACTTCGATCCCTCGATGTCGGACTATGAAGTCCAGGAATTTTCCCGACGACACGCCAAAAGCGCATTTCAGAGGATTCATCTTTAGGTCATATTCCCTCAGTCTGGTGAGAACGGTCCTAAGATCTTGGATATGATCGGCCTTGGCTTTAGCCTTGACGACCAGATCATCAACATAGCATTCGACGACTTTATGGATTAGGTCATCAAAGATATTAGTCATTGCCCTTTGATATGTAGCACCTGCGTTCTTCAGTCCGAATGGCATTACCTTGTAGCAATATATTCCGATCGGGGTTCGAAATGCTGTGTGCTTCTCATCCTCAGGCGACATCTTGATCTGATTATATCCAGACGAGCCATCCATAAAGGTGAACAGCTCGTAATTTGAGGTGTCATCGACCATCATTTCCATGACCGGTAGCGGGAAGTCGTCTTTAGGACATGCCTTGTTGAGGTCCCTGAAATCGAAACAAACTCGGATCTGCCCATTTTTCTTCTTCACTGGGACTATGCATGCGATCCAGTCCGCATATTTCTCTTCCCTGATGAAGCCGGCATCGATGAGCTTCTTAGTTTCCTCGATGACCTTTTCTTCTAGTTCCCTTCTCATTCTTCGAGGAGCTTGTTTGATTGGCTTAGCATCAGGAGATATAGCCAACTTATGTACGGCCACTTCAGGGGAAAGGCCATGCATTTCTTTGTATGTCCACGCGAAGCAGTCGACGAACTCATGCAGCAGGGAAATTATCCGCGCTTTCATTTCCTCTGACAAGAGCGAGCTGATGTAGGTCGGCCTTGGATTATCGGGCGTTCCTAAGTCAATCTCGGTTAGCTCGTCAAAGGTTGCTTGTCCGCCATCTTCAAGCTCTTGAGGAGCTTCTTCTGGCTCGGCTATCTCATCATTATCATTTGATCTTTCGCCAGCTTCACCAACATGGATCATGTAGCACGCTCTGGAAACAGGTTGAATGTAACCTATTCCCCGTCTGTCTGGAATTCGTCTATCGATGAGTGCTCGGACCTGAGGTGGATGCCATAGCCCTTCGTAAAACTTTGCTTCGGACTCCGTTTGATATAACCGGCATCCACACTTTTTAAAGTATTCCCGCATCTCAGGTGCATAGTATCTGGGATTGAGGACGGCTCTTATGCCTCTCTCATAGGGAAGGCACGCGACAGAAAGATCGTCCGGGTGCACAACGGGGTTTGACCCGTAAAACAGGATTCCTTTCTGTCCATTTTTCCTCCCAGAGACGTAGAAAGTTTTCAGCTGGTCCACGGTGGAGACTGACAACGCATCGAGCTCTTTGCACATCTGCTCCGGCACCCTTGTGACGGCTAGGGACCCTTCTGCAACTTCGAAGGTCTCTCTTAGTTTCGCTTGCTGCATAGGGGTCCAATCTGCACAGCTGTTGCACGGCAGGTCCTCTTCTTCTGACTCTTCAGTGTCACTGCCAAGATGAGGGCGGACTTTGCTGCTAGATGGACCTTCAGTAATAGATTCGTCCGTATCGCTGTCGAAATGAGGGCGGGTTTTACGGAAGGACGGGCTTCCAGCGTCGGACTCATCAGTGTCGCTACCGAAATGTGGGCGCACTTGGGCGTTTTTATTTTTGAAAGTGACAACCGGCGCAGATTTGCTTTTGGGTCTTGGGGCCGGTCTATCCTCAGTCAGTTGAGGCTTAGCATTTTGGTGGTTCATAAAGTACCGAGAATCTTCATAGCGGACTTCATGTACACCGAACGGCTGGATGTCTCCGTCAATGCGTCTTTCTTCGCCATTTTTAGTATACTTCATGCATTGATGGAGAGTTGACGGAATGATGCTGTAATCGTGGAGCCACGGCCGCCCCAAGAGAATCTTATAAGACGTGTCGGCATCGATCACGTATATCTTAGCTTCAGTTTGCAGATCCCCGAATTTGATTGGCAGAGCTATGGACCCCAGAATTTGCTGGCAATTTTGGTTGAAGCCTTGAATGACAATCCTTTCCCTTGATAGGTGTCGAACGTCCATTGACAAACTCTTCAGCGTCCGCAAGTTCATGATGTTCACTGAGGACCCCGGATCAATCAATATGCGATTAATTCGATCTCCGTCGCTGTACCCGGTCACGTAAAGCGGCCGATTATGCTCGGCCGTTCCCAGTAGCAAGTCTTCGTCCTTAAATGTGACTGCGGCGACATGCAAAGCGTGCTGGGCTTCTTTCATATTAATTTCCGCAAAGCGAGCCTGATACCGCTCGGGGTTTTGTAGAGCGTGAATGAGAACATCTCTAAGCTCCTTAGATAGGACCAAGGCGTCGTAGACGCTCAGGAGAGACGGAAGCTTCCGGAGATGTGCCAAGACATTATAGTCCACCGAGGAAGGACTTATGTTTTCATCAGCCGGTTCTCTGCCATCTTCTTCATTAGCGACTTGTTTTTCCTTCCCTTTTGGGGCGTTGCCCTGATTTGGCGGTAGAGCCCTGCCGCTTCTGAGCTGGATTTGATTGGCCTTTGTGGTGAGCTCCTCGTCCTCTTCGGGAAAACAGAGCTCATCCTCGGAGTCGCTGCCAAGATGGATGGCGTAGCAGGTCACTACTGGGATCTCTTCATTGGAGTCTTCTTCTAACTCCTCCAGAATTTCAGCCGCTTGTACAGGGAAGAACTCCCTCAATTGAATCAATGTTCTTTCCCTTTGTTCATATTCTTCGAGGGAATCGATATATTTTTGAATGGTCGATCTCCCTGCAGACTCTTTTTCGCGCCGAGCTGCACTTTTCTTCTTCTTGAGCTTCTTGGATTTTGAGCCCGATGGAGCCGCATTGGCAGCTGGACTGGTAGGCTTCTTCTGCCCTTCCCATTCCGTCCTGGGTTCCTTCCGAAGTAGCTTTATCATCTTCTTCGTCTTATTAGATATGTGAGTACTCCACGGAGGCCGCGATGAGTCCGTTTCATTTCTCAGGGCAACGGGTTCGGCTGTCTGCTCCCAGAAGGCTTCAGTTTCTGTCTGTATAAAGTTGGTGGTTGCAACTTGATTGTTCACCAACACACTTTTGGACAGTTCGATCTCTCCAGCCTTGTACTGCTTCTCGACCCAATCTTTGAAGATATAGCAATCCTCGATCGCATGGCTCACTACTCGGTGGTACGGGCAATACAGAGGATTGTCGGTCCTTTTCGCTTCTTGGGGCCTTTTCGACTTCGGCAATTGGAGGCCGTTGTTCAAGGCATCTTTAAATATCTTACGGACTTTGTCCCTTCTGAAAGAGTAAACCTTGTTCTTTTTCTCCTCTAGGGAAGGCCCATCTCCTCCCAACAATGGCTTTCGAGACCGGTTAGTTTTGGATTCGGCCGCCCTTCGCTTTTCTTCATTGTCGGACGCATTGAAGACATTGGCACTGCTGGAACTCCCACTTCTACGGCTGTCGTCCCGCTTGCTTTTCTAAGTTTTGTCTCTCTGAGAGTCCGGCGGGGACTCTTGCTTCGAGCGTTCCAGCATTTGGACTTTCTTGGTTAGCTCTTGAAACGTCTTGAGGCCTGCTGTACACAAGAATGGGACCATCCAATTGCTGAGGTTCCCAACGAGAAGGCTGACGGACTGGTCCTGCTCCAGCGGCGGTTCGCACTTGACCGTGAGATTACGCCATCGGGCAATAAAGTCAGTGTTGCTTTCATTCTTCCCCGGCTTGGTCCTCACAAGGTCGGCAATGGAGATTTTATCACTGACACTCATGAACCTTTGCCGAAACAGGGACTCCATTTAGGCAAAGGTAATGACGGACCCGTCCGGTATACTCGCATACCAGTCGAAGGCGACGCCGGTCAGGCTATTGACAAACTGACGAAGAAGGAGCGCGTCATTGCCCCCTGTATTTCCGCACGATGCTTTGAAGTGGGCGACGTGCTGATTTGCATTCCCCGTTCCATCAAATCTTCCGAACTTAGGAATAACGTAGCCGCTTGGGAACTCAATCAGATCGTACTGCGCGGGATATGGCCGCTCGCTACTGCCGATTTCTTTCTGAGCTTCAGCTTCGGCCACCAATGTTTTAACCTTGCTGGTGACCAAATCCATTATCCGATCCTGTGTTAGCGGGATAGTGTTATCTGGGGCCAAGGCGTCCCCAGAAGCGGAATGTGGCCGGCTTTCATGCGGCTCGACCAGTCTTGGTCCCAAAGGAACAGGCATTGGCTGCCTCGGATTGTCATCACCCGGCTGATTAGTAGTGGCTTGTGCTTGATTGAGAGGCGCTCGAGCAATTTGAGCCGTAAGCTGCATCACCATGTTCGTTAAGTCGTCAATCTTCGAATAGAGCTTGGCCATCTCTTTATCTTTGCTCCTGAGCTGTTTTCGAAGCTCTTGAAGCAGCTCTTGCTCCGCAGTCCTGGGGCGGAAAGTCGGCTCTTCCTCGCTGTCCGAGCTTGACTCTGCGTGGGCGGAGGGGTCTTTCTGCCTATCATCCTCATCGAGAGGGTTTTCTTCATCCAGCGGGGGCGGCTGTTCTTGGGCAGCGGCAACCACATTCAGGCTAGATTGGGCTTGGGATGTGGTGGCCCCATCCTTGCTTTTGCTGCGAAGGTTGTCGCTGGGACGCCCGCCCGCCATATATACCGTATGGATGATATATCCGTCCGTCTTTCTATCATTGGCAGCTGATTTCACGGATCGCTGTCTTGACCCCCTTGTTTCGGTAGCTGGTAGTCGATTGAAGGCGGCTGGCCTAACCAGGTTCTTGAATGGTGCTGGCGCTTCTTTTCTGGGTTTGCCCCACTGCTTTCGTGCGGCACAGAGTGCTTGATAGACTCTTGAAGAGACAGTGTCATACTTCTTCTGTTGGGGCCGGGACACGTCTCTTTGTGGCACTATTTGGACCGCTGTCTTCTTGATTCTGGCGGTCATGGCATTTTTCTAAACCCACTTCAGAGGCTCGAAGGAATTGCTGATTCTTACGTCCGACTCAGCTGTCGTCGTGGGGCAACCCTGCACTTGGAACTTCACATGATTCCATTTGGCCGAAGCCTTGGCCCTCTTGTTGGCTCAATATCTGAGCCGCTTCTGCCTTAACTTTTCTGTTCTAAGCACCTGGCAGATTTCGGCTCTTTGGGAAGATGCCGCAGACCGGGCGATGGAGGGCCTTGGAGATACGCTCGATTGTGCACTTGTTGGAGTCATCGCCTGAGCTCGTCCGCAACATTTGATTTTGCCCTTTGTACCGAAGTTCTTGCACCCCGCTGGAGGACCAGAGAATCGTTCAGATACCGTCTTAAGTTTCGGTTGTGGTGCCTTGGCGATCACGACATTCGGCCTCTTATCCCTTGAGACCGGCTTGGCCACCTGTTCCGCCGGGATCTCCGCCAGATGAGCGCTTCCGGCAGGGTAGATGATGACGGAGCCAAACTGGCTGGGCGGTTCCTCCCACTGTCGACTGAGGCTCGCGGGGAGAACCGCACGAGCCTTGATCTTGACCACGTACGGAATCGGGGTCATGTTGGAAGCTGAATTCGTCTGGGGAGACATTGTCGTCGAAGGTTGATTGCTGCATGGAAAAAAGAACATCATTTCAGTATAGGCAATCGATATGTATATGGATTGAGTTCGTATGAATGTTTAACCCGAAATATGGGAGGATAGATTGGTCCCACCGGGCGTGCCAGAATCTGTAGGGTGTTTTTCGTCACCCCATTGAGATGGGAATACACGCGCGCTTGTCAGGCGTACTACAGATTCCCCTTGCCTAGGGTAGGCCGGGGTTTATTGATTGTGGGGATCCGAATCTCCGGCAGCCGCGGACTAAGCTGCCGTTAATTACCCCCCGCCTTTGGGGCGAGGGAACCTCCGATTGACGGGTCAAACTGGTCATGTGAACTCAATGTGCAGTGTACGTGTGTTGTTTTGGAGGGGGGTTGAATATATCGGGAGCCACGCAGAGTTTTTACGGGGGTCCCGCTACCCGGATAGCGGGCTGGGGGTCAAGGGGGCTAGCAGCCCCCTTGCGGGGTGCGGGGCAGCTCCTCGTTAGAAATTTTTTTCTAACAGGGACAGTGTCGTGGAGTATGTGTATGTGTACATTTGTATACATATATATATATATATATATATATATATATATATATATATATATATATATATAAAGGGGGGGAAAGACATCCAAAGGATGCGTGGGGCCAGCGCTTGAGCGCAAGCGCTCCACGTGTCGGCATGTGGGCGCTTTGCGCTCGAGCGCAGAGCGCTGGAGCGCAACGCATCACGTGTCGGCACGAGGGCGCTCTGCGCTCGAGCGCAGAGCGCTGGAGCGCAACGCGCCACGTGTCGGCACGTGGGCGCTTTCCGCTCGGGCGCAGAGCGCTGGAGCGCAAGCGCGCCACGTGTCGGCACGAGGGCGCTTTCCGCTCGGGCGCAGAGCGCTGGAGCGCAGCGCGCCACGTGTCGGCACGAGGGCGCTAGCGCTGGAGCGCAAGCGCGCCACGTGTCGGCACGTGGGCGCTTTGCGCTCGAGCGCAGTGCGCTGGAGCGCAAGCGCGCCACGTGTCGGCACGTGGGCGCTTTGCGCTCGAGCGCTAGAGCACCAGCGAGGAAAAAAGGGGGGTTTTAGCCCCGGAAATTCTCTAAATAGAAAATAGGGTGGAGTTAAACTCCTAAGATGCTTTGAGTTAAGGAAATGGGTCCTTCTTCTTCCTTTGCTGGCCGGATCTTGGAGATAAAGAGATGTGAGATTTAAAAATCTTTTCTTTTTGAGATCTGATGGCAGATCTGAGTTCCCCTTAATGGGTTTTGTGGTGGAAAACTATCTAGTTTTGAAAAAGGAAGAGTAAAACTCTTGATTTAATTCAAAAGAAAGAAGAAGGTTTTGGAACCTTGAAGAAGGAAGAAAGATCTCAGAACTGAAACTTTTTTTTGGAGAGAGAAAAGTTGTTGTGTTTTTTCATTATCTTTGCCTTTATAGGCCATACACTTTACACATAGCCCCTTGGGCTTCACAAAATTGCATTTTGCCTATCCCATGGCTCATGTGCCATTTCTTTTTGCTCATAAGCCATGGGCTTTACAAAAATTTGGCTTTATGCCTATTTTTCTTACATTTATCCATAAAATAAAATAAAAGAAATGCAACAAAATTATTTATTACAAAATTTTTATTTTGGCATGGGGGGAGGCCGGCCGCTTCATGTTCGGGCTCGATTCGGGCATGGGCCCACTGGATCTGGGCTTGAGCCCACTTGGCTTGGGGTTGACTTTGATTTTGACTTGGTCAACCGGGGTGTAAATTTTTGCCCCAACAAACAGAACCAGGGTTTAATCCCAGTTAAGAACTCAAATCTGTCAAAATAACAGGAATTTAATTCCCTTAGAAGAACCTAATTCCTCACATGTATGGGAATTCAATTTTTACAGAAGACAAGTTAGAGTTCAACTCTATCTAAGAATATAATCCTTCAGAAGAAAACAGGAATTTAATTCCTCTAAAAGTTTATTGCTAGGGTTTAACCCCATGAAGAATTTAATTCTTAAGAAAATATAAACACATCTTCAAACAGGCAAAGAAACAGGGTCACGTGCTACCACGTGACCCCTGAAAAGTTCCACAGAGAAGGGCTTTGAGGCAATGCCTCACGTGCCCCACGTGACCCCTGACAGAAGCTCTAATAGACAAACATTTAAATGCCCATCACGTGACAGCACGTGCTGCTCCAAAGTATTCAATACTTTTGGCAGAATAAAATGAATTGAGGGCGCTCTCACGTGCTACCACATGACCCCTCTTACCTTAGTGTTTAACACTAAAGCTGAAGCCTCTATATCCAGTGTTCAACACTAATTCTCTTAGTGTTTAAACACTAATTTGGAAAACTCTATTTACAGTGTTTAACACTGACTTTCTTAGTGTTGAGCACCAACTTGGAAGACTCTGTTTCCAGTGTTTAACATTGATCTGCCTTAGTGTTAAACACTAATTTGAAATCTCCATTGCCAGTGTTTAACACTGATTTGCTTTAGTGTATAAGCACTAATTTGAAAGCCCTGTTGCTAGTGTTTAACACTAACTATCTTTTAGCGTTAAACACTAACTTGTCAATCTCACTCCCAGTGTTCAACACTGTTGGTCTTTAGTGTTTAACACTAACTTTAGCCCAATTGGCTAAGTTTCTAAAGGCAAAGCCTCTCCTTCAATGGACCAACAGAAAGCCAATATTCTAAACATGATTGGACTTAGCCCAAGCTGGCCATAAGTCCTCAATTCAGACTTAACTGGGCTAATGGGTTCATAATATAATTAATTGGTCTTGGTCCCAAATTGGGCCGAAGACTATTTAATCTACCTTGGTTCAAGGGTACATCTCTTCACTCCTTTGATACTTGGCGTTGTAATTCTTCAACGTCTTCAAAGAGGTGGCGGGTCCCGATGACCATACATTGATACGGACTGTGGGGGTGTTAGTGTATATGCCCTAGAGGCCATTACTGTATCATACTAGTTTGTATATTACTTAATGAAGCTTGGGATATTCACCTTGTATAAACAATCTTGCTCAATATAGTAGTATGCTACTTAGTTTGTTTCTACTTCAATGTTTACATGTGTTTATTTTAGTATATCACCTATACGCATTAGTGGAGCCCTTAGGATCTTTGCTTGATTACCAGCGTTGTGATGGCAATCACACTAGTGGGGGCTGGGTAATCTGTAAGCACATCCTTATACAGGTCCCTAGTCGCAGGACTATCGAGACAGGGCATCGATACTCCGGAGTAGACTAGCGTATGCGCTTCTCATCCCAGTGTGGGAGATGGTCTGTCCCACAGCCATCAGTACGTCGTACTGGAGATAGTATACGGGTGCTCGTTGGGTTACGAGTACACTGGACAGGACTCGTCGGGAACTGACAGGTTGGTATTATACCTATCGTCAGTTATCAGTTCCCAGGTGACATGAGTACAGCTTAGTCCGCTGACTTGACACTGGCACTTCGCCTCGAGTGTGTTCCCACTGCACTTTAATCACTACCCTACCACGGCTCAAAGGAGTCATGCAAACAGGTAATTGTTGGGTGCAGTCCCGAAGCACTTGGAGGCAGTGACGGTTAGACAGGATTCGTCTCTCCCGGTATTGGGGGTTGACATCGCGCTGTGTCTAGGAGAGCCATTACACGAGTAGTCCCTGGCCAGGGCAAGCGAGATATACTGGTAGGCTTCCAGTGTTATCTCAGGGTGTTTTGAGCTTCACTCCGACACGACTTGTACCGCTATTAGGGGACTGACGTTTTACCGCCCCCTAGGCCCGACATGCGATGTATTAGACGAACAGAACGGACTGTACGGAGACTGTCACATTCAGACTCAGTAGGAGTTCAGATGGGGTTCAGCTCGTCAGCCTTCTTGTCGGCATCTACCTGGGGACCGTTACGCACAGCTAGTGCCGCTTGCGGTCTGTGGTTAAACCCACTGCCAGCGTAGTGTCGAGTCTTTAAAGTCCCACACAGAGGGTATTCGCCTCTGGGCAAAACTGAGTAGAGGTCGCATGGTTTTGCGGCAGGGTTCGTTCTCATCCGCGCACTTGTGCACGTTTGGAGTCCGGACGGTTTATACTAGCAGGCTCTGGTTTGAGCCAGATACTGGTATATGTTTTGGGGTTGCTTTTATCTCTCAGTATTCTTGTTCCTCGGAACGAGAATGCAGGTGTGTATGCACAGTTGTTTGAGGCGGAGGAAGAGGTTTTTCATTAGGGTTTCGGAACGGGTGCGTATGCACAGTTGATAGTCGTCTTTTTCCAAACCCTAATGGATTTATGAAATATCAATTAATAATAGTTATTAAATGAAATTGTGTCATGGTTGGTTTTGTTGACTTGTTGACCATGGTTGACTTGTTGACCATGGTTGAATGTTTGACCATCATCATTACTTTGCAAGGATACTCCTTGATTCTAGCTTACATTCATTTAATGAAGTGATGATAGTGGTCATTCCAAAAACAACCATCAACTATTTCATTTTGAATTATTATTATTAATTAGATAATTCTTTTTCCTTTTGTTATGGTTGCAAAAGGAAAATGAGCTCATTTTATCATATTCATTCTCTCTCCTCACTTCATCTTCTTCTTCCTCAAGCTCAAGGAGAATCCTTCTCATGTGTTGAGAATCCCTCTCCTTGAAAGAGAAACACCCCATAGATACTCTCTACTCTCTCTAGGGTTCAAGGTTTGGCAAGCCGGAGATCCTAGTTCACTCTAAGTTCAAGAAAGAGCCCGAAGGTTGAACCCTCAGGTGGATCCATCTTTGACGGAAGAAGGCTACGAGGAAAGAACCATCAACCTCTACTAGGTTTCAAGAAGAAGGAGTTCAAGTTAGGTATAACCACTTTGCCGAGTAGTTAACTCTCTTTAGCATGATAGCTAGTTTAGTTTAGAAAAGATCCCGACTTTGTTAGTCCATGTTGCCCCATGCGCTAAAAATTTGATTTTTATACCGTTTCCGCCTCCCCGTAAGAACCGGGGGTCGCAACGTGGACTTACAGTGGTATCAGAGCCTAACTAAACTTAAACTAGCTTGGTAGCGAAGTGTATGGAAGTTCGAAACGGAAAAATCACAAAAACTGGAAATACAAAACCCTAAGTTTCTGTTGAAAATTTTTGTGCTCTAAAATTAAAAAGTTTTACTCCTAAAATCGGCTCAGGGTTTTGTGAGAACACCCACCAAAAACGATCCCATGAATCCTTCAAACCGCCGCGGATCCGCGGCCATAGGTATGCTTTTGCCGCGGATCCGCCGCCGTTTGGGCTCTTCATGTGATGGGTTTTGTGCAGTGTTCTTCTGGTAGGGTTTTGGGATTTTTCAGATGGTTTATTTGTGCCCAGGTTTTCCAGAAAAGAAATTTACTTTTGGGGTCCTATAAATCCGTATTTTTTTTCGAACTTCGCTACACTTTGGCTATATTGGTTATATCTGTGAGGTTTGAATGTATTGAACGTCGGCTAATCGCTATATGTCGATTAGTCGGGGTTATACATATCTGTGATCTGTGTTTGTTGATGGTATGTGTATATGAATGGATTGGATTGTCGCTGGTGAATAGCCGGGATGGATGTGAGATGAGTGTTGTTTTTCTTTCATTCATTTGTAATATGTAAATTGATGTAATATTATTATTTGTATGGCCGCACAACCGGGTCGGGGTTGTAGCCGTCATTATATAATTCTTTTTACTGTTTTTGCTCCTAGGATAGACCCATGGAGGGGTGCACAAACTACCGGGTACTTGGCGGGTAGTTTGCCGCACCCGTAGGGGTCTTGGGTGGGGTATTTGCTATTCACCGCGACTGTGTAATCCGCTTTTCGTTGCAGGCTTGAACGGATTTCGGATTTCTAGTATATCCAATGTATTCATCTGTGATCTGTAATGTCTATCATTGCTATATATTTATAACTATTTAGGCGTTGCTTATGTTTTATAGCCGCGCTAGCCCAGCCCCCGCTCTGTCGTTAGTTAAGTAACCTAACGGGTGATGACGGGGCCCTGTGGCGAATGCGAATGGTATAAGCGTACGTCATATTTTGGTTGTTTTCTGCAATGGTAGGATTAAATGATGGGACGCATTAAAAGAACTAATGCAAGAATATCACGCATTAAAAGAACTAATGCAAGATAATAAACCAAGTTAAAGTCGTTGGAACACTTTCGAAAAACCACTCGGTTCTTTTCAAAACTAACTTTTAAAAGCGGAGCTTGAGCCACTCCTTCTAAAAGCTATCTCGTTCCATCGATTATATCAAGTTCACTACGTTCACGGTTTTACCAAAACCATTCGTAGCCCTCCGTCGTTTCGCATGAACAGGCAATAGTATTCAAGCTATGTATGTTGGCCAAAGTCAAGGCATAGTGATTGGTAGCTATTGGGTGTTCATGTGTAGCATAGATAGATGCGTTGGTTTGGGACAGTCGTACTGCCATTTGGGCCAAAGTCAAGGGTAGGTACGGGTGGATCCAAATTAACCTGGATAGTGACGGGTAGAACTTGACATGTGACTTATGATATTTTGGCCAAAGTCAAGGTCATAAGAGCATGGGGCAAAAAATCCACATCGGGAGTTTCATAAGTACTGAAACTTGCTAGATTTGCATACCATTTGGAGTGTGATGATTCTGGTAGGATTCCTTCAGTTTCGTCACGCGATGATATTTGGATCCCGATCCTACTGTGAGTATATGCTACTCCTCGGGAAATTTCTCACTAAACGATCAATGCTATAAACCTAGTAGGTGCCTAGAAAGGTGTTAGTGGGGCTACGCCCCCAGGGAAAAGAGGTTCTTAAATTAAGGAACTTCGCGAAAGCGTTGGAAAACCTCCCTCGAAGTACCGACACTGGCCTGGCTGAACGGTTAAGCAAGTATTGTGCGGTGGGATTGATCCCGACTGATTCTTCCTTTATGGTTTGAGGAGGGATTCCAGAGACAGTGGGAGCCATCCTGTTTAGACAAATTAAAAACCACTCTAAACTTGCAAGAGCATCGTGCTAAAGTGTTTCTTCTCTCCCCCCTGCAGCGACCAAATCGAAATGACTGGACTTAAGTTACTTCTAGATAAAAACATACTGACAGGGCCAAACTACAAAGATTGGCTCAGGAATGTCAAAATGGCAATCACTTACGACAAGCTGGGGTATCTTCTTACCACCAAAGCTCCCCCCGTCCCAGGTCCCACCTCCAGCGTCGCGGATAAGGAAATCCGTAAGACTTGGGAGATTGATTGCGCGAAGGCCAGGTGCCTCGTGCTTGCCTCTATGGACAACGAACATCAGAGGAGGCACGAGAATATGGACATGGAATCCATATTTCTTCATACAAAAGAACTGAATGGAGAGCAGTCTCGTATCGCAAGATACGAAGTGTCGAAGAAGTTATTTTCGGCAAAGTTGGCCGTCGGATCATCGGTAGCGGACCACGTGCTTAAGATGATTGGTTACATTGAGGAGCTCGCGGAACTTGGGACCACGTTGGAAAGCGAACTCTATACGGATTTAATTCTCCAGTCCCTTCCATCCACTTACGCCCAGTTTATACTGAACTTCAACTTACAAGAAAAGGAAGTTGAACTTTCAGAACTCCTCAACATGCTGAGGAGCGCAGAGGGCACCCTACAGAAAGGTAGGGAAACACCCGCTTTGTTTGTAGGAGGATCTTCTTCTTCTAGGTCCAAGACGAAAGCCAAGGGAAAGAGGAAGAAAGCCCCCGCCAAACCAAGAGGCGGTGTTAGTAAAGTGGGTACGAAGGGAAAGGAAAAGGCAACAAAGATAGCGGGGAAGCTTGTGGGAAAGGAAGAATGCTTCTATTGTCATAAGAGTGGACACTGGAAGAAAGATTGCAGGGCTTGGAAGGCCAGGACACAGGAACTGAAGCAGGTTGCGGCTTCAGCTTCAGGTGTGTATGTTATTGAAAACTGTCTTTCTATAAACTCTACTTTCTGGGTATTGGATACCGGATCAGGATCTCATATCTATAATTCTTTGCAGGCGTTGAGAAACCGTAGGGTTTTGAAGGCAGGTGACATGACCCTCAGAGTTGCGAGCAGAGCTAGCATGGATGCTAAAGCCGTGGGGGACTATCACCTGGGAATGTCAGATGGGCATGTTTTGGTTTTGCGTAATTGCTTTTTTGTACCCAACGCAGCTTGTAATATCATTTCTGTATCTTTGGTTTCTAAAGAAGGTTATGAATTTGCGTTTGTAAGTAATGTTGTAAACATTCACCTTAATCAAGTTATGATTGGGTCAGGTACACTGAGCAATGGTATATACGTATTGAACCAACCACAGATTTTCAATGTCCAGAATACACACAAAAGAAAGTTTCCGGAAATCAATCAGACTTTCTTATGGCATTGTAGACTGGGTCACATCAATGAGAGAAGGTTGACTAAGTTACATACAGAAGGATATTTGGATCCGTTCGAATATCAATCGTATGCCACTTGTCAATCCTGTCTCAAAGGAAAGATGACAAAGACTCCGTTCACTGGACACGGAGTAAGAGCGAGCGAGCTCTTGGGACTCCTACACAGCGACGTGTGCGGTCCAATGTCTACACATGCGCGAAGCGGTTACTCTTACTTCATTACTTTTACGGATAATTTTTTAATGTACGGTTATGTCTTCTTAATGAAACATAAGTCCGAAGCCTTTGAAAAGTTCCAGGAATATAAGAATGAAGTAGAAAAACAGACCGGCAAAAGTATCAAGATTCTAAGATCGGATCGAGGTGGAGAATACTTAAGTGCCGAGTTCCTGAATTATTTAAAAGAGAACGGGATTCTCTCTCAGCTTACTCCTCCATACACTCCGCAGCACAACGGTGTATCGGAGAGACGGAACCGAACCCTATTGGATATGGTACGGTCCATGATGAGTAACGCTGAGTTACCGCGATCATTCTGGGGGTATGCGCTAG
This sequence comes from Agapanthus africanus, assembly GCA_030015575.1. Taxonomy (NCBI): domain Eukaryota; kingdom Viridiplantae; phylum Streptophyta; class Magnoliopsida; order Asparagales; family Amaryllidaceae; genus Agapanthus; species Agapanthus africanus. The sequence goes on along the minus strand of JASDDO010000024.1, from coordinate 864,859,937 downwards.
AATCAGCTGCGTACCTTTTGAACCGAGTTCCTACTAAGACTGTGCCTACTACACCATATGAGATGTGGTGTGGGAAGAGGCCCCATCTCAGTCACATTAAGACTTGGGGAAGTCCAGCTTTTGTTAAAAAGCAGCATGCGGACAAGCTCGAGGCGCGCTCAGTACTGTGTAAGTTTGTGGGATATCCAAAGAATTCCAAGGGATATCTCTTCTACTACGAGGAGGAACAAAATGTTCTTGTTTCTCGTCATGCCCACTTTCTAGAACACCAGTTCTTAGAAAAAGAATTAAGTGGGAGCGCAGTAGAACTGGAAGAAATTCCAGAACCACAGACTATTACTGAAAGCTTAGTGGAACCAGAGGGTTCAAATGAGCAGGACATTCCTACGCCGCTCCGCAGGAGTAGTAGGCAGTCTCATCCGCCCGAGAGATACATACGGTTTTCTCATAGACGGGGATAGAGAGGATTGCATCATAGATTATGATGAGCCTACTAGCTTCCAGCAGGCCGTTCATAGCGTTGACTCGGTAAAATGGCTGGATGCAATGCGGACTGAAATGGAGTCCATGTACACCAACAAAGTATGGACGTTGGACATTGCTCCAGACGGGGTAAAACCCGTAGGATGCAAGTGGATCTTCAAAAGGAAGATTGGTGTAGATGGACAGGTTGAGACCAATAAAGCAAGACTTGTAGCGAAGGGTTTCCGTCAAAGACCTGGCTTGGACTATGACGAAACCTTTTCTCCAGTGGCTATGCTGAAATCCATTCGGATCCTTCTTGCCATTGCTGCCTTCCACGATTATGAGATTTGGCAGATGGACGTAAAAACCGCTTTTCTAAATGGAAATTTAGAGGAGTGTGTCTATATGGACCAGCCAGAGGGTTTCATTCAGAGTGGGAGCAGCGGAAAGGTGTGCAAGTTGCTTAAGTCCATCTATGGACTAAAGCAGGCATCGCGGAGTTGGAACATCTGCTTTGATGAGACGGTCAAAGAATTTGGCTTTATCAAAAATCCAGATGAACCATGCATCTATAGTAGATTTGTAGCAAGAACTGTAGTATTCCTCGTTTTATACGTGGATGACATTCTCTTAATAGGAAATGACATTCCTATGCTACAATCTGTCAAGGGGTTCTTGTCACACAGGTTCTCCATGAAAGACCTGGGTGATGCCTTATACATCCTGGGGATCCGGATCCATCGTGATAGATCCAAGAGGATATTAGGACTTTCACAGTCCAGGTACATCGACACCGTACTGAAAAGATTCAGTATGGAAGATTCCAAGCGCGGTAATCTACCGGCTTGTCACGGGATCACCCTCTCTAAAGAGATGTCCCCCAAGACTGATTTGGAGAGGGATCGCATGTCTATTATACCCTACGCTTCTGCGGTAGGCTCTATAATGTATGCGATGTTGTGTACCAGACCGGATGTAGCTTATGCACTGAGTGTGGTAAGCAGGTATCAGTCAAACCCTGGGGAGAAACACTGGATAGTGGTAAAGAACATTCTCAAGTACCTGAGAAGGACTAAGGAGATGTTCTTGGTGTATGGCGGAAAAGACCTCCAGATCGAGGCCTTTGCTGACTCCAGCTTCCAGAGTGACAAGGATGATTCCAAGTCCATGTCGGGTTTTTTCTTTACCCTCAATGGAGGGGCGGTGTGTTGGAAGAGTTCCAAACAGGAAATCGTTGCAGACTCGACGATGGAAGCGGAATACATCGCTGCATCTGATGCCGCAAAAGAAGCTGTCTGGATGAGGAAGTTCTTGAAAGAACTTCAGGTGGTTCCGTCCATTGTTGACCCAATACCTCTGTATTGCGACAACAACGGGGCTATAGCTTTAGCGAAGGAACCCGGTCCCATCAGAGATCCAGGCACATCTTGAGGCGGTATCACCTGATCAGGGAGATCGTGGATCGCAAGGAGATCGAGGTTCGGAGGGTTGCTTCAGAAGAAAACACTGCAGATCCATTCACCAAGGCACTGCCCCAGACTCAGTTCGAGCGGCTGATCGAGATGATAGGTCTTCGATACGCTAGTACATGGCCTTAGTGCAAGTGGGAGATTGTTAGTGTATATTCCCCAGAGGCCATTACTTAATGGAAGCTTGGGATATTCACCTTGTATAAACAATCTTGCTCAATATAGTAGTATGCTACTTGGTTTGTTTCTACTTCAATGTGTACATGTGTTTATTTTAGTATATCACCTATACGCATTAGTGGAGCCCTTAGGATCTTTGCTTGATTACCAGCGTTGTGATGGCAATCACACTAGTGGGGGCTGGGTAATCTGTAAGCACATCCTTATACAGGTCCCTAGTCGCAGGACTATCGAGACAGGGCATCGATACTCTGGAGTAGACTAGCGTATGCGCTTCTCATCCCAGTGTGGGAGATGGTCTGTCCCACAGCCATCAGTACGTCGTACTGGAGATAGTATACGGGTGCTCGTTGGGTTACGAGTACACTGGACAGGACTCGTCGGGAACTGACAGGTTGGTATTATACCTATCGTCAGTTATCAGTTCTCAGGTGACATGAGTACAGCTTAGTCCGCTGACTTGACACTGGCACTTCGCCTCGAGTGTGTTCCCACTGCACTTTGATCACTACTCTACCACGGCTCAAAGGAGTCGTGCAAACAGGTAATGGTTGGGTGCAGTCCCGAAGCACTTGGAGGCAGTGACGGTTAGACATGATTCGTCTCTCCCGGTATTGGGGGTTGACATCGCGCTGTGTCTAGGAGAGCCATTATACGAGTAGTCCCTGGCCAGGGCAAGCGAGATATCCTGGTAGGCTTCCAGTGTTATCTCAGGGTGTTTTGGGCTTCACTCCGACACGACTTGTACCGCTATTAGGGGACTGACGTTTTACCGCCCCCTAGGCCCGACATGCGATGTATTAGACGAACAGACCGGACTGTACGGAGACTGTCACATTCAGACTCAGTAGGAGTTCAGATGGGGTTCACCTCGTCAGCCTTCTTGTCGGCATCTACCTGGGGACCGTTACGCACAGCTAGTGCCGCTTGCGGTCTGTAGTTAAACCCACTGCCAGCGTAGTGTCGAGTTTTTAGAGTCCCACACAGAGGGTATTCGCCTCTGGGAAAAACTGAGTAGAGGTCGCATGGTTTTGCGGCAGGGTTCGTTCTCATCCGCGCACTTGTGCACGTTTGGAGTCCGGACGGTTTATACTAGCAGGCTCTGGTTTGAGCCAGATACTGGTATATGTTTTGGGGTTGCTTTTATCTCTCAGTATTCTTGTTCCTCGGAACGAGAATGCAGGTGTGTATGCACAGTTGTTTGAGGCGGAGGAAGATGTTTTTCATTAGGGTTTCGGAACGGGTGCGTATGCACAGTTGACAGTCGTCTTTTTCCAAACCCTAATGGATTTATGAAATATCAATTAATAATAGTAATTAAATGAAATTGTGTCATGGTTGGTTTTGTTGACTTGTTGACCATGGTTGACTTGTTGACCATGGTTGAATGTTTGACCATCATCATTACTTTGCAAGGATACTTCTTGATTCTAGCTTACATTCATTTAATGAAGTGATGATAGTGGTCATTCCAAAAACAACCATCAACTATTTCATTTTGAATTATTATTATTAATTAGATAATTCTTTTTCCTTTTGTTATGGTTGCAAAAGGAAAATGAGCTCATTCTATCATATTCATTCTCTCTCCTCACTTCATCTTCTTCTTCCTTAAGCTCAAGGAGAATCCTTCTCATGTGTTGAGAATCCCTCTCCTTGAAAGAGAAACACCCCATAGATACTCTCTACTCTCTCTAGGGTTCAAGGTTTGGCAAGCCGGAGATCCTAGTTCACTCTAAGTTCGAGAAAGAGCCCGAAGGTTGAACCCTCAGGTGGATCCATCTTTGACGGAAGAAGGCTACGAGGAAAGAACCATCAACCTCTACTAGGTTTCAAGAAGAAGGAGTTCAAGTTAGGTATAACCACTTTGCCGAGTAGTTAACTCTCTTTAGCATGATAGCTAGTTTAGTTTAGAAAAGATTCCGACTTTGTTAGTCCATGTTGCCCCATGCGCTAAAAATTTGATTTTTATACCGTTTCCGCCTCCCCGTAAGAACCGGGGGTCGCAACGTGGACTTACATGGGGTCCTTAAACCCATGGACCATGATGTCCTTAACCTTGACCGGAATGTCTTAAAACTAACAACGGGCTATGACGTCCTTAACCTTGACCGGGATGTCTTAAAACTAACATCGGACTGTGAGGTCCTTAAACCCATGGACTATGATGTCCTTAACCTTGACCGGAATGTCTTAAAACTAACAACGGACTATGACATCCTTAACCTTGACCGGGATGTCTTAAAACTAATATCGGACTGTGGAGTCCTTAAATCCACGGACTATGATGTCCTTAACCTTGACCGCAACGTCTTAAAACTAACATTGGACCGCAATGTCCTTAAACTACCTATTGACCGCAATGTCACTAAACTAAACAACATGGCTCCCTTAATTGCTCTATTGTTGGATCTAAACGATCCCGTTAAGTCGACTTTAGTCTAAAAACTAGGTTAACGTGTCCTTAACAAACGTTTAAGTTGATCTTAGTCCTCAATGAGGCTAACGTATCCTTAAACCCAAACCCCCAAACCCAAATCTAAGATAATACGGATTTGGACTAGTCCACGCCTTACGGGCGACGACATAACTCAGTCTCCGTATACAATCCACGGGCAACTAAACACAAAATAAACACACACGACACGAGGTGACCATCTGGAGAAGGAGAAAGTAGCTACCGCGATGCGGTAGCGTAATTAACTGCAGGGGCTTGCGCCTGCAGGGAAGAGCGTCCCCACAATCAAAAACCCCTCAAGCGAGGGGGAATCTGACGAAGTCTGCTACATCGGACGCATCCGTTTAAATCTTCGATACATGGCTCCATAAATCAACTTGGCATCTTCGGAGAGGTAGACGGATAGCACCAATTAGCATCTGCCCCGAATTTCAGGCAAGACGTCCGTCGCGCCGTCTTTCGGAGGGGAACAGATTCTGGCACGCCCGGTGGGACCTTTTCCTCTTTTCACTCCACACTTCGTGTGTCGTGTTCGTGAACCAAACACGGTTCGCTAATGGTTGCCCTTGGGTTTCAAGGTACTAAGATTTGGAATTTTGTTTATTGCAGAAAGCAAAGAATCAATGGCTTCCACTTGTGCGAAATGCTCCAACTGCAATTGCAACCAGCGCTCTGCCTCACTTGGAGGTGTTGCATATGGACCGCAGGCTGTTTCCCTATTCACTATGCCTGTGGAGCAAGTGACCCAAGCTACTACCGGTTTATTCTTTGGGACCATGCTCCCACCGGTGAACATTGATATCCTAATGCCCGTACCGGAAGCTTCGAAGAAGTCGGTCTTCGATTGACTTGTTACTCCCACGACCCCTCTCAATGGGTCGTCCAATTCTTCAGTCTTCACCAGACTATGCCTGAACTCCAAAGGGCCCGCCAAAAAGCCCATGATACCTGAGAAGGCCATCCAAAGAAGACAGCTACTCCTGAAGTCGTCAAGACGGCTTTTCCTCCCAGAAGGTCGGTCTTCACGAGACTGACTACCTCCGTCACCACTCCCGCTCAGAAAATTGTAGCTTCTCAACGAACGTCAGTCTTCAAGAGGCTGACACCGGCAGCAGCCCTTCCCCAGAACAGGGGGCAAGACACAGCCATCGCTGAGCTAGTCCTAACAACCCGTCACGCCCGACGTCGCCACCGGCGCCGGATAAGAAAAGCTGGGGGCAACTCCCCCACTGGGCTAACTTCACCAGCTCCAACGGTGGAAGTTAATGCTGCTATCCCAACTGGGAACCGCTTTGAGCCGCTGAACAGGTTACGCAGAAACTCGCCAATTGCGGTGCTCAAAAGATCTCCTCCACCGGTAGAGACTGCCGTGGAAGCAGAGAAGCTGGAGCAGTCCCTTCAATCGCTGTCCTCCAGGATCTACAAGACATGGCGACAAGTTTGAGAATCTGCGATTGATCCTAATTACTCTCGCCAACACAAGAAGTCGAAAGGTCGGCCAGAAGAAAATTCCCCGATCAAGCAACGAAAGGTGACGACCAATTGGGCGCTCAAAGCAACGGCCCCCTCAACTTCAACGGCCTACAGGAGAGGAAGACCGGAGGAAGTCCCCGCCCCCGCAGCAAATATCAAGGACAAAAAGGTAAAACTCCCTGAGTCTGGGGGCATGATGGTGCATACAGTATACATGGCGCTGGGAAAAGAAGATAGCCGTGCGTCTATAGGGCATAGACCGCTCACACGGTCAGTGACCAAAGCTCAGGAGCAACAACAGAAGCTCTAAGAAATTATGAACCCGATGGCGGCACTCACTGGGTCGAAAGAAAACCCCGAAGCATCATCTGATCAACGCCAGGAACAGGAAACTGACGCTGAGTTCCTTCGTAGGATACTGGAGAAGAAAGATAAAGAGGCTGCTGAACAAGTAGCCAATATACAACGAATGGCCCTTCTGTTTCAGGACATGGTAGGTATGATGATCCAGCAAGAGCCTCCTGCTGAAGATCCCCCGACCATCCTCGAAGATGATACAGGGGAAACGTCAAATCCACCACCGACTCTCTCAACGGCCAAGGAGGAGACAATCTCTAAAGCTGACTTGAACGACTATAGAGCCCAGCAGATCCGGGTTCATCATGCGACTGAGGTAGCTGGTCAAGTCATAAAAACGGGACGACCGTATCCGAGCTGGTACGACCAAATCAAATATCCGCCGGGTTATACAATACCGAAATTCCATGTGTATAAGGGGACCGGCAATCCCCACCAACATGTTGCCCAGTTCAGGGCCCTTTGCGGTAACACCGGCGGTGACGATAAACTGTTGCTTTGCCAGTTCGTGGGCAGCTTATCAGAAACAGCGTTCGAATGATATTCGGAACTCCTGAACGATTCTATCAAGACGTTCGCTGAAATGGAGTTGCTATTCACTCAGCGATTTGCAAGCGCCAGCGAACGCACTCCAATAACAGCATTGATTAATGCCAGGGTGAAACCAGACGAAATGTGGGTCCAGTATGCTATACGCTGGCGAAATTTGTGGTCGAAATGCGAACAACGCATTGAGGAAGCGCCCGCGGTGGGCATGTTCGTGATCCTCATGCAACCATCTTACAGTTCATGATGTTCTTTAAACCAACCACGTTTCAGGCTCTGATCGACAAGTTGGCCCAGATGGACCAGATGGGTCACAGACCGCCTCTCCCGAAGCCAGAACCTCAGAATGACAAGGGTAAAGGGAAGGCAACCTTCGTTGCGAACGCACAGCAGCAATCCAGTGCCCCAAAACTGGCGGATCAGCTGGAAGAAAGACGCCGGTATTATAATGAGAAGATGAAGCGCCCCTACTCGTTCCCACGGGATAAGACAAAACGGTTATTCGAGCTGGCTGTACGCAACAGGCTTATCAACTTGCCAAATCCAAGGCGACCGCCACAACCCACTAAGGTGAATAACCCCAATTATTGCCCATACCATCAAACGGTAAGCCATCCGATTGAGGATTGCTTCGTTTTTAAAGGATGGATTGAAGATCAATACCTCCAGGGGAAGTTTGCACTATCCGAAAAGTAGAAGGTGAACCCGCCACAGCCGCATACTCCTAAGAAAGCAGATACACCGGGGGCAACCTGTTCCTTTATTGAAGAAGCTCCATGGGAGGTCGTGCTGTCAACTAAAACCAAAAGAATGCTGAGGGACCTTCATGCGTGCCCGGCGGTCGAATGGAAGGACCCGCTGGAACCCCAGATTATTGAAGGAATGCTGAAGCCGTGCCCAACTACAAAGAATGGTGGTGATGGCCCAAGTACTCATGCCCAACCGTTAAAATCTTCGAAGAAAAAGAAGAAGAAATCTAAGAAGCCCGTGAATCCTGGAGACAAGCGCACGGATTTACAGAAACAGATTGACGTGCTGGAGGAGTACAATCAAAAGGTGCGGACTCCCATCACGCTACAAGAGTTCCTCAACCATGTCTTTCAGGAGGAAGATGATGGAGAGAGCTCATCGGATGAATCTGAGGGATATGTGGCGAGTTGTCATGTGATCTCCCACTCGGAAGATGAGAAAACTCTTGGCACTGAGAAACTGGGGGCACAGCCTGAGCCAGAACTTGTATGGCCAACAGATGAAATGATCGATGCCTTTCTAGACGAGATTCGTTTGAAGAGTAAAGCCGATCAGGAGCGTGAGATGGCTGCATCGGAAGGAGCCAAGTGCAGGCGACTAAACGAAAGAGTTGAAGTACTCCCGCCAGATCAAAAGACATCCGATGCGAATAAAAACGTGTTCAAGACGAGGAAAAGGTTTGCCAAAGCCATGTCAGTAGGGATGAAGCTACCACCATCGGAAGAGAACGCGTTCGATGGGGTGGAGAGGCACCATAATTATTGCTCATATCACCGGAAAATTTCACACCCTACAGAGGAGTGCGACGCTTTTAGGATATGGTGGCAGGGATATGTCGCTCACCGGCAACATTTTAAGCACATGAAACGTAGAACTCGTCGGGAGCAAAGAAGTACAACCGACAGGCACAAAAGAACTACCGGCAGCTGTTACATGGTCAACGCCGGAAGATCACAAGTTCTCACCTTTGGGAGCGACTCTGATGAGGAAATGGCTTTGGGCCCTCTCTTTAAAGAGTCCGTCTTAGGGAAAGAGGAAGAACCGGAGGCCTGCGAGAACATTCAGCTGCGCAATCGCACGCTCCTGGAAAAGAATCTCGGGCTCGCAAATAGAAAATATAAGGGAAAGGAAAAGGTCACTGGGGATATCGCCTTAGATGACCAAGTCATGAAAGAGCTGACTGCCAAGGACCCTTCCAGGAAGGGTAAGGTGGACTACAACATCCTAGCGTACCTAAGGAAGCTACCTTCTCAGCTCAGCATTCTCGATGCCCTCCTATTATCAAAAGAAGCGCGAGATTTATTAATCAAGGCGTTACAAGAACCCGAGCAATTCCAAGCCTTCCTCGCCGCAGAAAGGATGAAGGATGAACTGGAAGAAGTGCACACGGCCGACATCACTTTCGGTGATGAAGACCTTCTCCTCGGGACGTGCGACCACAACCATCCCCTATATGTCTCTGGATACTGCCATGATATCAAGATAGGCAAGATCCTGGTGGATAATGGATCCTCCGTCAATCTCCTTAATGTTCGGGTGTTGAAGGAAATCTGCATGAGCGTACAACACCTTGTTCGTGACAAAATTACCATCTCCGGTTTCGACTCCCAGTCATCACGGACTCTCTGATCTGTAATACTAACATTACGCTTCGGACTGCTCGTCACGGACATCAAGTTTCACGTCATTGACGCCAAGACCTGCTACAACGCCTTGCTCGGTCGTCCTTGGTTACACGAGTACAACATCATCCCTTCTACACAGCATCAATGAATGAAGTACTTTAAGGATGGTTTCGAGTATACCGTAACAGGTGAGCTCAATCCATTTTCCGCGAACGAAGTCCGCAAGTACGAAGATGCAAAGTACTTTTTGCCAGATTTCGAGGATACAGAAAGGTGTCGCAAGCCGGAGGACAAAGCCGCCGCCACCATCCCTGTTTTCGGGAGCGATACCGAAGAAGAAGAAGAGATAGTTTACGCTGGTCCGTCCCGACACAACAAACCGGGACCGTCCGCCCCTATGTTGATCTTCAGAAGTGACTCGGAAGATGAGGTTAATGCCGTGTTCTCCAGTCAGCCGTCAATACAACCATCCCCTGGCGATGATCAGAGTTTGCAAATCACCATGGTGCTGCGGAAACACTACAAGGATCTCGACGCACTTCAAGCTTACAATGTGCAGGACCTGCAGACGTTTTACGTACCTCCTAGGCGAAAGGGTGAGAAGGTGATCCTATTCTACCAATCCACAGAAACGAGAGTGGAGAAAGAGATATGGCATGGCGCGGATTCTACACTCGACAGGCTCCAACCCATCCGTTTTCCCAGATATTACACAAATGGACTAAAGAGGCTATTGAAGCGCCAAGGAGTACCCTTAAAATAGACTGTTCGACAAGCTCGGTTTTACAACAAGATTTGGGAGGTCTCTGGGACTCAGCGCAAGTTGCCCAACGGGAGAATGGAAACACTTGGGCTTGGATATGTGAGATCCGAGAAACGGGAGCGAGTCCACGGTAGCTACGTCATATATAACTTCGATGAGGAAGAGGACGCCCTGTCGAGAGATGCTAACCCCTCGTCAAAACTGGATCCCGCGAGTGAAGTGCCGAGTCCGTCGTTTGAAGAACGAATGGACAAGCTTATCAGGAAAGCGGGTCAGAAAGCTTGGGAAGACCATAATCACGAGATGGCCATCTACGAGAAGGCCAGGATGCAACGTCTGTTTCAACAGACTGCAAAAGACGAAGATGCTCCTCCCTGTCAACCCGTTGTGCAAAAGGCCCGACGCAGAGGCAGAAGTAAGTCAAGTAGCGGAAAAAGAAGTCGACAACAACGACGCAGGATTAGAGAGTCATGTGATCGGGCATTGCGCGGTCCGGATTTGTCCCTCATGAAGAAGAGGAGTAGAGCGTATTCCTTCCCTCGAGACAAGACGAAGAAGTTACTCGAGCTCGCTATAAAACATCAAATGATCGCACTTCCGGAGTCTAAGCACCCTGAGCAAGCTAATAAAGTTTCTCATCTAGGCTATTGCTCTTATCACCGAGCCATAGGACACCCCCTCGAAGACTGTTTTACCTTCAAGAATTGGGTCGAAGACTAGTACCAGCAGGGCAGATTTGCTTTATCCAGCAGCTGGAAGGTAACGCCGCCACAAAAGCATGAACCCAAAGCCACAAGAGCAGAACCAGATCCACATCGGTCTTGGAAACAGATTCGCACTTGTCACATGATAACAATATTAAAAGAAGAGCCCGAGAACATGGATGACCTTCCCTGGTGCTTTGAGAACAGCAATGACGAGGTGATCTCAGAATTTCTACCAGCTCCGAAAGAACTAGAAGATGGCATACATATTACTGCAGATAACCTCAAGAAGATTGAGTTGGGGTCGGCAGATGATCCGCGACTGACATTCGTCAGCGAGCTGCTGTCTGAAGAAAGGGTGGCTGCGTTAAAGGACGTGCTTCTACAGCACAGAGATTGCTTCGCGTGGAACTATTCCGAGATGTCAGGACTAGATCCAGAGATTGCTGTGCATAAATTAGCAATATCCCCGGATATCAAGCCAGTCAAGCAGGCGCCGAGAAGGTTGCGGCTCGAGCTTAAGATGAGCATTAACGCCGAAGTCAAGAAACTGATCGATTCTGGGTTTATCCAGGAGGTACAGTATCCTGACTGGGTCGCCAACATCGTCCCGGTAATGAAGAAAAATGGGACAGTACGCATATGTGTGGACTTCTGAGATCTCAATAAAGCCTGCCCGAAAGACGATTTCCCAGTGCCGGTCACCGAACTGATGATAGACAATACGTCCACTCATGAGGTTTTCTCCTTTATGGACGGTTCATCAGGGTACAATCAGATAAAGATGCATCCCGAAGATCAGAAGCACATCGCTTTCCGGACTCCTTTGGGTATATTCTGCTACAAAGTTATGCCCTTCGGTTTAAAGAACGCCGGTGCTATCTATCAAAGGGCCATGACAAAAATCTTTGATGATCTCATACATGAAATCATCGAGTGCTACATCGACGATCTCGTAGTAAAGAGCATGTCATATGAAGAGCATTTAGAGCATCTGAAGACCGTATTTCAACGCCTTCGGCAATATAATTTGAAGATGAATCCCCTCAAATGCGCGTTCAGAGTCTCCTCGGGTAAATTCCTGGGATTCATCATCCGACACCGAGGTATCGAAATAGATCTATCTAAGATCAAGGCGATCATGGAAATGCCACCACCGAGAACTCTCAAACAACTGCGGTCTCTCCAAAGGAAGCTCACGTACATCCGGCGGTTTATCGCCAACCTGTCAGGCAAGTGCCGGCCTTACAGCCACCTGATGAAGAAGGGAACCCCGTTCGTCTGGGACCAAAAATGCCAGAGCACGCTAGATGAGATCAAGCAGTACCTGCAGAACCCGGCGGTGTTAGCTGCTCCAGTCAAGGGAAAGCCCCTTATTCTTTATACAACAGCCCTTGAGAATTCCTTAGGCGCATTATGGGCACAAGAAAACGACCAAGGGAAGGAAAGAGCGCTCTACTATTTAAGCCGAGTTCTTCTGGGGGCAGAAAGCAATTATTCCCCTATCGAAAAACACTGCCTGGCGTTAATCTTTGCGATAACAAAACTCCGGCACTATGCATTGGCACATGAAGTACGTTTAATATCAAAGGTGGACCCCCTAAAATATCTAATGTCAAAGGCCATATTGACAGGGAGACTCGCTAAATGGGCCCTGCTCTTGATGGAGTTTTCAATAACCTATCAGCCTCTTAAGGCAGTGAAAGGCTAAGCCATCGCCGACTTCCTTGCTGAGCATCCAGTACCTGCCGGTTCTCCTCTAAATTGCGATTTGCCGGACGAACATGCGTTTGACGCGATCGACGGTGGTGATACCCGATGGGAACTTTATTTCGATGGAGCGTCCTCCGTAAAGAAGCACAAACAAAGTACCCCAATGATCAAATCGGGGGTAGGCCTCATCTTCGTAACTCCGCAAGGAGGGATATTGCGCTTCGCTTTCTCCTTAACAGAACCGAGGACGAACAATGAAGCCGAATACGAAGCTTTGATAGCAGGCCTCGAGATCGCCATTGACATGGGAATTGAAAACCTCCTCATATACGGGGATTCTCAACTGGTCGTTAGTCAAGTAAACGGCGACTACCAAACGTGCAAACCGGAGTTGGTGAAGTACGGTGAAAAGGTACGACAAATGTTGACCCAAATTCCCTCCTATACTCTGGAAAGCATACCACGCGCGGAAAACAGCAAAGCAGACGCGTTGGCCAAGCTCGCTAAAGAACTGGCTGACGAGAACCTTGACGACGTTAAAATCGTGGTGCAAAGCCGTCGGGTGCTTGCCTCAGCAGAAATATCTCCGGAATCGTCCGAAGAGAAGGGAGTGACTGAGCAGACGACCCTATAAATAAAAGACCGTGAGAAGGCCGAGGACTGGAGGGAAGTCTTCATAGACTACTTTAAGTCCCACCGAATGCCCGAAGAAGCGTCCTCAAGACATCAGCGCATGAAACGAGCTCTATCTTTCACTTTCGTCAACGATACTCTATACAAGAGATTGTTTGATTCTCTATGGCTAAGATCCTTAGGACGAAGCAGAAAGAGTCGTTCAGGAAGTTCACGACGGAATCTGTGGTTCTCATCAAGCAGGCCCGAAGATGAAGTTAAAAATTAAACGGATGGGTTACTACTGGCCCACGATGATCCAGGACTGCCTCGAATATGCGAAGCAATGCCACTCATGCTAAATCCATAGGGATTTTATCCATCAGCATCCGAATCCACTACATCCAACGGTGGCTAGCTGGCCATTCGAAATGTGGGGAACTGACATAGTCGGCCCCATCGAACCGGCATCGTCCAGGGGACATCGTTTCATTTTGGCGACGACTGATTACTTCTCCAAGTGGGCAGAAGCAGTACCACTAAGAGAAGTGAAGACGGAGAATATCCTCCACTTTTTCAAGACGCACATCATTTATCGGTTTGGAACTTCGCGACAGATCATTTTCGATAACGGGCCGGCTTACAGATGCCACAAGATCAGCCGCTTCGCGCAACAACACAATATAGACTGGAGATATTCCTCGGTTTATAATCCACGAGCTAACGGTCTAGCTGAAGCCTTCAACAAGACCTTGATAAAGATCATGAAGAAGACGGTGTCCCGAAATAAGAAGGACTGGCACGAGAGACTGCAAGAAGCTCTCTGGGCATATCGAACTACGTTCAAAACGGCCACGAATACAACGCCGTACGCGTTGGTATTTGGTACAGAAGCAGTACTCCCCCTCGAGATAGAGTTACCCTCTCTGCGAGTGGCGGTCCACTACGAGCTGACGGACGAAGAAAATGCTCACCTTCGGCTTGAGGAGCTTGATGCCCTTGATGAGACCCGGCTTATAGCGCAACAAAATCTGGAGGCTTATAAGGCAAAGATGACGCGCTCATACGAAAGATTGACCAGGCCGAGGACGTTCCGCCAAGGCGAACTTGTGCTAATTGTCAGAAGACCTATGATCCCTAATCGCGTCAAGCGGGGAAAATTCGAGCCAAACTATGTAGGCCCGTACATCATAGAAAAGGTCTACCAGGGTGGAGCTTATCTACTCATGGATATGCACGGTGAAAGGCCTTTCAGGCCAATAAACGGCTGCTTCCTCAAGAAATACTACGCTTAAGGGGCCACAGCCTAAGTCAATGGTAGATGACGACGACTATGTCCGCTCGCTATCTCCCTAGGCTAAAGCTCTATAAGTAGTAGCCGGCCCTCTCTCAGTGACGGACCGAAACGTCCTTAAACTAACGATGGACCGAAACGTTCTTAAACTAACGACGGACCGAAATGTCCTTAAACTAAAGACGGACCGAAATGTCCTTAAACTAATGACGGACTGAAACGTCCTTAAAACTACTACCGCAGCATCCTTAGGCTGATGTGATAAAAAATAAAAAAAATTAAAAAAAATAAAATAAATAATAATAAAAAAACAAAACGGTATATCCATAAGCAAAAAGGGCACGGATGAAAACCCGAAAGGGCTCCGTGAGTAAAAACAGCAGGGCTACCGGCGAGTGTTCGTGAAAACCCGAAAGGGCGCGACCTCGTAAAAAAAATGAAAAAAAATATATAAATAAAAAACGGTATGTCCATAAACAAAATGGGCACGGATGAAAACCCGAAAGGGCTTCGTGAGTAAAAACAGCAGGACTACCGGCGAGTGTTTGTGAAAACCCGAAAGGGCACAACCTCGTTAAAGGACACTTGCAGGGTCCTCACGACCTTGTAAGGAGAAGCCACCCGCGTGAGATCCTTACGACTCATAAGGGAGCAACACACTTAGGGATCCTCACGATTCCTAAGGAGAAAATACACTTGCGAGATCTTCACGACTCGCAAGGAGAACTCTCTTATGGGACCCTCACGGCTCATAAGACTTGAAAGTCTTAAGTCACAGAGACCTAAACCCGTGCTTAAGCAAAATCCCCCATAACCTTCGACAATACCCTACAAGCAGCTCATATTGACCCTTGTATACAATCCACGGGCACGAATAAACATTTCCCCATCAAAGTCCCACCCGTGACTAGGGGTATGTCCCTATGGTGAACAACCCTTATAAGTCCTCTCGACTTATAAGGAGAAAGCCTTCTTGTAGGATCCTTACGACTTACAGAGGAACATACACTTAGGAATCCTCACGATTCCTAGGGAGAAAATACGCCTACAAGATCCTCACGACTTGTAGGGAGAAATACCTTTGTGAGACCCTTACGGCTCATGAAGTCAAAAGCCTTAGTCGACAGGACCCTAACCCTGGTCTGCTAAGCCACCTTTGTTCAGCATCGACAGAGGCAGATGATGATTCGCTCCTGGCTATATCCCAGTTGTAGCGGTGCTGATGCCGAAATCAGTGTCTAATTTCAGGTTTATGGCAAAAAGCCAGTAGGCCGCACGTGCATACGAAATAGCCGAAAGGATGAGGCAACTTGCAATAAAAAGCAGCAAGGAAAAATGTATGCACGCAAAATAGCCGAAATGATGGGGCAACTCGCAATAAAAAATAGCGAGTAAAAATGAAATAAATAGCCGAAATGATTGGGCACCGCAAAAAATAGCCGAAATGATAGGGCAATCGCGACCTCCGCGATATAAAAGCTGAAATGATAGAGCATCGCGGAAAAAGAAATAAAATAAAAAAAAGTTTTAATTTATGCCCTACAAGTGATGTTCCATCACACCCTGTATACAATCCAAGGGCGTAAACAAAGAAGTGATCATACTTCCCCCCAGGTTTCATCAAAGAAAGAAGCTAAATCTCGACGGGCCACAAGCGACCTAGAGATCATCCCAACACTCGTCTCGTAACGACAGACACAACTTCGAACAAAGCGGAGCGGCGGCAACCCCTAGTTCCATAGCTCGGCGATATACATGTCACCAACAGCCAAACCTCCATTCCGTGAAATGCGGATACAATCAGCAAAATTCCTGGTCACATGGAACATGGATAACGTCACTCTTTGACCCCACGGAAAACGCCCAGAGCGGAGCCTAGCCCTCGCCGAACACGGCAGTGAACCCGTGTGAAGCATCTAGCGCAAAATTCCTGGTTACGTGGAACGCGGATAACGTCACTCTTTGACCCCATGGAAAACATCCAGAGCAGATCCTGGTCCTCGCAGAGCACGGCAGTGAACCCGTGTGAAGCATCCAGAGCGGAGCCTAGTCCTCGCCGAGCACGGCAGTGAACCCGTGTGAAGCATCTAGTGCAAAATTCCTGGTTACGTGGAACGCGGATAACGTCACTCTTTGACCCCGTGGAAAATGTCCAGAGCGGATCCTGGTCCTCGCAGAGCACGGCAGTGAACCCATGTGAAGCATCCAGAGCAGAGCCTAGTCCTCGCTGAGCACGGCAGTGAAACCGTGTGAAGCATCTAGTGCAAAATTCCTGGTTATGTGGAACGCGGATAACGTCACTCTTTGACCCCGCGGAAAACGCCCAAAGCGGAGCCTAGTCCTCGCCGAGCACGGCAGTGAACCCGTGTGAAGCATCTAGTGCAAAATTCCTGGTTACGTAGAATGCGGATAACGTCACTCTTTGACCTCGCGGAAAACGCCCAGAGCGGAGCCTAGTCCTCGTCGAGCACGGCAGTGAACCCGTGTGAAGCATCTAGTGCAAAATTCCTGGTTACGTGGAATGTGGATAACGTCACTCTTTGACCCGTGGAAAACATCCAGAGCGGATCCTGGTCCTCGCAGAGCACGGCAGTGAACCCGTGTGAAGCATCCAGAGCGGAGCCTAGTTCTCGCCGAGCACGGCAGTGAACCCGTGTGAAGCATCTAGTGCAAAATTCTTGGTCACGTGGAACGCGGATAACGTCACTCTTTGACCCCGCGGAAAACGCCCAGAGCGGAGCCTGGTCCTCGCCAAACATGGCAGTGAACCCGTGTGAAGCATCCAGAGCAAACACCGGACTGTGGAGTCCTTAAAATCCACGGACTATGATGTCCTTAACCTCGACCGTAATGTCTTAAAATTAATGATCAACCACCCTGAGTCTATATTGATTCCACCTTGGTTTAGGGGTACATCTCTTCACTTTTTTGATACCTGGCGTTGTAAATACTCAATGTCTTCAAAGAGGTGACGGATCCCCGCAACCACACATCGGACTGTGGAGTCCTTAAATCCACGGACCATGAGGTCCTTAACCTTGACCGTGATGTCTTAAAACTAATATCGGACTGTGGAGTCCTTAAATCCACGGACTATGAGGTCCTTAACCTTGACCGTGATGTCTTAAAACTAACATCGGACTGTGGAGTCCTTAAATCCATGGACTATAAGGTCCTTAACCTTGACCGTGATGTCTTAAAACTAACATCGGACTGTGGGGTCCTTAAATCCACGGACTATGACGTCCTTAACCTTGACCGGGACGTCTTAAAACTAACATCGGACTGTGGAGTCCTTAAATCCACGGACTATGAGGTCCTTAACCTTGACCGTGACGTCTTTAAACTACGACGCCTTGAGCAACCCCTGACCCCATGAAACACGGATAAGGGTGACCACATCCAGCACCTGCAGGTCCTTATGACCTGTAAGGAAGAAAAACTCTCTTATGAGATCCTTACGACTCTCAAGGGAAAACCCGCTTAAGAATCCTCACGATACTTAAGAAGAACTTACACCTACAGGATCCTCTCGATCCATAGGGAGAAAAACTCTTTATGAGACCCTCATGGCTCATAAAGTGCAAAAGTCTTAGGAAGCAGATCTTAACCCTGAATCCTAAGCCATTGCTGCCCTGTAAAGAGATCAAGATAGACTATCCACAGAATACATTCAATAAAAGAGACTATCCACAGAATACATTCAATAAAAGAGACACACCATTGAGAAGAAAAATGTATCTTTAGTTCATAAACCAAAATGGATACAAAGTACAATTCCTGAAAGAACAAAAAGAAAATACTCTCATCTATGAGTATATACAAAAAAGGAAGAAAAAGATACAAATGTTTCAAGCCGGTGGGCGATTTAGCAGCTTGGTCAGCTCATCCTGCTTTTGTTGAGCCACGGCCTCATGATTTAAGATCGCCAAAAGACGGGCCTCCGCCTGAGCCTGCTGGGCCTGATACGAAGCGAGCCGACCTTCAAGCTCTTTCTTGGTAGCCTTATGAGCCTCGACCCTCTCACGAGTAAACGTGGCAGCTTTATCAAGAGTCACCACCTCCCTGATAAACTCTTGAAGCACCTGCTAGAGTTCATACGCTTTGTTGGCCTTGGCAGTAACACTCGTCTGAAGCTCGCTCAGCGCTTTAGAAGCCAGCTCCCTCTCCGAGAATTTACGGCCGAGCCTCGTCTCACACAACAATGTGTTCGCCACGCGTCGCTCTATTAGACCACATAAGCTCACTTTCGCGACCGCAACCTCGGAAGACAGGACGTACACGCTCAAGGCCGTATAAATGAGCCTCAAGTCGACAGCAACAGTCAATCTGAAACGCGCTCATATCACCTGGTATGGGAAGCAACAAAAAGTTCTCGGTGTACATCCTATCAAGCATGCGTTCGCAACTATATGAATATCCGAGAAGAAATAATACCCGAAGCTCGGATATGCATGCAACATAGTAACAGTGTTCGCAATTAAAGAAAATTCTCATGGGAAGAACACAAAGTTCATTTATGCAAGCAAAAACATACATACGGATACCCAACACACATAAAAGTTCTAGGTAAAGCAAGCGAAAACTAATTTGAAGGTACTACACTAGCGGGAAAAGGTCGCCGAATAAAGGATCGGTAGCGCAAGGGTTGACAAAACAAAAGAAAAAATTCTCCATCTCTCTCTTTGCTCTCTCCAATACGTCAAAGCGCCGGTTCTCGCGAGGAGTTGCTCCCCACCGATTGGCGCCATGTTCGTCCGCAAAAGCAGACATAACAGCCCGACGGGCTCTTATTTCGCTCAAAAGGTGAAACGAGTGATCTTTCAAAGCTTGAGTGATTAGGTACACTTCGTAAAAGCCCTCGAGCTTTTCTTCGGCCGCGTCAAGCATCGCCAGGGTCATCTCCGCCGGGTAAGGAGGGACGTCGGCAAGCACGGCAGCAAGAATCATCCGGAGCCAGAGGGAGCCCATTGGGAGAGGAGACCCCATGTGGATCGAGAGTTCATACGCCACGGAGTCGCATTCGTCGCCGGTAAGGAAGGGATCCACCAATCGGGCGGCAAAGCGGGGGATCATCTCCTCGATAGGAACTTCCCATGGCTGTCGACGAGCATGAGGGCGATTGCAGGCCATAGCACTCGGTTGTTTCTCAAGACAAATCACACCAAAATGAAAATAAATCTCTTTATGAAGAGAAAAGAAGGCTATGGCCTCAGATATAAAGAGGTGCATTAAGTGTTGAACGCAGAAAATTTTGCATGTTAAAGCTATTCCTAAGGCCTAAAAAAGGAAAGGCATCGGAAATTAAGGAGATAGAACTATTTCCAAGGCTACTTTTCTGTATCTGATATTGTGCACTAAAAATATGGCGTTGGAAAGTTTTTTGAACAGTCTCATCAAAAGGACCCCACGTGTGGAGCACGTGAGCCCCAAACTCGACGTGCACTAAAAAATGGATTAGCACCCTGCATATTAGAAGCGCCAACAACAACAATAGCGAAATGATAAAATCCCACAGAAAGGCATGCAAACGCACAAAGACATAATAGAACTTATCATTCATACTTTAAGAAGTTCATACAAAATAAAGAGAACACGTTTACAATGGTAAAACCTCAGACGCGGGGCACGGATTGAGAAACTCAAGCTTAACTTTGTCCAAGATCCTCCAAGCATTTCGAACCTCCCGAGTATGTTTTCTCTCACGATCACAAGCGTCGGGGTCCTCGCGAATGTCCTCCACCCTCCGATAGGCGGCAAGTACGGCCGACTGCTGAAATGCCTGGTGCAAGAGATCAATGAGGTTGTCGCGCCTCCCAAATCGCCAGCACGATAAGTCTCAAAAGAGGAGAGCGACGGGGGAGTAGCCGATGGTTGTACTCGTCAAAGCGGCTCCTAATCTCAGCACACTGAGCGTTGGTGAACTCCTGGTTCTGACTGCGGCCCAGTGCACGAATGTTCCCATAGGAAATGATTTCGTCAAGACCGTACATATGGGCATCCATAATACCTGAAATAAAGGTCATGAGAATTGTTATAAAGCTTTTGCTGCATTGATCGCAGAAGGACAATCTCGGGCCAAGAGACCCTAAGAAGCCTCCATATGAAGAAATTGAGTTCTTCACAGGAATTAAATTCCTAATTAAGAAAAAGGGAATTAAATTCCTAGAAACTTTTTGGATGGAATTAAATTCCATAGATTTTAACCGTCACCATTATCTCCCTAAAGATCATATGAACCCTAAAAGGATCTACTGTTGAAAGTTCTATTTCATACTTCGGTTGAAAAACTTAAAGGAAAAATGGGTTCATATTAAAAGGGTGAAACTCTTGAAGTGGATTTAAAATCCAGAGAATTTCATGTATAAAAGTTCTTTGTCCACTCAAGATGATTACCTGAAGAAGAGGAATCGGTCAAACAGAGTTAAACTCTGGAAAGTTTTTGAGGCAGAGAACTAAGCTCTGGAAGAAGAGAATTAAATTCTCAGGAAAAAGTTCTCAAAGGAGGAAGATGAGCAAAGTGGAGGCTCTTCTGAAAGAACATGGGTATTTATAGGATGAAATGGAGACGCTTCATCTCCCCAAATCCCTAGAGGAATCCAACGGTCACAAAAGTGACAGCGTTGCACTCACGTGCAGACACGTGAGAACAACGCTGTGGGGGCATTTGTTTCCTGATTTAAAATCAGGAAAGTTTACGGAGGAGGCATCACGTGCTAGCACGTGACCAACAGTCACGTGTTGGCACGTGACAATTAAAAGCAGCGGCAAAGGCAGATTCAGCTCCTTGATTAAATCAAAGGGAAGGCTCCAGAAAAGGTCACATGCTCACATGTGACCAGGGGTCACGTGTTGGCACGTGACGGCTGAAAAGCGGCTAGAAGACAAAGCGCAAAAAGCAGAAAAAAGCTCGTTCCAAGGGGTCACGTGCCTACACGTGACCAGGGGTCACGTGGACACACGTGACCGGCTTTCAAAGCCTATCTATTTAACAGAATTAAATTCTGAACAGCATTCAAATCTTTCCAAAGGAGAATGATTATTTGGAACCGATTGGATTAAAGATTTAAAGGTGATTAAATATCACCTATCTATAGAAAAATCTTGAACTTGGAAAGATTTCCCCTTAAAATCTAACCGAAATAACAAAGGAATATCCTTGGATTCAAAATCCAATGGTGAATAAAATTCACCTAATAATCCAAAGGTCCAAATGAATGATGAATGCAAATCAAATCTCTAATGAATACAAATAAAATCCCTCAATGAATGATTCACTAAAACTAATTGATTCTGCTCCTTCTCCTATAAATAGGAGCCAAGAGATACACAGAAAAGGAGAGAGACAAGAGGAGATACAGAGATCTGTATACAGAGACATAGAGAGAAAAAGAAACAGAGCCTTGAGACTTTGGAAGAATTTGATCTTCTGCAAAAGAAAACCCTAGGTAAGAAAGGGAAGGCTTTAAAAAAAAAGAGAATTTAATTCTCAAAAGAGTTTAACTCTTATATTAAAAAGAAGAACTTAGTTCTCTCTTGTGGAGGATCTGCAAAGTGCACATCTCCCCATGAATTGAGAATTTAATTCTCATTGGGTTGAGATCCTGCCATGCAGATCCAAAGCATAGGGAGGGAATGGAAGTTTGAGAATTTAATTCTCATAGAACTATAGGAATTTAATTCCTTTAAAATAAAATTAGGGTTTAACCCTATGTTATAGGAATTTAATTCCTTCAAATGAACAGAACTGGGGTTTAATCCCAGTTAAGAACTCAAATCTGTCAAAATAACAGGAATTTAATTCCCTTAGAAGAACCTAATTCCTCACATGTATGGGAATTCAATTTTACAGAAGACAAGTTAGAGTTCAACTCTATCTAAGAATACAATCCTTCAGAAGAAAACAGGAATTTAATTCCTCTAAAAGTTTATTGCTAGGGTTTAACCCCATGAAGAATTTAATTCTTAAGAAAATATAAACACATCTTCAAACAGGCAAAGAAACAGGGTCACGTGCTACCACGTGACCCCTGAAAAGTTCCACAGAGAAGGGCTTTGAGGCAATGCCTCACGTGCCCCACGTGACCCCTGACAGAAGCTCTAACAGACAAACATTTAAATGCCCATCACGTGACAGCACGTGCTGCTCCAAAGTATTCAATACTTTTGGCAGAATAAAATGAATTGAGGGCGCTCTCACGTGCTACCACGTGACCCCTCTTGCTTTAGTATTTAACACTAAAGCTGAAGCCTCTATATCCAGTGTTCAACACTGATTCTCTTAGTGTTTAAACACTAATTTGGAAAACTCTATTTACAGTATTTAACACTGACTTTCTTAGTGTTGAGCACCAACTTGGAAGACTTTGTTTCCAGTGTTTAACACTGATCTGCCTTAGTGTTAAACACTAATTTGAAATCTCCATTGCCAGTGTTTAACACTGATTTACTTTAGTGTATAAGCACTAATTTGAAAGCCCTGTTGCTAGTGTTTAACACTAACTATCTTTTAGCGTTAAACACTAACTTGTCAATCTCACTCCCAGTGTTCAACACTGTTGGTCTTTAGTGTTTAACACTAACTTTAGCCCAATTGGCTAAGTTTCTAAAGGCAAAGCCTCTCCTTCAATGGACCAACAGAAAGCCAATATTCTAAACATGATTGGACTTAGCCCAAGCTGGCCATAAGTCCTCAATTCAGACTTAACTGGGCTAACGAGCTCATAATATAATTAATTGGTCTTGGTCCCAAATTGGGCCGAAGACTATTTAATCTACCTTAGTTCAAGGGTACATCTCTTCACTCCTTTGATACTTGGCGTTGTAATTCTTCAACGTCTTCAAAGAGGTGGCGGGTCCCGATGACCATACATTGATACGGACTGTGGGGTCCTTAAACCCATAGACTATGATGTCCTTAACCTTGACCGGAATGTCTTAAAACTAACAACGGACTATGACGTCCTTAACCTTGACCGGGATGTCTTAAAACTAACATCGGACTGTGGGGTCCTTAAACCCATGGACTATGATGTCCTTAACCTTGACCGGAATGTCTTAAAACTAACAACGGACTATGACGTCCTTAACCTTGACCGGGATGTCTTAAAACTAACATCGGACTGTGGAGTCCTTAAATCCACGGACTATGATGTCCTTAACCTTGACCGCAACGTCTTAAAACTAACATTGGACCGCAATGTCCTTAAACTACCTATTGACCGCAATGTCACTAAACTAAACAACATGGCTCCCTTAATTGCTCTATTGTTGGATCTAAACGATCCCGTTAAGTCGACCTTAGTCTAAAAACTAGGCTAACGTGTCCTTAACAAACGTTTAAATTGATCTTATTCCTCAATGAGGCTAACGTATCCTTAAACCCAAACCCCCAAACCCAAATCTAAGATAATACGGATTTTGACTAGTCCACGCCCTACGGGCGACGACATAACTCAGTCTCCGTATACAATCCACGGGCAACTAAACACAAAATAAACACACACGACACGAGATGACCATCTGGAGAAGGAGAAAGTGGCTACCGTGATGCGGTAGCGTAATTAACTGCGGGGGCTTGCGCATGTAGGGAAGAGCGTCTCCACAATCAAAAACCCCTCAAGCGAGGGGGAATCTGACAAAGTCTGCTACATCGGACGCATCCGTTTAAACCTTCGATACATGGCGCCATAAATCAACTTGGCATCTTCGGAGAGGTAGACGGATAGCACCAATTAGCATCTGCCCTGAATTTCAGGCAAGACGTCCATCGCGCCGTCTTTCGGAGGGGAACACATGGCTAGTTATACAAATATTTTTATTATAAAATTAAATATATATATTCTAGCTATGTAATTACTAGTATTTGGTGTTTATTGAGCCACTGGTGAAATTTCAAATTTTATGAAAATTTTTCCGAAATTAATTATTTTAATATTATTTTAAGCCGTCACTAATACATTTAATTAGGGAAAATTACAAATTGGAATGGGTTGAAACAAATTTTGTGCATCATAAAACATTAAACAAAATTTTAACATGTGGTTTTTGAAATGAAGTGATGTTGTTAATCGGTTTTAGAAAATATTGAAGAAAAAAGCTTATTTTGTGAAAATAAAAGGGTTTTGGTGCATATTGAATTGGTGTTTGGTATTCATTGCTTCACACACACACAACCACACAAACCTAAATCCCAACTTGGTTGAAACTACAGGAATTCCCCCCCCCCCCACCATTACATGCCTCACAAGCTTAAGAAAAGAAAGGAATGAAGGGAAATAATAATAAACAATGAAACATATGCTTTTATATGTTAAGTATGGGCTTTGACTTGGAAACTTCTCTTTTCCCCACACACTCACACACCCCTCCTGCTCATGGCCGGGCCTCCCCTCTCCCCAAAACTGCATCAGCCCCTCCCAAAATCCTACTTCTTTTTCCATCAAAAATTCATCAAAATACCTCAAAAATCCAAACAAAATCAAAATCCAACTCCTACCCATTTCTCATTTGCCTATCTAGCATGGATCTAGGAGCATGGAAGCTATTTTTGGAGGCTAGGATTTGCATGGTAGATCTCAATTTGTGAGGTAAAAATTTGTGCCCCATGGTTTGTTTGTTGATTAGTTGCTTAATTAAAATTGTTAGGCGTTTAATTGTGGGTTTATTTGAGAGGTTGGAAATTCTAGTGAGGATTTTGATTTGAGTTAGGGTTTGAGTATTTGGATGAGGGTGATGCGATGTAGGTTAACATCTTTAGACTTGTTAAAACAATCTAGTTTCTAATTACTAATTGTTACATATTAAATTGTCCAAATTGCTTAAATTGCAAATTAGGCTTTTAGAGTTAATGAAAACCGATGAGATTAAAATATAGAAATGGTTTGTATGACTTAATTAAGTTATTTAGTGAGCATTTTGGCGACAAAAAGTTGAAATGTTTTTATTGGTTAAAACTTCAAGTTTTGAGCAAAAATGGTATTTGTGCTAACTAGGTTTTGGTTTAAGGGAATTTAGCAAGATTAAAAATATAGTAAATGTTCATGTGGCCTATTTAAGCTAATTAGTGAATATTGTAACCACTAGTTTTGCTAAAACATTAAGATTTGTATTAAAAACGGTTAGCGACCGCTAACTAGGTTTTTGGGAAATAAAACAATTTGTTTAATTTTATGGTTTTGATGAAATTAACCCTATTTGTTATATAATTAGTGGATTTGGGGTTTTTGTGAATTTTAACCTATTCCATATATATTTTTAGTGTTTGTGAATGTGAAAATGGGTGTGTTTGGGTTTTTCTCGATGGTTTGGCGTTTGTACGCTGACGTCGAGGTTTTTTTGGGTTGATTTGTGAAAGCAATCATAGGTTTTGACCTATGTGGGGTTCGTGTCGTTTTGGTCATGAGTCGGATTTTAATGTGATACGGTGCATTATGATATGTAGGTACCCCATGTGGATTTCGAAACAACAAGCAAGCGCGTGGCGACGTCGGCACCGGCGAGCGAGGACCAGGTGAGTAGATTTATATCTACGGGGAGAAGTCGGGTGGATGGCGTATAGCACCCTCGCAGTTCGTGGTGATATATACGAATACGTATACACACACATATACTAATTATATTGTTGAGTTTATTGATGATAAAGATAGATTTTAGGTGTGATTGGATAGGTTTAGTGTTGCGAGACCCTAGAGTAGAGGTTGCACCACATTTACACACACACACACCCATACTTGCATATATTCTTCTTTCATATGTGCTTATATAGGGTTATATTGTTATGTGTTCACTTGGGTATGGGACTATGTGTTCACATACTGGATTTGAGGATAGTATTTAGGATTTGAGATGAGTCGATAAGATGTGATTGAGACCGCGAGAACTGTGATATGGCAGGATTCGTACTTGAGATACGTCCTGATATTATAGCGGATCTTGGAATGACATTACATGTGAATAGTGTTATACATTGAATGGTTGACATGTGATCGTGATATGAGATAAGATATATTAAGATATTCATAATAGGTTGCATTAGGCGATGTATACCTCTTTATGACGATATATGATGACGATATCGGTTTGTATGAGGCTGTAGATCAGCAGTCAGATCATGACTATATTGATGATATTAGTATCGTACTAGACGTAGGTCAGTACCCGGATTATGATCTTTGATAAAGAGGATACCGGATGAATAATGTGATATTGACCCATACCCAGATTTGGGATGCCGTACGACCGATTTACGTACAAGCTATATATTGATGTTTGATCCGCGCTCTTGACTTGGGAATATTTGATTATAGATATGGTATCAGATGTGATATTATCGAGGTGGGATCACCGACTAATATATATATATATATATATATATATATATATATATATATATATGTATCGACTCAGGTGTTAGGCGGTTTCCTTACCTTCAGTAGCCAGTTAGTTTAGCCCTTTAGTTTAGTGTAGTTGTTAGACTAGATTTATATTAAATATAGATTGTTATCTTTGTATCTAGTATTTAGCTCCCGCTCATTATTGTTGTTCGCTCCGCATCGCATGCTTATGTTATATTTCATATTCTATTGTTGATATCATGCTGTTAGGACACCAGCACCATTACCGATGACGCGTATGTACCACGTACACTTACTTGCCGGCTCACACACATCTTCATCGGTAATTGCCATGTCACGAACACTTTAGAAAATACTATTTCATTGACATAGGTTGTTAGCTAATAGTTTAGACATGATATTAGTGTACTTGCCTTATATGCTAGTTTAGACATTGTAGTTATTGCCTGCTACTTCATGCATGTTATTATTCACTGTTGTATCGCATTCATGGATTTTCATGCCTATATTCAATGTTTACATGCTATTGATGACTTGGATTCGGATTTCATGAGATTTCTTGGATTTGGAGGAAAACCGCAAAAACATAAATAAACCTTTTCTCTCTTTTTAAATAAAAAGTGCGGTTTTCCTATGATGTATGAGTCGTCCACCATGAGTTTGCTGATGGATTTCGAGACCCGATTCGAGGAGACGGATGAACTGTTTCGGGTACATGGTGGACCCGGTGCGGTACCCCGGGGCAAGAAGATCGCAGATGATGGCGTTGAGCCTGGCAGGGGAGCACTACCGACCGGTGATTTTACCCGACGTGTCAGATATCCGGAGGATACCGTCGTGGTCTTAAGATTGATGGTAGGGGCCGGTCTGGACTGACGGCGCCCTAGATAGTGAGATTGAGATATACAGAGATATTTGAGATATTGAGGTACAGAAATTGCGACACAGAGATATCGAGATATGTGGATATTTGTTTTGTGTCGATGCCAGGCATTGTTTATGCTGATTTCATTTATGATACCTCGCTTTTTTTAAAAGATACAGAAATCTCACTAATTTATGAAAGCAGTTTTCTTCAGTACATGCATTCTGTTTCATGCATTCATACCTTATCCACATGATATATTGCTACCTGAGGCACTGACACGGGCACATGGGATTACACTTGGGTTAGACATTTACCCTAGCCATTGTTACAGGCTGCTGGTTATATATTTGAGGATATATTATGATCGTTGACCTAGGATTGCGTTGTTCATGCGATTTCTGTTCGTAGATGTTTTTCTACTCACGAGTTGGCAACTCACCCCCGTTGTGCCACAGTTTCTTGCAGGTTTGCTGTACAGGTTTCATTACGGCTTTGCTGGCACTACTTCCATTTCCGGGTGACTTACTAGTAGGTGGGTTTACTTGTATCGTACCCATCATTATACCTTGTATATTATTATCCTGTTGTACCTAGAAGTTCCATCAACCAAACATGTATTTATTTTTGAGATAGAGACCAGTGATGTTATTCTTTCGACCTTAGAGTCGCGCGTTATATTTCTATGGATTTCTTGTTGTTTTGAGTTTCCTTTTGAGTTTTGATCCTCGCCCTTGGCGTTGTATATTATATTGCTTGTGTGGTTGTGACCGTCGATTGACGAAGAGCTAGCTCCCGCTTGGGGATGCCTTTTATTGATTTCGTATACTATTCATGTTGTATCCCGTTTGGGAGCCAGCATTTACAAAGGAGACTCTGCCGAAATTTTCAGGAAATATTTGATGTTTTTAAAAATGCATAATTCGGCTTATGCTATTAAAACTACTTGATTTAAATTGGTTTTCCTTCACTCTACTACTTTTCTTGGTTTGGATTTCTGGCTTTTCGGCTTACTTAGATTACGTACGCCTCGAGACGTTTCGTAGTTTAAGTGCCGGTCATGTTCCGTACTTTCGGGATGTGACAGGTACTGGGCTACGCCACGGAGGACTGCAAGCAACTGAGGGACTATATCGAAGAGCTCATCCGGTCTGAGCACCTCGCCGCCTACTTGAGGGACAAACGGCAGGCCGACCGTGAGCAGGAGCAGCATCACCCTCCCGCCGACTTGACCATTGGTCAGATCATGCTCATTTCAGCGGACGGCCAGCCCGGAGCTCAGGGAACCCTATACCCTATGCCAAGCACGGAGGCCAACAGCCCTTCAAGAAGCTCGGCCCAAGCCAATAAAGTCATCTACTAGCCTGTACCTTTCTTTTAAAACAATGTAAATTCTTCCTAGGATCTATTGTTAATTTAATAAAGATCAATGGGGCATTGCGAAAAGGAAAGAAAATCTTTGTTTATTCAAAAGGTATTATAGGCTCCTCAGCCATACATGCAAAAAGAAAAGAAAATTACAACAGTGGGGGGAAGGGATGCAGCGAGCACTGCTCATGGTACTCGGTAAAGATCTCCGCTAATCGGGGCCTCGCAAGATCTAACCTCTGTCCCCGGTTCCCCCCACAAGCGTCGATCCCGAGCCTCAGCTCGTAGCATTCGTGGATGAGCGCCTCTGAGCGGGCCAGCCGGTTCGCGAAGATTAGGCCGAAGCGCCTCAAAGACCGCAGCGTGCCCACGGTCTCGTCATAGAGCAGCTCAGACAGGGGGTTGTAAAGCCCCGGCTATGCCCTCGAGATGGAGTACATCAGCAGCTACAGCAGGGAGGAGCGTCAGGGGAGCAGCCGGCTGAAATTGTCCTCAATGCTCCCGTAGACCAGCTGCACCGTGTCCTCTGTGCAGTACGGATCGTAAAGGTACACGTCTTCAAAGTGGACGATGTCGGGAATGGTAAACGGGAAGTCCTGCATTGTTGACGACCTGTTTATGAGGGATGGAAGGACCAGTACTCCTTCAGCCTTATATAGCCCACTGCGCAGCCCAACAGTCGCCCGCTTTCACCTAGGGAGTCCCTGCCACGCTGCAGCCATCAAGCCTTCTCCGGTGGAATCGAAGCGATGCGCCCCTAGCGCTTTGCCTCCCCCCGCATTCAATGCGCTGGCTACGCGTGCCGTTGCCCCAACCGTTCCCATTTCCCGCACCTACAGCTAGACGGTCGGGCTACCCCTCTTCAAGATTCAACCCAGCAGCTACCCTGCTCGGTCACCCCTGGCGGGTAGCTTCTATAAGTCCATGATGCACACCCCACGGCTTGCGGGGAGGCGGAATACTTTTAAAAACGTTTTTCTCGCACCAAAAGAAACTTGTTTTGCTTTGCATCATGAACTTGTTCCACTTTAGGATCTTGTTTAAACCTTAACTAATAAAACTAAACTAAGAGAGAGATCTAACTACTATGTAAAGGAGTTATACCCGCGTTCCTAGTCCTTCTGGTCTTCAAGTTTCTCCTTGCTCCTTGGTGCAAGCTCCTTCTTCTTGATCTCCTTTCTTTGGCTTCTTCTAGGTTTTGGGAGATTTCGATTGCCGGTCTCCTTTGCGTCGAAGATGGATCCACCCGAGGGGCCTATGATCAAGCTCCAACCTCCATGAGATACCTTAGTGATCTAACTTGCTAGGAGAGATGACTAAGTGGATGTAGAGAGAGTGTGTATTGGACAAGTTAATCTCAAAGCTCATTGGTTTGCAACTCATGCAAGTGTATGGGCTTGAGGAAGAAGGAGAGAATGAAAACTAGGAGAGAGAGCTTTTGTGAGAATGATAATGAAAATGAGAAAAGAGGATGGCTAAGTCTTGAGCCAATAATTCAACCATGGTATTATTAAAACATATAATCTACAACCATGCTTGAATAGTGGCTCCAAATGAAATAAACAAATACTTAGCCATTCTTCAACCCATGCCTCATAATTTCCACCTCATTAATTCTTTAATGAAAAAGAATAAAACAATAATGAGGTGTCTCCTTCTAGAAGGTCAATCTTGTGAATTTACAAGAATGCCCTTTTTCCGTATTTTCATACCCGTATCCGTATTCTGAAAAATACGGATACACCGAGATCAGTATAATCCAATGCTACAATACTAGTATCCGGCTTAAACCAAAGCCTACCAGTATTATCCGTCCGATCGTCATTCGAGTAGCCAGTACACGAATGCGATCGAAACCCTGCCGTAAGACCATACAACATCTATATCGTCTCGCCTGATCCAGGAAAACCCTCTGTGTGGGACTCTAAAGACTCGACAGTACGCTGGCAGTGGGTTTAACCACAAGTCCGTCAGTGGCACTAGCTGTATGTAACGGAAACCCAGGTACGTGTCGAAAAGGAGGCCGACGAGCGAACTCGTCCGTAACCCCTACTGAGCCTGTCCGTGACAATATCCGCGCAGTCCGGTCTGTTCGTCTGAGAGTATTGCATGTATGGTCTAGGGAGGTGGTGAACGTCAGACCCTAACAACCGTACAAGTCGTGCCGGTATGGCTCAAGACCATCCGAGAATCTACTGGTCAGTCCACCAGTAATTCTCAATCAGCCTTGGCCAGGGACTTATGGTAATAACTAACTGATCACAGTGCGATATTGACTCTCTATACCCGGAGAGACGAATCCCTAACAGTCGCTCACTGCCTCCATGTGGCTTGGGACTGTACCCAACTAAAACCTGTTTGCACGACTCCTTTAAGCCGTGGTAGGGTAGTAATCAAAGCACAGTGGGAACTCACACGAGACAAATGACGAACTTAAGTCGACAGACTATTTGCACACATGTCACCTGAGAACTGATATCTGACGCTAGGTATAATACCATCTAGTCAGTTCTCGGTGAGTCCTGTCCGGTGTACTCACACTCAGTGAGCATCTGTATACAATCTTAGGTGCACATCACTAATGGCTGCGGGACAAATCCATCGCCCCTCGTCAGGGTCTAGATATGTATACACTAGTCTACTCTGGAGCATCGATGCCCAGTCTCGATACTCCTGCGACCAGGGACATTCAAGGATGTGCCTATTGACTATCCAGCTCCCATAAGTATAACTGCCATCACAACGCCGGTAGTCAGGCCAACACCCTATGGGCTTTATCAACATGTATATAAATACAAAGTAAAATATATCACACGTTAAGATAAAGACAAACCAGATAGCGTACTATCATATCAACCAAGATTGTCATGTACACACATATCCCTAGCATCCTATACAATGAAGGCCTCTAGGGCATATATATCCAACAATCTCCCACTTGCACTAAGGCCTGTAATTGGCGTAATGAGTACCCACTGTCTGCACTAGATCCAGTTGCTGGCGTACCGCATGCCCAACATCTCAAACAGCCTCTCGAACTGGACTTGAGGGATGGCCTTGGTGAATGGATCTGCCGTGTTGTCTTTTGTGTCCACTCTCCGCACCTCGATCTCCCGGCGATCCACGATCTCCCTGATCAGGTGATACCGCCTCAAGATATACCTGGATTTCTGATGGGACCTTGGTTCCTTCGCTAATGCTACAGCCCCATTGTTATCACAATACAAAGGTATTGGATTGGCAATGGACGGAACCACCTGAAGTTCAGAGATGAACTTCTTCATCCAGACAGCCTCTTTCGCGGCATCGTTAACAGCTATATACTCAGCCTCCATAGTTGAGTTTGCGACGGTATCCTGTTTGGAACTCCTCCAAAATACCGCCCCTCCATTGAGGGTAAACACAAAACCCGAAACGGATTTAGAATCATTTTTGTCACTTTGGAAGCTGGAGTCGGTAAAAGCCTCGACCTGGAGGTCCCCATTACCGTAAACCAAGAACAACTCCTTAGTCCTTCTTAGGTACTTGAGAATGTTCTTTATCGCTATCCAATACTTCTCACCTGGGTCAGACTGATACCTGCTTACCATACTAAGTGCGTAAGCTACATCTGATCTGGTACATAACATCACATACATTATGGATCCTACTGCCGAAGCATAGGGTATAATGCCTATGCGAGCCCTCTCTTCATCAGTCTTTGGAGACATCTCTTTAGAGAGGGTGATCCCGTGACAAGCGGGTAAATTACTGCGCTTGGAATCTTCCATACTAAATCTCTTTAGTATAGTGTCAATATACCCGGACTGTGAAAGTCCTAACATCCTTTTGGATCTATCACGATAGATCTTAATGCCCAGAATGTAGGATGCATCTCCCAAGTCTTTCATGGAGAATTTCTGTGACAAGAAGAGCCTTACTGATTGTAGCATAGGGATATCATTCCCTATCAGTAGTATGTCGTCAACGTACAAAACGAGGAAGACTACTGCTCCTTCTACAACCTTCCTATAAATGCATGGTTCATCTACATTTTTGATAAAGTCAAATTCTTTGACCATCTCATCAAAGCAGATGTTCCAACTCCGCGATACTTGCTTCAATCCATAAATGGATTTAAGCAACTTGCACACTTTTCCGCTGCTCCCACTGTCTAAGAAACCTTCTGGTTGATCCATATAAACACTTTCTTCTAAATGTCCATTTAGAAAAGCTGTTTTTATGTCCATCTGCCAGATTTCATAGTCATGGAAAGCAGCAATGGCAAGCAGGATCCGAATGGATTTAAGCATAGCTACTGGGGAAAAGGTTTCATCATAGTCCAATCCTGGTCTTTGACGAAAACCTTTTGCAACGAGTCTAGCTTTATAGGTTTCCACTTGTCCAAATGCATCAATCTTCTTTTTGAAGATCCATTTACATCCAACTGGTTTCACCCCAGGAGGAGCAACATCTAAAGTCCAAACTTTATTGGAGTACATGGATTCCATTTCGGATCTCATAGCATCCAGCCACTTCACCGAGTCTTTACTCGTGATAGCCTGCTGAAAATTAGTAGGCTCATCATCATCGATGATGCAATCCTCTCGATCCTCATCTACAAGAAACCCATAGTATCTTTCAAGAGGACGAGAAAGCCTACTAGATCTGCGGAGCGGCGTTGGTTCGTCAGGCTCTATTGAAACCTGAGGTTCTACTAAGTTCTCGGCAGTAGTTTGAGGTTCTGGAATTTCTTGCAGCTCTACCGCGCCCCCACTAATTTCTTTTGCAAGAAATTCGCTCTCTAAGAAAACAATATGGCGAGCGACAAACACCTTTTGTTCTTCACTGTGGTAGACAATATATCCCCTTGAATGCTTGGGGTATCCTACAAACTTGCACAAAACCGATCGTGCCTCGAGCTTGTCCGGATTATACTTTTTAACAAATGCCGGACACCCCCATATCTTGATATACTTGAGACATGGTCTCTTCCTGCTCCACATTTCATATGGAGTGGTAGGCACAGACTTAGTCGAAACTCTATTCAATAGGTATGCTGCTGATTCTAGCGCAAAACCCCAGAAAGAAAGTGGCAACTCAGCACTACTCATCATTGAACGCACCATGTCCAGTAGTATGCGATTCCTCCTTTATGATACACCATTATGCTGAGGTGTATAAGGTGGAGTAAGCTGAGAGAGAATTCCATTCTCTTTTAAGCATTCAAGGAAACTGGTACTTAAGTATTCTCCACCTCGATCAGATCGGAGTGTCTTGATGCTTTTACCAGTCTGTTTCTCTACTTCATTTTTATACTCCTTAAACTTCTCAAAAGCCTCAGATT
This sequence comes from Agapanthus africanus, assembly GCA_030015575.1. NCBI lineage: Eukaryota > Viridiplantae > Streptophyta > Magnoliopsida > Asparagales > Amaryllidaceae > Agapanthus > Agapanthus africanus. The sequence continues at coordinate 864,825,613 of JASDDO010000024.1, read as the reverse complement.
TATGCTTCATTAAAAACACATGTCCATACCTCGAGAAATCATCAGTAAAAGTTATGAAGTAGGAGTGACTGCTTCGCACATGCGTAGACATCGGACCACATACATCGCTGTGTACAAGTCGTTCCGTGGCTCTTTCTCCGTGTCTGGTGAATGGAGATTTGGTCATTTTTCCTTTGATACATGATTGGCAAGTTGCATATGATGAATATTCAAACGGATCTAAATATCCATCTTTATGTAACTTAGTCAACCTTGTTTCATTTATATGACCAAGTCTACAATGCCATAGGAAGGCTTGGTTTGAATCTGGAGCCTTCTTTTTAAGTGTGTTTTGAATATTGAAAACTTGAGGTTGATTAAGTATGTATATGCCATTTTCCAGTGTGCCAAACCCAATCTTTTCTTGATTTAGGAGAATGTTCATGACATTTCTTTCAAGTGCAAAATTATATCCTTCATTAGATAACAAAGATACTGATATAATATTACACAACATATTGGGAATACAAAAACAGCTGTACAACACCAAAATGTGCCCACTAGTCAACCCCAGGTGATATTCCCCCATCGCAACAGTATCTACGTGCATTCCATTGCCCATCCGGAGAGTCATATCACCTGTCTTCAGTGCTCTACGGTTTCTCAGAGCCTGCAAAGAATTACAGATGTGAGAACCAGAACCGGTATCAAGTACCCATGATGTAGAGTTTACTGAAAGACAATTTTCGATTACAAATACACCTGAAGTAGAAGCAGAAGCTTGCTTCGTGTCCTTGGCTTTGAAAGCTATGCAATCCTTCTTCCAGTGCCCTTGCCCTTGACAATAGTAGCATTCGTTCTTATCCGTCTTCACCCTTCCTGCCTTATTCGTTCCCTGCACCTTCTTGACCCCGCCTTTTGGTTTGGTGGCTTTCATCTTCTTCTTCCCTTTAGCTTTCGCTTTAGATTTAGAAGATGATGATTGGCCAACATACAGAATAAGGGTCTTCTCCTTTTTCAAGGAGGTCTCTGCTACCCTCAACATGTTGATGAGCTTTGGAAGATCAGCTTCCATTTCGTGCATGTTGAAGTTTAGCACGAACTTAGAGAAGGTGTGGGGAAGGGACTGCAAAATCAAGTCGATGTACAACTCATTCTCTAGCACGCATCCCAGGTTTGCGAGTTTTTCAATAAGGCTGATCATTTTCAGGACGTGCTCTCCTACAGGTGATCCTGGAGCTAACCCCATCTTGAATAGTTTCCTTAAGGTCCCGTACCTTGCGATACGGGAGTGCTCTCCATACAGTTCCTTGCAATGGAGAAAGATGGATATAATATCCATGCTCTCGTGCTGTTTCTGGAGTTCATTGTTCATGGATGCCAGCACGATACACTTAGCTCTCTCGCAGTCTAGATCCCAAGTTTTGCGAACCTCCTTGTCCGCAACTGAGGAATCTGGTCCTGGGATAGGGGGAGGAACAGCGGTGGTAACATATGCAACTTTGTCATAAGTCAGTACAATGTTGACGTTCCTTAGCCAATCTTTATAGTTTGGCCCGGTCAGTGTATTTTTTTCAAGTAATAGTTTTAGTCCTATCATGGTAGCTGCCAGAGTGAGAGAAAAGAAATACTCAGCATATGCTCTTGCAAGTTTAGATTGGTTTATTAGTTTATCTAAATAGGATGGCTCCCACTGTTTCCTTAAATCCTTCTTCAAACCCTAAAAGAACAATTAGTCAAGATTTAATCACACGTCACAATACTTGCTTAACCTTTCAGCCAGGCCAGTGTTGGTACTTCGAGGGAGGTTTTCCAACGCTTTCGCGAAGTTCCTTAATTATATAACCTCTTTTCCCTGGAGGCGTAGCCCCACTAACACCTTTCTAGACACCTACTTGGTTTATAGCATTGATTGTTAAGTGAGAAAATCTCCCGAGAGTAATCCTACTCATCAGTGGGATCGGGATCCAACTATCATCGTATGATGCCCTAGATGGAAGCCACTCTAGTCACCACACTCCAGAAGGTATGCTAAATCTACAAGTTTCCTTTATGTTTGAAACTCCCGATGTAATTTTTACCCCAAGCTCTTATGACCTTGACGTAGGCCAACAAATCATAAGATGCAAGTCAAGTTTTACCCGTCGTTGTCCTGATTAATTTAGATCCATCCGTACTCGCCCTTGACGTAGGCCAACAAGGCTGTACGACTGTCCTAAACTAATGTATCTATCTATGCAACAAATAAGCAACACATTGCTACCATACAATATGCCTTGACGTAGGCCAACAAACATAGCATGAATACGATGTGCTGTTTATTTGAAACGATGGAGGGTTACGGCTGGTTTTTGGCGAAACCGTTAACGTAGTGAACCTGATGTGATCGAAGGAACCAAGATAGCTTTTTAAAAGGAGTGGTTTAAGCTCCGCATTTAAAATTTTCTTTTTGAAGAAAACCGAGTGGTTTTGAAATTGTTCCAACGATTTAGTTTAGGTTTATTTTCTTTGCATTAATAAATTAATGCTGTCCCATCATTTAATCCTACCATTGCAGAAAACAACGAAAATACAACGTACGCTTATGCCATCCGCATTCGCCACTGGGCCCCGTCATCACCCGTTAGGTTACTTAACTAACGACAGAGTGGGGGCTGGACTAGCACGGGTGTAAAACATAAGCAACGCCTAATAAATATCATATATAGATATATCCATTCGTCGCACACAATAATAAGCATTCCAGATCACAGATGGACACATTGGATATACTAGGAATTCCGCATTTTGTTTTAGCCCATAACGAAGGACGGGTTCCACGGTCGTGATGAATAGCCAAAACCCCATCCTAGACCCCTACGGGTGCGGCAAACTACCCGCCAAGTACCAGAAGTGAAGCAGTCTCCCTTAACAACGTGAGTAGGCCACTTAGCACTTCATAGTACCTGGTAGTTTGTGCACCCCACCTTGGGTCTATCCTAGGAGCAAAAACAGTAAAAGAAATAATACAACGGTGGCTACAACCTCACCCCGGATGTGCCCCGCAAAAATAATATTATATCAATTTTACAAATTACATTGAATGAAAGAAAAGAAAACACTCGTCTCACACCCCCCGGCTATTCATCACGACGATCCAATAAGATTCATATACACAAACCAATCATCACAGATATGTGCAACCCCCACTAATCGTCGTATAGCGATTAGCAGACGTTTCAAAACACATATAACATTACAGAAGAACCGATTAGCTAAAGCAATTAGAATTTCAATCGATTAAGCAAATTTGAATCTACCCTCAGTTTAACACAGTACACAAAAAATCTGGGCAGAAACAAAATATCCCAAAAATCATAATTCCAGAAAATAAGAATAACAGAAAAAGTTTGGACTGAATCGGAGTCGACTCGGCAGCGGATCGGCGGCAGAACGCATGGTTCTGCCGCGGATCCGCGGCGGTCTGACCGATTCATGAGTCTAAATTTTTTCTGTGTTCTTAAAAAAGCCTGCACGAATTTTTAAGCCTTCTGAAAAAAATTTTAGACCACATTTCAAAATCGACAGAAACATGCTTTTTCGGATGCGATTTTCGGGTTTTTTCCGGAGATCGAATTTCTAACACTTTGCTAACAAGTTAGTTAAGGTTTAATATAGCTCTGATACCAGTGTAAGTCCATGATGCACACCCCACGGCTTGCGGGGAGGCGGAATACTTTTAAAAACGTTTTTCTCGCACCAAAAGAAACTTGTTTTGCTTTGTATCATGAACTTGTTCCACTTTAGGATCTTGTTTAAACCTTAACTAAAAAAACTAAACTAAGAGAGAGAGAGAGCTAACTACTATGTAAAGAAGTTATACCCTCGTTCCTAGTCCTTCGGGTCTTCAAGTTGCTCCTTGCTCCTTGGTTCAATCTCCTTCTTCTTGATCTCCTTTCTTTGGCTTCTTCTAGGTCTTGGAAGAGTTCGATTGCCAGTCTCCTTTGCGTCGAAGATGGATCCACCCGAGGGGCCTATGATCAAGCTCCAACCTCCATGAGATAGCTTAGTGATCTAACTTGCTAGGAGAGATGACTAAGTGGATGTAGAGAGAGTGTGTATTGGACTAGTTAATCTCAAATCTCATTGTTTTGCAACTCATGCAAGTGTATGAACTTGAGGAAGAAGGAGAGAATGAAAACTAGGAGAGAGAAAGATTTTGTGAGAATGATAATGAAAATGAGAAGAGAGGATGGCTAAGTCTTGAGCCAATAATTCAACCATGGTATTATTAAAACATATAATCTACAACCATGCTTGAATAGTGGCTCTAAATGAAATAAACAAATACTTGGCCATTCTTCAACCCATGCCTCATAATTTCCACTTCATTAATTCTTTAATGAAAAAGAATAAAATAAGAATGAGGTGTCTCCTTCTAGAAGGTCAATCTTGTGAATTTACAAGAATGCCCTTTTTCCGTATTTTCATACCCGTATCCTTATTCCGAAAAATACGGATACACCGAGATCAGTATAATCCAATACTACAATACTAGTATCCGGTTTAAACCAAAGCCTACCAGTATTATCCGTCCGATCGTCATTCGAGTAGCCAGTACACGAATGCGATCGAAACCCTGCCGTAAGACCATACGACATCTACATCGTCTCGCCTGATCCAGGGAAACCCTCTGTGTGGGACTCTAAAGACTCGACAGTACGCTGGCAGTGGGTTTAACCATAAGTCTGTCAGTGGCACTAGTTGTATGTAACGGCAACCCAGGTACGTGTCGAAAAGGAGGCCAACAAGCAAACTCGTCCGTAACCCCTACTGAGCCTGTCCGTGACAATATCCGCATAGTCCGGTCTGTTCGTCTGAGAGTATCGCATGTATGGTCTAGGGTGGTAGTGAACGTCAGACCCCTAACAACCGTACAAGTCATGCCGGTATGGCTCAAGACCATCCGAGAATCTACTGGTCAGTCCACCAGTAATTCTCAATCAGCCCTGGCCAGGGACTTATGGTAATGACTAACCGATCACAGTGTGATATCGACTCCCTATATCGGGAGAGACGAATCCCTAACAGTCGCTCACTGCCTCCATGTGGCTCGGGACTGTACCCAACTAAAACCTGTTTTCACGACTCCTTTGAGCCGTGGTAGGGTAGTAATCAAAGCACAGTGGGAACTCACACGAGACAAATGACGACCTTAAGTCGACAGACTATCTGCACACATGTCACCTGAGAACTGATATCTGACGCTAGGTATAATACCATCTAGTCAGTTCTCGGCGAGTCCTGTCCGGTGTACTCACACTCAGTGAGCATCTGTGTACAATCTTAGGTGCACATCACCAATGGCTGCGGGACCAATGCATCGCCCCTCGTCAGGGTCTAGATATGTATACACTAGTCTACTCTGGAGCATCGATGTCCAGTCTCGATACTCCTGCGACCAGGGACATTCAAGGATGTGCCTATTGACTATCCAGCCTCCACAAGTATGACTGCCATCACAATGCCGGTAGTCAGGCAAACACCCTATGGGCTTTATCAACATGTATATAAATACAAAGTAAAATATATCACACGTTAAGATAAAGACAAACCAAATAGCGTACTATCATATCAAGCAAGATTGTCATGTACATACATATCCTTAGCATCCTATACAATGAAGGCCGCTAGGGCATATATATCTAACAGCTTCCCTACCGTAACGCCAGGGATCAGAAAATCCTCCCAGAGGCAGTTGAGCCCGAGGACCCCTCGCTCGGCTATCCCCAGCGGGCAGCTTCCCTGCCACAACGTCGGGGATCAAAAAGCACTCCCAGAGGCAGTCGAGCCCGAGGATCCCTCGCTCGGCTATCCTTCAGGACAAAAGCCCTCGCCAAGAGGCACCGGGCAGTAACCCTTCCCGACCAAGGGTCCTTGGTAGGCTTCTACAGCCCCTCCCGCGCTAAGGACCAAAGTCCTCCTAGAGGCAGTCGAGTCCTTGCTCGGCTATCCCCGGCTGGTAGCTTCCTACCACAACCGACAGGGATCAAAGTCCTCGCCTAGAGGCACTGAGCAGTAACCCTGCTCGGTCCCCGTCCTGAAGGATCAAAGCCCTTGGAAGAGGCAACCGAGCAGCTACCCTGCTCGGTCAACTCTGGCTCGTAGCTCCCTACCCTCGACGCCATGGATCAAAAGCCCTCACAAGAGGCACCAGAGCGGCTACCCCGCTCATTCATCCCAGGCTGGTAGTTGCCTACCATGATGCCGGAGGTCAAAGCCCTCGCCAAGAGGCAACCGCGCAGCTTCGCTGCCCGGTCATCCTTAATGGGCTTCCTATAGCCCCTCTAGTGCTAAGGACCCAAGTCCTCCCAGAGGCAGTCGAGTCCTTGCTCGGCCATCCCTGGAGTGTATCTCCCCTACCACAATGCCAGGCACCAGAAAGCCCTTGTAAGAGGCGACTGAGCAGCTACCCTGCCCAGTCACCCCCGGATGGTGGTCAATACTCGAAATCAGAGATGCCCTGTGGCCCGTGGAGGATCCAAGACCCCAGTGGGGGGCGTCAGGTCTATCCAAGTCTAAACGATCTCCCCTCGACTCCGGGGCCCATGGGGATACCTCCTCGGCAGCACTTGGCACGCTCATCGGCCAGTGATTGAAGTCAACTCGACGGACGATCGCCAGACAGATGGCCAACCTGACATGAAAGCACAACGGTATAAGCAAAGATATCTTGCAAGCATTCTTCACAAACAGATGGTAGAGCGCAATTCTATGGAGCTGAAGAAAAACTTTATTACTGCCAAAGACAAAAGTTTTACAAAGGGTATTTTTTGGGCTCCCCAGCCTTACAAAATTCAAGAAAACAAAATAAAAGGAGGAGAACGGGGGCTCTACACCTCGGGGCCAGGTACGACCTCGAGGTCCTCAACCTCCACCATGTGGCACGTCGGGTCCTCGGCGACCTCCTTACCAGGAACCTCTTCCCCCTGCTCGTCGGTGCCCACGAGGGGGAACTCGGCCCGGAGATCTGCGTCGGTGAACTCTGGCATCCGGGCCTTAACAGCATCGAGGGCGTCGTGCCAAATGCAGATCGTGGCCACGGCCAAGTCGTCATAGAAGTCCTTCGACTTCTTATAGCCCTCCACCGCCCTCGATTCGGCCGACTTGGCCGCCTCGGCCGCCGCCCCCAGCTCCTTCCGGAGGGCCTTAATCGTCCTCTTCAGGTTGCCGACGAGCACCTGGGCGTCCTTGAGCTTGACCTCGGCAATCACCGCAGCCTTGCGGTGTCGGGCCACCTCCCATTTTCCGGCCTCCACCTCGCCTTCCAAGGCGGCGACCCTCGCCGTCATCGCCTCCAGCTCCCGCTTGGAGCTCTCTTGCAGCGAGGCGAACTGACCCACAGCCTCCAGTGCCGGGGCTACCACCTCGGCCTCCATGCGCAGGGCGAGGGCTACGTGCTGGAGAACCTGGAAAACACGGGAAAAATCAGAAAGATGAAGGAAGCACTGAATCTCACAATGAACCAAAAACTTACCTGCACGGACTCCTGGGCGATAGACGCCAGCTGAGCCCTGAAGGTCCCCCCGGGGACTCTATCCCCTGCCGAGGTCTCTATCTTGTGCAGAAGGCTGTCCGCCATGGACAGCCCCGATGGCACCGCAGACCGGAGGTCCCCTTCCTCCACCATGGTCGGCGAGGACCGGCCCCGGGAGGGTCTTTGGGAGCGGCTCCAAGGGAGAGCGGATCTCCTCTTCCGAGGCCGGGTCCTCCTGAATCAGGGCCCGCTTTCGGCCAGATGCTCTGCTGGGACCCGGGGCAGGATCTGCCACCGGAGCGGTAGGAGCCGGGGGGGCTTCGCACGGGAAGAACTGGCGCCCCCAGCCCTCGTAGGCAGCCCCGGCTGGCGAATGGAGGCTCTGAGCGAGACGAAGTCCATGGATCCTGCACGAAAAAAATACCCAATGAATCAGCAACGTGAGCAAAACACAAGCCAAAAAGCTAACCTAACTTACCGACGAACTCAACGGGGCTGAGTCCAGCCCAGCTCAGAACCCTCTCGGACAGCAGCACGTCAGGTCGGGGGATGGGCTCCCACGATGCCACCCTCACCGTGGCGGGGTCATCGGACTGGTTCCCCGGCAAACATTTCTCCCTCGACCACTTGGTAGGCACGAGCCAGTCCTCGCCCTTTGGAGGGGAAACGAAGAAAAATTTCTTTTTCCAGTCATGAATGGAAGAGGGCAAGGCCACGACCTCGGTCCCGGCAGCGCCCCCTGGCCGCTTCTTGAAAGTGAGATAAACCCATCTCGGGTCGCCCGCTCGACCACCACGGTGACTCTTGAAGACGAGGGAGGAATCGAGAAGGGGACGACTGAAGGGAACCGCTTGTAACTTCAGGCGGATCAAGAACCCAAGGAGGATCCTCCACGAGTTCGGCACTAACTGGCCGGGGGCCAAACCGAAGAAATGCAGCGCGGCGACGACCTCAGGAGAGAAGGGCAGGCGCATTCCGCCCTAAAAAGCTTCTAAATACAGGGCGATTTCCCTGCCCCGTACCTGATCTGCCCTCTCTCCCTCCTTGGCCAGTCGGAGCGTGTAGCGCGAGGGGATGTGGAAGCGAGCCTGAGCATTGGCGAGCTCGTCCTTATGCCTCACCCAGCATGAGGTGCCAGGGGCCACATCTGCTGCCTCCCTCGTAGAGGCGGCTCCCGCCTCACGATCCCGGGGAGAGGATCCAACCCCTGCTCCCCGAGGAGACTCAGACACATCTAAAGGGACCCTAGCACCTACTCTTACCACGTCTACTGATTCTACAGAGGAAGAAATTTAACTTTGGAAAGGAGAATCTTCAAGGGCTGAAAGTGGGAGAAGGGAGACGAGCGCCGAGCAACCAAGACTTGAGAGAGAGAAATATGAAGGAGTAAGGGCCCTAGAGCAGACCCCACCCATGTTTATTGCTGCATGCGGCCTCATCTAACGGCGCCCGTCATCTCCCGCTGAAATGGCTCCTCGCGCCCAACGGCTCCGATCGCTCCACGTGTCGGTATTGCGCTGGACCGCGTCCCATCAGACGCCGCAGGCCTGCAGATGTCGCATCAGCCAATCGGTGCTCGACACGTGGGCCGTTGCTTCAGTTGCAGAGTGTACGAACCAGCGCACCTTCTTTAAATGCAGAGATCTTGTCTCGATTCGCTAGCGGGAAAGACAATCGACGGTCCGAGGACTTGTCCTGACAAAGCCCTAGAAAGGAGCTCACCTCGGGAGGCCCGGCAGTCCACTCCTGGCCCGACCCGCTAGCTGGTTGGGACAAGAATGGGGGGCTAATGATAATGCTCAATATTGGCAATCTCCAGGATCAAGATACGTGGCAGATGACGTGTCCCAAGACTCAGAAGAAAGGGTCCACGGGTGCCGACCAGGCCACCCTACGCCCGACCTGCAAGCACAAGCTGACCCTCCTCGGGGCTCCCTGCAAGTTATCCTCCTCGGTCCCTCAGCTCGCCTGGAGCTGCCATGGGACCAAGACTTCTCGACCTCCTCGCTCGTCCCCGAGCTCCAGCCGAGGCCGTCTTCCTCGGCCCTCCGACCAACTCCACCACTCACAGGCATAACCGCCGCTCCGCGAATCTCGTCATGCGCAGATTCTACACCAACAACATCCCATGTTCCACGCCATCACGATCCCCATTAATGGGCGATCCGCTCTCTACGCGGGCATGACGTCGGGAGCGTAACTGCCGGCGAGATTCTCACCCCTGCTGCTGTAACATTTTAAAAATAATTAATTAATTAATTAAATAAATAAAATCGTTTAAGTGAATTTTATAATTTTCGGTAAAGTAAAACGCAGTTTTCATAAAACTAAACCGTAATTATTTTTCACTATAAATTTAAAAATACCTATTTTAATTATGTTATTACTAGTAAATGGTGTTTATTTAGCCACTTATAAATTTTTAGTTTAATTAAATATTTTTCTTAAATTAATTATTTTAAATATTAACATAAACTTTATTTTTTACACTAAATTAGTGTAAATTACAAATTTGAATGGGTTTAATTAGCAAAAGTGAACCATTACATATTAGAATCAAGTGTGTTTTATGCAAAATTTATTTTCAAAATTTTACAATGGTTCTATACCATTCTAGGTCAAATGGAGTGGAGAAAATAAAGAATTTTTAAATAAATTCATGAAAAGACTTAATTGTGTGATATTTTTATGAAGCCTTCTACACTTTTCTTCACCTTTTCTCACTCTCCTCTCTTTTCCTCACCTCATGGCCGGTCTCACCACCATGGGCAGCCCCAAAATTTTCCCCCATCATTTTTGCATTAAAAACCATCAAAATTCATCAAAAATTCAATAAAAAACCCACAAAATCCTAATTAATTCCTACCCTCTATTCTTTGCTCATCTTTATATGGATTTTGGAGATGGAAAGCATTTATTTTGGAGGCTTATTTTCATGTTTGGATTTCATGTTGTGGAAGTATAAATCTTCTTCTTTTGATTTATTGTTATTAGATGTTTCATTTAAGTATAATTAGATTTAATAAATAATTTCTATCTACAAGTTTTAAAATTCAAGTTAGGGTTTATAAAATTAAGTTATGGTTTTTATTAATTAAGTAGGGTTATAATAACTAGTTTAATATTTTTAGAAGTGGAAAATCTTGTATGGATGATATATTGTAAATTGTTTATCCAAAAATTGTTTAAATTAATCCATTTTGCAAACTAGATTTCTATATATTGTATATATTGGTGAGATAAAATTCCAATTAATATTTGTAACACTAGATTATGGTTTTAAAGAGAATATTAACTTGTTAGTGGAATGAAAAACCTAATTTGGTTACTATTTTTTATTGATAATTAAGAAACTGTGAGAAAAATGCTATTTTGCTAATTAGAATTTGGAAATTCTTAAATAAATGAGGTTTAAAATCTAAATTATGATTTCATTATATTATTATCATCATGACTTGTAGTTTAATACATTAATTCATGCAAAATCAAGTTTAGTTTTGATATTGTGAAATTTTGCTTAAAAGTATCGAAATCGGGTTAGATTGCAAACTAGAATTTTCCAATTAATACAATTGGGGTGTTAAAAATATAGTAATGGGTTGTATAATCTAGTTAGGTTATTTAATGAATATTATGACCATTAGTTTATTTTAAACATCAAGTTTTGAAGTAAAACGGTAAATTGGCATTTTCGGGTTTTACGAAATCGGACTGTTTGATCGATTTTTAGGGTTTCGATAGATTAAATCATGTTTTATATTATAAGTAATGAGTTTTCAAACTACAAGTTGTTTGTTGATATTTATCTCGATTAATCGGAGTTTGTACGCCGATATCGAGCGATATTTGGTTCTTTTGCGTGAAAGGGGACATAGGTTTTAACCTATGCGCGTTTCGTGCGTCGTTTTGGCTTTGTCTGTGATTCAGTTTACAATATTATATGTGTTTGCGTATAGGTACCCCTCACATGGACTTCGGACGAGGAAGAAGAGGATGGCGACACCGTCTTCGGCAGACAAGGACCAGGTGAGTAGATGTATATCTACGGGGGGAAGTCGGGTGGATGGCGTTTAGCACCCCCGCAAACGTAGAATAGGGATAGTACTTATTGTCATTAGGAAGCCAGACGTGACCTTAGAATTTCGGTGAGTAGGACCCTAGTAGTGACCTTAAGTTGGACTAGATTGATTTAGAAAGACCTTACCCGAGGATGAATATCTTAGAGGAGATTCGTAGGTTTCAGGTAGATACACACACGCACACACTGAGACTCGACATGGTGTATATATGTATGTGTATATATATATAGGACTAGGTGTAGGTATATATATATATACACACACACACACACACACAATACGTATATGTGATACAAGGATGTGATATGATACACGGGGATGAAACAATATAAGTGGGCTTGATGCCGTGATTCTTGGTTTTACGGTCGTGTTATGATGTTAGGGATCATTAGGAAATGAGATAATGAATAGGTATACATAAATAATAAAGGGTGGTGATGATATTGAAGTATATGGGACTCTAAATAGAACCCGGACCCTAACCTGTGCCTGAAATTCTGATATGATATCATATAGATGTGACTTGATTATGACATCATATAGGTATGACTTGATTTCGATATCATATATGTGTGACTTGATTACGATATCATATAGGTGTGACTTGATTATGATATGATCTAAGTGTGACTTAATCACAATATGATACATATGACATGATATTTCTGAGGATAAATTAACGATGTATATTTATGCTGACAATAATATATGATTGATGTATGCGATTACAGTATAGCACCTTGATCTTGACATGTGTTGATGATGATATTATACGAATGATGAGGCACTAGTTTAGGCTCGAGTCATATAGTTGTAGTTATACTTGTATATCACAGATGAGTGGTTATTACACATCCATCTTGACATTCATACCATAATCATAATGTTGCATGTTCATACATATGTTTCTATAATCAGTATAAAACTCTGCCTGTTAGGACACCAGCACCATTACCGATGATGCGCATATTCCACGTGCACTTATTTGCCGGCTCACACACATCATCATCGGTAATTGCTATGTCACGTACACTTTAGATCACATTATGTTTATTGATAGAATCAGCTAACGGCTAGATCGATATTATATCGTGATTACTCTCTGGTGTTAGTATAGACATGGCATTTATTACTTAGACATTTCATGCATTCACATTTTCATGTTATCATGTAGTATTATGGGCATATGCCGACACTTATCATATGCTTATTCATGATTTTGAGATTTTGGATTTCTATGAGATTTCTGGATTTTTGGGGAAAACCATAAGAACATATATAAAAACTTCTCTCTCTCTCCTCCTCTCTTTTTAAAACATAAGATGCGGTTTTCTCGTGATGTATGTGTCGTCCACCAGGAAATTTCATGTTTTCTGTTGGATTTCGAGACCCGATTCGAGGAGTGGATGAACCGTCTCGGGTACATGGTGGGTCCGGTATGGTACCCAGGGGCAAGAAGATCGAGTTGTAGACGATGAGCCTGGCAGGGGAGGACTACCTACCGGTGATGTCTGGCGCGGCAGATATCCGGAGGATATCGACCGTTGTCGTGAGATTTGATGATATGGGCCGATCCGGACTGACGGAGCCCGAGATATTGAGACTATGAGACATTGAGATTATGAGGTATTGAGACTTGAGATTTACATGTTTTGTGTCGATGCTTGACACGGATTTTCTTGGATTTCATCATTGATATTTCAGATTTCTATACACATTTTACCATGATAAAAGTTAAAGATTTTTTATACAGATATATCTAGATTTCAGGATTGGTTATTTCACATTCATGGTGCATGCATACTCATTCACATGACATAGTTCTATATGAGGCACTGATACGAGCACGGAGCATTTGCACTTACATGTAGCTTATTATCCTGTCTTTACTTGATGACTAGTAGTATATTAGTATATTATTATGACCTAGGACAGCGTCGTGCATTCGATTTCTTTTCGCAGATATCTTCTACTCACGAGTTAGCAACTCACCCCCGTTGTGCCAAATTTTATTACAAGTTCGATGTACAGGTTTTCCTGGCAGCTTGCTAGCATATCTTTTCACTCAGGGTTATTTGCACGGTAGGTTGGTTCACTTATATCTGGACCGCCATTGTACTTTTATTATTTCATTTGTATCTAGAAAGCTCTATCAACCAAACTTGTATTACGTGATAGTTTACTGGACCATTTATTTGTTTCGACCTTAGAGTCGCGCATGTATTATTATGATATCTGGTGGTTTTGATTCCTTTTAAGTTTTGAGCCTCGCCTTTTGGCGTTGTATACTATTGTGCATTGATGTGGTTGTTTCCGCCTTTTGGCATAGAGCTAGCTCCCGTTTGGGGATGCTTTTTATTGTTTGTATATATATTATTCTTTTTTGTATCCGTTTGGGGCCAGTTTTTACAAAGGAGACTTTGCCGAAATTTTTGAGAAAATTGGATGTTGCTTTTTAACTTGTTTTCTACATGTTTTCCTTTACTTCTTCTTCTTTTTATGGTTTAGATTTCTGGGCTTCGTCTTACTTAGGTTACGTTGCGCCTCTAGACGCTTCGTAATCTAAGTGCCGGTCACGTTCCGTACTTTCGGGTCGTGACAAAGTTGGTATCAGAGCGCTAGTTTTAACCTTGTATAAGTCTAGGGTGACCCTTGGTTGATGGAGTAGGTGACTTAGGTAGAGTGACGTACCGTAAGTATGATCCGCGGCATACTTACGATACGCTACTCTGCTTAGGGAGCCTTAGGATGTACATTTCTTTGCACCGTATTTCATTCGTTCCTTTGATCTATCTTCATCGATATTGGAGGGAGGTTTCTGTTACCACGGGTGCACTGGCAGAGGGAGCTGCGGATCGAATGCGATAACCATTAGGGTATCGTTTATTCTTGAGGATTGAAGCATTGTTTAGCGTGCGGACGAAGGGTATTCACATGCCGTCCAGACGAAATTAAAGGATTCGAACGATTGTTAGATACATATTTTCCCAAGTTTAAGGTATTCGGAAGAACATGCAGGTATTTCTATGGACTCTCTAGAAGAATGAAACCCTAACTCGACATAATGACCACGAGAACGCCTTTGAACCTTAGGGTTTACGGCAGTTCCGCGGTGCCATTAGTGAGGCTTGGGTTTGCCCTTCTACGGCTGGACCATCGATGCTGGGGTATGTACCGGATATTTTTAAACTGTACTTGAGTGTTGAGCTCTCGGAGAATTATGGGATTTTGATGGATCGATCGAAAAGTTTAATGTAGTCCGGGTATCAGGTGAAGGGATCGACTACGTGTGAGACTCTAGATATGAGTATTGTCGTTGGTAGCGCAATCAGCACACCTATGAAGAGACGAGTTTGAAGCAGTCGACACCAGAGGAAAAAAGGGGAAAGAGGCGCACATTGACGATAGTGTTTACGGTTGTGATTTGGTGATTTGAATTTCATATTTCCGTTGATTGGATCTTTTTTTGGTATTTTGAGGATTTTGTTCTACAATTGGTATTTCTTATGTGTGCATTCATTACATTCTATTCGTGTTTCATATATCAGTTGTATTGATATTGTTTTGTACATACCCAGTACACTCAATTTGGTTTTATACATTTTGAGATTTTGATTTGATTTCGTGCTTATGGGTTACACATGATTTTGACATATGCTTCGACCTAGTTTTCATGCATTTTCGTACTGTGATTTCGATTTTGATATTCGGTGTATGTTTTCGTGCACCATGTGCACCTGATTGAGATTCTTGCGCACATTCGGCGCACCTGATACGATTTGTGCACACCAGATGCACTAAATCGTGGTTTTGTGCAGATTAGATGCACCTGATATTAGAGTCGTGCACGCCCGTTGCACTTGACAGATGTTTTTGGTGCACACCTGTTGCACTCAGTTTTGTTTTTGTGTGAATTCGTGGCATCTGTATTTGGTTTCGATTTCAGTGCGCACCGGATGCACATGATATTTTTATGATGTGATTGGGATTGATTTCAGTTTGATCAGTATATTTTTATAATCATTACTATTGATTTGGTAACCAGGCGGGACGTGTATGTTAAATAAAAGATATATATATATATATATATATATATATAGCTATTTTTTTTAAAATAAACGTCCGCTACTTATGCCGTGGCATGTGCATCACACGGCGATTTTCAAAAGGGGTTCTTGCATGCTTCTTTATCCAGATGTTTGGACGATTTTACTATGATGCGCACAATATATAAGTTGTACTTTTGATATATATTATGTTGGTTTTCGTATTGGGTTTTGGTATTTTATTTTCTCCATAACTCCGATGATTGTGTTATACTTGACGGAGTTGATTGTAGTTATGTATTGATGATTTCGGAATCCCGACGATTTGAGTGTTTTGGCTGAATGTTTTAGTAATTGGGGGG
Organism: Agapanthus africanus; assembly: GCA_030015575.1. NCBI lineage: Eukaryota > Viridiplantae > Streptophyta > Magnoliopsida > Asparagales > Amaryllidaceae > Agapanthus > Agapanthus africanus. Next base: position 864,809,631 of record JASDDO010000024.1, on the reverse strand, counting down.
AGTTTTAATTTAAATTCGGGGACCGAATTTCTTAAAGGGGGGAACATTGTAATATTTTAAAAATAATTAAATAATTAATTAAATAAATAAAATCGTTTAAGTGAATTTTATAATTTTCGGTAAAGTAAAACGTAGTTTTTATAAAACTAAACCGTAATTATTTTTCACTATAAATTTAAAAATACCTATTTTAATTATGTTATTACTAGTAAATGGTGTTTATTTAGCCACTTATAAATTTTTAGTTTAATTAAATATTTTTCTTAAATTAATTATTTTAAATATTAACATAAGCTTTATTTTTTACACTAAATTAGTGTAAATTACAAATTTGAATGGGTTTAATTAGCAAAAGTGAACCATTACATATTAGAATCAAGTGTGTTTCATGCAAAATTTATTTTCAAAATTTTACAATGGTTCTAGACCATTCTAGGTCAAATGGAGTGAAAAAAATAAAGAATTTTTAAATAAATTCATGAAAAGACTTAATTGTGTGATATTTTTATGAAACCTTCTACACTTTTCTTCACCTTTTCTCACTCTCCTCTCTTTTCCTCACCTCATGGCCGGCCTCACCACCATGGGCAGCCCCAAAATTTCCCCCCATCATTTTTGCATTAAAAACCATCAAAATGCATCAAAAATTCAATAAAAAACCCATAAAATCCTAATTAATTCCTACCCTCTATTCTTTGCTCATCTTTATATGGATTTTGGAGATAGAAAGCATTCATTTTGGAGGCTTATTTTGATGTTTGGATTTCATGTTGTGGAGATATAAACTTCTTCTTTTGATTTATTGTTATTAGATATTTCATTTAAGTATAATTAGATTTAATAAATAATTTCTATCTACAAGTTTTAAAATTCAAGTTAGGGTTTATAAAATTAAGTTATGGTTTTTATTAATTAAGTAGGGTTATAATAACAAGTTTAACATTTTTAGAAGTGGAAAATCTTGTATGGATGATATATTGTAAATTGTTTATCCAAAAATTGTTTAAATTAATCCATTTTGCAAACTAGATTTCTATATATTGTATATATTGGTGAGATAAAATTCCAATTAATGTTTGTAACACTAGATTATGGTTTTAAAGAGGATATTAACTTGTTAGTGGATTGAAAAACCTAATTTGGTTACTAGTTTTTATTGATAATTAAGAAATTGTGAGAAAAATGCTATTTTGCTAACTAGAATTTGGAAATTCTTAAATAAATGAGGTTTAAAATCTAAATTATGATTTCATTATATTATTATCATCATGACTTGTAGTTTAATACATTAATTCATGCAAAATCAAGTTTAGTTGTGATATTGTGAAATTTTGCTTAAATGTATCGAAATCGGGCAAGTTTGCAAACTAGAAATTTCCAATTAATACAATTGGGGCGTTAAAAATATAGTAATGGGTTGTATAATCTAGTTAGGTTATTTAATGAATATTATGACCATTAGTTTCTTTTAAATATCAAGTTTTGAAGTAAAACGGTAAATTGGCATTTTCGGGTTTTACGAAATCGGACTGTTTGATCGATTTTTAGGGTTTCGATAGATTAAATCATGTTTTATATTATAAGTAATGAGTTTTTAAACTACAAGTTGTTTGTTGATCTTTATCTCGATTAATCGGAGTTTGTACGCCGATATCGAGCGATATTTGGTTCTTTTGCGTGAACGGGACATAGGTTTTAACCTATGCGCGTTTCGTGCGTCGTTTTGACTTTGTCTGTGATTCAGTTTACGATATTATATGTGTTTGCGTATAGGTACCCCTCACGTGGACTTCGTAAGAGAAAGAAGAGGATGGCGACACCATCTTCGGCAGACAAGGACCAGATGAGTAGATGTATATCTACGGGGGGAAGTCGGGTGGATGGCGTTTAGCACCCTCGCAAATGTAGAATAGGGATAGTACTTATTGTCATTAGGAAGCCAGACGTGACCTTAGAATTTCGGTGAGTAGGACCCTAGTAGTGACCTTAGGTTGGACTAGATTGATTTAGAAAGAACTTACCCGAGGATGAATATCTTGGAGGAGATTCGTAGGTTTCAGGTAGATACACACACGCACACACTGAGACTCGACGTGGTGTATACGTGTATGTGTATATATATATATATATATATGTATATATGTATATATATATAGGACTAGGTGTAGGTGTGTATACACACACACACACACACAATATGTATATGTGATACAAGGATGTGATATAATACACGGGGATGAAACAATATAAGTGGGCTTGATGCCGTGATTCTTGGCTTTACGGTCGTGTTATGATGTTAGCGGATCATTAGGAAATGAGATAATGGATAGGTATACATAAATAATAAAGGGTGGTGATGATATTGAAGTATATGGGACTCTAAAATAGAACCCGGACCGTAACCTGTGCCTGAAATTCTGATATGATATCATATAGGTGTGACTTGATTACGACATCATATAGGTGTGACTTGATTTCGATATCATATATGTGTGACTTGATTACGATATCATATAGGTGTGACTTGATTATGATATGATCTAAGTGTGACTTAATCACAATATGATACATATGACATGATATTTCTGAGGATAAATTAACGATGTATATTTATACTGACAATGATATATGATTGATGTTTGCGATTACAGTATAGCACCTTGATCTTGACATGTGTTGATGATGATATTATACGAATGATGAGACACTAGTTTAGGCTCGAGTCATATAGTTGTAGTTATACTTGTATATCACAGATGAGTGGTTATTACACATCCGTCTTTACATTCATACCATAATCATAATGTTGCATGTTCATACATATGTTTCTATAATCAGTATAAAACTCTGCCTGTTAGGACACCAGCACCATTACCGATGATGCGCATATTCCACGTACACTTATTTACCGGCTCACACACATCATCATCGGTAATTGCTATGTCACGTACACTTTAGATCACATTATGTTTTATTGATAGAATCAGCTAACGGCTAGATCGATATTATATCGTGATTACTCTCTGGTGTTAGTATAGACATGGCATTTATTATTTAGACATTTCATGCATTCACATTTTCATGTTATCACGCAGTATTATGGGCATATGCCGACACTTATCATATGCTTATTCATGATTTTGAGATTTTGGATTTCTATGAGATTTCTGGATTTTTGGAGAAAACCGCAAGAATATATATAAAAACTTCTCTCTCTCTCCTCCTCTCTTTTTAAAACATAAGATGCGGTTTTCTCGTGATGTATGTGTCGTCCACCATGAGATTTCATGTTTTCTGTTGGATTTCGAGACCCGATTCGAGGAGTGGATGAACCGTCTCGGGTACATGGTGGGCCCGGTATGGTACCCTGGGGCAAGAAGATCGAGTTGTAGACGATGAGCCTGGCAGGGGAGGACTGCCTACCTGTGATGTTTGGCGCGGCGGATATCCGGAGGACACCGACCGTTGTCGTGAGATTTGATGATATGGGCCGATCCGGACTGACGGAGCCCGAGATATTGAGACTATGAGACATTGAGATTATGTGGTATTGAGACTTGAGATTTACATGTTTTGTGTCGATGCTTGACACTGATTTTCATGGATTTCATCATTGATATTTCAGATTTCTATACACATTTTACCATGATAAAAGTTAAAGATTTCTTATACAGATATATCTAAATTTCAGGATTGGTTATTTCACATTCATGGTGCATGCAAACTCATTCATATGACATAGTTCTATATGAGGCACTGATACGAGTACGGAGTATTTGCACTTACACGTAACTTATTATCCCGTCTTTACTTGATGACTAGTAGTATATTAGTATATTATTATGACCTAGGACAACGTCGAGCATTCGATTTCTTTTCGCAGATATTTTCTACTCACGAGTTGGCAACTCACCCCCGTTGTGCCAAATTTTATTACAGGTTCGATATACAGGTTTTCCTGGCAGCTTGGTAGCACATCTTTTCACTCAGGGTGATTTGCACGGTAGGTTGGTTCACTTGTATCTGGACCGCCATTGTACTTTTATTATTTCATTTGTATCTAGAAATCTCCATCAACCAAACTTGTATTACTTGATAGTTTACTGGACCATTTATTTGTTTCGACCTTAGAGTCGCGCCTGTATTATTATGATATCTGGTGGTTTTGATTCCTTTTAAGTTTTGAGCCTCGCCCTTTGGCGTTGTATACTATTGTGCATTGATGTGGTTGTTTCCGCCTTTTGGCATAGAGCTAGCTCCCGTTTGGGGATGCTTTTTATTGTTTGTATATATATTATTCTTTTTTGTAACCGTTTGGGGCCAGTTTTTACAAAGGAGACTCTGCCGAAATTTTTGAGAAAATTGGATATTACTTTTATACTTGTTTTCTACATGTTTTCCTTTACTTCTTCTTTTTATGGTTTAGATTTCTGGGTTTCGGCTTACTTAGGTTACGTTGCGCCTCTAGACGCTTCGTAATCTAAGTGCCGGTCACGTTCCGTACTTTCGGATCGTGACAGCTGCTGTGTACCACCACCGTTATATAAACCCCCATCACAGAGGGGTCAAGTAAGGCATTCTTTACTCTTCTAAGCCGTTACTTTGCTTGGATCTCATCACTAAATTGATCGTCGGAGGGTCCTTGGTGGTATCAAACCATCCCGAGACTTCTTTGCAGGTACTCGGCACCAAACTCCTCCTACCGACTCTTCCACCAAAACCCATTGAGACCCACACACAACTGAAGATAACCATCTAAGTCCATCGGAAGATCAGCGGAAGACAACATCCGACGGAGACCCGAAAAGGACCTCCATCACTCAGGGACAACCCTAGATTGTAGTAATGAGAGCACAAAGGCATATAAATATAATTCTATGAAATACATGTTCATGGAAATTTACACAATATTTAGGAGCATATAACTAATTAATAAAGCAATCAACCTTTGAATAACATCAGTGCCTCTACGGTGCCATGCGCATCGAACATGTCATCGGTGACTAAGAGTAACAGAAACATTTTGGCCATTATCAGCCTGCCTTCCATGTGGTGAGGCTCGAAATGCCCCCCCAAACTCCAGAAGTAGCGTTCCAACACTCTATCTCTACCGAAGCTCAACTTGTTCATCATCCCCCATTCCGGCCACCATCTAATTTTTATAATATTGGATGAATTAATAACGCTATATGTAAAATATTTGGCTCTGATATACCAAATATAACTAGGATAAGAATTATAGAGTATCTAGTTTTGATATCTTACTTTTTAAATCCATTAAGTATAAAGATTAGAGTAGGTTTAATAACTGGAAAATTTATTAATATAGTAGGATTGATACATGATAAAAATGGAATAAATTTATCTCCAACACATTAAGTATTGGAGATTTTTATCTCCAACTTACATAGTTGTTGAATTTTAGGCACTTCTCTCAAACAACTTGGATGTTGTTGCCGGAGCATTTCTCCTAACTAAACTTCTTCGTTTTTTTTGGAATAACAGGCCATCTGATGTAAGCAGGGTTCGATCCCTAAATCTCTAGCTCAACCGCAAGATGTTTTTACCGCAAGATGTTTTTACCGCTAGCTATAGCGGCACTTGCTCTTAAATTAGAAAGAAGTTTTTAGATTTAACCGTAAGCTATAGTCTTCATAGTTTATAAGCGACATCTAAGACCATTTATCATAATCATCTAGTTTGTAAATCTAGAACGTTCATGAAAATTACGCATTCTAAATGACTTGAGAAGATTCTAGAAAATTATTGTGTTTTTCAGAAAACTAGACAACTTTAACCATAAAATTTTTCCAACAATATAGATGAGAAAGTATATATATAGTAAAAACGGTTTTATGTACATTGAGACAGCTTTGATCTCAGCCTGAGGAAGCGACTGCAACAGATTGGCATCAAGCTTAGCAAGCTCCAGCAAGATAGGGCTGCCTGCTTTATTGTGTTCTTGGAAGATTTTGATGTAATGCCTTGATTCTATCCTTATCATGCCTCTATGATACGGCATGTACAACGATCGCTCCATTTGAGCTCTAGTAAAATTATCGATGACTTTTTTGCCGTGCGCCAGGAGTCTGATGGAGCTCCTTTTCGGGCCTCCGTCAGATGTTGTCTTCCTTCGATCTCAAGATGAACTGGGTTGATTGTCCTTTGATTCGTGCGGGTCTCAATGGGTACTGAGAGGACAAAATGGGATGAGAAGGCTGCCGCCGTGTACCTGCAAAGAAGTCCCGGGGTGGTTGGGTACCACCGAGGACCCTTCGACGCTCAAGTCAGTGACAATATCCGAGCAGAGTAACGGCGTAAGTGTAAAGAATGGCTTACTTGACCCCTCTGTGATGGGGGTTTATATGGTGGCGGCAGCACGCAGCGGTAGGCGCGAGAATCTCGCCGGCAATTACGCCTCCGACGCCACGCCCGCGTGATAAGCGGATCGCCCGTTAATAGGGATCGCAATGGCGTGGAACGTGGGATGTTGCTGGCGGAGAATCTGCGCATGGAGAGATTCGCGGAGCGGCGGTTACGCCTGTGAGCGGTGGAGTTGATCGGTCGGAGGGTCCGAGGAAGATGGCCTCGGCGGGCGAGCTCGGGAAAGAGCGGGAGGGCCGAGGCATCTTGGTCTTGTGGCGGCTCGGGATGAGCTGAGTGGCCGAGGAGGTACATTCGCAGAGGGCCTTGAGGTGAGCCAGCTTCGTGCTCGTAGGTCGGTTACAGGGGTGGCCTGGTCGGCGCCTGTAGGCCCTCTCTTCTGGGTTCTGGGACACGTTATCTGCCACGTGTCCTAATCTGGGAGGTCGCCAATATAGAGTATTATCATTATCCCCCCACTCTTGCCCCGACCAGATCGTGGTCGGGTCAGGAGTGGACTACTGGCCTCCCGGGGCGAGATCCCTCGTCGGGACTAATCCTCGGGTCATTAGTTGGCTTTTCGCCAGCGAATCAAGACGAGATCTTTGCATTCAAGGAGGGTGCGCCGGTTCGTGTACTCTGCAGTCGAAGCGACGGTCCACGCGTCGAGCGCAAACTAGCTGATGTGACGTGCGCAGGTCTGCGATGTCCGACGGAACGCGGTTAATCGCTGGGCTGCCACGTGGTGCGATCGGAGCCGCTGGGCGCGAGGAGCCGTTTAGGCGGGAGATGATGGGTGCCATTGGATGAGACCGTACGCGGCGATAAATTTGGGTGGGGCCCGCCCTAGGGCCCTTACTCTCCATTTTACTCCCCTCAGGTCCCAGCTGCTCGGCGCTCATCTCCCCTCTTCCACTTCAGCCCTAGAAGAATCTCTTTTCTAAGGTTAGATGTCATCCTCTCCTGTAGAATCAGTAGACGTTGAAGGAGTAGATGTTAGGACTCCTTTAGTCGTGTCTGAGTCCCCTCGGGGGGCAGGGGCCGGTCCCTCCGCTTCCAGGGAGGAGGTGGCGGATATGGCCCCCAGCATACCGTGCTGGGTGAGGCATGAGGACGAGCTCATAAACGCTCGGGCCCGATTCCACATTCCCCCGCGTTACATGCTGCGCTTGGTCAAGGAGGGAGAGAGGGCCGATCAGGTGCGGGGCAGGGAGATCGCCCTGTATTTGGAAGCCTTTTGGGGCGGAATGCGCTTGCCCTTCTCTTCTGAGGTGATTGCCGTTCTAAACTTCTTCGGTTTGGCCCCCGGCCAGTTAGTACCGAACTCATGGAGGATTCTCCTTGGGTTCTTGATCCGTCTGAGGCTGCAGGCGATTCCCTTCAGTCTTTCCCTTCTCGATTCCTCCCTTGTGTTCAAGAGTCACCCTGGCGGTCAAGCTGGCGACCCCCGCTGGGTGTATTTTGCCTTTAGGAAGCGGCCTGGGGTTGCCGCCGGGGACGGTGTTGTGTCCTTGCCCTCCTCCATTCATGATTGGAAGGAGAAGTTCTTCTTTGTTTCCCCTCCCGAGGGCGAGGATTGGCCAGTGTCCACTAAGTGGTCGAGGGAGAAGTTCCTGCCGGGGAGCCTATCCGATGACCCCGTCGCGGTGAGAGTATCGTCATGGGAGCCCATCCCCCGACATGACGTGTTGCTGTCCGAGAGGGTCCTGAGCTGGGCCGGGCTCAGCCCCGTCGAGTTCGTTGGTAAGATGGGCTTGCTTTCTGGGTTTATGTTTTACTCGCGTTACTGATAAATGGGGTGTTGGTTTCGTGCAGGGTCCATGGACTTCGATACTCTCAGGGAGGTAATGCGCCAGCTGAGGCAGCCTACCAGGGCTGGGGGAGCCATCTCTTCCCGGGTGCAGCCTTCCCCCGCTCCTCTTGCTCCGGTGACAGTTCCTCGGAAGCGTTCGACGGTGGATCCTGCCCCGGGCCCCAGCAGGGTGTCGGGTTGGAAGCGGGCCCTGGTTGTGGAGGACTCGGCTTCGGAAGAGGAGATCGGCTCTCCCTCGGAGCCGCTCAAGAGGAGTTCCCGGAAACCCTCCCGAGGCCGGTCCTCACCGACCGTGGTGGAGGAAGGGGGGCTTCGGTTCGTGGTGCCGTCCGGGATCTCAGTCGCGGACAGCCTCCTCTATGAAATAGAGACCTCGGTTGGGGGTCGGGTTCCTGGGGGGCCCTCAAAGCTCAGCTGGCTTTGATCGCCCAGGAAGCCGTGCAGGTAAGCCCCCATTGCGCGGTGAGACTTGGTACCTTCTTTCCTGTTTCTGACCCTTCTTCTTTTGTGCCTTACCAAACCCTCCAGCACGTGGCCCTAGCCTTCCGCGTGGAGGCTGAGACGGTAGCCCCGGCGGTGGAGGCCGCGGGCCAGCTCACCGCGTTGCAAGAAATCTCCAGGCAAGAACGGAAGGCGATGTCGGCGAGGATCGCCGCCCTGGAGGGCGAGGTTGCGGCCAGGATAAAGGAGGCCGCCCGGCACCGCGAGGCTGCCGCGATCGCCGAGGGTAAGCTTGGGGACTCGTAGGTGCTCACCGGCACTCTGAAGAAAATGGTGAAGACCCTCCAAAAAGAGCTGGGGGCATCTGCCGAGGCCCTCAAGTCGGCTGGCCCACAGGCCGTGGCGAGATACAAGGGGTCGAGGGATTTTTATGATGACCTGGCTGTGGCTACGACCCGCATCTAGCACGACGCTCTCGACGCTGTGAAGTCTAAGGTGCCGGATTTCGACGACACGGACCTCCGGGCTGTGTTCCCCCTCAGGGGCGCCGACGGGCAAAGGGCAAAGGGCAATGGTTCCCGGCGAGGTGGGGGCCGAGGACCCGATGTCCCCAGTGGTGGCGATTGAGGACCCCGAGGCTTTGCCTGGGCCCGGGGTGTTGAACCCCTGCTCCCCTATCTTCATTTTGTTTTCCTTTTGAATTTTTGTAAGGCCGAGGAGCCTGAAAACACCTTTTGTAAAAAGAAACTTATCTTTGGCAGTAGTAAAAGAGCTTCTCTTCTTCGGCTGTGATAAATTTTCTTTCCGGTGTCTGTTTGTGGGGAACACTTGCTTAGGGTATTTTTACTCGCGCCGTTGCGCCTTCATGCTAGGTTGGTCCTCTGCCCAGCGATCGCCCGTCGAGATGATTGCCGTTGCTTGCCGACGCGCTTCTCCGAGGAGGTATCTCCGTGTTGGGCCTTGAGGTCGAAGGGAGATCGTTGAGGCTTGGACAGGCATGGTGTCTTTGCTGGGTAGGAAATTACTTGCCGGGATGCGCTGTGTAGGAAGGAACTCGTGGCCTCGTGACGAGAGCTTCAAGCTGTAGAGCTGGAAGGGCTGGGAGAGGCCCCTGGAAGGCTCTGCCCTGAAGGATAGCAGAGCGAGGGATGCTCGGGCTCGATTGTCTCTGAGAGGGATTTCGATCCCTGGCATCGTGGCAGGGAAGCTGCCTGTCGGGGATGGCCGAGTGAGGGAGCCTCAGGCCTCGACTGCCTATCTCTGGCCGAGCATGGTAGCTGCTCGGTTTGCCTCTTGCGAGGGCTTTTGATCCTTCAGGACGGGAACCGAATGGGGTTGCCGTTCTGTGCCTCTTGGCGAGGACTTTTTGATCCCCAGCGTTGTAGCAGTGAAGCTACCCACTGGGGATAGCCGAGTGAGGGAATCTCGGGCCTCGACTGCCTCTGGGAGGGCTTTTGATCCCTGGCGTTGTGGCAGGGGAGCTGCCCGCAGGGGATAGCCGAGCGAGGGGACCTCGGGCTCGGTTTTCACTCTGGTCGAGCAGGGTAGCTGCTCGGTTTGCCTCTTGCGAGGGCTTTTGATCCTTCAGGACGGGGACCGAACGGGATTGCCGCCCGGTGCCTCATGGCGAGGACTTTGATCCCTGTCGGTTGTGGTAGGAAGCTACCAGCCGGGGATAGCCGGGCAAAGACCCGGCTGCCTCTGGGAGGACTTTGGTCCTTGGCGTGAGAAAAAGCTATAGGGCTGTAAGAAGCCTACTAAGGACCCCTGGCCGGGCAGGGTTGCTGCCCGGTGCCTCTTGGCGAGGGCTTTTGTCCTGAAGGATAGCCGAGTGAGGGATCCTCAGGCCTCGACTGCCTCTGGGAGGACTTTTTTGATCCCTAGCGTTGTGGCAGTGAAGCTGCCCGCTGGGGATAGCCGAGTGAGGGAACCTCGGGCCTCGACTGCCTCTGGGAGGACTTCTTTTGATCCCCAGCGTTTGTGGCAGTGAAGTTGCCAGCTGGGGATAGCCGAGTGAGGGAACCTCGGTCCTCGACTGCCTCTGGGAGGGCTTTCTCGATCCCCAGCGTTGAGGCAGGGAAGCTGCCTGCTGGGGATAGCCGAGTGAGGGAAGCTCGGGCTCGACTGCCTCCGGGAGGGCTTTCCGATCCTCGGCGTTGAGGCAGGGAAGCTGCCCGCTGGGGATAAACGAGCGATGGGAGCTCGGGCTGACCTGCGCCGGAGAGGGCTTTATCGATCCCCGGTGTCTGCGGCAGGGAGGCTGCCCACGGGGGATAGCCAAGCGAGAAGGTGAAGTGCATTGGACGCTGCTCCGGAGAAGGTGAAGCGACAGGTACGCGTCGCTTCGCTTACACCAGATAACGCTCAATGGAAGCCGTGGCAGAGACCCCCTAGGTGATAGCGGGCGACTGTTGGGAAGTGCATTGGGCTATATAAGGAGTACTAACCCCCCTCCTTTCGCAGGCAGGCCATCGAGAATGGAGGATTTCCTGTTCACCATCCCCGATATCGTTAGCTTCGGAGATGTGTACCTCTACGACCCCTATCGCACCGAGGACACGGTGCAGTTGGTTTACGGGCGCATCGAGGACCACTTCGGCCGGTTGCTCCCCAGACGCTCCTCCCTGTTGCAACTACTGATGTACTCCATCTGGAGAGCATCACCGGGGCTCCATAACCCCGTATCGGAGCTGCTCTTCGATGAGGCCGTAGGCAAGCTGTGGTCTTTGAGGCGCTTCGGCCTAATCTCCGTGACCCGGCTGGCCCGCTCGGAGGAACTCGTCCGCGAATGCTACGAGCTAAGGCTTGGGGTCGATGCCCGCGGGGGGAACCGGGGGCAAAGGCTGGAACTAGCGAGGCCCCGGCCGCTGGAGATTTTTACCGAGTACCACGAACAGTGCTCGCTGCACCCCGTTCCCCCACTATTGTAAGCCCTCCTTTTTTTGTATGGCTGAGGAGCCTATAATACCCTTTGAATAAAACAATGTCTTTCTTTATTTCGCGCAATGCTTCATTGATCTTTATCAAACTTAACAGCAGATCTTTATCGTGCTAGAGAAAAGAAAACAAAATAACAAAATAAAAACAAGGAAAAAAAGGGGTGGTTCAGGCTAGAGGATGACTTTATCGGCATCGGCCGAGCTTCCCGAAGGGCCGTCGGCCCCAATGCCGGGCATAGGGCATGGGGCTCCCTGGGCCCCGGGTTGACTGTCCGCTGAAACAAGCATGATCTGACCTATGGTCAGGTCGGCGGGGCGGTGAGGCTGCTCTTGCTCACAGTCGGCCCGCCATTTGTCCCTTAGGTAGGAGGCGAGGTGCCCAGACCGGATGAGCTCCTCAACGTAGTCCCTCAACTGTTTGCAGTCCTCTGTGGCGTGGCCCGGCACTCGGTGGAAAGCGCAGTAGACGCCCCGATCTCGCTTGGCGCCCTGGCGTGGGACCGGGGGAACTTGAAGAGCCCCTCATTCTGGGTCTCCTCCAGCAACACCGTGAGGGAGACGTTGAGGGGGGTGTATTCTCGGAATTTCGGGTGGTAGGGCTGCTGACATTCCGGCCCGTCCTCCCAAATCCTCTTCTTCTGGTCGGGTCTATCCGCCCGAGGAAGGTTGGTATTCACCTCGGACTCCAGCTGGACCTCGCGCTCGGTCCACGCCTTGACTTCGGCCATGGTCTTGGGTTGAACTAGCGCGAAGGAGCGCAACCATTCTTTGCGCTTCAGACCAGACCTGAGCGCCGTTATGACGGTCTAGTCCCGGTGCTCGGGCACTTCGAGAAGGGCGTTGTAGAAGCGGGTGATGTAGGCCTTGAACGTTTCCTTGTCCCCGCTCTTGACCGTGAAGAGGTAGTCGACCGTGCGTTTCTGTCGACGGTTTCCTACGAAGTGGCTGAGGAACTGAGTGGCTAGCTCGTCGAAAGTCGATATTGAGTGGGGCTCGAGGCCCCGGAACCAGTCTCGACCCGCGTGGATCAGGGTGGCCAGGAAGGCCCTGCACTGGGCGGCGTCAGAGTGATCTTGGAAGCTCATCCCCACGGTGAAGGCATCCAAGTGGTCCTTCGGGTCAGTTTTTCCATTGAACATAGAGACCTTGGGGGCCTTGTTGTGCGAGGAGACGCGTATTGCGAGCAGTTCCTCGGTGAATGGCTTCGTGAACGAGTCGGAGGCGTACTTAGCCCCGTCGCTCGAGAAGTAGGCTTCCCGACGCATGCCCTCGATCTTCTTCTCGAGGGCGTCGAGCCGACCGTGGTACCTTGAGGAATCGGCACTAGGGGATTCCCGGGCCCCGCTGCGGGCGGACTGCGTATGGGAGCGGTCCCGGTTTCTCCTGACGAGGTGCCTCAGGTCTCGGGACAGGGAAGCCTTCGAGCCGTCAGGATGAGCCCCTTCCGTGCGTTCCTGCCGTCTACGATGGGGTCGGCCACGCTCACTGTTAGAAGAGGTGACCGACAGTTCCTCAGGAGGGTAGGGGCAGTGAGGAGGCTCGGGCCGAGGCTCCCTGGCGGTGGATCTCGGCGTGGAGCCCTTGGGCGCCTAGCGGGCCTCAGGGAGCACCGGTTCGAGGGACCGGTGGCGAGGGGATGCAGCTTGCTGGTGGTTGGCCGTCCAGACAAGGGCGGGACCTTCTGGCGGCGGAGGTGCAGCGATCTGAGGCCCGGGCGCAGTCGTTTGGACACGGACGAGGGCTTCTACGAGGGATTGTAGGCGATCTATCCGGCTTGCGAGGGCGTTGATTACGGTCATGGGGGAAGGTTCGTCCTCGCCTTCGGGGAGCGGAAAGCGGCGGCTGGTACCGGGATCCCCAGGATGGTCGTCCGACATGAGAGAGGAGATAGGAAGGTCAACTTTGTATTTTGGGGAATGGGTTCCCACAGACGGCGCCAACTGATGGAGCTCCTTTTCGGGCCTCCGTCAGATGTTGTCTTCCTTCGATCTCAAGGTGAACTGGGTTGATTGTCCTTTGATGCGTGTGGGTCTCAATGGGTAGTGAGAGAACAAAATGGGATGAGAAGGCTGCCGCCGTGTACCTGCAAAGAAGTCTCGGGATGGTTGGGTACCACCGAGGACCCTCCGACGCTCAAGTCAGTGACAATATCCGAGCAGAGTAACGGCGTAAGTGTAAAGAATGGCTTACTTAACCCCTCTGTGATGGGGGTTTATATGGTGGCGGCAGCACGCAGCGGTAGGCGCGAGAATCTCGCCGGCAGTTACGCCCCCGACGTCACGCCCGCGTGATAAGCGGATCGCCCGTTAATGGGGATCGCAATGGCATGGAACGTGGGATGTTGCTGGCGGAGAATCTGCGCATGGCGAGATTCGCGGAGCGGCGGTTACGCCTGTGAGCGGTGGAGTGGGTCGGTCGGAGGGACCGAGGAAGATGGCCTCGGCGGGCGAGCTCGGGAAAGAGCGGGAGGGCCGAGGCATCTTGGTCTTGTGGCGGCTCGGGGTGAGCTGAGTGGCCGAGGAGGCACATTCGCAGAGGGCCCTGAGGTGAGCCAGCTTCGTGCTCGTAGGTCGGGTACAGGGGTGGCCTGGTCGGCGCCTGTGGGCCCTCTCTTCTGGGTTCTGGGACACGTCATCTGCCACGTGTCCTAATCTGGGAGGTCACCAATATAGAGTATTATCAGAGTCGCTCCATATTACTCTTTGCAAATTCCATGGTTTCATCCAGTATCACCTCTTCTCGCGTGCCAAGCCAACCAACATCATACAAGCAAAACAAGCCCTTGGCATTACTGGCTAGCTCTCGCTTGAACTTGGCCTCTTCATTTTGAACTTTTTGAACACATCTAAGCACACAGTCAAAATATGCTTGTGTTAGTTGGATATTTTGGCAACAAAAATAAATAAATAAATAAATATTGTTGAATATTTTAGCAAAATAAAATATATGGTTGCATGCATATAACTAATTAATGTTGTTTCACAGGACTCTGATACTCTGCTATTATTTCCTCCTGCTATAAAAAACTACTAAGATTCAACGATTCACATAGGAAAAACAAAGGAGGTCCCACATGTTTGTGGTTTTTGATTGAGATGTGTGGCTAGGTTCGTAATAGTATGGAAAAATGTTGGGTTTGCCTCGTATTCTCGATCTCTTGAAGTTTTCCAACTTGAAGTTTTCCAATTCAATTCGGCGTTAATAGAGTATTTCCAGCTTCGTATTCAGCTTCAGCCAGGGTGCAGACATCTGAAGGACAAGCTTCAGACATCTGACACATATTGAAGAACATGCACACAAACATAGAGTCGAAAAACGTCTGAAGCTTAAGTTTCAGACTGTAGGGGTTGGCGCTAGGCTCGCGACATTTGAGGACCCGGCGGAAATATAAAATCAAAATTTTTAAACTTAAAAACCAATTCTATAGCCAAGATCAATCATTTACCAAACTAATTACAAACTAGGAAAAAACAAGAGAGGGTTTAGAGAGGGCTACAACTTTTAAGCGTGTTCAATCACCTATCGGAAAACCCAAGTTAAACTTGTGTGCTTCTATGTGAGTGTTTTTAGTAGACCTTAGGCTCTTTACTAGGGTTTTAGAACATGCACAAATAGAATTTTAAAAAATCAAGAGAGCTCAAGTCTACAAACTAGGAACTTTAGCTAAAGAATTTAACTTGCAAACTAATATTCCTAACAAAATAGAGAGCATACAATTTTTGTAGTATCTTCATATTTTCCAATTTGTGTTGAATTCTAGTTAGGCTTCTAAGAAGAGGGAACAAGCTTGGTGAAAACCTCTTTTTATCATAGATGGATCCACTTGAGAAAACCCTTCTCTTGCTTCATCCCCACTTACTGCTCCAAGCAATTTATGAAGAAACTAACAACTAAAACTTGCTAGTTTTATGGTGTTAAGGATGTAGCAAGTCACTTTAATATAATCTCACCATCTAATTTTCTTTTTGAATTCTCTTTTAATTTTAGAGGAAGAAGAAGAGAGGAGCTTGAAGAAGATGAGCGTTGCTATGCAAGAATAAAAACCTTAACCATTTTCCAAAATGATTGTAAATATTTATCATTACATAAACAAATTTCATCTATTGGATTTAATCCATCATCTAAGTGTCCATCCTCTTCTCTCCCTTCCACTTGTCACTATGTAGAAAATGGCTATGCATGTGCTTCACCTTTGGCACAAAATAACTTAAAAGAGAATGAAAAGGAAAAGGAAAAAACAATATGTGTGTGTGTATTATAAATACATGAATGAGACATAAATAAATAGTGACAAAATACTAGTAAATACATATATCCAATACATGTATTAATATATTAAATCAGCACTTGATTTAATATCCGTCTTTCCAAAAGACCGGCTAGTATTTTCACATGTCCGATTACTGTAAGTGTATTCAATACACTAGTTTTAATCGAACCCGGGTACGCATCCAATACACACAGTTACATTATATTGCTAGAGTCGGAAAAACCTCTGTGTGAGACTCTAAAGACTCGACAATACGCTGTCAGTGAGTTACTGGATTCAATCCATAACTTGCAAGCAAGTCAGTGGCGCTAGCTGGACGTAATAGCTATCCAAGTATCTGTCGAAAGGAAGATCGATAAGAAAGCCCGTCCGAACCCCTACTGAGCCTATAAGTGACAATCACCGTACAGTCCGGTCTGTTTGTCTGAGAGTATTGCATATCAGGTTTAGGGGTGGTAAATGTCAGACCCCTAATAACCTAATAAGTCGTGTCGATATCAAGCTTATCACCAACTGAGAAACTACTGATTCTCAATCAGTAAATCCCATCCGCTCTGGCTAGAGACTTATGGTGATGGCCAACTGGGCACAGCGTGATATCAACTCCAAATACCGGGAAAGACGAATCCCCTCAATCCACTCGCTGCCTCCATGCGGCTCGGGACCGCACCCAATTAAAACCTGTTTGCACGACTCAATAGATCCGTGGTAGGGTAGTAATCAAAGTACAGCGGGAACTCACACAAGAAAAATGACGATCTTGTATCAACAGACTAATCTGTACTTATGCCACCAGAGAACTGCTATCTGAAGGTGGGTATAATACTAACTAGAAGATTCCCGGAAAGTCCGTCCAGTGTAACTCATATCCTAATGAGCTCCTGTATACAATCTTTGGTGCCGTATACCTATGGCTGCAATACCGGCCACCTCTTCTCTCGAGAATAAGAAATATATACACTAGTCTACTCCGGAGTATTGATGCCCTGTTTCGATAATCCAACAACTAAGGACACTTAAGGATGTGCTTATGGACTACCCACGCGTCGCTAGTATGATCACCATCATAACCCTGGTAGTCAAGCAAGAATCCTATAGGCTCTATCAAGATGTAATAGCGATCCGTAATACCACATAATACATGTTCATGATGATAAAGACAAACCAGATAGCATAATATTATTTCGAATAAGATTGTTCTACCCGTATAGGTCTTCCCTCAATTATCATAATCGCCTGCCTGCAATTACAATAATTGCCTTGAGGTCACTATAGCCAACAATCTCCAACTTGCACTTAAGGCTAATTATTGCGGTATCGCATACCCACAGCTCGTGTGCTATCGAATACCCAACTTCTCTACTAATCAGTCCCACAAACCGAGTTTGAAAAACAACCGTGTTCGAGAAAGCAATGAAGAACATATGAGACGTTCTTGGTGTTTTGTAATGGCAGCCTCCTTCTGGAGGCGATTACCGATTCTAGCTTTTGAGGTGACAAGAATGACAGATTTTCTATTGTGAGTCATTAGTTTACCTTCTGATGAGAAGCAGTATATTAGAAGAGTTCCAAGCATGATACTGAGGTAGTCAAGGTTTTAGATGCTGATTATGATTCAGTAAAGAACACATCCTAAGTATTTGTTTGGATAAATACATTCATTTATGAACATGGTCTCATCAGCTATCTAAACAAAGTTTTAAGGAAGGTATTGCTCATTTCGGGTGATAGTTGATCTCCGCAAAATTGAGAATCAAAAAGATAAAGATAGAAATGTTGCAGCAGATCCACTCATTGAGGCTGTTTCTTGAACAAAGTTTGTGAAACTGTTAGTAGAGAAGTTAGGTATGCAATAGTACATGATATGTGGGTTGTGATACCGCAATAATTGGCCTTGAGTGCAAGTGGAAGATTGTTGGATTTAGGTGCTCTCAAAGAAATTATTGTAGTTGCAGGAATGCAATTACTGAATTTAAGGTGGACTTATACCAAGAACAGTCTTACTCGAGATGATAGTATGCTATCTGGTTTGTGTTGGATATGTATGCCCCAGGGACCATTATTGTATATTACATGGGATTGTATATTACATTTGGATACTTGGGATATATATGTACAGAATAGTCTTGCTCGATATGATAGTAGGCTATCTGGTTTGTTTTTACCTTAATATGTGCATATGTTTTTCTTATATTACATATTACTAATACATGTTGATAAATCCCATAAGATCTTTGGTTGACTACCAGCGTTATGATGGCGATCATACTTGTGAGGGATGGGTATAAGCATATTTTTAAGTGTCCCTAGTCGAGGAGTATTGAGACTGGGTATCAATATTCCAGAGTAGACTAGTGTATACATTTCTTATTCCCGAAAGGGGAGATGGACGATCCCGTAACCATTGGTGTACGACACCAAAGATCGTATACAGGTGCTCATTAGGATATAAGTTACACCGGACGGACTCGCCGGGAACTGCTAGATGGTATTATACCTATCGTCAGATAGCAGTTCTCTGGTGACATAAGTACAGGGTAGTCTGTTGACCTGAAATCGTCATTTGTCTCGAGTGTGTTCCCACTGTACTTTGATTACTACCCTACTATGGCTTTAAAGAGTCATGCAAACAGGTAGTAGTTAAGTGCAATCCCGAAGTACTTGGAGGCAGTGAGCAATAAAAGGAATTCATCTCCCCGGTATTGGGAGTCGATATCACAATGTATACGGTTGGCCATCACCATAAGACTTAGGCCTAGGCTGATGAGATTTACTGATGAGATCAGTAGTTTCTCGATAGTTGATAGGCTTGACTTCGGCATGGCTCATTTGGTTATTAGGGGTCTGACGTTATCCACCCCCTTGACCTGGTATGCGATACTCTCATACGAACAGACCGGACTGTACGGTGAATGCCACTTATAGGCTCAGTAGGGGTTCGGACGAGTTTGCTTATCGATATTCTTTTCGATAGATACCGGGTAGCCATTCCACATAGCTGTGCCACTGACGTGGTTATGAGTTTTGGATATCATCTAGAAACTCACTGCCAGCGTATTGTCGGGTTTTTAGAGTCCCACACAGAGGGTTTTCGGCTTTGGCGAATTGATGCAGTAGTCGTACTGGGTATGTGCATAGGTTCGATTAAAACTAGTGTATTGGATACACCGACGGTAATCGGACGTTTGGAAATACTAGCCGGTCTTTTGGAAAGACGGATATTAAATAAAGTATGGATTTAATATATTAATACATATATTGGATATATGTATTTACTAGTATTTTGTCACTATTTATTTATGTCTCATATATGTATTTTAAATGCATAGAAATTTAATTGCAAGTATATATATCAAATATGTTATGTTACATATAAGTATATATATTGTAATTATGTTTTTCTTTTTCTTTAGTTCTCTTTTAGTTATTTTGTGCCGATGGATGAGCACATGCATGCACTCTTTTTATGGTGACATGTGGAGGGGAGAGAAGAGGGTGGACACTTAGAGTTGCGATAGAAATCTAATGGTTAAGATTCATTTGGGTTATGATAAATGAATTCCAACCATTTAGAAATGGTTCATATTATTGATAGCATTCTCTTCCAAGCATCTTTACTTAGCAAACATTGATCTTTGGTGGCTACTTTAGAAGTTGCAAGAGCCAACGTTAGGAGCCTTCAAGGTGGATCATCTATGATGGAGTAGATCAACAAGCAAGGTAGTTCAAACCACATCCTAGAAGCTTACAAGGAGTCCAACACAATTTGGAGCACTTGAAGTAGCAACAAATGTTGTAATTTCAACCTTGTATGCTATAACTCCTCTTTATGTTTTCATGTTCTAATCTTTAGCATGATTTTAAGTATTAGGAACTAATTGCTCTTTAGATTTTTGAAAACCCTATTATACTATGTTTTAAAATTTCTTGCTCGGGTGTAATAGTTCCATCATATGGTATCAGAGTCTAATTAAAGATTTGAACTCGTTCGAACGACTTCAGAATTACAGAAACCCAATTTTTAGAAAATAGTTTTTTAAATTGCCCCCAAAATAATTCCATTGCATGTTTGGTGAACTATTTGGGTTCTAGGTTCAAACCAAGGCTTGAATACATGTTCACAGTCATCAGGAACTCCGTCGAGAGGGAGGGGGTACCCCTTAACCCGAGACCACTTTGGGTAGTCTCGGGTTTGGGGACCCTGGGTCGTGACAGGTTTCAATTGAATCCCGAGCACCTTTTTGATAGCTCTGTTTCAGTTTTGGCGTGATGGATTTAATTTTTGGGGTGCCGCGGTTGCTTGAATTTCAAAAATTGAAATTTTCAAGCAGCCGCCTTGCGGGGTTTTGTAATTCTTGTAGTCTAGCTTCTTCTGTGATAGTAAGTGTTAATATGTGTTAGTAAACCCCAATCTCATTGCTATACGTTCGATGACATAGGGGCTGCACATATAACACTTACTTTGTGATGATTGGTTTGTGATGGAATGAAATGGATGCGATCGTCATGATGAATAGCCGAGGTTTTTTTTATGTAAGATGAGATTGTTCCTTACATTCATGTAAATATTTGTAATGTAATATTCTTTTATGGGGCACTTCCGGGCTGAGGTTGATGTCACCCATGTATGTATTTTTTCATTTCTTGTATCTAGGATAGACTCAGGAGGAGTGCTCAAGTAGCCGGGTTCTAGAATCCAACGGGTTACCATCTCGAGGAGTCGAGTCATGCTCATCTAATTCTAGAATTTGTAGGGTTTCTTGCTGCACTCGTATGGTTCTAGGGGTATGGGTTTTCGGCTATTCATACGATCGTGGAATCTGTGTTTCATTCTTGGCTAAATCGAAACACGGAAATCCTACTATATGCTCTATTTCATATATTTGCTTCCGCTATTTCTGTGATGTGATATTATCATGCCCGCGACAAATGGATATATATATATATATATATATATATATATATAGTAAACACGTTTATATGTTTTACATTCGTGCTAGCCATGTCCCCGCCCAGTCATAAGTTAAGTAACCTTATGGTGAAGACCCAGGACCCTGTGGCGAATGCGAATGTCATATAAAGCATTGTATTTTTTTTTGTTTCTGGCGTGATAGGTTTTAAATGACGGGACCACATTAATTGGATTAATGCAAAGAAAAGAAACCTAAAAAATGATGTTCTTGGAACCATCACTTTTAAAAGAAATTGTAGCCTTGTTTGTTCGCCACCGAAAGTCACGACCGGGACGTTGAGACGTCGGGCCTGAATTTTGGGGGCAGATGCTATTTGGTTTTATCCGTCCACCTTTCCGAAGATGCCAAGTTGATTTATGGCACCGTGTATCGGAGGTTTGGACAGATGCGGCCGTTGTAGCATATTTCGTCAGATTCCCCCTCGCTTGCGAGGGGTTTTTGATTGTGGGTACGCTCTTCCCTGCAGGCGCAAGCCTCTGCAGTTAATTACGTTATCGGGTTACGATAACCCCTTTCTCCTTCTCCAGAAGTTCACTTCGTGTCGTGTGTGTTTGTTTTATTTTTGGTTGCCCGTGGATTGTATACGGAGACTAATTTGTGTTGTTGCCCGTAGGGCGTGGATTAGTCCAAATCCGTATTTTCTTAGATTTGGGTTTGGGTTGGTTTAAAGATCGTTAATCTTGTTTTAGATTAAAATCAACTCAAACGTTTGTTGAGGATATTTTAGTCTAATTTTAGACTATGATCCACTCAACAGGATTTTTTTAGTTTATAGGGACATTACGGTCCGCAATTTAGCTTTTAGGGACTTTGCGGTCCACAATTTAGTTTTAAGGACATTGCGGTCCAAAGGGTTTAGTTTTAAGGACATTGTGATCTAAAGTTTAAGGACATCATAGTCTGTGGAATTTAGTTTTTAGGGACGTTGAGGTCCGCAATTTAGTTTTAAGTACGTTGCGGTCCATGGAGTTTAGTTTTAAGGATATTGCGGTCCAAAATTTAGTTTTTAGGGACGTTGCGGTCTACAATTTAGTTTTAAGGACGTTGCGGTCCACTGAGTTGTTGGTTTGGGAGGGGTATACCAAGAATTATTGGTTATTGGGACCCTCCACTTCTCTGAATACGTTGAAGAATTACAACGACATGTATCAGAGGTGTGGAGAGATGTACCCTTGAACCAATGAATGTTCATCAAAGATTTGATAATCTTGTTTGGGACTAAGTCCAATTTAGAAGAAGACCTATGGGCTCGGTCGATTTTAGGGTTTGGCCAACCTTGGGCTCAGCCCACTTAGTCTTTATCATTTCCTTTTTTTTATAAAGTGTTAGACACTTGCTAGGACACAGTCCTTTCTCTGTGCACATAATGCTAAACATTTATGTGAATACTGACATCCACTATCTTTTTGTTTTTTTATGAGTGTTGAACACTCTTCATGGCGCTATGCTCTTCTTGAGGATTGCAGAGTGCTCTGTGTTAAGTAGCGCCCCACTTAAGAGGCGCGTGGAGCGCTTGGCGTTGAGCGCCAGCATTTGAGCGCTAAGCACTCTTTTTATTTTGAGCAGCTCCCACGTGAATGTCACATGGAGCGCTCGGCCTTGAGCGCCAACATTTGAGTGTTGAGCGCTCTTTATTGAACAACGCCCACATGAGGGGCACGTGGAGCGCTCGGCGCTGAGCGCCAGCATTTGAGTGTTGAGCGCTCCTTATTGAACAACGGCCACGTGAGGGGCACGTGGGGCGCTCGGCGCTGAGCGCCAGATTTGAGTGCTAAGCACTTCTTATTAAATACCGCCCACACGAGGAGCACGTGGAGCACTCGGCGCTGAGCGCCAGATTTGAGTGTTAAGCACTAAGTTTTTTGTTCTACCCAATTCAATTCTCTGAGAATTTGGTTCTCCCTTCTGAAAGACATCGTCTTATAGGTCTGTGATCTGGAAAAAGAACTAAGTTCTTTTGATGTGAGAGTTAAACTCTTAGATGTGGAAGAGATGCTATGATCTCTCTTCTTTTTATGAAAGACTGTCTTATAGATCTGTGATCTGGAAAAAGAACTAAGTTCTTCTGATGTGAGAGTTAAACTCTCAAATATAGAGGAGATGCTACGATCTCACTTATTTTTATTTACTTTGAAGAAAATTCTTCTTCTTAGCATTTTTTCTTCTCTTTTTATTTTTTGAGAATTTGAAGTTTATAGGGGGGTTCTTCCCTGCAAGACTTGAAGTCTTGGGTCCTTTATATAGGGGAGGATAATTTGTTGAATCAGTTAAGGAAATCTCTCATTGAGAGATCTCTGATTGATTTGTGGATTTTATCCACCGTTGGATCTTTGATCCAAGGACTTCTGTTTTCCAGAAGACATCTTTCTTGTTTTTAGCAAGATTGGGAAAATATTTTCCCATACAGAACTTATTCTGTATCTTGGTGATGTTTGATCACCACTGGAACTTTGATCTAACGGTGCTCTGATTTACAGAGCACAATCTTTCTTGTTTGGAAAGATTTGAGGAGTATTTCCTCAACAGAATTTTATTCTGGTAATTTGATGATCTATCATCTTCGTTTGATCTTTGATCCAATAGTGGAGAACATATATTTCTAGCGCTGGCGCTCTCATGCTTTGCACATGAGGCGCTGCCTCAGAATCTTTGACTCTTGGCGCTGGCGCTTTTGGCGCCAGCGCTTTCGTGCTTTGCACATGAGGCGCTGCCTCAGAGTCTTAGACTCATGGCGCTGGCGCTGGCGCTCTCGTGCTTTGCACTGCCTCAGAGTGTTTGACTCTTAGCGCTGGCGCTCTTGGCGCTATCGCTCTCGTGCTTTGCACGTGAGGCGCTGCCTCAGTTCAAATTTTGAACAGAGCCTTGCCCTCTTATTGGGGGGAAACAAATGCCCCCCCGCCGTTGCGCTCACATGGCTTACACGTGAGTGCAGCGGTGGCAGTTTTTCCACCGTTGGATCTTCTTGGAAGTTGAATCGGCTTCCCCTGCCTATAAGTTGGGCCTTTGTCCCTTAAGATGACTGCTTGTTCATCTTCTTGTTTTCTTATTCTTGAGAATTTAATTCTCCTTCAGAGCTAAGCTCTCTGCCTTAAGAAATTCTTCTAGAGTCAGAACCTTGCTAAAAATTTTGGTAAGGATCAAATCTTTGAAGGAATCATTTCATATTCTAGGGTTTTACCCATTAACAGAGGCTTGCTCTTCTTAAATCATAGATCTTAAAGTGGATTTTAGGGTTTCTTAACCTGTTAAATGAAAACAGAGCTTTGCTCTTCTTAGATCATCGATCAAAAAATCTTCTTTTAGGGTTTCTTAACCCATTAATGAAGAACTCTTAGAGTTCGTTTTGCAGATCTTAGAGATCTTGGAGTTTTTAACTCAGTAAAAGCTTTGCTTTTTAGGGTTTTGATGGATGATTCCATCGTTTTCACAGAGCATAGCTCTTGGAATTTTATTCCCCTTATAATTAGAGTTGACAGATGTCACTCCTGTTTGCAGAGTGTTGCTCTCGAGGGAGTTTAACTCCTTGGCCCGAGGAGTCTCTCATTAAATGAGGATCTCTCTTTTTAGGATTTCTTTTTTAATGAGTGATTGTTTCATCAATGATGAGCCGTCACCTTGATTTTATGGGTCCCCCTTGGCCCCTTTCCACTGCATTGCAGTGTGGTACAAATTTAAAGTACTAAGTATTAGAATTTGGACTGTAGCATTGGTATCTAACCCTTGTTCTTTTTCGCGCAGGTACTATGACATTTTATTTGTATGATCTTGACGAAATTATCTCCTATGAAGACATTCGCGTCCAAGGCCGTTGTCAAAACCAGAAGTTTACGGACGCTCAATGCGCTGAGGTTATGCGTCGCCTCGATGAACACAACGGTCGACTACTCCCCCGTCGTTCTACTTTGTTGAAGATCATCGTGGGAGCGATTTGAGACACCCTTCCTGGATTTTACGAAGCCATGCCGCTGGAGGCGCTTGATAACGCCGAAGACAAGGTACACTCAGTGTATCTGATGGGCTTGATCTCGAAGAGGCGGCGAGATAGTCTTGTTGATATCTTGCATCAAGTTTTCCAACAGACAATGATAATCTATGCCTATCAAAGCGCGGATGATATCAGTGAAAATCCTGACGCTTGTATTCGCGAGAAGATGCATACGAGAATGGTCAGAAAGGCCAGAAGCATTTTAGACGGCCTTACTTCTAAATTCCTCAATCCATGTCCAGGATTTAATGTTTTACCATTGTAAACATTTTAATGATGTTTTTGTTTTACTGTCTTCATCAATGTAAGAATTTTTTGCAGTATGAATGACAAATTTTCCCTTTCTATGCATTTATTTCACGCATTAATCCTTTCCGCGTATACATGAGTGGGTATGCTTCGAAAGCTTAATTGGATGCGAGTCGAATGTTCTCTTTGTTGCCTTGCATAGTATGTGGCTGATGTCCATGGGTTATGCCTTTTTGTTTTGACTTGGCGCGAAGTAGTTTATGTACACTTGAGTGTTAGTTATATGTATGCCCTAGAGGCCATTACTGTACATAGGATGTATATTGTAGTGGATGCTGGGACATATATAGGGAGGACTTTCTTGCTCGACATGATAGTATGCTATCTGGTTGCTCTTTACCTTAACGTGTATACTGATTGTCTCTCTGTTACATGTTGGTAAAGCCCTTAGGATGTGTACTTGACTACCTGGACTATGATGCGGATCATACTAGTGGGGACATGGTAGTCCATAAGTACATCCTTCAAAGTCCCTAGTCGTGGGTGTATCGAGACGGGGCATCGATACACCAGAGTAGACTAGCGTATACCTTCTCAACCCATACAGATGGGCGATGGATGATCCCATATCCATTGGTGTTTGACATCAGAGATGATATACGGGTGCTCAGTAGAGACTGGGTACACTGGACGGACTCGCCGAGAACTCCCAGATGGTATTATACCTCACGTCAGATGGCAGTTCTCTGGTGACACTGGTACAGAGTAGTCTGTTGACCCGAGATCGTCATAGAGTCTTGTGTGGTTCCCACTGTGCTTTGATTTCCATCTTACCACGTCCAAGAGGGCGTGCAAAACGGTGGTTTTTGGGTACAGTCCCGAGTCACATGGAGGCAATGAGCGATAGGAGGGGATTCGTCTCTCCCGGTATAGGGGGTTGATGTTGCGCTGTGTTCGATTGGCTATAACAGGAAATCCCTGGCCAGGGTTGCTGAGATTTACTGGTAAGTGTTACCAGTAGTTTCTCGAATAGTTATAGACCTCACAGCGACACGACTTATCAAGCTATTGGGGTCTGACGTATACCACCCTTAGGCGAGATATGCGACATATCAGACGATCAGACCGGACTGTACGGTAGTGTTACTGGTTGGATTCACTGGACTGTGAGCGGGCTTGCTCGTCGATCTTCAGATCGCTCAATACCCGGATGGCCGTTACGTTTAGCAGACCGCTTGCGGCTTGTGGGTGTTTGATATGATCATCACCTGCTGCCGGCGTATTGACGAGTCTTTAGAGTCCTACACAGAGGTTTCCTGGCTCAAGCGAAATGAAATAGGAGCGCATATGAGATATGTGCGGGACCGAGAATGATACCAGTATGTAATACTGTATTCGATTCTCGTGATTTGTGACATTGATCGGTTATATGCGATATAGCCGGGTTATCGGATCAAGTGTTGATTCGATAAGTTGTTACTGTTGATATTAGTCGGTTATATGCGATATGACCGGATCATTAAATCAAGTGTTGATTTAATGATTTAATGCATAATTATATATTTGATATATTATTTTGCATTAACTAGTATTGGTTCACTTTAAATGGATTTTCTCACTTGAAGTTCACAAGTTGTATATGTGATATACTTTTGTGCACTTGATTGTATCATGTTTGATGATACATGCTTTATGGTTAAGTGTAAAGAATTAAACCAAGGTTAAGTTGTTGATTAGGGTTTTACTTATTCATTTATCTTATAATTTATTTATTCATTTTGAATAAATTGAAAGATAAATGAATGGTGGCTTCTTTTGTTTTTAGTTGAAGCTTCATGAAGCTTTGACTTGATGACTTTTTTGTTCTCATCCTTAACCCTAACCATCAACCCAACCTTAGTCAATTCTCTACACTTAACTAAGGTAAAGATTATGATAAGTATTGTTTTATTTTTCTATTTTAAAATAACTTATCATATTCTTCATCTTCTTCTTCTTCTTCACTTCAAGAAAAAGCTTCACAAGCTTTAATGGCAAAGTGAGAATTAGAGTGAGAAATCCAATTCTAAAGTCTACCCACTTCCTATTTCTTCATCCTCTACCTCTTGCCAAGTAGTAGAGTGTGTTTACTTGACAAGTTTCTTGACTTGGTGAAGTCGGAGCTTGATTTAGCGATGCCTCGACGTAGATCATCTTCGGCATGGACATCGACGACCTAGCTCGCTTATTCTCCGATGAAGTCGACGCTAGAGCCCGGATTCTTTTTGGACAGCGGAGAGGACTTCGTTGCGGAGCTATGGAGGTGGAGAACTGGATCTACAAAGGTTGTATTTCCGTATCTCTTAGTTAAGTGTTAACTAGTTTGCATTTTCGCCTAATTATCTAGCCAACGATCTTGTTAGGGTTTGTAGGCACCGTTAAAATTTGAAATTGGCATGTTCGATGCCTTGTGAGACCTCACTAGGGTGCCTAGGAACCTTACAGTGGTATCAGAGCCTAGCTAGAGCCTTAGGCGAAGTCCAGACGGAGTTTGAAGTCCGAACGAACCCGAAAACCCATTTCTAACAAGCTCTCTGTCCTTTTTTGAAAACAGTGAGTTTTTCTATATTAAAAATATGCAGAAAAACATGCAGGAATATCTAAGAGTTACTGTGAAATCGTGTGCCCTAATTCCATTAAAGCGCCGCGTTTCCGCGGCACGAGCATGGCTCGTGCGGCGGAAACGCGGCCTGTTTGTCGTATTATGAGGTACTGTTTGCACAGTAACTCCTATTTGACAGTGCTGGTTTTCCTGAGTATTTTTAATATTTTTTCAAGAGTTGAATTTTTCTGGGATTGTTTTGGGGATTCGGTGTTTCGATCGGAGCATCAAATTTTGTCTGTGTGGCTTTCCGGATAAATTTTAGAATATGTTAAAAAGTTCGACCGGATATTAATACCCAATTTTTCCCCTGTCGGGAAATTTCCAAGTGTTGGATTTTTCCGTAGTTTAACGACGTTCTAAGTAGTGCAAGTAACGCGATGGTCCCTCTAGAAGACAACAAACCTTAACTCGATTATGTGACCGTCTTGAGCTGCCCTTTGAACCTTCGGGTTTGGGGCAGTACGGCATGCCACATGTGAGGCGTTGGCTTGACCCTTCTACGGCTGGACCGTCGGTACTGAGGCACGAACTGAATGTTGTAAGACTTATTTCATGTGTTGATCTATATCGGGAAAGCTTGGGTGTTCGATTGTTCGATCGGAAAGTTTAACATTTTCTATTTATCCGGAATGGGATACAATAAATGGAATTCACAAGAAGTTATGAGATAACTGAATGAATGTTATAAATATAGCAGTTTAGTCTCACTTGATCGGTTGCCACGGAATTTTGATGTGATTAAAAGTCCGTCGCAATCACGTAGCGTACGCGGATACTCGCCGGGTAAACTTAATAGACAGCCTCACTCCATAGCCCCGACCAAGTGACTGTAGGAGAACCCCGTCGCCGAAAGCATCCGTTCGGGTGCTCGCGGTAGCGGTGTTCCGCCTTGGTGCACTTCGTCGACGGTATCGGGGGTGCGGCCGTCTACAGAAGTTTGCGACGAGCATTCGATCAGGATGTGGGGAATCTTGTTGAATTGCCCGACTTGATATTGAAAAGAGTTTTCGATTTTGAGAATAAAATGCGGGGTTTATAATTGTTAGGCATGCGATGTCTAAGGAATTCATTTGGTCAGGCATGTGATGTCTGAGGTGATTGCGGATTCCAACTGTTGTAGTTTTACACTTTCTTTTCTGTGACCGTAAGTGTAATATGTGATATCGCCGGTTTCGTTGCTATATGTCAACGACAATTGGGATGCGCATATTTACTTACGTTGATGACATGTGATGTTATGTGTTGCTGGATATGTTATATTGGATCGTCGTGTTTGAATAGCCGGGGGTTTTTATGTGAGATGCGTGTTTTTCATTTTCATTCATGTAAAAACTTGTATGTAATATTCTTTTATTGGGGCGCTTTCAGGTTGCGGAAGTAGTCACCGTTTGTATATCATTTACTTTTCCGCACTAGGATAGACCCAAGGAGGAGGGCACAAGTAACCGGGTTCTGGAGTCCAGTGGGAGACCAACTCGAGGAGTCGGGTCCGGGTCTCCTAACTCCAGAATTAGTAGGGTTGCTTGCTGCTCTCGTAGGGGTCTTGGGGTGTGGGTTTGGCTATTCATCACGACCATGGAATCCGCGTTTTATACTGGCTCGTATTGAAAACACGGACGTCCTAGTATATCCAATATTTCATATGATTCTTCTGCTGCGATATCTGTGATGTGATCATGAGATGTTCTGTGATAGATACAGTATATAGTATATATATTATATTATATAGACGTTACTTATGTTTTATACCCGCGCTAGCCCTGCCCCGCTCTGCCGTTAGTTACCTAACCTAACGGTGCACGAGGGGACATCGAGGCGAATGCGGATGGCATAAGTGTACGTCGTATTTATCTGTGATGTTTAGGTAATTTAAATGATGGGACTTCATTAATGTGATTAATGAAATAAAAGAAACCTAAGATGTTGTAGAATCGAATTTCAAAATAAAACAGGTAGCTACAGTTCTTGCTTTGCACAGCGGTATATATGATATATCCTGCACCTTATTCGATAAGGAAAGGACCGAGATCCCTTCACCGGGAGTGACTCCTTTAGCAATAACTGGCAGATGCTACACACTCGGTTTGTCTTTTGATTGCTTTTAAGAGTTCTGCTTTGCACAGTGATATATATGATATATCCCGCACCTCATTCGACGAGGAAAGGACCGACGATCCCTTCACCGTGAGTGACTCCTTTAGCAAAACTAGAAAAGCCTCAAAAGCACTCCATTTTAAAAATTCATTTGATTCTACAACGATATCAAGTTTATTACGCAATAGGTTTTCAGAAAAACCTGTCGTAGCCCTCCGTCATTTCAGATAAGTACTAGTTAGTATTCGTGCTGCGGTTGTTTGGCATGCGTCAAGGCGTAGTGTATGGTAGCTAACTAGTGCTTATCTGCTAGCATACGATGCGATTGGATTAGGGTATTCGCACGGCGTTGTTTGGCATGCGTCAAGGGTCGTGCGGGTGGGTTTAATTCAATCAAGAAATGTACGGGTTGAACTTGACTAGCAGACTATGGGTTGTTTGGCATGCGTCAAGGTCATAGCGAGCTAGGGGCAAAATATTATCGGGAATTTTAAGTGTTGAAATTTGCAATGAGATTGCATACCTTCTATGAGATAGTTGGATCCCGATACCCGCTGCGAGTAAGAGTTACTCCTAGGAGAGTTTTATACATTACAATTAGCCGATCAAGTAGGTGTCTAGAAAGGTGTTAACGAGGTTACGCCTCTGGGAAAACGAGGTTTACATTAATTAGGTTCGTGCGAAAGCACGGGGGACCTCCCTCAAAGTACCGACACTGGCTTGGCTGAAAGATTGGCGAACTTGTAGTGTGTAATTAATCCCGGCTAGTCTTTCCTTTTAGGGTTTGAAGGAAGATTTGATAAAAAGCAGTGGGAGCCATCCTGATTAGATAAAATAATAACCAATCTATTCTTGCAAGAGCGCACGCTGAGTGTTTTCTTCTCTCTCTCTCCAGGTAGCGACCATATCACGCCTTAATCAAGATAATAATACGGAATATTGACCGAACCCGCTTGTTATACTGAGCTGGGGAACGTTGGTCCCGCTTCAACTTATAATTGTTATAAGACAGAGCAGGAAATTGGGGATTACCAGAATTCCCGTGCCGCCCAAACGAAGAGAGTGCATGCTGATGCATCATCTTCGGGTGTGTTCATTACAAAGAGCTGTTTCTCTGTATCCTCTACGTCCTGGGTATGTGATACCAGATCAGGATTCCAGATATGTAATCTGTTACATAGGGCTACAGATAGGTAGAGAACTGAGAACGGGTGATAAGTTTCATGAGGCAGAAAACGGGGCAAGAGTTGCAGCCAAGTCTGTTGGTCACTGTCACCCTGTAATACCAATACATTGATTCTGAACGAATGTTATAAGATACCGAACCTGATATACAAAATCATATCAGTCTCTTTATTAGTAAAGAAATGATATAATTTTGTATTGTTGGATAATGTTTTGAACATTTCCTATATCAAAAGTTGATCGGTTCAGGCACGTTATCTAAAAGCATTGATGTTCTAAATCAAACTACAGTTCTTAGTATACAGAACACACACAAGAGGAAGAGTTCAGAGATGAACGAATCCTTCTTGAGGTATTGTAGACTAGGTCATATCAATGCGACCCGACTAGCTGAAGTTACATGTAGATGCATATTTAAATCAGTTTGAATTTACATCTTGTGAAACTTGCCAGTCATGTCACAGAGATAAAATGACCATAGCTCCGTTTATTGGAAACAGAGAAAGAGTTAGTGAACTCTAGGGATTAATACATGCTGATGTATGAAAGGTCCCCTATCTACACATGCCAGGACTGGTTTTTTATACTTCATTACGTTCTCTGATAATCTCTCAAGATTCAGTCATATGTTCCTGTTGAAACATGAGTCCGAACCTTTTGAGATATTCACAGAATATAAGTTAGAAGTAGAGAACCAAAATACGGGTAAAAGTATTATGTCCTTTGATGTGATCAAGGAGGAGAATACTTAAGCACGGTAATCCTGGACTATTCTAAAAGGAGAATGAGATTCTCTCTCAGCATTACTCCTCCGTATACACCATAGCACGATGGTATATCGGGGCGGAGCAAACACACCCTATATGATAAGGTGTGCTCTATGATGAGTACTACTGAGTTACCTATTTCCTTTTTGGGAGTTATGCACTTGAGAAGCTGCATACCTATTGAATAGGGTTCCAATCAAATCAATTGCCTACCGCTTCATATGTGATATGGAAAGGGAAGAGCCCATATCTTAAGATGGTTAAGATTTGGGGTTGTCCGGCCTATGTCTAAAAGCAAAATCCGGACAAGCTCGAGGCAAAGTCTGTAATGTAGAACTGGAAAGGTTCCAGCTATACAAGCTATAGCAGATGATTCAAAAGAACCAAAGGATTCAATAGTTACCAACGAACCTCAGCCTCTCCGCCGATCTAGTAGGGTTCCTCACCCACCTGAGAGATACTTCGGTTACTCTATGACAGTGGGAGCGAGGATTGCATCATGAGATGATGACCCAACTAGTTTCGACCTGGCCATCAGGAGTGGGATTCTGTAAGAATGGCTGGATGCTTAGCGATCTGAGAAGGAATCCATATACACCAGCAAAGTATGGACTTTGGTTGCGATATCTGAAGGGTTAAATCCCCATCAGGAGCAAGTATATCTTGAGAAGATTACTTGGTGTAGATGGACAAGTTGAGATTTTCAAAGCTAGACTTGTTAAAGGTTTTCGTCATCGACCAGGCACGGATAATGATGAAACCTTTTCCAGGGACTATGCTTAAGTCCATCCAGATCCTACTTGCCACGGCTACATACCATGACTACGATATTTGGTGGTTGGGTGTCATGACTGCTTTTCTAAATGATGTTTTAGAAGAGTGCGTCTATAAGTACACAGCCAGAGGGCTTCGTAGACAGTGGGAGCAGCGGAAACGTGTGCAAGATGCTTTATAGGATTAAAGCAGGCATCGCGGAGTTGGAACATCTGTTTTGATGGATTAGTCAAAGAGTTTGACATCATCAAAATGGTAGATGAACCTTGTATAAACAAAAAGGTAGTAGGGAGTATGGTGGTGATCCTCGTAGAGTACGTGGATGACATACTCTTGATAAGAAAGGAGTTTCTTATGCTACGCTCGATCAATCTCCGTTTATCACAAAGATTCTCCGCATAGGATCAAAGTGATACCTACTAAATCCTGGATTTTGGATCTATGAGATAGATCTAATTGGATGTTAGGATTCTTACTAGTTGTAGTGAGATAGTATCAATCGATCCTGGGGAGAATCACTGGAAGTGTTCCAGGGTGATAAGAATGACTGAAAGTCAGTCACAGGCATTGTCTTTACCCTCAGTAAAGGGACGGTATGTTGGAAGAGTTCCAAGCAAGATACTGTGGCATACTAGACGATAAAGGCATGATACATCGCTACTTAAGATGCTACCAAAGAGGCTGTTTGGGTGTATATTGGTTCATGAGATGAACTATGTTCCTCCCATTGTGTGACAATGGAGTTGTGGCTTATGCCATGGAACATCCTTCCCATCAGTGATCCAGACATATTCTAAGGCAGTATCACTTGATCATGGAGATGGTTGATCTCCAGGGAGATCGAGATTAGGAGAGTAGACTCAGAGGACAACACAGCGGATCCACTCACAAAGGCCTGTTCCCAGAGAGAGACTTTTATGGGATGGTTGAGTATGAGATACTTCAACCACTGCTACAGATGGCCCTAGTGCAAGTGGGAGATTGTTAGTTATATATATACCCTAGAGGCCATTACTGTACATAGGATGTATACTGTAGTGGATGCTGGGACATATATAGGGAGGACTTTCTTGCTCGACATGATAGTATGCTATCTGGTTGCTCTTTACCTTAACGTGTATACTGATTGTCTCTCTGTTACATATTGGTAAAGCCCTTAGGATGTGTACTTGACTACCTGGACTATGATGCGGATCATACTAGTGGGGACATGGTAGTCCATAAGTACATCCTTCAAAGTCCCTAGTCGTGGGTGTATCGAGATGGGGCATCGATATACCAGAGTAGACTAGCGTATACCTTCTCGACCCATACAGATGGGCGATGATGATCCCATATCCATTGGTGTTTGACATCAGAGATGATATACGGGTGCTCAGTAGAGACTGGGCACACTGGACGGACTCGCCGTGAACTCCCAGATGGTATTATACCTCACGTCAGATGGCAGTTCTCTGGTGACACTGGTACAGAGTAGTCTGTTGACCCGAGATCGTCATAGAGTCTTGTGTGGTTCCCACTGTGCTTTGATTTCCATCTTACCACGTCCAAGAGGGCGTGCAAAACGGTGGTTTTTGGGTACAGTCCCGAGTCACATGGAGGCAATGAGCGATAGGAGGGGATTCGTCTCTCCCGGTATAGGGGGTTGATGTTGCGCTGTGTTCGATTGGCTATAACAGGAAATCCCTGGCTAGGGTTGCTGAGATTTACTGGTAAGTGTTACCAGTAGTTTCTCGAATAGTTATAGACCTCACATCGACACGACTTATCAAGCTATTGGGGTCTGACGTATACCACCCTTAGGCGAGATATGCGACATATCAGACGATCAGACCGGACTGTACGGTAGTGTTACTGGTTGGATTCACTGGAGTGTGAGCGGGCTTGCTCGTCGATCTTCAGATCGCTCAATACCCGGGTGGCCGTTACGTTTAGCAGACCGCTTGCGGCTTGTGGGTGTTTGATATGATCATTACCTGCTGCCGGCGTATTGACGAGTCTTTAGAGTCCTACACAGAGGTTTCCTGGCTCAAGCGAAATGAAATAGGAGCGCATATGAGATATGTGCGGGACCGAGAATGATACCAGTATGTAATACTGTATTCGATTCTCGCGATTTGTGACATTGATCGGTTATATGCGAAATAGCCGGGTTATCTGATCAAGTGTTGATTCGATAAGTTGTTACTGTTGATATTAGTTGGTTATATGCGATATGACCGGATCATTAAATCAAGTGTTGATTTAATGATTTAATGCATAATTATATATTTGATATATTACTTTGCATTAACTAGTATTGGTTCACTTTAAATGGATTTTCTCACTTGAAGTTCACAAGTTGTATATGTGATATACTTTTGTGCACTTGATTGTATCATGTTTGATGATACATGCTTTATGGTTAAGTGTAAAGAATTAAACCAAGGTTAAGTTGTTGATTAGGGTTTTACTTATTCATTTATCTTACAATTTATTTATTCATTTTGAATAAATTGAAAGATAAATGAATGGTGGCTTCTTTTGTTTTTAGTTGAAGCTTCATGAAGCTTTGACTTGATGACTTTTTTGTTCTCATCCTTAACCCTAACCATCAACCCAACCTTAGTCAATTCTCTACACTTAACTAAGGTAAAGATTATGATAAGTATTGTTTTATTTTTCTATTTTAAAATAACTTATCATATTCTTCATCTTCTTCTTCTTCTTCACTTCAAGAAAAAGCTTCACAAGCTTTAATGGCAAAGTGAGAATTAGAGTGAGAAATCCAATTCTAAAGTCTACCCACTTCCTATTTCTTCATCCTCTACCTCTTGCCAAGTAGTAGAGTGTGTTTACTTCACAAGTTTCTTGACTTGGTGAAGTCGGAGCTTGATTTAGCGATGCCTCGACGTAGATCATCTTCGGCATGGACATCGACGACCTAGCTCGCTTATTCTCCGATGAAGTCGACGCTAGAGCCCGGATTCTTTTTGGACAGCGGAGAGGACTTCGTTGCGGAGCTATGGAGGTAGAGAACCGGATCTACAAAGGTTGTATTTCCGTATCTCTTAGTTAAGTGTTAACTAGTTTGCATTTTCGCCTAAATATCTAGCCAACGATCTTGTTAGGGTTTGTAGGCACCGTTAAAATTTGAAATTGGCATGTTCGATACCTTGTGAGACCTCACTAGGGTGCCTAGGAACCTTACATTGAGTAGCATTTCCATTTCAGTGGCATGTAATTTTGGCAAGTGTGGCCTGTAGATGGTAGATAACAATTCATCTTGACCTCTTTGTAGGGCAGCGATGGCTTAGGAAACAGGTTTAGGTCTGCTGCCTAAGACTTTTCAACTTCATGAGCCGTGAGGGTCTCATAAAGACTTTTCTCCCTACGAGTCGAGAGGATCCCGTAGGTGTATTTTCTTCTTAGGAGTCATGAGGATTCCTAAGTGCGTTTTCTCTTAAGATTCGTAAGGATCTCACAAGAGAATTTTCTCTTTTACAAGTCGAGAGGACTCGTAAGTAGTTGGTGAGTTGACTTGTTTCCGAGTCAAAGCATTGCTTTGATAGGGGGGTCTTTGGCTGACTTGTTTCCGAAACGGAGGTCATTTGCTGACGTGTTTCCGAGACGGAGGTCATTGGCTGACGTGTTTCCGAGACGGAGGTCATTGGCTGACGTGTTTTCGAGACCGAGGTCATTTGCTGACGTGTTTCCAAGACGGAGGTCATTGGCTGACGTGTTTCTGAGACGGAGGTCATTGGCTGACGTGTTTCCGAGACGGAGGTCATTGACTGACGTGTTTTCGAGACGGAGGTCATTAGCTGACGTGTTTTCGAGACGGAGGTCATTGGCTGACGTACTTCCGAGACGGAGGTCATTGGTTGACGTATTTCCTAGACGGAGGTCATTGGCTGACGTATTCCATGACGGACGTCATTGGCTGACGTGTTTCCGAGACGGAGGTCATTTGCCGACGTATTTCCGAGACGGAGGTCATTGGCTGATATGTTTCCAAGACGGAGGTCATTTGCTGATGAATTCCCGAGACAGAGGTCATTGGTTGACGTGTTTCCGAGACGGAGGTCATTGGCTGACGTGTTTCCGAGACGGAGGTCATTGGCTCACGTGTTTCCGAGACGGAGGTCGTTGGCTGACGTATTCCGCTTTCTGCGGTGTCGGGTTGACTTGCTCCGCTTTCTGCGGTGTCGGGGTTGACTCTAGGTTGTCTGTGAACCGTAGAGTCTTGGAACTGGGGACTTTGCCGTGGCTCCGATTGGTGGTGTCGCCTCCGTGCCCTACTTGAATGAGGAGGAATGCCGTTGTTGGTCTTCTGGGATGCAAATGTTGCTGTCGAGATCTGACTTTCCCTTTGACAGAATTTGTTGGGACATGTGGTTCCCATTTCGTTTATGCTCATGGATTGTATACAGGGGCCAGTATGGACTTACCTGCAGGGCAAAAGTTTCATTCTTTCATTTTTTTAATTTCTTTCCGCGATGCTATATCATTCCAGCTTTTTATGTCGCGAAAGTCGCGATTACCCAATCATTTCGGCTATTTTTCGCGGTGCCCAATCATTTCGGCTATTTTTCTTTTTCTTTACTCGCTACTTTTTATTGCGAGTTGCCCAAACATTTCAGCTATTTTTATATGCGTATATTTTATTCGCTGATTTTTATTGCGAGTTGCCCCACCATTTCGGCTATTTCATATGCATTTATTTTACTTGTTGATTTTTATTGCGAGTTGCCCCATCATTTCGGCTATTTCATATGCATTTTTGGCTCGCCGATTTTGTTGCGAGTATGACACTCAAGACCTGATACCGATCTTAGCATCAGCATCGCTGTGACTGGAATATTGCCTGGAGCAAATCATCATTTGCCTTGAAAGGACTTGGAATTTGTTACCGATTTAGGCATCAGCATCGCTACAACTGGGATATTGCCAGGAGCGAATCATCATTTGCTTGTGTCAATTTGAACAAATATGGCTTAGCAAACAGGGTTAGAATCCTGTCGACTAAGGCTTTTGACTTCATGAACCGTAAGGGTCTCATAAAGGTGTTTCTCCCTACGAGTCATGAGGATCTCGTAGGTACGTTTTCTCCTTAAGAATCGTGAGGATTCTTAAGTGTGTGTTCTTTTATAAGTCGTAAGGATCTTAAAAGAGTGTTTTCATCTTATAAGTCGAGAGGACTTACAAGTGTCATTCACCACATGAGGAAATTTCGCGTCATTAGTGGAACTGGGTGGGGGAAACGTTTATTTGTGCCCGTGGATTGTATACAAGGGTCAACATTGAACCGTTTGTAGGGTAGTCTGGGAAATGTGATGGCGTAAGAACAGGTTCAGATCCCTGTAGCTTAAGCCTTTTGAATCTTATGAGCCGTGAGGGTCTCATAAGAGGGTTCTCCTTACGAGTCGTAAGGATCTCGTAAGTGTAATTTCTCCTCAAGAATCGTGGGGATCCCTAAGTGTGTTGCTCCCTTGTGAGTCGTAAGGATCTCACGCAGGTATTTTCTCCTTACAAGGTTGAGAGGACCTTGCAAGTGTGCATGAATTTTTTTTATGAGTCTGCGCCCTTTCGGGTTTTCATAAATATCGCTGGTAGCCTTGCTGTTTTTACACATGGAGCCCTTTCGGGTTTTCATCCGTACCCATCTTGCTTATGGACATACCGTTTTTTTTTGCGTCAGCCCTAAGATGCTGCAGTTTGTAGTAGTTTAAAGACGTTTCGGTCTATAGCTAGTTTCAGGACATCTCGGTCCCTTATTAGTTTAGGGATGTTTCGATCCAATCGCGATCGCCATTCTTTTTCTTTATTTATTTTTTCTTTTTTTTGTGTCTGCCCTAGGATGCTGCGGTTTGTAGTAGTTTAAAAACGTTTCGTTCCGTAGCTAGTTTCAGGACATCTCGGTCCCTTGTTAGTTTAGGGACGTTTCGGTCCATAGAGATTTGGAGGCAAGTTTTCGCTTGATACTACTTATAGAGTTTGGGCTTAGGAAGATAACGAGCGGACATAGGCGTCGTCATCTATCATTAACCTAGGCCGTGACTCATCAGGCGTAGTATTTTTTCAGGAACCGGACGCTTATTGGCATGAAGGGTCTTCCGCCATGCATATCCATGAGCTAGTAAGCCCCACCTTGGTAGACTTTGTCTATGATGTATGAGCCCTCATAGTTCGGCTCGAATTTCCCCCGTTTGGCACAATTGGGGATCATAGGTCTCTTGACCACTAGCACGAGTCCGCCTTGGCAAAATGTTCTCAGCCTAGTCAATCTCTCGTATGAGCGCGTCATTTTTGCTTTGTAAGCCTCCAAGTTTTGCTACGCCATGAGACGAGTTTCATCGAGGGTGTAACAACCCTAATTTTCCTATACACTTTTCTACACAAAATTTTAAATTTTTTTTCACAATCATAAAGGGGTATTTTAGCCTGAGCACAAGATATAAGTAATTATTTTGTTTTTAATTACAAGTTACATGAATGTAATAACTCCATTTTTAGTGTACAAGAAATTACTTTAAATTTAATGTATACTTGGAGTATTTACTATTGCTGCTATCATTTTAAGTAAGTAAATAACTCCATAATTATAAGAAGAAGCTTGTAGCTCATTGGTAATAGCTTACACTGCTGAACCAAGCCACCAGAGTTCAAATCCCATACCCCACATTATTTTTAATATTGATTTTTTTAAAAACTTTAGAATACCAAGAGTTTACACGTGCATGTCTCACAAAAACCCCACTACACTAAAACATGTAACACTTGCAGGAGTTAGATGAACCGTCGGGGAGGATCCAGGCCGCCGGACTCGGCCGGGAATCGGCCAACTCGGCCGACACAGTGCTCCGACCGAGTCACCCCCGAGTCGGCTGATTCCGGCGACGGCCACAACATGAAAGTTGTGTCTTTTCATATTCCCTATGCACATGCAAAATTTCAGCCTCAAACCACTTCCAGAGCTCTTAAAAAACCCCAATTACTCCACTTTTAATACATTTTTATTACATTTTATCACATTTTTATTTTTAACTTTTCATCTACCCTAACCCTATAAATACCAACCCTACACACTACCCTCTCACCCCCAAAATCTTAAGCCACTCTCTCAAAAGTTTTCCAAGAAGTGTGTACTTTGAAAACGAGTTCGCGGCGAAGCTCCGACGAAATTCCGGCGGGAATTCCGGCGACGTTTTTAGAAACAACCGGCGACGAAGTGTTCATACCATAATATTGCATTATTATATTCCCCTTTCTTATTCATTTTATAAATAAACAGGTGCTTTTGACGCATGTCTGCTACAATATTATAGGTTACAGGTTCTTGGATCTAAAACAGTGAAAAAGATAAAAGACGATGCAAAAGTGGGACTTTAACCAATAAATAAAAGATTCTTGATCAAGCCTACATAAGGAACAGTTCACAAAGCAAGATTCAAGAAGTCGACACAAAGCGAACGGTTACAAGTCTATTACAAATTGTTCACTGGAGATCTGGAAGAAATAAAGAAGCCAAATTGAGAAAAGATCTAAAGAATATAGAATCCCAGGAAGCCCAGAATAATACCAGGAATTTTCAGCATGTAATTAGACCAATGGTCCGTGGAACCGCGGCCTAAGCCCACCAATGCCGCGGTTCCGCGGCCACATGAAGACTGGAGGAAAATATGTTTTTACCATAATTCGGGTTCCGAGCTGACTAGTCAACTTAAGGGCAAATTTGTAATTGCAGACGTGCGAATCAATTGTAAACCTAGGGTTTCTATCTCCTATAAATAGAACTCTAAATCATTATAAACTTTATGCCTCCTTTTAATAATAAATTCAAAATTCTTTATGGAGAGCATCGGTGCCTCTTTTCACTTCATTAATTCAGATCTGACAACCCTGTGTTGATGTTTGGAGAGAGCCATCTGTAAGTAGTTTTATTTAATTTCTCTAGTTTAGATTTTAATTCTTTGCCCTAGATTGATTTAATTTCTTGCCGTAGATAATTGTTTAGAGTTAGCTTTGGGGAAGGCTTTTGAGAGATGAGATCTCTCATCCCTTTCTTACCCATTATATATTTTCAATAGGACTCCATGCATACACGCACACACCGCGCCCTACAGCACCCTATCCCTCGAGGTAGCGGTGATACCGTAGTATAAAGGCCCGGTTGCGCGCGTTTTCCATGGAGGTTAGGGTAAGGATCTCTAAAGGAAGGACAAGAACCTAGAGAAAGGAACACCTTCCCGAATGGATCTAATTCCCTTTATTGATAATTACCATAACTCCTCATAGATCTTCATTCGGGTATAGAAAGCGTTGAGATTTACTTGCATTTCCAAACCATCCCTAAACCTAACCCTAGCAAGACTAGATCTAGATAATCGTAGTATAGAACAATTAGGTTTTTAGATTTAATAATCTGTCCGAACACCCTTCGGAATTAACTCGTAAGAGCGATTAGGAGATTCACAACTTCCCTGTGGACCGACCCGTACTCACCGGCTAGCTTCATGGGACGCCGTTCTTAATTGCGGTAATAGATAGTTTTTGAGACAAATCAAATGGCGCCGTTGCCGGGGATGTCGTAGAAATTTCCTTTTTGCAATTTCAGGTTAATCTAAATTAAAAAAATCATAAAAATCAAAAAAATCAAAAAAAAATATAAAAATATATCATATGTTATTTTTTGGAAAGGGTACTTTGTTGTGTGAATTTTGCAGGAACAAATTCGGATCTGGAAAAATCTAGAGAGAGAAACAGAAAACAAAATATCAGAACAGAAGGGGACTGCAAAATCAGAGCAGCAGAATTTTTCTAATGACCCGAGCCCCCCATCGCGCCGCCTTTCCGCAGCCGCAAGCTGGATTTGACCGCGAAAACGCGGCCTTGTTGACGAGTCAACGCTTGAGAAAAATTCTAGGAATGCGTGCCCTCTCTTTCACCGCGGAAACGCGGTGGGATCCATGTTAAGATCGCGGAAACGCGGTTGAACAGTGTCTTCAGTTCGTGAAAATTTCTCTGTAAGTTTCCCTCTGTCTCCTCTGCAAATATTGATATATCCTCTGTAAATTTGCCTGCAGGATTTCGTTGCGCTTTAAAAATATTCCCCCTTCCGAATAACAATCTTGTGCAGGATTTTTGCGCCTCGTTTAAAATAGAAATTGATTGCAAGTAATCTTTTTTGTTGCATATCTTTTCTCGAATATCTTTTTGCAACAATTTTTCCAAATAAAAAAAAGGAAAATTTTTATTAAAAAACTTGCAAAATTTTGCCGCAAATAAATCCCTGCACTACCACCCAACTTTCTTTCTTTCACCCTTTCTTCTTACAACATGGGTACCCCACATAATAAATCACTTGCCGAACTTTGGTATCCCGAACCTAATTTCGCCTCGTACGTCAATTTGTTCGGTAAATTTAAAGACGATCCTTCCTTGCCTAAAATATCTTTGAAAGATCAAATAGAAGCGTCTAGGAGAAACAGTTTGACTTTGCAACCCACTGTGTGTCAACCAAGTCAACCTTTACCACCTCCATATGTTGATACCACCTTTTCAAGTCCTTCTGTCACTCCTAAGCTGATGTCCATTGCTGAGCGTATTGCTCAATCTCACAGCCGATCTTTCACCCCTCTCCACTCATCTAGTTCTAGGGATCCACACGACTATTCACCTTTTTATCCATATGTTGATCCTACCCCTGTCCAATCACCCACTTCCTACCAGTCCTACCCGACTTTCCCACCTTCACTAGATACTGTTTCTACACAGCCTGTTGAGAGTTTTGCATATCCACACAATTTCGAATCTTTTACCGAAACCCCCCACCATCCAAGTCTAGTTTGGAAGAGTCGTTGGAGGCGTATATCGCAGCAACAAACAAAATGACTAGGAATGTGGAAGCGTCCGTAGCCGCCCTTATGCAATCTAGTGAACCGGTAGCTAGTTTCCCACTAGCTTCAAATTTTTCAATGTATAAGGAGGCGGTTGGACAGAGTGAGAATGTGAGAGGATTTCCAAATCAAACCTACCCATACCCAATTGAATCCCACAACTCCAATTTTCAAACATGTGTCCAAAATGATGAGTTGTGCGACTTTGTAGTGCTTGATTTGCCAAATTGTGAAGAAACCCCTTTCGAGTGAAACCACACTTAATCCTTTCGATCTTTACACCTCCACTCTAGAACCTAAATCGATAAATATCCATGCTTTGGATGAGGTGTCAGAAAAAATTGATTTTCACTTGATTGAGGATATAGACGCCGGGAATATTTCGGATGATGAACCTGTCGATTTGATTGAAATTTTATGTTCAACTCATCATCCCGAATCATTAGATGTTTCTCCCGAACCTCATATGCGTCTTGATTTTGATGATAATGGCATGGATGGGTTAAATATTGAGGAAAATTACGAGGAAAGTATTGAGGAGAGTTTTGAGGATAATATTAAGGTTGAACCATTCTTGTTTGATGCGTCGGATTTTCCAATTCATCATCTCGAACCCTTAACTGTTATATCACCATCTCTCCTTTACATCGTTCCGACCACGCTTGACGACTGTGAGCTTGAAAACTTTTCCTTTGAATCTGACACATTTCTCACAGACGATAACACCTACGAGTGTTTCATTTTTTCGGACGATATTGATGACTCACC
The DNA here is from genome assembly GCA_030015575.1 of Agapanthus africanus. Taxonomy (NCBI): domain Eukaryota; kingdom Viridiplantae; phylum Streptophyta; class Magnoliopsida; order Asparagales; family Amaryllidaceae; genus Agapanthus; species Agapanthus africanus. The sequence goes on along the minus strand of JASDDO010000024.1, from coordinate 864,766,488 downwards.
GCCCGAGTTTGAGTCCTTTACATTTTCAGATGAGTTAGTTGAACCATCAGACTCGGTTGCTTATAGTAGTTTCGAACCATTAATGGAATCGTTCAAGTTCGAGACAGTTTACTGTGGTGAGAATGATACTATCCCTAATTCACTCCTTTTCGCCATTCCTATCGTTCCGACCGAACAAGATACCGTTACGCTTTCATCTCCGATACCAAGTTCGGCGTACCCATGTTTTCTTGCAAATCTTGAGGGATTTAACCCCATTTCTCGACGGGTTGATAGGTTAGCACAATCGCTTTTAACACATCGGTCATCACAAATTGCGCTAATTTATTCACTCGATTTACAGCATCAAGATCGTACTCCACTTCTTTCTCCTTTCCGCCATTATTCTCCTCCACCGAGACCATATTCTACTCTTCTTCCCATACGGTCTCGTGTGCTTCTCATCTCTTTTCTTTCCACCCTATTCTTTCACCAACCCTACCATTACCACGATAAGATTTTTGAATGGTTGGTGCTAATCTTTGGCTTGTGTAAGGCCAAGCTTAAATTTAGGGGGAACCTTGTTGTATATATGTACATATATTTTTTGTTTTCTTCTTCTATAAAAAAATAAAAAAAATTCAAAACATTAAAAAAAATATATATAAAAAAATATTTTGTAAATAAATAAACATGGGGGTGCCGACAATTTTGACCCTCTTGGGGTAGCATGACAGTGAGGACACTGTCAAGTTTAAGTTTAGGGGTATGTTCGGTACGTCTTCTTCCTTCGCATTTATATGTACATATTTTTGCATTTGCATATTTATTTTAAAACCCATGAAAAATTGAAAAATTTCAAAAATTATAAAAATTATTGTATTCAATTTTAGCTAAATGACTTGAGTTTGACGAATATGTTAACTACCTAGGAACAATTAGATCTTAGACTTAGTAAATTAAAAACCCTAAAAATAACCTTCCTTAAAGTTTAGCGGTAGAAAATATATGCCTTTGTAGTTTATTTAGAAATAGGCAAATTTTAGGTTCACTTCTTGGGCTAAGTTGAAACAAAGGAAAAGTATTGATATTTTTATTAGAGTATAAGTTTGAAAAATAATTCCTAGCTTAAGTCTAGATTCTGAAAACGTATACCCTACAATTTGCACAATCACGCACCTTGAAACTTGGAATAGTAAAAGAGACCTTGAAATGCTCTTGTCTAAAGTCCTTAGTACAATGAAAATAAAAGAGAAAAAAAGTGTGAATAAAGAATAAAAAAATGAACACTGGTTTTTGTGATTACTTAAGGCCGTAAAAATAGAAAAATATTTAGCGAGGGTGTTTCATCGCCCAGTGCCTTAGACCAACTGGTTTGGGAGTCACTGCTAAAAGCCTTGGGTGTTGCAAGACTAGGAATTACACTTTAATGTGCAAATATATCTTGTAATCGGTTGTTCGTACCTCAAGAAGTATTAACGGTCGCATGAAGGATGTGTAAGCAAAATTTAATTAAAAATTCACCAATTAATAAGTGCTTTGGACAACGGACAAGAGTTTGATTGCTTGATTTGAATTTCCAAGTGTAGGGGTGATATTTACACATGTAGGGATATGTAATTGGAGTTTAGATGAGAGAAAGGAGTGAAGAATAGAACTTGTATCTTTAGTAGAGTCGATAAAAATTCCTAAGTGGAGATGGAAACCTAGAAGGAAAACTTAAGAGATGCCGAAAAGCTAAGTAGGTCTGCAAAACATATATAATCTTAAGTTAAATGATGAGGAAGTGTGAAGAATATGGGTGGATAATTTACGAGTTAAAGATAATAGAATTCCTTGTTAGAAAACCTAATTGAAGAACAAAAGTCGAAAAGCCAAATTGATAGGATTTTGTGGGTAGTATCCGCTGAAAACCCTCAGGAGACAACACTTATCCTACTAGGGACACTTAGAGGTTTAACGGCTTGTTGCACGAGCTCAGTGCAATCGCGTTTCCCTGCGAAAGTGCGGTTAGGTTTTGTAATGAATAAAAATAAGTTTGCTCGAGGACGAGCAAAAAATAAGTTTGGGGGTATTTGTTCATACCATAATATTGCATTATTATATTCCCCTTTCTTATTCATTTTATAAATAAACAGGTGCTTTTGACGTATGATTGCTATATATTACAGGTTACAGGTTCTTTGATCTAAAACAGTGAAAAAGATAAAAGACGATGCAAAAGTGGGACTTTAACCAATAAATAAAAGACTCTTGATCAAGCCTACATAAGGAATAGTTCACAAAGCAAGATTCAAGACGTCGACATAAAGCGAACGGTTACAAGTCTATTACAAATTGTTCACTGGAGATCTGGAAGAAATAAAGAAGCCAAATTGAGAAAAGATCCAAAGAATATAGAATCCCAGGAAGCCCAGAATAATACCAGGAATTTTCAGCATGTAATTAGACCAATGGGCTGCGGAACCGCGGCCCAAGCCTACCAATGCCGCGGTTCCGCGGCCATATGAAGACTGGAGGAAAATATGTTTTTACCATAATTCGGGTTCCGAGCTGACTAGCCAACCTAAGGGCAAATTTGTAATTGCAGACGTGCGAATCAATTGTAAACCTAGGGTTTCTATCTCCTATAAATAGAACTCTAAATCATTGTAAACTTTATGCCTCCTTTTAATAATAAATTCAGAATTCTTTATGGAGAGTATCGGTGCCTCTTTTCATTTTATTAATTCAGATCTGACAACCCTGCGTTGATATTTGGAGAGAGCCATCTGTAAGTAGTTTTATTTAATTGCTCTAGTTTAGATTTTAATTCTTTGCCCTAGGTAGATTTAATTCCTTGCTGTAGATAATTGTTTAGAGTTACCTTTGGGGAAGGCTTTTGAGAGATGAGATCTCTCATCCCTTTCTTACCCATTATATATTTTCAATAGGAATCCATGCATACACGCACACACCGCGCCCTACGGCACCCTATCCCTCGAGGTAGCGGTGATACCATAGTATAAAGGCCCGGTTGCGCGCGTTTTCATGGAGGTTAGGGTAAGAATCTCTAAAGGAAGGACAAGAACCTAGAGGAAGGAACACCTTCCCGAATGGATCTAATCCCCTTTATTGATAATTACCATAACTCCTCATAGATCTTCATTCGGGTATAGAAAGCGTTGAGATGGCCGAAAGGTTTCCTTTCGGATCAGCGGGTTCTCCCGCCCTAGTCAGAAACGAGTGCGGTTCAATAACCGCCCCCGTAAAGACGTCGACTTTAACTTTGACTTGTCAAAGCTAAATCGACTTTCGATTATCATTTACGATGCTTTTAATATCAAGAGCATGGTTTTTCCGGTTCCGGCAAGAGAGCGAAGCGATCGACCCAAGGATGGACCGGGTGGCGCATAGGCCCCGCCGATTGAGGGGAGGCCCCGCCGATTGAGGGCGCACCTCGCCTCGTCAAGTTACTTGCATTTCCAAACCATCCCTAAACCTAACCCTAGCAAGACTATATCTAGATAATAGTAGTATAGAACAATTAGGTTTTTAGATTTAATAATCTGTCCGAACACTCGTCGGAATTAACTCGTAAGAGCGATTAGGAGATTCACAACATCCCTGTGGACTGACCCGTACTCACCGGCTAGCTTCATGCGACGCCGTTCTTGATTGCGGTAATAGATAGTTTTCGATACAAATCACGAAGCAACGCCTCGGCAACTTCTTTAGTTCCCATATACTCTTTAGTATAGATCGAAACCCGTAAGTCCCATTCTATCTCCCTTTCTAATTCTCAAAAATACGAAATTACGAAACTCGACGGAATCGGAACAAATCCGATTTCCAATTCGGTTTTCTATAAAATTTCACTTCTATTCAATTCAAACATGTCTAAACATTTTTATCATGATTATTAAACTTGTAAAAATCAATTTGAATAAGTTTTCACACATGAAATGATAACCTTTTTAACTTACCGTATTTTTTCACTTTAATACCATCATGTTTCAATTTCACATTTAACCCGTTAACATTGCTATACCTTAAAATAGATCACGAGGTAATGACCTACCTCCTCACACACACATATGCAACTATAATACGCTATCTTGAAAACTCCTAATACGATAAAACAAGATTTTACATTAAAATACCATTTCCTTAATAAAACCTTTTATAAAAGTTTAGGTTTGATACATTTGTTTAAACAATATCTTTAATAGGAAAAATACGATAAGTTGTGGACATCGATCGTTTATCTAAACCTGACTTTGTGGTGTCTAGGCAAGTGTGTCTAAGGCAACTGGTTACTTAATTAGGGCCACTACTTGTAGTGGAGAGCCTCCCACTTACCTGGCACTTATCTGGCCGCAATTGGCGGTGAAGAGGCGATTTGAGGCTTCTAACGACTTGTCGTTTAGACCATTTAGAAATAAGCTAGTTGGCTTAGGAAACCCTAGAACCTAAAATACGGAAAATTACACTTTGCAAATAAATACCTTTTACTTTATAAAACCGTTTTCTAAAGGATTAGTAATTTACAATCTATGCAAAGCGCCGCTACAACCCATCTTTGAGGAACCCGTTCGGGATTGTGCGGTTTATCGTGCACCCTCGGGCAAGTAGTGCGAGATTCAGACCTCCGCAAGGAGCATTCGGTCTCGAAAGGTTTAAAATACGACATCTTAAGAAAAATGAGATTTTTTTGGAATATAAAATATTTATTAAAATTATTTTTGTATAAATATATGTATATTTATCATTTAAATATCTATTTTATTATAATATAAATTTTCCACATTTTCCTAAAAATCACAAGAATAAATTTTACAACAAAATACCATGAACTTCAAATAATCAATATTACAGATAAGTACCCTTATTTATAAAACTAGGATATTTTCACTAGAAATGTCACGACATAAAATCCACCCTCATTACAACTCTAAAGACGAACAATAAATACTTGAGGTGTATTTTGAAAAGTATATAAAAGTATTTTTACATAAAACCCCCTCAAGTTTTATAAATTACCCTAAGGACCTTAGCAATTATAAGACTTCGATTCACATTTCTGATTGTCTGACTCGGGTTTGAGTCTGATTAATAATATGATTCAAGTCAATCTATAATCTACAAGTTTCCACTTCAATATGAACTCATGAATTCATGAATCCAATATCAATCTATACATCTTGACCGAACCGAACCATGGATATACCTATTCCTTTTACATGATTCTCAGTTATTCCATTTACATGACTCTATGGTTACAACCGCTTACTGATATCATGGTTTCGGTCAGTCAATAAATCTTACAATCAATACAACTTACAAGATAACAATACAAACAAGATATCGCGGGGTTTAAAGGGTACACTGGTATGGAATATGTTATAGGTGGCACGAGGTGGTCACTTAAGACGTAATTACATCCATGCCGTTATTCCGTGGTATTATCGACGGAGCTTTGTACTACAGGTTACCAAGATCCCCGGTGTAAGTGGGACTCCCCTCGTATACACTGGCATCTTCTGTACCAGGCTACAAACAACAGCGTATGTACTTCTGAGTATATACGTAGCGGGCCTCGTCGCGTCCCCTTCGCCGTATACCGGGGAGCGGGGCGTAACAGGTTTTGTTGGCGGCCCATGCAGGTCAGAGCTGTATGAATCCCTATCATGCAGTTCTGGTCTGCGTGAACAACCTAAGCAATATAACACAAGAACCAGCAACTAAAATATTCTTTACAATTCATATTCCTTGAATCTTACAATTTTATATTCCTTGAATCTTATCATTTCATTTGAATCTGTCCTAACCCAAAATTTTCTTCAGGGTTATGGATTGCCCGAACAACACCAGCACCAATGTCAACAACACACCTCCAACTCCAGCACTACCTCTCACACCAGCTGTTCCTGCTCCTCTCAATGAGCAAACGGTTCTGTTTGAGGCAATCCGCAGCCTCCTAGAGGGACAGCAGCAACTCCTGAACCGTCCGGAGACTGACGCACCTGGGGTGAAGCAATTCAGAGCTTTACATCCCAAACAGTTCTTAGGAAAGGGGAGCCCACTGGAAACTGAGGAATGGGCTCAAAGCACAGAGGATGATCTGGTGGCAGCACAAGTGCCAGAAATAGCTTGGGTCCGAGTTGCAAAGCTGCAACTCCCGGATAATGCACGGATTCGGTGGAAGGCGGAAGAAAGCCGTCTTGAACAGCCTATTGAATGGAAGACTATTCGTGAGAAGTTCAACGCGAAGTACTTCCCTGTGACTGCTAGGTTTGCCATGGAACAACAGTTCATTCATCTACAACAAGGTTCGATGTGGGACATGTCAGTAGATGAGTATGACGCTGAATTCACCATGCTCAGTCGGTAAGATATGTCACAGTATTTCAAATTTTTGATATCACATACTACACAACTAACACAAGACCATAACAGATTTGGGGCACACCTGATACCGACGGATGAGATCAGAGCCCGTCGATTTCAACAAGGTTTGGACACGGAAATCAGGCTGCACTAGCCACAAGGAAATTTCCAACTCATGAAGATGCTCTGGAAGCTGCCCGCAGTTATGAGGCAGTGACAAAGGCAAGGGGCAGACCTCAGTCTGCTGGAGTGAAACGCCCTGCCACTCAAATGGCAGGAGGGGCCTCTTCAAGGCCAGCTGTCGAACACAGAAGACTGGAAGAAGCCAAGGATCGGCTAAGGCCTGATTTTTGCTTTTATTGCAAGAGGGAAGGACACTTGTGGAAGGACTGTAGGCGCGCAAAAGGCCTATGCTTGGTTTGTGGCGCGTCCAATCACGGAATTGGAAACTGTCCTTATAGACGCAATCCAGCACACCCACCCATCAACTACCCGCAGCAGCCAGCTATCCAGGCTCCTGCAACTCGTCCTACACTCCCAGCACCACCTCCACGTGGATTTCCTGCTCAGCCAAATCGCCAATTCCATCAGGCACTGAGAAACATGCCTCGAGTACAGGGGAATATGCCTCCAGCTAGGAGGACGTGCCACGGCGACATGCTTTCACCTTAGCAGCCATAGAACCTGAAACTGTGAACCAAGATAACCCAAGTAACTAACTCACAACTTTGACCAAAACTTCTTTACAATCTTTAGTTCTGTCATCAAACTGTTACACTTTCCTTTTACAAATTTCGAGGACGAAATTTTTATAAGGAGGGTAGAATGTAACAACCCTAATTTTCCTATACACTTTTCTACACAAAATTTTAAATTTTTTTTTCACAATCATAAAGGGGTATTTTAGCCTGAGCACAAGATATAAGTAATTATTTTGTTTTTAATTACAAGTTACAAGAATGTAATAACTCCATTTTTAGTGTACAAGAAATTACTTTAAATTTAATGTATACTTGGAGTATTTACTATTGCTGCTATCATTTTAAGTAATTAAATAACTCCATAATTATAAGAAGAAGCTTGTAGCTCATTGGTAATAGCTTGCACTGCTGAACCAAGCCACCAGAGTTCAAATCCCATACCCCATATTATTTTTAATATTGATTTTTTTAAAAACCTTTAGAATACCAAGAGTTTACACGTGCATATCTCACAAAAACCCCACTACACCCAAACATGTAACACTTGCAGGAATTAGATGAACCGTCGGGGAGGATCCAGGCCGCCGAACTCGGCCGGGAATAGGCCAACTCGGCCTTGACTCGGCCGACACAGTGCTCCGACCGAGTCACCCCCGAGTCGGTCGATTCCGGCGACGGCCACAACATGAAAGTTGTGTCTTTTCATATTCCCTATGCACCTGCAAAATTTCAGTCTCAAACCACTTCCAGAGCTCTTTAAAAACCCCAATTACTCCACTTTTAATACATTTTTATTACATTTTATCACATTTTTATTTTTAACTTTTCATCTACCCTAACCCTATAAATACCAACCCTACACACTACCCTCTCACCCCCAAAATTTTGAGCCACTCTCTCAAAAGTTTTCTAAGAAGTGTGTACTTTGAAAACGAATTCACGGTGAAGCTCCGACGAAATTCCGGCGGGAATTCCGGCGACGTTTTTAGAAACAACCGGCGACGAAGCAACGCCTCGGCAACTTCTTTAGTTCCCCTATACTCTTTAGTATAGATCGAAACCCGTAAGTCCCATTCTATCTCCCTTTCTAATTCTCAAAAATACGAAATTACGAAACCCGACGGAATCGGAACAAATCCGATTTCCGATTCGGTTTTCTATAAAATTTCACTTCTAATCAATTCAAATATGTCTAAACATTTTCATCATGATTATTAAATTTGTAAAAATCAATTTGAATAAGTTTTCACACATGAAATGATAACCTTTTTAACTTACCGTATTTTTTTCACTTTAATACCATCATGTTTCAATTTCACATTTAACCCGTTAACATTGCTATACCTTAAAATAGATCACGAGGTAATGACCTACCTCCTCACACACACATATCCAACTATAATACGCTATCTTGAAAACTCCTAATACGATAAAACAAGATTTTACATTAAAATACCATTTTCTTAATAAAACCTTTTATAAAAGTTTAGGTTTGATACATTTGTTTAAACAATATCTTTAATAGGAAAAATACGATAAGTTGTGGACATCGATCGTTTATCTAAACCTGAGTTTGTGGTGTCTAGGCAAGTGTGTCTAAGGCAAGTGGTTACTTAATTAGGGCCACTACTTGTAGTGGAGAGCCTCCCACTTACCTGGCACTTATCTGGTCGCAATTGGCGGTGAAGAGGCGCTTTGAGGCTTCTAACGACTTGTCATTTAGACCATTTAGAAATAAGCTAGTTGGCTTAGAAAACCCTAGAACCTAAAATACGGAAAATTACACTTTGCAAATAAATACCTTTTACTTTATAAAACCGTTTTCTAAAGGATTAGTATTTTACAATCTTTGCAAAGCGCCGCTACAACCCATCTTTGGGGAACCCGCTCGGGATTGTGCGGTTTATCGTGCACCCTCGGGCTAGTAGTGCGAGATTCAGACCTCCGCAAGGAGCATTCGGTCTCGAAAGGTTTAAAATACGATATCTTAAGAAAAATGAGATTTTTTTGGAATATAAAATATTTATTAAAATTATTTTTGTATAAATATATGTATATTTATCATTTAAATATCTATTTTATTATAATATAAATTTTCCACCTTTTCCTAAAAATCACAAGAATAAATTTTACAACAAAATACCATGAACTTCAAATAATCAATATTACAGATAAATACCCTTATTTATAAAACTAGGATATTTTTACTAGAAATGTCATGACATAAAATCCACCCTAATTACAACACTAAAGACGAACAATAAATACTTGAGGTGTATTTTGAAAAGTATATAAAAGTATTTTTACATAAAACCCCCTCAAGTTTTATAAATTACCCTAAGGACCTTAGCAATTATAAGACTTCGATTCACATTTCTGATTGTCTGACTCGGGTTTGAGTCTGATTAATAATATGATTCAAGTCAATCTATAATCTATAAGTTTCCACTTCAATATGAACTCATGAATTCATGAATCCAATATCAATCTATACATCTTGACCGAACCAAACCATGGATATACCTATTCCTTTTACATGATTCTCAGTTATTCCATTTACATGACTCTATGGTTTCAACCGCTTATTGATATCATGGTTTCGGTCAGTCAATAAATCTTACAATCAATACAATTTATAAGATAACAATACAAACAAGACATCGCGGGGTTTAAAGGGTACACCGGTACGGAATATGTTATAGGTGGCACGAGGTGGTCACTTAAGACGTAATTACATCCATGCCGTTGTTCCGTGGTATTATCGACGGAGCTTTGTACTACAGGTTACCAAGATCCCCGGTGTAAGTGGGACTCCCCTCGTATACACTGGCATCTTCTGTACCAGGCTACGAACAACAGCGTTAATACAACATTACAATATTATAATACAACATTAAAAGTTACTCTCTCTCTCTCTTACTCTCTGTCTATTTCTTCTTTATCTTTGGGACTTACCGAGCGACCTGTTCGCTGACGACATTCTATTTCTTTCTTCTTTGAATGTCGTCAGGTGATTTGGCCCCGGCGGAGATCGAGCAGTTTGCCGAAGACCTGGAGCAGTTTGCCGAAGACCCTGCACTTTAGTTTCATTATACACTTTTCCTTTCTGTATTTTTTTCATTTCCTGTTATGCCACTGTTTAGGCATCATTTTATTTCAGTTGTATTTTCTTTTCATGCATTGTACAAAAGAATGTTAATAAATAAAAGTTGCTGTTCCTTTTATATCTTATCTCTTGTGTATTTATTTTATATTGCTTAGATACGATTAGCGTATGTACTTCTGAGTATATACGTAGCGGGCCTCGTCGCGTCCCCTTCGCCGTATACCGGGAAGCGGGGCGTAACAGGTTTTGTTGGCGGCCCATGCAGGTCAGAGCTGTATGAATCCCTATCATGCAGTTCTGGTCTGCGTGAACAACCTAAGCAATATAACACAAGAACTAGCAACTAAAATATTCTTTACAATTCATGTTCCTTGAATCTTACAATTTTATATTCCTTGAATCTTATCATTTCGTTTGAATCTGTCCTAACCCAAAATTTTCTTCAGGGTTATGGATTCCCCGAACAACACCAGCACCAATGTCAATAACACACCTCCAACTCCAGCACTACCTCTCACACCAGCTGTTCCTGCTCCACTCAATGAGCAAACGGTTCTGTTTGAGGCAATCCGTAGCCTCCTAGAGGGACAACAGCAACTCCTGAACCATCCGGAGACTGACGCACCTGGGGTGAAGCAATTCAGAGCTTTACATCCTAAACAGTTCTCAAGAAAGGGGAGCCCACTGGAAACTGAGGAATGGGCTCAAAGCACAGAGGATGATCTGGTGGCAGCACAAGTGCCAGAAATAGCTTGGGTCCGAGTTGCAAAGCTGCAACTCCCGGATAATGCACGGATTCGGTGGAAGGCGGAAGAAAGCCGTCTTGAACAGCCTATTGAATGGAAGACTTTTCGTGAGAAGTTCAACGCGAAGTACTTCCCTGTGACTGCTAGGTTTGCCATGGAACAACAGTTCATTCATCTACAACAAGGTTCGATGTGGGACAAGTCAGTAGATGAGTATGACGCTGAATTCACCATGCTCAGTCGGTAAGATATGTCACAGTATTTCAAATTTTTGATATCACATACTACACAACTAACACAAGACCATAACAGATTTGCGGCACACCTGATACCGACGGATGAGATCAGAGCCCGTCGATTTCAACAAGGTTTGGACACGGAAATCCAGGCTGCACTAGCCACAAGGAAATTTCCAACTCATGAAGATGCTCTGGAAGCTGCCCGCAGTTATGAGGCAGCGACAAAGGCAAGGGGCAGACCTCAGTCTGCAGGAGTGAAACGTCCTGCCACTCAAATGGTAGGAGGGGCCTCTTCAAGGCTAGCTGTCGAACATAGAAGACTGGAAGAAGCCAAGGATCGGCTAAGGCCTGATTTTTGCTTTTATTGCAAGAGGGAAGGACACTTGTGGAAGGACTGTAGGCGCGCAAAAGGCCTATTCTTGGTTTGTGGCGCGTCCAATTACGGAATTGGAAACTGTCCTTATAGACGTAATCCAGCACACCCACCCATCAACTACCCGCAGCAGCCAGCTATCCAGGCTCCTGCAACTCGTCCTGCACTCCCAGCACCACCTCCACGTGGATTTCCTGCTCAGCCAAATCGCCAATTCCATCAGGCACTGAGAAACATGCCTCGAGTACAGGGGAATATGCCTCCAGCTAGGAGGAACGTGCCACGGCGACATGCTTTCACCTTAGCAGCCATAGAACCTGAAACTGTGAACCAAGATAACCCAAGTAACTGCCTCACAACTTTGACCAAAACTTCTTTACAATCTTTAGTTCTGTCATCAAACTGTTACACTTTCCTTTTACAAATTTCGAGGACGAAATTTTTATAAGGAGGGTAGAATGTAACAACCCTAATTTTCCTATACACTTTTCTATACAAAATTTTAAATTTTTTTTCACAATCATAAAGGGGTATTTTAGCCTGAGCACAAGATATAAGTAATTATTTTGTTTTTAATTACAAGTTACAAGAATGTAATAACTCCATTTTTAGTGTACAAGAAATTACTTTAAATTTAATGTATACTTGGAGTATTTACTATTGCTGCTATCATTTTAAGTAATTAAATAACTCCATAATTATAAGAAGAAGTTTGTAGCTCATTGGTAATAGCTTGCACTGCTGAACCAAGCCACCAGAGTTCAAATCCCATACCCCATATTATTTTTAATATTGATTTTTTTAAAAACCTTTAGAATACCAAGAGTTTACATGTGCATATCTCACAAAAAACCCATTACACCCAAACATGTAACACTTGCAGGAATTAGATGAACAGTCAGGGAGGATCCAGGCCACCGAACTTGGCCGCGAATCGGCCAACTCGGCCTTGACTCGGCCGACACAGTGCTCCGACCGAGTCACCCCCGAGTCGGTCGATTCCGGCGACGGCCACAACATGAAAGTTGTGTCTTTTCATATTCCCTATGCACCTGCAAAATTTCAGTCTCAAACCACTTCCAGAGCTCTTTAAAAACCCCAATTACTCCACTTTTAATACATTTTTATTACATTTTATCACATTTTTATTTTTAATTTTTCATCTACCCTAACCCTATAAATACCAACCCTACACACTACCCTCTCACCCCCAAAATCTTGAGCCACACTCTCAAAAGTTTTCCAAGAAGTGTGTACTTTGAAAACGAATTCGCGGTGAAGCTCCGACGAAATTCCGGCGGGAATTCCGGCGATGTTTTTATAAACAACCGGCGACGAAGCAATGCCTCGGCAACTTCTTTAGTTCCCCTATACTCTTTAGTATAGATCGAAACCGGTAAGTCCCATTCTATCTCCCTTTCTAATTCTTAAAAATAAGAAATTACGAAACCCGGCGGAATCGGAACAAATCCGATTTCCGATTCGGTTTTCTATAAAATTTCACTTCTAATCAATTCAAACATGTCTAAACATCTTTATCATGATTATTAAAGTTGTAAAAATCAATTTGAATAAGTTTTCACACATGAAATGATAACTTTTTTAACTTACCGTATTTTTTTCACTTTAATACCATCATGTTTCAATTTCACATTTAACCCGTTAACATTGCTATACCTTAAAATAGATCACGAGGTAATGACCTACCTCCTCACACACACATATGCAACTATAATACGCTATCTTGAAAACTCCTAATACGATAAAACAAGATTTTACATTAAAATACCATTTCCTTAATAAAACCTTTTATAAAAGTTTAGGTTTGATACATTTGTTTAAACAATATCTTTAATAGGAAAAATACGATAAGTTGTGGACATCGATCGTTTATCTAAACCTGACTTTGTGGTGTCTAGACAAGTGTCTAAGGCAAGTGGTTACTTAATTAGGGCCACTACTTGTAGTGGAGAGCCTCCCACTTACCTGGCACTTATCTGGCCGCAATTGGCGGTGAAGAGGCGATTTGAGGCTTCTAACGACTTGTCGTTTAGACCATTTAGAAATAAGCTAGTTGGCTTAGGAAACCCTAGAACCTAAAATACGGAAAATTACACTTTGCAAATAAATACCTTTTACTTTATAAAACCGTTTTCTAAAGGATTAGTATTTTACAATCTTTGCAAAGCGCCGCTACAACCCATCTTTAGGGAACCCGTTCGGGATTGTGCGGTTTATCGTGCACCCTCGGGCTAGTAGTGCGAGATTCAGACCTCCGCAAGGAGCATTCGGTCTCGAAAGGTTTAAAATACGACATCTTAAGAAAAATGAGATTTTTTTGGAATATAAAATATTTATTAAAATTATTTTTGTATAAATATATGTATATTTATCATTTAAATATCTATTTTATTATAATATAAATTTTCCACCTTTTCCTAAAAATCACAAGAATAAATTTTACAACAAAATACCATGAACTTCAAATAATCAATATTACAGATAAATACCCTTATTTATAAAACTAGGATATTTTCACTAGAAATGTCACGACATAAAATCCACCCTCATTACAACTCTAAAGAAGAACAATAAATACTTGAGGTGTATTTTGAAAAGTATATAAAAGTATTTTTACATAAAACCCCCTCAAGTTTTATAAATTACCCTAAGGACCTTAGCAATTATAAGACTTCGATTCACATTTCTGATTGTCTGACTCGGATTTGAGTCTGATTAATAATAAGATTCAAGTCAATATATAATCTACAAGTTTCCACTTCAATATGAACTCATGAATTCATGAATCCAATATCAATCTACACATCTTGACCGAACCGAACCATAGATATACCTATTCCTTTTACATGATTCTCTGTTATTCCATTTACATGACTCTATGGTTACAACCGCTTACTGATATCATGGTTTCGGTCAGTCAATCAATTTTACAATCAATACAATTTACAAGATAACAATACAAACAAGACATCGCGGGGTTTAAGGGGTAGACTGGTACGGAATATGTTATAGGTGGCACGAGGTGGTCACTTAAGTCGTAATTACATCTATGCCGTTGTTCTGTGGTATTATCGACGGAGCCTTGTACTACAGGTTACCAAGATCCCTGGTGTAAGTGGGACTCCCCTCGTATACACTGGCATCTTCTATACCAGGCTACAAACAACAGCATTAATACAACATTACAATATTATAATACAACATTAAAAGCTACTCTCTCTCTCTCTCTCTTACTCTCTGTCTATTTCTTCTTTATCTTTGGGACTTACCGAGCGACCTGTTCGCTGACGACATTCTATTTCTTTCTTCTTTGAATGTCGTCAGGTGGATTAGACCCGACGGAGATCGAGCCATCTCAAGAAGACTTGGAGCAGTTTGCCGAAGACCCTGCACTTTAGTTTCATTGTACACTTTTCCTTTCTGTATTTTTTTCATTTCCTGTTATGCCACCGTTTAGGCATCATTTTATTTCAGTTGTATTTCCTTTTCATGCATTGTACAAAAGAATGTTAATAAATAAAAGTTGCTATTCCTTTTATATCTTGTCTCTTGTGTATTTATTTTATATTGCTTAGATACGCTTAGCGTATGTACTTCTGAGTATATACGTAGCGGGCCTCGTCGCGTCCCCTTCGCCGTATACCGGGAAGCGGGGCGTGACAGAGGGCATCGAGCTCCTCAAGACGAAGATGAGCATTCTCTTTGTCTGTTAGCTCATAATGAACCGCCACTCGTAGAGAGGGTAGCTCTATCTCCAAGGGGAGTACTGCTTCATCGCCGAAAACCAATGCATATGGCGTTGTGTTTATGGCCATTTTGAACGTGGTCTGATACGCCCATAGAGCTTCATGCAGTCTCTCGTGCCAGTCCTTCTTATTTTTGGACACTATCTTCTTTATGATCTTCGTCAAGGTCTTGTTGAAAGCCTCAGCTAGACCGTTAGCTCGGAGATTATAAACTGAAGAGTATCTCTAGTCTATGTTATGCTGCTGTGCGAAGTGGCTGATTTTGTGACTTCTGTAGGCTGGTCCGTTATCGGAGATAATCCGTTGCGGAGTGCCGAACCGATAGATGACCTGTATCTTGAAGAAATGGAGAATATTCTCCGTCTTCACTTCTCTTAGCGGTACTACTTCTGCCCACTTAGAGAAGTAATCGGTTGTCTCCAATATGAATCGATATCCTTTAGATGACGCTGGTTCGATGGGCCCAATTATGTCGGTTCTCCACATTTCGAACGACCAGCTAGCCACCCATTGGGTGTAGCGGGTTTGGATGCTGGTGGATGAAGTCTCCATGAATTGGCACGAGTGGCACTGCTTTGCGTATTCGAGACAATCCCGAATCATCGTGGGCCAATAGTAGCCCATCCTTTTGATCTTCAGCTTCATTTCTGGCCCGGCTTGATGAGAACCGCAGAGTTCATCGTGAGTTTCTTGGACGACTCTCCTTGCTTCTTCCAGTCCCAGGCATGTCAGCCACAGAGAGTCGAACGATCTCTTATATAGAGTATCATTGACGAAGGCGAAAGACAGAGCTCGTTTTATGAGCTGATGTCTTGAGGATGCATATTCCGGCATTTGACAGGATTTGAAGTAGTCTATAAAAACTTCTCTCCAATCTTTAGCCTTTTCTTGGTTCTCTATTTGTAGGGCCGTTTGCTTGGTTGCTTCCATTTCTTCATACGACTCCGTGGACATTTCTGCTGGTGAACCCGACGGCTTTGTACAACGATTCTCACGTCATCAAGGTTTTCATTAGCCAGTTCTTTGGCGAGTTTGGCTAATGCGTCTGCTTTGCTATTTTCTGTATGTGGTATGCTTGCTAGGACGTAGGAAGGGATTTAAGTCAGCAATTGTTGCACTCTCTCGCCGTACTTTACCAACTCTGGTTTGCACGTTTGATAGTCGCCGTTTACTTGACTAACGACCAGTTGGGAGTCTCCGCATATAAGGAGGTTTTCGATTTCCATGTCGACAGCGATCTCAAGACCTGCTATTAAAGCCTCATATTCTGCTTCATTGTTTGTCTTCGGCTCTGGTAAGGAAAAGGCAAAGCGCATTATCCCTCCTTGCGGAGTTATGAAAATAAGGCCTAACCCAGATTTGATTATAGGGGTGTTGTGCTGTCGCTTCTTCATGGAAGATGCCCCATCGAAGTAGAGTTCCCATCAGGTATCACTCCCTCCTCTCTCCCTATCGATCGTGTCAAACGCGTGCTCGTCCAGCAATTCACAATTTAAGGGTGAATCGGCAGGTATTGGATGCTCATCGAGGAAGTCGGCGATGGCTTGGCCTTTCACTGCCTTGAGATGTCGATATGTTATCGAGAATTCCATTAAGAGTAGGGCCTATTTAGCGAGCCGTCCCGTTAGTATGGCTCTTGACATCAAATACTTGAGAGGATCCACCTTTGATATGAGATGGACCTCATGCGCCAAAGCAAAATGCTGAAGCTTCGTTATAGCGAAGATTAACGTCAGGCAGTGTTTTTCGATAGGGGAGTAGTTGTTTTCTGCCCCCAGGAGAACCCGACTCAAATAGTAGAGGGCTCTCTCTTTCCCTTGATCATTCTCCTGTGCCTATAGCGCGCCTAAAGAACCTTCAAGGGCTATTGTGTATAGGATGAGGGGCTTTCCCTTGACTGGAGCTGTCAGTACCGGTGGATTCTTCAGGTATTGCTTGATTTTTTCGAGTGCACCCTGGCATTTACGATCCCAAACGAACGGGGCCCCTTTCTTCATCAGGTGACTGTAGGGACGACATTTTCCGGAGAGATTGGCTATGAACCGCCGGATATACGCGAGCTTTCCTTGGAGAGATCGCAATTGCTTGAGAGTTCTTGGCGAAGGTATTTCTATAATCACCTTGATCTTTGATGGATCTATTTCGATGCCCCGGTGTCGGATGATTGAACCCCAGGAATTTGCCCGAGGAAACTCCAAACGTGCATTTGAGAGGGTTCATCTTTAGATTGTATTTCCAAAGACGCTGGAACACTATTTTCAAATGCTCCCAGTATTTCTCATATGATTTGCTTTTCACCACGAGGTCATCGATATAGAATTCGACGATTTCATGTATGAGGTCATCGAAAATCTTCGTCATGGCCCTCTGATAGGTAGCGCCAGCGTTCTTCAGACCGAAAGGCATCCCTTTGTAGCAGAATATGCCCAGAAGAGTCCGGAAAGCGGTATGCTTCTGGTCTTCGGGATGCATCTTTATTTGTTTGTACCTTGATGAGCCATATATGAAGGAGAAGACTTCGTGAGTGGACGTGTTGTCTATCATCAGCTCGGTAACCGGTACGGGAAAATCATCCTTTAGACAGGCTTTGTTGAGGTCCCGAAAGTCCACGCAGATACGCTCCACCCCATTTTTCTTCATCACTGGGACAATGTTAGCGATCCAGTCGGGGTATTGAACTTCTTGGATGAAGCCGAAGTCAATTAGCTTCTTAACTTCGGCGTTGATGCCCATTTCAAGTTCGAGCCGCATTCTTCTTGTTGCTTGTTTAACTGGCTTGACGTCCGAAGATATTGCCAATTTATGCACAGCTATTTCCGGATCTAGCCCCAGCATCTCGGAATAGTTCCATGCGAAGCAGTCCTTATACTGCATGAGCACGTCTTTTAGCGTAGCCACTTGTTCTTTAGACAGCAGCTCGCTAACGAGCATAGGCTGCGGGTCGTTTGCCGTCCCCAAGTCGATTTTTCTTAGGTTGTCCACAGTAGTATGTATTCCATCTTCCAATTCTTTTGGCGCCGGTGGAAATTCTGAGATCAACTCATCTTCCCCCTTATTTTCGAAGCACCAGGAGAGGTCATCCATATTCTCGTGCACTCCTTCTTCTGACAGCGTTATTACGTAACATGCACGAGATCGTTTCCAAGACCGATGTTGATCTGGTTCTACTCTCGCCATATACGTTGCTTTTGGTACATGCTTTTGCGGTGGGGCTACCCTCCAACTGTTGGATAAAGCGAATCGGCCGAGTTGATATTGGTCTTCGACCCAGTTTTTGAAGGTGAAGCAGTCTTCAAGAGGATGTCCTATCGCTCGGTGATAGGAGCAATAATCCGGGCGATGAACCTCGTTTGCTTGTTTGGGGTGCTTGGACTCCGAGAGTGTCGTCATTTGATGTTTCATGACAAGGTCAAAGATTCTCCTTGTCTTGTCTCGAGGGAAAGAATATGCTCGACCCATCTTTTTCATAAAAGACGGATTCAGACTGACCTTTTTTCGATTGCGTGGCCTTTTGGATCCGTTTTGCTGTCTTGGAATGCCATCCCCGTTCTTTACCTTGTCATTGCTTCTGCGCCGGGCTTTCATTTTGCCACGAGAGTGCATAGCGGGTTGGGGGTGAAAGGGATCGTCATACTTCGTAGCCTATTGAAGGAGGCGTTGCGTATTGGCTTTTTCGTAAATGGCCATTTCATGGCTGTGGTCATCCCGAACCTTTTGACCTGCTTCCCTTATTAGCTTGTTAATCTGTTCCTCAAACGACGGGCTCGGCATTTTTATGGAAGGACCTCGTTCTGGTTCAGCGTCAGCGTCTTTTAAAAGAGCATCCCCTTCTTCATCGAGATCATTTATGACATAACAGTCATGGAATTGCTCCCGTTTCTTGGACTGGATATATCCAAGCCCAATCGTTTCCATTTTTCTGTTGGGCAATTTTCGTTGAGTTCTGGAGATGTTCCAAATCCTGTTGAAGAACTGAGCTTGTCGAGGAGTCTGTTTGAAAGGTACGCCTTGGCATGTTAATAACCTTCTGAATACTTCTGTGTAGTATATGGGCAGACGGATAGGTTGGAGCCTGTCGAGCGCAGGATTGGTACCATGCCAGACTTCTCTTTCGACTTTAGTCTCCGTGGATCGATAGAATAGGATCACCTTTCACCTCTTCGCCTGGGAGGGACGTAGAACGTCTGCAACTCTTGCACATTATATGTCTCCAGCGCATCAAGCTCTCTGTAGTGCCGCCATAGAACCATGACGATTTGCAACCCCGGTCTACTCCAACGAAGGTTTGCATCGACGGGCGGACGGAGAATACGGCGTTGGTTTCATCTTCGGAGTCGCTGCCAAAGACCAAAATCGGAGCGGATGGTCCGGGTTTATCATTCCGCTTCTGAGGCTGTCCCGAGTAGACTATTTCTTCATCCTCCTCGGTATCACTTCCAAAGGTAGGAATGGGAGTGACATGCTTCTGTTTAAGCTCCGGCTTATGAAACTTCCCCATGTCTTCGAAGTCTGGAAGGAAGTACTTGGCGTCTTCATATTTTCGGACTTCGTTCACAGAGAATGGATTTAGCTCTCCCGTAACGGTGTACTCGAGGCCGTCTTTGAAATACTTCATACACTGGTGTTGTGTAGAAGGGATGACGTTATATTCGTGTAACCAAGGCCGACCAAGTAGAGCGTTGTAGCAAGTCGTAGCGTCGATGACATGAAATTTGATGTCTGTGACGAGAAGCCCAAAGCGCAATGTCGGTATCACGGACCCGAGCTTCTGCGATGACTGCGAATCAAATCCAGAGATAGTGATTTTATCTCGGGCTAAATTCTAAATGCTCATGCAGATTTTTTTTAGCACCCGCATGTTAAGAAGGTTGACAGAGGACCCGTTGTCAACAAGTATTTTCCCTATTTTAATGTCATGGCAGTATCCAGTGACATATAAAGGACAGTTGTGGTCACACGTACCAAGGAGAAGATCCTCGTCGTTAAATGTAATTTTAGCCGTGTGGACTTCTGCCAGCTCATCTTGCATTTTCTTCTCTGCGATGAAGGCCTGGAACTGATCGGGCTCTTGTAACGCCTTGACCAAGGAATCCCGTCGTGGGGGTATCTTCCTCAAATGTGCTAGGATATTGTAATCCACCTTGCTTTTCTTAGACGGGTCCTTAGCTGCGACCTCTTTGACGACCCCATCATCGAGGGCAATCTCCTCATGGATTTTCTCCTTCCCCTTGTCTTTTCTGTTTGAACCATTGTTTGAAGGCCCGAGATTCTTTTCAGGCAATGTACGATTACGCAGCTGAATGTTTTCGCAGTTCTTCATCTCTTCTTCTCTTCCAGAGGTGGATTCCTTAAAGAGGGGGTCAAGGGCCATTTCTTCGTCAGAATCGCTCCTAAAGGTGAGAACTTGCGATCTCCTGGTATAAACCACGTGATAGTTGCCGGCAGCTCTTTTGTGCCCATCTGTCGTGCTTCTCTGCTCCCGACGAGCTTTGCACTTTATTCGCTTGAATTATTGTCGATGGGCGACGTATTCCTGCCACCACTTCTTGAAGGCATTACACTCTTCGGTAGGATACGTGATCCTCCGATGGTATAAGCAGTAGTTTGGATGTGCATCTGGTTCGTCGGGGCACGTACTTTCTGAAGTGCTTTCTTTGAAAGGTGGCAACTTCATTCCCATTGACAGGGCTTTAGCGAGTCGTTTCCTCGTCTTAAGCCTGCTTTTGCCGGTAACAAGGCCACTTTGATCCGGTTGGGGTATTTTATGGCTTCTCATTACCGGAGCTTCTTCAGCTTGACGCCGACGCTGACGCTTAGCCTTTTCGTATATGGCCGTTTCACGCTCTCGGTCAGCTTTGCTCATCTGAAGGGCTTCGCTCAGCATCCTGTCAATCAATTCATCTGATGGTTCCAGGGAATTTGGTTCCGGTTCTTCCCCCAGTCTCTCTGCATCAGGAGCTTCTTTACCATCTATTGATGAGTGAGAGATCATGTGGCAGCTCGCCACATAATCCTCAGGCTCTTATGAAGAATCGTCTTCTTCATCAGCGTATCGTCTTCATTCTCAAGAACATACTTGAAGAATTCGTCCAATGTAATTGGGGTTCGTGCTTTCTGGTTATATTCTTCCAGTGGATCGATGTATTTCTGCAAACCTGTACGGTTGTCGTCGGGTTGGACGGGCTTCTTGGCATTCTTCTTTTTCTTTAAAGACTTCAGAGGCTTGGCCCGAAGGTTCTGTCCACCATCACCAACTTTCAGCGTTGGGCGCGGCTTCAGCATCCCCTCAATAATCTCAAGCTCCAGCGGGCTCTTCCACTTAATCGCCGGACATGCTTGAACGTCCTTCAGCATTCTTTTAGTCTTAGCTGAAAGGGCTACCTCCCATGGGACTGCATGATGCCCCCGGCGTGTCCACCTTTTTAGGAGCGTGCGGTTGTTGCGGGTTCACCCTCCAGTTTTCGGACAGTGCGAACTTGCCCTATTGGTACTGGTCTTCGATCTAACTTTTGAAGATGTAATAATCTTCGATTGGGTTACCCAATATTCGGTGGTAAGGACAGTAATTGGGGCTATTAACGTCGCCTGATTGCGTTGGGCGTTTCGGCTCTGGCAGAGTGATGAGCCTGTTGCGCAGCGCTAGCTCGAATAATCTCTTTGTCTTATCCCGAGGGAACGAGTAAGGGTGTTTCATCTTTTCTCCGAGTGATCGCTGTTTATCAATTTGGTGAGCGACCGGCTTTGGGCCACTCGGTTGTTGCTGAGCGTTGGCGACGAAGGTCGCTTTCCCTTTCCCCTTTTCATTCTGAGGATCTGTCTTTGAGGAGGACGGTCTATGGCCCATCTGGTCCATTTGGGCCAGCTTGTCGATCAAGGCCTGGAAAGTGGTCAGCTTTAAGAACATCATGAATTGGGAAATGGTTGCCTGAGGGTCAAGGGTCCCCACGAACATGTCCACGGCAGGAGCTTCTTCTATGCGTTGTTCGCATCTCGACCACAGGTTCCGCCACCGAATGGCATATTGAACCCAGGTTTCTCCCGGCTTCACTCTAGCATTAATTAGTGCGGTGATCGAGGTGCGCTCGCTAGCGCTCGCGAATCTTTGTGTAAATGGTAGCTCCATTTCTGCAAATGTCTTGACAGAGTCATTCGGGTGCTCGGAGTACCATTCGAATGCTGTCTCCGACAAGTTGCCAACAAACTGGCGAAGCAGCAGTTTGTCATCACCCCCAGTATTACCGCACATAGCCCTGAATTGAGCAACGTGCTGGTGTAGATTACCCGTCCCCTTATACACATGGAATTTAAGGATCGTATATCCTGGAGGGTACTTTATTTGATCGTACCAACCCGGATAGGGTCGTCCAGTCTTGACGATTTGGCCGGCCGCTTCGCTCGCCTGATGAGCTCGTATCTGTTGAGCTATATAGTCGTCAAGGGCGGCTTTGGAGATGGTCTCTTCCTTGGCTGCTGATAGAGCCGAAAGAGGGTTTGATGTCTCCCCTCTGTCGTTTTCAAGGATTATTGGAGGGTCTTCAGCTGGAGGATCCGGCTGTATCATCATCCCGACCATATCTTGGAACAAGAGCGCTATTTGTTTTATGTTGGCCGCTTGTTCCACAGCCTCTTTGTCTTTCTTCTTGAGCATTCTTCAGAGGAACTCAGCGTCGGTTTCCTGTTCCTGGCGCTGCTCCGACGACGTCTCCGGGCTTTCTTTCGGCCCAGTGAGCATGACCATCTTCGTTAGCATCTCCTGGAGCTTTTGCTGTTGCTCCTGAACCTTTGTCACAGACCGGGTGAGTGGTCGATGACCCGTGGAGATATGAATATCCTCTTTCCCGGAAGCCATGTAGATGGTGTGCACTACCATGCCCCCAGACTTGGGGCGTTTGGATTCAGCATCCTTGAGATTTGTCACAGACACAGGGATCTTCTCCGGTCTTCTCCTTTTATGGGTGGTTGAAGTTGAGGGGGTCGTTGCAGCGGGCACCTATATAGACGATACCTTTCGTGGCATGGCGGCGAGATGGACCCCTCCTGTCGACCCTTCATTTTCTTCTGTCGGCGGGGGGTAGTCTTGGACTCTTCGCCAGACCCTGTGGATTTTGAAGGACTGCCGCTGAGGGGGTTGCTCTGGATTTGTCTTTGTGACATTTTCAGCCGGTGGAGAAGACCTTTTTTAGTACAACAGTTGGAGAATTCTCGCGCACCCTCCTGAGCGGCTCAAAGCTATTCCCAGTTGGAACAACAACATCGATTTCCACCATTGGAGCTGGTGGAGTCAATCCAGAAGGGGAACTGCCCCCAGCTTTTTTCACTCGGCTCCAGTGGCGACGTCGAGCGTGTCTTGCAGATGGGACCGGCTCAGTTACGGGGGTGGCTTCGTCATGCCCCCTACTTTGAGGAGAGGCTATTGTTAGTGCCAGCCTGTCAAAAACCGACGTCCGTTGAGGGGGATCGTCTAATCTGTCGAAGATCGACTTTCGAGCAGGGGAAGTAGTTTGGACGACTCCACCTGCAGCGGGAGTTTGAACGGCCAGTCTTGTGAAGACCGACGCTTAGCAGGAGAAGCCCCTCTGATGACTTTGTTTACCGGAGATGGAATGGCTATCCGCTTCGGGATAGCTCCTTCAGGTATTGCAGGCTTCTTCACGGGCCCGCTTGAGCTTTGTCCTAGTCTGTTAAAGACTGAGGCACTGGACTTGGACGACCCGTTGAGAAGGGCCGTGGTAATGGTAAGCCGATCAAAGATTGACTTCTTTGGAGCTTCCTGTGACGGCGCCAGAGTGTTGAAGCTCATTGTCAGGAGTATGGTCCCGAAGAACAACCCAGTGGTGGCTTGTGTGACCTGCTCCATTGACATTGTGAAGATGGAAGCCTCTTGGAGCCCATAAGTCACTCCTCCGGCGAGGACGGAGCGGGAGTTGTTGTTGCAGTTGGAAGCCATTGACGCCATCTTCTCTTCTGCACGGAGCAAGACACCAAATCTTAGTACCTTGAATCCAGGGGCAACCATATTATACCACTATTTGTTCACGAACACGACACACGAAGTGTGGAGTGAAAAGAGGAAAAGGTCCCACCGGGCGTGCCAGAATCTGTTCGCCGCCAAAAAACGCGACCGGGACATTAGGACGTCGGGCCTGAATTTTGGGGGTAGATGCTATTTGGTTTTATCCGTCCACCTCTCCGAAGATGCCAAGTTGATTTATGGCACCGTGTATCGGAGGTTTGAACAGATGCGGCCGTTGTAGCAGACTTCGTCAGATTCCCCCTCGCTTGCGAGGGTTTTTTGATTGTGGGGACGCTCTTCCCTGCAGGCGCAAGCCCCTGCAGTTAATTACGTTATCGGGTTACGATAACCACTTTCTCCTTCTCCAGAAGTTCACTTCGTGTCGTGTTTGTTTGTTTTATTTTTGGTTTCCCGTGGATTGTATATGGAGACTAATTTGTGTTGTCGCCTGTAGGACGTGGATTAGTCCAAATCCGTATTTTCTTAGATTTGGGTTTGGGTTGGTTTAAGGATCGTTAATTTTGTTTTAGATTAAGATCAACTCAAACGTTTGTTGAGGATACGTTAGTCTAATTTTAGACTAAGGTCTACTCAACAGGATTTTCTTTAGCTTATAGGGACACCGCGGTCCGTAATTTAGTTTTTAGGGACTTTGCGGTCCACACTTTAGTTTTAAGGACATTGCGGTCCAAAGGGTTTAGTTTTAAGGACATTGCGGTCCAAAGTTTAAGGACATCACAGTCCGTGGAATTTAGTGTTTAGGGACGTTGCGGTCCGCAATTTAGTTTTAAGAACGTTGCGGTCTATGGAGTTTAGTTTTAAGGACATTGCGGTCCACAATTTAGTTTTTAGGGACGTTGTGGTCCACAATTTAGTTTTAAGGACGTTGCGTTCTACTGGGTTGCTGGTTTGGGGAGGGGGGTTATACCAAGAATTATTGGTTATTGGGACCCTCCACCTCTTTGAAGACGTTGAAGAATTACAACGACATGTATCGGAGGTGTGGAGAGATGTACCCTTGAACCAATAAATGTTCATCAAAGATTTAATAACCTTGTTTGGGACTAAGTCCAATTTTGAAGAAGACCTATGGGCTCGGTCGATTTTGGGGTTTGGCCGACCTTGGGCTCAACCTACTTAATTTTTGTCATTTCCCTTTTTTTTATAAAGTGTTAGACACCTGCTAGGACACAGTCTTTTCTCTATGCACATAATGCTAAACATTTATGTGAATACTGTTCTTTTTGTTTTTTTATGAGTGTTGAACACTCTTCATGGCGCTAGGCTCTTCTTGAGGAGCGCAGAGCACTCTGTGTTAAGTAGCGCCTACGTGAGGGGCACGTGGGGCGTTTGGCGCTTAGCGCCAGCATTTGAGCACTAAGCGCTCTTTTTATTTTGAGCAGCACCGACGTGAAAGGCACGTGGAGCGCTCGACGCTGAGCGTCAACATTTGAGTGTTGAGCGCTCTTTATTAAACAACGCCCACGTAAGGGGCACGCAGAGCGCTCGGCGCTGAGCGCCAACATTTGAGTGTTGAGCGCTCCTTATTGAGGGGTACATGGGACGCTCGACGCTGAGTGCCAGATTTGAGTGCTAACCACTTCTTATTAAATAGCGCCCACGTGAGGAGCACGTGAGGAGCGCTCTGCGCTGAGCGCCAGATTTGAGTGCTAAGCACTGAGTTTTTTGTTCTACCCAATTCAATTCTCTGAGAATTTGGTTCTCCCTTTCGAAAGACTTCGTCTTATAGATCTGTGATCTGGAAAAAGAACTAAGTTCTTCTAATGTGAGAGTTAAACTCTTAGATGTGGAGGAGATGCTATGACCTCTCTTCTTTTTATGAAAGACTTTGTCTTATAGATCTGTGATCTGGAAAAAGAACTAAGTTCTTCTGATGTGAGAGTTAAACTCTCAAATATAGAGGAGATGCTATGATCTCACTTATCGTTATTTATCTTGAAGAAAATTCTTCTTCTTAGCGTTTTTCTTCTCTTTTTATTTTTTGAGAATTTGAAGTTTATAGGGGGATTCTTCCCTGCAAGACTTGAAGTCTTGGGTCCTTTATATAGGGGAGGCTGATTTGTTGAATCAGTTAAGGAAATCTCTCATTGAGAGATCTCTGATTGATTTTGGGATTTTATCCACCGTTGGATCTTTGATCCAAGGGCTTCTGTTTTACAGAAAACATCTTTCTTGTTTTTAGCAAGATTGGGAAAATATTTTCCCATTCTGAACTTATTCTGTATCTTGGTGATGTTTGATCACCACTGGATCTTTGATCCAACGGTGCTTTGATTTACAGAGCACAATCTTCCTTGTTTGGAAAGCTTGGAGGAGTATTTCCTCAACAGAATTTTATTCTGATAATTTGATGATTTATCATCTTCGTTAGATCTTTGATCCAATGGTGGAGAACATTTAGTTCTATCGCTAGCGCTTTCATGCTTTGCACGTGAGGCGCTGCCTCAGAGTCTTTAACTCTTGGCGCTGGCGCTTTTGGCGCCAGTGCTCTCGTGCTTTGCACGTGAGGCGCTGCCTCAGAGTCTTTGACTCATGGCGCTGGCGCTTTTGGCGCTTGCACTCTCATGCTTTGCACGTGAGGCGCTGCCTCAGAGTTTTTGACTCTTAGCGCTGACGCTCTTTGAGCTAGCGCTCAGTTCAAATTTTGAACAGAGCTTTGCTCTCTTATTGGGGGAAACAATGTTATTTTGCTTTCCATAGTGGTATTCATTTAAAAATATCCCACACCTCATACGATAAAGGAAGAGCCTCTATCCCTTCACAAGGATTTCGCTCTTAAGCAAAATTTTGTGTTATTATACACTACCCAGTTTTCTTCAAAACTACTCTTTTTAAAGGCGGAGCCTAAACCACTCCTTTTGAAAACTACTCGGTTCCTTCAACGAGATCAAGTTCATTAGGTTAAAGGTTTTTCGCCAAAAACCAGCCGTAGCCCTCCGTTATTTCCTACATGTAGTACTTAGTATTCGTGCTATATTTGTTGACCTTGTTAAGACGTAGTGTGCGGTGGCTGATTGGTGCCTATTGGTAGTATTAGATGCGATTGGTTAGGACAGTCGTATAGCCTTGTTGACCTTATTAAGGGCTTATGCAGATGGGTCTATATTAATAAAGATAATGACGGGTTGAACTTGACTAGTGGTTTATGATTTGTTGATCTTGCTAAGGCCATAAGCCGTTAGGGGAAAAAACCATATCGAGAGTTTCAAAAATAAGGTAAACTTGCTAGCATTTGCATACCTTCTGGAGTGTGGTAATTTTGGTTGGCGTCTTTCAAAATTATCACACAATGATAGTGGGTCTTGATCCCAGCGTGAGTAATAGTTACTCCCCGAGAGAGTTTTCATTTTGCAATTAGCTAATTCAAGTAGGTGTCAGCGGAACAACGCCTCCAGAGAAAAGATCTTACTTTAAATTAAGAAACTTCACGAAAACGTTAGAAAACCTCCCTTGAAATACCGACACTAGCCTGGCTGAATGATTAAGCAAACTTGTAGGGTGCGATTAATCCTGGTTAATTTTTCTTTCAAGGTTTGAAGGAGAATTTGAGGAAGCAGTGGGAGCCATCTTGATTAGATAAATTAATTAGCTTCCACTCTCAGGCACATGACACTTGGATGAAAGATGAAGAATAAATGATATGAAAGGAATATGTATTATTCTAGCCATAACATTCAACACTCACTCTCTCATCCAAGAGTGCACAAAAGAAAAATGAGATAGAAAAAGAAAAGAAGAAGAGAGAGAAAGAAAGATTAGCATTCTACAAACTACACCGTCTTTTATCTTCACATTTAACAAATGGAAATGAGAGTTATTTCAAGTTGTTGAAGTTGAAGCTAGAATTGGAAGCCTTCGCGTGGATCATCTTTGACAAAGCTGATCAGCAACCAAGCTTGATCCCGGTGTCTCGGAGTCTAGCTAGAGTTCAATATTCAACCATTAGAGCATATTGTTTAGCGCCGGAGGGCTGAGACGCGGAGATGCATAACCTGAATACGAGGGCAATGCTATTTGGAATATATCCATCCACTTTTTCGAATATGCTAAGTTGATTTATGGTACCATATATCGGAGGTTTGGATAGATGCGACCGATAGAGCATGAATTTATCAGATTCCCCCTCTTTGAGGGGTTTTTTGATTGTGCGGACGCACTTCCCTACAGGCGCAAGCCTCTGTAGTTAATTATGCTATCGCGCTGCGATAACAATTTTCACCTGCTCTAGGCTGATCATTTTGTGTCGTGTTATATTGTTTATTTTGGGGTTGCCCGTGGATTGTTTATGGAGACTAGTTTATTTCGTCGCCTGTAGGGTGCAAATTAGTCCAAATCCGTATATATGTCAAACTTAGGACGCAGATCTCATGTAAACGGGGTCTATCAGTTCGAAATATGTCATCTAAGGATCGTTATTCATCTTTGATACTAAGATCAACTCAGAAATATGGTTAAGATTCGTCAATCCTGTTTTGGATTAAGATCAACTTAAGAAGTATGGATTAAGGACTTTTAGTCATCTTTAAGACTAAGATCACTTAGGTTTATTAATATTTTGATCAATACATTGCATATGAGAAACCAAAAACTTCATCACTCAATTCAATTTTGATTAAGTGATCAAATAACGATTTATTATACAAGCGCGCAAATATATATGATGCATATGCCCATTTATTTTAT
Organism: Agapanthus africanus; assembly: GCA_030015575.1. Classification (NCBI taxonomy): domain Eukaryota; kingdom Viridiplantae; phylum Streptophyta; class Magnoliopsida; order Asparagales; family Amaryllidaceae; genus Agapanthus; species Agapanthus africanus. Next base: position 864,737,491 of record JASDDO010000024.1, on the reverse strand, counting down.
TTGAAAAGGATGCGCACGTGCGTTGCACGTGGTTACACACTGTTTTATTTCAAAAATGTTACGCACATGTGTATCACTTGACACATTTGTTATGCGTTCAAAGTTATGTATATGCGTAAGTATTTATCAAGTCAACGAGCATTGCACGTGACGCTCGCACATCCATGGGCCATTTTTAACAAGTGCGCACACGTGCATATCACGTGACGTGCATACCTTTATGGGAAATATCCAACAAGTGCGCACACATGGGTATCACGTGATGCACACATCTCCTGGGGATTATTTTTCTGTGGGCAACACTTTTTTAACTGATTGTGTACTATTAGGGCGCGCACTTGTTTCGATCAGAAAGCAAAGCAATGGCTTCTGTTTTTTTTTTAATGTTATTTTCCTTCTTCTTTTATTTTCAAAGAAGTAAAAACCAGGATCTTTATCTTTTCCAAGTCATTTATATGCGTTTTATGGTGCACATCTTATTTTCTTGGATCTTAGAATCACTCTCTCGCAAACGTATATACTTTATGAACGAGGGACAAACCCTAAGATCATTTGATCTTTTATGGTGAATTAATGGATTCAAAAAAGAAGCAAAGGCTTCCGTGTAAAAGAAAATGCTTTTTTAATGAAGGAACAGAGAAGTTTTTCTCATCATTTCTACCTTACGCACTTATTCGCGGAGGAAGAAGAAGACTTGGAATTTTTCTCAAGCTTATGGAGGGTTTCTTTTTTTTTTTTTTAAATTCTTTATATGGAACTCATATTTATTGGAGAGAAGAAATTAGGGTTTGTTTGATTTGTTTTAATCTACTTTGATTTCAATCTGATTTTAGATTGACTTACAAGATTCAATTGATTCATATCAATCATAGGTGATATGCTCACCGTTGGATATTTGATCTACAGATCTTTTTGTTAAGGTATTTAACCAACAAAATATTTTCCTGTTAATTAAAATTTGATTACTCATTAATCAAGATTTATTCCTTTTTTAATAAGCGCCTGTTTCAGAAAGTGCGCATGCACAATTATCAAATTGGTTTAAAATGCATTTACACCGTTGGATCTTTGATCCCAATTTTATCTAACTTTTTATTATTAGAACAATTATTTGATTGAGTGCGCAATGCGCACGTGCGTTTTACGTGCATATGGCAAACATATGCGCGCTTGTCATATGCGCACGTGCTTTGTACATGCTTGTGACTAGCATATACACATGTGCTTTACATACGCACATCGCACTTAATGACTTTTGTCAAGTGCGAGTATCACCGATGTGCATATATGTTGCTCATGTGTCATCCATTAATCTTATACATGCACATATATAAGTGCACATGCCTTCATTATTATCTTTCCATCAAGTGAGCACTTGATATGATGCGCGAACCAATAACCCATGATTTTCAGTGCTGTCAACGTCTTTTTCAGCACTTTTTTTGGTCAAAACTTGGGAATAGTTCCCATTTTAATGACATGCAATATTTTCAGTGCCAAGACTTGAATACTTCTCCTTATAAATTGGAGAAGTAACTCTCTTTTCTTTCATATCCATAGAGAAAGGAATATGGCTTGTAATCGTCCATATTCTCCTCGACAGTCATGGGAAGTACCCATTGAAGAAGTCATTCCCCATTTCGCTGCACGCTTAGTAAACCCTAGTCTCACGGATGCTCAGTGTGACACCATGATGTACGAGTTAATGGCCCGTGGGGGATCTCCTTTTCTTGCAGGCACTATTTGGCTTCACACGATCTTTCTCGCCGTTCTCAACGACATTCCTCCTCGCCCGGCGGAGATTACTTTGGCGATGCTCGACACAGTGGAGGATAAAGTTGACTGCTTTCAGGAGGTCGGTCTGATCACGAAGTCTTTAAAGGACCACTCTGTCCACTTGCCGAGTCAGATACGGGCTCGACGGGCTGTAATGTCTACTTTTGCCGATGAGTACGACGCTGATCGGTGGGGAGTGACTTTTTGTGAGAATGGTCGTTTTGACATGGTAGAGAGGGCGCTGAGAGAGAGTTAGGAAATTTTATATGCTGTTTCACTAATCCTTGTAGTCCAGATCCTGTGTCTGGGGATCTTTTCTCAGGGGAATGAAATGTTTATTTTAAATACATGTTTTCATTGTCGCCTAACGAATGTTTCATATTCAACAACTTTCTTTCCATTGATTGCTTTTTTAGACATGTGCGCACCTCAAATGTGAGCACGTGCACATCACATTTAAGAATTTCTGCCAAGTGCGAGCATTAAGGATTCTTCCATCAAGTGCGCACATATATAAGTGCGCATGCTTTTGAAGTCATCCTTCCATCAAGTGCGCACATATATAAGTGCGCACTTAAACAGGTGTGAACACATATGAAGATATTTAAAAGGTTGTATCTTCTTTACATCCCTAGTTTAACTCTTTGTTTGTTTTCAAGTTTTCATGTCTATGGTTGCTATCTTGGTTTAGGATGGTTTTCTTTCTAGGAATTTTTGTTTACTGTTTTTTCAATGTCACAAAACCCGTCTAGTGAGCACACAAATCCTTACACACTTCCATGTCTAATTCTTATGAAGAGATTCTATCTCTTCTCCTATTGCAGCAATCCACTGAATAGAGTCGACATCAGAAATAGCCTCTCTATAACCATAGGGCTTAGGATACTCCACCTCTTCTACTGCATTAAGCGCATACGCAACCAAATCCTTATAATCATACATCTGAGGGAGACGGATTTGCCTCCGCGGACGATCGATGGCAATACTGTATGGTTGTTGTTGAGGTTGCTGCTGATGTTGCCGTTGTGTACCTGGCTCGGGTACATTCTCCTGATCAGTTTGAAATGTAGTGATTTCAAACTCCATATGTGTTAGTTATATGTATGCCCTAGAGGCCATTACTATACATAGGATGTATATTGTAGTGGATGCCGGGACATATATAGGGAGGACTTTCTTGCTCGACATGATAGTATGCTATCTGGTTACCCTTTACCTTAACGTGTATGCTGATTGTCTCTCTGTTACATGTTGGTAAAGCCCTCAGGATCTGTACTTGACTACCTGGACTATGATGCGGATCATACTAGTGGGGACATGGTAGTCCATAAGTACATCCTTCAAAGTCCCTAGTCGTGGGTGTATCGAGACGGGGCATCGATATACCAGAGTAGACTAGCGTATACCTTCTCGACCCATACAGATGGGTGATGGATGATCCCATATCCATTGGTGTTTGACATCAGAGATGATATACGGGTGCTCAGTAGAGACTGGGTACACTGGACGGACTCGCCGAGAACTCCCAGATGGTATTATACCTCACGTCAGATGGCAGTTCTTTGGTGACACTGGTACAGAGTAGTCTGTTGACCTGAGATCGTCATAGAGTCTTGTGTGGTTCCCACTGTGCTTTGATTTCCATCTTACCACGTCCAAGAGGGCGTGCAAAACGGTGGTTTTTGGGTACAGTCCCGAGTCACATGGAGGCAATGAGCGATAGGAGGGGATTCGTCTCTCTCGGTATAGGGGGTTGATGTTGCGCTGTGTTTGATTGGCTATAACAGGAAATCCCTGGCCAGGGTTGCTGAGATTTACTGGTAAGTGTTACCAGTAGTTTCTCGAATTGTTATAGACCTCATATCGACACGACTTATCGAGCTATTGAGGTCTGACGTTTACCACCCCTAGGCAAGATATGCGACATATCAGACGATCAGACCGGACTGTACGGTAGTGTTACTGGTTGGATTCACTGGAGTGTGAGCGGGCTTGCTCGTCGATCTTCTGATCGCTCAATATCCGGGTGGCCGTTACGTTTAGCAGACCGCTTGCGGCTTGTGGGTGATTGATATGATCATCACCTGCTGCTGGCGTATTGACGAGTCTTTAGAGTCCTACACAGAGGTTTCCTGGCTCAAGCGAAACGAAATAGGAGCGCATATGAGATATGTGTGGGACCGAGAATGATACCAGTATGTGATACTGTATTCGATTCTCGCGATATGTGATGTTGATCGGTTATATGTGATATAGCCGGGTTATCGGATCAAGTGTTGATTCGATAAGTTGTTACTGTTGATATTAGTCGGTTATATGCGATATGACCGGGTCGTTAAATCAAGTGTTGATTTAATGATTTAATGCATAATTATATATTTGATATATTACTTTGCATTAACTAGTATCGGTTCACTTTAAATGGATTTTCTCACTCGGATGTGCGCATTGCAAATGCGATATGATTTTGTGCACTTGCTTGTATCATGTTTGATGATACATGCCTTTTGGTTAAGTGTAAAGAATTAAACCTTGGTTAATGAAATGGTTAGGGTTTACCTTTTCCTTATTCATTTTATTCATTTATTAATCTTTTTCTTTTTGGAAAAAGGAAAAGATATGAGAAGAAATGGTGGCTTTTATTTGTTTGCACTTGAAGCTTCTTGAAGCTTTCATAAAGTAACCATTTTTGTCTCATGCTTAAACCTAACCATTCCACTAAACCATGATTCACTCTCTACACCTAACCATGGTTCTATTATGATAAGAATTGATTATTCTTTTCATTTAAAAAATCAACTTATCATAACATTCTTCTTCTTCTTCCTTGAACTCAAGAAGACAACCTTGCATCCATTAATGGTGATTGATGGATTAGAGTGAGAAATCCAATTCTAATGTCTACCCACTTCCTATTTCTTCATCCTATACCTCTTGCCAAGTAGTAGAGTGTGTTTCCTTCACAAGTTTTCATGACTTGGTGAAGGTGGAGCTTAATCTAGCGATGCCTCGACGTAGATCATCTTCGGCATGGACATCGACGACCTAGCTCGCCATTTCTCCGACGAAGCCGATGCTAGAGCCCGGGAATTCATTTGGACAGCAAAGAGACTTCGTTGCGGAGCTATGTAGGTGGAGCACCGGATCTACAAAGGTTGTATTTCCGTTTCTTTGTAGTTAAGTTGTTAACTAGATTATTTTTTCGCCTAGATTTCTAGCCAACGGTCCGTAGTCGGGTTTCTCGGTACCTAGAATTTTTGAAATTGGCATGATTGATGGCTTGTGAGACCTCACTAGGGTGCCTAGGAACCCTACAGTGGTATCAGAGCCTAGCTAGAGCCTTAGGCGAAATCCCGACGGAATTTGAAGTCCGATCGACCCGAAACCCAAACCCTTAACATGCTCTCTGGACATTTCTGTAAAATGTGGATTTTTTGGAATTAAAAATATGCAGAGAAATGTGCAGGAAATTCTAAGAAAAACTGGAGAAAACGACAACCTAATTCAACAGTACGGCCGCGGAACCGCGGCGTTGACCCCCCTTTTGCGGCGGTTCCGCGGCCGTCTGTGATGATTAGGATGTGTGTTTTCTTCAGTTGTTTCTGTTGGTGTTTCTTGTGTGTTCTGGATGTTTTTAATATTTATTCCAGAGTTGTATTTTCTGGGTTGTATTGGGGACTCGGTGTATTCGATCGGACTGTCTAATTTTTGTCGGTGTGCTTTTCTGGGTATTTTTAGAATATGTTAAAAAGTTCGACCGGATATAAATACCCAATTTTTCCCCTGTCGGGAAATTTCCAAGTGTTGGATTTTTCCGTAGTTTAACGACGTTCTAACTAGTGCAAGTAACGTGATGGACCCTCTAGAAGACAACAAACCTTAACTCGATTATGTGACCGTCTTGAACTGCCCTTTGAACCTTCGGGTTTGGGGCAGTACGGCGTGCCACATGTGAGGCGTTGGCTTGACCCTTCTACGGCTGGACCGTTGGTACTGAGGCACGAACTGAATGTTTTTAGACTTATTTCATGTGTTGACCTGTTTCGGGAAAACTTGGGTGTTCGATTGTTCGATCGGAAAGTTTAACATTTTCTAATTATCTGGAATGGGATACAATAATTGGAATTCACAAGAAGTTATGAGATAACTGAATGAATGTTATAAACATAGCACTTTAGTCGCACTTGATCGGTCGCCACGGAATTTTGATGTGATCAAAAGTCCGTCGCAATCACGTAGCGTACGCGGATACTCGCCGGGTAAACTTAATAGACAGCCTCACTCCATAGCCCCGACCAAGTGACTGTAGGAGAACCCCGTCGCCGAAAGCATCCGTTCGGGTGCTCGCGGCAGCGGTGTTCCGCCTTGGTGCACTTCGTCGACGGTATCAGGGGTGCAGCCGCCTACTAAAGTTTGCGACGAGCATTCGATCAGTTTTTCGGGAATCTTGTTGAATTGCCCGACTTGATATTGAAAAGTGTTTTCGATAATGAGACTAAAATGTGGGGTTTATAATTGTTAGGCATGCGATGTCTAAGAAATTCATTTGGTCAGATATGCGATGTCTGAGGTGGTTGCGGATTCCAACTGTTGTAGTTTTACACTTTCTTTTCTGTGACCGTAAGTGTAATATGTGATATCGCCGGTTTCGTTGCTATATGTCAACGACAATTGGGATGCGCATATTTACTTACGTTGATGACATGTGATGTTATGTGTTGCTGGATATGTTATATTGGATCGTCGTGATTGAATAGCCGGGGGTTTTTATGTGAGATGAGTGTTTTTCATTTTCATTCATATAAAAACTTGTATGTAATATTCTTTTATTGGGGCACTTCCAGGTTGCGGAAGATGTCACCCTTTGTATATTATTTACTTTTCCGCACTAGAATAGACCCAAGGAGGAGGGCACAAGTAACCAGGTTCTGGAGTCCAGTGGGAGACCAACTCGAGGAGTCAAGTCCGGGTCTCCTAACTCTAGAATTGGTAGGGTTGCTTGCCGCTCTCGTAAGGGTCTAGGGGTGTGGGTTTGGCTATTCATCGCGACCGTGGAATCCGTGTTTTATACTGGCTCGTATTGAAAACACGGACGTCCTAGTATATCCAATATTTCATATGTTTCTTCTGCTGCGATATCTGTGATGTGATCATGTGATGTTCTGTGATAGATACAGTATATAGTATATATGATATATTATATAGACGTTACTTATGTTTTACACCCGCGCAAGCCCTGCCCCGCTCTGCCGTTAGTCACCTAACCTAGCGGTGCACGAGGGGACATCGAGACGAATGCGGATGGCATAAGTGTACGTCGTATTTATCTGTGATGTTTAGGTATTTAAATGACGGGACTTCATTAATGTGATTAATGAAAGAAAAGAAACCTAAGATGTTGTAGAATCGAATTTCAAAATAAAACAGGTAGCTACAGTTCTTGCTTTGCACAGCGGTATATATGATATATCCTGCACCTTATTCGATAAGGAAAGGACCGAGATCCCTTCACCGGGAGTGACTCCTTTAGCAATAACTGGCAGATGCTACACACTCGGTTTGTCTTTTGATTGCTTTTAAGAGTTTTTGCTTTGCACAGTGATATATATGATATATCCCGCACCTCATTCGACGAGCAAAGGACCGACGATCCCTTCACCGGGAGTGACTCCTTTAGCAAAACTAGAAAAGCCTCAAAAACACTCCATTTCAAAATTCATTCGATCCTACAACGATATCAAGTTCATTACGCAATAGGTTTTCAGAAAAACCTGTCGTAGCCCTCCGTCATTTCAGATATGTACTAGTTAGTATTCGTGCTGCGGTAGTTTGGCATTCATCAAGGCGTAGTGTACGGTAGCTAACTAGTATTTATCTGCTTGAGCATATGATGCGATTGGATTAGGGTATCCGTACGGCGTTGTTTGGCATTCGTCAAGGGTCGTGCGGGTGGGTTTAATTCGATCAAGAAATGTACGGGTTGAACTTGACTAGTGGACTATGGGTTGTTTGGCATTCGTCAAGGTCATAGAACACTAGGGGCAAAATATTATCGGGAATTTCAAGTGTTGAAATTTGCAATGAGATTGCATACCTTCTATGAGATAGTTGGATCCCGATACCCGCTGCGAATAAGAGTTACTCCTGGGAGAGTTTTATACATTACAATTAGCCGATCGAGTAGGTGTCTAGAAAGGTGTCAACGAGGTTACGCCTCTGGGAAAACGAGGTTTACATTAATTAGGTCCGTGCGAAAGCACGGGGCACCTCCCTCAAAGTACCGACACTGGCCTGGCTGAAAGATTGGCGAACTTGTAGTGTGTAATTAATCCCGGCTAGTCTTTCCTTTTAGGGTTTGAAGGAAGATTTGATAAAAAGCAGTGGGAGCCATCCTGATTAGATAAAATAATAACCAATCTATTCTTGCAAGAGTGCACGCTGAGTGTTTTCTTCTCTCTCTCTCCAGGTAGCGACCATATCATGCCTTAATCAAGATAATAAAACGGATTATTGACCGAACCCGCTTGTTATACTGAGCTGGGGAACGTTGGTCCCGCTCCAACTTATAAATGTTATAAGACAGAGCAGGAAATTGGGGAATACCAGATTTCCCGTGCCGCCCAAACGAAGAGAGTGCATGCTGATGCATCATCATCTTCGGGTGTGTTCATTATACAGAACTGTTTCTCAGTATCCTCCGCATCCTGGTATATGATACCGGATCAAGATTCCAGATATGTAATCTGTTACATAGGGCTACAAAAGGGTAGAAAAACTGAGAACGGGTGATAAGTTTCATGAGACAGAAAACGGGGCAAGAGTTGCAGCCAAGTCTGTCGGTCACTGTCACCCTGTATTACCAATACATTGATTCTGAACGAATGTTATTAGATACCGAACCTGATATACCAAATCATATCACTCTCTTTGTTAGAAAAGAAAGGATATAATTTTGTATTGATGGATAATGTTTTGAACATTTCCTATATCAAAAGTTGATCGGTTCAGGCACGTTATCTAAAAGCATTGATGTTCTAAATCAAACTACAGTTCTTAGTATATGGAACACACACAAGAGGAAGAGTTCAGAAATGAACGAATCCTTTTTGAGGTATTGTAGACTAGGTCAGATCAATGTGACCCGACTAGCTAGAGTTACATAAAGATGCATATTTAAATTAGTTTTGAATTTACATCTTGTGAAACTCGCCAGTCATGTCACAAAGATAAAATGACCATAGCTCTGTTTATTGGAAACAGAGAAAGAGTTAGTGAACTCTTGGGATGATACATGTTGATGTATGTAGGTCCCCAGTCTACACATGCCAAGACCGGTTCTTTATACTTCATTACATTCTCTGATGATCTTTCGAGATTCAGACCTATGTTCCTGTTGAAATACAAGTCCGAACCTTTTGAGATATTCACAGAATATAAGTTAGAAGTAGAGAACCAATACGGGTATAAGTATTATGTCCTATGATGAGATCAAGGAGGAGAATACTTGTGCATGGAATTTCTGGACTATTCTAAAAGAGAATGAGATTCTCTCTCAGCATTACTCCTCTGAATACACCATAGCACGATGGTATATCGGGGCGGAGCAATCACACCCTATATGATATGGTGTGCTCTATGATGAGTATTACTGAGTGACCTATTTCCTTTTGAGAGTTGTGCACTTGAGAAGCTGCATACCTATTGAATAGGGTTCAAACCAAATCTGTTGCCTACCACTTCATATGTGATATGGAAAGGGAAGAGCCCATGTCTTAAGCTAGTTAAGATTTGGGGTTGTCCGGCCTATGTCTAAAAGCAAAATCCGGACAAGCTCGAGGCAATGTCTGTTAAGTAGAACTGGAAATGTTCCAGCTATACAAACTGCAGCAGATGATTTGATAGAGCCAAAGGATTCAGTAGATTCCAACGAACCTTAGCCTTTCCGCCGATCTAGTAGGGTTCCTCACCCACCTGAGAGATACTTCGGTTTCTCTATGACAGTGGGAGTGAGGATTGCATCATGAGATAATGACCCAACTAGTTTCGACCTGGCCATCAGGAGTAGGACTCTGTAAGAATGGCTGGATGTTTATCGATCTGAGATGGAATCCTTATACACCAACAAAGTATGGACTTTGGTTGCTATATTTGAAGGGTTAAATCCCCATCAGGAGCAAGTATATCTTGAGAAGATTACTTGGTGTAGATGGAAAATTTGAGACTTTCAAAGCTAGACTTGTTAAAAGTTTGTATCATTGACCAGGTGTGGATAATGATGAAACCTTTTCAAGTAGCTATGCTTAAGTCCATCCAGATCCTACTTGTCACGGCTACATACCATGACTGCGATATCTGGTGGTTGGGTGTCTTGACTGCTTTTCTAAATGATGATTTAGAAGAGAGCGTCTATAAGTACACAGCCAGAAGGCTTCGTAGACAGTGGGAGCAGCGGAAACGTGTGCAAGATACTTTATAGGATAAAGCAGGCATCGCGGAGTTGGAACATCTGTTTTGATGAGATAGTCAAAGAGTTTGACATCATCAAAATGGTAGATGAACATAGTATAAACAAAAAGGTAGTAGGGAGTATGGTGGTGATCCTCGTAGAGTACGTGGATGACATACTCTTGATGGGGAAGGAGTTTCCTATGCTACGCTCGATCAATCTCCGCTTATCACTATGATTCTCCACATAGGATCAAAATGATACCTACTAAATCCTGGATTTTGGATCTATGAGATAGATCTAAATGGATGTTAGGCTACTCACTAGCTGTAGTGAGATGGTATCAATCGATCCTGGGAAGAATCACTGGAAGGGTTCCAGGGTGATAAATACGACTGAGTGTCAGTCACAGGCATTGTCTTAACCCTCAGTAGAGGGACGATATGTTGGAAGAGTTCCAAGCTAGATACCGTGACATACTAGACGATAAAGGCAGGATACATCGCTACTTAAGATGCTACCAAAGAGGCTGTTTGGGTGTATATTAGTTCATGAGATGAACTTCGTTCCTGCCATTGTGAGACAATGGAGTTGTGGCTTATGCCAAGGAACGCCGGTCCCATCAGTGATCCAGACATATTCTAAGGCAGTATCACCTGATCATGGAGATGGTTGATCTCCAAGGAGATCGAGGTTAGGGGAGTAGACTCAGAGGACAACACAGCGGATCCACTCACAAAGGCCTGTTCCCAGAGAGAGACTTTTATGGGATGGTTGAGTATGAGATACTACAACCACTGCTACAGATGGCCCTAGTGCAAGTGGGAGATTGTTAGTTATATGTATGCCCTAGAGGCCATTACTATACATAGGATGTATATTGTAGTGGATGCCGGGACATATATAGGGAGGACTTTCTTGCTCGACATGATAGTATGCTATCTGGTTACCCTTTACCTTAACGTGTATGCTGATTGTCTCTCTGTTACATGTTGGTAAAGCCCTTAGGATCTGTACTTGACTACCTGGACTATGATGCGGATCATACTAGTGGGGACATGGTAGTCTATAAGTACATCCTTCAAAGTCCCTAGTCGTGGGTGTATCGAGACGGGGCATCGATATACCAGAGTAGACTAGCGTATACCTTCTCAACCCATACAGATGGGCGATGGATGATCCCATATCCATTGGTGTTTGACATCAGAGATGATATACGGGTGCTCAGTAGAGACTGGGTACACTGGACGGACTCGCCGAGAACTCCCAGATGGAATTATACCTCACGTCAGATGGCAGTTCTCTGGTGACACTGGTACAGAGTAGTCTGTTGACCCGAGATCGTCATAGAGTCTTGTGTGGTTCCCACTGTGCTTTGATTTCCATCTTACCACGTCCAAGAGGGCGTGCAAAACGGTGGTTTTTGGGTACAGTCCCGAGTCACATGGAGGCAATGAGCGATAGGAGGGGATTCGTCTCTCTCGGTATAGGGGGTTGATGTTGCGCTGTGTTCGATTGGCTATAACAGGAAATCCCTGGCCAGGGTTGCTGAGATTTACTGGTAAGTGTTACCAGTAGTTTCTTGAATTGTTATAGACCTCATATTGACACGACTTATCGAGCTATTAGGGTCTGACGTTTACCACCCCTAGGCAAGATATGCGACATATCAGACGATCAGACCGGACTGTACGGTAGTGTTACTGGTTGGATTCACTGGAGTGTGAGCGGGCTTGCTCGTCGATCTTCTGATCGCTCAATACCCGGGTGGCCGTTACGTTTAGCAGACCGCTTATGGCTTGTGGGTGATTGATATGATCATCACCTGCTGCCGGCGTATTGACGAGTCTTTAGAGTCCTACACAGAGGTTTCCTGGCTCAAGCGAAACGAAATAGGAGCGCATATGAGATATGTGCGGGACCGAGAATGATACCAGTATGTGATACTGTATTCGATTCTCGCGATATGTGACGTTGATCGGTTATATGCGATATAGCCGGGTTATCGGATCAAGTGTTGATTCGATAAGTTGTTACTGTTGATATTAGTCGGTTATATGCGATATGACCGGGTCGTTAAATCAAGTGTTGATTTAATGATTTAATGCATAATTATATATTTGATATATTACTTTGCATTAACTAGTATCGGTTCACTTTAAATGGATTTTCTCACTCGGATGTGCGCATTGCATATGCGATATGATTTTGTGCACTTGCTTGTATCATGTTTGATGATACATGCCTTTTGGTTAAGTGTAAAGAATTAAACCTTGGTTAATGAAATGGTTAGGGTTTACTTTTTCCTTATTCATTTTATTCATTTATTAATCTTTTTCTTTTTGGAAAAAGGAAAAGATATGAGAAGAAATGGTGGCTTTTATTTGTTTGCACTTGAAGCTTCTTGAAGCTTTCATAAAGTAACCATTTTTGTCTCATGCTTAAACCTAACCATTCCACTAAACCATGATTCACTCTCTACACCTAACCATGGTTCTATTATGATAAGAATTGATTATTCTTTTCATTTAAAAAATCAACTTATCATAACATTCTTCTTCTTCTTCGTTGAACTCAAGAAGACAACCTTGCATCCATCAATGGTGATTGATGAATTAGAGTGAGAAATCCAATTCTAAAGTCTTCCCACTTCCTATTTCTTCATCCTCTACCTCTTGCCAAGTAGTAGAGTGTGTTTCCTTCACAAGTTTTCATGACTTGGTGAAGGTGGAGCTTGATCTAGCGATGCCTCGACGTAGATCATCTTCGGCATGGACATCGACGACCTAGCTCGCCATTTCTCCGACGAAGCCGACGCTAGAGCCCGGGAATTCATTTGGACAGCAAAGGGACTTCGTTGCGGAGCTATGGAGGTGGAGCACCGGATCTACAAAGGTTGTATTTCCGTTTCTTTGTAGTTAAGTTGTTAACTAGATTATTTTTTCGCCTAGATTTCTAGCCAACGGTCCGTAGTCGGGTTTCTCGGCACCTAGAATTTTTGAAATTGGCATGATTGATGGCTTGTGAGACCTCACTAGGGTGCCTAGGAACCCTACAATATGTTTACTGGCATCCTTCTCTTTATCTGCAGAAACATCAAGATCCTTTCTTGGATGAATCATAGAATTTTCTGCAAAAGTCATATCTCTACTATATATGTTTACCGCCGGAAACCGGACCGAGGTGTGGGGAACGCGTCTAGTCTGAATTTGGGGGCAGATGCTATATGAAACATATCCATCCACCTCTTCGAAGATACCAAGTTGATTTATGGCACCGTATATCGGAGGTTTGGATGGATGCGACCGTTGTAGCTGAACTATTCAGATTCCTCCTCACTGATGATGGGTTTTTAATTGTGGGGACACTTTTTCCTGCAAGCGCAAACCCTTGAAGTTAATTACGTTATCTCTAAGCGATAACAACTTTCTTTACTCCAGAAATCTTCGTGTGTCATATTATGGTTTGTTTATTTTGGGGTTGCTCTTGTATTGTATACAGAGACTAATATATATCGTCGCCTGTAGGGTGCGGATTAGTCCAAATCCGTACATATTAGAGTTGGGGTGAAATTAGGTCGCATATCTCATATAAATAAGGTACATCAGTTCACGAGATATTTGGGTTTGATCTAACGATCGTTAATCAAATATAGGACTAAGATCAACTCAGATGATATGGGTTGAGAATCGTTAGTCATATATGGGACTAAGATCAACTCAGAAACAGTGAGCATATGAGCTCAATTGATCATATGATCATATATGAATAGCCAATGGATAGTATACGGTAGTCAATATGGAGACAGTCCATGGGGCAGAATACCAGTTTAGGGACATAGCAGTCCATCCTCCATTTTGCGCACACGTGTATATATTACGTGGCGAAGTGAATAATGGTAACTTAGGAATGTGCCCAATATTGGGGTGCAATCCAATTTGAAGGCATTTATATTTGTTTCAAAGATATACATATACATGTATGTATGTGTTGGATATGTATGCCCTAGAGGCCTTTATTGTATAGGATGTTAGGGATATGTATGTACAGGACAATTTTGCTCAATATGATAATATGCTATTTGGTTTGACTTTATCTTAACATGTGATATGTTTTACTTATTATTTCATATCTTTTATACATGTTGATAAAGCCCGTAGGATCCTTACTTGACTACCAGCGTTGTGATGACAATCATACTTATGGGAGCTGGATAGTCGATAAGCACATCCTTAAATGTCCCTAGTCGTAGGAGTATCGAGACTAGGCATCGATACTCCAGAGTAGACTAGTGTATACATATCTAGACCCTGATGAGGGATGATGGTTAGTCCCATAGCCATTGGTGTGACGCACCTAAGATTGTATATAGGTGCTCACTGGGGGTGAGTATACTGGACGGACTCACCGAGGACTGGCTAGATGGTATTATACCTATCGTCAGATAACAGTTCTCCGGTGACATGAGTGCAGATAGTCTGTTGAACTAAGGTCATTATTTGTCTCGTGTGAGTTCCCACTGTGCTTTGATTACTACTCTACCACGGCTCTACCGAGTCGTGTGAGTTCCCACCGTGCTTTGATTACTACCCTACCACGGCTCTACTGACTTGGGTATAGTCCCAAGCCATATGGAGACAGTAGACGATTGTTGGGGGCTCGTCTCCCTTGGTATAGGGAGTCGATGTTGCACTATGTTTGGTTGGTCAACACCATAAGTCCCTGGCCAGGGAGGATTGAGAATTACTGGTAGTTAGACCGGTAGATTCTCGGATGGTCTTGAGCCACATCGATACGACTTGTCAGGTTATTAGGGGTCTGACGTTTTCTACCCTCTTAGACCGGCATGCGATACTCTCAGACGAACAGACTGGACTGTACGGAGATTGTCATGGATAGGCTCAGTAGGAGTTCAGATAAGTTTGCTCGTTGGACTTTTTTTGACATGTACCTGGGTAGCCGTTACGTACAGCTAGTGCCACTGACGGGCTTATAGTTAAACCCACTGCTAGCATACCGTTGAGTCTTTAGAGTCCCATATAGAAGGTTTCTCTGGTTCAGGCGAAACGATGTAGAGGCTGTATGGTTTTACATGCAGGGTTCCGATCATATACGTGTACTAGCTACACGGAGTTTTTTCGGATGGATAATACAAGTGGGCTCAGGATTAAGCCGCATTCTAGTATTATATTATTGGATTACTTTTGTATCTCTTGGTATTCATATTTTTTGCAGTATGAATACAGGTTTGTGTATACATTGAGGGCATTCTTGTAATTTCACAAGAAATGCTTTTAGAAGGAGACACCTCATTTTTGTAATATCTATTTATGGAAAATAGATAATGAAGTGGAGGGAGGAGATTTTCAAAGCATGGTATGAAGCATGGCTAATTCTTTTCTTTATTCATTTGTCATTACTATTCAAGTATGGTTGCATTATTCTATGGAAAATATTGCATGCTTGATATTTTTCAAACACTTGGCCATTTTTTACTTGCTAGGTTCACTCTTCACTTGCTAGATTCATTCTTCACTTCACATTCTTTCTCCTTTGCTCTCTTCTTCTTCCTCAAATCCTAACCCTCACATGTGTTGTGAAATCTAGGGTATTTTGAGATAAATTGGTCTAATTAACTCTCTACATCTCTTAATCTTCCTAGATTAGCAAACTAGGTATTTTAGTTACCTCATATTTGAGGTTAGAGCTTGAACCAAAGACTCTCGGGTAGATCGTCTTCGACACGAGGAAGCCAATGACCAAGCTCGATCCGTACCATCTAGGATCTCAAGAAGAGGAAAATAAGACTCGAAGGACTTGTATCATAAAGATATAAATCACTATCATAGTAGATTAGAACCTTTGTGAGTTTTGTTAGTTAGGGCTTATGGTAGATCTTGCAAGTTTAGTCGATATTGTTTGCTATAAAATTGTTTTATGTAAATTCCGCCTCTATACAAACCATGTGGAGTGTGAGACATCGACTTATATGGTATCAGAGACACTCCATAAGCCTTAGATAGCTCGTAGCGATATTTAAAATCCGCTGTTTTTGTCGTGCACGAACTGCTAACAAAAACAGTCTCTAAAAATGTTGTTTTAAGATGTTTGCACATCCCGCGGGCTTACAGATTGAATCGAGAATCCGTAGGGTGAAGCATGGGCACCCTAGGATACCCCGAAGGGGACCCAAGGCCAGGCCCACCCTCCAAGACCACCGTAAGGCCGCCTTAGGGGGTGGTGACCCGAGAGCACCCCAAAAGGGTGCTCTCGGGTCTGCCTTCCCTTGGAGGCCACCTTGTGGTGGTCCTCGGGGGTGGGTACCCAGACAAGGACCACGGATCGATAGTTAATTTTTTCTCCCTCGCCTCCGCGAAGGTTCGGACGGGTTTCGAGTTCGTTTTGACTCCCGAATTGGCTTAAAATGAATTTTTTGGGGACTTTAGTAAACTGAAATTTCATGTCTTGGAAAATTGGTGTTGTTTGCTAATTGTACGCGGATTTTATTGCTTCGTGGTTTTCTTTACTTGCTTTATGATGTGTATAGGTGTTCTTAAATGTCTTCTAATCGCTATACGTCGATTAGAAGGGGTTGCACATATCTTGTGATGTTCGGATGCGAATGGTTTCATGGATCGTCGTGTGAATGGCCCGTTATGAATCTAGATGTGAGATGTGAGTGGATATTTTATAATTCATATAATAATTCTTGTATATTCTTTTATTAGGGCGCATCCGGGTTGAGGATGTAGTCACCGGTTGTATATTACTTTTCATTTCCGCATCTAGGATTGACCCACGGAGGAGTGCACAAGCTACCGGGTTCTAGGATTCAGTGGGTGGCCATCTTGAGGAGTCGAGAATCGGGTCACCCAATTCTAGGATTGGCGGGTAACTTTCCACACTCGTAGGGTTCTAGGATGATTCACACTCGGCTATTCACTTGACCATGGAGGACTGTGTTTCATAGGTGGCCCATTGAAATGTAAATGTTCCTAGTTGATCCATTTTTCCATTCTCTGTGATGATTATATCTGCCTGTGTTTCTTATCAAGTCTATGATGGATATATATATATATATGTGTATAAATAAATGTTGGATATGTTTTGCATCCGCGCTAGTCCAGCCTCTGCTCTACCGTTAGTTAAGTAACCTAACGGTGAATGACGGGGACCAGTGGCGAATGCGGGTGGCATATACGTACATTCTATTTTCATTCTTTTTGTAGTGTGATAAGGTTAATTAATGGGGCCGCATTAATCTCACTTAATGCAAACCAATAAACCTAAAATCCGACGTCGTTAGAACAATTGCAAAACCACTCGGTTTTCTTCAAAAATAACTTTTAAAAGCGGAGCATAAACCACTCCTTTTCAAAAGCTATTCGGTTCCTTCGACCATATCAAGTTCATTATGTTAACGGTTTTTGCCAAAACCAGCCGTAGCCCTCCGTCATTTCAGATAGGTATCTACTAGTATTCATGCCATGTGTTTTGACCTTTGCCAAGGCATAGTGTTTGGTAGCTAGTGGGTGCCTATCTGTAGTATAGATAGATGCATTAATCTAGGACAGGCGTGCAACTGTTTCGACCTTCAACAAGGGCTTGTACGAATGAGTCTACATTAATCTGGACAATGACAGGTTGAACTTGACTTGCAACTCATGATGTTTTGACCTTCGTCAAGGTTATAAGCGCCCGGGCCAAAAATCACATCGGGAGTTTAAAACATACAGGAAACTTGCTAGTGTTGCATACCTTCTGGAGTGTGGTGTTTTTGGTAGGCTTCCTTCAAAATTATCACACAATGATAGTTGGGTCCTGATCCTACTGTGAGTATTCGCTACTCTTCGGAAGAAATTTTCACTTTGAAATTACCTAATCAAGTAGGTGTCTAGAAAGGTGTTAGCGGGAATACGCCTCTGGGAAAACGAGGTTATTTAATCAGGTCTGTGAGAAAG
This sequence comes from Agapanthus africanus, assembly GCA_030015575.1. Taxonomy (NCBI): domain Eukaryota; kingdom Viridiplantae; phylum Streptophyta; class Magnoliopsida; order Asparagales; family Amaryllidaceae; genus Agapanthus; species Agapanthus africanus. The sequence continues at coordinate 864,719,308 of JASDDO010000024.1, read as the reverse complement.
CACGGGGCACCTCCCTCCGAAGTACCAACACTGACTTGGCCGAAAGATAAGCGAGCTTGTGGGGTGCGATTAATCCTGACTAATTCTACTTTTAGGGTTTGAAGGAGAATTCGAGAAAACAGTGGGGGCCATCCTGTTTATATAAACTAATAATCAATTTAAACTTGTAAGAGCAAATGCTGAGTGTTTCTTTTCCCTCTCTCCTAATTGTAGCGACTATGACGGAACTTAATTTAATATTAGATAAAAACAAACTCGCCGGTGCAAATTATAAAGACTGGCTAAGGAACGTCCATATGGTCCTTACTTATGATAAGGTTGCATACGTCCTCACGGTTAAAGCCCCCCTGTTTCAGGTCCAGAATCCTCGGTCGCAGATATTGAGGTCCGTAAGATTTGGGATCTTGATTGCACGAAAGCCAAGTGCCTCGTGCTGGCCTCTATGGATAATGAACATCAGAGGCGGCATGAGAAGATGGACCTTACTTCTATCTTCCTCCATACCAAAGGCTTATATGGAGAGCAATCTTGTATCGCAAGATAAGAGACCTCGAAAAAATTGTTTCAAACGAGATTGGCTGTCGGATCATCTGTTTGGGACCACGTCTTGAAAATAATTACTCTCATTGAAGAGCTCACAGACCTAGGAACTACGTTGGAGAATAAATTGTATACCGACTTAATTCTACAGTCCATTCCTTCCACCTTTGCCCAATTCATATTGAATTTCAATATGCAAAAGATGGAAGTTTCACATCCTGAGCTCCTCAACATATTTAGAGTGGTAGAGGGCACCTTGAAGAAATCTAAGAAAACTCCCGTTCTGTTATTGGTGAATCTTCTTCCGCTAAATTCAAGACTACGGCCAAGGGGAAGAAAAAGAAGACCCCCACCAAACCGAGGGGAGGTGTGTAGAAGGTGCAGGGTAAGGAAAATGAAAAGAACGGGTGGGGGGGGCAGCCACAAAGGAAGAATGCTTCTATTTTCGGAAAAAAGGACATTGGAAGAAGAATTGCCGGGCTTTAAAAGCCAAGAATCAGGACACGATGCAAGTTGTGGTTTCGGCTTCAGGTGTGTTCATGATTGAAAATTATTTCTCTATTAACTCTACTTCCTAGGTATTGGATACCGGATCAGGATCTCATATCTGTAATTCATTGTATGCGCTAAGAAACCGTAGAGTTTTGAGGAAAGGTGATATGATACTCAGGGTTGGCAACGGAATCAGTGTGGATTTTGTTGCAGTAGGAGAATATCACCTAGGATTGGCGAGTAGACATATTTTTTTATTGCGTAACTGTTTTTTTGTACCCAGTATGATGTGTAATATTATATCAATATTCTTGTTATCTAATGAAGGATATAATTTTGCACTTGAAAGTAATGTCATAAACATTCACCTAAATCATGAAATGATTGGGTCGGGTACACTTAATAACGGAATATACGTTCTCAATCAACATCAAGTTTTCAATGTCCAAAATACGCTAAAAAGAAAGACTCTAGAATCAAATCAAGTTTTCTTATGGTATTGTAGACTTGGTCATATCAATGAAACACGATTGACTAAGTTACATAAAGATGGATATTTAGATCCCTTTAAGTATCAATCATATACAACTTGTTAATCATGTATCAAAGGAAAGATGAAAAAACTCTATTCACTGGACATGGAGAAAGAGCTACTGAGCTCCTGAGACTCATACATAGCGACGTGTGTAGGCCAATATCTACGCATGCAAGAAGTGGCTATTCCTACTTTATTACTTTCACCAATGATTTCTCAAGGTATGAACATGTATTCTTGATAAAACATAAATTCGAGGCCTTTGAGAAATTCCTGGAGTATAAGAGTGAAGCGGAAAAGCAAACTGGCAAAAGTATCAAGATGCCCCGATCTGATCGAGGTGGTGAATACTTAAGTGCCGAGTTCCTGGAATATCTAAAAGAGAATGAAATTCTTTCTCAGCTTACTCCTCCATACACACAACACAACGGTGTATCCGAAAGATGGAATCACACCTTATTAGATATGGTGCGTTCCATGATGAGTAATGTTGAGTTGCCACCATCCTTCTGAGATTATGCACTAGAATCTGCTGCATACCTATTGAATAAGGTTCCAACTAAGTCTGTGCCTACCACTTCATATGAAATGTGGAGTGGGAAGAAATCCTGTCTTAAGTATCTTAAGATATGGGATTATCCTGCTTTTGTTAAAAAGGTTCATCCAGACAAACTCGATGCACGTTCAGTATTGTGTAAGTTTGTGAGATACCCTAAGAACTCTAAGGGTATTATTTCTATTACGCCGAGGAACAAAAGGTTTTGTTTCTCATCATGCCCGCTTTATAGAAACTAAATTTCTTGAAAAGGAGATTAGAGGGAGCGCAATAGAGCTGGAAGAAATCCCAGAACCACAAACTATTACTGAAAACTTAGTAGAATCCGAGATTTCAATAGAACCGGACTTACCTATGCCACTCCACAGATCTAGTAGGCAGTCTCATCTTCCCGAGAGATAGGGATCAAGAGCATTGCATCATCGATGATGATGAGCCAACTAGTTTTCAGCAAGCTATCACAAGTGGAGACTCGGTGAAGTGGCTGGATGCTATGCGATCCGAGATGGAATCTATGTACACAAACAAAGTACGGACTTTGGATTTTGCTCCTCCTGGGGTAAAACCCGTAGGATGCAAATAGATCTTCAAAAAGAAGATTGGTGTAGATGGACATGTAGAAACCTTCAAAGCTAGACTTGTTGCTAAAGGTTTTTGTCAAAGACCAGGATTGGACTATGACGAAACTTTTTCACTAGGGGCTATGCTTAAATCCATTCGGATCCTACTTTCCATTGCTACCTTCCATGACTATGACATCTGGCAGATGGATGTTAAAACCACTTTTCTAAATGGAAGTTTAGAAGAGTGTGTTTAAATGGATCAACTAGAGGGTTTTATAGACAATGGGAGTAGCGGGAATGTGTGCAAGTTGATTAAATCCATTTATGAATTAAAGCGGGCATTGCGGATTTGGAACATCTGCTTTGATGAGACGTTCAAGGAATTTGACTTTATCAAAAATGAAGATGAATCTTGTATTTATAATAAGATTGTAGGGAGAACTTTGGTATTCCTCATTTTATACGTAGATGACATTCTTCTGATAGGAAATCATATTCCTATGCTACAATCGGCCAAGCTATTCTTGTCATAAAAGTTCTCTATGAAAGACCTGGGTAATGCCTCATAAATTCTGGGGATTAAGATCTATCGTGACAGATCTAAAAGAATGTTGGAACTTTCACAGTCAAGATACATAGACACCATACTAAAGAGATTTAGTATGGAAGATTCCAAGCGCGGTAATTTACCCACTTGTCATGAAATCACTTTCTTCAAAGAGATGTCTCCCAAGACTGATGAGGAGAAGCCTCACATGAGCATAGTACCCTATACTTCGGCGGTAGGGTCGATAATATATGTGATGTTATGTACCAGACCAGATGTAACTTATGCACTCAGCATCGTAAGCAGCTATTAGTCCAACCTAGGTGAGAAACATTGGATAGCAGTAAAGAATATTCTTAAGTAACTGAGAAGGTCTAAGGAGATGTTCTTGGTGTACGGTAATAAGGACCTCCAGATCTAGGCTTTTACCGACTCTGGCTTCCAAACTGACAAGGATGACTCTAAATCTGTCTCGGGTTATGTGTTTACCCTCAACGGAGGGGTGGTCTATTGGAAGAGCTCCTAAAAGGACATCGTAGCAGACTCGATGATGGATACTGAGTACATCGCTGCTAATAATGCCGCAAAAGAGGCAATCTGGATGAGGAAGTTAGTTTCTGAACTTCAGGTGGTTCCATCCATTGCCGACCCAATACTTTTGTATTGCGATAATAATGGAGCCATGGCTTTGGCAAAGGAACCGCGGTCCCATCAGAAATCCAGACATATCTTGAGGTGGTATCACGATCAGGGAGATCATGGATCGCTAAGCGATCGAGGTGCGGAGAATAGATACAAAGGACAACATGGCAGATCTATTCACCAAGGCCATCCCTCAAGTCCAGTTCGAGAGACTGTTCGAGATGTTGGGTATGCGGTACGCCATCAATTGACTCTAGTGCAGTGTTGGGTACTTAATATGCCAATTACATGCCTTAGTGCAAATGGGAGATTGTTGGATAAGTATGCCCTAGAGGCCTTCATTGTATAGGATACTTAGGATATGTATGTATAGGACAATCTTGCTCAATATTATAATATGCTATTTGGTTTGTCTTTATCTTAACGTGTGATATATTTTACTTGTTATTTCATATCTCTTATACATGTTGATAAAGCCTGTAGGATCCTTACTTGACTACCAGCGTTGTGATGGCAATCATACTTGTGGGAGTTGGGTAGTCGATAAGCATATCTTTAAATGTCCCTAGTCACAGGAGTATCGAGACCGGGCATCGATACTCCAAAGTAGACTAGTGTATACATATCTACACCCTGACGAAGGGCGATGGTTGGTCCCGCAGCTATTGGTGTGATGCACCTAAGATTGTATACATGTGCTCACCGGGGGTAAGTACACTGGACAGACTCGTTAGATGGTATTATACCTATCGTCAGATAGTGGTTCTTTGGTGACATGAGTGCAACTAGTCTGTTGACCTGAGGTCGTCATTTGTCTCATGTGAGTGTGCTTTGATTGCTACCCTACCACAGCTCTACTGAGTCGTGCAAACAGGTTTTAGTTGGGTACTGTTCCCGCCAAAAATTTCTGCGCAAAAGAGTCCAAGGTATCAAATGGCAGCGATACGCTTAAGAAAATGGGAACCAGTATCTTCCGGGCTGTTTTTTGACAAACTCTCAAATGAGAAACAGATAAATTCTGATGGTATCGAAAGTGTCTCGAAAAACCCTTCGATTTGATATATAATGGGCCTCATAATTCATCCGGGATCAAAAGTTATGAGGAATTACGTGTCCACACGTGATGGGCTTTTAAGAACCTGCTGGAGGAGTTAAAAGATACAATAAAAACTCAGAAAAGACCCCAATGGGGCATCACGTGCTCACACGTGACCATGGGTCACGTGCAGACACGTGATGGGCTTTTAAAGCCTCTAAAATAATGAATAGAATTTAATTCTAAAAGTCAGAAAATACCTCAACGAGGTATCACGTGCTTACACGTGACCAATGGTCACGTGTTGACATGTGATGGTTAAAACTGAAACATAAATAAGCGGCTGAGAAAGGAACCCAATTGGGGGTCACGTGCTCACACGTGACCAAAGGTCACGTGCCAGCACGTGACTGGCTTTAAAAGCATTATAATTTAATAGAATTAAATTCTAAAAGTTTCTGAATCTTTCCAAATGGAAAAGGGTCATGGGGAACCGTTGGATTAAAAATCCAAGGATGATTAAAAATCACCAATTTATAGAAAAACCTTGGACAAGGAAAGATTTCCCTGAAAATCTCACCAGGATAACAAATAGAATATCTTTTGGATTTAAAATCCACGGTGAATAAAATTCACTGAATGATCTAAAGGCCCAGATTAATGATAAATATAAATCAAATCTCTCAACAATCAAATCAAATCTTCCAATGAGAGATTTGCTAAACAAATTAACTCTTTTCCTTCTCCTATAAATAGGAGCCAAGAAAAGAAGAGGGAGGATCTACTTTTTTTGAGAGAAAAACAGAGAGAGGAGAATTTAATTCTCAAGAGGGAAGAAAAGAAAGGAGAATTTAATTCTCAACAAAGAAAACCCTAGGTGAGAAAAGGGAAAAAGATAAACTTTAAACAGAGAATTTAATTCTCAAAATCCAAGAGTTTAACTCTTATACAAAAAAGAACTTAGTTCTTTTTCTGATTGAAGATCTGCACAGAGCACATCTCCCCATAACTTGAGAATTTAATTCTCATCGGGTCGAGATCCTGCCATGCAGATCCTAAACTTAGAAGGGGAATTGAGTTTTGAGAATTAATTCTCCTAAAACAAAACTAGGGTTTAACCCTAATCAAGAATTTAATTCTTTTACATATCTGGGAATTTAATTCCTTTGAAAAGAAATCAGGGTTTCATCCTAAATAAGAATTCAATTCTTTCACGATAGGAATTTAATTCCTCCAAAATCATAATTAGGGTTTAACCCTACAAAGAATTCAATTCTTAAAAGATCTCTGTTCATGAAAAGAACTAGGGTCACGTGCCCCACGTGACCCTTGAAAAGATCCCCTGCAAAGAACTTTGAAGCATCACCTCACGTGCTCCCACGTGACTCCCAAAACGCAGAAAGAAAAAGCAAAGGAAATGAAAGCTTTGGGTGCTCTCACGTGTTATCACGTGACCCCTCAGCAAATGCTTTAACAATTGGCGCACAGATCCCCATCACGTGCCAACACGTGATGCTCTAAAAATAAAAATGAAAGTGTTTAACACTTAATGGCAAAACAAAAGAAAAGAAGCTTTGGGCGCTCTCACGTGTCCCCACGTGACCCCTCAGCAAGTGCTGTAATATTCGATGCATAAACCCCCATCACGTGCCAACACGTGATGCTCTAAAATAAAAATAAAAGTGTTTAACACTTGTTCGCAGATTTGAGGATAAACCAAAAGGAGATCTGGCTCCACATTTAGGGCGCCCTCACGTGTCACCACGTGACCCCTAATGAGCATTCTAACAGACCAGAGCGGGGGCCTTCATCACGTGCTCACACGTGATGGCCGCCAGAATTAAAAGAGTTAAACACTGATCTGCAGAATAAAATAAAAGGAATCAGGGCGCTCTCACGTGTCCACACGTGACCCCTCTCTCCTTAGTGTTTAACACTAATCTGAAGACTTTGTCCTCAGTGTTTAACACTGATTTTCTTAGTGTTTAACACTAATTTGGAAAACTCTATTGGCAGTGTTTAACATTGATTTGCTTAGTGTTTAACACTAATTTGAAAGCCCTGTTGCTAGTGTTTAACACTGATTATCTTTTGGTGTTTAACACTAACTTGTTAATCTTATTCCCAGTGTTCAACACTGTTGACCTTTAGTGTTTAACACTAGGTTTAGCCCAATTGGCTAAGTTTCTAGAGACAAAGCCTCTCCTTCAATGGACCAGCAGAGAGCCAATATTTCAAACACAATTAGACTTAGCCCAAATTGGCCATAAGTCTTCAAATCATCTTGAACTGAGCACATCTGCTCTTTCAACCAACTCATTGGTTCAAGGGTATATCTCGGAACTCTTCTGATATTTGTCGTTGTAATCCTTCAACGTCTTCAGAGAGGTAACGAGTCCCGACAACCACATATCAACACGGACTGTGGGGTCCTTAAACTCATGGACTTATGCGTCCCTAAACCAAGATACGGACTGCGGGGTCCTTAAACCCGCGGACTTATGCGTCCTTAAACTAACGGACTAATGCGTCCTTAAACACACCCATATGGACTGTGGGGTCATTAAACCCATGGACTTATGCGTCCTTAAACTATCATCGGACCACTATGTCCCTAAACTGGAACATGGACCACTATGTCCCTAAACTGGCGATGGACCACCACGTCCCTAAACTGGCAATGGACCACCATGTCCCTAAACTGGAACAATAGAGCCCCTAAATGCTCTTTTGTCGGATCTAAACGATCCTGTTTAAGTTGATCTTAGCCTCAAAAATGGCTAACGTATCCTTAAACTTTCAAACAGACTCTAGTCCCAAATCGGACTATAAATCCCCTAATCAACTCTGGCTCAAGGGTACATCTCTGAACTCCTCTGACATCTGTCGTTGTAATCCTTCAACGTCGTCAGAGAGGTGATGGGTCCCGACGGCCATACATTTAATGGACCACTATGTCCCTAAACTGGAACATTATAGTCCAAATGCTCTTTTGTCGGATCTAAACGATCCCGTTAAGTTGATCTTAGTCTCAAACTGGACTAACGTATCCTTAACAAACGTTTGAGTTGATCTTAGCCTCAAATATGGCTAACGTATCCTCAAACCAAAACCCCAAACCCAAATCTAAGAAAACACGGATTTGGACTAATCCACGTCCTACGGGCGACGGCATAAATTGGTCTCCGTATACAATCCACGGGCAACCACAAATAAAACAAACACACACGACACGAAGTGACCATCTGGAGAAGGAGAAAGTTGTTACCGCAATGCGGTAGCGTAATTAACTGCAGGGGCTTGCGCCTGCAGGGAAGAGCGTCCCCACAATCAAAAACCCCTCAAGCGAGGGGGAATCTGATGAAGTCTGCTACATCGGTCGCATCCGTCTAAACCTCCGATACACGGTGCCATAAATCAACTTGGCATCTTCGGAGAGGTGGACGGATAAAACCAATTAGCATCTGCCCCGAACCTCAGGCGAGACAGCCCATGTCTTGGCCACCGTTCGGAGGGGAACAGATTCTGGCACGCCCGGTGGGACCTCTTCTTCTTTCCACTCCACACTTCGTGTGTCGTGTTCGCGAACGAATCGCGGTTTGCTGTGGTTGCCTGTGGATTCGAGGTACTACGATTTGGTGTCTTGCTCCGTGCAGAAAACAGAAGATCAATGGCTTCAAACTGCACTTCCTGCAACTCTCGCTCCGTCCTTGCTGGAGGAGTGACTTACGGGTCCCAAGCGGTCTCCCTTTTCAAGATACCAGTGGAGCAGGTGACTCAAGCCACCGCTGGACTATTCTTCGGGACCCTGCTCCCACCGATGAGCTTCAATGCCCCAATGACATCGCAAGAAGCTCCAAAGAAGTTGGTCTTTGATCGGCTTGCTACTGTCGCGGCCCCTCTCAACGGGTCGCCCAACTTCAATACCTCAGTTTCCAACAGACTGGGCCAGAACGTCTACGAGTCCGTGATACCCAAAGCTGCCATCCCAAAGTGGATAGCCATCCCGGCTCAAGCAGACGAAATCATTGGAAAGGCTCCTCCTTCCAAGAAGTCAGTTTTTACAAGGCTGGCCATTCCGGTTGCTGCTCCAGGCGAGGTCCTCAAAGCTGCTTCCCCTGCTCTGAGGTCTGTCTTTGACAGATTAGACATTGCTGCTCAACGGGTGTCAGTCTTCGATAGGCTAACACCAATAACAGTCTCTCCTCAAAGCAGGGGGCACGACGAAGTCACCCTTATAGCTGAAACAACTCCATCCGCAAGGCACGCTCGACGTCGCCACTGGCGTCAAGTGAGGAAGGCTGGGGGCAACTCCCCATCCAGGATAACTCTGCCAGCTCCAACGGTGGGGATCGATGCTGCTGTTCCAACTGGGAACAGCTTTGAATTGCTCAACAAGGTGCGCAGAAACTCTCCTACTGCGGTGCTGAAGAGAACTCCTTCACCTGTGGAGAATACTCCAGAGAAGAAGCTGGAGCAGCCCTCTCATCCGCTGCCCTCTAAAATTTATAAGGTCTGGCGACAGGTCCAGGAGTCAGTGATTGATCAAGACTATCTTCGCCGACAGAAAAGGATGAGGGTTCAGCAGGAGAAGGGCTACTCTGTCAAGCCAGAGAAAGCAACAACAGGCTGGGTGCCCACTGCAACGGCTCCCTCCACATCAATCGCTCAAAAGAAAAGGAGGCCGCAAAAAGCCCCTGTGAACGTGGCGAGCCGTAAATGCACTGAGCACAAACACCCCAAGTCTGGAGGAATGGTGGTGCACACTGTTTATATGGCTTCTGGAAAGGAGGAAAGCCGTACTTCGACGGGTCACCGACCGCTCACCCGATCCGTGACGAAAGCCCAGGAGCAGCAACAGAAGCTTCAGGAGATGATGACTGCAATGGCCGCACTTACCGGGCCAAAAGAAAGCTCGGAGGCATCATCAGAGCAGCGTCATGAACAAGAAACTGACGCTGACTACCTACGCAGAGTCCCCGAAAAGAAGGACAAAGAAGCCACAGAGCAAGCGGCTAACATAAAACAAATGGCGCTTCTCTTCCAAGATATGGTAGGGATGATGATCCAGCAAACCCTCCAGTTGAAGACCCTCCGATCATCACTGAAGACGATAGAGGAGAGACATTTAATCCTCCTCCGACTCTTTCAACAGCCAAAGATGAAACCATTTCCAAGGCTGCGCTGGATGACTATATAGCTCATCAAATACGGGCTCATCAAGTGAATGAAGCGGCTGCGTAAATTGTTAGAACTGGACGACCCTATCCGGGCTGGTATGACCAAATCAGTTACCCGCCGGGATATACGATCCCTAAGTTCCACGTATATAAAGGGACAGGGAACCCACATCAGCATGTCGCTCAATTCAGGGCCTTATGCGGCAATACTGGAGGCGATGACAGACTGTTGCTTCGATAATTTGTCGGCAGCTTAGCGGAAATGACATTCGAATGGTATTCGGAGCTACCTAACGACTCTGTCAAAACATTTACGGAGATGGAGTTGCTGTTTACACAAAGATTCGCGAGTGCTAGTGAATGCACCCCGATAATAGCACTGATCAACGCCAGGATAAGGCCAGGCGAAACGTGGGTCCAATACGCAACACGATGGCGTAATCTATGGTCAAAGTGCAAGCAGCGCATCGAAGAAGCTCTTGCCGTGGGCATGTTCGTGGGTACTCTCGACCCTCAAGCGACCATCTCCCAATTCATGATGTTCTTTAAGCTAACTACTTTCCAGGCCTTGATTGAAAAGTTGGCCCAAATGGATCAGATGGATCATTGAGCATCTCCTTCAAAGACGGACTCTCGGAATGAAAAGGGGAAAGGGAAAGCAACTTTCGTCGCTAAGACTCAACAACAGTCGAGCAACTTAAAGCCGGTTGTCCGTCAAAACAATATACGTCCACGCCCATCCCTCGAGGAGAGACTGGGACGTCCTTACTCATTTCCTCAGGATAAAACGAGAAGACTGTTCGAGCTGGCAGTGCGCAACAGACTCATCAATTTACTGAGTCCAAAGCGTCCGTTGCAACCAGGCGGTCAACGATCCCAATTATTACCCTTACCACCAAACGGTAAGTCACCCGATCGAGGATTGTTTCGTCTTTAAGGGGTGGATCGAGGATCAGTACCTACAAGGAAAGTTCGCGCTGTCTGAAAAGTGGAAAGTAAACCCACCACAGCCGCACACTCCAAAGAAGACGGACGCACCGGGGGCAACTTGTCACGTGATCTCCCACTCATTTACGGACGATGAAAAAACTCCTTGCACTGAGAAACTGGGGGCAGAGCATGAACCAGAATTCGTGTGGCCGTCAGACGAAATGATCGACGCTTTTCTAGATGAGATTCGTCTAAAAAGTAAAGCTGATCGGAAGCGCGAGATGGCCATATTTGAAAAGGCCAAACGTCGGCGACTGGACAAAAGGGTCGAAACACTCCCACCATATCAAAATACATCCGCCGCAAATGAGAGCAGGATTAAGACAAGGAAACGATTCGCCAAAGCCATATCAATGGGGATGAGGCCGCCCTCTTTCAGAAAAAATTCTCCTGATGGTATACATTTTGATGAAACGGACGTACACCCTAACTTCTGCTTATATCATCAGAGGATCGCACATCCTACTGAAGACTGCAACTCCTTTAAGTGTTGGTGGTAAGGATATGTCTCTCATAGACAACACGTCAATAGAATAAACCGGGAAGCTCGTAGACAGCGAAAAAATATGACAGATGAGTATAAAAGAGTTTCCGGCAACTGTCATAGGGACGAGCCCGGGGGATCACGAGTTCTCACCTTTGGAAGCGATTCTGACGAAGAAGCCGCCCTCAACCCTCTCTTCAAGGAATTCATTTCTAAAACAAAAGAATTGGAGAGTTGCGAGAACGTTCAGCCGTACAATCTCACGGTACCCGGAAAGAATCTCGGACCCGCGAATGACGGAGCAAACAAAATGAGAAAGGAAAAGGAAAAAACGGCCTTTGTTGCCAACACTCAACAACAGCCGAGTAACCCGAGACCATTTTGTCGTCAAAACAACAAGCCGCGATAGCTCAATGAGAAGTTGAAACGTCCTTACTCGTTTCCCAATGATAAAACAAAGAGATTGTTCAAGCTAGCAGTGCGCAGCAGGCTCATCACTCTGCCAGATCCAAAACGTCCATTGCAACCAGGTGACGTTAACAATCCTAACTATTGTCCCTACCACAGAGTAATGGGTCACCCACTCGAAAATTGCTACGTCTTCAAAAACTGGGTTGAAGACCAATACCAACAGGGCAAGTTCACGCTGCCCGAAAAATGGAAAGTAGACCCGCCACAACAACATGCTCCGAAAAAGGTGGATATGCCGGGGGCATCATGCTCATTCATAGGGAAAGCCCCATAGACCGAAAAGTCAGTAAACTAGAGATGCGTCTTAAATACGGCGACGGTGGACCGCAATGTCCTAAAACTTGCAAATGACCGAAACGTCGTTAAACTACTCTCAACCCGCGGCATCTTCAGGCTGACGTGGTTAAAAAAAAACGGTACGTCCACAAGCGAGATGGGCACGAATGAAAACCCGAAAGGGCGCCGTGAGTAAAAACAGCAGGACTACCGGCGAGTCTTGTGAAAACCCGAAAGGGCGCAGCCTCGTAAAAAAAAAAAAGGTACGTCCACAAGCAAAATGGGCACGGATGAAAACCTGAAAGGGCTCCGTGAGTAAAAACAACAGGGCTACCGGCGAGTGTTCGTGAAAACCCGAAAGGGCGCGACCTCGTTTAAAAAAAAAAGAAAAAATAAATAAATAAAAATAAAAAGTACGGTATGTCCATAAACAAAGTGGGCACGGATGAAAACCCAAAAGGGCTCTGTGAGTAAAAACAGCAGGGCTACCGGCGAGTGTTTGTGAAAACCCGAAAGGACGCAATCTCGTTAAAAGATACTTACAGGGTCTTCTCGACCTTATAAGGAGAAACCACCCGCGTGAGATCCTTACGACTCACAAGGAAGCAACACACTTAGGGATCCTCACGATTCCTAAGGAGAAAATACACTTGCGAGATCCTCACGACTCGTAAGGAGAACTCTCTTATGGGACCCTCACGGCTCATAAGATTTGAAAGTCTTAAGGTACAGAAACCTTAACCTGTTCTTAAGCAACTCCCACAATCTCCGATACTGCCCTACAAGCGGCTCAATACTGGCCCTTGTATACAATCCACGGGCGCGAATAAACATTTTCCTAACAAAGTCCCACCCGTGACTGGGGATATGTCCATATGGTGAACAACCCTTGTAAGTCCTCTCGACTTATAAGGAGAAAATCCTTTTGTAAGATCCTTACGACTTACAGGGGAACATACACTTAGGAATCCTCACGATCCCTAAGGAGAAAACACACCTACGAGATCCTCACGACTTGTAGGGAGAAATACCTTTGTGATACCCTTACGGCCCAGCTTTAGTCGACAGGATCCTAACCCTGTTTACTAAGCCACCTTTGTTCAACATCGACAGAGGCAAATGATGATTCGCTCATGGCAATATCCCAGTTGTAGCGATGCTGATGCCTAAATCGGTATCAAATTCCAAGTCCTTTCATGGCAAATGATGATTCGCTCCTGGTAATATTCCAGTCGTAGCGATGCTGATGCTAAGATTGGTATCAGATTCCAAGTTCCACACGATATAAAAAAAAATCAGCGGGCCAAAAATGCATATGAAATAGTCGAAATGATGGGGCAACTTGCAACGAAATTAGCAAGTAAAAATGTATGCATATAAAAACAGTCGAAATGATTGGGCAACTTGCAATAAAAAAAAGCAGCGAGTAAAAATGAAATAAATAGCCGAAATGATTGGGCACCGCAAAAAATAGCCGAAATGATAGGGCAATCGTGACCTTCGCGATATAAAAGCTGAAATGATAGAGCATCGTGGGAAAAGAAATAAAATAAAAATAAAATTTATGCCATACAGGTGATGTTACATCAACCCCTGTATACAATGCAGGGACGCAAACGAAAAAAGGATCATACTCCTCTTCTCTAGATTTCATCAGAAGAAGAAGCCGAATCTCGACGGGCCACAAATAACCTAGAGATCGTCTCAACACTCGTCTCATTACAACGGACACAACTTCAAGCGAAGCGGAACAGCGGCAACTCCCAGTTCTATGGCTCGGCGATACACAGATCACCGAGAGTCAAATCTCCATTCCGTGAAATGCGGATATAATCAACAAAATTCCTGGTCACGTGGAACGCGGATAACGTCACTCTTTGACCCCGTGGAAAACGTCCAGAGCGGATCCTGGTCCTTGCAGAGCACGGCAGTGAACCCGTGTGAAGCATCCAGAGCGGAGCCTAGTCCTCGCCTAACGCGGCAGTGAACCCGTGTGAAGCATCTAGTGCAAAATTCCTGGTTACGTGGAACGCGGATAACGTCACTCTTTGATCCCGTGGAAAATGTCCAGAGCGGATCCTGGTCCTCGCAGAGCACGGCAGTGAACCCGTGCGAAGCATCCAGAGCGGAGCCTAGTCCTCGCCTAACACGGTAGTGAACCCGTGTGAAGCATCTAGTGCAAAATTCCTGGTCACGTGGAACGCGGATAACGTCACTCTTTGACCCCGTGGAAAACGTCCAGAGCGGATCCTGGTCCTCGCAGAGCACGGCAGTGAACCCGTGTGAAGCATCCAGAGCGGGGCCTAGTCCTCGCCTAACGTGGCAGTGAACCCATGTGAAGCATCTAGAGCAAAATTCCTGGTTACGTGGAACGCGGATAACGTCACTCTTTGACCCCGTGGAAAACGTCCAGAGCGGATCCTGGTCCTCGCAGAGCATGGCAGTGAACCCACGCGAAGCATCCAGAGCGGAGCTTAGTCCTCGCCTAACGCGGCAGTGAACCCGTGTGAAGCATCTAGAGCAAAATTCTTGGTCACGTGGAACGCGGATAACGTCACTCTTCGACCGCGTGGGAAACATCTAGAGCGGATCCTGGTCCTCGCATCAACATGGAGTGATCACCACCGCGACATTCGTCTCGATACAGAGGACGCAATGCCAGCAAACGAAGCAAAGGCTAAATTCCTAGCTTCAGGGTCTTAAAGGCAAGTCATATAAAACCGGAAAGACAATCGGAGATCATCTCGCACCAGTGTGGAGTGGTCACCATCTCGACGTTCGTCTCGATACAGCAGACGCGACATCACCAAAAGGAGTCACGGCAAAATCCCTGGTTCCAGATCTCGACGGTTCAGCAACAACCTAGAGACAACCGTGACATTCGCCTCGATACAGTAGACGCAATGTCAACAATAACGTTCTTCCTCCAACAGGATTCGGAAGCGCCAAAGCAAACGAAGCAAAGGCCAAATTCCTAGCTTCAGGGTCTTAACGGCAAGTTATATAAAGCCTGAAAGACTATCGGAGATCATCCCACACCAGCGCGGAGTGGTTATGACTCATCGGGGCTCTCCAAAATGAGCCTAACCTCAAGTAAAAAGCGGCATGGAAAATTCCTAATGCTTGCTCTTCCGACGGTCAAACTGCCAAGGAGGATTGCTTGAAGACGTCTTGTCCAGCCCCCGAAGGGATCAGAGACACGGCAGTCGCAGGGCTACTCGAACAGCATGATTGCCTATTGAGGAATATATCAGCTCATGCGACGGTACGACGGCCAAAACCCTAAGTACCACAGCCCTAACGGACTTCTGTCGTAAAGAGCAGAGGTTAACTGTGACGTTAGGATATTCTTGCGAGATCTGCTCGATCCGTTTCGACTCGTGAGGAAATTGATGTCTTTGCGAGAACTTCTCGATTCGTCTCGACTCGTGAGATAAAGCCTTAGGCAATAGGGATTAAAAAACCTGTTTCCTAAGCACTGGGACCCTGCAAGTCGGCCCAAAACGCTCTCTTGCATACTATCAACGGGTCACACTCTCCAAAGTCGAATCTCGACAAGGAGGGAAACAACCGCTTACGGGTCCTCTCGACTCGTAAGAGGGAAAACTCTCTTATAGGATCCTTACGACTTATAAGAGAGAACACACTTAGGAATCCTCACGACTCCTAAGGAGAAAATACACCTACGAGATCCTCACGACTCGTAAGGAGAAAAGTTTTTATGAGACCCTCACGGCTCGTAAAGTTGAAAAGTCTTAGGTGGCAGATCCTACCCCTGTCTTCTAAGCCATCACTGCCCTGCAAAGAGGTCAAGATGGACCATCTATGAGCCACACTTGCCAAAACTACATGCCACTGAAATGGAGAAGCTCATGAGCATATAAACTACTTCCCGCCAGAGTAAGACATAAAGAGATAGAAGGGTGCGGCTCATGGAGTTAAGGGTTTGGAACTATATCTCTTAAGAGTCAAGATTTGAGTCAATGATAAATGACGACGCTTATGTCCGCTCGTTATCTTCTCAGATCAAGATTCTGAAAGTTATATACCAACCCGAAACTGGTCATACGCTATGTATTACTCTGCACTACTTCACCGACGTATATACTTATGTGGGCAAAGTAGTGGGGGGCATTTGTTCCCGCCAAAAATTTCTGCGCAAAAGAGTCCAAGGTATCAAATGGCAGCGATACGCTTAAGAAAATGGGAACCAGTATCTTCCGGGCTGTTTTTTGACAAACTCTCGATGAAGAAACAGATAAATTCTGATGGTATCGAAAGTGTCTCGAAAAACCCTTCGATTTGATATATAATGGGCCTCATAATTCATCCGGGATCAAAAGTTTTGAGGAATTACGTGTCCACACGTGATGGGCTTTTAAGAACCCGCTGGAGGAGTTAAAAGATACAATAAAAACTCAGAAAAGACCCCAATGGGGCATCACGTGCTCACACGTGACCATGGGTCACGTGCAGACACGTGATGGGCTTTTAAACCCTCTAAAATAATGAATAGAATTTAATTCTAAAAGTCAGAAAATACCTCAACGAGGTATCACGTGCTTACACGTGACCAATGGTCACGTGTTGACACGTGATGGTTGAAACTGAAACATAAATAAGCGGCTGAGAAAGGAACCCAATTGGGGGTCACATGCTCACACGTGACCAAAGGTCACGTGCCAGCACGTGACTGGCTTTAAAAGCATTATAATTTAATAGAATTAAATTCTTAAAGTTTCTGAATCTTTCCAAATGGAAAAGGGTCATGGGGAACCGTTGGATTAAAAATCCAAGGGTGATTAAAAATCACCAATTTATAGAAAAACCTTGGACAAGGAAAGATTTCCCTGAAAATCTCACCAGGATAACAAATAGAATATCTTTTGGATTTAAAATCCACGGTGAATAAAATTCACTGAATGATTTAAAGGCCCAGATTAATGATAAATATAAATCAAATCTCTCAACAATCAAATCAAATCTTCCAATGAGAGATTTGCTAAACAAATTAACTCTTTTCCTTCTCCTATAAATAGGAGCCAAGAAAAGAAGAGGGAGGATCTACTTTTTTTGAGAGAAAAACAGAGAGAGGAGAATTTAATTCTCAAGAGGGAAGAAAAGAAAGGAGAATTTAATTCTCAACAAAGAAAACCCTAGGTGAGAAAAGGGAAAAAGATAAACTTCAAACAGAGAATTTAATTCTCAAAATCCAAGAGTTTAACTCTTATACAAAAAAGAACTTAGTTCTTCTTCTGATTGAAGATCTGCACAGAGCACATCTCCCCATAACTTGAGAATTTAATTCTCATCGGGTCGAGATCCTGCCATGCAGATCCTAAACTTAGAAGGGGAATTGAGTTTTGAGAATTAATTCTCCTAAAACAAAACTAGGGTTTAACCCTAATCAAGAATTTAATTCTTTTACATATCTGGGAATTTAATTCCTTTGAAAAGAAATCAGGGTTTCAACCTAAATAAGAATTCAATTCTTTCGCGATAGGAATTTAATTCCTCCAAAATCATAATTAGGGTTTAACCCTACAAAGAATTCAATTCTTAAAAGATCTCTGTTCATGAAAAGAACTAGGGTCACGTGCCCCACGTGACCCTTGAAAAGATCCCCTGCAAAGAACTTTGAAGCATCACCTCACGTGCTCCCACGTGACTCCCAAAACGCAGAAAGAAAAAGCAAAGGAAATGAAAGCTTTGGGTGCTCTCACGTGTTATCACGTGACCCCTCAGCAAATGCTTTAACAATTGGCGCACAGATCCCCATCACGTGCCAACACGTGATGCTCTAAAAATAAAAATGAAAGTGTTTAACACTTAATGGCAAAACAAAAGAAAAGAAGCTTTGGGCGCTCTCACGTGTCCCCACGTGACCCCTCAGCAAGTGCTGTAATATTCGATACATAAACCCCCATCACGTGCCAACACGTGATGCTCTAAAATAAAAATAAAAGTGTTTAACACTTGTTCGCAGATTTGAGGATAAACCAAAAGGAGATCTGGCTCCACATTTAGGGCGCCCTCACGTGTCACCACGTGACCCCTAATGAGCATTCTAACAGACCAGAGCGGGGGCCTTCATCACGTGCTTACACGTGATGGCCGCCAGAATTAAAAGAGTTAAACACTGATCTGCAGAATAAAATAAAAGGAATCAGGACGCTCTCACGTGTCCACACGTGACCCCTCTCTCCTTAGTGTTTAACACTAATCTGAAGACTTTGTCCTCAGTGTTTAACACTGATTTTCTTAGTGTTTAACACTAATTTGGAAAACTCTATTGGCAGTGTTTAACACTGATTTGCTTAGTGTTTAACACTAATTTGAAAGCCCTGTTGCTAGTGTTTAACACTGATTATCTTTTGGTGTTTAACACTAACTTGTTAATCTTATTCCCAGTGTTCAACACTGTTGACCTTTAGTGTTTAACACTAGGTTTAGCCCAATTGGCTAAGTTTCTAGAGACAAAGCCTCTCCTTCAATGGACCAGCAGAGAGCCAATATTTCAAACACAATTGGACTTAGCCCAAATTGGCCATAAGTCCTCAAATCATCTTGAACTGAGCACATCTGCTCTTTCAACCAACTCATTGGTTCAAGGGTACATCTCGGAACTCCTCTGATATTTGTCGTTGTAATCCTTCAACGTCTTCAGAGAGGTAACGGGTCCCGACAACCACATATCAACATACACTGTGGGGTCCTTAAACTCATGGACTTATGCGTCCCTAAACCAAGATACGGACTGCGGGGTCCTTAAACCCGCGGACTTATGCGTCCTTAAACTAACGGACTAATGCGTCCTTAAACACACCCATATGGACTGTGGGGTCATTAAACCCATGGACTTATGCGTCCTTAAACTATCATCGGACCACTATGTCCCTAAACTGGAACATGGACCACTATGTCCCTAAACTGGCGATGGACCACCACGTCCCTAAACTGGCAATGGACCACCATGTCCCTAAACTGGAACAATAGAGCCCCTAAATGCTCTTTTGTCGGATCTAAACGATCCTGTTTAAGTTGATCTTAGCCTCAAAAATGGCTAACGTATCCTTAAACTTTCAAACAGACTCTAGTCCCAAATCGGACTATAAATCCCCTAATCAACTCTGGCTCAAGGGTATATCTCTGAACTCCTCTGACATCTGTCGTTGTAATCCTTCAACGTCGTCAGAGAGGTGATGGGTCCCGACGGCCATACATTTAATGGACCACTATGTCCCTAAACTGGAACATTATAGTCCAAATGCTCTTTTGTCGGATCTAAACGATCCCGTTAAGTTGATCTTAGTCTCAAATTGGACTAACGTATCCTTAACAAACGTTTGAGTTGATCTTAGCCTCAAATATGGCTAACGTATCCTCAAACCAAAACCCCAAACCCAAATCTAAGAAAACACGGATTTGGACTAATCCACGTCCTACGGGCGACGACATAAATTGGTCTCCGTATACAATCCACGGGCAACCACAAATAAAACAAACACACACGACACGAAGTGACCATCTGGAGAAGGAGAAAGTTGTTACCGCAATGCGGTAGCGTAATTAACTGTAGGGGCTTGCGCCTGCAGGGAAGAGCGTCCCCACAATCAAAAACCCCTCAAGCGAGGGGGAATCTGATGAAGTCTGCTACATCGGTCGCATCCGTCTAAACCTCCGATACACGGTGCCATAAATCAACTTGGCATCTTCGGAGAGGTGGACGGATAAAACCAATTAGCATCTGCCCCGAACCTCAGGCGAGACAGCCCATGTCTTGGCCGCCGTTCGGAGGGGAACAGGTACCGTCACGACCCAAAATTTAGGCACGTGACCGGCACTTAAACCACGCAACGTCAACATGCGTAACGAAATTTAAGTAAGACAACAACCCAGAAATCTAAATCGTCAAAAGTAGTAAGTGATAAAAATATTGTTAAAAAAATTTGGAAATCTCAAGTAAAAATCTTTAAACTTAAGTTTATTTTCTTAAAAATTTCGGTAACACCTCCTTTGTAAAATCCAGCCTCGAAACGGGTACAGACATATGATATAAGTAACGCATCCCCAAACGGGAGCAAATCACGCCCAAGGGCGGAAACAACCACAACGAGTTTATATAATGTAGATGTACGATGCCATAGCGAAGGAATAAGCAATAAGGAAGTGAAATAACATCACCACATAATAAAACCGTCGACTGAACGAGCTCGACACCCAAAGTCACAAATAATACAACACCGATCCTCACAAACTCGTCTCTAAGTCAATATACATGAAAGTAGTGGATGGAGAGTACTAGATACAATATGATATACAATGAGATTATACGGATAACCGCGAAACCATCCACCTATCCAAAATGACGACCAACAGCAGCGGTATCCGTAGAAGAAAAATGAGAAGCCCTACCGTGACTATACTGAGGGTCAAGCCTACAAAACACCGTGGCACAACGGGGGTGAGTTGCCAACTCGTGAATAGTAAGTAACATCATACAGATAATCAAAAGTATGCACGAACGTCGATAATCTATCACATTGAATCTGATAGCATAAGTATGGCAATATGGATACGCAACAATCATGATTAAGGTACACCACCAGGGTATTACAACTACATGAAACAATGCATATCAAATAACTACTGAGCATGGGATAAAACATCTCATCATCGTGGAAAAACCGGTGTCCATCAATGACACCCCAAATCCCAATACCTCAGGTGCTGTCACTCTGATCGGCCCTCATATCTGTAAATCTCATGGAACCTGAGTGCCCAATATCGACACCCGAAACATCATGAAAACCCGTGTCCAATATCGACACGTAAATCCACATAACTCGGGCTCCGTCAGTTCGGATCGGCCCACGGTCTCCATCAGTCCGGATCGGCCCATATCCATCTCTCAACTCCGGTCGGTTTCCTCCGGATAACCGCCAGGTCCAACCAATCACCGGTAGGTAGTAGTCCCTCTGCCAGGCTCATTGTCTACACCATAAAAATCCTTTCTCGTCCCGGGTACCATACCGGGTCCACCATGTACTCGCAGAAGGTGCCTCCCGCTCCTCGAATCGGGTTTCTATCACATATCTCAGAACCGAGAAAATGCATGGTGGACGCACTGAAATATCATATCAAGAGGAACCGGATTTTCAAAACAATGCAGACTTTCTTGAAATAATACCACGGTTCTTAAATCCATAAATCACACGAAATCCGTATCTCAATGCGTAAATCCATGAAATATGATATATGCAACATAAAACCATAATATGAGCATATCGAGGGAAAACCGCTCTTTTAAATGAATCTAGTTTTTAAATATATCACGCAGTTCCCAATTCCTCCAAAATCAAATCCAACATCATATAAGGTGTACATGTAGTTATAGTAAGTATGGGTGTATACATGTAAGTATGCATGCACGATGTATCTTATATACGCAATAGAACAATAATCAATGTGTCAATATCAGTAACAATACAATATTGCATATGTGTATAGGTTGTGCGTGGCATGGCAATTACCGACAGTGTGGGAGTAGCATACAATTTAGTGCTCGTGCAACATGAACCGTCAGTAATGGTGCAGTGTTCACTAGGTATTAAGTCAAGGCACAACAAATAATGGTACGTAATGATGCTCATGTACAATCAACATGTATGCATATAAACATGCGACTATAATATCATATCTAGCCCTGACGCTTAACGCCATATGGGCGATTTCCCCGTAGATGTTGTTAGTTATATGTATGCCCTAGAGGCGATTACTGTACATGAGATGTATATTGTAGTGGATGCTGGGACATATATAGGGAGGACTTTCTTATTCGACATGATAGTACGCTATCTGGTTCCTCTTTATCTTAACATGTACACTTATTGTCTCTCTGATTACATGTTGATAAAGCCTTTAGGATGTGTACTCGACTTCTGGGATTATGATGCAGATCATACTAGTGGGGCCTGAGTAGTCCATGAGTACATCCTTCAATGTTCCTAGTGGGAATATCGAGACGGGGCTTCGATATTCCAGAGTAGGCTAGCGTATATCTTCTCGACCCATGTGATGGGCGATGGATGATCCCATATCCATTGGTGTTTGACATCAGAGATGGTATATGGGTGCTCAGTAGAGACTGGGTATATTGAACGGACTCGCCGAGAACTCCCAGATGGTATTATACTTCACGTCAGATGGCAGTTCTCTGGTGACACTGGTACAGCTTAGTCTGTCGACCCGAGATCGTCATAGAGTCTTGTGTGTCTCCCACTGTGCTTTGATTTCTACCCTACCACCGCTCTACTGAGTCATGCAAACATGTGGTTTTTGGGTACAGTCCCGAGTCACATGGAGGCAATGAGCGATAGGAGGGGATTCGTCTCTCCCGGTATTGGGGGTTGATGTTGCGCTATACTCGACTGGCCACAACTGGAAATTCCTGGCCAGGGTTGCTATGATTTACTGGTAAGTGTTATCAGTAGTTTCACGACCGTTATGGACCTTACATCGGCATGACTTATCAAGCTACTGGGGTCTGACGTTTACCACCCCTAGGCGAGATATGCGACATATCAAACGAACAGACCGGACCGTGCGGTAAGTGTTACTGATCGGATTCGCAGGAGTGTGAGCAGGCTTGCTCGTTGATCTTCTGATCGCTCAATACCCGGGTGGCCGTTACGTTTAGCAGACCGTTTGTGGCTTGTGGGTGACTGATATGATCACCACCTACTGCCGGCGTATTGACGAGTCTTTAGAGTCCTACACAGAGGTTTCCTGGCTCAAGCGAAATGGAGTAGGAGCACATATGTGATATGGGCGGGATCGAGAATAATACGAGTATGTGATACCGTATTCTATTCTCGCGATTTGTATCATCGGTCGGTTATATGCGATATAGCCGGGTTACAGGATCAAGTGTTGATTCGATATATTGATACACTAGATATTAGTCGGTTATATGCGATATGACCGGATCATCAAATCAAGTGTTGATTTAATGTATAATTATATATATTTGATATATTGCTTTACATTAACTAGTATTGGTTCACTTAAGATAACTTTTTCTCACTTGATGTGCATAATGTATATATATGATATATGTTTGTATACATGGTTGTATCATGCTTGATGATACATGCAAAAATGGGTGTGTGTGTGACATACACCATGATAATTATGATTTAGGTTTTTATTTATCTTAATTATTCAAAATGGTGGATTCTTTTTTCATAACTTGAGGCTTCATGAAGCTTGAAGTACCTTTGACAAAGTCCACTTATTTTGTCTTGATTAAGATATTTATTAACCAAACCATTATAATTAACCATGGTTATGTCTCTACAAATGTTAGTGGATAAAACTAACTCACCCATGGTTGCAAATGATAATTTTCACTTCACTTCATTTTTGTTCTTCTTTTTCTTCTTCACCCAAAAGAAAAAGGTTGCTAGATTTTTTCTAAGTGAAGAAATAAAGTGAGAAATCAAAATCTAAAGTGTACCCATTTCCTATTTCATCATCCTCTACTATTTGTCATTTAGTTTAGCGTGTTTTCTTCACAAAGTTCTTTACCTAGTGAAGAGAGAGCTTGAGTTTGAGTCACCTCGACGTAGATTATCTTCGGCCTCGAAGTCAACGAGCTAGCTTGTTCATTTCTCCGGGGAAATCCTTTCTAGAGTTCGGGACTACGATGATTGCAGCGAAGGGACGTCAACACGGAGCTTTAGAAGTGAACGACCGGATCTACAAAGGTTGTATTTCCTCAATCACTTTCTATGTAAAGTTGTTTACATTTTAGTTAAGCTCCTAAAACTCGAGTTAGATCCTTGGTTAGGTTGTTTGGCATGCTAGAAAATTTTAAATACGGCATGTTTGATTCCTCTCGAAACCTTGTGGTCGTGCCAAAGAACCCTACAGTGGTATCAGAGCCTTACTAGAGCATTAGGAGTCGTCTAGGCGAAGTTAAAAATCCGATCGAACCCCGAAAACCCACTTGATATCCCTCTCTGGAAATTTTTCAAAATGTTCGATTTTTCCATATTAAAAATTCTCAAAAAATCATGCAGGTAAATCTATGGATCTCTAAGAAGTACGATTCCCTAACTCGATGAAGTCACCACGGAACCGCGGCCATACTATGCATTTGGCGGCGGTTCCACGGCAGAACTTGTGAGTTATGAAATCGTACTTGAAGGGGTGATCCGTAGCTACTACATCATGCTTCTGGGAATTTTTAACATACTCAAGTGTTGAGCTTCCTGCAATTTATTGGGAATTCATTGATTCTATCGGAATGTTTAACATCGTTTAGCCTTTTTCGCGTATTCACATATTATCTAGGCGAAGTTAAAAAGATCGAACGAATGTCAAAAACTCATTTTTCCAAGTTTATGGTATTCGGAAAAAACGTGCAAGTAATTCTGTGGACCCTCTAGAAGAATGTAACCCTAACTCGACTTTTTTGGATCGCGGAACCGCGGTCATACCTTAGGGTTTGCCGCAGTTCCGTGGCGACATGAGTGAGGCTTGGGTCTGCCCTTCTACGGTTGGTCCATAGGTGCTTTGACATGTACTGGGTATTATTAAACTGTTCTTAAGTGTTGAGCCGTCTGGGAATTGTGGGACTTTGATGAATCGATCGAGAAGTTTAATGTCGTCCGGATATCATGTGATGTGATACAATACTTGGAATCAACAATATTTGAATTTTATAAGTCAAACAATTTAGTCTCATTTGATCGGTTGCCACGGGATTTTGATGCGATCAAAAGTCCTTCGCAATCACTTTGTGTATTCGGATACTCCCCGGATAACATTACTAGATAGCCATGCCCCATAACCCCGACCAAGTGACTGTAGGAGAACTCCGTTGCCAAAAAGAATCCGTCCGGGTGCTCGCGGCCACGGTGTTCCGCCTAAGTGCACTTCGTCGGCGGTATCGGGGGGTGCGGCCTTCTACTAAAGTTTCCGACGAGCATTCAATCGGGATGTCAGGAATATTGTTGAATAGCCCGACTGATTATTGGAAAGCATTTTCAATATCGAGACTAAATTGCGGGGTTTATAATTGTTAGGCATGTGATGTCTAAGGAATTCATATTGTTAGGCATGAAATCCGCAATATAGGATATTACGGGTTTATGATGTCTAAGTCGGTTGTAGATTCCAACTGTTGTAGTTTTCATTTTTCTTTTCTGCGACCGTAAGTGTAATATGTGGGGTATCGCCGGTTTCGTTGCTATACTTCAACGACAATTAGGATACACATATTTACTTACGTTGATGACATGTGATGTTATGTCTTGCTGGATATGTTATATTGGATCGTCGTGTTTGAATAGCCGGGGGTTTTATGTGAGATGAGTGTTTTTCATTTTCATTCATGTAAAAACTTATATGTAATATTCTTTTATTGGGGCACTTCCGGGTTGAGAAAGATGTCACCGTTGATGTATATTATTTACTTTTCCGCATTAGGATAGACCCAAGGAGGGGAGCACAAGTAACTGGGTTCTAGAGTACAGTGGGAGACCATCTCGAGGATTCGAGTCCGGGTCTCCTAACTCTAGAATTGGTAGGGTTGCTTGCCGCTCTCGTAGGGGTCTAGGGATGTGGGTTTAGCTATTCATCACGACCGTGCAATCCGTATTTTATTATGGCTCAAAATAAAACACGGACATCCTAGTATATCCAATATTTCATATGTTGTTTTCTGTTGCGATATCTGTGATGTGATTATTTGAAATGTTCAGATAGATACTGTATATAGTATATATGATATATTATATAGACGTTGCTTATGTTTTACATGTTGGATATAGTGCCCTCAGAGTCAATTATTGGATCGCAGGCACGTGATTGCAATGATTGAGAGAGGACCAATACTGGTAGAACAGTCTTACTCGAGAGGTTTGTATACTATCTGGTTTGGCTTTATCATCGTGTACATGCTTTAGATGACATTGTAGTTCACTATTAGACGTTGATAGAGAATAGTATGCTACAATGGTATGTCTTTATCATCGTGTACTGTTTTAGGCGACCTTACAGGTTGCTATTACACGTTGATAGAGCTCTTAGGATTCTTGCTTGACTTCCAGCAGTATGATGACGATAATATACGTGGGAGCTGGGGTCTATAAGTACATCCTTAAAAGGTCCCTAGTCGTGGGAGTTTTCGAGACAGGGCATTGATCAGTCGAAAATACTGCATTTTTAACACGGCAATTTCCCTATCATATGCACTCATCTAGAAGTGTTCGGTATTCATATTTCACATATTAGCAAAACATCTCTGAAATACTAGATTGCATGTGTTAGACTTTAAAACCGGCACTTTTAGGGAAATTGTGTGTTTATCATGGCATCGCATCATCCTTGTATTGCGCAACTCTTGTCTCGATGAAATTGTGCAGGAAAGTCCAGAAACCGAGCCAGAATTATGAAAACAGTGCTGAAAAATACACCAACTCAAAGACCAGAGATCTGGCAGTGATCATGGACTCATCTGGAAAATCAACATATCAGAAAAGCCTACAAATATCAGCCCAAGTCCACAGTCAAAACCCCAAAGCCCAACGCTTCCAAACCGCCGCGGTTCCGCGGCGGGAGCTGGCTTAAGTCGCGGAACCGCGGTGGCTTGATGGCTTCAATGCTTCAGATTTCTTCCACGTGGCTCCTCTAACTGTACAAGCTTTCAGAAGACTCCCGATTTTCCACATGGCACATCTAGAAGGCTCGGCTTAACAAACTTCATCTAGAAGCTTCTCCTCAACAAACTTTTGGAGGGAAATTCAAATCCCATCAACAAACTTTTGGAGGGAAATTCAAATCTTGCTAACAAACTTTTGGAGGGAAATTCAAAATTCAAATCCTAGATCTAGGGTTTTGAGGTCTACAAAAGAGAGCCTAGATCTAAGGGTTGAGGTTGTTCATTAGTAAATCAATTTCTCATCATTCTCTCTTCATCTTCCATCCACAAGTTGAGTGACACGACTTGTGCGAAACCCTAACCCTAATTCCAATCCAAATTCAAGATCCCGAGTACTAAATCAAGCAAGAAGCGTTCAACCTTTTAGGAGCCGAGCCGATCTTCAATCGAGCAAGTGATCTAAGCCGATCCGCGACTCACAGAGACGAGCGAAGCCAAATCGACGATCGAGTTCTTCCTCTTGTAGTTCTTGAGCGATTGTAATGAAATTGTTGATATAAATAAAAGGTGAAATTGTTTAATTTTGCTTATCTTTAAATTCTTGCATTATGATTCGATCTCAATTTGTAATTGTAGTTCTTGTTGTGATGTTTGAGTAAAACTCCGCTCGTAAAAGAGTCGAGACGATCAATAGAATGATGATGTAACAAATCTTAAAACGATTCTTAAGTCCTACGAGTTTTGTAAACCCTAGCAAGTTGAAGAATCGATGACCTAGTTTCGTTGCGATGCTTTCTTGATTGTTATCGCCCGAAATTAGGGATCTACGATCAATTCTTGAATTTACTAGAGACTAGAATGTGAATGATATCGACGAATGAACAAGGGATAAATGATGAAACCCTAAGTTTCACTTGAAATCCTTAATTCTCGTCGATCATCATCAATCTAGTATCAATTCATCGAAGGATAAGAATACGTCATCGTGAGATTGCATCACATCTATAGATCCGATCGATTCCTACGAGCCTCATTTCGATTCTTGATATTTGGTTGGAAAAATCATCACAAATTACCACTTCTTGATTTCAATGCTTTCTTAGATCTAGATTTTCTCTTTCTTGAATTGCAATTACAAATCATGAATTGTTTTCTTTTCTTTTCCCTAAAATTTTGACTCATCTAAATTCGAAAGATGAACGATTACACTTTCCCTGTGGACGATCCGCACTTACTAACGCGCTACATCCGACACCGTTATTGATTGCGCTCAAAATATTTTTGGGTGTGATTTCTATATACAATTTTCTGAAAACCATACACATCCGGAAATCGAATTTTCAATCAAATGGCGCCGTTGCCGGGGATAGTGCGCTAATTGTTCGTATTTTGAAATTTGAATTGAAAGATTTATTCCATTGTAATTTTGTGATCAAAATTCGCGCAAACAGTAATACGTGTTGTTGTGATTTGTGCGAGGAAATCTGGCATCAATGGAGCTGGAGAAATTTTTTTCAGGAATTTCCAGAGAGCTGAAGGAGTGAACAGAAGTTCACCGTTAAAATTTGGCGCAGAGATCAGCACAGACGACCGCGTTTCCGCGGTGGGAGCCTCTTATTGCGGCGGTTCCGCGCCTTGGTAAAGGCTTCGCTGCATGAAATTTTCTCTGTAAGCTTAAAACTTTCTTATCTTCTTCTCTGTCTGCTCCAATTAACAAATTTCTGCAGGCTTCTTTGCAAAAATCGCAGCGCCGCAAAAAGCAAATTAAAATTGTGCGTGTTTTTGTTTCTTGGTTGTTTGCATTATAAATACGGATATTAAGGGGCAAAGACCAAATCCAGATTAGGTGGGGAGTTTATTACCCTTCCTAAGCCCCAAAAATCACAAACTTGCATCCGCATTACCCTCATTAATTAAAAAATATCTAGAGATGACTCTAAGGATCGTCGCGCTCACTTAGGACAAGGGAAGGCCGTGGGTAATTCATTGCTTATCCGCGTTTCTTTTGTGGTGTCTAAGGCAAGTGTGTCGAAGGCTAGTGGTTACTTAATTAGGCCCACTATTTACGTAGTGGAGAACCTCCCACTTACCAGGCACTTACCTGGCCACAGGGGGACAAAGAGGCAGTGGAGGATTTATCCCGCGACTTGTCTTTTGACAGTTAGGAGCGGTCTAGAGCCTGACCTAGGTGACCAATAGAATTAGGGTTTTGTGTGTTGCATTTGTTGTGTTGCATCATTTTTTCAAAAATCCGTCCAATTTTCAAAAAAAACACCGCATTCATATCATTTCCCCTAATTATAAATCTACGCTGCCACTTGTACTAACCCTTTTTAGTGCAAGATAGGCTGGACAATGGGATTCTAGTGCCTGTTAGTCCGCGCCCTCCGATCGACCCTAAAGTCGGTATTTCTACATTTACCCTTTCTTTGTCCACCACCACACCCACATCGATGGATCCGTCTCCATCGAATTTCTTTACCACTGCTCTGCCGCCATCCGTTGGTGCGCAGAATCCACCTCGCATCTCTCTCCAAGAGAGGTGCTATCCTATTCGAGGTCCCCTTTCCACCTGTCTTTCCATTCCACCAGCCAACGGGGAAAATTTTCAAATAAAACCCCAATACATCAACCTTCTACCAAAATTTCACGGTCTCGAGTCTGAGGACGCATACGTGTTTATCACGAAATTTGAAAATGTATGCGCTATGATGGGTACTTCACAGCTTTCTGTGGATGCTTTGCGTCTCCGTCTTCTCCCATTCACCTTGTGCGATATAGCCGAGAAGTGGCTGTATAACACTACCGCACATTCCATTTCAAACTGGGACGAATTCGTCAAAGCATTCCTTAAGAAATTTTACCCACATCATAAAACAGCTCGAGTCCGCAGCGAAATAAATCAATTCACCCAGCTTCCAAATGAAACATTTTCATAATGCCTGGAACGCTTCAAGGATCTGTTAGTCCAATGTCCACATCACGGCATCCCGAGATGGGAACTGTGCCGAATCATTTATGAGGGCATTAATTCTAACACAAGACAGATCCATGAATCCATGTGTCAAGGCAACTTCATGACTAAAGATGATGGGGAAGCCTGGAAATGTTAGTGTATATGCCCTAGAGGCCATTACTGTATCATACTAGTTTGTATATTACTTGATGGAAGCTTGGGATATTCACCTTGTATAAACAATCTTGCTCAATATAGTAGTATGCTACTTGGTTTGTTTCTACT
This sequence comes from Agapanthus africanus, assembly GCA_030015575.1. Lineage (NCBI taxonomy): Eukaryota > Viridiplantae > Streptophyta > Magnoliopsida > Asparagales > Amaryllidaceae > Agapanthus > Agapanthus africanus. The sequence goes on along the minus strand of JASDDO010000024.1, from coordinate 864,689,087 downwards.
TCAATGTGTACTTGTGTTTATTTCAGTATATCACTTATACGCATTAGTGGAGCCCTTAGGATCTTTGCTTGATTACCAGCGTTGTGATGGCAGTCACACTAGTGGGGGCTGGGTAATCTATAGGCACATCCTTATACAGGTCCCTAGTCGTAGGACTATCGAGACAGGGCATCGATACTCCGGAGTAGACTAGCGTATGCGCTTCTCATCCCAGTGTGGGAGATGGTCTGTCCTACAGCCATCAGTACGTCGTACTGGAGATAGTATACGGGTGCTCGTTGGGTTACGAGTACACTGGACAGGACTCGTCGGGAACTGACAGGTTGGTATTATACCTATCGTCAGTTATCAGTTCCCAGGTGACATGAGTACAGCTTAGTCCGCTGACTTGACACTGACACTTCGCCTCGAGTGTGTTCCCATTGCACTTTGATCACTACCCTACCACGGCTCAAAGGAGTCGTGCAAACAGGTGGTGGTTGGGTGCAGTCCCGAAGCACTTGGAGGCAGTGACGGTTAGACAGGATTCGTCTCTCCCGGTATTGGGGGTTGACATCGCGCTGTGTCTAGGAGAGCCATTACACGAGTAGTCCCTGGCCAGGGCAAGTGAGATATACTGGTAGGTTTCCAGTGTTATCTCAGGGTGTTTTGGGCTTCACTCCGACACGACTTGTACCGCTATTGGGGGACTGACGTTTTACCGCCCCCTAGGCCCGCCATGCGATGTATCAGACGAACAGACCGGACTGTACGGAGAATGTCACATTCAGACTCAGTAGGAGTTCAGATGGGGTTTCACCTCGTCAGCCTTCTTGTCGGCATCTACCTGGGGACCGTTATGCACAGCTAGTGCCGCTTGCGGTCTGTGGTTAAACCCACTGCCAGCGTAGTGTCGAGTCTTTAGAGTCCCACACAGAGGGTATTCGCCTCTGGGCAAAACAGAGTAGAGGTCTCATGGTTTTGCGACAGGGTTCGTTCTCATCCGCGCACTTGTGCACGTTTGGAGTCCGGACGGATTATACTGGCAGGCTCTGGTTTGAGCCAGATACTGGTATATGTTTTGGGGGTTGCTTTTATATCTTGGTATTCTTGTTCCTCGGAACGAGAATGCAGGTGTGTATGCACAGTTGCTTGAGGCGGAGAATGAGGTTTTTCATTAGGGTTTCGGATCGGGTGCGTATGCACAGTTGACAGTCTTCATTTTCCAAACCCTAATGGATTTATATATTATCTATTAATGATAGTAATTAAATGAGAATTATGTTATGGTTGATTTTTTTGTTGACTTGTTGACCTTGGTTGACTTGTTGACCATTGACCACCATCATGCCTTGAAAGTCTTCCTTGATTCATGCTTACACTTCATTTAAAGAAGTATGATAGTGGTCATTCCATATTTACCATCAACTATTCTTATTTCAATTATTATCATTTAGATAATTCTTTTCTTTTGCAATATGGTTGCAAGAAAGAAATAATTGAGCTCATTCTATCATAACCTCTCTCTCTCCTCATTTCATCTTCTTCTTCCTCTAGCAAAGAGAAACCTTCTCATGTGTTGAGAATCATTCTCTTTAGAAAGAAAAGCAAACCCTAATCACTCTCTACTCATTCTAGGATGAAGGTTTAGCAAGCCGGAAACCCTAGTTCACTCAAAGATCGAGGAAGAGCCCAAAGGTCGAACCTTCGAGGTGGATCCATCTTCGACGGGAGAAGGCGACGAAAAGAGAACCATCAACCTCTACAAGGTTTGAAGAAGAAGGAGTTCAAGTTTAGGTATAACCATCTTCCATAGTAGCTAACTCTCTTTAGCTTGTATACTAGTTTTAGTTTAGACAACGATCCCGACCTTGTTTAGTCCATGTTGCCTCTTGCGATAAAAATTCGTTTTTTATACCGTTTCCGCCTCCCCGTAAGCACCGGGGGTCGCAATATGGACTTACAGTGGTATCAGAGCCTAACTAAACTTAAACTAGCTTGGTAGTAAGGTGTAACGAAGTTCGGAAACGAAAAATCACAAAACCGGAAATATTAAAAAACCTGAGTTTCTGTTGAAATTTTTTTGGATCAAAATGAAAAACTTTATACTTGTAAATTCGGCTCAGGGTTTTGTTTGAACAGCCAAGAAAAACGATGCACCAATTCACTTAAAGCGCCGCGCTTCCGCGGCACGAGGTAGGCATGTGCCGCGGAAGCGCCGCAGTATGATTTCTTCACTGCATCGTTTTTCGTGCAGTGTTCTTCTGTGTTGGTTTTGGGATTTTTAAAATATATTATATGTACCCAGATTTTCCAGAAAAGAAATTTCCTTTTGGGGTCCTATAATTCCGTATTTTTTCCGAACTTCACTGCACTTTGGCTATGTTGGTTATATCTGTGATGTTTGCATGTATTGAACGTCGGCTAATCGCTATAAGTCGATTAGTCGGGGTTATACATGATCTGTAATGTGCTGGAATGTGTATATGAATGTGTTGGACTGTCGCGGGTGAATAGCCGGGGTGGATGTGAGATGAGCTTTTGTTTTTCTTTCATTCATTGTAAATGTAAATTGATGTAATAATATTATTTGTTTGGCCGCACAACCGGGTCGGGGTTGTAGCCGTCTTTGTATAATTCTTTTTACTGTTTTTGCTCCTAGGATAGACCCATGGTGGGGTGCACAAACTACCGGGAACTTGGCGGGTAGTTTGCCGCACCCGTAGGGGTCTTGGGTGGGGTATTTGGCTATTCACCGCGACCGTGTTATCCGCTTTTCGTTTCAGGCTCGAAAGGATTGCGGATTGCTAGTATATCCAATGTATTCATCTGTGATCTGTAATGTCTATCATTGCTTTCTATTTAGGCGTTGCTTATGTTTTACAGCCGCGCTAGCCCAGCCCCCGCTCTGTCGTTAGTTAAGTAACCTAACGAGTGATGACGGGACCCCGTGGCGAATGCGAATGGCATAAGCGTACGTCATATTTTGGTTGTTTTCTGCAATGGTAGGAATTAAATGATGGGACGCATTAAAAGAACTAATGCAAGAATATCACGCATTAAAAGAACTAATGCAAGATAATAAACCAAGTTTAAGTCGATGGAACACTTTCGAAAAACCACTCGGTTCTTTTCAAAACTAACTTTTAAATGCGGAGCTTGAGCCACTCCTTCTAAAAGCTATCTCGTTCCATCGATTACATCAAGTTCACTACGTTCACGGTTTTACCAAAACCATTCGTAGCCCTCCGTCGTTTCACATAAATAGTCAATAGTATTCAAGCTGTGTTTGTTGGCCAAAGTCAAGGCATAGTGATTGGTAGCTATTGGATATTCATGTGCAGCATAGATAGATGCGTTGATTTGGAACAGTCGTACTGCCTTGTTGGCCAAAGTCAAGGGTATGTACGGGTGGATTCAAATTAACCTGGAGAACGACGGGAAGAACTTGACATGTGACTTATGATTTGTTGGCCAAAGTCAAGGTCATAAGAGCATGGGGCAAAAATCCACATCGGGAGTTTCATAAGTACTGAAACTTGCTAGATTTGCATACCATTTGGAGTGTGATGATTATGGTAGGATTCCTTCATTTTCGTCACGCGATGATATTTGGATCCCGATCCTACTGTGAGTATATGCTACTCCTCGGGAAATTTCTCACTAAACGATCAATGCTATAAACCTAGTAGGTGCCTAGAAAGGTGTTAGCGGGGCTACGCCCCCAGGGAAAAGAGGTTCTTTAATTAAGGAACTTCGCGAAAGCGTTGGAAAACCTCCTTCGAAGTACCGACACTGGCCTGGCTGAACGGTTAAGCAAGTATTGTACGGTGGGATTGATCCCGGCTAATTCTTCCTTTGTGGTTTGAGGAGGGATTCGAGAGACAGTGGGAGCCATCCTGTTTAGACAAATTAAAAACCATTCTAAACTTGCAAGAGCATCGTGCTAAGTGTTTCTTCTCTCCCCCTGCAGCGACCAAATCGAAATGACTGGACTTAAGTTACTTCTAGATAAAAACATATTGACAGGGCCAAACTACAAAGATTGGCTCAGGAATGTCAAATTGGCAATCTCTTACGATAAGCTGGGGTATCTTCTTACCACCAAAGCTCCCCCCGTCCCAGGTCCCACCTCCAGCGTCGCGGATAAGGAAATCCGTAAGACTTGGGAGATTGACAGCGCGAAGGCCAGATGCCTCGTACTTGCCTCGATGGACAACGACCATCAGAGGAGGCACGAGAATATGGATTTGGAATCCATATTTCTTCATACAAAAGAACTGTATGGAGAGCAGTCTCGTATCGCAAGATACGAAGTGTCGAAGAAGTTATTTTCGACTAAGTTGGCCGTCGGATCATCGGTAGCGGACCACGTGCTTAAGATGATTGGCTACACTGAGGAGCTCGCGGAACTTGGGACCACGTTGGACAGTGAACTTTATACGGATATAATTCTCCAGTCCCTTCCATCCACTTACGCCCAGTTCATACTGAATTTCAACTTGCAAGAAAAGGAAGTTGAACTTTCAGAACTCCTCAACCTGTTGAGGAGCGCAGAGGGCACCCTACAGAAGGGTAGGGATACATCCACTTTGTTTGTAGGAGGATCTTCTTCTTCTAGGTCCAAGGCGAAAGCCAAGGGAAAGAAGAAGAAAGCCCCCGCCAAACCAAGAGGCGGTGTTAGTAAAGTGGGTGCGAAGGGAAAGGAAAAGGCAACAAAGATAGCGGGGAAGCTTGTTGGTAAAGAGGAATGCTTCTATTGTCACAAGAGTGGACACTGGAAGAAAGATTGCAGGGCTTGGAAAGCCAGGACACAGGAACTGAAGCAAGTTGCGGCTTCAGCTTCAGGTGTGTATGTTATTGAAAACTGTCTTTCTATAAACTCTACTTCCAGGGTATTGGATACCGGATCAGGATCTCATATCTGTAATTCTTTGCAGGCGTTGAGAAACCGTAGGGTTTTGAAGGCAGGTGACATGACCCTCAGAGTTGCGAACGGAGCTAGCATGGATGCTAAAGCCGTGGAGGACTATCACCTGGGAATGTCAGATGGGCATGTTTTGGTTTTGCTTAATTGCTTTTTTGTACCCAACGCAACTTGTAATATCATTTCTGTATCTTTGGTTTCTAAAGAAGGTTATGAATTTGCGTTTGTAAGTAATGTTGTTAACATTCACCTTAATCAAGTTCTGATTGGGTCAGGTACATTGAGCAATGGTATATACGTATTAAACCAACCACAGATTTTCAATGTCCAGAATACACACAAAAGAAAGTCTACAGATATCAATCAGACTTTCTTATGGCATTGTAGACTGGGTCACATCAATGAGAGAAGGTTGACTAAGTTACATACAGAAGGATATTTGGATCCGTTCGAATATCAATCGTATGCCACTTGTCAATCCTGTCTCAAAGGAAAGATGACAAAGATTCCGTTCACTGGACACGGAGTAAGAGCGAGCGAGCTCTTGGGACTCGTACACAGCGACGTGTGCGGTCCAATGTCTACACATGCGCGAAGCGGTTATTCTTACTTCATCACTTTTACGGATGATTTTTCAAGATACGGTTATGTCTTCTTAATGAAACATAAGTCCGAAGCTTTTGAAAAATTCCAGGAATTTAAGAATGAAGTAGAAAAACAAACCGGCAAAAGTATCAAGATTCTAAGATCGGATCGAGGTGGAGAATACTTAAGTGCCGAGTTCCTGAATTATTTAAAAGAGAATGGGATTCTCTCTCAGCTTACTCCTCCATACACCCCGCAACATAACGGTGTATCGGAGAGACGGAACCGGACCCTATTGGATATGGTACGGTCCATGATGAGTAACGCTGAGTTACCGCGATCATTCTGGGGGTATGCACTAGAATCAGCTGCGTACCTTTTGAACCGAGTTCCTACTAAGACTGTGCCTACTACACCATATGAGATGTGGTGTGGGAAAAGACCCCATCTCAGTCACATCAAGACTTGGGGATGTCCAGCTTTTGTTAAAAAGCAGCATGTGGACAAGCTCGAGGCACGCTCAGTACAGTGTAAGTTCGTGGGATATCCAAAGAACTCTAAGGGATATTTCTTCTACTGTGAAGAGGAACAAAAAGTTCTTGTTTCTCGTCATGCCTACTTCTTGGAAACTGAGTTTTTGGAAAACCAGATAAGTGGGAGCACAGTAGAACTGGAAGAAATTCCAGAACCACAGACTATTACTGAAAGCTTAATGGAACCAGAGGGTTCAAATGAACAGGACATTCCTATGCCGCTCCGCAGAAGTAGTAGGCAGTCTCATCCGCCCGAGAGATACTACGGTTTTCTCATAGACGGGGATAGAGAGGATTGCATCATAGACTATGATGAGCCTACTAGCTTCCAGCAGGCCGTTCAGAGCGTTGACTCGGTAAAATGGCTGGATGCAATGCGGACCGAAATGGAGTCCATGTACACCAACAAAGTATGGACGTTGGACATTGCTCCAGACGGGGTAAAACCCGTAGGATGCAAGTGGATCTTCAAAAGGAAGATTGGTGTAGATGGACAGGTTGAGACCTATAAAGCTAGACTTGTAGCAAAGGGTTTCCGTCAAAGACCTGGCTTGGACTATGACGAAACCTTTTCTCCAGTGGCTATGCTGAAATCCATTCGGATCCTTCTTGCCATTGCTGCCTTCCACGATTATGAGATTTGGCAGATGGACGTAAAAACCGCTTTTCTAAATGGAAGTTTAGAGGAGTGTGTCTATATGGATCAGCCAGAGGGTTTCATTCAGAGTGGGAGCAGCGGAAAGGTGTGCAAGTTGCTTAAGTCCATCTATGGACTAAAGCAGGCATCGCAGAGTTGGAACATCTGTTTTGATGAGACGGTCAAGGAATTTGACTTTATCAAAAATCCAGATGAACCATGCATCTATAGTAGATTTGTAGCGAGAACTGTAGTATTCCTTGTTTTATACGTGGATGACATTCTCTTAATAGGAAATGACATTCCTATGCTACAATCTGTCAAGGGTTTCTTGTCACACAGGTTCTCCATGAAAGACCTGGGTGATGCCTCTTACATCCTGGGGATCCGGATCCATCGTGATAGATCCAAGAGGATATTAGGACTTTCACAGTCCAGGTACATCGACACCATACTGAAAAGATTCAGTATGGAAGATTCCAAGCGCGGTAACCTACCGGCTTGTCACGGGATCACCCTCTCTAAAGAGATGTCTCCCAAGACTGATTTGGAGAGGGATCGCATGTCTATTATACCCTACGCTTCTGCGGTAGGCTCTATAATGTATGCGATGTTGTGTACCAGACCGGATGTAGCTTATGCACTGAGTGTAGTAAGCCGGTATCAGTCAAACCCTGGGGAGAAACATTGGATAGCGGTAAAGAACATTCTCAAGTACCTGAGGAGGACTAAGGAGATGTTCTTGGTGTATGGCGGAAAAGACCTCCAGATTGAGGCCTTTGCTGACTCCAGCTTCCAGAGTGACAAGGATGATTCCAAGTCCATGTCGGGTTTTGTCTTTACCCTCAATGGAGGGGCGGTGTGTTGGAAGAGTTCCAAACAGGAAACCGTTGCAGACTCGACTATGGAAGCGGAATACATCGCTGCATCTGATGCCGCAAAAGAAGCTGTCTGGATAAGGAAGTTCTTAAAAGAACTTCAGGTGGTTCCGTCCATTGTTGACCCAGTACCTCTGTATTGCGACAACAACGGGGCTATAGCTTTAGCAAAGGAACCCAGGTCCCATCAGAGATCCAGGCACATCTTGAGGCGGTATCACCTGATCAGGGAGATCGTGGATCGCAAGGAGATCGAGGTTCGGAGGGTTGCTTCAGAAGAGAACACTGCAGATCCATTCACCAAGGCCCTACCCCAGACTCAGTTCCAGCGGCTGATCGAGATGATAGGTCTTCGATACGCCAGTACATGGCCTTAGTGCAAGTGGGAGATTGTTAGTGTATATGCCCTAGAGGCCATTACTGTATCATACTAGTTTGTATATTACTTGATGGAAGCTTGGGATATTCACCTTGTATAAACAATCTTGCTCAATATAGTAGTATGCTACTTGGTTTGTTTCTACTTCAATGTGTACTTGTGTTTATTTCAGTATATCACTTATACGCATTAGTGGAGCCCTTAGGATCTTTGCTTGATTACCAGCGTTGTGATGGCAGTCACACTAGTGGGGGCTGGGTAATCTATAGGCACATCCTTATACAGGTCCCTAGTCGTAGGACTATCGAGACAGGGCATCGATACTCCGGAGTAGACTAGCGTATGCGCTTCTTATCCCAGTGTGGGAGATGGTCTGTCCCACAGCCATCAGTACGTCGTACTGGAGATAGTATACGGGTGCTCGTTGGGTTACGAGTACACTGGACAGGACTCGTCGGGAACTGACAGGTTGGTATTATACCTATCGTCAGTTATCAGTTCCCAGGTGACATGAGTACAGCTTAGTCCGCTGACTTGACACTGACACTTCGCCTCGAGTGTGTTCCCACTGCACTTTGATCACTACCCTACCACGGCTCAAAGGAGTCGTGCAAACAGGTGGTGGTTGGGTGCAGTCCCGAAGCACTTGGAGGCAGTGACGGTTAGACAGGATTCGTCTCTCCCGGTATTGGGGGTTGACATCGCGCTGTGTCTAGGAGAGCCATTACACGAGTAGTCCCTGGCCAGGGCAAGCGAGATATACTGGTAGGTTTCCAGTGTTATCTCAGGGTGTTTTGGGCTTCACTCCGACACGACTTGTACCGCTATTGGGGGACTGACGTTTTACCGCCCCCTAGGCCCGCCATGCGATGTATCAGACGAACAGACCGGACTGTACGGAGAATGTCACATTCAGACTCAGTAGGAGTTCAGATGGGGTTTCACCTCGTCAGCCTTCTTGTCGGCATCTACCTGGGGACCGTTATGCACAGCTAGTGCCGCTTGCGGTCTGTGGTTAAACCCACTGCCAGCGTAGTGTCGAGTCTTTAGAGTCCCACACAGAGGGTATTCGCCTCTGGGCAAAACAGAGTAGAGGTCGCATGGTTTTGCGACAGGGTTCGTTCTCATCCGCGCACTTGTGCACGTTTGGAGTCCGGATGGATTATACTGGCAGGCTCTGGTTTGAGCCAGATACTGGTATATGTTTTGGGGGTTGCTTTTATATCTTGGTATTCTTGTTCCTCGGAACGAGAATGCAGGTGTGTATGCACAGTTGCTTGAGGCGGAGAATGAGGTTTTTCATTAGGGTTTCGGATCGGGTGCGTATGCACAGTTGACAGTCTTCATTTTCCAAACCCTAATGGATTTATATATTATCTATTAATGATAGTAATTAAATGAGAATTATGTTATGGTTGATTTTTTTGTTGACTTGTTGACCTTGGTTGACTTGTTGACCATTGACCACCATCATGCCTTGAAAGTCTTCCTTGATTCATGCTTACACTTCATTTAAAGAAGTATGATAGTGGTCATTCCATATTTACCATCAACTATTCTTATTTCAATTATTATCATTTAGATAATTCTTTTCTTTTGCAATATGGTTGCAAGAAAGAAATAATTGAGCTCATTCTATCATAACCTCTCTCTCTCCTCATTTCATCTTCTTCTTCCTCTAGCAAAGAGAAACCTTCTCATGTGTTGAGAATCATTCTCTTTAGAAAGAAAAGCAAACCCTAATCACTCTCTACTCATTCTAGGATGAAGGTTTAGCAAGCCGGAAACCCTAGTTCACTCAAAGATCGAGGAAGAGCCCAAAGGTCGAACCTTCGAGGTGGATCCATTTTCGACGGGAGAAGGCGACGAAAAGAGAACCATCAACCTCTACAAGGTTTGAAGAAGAAGGAGTTCAAGTTTAGGTATAACCATCTTCCATAGTAGCTAACTCTCTTTAGCTTGTATACTAGTTTTAGTTTAGACAACGATCCCGACCTTGTTTAGTCCATGTTGCCTCTTGCGATAAAAATTCATTTTTTATACCGTTTCCGCCTCCCCGTAAGCACCGGGGGTCGCAATATGGACTTACAGGAAATTCCTAGAAGATTTCGCTGAAAAATCCATACAGTGGGAGGGTGTGAGTCAATTGTCTAGGGATGGCAATGATATGTCTATAGGAGTTAGAGCTGACATTGCAGCTATACACAAGAAACTCGAGACTATGGAAAACAAATTTTTAGCCGCCACCCTCAATCAAATGTCACTCTCCACAACTGTATGTGGATGCTGTTCTGATCCTTCTCATTTGACGGAAGAATGTCCACAAAATTCTCCGTTTCAAGGTCATATCAATTCTGCCTTTCAAAGACCTAGAAACGATCCATCTTCTTCCACATATAATCAGGGTTGGAGGAATCACCCTAACTTTGCTTGGAACCAATCATAATCTCAAAACACGGTTCCAACCCAACACAATTTCCAAAGGGTCCCTCCACTACAACAGCAACTACAACTTCAATTGAGTCAGCACCCCTTCCAAGCACAAAACTTCCAAAATCCGGCCAACACTTTTGCACCACAAGAAAACTCTTTGCAATTGACCGGTACAGATAACACCTCTGCACTAGCACAAACCTTGGATACTTTCATGAAATAATCCATCCAAGGGACGGCAAGTTTGCAATCTTCCGTCGAGAATGTGATGAAGATCATTGTCTCTCAAAATGAGAATATCAAATCGATGGAAGCACAAATTGCATAACTATAAGCCGAAATGAGTGCAAGAGAGAAAGGGAAACTTCCAGCTCAACCTTTACCCAATCCTGGCTATTCACATCGTGTAGATGCAATCACGTTGAGATCTGGAAGAGTGCTTGACAATCATGTTGGGGAAGAGATTGATGACACTGAAAAATCTATCGATGATACCCCGGCTGAGACCTTTCCTTACACACACATTTCTAATTCTGACCCCAGTTCTTCTACCCCACCGCCTTCTTGCGAGCCTATTCTCCATTTCCCTCTAGGCTCGACACCTCAGCCCATCTCTTCTAGTCTACCACAGACGATCCCCACTTCTATTTTAGGATCGGGTCCACACACACTTCCTTCTCCTATGATGGACCCAGCGCTTATTGCTAAAGCACCTTATCCTAATCGGTTAAGGGCTAACACATCTAGTCCACATATGGAGAAGATCATGGACATTTTTAAGCAAGTTAATATCAACATCCCTCTCCTAGATGCCATTCAACAAGTTCCGTCCTATACGAAAACTCTTAAGAACTTGTGCACTAGGAAGAGGAAGACTCAAGTGCCCAAGAAGATATTCATGGAAAAAACAGTAGACACAGCCTTTCCCCAGCAATTACCGAGGAAACGTAAGGATCCTGAATATCCTACGATTTCCATTTCTATCGGGGAAAAACATATTAACCGTGCTCTACTAGATCTTGGCGCTAGTGTTAACTTGCTTCCATACTCAGTCTATGAGCAACTAGGTATCGGAGAGTTGAAGCAAACCCATTGCACTCTCCAGATGGCTGACCGATCAATCACCAAACTTAAGGGTGAACTGGAGGATGTGTTAATAAAAATCGGGGAATTTATATTCCCTATGGACTTTATTGTAATTGATACACAGCCTGTAGCTAACCCACGGAATCAAATTCCGGTGATTTTAGGTCGCCCCTTTTTGGCCACTTCCAATGCAATCATCAATTGTCGTAACGGTTCTATGACTCTATCCTTCGGGAATAGGTCAATTGAGCTGAACATTTACAAGTTGGGAAGTGTACCCTCCGAACCTACTGCTCAGGTATGTTCTGTCGACTTAATGGATGTCGACAGCAGCGAATTTGATGATCCTCCTGATACTGATCTTGACTCTTTTCATACGTTATTGTTTGATCCAACCATGTATCATACACATACGGACTCTTCCACCGAGATGCCCGGGTCAACAACTAACACTGATTATGAACCGTTCTTAGAGTCTGAAGATCACCCCGCACTTTGTGATGACATTATTTATCGGGGTATTGATGGAACTTTTGAGGAAATCTTAGCTGATGAACTCGCATTTTTGAATGACACGGGTGTTGAGATGAATCATCTCTCAAAGAATGAAATTGAACCTCTACCCCTTCTTCTGAACTGTAAAAAGAATGCGAGCAATCCATCACATTCATTGCATCGTCTCTCTAAAATGAGACGCATACACATTCTATTCCATCACTTGACCTTTCCCCTCTTCTTCTTCCACCAACCAGAGCACTGCATTGACAAAATTTTTGAATGGTTGGTGTTGACATTCGGTCTTTGCAAAGCTTGGCATCGACCATTGATTTGTGACCCCCTCATGTGATTTTCAAAAGATTAACATTGCTTAAGTTTGGGGGGGGGGCATTTTTCGGGCTCCTGAAAAGAAAATTTTTACAAAATTTTGAGCCAAAAATAAGTTTGGGGGAAGATCTTCACTTAAATATTTTGCCCCCACTAATAAATTCCTTCCAAGCTTATAGGTTTTTCAAGATTTAGCAGAAGGCAACAGTGATGACACTGTTGAAAACAAGTTTGGGGGAGGTTTGTGCTTATTTTCGCATCATTTGCATACCCTTTGCATAAGCACAAAACATTTTCGAAAACCTATAAAAATTTAAAAATTTTCAAAAGATAAAAATATTTTTTGTACATAAATAAGATAATAAAAGTTTAGATAGTGAAAAATTACATCCATGAGATTAGAAAAATTTTAGAAAACTGAGAAAATTAGAAGTTTTCTTATACGAACTAGTAATAAGTAGTTATGAGCCGTTGTCCCAAGGGTTAGTAAGATGAAGGAAGTCACTAATCTGAGGATAAAAATAAGTCTGAAAAATAGTTTCTATTTTGGGAAGCCAAACATTTTGAACGTTGATACCCTGCTATTCACACTTACACACGTCTTGAAGCCTGGGATAGTAGAGGATACCTTGAAATGCTCTTGTCTTAAAGCCAAAGTATGAAGGAAAAAAAAATGAAGAAAATATAAAATGGTGAGAAAAATAGACACTAAAAAAATATAGCGAGGGTGCCTCTTCACCTAGTGCCCTAAGGCCAACTGGTCTGGGAGTCACTGCTATGCCTTAGGTGGTGCAAGACGAGGAAAATACACCAAATAAGCAAGCACATGAGTAATCTGTCGGTTAGTACCTCAAGAAGTATTAACGGTCGCATGAAAGTGTGTGAGCAATCCTAATATTCATTAATTAAAAAGTACTGAGGCTGATGGACAAGAGTATGATAGCTTGAATTGAATTCTCCGGGTGTAGGGATGTCTTTACACACACGCAGGGTTATATGATCGATATTTGGAAGAAAGATAGGAATGAAGAATAAGACGATGTTTTATTGAGGGAGGACGTGATTTCTGACATCTTTTCATAACCATTAAGATAGGGCTCATGACAACCGAAAAGCTAGCTTAGTTGGAAACCCTAATTTTCAAGGCTTTTCTTTTACAATTCTTGTCTTTAAATGTAATATTCATGATCTTTCTTTTATTATTGAATTTTGTGGGTGCAATCCGCTGAAAACCTTCAGGAGACAACACTTCTCCTACTAGGGACACCTAGAGATTTAAAGGCTTGTTGCACGTGCTCAGTGCAATCGTGTTGCCTATGAAAGTGTGCTAGTTAGTTTTTCTCTTGCTTTTTTTTTCCTTCTCTTTTTAATAAAACAATTCGTTCGAGACGATCGAAAATAAGTTTGGGGGAATTTGATCAGTCGAAAATACTGCATTTTTAACACGATAATTTCCCTATCATATGCACTCATCTAGAAGTGTTCGTTATTCATATTTCACATATTAGAAAAACATCTCTGAAATACCAGATTGCATGTGTTAGACTTTAAAACCGGCACATTTAGGGAAATTGTGTGTTTATCATGGCATCGCATCATCCTTGTATTACGCAACTCTTGTCTCGATGAAATTGTGCAGGAAAGTCCAGAAACCAAGCCAGAATTATGAAAACAGTGCTGAAAAATACACCAACTCAAAGACCAGAGATCTGGCAGTGATCATGGACTCATCTGGAAAATCAACATATCAGAAAAGCCCACAAATATCAGCCCAAGTCCACAGTCAAAACCCCAAAGCCCAACGCTTCCAAACCGCCGTGGTTCCGCGGCGGGAGCTGGCTTAAGCCGCGGAACCGCGGCGGCTTGATTGCTTCAATGCTTCAGATTTCTTCCACGTGGCTCCTCTAACTGTACAAGCTTCCAGAAGACTCCCGATTCTCCACGTGGCACATCTAGAAGGCTCGGCTTAACAAACTTCATTTAGAAGCTTCTCCTCAACAAACATTTGGAGGGAAATTCAAATCCCATCAACAAACTTTTGAAGGGAAATTCAAATCTTGCTAACAAACTTTTGGAGGGAAATTCAAAATTCAAATCCTAGATTTAGGGTTTTGAGGTCTATAAAAGAGAGCCTAGATCTAAGGGTTGAGGTTGTTCATTAGTAAATCAATTTCTCATCATTCTCTCTTCATCTTCCATCCACAAGTTGAGTGACACGACTTGTGCGAAACCCTAACCCTAATTCCAATCCAAATTCAAGATCCCGAGTACTAAATCAAGCAAGAAGCGTTCAACCTTTTAGGAGCCGAGCCGATCTTCAATCGAGCAAGTGATCTAAGCCGATCCGCGACTCACGGAGACGAGCGAAGCCAAATCTCGAGTTCTTCTTCTTGTAGTTCTTGAGCGATTGTAATGAAATTGTTGATATAAATAAAAGGTGAAATTCTTTAATCTTGCTTATCTTTAAATTCTTGCATCATGATTCGATCTCAATTTGTAATTGTAGTTCTTATTGTGATGTTTGAGTAAAACTCCGCTCGTAAAGGAGTCGAGACGATCAATAGAATGATGATGTAACAAATCTTAAAACGATTCTTAAGTCCTACGAGTTTTGTAAACCCTAGCAAGTTGAAGAATCGATGACCTAGTTTCGTTGCGATGCTTTCTTGATTGTTATCGCTCGAAATTAGGGATCTACGATCAATTCTTGAATTTACTAGAGACTAGAATGTGAATGATATCGACGAATGAACAAGGGATAAATTTTGAAACCCTAAGTTTCACTAGAAATCCCTAATTCTCGTCGATCATCATCAATCTAGTATCAATTAATCGAAGGATAAGAATACGTCATCGTGAGATTGCATCACATCTATAGATCCGATCGATTCCTACGAGCCTCATTTCGAATCTTGATATTTGGTTGGAAAAATCATCATAAATTACCACTTCTTGATTTCAATGCTTTCTTAGATCTAGATTTTCTCTTTCTTGAATTGCAATTATAAATCATGAATTATTTTCTTTTCTTTTCCCTAAAATTTCGACTCATCTAAATTCGAAAGACGAACGATTACACTTTCCCTGTGGACGATCCAAACTTACTAACGCGCTACATCCGACACCGTTATTGATTGCGGTCAAAATATTTTTGGTTGTGATTTCTATATACAATTTTCTGAAAACCATACACATCCGGAAATCGAATTTTCAATCAGGCATCGATACTCCGGAGTAGACTAGTGTATACAGTCTAGACCCCGACGAGGGGCGGTGGCCGGTCTCATAAGCCATTGGTGTCAGTTGGTTCACCTAAGATATATATAGGTGCTCATTGGGTTATGAGTACACTGGACAAGACTCGCCAGGAACGTGCCAGTTGGTATTATACCAAACGTCAGATAGCAGTTCCCTGGTGACATGTGTACAGGTTAGTTCATCGACCTGAGGTTGTCATTTGTCTCGTGTGAGTTCCCACCGTGCTTTGATTACTACCCTACCACGGCTCAAAGGAGTCTTGCAAACAGGTTTTAGTTGGGTACAGTCCCGAGCCACATGGAGGCAAGTGAGCGGATCGGCAGGGGATTCGTCTCTCCCGGTATTGGGGGTGAGATCGCGCTGTGTCTAGGAGAGCCATTACACAAAACCCTCGGCCGAGGCAGGAGATTTACTGGTAGGTATTCCAGTAGTATCTCAGGGTGTTCTGGGCTACACTCTGACACGACTTGTACCGTTTTTAGGGGTCTGACTTTTACCAACCCCCTAGGCCCTCCCGAACGGACCGGACTGTACGGATATTATCACTGACAGGCTCAGTAGGGTGTCAGGATGAGTTCGCTCATCGACCTCCCTTTTGGTCAATACCTGGTAGCCCGTTACGTACAGCTAGTACCACTGATATCCCAGTGGTTAAATCCACACCAAAGTATTGACGAGTCTTTAGAGTCCCCCACAGATAGTTTCTCAAGTTTCGGGCGAAACGTTGTAGAGGCCGTATGATATATGGCAGGGTCCGATCATATACATGCAGTAGTGCATGGATCATGATCGGACGGATCATACTAGTGGGCTTTGGTTTAAGCCGGATCCTAGTATTATATTTGTTGGATTACTTTAGTCTCATCACATTCGCATTCAGTCGGAATGCGGGTGCAGGTATATATATACAGGTAAGGGGTATCCTTGTGATCCGCACGAGTTTACTTTAGATATTGCCGTATCTTTTTGTTGTGGCAAACATTTGGATTAATGTTTGCATATGGAAATAATGAGCTAGAATTCATCATGAGATGTATTAAATGTGACATGGACATATATAGTGACTCATGGTCTCTTTTATTGTGTAAATGTCACATTAGTGTTTGATTTGTGGGTTGATTTGATGAGAGGAGAGAGAGGGGCAGCCAAGGGTAAGGTTGGCTCTTGTATTATTCTTCTCTTGCTCTCATTTTATCATACAACAACAAAAGAAATGAGAGAGGAAACTTCTTATTCTTCCTCTTTCTTCTCTAGCTCACCATTTCCATTAATGGTAACACCTTCAACCTCCATCCATACAATGGATGCAAGATACAAAGTGATCATAAACATTCTCTACATCACCTTGGATATGCCGGCTAGCACACTTCGTGCCCGAGTTGCTTCGGATGAAGCGGGAGCCCGTAAAAAGGCTCGTAGATGTGGTGCCCTTTCCGACGAAGAGATCGAGACCGGAGTTGCCGCGAGGAGCTTGGGATGGTAGCCAAAGACTAAAGGACACGGATCGATCGGTATAGCCTTTCTATCCCTTCTCTAGATAGCTAGTTGTAGGTTAATGGTTCGATCCGGGTTTTAAGCATACGATAGCGCCGGTTTCTAGTTTAGAAAAATTTTCGTTTCTGTATTTTGGCCTCGGAAAGACGGCCGGGGCGCTACCGTAGTCTTACATGGTATCAGAGCCATGCCATTAACCTTTACTGGCTTGCTATAACGTGTTTAGAATTTCGATCGAACGAAAATTCCGAAACCGCATTTCCAAGTCATCAGTTTCTGTCGAATTTTTCCTGTGGTAAAAAAATTATTTTGTGTGCTGCAGAAAATCTGGCAGGGTTTTCTAAAAAATTTGTGAAAATTTCGTTGCATGAAGACACTGTTCCGCCGCGGAACCGCGGCAATACCCCTCTGTTGGCCGCGGTTCCACCGCTATCCTGAGTCTTCTCTGAACAAAATTTTCTACAGTAGTTTATTTCTTAGAATTGGGGTTTTTGGAATGTTTATTTTTGGCCAAGATTATTTGGAGTGCAGCAGTTGTGCTTGGGGCCCACTTCGGGAAATTTTGTCGATCGAAAATTTTAAATATGTTAGTTCACAGTATTTATATCTGCGACCGTGAATGTCATTTGATCGGTAAATCCTGTCTAATTGCTATATCCCTTTTAGACGGATTTGCGAACGTGACATTCACGTTGATATTCTGTGTTGTGCTGTGATGTTGCGGATTTGTCGTGGTGGATAGCCTGGATGCAATGGTAGTACAGTTTGGTTGTATTTATACATTTGATATTGCGGGGCGAGCATCCGACATGTGGACTGCCGTCACTGCCTGTTTGTATATTATTCTTTTGGGGCACGATTGGGCTGAGGTCGATGTACCTGTTGTATATATTTTACTTTCTGTACTAGGATTACCCCGCGGTGGGGTGCACGGATACCCGGGTTCTAGATGGCAACGAGCCCGCATCTCATGGCTTTAAGACGGAGAGGGCTTCACTCTAGAATTGGCGGGCTATTCGCCGCACTCGTAGGGGTACATGTTGACCCAAGGAGGGGTTCTCAAGTTACCGGATTCCGTGAAGTGCTGGGTGGTCCATTCACTTTGTTGAAGGAGGCTGCCTCGCTTTAGGTTTTGGCGGGTAACTTGCCGCGCCCGTAGGGGTCTAGGATTTCATTGCACAGGCTATCCACACGACCAGAGGAACGTCGGGTTTCAGTAGCGGCTCTATGAAACCCGGGGATTCCAGATTATCTGTATTGTTTTGTGATGCTTATTACATTTCTGTGATGTTGCATTTATCACGCCTTGAGCGATTATTATATATTGATATATATACTAGTAGATGTTGTATATGTTTTACACCCGCGCTAGTCCAGTCCCCGCTCTGTCATTAGTTAAGTAACCTAACGGGTGATGACGGGACCCAGTGACGAATGCGGATGGCATATACGTACATCGTATTTTCGTTCTTTATTGGTGTGATCAATTGATGTGACTGCATTGATTCGGATCAATGCAAGCTAAACAAACCTATTCTGATGTTGTTGGAACATTTTTCAAAAAGCTGTTATTGCAAGGACATTCTCTTTTGTTTTGCACAGTGGTATTCAGTTATGAATATCCAGCACCTCAGTCGACGAGGCAATGGCCGAGATCCCTTCACTAGGAGTGACCCCTTAGACAGAAGTTTGCGTCAGGGTAATAACTTCACTATAGCCGATTACTTTTTTCTTTGCATCGTGGTATTCAGTTGGAATATCCTGCACCTCATTCTACGGGGAAAGAGCCGAGATCCCTTCACCGTGAGTAACCTCTTTAGCAAAGGTTTTCGTCACTATATTTTTATAAAAAGCTATGCAGTTCCTTCAATATCAAGTTCATTACGTTAAAGGTTTTTTTCAAAAAACCAGCCGTAGCCCTCCGTCATTTCTTACAAGTATTACTTAGTATTCGTGCTGCGTTTGTTGACTGTATCAAGACGTAGTGTGCGGTAGCTAAGTAGTGTTTGTTTGTGGAATATTAATGGGATTGGTTAGGACAGTCGTGCGGCCTTGTTGATTGTGTCAAGGTCTCGTACTGGTGGGTTTAATGCAATCAGGATAATGATGGGTTGAACTTGACTAGGACTCTTTGATTTGTTGATTGTGTCAAGGTCACTTGAGTCCTAGGGGTAAAAACACATATCGGGAGTTTCTAAAGAAACTGAAACTTGCCAGGCATGCGCATACCTTCTTGAGTGTGATAACGTGAGTGGATTCTATCACGCTATCATGCGATGATAGTTGGATCCTGATTCCCACTGATGAGTTGGTTTACTCCTCGGGTGATCCCGACTAATTCTTCTTTTAGGTTTGGAGGAGAATTTGAGGTTACAGTGGGAGTTTTCCTGATTAGATAAATTGATAACCATTCTGATCTAGGGTAGAGTGCACGCAGAGTGTTTCTTTTCTCTCTCTCTTTGACAGCGACCATGATCCGACCCTTGACTATGACTCAGTGACCAAGTTAACCGAACCTTCTTAAAACACTGGCTTTTGGATTGTCAGAATTGCATACCTCATTGCCACTCCTGCTTTTACCCCTTTCTCCAGAACACCCCGTATTACTACGAACGTTTACTTCCATTGGATAAAACCATCGTATGATTATATACGAACTCGAAGGAACTTGTTCCAGATTCGAGGATGGTTTCCGGTTGTGGAGAAAATGAATAGGACTATTCAGTTGTCTTTTCCTTTTACCTTCTCTCAGGTTCCGAGTGCTCCTTGGATTAGGACGGTACACCTATTACGCTAATTGGATAGTCTTCATCCAAACCATAGGCAGGTGCCGAACGGTAGGGCATGAAGAAAACCATTTAGCCTAAAAGGTGTACAGAAGGTATTAAGTAAAGACAAATAAAGGGATTAGTAAGAGGGCAAAGTAAACTGCGACTGTTATTCACGACCAAATCAAGTATTTCATCGCCACTCCTGTTTCACCTTTGTATTTCTCCAGAACACCCCGTATCACTACGAAGATCCACAGTTTATTTGGATACTCCATCGTATGGTTATATACGAACTATAAGGAACTTGTTCCAGTTCGAGGATGGATTCTGGTTCAGGAGAAATGGAATAAGGTTTATTCGGTTGTCTTTTATCTTCACATTCTCTTGCATTGCGAGTGCTCCTAGGATTAGGACAGTACACCTGTTATGTTTATTGGATAGTCTTCTTCCAAACCATAGGCTGGTGCCGAACGGTAGGGAAGGAAGAAAACCATTTAGCCTAAGGGGGTGTACAGAAGGTAATGACTAAAGAAATATAAAGGGATTTAGAGAGATGGCAAAGAAATATACGGTTACAGTTGTGAATCTGATAATGGAAGAGGCATTACTAAGAATACCCGGATACCCCTTCGAAACATTTACATGTTTCAGTTTTACCGTGTATTGTTAAAAGAAAACTGATTTCCCAATTAGCCCTTGCTCCAGGGTATGTATTTACCAGGTTTGATTCTCACATCTGTATGGTTTTAAAGATGATGAGTGGGAGTAACTTATTGGGAATTGGATGATCATCCTCATTATATCGGGATTCGTTGTAATTGGTGATATTTAAGGAAACCGCCTGGGTTGTTTGCCGGATGACAAATATTTGGTTTTGAATATCCGTTGTAATGCACCAATTTCAAATTGATATATCTGTACGTTTATTTTTATAAAGTGAGATATAACCTTTTGAAATTATGTCTATGACATTTACCTATATCAGTTGATGGTTAGGTAAGGAGCATTAAACAGCGGTGTAATTCTTCATAACCATAAGTATAGTTTTCAACTTACGACTCACATGGAATGAGTTATTAGACTCAGGGGACTTATACAGAGTATTGTATATTGTCCAGTGTCCATTAGGACAGTGGGGTTGGTCCTCGTACTATATTTTGTTTACTTGTGACTTCTCTAGTTTTTAGACATGTGTTTCGTAGAAATGCAAGGTCTAAGTTTTGAGAAGTTATAGGTATAAGAGTAAAGTAGAGAACCAGATGTTGCAAATATTGGGATTCTTCAAGGTGATCGAAGATATAGATACTTGTGTCTGGTATTCAGTTAATAGTAATGATTAAGAGAACTTGCTTCTCTTTCAGGTTACTCATAATTGGAAGCACTCCTAAGTTGAGTAATGCTGATCGGCCTCTCTCCATTTAGTTGACATACACTGGAGACAGCTGCATGATTTGAATCTGGTTCCAATTAAATCAGCGCCTCTGTTTCTATATTGGATATAGAACGGTTCATATCTTAACGATGTTAAGGTACGAGGAGTTGTCTGGCTTATGCTTAAAACCAGACTCTGGATATCTCAAGGCACGTTTCTGTAATGGCTGTTTGTGGGTTGACCCGGGCTATGACGAGGGTTAACTTTCTACCATCTGGAAGATCAATAGCGATATTGTTCTTGACTCGCCACAATTTTAATAAAAATGAATTTTTTCAGAAAACAGTAGTGGGTGTATGGTAGAACTGGAACTGATTCCAGAACCGCAAACGATTACTGAAAATTTGATAAGAACCTAAAGATTCAATCTAGTTTGACATTCCATTAGCCACTCCGCAGGTATAATGGGTAACCTCAGGCACTCGAGAGGTACTTCGGTATGCTCAAGGACGGTGACAAGGAGGTTCTTGTTTACCTAGTCTTGACACTATTGTTGTTTCAGGCTATGAGACTCGGCAGGAAGATGGGTATAGCGTCGTTCTAAACTAGTTTTAGAAGTGTACGTATATATGACTCTGCCAGAGGGTTGTCATAGTCAGTGGGAGCAGCGGAAGCATAGTGGACAAGTAGCTTGTGTCTGTTTTTAGACTAAAGCAGATATAGCGGAGATAGATCATCTATTTCTGATGTGGCAGTCAGAGGTTTGATTTCATCAGAATAGGGGATGGATCTGTTAAGAAGGTAGTAGGGTGTGATGTCTTGGTATTTGGATGACATACACAGAGTAAGAAGTGAAATTCCTATACTACAATCGGTTATACTGTGGTTGTCACACAGTGGTTTCTCCACATAGGATATAGATATAATATCAGACATTTTGGTTACTAGATCTATAGTTTTAGATCTAGATTTGGGAAGTGTCCCAATTTGGGTACTTAGACAGTATTCTATAGGTGTTTTAGAATGGATGACTCCTGGCACGGTAGTGTACCTGCAGGTGATGGAGTCACCCTCTCTAAAGGTGTCTTACAGACTAAAGGGGAGAGGGATGTGCATGATCGGCAGATCACTTGCTTAGGCAATTGAGTTGATCATGAGATGTCAAGTACCACACCAGATGTTGTTTTTGCACGAGATGCAATAAGTTGATATTAATAATATCCAATCCTGGAGAAACATTCGGAAGCAGTTTTAGAACATAAGTGGATGTTCTAGGGATATGATAACGGCAACTTCTTTCGGGGGACGGTTATCATTCCAGACTTCCAAGGTGACCTGGATGACAGAGTGACTGTCAGAGTTATAGTTTTCCCTCTGATGAGGGGTAGTGTTTTGGACAGGTGATCCAAGCGGACACTGAGGGAGGCATAACGCAGGATACCGATTAAGTTCAGTTGATGATACAGTCTAAGAAGTTTGGATTTGGAGTTCATTTATGAGCTAGGTCCCATCAGATATCCAGACATATTCTATGACAGGTATTGCTCATTTCGGGAGATGGCTTTCTCCGCGAACTTGAGATTAAGAGAGACATAGAAAGAAACATTAGGGCGGATCCACTCACTGAGGCTATTCCTCGAACACAATAGTTTCGCAAACGGGTTTTGTGAGACTGATTAGTAGAGGAGTTGGGTGTTCGGTATCCCACGGGCTATGAGTATGCGACATCGCAATAATTAGCCTTGAGTGCAAGTAGGAGATTGTTGGATATAGTGCCCTCAGAGTCAATTATTGGATCGCAGGCACGTGATTGCAATGATTGAGGGGAGGACCTATACCGGTAGGACAGTCTTACTCGAGAGGTTTGTATACTATCTGGTTTGTCTTTATCATCGTGTACATGCTTTAGATGACATTGTAGTTCACTATTACACGTTGATAGAGAATAGTATGCTACCATAGTTTGTCTTTATCATCGTGTACTGCTTTAGGTGACCTTACAGGTCGCTATTACACGTTGATAGAGCCCTTAGGATTCTTGCTTGACTGCCAGCAGTATGATGGCGATCATATACGTGGGAGCTGGGGTCTATAAGCACATCCTTAAAAGTTCCCTAGTCGTGGGAGTTTTCGAGACAGGACATCGATACTCCGGAGTAGACTAGTGTATACAGTCGAGACCCCGATGAGGGGTGGTGGCTGGTCTCACAAGCCATTGGTGTCAGTTGGTTCACCTAAGATGTATACAGGTGCTCATTGGGTTATGAGTACACTGGACAGGACTCGCCGGGAACGTGCTAGTTGATATTATACCAGACGTCAGATAGCAGTTCCCTGGTGACATATGTACATGTTAGTTCATCGACCTGAGGTCGTCATTTGTCTCGTGTGAGTTCCCACTGTGCTTTGATTACTACCCTACCATGACTCAAAGGAGTCATGCAAACAGGTTTTAGTTAGGTACAGTCCCGAGCCATATGGAGGCAAGTGAGCGGATCGGCTGGGAATTTGTCTCTCTCGGTATTGGGGGTGAGATCGCGCTGTGTCTAGGAGAGCCATTACACAAAGCCCTCGGCCGAGGCAGGAGATTTACTGGTAGGTATTTCAGTAATATCTCAGGGTGTTCTGGGCTACACTCCGACATGACTTGTACCGCTTTTGGGGGTCTGACTTTTACCAACCCCCTAGGCCTGCTATGCGATGCTCATAGACGAACGGACCAGACTGTATGGATATTGTCATTGACAGGCTCAGTAGGGTGTCAGGATGAGTTCGCTCATCGACCTCCCTTTTGGTCAATACCTGGTAGCCCGTTACGTACAGCTAGTACCACTGACGTGCTAGTGGTTAAACCACAGCCAAAATATTGACGAGTCTTTAGAGTTCTCCACAGACAGTTTCTCAAGTTTCGGGCGAAACGTTGTAGAGGCCGTATGATATATGGCAGGGTCCGATCATATACGTGCAGTAGTGCACGGATCATGATGGGGCGGATCATACTAGTGGGCTTTGGTTTAAGCCGGATCCTAGTATTAGATTTGTTGGATTATTTTAGTCTCATCGTATTCGCATTCAGTCGGAATGCAGGTGCAGGTATGTATATACAAGTGAGGGGTATCTTTGTGATCCGTCACGAGTTTACTTTAGATGTTGTCGTATCTTTTTGTTGTGGCAAACATTTGGATTAATGTTTGCATATGGAAATAATGAGATAGAATTCATCATGAGATGCATTAAATGTGACATGGACATATATAGTGACTCATGGTCTCTTTTATTGTGTAAATGTCACATTAGTGTTTGATTTGTGGGTTGATTTGATGAGTGGAGAGAGAGGGGCAGCCAAGGGTAAGGTTGGCTCTTGTATTATTTGTTTCTTGCTCTCATTTTATCATACAACAACAAAAGAAATGAGAGAGGAAACTTCTTCTTCTTCCTCTTTCTTCTCTATCTCACCATTTCCATTAATGGCAACACCTTCAACCTCCATCCATACAATGGATGCAAGAGACAAAGTGATCACAAACATTCACTACATCACTTTGGACACGTCGGCTAGCACACTTCGTGCCCGAGTTGCTTCGGATGAAGCGGGAGCCCGTAAAAAGACTCGCAGATGTGGTGCCCTTTCCGACGAGGAGATCGAGACCAGAGTTGCCGCGAAGAGCTTGAGATGGTGGCTAAAGACCGAAGGACACGGATCGATCGGTATAGCCTTTCTATCCCTTCTCTAGATAGCTAGTTGTAGGTTAATGGTTCGATCCGGGTTTTAAGCATACGATAGCGCCGGTTTCTAGTTTAGAAAAATTTTCGTTTTCGTATTTTGGCCTCAGAAAGACGGCCGGGGTGCTACCGTAGTCTTACATTACACCCGTGCTAGCCATGTCCCGCTCTGCCGTTAGTTACCTAACCTAACGGTGCATGACGGGACATTGAGGCGAATGCGGATTGCATAAGCGTACGTTATATTTATCTGTGATGTTTAGGTAACTTAAAATGATGGGACTTTATTAATGAGATTAATGAAAGAAAATAAACCTAATGATGTTGTGGAATCGAATTTTCAAAAATAGGTAGCTCTAGTTGTTGCTTTGCATAGCGGTGTTCCTTGTAGAACATCCAGCACCTTATTCGATAAGAAAAGAGCCGAGATCCCTTCACCGGGAGTGACCTCTGTAGCAATAACTAGCAGATGCTACAACCTTTGGTTTGTCTTTTGATTGCTTTTCTAGTTCTTGCTTTGCATAGTGGTACTGTGAATATCCTGCACCTCATTCGACGAAAAAAGAGCCGAGATCCCTTCACCGGGAGTGACCTCTTTAGCGAAACTAGCAAAAGCCTAAAAAACACTCCATTTTAAACCATTTGATTCGGCAATGAGATCAATTTCAAAGCCTTAAAGGTTTTCTTAAAAACCATCAGCAACCCTCCGTCATTTTAGGAAGTAGAGTACTTAGTATTCATGCTACGTTTGTTGACCTTAGCCAAGGCGTAGTGTGCGGTAGCTAAGTGATGTCTTCCTACACAGCATATGATGCGATTAGTTAGGACAGTCATGTGACTTTGTTGATCTTAGCTAAGGGTCATGTGGGTGGGTCTAATTAATCACGAAATGACAGGTAGAATTTGATTAGTGCTTATGATTTGTTGACCATAGCCAAGGTCATAAGTGCTAGGGGTAAAAACCATTATCAAGAGTTTCAAGTGTTGAAATTTGCAATGAGATTGCATATCTTCTATGAGATAGTTGGATTCTGATACCCACTGCGAGTAATAGTTACTCCCGGGAGAGTTTTGCACTTTACAATTAGCCGATCAAGTAGGTGTCTAGAAAGGTGTCAGCGGGGTTACGCCATTGGGAAAACGAGGTTTATTTTAATTAGGTTCGTGCGAAAGCACGGGGAACCTCCCTCAAAGTACCGGCACTGGCATGGCTGACAGATTGGCGAACTTGTAGGGTGTAATTAATCCCGGCTAGTCTTTCCTTTTAGGGTTTGAAGGAAGATTTGATAAAAACAGTGGGAGCCATCCCGATTAGATAAAATATATAACCAATCTAATCTTGCAAGAGCGCACGCAGAGTGTTTTCTTCTCTCTCTCTCCAGGTAGTGACCATGTCACGCCTTAATAAAGATAATAATATGGAGGTATTGACCGAACCCGCTTGTTATGCTGAGCTGGGGAACGTTGGTCCCGCTCCAACATATAATTGTTATAAGACCGAGCAGGAAATAAGGGAATACCAGGATTCTCATGCCATTCATATGAAGAAAGTACATGTTGATGCATCTTCTTCGGGTGTGTTCGTTACCGAGAACTGTTTCTCACTATACTCTACGTCTTAGGTATATGATACCGGATCGGGATCCCGCATATGTAATTTGTTACATGGGCTACAGATAGGTAGAGAACTGGGAATTGGTGATATGTCTCTAAGCGTAGAGAATAGTGCAATAGTTGCAGCCAAGGTGTTGGCAGTTATCACCATGTATTACCAAATACATTGATTCTGAACGAATGTTATTAGATACCGAAGCTGATATACAACATCATATCAGTCTCTTTATTTAGTAAAGAAGGATATAATTTTGTATTGTTGGATAATGTTTTGAACATTTCCTATATCAATAGTTGATCGGTTCAGGCACGCTATCTAAAAGCATATATATTCTAAATCAAACCACAGTTCTTAACATACAGAATACATACAAGGGGAAGAGTTCAGAAATGAACGAATCCTTCTTGAGGCATTGTAGACTAGGTCATATCAATGCGACCCGACTAGCTAAGTTACATCAAGATGCATATTTAAATTAGTTTGAATTTACATCTTGTGAAACTTGCCAGTCATGTCACAAAGATAAAATGACCATAGCTCCGTTTACTTGAAATAGATAAAGAGTTGATAAACTCTTGGGACTGATACATGATGATGTATGTGGTCCCCTGTCTACAAATGCCAGGACTGGTTCTTTATACTTCCTTATCTTCACTGATGATCTCTCAAGATTCGGACGCATATTCCTGTTGAAACACATGTCTGAAGCTTTTGAGAACTTCAAAGAATATAAGATAGAAGTAGAGAACCAATATAGGTGTAAGTATTATGTCCTTTGATGTGATCAAGGAGGAGAATACTTGGGCATGGAGATCCTGGACTGTTCTAAAGGAGAATGTGATTCTCTCTCAGCATTACTCCTTCGTATACACCACAGCACAACGGTGTATCGGGACGGAGCAATCGCACCCTATGAGATATGGTGCACTGTATGATGAGTACTACTGAGTTATCTGTTTCCTTTTGAGGGTTATGCACTTGTGAAGTTGCATACTTATTGAATAAGGATTTAATAGTTCCCGACAAAGCTCAGCCTCTCCGCCGATCTAGTAGGTTTCCTCATCCGCCTGAGAAATACTTCGGTTTCTCGATGACAGTGGGAGCGAGGATTGCATCATGAGATGATGACCCAACTAGTTTCGAGCAGGCCATCAAGAGTGGGGACTCTGTAAGAATGGCTGGATGCTAAGCGATCTAAGATGGAATCTATATACACCAACAAAATATGGACTTTGGTTGCTATATCTGAAAGGTTAATTCCCCATCAGGAGCAAGTATATCTTGAGAAGATTACTTGGTGTAGATGAAAAAGTTGAGACTTTCAAAGCTAGACTTGTCAAAGGTTCTCGTTATCGACCATGCATGGATTATGATGAAACCTTTTCTCCAATAGCTATGCTTAAGTCCGTCCGGATCCTACTTGCCATTGCTACATACCATGTCTATGATATCTGGTGGTTGGGTGTCATGACTGCTTTTCTGAATACTGATTTAGAAGAGAGTGTCTATAAGTACACAGCCAGAGGGCTTCGTAAACAATGGGAGCAGCGGAAACATGTGCAAGTTGCTTTAAAAGATAAAGCAGGCATCGCGGAGTTGGAACATCTGTTTTGATGTGGTAGTCAAAGTGTTTGATTTCATCAAAATTGTAGATGAACCTTGTATATAAAAAAAAGGTAATAGAGAGTAAGATGGTCATCCTCGTATTGTACGTGGACGGCATACTCTTGATAGGAAAAGAGTTTCCTATGCTACGCATGGTCAATCTCCTCTTATCACATTGATTCTCCATATAGGATCAAGATGATATCTCCTAAATCCTGGGTTTTGGATCTATGAGATAGATCTAAGTGGATGTTAGGACTCTCACTAGGTGTAGTGAGGTGGTATCAATTGATTTTGGGGAGAATCACTGGATAGTTTCCAGGGTGATAAGGACGACTGAATGTCAGTCACAGGCATTGTCTTTACCCTCAGTGGAGGGGCGGTATGTTGGAAGAGTTCCAAGCTAGATACCGTGGCAGACTAGACGATAAAGGCTGGTGACATCGCTATCAAAGATACTACCAAAAAGGCAGTTTGGGTGTATATTAGTTCATGAGATGAACTAGGTTCCTACCATTGTGTGACAATGGAGGTGAGGCTTTGGCCCAGGAACCACGGTCCCATCAGTGACCCTGACATATTCCAAGGCAGTATCACCTGATCATGGATATGGCTGATCTCTAGGGAGATCGAGGTTAGGAGAGTAGACTCATGGGACAACACGGCGGATCCACTAACAAAGGCTTTTTCCCAGAGAGAGACTTTTATGGGATGGTTGAGTATGAGATACTGCAACCACTGCTACAGATGGCCCAAGTGCAAGTGGGAGATTGTTAGTTATATGTATGCCCTAGAAGCCATTACTGTACATGAGATGCATATTGTAGTGGATGCTGGGACATATATAGGGAGGACTTTCTTGATCAACATGATAGTACGCTATCTGGTTGCTCTTAATCTTAACATGTACACTTATTGCCTATCTGATTACATGTTGATAAAGCCCTTAGGATGTGTACTCGACTACCAGGATTATGATGCAGATCATACTAGTGGGGCCTGGGTAGTCCATGAGTACATCCTTCAATGTTCCTAGTCATGGGAATATCGAGACGGGGCATCGATATTCAGAGTAGGCTAGCGTATATCTTCTCGACCCATGTGATGGGCGATGCATGATCCCATATCCATTGGTGTTTGACATCAGAGATGGTATACGGATGCTCAGTGGAGACTGGGTACACTGAACGGACTCGCCGAGAACTCGCAGATGGTATTATACCTCACGTCAGATGGCAGTTCTCTGGTGACATTGGTACAGCTTAGTCTGTCGACCCGAGATCGTCATAGAGTCTTGTGTGTCTCCCACTGTGCTTTGATTTCCACCCTACTATGGCTCTACTGAGTCGTGCAAACATGTGGTTTTTGGGTACAGTCCCGAGTCACATGGAGGCAATGAGCGATAGGAGGGGATTCGTCTCTCCCGGTATTGGGGGTTGATGTTGTGCTATGCTCGACTGGCCATAACTGGAAATCCCTGGCCAGGGTTGCTGTGATTTACTGGTAAGTGTTATCAGTAGTTTCATGACCGTTATGGACCTTACATCGGCATGACTTATCAAGCTACTGGGGTCTGACGTTTACCACCCCTAGGCGAGATATGCGACATATCAGATGAACAGACCGGACTGTGCGGTAAGTGTTATTGATCGGATTCGCAGGAGTGTGAGCAGGCTTGCTCGTTGATCTTCTGATCGCTCAATACCCGGGTGGCCGTTACGTTTAGCAGATCGTTTGTGGCTTGTGGGTGACTGATATGATCACCACCTACTGCCGGCGTATTGACTAGTCTTTAGAGTCCTACACAGAGGTTTCCTGGCTCAAGCGAAATGGAGTAGGAGCACATATGTGATATGGGCGGGGCCGAGAATAATATGAGTATGTGATACCGTATTCTATTCTCGCTATTTGTATCATCGGTCGGTTATATGCGATATAGCCGGGTTATCGGATCAAGTGTTGATTCGATATATTGATACACTAGATATTAGTCGGTTATATGCGATATGACCGGATCATCAAATTAAGTGTTGATTTAATGATTTAATGTATAATTATATATATTTGATATATTACTTTACATTAACTAGTATTGGTTCGCTTAAGATAACTTTTTCTCACTTGATGTGCATAATGTATATATATGATATATGTTTGTGTACATGGTTGTATCATGCTTGATGATACATACAAATATGGGTGTGTGTGTGACATAAACCATGATAATTATGATTTAGGTTTTTATTTATCTTAATTATTCAAATTGGTGGCTTCTTTTGTCATAACTTGAAGCTTCATGAAGCTTGAAGTACCTTTGACAAAGTCCACTTATTTTCTCTTGATTAAGATATTTATTAACCAAACCATTATAATTAAGCATGGTTATGTCTCTACAAAGGTTAGTGGATAAAACTAACTCACCCATAGTTGCAAATGATAATTTTCACTTCACTTCATTTTTGTTCTTCTTCTTCTTCTTCACCCAAAAGAAAAAGGTTGCTAGATTTTTTCTAAGTGAAGAAATAAAGTGAGAAATCAAAATCTAAAGTGAACCCATTTCCTATTTGATCATCCTCTACTACTTGCCATTTAGTTTAGGGTGTTTTCTTACAAAGTTCTTGACCTAGTGAAGAGGGAGCTTGAGTTTGAGTCACCTCGACGTAGATCATCTTCGGCCTCGAAGTCAACGAGCTAGCTTGGTCATTTCTCCAGAGAAATCCTTTCTAGAGTTCGGGACTATGATGATCGCAGTGAAAGGATGTCAACACGGAGCTTTAGAAGTGAACGACCGGATCTACAAAGGTTGTATTTCCTCAATCACTTTCTATGTAAAGTTGTTTACATTTTAGTTAAGCTCCTAAAACTCTAGTTAGATCCTTGGTTAGGTTGTTTGGCATGCTAGAAAATTTTAAATACGGCATGTTTGATGCCTCCCGAAACCTTATGGTCGTGCCAAAGAACCCTACCGATGTTAAATCTACCCACCGATGATCTCGAGCTAAGTAAATCCAACCACTTGCTTTCCTTTCTTCGCAGCTTCCGAAGTCCCCGCCTGCGATCCTATTAACACATGAAACATAACAAGTATAACTTAGAAATCGACCGATAATACGTACATACTATGCTTAAATCGACGCACCGACTCCAACACCCTCTCAAGTGTTCGCTTCGTGTCTAACGAGTGTAGCGACAAATCTAAAACAACCATAAGTGCAGAAATTATGCGAAGCACAGAAACTGAGTCGGACACCGTATCGGATATCGTAACGCGCGTAGTCGAAATACTAAAAACTAGCTAATCGATACCATATTTTACCCACTGTCAAAACATTAAAATCTAGCAGTACCAAACACCTGGAATAGCACACAGACAGCTACCCACAGAAACCCAACACCCTAGTCCCCCATCGGGCCGAGCTTGTCGGAATTTCCCCAATTGTCGTCGGCCGAACAGTGCATGGTTGGGTTCGTGTTTCAGGTGAACAATCAGGGCAACTAGTACAACACTACTACACTGCTAGTTTTTCCAGTAAAAATTCGTGGTCGTAGCAGATCACAATGACTCAAAAATGACCCTAAAAAATACGATATGCGCACAAAACTATAACTTAGTGTTTAGAACCTGAAACTAATCAGCATACAAACTTCATATAGCCTAATAACGAGTCAAAGATCACTACTTCACTAAAACTTGGGAAAAATCCTAGTTTTCCAAGCTCCAAGTCATCACAAGTAAAATTAATGAAGGTTTTAGTAAGGTTGATGAAGGTTTAGGTTTTGGATTGTGATGCATACATGTAATTTCAATAGAGAACTTGATGTGTAGTGAAAGAGAGAGGAGCAACTGAGTTGGGATTAATAATAGAGAGAGTGAGGTGAGAATGAGATATTTTGTGAAGGAATGAGTGTATATGTGTTGTGAGGTGAGTGTGTGTTAGTGTGAGTGAATGATGTGAGTGTAGGTGAGGGTTATACTCACTCTCCCTCCATTAAAGCCATTAATGGCAGCCATCCCCCTTAGTCTCCCTAGAATTCAACCTTTCTTCCCTTCTATTCCCTTCTATTCTCTTCTCTTTTCTTTATTTTAAAACAGTAACCTTTGTTTGAATAATTTAAATAGATAAAGTGTTAAATTTTGCATAACATGATAAAAAGAGAGGGTTAAGTGTGCCATGACTATATGAGCATGGTTAACACCTCTTAAACTCTAATTCAACATGCACACGTGTGTGCACGTATAAAAATAATTAAGTAAAATATTAATTAATTAAAAAAATGTGAAGAAAATATTTATTAGTTAAATTTCATTAAAAACCCGTATTATCGCTTAATTAACATTATCCGCATTCTAAAGTGTTATAGGTATAATCCCGAACCACATGGAAGCAGTGAGTGATTGTTGGGGATTCGTCTCTCCCAGCATAGGGAGTCGATGTCGCGCTGTGTTCAGTTGTCCAACACCATAAGTCCTTGGCCACGGTGGATTGAGAATTACTGGTAGTTAGACCAGTAGATTCTCGGATGGTTGTTAGTCATAGAAAACTGCACTTTAATACCACTCAATCATTATCGATTTTGTGATATATCGGTGCTATTAATCAGTGTCTGCTCTGTAATTACAGTTTACAGGTATTCATGATAAAATACCGGAAACACATTCAAAATCTCGGATATATCGTCTATGAGCCGACACTGCAACCGGAACTGGAAACCGACCGATATTCAAAGAGTTTTTGCAAATAATATGTGTGCACAATATTTTGGTACAACACAATGCAAGTGCACACATGCTCCTTGGTACTAGGACCATGATGGGGCTGCCATGAATCATGGCACAAGTGGGCAAATGGAGGGACATGGCTAATAAATGCATAAAGTTTTGATTTGATATATATCATCTTGTTCCCTCCAATTCTCTGCATGCAAACCAGGCTAAAACAACCGAAACTAGTAGCACCAGAGTGATATTGGGATGTACACATGTCTACACAATAAGCACGAGACCATGGCTCCTCAACAGGACCGACCACATTGCTTCTTTGGCCGAGCAGGCCGGCCTCCCTAGCTCAGAAAGTCCCCAAGTTTCCACAGAGCCTCCCTTGCTGCCACGTCACCTTATTTTTATTATTTGTTTATTTTTCTTTGGCGCCTATAAAAGCAGAACCAGTGAGCAAGGGAAGGCTCTCTCTCATTCTCACATACTTCTATAGTTTTGTTAGTTTCTTTTATTTTTGTTTAAGCTTGAGGGTGAGTGGGCTTCATCATTGGTTTCTTCTTCTTTTCTCTTGAAGCTTTCTTTGGAAAGCTTCATTAAGGAAGTTGAACAAGTAACCAGAATCTTGTATCTCTTTCTCAAGTGTTTATATATATTGCTTTGTTTTTGCTTTCTTTGCTTTGTTTCTTTACTTGCTTTCTTTTCTTCTATAATGGTTAACTAATCTTTCTTTGGTTGTGGTAATGGTGAAGAAGTGAGATGAAAGGCTTTTGCCTCCTCCACCTCTTGTTTATGTTTAATGTGCTTATCTACATGATTATAACTTAAAGATTGATTTATATATTGATGTGATATGGTAGTTTGAAACCATGGTTACTTGTAACCTCTTCATATACCATATTCACTCCCTTTCCGTATTTAATAATGTTTAAGTTAGAATCAAAATTGGTGTTGAGTTTGCTAAGTTTTGATACGGTATTTTGTGTCCGAGTGTTTGACAAACCCTCGGTTTTCATATACCGTATACCATCACAAGCCCTTAGCAAAGTTAATACTAAAACTATTTTCTCTCACTCACTAATTGTGTTTTTGATGTTGTGGTATGCTTACTAATCCTTGTGTTTAGTGTTGATATCCCAAGTTTGGACATACAACGGTAAGTGAACAAAACGAACTAGTTTCGTGATTGCGGAGAATATCGGAATTTGACGACTTGTGCCTCGCAACTGCTTCGACAAGTCGTGTTTCATGCCGGGATCAACGTGAAAAAGAACAACTCATGAACAAGGGAATGTCGAGAGAATCGTCGTGATTCAATCTTCGAAGCCAAAGCCGCAACCATGCTTTCTTACTTGTTTTCCTTCTTTCTTTGTTTTCCGTATTTTCGTATTCTTTTTATATTTTTGTGACAAAACCAACCATTCATTAATTTATTGAACTTTAAATCACAATACCCAATACAAAATTCCCTGCGGATCGACCCGTACTTGCCGGCTTGCTACAACGCACCTTGCACTTGCGGTTATAAATATTAAAACGAGAATGATCTCGCGTGCGCAATCCATTTTCTTAATATCATATCTGTTTCCAAAACATATGCGTTTACGCACGCGGGAAGATTCCCAACAAGTTTTTGGCGCCGTTGCCGGGGAGTTGGTAGTATTAGGAATTGTCAACTCTGGTTCGTACTAACTCACTAACTTTTAACTCAATTTTTTTCAAAACTAACAAAGCACAAATTCTTTTCACTTTGTTCTCTATCTTTACTGTCTGCTATCACCCTGTAATCCAACTTAAAAATCAAGTTATACCATAAGAGTACTTAGCTTGCCTAGAGAACTCACCCAAAATTCTTGCACAAACCACCTTTATTTGGCCGGCGACATCAAGAAAAAATCCGAGCTCGCCGGCCCAGTGAGGGTATTTTTGATTTTTTTTCATTTTTGGTGATCTCCAGTGCAGTGTTGGTACTCTAGTGGTATTGCTTGATTTTTACAATTTTGAGTGTGCAGGAATTGGGGCAGATATATCGCTTTTTGACACTAAATATCGTATTTTCCGACATTTCAGGTTTTTAAGGAATTACGACCAGCGATCGTGCAGAGTGAGGCTCAAATTCAATTGCAAAACGTTAGTGAGGTACAGTGCTAAAGATCTGGGTAGTTTGACCCACGCAAGCGAACATTCAAATACCCGCAATCACTTCAAAGGGGATTTTCTTAAACGAAATCACATCGGTACGTATTTCCTAACACATTCCTTTTGAATCCAACGCATTCCACTATTTTATCTTCTGCAAGATTTTTCACACAAGCTTGCCACCAATTGAACAGAGAACTAACCGTATTATTTTTTTTTGCAGCGCTAAATTTTAAATGAAAAAGAATTGCTTAGATTGCTTGATTTCTTGAATTCTTTTATTAATTGCGCATTTGCATCTTAATACGGAATTTAGGGCAAAAAGACCAAACAAGACACGGTAAAGAATTTCATCACCTTTTTCCGTAGCCCACAAATCACAAAACTGCATTCTTACATACCCACAGTAATTTAAAATCAACTAGAACTTTGAATCTAAGTACTCCGCGCTCATTAGGAGAAGTTAACTGTGTTTAGAACACCGCTTAACGGTATATCGTTCATGGGGTGTCTAGGCAAGTGTTCAAAAGAGAGGGTTATCTAATTAAGGAACTTTACGAAAGCGTTGGAAAACCTCCTCTTCTCTCTTGCACTTACCTAGCTTCGTGATCTGTATATGTTGAGCTCGTTTCTCGACACAGTTTTACTTCGACAATTAGGTTCTTGAGCAGGTCTAGTTGACCAGCATACCATAGACTGCTAGGGGTGTGATATTCTTTATTTTTGTGATATTTGTGAATTCTTGTTAATATGGGCGATACAAGATTTAATGCAATTTTTCACGATTATTATTCTTTTGTTTATACTCAATCCCAATACACTTGTTCAAATTGCCAAATTCTTCCCACATTCATGACAAATGTCCTTTCTTAGGAGGTGACCAACCGTCTCATAGTTTTGATTTGGGCCACCCACCTAACACTCTTGAACCCAATCCCACTTCAATTAGAGACCTAATAATTGAAGACTTAGAGAAAGAGGTCGACAGATTGACTGTTTTAGCATCACCACCGTTACAACCCTCTATTCCTGAAACAACTAACACATCCTTAGGGGAGGATGGTGAGATAGATGCTAGGTTGACCACTTTAGAAAATGGTATTGAAGTGATGATTGAGGTCGAGAATCAAATAGCTGCTACGCTAGCCCTGTGTATACAGCAGTCTGAGCAATTATTTCACGCTCAGGCTCAATCTTTGGCTAGAATAGAAGAACAAGCGAAACATTTAGCTGAGAGGATTCTATAGAGTGAACACAGTCAATCGGAATCCAATAGTGTTAATATCTGTCATATAGGAAGTCACCCAAGTAAGATAAATGATCAATTGAATTTTGATGATTTCATAGATGACAATACAATTGAATTGACTGAGTGTTATCAGGAGACACAGGAAAAACCTCCGACCAATTTTTGCTTTCCAATTTTAGAGGAGGAATCTTGTGATTTTTACGGGTATGGTTTGGACAGATTGTCAGAAGAGATCAATGATCAGGAACCCACAATTTTTGTATCACCTAGTGATATTGTTTCGGAAGAAACGTTAGGGTGGGAACCTACTTTTTTAGATGACATGAACCTACCCAACTATGAATGTGATGAGGGATATATTGTATTGGGAGAGTTAGTATGCTATAGTGATAAGAATAAGATTGTGAAAAATCATAGGGAGGAAGACAACATTGAAGAATATTCATTTATATCGAGTTTTGAGGAAATTTTTGCGGATGAACTTGATATTCTTGGTGAGTTTGAGTCATGATCCATTTGGGAACATCCTAAAAACCTTTCTTTTGCCGAACTTTTTGCGGATGAACTCCAGTTTTTACACGAACTTGACTTTGGAACTCAACATGTGCAATTGGAACATTCAATTCATTCAGGAAACAATTCTTTAACCTCTTCAAAACTTCATCTTCATCTTCAACATCTTTCGATCCCTATTTTTACACGCCCATGCCCTTCACTAACATCTAACATATACCTTTCTTTTTCTTTTTCTTTTGTATATACATATTCTTTTGCCAGCTATGGCACTATATAGACAAAATCATTCAATGGTTGGTATTAATTTCTGGACTAACCCAATCGTTTAACATGTAAATATTGTAATTAGTCTTAGGTTTTTTTCTCTTTAAATAAAATTCTCACCCTGATGTCTTAGTCTAGCTACCGGAGACGGAGGCAACGATGAGGACATCGTAAAACTCAGGTTTGGGGGTGAGCACTGCGTTTATTTTACTGCATCATGTGTATATTGTATATTCTGCATTGCATACATATTAAAAAAAGACCCATAAAAATTGAAAAAAATTCTGAAAAATATAAAAACTTTGTCGCGAAGATAGCTAGTAGGGTAACTTAGATTGTTATTCCGAAAATTTAGTTGATGTATTAGAAGTAATTAAATCCTAGGCTTAGGAATTGAAAACCCTAAAAATAACCCTCATTCTGTTTAACCTTGGTAATTATACGTCCTTATAGTTTTTTTTGAGAAATAGTTAATCTTGAGTTCAGTTCTTTAGTTAAGTCGAGATGAAGGGAGAGTATTGAAGCTTTACTGAAAGATAAGTCTGAAAAATAGTTTCTATTCTTGAGTCCAAATTTAGAAAATATATACCCTACAAACTGCACATACATGCACCTTGAAACTTGGGATAGTAGATGATACCTAGAAATACTCTTTCCTGAAAACCTAGTATGAAAGAAAAAAACGGTATTTAAAGCTAACCACCATAAGAGCATCATTGAAAAATATATCCTGTTTTGAAAAGAAAAAGAAAAAAAAATAAAGTCAAGACTTGGAAACTGCTATTTACGCTTTAAGCTCATATATTCAGTAATCGGCTGTTAGTGCCTCAAGAAGCATTAATAATCGCATGAAAGATGTGTGTGCAAAACCGTCCATCCATTAATAAAAAGAAGTGGTATTAGGTATTAAGGCAAGGGTTCTATAGCTTGAATTGAATTCTTAAGTGTAGAGGTGAAAATTTACACACACGTAGGGATATACAATTGATGTTTGGAGGAAAGATAGGGATGAAGAATAAGACTTATGTATTCTGTAATGATGATAAAAATCTCTGATTGGAGACCACACTTCAGAAGGAAAACTCAGGAGATACCGAGATCTTTCTAAACTATAAAAACGCATAGGATCTGGGGTTGAATAAATATGAGGTATGAAATATAAGGGTTGAATATTTCCAACTTAGGATGATAGAATTTCTGACGTAGATACTAAACTGTAGGAGTAGAATCAACGTTAACTTATAAAACTAGCTTGATGGGATTTTGTGGGTGTGATCCGCTGAAAACCCTCATGAGACCACTCCTCCTACTAAGGACACCTAGAGGTTTAATGGCTTGTTGTACATGCTCAGTGCAATCGCGTTCCCTGCGAAAGTGAGGCTAGGATTCTTTTTGTTTTGCTCGGGACGAGCAATAGATAAGTTTGGGGGTATTTGTTCATCACAGAAAACTGCACTTTAATACCGCTCATTCATTATCAATTTTGTGATATATCGGCGCTATTAATCAGTGTCTGCTCTGTAATTACAGTTTACAGGTATTCGTGATAAAATACCAGAAACACATTCAAAATCACAGATATATCGTCTGTGAGCCGACACTACAACCGGAACTGGAAACCGACCGATATCCAAAGAGTTTTTGCAAATAATATGCGTGCACAATATTTTGGTCCAACACAATGCAAGTGCACACATGCTCCTTGGCACTAGGACCATGATGGGGCTGCCATGAATCATGGCACAAGTGGGCACATGGGGGGACATGGCTAATACATGCATAAAGTTTTGATTTGATATATGGCATCTTGTTCCCTCTAATACTCTGCATGCAAACCAGGCTAAAACAACCATAACTAGCAGCACCAGAGTGATATTGGGATGCACACATGTCTACACAACAAGCACGAGACCATGGATCCTCAACAGGACCGGCCACATTGCTTCTTTGGCCGAGCAGGCCGCCCCCTAGCTCAGAAAGTCCCCAGTTTTCCACAGAGCCTCCCTTGCTGCCACGTCACCTTATTTTTATTATTTGTTTATTTTTCTTTGGTGCCTATAAAGCAGAACCAGTGAGCAAGGGAAGGCTCTCTTTCATCCTCACATACTTCTATAGTTTTGTTAGTTTCTTTTGTTTTTGTTTAAGCTTAAGGGTGAGTGGGCTTCATCATTGGTTTCTTCTTCTTCTTCCCCCTTGAAGCTTTCTTTAGAAAGCTTTATTAAGGAGGTTGAACAAGTAACCAAAATCTTGTATCTCTTTCTCAAGTGTTTATATATATTGCTTTTTTTTTGCTTTCTTTGCTTTGTTTCTTTACTTGCTTTCTTTTCTTCTATAATGCTTAACTAATTTTTCTTTGGTTGTGGTGATGGTGAGGAAGTGAGATGAAAGGCTTTTGCCTCCTCCACGTCTTGTTTATGTTTAATGTGCTTATCTACATGATTATAACTTAAAGATTGATTTATATATTGATGTGATATGGTATTTTGAAACCATGGTTACTTGTAACCTCTTCATATACCATATTCACTCCCCTTCCCTATTTAACAATGTTTAAGTTAGAATCAAAATTGGTGTTAAGTTTGCTAAGTTTGGATACGGTATTTTGTGTCCGAGTGCTTGACAAATCCTCAGTTTTCATATACCGTATACCATCATAAGCCCTCAGCAAAGTTAACACTAAAACTATTTGCTCTCACCCACTAATTGTGTTTTTGATGTTGTGGTTTGCTTGCTAATCCTTGTGTTTAGTGTTGATACCCCAAGTTTGGACATACAACGGTAAGTGGACAAAATGGACTGGTTTCGTGATTGCGGAGAATATCGGAATTTGACGACTTGTGCCTCGCAACCGCTTCGACAAGTCATGTTTCATGCCGGGATCAACGTGAAAACGAACAACTCATGAACAAGGGAACGTCGAGGGAATCGTCGCGATTCAATCTTCGAAGCCAAAGCCACAACCATGCTTTCTTACTTGTTTTCCTTCTTTCTTTGTTTTCCGTATTTTCGTATTCTTTTTATATTTTTGTGACAAAACCAACCATTCATTAATTTGTTGAACTTTAAATCACAATACCCAATACACAATTCCCTGCGGATCGACCCATACTTGCCGGCTTGCTACAATGCGCCGTGCACTTGCAGTTATAAATATTAAAACGAGAACGATCGTGCGTACGCAATCCGTTTCCTTAATATCATATCTGTTTCCAAAACATACGTGTTTGCGCACGCGGGAAGATTCCGAACAATGGTCTTGAGCCATATCGACACGACTTGTTAGGTTATTAGGGGTCTGACGTTTTTCACCCCCTAGACCGGCATGCGATACCCTTAGACAAACAAACCAGATGTACGAAGATTGTCACGGATAGGCTCGGTAGAAGTTTGGATGAGTTTCCTCGTTGGCCTTCTTTTTGACAGGTACCCGGGCAGCCATTACGTACAGCTAGTGCCACTGACGGTCTTGTGGTTAAACCCACTGCCATCGCACTGTCGAGTCTTTAGAGTCCCACACAGAGGGTTTTCCTGGTTCAGGCAAAATGATGTAAAGGTCGTATGGTTTTACGTGCAGGGTTCCGATCATATACGGGTACTAGCTACGCGTATTTTGTTCGGATGGATAATACTAGTAGGCTTAGGATTAAGACGCATTCTAGTATTATATTATTGGATTAATTTTGTATCTCTTGGTATTCGTATTTTTTGCAGTACGAATACGGGTATGTATATACGGTGAGGGCTTTCTTG
This sequence comes from Agapanthus africanus, assembly GCA_030015575.1. Lineage (NCBI taxonomy): Eukaryota > Viridiplantae > Streptophyta > Magnoliopsida > Asparagales > Amaryllidaceae > Agapanthus > Agapanthus africanus. The sequence goes on along the minus strand of JASDDO010000024.1, from coordinate 864,648,355 downwards.
TAATTTCACAAGAATTGCTTCTAGAAGGAGACACCTCATTTTTGTAATATCTATTTATGGAAAATAGATAATGAGGTGGAGGGAGGAGATTTTCAAAGCATGGTATGAAGCATGGCTAATTCTTTTCTTTATTCATTTATCATTACTATTCAAGCATGGTTGCATTATTCTATGGAAAATATTGCATGCTTGATATTTTTCAAAGACTTGCTTCATTCTTCACTTGCTTCATTCTTCACTTCACATTTTCTCTCCTTTGCTCTCTTCTTCTTTCTCAAACCCTAACCCTCACATGTATTGTGAAACCTAGGGTATTTTGAGATAAATTAGTCCAATTAACTCTCAACATCTCCTAAGCTATCTAGATTAGCAAACTAGGTACTTTAGTTATATCACATTTGAGGTTAGAGCTTGAACCAAAGACTTTCGGGTGGATCGTCTTCGACAGAAGGAAGCCGACGACCAAGATCGATCCGTACCATCTAGGTGCTCAAGAAGGGGAAAAGAATACCCGAAGGACTTGTGTCATAAATGTTTAAATTACTATCATAGTAGATTAGAACCTTTGTGAGTTTTTTTATCTAGGGATTATGGTATATCTTAGAAGTTTAGTCGATATTGCTTGTTATAAAATTGTTTTATGTAAATTCCACTTCTCCACAAACGCTGTGAAGTGTGCGACATCGACTTACAGTATGCTTGGGGTGGTGGTTGTTGGGATGGTGCGCATTTATATGTGGTGCGCATCAATATGAAGTGCGTATCTGTATGGATGCACATCAATATGACAGTGCGTATCAATATGAGGTTAAGACATTCCGTGTCTTGATGAAATTTTATATCTTTCATCAAGTTAGAACGAGGAAGGAGTCATTGGTTTTTGGAAACTACCACCTCTCTGAAGACGCTAAGGAATTACAACGCCGTATATCCGAGGTGTGGAAAGATGTACCCAGAACCAAATCCCGTATATGAGGGAGAACATGTTGAAACTTGCTGGAAGGGCTTCTATATGAACTTGTATTTTATCTAAAGATCGTTAGTTTTATATGAGACTGAGATCAATTTAGGTAATAGGGGTTGAGGATCTCTAGTCATATATGAGACTGAGATCAACTTGAATATCATGGATGAAGGATCATTAACCTTATTTTAGATTAAAATCAACTTAAACTTGTGTGAGCATATGGGCTCAATAGAATATCAAAGAAGCTTAAGCTTCCTAAAACTTAGTCAATTTGGATTAAGCATTGGCTCTGGGGTATATGTATTGGCGCACAGAAGCTCTGGCGCATGCCATGTGTCGCTCTGTTAATACCGCATAGGTAGAAACAAATGTGTCTCTGGCGGCAGGGATCATTGGTGCACATGGAGGATGGGTATTGACGCATGCTTATTGACTTTTGGGCCTTTGGCGCATTAAACATTGGTGCTCAGGGGTTGTGGCGCGTGCCACGTGTCATAATATCATTGGTGTATGCCCAATGACGCAGATGCCTCTGGCGCATGCCACATGGGTTTTTTTGATAGAGATTGATCTCTTTATATTTTTCCTCTGAAACTTAAGTTTCATATGAAGCTTAAGCTTCTGTTAATAGCTATTTTGGCCATTAACAACATCAAGATCATAACTTTTGTGATCTTGAGTCTTTTTTTTGTACTCGGTTCATAAATGGGCTGTTTCATTGAAGTATAAACTTCTTCATCATCATCATGTTTTATGTTGATCTTCAGATCATTAGGGTTTTTTACATCAACATCATGTTTATGAAGAAAACTTAAGTTTTCTTTAAAGACTAGATCTTAAGATCGAAAAGTCTTTCTGTTTAGAGATATTTTGATCTAAGGATCTTAAGATCCGAGAAGAACTTAAGATCTACACGAAGGTTAAAATTCTTTGATAGCTGGAGATTGATCATCTATTTACCTCGGTTTTTGTTGATGAAGGCGAGAAAGATGAGAGCTTTGATAGAAGATAACTTAAGTCTTTATCAAGCTTATGGAGGGTCTGCTTATTCTAAATTGATCTCTTGGGATCTCTTGTATAGGGTATGAGGGATTATTGCTCGTTGGAATCCATCACCTCTCCGAAGACGCTGAGAGATTACAACGACGTAGATCGGAGGTGTGGAAGGATATACCCTAGGTCACGCCCCTTTCATAAGAGGAGGGAATATTTTTGGAGCTTAAGCTCAGAGTTGCCAAAAGGCTTATTTGCGCCCACGCACGTGCGTCGCACATGGAATTCTTGGTGCCGGCGCACGTGCGTTGCACGTGTTGTCCATAGCGCCGGCACTCGTGCATCGCAAATATGGCGCATGGTGCTGGTATACGTATATCGCATGTGGGTGCTTTGTGTCGGCGCATGTGTGCTACACGTGGCGTGCTTGACACTATTGGGGCACTTGCGCCTTAGGGGGGAATGATTAACCATTCAATGATATTTAAGTATCGATAAAACTTAAGCTTCTGTATATCCTTTTTGTGAGAGGTATCCCCTTTTATTTATAAGGGGTGGTAGAGAGTGCTCTTTCTGATTTATCAATGTGGGACTAAAGTTGCATCCCTCATGTGAGAGATCCTTGATTAAATCATGCGTGCATAACACGTTTGCTCATAACTTTTGATTCCGGGAGAGTTTTGAAGCCCGTAATATATCAAATCGAAACTCTTTTCGAGACACTTTAGATGCCACCAGAGTTTATCTGATTCTCATTTCGGAGTCTGCCGAAATATAGCCTGGAAAAAATGCTCTGCATTTTCTTGAACGCATTGAGGCTACTTGGTGCTTTGAGCTCCTTTGTGCTCTTGCACCCAATTTTTTTTTGACGGGAACAATTGCCCCCTACTACTTTGCCAATGTAAGTATGTACGTAGGTTAAGTAGTGCAAAGTAATACACCGCCATAGATTTGATAGCTTAGAAAACAGGTTTATATCCCTGTTACCCAAGGTTTTTACAATCTTCATGAGCCGTAAAGGTCCCACAAAATTGTTTTTTCCTTATGAGTCGAGAGGATTTCATACGCGTGTTTTCTTTTTAGGAATCGTGGGGATCCCTAAGTTTATTTTCTCTTGTAAGTTGTAAGGATCATACAAGAATATTTTCTCCTTACAAATCGAGAAGACATGTAAGTGGTTTCTTCTCCTCATTGGCAGCTTGGTTAGCCAATGGAGGATGTCTTGGATGCAATTTTGTCATATGTGACCCATGGATAGTATACGGTAGTCAATATGGTGACATTCCGCAGGGCAGCGATGCTTAGAAAATATGTTTATGTCTCTATCTCCTAAGGCTTTTCAATTTTATGAGCCGTGAAGGTCTCATAAAAGTGTTTCTCTCTACGAGTCAAGAGGATCTCGTAGGTGTATTTTCTCCTTAGGAGTCGTGGGGACTCCTAAGTGTCTATCCTCTTGTGAATCGTATAGATCTCACAAGAGTATTCTCTTCTTGCGAGTCGAGAGGACCCGTAAGTGGCTTTTTTCCTCGCTGTTTATGCTGGAATGGTTTAGCTTAGTTTATTTACTCATTCTGGAGCGTTCAGTTTACCATTCCCTTAGTTATACGGATAAACTCACCCCAACATTAAACATACATAACCCCTTTTCATCATAGGATCCCGTTAGGTTTGTGGTGCGGGGCTTAGTCTATTGCACCGTTACGTCAGCAGTTTTCTTCTCGATCCACGTCCACTCAAGTCTCTGATTCGAGTAGCTGCGCACTTGCCGTATCACCCAATCCCTTCTGATGCAGCATACAACGTCTAAAGCAATCTTCCTAGGCTGACATCTCCATATTGCCGTCGGACGATTCAGCGTTAGGCATCATCGTGACGCTTTACCTTGAGGTTAGGCTCTATTTAGAGCCCCAGGGAAGTCAGAGTCGCATCCATCTAAGCTGGGATAACATCTAATGGTCTTTAGACTTTGCATATCTTGCCGTTAAGACCTAAAGCTAGGAATATGTCATCACTTCACTTTTGCTTTGATGATGTCGCGCTAATTATTCACTGAATTAGGGTAGACATCCATATGGTCTATAGGCTGTATATATCGCCATTGAGATCTAGAGTTAGGAATATGCCATCACTCCACTTTGATTTGATCCTTTAATCCTTGTTGACTTTGCTTTTGTATCCTGCTGGAATGAGAAGGAACGTCGAGATAATTTCTAGGCTGTAGATGTTACCATCGAGATCTGGAGCTAGGAATTTGCTATCACTCCATTTTGCTTTGGCTCCTTAGAGCTCTGTTGACACCACGTCTGTACTCTGCTGGAGTAAGAGGGACGTCCAAAAAGTCTCTAGGCTGTATGTATGCCATCAAGACTTGGTTTTCCGTTTGGCGAAATATGACGGAAAATATGGTTCCCTTTCTTTCATTTGTGCCTGTGGATTGTATACAAGTGTCAATATTAACTTACTTGCAGGGCAAACATTCCATAAATATTTCTTTTTATATTTTTGTTTATATCCATGATTGCTCTATCATTTCTGCTTTTCTTATCACGAAAGTCATGATTGCCCAATCATTTCGGCTATTTATTCGCGATGCCCAATCATTTCGGCTGTTTCATTTTATTTTTACACACTGATTTTTATTGCGAGTTGCCTTATCATTTTAGCTATTTCATTTTATTATCACTTGCTGATTTTTATTGCGAGTTACCCTATCATTTCGGCTATTTCATTTTAATTTTTTCCCGCTGATCTTTTTTGCGAGTTGGGGACATGGAATCTGATACCGGCTTTGGCATCGGTATCACTACAACTAGAATATTGTCAGGAGCGACTCATCATTTGATGTTGCTTATAGGACAAAGATGGCTTATAAGACATGTTTAGATCCCTACCAACTAAGCCTTTTTTCATCTTCATTAGTCGTAAGGGTCTCATGAAGGTATTTCTCCCCATGAGTCGAAAGGATCTCATAGGTGCATTTTCTCCTTAGGAGTCGTGAGGACTCCTAAGCGGGTTTCCCTTGCGAGTCGTAAGTGTAACGACTCTGAAATCACTGTATATAAATTTTCTTGTTATTGTACAGAAAAGAGTATTACAGCCTGTGTAAAAGTTAAAAGTTATTTTTGTTAAATAAAAGTTCAACTTGTAGCTCACTGGTAAAGCCCCTACACTGCTGTGACACAGCCTGTGTATTCAATTCCCATCAAACACAATTATTTTTTTTCAGATTTTTCTTTTTTAATTTTTGGAAGCCCAAGAGTTGCACGTGCAATACACGGGGAAATGAAAAGTTTCAGAAAAATCAAACAGGTTTGTACACACCCAAATACCCACGTGGCACGAATCTCGAGGCAAGAGCTCGAGATCCAACCGTCCATTCTCTTCATTCGGCCGGCACCGACGGTCCAGAATGACCCAATTTGCTCCGTGCTTTGCACACACACCCCTTCGACTTTCCTTAACTCCCCTGCACTGTTTGATTTCCCCGCAATCAAGCAGAGACCCTTCATTTCACCAATTAACACCTTTTTAATCCAAAATTTTAATTCCCAAACCCTAATTCTCCACTGTAAATACCACCCCATGCCTTAACTCTTCACCATTATGAAATTCTAGTAAAAATTCTCTCAAAAAGTTCCTAAGTGTAAATGGAGTTAACGACCAAGCTTGTTCCGTCGAAAATTGAAGCCGTTTTCGGAGCTCCTGTGACACCATGAATCCCCCTTTCTTCCTTACCCTTTTCTCGATTTTACCAAACCGTAAGTCCCCCTCATCTCTTCTTCTTTTCATCTCAATTTATCTTCTAAACAGATATCGGTAAAGTGGAGTTACTCCCGACACTTTTCTTTTAAAACTTGAAATTCTCTTTTTCTTTATACTTTGGTCAAACTAATGTACCATCCTACTTGTAACTTTAATTACAAACGTTTAGCTTCAAGTTTAACCAAAATTCTCATGTGAAACAAACATAAACGAATTTTTTCATTAAAACACCTTGAACTTTATTATCACTTCTTTTCGATATTGGTTAAAACAATACCTTTAGGAAAACTTCACGGGGTAATGACCAACCCACACGCATACCTTGGTTTCATAGCACGATGTCTACATATATATATAGTTGGTTCAAAGAATAAATTTTACAATAAAATACCACATCTTTTCAAAAATGGGTTTCTTTTAAAGCGGTATTTTGTAATCCTTGGCAAATGCGCCTCTACAATCTTCGTTAGGGAACCCGCTAATGGATGGTGCGGATTATCGCACATTTATGGGATAGTAGAGCGAGATGCAGAACTCCTCACCGAATATTCGATCTCGAAAGGAAATAAAATACGGTTTTTACGAAATGCGACTTTTCTAAATAAAACTAATTTTTAAAATTATATAAAAATTATAAATCCGTATTTTCAATATATTATGAAACTATATTTTCTAAAATGAAAGATTAAATTTTTAATAAAATATCATCAAGTTACCAAAAAGGGGTAGTTTTTAATAAAATACCATAAATTTTTAAAAGCTAAGTTTTTATCATTAAAATACCTAATAATTAAAACACATGCTCATGAAAACCCTAAATGTTATAAATCACCCTCGAGATTTATTTTTAAACTATATTAAAATATTTTTCATAAAACCCTCTCGAGATATAAAAAAAAATATTTTAAGAACTCTAGTTTAATATAGGTTTAAGCGGGATCAATTCTCTTGAGCCCCACGGAGCCGGAGAAAGTGGGTGCTTGCTTATTCAGGTTAGACAACTTAACGGAATTATCAATGGCAATTGTCTTGGAAAAAGACACAAATTCGGCCGTCCATGTGTTAGGAATATGTATGCCCTAGAGGCCATTATTGTATGATATAGTGGGTGCCTGGACATATATATAGAGGACTTTCTTGCTCGACATGATAGTACGCTATCTGGTTGCCTTTATCTTAACATGTTCACTGGTATTATTATACTGTCTCTCATATACATGTTGATAAATACCTTAGGATGTTTGCTTGATTACCAGGACTATGATGCAGATTATACTATTGGGACTTGTGTAATCTACAAGCATATCCTTTAACAGTTTCTAATCGAGGGAGTATCGAGACAGGGCATCGATATTCCAGTTTAGACTAGTGTGTACATTTCTTGACCCTGTATGGGGGCGATGGTTGATCCTATATCCATTGGTGTTTGACATCAAAGATTGTACACATGTGCTCATTAGAGAATGGGTACACCGAACAGGACCCGCCGAGAATTCCTAGATGGTACTATACTTATCGTCAGATAGCAGTTTTCTGGTGACACCAGTACAGGTTAGTCTATAGACCCGAGATTGTCACAGTGTGGTTCCCACTGTGCTTTGATTTCCTTCCTACCACAGCTCAAAGGAGTCGTGCAAACAGGTGGATTTTGGGTACAGTCCCGAGTTACATGGAGGCAATAAGCGATAGGAGGGGTTTCGTCTCTCCTGGTATAGGGAGTTGATGTTGTGCTATGCTCGATTGTCTATAAAAGGAAGTCCCTAGCCAGGGCTGTTGTTGAGATTTACTGGTAAGAGTTATCAGTAGTTTCTCGTACCGTTATAAGCCATACATCGGAATGATTTATCAAGTTATTGGGGTCTGACGATTCCACCCCTAGACTTAATATGCGACATATCAGACGAAGAAACCGGACTGTATGGTAAATGTTACCTATAGGCTTCATGGGAGTTTGGACAAGCTTGCTTGTTGATCTTCTAATCGCTCAATACCTGTGTAGCCGTTATGTCCAGCTAGTACCGCTGACGGCTTATGGGCAACTGATGTGATCATTACCTACTGCTGGCATATTGACGAGTCTTTAGAATCCCACACAGAAGTTTCCTAGTTCAAGCGAAACAAAGTAGGACACATATGCTAATATGTGCGGAGGCCTGATTGAATAAGAGTATGAGATACCGTATTCTATTCTGACGGTTATCTGTTATCAGGTCAGGTTATATGTGATATAACCGGATTATCGAATCAAGTGTTGATTTGATAATGTGATATATATAAAAATAATATTAGTCGGTTATATGTGATATAACTGGATTATTAAATCTAGTGTTGATTTAATAATATGATATATATATATATTTATATTTAATATAATTATATATTAACTAATATTATAGCTCACTAATTATTTGCTTATCTTTATATATATTATATGAAGCATGGTTGTATTTCTATTTTATGAAAATGGAAATGATGTGGAAAATGGGGAGACTTTTGAGTTATGGGTGAAGCATGGCTTTGATGATATTTTATTCATTTGCTTGCACTATTGAAGCATGGTTCATTTGATTTATTGGAGTTTATTCCATGCTTCAATAATGAGAGGTATTTGTTAAGCCATTCTTCACATGAGAAAAATTGGTTAGTTCATTTTTCTTCACATGAGCTCATATAATGAGTTCTACTCTCTAGCTATCTCCATCTTCTTCACCTCCATCTCCAAGCGCAATCCCTTACATGAGTTGTGAACCCTTGACCATGTGAGAACCCTAGTGAGCAAACAACACCCCTACTTCACTATCCTACACTAGATTAGTACTTTGGTGTAGTGTGTTTACTTCAATAAAGAGTTTTGTGAAGAGGTAGCTTGGATTAGTGGAGCTTCGGGTGGATCATCTTCGGCACGAAGATCATAAATGAAAATCGATCCAACTTCGAGTGGAGCCTAGTGGAGTCGCATGGGCTCCTACACGGAGCTTGAGAAGAGAAGGACATGGTCTACAAAGGTTGTAGCCTCTTTCTCTTAGTATAGTTTTTGTTATATCATAGCTAAACCCTAATTATCTAGTTTAAGATCTTGGTTAGTGTTGATTAGCACACCAAATTTTTTTAAAATAGCATGCTTGATGCTAGTAAAACCCAATAGCGGTACTAACAAACACTTTCATGGTTTCAGAGCCAAGGCTAGAAGATTAGACGATGTTAGCTAGATTACGAAAATGAAACAACTCCAAAACCGAAACCCAAAACATCAAGTTTCTGTCGATTTCAAAATGGTCTCTGAAATTTTTTTAAACAAGTACAAAATGTTACATGTGATGTAACTAGAACACCAGAGAAATTTGAGGCCAAAACTCAAACAGTGACCCGGCGAGAATTGCTAAATTACCGGCCTCGCCGACCCCCTTGCTCTATTTTGTCTCAAATTTGTTTGGTGTTCTGATCGCTTGGTTTTAGGGTTTCAGATTATGTTTGATTAGCCCAAAACTGCATGTGATGTTAATTTTGTTAAGGGACTAATATGGAGTGTTTCGTAGTTATAAATTTTACATCGTTTCGGATTTAAGTTTGATATGTGATGCAGTAGTTGGAATCCACATTAAATTAGTTTTGTGAAAACTAGTTTGTTTGTAAATCTAGCATGTTAGTCTCTATTGATCGATTGCCACAAAGTTTCGATTCGGATCGAAACTTCGTCGAAATAGCGTATCATACACGAATACTCGCCAGATAACTTTACTAGGTATCCACGCCCCATAGCCCCGACCAAGTGACTTTAGGAGAACCCCGTTGCCAAAAGCATCCACTCGGGTGCTCGCGGCCACGGTGTTCCGCCTAAGTGCACTTGGTCGACGGCATCGGGGGTACGGCCATCTACTAATGTTCCCGACGAGTATTCGATCGGGTAGTCGGGAATCTTGTTGAATTACCCGACTAAGTTATTGAAAAGTGTTTTCGATATGAGACTAAAATACAAGGTTTATAGGTTAAGCATGAAATTCGGCTTATGAGATATTCTGGGTTTATGATGTCTAAGGAAATGGGTATTCTAATTATTGTAGTTTTTCATTTCTTTTATGCGACCGTAAGTGTAATATGTGGTGTATCCCCGATCTCGTTGCTATATGTCAACGGAATTTGGGATACCTATTGTTCCCTCATGAAAACTGGATAAAAAAAATAAAAGCAACGGGAAAAGTCCCCAAATGAAACATCACGTGCCCAGACGTGATAAACACCGCGCTTGACAAAACTAGGCTGAAACTGAGCCTCACGTGCAGACACGTGACTTCTATATACAAAGTATATAGGTGCCTTCTTAAAACAAACAAGTGGCCAAAAGAAGTCACGTGATAGCACGTAACGTTCTTTGATGTGTTTAAGTTGTGGGGTCACGTGCTATACGTCATGGGCTCCTATGCCTTTTGAACCAATAGAATTAAATTCTAAAATAAAAAGGACCAGAGCCCCATTTTGGAAAATATTTCCTTAGACCTTTCTAAACAAGAAAGATTACGCTCTGTAAGCAGAACGCCGTTGGATTAAAAATCCCATGGTGATTAAAAATCACCAAATTACAGAAGAAGATTCTATATAGGGAGATATTTTCCTAATCTTGTGAGAAATATCTTCTGTAAAACAGAAACCCTTGGATTAAAAATCCAACGGTGAATAAAATTCATGAATTGATCTAAAAGATCGTTTCTGGTTGATTATAAAATCAATTAAAATCTCTCAATAAGAGATTTTTCTGAACAAATTGATTCTTTTCTTTTTCCTATAAATAGGAGCCAAGAGACACAAAGAAGAAAAAGGAGAGGAGCAGAAAGAAAGGAGGATAAAAAAAAGAGAGAACCCCCCATAAACTTCAAGTTAAAGAGAGAAAACAGAAAAAAAAAACTCAAGGTAAGAGATGGAACAAAACACAGAGAATATCTCATCTTTTTTCACCTCCATAAGAGTTTAACTCTTCTAAAAAGAACTTAGTTCTTCCTCTGGTTGAGATCTGCAGAAGCAGATCTCCCCACAAGTTGAGAATTTAATTCTCATCGGGGAGATTCTGCCATGCAGATCGAAAACCTAGGGGGAGATCTAAGTTCAGAGAATTTAATTCTTCCAAAAAGTATATAGGAATTCAAATCCTCTAATAAAACAAGGGTTTAACTCTTCATATAAGAACTTAGTTCTTCCTTATAGTGAAAGATCTGCAGAAGCAGATCTCCCTACAAGTTGAGAATTCAATTCTCATCGGGGAGATTCTGCCATGCAGATCCCAAAGCTAAGAGAAAAACTAAGTCCTAAGAATTTAATTCTTGCAAAACAGTGGGCTTAAAAGTCTCAAAACTCAAGATCTCCATACACGTAAAATGATTCGCACCCAACATGATAATAACCGATCACGTGCTCCCACGTGAGCATCCTTAATGAACAAAGTGGACAACTGAGACTAGCTCACGTGACCCTACGTGAGCGTCTCAAATTTTTAGCGTTTAAAACTACTTCAAGCACCTCACGTGGGAGCACGTGAGTGCTAAAAATATACTAGTGTTTATCACTATGAAAGACCAATATTAGTCAAACTCAGACCAAATTTCCCGAGGACCATCAATTGAGCTCCTCATGCTCAGGGTCCCCAGAACCGATCTCAGTCCCAGAGATAGATAATGAGCTCCCAACAGAAGGCATCTAAAATGATGTTCATCCCTTTCCCCCTCAGTCGGAATGTTGGTTCAAAGGTACATCTCTTCATACCTCTAATACATGTCGTTGTAATTCTTCAACGTCTTCAGAGAGATGGAGGGTCCCACTAACCAATAACTTTTGGCGTATCCCCAAACTGTTGAACCAAAACCCTGCAGACTATGACGTATTTAAACACAGACTATGATGTCTTTAAACCCCACAGACTATGATGTCTTTAAACATGGACTATGAGGTCCTTAAACTCATGGACTATGATGTCCTTAAACCCAATGGACCGTAACGTCCCTATACTAAGCTCTATAGACTATGACTTCTTTAAACTATGGACTATGAGGTCCTTAAACTCATGGACTATGATGTCCTTAAACCCAATGGACCGTAATATCCCAAAACTATGCTCTATAGACTATGACGTCTTTAAAATATGGACTATGAGGTCCTTAAACTCATGGACTATGATGTCCTTAAACCCAATGGACCATAACGTCCCTAAACTAAGCTCTATAGACTATGACGTCTTTAAACTATGGACTATGAGGTCCTTAAACTCACGGACTATGATGTCCTTAAACCCAATGGACCGCAATGTCCCTATAAACTAAAGAAAATCCTGTTGAGTAGATCTTAGTCTAAAATTTGACTAACGTATCCTCAACAAATGTTTGAGTTGATCTTAATCTAAAACAAGATTAACGATCCTTAAACTAACCCAAACCCAAATCTAAGAAAATACAGATTTGGACTAATACACGCCCTACGGGCGACAGTATAAATTAGTCTTCGTATACAATCCACGGGTAACCAAAAACAGAACAAACACATACGACACGAAGTGAAAATCTGGAGAAGGATAAAGTGGTTACCGCGATACGGTAGCGTAATTAACTGCAGGGGCTTGCGCCTGCAGGGAAGAGTGTCCCCATAATAAAAAGCCCTCGCAAACGAGGGGGAATCTGACGAAGTCTGCTACAACGGCCGCATCTGTCTAAACCTCCGATATACGGTGCCATAAATCAACTTGGCATATTCGGAGAGGTGGACAAATAAAACCCAAATACCATCTGCCCCATAAAATTCAGGCCGGACGTCCCAACGTCTCAGTCGCTTCTTTCGGCAGCGAACAGATTCTGGCACGCCCGGTGGGACCTTTTCCTCTTCCACTCCACACTTCATGTGTCGTGTTTTTCCGTGATCAAATAATCGCTGTATGTATGTTTGTGGTTGCCCTTGGGTGATGGGATACTGAATCTGGTGTTTCGTTTCTATGAAGAATGGCGTTTTCTTCTACTCTAGCAACTCAGGCTCTGTCATATATGGTGGACTCAAGTATGGGCCACTTGCAGCCTTAAATCTTTGCAATCCGGCACTTCAAGAAATCCACGAGCTTATCTTTGGGTCGATACTCTCACCTCCCACCCTTGGTGCCTCAATGCCGATGGAGGAAGCCCAGAGGAAGTCTGTCTTCCACAGGCTGGTTCCCCAAGCTGCAACTTGGCTGACGGAATCAGTCCTCAAACAACTGGCACCTGCCAAGGACCAAGGTCGACGCAGGGGGCAGAATATTCAAGATCTTATAGGAAACATGGGGCAGGCTCGGCAAAATCTTAAGGCTAATCAAATCCCGTCCGTAAGAAATCGTCGACGTCGATATCGGCATCATACAAAATGAGCTGGGGGGAGTTCTCCGTATGGTCCTGTTTTAAACCCAATGGTGAATGTTGTTCCAACCGGGAACAACTTCAAACTGTTGCGAAGGGTCAGAGAAAATTCTCCTACCGCAATATTGAAGAAATCTCCGCAGCCCATGGAGATCCCATGAGAGCAGAAACCAGTTCGCTCCCTATAACAACTTTCCTCATCTATATATAAAGTGTGGAAGCAGGTTGAGAAAGCTCAGGCTGTTGTTAAGAGAAGATTCGTCGTCTCTGTCGTCAACCGCGGCTCTTCCCTTAGACGTCATCCAAATTCTGACAAATCCACTTTCAAATACTAGAGGACTCATCCCAAGACGGATCCTGATACAGCGGTTCCTCCCAAAACCAAAGCGGCTTTTCACAAAAAAGGGAGGCCCAATAAAGCTCACGTGCCCGAAGCAAACCCAGAAGGCCGCAACCTTGTTAAAATAAATACACTTACGAGATCCTCACGACTCGTAAGGAGAATCCCCCCTGTGAGACCCTCTCCGCTCATAGGATTCAAAAGCCTTAAGTTACAGGGATCTAAACCTGTTCTTAAGCCATCATATCTCTCAAATTGCCCTACAGGCATGGGCACAAATAAATATTTCTTTGCCAAGTTTTACAAATGGCAAGAAATGTCCCTATATGGTGAATAACACTTGTAGGTCCTCTCGACTTATAAGAAGAAAACATTCTTATGAGATCCTTACAACTTATAAGAGAAGACATCACTTAGGAATCCCCACGATTCTTAAGGAGAAAATACGCTTACGAGATCCTCACGACTCGTAGGGAGAAAACCCTTTATGGGACCCTTACGGCTCATAAAGTCAAAAGTCTTAGTCGACAGGATCCTAACTCTGTCTACTAAGCCACCTTTGTCCAAATCGACAGGGGCAAATGATGATTCTCTCTTGGCACTATCCCAGTTGTAGCGATAATGATGCCTAAATAGGTGTCAAACTCCAAGTCAACCTCTCCGGCAAGTGCCGTCCCTACAATCACCTGATGAAGAAGGGAACTCCGTTCGTTTGGGATCGTAAATGCCAGAGTGCACTGAACGAAATCAAGCAATACCCGCAGAATCCGCCGGTACTGACCGCTCCGGTCAAGAGAAAGCCCCTCATCCTGTACACAACCGCCCTCGAAGGTTCCTTAGGCGCACTATGGGCACATGAGAACGACCAAGGGAAGGAGAGAGCCCTCTACTGTTTGAGTCGAGTTCTTCTGGGGGCAGAAAACAACTACTCCCTCATCGAAAAACACTGCCTGGCGTTAATCTTTGCAATAACGAAGCTCAGACACTATAGGTTGGCGCATGAGGTCCATCTCATATCAAAAGTGGATCCTCTCAAGTACTTGATGTCAAGAGCTATACTAATGGTGCGGCTTGCCAAATGGGCCCTACTCTTAATGGAATTCTCGATAACATACTGACTCAAGGAGGTGAAAGGCCAGGCCATCGCCGACTTCCTTGCTGAGCATCTGATACTTGCCGATTCACCCCTAAATTGTGAATTGCACAACGAGCACGAGTTTGACACGGTCGACAGGGAGAGAGGAGGGAGTGATACCCGATAGGAACTTTACTTCGATGGGGCATCTTCCATGAAGAGGTGAAAGCATAACACCCCTATAATCAAATCTGGGGTAGGCCTTATCTTCATGACTCTACAAGGAGGGATAATGCGCTTTGCCTTTTCCTTAATAGAGCCGAGGATAAACAATGAAGCAGAATATGAGGCTTTGATAGCAGTTCTTGAGATCGCTGTCGACATGGGAATCGAAAACCTCCTCATATACGGAGATTCCCAGCTGGTCGTTAGTTAAGTAAACGGCGACTATCAAACGTGAAACCAGAGTTGGTGAAGTACGGCAAGAGAGTGCAGCAATTGCTGACTCAAATCCCTTCCTATGCCTTGGAAAGCATACCGCGAACGGAGAATAGCAAGGCAGAAGCATTAGCCAAACTCGCTAAAGAACTGGCTGATGAAAACCTCGATGACGTAAGGATCGTTGTATAAAGCCGTCGGGTTCTTGCACCAGCGGAAATGTCTCTGGAGTCGTCTGAAGAAAAGGAAGTGACTAGGGAAACAACCCTACAAATAGAGGACCAGGAAAAGGCCAAGGATTAGAGAGAAGTCTTTATAGACTACTTCAAATCCCGTCGAACACCTGAAAATGCATCCTTAAGGCATCAGCTCGTGAAACGAGCTCTGTCTTTCACCTTCGTCAACGATACTCTATATAGGAGATCGTTCGACTCTCTGTGGCTAAGATGCCTGAGACCAGAAGAAGCAAGAAGAGTCATCCAAGGAAATCATGATGGACTCTGCGGTTCTCATCAATCCGAGCCGAAGATGAAGCTGAAGATCAAAAGGATGGGCTACTATTGGCCCACGATAATTTAGGACTGCCTTGAATACGCGAAGCAGTGCCACTCTTGCCAAATACATGGAGACTTCATCCACCAGCATCAAAATCCGCTACACCCAACAGTGGCTAGCTGGATGTTCGAAATGTGGGGAATCGACATAATTGGGCCCATCGAACCAGCGTCATCCAGAGGATATCGGTTCATATTAGCGACAACCGATTATTTCTCTAAGTGGGCAGAAGCAGTACCGCTAAGTGAAGTGAAGACGGAGAATATTCTCCATTTCTTCAAGACACACGTCATTTATCGGTTCGGCACTCCGCGGAGAATTATCTCCGATAACGGGCCGGCCTACAGAAGTCACAAAATCAGCCGCTTCGCGCAGCAGCATAATATAAACTGGAGATACTTTTCGGTCTATAATCCCCGAGCTAACCGTCTAGCTGAGGCTTTCAACAAGAACTTGACGAAGATCATAAAGAAGACGGTGTCCAAAAATAAGAAGGACTGGCAGGAGAGACTGCATGAAGCTCTTTGGGCGTATCGGACTACGTTCAAAACGGCCACAAACACAACGCCGTATGCATTGATATTCGGCGCAGAAGCGGTACTCCCCCTCGAAATAGAGTTACCCTCTCTACGAGTGGCAGTCCATTATGAGCTAACAGACGAAGAGAATGCTCATCTTCGGCTTGAGGAGCTTGAAGCCCTCGATGAAACTCGTCTCATGGCGCAACAAAACTAGAAGCTTACAAAGCAAGGATGACGTGATCATACGAGAGATTAACCAGGCCGATGACATTTCGCCAGGGTGAACTTGTGCTAGTGGTCAAGAGACCTATGATCCCCAATCGTGCCATAAGGGGGAAATGCGAGCCGAACCATGAGGGCCCGAACATCATAGTCAAAGTCTACTATGGTGGGGCTTACTTGCTCATGGATATGCATGGCGAAAGACCCTTCAGGCCAATAAACGGCCGGTTCCTGAAAAATACTTCACCTGATGAGTCATGGCCTAAGTCAACGATAGAAGACGACACCTATGTCCGCTCGCTATCTTCCCAAGCCCAAACTCTATAAGTAGTATCCAGCGAAACCGTTGTCTCCAAAATGGAAGCAATGGACCAAAACGTCCCTAAACTAACAATGGACCGCAACGTCCTAAAACTAGCTAGGGACCGCAATGTCTTAAAAAAACTAACAACGGACCGGAACGCCTTTAAACTACTACAAACCACGGCATCCTTGGGCTGACGCAAAAAAAAAACGGTATGTCCATAAGCAAGATGGGCATGGATGAAAACTCGAAAGGGCTCTATGAGTAAAAACAGCAGGGCTACCGGCGAGTTTGTGAAAACCCAAAAGGGCGCAGACTCGTAAAAAAATTCATGTACACTTGCAAGGTCCTCTCGACCCTGTGAGGAGAAAATACCTGCGTGAGATCCTTACGACTCATAAGGGAGCAACACACTTAGGAATCCCTACGATTCCTAAGGATAAATTGCACTTACGAGATCCTCACGACTCGTATGGAGAACCATCTTATGAGACGCTCATGGCTCATAAGATTCAAAAAGCCTTAAGTTACAGGGATCTGAACCTGTTTTTAAGTCATCACATTTCCCAGACTTCCCTACAAGCGGTTCAATACTGACCCTTGTATACAATTCACGAGCACAAATAATTATTTCTTCACTGAGTCCCACCAACGATGAGGAATGTCCTCATTTGGTGAATAAACACTTGTAGGTCTTCTTGACTTGCAAGGAGAAAATGCTCTTGTGAGATCCTTACGACTTATAAGAGACCATACACTTAAGAATCCTCATGATTCTTAAGGAGAAAATGCACTTACGAGATCCTCTCGACTCGTAAGAAGAAACATCTTTATAAGACCCTTATGGCTCATGAAGTCAAAATTCTTAGTCGGCAGGATCTTAACCCTATTTTCTAATCCACCATTGTTCGAACCGACAAAGGGCAAATGATGATTCGTTCCTGGCAACGTTCCAGTAGTAGCGATGCTGATGCCTAAATCGGTAACAAATTCCATGTCCTTTCACGGCAAGTGATGATTCGCTCCTGGCAATATTCCAGTCGCAGCGATACTGATGCTAAGATTGGTATTAGATCACAAGTCCCATACTCGCAGCGAAAAGTTAGCAAGCCATAAATGCATATGAAATAGCCGAAATGATAGGGCAACTTGCAACAAAATCAGCAAGTAAAATATATGCATACAAAAATAGCCGAAATGATTGGGCAACTCGCAATAAAAAGCAACGAGTAAAACCAAAAATAGCCGAAATGATTGGGCACCGCAAAAAATAGCTGAAATGATTGGGCAATCGTGACTTTTGCGATATAAAAGCTGAAATGATAGAGCATCGCGAAAAGAAATAAAAAAATGAAAGAATGAAACTTTTGCCCTGTAGGTAAGTCCATACTGACCCCTGTATACAATCCATGGGCATAAACGAAAAGGGAACCACATGTCTGTAAGTTAATGTTACCCACCCCGGTGCTTAACGGGGATACGGAATAGGTAAAAATCAAATTTTTCTTTAAAGGAAACATAGACTAACCATGAAGGATCTTTGTAACAAAAACTAACAAACTAACATGGAGCTTTAACTTCTTGGTTAAGAAATTATACCTAAAGCTTGAACTCCTTCTCTTCTTGTGTTGCTTCTCCTTGTTGTGAGCTCCTTGGAGTGGTGTAGATGGCTCCTCCTCACTGTCTTCTCTATGCCAAAGAAAGATCCACCCGAAGGCCTCTACCTTGAGCTCCAACCTCTATCTTGAAGTAACTAAGGTGCTTGGTGTGCTAGACTAAGAACCCTAGAGTGAGTAGAGAATTGTTTTGGTGGTTTGATCTCACAATGCTCTTGATTTTCAACTCATAAAACAAGAGAGCCTTGAGAGAGGAAGATGAGAGAGCTAGCAAGAGAGAGAAAGTATATTGATAAAATGAGGTGTTTGCTCTCATATGATGAAAAAAACATAATGATAATTTTAATTAGGATAATTGTCATGGTTGATGTTGATTTGAACATTACCATGTCACAATTAATGCTAAGCACAAAATATCTCATGCTTAACAAAAATATCAAAGTCAACAAAAGTCAACAAGTCAAATGGTCAAACCAATTAACCATGATACAATTATCTCTAATTAAAACTCATTAATCAATTTCCTCCATCTCATTATGGTTTTAATCAAGTCAATGGTCAAAACCCTAATGAGATTTTTCTGCCTCTGTCAACTGTATATACACACCCGCATCCGTGTTCCGAGAAACACGAATACAATAAGACCGAACCAACCCAAAACTAAATACTAGGATCTGACTTAAACCAAATCCCACTAGTGTCAACTTCCCGAACACCAAGCATGCACAAGTGCGCGTATGTGAACGGACCCTGTCGTAAAACCATACGACCTCTACTCCGTTTTGCCCAAAGGTGAACAACCTTCTGTGTGGGACTCTAAAGACTTGACACTACGCTGGCAGTGGGTTTAACCACAGGCCGCAAGAAGTACTAGCTGTATGTAACGGTCCCCAGGTAGATGCCGATAAGAAGACTGATGAGGTGAAACCATCCGAATTCCTACCGAGCCTGAATGTGACAATCTCCGTACAGTCCGGTCTGTTCGTCTAAGAATATCGCATGTCGGGCCTAGGGGGACGGTAAACGTCAGACCCCTAATAGCGGTACAAGTCATGTCGAAGTGTAGCCCAGAACATCCTGAGAAACCACTGGAAACACTACCAGTAAATCTCGCTTGCCCTGGCAAGGGACTTTGTGTAATGGCTCTCCTAGACACAGCGCGATATCAACCCTCAATACCAGGAGAGACGAATCCTGTCTAACCGTTAATGCCTCCAAGTGCTTCGGGACTGCACCCAACTACTACTTATTTGCACAACTCAATAGAGCCGTGGTAGGGTAGTAATCTAAGAACAGTGGGAACACACTCGAGGCGAAGTAACAGTGTCAAGTCAACGGACTAAGATGTACTCATGTCACCTGGGAACTGTTAACTGATGATAGGTATAGTACCAACCAACAGTTCCCGACGAGTCCTGTCCAGTGTACTCATAACCTAATGAGCACCTGCATACTATCTCCAGTACGACGTACCGATGGCTGTGGGACAGACCATCTCCCCAGCTGGGATGAGAAGCGTACACACTAATCTACTCTGGAGTATCGATGCCCTGTCTCGATAATCCTACGACTAGGGACCTGTATAAGGATGTGCTTGTAGACTACCCAACCCCCACAAGTGTGACTGCCATCACAACACTGGTAGTCAAGCAAAGATCCTAAGGGCTCTATCAATATGTATTAGCGATACGTCAAAAGAAACATATACACATATTAAGATAGATACAAACCAAGTAGCATACTACCATATTGAGCAAGACTGTTATTAATCCGTGTATATATCCCAAACTTCCAAAATGTAATATACAAACTAGTACTATATAATAATGGCCTCTAGGGCATATCACACTAACAATCTCCCACTTGCACTAAGGCCATATGCTGGCATATCGCAGACCTATCATCTCGAATAGCCTCTCAAACTGCGTCTGAGGAATAGCCTTTGTGAATGGATCTGCAGTGTTATCCTTTGTAGCAACCCTCCGAACCTCGATGTCCCGGCGATCCACGATCTCCCTGATCAGGTGATACCGCTTCAAGATGTGTCTGGACTTCTGATAGGACCTGGGTTCCTTTGCTAAAGCTATAGCCCCGTTGTTGTCACAATACAGAGGTATTGGAGCAACAATGGACGGAACCACCTGAAGTTCTGTTGAGAACTTCCTCATCCAGACTGCTTCTTTTGCGGCATCAGAAGCTGCGATATACTCCGCTTCCATCGTTGAGTCAGCAACGGTTTCCTGCTTGGAACTCTTCCAACAGACTGCCCCTCCATTGAGGGTAAAGACATAACCCGATATGGATTTGGATTCATCCTTGTCACTCTGGAAGTTGGAGTCAGCAAAAGCCTTGATTTGGAGGTCTTTTCCACCGTAAACCAAGAACATATCTTTAGCCCTTCTCAGGTACTTCAGAATGTTCTTTACCGCTATCCAGTGCTTCTCCCCAGGGTTTGACTGATACCGGCTTACTACACTCAGTGCATAAACTACATTTGGTCTGGTATACAAAATCGCATACATTATAGAGCCTACCGCAGAAGCGTAGGGTATAATAGACATGCGATCCCTTTCCAAATAAGTCTTGGGAGACATCTCTTTGGAGAGGGTGATTCCGTGACAAGCCGGTAAATTACCGCTCTTAGAATCTTCCATACTGAATCTTTTCAGTATGGTGTCGATGTACCTGGATTGCAAAAGTCCCAATATCCTCTTAGATCTATCATGATAGGTCTGGATCGCCAGAATGTAAGAGGCATCACCCAGGTCTTTCATGGAGAACCTGTGTGACAAGAACCCTTTGACAGATTGTAGCATAGGAATGTCATTTCTTATCAAGAGAATGCCATCCACGTACAAGACGAGGAATACAACAGTTCGTGCTACAATCTTACTATAAATGCATGGTTCATGTGGATTTTTGATAAAGTCAAATTCTTTGACCGTCTTATCAAAACAGATGTTCCAACTCCGCGATGATTGATTCAGTCCACAAATGGACTTAAACAACTTGCACACTTTCCCGCTGCTCCCACTCTGAATGAAACCCTCTGGCTGGTCCATATAGACACACTCCTCTAATTTTCCATTTAGAAAAACAGTTTTTACGTCCATCTGCCAAATCTCATAATCGTGGAAGGCAGCAATGGCAAGAAAGATTTGAATGGATTTGAGCATAGCCACTGGAGAAAAGGTTTCGTCATAGTCCAAACCAGGTCTTTGACGAAAACCTTTTGCAACAAGTCTAGCCTTATAGGTTTCAACCTGTCCATCTACACTAATCTTCTTTCTGAAGATCCATTTGCAGCCTACGGGTTTTACCCTTTCTGGAGCAGAGTCCAAAGTCCATACTTTGTTGGTGTACATGGACTCCATCTCGGTCCGCATTGCATCCAGCCATTTTACCGAGTCAGTGCTCTGAATAGCCTGCTGGAAGTTAGTCGGCTCATCATTACCAATGATGCAATCCTCTCTATCCCCGTCTATGAGAAAACCGTAATATCTCTCAGGTGGATGAGAAAGCCTACTACTCTTGCAGAGCGGTGCAGGAATGTCCTGTTCTTTTGAAACTTCTGGTTCCACCAAGCTTTCAGTAATAGCCTGTGGTTCTGGAATTTCTTCTAGTTCTATTGCGCTCCCACTTATTTCTATTTCTAAGAACTGATGTTCCAGAAAGTGGGCATGACGAGAAACAAAAACCTTTTGTTCCTCTGCGTAATAGAAAAGATACCCTCTGGAGTTCTTTAGGTATCCCACAAACTTACACAGTACTGAGCGTGCCTCGAGTTTGTCCTCATGCTGCTTTTTGACAAAAGCTGGACATTTCCATATCTTCAGATATTGAAGATAGGGTTTCTTCCCACTCCACATCTGATATGGTGTGGTAGGCACAGTCTTGGTAGGAACCTTGTTTAAAAGATATGCAGCTGATTCTAGTGCATAGCCCCAGAATGATCACGGTAACTCAACGTTACTCATCATGGAACGTACCATATCCAAACGGGTTCGGTTCCGTCTCTCCGATACACCGTTGTGTTGTGGAGTGTATGGAGGAGTAAGCTGAGAGAGAATTCCATTCTCTTTTAGGTAATGCAGGAACTCGACACTTAAGTATTCACCACCTCGATCAAATCTCAGTGTCTTGATACTTTTGCCGGTTTGTTTTTCTACTTCATTCTTATATTCCTGGAATTTCTTAAAGGCCTCGGATTTATGCTTCATTAAGAAGACATGTCCATACCTAGAGAAATCATTCGTAAAAGTAATGAACTAGGAAAAACTACTTCTTGCATTGTAGAAATTGGACCACACACGTCGCTGTGTATGAGTCCCAAGAGCTCGCTCGCTCTTACTCCGTGTCCAGTGAACGGAGTCTTTTTCATCTTTCCTTTGAGACATGATTGACAAGTTTCATAAGAATGATATTCGAACGGATCCAAATATCCTTCTTTATGTAACTTATTTAACCTTGTCTCATTGATATGACTCAGTCTACAATGTCATAAGAAAGCATGATTTAATTCTGGATACTTTCTTTTGTGTGTATTCTGGACATTGAAAATCTACGATTGGTTTAATACGTATATACCGTTGCTTAATGTACCCAACCCAATCAAAACATGATTAAGGTGAATGTTTACAACATTGCTTACAAATGCAAAATCATAACCTTCTTTAGACATTAAAGATACAGATATGATATTACAAGTCGAACTGGGTACAAAATAACAGTTGCGCAAAACCAAAACATGTCCATCTGTCAATCCTAAGTGATAGACCCCCACGGACTCAGCATCCATGCTTGCTCCGTTTACAACTCTGAGGGTCATATCACCCGCCTTCAAAACCCTACGGCTTCTCAGTGCCTGCAAAGAATTGCAGATATGAGATCCTGGTCTGGTATCCAATACCCAGGAAGTAGAGTTGATTGACAGACAGTTTTCAATAACATACACACTTGAAGCCGAAACCACAACTTGCTTCGGGTCCTGGTTCTTGGCCTTCCAAGCCCTGCAATCTTTCTTCCAGTGTCCTTTCTTGTGACAATAAAAGCATTCTTCCTTTCCCACAATCTGTCCCGCTACCTTTGCTTTTCCCTTAGCTTCCACCTTACTAACACCACCCCTTGGTTTGGTGGGGGCCTTCTTCTTCTTTCCTTTGACTTTTGCCTTGGACCTAGAAGAAGAAGCTCCACCAATAAACAAAGCGGGTGTTTTCCTTGCTTTCTGCAGGGTGCCCTCTGCACTCCTCAACATGTTGAGGAGTTCCGGAAGTTAAACTTCTTTACCTTGAATGTTAAAGTTCAAGATAAACTGGGCGTAGGTGGAAGGAAGGGACTGGAGAATCAAGTCGGTATACAGCTCGTTCTCTAACGTGGTCCGCGAGCTCCTCAATATAGCCAATCATCTTTAGGACGTGTTCCCCTACAGATGATCCGATGGCCAACCTCGCTTAAAATAGCTTCTTCGAAGTCTCGTATCTTGCGATACGGGATTGCTCTCCATATAGTTCCTTATTATGGAGAAATATGGGTTCAAGATCCATATTCTCGTGCCTCCTATGATGTTCATTGTCCATAGAGGCAAGCACGAGACACTTGGCCTTCGCGCAGTCAATCTCCCAGGTCTTACGGATTTCCTTATCCGCGACACTGGATTCTAGACATGGGACGGCGGGGGCTTTAGTGGTAAGGAGATACCCCAACTTGTCATAAGTGATTGCCATCTTGACATTCCTGAACCAATCTCTATAGTTTGGTGATGTCAATATATTTTTATCTAATAGTAACTTAAGGCCCGTCATGATGTTGGTTGCTGCAATTAGGAGAGAGAGAAGAAACACTTTAGCATGATGCTCTTGCAAGTTTAGAGTGGTTTTTAGTTTGTCTAAACAGGATGGCTCCCACTGTTTCTCGAATCCTTCCTCAAACCATAAAAGAAGAACTAGTCGGGATTGATCTCACCGTACAATACTTGCTTAACCGTTCATCCAGGCCGGTATCGGTACTTCGAGGGAGGTTTTAGGACGCTTTCGTGGAGTTCCTTAATTAAATAACCTCTTTTCCCTCTGGGCGTAGCCCCGCTAACTCCTTTCTAGACACCTACTTGGTTTATAGCATTGATCGTTAAGTGAGAAAATTTCCCGAGGAGTAGCATATACTCACAGTAGGATCAGGATCCAAATATCATTGTGTGATAAAGTTGAAGGAATCCTACCAAAATTATCACACTCCAAATGGTATGCAACACTACCAAGTTTCGGTTTCTTTAGAAACTCCTGATGTGGATTTTTGCCCCATGCTCTTATGACCTTGACGAAGGCCATATCATAAGTCACATGTCAAGTTCTACCCGTCATTATTCAGGTTAATTTGAACCCACCCGTACATACCCTTGACGAAGGCCAAAATAGCAGTACGACTTTTCCAAACCAACGCATCTATCTATGCAACAGATAAATATTCGGCAGCTACCAATCACTATGCCTTGGCGAAGGTCAAAATACATAGCTTGAATACTACTGAATATTTAACTGAAACGATGGAGGGCTATGAATGGTTTTGGCGAAACCGTGAACGTAGTGAACTTGATATAATCGAAGGAACCTGATAGCTTTTAAAAGGAGTGGTTTAAGCTCCATATTTTAAAAGTTTTGCTGTTTTGAAAAAACCGAGTGGTTTTGAAATTGTTCCAATGATTAAACTTTGGATTGTTTTCTTTGCATTAATATAATGCGTCCCATCAATTAATCCTACCATTGCAGAAAACAACGAAAATATGACGTACGCTTATGCCATCCGCATTCGCCACTGGGTCCCGTCATCACCCGTTAGGTTACTTAACTAACGACAGAGCGGGGGCTCGACTAGCGCGGATGCAAAACATAAGCAACTCCTACTAGATATCATATATAGATATATATACATTCGTCAGACGCAATGATAGTCATTCCAGATCATAGATGAACACATTGGATATGCTAGGAATCCGCGTTTCGTTCGAGCCTGCAACGAAAGACGGATTACACGGTCGCGATGAATAGCCAAACCCCACCCTAGACCCCTACGGGTGTGGAAAATGTTGGAGATAGTGCCCTCAGAGTCAATTATTGGATCACAGGCACGTGATTGCAATGATTGAGGGAGGACCTATCCCGGTAGAACAGTCTTACTCGAGATGATAGTATGCTATCAGGTTTACCTTTATCATCGTGTACTGCTTTAGGTGACATGACATGTCACTATTGCACGTTGATAGAGCCCCTGGGATTCTTGCTTGACTACCGGCAGTATGAGGGCGATCATATACGTGGGAGCTGGGGTCTACAAGCACATCCTTAAAAGGTCCCTAGTCGTGGGAGTTTCGAGATAGGGCATCGATACTCCAGAGTAGACTAGTGTATACAGTCGAGACCCCGACGAGGGGCGGTGGCCGGTCTCACAAGCCACTGGTGTCAGTAGGATCACCTAAGATGTATACAGGTGCTCATTGGGTTATGAGTACACCGGACAGGACTCGCCGGGAACATGCTAGTTGGTCTTATACCTGACGTCAGATAGCAGTTCCCAGGTGACATGTGTACAGGTTAGTTCATCGACCTGGGGATCGTCATTTGTCTCGTGTGAGTTCCCACTGTGCTTTGATTACTACCCTACCACGGCTCAAAGGAGTCGTGCAAACAGGTTTTAGTTGGGTACAGTCCCGAGCCACATGGAGGCAGTGAGCGGATCTTCGGGGGTTTCGTCTCTCCCGGTATTGGGGGTGAGGTCGCGCTGTGTCTAGGAGAGCCATTACACGAAGTCCTTGGCCAAGGCAGGAGATTTACTGGTAGGTATTCCAGTAGTATCTCAGGGTGTTCTGGGCTACACTCCGACACGACTTGTACCGCTTTTGGGGGTCTGACTTTTACCAACCCCCTAGGCCCGCCATGCGATGCTCATAGACGAACGGACCGGACTGTACGGATATTGTCACTGACAGGCTCAGTAGGGTGTCAGGATGAGTTCGCTCATCGACGTCCCTTTTAGTCAATAGCTGGTGGCCCGTTACGTATTGGCTTATACCTCTGACGTGCTAGTGGTTAAATCCACAGCCATAGTATTGACGAGTCTTTAGAGTCTACCACACTTTCAGTTACTCAAGTTTCGGGCGAAACGCTGTAGAGGCCGTATGGAGATATGGCAGGGTCCGATCAGATACGTGCGGTATTGCACGGATCAGGATCGGACGGTTTGTACTAGTAGCCGTATAGTTATATGGCAGGGTTGGATCAGATACGTGCGGTATTGCACGGATCAGGATCGAACGGATATTACTAGCCGGCTTTGGTTTAAGCCGGTCCTAGTTTAGTACAGAGTAGATTTTGTCTCTTTGCATTTGTATCCGGACGGAATACAGATGTGGGTGTGTATGCACAGTGTCGGGGTTTTCCTGTAATTTATTACGGGACCAGTTTTCTGGAGTTGCCAGTTTGCATTCCGTTCCGGCCGGTTTTCCTTTGTTCTTTCCCGGCCGGACTTTTCCGATGGAGGGGGTTATTTGCAATTGTGCAAATAACATATTGAGGAGGGGGTTTCTTGCACTTGTCTTGTTTATGATAGGATTGATATCTTTTGCACCATGCTTGCATTTATGTGATTTGATGAAGGTATGGGTGGGTTTAATGTGAAGCATGCTTATATGTTTTTATGTCCCTTGATGTGGTCACCCCCTTCTTCACTCCTACACTCACCTCCCTTCATCATATATATATCCATTCTTTCCCTCCACCATTCCCACTAAGCAATGGCCGGCCACTTCATGAGGAGGAGAGGAAAAATGAGAGATTCATTTTGTGCTTCATTTTTGATCATCTCATTTGGCTTGCAAAAATGGTTGCTTCATTTCCCTCCAAAGTTCAATCTTCATTCCTCCATCCATAGGCCACAAACCCCAAAGAGACAAGTAGCCTCTACACTGCACTTCCTACAGCAAATCTTGGACACGTCGATTCGCCAGCTTCGCGCCCGAGTTGCCTCGGTATTGAGGTGGGAGCCCGTAAAAGCTACAGGCGATGTGGTGCCCTTTCCGACGAGGAGGAGACGGACGGAGATCCCGCGAGGAGATCGGAGTGGAGATGAAGACCGGAGGACTCGGATCAGTCGGTACAACATTTCCACACTCTTTACTGTTTGTTAGTTTAGCAATAATGGCAGATCCGGGTGAAAGTATACGATAGCGCCAAGTTAAAAAGTTTTATTCCGCAATTGGCGTCTGTAGACTGCCGGGGCGCTAACGTAGACTTACAGAAAACTACCCCCCAAATACCCGAAGTGAAGCATCCTCCCTCAACAACGTGAGTAGGCCACTCAGCACTTCAAAGTACCCTGTAGTTTGTGCACCCCACCTTGGGTCTATCCTAGGAGCAAAAACAGTAAAAGAAATAATATACAATGGTGGTTACAATCTCAACCTGGATGTGCGACCATGAAATAATATTACATCAAATTACAAATATTACATTGAATGAAAAATGAAAACCCTCATCTCACATCCCCGGCTATTCATCGCGACGATCCAACAAGTTCATATCCACAAACCAATAGAAACATCACAGAAATGTGCAACCCCCAACTAATCGACATATAGCAATTAGCGGAAGTTTAAAACACATTATACAGAACATGAAACATCAAACAACAGTAAACCGCGACTTCAAAACACCCGTAATTTGCCACAGTGAATAATTTACAGTAAAGTCAAAATTGGCAAAAACAAACAACTCGTGAAGCCCTAGATCTAAGTCAAAAAGCAACACACCAAAAATGAAGCACTTCCTCCCATTTCGAACCGAGCTCGCCGGAATTTTAGGCCCTGTGGCCGGCCCAGTCTATGAGGAAGTGTCCCATTTTTGTTCTATGGTCTTTTACCAGTAAACATAGCACTCTGTACTTGTTAAAATAATTTTTAGAGTCCTATAAAAAATCGACAGAAACTCAGATCTTGGGCTTCGATGTTTTGGGTCGTTTCATTTTCGTAGCTTAACTTGTTGTTTTAAACTGTTAGCTTTGATTTAGCTAGGCTCTGATACTACTGTAAGTCTATGTTATCCATCCCGGTGCTTAACGGGGAGGCGGAATAGGTAAAAATCAAAATTTTCTTTAAAGGAAACATAGACTAACCATGAAGGATCTTTGCTAAACAAAAACTAACGAACTAACATGGAGTTTTAACTACTAGGTTAAGAAATTATACCTAAAGCTTGAACTCCTTCTCTTCTTGTGTTGCTTCTCCTTGTTGTGAGCTCCTTGGAGAGGTGTAGATGGCTCCTCCTCACCGTCTTCTCTATGCTAAAGAAAGATCCACCCGAAAGCCTCTACCTTGAGCTCCAACCTCTATCTTGAAGTAACTAAGGTGCTTGGCGTGCTAGACTAAGAACCCTAGAGTGAGTAGAGAATTGTTTTGGTGGTTTGATCTCACAATGCTCTTGATTTTCAACTGATAAAACAAGAGATCCTTGAGAGAGGAAGATGAGAGAGCTAGCAAGAGAGAGAAAGTATATTGATAAAATGAGGTGTTTGCTCTCATATGATGAAAAAAGAATAATGATAATTTTAATTAGGATAATTGCCATGGTTGATGTTGATTTGACCATTATAATGTCACAATTAATGCTAAGCATAAAATATCTCATGCTTAACAAAAATATCAAAGTCAACAAAAGTCAACAAGTCAAATGGTCAAACCAATTAACCATGATATAATTATCTCTAATTAAAACTCATTAATCAATTTCCTCCATTTCATTATGGTTTTAATCAAGTCAATGGTCAAAACCCTAATGAGGTTTCTCTGCCTCTGTCAACTGTATATATACACCCGCATCCGTGTTCTGAGGAACACGAATACATTGAGACCGAACCAACCCAAAACTAAATACTAGGATCTGGCTTAAACCAAAGACTATTAGTGTCAACTGTCCGAACATAAAGCATGTATAAGTGCGCGTATGTGAACGGACCCTGTCGTAAAACCATACGACCTCTACTCCGTTTTGCCCAAAGGTGAACAACCCTCTGTGTGGGACTCTAAAGACTCGACACTACGCTGGCAGTGGGTTTCACCACAGGCCGCAAGCGGTACTAGCTGTACGTAACGGTCCCTAGGTAGATGCCGATAAGAAGACCGATGAGGTGAACCCATCCAAATTCCTACTGAGCCTGAATGCGACAATCTCCGTACAGTCCGGTCTGTTCGTCTAAGAGTATCGCATGTCGGGCCTAGGGAGGCGGTAAACGTTAGACCCTTAATAGAGGTACAAGTCGTGTCGGTGTGTAACCCAGAACACCCTGAGAAACTATTAGAAACACTGCCAGTAAATCTCGCTTTTCCTGGCCAGAGACTTTGTTTAATGGCTCTCCTAGACACAGCGCGATATCAACCCCTAATACCGGGAGAGACGAATCCTGTCTAATCGTCACTGCCTCTAAGTGCTTCGGGACTGCACCCAACTACTACCTGTTTGCACGACTCAATAGAGCTGTGGTAGGGTAGTAATCTAAGAACAGTGGGAACACACTCGAGGCGAAGTGACAGTGTCAAGTCAACGGACTAAGCTGTACTCATGTCACTTGGGAACTGTTAACTGACGATAGGTATAGTACCAACCAATAGTTCCCGATGAGTCCTGTCCAGTGTACTCATAACCTAATGAGCACCTGCATACTATCTCTAGTATGACGTACCGATGGCTGTGGGACAGACCATCTCCCCAGCTGGGATGAGAAGCGTACACCCTAGTCTACTCTGGAGTTTTGATGCCCTGTCTCGATAATCCTACGACTAGAGACCTATATAAGGATGTGCTTGTAGACTACCCAACCCCCATAAGTGTGACTGCCATCACAACGCTGGTAATCAAGCAAAGATCCTAAGGGCTCTATCAATATATATTAGCGATACGTCAAAAGAAATATATACACATATTAAGATAGATACAAACCAAGTAGCATACTACCATATTGAGCAAGACAGTTATGAATCCGTGTATATATCCCAAGCTTCCAAAATGTAATATACAAACTAGTACTATACAATAATGGCCTCTAGGGCATATCACACTAACAATGTCCCAACAAACTCTGTCAAAGGGAAAATCAGATCTCGATAGCAACATCTGCATCCCAGAAGACGAACAACAGCGTTCTTCCTCATGCCAGCAGGGCACGGACGCGACACCACCAATCGGAGCCACGACAAAGTACCCACTTCCAATACTCTACGGTTCACAGACAACCTGGAGTCAGCCCTGACACCGCAAAAAGCGGAGTAAGTCAACCCGGCACCGCAGAAAGCGGAGCAAGTCAACCCGACACCGCAGAAAACGGAAATATGTCATCCAATGGCCGCGTCTCGGAAATACATCGGCAAATGACCCCGTCGCGGAAATACGTCAGCAAATGACCCCATCTCGGAAATACGTCATCCAATGACCCCGTCTCGGAAATACGTCATCCAATGACCCCGTCTCGAAAATACGTCAGCAAATGACTCCGTCTCGAAAATACGTCAGCAAATGACCCCGTCGTGGAAATACGTCAGCAAATGACCCTGCCTCGGGAATACGTCAGCAAATGACGCCGTCTCGGAAATACGTCAGCAAATGACCCCGTCTCGGAAATACGTCATCCAATGACCCCGTCTCGGAAATACGTCAGCAAATGATCCCGTCTCGGAAATACGTCAGCAAATGACCCCGTCGCGGAAATACATCAGCAAATGACCCCGTCTCGGAAATACGTCATCCAATGACCCCGTGTCGGAAATACGTCAGCAAATGACCCCGTCGTGGAAATACGTCATCCAATGACCCCGTCTCGAAAATACGTCATCCGATGACCTTGTTGCGGAAATACATCAGCAAATGACCCCGTCGCGGAAATACGCCATCCAATGACCCCGTCTTAGAAATACGTCATCTAATGACCCCGTCTCGGAGATACGTCAGCAAATCACCTCGTCGCGGAAATACATCAGTAAATGACCCCGTCACGGAAACACGTCAGCAAATGACCCCGTCGCGGAAACACTTCAACAAACAACCTCCCCGTCGGAGCAATGCTTCTACTCGGAAATAAGTCAACTCACCAACCACTTACAAGTTCTCTCGACTTGTAAAAAAAATTCTCTTGTGAGATCCTTACGACTCCCAAGAGAAAACGCACTTAGGGATCCTCACGATTCCTAAGGATAAAATACACCTACGAGATCCTCTCGACTCGTAGGGATAAAAGTCCTTATGGGACCCTCAAGGCTCATACAGTTGGAAAGTATTAGGCAGCAGACCCGAATCTGTTTCCTAAGCCATCGCTGTCCTGCAAGGAGATCAAGATAGACTATTTATGGAACGCATTTGCTAAAAGGGACACGCCTATATGAGATAAAGTATATGTCTTTTATTCATAAATTCAAAATGAATACAAGATACATGTCATAGGAAGAATCAAAATGGATACAAAATATTTCTCATTCAGAAGTGAATATAAGAAAAGGAGAATATACAAAAAATCTTTAATCCGGCGGACGACGTAATAAATTCGTCAGTTCATCCTTCTTCCGCTGGGCCTCGGCTTCAAGTTTTGTTATTGCTACGAGACGAGTTTCCGCCTAAGACTGTTGAGCCTGATACGAGGCGAGCCGACTCTCAAGCTACTTTTCGGCAACCTTGTTAGCTTCAACCATATCGCGGGTAAAGATAACGGCTTTATCAATAGCTACTACCTCCCTGATAGCTTCTTGAAGCACCCGCCAAAGTTCGTACGCACGGGTGGTCTTAGCAGTGAGTTCAGCTTGAAGTTCCCCCAAAGCATTCGAAGATAACTCCCTCTCCAAAAACTTCCGATTGAGCTTCTTCTCGCATGACTGCAGATTGGCTGGGCACCGTTCGATCCATCCCCTCAGACTCGATTTCGAGGTTAAGATGCCGGAGGGAAGGCAGATGCATTCAAGCCCGTGTAGGCAGGTCTCCACTCGACGACAATACTCAATCCAAAACACTCACAAACCATGTGCTATGAAAGGCAACAAGGAAAGTCTTCGGTATGTATCCCATTAAGCATGCATTCATGACTATATGCCTGTTTAAATGGAAATGGTATCCAAAACGCGCTGATTTGTGGGCAACACGACGATAGTGTTTGCAGAAAGCATTCAACAGTCAATAATTAGAGAAATACATCAATATAAATATACTACTCTAAAGGGAAAAGATCACCAAATATGGGATCAGAGATACAGGGGTTAACGAAACAAAACATAAGGTTCTCCAGTTCCCTCTCTTCCTTCTCCACCACGTCGAAGTGGCGGTCTTCGTGAGGGGTTAATCTCCACTGTTAGCGCCATGCTCATCAGCAAAAGCAGACATAACAGCCCACCGAGCTCTTATCTGACCCAGTAGATGAACCGAGCGATCCTTCAGAGCCTGGGTAATCAAGCATGCCTCGTGGAAACACTCGATCTTATCCTCCGCCGTATCAAGAATTGCCAGGGTCATCTCTGCCGGATGAGGAGGAATATTGGCGAGCACAGATAGAAAGATCGTCCGGAGTCAAATGGAACCCATAGGAAAAGGAGAGCCCCTACGAGTCAGAAGCTCATACATCACCGCGTCACATTGAACGTCGGTGAGAAGGGGATCTGCTAGCCATGCAGCAAGGCGAGGAACCATTTCCTTGATGGGTACCTCCCATGGTTGCCTACGAGCGTGTGGGAGGTTGCAAGCCATAACCTGTGATTTGTTTCTTAAGATGATCACCCTAAGGTCTAAATGGTTTTCTCTTTAGAGGGGAAGAAAGGTCTCGGCTTCAAGTTATAAAAGGGAGCATTCAATGCTATGTTGTAACGTTATAGAAATCGTTTAGGCAAATTTTCCGTTAATAGGTAAAATTAGTTGTGTTTTCCGTAAAAACCTTGAAGTGATCATTTTTCAGTATAGACTTAACTGCACCTAGTTTAACTAGGAAATTGCTAGTTTGCGGTTTTTAGTTATCACTTGAAAATTTTGGTTCACTTTAATATTTTTCCTTAATTAAAATATTATTATAAGCTTTTAATTATGCACTTAATTAGTGGTAATTACAATTTGGTTTGGGTTAATTATGCTAAATTGAATCCATGCTAACTTAATCACAAGATTAAGCAACTTTAACATTTTGCAAAATATCTTGGAAAATATCTAGATATTTTGAAGGTTTAAGGAAATTTTAATTAAAATGATTAAGAGGTGGCATAAAGTAAGTGATCTTTAATATGTTTTAACCTAGGATTTTTCCACACACTTCCAAAACCTTCTCATTTCTTCAAAAAGTGGCCGAACTCCCCCTTGCTGCCCTCTTTTCTTTTTCACCCAATTTCCACTCTTTAAAGCTTCAATAATTCATCAAAAATCATCAAATAATCCCACAACCTAAAAAACAAATCCATACTCATTATTCTTTAGCCTTAATCTTGTATGGATCTTCATGAAAGTTAGCATTTTGGAGGCCATTTTGATGATCTTGTTGCAAGTTTGTGATTCAAGTGGAGGTATAAAATCCTAATCCTAAACTTTAGTTGTTGTTTAAATACATTAATCTAGTTATTAGAAGTTTAATTAAGTCTTTAATTATCATGTTTAGAATTTCAAGAAAAGGGTTTTTGAAGATCAAGTTAAGGTTTGATTATTGTAATGGTTAAGTGAGTTGTGTAGTCTTGGAAAACTTAACCTAGTTGTGAGAATGTTATTTGTTATTTTCCTAATCGTCTAATTAAGCTTAAGTGCAAACTAAACTTTTACTAAATCTTTTATGGGTGATATTAAAATTCTAGTAACGGTTTGAGTGGTTTAATCAAGCTATTAGGTGATGATTGTGATCGCTAGAATGGTTTAAACTTCTAGACTTGAGCTAAAATGATTAAAAGTTTCTTACTAGGTTTTCAGATAAATTAGGCATGGGTTTCTTTTGACGTTGCGATGTTATATATATTATCTTCCACGATATATATTGTGTTGTGTTTGTGAAACTTAGGATCGCGAGCAGCGACTTCGGACGCTGTGAAGAAAGGGAAGCACGTGGTCGGATTTACTTAGCTCGAGGTCATCTGTGAGTAGATTTAACATCTACAGGGGAATCTCCCGTATGGCGCTATGCGTCTGGGCTAGATTAAATGATATAATTTTTGATATTAAGTATATTGCACATATAGAGATTGTGCATAAACTTCATTGCATATCATTACTTGATTGTGCATGTGTACCATTGTTGCATATCTCATTTTCCTATTGCATATGGACATAGTATTAATGAGACACAACACTATTATTGATGGTTCATGTTTCACGAGCACTAATTGTATGCTACACACACTCCGTCGATAATTGCCATGACGCGCACAACCTATACCTATGTGATATTATATTGGTTAGGGACATTGAGACATAATCCTTATTTCCATTGTGTATAACAAAGATAGCATACACCTATACATACGTGATATTGTATCGGTTTGGGACATTGAAATATGGATTCTGATTTCCATTGTGCATATGAGATATAGCATACCTGTATAACTACATGCTTACACATATGCATTGCTATACCTACATGACTACACATATACCTAGAGGGTATTACATCATTATTGACAGGTATAGACACACATCTTGATATAGATACACATATACCTAGAGCGTATTGCATCATTATTGACATGTATATACACATACCTGGATATAGCTACACCTATACCTAGAGGGTATTGCATCATTATTGACATGTATATACACATATATTGCTACAACTACACCTATACCTAGAGGGTATTACATCATTATTGACCGGTATATACACATATGGGATATAGCTACATGTACATCTTGCATACATACTTACATGTACACACATATACCTTGCTATAGCTACATGTTCACCCTTATATGATGTTGCGTTGGATTTTGGAGAATTAGGAACCACATGATATATTTAATAACTTATTGCATTTAAATAGTGGTTTTCCTTTATATGCTCATATTACTGTTTTATGTTGCATATATTATATTTCATGGATTTACGCATTGAGATATGGATTTCATATGATGTTTTCTGGATGTTTTACTCCTGATGATATATATCAGTGGTATGGGACACTATTATATATATATATATATATATATATATATATATCAGTGGTATGGGACGCTGTTATATATGTACATATATAATATATATCATCATAATGATCTATGAAAGTATTCTTATTCATTACTTGATGTTTTCTGGATTTGAGGACTGTGGTAGTTCATGAAATTATGCATTGTTTGAAAAACCCGGTTTCTCTTGATATGATATTTCGATGCGCCCACCATGAGATTTCTCGGTTCTGAGATTTGTGATAGATACCCGATGCGAGGAGTGGACGAGGCCGTGTGCGAGTACATGGTGGACCCGATATGGTTCCCCGGGGCAAGAAGATCGCAGATGACGGCGATGAGCCTAGCAGGCGGGCTAGTACCTACCGGTGATATTATTTGGATTCGGCAGTTATTGTAAGGATACCGACCGGAGTCATGTACGGACATGACATCAGGGCCAGTCATGGTGACGGCGCCTGACAGATGAGTATTTATGTGTCGATGCTGGACACGGTTTTCATGATGTTTCGAGTGTCGGTATTGGACACTCAGGTTCCATGATTTGATGGGTCGTTGATAGACGTATGAGGTAGATATCCTTATATATATACAGGTATATGTTTTCATAATGTTTTAGGGTGTCGATATTGGACACTCAGGTTCCATGAGACTTACAGGATATAAGGGCCAATCTGAGGATGCGGTGCCTTTGGTTTTGGGATTTAGATGTCTTGATAGACACTGGTCCTGCCACGATGAGGATTCCGTGAGGATGACATATTTTATCCCATACTCAGCATTTATTTGATATGCATTGCTTTATGTATTAGTAGTACCTGATAGAGTACCTTTCATGACTGTTGCATATACATATTGCCATTTATTGCTATCAGCTTGCATGTGATAGATTATTGCAGTACGTGCATACCTGTGATTACCTGTATATGTTATTTACTATTCACGAGTTGGCAACTCACCCCCGTTGTGCCGCAATGTTTTGCAGGTAGCCCCTCAGAGTGGTAGTGGCAGGGTTTCTTCTTATCGTATCATATTTTGCAGCGGATACTACTACGGCTGACTGTGAGCAGCTTTGCTATAGGTGGGTTTTGCGGTTATCCGATAATTCTCATTTGTATATTCATTGTATCTAGTACTCTCCATCTACCACTTTCATGTATTTGACTTAGAGACGAGTTGTGATGATCGATATTGTATTATTTTGTGACTCTGGATATCTTTTATGCTGTTGTCATTTTTTTATTGTCCATTTCTTTGCTACGGTGTCGTATATCTGTTGTGGTGGTTGTTTCCGTCTTTGGGCGTGGATTTTTTCCCGTTTGGGAATGCTTTACTTATTCTATGTTGTACCCATTTTCGGGACTAGTTTTTACAAAGGAGGTGCTGCCGAAATTTTTAAGAAAGTAAATTTGGACTTTAAAGAATTTTTACTTGATATTCCCAAAATCTTTTGAAAATGTTCTTATCACTTACTACTTTTGATGGTTTAAATTTGCTGGGTTTTCGGCTTACTTAGATTGCGTTACGACTGTGGATGTTATGTGGTTTAAGGGCTGTCACGTGCCAAATTTCGGGTCGTGACATATGCACAGAAAATGTTGTGCATGGTGGAGCTACTCCCAAGGCCCAGAAAAAGGGGAGAGTATGGGAAATGAATGAGGCGACTCATTAGAATCAGAGTAGAGAGACGAAATGACCCCATCAGCAGAGCCCCACGTGAGCACCAGCCTTGATCAAATTAAAACGGCACCGCACATGCATAACACGTGAGCAAGCGCTAATGCAGGATTGAAATTCCCAGCAGTACCTCATGTGCAAAACACGTGAACACCAACAACAGTATGACAAAACTTCATATAGAACACATGTAAACATAAAAAGGGGGAAAGGAAAGTTTTGTCATTCATACTCCAAAAATTCATACAAAAATAAAAGAAAATGTTTACAATGGTAAAACATTAAATCTGGGACACGGATTAAGAAATTCGGAAGTAGGGCCATCTAAAATGTTTCTGGCCTCTCTGACCATTCTCGTGTGCATCTTCTCACGAGTGCAAGCGTCAAGATCCTCGCTAATGTCCTCCGCCCTCTGATAGGCAGCGATTATCGTCGTCTGTTGGAAAATTTGATGCAAGATATCAACGAGATTATCTCGCCGTTTCTTTGAGATCAGGCCCACCAAATATACTGAGTGCACCTTATCTTCGGCATCATCCAGTTCCTTAAGCGGCTTGGCTTCGTAAAATCCAGGAAGTGCTCCCCAAATTGCTCTCACTATAATCTTCAAAAGAGCAGAGCGACGAGAAAGTAGTCGACCGTTGTATTTATTGAAGCGATTCATAACCTCAGTGCATTGGACATTTGTAAACTCCTGGTTTTGATAACGGCCTTGTGCGCGAATGTCTTCATAAGAAATAATTTTGTCAAGATCGTACAGATGAGCGACCATAGTGTCTGAAAAGAGACATCAGTGAAAGTTTAGTGATCAAGAAGACCCTGATTAAACAAACATTAGAATTCAAACAAATTTTAGGGAAAATAAGTTCTGTTAAGCACGCAACAAATTCAAATTTGTGCGAATAAGGGTAAAACCTTATGAAAAGATTTTCAAAAACACCAGGGAATAAAACTCCTGAAGGGTCCTCTTGATCTTTCAGAGCTAAGGTCTTCGCCAGAGGAATTAAATTCCTTTTATGTGAGTGAATTAAATTCCAGAAACTTATAAAAAAAACATATGAGAAACAAAATCCCATGAATCCTAAAAAAAATCAGAGGGGAATGCCCGAGATATGGAGGTTTACTGCTCAAAGATCACATCTTTGGATCTCTAAGAAATGGGTTTCGGAGGAGAGAAAAGCTCTCATAATGGATTTAAAATCCAGAAATTTTGTTCAAAAAGAAAAAGTTCTTTCTGATGTGCAAGATCTTTACTTAAAAAGGGTTTCTTTTGACAGAGTTTAACTCTGGAATTACAATGGCAGAGAACTAAACTCTGAAGAGGAGAATTAAATTCTCAAAGAAAATGAAGAAGGAAGAAGATGAAAGAAACAGTGACTGCATAAGGAACCAAACCCTTGCATTTATAAGACGTGACAAGTGCGGTTCACCTCCCCGTTCCCCTAGACAATCCAACGGCTGTAAAAGTGACAGCGTTGCACTCCCGTGCAAGCCACGTGAGAACAACGCTGTGGGGGCATTTGTTCCCTCATGTAAACTGGATAAAAAATATAAAAGCAACGGGAAAAGTCCCCAAATGAAGCATCACGTGCCCACACGTGATAGAAACTGCGCTTGACAAAACAAGGCTGAAACTGAGCCTCACATGCAGACACGTGACTTCTATATACAAAGTATATAGGCGCCTTCTTAAAACAAACAATTGGCCAAAAGAAGTCACGTGATAGAACGTGACGCTCTTTGATGTGTTTAACTTTGTGGGGTCACATGCTACACGTGATGGGCTCCTATGCCTTCTGACTCGATAGAATTAAATTCTAAAATAACAGGGATCAGTGCCCTATTTTTGAAAATATTTCCTTAGACCTTTTCTAAACAAGAAAGATTGCGCTCTATAAAGCAGAACGCCGTTGGATTAAAAATCCAATGGTGATTAAAAAATCACCAATTTACATAAGAAGATTCTGTATAGGGAGATATTTTCCTAATCTTGTGAGAAATATCTTCTGTAAAACAGAAGCCCTTGGATTAAAAATCCAACGGTGAATAAAATTCACCGATTGATCTAAAAGATCATTTTTGGTTAATTATAAAATCAATTAAAATCTCTCAATAAGAGATTTTTCTGAACAAATTAATTCCTTTCTTTCTCCTATAAATAGGAGCCAAGAGACACAAAGAAGAAAAAGGGGAGGAGCATAAAGAAAGGAGGATAGAAAAAAAAGAACCCTCCATAAACTTCAAGTTAAAAAGAGAAAACAGAAAGAAAAAACTCGAGGAAAGAGAAGGAACAAAACACAGAGAATATCTCATCTCTTTTTCACCTCTATAAGAGTTTAACTCTTCTAAAAAGAACTTAGTTTTTCCTCTGGTTGAAATCTGCAGAAGCAGATCTTCCCACAAGTTGAGAATTTAATTCTCGTCGGGGAGATTCTGCTATGCAGATCTAAAACCTAGGGGGAGATCTAAGTTCAGAGAATTTAATTCTCCCAAAAAGTATATAGGAATTCAATTCCATTGATAAAACAAGGATTTAACCCTTCATATATGAACTTAGTTCTTCCTTATAGTGAAAGATCTGCAGAAGAAGATCTCCCTACAAGTTGAGAATTCAATTCTTATCGGGGAGATTCTGCCATGCAGATCCCAAACCTAAGAGAAAAACTAAGTCCTAAGAATTTAATTCTTGCAAAACAGTGGGCTTAAAAGTCTCAAAACTCAGGATCTCCATACACGTAAAAAGATTCGCACCCAACATGATAATAACCGATCACGTGCTCCCACGTGAGCACCCTTAATGAACAAAGAGACAACTGAGACTGGCTCATGTAACCCCACGTGAGCTCCTCAAATTTTTAGCGTTTAACACTACTTCAAGCACCTCACGTGGGAGCACGTGAGTGCTAAACATATACTAGTGTTTAATACTTCGAAAGACCAATATTAGTCAAACTCAGACCAAATTTCCTTAGGACCATCAATTGAGCTTCTCATGCTCAGGGTCCCCAGAACCGATCTCAGTCCCAAAGATAGATAATGAGCTCCTAACAGAAGGCATCTAAAATGATGTTCATCCTTTTCCCCCTCAGTCGGGA
The DNA here is from genome assembly GCA_030015575.1 of Agapanthus africanus. Classification (NCBI taxonomy): domain Eukaryota; kingdom Viridiplantae; phylum Streptophyta; class Magnoliopsida; order Asparagales; family Amaryllidaceae; genus Agapanthus; species Agapanthus africanus. Next base: position 864,608,267 of record JASDDO010000024.1, on the reverse strand, counting down.
CGTTGGTTCAAGGGTACATCTCTCCATACCTCTGATATATGTCGTTGTAATTGTTCAACGTCTTCAGAGAGATGGAGGGTCCCAATAACCAATAACTTTTGGCGTATCCCCAAACTGTTGAACCAAAACCCTGCAGACTATGACGTCTTTAAACACAGACTATGATGTCTTTAAACCCCACAGACTATGATGTCTTTAAACATGGACTATGAGGTCCTTAAACTCATGGACTATGATGTCCTTAAACCCAATGGACCGTAACGTCCCTAAACTAAACTCTATAGACTATGACGTCTTTAAACTATGGACTATGATGTCCTTAAACTCATGGACTATAATGTTTTTAAACCCAATGGACCGTAACGTCCCTAAACTAAGCTTTATAGACTATGACGTCTTTAAACTATGGACTATGAGGTCCTTAAACTCATGGACTATGATGTCCTTAAACCCAATGGACCGTAACGTCCCTAAACTAAGCTCTATAGACTATGACATCTTTAAACTATGGACTATGAGGTCCTTAAACTCACGGACTATGATATCCTTAAACCCAATGGACCGCAATATCCCTATAAAATAAATAAAATCATATTGAGTAGATCTTAGTCTAAAATTTGACTAACGTATCCTCAACAAATGTTTGAGTTGATCTTAATTTAAAACAAGATTAACGATCCCTAAATCAACCCAAACCCAAATCTAAGAAAATACGGATTTGGACTAATCCACGCCCTACGGGCAACAACATAAATTAGTCTCCGTATACAATCAACGTGCAACCAAAAACAGAATAAACACATATGACACGAAGTGAAAATCTGGAGAAGGAGAAAGTGGTTTGCGCCTGCAGGGAAGAGCGTCCCCACAATCAAAAACCCCTCGCAAACGAGGAGGAATCTGACGAAGTCTGCTACAACGGCCGTATCTGTCTAAACTTCCAATATACGGTGCCATAAATCAACTTGGCATCTTCGGAGAGGTGGACGGATAAAACCCAAATAGCATCTACGCCCAAAATTCAGGCCGGACGTCCCAAAGTCCCGATCGCGTCTTTCGGTGGCGAACACGCATATTTACTTACGTTGATGACATGTGATGTTATGTGTTGCTGTGATATGTTATATTGGATCGTCGTGAATGAATGGCCGGGGTTTTTTGCGTGAGATGAGAGTTTTTCAATTTTTATTCATGTAAAATTTGTATGTAATATTATTTTATTGGGACACTTCCGGGTTGAGGATGATGTCACCATTGTTGTATATTATTTACTTTTCCGCATTAGGATAGACCCAAGGCGGGGAGCACAAGTAACCGGGTTTTAGAGTCCAGTGGGAGACCATCTCGAGGAGTCGAGACCGGGTCTCCTAACTCTAGAATTGGCAGTGTTGCTTTCCGCTCTCGTAGAGATCTAGGGATGTGGGTTTGGCTATTCATCACGACCGTGGAATCCGTGTTTTTCATTATTAGTTTAATTTAAAACACGGACCTCCTAGTATTTCCAATATTTCATATATTAACTTCTGCTGCTAGGTTCTGTGATGTGATCATATAACTGCGTGAGACGAATGCTATATATATGATATATGATATATATATATATATATATAATAAACGTTGCTTATGTTTTGCACCCACGCTAGTCCAGCCCCCGCTCTGCCGTTACTTAAGTAACCTAACGGTGCATGACGGGGCCCCGTGGCGAATGTGGATGGCATAAGCGTACGTTCTATTTTCGTTTCTTTTTCTGTGATGTTTAGGGAAAAATAAATGATGGGACTTCATTAATGATATTAATGAAAAGAAAAGAAACCTAAAGATGTTATAGAATCAAAAGTTTTTAAAAAGGTAGCTCTAGTTTTTGCTTTGCACAGTGGTATTGCTTGATGAATATCCATCACCTCATTCGATGAGGAAAGAGCCGGGATCCCTTCACCGGGAGTGACCTCTTTAGTAAAATTAGCAAATGCTACAACACACTCATTTTATCATCATAGCTTCTGTAATTCTTACTTTGCATAGTGGTATTCCTTGATGGATATCCAGCACCTCATTCGATGAGAAAAGAGCCGAGATCCCTTCACCGAGAGTGACCTCTTTAGCAAAAACAAGTAAAAGCTATTCGGTTTGTTTTTGAAAACTACTTGATTTTAAAAGCGAAGCTTAAACCACTCCTTTTCAAAATCACTAGATTCTACAATGATATCAAGTTCATTACGTTAAAGGTTTTATTCAAAACCAGCCGTAGCCCTCCGTCATTTTAGATAAGTTCTATTTAGTATTCGTGCTACGTTTGTTGACCATAGCCAAGACGTAGTGTGCGGTAGCTAATTAGTGCTTATTTGCAGCATGTGATGCGATTGGATTAGGGTAGTCATACGGCTTTATTGACCTTGTTAAGGGTCATACGGGTGGGTTTAATTCAATCACGAAATGACGGGTTGAATTTGGTTTGCGCTTATGATTTGTTGACCTTATTAAGGTCATAAGTTTCTAGGGGTAAAAATAGATATTGGGAATTTCAAATGTTGAAATTTGCAATGAGATTGCATACCTTCTATGAAATAGTTGGATTCCGATACCCACTGCGAGTAAGTGTTACTCCTGGGAGAGTTTTCCACTTTACAATTAGCCGATCCATTAGGTGTCTAAGAAAGGTGTTAACGGGATAATGCTTCTGCGGAAACGAGGTTATTTAATTAGTTCCATGCGAAGGCATGGGGAGACTCCCTTGGAGTACCAATACCTGCCTGGCTGACCGATTGGAGAACTTGTAAGGTGTAATTAATCCCGGCTAATCTTACTTTTTAGGGTTTGAAGGAAGATTTGATAAAAATAGTGGGAGCCATCCTGATTAGATAAAATAATAACCAATCTAATCTTGTAAATAGCGCACGCAAAAGTGATCATCTCTCTCTCTCTCCTGATAGCGACCAATGAACCGCCTTAATTAAGATAATAATATGGATGTATTGACTGAACCCACTTATTATACTGGGCTAGGTTCCGCTCTATCTTATGACTGTCATAAATCTGAGCAAGGAATAGTAGAATACCCAGATTTGCATGCCACCTAAAACGAAGAAGGAGCATGATGATGCATATTCTTCGGGTGTGTTCATTACCGAGAACTGTTTCTCAGTTTGCTCTACATCCTGGGTATTGGATACCAGATCAAGATCCAACGTATGTAATTTGTTACATGGGTTAAGTAGAGGTAGAGAACTGGAAAAATGTGATATGTACCTCAAAGAAGGGAATGGTGAAATTGTTGTAGCTAAAGCAGTTGACGAATATCACCCTGTATTACCAAGTGGTAACATAATGATTCTGAGTGACTGTTATTTCGTACTAAAAATATTGCGAATGTTTTCCTAAATCAAGTGTTGATTGGGTAAGGTACGTTTTATAGTGGTATATACATTCTGAATCAAACCATAGTTCTAAACATACAGAACACACACAAGAGAAAAAGTTCAGAAATGAACGAAGTCTTCTTGTGGCACTGTAGACTAGGTCATACCAATGCGACAAGGCTAGCTAAGTTGCATAAAGATGGATATTTGAATCCATTCGAATTTACATCTTATGAAACTTGCGAGTCATGTCTCAAAGGTAAGATGACCAAAACTCCGTTTACTGGACACGGAGAAAGAGCTACTGAACTCTTGGGACTAATACATAGTGATGTATGCGGTCCTATGTCTACACATGTCAGGAATAGTTCCTCGTACTTTATTAAATTCACCGATGATCTTTCAAGATTCGGACATATGTTCTTGTTGAAACACAAATCTGAATCTTTTGAGAAATTCAAGGAATATAAGTACGAAGTTGAGAACCAGACGGGTAAAAGTATTAAAATCCTTCGATCTGATCGAAGAGCAGAATACTTGAGCACAGAATTCAGAACTACTTAAAAGAGAATGGGATTCTCTCTCAGCTTACTTCTCCGTATACACCACAGCACAATGGAGTATCGGAGCGGAGGAATCACACTCTATTAGATATGGTGTGCTCTATGATGAGTACTGCTGAGTTACCTATTTCTATTTGGGATTATGCACTTGAGATAGCTGCATACCTATTGAATAGAGTTCCGACCAAATCCGTTGCCTACCACTCCATATGAGATATGGAATGGGAATAGACCATCTCTTAAACGAATTAAGATATGTGGTTGTCCGGCCTATGATTAAAAGCAAAATCCGGATAAACTCGAGGCAAGGTCTGTTTTGTGCAAGTTTTTGGGATATCCAAAGGATTCATATAGATATTTCTTCTACCATTGTGAGGAACAAAAGGTGTTTGTTGTTCAACATGCCACCTTTTTAGAAAAGGAATTTCTTGTGAAAGAAATTAGTAGTAATGAGGTAGAACTGGAAGAAGTTCCAGCAACACAAAGTAAAACTGACGATTTGGTGGAACCGGAGGATTCAATAGTCCCCGACGAACCTCATACACTCTACAGATCTAGTAGGGTTCCTCACCCACTTGAGAGATACTACGATTTTCTCATAAACGGTGGGAGCGAGGATTGCATCATGGAAGATGATGACCCAACTAGTTTCGAGCAAGCCATCACAAGTGGAGACTCTATGAAATGGCTGGATGCTATGCGATCTGAGATGGAATCCATGTACACCAACAAAGTATGGACTTTAGAAGTTTCTCCTGAAGGGGTAAAACCCATCTGGAGAAAGTGGATCTTTAAGAAGAAACTTGGTGTATGGAAAAGTTGAGACTTTCAAAGCTAGACTTATAGCAAAAGGTTTTCATCAACGACTAGGTGTCGATTATGATGAGACCTTTTCTCCTATTGCCATACTTAAGTCCATCAGGATCCTACTTGCCATTGTTGCATACCATGACTACGAAATCTGGCAGATAGATGTCAAGACCGCTTTTCTAAATGGTGATTTAGAAGAGAGCGTGTATATAGTGGGAGCAGCGGAAGCGTGTGCAAGCTGCTTAAATCAATCTACGGATTAAAGCAGGCATCGCGGAGCTGGAACATCTGTTTTGATGGAACTATCAAAGAGTCTGACTTCATCAAAAATGTATATGAACCGTGTATATGTAAGAAGGTAGTAGAGAGTAAGGCTGTCTTTCTCGTATTGTACGTGGATGACATACTCTTGATAGGAAACGATATTCCTATGCTACTCTCGGTCAAGCTCTTCTTATCACAAAAGTTCTCCATGAAAAATCTAAGTGATGCCTCTTACATCCTGGGGATACAGATCTATAGAGATAGATCCAAACGGATGTTGGGATTGTCCCAATCCAGGTACATTGACACCATACTAAAGAAGTTTAGTATGGAAGATTCTAAGCGTGATAATTTACCCGCTTGTTCAGGATTCACTCTCTCCAAAGAGATGTCTACCAAGATTGATTTGGAGAGGGCTCGCATGCAAGGGATACCCTATGCTTCGACAGTCAGGTCAATCATGTATGCGATGTTATGTACCGGATCGGATGTAGCTTACTCACTAGGTGTAGTGAGTAGGTATCAATCAGATACAGGAGAGAAACACTGGACAGCTGTGAAGAACATTCTTAAGTACTTGAAAAGGACTAAAGAGATGTTCTTGGTGTATGGTAACGGTGAACTCCAGGTGGAGTCCTTTACCGATTCAAGCTTCCAGAGTGATAAGGACGATAGTACGTCGGTCTCGGGTTTTGTCTTCACCCTCAATGGAGGGGTGGTATGTTGAAAGAGTTCCAAGTAAGATACCATAGCAGACTCGATGATGGAGACTGAATACATCGCTGCCAATGATGCTGCCAAAGAGGCTGTCTAGATGAAGAAGTTCATAAGATGAAATTGGTGAGGTTTCATCCATTGAGCATCCAATAACTGTGTATTGTGAAAATAATGGAGCTGTGGATTTGGCCAAGGAACCCCGGTCCCATCAGTGATCCAGACATATTCTTAGGCGTTACCACCTGATCAGGGAGATAGTAGATCACCGGGAGATCGAGGTCAGGAGAGTTGACACGAAGGATAATACAACGGATCCACTCACTAAAGCCCTCCCCCATATGCAATATGAGAGACTTTTTTGGATGTTGGGTATGAGATACTACAACAACTGGCCTTAGTGCAAGTGGGAGATTGTTAGGAATATGTATGCCCTAGAGGCCATTATTATATGATATAGTGGATGCTTGGACATATGTATAGAAGACTTTCTTGCTCGACATGATAGTCTGCTATCTGGTTGCCTTTATCTTAACATGTTCCCTGGTATTATTATACTATCTCTCATATACATGTTGATAAATCCCTTATGATGTTTGCTTGACTACCAGGACTATGATGCATAACATACTACTGGGACTTGTGTAGTTTACAAGCACATCCTTTAACAGTTTCTAATCGAGGGAGTATCGAGACAAGGCATCGATATTCCAGAGTAGACTAGTGTGTACGTTTTTTGACCCTGTATAGGGGCGATGGTTGATCCCATATCAATTGGTGCTTGATATCAAAGATTGTACACATGTGCTCATTAGAGAATGGGTAGAACGAACAGAACTCATCGAGAACTCCTAGATGGTACTATACCTATCGTCAGATAGAAGTTCTCTGGTGACACCGGTACAGGTTAGTCTGTAGACCTGAGATCGTCATAGAGTCTTGTGTGGTTCCCACTGTGCTTTGATTTCCTCCCTACCACTCCTCAAAGGAGGCGTGCAAACAGGTGAATTTTAGGTACAGTCCCGAGTCACATGGAGGCAATGAGCGATAGGAGGGGTTTCGTCTCTCCCAGTATAGGGAGTTAATATTGCACCATGCTCGATTAGTTATAACAGGAAGTCCCTGGCCAGGGCTGTTGTTGAGATTTACTGGTAAGAGGCATCAGTAGTTTCTCGTACCGTTATAAGCCACACATCGGCATGACTTATTAAGTTATTGGGATCTGATGATTCCATCCCCAGACTTGATATACGACATATCAGACGAAGAGACCGGACTTTACGGTTAGTGTTACCTATTGGTTTCATGGGAGTTTGGACAAGCTTGTTTGTTGATCTTTTAATCGCTCAATACCTGGGTAGCCGTTACGTCCAGCTAGTACCGCTGATGGCTTTTGGGTAACCGATGTGATCATTACCTACTGCTGGCGTATTGACGAGTCTTTAGAATCCCATACAGAAGTTTCCTAGTTCAAGCGAAATGAAGTAGGGCATATATGCTAATATGTGCGGGAGCCTGATTGAATACGAGTATGAGATGCCGTATTCTAATCTGGCGGTTATCTGTTATCAGGTCAGGTTATATGTGATATAACCGGATTATCGAATCAAGTGTTGATTTGATAATGTGATATACAGATAAATAATATTAGTCGGTTATATGTGATATAACCGGATTATTAAATCAAGTGTTGATTTAATAATATGATATATATATATTTATATTTGATATAATTATATATTAACTAATATTATTACTCACTAATTATGTCCTTATCTTTATATATATATATATATTATGAATCATGGTTGTATTTCTATTTTATGAAAATGGAAATGAGGTGGAAAATGGGGAGACTTTTAAGTTATGGGTGAAGCATGGCTTCGATAATATTTTATTCATTTGCTTGCACTATTGAAGCATGATTCAGTTGATTTATTGGAGTTTATTCCATGCTTCAATAATGAGAGATATTTGTTAAGCCATTCTTCACATGAGAAAAATTGGTTTGTTCATTTTTCTTCACATGAGCTCATATAATGAGTTCTACTCTCTAATTCTCTCCATCTTCTTCACCTCTATCTCCAAGCTCAATCCCTCATATGAGTTGTGAACCTTGAGATTGTGAGAACCCTAGTGAGCAAACAACACCCCTACTTCACCATCCTACACTAAATTAGGTGTAGTGTGTTTACTTCACTAAAGAGTTTAGTGAAGAGATAGCTTGGATTAGCAGAGCTTCGGGTGGATCATCTTCGGCATGAAGATCGCAAAGGAAGCTCTATCCAACTTCAAGTAGTGCCTAGTGGATTCGCGTGGACTACTACACGGAGCTTGAGAAGAGAAGGACATGGTCTACAAAGGTTGTAGCCTCTTTCTCTTAGTATAGTTTTTGTTATATCATAGTTGAATACAAATCATCTAGTTTTAAATCTTGGTTAGTGTTGATTAGCATCCCATATTTTTTTAAAATGGCATGCTTGATGCTAGTAAAACCCAGTGGCAGTGCTAACAAACACTTTCACCATGAGCAACAGTTGCCGATTACTCCCGAACCTAAGAAAGTCAAGAGTTAAATCTGTTAGTTATATGTATGCCCTAGAGGCCATTACTATACATAGGATGTATATTGTAGTGGATGCTTGGACATATATAGGGAGGACTTTCTTGCTCGACATGATAGTATGCTATCTGGTTGCTCTTTATCTTAACGTGTACACTGATTGTCTCTCTGTTACATGTTGGTAAAGCATTTAGGATGTGTACTTGACTACCTGGACTATGATGCGGATCATACTAGTAGGGACATGGTAGTCCATAAGTACATCCTTCAAGGTCCCTAGTCATGGGTGTATCGAGACGGAGCATCGATATACCAGAGTTGACTAGCGTATACCTTCTCGACCCATACAGATGGGCGATGGATGATCCCATATCCATTGATGTTTGACATCAGAGATGATATACGGGTGCTCAGTGGAGACTGGGTACACTGGACGGACTCGCCGAGAACTCCCAGATGGTATTATACCTTACGTCAGATGGCAGTACTCTGGTGACACTAGTACAGAGTAGTCCGTTGACCCGAGATCGTTATAGAGTCTTGTGTGATTTCCACTGTGCTTTGATTTCCACCTTACCACGTCCAAGAGGGCATGCAAAATGGTGGTTTTTGGGTACAGTCCCGAATCACATGGAGGCAATGAGCGATAGGAGGGGATTCGTCTCTCCCGGTATAGGGAGTTGATGTTGCGCTGTGTTCGATTGGCTATAACCGGAAATCCCTGGCCAGGATTGCTGAGATTTACTAGTAAGTGTTACCAGTAGTTTCTCGAACTATTATAGACCTCATATCGACACGACTTATCGAGCTATTGGGGTCTGACGTTTACCACCCCTAGGCAAGATATGCGACATATCAGACGACGAGACCGGACTGTACGGTAAGTGTTACTGGTTGGATTCACAGGAGTGTGAGCGGGCTTGCTCGTTGATCTTTTGATCGCTCAATACCCGGGTGGCCGTTATGTTTAGCAGACCGCTTGCGGCTTGTGGGTGTTTGATATGATCATCACCTGCTGCCGGCATATTGACGAGTCTTTAGAGTCCTACATAGAGGTTTCCTGGTTCAAGCAAAACGAATTAGGAGCGCATATGAGATACGTGCGGGACCGAGAATAATATCAGTATGTGATACTGTATTCTATTCTCGCGATTTGTAACATTGGACGGTTATATGAGATATAGCCGGGTTACCGAATCAAGTGTTGATTCGATACATTGATACACTTGATATTAATCGGTTATATGCAGTATGACCGGATCATTAAATCAAGTGTTGATTTAGTGATTTAATGTATAATTATATATTTGATATATTACTTTACATTAACTAGTATTGGTTCACTTAAGATTATTTTCTCACTAGATAGTGCACATTGTATATATGATATATTTTTGTGCACTTGTTTGTATCATGTTTGATGATACATGCAAACTTGGGTGTGTGTATGCTTTAAATTATGATTAGGTTAATGGTTAGGGTTTGATTTACTCATTTATTTATTTTTATTTATTTATTTTTGGGAAAAAACAAATATGGTGGCTTTCTTTGTTTTATCCTTGGAGTTTCATGAAGCTTCACCATTTTGTTTTTATTCTTAAACCTAACCATTTCCTAAACCCTAGTTTATTCTCTACATGAGTTATACTAACCCATGGTTGCTATATGATAAGAATCACTTGAATTTTCTAATTAATTAATTCTTTTCTTTCTTCTTCTTCTTCTTCTTCTTCAAGAAGAAAGAAAAAGCTTTGCTAGAAAATTCTAAGTGATGATTCCAAGTGAGAAATCCAAATCCAAAGTGAACCCACTTCTTATTTCTTCATCCTCTACCACTTGCCATGTTGTATAGGTGTTTTCTTCATAAGTTTCATGAGCTAGTGAAGATGGAGCTTGAGTTAGAGTTGCCTCGACGTAGATCATCTTCGGCATCGAAGTCAACGACCTAGCTCGCTCATTTCTACGACGAAACCATCGCTAGAGTCCGGCATCCCGGTGATCGCAGCGAAGGGATGTCAACACGGAGCTAAAGAAGTGGTGGACCGGATCTACAAAGGTTGTATTTCCATTCACTTAGAAATAAAGTTGTTTACTTGCTTGCTTTTCGTCTTTACCTCTAGTTAACGATCTAGCATTAGGGTTTCTCGGCATATAATTTTTGAATTTGGCATGGTTGATGCCTTGTGGAATCTCTTGAGTGTGCCGAGGAACCCTACAGTGGTATCAGAGCCTAGCTAAAGCCTTAGGCGATGAGTAGACCAAGTTAGAAACCCGATCGAACCTGAAACCCTAATCCAAAACCACTCTCTGGACTTTTTCTGAAAAAGTGGATTTTTCCAAATTAAAAATATGCAGAAAAATCAGCAGGCTTTTCTAAGAAATACTGTGCAGAACAAGGGCGTAACTCAATTAAACCGCCGCGGAACCGCGGCACGAGCATGGCTCGTGCGGCGGTTCCGCGGCCGTACGGTAGCATCTTTTATCTAATTTTGCACAGTAATTTCTTTATGTTATTGCTGAGTTTTCTGGGAATTTTTAAATTGCACTCAAGAGTTGAGTATTCTGGGTTGTATTGGGAGTTCGTAGATTTGATCGGATTGTCAAATTTTGTCTATGTGTTTTTCCGGGTATTTTAGAATATGTTAAAAAGTTCGACCGGATATAAATATCCACTTTCCCCTGCCGGGAAATTTCCAATTATTGGATTTTTCTGTAGTTTAATGACGTTCTAAGTAGTGCAAGTAACGCGATGGTCCCTCTAGAAGACAACAAACCTTAACTCGATTATGTGACCGTCTTGAACTGCCCTTTGAACCTTAGGGTTTGGGGCTGTACAGCGTGCCACATGTGAGGCGTTGGCTTGACCCTTCTACGGCTGGACCGTTGGTACTGTGGCATGAAGTGAATGTTCTTAAACTTGTTTCAAGTGTTGAGCTGTTTCGGGAAAACTTGGGTGTTTGACTGTTCGATCGGAAAGTTTAACATTTTCTATTTATCTGGAATGTGATACAATATTTGGAATCCACAAATAGTTATGAGATAACTGATTTGAATATTATAAACGTAGCGGTTTAGTCTCGATTGATCGGTTGCCACGGAATTTTGATGCGATCAAAAGTCTGTCGCAATCACATAGCGTACGCGGATACTCGCCGGGTAAACTTAATAGATAGCCATGCCCCGTAGCCCCGACCAAGTGACTGTAGGAGAACTCCGTCGCCGAAAGCATCCGTTCGGGTGCTCGCGGCAGCGGTGTTCCGCCTTAGTGCACTTCGTCGACGGTATCGGGAGTGCGGCCGTCTACTAAAGTTTGCGACGAGCATTCGATCAGGATGTCGGGAATCTTATTGAATTGCCCGACTTGATATTTGAAAAGAGTTTTCGATAATGAGACTAAAATGCGGGGTTTATAATTGTTAGGCATGTGATGTCTAAGGAATTCATTTGATTAGGCATGCGATGTCTAAAGTGTTTGCGGATTCCAACCGTTGTAGTTTTACACTTTCTTTTCTGCGACCGTAAATGTAATATGTGATATCGCCGGTTTTGTTGCTATATGTCAACGACAATTGGGATGGGCATATTTACTTACGTTGATGACATGTGATGTTATGTGTTGCTGGATATGTTATATTGGATCGTCGTGTTTTAATAGCCGGGGGTTTTTATGTGAGATGAGTGTTTTTCATTTTCATTCATGTAAAAACTTGTATGTAATATTCTTTTATTGTGGCACTTCCAGGTTGCGGAAGATGTCACCGTTGATGTATATTATTTTCTTTTCCGCACTAAGATAGACCCAAGGAGGAGGGCACAAGTAACTGGGTTCTGGAGTCCAGTAGGAGACCAACTCGAGGAGTCGAGTCCGGGTCTCCTAACTCTAGAATTGGTAGGGTTGCTTGCCGCTCTCGTAGGGGTCTAGGGGTGTGGGTTTGGCTATTCATCGCGACCGTGGAATCCTTGTTTTATACTGGCTCTATTGAAAACACGGACGTCCTAGTATATCCAATATTTCATATGATATTTTCTGCTGCGTTATCTGTGATGTGATCATGTGATATGTTCAGATAGATATTATATATAGTATATATGATATATTATATAGACGTTACTTATGTTTTACACCCGCGCTAGCCCTGCCCCGCTCTGCCGTTAGTCACCTAACCTAACGGTGCACGAGGGGACATCGAGGCGAATGCGGATGGCATAAGTATACGTCGTATTTATCTGTGATGTTTAGGTGACTTAAATGATGGGACTTCATTAATATGATTAATGAAAGAAAAAGAAACCTAAAGATGTTGTGGAATCGAATTTTCAAAAACAGGTAGCTACAGTTCTTGCTTTGCATCGCGGTGTTCCTTGTAGAACATCCTGCACCTTATTCGATGAGGAAAGGGTCGACGATCCTTTCACCGGGAGTGACCCCTTTAACAATAACTGGCAGATGCTACAACCCTCGGTTTTTCTTTTGATTGCTTCTATAGTTTTTGCTTTGCACAGCGGTATATATAATATATCCTGCACCTTATTCGACGAGGAAAGGGCCGACGATCCCTTCTCCAGGAGTGACCCCTTTAGCAAAACTAGAAAAGCCTAAAAAACACTCCATTTTAATATCATTTGATTCTACAACGATATCAAGTTCATTACGCAATAGGTTTTCAGAAAAACCTATCGTAGCCCTCCGTCATTTCAGATAAGTCCTACTTAGTATTCGTGCTACGTTTGTTGACCTCCGTTAAGGCGTAGTGTGCGGTAGCTAACTAGTATTTATCTGCTTATGCATATGATGCAGATTGGGTTAGGGTAGTCGTATGGCCTTGTTGACCTCCGTCAAGGATCATACGGGTGGGTTTAATTCAATCAAGAAATGACGGATTGAACTTGACTAGTAGCCTATGGTTTGTTGACCTCCGTCAAGGTCATAGGATGCTAGGGGCAAAATTATCGGGAATTTCAAGTGTTGAAATTTGCAATGAGATTGCAAACCTTCTATGAGATAGTTGGATCCCGATACCCGCTGCGAGTAAGAGTTACTCCTGGGAGAGTTTTACACATTACAATTAGCCGATCGAGTAGGTGTCTAGAAAGGTGTTAACGAGGTTACGCCTCTGGGAAAATAAGGTTTACATTAATTAGGTTCGTGCGAAAGGACGGGGGACCTCCCTCAAAGTACCGACACTGGCCTGGCTGAAAGATTGGCGAACTTGTAGTGTGTAATTAATCCCGGCTAGTCTTTCCTTTTAGGGTTTGAAGGAAGATTTGATAAAAACAGTGGGAGCCATCCTGATTAGATAAAATAATAACCAATCTGATCTTGCAAGAGCGCACGCTGAGTGTTTTCTTCTCTCTCTCTCCAGGTAGCGACCATATCACGCCTTAATCAAGATAATAATACGGATTATTGACCGAACCCGCTTATTATACTAAGCCGGGGAACGTTGGTCCCGCTCCAACTTATAATTGTTATAAGACCGAGCAGGAATTAGGGGATTACCAGAATTCCCGTACCGTCCAAACGAAGAAAGTGCATACTGATGCATCTTATTCGGGTATGTTCATTATAGAGAACTGTTTCTCAGTATCCTTTACGTCCTGGGTATGAGATACCGGATCAGGATCCCGCATATGTAATCTGTTATATAGGCTACAGATAGGTAGAGAACTGAGGACAGGTGATAAGTTTCATGAGACTGAAAACGGTGCAAGTGTTGCAGCCAAGTCTATTGGTCACTATCACCCTGTATTACCAAAATACATTAATTCTGAACAAATGTTATTAGATACCGAACCTGATGTACAAAATCATATCAGTCTCTTTATTAGTAAAGAAAGGATATAATTTTGTATTATTGGATAATGTTTTGAACATTTCCTATATCAAAAGTTGATCGGTTCAGGCACGTTATCTAAAAGCATTGATGTTCTAAATCAAACTACAGTTCTTAGTATACAGAACACACACAAGAGGAAGAGTTCAGAAATGAACGGATCTTTCTTGAGGTATTGTAGACTAGGTCATATCAATGCGACCCGACTAGCTGAAGTTACATATAGATGCATATTTAAATCAGTTTGAATTTATATCTTGTGAAACTTTCCAGTTATGTCATAAAGATAAGATGACCATAGCTCCGTTTACTGGAAACAGAGAAAGAGTTAGGAAACTTTTGGGATTGATACATGTTGATGTATGTAAGGTCCCCCGTCTACATATGCCAGGACCGGTTCTTTGTACTTCATTAAATTCTCTGATTATCTCTCAAGATTCAGTCATATGTTCCTGTTGAAACACAAGTCCGAACCTTTTGAGATATTCATAGAATATAAGTTAGAAGTAGAGAACCAATACGGGTATAAGTATTATGTCCTTTGATGAGATCAAGGAGGAGAATACTTGTGCATATAATTCCTGGACTATTCTAAAGGAGAATGAGATTCTCTCTCAGCATTACTCCTCCGTATACACCATAGCACGATGGTATATCGGGGCGGAGCAACTGCACCCTATTCGATATGGTGCGCTCTATGATGAGTACTACTGAGTTACCTGTTTCCTTTTGGGGGGTTATGCACTTGAGAAGCTGCATACCTATTGAAATTAGGTTCGAATCAGATCACAGCCTACCACTCCATATGAGATATGGTATGGGAAGAGCCCATGTCTTAAGCTAGTTAAGATTTGGGGTTGACCGGCCTATGTCTAAAAGCAAAATCCGGACAAGCTCGAGGCAAGGTCTGTAATGTAGAACTGGAAAGGTTCCAGCTATACAAACTACAGCAGATGATTTGATAAAACCAAAGCATTCAATAGTTACCAACGAATCTCAGCCTCTCCGCCGATCTAGTAGGGTTCCTCACCCACCTGAGAGATACTTCGGTTTCTCTATGACAGTGGGAGCGAGGATTGCATCATGAGATGATGACCCAACTAGTTTCGAGCTGGCCATCAGGAGTAAGACTCTATAAGAATGGCTGGATGCTTAATGATCTGAGATGGAATCCTTATACACCAACAAAGTATGGACTTTGGTTGCTTTATCTGAAGGGTTAAATCCCCATCAGGAGCAAGTATATCTTGAGAAGATTACTTGGTGTACATGGAAAGGTTGAGACTTTCAAAGCTAGACTTGTTAAAGGTTTGCATCGTAGACCAGTTGTGGCTAATAATGAAACCTTTTCCAGTAGCTATGCTTAAGTCTATCCGGATCCTACTTGCCACGGCTACATACCATGACTACGATATCTGGCGGTTGGGTGTCATGACTACTCTTCTAAATGATATTTTAGAAGAGAGAGTCTGTAAGTACACAGCTAGAGGGCTTCGTAGACAGTGGGAGCAGCGGCAACGTGTACAAGATGCTTTATAAGATTAAAGCAGGCATCGCGGAGTTGGAACATCTGTTTTGATGAGATAGTCAAAGAGTTTGATATCATCAAAATGGTAGATGAACCTTGTATATACAAAAAGGTAGTAGGAAGTATGGTGGTGATCCTCGTAGAGTACATGGATGACATACTCTTGATAGGGAAGGAGTTTCCTATGCTACGCTCAGTCAATCTCCGCTTATCACAAGGATTCTCCATATAGGATCATAGTGATACCTACTAAATCCTATGTTTTGGATCTATGAGATAGATCTAATTGAATGTTAGGATACTCACTAGATGTAGTGAAATGGTATCAATTGATCCTGGGGAGAATCACAGGAAGGGTTCCAGGGTGATAAGGACGACTGAATGTCAGTCACAGGCATTGTCTTTTACCCTCAGTAGAGGGACGGTATGCTGGAAGAGTTCCAAGCTAGATACCGTGGCATACTAGATGATAAAGGCTGGATACATCGCTACTTAAGATACTACCAAAGAGGAAGTCTGGGTGTATATTAGTTCATGAGATGAACTTCGTTCCTCCCATTGTGAGACAATAGAGTTGTGGCTTATGCCTAGGAACGCCTGTCCCATCAGTGATCCAGACATATTCTAAGGCAGTATCACCTGATCATGGAGAGACTTTTATGGGATGGTTGAGTATGAGATACTACAACCATTGCTATCAGATGGCCCTAGTGCAAGTGGGAGATTGTTAGTTATATGTATGCCCTAGAGGCCATTACTATACATAGGATGTATATTGTAGTGGATGCTTGGACATATATAGGGAGGACTTTCGTGCTCGACATGATAGTATGCTATCTGGTTGCTCTTTATCTTAACGTGTACACTGATTGTCTCTCTGTTACATGTTGGTAAAGCCCTTAGGATGTGTACTTGACTACCTAGACTATGATGCGGATCATACTAATGGGGACATGGTAGTCCATAAGTACATCCTTCAAGGTCCCTAGTCGTGGATGTATCGAGACGGGGTATCGATATACCAGAGTAGACTAGCGTATACCTTCTCGACCCATACAGATGGGCGATGGATGATCCCATATCCATTGATGTTTGACATCAGAGATGATATACGGGTGCTCAGTGGAGACTGGGTACACTGGACGGACTCGCCGAGAACTCCTAGATGGTATTATACCTTACGTCAGATGGCAGTTCTCTGGTGACACTGGTACAGAGTAGTCTGTTGACCCGAGATCGTCATAGAGTCTTGTGTGATTCCTACTGTGCTTTGATTTCCACCTTACCACGTCCAAGAGGGCGTGCAAAACGGTGGTTTTTGGGTACATTCCCGAATCACATGGAGGCAATGAGCGATAGGAGGGGATTCGTCTCTCCCGGTATAGGGAGTTGATGTTGCGCTGTGTTCGATTGGCTATAACCGGAAATCCCTGGCCAGGGTTGCTGAGATTTACTGGTAAGTGTTACCAGTAGTTTCTCGAACTGTTATAGACCTCATAACGACACGACTTATCGAGCTATTGGGGTCTGACGTTTACCACCCCTATGCAAGATATGCGACATAGCAGACGACGAGACCGGACTGTACGGTAAGTGTTACTGGTTGGATTTACAGGAGTGTGAGCGGGCTTGCTCGTTGATCTTCTGATCGCTCAATACCCGGGTGGCCGTTACGTTTAGCAGACCGCTTGCGGCTTGTGGGTGTTTGATATGATCATCACCTGCTGCCGGCGTATTGACGAGTCTTTAGAGTCCTACATAGAGGTTTCCTGGCTCAAGCGAAACGAAATAGGAGTGCATATGAGATATGTGCGGGACCGAGAATAATACCAGTATGTGATACTGTATTCTATTCTCGCGATTTGTATCATTGGACGGTTATATGAGATATAGCCGGGTTACCGAATCAAGTGTTGATTCGATATATTGATACACTTGATATTAGTCGGTTATATGCAGTATGACCGGATCATTAAATCAAGTGTTGATTTAGTGATTTAATGTATAATTATATATTTGATATATTACTTTACATTAACTAGTATTGGTTCACTTAAGATTATTTTCTCACTAGATAGTGCACATTGTATATATGATATATTTTTGTGCACTTGTTTGTATCATGTTTGATGATACATGCAAACTTGGGTGTGTGTATGCTTTAAATTATGATTAGGTTAATGGTTAGGGTTTGATTTACTCATTTATTTATTTTTATTCATTTATTTTTGGGCAAAAACAAATATGGTGGCTTTCTTCGTTTTATCCTTGGAGTTTCATGAAGCTTCACCATTTTGTTTTTATTTTTAAACCTAACTATTACCTAAACCCTAGTTTATTCTCTACATGAGTTATACTAACCCATGGTTTCTATATGATAAGAATCACTTGAATTTTCTAATTAATTAATTCTTTTCTTTCTTCTTCTTCTTCTTCTTCAAGAAGAAAGAAAAAGCTTTGCTAGAAAATTCTAAGTGATGATTCCAAGTGAGAAATCCAAATCCAAAGTGAACCCACTTCTTATTTCTTCATCCTCTACCACTTGCCATGTTGTATAGGGTGTTTTCTTCACAAGTTTCATGAGCTAGTGAAGATGGAGCATGAGTTAGAGTTGCCTCGACGTAGATCATCTTCGGCATCGAAGTCAACGACCTAGCCCGCTCATTTCTCCGACGAAACCATCGCTAGAGTCCGGCATCCCGGTGATCGCAGCGAAGGGACGTCAACACGGAGCTAAAGAAGTGGTGGACCGGATCTACAAAGGTTGTATTTCCATTCACTTAGCAATACAGTTGTTTACTTGCTTGCTTTTCGCCTTTACCTCTAGTTAACGATCTAGCATTAGGGTTTCTCGGCATATAATTTTTGAATTTGGCATGGTTGATGCCTTGTGGAACCTCTTGAGTGTGCCTAGGAACCCTACAAAATCCGTTCACAAATGTCTGACTCAATCTGAGTCCAAACTCAAACCAAAATCCGAAATCAAACATGAACTTGAATACTTGATCATGAACATGAACACTCGAAATTAATTCAAACTCAAACTTGTATACTTGACTCGACTTGACCGAACCATGGTTATAACGTGACATGAACTTGACATGACTACTTGAGCACATGATTACATTCTGAACCTGAATCTGAACATTTTATATCCATGGATTCGACCAGGACTTATATTCTTAATCTATATAATACCTTATATGGGGATAAAAGGGGTAAATTGGTATGGAACGTATATCGTAGCATGAGATGTCACTTAAAAGACACCTACATGAATTCACGTACCGTTGTCCCGTGGGTTATAACGGGGCCTTGTACTATTTGTTGCCATAGTCCACGAGATAAGATGGACTCCTCTCGTATACATGAATACCTTCCTTATCAAACTATAAATAATCACATCAGAATAACTATCATATACCTGTAGAAGATCATATACAATTTTACTCATCCTTTGTTCTTTTAGTTCCTATTTACATGATATACTATTCTCTATTATTTCTTTTGGGACTTACTGAGCACTAGTTCGCTGACGACATTTCTCTCTATTTTTCTTTCCTTAGAATGTTCGTCAGGAGGACCGGACTCTGAGGAGATAGAGCCGAGCCAAGAGGACTTGGATCAGCTTACAGCTCAGCCTGACTACTAGTTCTTCCTGCACTGTATGCTATTGTTTAGGCATTGCTTTGTTTATTATATCTTTTATTTCAGACAGTTGTATGTAAAGTTGATTGTAAATAAAGTTTCTGTTCCATTTTATTACTCTTGTCATTCTTGTTCATAGTTATATTTCTTAATTACGTTTAACGTATTTATTTCATAGTAAATACGTTGCGGGCTTGCCACGTCACTGTTTTCGTCTATTGGAAAGCGGGGCGTGACAGGTTTTGTTGGCGGCCCATACAGGTCAGTTCTGCATGAAGTATTAAGCAATATATCACAAGAATTATAAGAATTAGCAAGTATATATTCCTTGCATTTCAAATTTCTTGAATCTATCCTAACATTTCCTTTTCTATCAAGGTGATGGATTCTCCCAACAACACCAGTACCAGTGTCAATAACAACACACCATCACCTACTTTACCACCTGCCCCTACCGTTGCTGCTCCAATCAATGAACATACAGTGCTTTTAGAAGCCATTAAAAGTCTTCTGGAGGGCCAGCAGCAGAAGACTGCTATTCTCATGAACCGTCTAGAAGCCGAAACACCTGGAGTAAATCAATTCCGTGCGTTGCATCCATGGAACTTTTCAGGAAAAGAAAGTCCTCTTGAGGTTGAAGAATGGGCCCAGAGTATAGAGGACGACTTTGCCGCAGCACAGGTACCAGACATAGCTTGGGTTTGTGTGGCCAAGATCCAGCTTACAGACAATGCAATAGTCTGATAGAAAGCTGAGGAAAGCCGTCTCACACAACCTATAGAGTGCAAGACGTTTCGTGATCTATTCGATGCGAAGTTCTTCCCCGAGACTGCCCATTTTAAGATAGAGCAACACTTCATCCACCTACAATAAAGCTCCATATGGGCAAAATCAGTGGATGAATGTGATGTCGAATTCATCATGCTTAGCAGGTAAAGAATTTGTATCAAATTCTGTTCCGTAAAACACATCTCTATCCTGACATCATCATCTTATCAGGTTCGCGGCACATTTGATCCCGACCGATGAGATTCGGGCTAGAGATTCCAACAGGGCTTATACCCGGAGATTCAGGCGACATTAGCCACAGGCGACTACACAACTCATGAAATCTCCCTGAAGGAAGCACGTCGTTATGAAGCTGTGGTCAAGAAGAAGGGTAAGCCCCAAACAGCTGGAATCAAACGCCCTGCGACACAGATGACAGGATTGTAAGTTGATGTCGCACACCCCACGCACTTGTGGGGAGGCGAAATTTACAAAAAATGATTTTTATACTTTGCAACACCGACTTTAACTCCAGGATCTTAACAAAAACCTTAACTAGCAATACTACTAGGAGGTTCTAACTACTATGATAGTGTTTATAACTCCTTGTTCTTTGTCCTTTCGGTCTTCTCTTCCTCCTCTTTTTAAGCTCCTCGAAGATCCGGATTGCGCTTAATCGTCGGCCTCCTTGTGTCGAAGATGATCCACCCGAGAGTCTATACCTCAAGCTCTAACCTCTAAACCGAGGTAACTAAGGTACCTAGTTGCTAAGCTAGGTAACTTAGAAGATGTAGAGTGTCTAATGGAGTATTTAATCTCAATAGACCTAATGATTCACAACACATGTGAAGGTTTTAGGTCTCGAGAAAGAAGGAGAGAAAAATTGGAGAGAAAGGAAATGAGCAAATGATAAAGTCTTGGCTAGTGAAGGATGGCTCACTCATTATCTCACATGAAGCATGGATTATTTTCCAATTGAAAATAGCAACCATGGTTCAATAGTAAACAAAAACTAATAAACAAATGTAATGAGCCATGCTTCACCCCATGCCACAAATATCTCCATTTTCCACCTCATTAATTTATTTCCATAAATAGATAAATCCAAATAATGAGGTGTCCCCTTCTAAAAGCATCTCTTGTGAAATTACAAGAATGCCCTCACCGTATATACATACCCGTATTCGTATTCTGAAAAATACGAATATAATGAGATAATAGTAATCCAATAATATAATATTAGAATCCGGGTTAAACCAAATCCCACTAGTATTATCCGTCCAAACATCATCGGTGTAGCCAGCACACGTATATGATCGGAACCTTGCCGTAAAACTATACGGCCTCTACATCGTTTCACCCGAAGCAGGGAAACCCTTTGTGTGGGACTCTAAAGACTCGACAGTACGCTGGCAGTGGGTTTAACCACAAGCCCGTCAGCGGTATTAGTTGCACGTAACGGCTACCCAGGTATCTATCGATAAGAAGGCCGATGAGCAAACTCATCCGAACTCCTACTGAGCCTATATGTGACAATCTCCATACAGTCTGGTTTGTTCGTCTAAGAGTATCGCATATCAGGCCTAGAGGGGTAGTAACCGTCAGACCCTAATAGAGCAATAAGTCATGCCGGTGTAGAGCCCAATGCACTTTGAGAAACTACCGGTGTACTTACCAGTAAATCTTGCTTGCCCTGGCCAGGGACTTTGTGTAATGACTTTCCGAACACAACGCGATATCAACCCCCAATACCGGGAGAGACGGATCCTATCTAACCATTACTGCCTTCAAGTGCTTCAGGACTGCACCCAAGCACTACCTGTTTGCACGATTCATTTGAGCCGTGGTAGGGTAGTGATCTAAGTACAGTGAGAACACACTCGAGACGAATAATGATGTCAAGTTAGCGGACTAACCTGTACTCATGCCACCCGGGAACTGCTAACTGACGATAGGTAAAATACTAACCAGCAGTTCCTCCGCGAGTCCGTCCAGTGTAACTCATAACCCAATGAGCACCTGTATGCTATCTCCGGTACGACATACCAATGGCTGTAGGGCATGCCATCTCTCATGCTGGGATGAGAAGCGTATACACTAGTCTACTCTGGAGTATCGATGCCCTGTCTCGTTAATCCTACGACTAGGGACTAGTATAAGGATGTGCTTATAGAGTACCCAGCCCCACTAGTGTGACTGCCATCACAACGCTGGTAGTCAAGCAAAGATCCTAAGGGCTCTATCAATATGTATTAGCGATATGCTAAAAGAAACATATACACATATTGAGATAGAATCAAACCATGTAGCATACTACCATATTGAGCAAGACTGTTATTATATCTTTCTATATCCCAAGCTTCCAAAATATAATATACAATATAGTACTATACAATAATGGCCTCTAGGGCATATATCACTAACAATCTCCCACTTTCACTAAGGCCATGTATTGGCATATCGAAGACCTATCATCTCGAATAGCCCTTCGAACTGCGTCTGAGGGATGTCCTTTATGAGTGGATCTGCACTGTTGTTCTTCGTGTCTACTCTCCGCACCTCGATCTCCCGGCGATCAACGATGTCCCTGATTAGGTGGTACCGCCTCAAGATGTGTCTGGACTTCTGATGGGACCTTGGTTCCTTCGCTAAAACTATATCCCCGTTGTTATCACAATACAAAGGTATTGGATCAACAATGGACGTAACCACCTGAATTTCTGTTACGAACTTCCTAATCCAGACTGCTTTTTTCACGGCGTCACATGCAGCAATATACTCCGCTTCCATAGTCGAGTCAGCAACGGTGTCCTGCTTGGAGCTCTTCCAACAGACCGCCCCTCCATTAAGGGTAAATACATAACCGGACATGGACTTGGAGTCATCCTTGTCACTCTGGAAGTTGGCGTCAGCGAAGGCCTCGATCTGGAGGTCTTTACTGCTGTACACCAAGAACATCTCCTTAGTCATTCTCTAGTACTTGAGAATGTTCTTAACTGCTGTCCAGTGCTTCTCCCCAGGGTTTGACTGATACCTGCTTCCTACGTTCAGTGTGTAAACTACATCTGGTATGGTACATAACATCGCATACATTATAGAGCCTAACGCAGAAGCGTAGGGTATAATAGTCATGTGCTCCCTTTTCAAATCAGTCTTGGAAGACATCTTTTTGGAGAGGGTGATTCCGTGACAAGCGGTAGATTACCGCACTTTGAATCTTCCATACTAAATCTTTTCAATATGATGTCGATGTACCTTAACTATGAAAGTCCCAACATCCTCTTAGATCTATCACGATAGATCTGGATCCCCAGAATGTACAAGGCACCACCCAGGTCTTTCATGGAAAACCTTTGTGACAAGAATCCTTTGACTGATTGTAGCATAGGAATGTCATTTCCTATCAGGTCATCTACGTACAAGACGAGGAATACCACAGTTCTCTCTACAATCTTACTATAAATACATGGCTCATTTGGATTTTTGATAAAGTCGAATTCCTTGATCGTCTTATTAAAACAGATGTTCCAACTCCGCGATACCTGCTTTAATCCATAAATGGATTCAAGCAACTTGCATGCCTTTCCGCTGCTCCCACTCTCTATGAAACCTTCCGGCTGATCCATATAAACACACTCTTCTAAATTTCCATTCAGAAAAGAGGTCTTTATGTCCATCTGCCAAATTTCAGAATCGTGGAAGGTAACAATGGCAAGTAGGATCCGAATGGATTTCATAGTACGTTACTCATCATGGAACACACTATATCTAATAGGGTGCGGTTCCGTCTTTCCGATACACCGTTGTGTTGAGGTGTGTATGGAGGAGTAAGCTGAGAGAGAATTCCATTCTCTTTTAAGTAATCCAGGAACTTGACACGTAAGTACTCACCACCTCGATCAGATCTAAGTGCCTTGATACTTTTTCCTGTTTGTTTTTCCACTTCATTCTTATATTCCTGGAATTTCTCAAAGGCCTCGGATTTATGTTTCATGAAGAATACATGTCCATATCTTGAGAAATCATCCGTAAAAGTAATGAAGTAGGAATAACCACTTCTTGCATGTATAGACATTGGACCATACACATCGCTGTGTATGAGTCCCAAGAGCTCGCTAGCTCTTACCTCGTGTCTAGTGAACGGAGTCTTTATCATCTTTCCTTTGAGACATGATTGACAAGTTGCATAAGATAGATATTAAAATGGATCCAAATATCCCTCTTTATATAACTTCTTCAACCGTGTTTCATTGATGTGACCCAGTCTACAATACCTTAAGAAAACATGATTTTATTCTGGAGACTTTCTTTTAAGTATGTTCTGGACATTGAAAACCTGAGCTTGATTTAATACGTATATACCGTTATCTAGTGTACCTGACCCAATCAAAGTATAATTAAGGTGGATGTGGAAGACATCGCTTACAAATGTAAAATCATAACCTTCTTTAGATAGTAAAGATACAGAGATGATATTACATGTCAAACTAGGTACACAAAACCAAAATCTGCTCACTTGTCAATCCTAGGTGATATTCCCCTACGGATACAGCATCCACGCTCATTCCGTTAGCAACCCTAAGAGTCATATCAACTACCTTGATAACTCTACGATTTCTCAGCATCTGCAATGAATTACAGATATGAGATCCTGATCCGGTATGTAGTACCTAGGAAGTAGAGTTAATTGACAGATAGTTTTCAATCATAAACACACCTGAAGCCCAAACCACAACGTGCTTCGAATCATGGTTTCTGGCTTTCCAAGCCATGGAAACATTCCTCCTTCCCGTGATAATAGAAACATTCCTACTTCCCTATTGTCTGCCCCGAAACTTTTGCTTTGCCTTTTCTCTCTACCTTACTGACACCGCCTTTTGGCTTGGTGGGGGCCTTCTTCTTCTTCCCCTTGGCTTTCGCCTTTGATCTAGAAGAGGAAGATTCCCCAATATGCAGAGCATGTGTCTCTCTGGTTTTCTGTAGGATGCCCTCTGTACTCCTCAACATGTTAAGGAGTTTTGGAATGAAACTTCCTTACCATGAATATTGATATTTAAGATAAACTAGGTAGAGGGGAAGGACTGTAGAATCAAGTATGTATACAACTCGTTCTCCAACGTGGTCCCAAGGTCCACGAGCTCTTTAATATAGCTGATCATCTTAAGGACGTGGTCCCCTACAGATGACCCGACAACCATTCTCGCCTGAAACAATTTCTTCGAGGTCTTATATCTTGCGATACGAGATTGCTCTCCATATAAATCCTTGGTATGGAGGAAGATGGAAGCTAAGTCCATCTTCTAGCACCGCCTCTGGTGTTCATTATCCATTGAAGCCAACATGAGGCACTTGGCTCTCGCACAATCCATTTCCCATGTCTTACGGATCTCAACATCCACGACGGTAGAATCTGGACCTGGGAAGGCTGGGGCTTTGGTAGTAAGGAGGTAGCCCAGCTTGTCATAAGTAATGGCCATATGGACATTCCTTAGCCAATCTTTATAGTTTGGCCCGGTCAATTTGTTTTTATCTAGCAGTAACTTTAGCCCAGCCATTTTGGTCGCTGCAGTCATGAGAGAGAGAAGAAACACTCAGCATGATACTCTTGCAAGTTTAGATCGGTTATTTGTTTATCTAAACAGGATGGCTCCCAGTATTTCTCGAATTCTCCTTCCAACCATAAAAGAAGAATTAGTCAGGATTTCGTCCAGGCTGGTGTCGGTACATCAAGGGAGGTTTTCCAATGCTTTCGCGAAATTCCTTAATTACATAACCTCTTTTCCCTAGAAACGTAGCCCCGTTAACATCGTTCTTGGGACCTACTTGGTTTATAGCATTGATTGTTTAGTGAAAAATTCTCCCGAAGAGTAGCGGATACTCACAGTAGGATCGGGATCCAAATATTATCATGTGACAACTTTGAAGGAATCCTACCAAAATTATCACATTCCAAATGGTATTCAAAACTATCAAGTTTCCTTTTCCTTTGAAACTCTCGATGTGGATTTTTGCCCCAGGCGCTTATGACCTTAACAAAGGTTAACATATCATAAGACGCAAGTCATGTTCTACCCGTCATTGTCCAGGTTAATTTGAACCCATTCACACAAACCTTTGACGAAGGCCAATAGTTGTACGACTGTCCTAAATTAACGCATCTATCTATGCTACAGATGAATACCCAGCAGCTGCCAATCACTATGCCTTGGCGAAGATCAAAATACATAGCTTGAATACTACTGAATACCCATCTGAAATGACGGAGGGCTACGGCTGGTTTTGGAGAAACCGTGAATGTAATGATCTTGATATAGTCGAAGGAACCATGATAGCTTTTAAAAGGAGTGGTTTAGGCTCCGCATTTAAAAGTTGTTTTTCAAGAAAACCGAGTAGTTTTGAAATTGTTCCAATGATTTAACTTTGTTTTGTTTTCTTTGCATTAATCAATATTAATGCGGTCCCATCATTTTACCTTATTATTGTAGAAAAGAAACGAAAATAGAACGTACGCTTATGCCATCCGCATTCGCCACGGGGCCCGTCATTCACCGTTAGGTTACTTAATTAACGGCAGAGCGGGGGCTGGACTAGCATGGGTGCAAAACAAAAGCAACGCTTATTATATACAATATATATTATATATATATCCATTCGTCTCATGCATTAATAGGTATTCCAGATCACAGCAACACAGCAAACCATACAGTCTCTACATGTTTCGCCCAAAGCAGGGAAACCCTCTGTGTAGGACTCTAAAGACTCGACTGTACGTTGGTAGTAGGTTTAACCATAAGTCCGTCAGTGTTAATAATTGCACGTAACGGCTACCCATGTATCTGTCAATAAGAAGGCCGATGAGCAAACTCATCCGAACTCCTACTGAGCCTATCTGTGACAATCTCCGTACAGTCAGGTCTGTTCATCTAAGAGTATCGCATATTGGGCCTAGAGGGGTGGTAACCGTCAGACCCCTAATAGTGCAATAAGTCATGCCGGTGTAGAGCCCAATACACCCTGAGAAACTACTGGTGTACCTACCAGTAAATCTCGATTTCCCTGGCCAGGGACTTTGTGTAATGGCTTTCTGAACACAGTGCGATATCAACCACCAATACCGGGAGAGACGGATCCTATCTAACCACTATTGCTTCCAAGTGCTTCGGGACTGCACCCAAGCAATACCTGTTTACACGACTCATTTGAGCCGTGGTAGGGTAGTGATCTAAGTATAGTGGGAACACACTCGAGACAAATAGTGATATCAATTCAGTGGACTAATCTGTACTCATGCCACCTGGGAACTGCTAACTGACGATAGGTATAATACTAACCAGCAGTTCCCCCGTGAGTCCGTCCAGTGTAACTCATAACCCAATAAGCACCTGTATACTATCTCTGGTACGACATACCAATGGTTGTGGGACAGGCCATCTCCCCTGTTGGGATGAGAAGCGTATACACTAGTCTACCCTGGAGTATCGATGCCCTGTCTCGATAATTCTATGACTAGGGACCAGTATAAGGATGTGCTTATAGACTATCCAACCCCCACTAGTGTGACCGCCATCATAATGCTGGTAGTCAAGCAAAGATCCTAGGGTTCTATCAATATGTATTAGCGATATGCTAAAAGAAACATATATACATATTGAGATAGAATCAAACCAGGTAGCATACTACCATATTGAGAAAGACTGTTATTATATCTATGTATATCCCAAGCTTCCAAAATGTAATATACAATCCAGTACTATACAATAATGGTCTCTAGGGAATATATCACTAACAAGGAGGAGCCTCTTCTAGGCCGACTTTTGCACCCTGGAGGCCAGATGAAATCATTTAACCGGTCCTGTCCAGATTTCTGTTTCTAGTGCAAGAGAATTGGACACCTGGCGAAGGATTGCAGGCATGAAAATGGCCCGTGTTTGATTTGTGGCGCATCTACTCACGCGATAGGAGCACGTCCATATCGTTTTAACACAGCACCAGCACCCAGACCCGCAATCACAGCCCCGCTGAGGCCAGCTATTTAGGCACCTGCACCCCGCCTAGCTCTTCCTGCACCAGCTCCACGTAAACCACCGGCACAGCTTCATCGTCAATTCCATCAGGCACAGAAAAATGTGCCTCAGGGGCAAAGGAATGTGCCTCCGGCAAGGAGGAATGTACCAAGACGACAGGCTTTTACAATGACGATTGAGGAGGCCGTAGCCACATGACAAGTCATCACTGGTAAAATCCCCCATCCTTTCAATCTTTCAATCCTTGTGTATCATCATACTTTTCCTATATCTAAACACGATTGTTCCGCCAAAATTTTTTGGCTCAGAGCTTGTTGTTCCCTCATAAAAATAAAGAGAAAGCTCCACGTGTGAAACACGTGTACCCACATGCAAAGCATGTAACTATTGCCTCAGATAGGATAAAATCCTTAAATGCCTCACGTGTTTCCCACGTGAGCGCAAGCGCCAGCCTCTGTTAAGATTAAATTCTATAGTGGCGCCTCATATAGAATACACGTAAGCGTCGGCGTGCAAAGCACGAGAGTGGCTACTTATAAAAGAATTAAATTCTTAGGCGGCGCTCTCGTGCATAGCACGTAAGCGTCAGCGCCCAAATTAAATAGGGTAGAATTAAATTCTACATGAGGAATATTTTCCTAAAATCTGCTTTATTCTCTATTAAACAGAGCCGTTGGATCAAAACTCCAATGGTGTTAATAAATCATCAAAATGATAGAATTAAATTATATTAGGAAAAAAATATCTCTATGATCAAATATTCTCTGTTAAATGGAGAGCCGTTGGATCAAAGATCCAACGGTGATTTAAAATCATCAAATGATAGAACTAAATTCTATTTAGGAAATATTTTCCTTGATCATTCTAATATGGAAAGATCTTTCCCTAACAGAGAATCTTGGATTTAAAATCCAATGGTGATAAAATATCACCAATTGAATCATCTGATAGAATAAAATTCTATCTTAGGAAAATATTTTTCTAATTTTGTTAAACTAATAAGATATTCATATAACAGAATTAAATTCTATCTTAGGAAAATATATTTCAAATCTTGTTAAACTAACAAGATATTCATATGATAGAATAAAATTCTAATTTTGTTAAATCAACAAAATATTCATATGATAGAATAAAATTCTAATCTTGTTAAACTAACAAGATATTCATATGATAGAATAAAATTCTATTTTAGGAAAATATTTCTTAATCTTGTTAAACAAATAATAAATCTTCTCTGTTAAACAGAGAGCCTTTGGATTAAAAATTCAACGGTGAATAAAATTCACCGATTGATCTAAAAGATCATTTTAATTGATCATGAAATCAATCATGATCTCTCAATGAGAGATTTTCTTAACAAATTGATTTTTCTCTTCTCCTATAAATAGGAGTAAAGAGATTAATCAAAGAAGGAGAACTTGATAAAAAGAAAAGAAAAGTGGAGACCCCCCTAAGTTTCTGTAAAAAGAGAGAAGGCTATAAAATCAACAGAGAATTTAATTCTCCCAAAGAAGAAGATCTCTCTCCTAAAAGCTCTAGGTAAAGAAAAAAGAAGAGATCAAAATATCTCATTTACCTGACATACCATATCTAAGGGTTTAACCCTTCTCAAAGAACTTAGTTCTTTCTCTGGATCTGAGATCCACAAGACAAGTCTCCCACAAATGGAGAATTTAATTCTCATCGGGAAGATCTTATTCTGGAGAATCAAAGATTCAGGGAAGAACAAAATCAAAAAGAAAGAAAATGGCGTTCATAATACTCCAGGAACTTAGTTCCTTCAAATCAAGAACTTAGTTCTTTAAAGAACCCAATCCAAGATTATCAAAATAGTGATCTTGGTGATTCTTAATGGTCAAAATACCATTAACAAAGGTCTAACCTCTTTTGAAAGCATGAACATGGAAAACATGGAGTTCATAATACTCCAGGAGCTTAGTTCTCTCATAAAAAAAAGAACTTAGTTCTTAAAGAACCTGATCCCAGATCCTCAAAATAGTGATCTTGGTGATCGTTAATGGTCAAAATACCATTAACAGACATTTAAGTTCTCTAAAAATATAAATAGAGATTAAATCTCCAAAAATAACTCAGCCCCTCACATGAAACACACGTAGGCGCCCAAAACAGAAGGTCAGCGCCCCACGTGAAATACACGTGAGCGCTGAGTAAAGTGCTTAGCACTTCATATGCAGCCAAAATAGCCGAGTGCTTAGCACTGATTGGGCAGCACCCAGCACCTTACGTGAAATACACGTGAGCTCCACAAAAGATTAACGCTTAGCACAATTATAGCGCCTCACGTGATATACACGTGAGCGCTATATGCAACCGAGTGGTTAGCACTGCTGGGTGTTACAGAAACCCAATCTTAGCCCAAATTGGCTAAGTTTTCTGAAGTAAAACTTCTTTGATTTTAAATCAAGCGAGCCCATATGCTCATGATTTCCAAACTGATCTTAGTTTCAAACATGACTAGTGATCTCCCATTGATGATATCTAAAATGATATTCATCCCATACTTCCTAAGTTAATCTTAGTCTCAAATAAGGCTAATGATTCTTAGATGATCCATCATGATCTTTCCCTCAAATACGGGATTTGGTTCAAGGGTACATCTCTCCACACCTCTGATATATATCGTTGTAATTCCTCAATTTCTTCAAAGAGGTGGTAGGTCCCGACAACCAACAACTCTTTTCTCTTCCCAACTTGATGTAAAACTTCATCAAGACTGGGAATGATATATCCCACGTTGATGCACTTCCAAGTTGACGTGCACACTGAAGGGTTACGCTAGCTCCCCAGCCATTTTCTGTGGCCAAATGCAGAACAAATTTTTTTCTACGATTAGAAACTTGGCGCTAGAATAACACTAAACCAGGATCTTAACCATAAACCTTAACTAGAAAATTAAGAAGCTATCTACTATGAGAAGAGTTTATACCAAGAGCCTCAAGTCCTTCGGGTCTTCACTCCACTCCTTTAGTATGCTCCTTGTAGTGTCCATGATCAAGTTTGAACTTCGGCCTCCTTGCGTCAATGATGATCCACCCGAGAGTACCAACTAAGAGCTCTTACCTCTAATATGAGGTAACTGAAGAACCTAGTGTGCTAATCTAGGTTGTTTAGGTGATGTAGAGAGTGATTAGGGATTAGTTAGTCTCTTAGACCCTTGGATTCTCAACTCATGAGACACTTTAGGGTAAGAAGAAGAAGATGAGAGCTTGGAGGAGAGAGAGTGTGTGAGATATTATCAAATGAAAAATGGCAACCCTATATAATTATGAAGCATGGAATAATATAAAATCAAGCATGCTTCAATAGTTATCATATGAGTCACTAAGTGAGTCATTTAGTGGCCATGCTTCATTTACTGTAAATGAACAACTCATCCTCCACCTCATTTCATCATTTAATAAAAAGAATAAATAAGAAATGAGGTGTCATCTTCTGGAAGCACTCTTGCTAAAATTACAAGAATACCCATTGTCCGTATATACATACCCGTATCTGTATTCCGAAAAATACGAATACCCAGAGACTAAATAATCTGATAATCTAATACTAGGATCTGGCTTAAACCGAAGCCCGCTAGTATTATCGGCCCGAACATCATATATGCATAAGTGTACGTATGTGATCGAACCCTGCTGTAAAACCATACGGCCTTTACATCGTTTCGCCCGAAGCTGGGAAACTCTCTGTGTGGGACTCTAAAGACTCAACAGTACGCTGGTAGTGGGTTTAACCACAAGCACGTCAGCGGCACTAGCTATACGTAATGGCTACCCAGGTATCTGTCGAAAAGGAATGCCGACGAGCAAACTCGTCCGAACTCCTACTGAGCCTATCCGTGACAATATCCGTACAGTCCGGTCTCTTCATCAAAGAGTATCGCATACCGGGTCTAGGGGGTGGTGAAACGTCAGACCCTAATAACCTGATAAGTCATGCTGATGTGGTTCAGGACCAATCCGAGAAACTACTGATCAATCTATCAGTAAATCCCAACTGACTTGGCTAAGGTCTTGTGGTCCTGACCAATTGATCACTGTGCGATATCAACTCCCAATACCGGGAGATACGAATCCCCAACAATCGCTCACTGCCTCCATGTGGCTCGAGACTGTACCCAACCAAAACCTGTTTGCACGACTCAGTAGAACCGTGGTAGGGTAGTGATCAAAGCTCAGTGGGAAATCACACGAAACAAATGCCGATCTCAGGTCCGAAGACTAACCTATACACATGTCACCTGAGAACTTCTATCTGACGATAGGTATAGTACCATCTGTAATTTCTCGGCGAGTCCGACCAGTGTACTCACACCCAGTGAGCACCTGTATGCGATCTTAGGTGCATCAGACCAATGGCTGCGGGACCAACCATCCCCCGACGGGGCTAGAAATGTATACACTAGTCTACTCTGGAGTATCAATGCCCAGTCTTGATAATCACGCGACTAGGGACCATTTAAGGATGTACTTATGGACTACCCTGCTCCCATAAGTATGATCGCTATCATAACACAGGTAGTCAAGCAAGATCCTACGGGCTTTATCAACATGTAATAACGAGTATGACATATA
Source organism: Agapanthus africanus (assembly GCA_030015575.1). NCBI lineage: Eukaryota > Viridiplantae > Streptophyta > Magnoliopsida > Asparagales > Amaryllidaceae > Agapanthus > Agapanthus africanus. The sequence continues at coordinate 864,575,600 of JASDDO010000024.1, read as the reverse complement.
CCATGTTAAGATAAAGACAAACTATAATAGTATACTACCGTATCGAGTCTTTATTAATATGTGCAAGCTAGATATAACAACAATAGAAATAAATACACATATCTTGACAAAGACAAGTCAGACAATATACTATAAAACTGAGCAAGATTGTCCTGTACATACATATCCCTAGCATCCATATGTATACATATACAATACTGGCCTGTAGGGCATATATATCCAACAATCTCCCACTTGCACTAAAGGCCAGTAATTGGCATACCGAATACCCAACGTCTGCATTAAGGCCAGCTGCTGGCGTACCGCATACCCAACATGTCAAAAAGTTGCTCGAACTACTCTTGAGGGAGGTCCTTTGTAAATGGATCTGCCGTGTTCTCTTCTGTATCAACTCTCCGGACCTCGATCTCCTGGCGATCTACAATCTCCCTGATCAGGTGATACCGCCTTAAGATGTGTCTGGATTTTTGATGGGACCGTAGTTCCTTCGCTAAAGCTATAGCCCCATTATTATCACAATACACACGTATCGGATCAACAATGGACGGAACTACCTGAAGTTCAGGTATGAACTTCTTCATCCAGACTACTTCTTTTGCGGTATCGCTTGCAGCAATGTATTCAGCCTCCATCGTCGAGTCTGCGACGGTGTCCTGTTTAGAACTCCTCCAACACACCGCCCCTCCGTTGAGGGTAAACAAAAAACCTGAGACAGACTTGCTGTCATCCTTGTCACTCTAGAAGCTTGAATTGGTAAAGGACTCGACCCTGAGATTTCCATTACCGTAAACCAGGAATACCTCCTTAGTCCTTCTCTGGTACTTAAGAATGTTCTTCACTACCGTCTAGTGGTTCTCACCTAGGTCTAACTGATACCGGCTCACCACACTTAGCGCGTAAGCTATATTTGGTCTTATACACAATATCGCATACATTATAAATCCTACCGCCGAAGCGTTGGGTATAGTACTCATGCGAACTCTCTCCTCGTCAGTCTTAGAAGACATCTTCTTAGAGAGGGTGATTTAGTGCAATGAGGGTATGTTACCGCGCTTGGAATCTTCCATACTAAATCTCTTTAGTACGGTCTCTATGTACCTGGACTGCGAAACTCCCAATAATCTCTTAGATCTATCTCTGTAGATCTTGATTCCCAGAATTTATGAGGCATCGCCCAGGTATTTCATGGAGAACCTTTGTGACAAGAACAGCTTGACTGATTGTAGCATAAGAATATCATTTCTTATCAAAAGAATGACGTCCACGTACAAGACTAGGAATACGACAGTTCGGCCTACAATCTTCTTATAAATACATGGCTCATCTTCGTTCTTGATGAAGTCAAATTCTTTGACTGTTTCATCAAAATAGATGTTCCAGCTCCGTGATGCCTGCTTTAATCCATAAATGGATTTAAGTAACTTGCACACCTTCCCGCTGCTCCCACTGTCTATAAAACCTTCTGGCTGATCCATATAAACACACTCTTCCAAATTGCCGTTTAGAAAAGCCGTTTTTACGTCCATCTACCAGATCTCATAGTCATGGAAGGAAGCAATGGAAAGTAGGATCCAAATGGATTTGAGCATAGCCACTGGAGAAAAGGTTTCGTCATAGTCCACACCTGGTTTTGGACGAAAACCTTTTGCAACGAGTCTAGCCTTATAGGTTTCCACCTGCCCATCTACACCAAGTTTCCTTTTGTAGATCCATTTGCATCCAACGGGTTTTACCCCAGGTAGAGCATTATCCAAGGTCCACACTTTATTAGTGTACATGGGCTCCATTTCAGATCGCATAGCATCCAGCCACTTATCAGAGTCCCTACTGATAATGGCCTGCCTGAAACTGGTAGGGTCATCTTCTTCCAAGATGCAATCCTCTCGATCCCCGTCTATGAGAAAACCGTAGTATCTTTCGGGGGGATGAGAAATCCTACCAGATCCACGGAGTGGCTGAGGTTCGTCTGGGATTACCGAATCTAGCTGTTTCTCCAAACCTTCAGTTTCATTTTGTGGTTCGTGGATTTCTCCCAGTTCTACCGTACTCCCACTAGTTTCTTTTGCAAGAAACTCCCTTTCAAAAAAGGTAGCATGGCGAGATACAAACACCTTCTATTCCTCAGTGTGGTAGAACAGATATCCCAGTGAATCCTTAGGATATCCTACAAATTTACATAGAACTGACCGGGCCTCTAGCTTGTCCGGTTTCTATGTTTTCACATAGGCCGGACAACCCCATATCTTAAATCGCTTAAGATATGGATTTCGTCCACTCCATACTTCATATGGAGTCTTAGGCAAAGATTTGGATGGAACGTAGTTCAGTAAGTATGCAGCTGTTTGAAGTGCATATCCCCAAAATGAAAGAGGCAACTCAGTGTCACTCATCATGGAGCGAACCATGTCCCATAGGGTACGGTTCCACCTTTCTGATACACCGTTGTGCTGTGGTGTATACGGAGGTGTAAGCTGAGAGAGAATTCCATTCTCTTTTAGGTAATTTAGGAATTCCGTGCTTAAGTACTCTCCTCCTCTATCAGATCGGAGGATCTTGATACCTTTGCCAATTTGGTTCTCTACTTCATTTCTGAATTCTTTGAATTTCTCAAAAGCTTCAGATTTGTGTTTCATGAGATACACATATCCGAACCTAGAGAGATCGTCAGTGAATGTGATGAAGTATGAGAACCCTACCCTTGCATGTATAGACATTGGACCACATACATCACTGTGTATAAGTCCCAAGAGCTCTGCTGCTCTTTCTCCATGTCCGGTGAACGGAGATTTGGTCATCTTTCCTTTGAGACAAGATTGACAAGTTTCATAAGATGAAAATTCAAACGTATCCAAAAATCCATCTTTATGCAACTTACTCAGTCTTTTCTCTCTGATATGACCAAGTATATAATGCCACAAGTAGGATTCGTTCATATCTGAACTCTTCCTCTTGTATGTGTTTTGTATACTGAGAACTGTGTTTTGATTAAGAACATAGATACCATTACACAGTATACCTTCTGCAACCAATACCTGATTAAGGTAAATGTTCATGATATTTCTATCATGAACAAACTTATATCCATCTTTATCAAGTAAAGAAACTGATATGATGTTGCAAACCATGGAAGGTATATAGTAGCAGTTATTCAAAATCATAGTATTGCCATTTGGCAATGCTAGGTGATATTCACCGACGGCAGAAGCATCAACCTGTTCTCCGTTCCCTACTCTGAGGGACATATCACCAGGTCCAACCATCCTACTTTTTCTCAGTCCACGTAATAAATTACAGATATGAGATCCCGATCCGGTATCAAGTATCCAGGAGGTAGGACTGACCGAAAAATAGATCTCTATAACAAGAACACCTGAAGAAGACACAATAGTATGTTTCTTCTTCGATGGGATCATTAACGAATTCAAACATTCCTCTTTCCTTTGCTCATATTTATGACTGTTGTCATAAGTTAGAGCTGAACCGGCGTTACCCAGCCCCGAATAAGAATTCGGATCGATCAAACGATACATTTTATTATCTTGATTAGGGCATGAAATGATTGCTACCTGGAAAGAGAGAGAAAAGAAACACTCAGCGTGCGCTCTTGCAAGATTAGATTGGTTATTAATTTACCTAATCAGGATGGCTCCCACCGTTTTCTCGAATTCTTCTTCAAACCTTAAAAGATGAATTAGTTGGGATTAATCGCACGTCACAATACTTACTTAACCTTTCAGCCAGGCTGGTGTCGGTACTTTGAGGGCGGTTTTCCAACGCTTTCGCGAAGTTCCTTAATTACATAACCTCTTTTCCCTGGAGGCGTAGCCCCGCTAACACCGTTCTAGACACGTACTTGATTTATAACATTGATTGTTAAGTGAAATAATCTCCCAAGAGTAATCCTACTCATCAGTGGGATCGGGATCCAACTATCATTGTGTGATGCACTAGATGGAATCCACTCTAGTCACCATACTCCAAAAGGTATGCTGAATCTGCAAGTTTCCCGTATGTTTGAAACTCTCAATGTGGTTTTTACCCCTAGGACCGTAGTGACCTTGACGGAGTCAACAAATCAAAGAGTCCTAGTCAAGTTCAACCCATCATTATCTGGATTGTATCAAACCCACCCGCATAACCCTTGATGGAGTCAACAAGGTTATACGATTGTCCTAACCAATCGTATCTAGTGCTACAAACAAATACCACTCATCTACCGTACACTACGCCTTGACGGAGTCAACAAATGCAACACGAATACTAAGTGTTACTTGTAGGAAATGACGGAGGGCTAAGATTGGGTTTTTTTTGGCGAAAACTTGTTAACGTAATGAACTTGATATCGTTGAAGGAACCTGCGCAGTTTTGAAAAGGAGTGGTTTAAGCTCCGCTTTTGAAAACTAGTGGTTTTGAAGAAAAACCGAGTAATGTATAGTATATACTTTTGCTTAAGAGGTCACTCCCCGCGAAGGGATCTTGGCTCTTGCCTCCTGGAATGAGGTGCTGGATATTCACGATTGAATACCACTATGCAAAGCGAAAGAATATAACTGTAGTTTTTCAAAATTTGTTCCAACAACGTATTTTAGGTTTATTTTCTTGCATTAATCAAAATTAATACGGTCCCATCAATTAACCCTATCACACCAGAAAAGAACGAAAATACAATGTACGTATATGCCATCCGCATTCGCCACTGGGCCCCGTCATCACTCGTTAGGTTACTTAACTAACGACAGAGCGGGGGCTGGACTAGCACGGGTGTAAAACATATACAACATCTACTAGTATATATATAAATATATATAGCATTCATCCCGGGCATGATAATAAGCAACATCACAGAATCTCAGCCAACAATACAGAATGGTGGATTAACTTGTAGCCACGGGTTTCATTTAAGCCGCAAATAAAACCCGACGTTTCCGGTCGTGTGGATAGCCTTTGCAATGAGAACCTAAATCCCTACGAGCGCGGCAAGTTACCCGCCAATCCCAGAAGTGAGGCAACCCCCTTCAACAAAGTGAATGAGCCACCCAGCACTTCACGGAATCCGGTAACTTGGGCACCCCTCCGTGGGTCATACTATATCCCCTACGAGTGCGGCGAATAGCCCGCCAATTCTAGAATGAATCCCCCTCCGTCCCAACGCCATGAGATGCGGACTTGTTGCCTTCTAGAATTCGGCTATTCATGCACTCCACCGCGGGGTAATCCTAGTACAGAAAAAGAAAATAATCTGTACAAATGGTGACATCGACCTCAACCCGGTCGTTCCCCAATCAAATAATATACAACCCGGCAAAGACAGCAGTCCACATGTCGGACGCTCGCCCCGCAATAAAAAATATACAAATGAATATAAACTGTACTGCTAACATTGCACCACATACTATCCACCATGACTATCCAACCGCAATCACAGCACAGGTACAGAGCATCAACGTGAATGTCATGTTCGCAAACTCGTCTAAAAGAACATATAGCAATTAGACGAGTCATACCGATCAAATGACATTCACGATCGCAGATAAAAGTGAATGTACTGATAAACATTTAAACAGTGTTAAATTATCGACTTTGAAACATCCCGAATAGCCCCATACAACTAGATAAAACCATATCAAAACTGGGCTAAACTAGCAATACCACTGAACCAACATTCCAGAGACCAGACTAGACCCAAAATACGAAACCCAAATTTCCAGACAGGGCCGACCGGCTCGGTTTTTAAGGCAATGTGCTTGACCAAAAACAGGTGGAATTGGCTCGTATTTGGGGTGCAGTCTATGCGTCACCTAAGAAGTCTTCTGCAGTTGCTAAAATAATTTTTGAAGACCAAATAAAATTCGACAGAAACTGGAATGTTCAGGGTACTGAATTGGATTTTTTTCGGTTTTGATACTTTAACATCGTTTAAACTTGCTAGTGTAGGGTTTATGGGCTGGCTCTGATACCATGAAGGGTTACGCTACCGCCCCGGCCATCTTCCGTGGCCAAATGCGGAACAATTTTTTTCTATGACTAGAAACTTGGCGCTAGAATAACAGTAAACCCTGATCTTAAACATAAACCTTAATTAGCAAATTAAGAAGCTATCAACCATGAGAAGAGTTTATACCAAGAGGCTCAAGTCCTTCAGGTCTTCACTCCACTCCTTTAGTATGCTCCTTGTAGTGTCCATGATCAAGCTTGAACTTCGGCCTCCTCGTGTCAATGATGATCCACCCGAGAGTACCAACTAAGAGCTCTTACCTCTAATATGAGGTAACTAAAGAACCTAGTGTGCTAATCTAGGTTGTTTAGGTGATGTAGAGAGTGATTAGGGATTAGTTAGTCTCTTAGACCCTTAGATTCTCAACTCATGAGACACTTTAGGATAAGAGGAAGAAGATGAGAGCTTGGAGGAGAGAGAGTACGTGAGATATTATCAAATGAAAAATGGCAACCCTAGATAATTATGAAGCATAGAATAATATAAAATCAAGCATGCTTCAATAGTTATCAAATGAGTCACTAAGTGAGTCATCTAGTGGCCATGCTTCATTTAATGTAAATGAACAACTCATCCTCCACCTCATTTCATCATTTAATCAAAAAGAATAAATAAGAAATGAGGTGTCATCTTCTAGAAGCACTCTTGACAAAATTACAAGAATACCCCCCGTCTGTATATACATACCCGTATCCGTATTTCGAAAAATACGAATACCCAGAGACTAAATAATCCGATAATCTAATACTAGGATCTGGCCTAAACCAAAGCCCGCTAGTATTATCCGTCCGAACATCATACATGCACAAGTGTAAGTATATGATCGAACCCTGCCGTAAAACCATACGGCCTCTATATCGTTTCGCCCGAAGCAAGGAAACCCTCTGTATGGGACTCTAAAAACTCAACAGTACGCCGGCAGTGGGTTTAACCCCAAGAACGTCAGCGGAACTAGCTGTACGTAACGGCTACCCAGGTACTTGTCGAAAAGGAAGGCCGACGAGCAAACTCGTCCGAACTCCTACTGAGCCTATCCGTGACAATTTCCGTACAGTCTGTTCTCTTCGTCAAAGAGTATCGAATACCAGGTCTAGGGGGTGGTGAAATGCCATACCCTAATAATCTGATAAGTCGTGCTGATGTGGCTCAGGACCAATCCGGGAAACTACCGATCAACCTATCAGTAAATCCCAACTGCCTTGGTCAAGGTCTTATGGTCCTGACCAATCGATCACTGTGCGATATCAACTCCCAATACCGGGAGATACGAATCCCCAACAATCGCTCACTGCCTCCATGTAGCTCGGGACTGTACCCAACCAAAATCTGTTTGCACGACTCAGTAGAGCCGTGGTAGGGTAGTGATCAAAGCTCGGTGGGAACTCACATGAAACAAATGCCGATCTCAGGTCCGAAGACTAACCTGTAAACATGTCACCTAAGAACTTCCATCTGACGATAAGTATAGTACCATCTGGAAGTTCTCAACAAGTCCGTCCAGTGTACTCACACCCAATGAGCACCTGTATACGATCTTAGGAGCATCAGAACAATGGCTGCGGGACCAACCGTCCCCCGACGGGGCTAGAAATGTATACACTAGTCTACTCTGGAGTATCAATGCATAGTCTCGATACTTACACCACTAGGGACCATTTAAGGATGTGCTTATGGACTACCCTGCTCCCACAAGTATGATCGCCATCACAACGCTGGTAGTCAAGCAAGATCCTACGGGCTTTATCAACATGTAACCGCAATATGTAATAACGAGTATGACATATGCCATGTTAAGATAAAGACAAACTATAATAGTATACTACCGTATCGAGTCTTTATCAATATGTGCAAGGTAGATATAACAACAATAGAAATAAATACACATATCTTGACAAAGACAAGTCAGACAATATACTATAAAACTGAGCAAGATTGTTCTGTACATACATATCTCTAGCATCCATATATATACATATACAATACTGACCTCTAGGGCATATATATCTAACACACACATCAAATCAGACTGCATCCCAAATTGGGTGCATTCCATGTCACCATTGTTCACTCCGTCACATAACAAATACACGTGCACGCAAGATGAATGTTGGACCGAAATGTCCCTAAACTAAAATTTCGCCTCAAACATGGCGATAATGGACCGAAATATCCTTAAACTAACATTTGTCTTCAAAATGGGAATATTGGACCGAAATGTGCTTAAACTAATTTTCATCCCAAACAAGGAACATTGGACCGAAATGTCCTTAAACTAACATTCGTCCCAAATAGAGAATGTTGGACCGCGACGTCTTTAAACTAATATGTTTTGCCCTGCGGACTATCTTCATAATGACTACCATATACTATCCATGAGCTATTTATATATGATCTAATGATTAGTTGAGCCCATATGCTCACTGCTCATAAGTCGATCTTAATCTCAAATATGGCTAATGATCCTTAGATCAAACCCAAATATCCCATGAACCGATGGGCCTCACAAATATGAGATCTGCGTTCTAAGTTCATTTCCGTTGGCAAACCAAACTGCCAATGTGGGCCCCGTAAACCAAAATTCTTGACCTAAGCCCAAATCTAAAATATACGGATTTGGACTAATCCGTGCCCTACGGGCGACAACATAAACTAGTCTCCATATACAATCCACGGGCAAGCTAAACAAACAAAAACACACACGACACGAAGTAGGAGAAAGTGGTTATCGCAATGTGGTAACGTAATTAACTGCAGGGGCTTGCGCCTGCAGGGAAGAGCGTCCCTACAATAAAACTCCCTCATAAAATGAGGGGCGTCTGTCCAAATCTCCGATATATGGTGTCATAAATCAACTTGGTATCTTCAGAGAGGTGGATGGATAAATCCAAATAGTATCTGCCCCCAAATTCAGGCCAGACATCCCAACGTCTCGGTCTGGTCTTTCGGCGGTGAACAGATTCTGACACGCCCTGTAGGACCTTTTCCTCTTTCCACTCCACACTTCATGTGTCGTGTTTTCCTGCGACCAAATAATTACGGTATATATGTTTGTAGTTGCCATTGGGTGATGAAATACTAAAGCCGACGTTTCGTCTCTTTGTAGAATGGCGTTTGCTTCCACTCACCGCAACTCAAGCTCTGTCACATCTGAGGGAGTCAAGTATGGGCCACTTGCAGCCTTAAATCTCTGCAATCCAGTTCTACAAGAAATCAATGGGTTTCTCTTTGGGTCTATGTTACCACCTCCCACCATCGGTACCTCAACACCGAAGGTGGAATCCCAGAAGAAGTCTGTCTTCCACAGGCTTGCTCCTCAAGTTTCTGTTTTGCCGATGAAATTGTTCTCCAAACAAATGGTAGCTCCCAAAGGCCATGGTCGACGCAGAGGGCGGAATACTCAAGCTCTCGAAGAAAACAGGGGGTAGGCTCAGCAAAATTCTGATGCGAATCAAATTTTGGCCGTAAGAAACGGTCGATGTCGATATCAGCGTCATACAAAAAAAGCTGGGGGCAGTTCTCCGTATGGTCCTGTTTCAACCCCAGCGGTGAATGTTGTTGTTCCAACCGGGAATAGGTTCGAACTATTGCGCAAGGTCAGACAAAATTCTCCCACCGCAATATTGAAGAAATCTCTGCATCTTGTGGAGATCTGATGTGAGCAGAAAGTAGTTCGCTCCATAAAAGAACTTTCCTCATCTATATATAAGGTGTGGAAGTAGGTAAAGGACTCAGTCGCCAACCACAGCACTTCCCCTAAACGTCAGCCAAATTCTGAAAAATCCCCTTTCAAATACAAGGGGACTCATCCCAAGACAGATCCTGATACAATGGTTCCTCCTAAAGCAACTTCTCATAAAAAAGAGAGGCCTGATAAAGCCCAAGTGCCCGAGGAAAACTCCGAAGGTTAAAGCTCCAAATGTCCCGAGGATGGGGGCATAGTAGTTCATACAGTCCACATGGTGAATGATTGATCGTTTTTCCCGTTGTGTAGTATGTAGAAAATTGTAAAGAACTTCACAACCAAAAAATTATTTTGACCGCAATCAAACTACGGTGTCGGATGTAGTTTGTAGTGAGTGTGGATCGTCCACAGGGATTGCACGATTCGTTTTTATAATATGCTTGAATTGAAAACTTAATTGACAAGAAAAGAAAACATGATTCAAGAATTTATCAATTGATTCAGGTGTTACGATGTTTAATCAAGAATCAAGAACTGATAAACAATCAAGAATTGGGTTTTGATAATATTTTTCCAATCAACAATCAAGAATCTAAAAGAGGCTCGTAGGAATCGATCGGATCGATAGACGTGATGTAATCTAAAGATATCGTGTTCTTGTCCTTCGAAGGATTGATACTAGATCGATGATCATCGACGAGAGTTGGGGCTTTCTCGTGAAACTAGGGTTTCATCCTATAACCCTTGTTCTTTCGTCGATATCATTCCTTTTCTAGCCTCTACCAAATTCAAGAAACGATCGTAACTCCCCAATTTCGATCGATGTCAATCAAGAAAGCATCGAAACGAAATGGGTCGTCGTTTCTTAAACTTGCTAGGGTTTACAAAACTCGTAGGACTCAAGAATCGATTAAAGCTATGTTACATCATCATTCTATTGACCGTCTCGACTCCTCGACGAGCGGAGTTTTATTCACACATCACCACACAGAAAAGATTCACAAATTGTAAAGATATCATGATGCAGAATTTAAAGAAAACAAGATAAAAGAATATCACCTTTATTTATCTCAACAATTTTGATTACATTCGCTTCAAGAACTACAAGAGGAAGAATCTAAATCGTTGATCGGGCGTCGCTTGGCTTCGTGAGTCGTGGATCGGCTCGGATCGCTTGCTCCGTTGAAGATCGGCTCCGCTCCTAAAGGTTGTAAGGCTTCTTGCTTAATGGGCACTCGGGATCTTGATCTTTAATTGGAATTAGGGTTAGGGTTTCCCACAAGCCCTCTCACTAGACTTGAGGAGGAAGGAGATGAAGAAGGAGATTGGCTAAAAAAACTATAAAATGAATCACACCCTCTCTTGGATGCAAGATTGTAAGATTTTCTAAGATGATTTATCCTTGAGTCTAGGGTCTTATTTATAGAACTCCCAAACCCTAGGTTTAGGTTTGAATTGGAACTTTCCCTCCCAAAGTTTGTTGAGAGAGTTTGTTAGACTTTAGCTTAGGGTTTAAGCTAGGGTTTAGGGAAAGTTCTAGAATACAAGACTAGTTTAGTGTTAAGCCCAAAGCTTGCTGATCTGGCAGAAATCCCTGGAGTCTTCTGGAACTTGAGTGCAATTCTGGAATGTGGGCCCTGAATGAAGCATTTTGGTGCTAAAATTACTTGATGACGTCACCAAGATGCCACGGATCCGCGGCACAAGCTGGCTCTGGCCGCGGATCCGCGGCCATGTTGAAGAGTTGGAGCTTGTGGCTTCTTCTGTGGTCTTGGGCTGACATTTAGAGCTTTGTCTGATATATTTATTTGCAGTTGCTCCTTTGGATTGGTACCAGATTTTAAGTTAGTGAGTTTACGTATCTTTCGAGCGGTGTAATGGTCGAGCGAGCTTCTCATTTCCTGCACAGACTTCGAAACACGGGTTGCGATATATAGAAAATATGCCATGTAATGAAATGCAGTCAATTTCCCTAGAAATGCCGGTTTTAAGGTTGAATACATGTAATCTGATATTTTGCGATAGATTTGCTAATATGTAGAATATGAATGCCGTACACTTCTATATGTATGTAGATGATAGGGAAATTGCTGGTAAAAATATGCAATATTTTCGACTGATCAGTGAACTCCAAAGATGAAGTTCAAGCATCTACTAGCCACGGACCGCATACTCGGTCCCTTACAAAGCCTCAACTACAACGTGAAAAAATGCAGGAGATGCTTGCTTAGGCAGCATCACTCGCTAATCCATCGTCTAAGGCAAATCCTGAAGACGCGCCTGGAGAAAGAACAGAGCAGGAGTCGGATATTGATTTCCTAAAGTGTGCTCTCAAAAAGTGAGATGAAGAAGCGGCAGGGATGTCCGCTAAAATGACCCAGATGGCCATTCTGCTCCATAATATGGCTGGTTCAATCGGAACAACTGGCAGATGAACTACCGGTAGTCGCTCTTAAAGACAAGAGTGACATTTCAAATCCTTTGCAAGTCTCATCAACAGTCGAAGTGGAAATGATTCCAAAAGTAAAGCTGAACGAATATATCGCTCAGTAAATCAAAGCTTACTATGTCAGTAAAGATGCAAACAGGTCAATCAAGACTGGTTGACCATATCCGGCTTGGTACGATCAAATACAGTACCCGCCAGAGTATACACTTCCAACGTTCCACATGTACAAAGGAACTGGGAATCCTCGCCAGCACATTGCGTGATTTAAATCCATGTGCGACAATACTGGAGGAAATGATATACTGCTCCTCCGATAATTCGTTAATAGTCTGGCGGACATCGCCTTCGAATGGTATGCAGAACTCCCAAATGATTCCGTAAAGACCTTCGACGAGATGGATATGCTCTTCTGTCTTCGCTAGTGAGAATGAACACACTACCGTGGCGGCGTTGGTCAATGAAAGGGTTGGAATGAATGAAACCTGGGTTCAATATGTTACCCGATGGCGAAATCTCTGGTCAAAATACGAGCAACGCATCGACGAAGCTGCAGCCATGGGAATGTTCATAGCCACCCTTGACACAAATTCAAAGGTGTTCCCATTTATGGCCCTCTTCATGCCGACGACCTTCCAAGAGCTCATGGATAAAATAACTCGATTGGATCAGATGTGTCAAGACCCTTCATCATCCGATGAAGATGAATGAAAAGCGGAGGTAAGGTGGCGTTTGTCGCCAACGCTCAACAAAAAATGAGAGGCTCTAAAGCAACCTGTTGCCAAAATAGCGACAGCGTGGGTACTCGCTCTCCCCGGAGATATATACAGGGGACATATTTCTCACCGGCGAAAGAATCTCTACATGGGATGGTCCTTTCTTCTCAAAGAACAAAAAGGATATCAAGGGACCTACAAGCGGGTCCTACAATCAAGTGGAATATCCCACTTAAACCAAAAAACCATGGTAGGCATGTGAAATCCATGTCCCGCTCCAAATCAGACGATGAGGGGAAAAAACCATGATTGTAGTATTGAAATGCAGTTTTCTGTGATAAAAAAAAACCCCCAAGTCAAGTTCATTCTTCCAAGGAAAAGGAAGACTCGGCAGAAGGAATGACGTGATATCTCGTTCCTTCGAAGATGCTCCATCAGTATCAGAAAGCGACATTGATGTGCAGGGGGAAGGTGCCATATAAAATGCCTGGTACTTCCCGCAAAACAACCTGATTGGCACGATGATAGATGAAGCGGTCCAAGAAGGTGAAGATAGTCTAAGGCGTGAAGTGTCCATGCAAACAAAGGACATGAAACAACACCTCAGCAAACAAGAGTTGAAAGGGATGAGTTATGCAACTCCTCGAATGAATGATTAAATGGACCGAGAAGTCCCTAAACAAAAAATCCGCCTCAATCATGGCGATAACGGACTAAGAGGTCCCTAAACTAACAACGGACCGAGATGTCCTTAAACTAAAACTTCACCTCAAACATGGCGATAATGGACCGAAACGTCCTTAAAATAACAACGGACTGAAACGTCCTTAAACTAACAATGGACTGAAACGTGCTTAAGCTAATATTCGTCCCAAATATGGGATTGTTGTGTTGCGCCACGGCAGCGCCCCGGCCGTCTACTCGAGGCCAAAATGCGGAATCAAAATTTTTCTTAACTTTTAAACTGGCGCTACCGCGGACAATAAAACCCGGATCGTAACCATTAACCTAATCCTAGCTAACAAGAGAATGGGGTAGAAGCTATACCGAGCGATCCATGTCCTCCGGTTTTCGTCTCCACTCCGATCTCCCGCGGAATCCTCGTCCGTCACCTCCTCGTCGAAAAGGGCACCACGTAGCCGAATACTTTTACGGGCTCACACCTCTGGACCGAGGCAACTCGGGCGTGAAGTTGGCTAGCCGACGCGTCCAAGGGTACTGTAGGTGTAGTGTAGAATGCGCTTTGTCTCAATGGGGTTTGTAGTTGCCTTGATGGAGGAATAGAATTGAACTTTCAAGTGGAGCTCTCATTTATCAAGCATGGAATGAGATGATAAATTTTCCTCATACAAAATGAACCTCTCCTCCCTCACCTAGTAATGTGGCTGGCCCTTTTTCTTTTGAAATATGGTGGAGGAATCAACAACATAAGAAGGAAGGTGATGGTAGTAAAGTAAAGGGGTGACCACATCCAAAGATCATGATAACAAGGTCAAATCTAAATCAAGATCAACTCTAATCACAAAGACATGATGTATAAAGCATCTCATAATGATAGAAGCAACAAATGCAAGAAAACCCCTCCATAATAAGTTATTTGCAAACTTTCAAATAACCCCCTCCATCACAAAAGTCCGGCCGTGAAGAAACAAAGGAAAACTGGCCGGAATGGAATGCAAGCTGGCAACTCCAGAAAACAGATCCCGTAATAAATTACAGGAAAACCCCACTTCTGCATATACATGCCCGGATTTGTATTCCCATTGAATACAAATGCAACGAGACAAAATCTACACTGTCTAATACCAGGATCCGGCTTAAACCAAAGCCGGCTAGTAAAATCCGTCCGATCACGATCCGTGCAATACCGCACGTATCTGATCGAACCCTGCCATATCTCCATACGCCCTCTACAGCGTTTAGCCCGAAACTTGAGTAACCGAGTGTGTGGTGGACTCTAAAGACTCGTCAATACTATGGCTGTGGATTTAACCACTAGCACGTCAGAGGTATTAGCCTTACGTGACGGGCCACCAGCTATTGACCAAAAGGGATGTCGATGAGCGAACTCATCCTGACACCCTACTGAGCCTGTCAGTGACAATATCCGTACAGTCCGGTCCGTTCGTCTATGAGCATCGCATGGTGGGCCCAGGGGGTTGGTAAAAGTCAGACCCCCAATAGCGGTACAAGTCGTGTCGGAGTGTAGCCCAGAACACCCTGAGATACTACTGGAATACCTACCAGTAAATCTCCTGCCTCAGCCGAGGGCTTTGTGTAATGGCTTTCCTAGACACAGCGCGACCTCACCCCCAATACCGGGAGAGACGAACCCCTGCAGATCCGCTCACTGCCTCCATGTGGCTCGGGACTGTACCCAACTAAAACCTGTTTGCACGACTCCTTTGAGCCGTGGTAGGGTAGTAATCAAAGCACAGTGGAAACTCACATGAGACAAATGACAATCTCAGGTCGATGAACTAACCTGTACACATGTCACCAGGGAACTGCTATCTGACATCTGGTATAATCCCAACTAGCAGGTTCCCGACGAGTCCTGTCCGGTGTACTCATAACCCAATGAGCACCTGTATACATCTTAGGTGATCCAACTGACACCAATGGCTTGTGAGACCGGCCACCGCCTCTCGTCGGAGTCTCGACTGTATACACTAGTCTACTAATGGAGTATCGATGCCCAGTCTCGAAACTCCCACAACTAGGGACCTTTTAAGGATGTGCTTATAGACTCCAGCTCTCACGTATATGATCGCCCTCATACTGCTGGTAGTCAAGCAAGAATCCTAGGGGCTCTATCAACGTGTAATAGCGACTCGTAAGGTCACTTAAAGCAGTACATGATGATAAAGATAAACCAGATAGCATACTATCATCTCGAGTAAGATTGTCCTACCGGAATAGGTCCTCCATCAATCATTGCAATCACGTACCTGTGACCTAATAATTGACTCTGAGGGCACTATCTCCAACAATCTCCCACTTGCACTCAAGGCTAATTATTGCGATGTCGCATACTCACAGCCCGTGTGATACCGAACACCCAACTCCTCTACTAGTCAGTCTCACAAAGCTCGTTTGTGAAACTATGGCATTCGAGGAATAGCCTCAGTGAGTGGATCCACTGTGATGTTTCTTTCTATGTCTCTCTTTATCTCAAGTTCGCGGCAAAATGAGCAATACCTGTCTTAGAATATGTCTGGATATCTGATGGGACCTAGCTCATAAATAAACTCCAAATCCAAACTTCCTAGACTGTATCGACAACTGAACTTAATCAGTATCCTGCGCCATGCCTTTCCCTCAGTATCCACCTGGACCACCTGTCCAAAATACTGCCCCTCACTAGAGGGAAAATCATGACTCTGACGACCACCCTGTCGTCCATGTCACCTTGGAAGCCTGGAATGATAATCGTCTCCCGAAGGAGAAAGCTGCTATCATATCCCTAGAACATCAACTTATGTTCTAAAACTGCTTCCGACTGTTTCTCCAGGATTGGATCAATATCAACTTATTGCATCTACTGCAAGAACAACATCTGGTGTGGTACTTGACATCTCATGAATGACTCAATTGCCTAAGCAAGTGATCTGTCAATCATGCGTATCCCTCTCCCCTTTAGTCTGTAAGACACCTTTAGAGAGGGTGACTCCATTACCTGCAGGTATACTACCGTGCCAGGAGTCGTCCATTCTAAATACTCTTAGAATGCTGTCTAAGTACCCAGATTAGGAAACTACCCAAATCTAGATCTAAAACCATAAATCCAGTAACCAGAATGTCTGATATGATATCCAAGTCCTATGTGGAGAAACTACTGTGTGAAAACCAAAGTATAACCGATCGTAGTATAGGAATATCACTTCCTACTCTGTGTATGTCATCCAAATACCATAACAACACACCCTACTACCTTCTCAACAAATCCATCCCCTATTCTGATGAAGTCAAACCTATGACTGTCACATCAGAAATAGACGATCTATCTCCGCTATATCAGCTTTAGTCTATAAATAGACATAAGCCACTTGTCCACCATGCTTCCGCTGCTCCCACTGACTACGACAACCCTCTAGCAGAGTCATATAGACGTACATTTCTAAAGCTAGTTCAGAACGACGCTATACTCATCCTCCTGCCGGGTCTCACAGTCTGGAACAACAGCAATGGCAAGTCTGGGTAAACAAGAACCTCCCTGTCACCGTCCTTGAGCATACCGAAGTACCTCTCGAGTGCCTGAGGTTACCCACCATATTTGCGGAGTGGCTAATGGAATGTCAAATCAGATTGAATCTTTAAGTTCTTATCAAATCTTTAGTAATCGTTTGCGGTTCTGGAATCACTTCCAGTTTTACCATACTCCCACTACTGTTTTCTGAAAAAATCCATTTCTTTTAAAATTGTGGCGAGTGAAGAACAATATCACTATTGATCTTCCAGATGGTAGAAATTCAACCCTCGTCATAGCCTGGATCAACCCACAAACAGCCATTACAGAAACGTGCCTTGAGTTGTCCAGTGTCTGGTTTTAAGCATAAGCTGGACAACTCCCCGTACCTTAACAACGTTAAGATACGAACTGTTCTATATCCAATATAGGACCAGAGGCACTGATTTAATTGAACCAGATTCAAATCATGCAGCTGTCTCCAGTGCATATCAACATAATGGAAAGAGGCCGATCAGCTTACCCAACTTAGGAGTACTTCCAATTATGAGTAACCTGAAAGAGAAGCTAGTTCTCTTAATCATTACTATCAACTGAATACCATTCACAAGTATCTACATCTTCGATCACCTTGAAGAATCCCGATACTTGCAACATCTGGTTCTCTACTTTATTTTTATACCTATAACTCCTCAAAACTTAGACCCTACGTTTCTACGAAACACCTGTCTAAGAACTAGAGAAGTCATAAGTAAACAGAATATAGTACGAGGACCAACCCCACTGTCCTGATGGACACTGGACAATATACAATACTCTGTATAAGTCCTCTGAGTCTGATAACTCATTCACTGTGTGTTGTAGATTGAAAACTGTACTATGGTTATAAAGAATTACACCGATGTTCAATGCTCCTTACCTAACCATCCACTGGTATAGGTAAATGTCATAGACATAATTTCAAAAAGATATATCTCACTCTATGAAAATAGACGTACAGATATATCAATTTTAAATTGGTGCATAACAACGGATATTCAAAACCAAATATTTGCCGCCCGGCAAACAACCCAGGTGACTTCCTCAAATATCACCAATTACAACGAATTCCGATATAATGAGGATGATCACCTAATTCCCAATAACTTACTCCCACTCATCATCTGTAAAACCATACAGATATGAGAATCATACTTGGTAAATACATACCCTGGAGAAAGTGTTTAATCGGGAAATCAGTTTTCTTTTAACAGTACACAGTGAAACTGAAACATTGAAATGTTTTGATGGGGTATCCTGGTATTCCTAATAATGCCTCTTCCATTATCCAGATTCACAACTGTAACCGTATAATTCTTTGCCACCTCTCCAAATCCTTTTATATGTCTTTAGTTAATACCTTCTGTACACCCCTTTAGGCCAAATGGTTTTCTTCCTTCCCCACCGTTCGGCACCAGCCTATGGTTTGGAAGAAGACTATCCAATAAGCATAATGGGTGTACTTTCCTAATCCTAGGAGCACTCGCAATGCGAGAGAAGGTGAAGATAAAAGACAACCGAATGAACCTTATTCCTATTTCTCCTGAACCAGGATCCATCCCCGAACTGGAACAAGTTCCTTTCGAGTTCGTATATAACCATACGATGGAATATCCAAATAAACTGTGGATCTTCGTAGTGATACGGAGTGTCCTGGAGAAATACAAAGGTGATTTAGGATTGGTGAAGAAATACTTGGTTTGGTCGTGAATAGCAGTCGCAATTTACTTTTCCCTCTTACTAATCCCTTTTCTTTGTCTTTACATAATACCTTCTGTACACCACCGTTAGGCTAATTGATTTTCTTCATTCCCAACCGTTCGGCACCAGCCTAAGGTTTGGAAGAAGACTATCCAATTTGCATAACAGGTGTACTATCTCCTAAACCAAGGAGTACTCGCAACCTGAGAGAATGTAAAAGGAAAAGACAACTGAATAGTCATATCCGTTTTCTCCAGAACCGGAAACCACCCTCGAATTCTTTCGAGTTCGTATATAACCATACGATGGTTTTGTCCAATAGAAGTGGACGTTCGTAGTAATACGGGGTGTCCTGGAGAAAAGGGTAAAAGTAGAAGTGGCAATGAGGTTTGCAACTCTGACAATCCAAAAGCCAGTGTTAAGAAGGTTCGGTTAACTTGGTCACTGAGTCATAGTCTAGGGTCGGGTCATTGGTCGCTGCCAAAGAGAGAGAGAAAAGAAACACTCAGCGTGCACTCTAACCTAGATCAGAATGGTTATCACTTTATCTAATCTGGAAACCTCCCACTGTAACCTCAAATTCTTCTCCAAACCTAAAAGAAGAATTAGTCGGGATCACCCGAGGAGTAAACCAACTCATCAGTGGGAATCGGGATCCAACTATCATCGCATGATAACTTGATGGAATCCACTCAAGTCACCACACTCCAGAAGGTATGCGCATGCCTGGCAAGTTTCAGTTTCTTTAGAAACTCCCGATGTGATTTTTACCCCTAGGACCCAAGTGACCTTGACACAGTCAACAAATCAAAGAGTCCTAGTCAAGTTCAACCCGTCATTATCCTGGATTGCATTAAACCCACCCGTACGAGCCCTTGACACGGTCAACAAGGCCGCACGACTGTCCTAACCAATCCCATTAATATGCTACAAACAAACACTACTTAGCTACCGTACACTACGCCTTGACACAGTCAACAAACGCAGCACGAATACTAAGTAATACTTGTAAGAAATGACGGAGGGCTACGTCTAGTTTTTGGCGAAAAACTTTTAACGTAATGAACTTGATATCGTTGAAGGAACTGCATAGCTTTTTACAAAAATATAGTGACGACAACCCTTTGCTAAAGAGGTCACACCCGGTGAAGGGATCTCGGCTCTTTCCCCGTAGAATGAGGTGCAGGATATTCCAACTGAATACCATGATGCAAAGCAAAAGGCAATCGGCTGTAGTGAAGTTATTGCCCTGACACAAACTTCTGTCCAAGGGGTCACTCCCGGTGAAGGGATCTCGGCCCTTGCCTCGTCGACTGAGGAGCAGGATATTCCAACTGAATACCACGATGCAAAACAAAAGTGAACGTCGTTGCAATAACAGCTTTTTGAAAAATGTTCCAACAACATCAGAATAGGTTTGTTTATCTTGCATTGATCCGAATCGCAGTCCCATCAATAGATCACACCACAAAAGAACGAAAATAATGATGTACGTATATGCCATCCGCATTCGCCACTGGGTCCCGTCATCACCCGTTAGGTTACTTAACTAACGACAGAGCGGGGAATGGACTAGCGCGGATGCAAAACATATACAACATCTACTAATATATATATAATATATAATTTTCTCTCAAGGCGTGATAAAATGCAACATCACAGAAATGTAACCAGCATCACAGAACAATACAGATATCTGGGATCCCCGGGTTTCATAGAGCCGCTACTGAAACCCAACGTTCGCCTGGTCGTGTGGATAGCCTGTGCAAAGAGATCCTAGACCCCTACGGGCGCGGCAAGTTACCCGCCAAAACCTAAAACGAGGCAGCCCCCTTCAGCAACGTGAATGGACCACCCAGCACTTCACGGAATCCGGTAACTTGGGCACCCCTCCTTGGGCCAACCTGTACCCCCTACGAGTGCGGCGAATAGCCCTGCCAATTCTAGAGTAAAGCCCCCTCCGTCTCAATGCCATGAGATGCGGGCTCGTTGCCCTCTAGAACCCGGCTACCCGTGCACCCCTCCGCGGGGTAATCCTAGTACAGAAAGTAAAATATACATACAACGGGTACATCGACCGCAACCTGGTCGTGCCCCAAAAGAATAATACAAACAGGCAGTGACGGTAGTCCACATGTCGGACGCTCGCTCCGCAATATCAAATGTACATAATACAACAAAACTGTACTGATACTATAACCAGGCTATCCCCCACGACTGATCCGCAACAACACAGCACAAACACAGAACATCAACGTGAATGTCACGTTCGCAAATCCGTCTAACCGGGCTATAGCAGTTAGACAGGATTTACCGATCAAGTGACATTCACGGTCGCAGATATAATGTAAATATTGTGAACTAATGTGTTTAAACTTTTCGATCGATCAAATTTATCGAAGTGGGCCCCAAGCATTACTGTAGCACTTAAAGAGAGTCTAGGCCCAAAAAGAATATTCCAAAAACCCCATTTTCAATCCAGGAGCTCACTGCAAAAATTTGGTCCAATGAATAGTAAAAATGGCCGCGGAACCGCGGCAAATACGTGGGTTTGGCCACGGTTCCGCGGTGGAATAGTGAGATCACGCGACCAAATTTTCACAGAATGCATAGAATTCCCTCACATGTCACTGCAATGTACTGAAAAATTTTTGGAGCCAAAAAAATTTCGACAGAAATCTATGCAAATGAAAATTGGTTTTCGGAAAATCCATTCGATCGAACTTGTAAACACGTTAGAGCAAGCTAGACTAGGTTAATGGCATGGCTCTGATACCATATTGCGCCACGGCAGCGCCCCGGCCGTCTACTCGAGGCCAAAATGCGGAATCAAAATTTTTCTTAACTTTTAAACTGGCGCTACCGCGAACAATAAAACCCGGATCGTAACTATTAACCTAATCCTAGCTAACAAGAGAATGGGGTAGAAGCTATACCGAGCGATCCGTGTCCTCCGGTCTTCGTCTCCACTCCGATCTCCCGCGGAATCCTCGTCCGTCACCTCCTCGTCGAAAAGGGCACCACGTAGCCGAATACTTTTACGGGCTCCCACCTCTGGACCGAGGCAACTCGGGCGTGAAGTTGGCTAGCCGACGCGTCCAAGGGTACTGTAGGTGTAGTGTAGAATGCGCTTTGTCTCAATGGGGTTTGTAGTTGCCTTGATGGAGGAATAGAATTGAACTTTCAAGTGGAGCTCTCATTTATCAAGCATGGAATGAGATGATAAATTTTCCTCATACAAAATGAACCTCTCCTCCCTCACCTAGTAATGTGGCCGGCCCCTTTTCTTTTGAAATATGGTGGAGGAATCAACAACATAAGAAGGGAGGTGATGGTAGTAAAAGTAAAGGGGTGACCACATCCAAAGATCATGATAACAAGGTCAAATCTAAATCAAGATCAACTCTAATCACAAAGACATGATGTATAAAGCATCTCATGATGATAGAAGCCACAAATGCAAGAAAACCCCTCCACAATAAGTTATTTGCAAACTTTCAAATAACCCCCTCCATCACAAAAGTCCGGCCGTGAAGAAACAAAGGAAAACCGGCCGGAACGGAATGCAAGCTGGCAACTCCAGAAAACAGATCCCGTAATAAATTACAGGAAAACCCCACTTCTGCATATACATGCCCGCATTTGTATTCCCACTGAATACAAATGCAACGAGACAAAATCTACACTGTCTAATACCAGGATCCGGCTTAAACCAAAGCCGGCTAGTAAAATCCGTCCAATCACGATCCGTGCAATACTGCACGTATCTGATCGAACCCTGCCATATCTCCATACGGCCTCTACAGCGTTTCGCCCGAAACTTGAGTAACTGAGTGTGTGGTGGACTCTAAAGACTCGTCAATACTATGGCTGTGGATTTAACCACTAGCACGTCAGAAGTATTAGCCATACGTGACGGGCCACCAGCTATTGACCAAAAGGGATGTCGATGAGCGAACTCATCCTGACACCCTACTGAGGCTGTCAGTGACAATATCCGTACAGTCCGGTCCGTTCGTCTATTAGTATCGCATGGCGGGCCTAGGGGGTTGGTAAAAGTCAGACCCCCAATAGCGGTACAAGTCGTGTCGGAGTGTAGCCCAGAACACCCTGAGATACTACTGGAATACCTACCAGTAAATCTCCTGCCTCGGCCGAGGGCTTTGTGTAATGGCTCTCCTAGACACAGCGCGACCTCACCCCCAATACCGGGAGAGACGAACCCCTGCAGATCCGCTCACTGCCTCCATATGGCTCGGGACTGTACCCAACTAAAACCTGTTTGCACGACTCCTTTGAGCCGTAGTAGGGTAGTAATCAAAGCACAGTGGGAACTCACACGAGACAAATGACGATCTCAGGTCGATGAACTAACCTGTACACATGTCACCAGGGAACTGCTATCTGACATCTGGTATAATCCCAACTAGCAGGTTCCCGGCGAGTCCTGTCCGGTGTACTCATAACCCAATGAGCACCTGTATACATCTTAGGTGATCCAACTGACACCAATGGCTTGTGAGACCGGCCACCGCCCCTCGTCGGGGTCTCGACTGTATACACTAGTCTACTAATGGAGTATCGATGCCCAGTTTCGAAACTTCCACGACTAGGGACCTTTTAAGGATGTGCTTATAGACTCCAGCTCTCATGTATATGATCGCCCTCATACTGCTAGTAGTCAAGCAAGAATCCTAGGGGCTCTATCAACGTGTAATAGCGACTCGTAAGGTCACTTAAAGCAGTACACGATGATAAAGATAAACCAGATAGCATACTATCATCTTGAGTAAGACTGTCCTACTGGGACAGGTCCTCCCTCAATCATTGCAATCACCTGCCTGTGATCCAATAATTGACTCTGAGGGTACTATCTCCAACATGTTGGACCGAAACGTCCTTAAACTAATACTCGTCCCCAAAATGGGAATGCTGGACCGAAAAGTCTTTAAACTAAAAATTCTCCTCAAACATGGCGATAATGGACCGGAATATCCCTAAACTAGCTCATCGTACCAAATACAGCGATATGCTCCATTGAGATCTATATTGCAACCGAAGTCCTAGCGGCAAAGGTTGCAACTCAAGTCCCACTGGCTGCTCAGCTACTCCAGCGATGAAACCACCCTTAAGTCCCACCAGCAAATAGATGGGTCACCTGCGACGAAGCTACTTTCGAGAGTTCCATCGCTAAAAAAAAAGGGTATGTCCACGAGCGAAATGAGCACGGATGGAAACCCGAAAGAGCGCCGTGAGTAAAAACAGCAGGACTGCCGGCGAGTTTATGAAAACCCGAAAGGGCGCAATCTCGTTTATAAAAAAAATGGTTTGTCCAAAAATGAAATGGGTACGGATGAAAACCCGAAAGGGCGCCGTGAGTAAAAACAGCATGACTACCGGTGAGCTTGTGAAAACTCGAAAGAGCGTATCGCGTTAAAAAAAAACCAAAAAAACGGTATGTCCGCAAGGAAAATAGGCACGGATGAAAACCCAAGAGGGCGTCGTGAGTAAAAACAGCAGGATACTGGCGAGCTTGTGAAAACCTCGAAGGACGCAATCTCGTAAAATAAAAAAGGTTTGTCCACAAGCAAAATGGGTACGGACGAAAACCCGAAAGGGCGCCATGAGTAAAAACAGCAGGATTGCCGGCGAGTTTGTGAAAACCTGAAAAGGGCGCAAACTCGTAAAATAAAAAAAATTCATGTGCACTTGCAAGGTCCTCTCGACCTTGTAAAAAAAAAAACAAACCTGCGTGAGATTCTTACGACTCACAAAGGAGCAACACACTTAGGAATCCCCACCATTCGTAAGGAGAAAATACACCTACGATATCCTCATGACTCGTAGGGAGAAATACCTTTATGAGACCTTTATGGCTCATAAAGTCAAAAAGCCTTAGTCGACACGGTTCTAACCCTGTTTGCTAACTCACCTTTGTTCAAATCAGCAAAGGCAAATGATGAGTCGCTCCTGGCAATATTCCAGTTATAGCGATGCTGATGCCTAAAAAGGTATCAAACTTCAAGTCCTCTCAAGGCAAATGATGATTCGCTCCTGGCAATATCCCAGTTTCAGCGATACTGATTCCTAAACAGATGTCAAACTCCAAGTCGTTTCACGGCAAATGATGATTCTCTCCTGGCAATATTCCAGTCGTAGCGATGCTGATGCCAAAGTTGGTATCAGATTCCAAGCTCGCAATAAAAACAACAGCGAGTAGCAAAAAAATGCATATGAAATAACCAAAATGATGGAGCAACTCGCAATTAAAATCTGAAAGCAAAAAATATGCATATAAAAACAGCCAAAATGTTTGAGCAACTTGTAATAAAAAACAGAGAATAAAAATATAAAAAAATAGCCGAAATGATTGGGCACCGCGGATAAAAAGCTGAAATGATTGGGTAAACGCGACTTTTGCGATATGAAAACCTGAAAAGAAAGAGCATCGCGGCTATAAAAAATAAAATAAAATAAAATTTCCTCTTCACTGCAAGTATGTCCATATTGACTCTTGTATATGATCCATGGGCACAAATAAAAGAAAAGGGAACCATATTTTCCCACCAAGCTCCATCACAGGGAGAGCCAGATCTTGATGGCAATATCTACAGCTTAAAGATCAGCTCGACGCTCTCCTCATTCCAACAGGGTACACACATGACGTCAGCAAAGCTCCAAGCAGCCTAATAAAAAAGAAGTGATGGCAAAATCCTAACACCAGCCCGACGTGCTTCTCATGCCAGCAGGATGTAGACGCAACGTTATCAAAGACCCAAGGGTAAACAAAAAAGGAGTAATGGTAAAATCCCAGCTCCAGATCAACGTTCCTTCTCGATGCAGATGCGACGTCAAAAAAAGCTCCAAGAAGCCAAATAAAAAAGGAGTGACGGCAAAATCCTAACTCCAGCCCGACGTGCTTCTCATGCCAGCAGGATGTAGACGCAACGTCATCAAAGACCCAAGGGTCAAACAAAAAAGGAGTAATGGAAAAATCCCAGTCCAGCTCGACGTTCCTTCTCGATCCAGATGCGACGTCAACAAAGGCTCAAAGGAGCCAAATAAAAAGGAGCGACGACAAAATCCTAACTCTAGCTCGACATGCTTCTCATGCCAGCAGGATGCAGATGCGACGTCAACAAAGGCTCCAAGGAGCCAAATCAAAAAGGAGTGACGGCAAAATCCTAACTCCAGCCTGGCATGCTTCTCATGCTAGCAGGATGTAGACGCAATGTCATCAAAGACCCAAAGGGTCAAACAAAAAAGGAGTAATGGAAAAATCCCTTTTCCCGCTAAAAGTTTTGGCTCAAAACTTGTTGTCCCCTTATAAAAATAAAAGGAAACCTTCACGTGTTAAACATGTGCACCCACATGCAAAGCATATAGGTACCGCTTCAGATAGGATAAAATTCGTGAGCGCCTCACGTGTTTCCCACGTGAGCGCCAGTGCCAGTTTCTGTTAGGATTAAATCCTATAGTGGCGCCTCACATAGAATATACGTAAGCGCCGGTGTGCAAAGCACAAGCGTGACTATTTATAAAAGAATTAAATTCTTAGACGACGCCCACGTGCATAGCATGTGAGCGTCAGCGCCCAAATTAAAGAAAGTAGAATTAGATTCTACTCTCTGTTAAACAGAGCCGTTGGATCAAAGATCCAACGGAGATGATAAATCATCAAAAATGCAGAATTAAATTCTGTCGGGAAAAAACATCCCCCAAATTGGATCATAGAATAAAATTCTATTTTGGGATATATTCTCTCAATCTTTCTAAACAAGAAAGATTATCCTCCGTAAAACATAGAACCGGTGGATTAAAAATCCAACGGTGATTAAAAATCACTGCTTTCCAGAATAAATTCTGTATAAAGGAAAATATTTCCCCAATCTTTTTGGAAACAAGAAAATAGGTTCCGTAAAACAGAAGCCCTTTGATCAAAGATCCAATGGTGGGTAAAAATCCCCAAATCAATTAGGATCTCTTAATGAGAGATTTCTTCAACTAATCAACAAACTTGTCTCTACTATATAAAAGACCCAAGACTTCAAGTCTAAAGAGGAGGAATCCCCCATAAGCTTCTAAAAACGAAGAGAAAGCTTCAAGAAAGAAGAAAGAAGAAGATCTCCCTTCTAAAAAAACCTTAGGTAAATAAAAAGAAAAGAGATCAAAACATCTCATTTACCTATTGATGGGTTTAACCCTTTTAAAAGAACTTAGTTCTTTCTCCGGATCTAAAATCCACAAGACAAGTCTCCCACAAGTTGAGAATTTAATTCGTATCGGGAAGAACTTGTTCTTGAGGATCAAGGATTCAGAAAATAATTAGGAAATCGAATTCCTCAAAACAAAGTATATAAAGAAAAAGCTAGCGCCCAGCGCCTCATGTGCCCCTCATATGGGCGCCACAAAAAAGGGGAGTGCTTACCACTCAATGAGCGCGGTCAGCGCCCAGCGCCTTACGTGCCCCACATGTGGGCGCCACAAAAAAAGGGGGAGGGCTTAGCACTTAATGAGCGGCGGTCAGCGCCCAGCGCCTCACGTGCCCTTCATGTGAGTACCACAGAAGAAAGAGTACTCCGCACTCAATGAGCGGTGTCCAGCGCCCCACGTGTTCCTCATGTGGGCGCCACAGAAGAGAAGAGTGCTAATCACTCATTGGGCAGCGCCCAGTGCCTCACGTGTCCCTCACGTGGGCGCCATAAAAAAGGAGAGTTCCCAGCGCCCAGCGCCTCACGTGTTTCTCACGTGGGTGCCATAAAAAGTGCCTAGCACTCCATACAAAAGACAAAAAGAGGTAAAGTGTTTAACACTTATTGGGCAATTCCCATGATTAAAAGCCCATATGATTATATGTGAGCATCAGAACTTACACAAGTGCTCAGCACTTTTTGTACAAAAAGGGGACTAATTATACAGAGCCCAAACAAGTGCTTGGCACTTTTCAAACTTTTTCCGAATGGTCCAAGTCCAAATTGGCTAGGTCCCCTCGAGGATAGAACCTCCTTGATATGGACCATCTGAGCCCATGTGCTCATGACTTCCCAAGCCGACCTTAGTCCCAAATACGACTATTAATCTTCCAACTGATGTATCTAAAACGATACTCATCCCACATCCTCTCGAGGAAATCTTAGTCTCAAAATATGACTAATGATTTCCGGGTTTACCACTAACTCATTTTTCCCTCAAATACGGGAATTGGTTCCAGGGTACATATCTCCACACCTCTGATATATGTCGTTGTAATTTCTCAACGTTTTCAGAGAGGTGGCGGGTCCCGACAACCAACAATTCTTTGGTGCACTTTCAAACTAACGTGCACACCTCAAATCAAACCGCACCCCAAACTGGGTGCATCCAAAATCATCGTCGTTCATCCCGTCACGTAACAAATACACGTGCTCGCAAGATGGATAGCGGACCGAGACGTCCTTAAACTAAAATCTCACCTCCAAAATGGTGATCAACGGACCGAGACGTCCTTATACTAAAATCTCACCTCCAAAATGGTGATCAACGGATCGAGACATCCTTAAACTAAAACTCTCACCTCCAAAATGGTGATCAACAGACCAAGACATCCTTAAACCAAAATCTCACCTCCAAAATGGTGATCAACATACCGAGATGTCCTTAAACTAGAACTTCGCCCCCCCAAAATGGAGATAATGGACCAAAATGTCACTAAACTAAGATAACATAACCCAAATGCTCTCTTGTTGGATCTGAAACAAAAATGATTCTAGAACCTTGTTAAGTAGATCTTGGTCTCAAATTGGACTAACGTATCCTTAACAAAAGACTAACCGAGCCCCAACTGCTCACATACATTTGAGTCGATCTTAATCTCAAACCAGATTAACGATCCTTAAATAAAACAAACCCAAATCTAAGATATACGGATTTGGACTAATCCACGCCTTACGGGCGATAACATAAATTAGTCTCCGTATACAATCCACAGGAAACCTAAACAAACAAAAACACACACGACACGAAGTGAACTTACGAAGCAGGAGAAAGTGGTTATCACGATGCGATAACATAATTAACTGCAGGGGATTGCGCCTGCAGGGAAGAGCGCCCCTACAATCGAAACCCCCTCGCAAATGAGGGGTAATCTGACGTAGTCTTCTACAACGGCCACATCCATCCAAACTTACGATATACGGTGCCATAAATCAACTTGGCATCTTCGGAGAGGTGGACAAATAAATCCAAATAGCATTTGCCCCCAAATTCAGGAAGGACGATCCATCCCGGTTCATCTCTGTTTTCGGCGGTAAACAGATTCTGGCACGTCCGGTGGGACCTTTTCCTCTTTCCACTCTATACTTCGTGTATCGTTTTTCATGAATAAAATCGCGGTTCGCTATGGTTGCCCTTGGATCCAAGATACTAAGATTTGGTGTCTTGTTCTTGTGCCAGAAGAAGAAGGAAAAAGGTCAATGGCTTCCAGCTGCACAAACTGCAACAGCAACTCCCACTCCGTCCCAACTGGGGGAGTGACTTACGGGCCCAATGCGGCCTCCATCTTTTCAATGTCGGTGGGGCAGGTAACTCAAGCCGCTACTGGATTGTTCTTCGGGACCATGCTCCCGCCAGCGAGTTTCAGCGCCCCAGTTCCACCACAGGAAGCTCCAAAGAAGTTGGTCTTCGATCGACTTGCAACCACCATGGCCCCTCTCAACAGGTCATCCAAGTCTTCCATCTCAGTCTTAAATAGGCTGAGTCGAAGCTCAAGTGGCCTTGCAAAGAGGCTCGAGATACCCGAAGGGGATATCCCAAAACGAATAGTCCTTCCAACTCCTGCTGCGGGTGAAGTCGTCAAAGGTGCTTCCCCTATCAGAAAATCGGCCTTCGAAAGATTGGTCGTTCCCTCTCAACGAACGTCAGTCTTCGACAGGCTGACACCAACAGTAGCCCCTCATCAAAGCCGGGGGCATGACAGAGCCGCTTTCATAACTGAGGTGGTCCTGTTTGCAAGACACGCTCGACGTCGCCACTGACGCCGAGTGAGAAGAGTTGGGGGCAACTCCCCCTCTGGACTTACTCCATCAGCTCCAATGATGGAAGTTGACGCTGCTGTTCCAACCGGAAACAGCTTTGAACCGCTAAAGAGGGTGCAGAAGAACTCCCCAACCGTAGTGTTGAAGAAATCTCCACTTCCTGCTAAAAATATGACGCAGGCAAAGCCGGAGCAGCCCCCTCAGCGGCTGTCCTTCCAAATCCACAGAGTCTGGCGGAAAGTCCAAGATTCTGTGATCAGCAAGAACTACTCTCGTCAACCGGATAAAATGAAGGTTCGACAAGAGGAAAATCATCCCTCCGGCATACAGCAAGGGACTTCTTTCACACAGGCGCCTGCTATAATGGCCCCTTCAACTTCGACCTCCCACAAAAAGAGAAGGCAGGAGAATCTCCCACCACCGGCGGCAAATCCCAAAGGTGACGGATCCAACCCCAAGTCTGGGGGAATGATCGTGCACACGGTTTACATGGCTTATAGGAAAGAGAAAAGCCGTACTTCCGTGGGTCATCGACCGCAAACTCGGTCATTAACAAAGGCTCAGGAGCAACAACAAAAGCTCCAGGAAATGATGATCAAAATGTTAGCACTCACCGGGCAGAAAGAAAGCTCGGAATCGGCATTTGAACAGAGCCAGGAGCAGGAGACCGATACAGAGTTCCTGCGAAGGGTGCTAGAAAGAAAAGACAAGGAGGCCACGGAACAAGCTGCTACTATAAAGAAGATTGTGCTTTTGTTCCAAGATATGGTTGGAATGATGATCCAGCCGGAACCTCCAGCTGAAGATCCTCCGATAATCATCAAGGATGACAGAGGGGAAACATCAAACCCTCTTCCGGCTCTATCAGCAGCTAAGGAGGAAAAAATCTCCAAGGCCGCTCTTGATGACTATATAGCTCAACAAATACGAGCTCATCAAGCTAGTGAAGCGGCTAGCCAAACTGTCAAAACTGGGCAACCGTATCCGGCATGTTATGATCAAATACAGTACCCTCCAGAATACATACTTCCAACATTCCATATGTATAAAGGAACTGGAAATCCTTGCCAGCACAACGCGCGTTTTAAATACATGCGCGACAACACTGGAGGAAATGACATATTGCTCCTCCGACAGTTCGTCAGTAACCTGACAGGCATCGCATTCGAATGGTACGTGGGACTCCCAAATGATTCCGTAAAGACCTTCAACGAGATGGATATGCTCTTCTGTCGGAGGTTTGCTAGTCCAAATAAACACACTACCATAGCGACGTTGGTCAACGAAACGGTTGGACCGAATGAGATTTAGGTTCAATATGTTACCCGATAGAGAAATCTCTGGACAAAATGCGAGCAACGCATCGATGAAGCTGCAGCCGTGGGAATGTTCGTGGCCACCCTTGACCCAAATTCAAAGGTGTTCCCATTTATGGCCCTCTTCAAGCCGACGACCTTCCAAGAGCTTATGGATAAAATGGCTCGATTGGATCAGATAGGTCAAGACCCTTCATCATCTGATGAAGATGAATGAAAAGCGGAGGTAAGGTAGCATTTGTCGCCAACGCTCAACAGAAAATGAGCAGCTCTGAAGCAATCTATCGCCGAAATAGCTGTTAGTGTAAATGCCCTAGGGACCATTATTGTATCATACTAGTTTGTATATTACTTAATGGAAGTTTGGGATATTCACAGTTATATTAACAGTCTCGCTCAACATAGTAGTATGCTACTTGGTTTATGTCTATCTTAATATGTGTATATGTTAGCATATCGTGAATACATATTGATAGAGCCCTTAAGATCTTGCTTGACTACCAGCGTTGTGATGGCAGTCACACTAGTGGGGGCTGGGTAGTCTACAAGCACATCCTTTTCAGGTCCCTAGTAGTAGGATTATCGAGACAGGGTATCGATACTCCGGAGTAGACTAGTGTGTACACTTTTCATCCCAGTTGGGGAGATGGTCTGTCCCACAGCCATCAGTACATTGTACTGGAGATAGTATACAGGTGCTCGTTGGGTTACGGGTACACCGGACAGGACTCGCAGGGAACTGTTGGTTGGTATTATACCCGTCGTCAGTTAACAGTTCCTAGGTGACATGAGTACAGCATAGTCCGCAA
Organism: Agapanthus africanus; assembly: GCA_030015575.1. Taxonomy (NCBI): domain Eukaryota; kingdom Viridiplantae; phylum Streptophyta; class Magnoliopsida; order Asparagales; family Amaryllidaceae; genus Agapanthus; species Agapanthus africanus. Next base: position 864,543,695 of record JASDDO010000024.1, on the reverse strand, counting down.
ACTTGACACTGCTGCTTCGTCTCGAGTGTGTTCCCACTATTCTTAGATTGCTACCCTACCATGGCTCAAAGGAGTCATGCAAACAGGTAGCAGTTGGGTGCAGTCCCGAAGCACTTGGAGGCAGTAGCGGTTAGACAGGATTCGTCTCTCCCGGTATTAGAAGTTGATATCGCGCTGTGTTTGGAGAGCCATTATGCAAAGTCTCTGGCCAAGGCAAGCGAGATTTACTGGTAGGTTTTCCAGTAGCTTCTCAAGGTGTAATGGGCTTCACTCCGACACGACTTATACCGCTTTTAAGGGACTGACGCTTGCCGCCCCGTAGGCCCGATATGTGATAGTCCTAGACGAACAGACTGGACTGTACGGAGATTGTCACATCAGGCTCAGTAGGAGTTCGGATGGGTTTCCTCATCGTCCATCTTATCGACATCTACCTGGGGACCGTTACATACAGCTAGTACCACTTACGGCCTGCAGTTAAACCCACTGCCAACGTAAGTGTCGAGTCTTCAAAGTCCCACACAGAGAGTTTCCCTACTTCAGGCGAAACGATATAGAGGTCGTATGGTTTTACGACAGGGTTCGGACACATACGTGTATTTATGCACTATGATGTTCGGACAGTTTTTACTAGTGGGCTTTAGTTTAAGCCATATTCTAGTATTGGATTATTGGATTTATACAGTCTTAGTATTTCCGTGTTTTCACGGATGAGAGGGGCATTCTCGTAATTAGTCGAGAAGCTTCTAGAAGATAGATGAGGTGGAGAGCTTAGGTGGAATTTGCATTAAATGGATTTGTAACTCGTGGAGATGATTCATCAAATGAGTTAATGAAGCTTTAATGGTTTTAATGACTCATTAGATGATTCATTTGTATTAAATGAAGCATGAAAATATTTGTGCAAGATATTTGTGCAAGATATTTTTATGCTTCATAATATATACACAAATGAGTTAATTTTCATTTCATAATTACTTTCACATTCTCTCTCCTCAAGCTCTCTCTCTTCAAAGAACTAACCCTAATCCTCTTATGTGATGAGATCCAAGGGTTAGCAAGACTAATAGATCCCTAATCCTCTTCTATATCCTCTAAGTTACTTTGATTAGCACTTATAACCACCTAGTTACCTCAAGTGAGAGGTTAAAACTTGGAGAAGGAGCTCTCGGGTGGATCTTCTATCACATCGAGGAGGTCGACGAGGAGGTGAACTACAAGGACAAGAAGGACTTGAATCGTTAGGTATAATCATCTATCATAGTAGCTAATCGTTTCTATATAGTTGTTAGTTAGGGTTTAGCAAAGATCCGTAAAGTTAGTCAATGTTAGTTTAAACAAAATGATTGTTTTACCTATTCCGCCTCCCCGCATCATGTGGGGTGTCTAACGTCGACTTACAGTGGTATCAGAGCCTCGCTAAACCATAACTAACTTGTTAGCAAAGTCGTTAGAAATTCGATCGCAAAACGAACCCGAAAAAACATCATTTTCACCATGTTTCTATCGTTTTTAAAACGGGGTCTAAAAATTTTTCAGGGACCCTTAAAAATACAAGCAGGGAATTTTATGAATTGTGAAGAAATTTGGGACTGTGACTCGACCATAGCGCCGCGGAACCGCCGCTGATCCAAGCGATCCGCCGCGGAACCGCGGCCGAGTTGACTCCGAGTCAACCCAAATTTACTCAGTTATTCTTCTGTGTTGATGTTATGTTTTCTGGGATGATTTGTTTCTGCTCAGATTTTATGTGCACAGAGAATTGTTTGGAGTAGATTCATTTGTGTTGCTTGATCGAAATTCTAAGATGTTTGGCTAACTTGATTATATCTGTGTTGTCTTTAATGTGTTCGTAAACCTCCCCTAACTGCTAGTATGTCGGTTAGCAGGGGGTTGCACATTTCTGTGATGGTTTTTACTGGTTTATGATTGTGGACTTGTTGGATTGTCGTGAATGGATAGCCGGAGATGTGAGACGAGTGTTTCTTTCATTCAAATGTAAATTGTAATTTGTTATAATATTCTTTTTGCGGGGTACATCTGGGTTGAGGTTGTAGCCACCGTTGTATTATTTCATTTACTGTTTTCTGCTCCTAGGATAGACCCAAGGTGGGGTGCACAAACTACCGGATACTTTGAAGTGTTTAGTGGCCTACTCACGTTGTTGAGGGAGACCGCTTCACTTCGGCTACTAGGCGGGTAGTTTGTCGTACCCGTAGGGGTCCAGGGTGGGGTTTTGGCTATTTATCGCGACTATGTAATCCGTCTTCTTTGCAGACTCAAAAGGAATGCGGATTCGTAGAAAATCCAATATGTTCATCTGTGATCTGGAATGACTATTATTGCGTCTGACGAATGTACAATATCTATATATGATATCTATTAGGCGTCACTTATGTTTTGCATCCGCGCTGGCCTAGACCCCGCTCTGTCGTTAGTTAAGTAACCTAACGGGTGAATGACGGGGCTCAGTGGTGAATGCGGATGGCATAAGAGGACGTTGTATTTTCGTTGTTTTCTGCAATGATAAGTTAATTGATGGGAAGCATTATATTAATGCAAAGAAAATAAACCAAAGTTGAATCATTGGAACAGTTTAAAAGAAACCACTCGGTTATTTTTAAATCAGAAGATATTTTTAATTGCGGAGCTTAAACAACTCCTTTTAAAAGATATCAGGTTCCTTCGATCATATCAAGTTCACTACGTTCACGGTTTCGCCAAAACCATTCGTAGCCCTCCGCCATTTCATTTGGGTATTCAGTAATATTCAAGCTATATATTTTGACCAACGCCAAGGCATAGTGTTTGGTAGTTGTTGGGTATTCATTTGTTGCATAGATAAATGAGTTGGTTTGAGACAGTCATACAATCATTTGGCCAACGTCAGGGGTATGTACGGGTGGGTTCAAATTAACAAGATAATGATGGGTAGAACTTGACATATGACTTATGACATTTTGACCAACACCAAGGTCATAAGAGCATGGGGCAGAAATTTATATCGGGAATTTCTAAAGAAACTGAAATTTGCAAAGAGTTGCATACCATTTGGAGTGTGATAATTTTGGTAGGATTCTTTCAGCTTTATCACACGATGATATTTGGATCCCGATCCTACTGTGAGTATCCGCTACTCATCAGGAGATTCGTCACTTAAAGATCAATGCTATAAACCAAGTAGGTGTCGAGAAAGGTGTCAGCGGGGCTACGCCCCTAGAGAAAAGAGGTTATTTAATTAAGGAATTCCGCGAAAGCGTCGTAAAACCTCTCTTGAAGTACCGACACCGGCCTGGCTGAACGGTTAATCAAGAATTGTACGGTAAGAATAGTCCTGACTAGTTCTTCCTTTTTGGTTTAAGGGGGGATTCGAGAAACAGTGGGAACAATCCTGTTTAGATAAACTAAAAACCACTCTAAACTTGCAAGAGCATCATGCTAAAGTGTTCCCTCTCTCTCAATTGCAGCGACCCAGAACATGACAGGCCTTAAGTTACTATTAGATAAAAATATTTTGACAGGGCCAAACTATAAAGACTGGTTCCGGAATGTCAAGATGGCAATAACTTATGACAAATTGGGGTATGTCCTTACTACTAAGGCACCTGCTGTCCCTGGTCCAGAATCCAATGTCGCGGATAAGGAAATCCGCAAGACCTGGGAGATAGACTGCGTGAAGGCAAAATGCATCGTGCTTGCCTCTATGAATAATGAACATCAGAGGAGGCACGAGAATACGGATCTTGAATCCATATTTCTCCACACCAAGGAACTGTATGGAGAGCAATCTCGTATAGCTAGATACGAGACCTCGAAGAACTTGTTTCAGTTGAGGATGGTCGTCGGATCATCTGTAGGAGAACATGTCCTAAAGATGATTGGCTATATAGAAGAGCTCGCGAACCTCGGGACGACATTAGAGAACGAGCTATATACAGACTTGGTTCTTTAGTCCCTTCCTTCCACCTATGCCCAGTTTATTCTGAATTTCAACATTCAAGGAAAAGAAGTTGAACTCCCAGAACTCCTTAACATGTTGAGGAGTGCAGAGGGCACCTTGCAGAAAGCAAGGGAAACACCCACTATGTTTGTTCACGGTGCTTCCTCTTCCAGGTCCAAGGCAAGGGCCATAGGAAGGAAGAAGAAGGCCGCTACCAAACCAGGAGGTGGTGTTGGTAAGATGGGAGTCAAGGGAAAGGCAAAGGTTGCAGTGCCAGTAGTGGCAAAGGACGAGTGCTTCCGCTGTCGTAGGAAAGGCCATTGGAAGAAAGATTGCAAATCTTGGATTGCCGAGAACCAGGAACCGAAGCAAGTTGTGGCTTCGACTTCAGGTGTGTTTGTAATTGAAAATTGTCTGTCAATCAACTCTACTTCCTGGGTATTGGATACCGGATCAGGATCTCATATATGCAATTCATTGCAGGCACTGAGAAACCATAGAGTGCTGAAGGTTGGTGATATGACCTTCCAGGTTGCTAACGGAGCTAGCGTGGGTGCTGTGTCCGTAGGGGATTATCACCTTGGATTGACGAGTGGACATATTTTGGTTTTGCACAACTGTTTTTGTGTACGCAGTTTAACGTGTAATATTATATCAGTATCATTGTTATCAAAAGAAGGTTATGATTTCACGTTTGTAAGCGATGTTGTTAACATACACCTTAGTCATGGTTTGATTGGGTCCGGTACACTAGATAACGGTATAAACGTGTTAAACCAATTACAGATTTTCAATGCCCTAAACACACTAAAAAGAAAGTCTCCTGATATAAATCAAGCTTTCTTATGGCGTTGTAAACTAGGTCGCATCAATGAGACAAGGTAAACTAAGTTACATAGAGAAGGATATTTGGATCCGTTCGAATATCAATCTTATGCCACTTGTCAATCATGTCTCAAAGGAAAGATGACAAAGACTCCATTCACTGGACATGGAGTAAGAGCGAGCGAGCTCTTAGGACTCATACACAGCGATGTATGTGGTCCAATGTCTACACATGCAAGAGATGGTTTTTCATATTTCATTACTTTTACGGATGATTACTCTAGGTATGGATTCATTTTCTTAATGAAACATAAATCCGAGGCCTTTGAGAAATTCCAAGAATATAAGAATGAAGTAGAAAACCAAACCGGCAAAAGTATCAAGACACTGAGATCTGATCGAGGTGGTGAATACTTAAGTGCCGAGTTCCTGGGTTACCTAAAAGAGAAAGGAATTCTCTCTCAGCTTACTCCTCCATACACTCCACAGCATAACAGTGTATCGAAAAGACGGAACCGAACCCTATTGGATATGGTACGTTCCATGATGAGTAATGCTGAGTTACCGCGATCTTTCTGGGGCAATGCACTAGAATCAGCTGCATATCTTTTGAACAGGGTTCCTACCAAGACTGTGCCTACCACACCATATCAGATGTGGAGTGGGAAGAAACCCTATCTTCAGTATCTGAAGATATGGGGATGTCCAGCTTTTGTTAAAAATCAGCATGCGGACAAACACGAAGCACGATCAGTACAGTGTAAGTTTATGGGATATCCAAATAACTCCAAGGGGTATTTTTTCTATTACGCAGAGGAACAAAAGGTTTTTGTTTCTCGTAATGCTCATTTTCTAGAACAGCAGATTTTAGAAAAGGAAGCAAGTGGGAGCGCAATAGAACTGGAAGAAATTCCAGAACCACAAACAACTACTGAAAGTTTGGTAGAACCAGAAGTTCAAGAAGAACAGGACATTCCCGCACCTCTCCACGGGAGTAGTAGGCCGTCTTATCCGCCTAAGAGATACTACGGTTTTCTCATAGACGGGGATAGAGAAGATTGCATCATGGACAGCAGGCCATCCAGAGCGGCGACTCAATAAGATGGCTGGATGCAATGCGGACCGAGATGGAGTCCATGTACACCAACAAAGTATGGACTTTGGACTTTGCTCCAGATGGGGTAAAACCCATTGGATGCAAGTGGATCTTCAAGAAAAAGATTGGTGTAGATGGACAGGTGGAAACCTATAAGGCTAGACTTGTTGCAAAGGGTTTTCGTCAAAGACCTGGTTTGGACTATGAAGAAACTTTTTCTCCAATGGCTATTCTAAAATCCATTCGGATCCTTCTTGCCATTGCTGCCTTCCATGATTATGAGATCTGGAAGATGGACGTAAAGATAGCTTTTCTAAATGGTAATTTAGAAGGATGCGTCTATATGGATCAGCCAGAAGGTTTCAATCAGAGTGGGAGCAGCGGGAAAGTGTGCAAGATGCTTAAGTCCATTTATGGACTAAAGCAGGCATCGCGGAGTTGGAACATCTGTTTTGATGAAACGGTCAAAGAATATAACTTTATCAAAAATCCAGATGAACCATGTATATAGTAAAATTGTAGCATGAACTGTCGTATTCCTTGTCTTGTACGTGGATGACATTCTCTTGATAGGAAATGGCATTCCTATGCTACAATATGTCAAAGGATTCTTGTCACACAGGATCTCCATGAAAGACCTGGGTGATGCCTCTTATATACCGGGGATCCAGATCTATCGTGATAGATCTAAGAGGATGTTGGGACTTTCGCAATCCAGGTATATCAACACTATACTGAAAAGATTCAGTATGGAAGTAACTAAGCGCGGTAGTTTACTGGCTTGTCACGAAATCACCCTATCCAAAGAGATGTCTCCCAAGACTGATTTGGAAAGGGATCGCATGTCAGTTATACCTTACGCTTCTGCGATAGGCTCTATAATGTATGAGATGTTGTGCACCAGACCAGATGTAGCTTACGCACTGAGCGTGGTAAGCCGGTATCATCAGACCCAGGGGAGAAGCACTGGATAGCAGTAAAGAACATTTTCAAGTACCTGAGAAGGACAAAGGATATGTTCTTGGTTTACGGCGGAAAAGACCTCAAGATCGAGGCCTTTGCTGATTCCAGCTTCCAGAGTGACAAGGATGGCTCCAAGTCCATGTCAGGTTATGTCTTTACCCTCATTGGAGGGCGGTGTGCTGGAAGAGTTCCAAGCAGGACACCGTTGCTGACTCGACAATGGAAGCAGAGTATATAGCTGCTTGCGATGCCGCAAAAGAAGCAGTCTGGATAAAGAAGTTCCTAACAGAACTTCAGGTGGTTCCATCCATTGTTGATCTAATACCTCTGTATTGTGACAACAACGGGACTATAGCTTTAGCGAAGGAACCCAGGTCCCAACAGAAGTCCAGGCACATCTTAAGGCGGTATCACCTGATCAGGGAGATCATAGATCGCCGGGAGATCGAGGTCCGGAGAGTTGCTACAGAGGAGAACACCACAGATCCATTCACAAAGGCCTTACCTCAGATTCAGTTTGAGAGGCTACTCGAGATGATAGGTCTTCGATATGCCAGTATATGGCCCTAGTGTAAGTGGGAGATTGTTAGTGCATATGCCCTAGGGGCCATTATTGTATCATACTAGTTTGTATATTACTTAATGGAAGCTTGGGATATTCACAGTTATATTAACAGTCTTGCGCAACATTGTATTATGATATTTGGTTTATGTCTATCTTAATATGTGTATATGTTAGCATATCGCGAATACATATTGATAGAGCCCTTAGGATCTTGCTTGACTACCAGCGTTGTGATGGCAGTCACACTAGTGGGGGCTGGGTAGTCTACAAGCACATCCTTTTTCAGGTCCCTAGTCGTAGGATTATCGAGACAAGGCATCGATACTCCGGAGTAGACTAGTGTATACGCTTCTTATCCTAGTTGGGGAGATGGTCTGTCCCACAGCCATCAGTACGTTGTACTGGAGATAGTATATAGGTGCTCGTTGGGTTACGGGTACACCGGACAGGACTCGCAGGGAACTGTTGGTTGGTATTATACCCGTCGTCGGTTAACAGTTCCCAGGTGACATGAGTACAGCATAGTCCGCAGACTTGACACTGCTGCTTCGTCTTAAGTGTGTTCCCACTGTTCTTAGATTGCTACCCTACCACGGCTCAAAGGAGTCGTGAAAACAGGTGGCAGTTGGGTGCAGTCCCGAAGCACTTGGAGGCAGTAGCGGTTAGACAGGATTCGTCTCTCCCGGTATTGGGAGTTGATATCGCACTGTGTTTGGAGAGCCATTACGCAAAGTCTCTGGCCAGGGCAAGCGAGATTTACTGGTAGGTTTTCCAGTAGCTTCTCAAGGTGTAATGGGCTTCACTCCGACACGACTTATACCGCTTTTAGGGGACTGACGCTTGCCGGCCCCTGGGCCCGATATGCGATAGTCCTAGACGAACAGACCGGACTGTACGGAGATTGTCACATCAGGCTCAGTAGGAGTTCGGATGGGTTTCCTCATCGGCCTTCTTATCGACATCTACCTGGGGACCGTTACGTACAGCTAGTACCGCTTGCGGCCTACGGTTAAACCCACTGCCAGCGTAAGTGTCGAGTCTTCAGAGTCCCATACAGAGAGTTTCCCTACTTCAGGCGAAACGATATAGAGGTCGTATGGTTTTACGACAGGGTTCGGACACATACGTGTATTTATGCACTATGATGTTCGGACAGTTTTTACTAGTGGGTTTTAGTTTAAGCCAGATTCTAGTATTGGATTATTGGATTTATACAGTCTTAGTATTTCCGTGTTTTCACGGATGGGAGGGGCATTCTCGTAATTAGTCGAGAAGCTTCTAGAAGATAGATGAGGTGGAGAGCTTAGGTGGAATTTGCATTAAATGGATTTGTGACTCATGGAGATGATTCATCAAATGAGTTAATGAAGCTTTAATGATTTTAATGACTCATTAGATGATTCATTTGTATTAAATGAAGCATGAAGATATTTGTGCAAGATATTTGTGCAAGATATTTTTATGCTTCATAATATATACACAAATGGGTTAATTTTCATTTCATAATTACTTTCATATTCTCTCTCCTCAAGCTCTCTCTCTTCAAAGAACTAACCCTAATCCTCTTATGTGATGAGATCCAAGGGTTAGCAAGACTAATAGATCTCTAATCCTCTTCTATATCCTCTAGGTTACTTTGATTAGCACTCATAGCCACCTAGTTACCTCAAGTGAGAGGTTAAAGCTTGGAGAAGGAACTCTCGGGTGGATCTTCTATCACATCGAGGAGGCCAACGAGAAGGTGAACTACAAGGACAAGAAGGACTTGAATCGTTAGGCATAATTATCTATCATAGTAGCTAATCCCTTCTATATAGTTGTTAGTTAGGGTTTAGCAAAGATCCGTAAAGTTAGTCGATATTAGTTTAAACAAAATGATTGTTTTACCTATTCCGCCTCCCCGCATCATGTGGGGTGTCTAACGTCGACTTACAATAGCGACGGCGTAGGTACTCTCCTTCCCGAAATTTACACAGGGGGCATATTACTCACTAGCGGCAGAAGGAATGACGTGATATCTCGTTCCTTGTATATGAAGAAGATGCTCCATCGGTATCGGAAAGCGACATTGATGGGCATGGGGCAAGTAATGTGTAAAATGCCTAGTACTTCCCGCAAAATAACCCGATTGGCACTATGATAGATGAAGCAGTCCAAGAAGATGAAGACAGCCTAAGGCGTGAAGTGTCCATGCATACAAAAAACATGCAGCAGCACCTCGGCAAGCAAACGTTGGAATGAATGAGTTATGTAGCTCCCCGACCAAATGATAAATAATGTACCGAGATGTCCCTAAATTAACAACGGACCGTAATGTCCTTAAACTAAAACTTCACCTTAAAAATGGTGATAATGGACCTAGATGTCCCTAAACTAATAGTGGACCGAGACGTTCCTAAACTAACAATGGACCGGAATGTCCCTAAACTAGTGTGTCACCCCAGATATGACGATACCGTCTCTTGAGATCCATATTGCAATCAAAGTCTTGATAGCAAAGATCTCAACTCAAGTTCTACCGACTGTGCAGCTACTTTAGCGATAAAGCCACCCCTAAAACACCACCGGCAAAGGGAAAAAAAGGTATGTCCACAAGTAAAATGGGCTCGGATGAAAACCCGAAAGGGCGCCGCGAGTAAAAACAGCAGGGCTATCGGCGAGCTTGTGAAAACCCAAAAGGGCGCAATCTCGATTTAAAAAAAACGGTTTGTCCACAAACAAAAGGGGCACGGATGAAAACCCGAAAGGGCGCCGTGAGTAAAAACAGTAGGATTACCGGCGAGTTCGTGAAAACCCGAAAGGGAGCAAACTCGTAAAAAAACCGGTATGTCTACAAGCAAAAGGGGAACGGATGAAAACCCGAAAGGGCGCCGTGAGTAAAAATAGCAGGACTATCGGCAAGTTCATGAAAACCCAAAAGGGCACGAACCAGTAAAAATAATCTCGGTTTAAAAAAACAGTTTGTCCACAAACAAAAGGGGCATGGATGAAAACCCGAAAGGGCACCGTGAGTAAAAACAGCAGGATTACCGGCGAGTTCGTGAAAACCCGAAAGGGAGCAAACTCGTAAAAAACCCCGGTATGTCTACAAGCAAAAGGGGCACGGATGAAAACCTGAATTGGCGCTGTGAGTAAAAACAGCAGGACTATCAGCGAGTTCCTGAAAACACGAAAGGGCACAAACTCGTAAAAAAACTCATGTGCACTTTCAAGGTCCTCTCGACCTTGTGTGGAGAAAATACCTGCGTGAGATCCTTATGACTCATAAGGGAGCAACACGCCTAGGAATCCCTACGATTCCTAAGGAGAAATTACACTTGCGAGATCCTCAGGACTCGTAAGAAGAATTTCCCCCCTATGAGACCCTCACGGCTTATAGGATTCAAAAGCCTTAAGCTACAGGCACCTAGACCTCTTCTTAAGCCATCATATTCCCCATATTGCCTTACAGGCGGTCCAATATTGGTCCTTGTATACAATCCACAGGCAAAAATAAATATAGCCCTCACCTAGTTCCATCAATGACACGGAATGTCCGCATATGGTGAACGACACCTGTAAGTCCTCTCGACTTATAAGGAGAAAATACTCTTGTAAGATCCTTACGACTTGCAAGAGAAAATACCATTTAGGAGTCCTCACGACTTTTAGGGAGAACCTACACCTACGAGATCCTCTCGACTCGTAGGGAGAAATAATTTTATGAGACCCTTACGGCTTATAAAGTCAAAAAGCCTTAGTCGACAGGATCGTAACCCTGTTTGCTAAGCCACCTTTGTTCAAATCGATAAAGGCAAATGATGATTCGCTCCGGGAAATATCCCAGTTGCAGCGATGCTGATTCCTAAATCGGTGTCAAACTCCAAGTCCTTTCATGGCAAATGATGATTCACTCCTGGTAATATTCCAGTCGCAGCGATGCTAATGCCAAGATTGGTATCAGATCTTAAGTTCTATACTCGTAATAAAAATCAACGAGCAAAAAATATATGCATATGAAATAGCCGAAATGTTTGGGCAACTCGCAATAAAAAGTAGCGAGTAAAAATATAAAAATAGCCGAAATGATTGGGCACCGCAATAAATAGCCGAAACAATTGGGCAATCGCGATATGAAAAGCTGAAAAGATAGAGCATCGTGGAAATAAAGAATAAAATTTCCTTTGCCCTGTAGGTGAGTCTACACCAACCCCTGTATACAATTCATGGCACAAATGAAAAAAGGCACCATATTTTCCCACCAGGCTCCATCAAAGGGAGAACCGGATCTCGACGATGGCAACCACAGTCTGGAAATAAGTTCGGCGTTCCCTCTCACTCTAGCAGGATGCAGACACGACGTCCACAAAGACTCCAGGGTCAAAACAAAACGGAGCCATGGCAAAATTCTTAGCTCCAAGTCTTAACGGTTCACAAAATAACCTAAAGACTATCCCGACATTCGTCTCGTTATAGCAGTCGCAATGTCAACAATGGCGTTCCCTCTCACTCCAGCCGGATGCAGACGCGACGTCCACAAAGACTCCAGGGTCGAAACAAAATGGAGCTATGGCAAAACTCCTAACTCAAGTCTTAACGGTTCACAAAATAACCTAAAGACTATCCCGACATTCGTCTCGTTACAGCAGACGTAATGTCAACAACGGCGTTCCCTCTCACTCCAGCACGATGCAGACACAACGTCAACAAAGACTCCAGGGTCAAAACAAAACGGAGCCATGGCAAAATTCCTAGCTCCAAGTCTTAACAGTTCACAAAACAACCTAAAGACTATCCCGACATTCGTCTCATTACAGTAGATGCAATGTCAACAACGGCGTTCCCTCTTACTCCAGCAGGATGCAGACGCGACGTCCATAAAGACTCCAGGGTCAAAACAAAACGGAGCCATGGAAAAATTCCTAGCTCCAAGTCTTAACGGTTCACAAAACAACCTAAAGACTATCCCGACATTCGTCTCGTTACAGCAGACGCAATGTCAACAATGGCGTTCCCTCTCACTCCAGCAGGATGCAGACGCGACATCAACAAAGACTCCAGGATCGAAACAAAACGGAGCCATGGCAAAATTCCTAGCTCCAAGTCTTAATGGTCCACAAAACAACCTAAAGACTATCCCGATATTCTTCTTGTTAGAGCAGACGCAATGTCAAAATAGGCTCCAAAATAACCAAAACAAAAGGAAGCGAAAGCAAAATTCCTAGCTTCAGGGTCTTGATGGTAACTCAAATAAAACTTGAAAGACTATCATAGATCATCTCATATTAGTGCGGAGTGGTTACGAATCATCGAGGCTCCCAAACTGAGCCTAAACACAAGTAAAAAGCGGCATGGAAAAATTCCTAACGCTTTCTCTTCCAACGGTCAAACTGCCTAAGAAGGTTACTTGAAGACGTCTTGTCCAGCCCCCGAAGGGATCAGAGACACGACAGTCGCGGGACTACTCGAACAGCAGCATAAAGACTGCATATCGGGGAATGCATCAGCCAATGCGACAGTATCATGGACTAAAACCCTAGTACCACAAAACCTAACGAACCTCTGTCGTAAAGATCAGGGGTTATCTATATTTCACGTTAGGATATACCTGCGAGAACTTCTCGACTCACCTCGACTCGTAGGGAAAAACATCTTCATGAGACCCTCACGGCTCATGAAGGTGAAAAGCCTTAGACGACTGGAATATCAACCTGTTTCCTAAGCACTGTGGCCCTACAAGTAGGTCCAAACCGACTCTTGTATACTATCTACGGGCCACATTCTCCAAAGTCTCATACTGATGAGGAGGAAAAACCACTTGCGGGTCCTCTCGACTCGTAAGGAGAAAATTCTATTGTGAGATCCTTACGACTCTCAAGAAAAAACGCACTTAGGAGTCCTTACGACTTCTAAGGAGAAAAGACACATACGAGATCCTCTCGACTCGCAGGGAGAAAAGTTTTTATGAGACCCTCATGACTCATAAAGTTGGAAAAGCCTTAGGCGACAGATCTAAAACCTGTTTCCTATGCCATCGCTGCCCTACAAGCAGGTCCAAACTGACTCTTGTATACTATCCACGAGCCACCTTCTCCAAAGTCGCATACCGACAAGGAGTAAAAACCACTTGCGAGTCCTCTCGACTCGTAAGGAGAATATTCTCTTGTGAAATCCTTACGACTCTCAAGAGAAAACGCACTTAGGAGTCCTCACGACTTCTAAGGAGAACAGACACCTACGAGATCCTCTCGACTCGTAGGGAGAAAAATCTTTATGAGACCTTCACGGCTCATAAAGTTGAAAAGTCTTAGGCGACAGATCTAAAACTTATTTCCTAAACCATCGCTGCCCTACAAGCAAGTCCAAACTGACTCTTATATACTATCCACGGGCCACATTCTCCAAAGTCGTATACCGATGAGAAGGAAAAACCACTTGCGAGTCCTCTCGACTCGTAAGGAGAAAATTCTCAAGTGAGATCCTTACGACTCACGGAGGCGATGAATACTTAGGAATTCTCATGATTTCTAGGAAGAATACGCACCTATGAGATCCTCACGACTCATAGGGAGAAAAACCATTTTAAGACCCTTACGGCTCATGAAGATGAAAAAGCCTTAGGCTATAAGAATCCTAAACTTGTCTCCTAAGCCATCAATTCTATGGTCACAGATAATATTGCACCATTTCACCCACGTACATACCTACGTAAGCAAAGTAGTGCGGGGGATTTGTTCCTGCCAAAAATTTTGGCTCAAAACTTACCACCCCCTTATAAAAATAAAGGGAAACCTCCATGTGTTAAACAGGTGCACCCACATGCAAAGCATGTATGTACCACTTCAGATAGGATTAAATCCTTGAGCGCCTCACGTGTTTCCTACGTGAGCGCCAGCGCCAGCTTCTGTTAGGATTGAATCCAATAGTGGCGCCTCACGTGGAACACACGTGAGCGCCGACATGCAAAGCATGAGCGTGACTATTTATAAAAGAATTAAATTCTTAGGAGACGCCCACATGCATAGCACGTGAGCATCAGTACCCAAATTAAAGAAAGTAGAATTAAATTCTGCTCTCTGTTAAACAGAGCCGTTGGATCAAAGATCCAACGGAGATGATAAATCATCAAAAATGCAGACTTAAATTCTGTCGTGAGAAAACATCCCCCAAATTGGATCATAAAATAAAATTCTATTTTGGGATATATTCTCTCAATCTTTCTAAAGAAGAAAGATTACCCTCTGTAAAACATAGAACCGGTGGATTAAAAATCCAACGGTGATTAAAAATCACCGCTTTCCAGAATAAATTCTGTATAAGGGAAAATATTTTCCCAATCTTGTTGGAAACAAGAAAATTGGTTCTGTAAAATAGAAACCCTTGGATCAAAGATCCAATGGTGGGTAAAAATCCTCAAATCAATTAGGATCTCTTAATGAGAGATTTCTTCAACTAATCAACAAACTTTCCTCTACTATATAAATGACCCAAGACTTCAAGTCTAAAGAGAAAGAACCCCCCATAAGCTTCTAAAAACGAAGCAGAAAGCTTCATGAAAGAAGAAAGAGGAAGATCTCCCTTCTCAGAAAAAAACCTAGGTAAATAAAAAGAAGAGAGATCAAAGCATCTCATTTACCTATTGAAAGGTTTAACCTTTTTAAAAGAACTTAGTTCTTTCTCCGGATCTGAGATCCACAAGACAAGTCTCCCACAAAGAACTTGTTCTTGAGGATCAAAGATTCAGAAAGAAGTAGGAAATTGAATTCCTCTAAATAAAGCATATAAGGAAAAAGCTAACGCCCAGCGCCTCACGTGCCCCTCACGTGGGTGCCACAAAAAAGAGGAGTGCTTAGCACTCAATGAGCGGCGGTCAGCGCCCAGCGTCTCACGTGCCCCTCACGTGGGCGCCACAAAAAAGGGGGATGGCTTAGCACTCAATGAGCGTCGGTCAGCGCCCAGTGCCTCACGTGCCCCTCACGTGGGTGCCACAGAAGAAAGAGTACTTTGCACTCAATGAGCGGCGCTCAGCACCCCACGTGTTCCTCACGTGGGAGCCACAGAAGAGAAGAGTGCTTAGCACTCATTGGGCAGCGCCCAACGCTTCACGTGTCCCTAATGTGGGCGCCATAAAAAAAGGAGAGCGCCCAGCACCTCACGTGTTTCTCACGTGGGCGCCATAAAGAGTGCCTAGCACTCCATACAAAGACAAAAAGGGTAAAGTGTTTAACACTTATTGGGCAATCCCCATGATTAAAAGACCACATGATTATATGTGAGCGTCAGAACTTACATAAGTTCTCGGCACTCTTTGTACAAAAAGGGGACTGATTATATAGAGCCCAAACAAGTGCTTAGCACTTTTCAAACAAAAACTGAATGGACCAAGCTCAAATTGGCTAGGTCCCCTCGAGGATAGAACCTCCTTGATTCGGACCATCCGAGCCCATGTGCTCATGACTTCCTAAGCTGACCTTAGTCCTAAATACGACTATTGATCTTCCAACTAATGATATCCAAAACGATACTCATCCCTCATCCCCTCGAGGAAATCTTAGTCTTAAAATATGACTAATGATTTCCGGGTTTACCACTAACTCTTTTTTCCCTCAAATACGGGAATTGGTTCAAGGATACATCTCTCCACACCTCTGATATATGTCATTGTAATTCCTCAACGTCTTCAGAGAGGTGACGGGTCCCAACAACCAACAATTATTTCTGCACTTCCAAACCGACGTGCACACCTCAAATCAAACCGCGCCCTAAACTGGGTGCATCCTAAATCATCGTCGTGTAAGTCGACGTTGTACACCCCACGAGTTGCGGGGAGGCGGAAATATGAAAAACAATGTTTTTGTTTGAAACAACATCGACTAATCAAAAGGATCTTTGCTAAACTATAACTAAAACTTACATATGAGTAATTAGCTACTATGAAAGAAGATTATACCTAATGAACCAAGTCCTTCTTCTTCTCGTTAACCACCTCCTCATCGGCCTCCTCTTTGTAATAGACGATCCACCCGAGAGCTTCTACTCCAAGCTTTGCCTCTAATCTTGAGGTAACTAGGTTTCTCAAAGTGCTAATCTAAGCAACCTAGGTAATATAGAGTGTGATTATGGATTAATATGTCTTGCTAACCCTTGATCTCAACACATGAGAGGGTAGGGTTAGGGTTTGAAGGGAGAGAGCTTGAGGAGAGAGAAGGTGAGAGTGAGAATGAAATGAAATAATGATCTCATTTGAATATATGAAGCATAATGATTTATCAAATAAATAAATCAAATGATTTATCAACCATGCTTCATTTATTCACTTTGTGTGATTCATCCCATGAGTCATTAGATCAATAAATGCATCATTAACTCCATGGATGAATCACACAAATGAGTCACTAAATCAATAAATGCAAATACCGCCTTAGCCCCCAAGTCATCATCCTTCTAGAAGCTTCTCGCCAAATTACGAGAATGCCCCTCCTATTCGTGAAAACACGGAAAAACTTTAGACTGTATAAATCCAATAATCCGATACTAGAATCTGGCTTAAACCAAAGCCGGCTAGTAAAAACTGTCCAAACATCGTACGTGCATAAATGCACGTGCGTGTCTGAACCCTGTCGTAAAACCATACGACCTCTATATCGTTTCGCCCGGAGCAGGGAAACTCTCTGTGTGGGACTCTAAAGACTCGACTACTACGCTGGCAGTGGGTTTAACCACAGACCGCAAGCGGCATTAGCTGTACGTAACGGTTCCCAGGTAGATGTCGATAAGAAGGCCGATGAGAAAACCCATCCGAACTCCTACTGAGCCTGATGTGACAATCTTCGTACAATCCGGTCTGTTCATCTAGGACTATCGCATATCCCGCCTAGGGGGTGGCAAGCGTCAGTCCCCTAAAAGCAGTATAAGTCATGCCGGAGTGAAGCCCATTACATCTTGAGAAACTCCTGAAAAACCTACCAGTAAATCTCGCTTGCCCTGGCCAGGGACTTTGCGTAATGGCTCTCCAGACACAGCGCGATATCAACTCCCAATACCGGGAGAGACGAATCCTGTCTAACCACTACTGCCTCCAAGTGCTCGGGACTGCACCCAATTGCTACCTGTTTGCACGACTCCTTTGAGCTGTGGTAGGGTAGCAATCTAAGAACAGTGGGACACACTCGAGGAGAAGTAGCAGTGTCAAGTCTGCGGACTATGCTGTACTCATGTCACCTGGGAACTGTTAACTGACGACGGGTATAATACCAACCAACAGTTCCATGCGAGTCATGTCCGGTGTACCTGTAACCCAACGAGCACCTGTATACTATCTCCAGTACGACGTACTGATGGCTGTGGGACAGACCATCTCCCCAATTGGGATGAGAAGCGTACACACTAGTTTACTCCGGAGTATTGATGCCCTATCTCGATAATCCTACGACTAGGGACCTGAAAAAGGATGTGCTTGTAGACTACCCAGCCCCCACTAGTGTGTCTGCCATCACAACGCTGGTAGTCAAGAAAGATCCTAAGGGCTCTATCAATACGTACACACATATTAAGATAGATAAAACCAAGTAGCATATTACCATATTTAGCAAGACTGTTAATATAACTGTGAATATCCCAAGCTTCCATTAAGTAATATATAAGCTAGTATGATACAATAATGGCCCATAGGGCATATACACTAACAATCTCCCACTTGCACTAGGGCCATGTACTGGCATATCGAAGACCGATCATCTCGAGTAGCCTCTCGAACTGAATCTGAGGTAAGGCCTTTGTGAATGGATCAGCAATGTTCTCCTCTGTAGCAACTCTCCGGACCTCGATCTCCCGGCGATCTATGATCTCCCTGATCAGGTGATACCGCCTTAAGATGTGTCTGGACTTCTGATGGGAACTGGGTTCCTTCGCTAAAGCTATAGCTCCATTGTTGTCGCAATACAGAGGTATTGGATCAACAATGGTAGGAACCACCTGAAGTTCTGTGAGGAACTTCTTCATCCAGACCGCTTCTTTTGCGGCATCGCAAGCAGCAATATACTCCGCTTCCATCGTCGAGTCAGCAACGGTGTCCTGCTTGGAACTCTTCCAGCATACCGCCCTTCCATTGAGGGTAAAGACATAACCTGACATGGACTTGGAGTCATCCTTATCACTCTGGAAGCCGGAATCAGCAAAGGCCTCGATCTTGAGGTCTTTTCCGCCGTAAACCAAGAACATCTCCTTAGTCCTTCTCAGGTACTTAAGAATATTCTTTACTGCTATCCAGTGCTTCTCCCCTAGGTCTGACTGATACCTGCTTACCACGCTTAGTGCGTAAGCTACATCTGGTCTGGTGCACAACATCGCATATATTATAGAGCCTACCGCAGAAGCGTAGGGTATAATAGACATGCGTTTCCTTTCGAAATCAGTCTTGGGAGACATCTCTTTGGAGAGGGTGATTCCGTGACAAGCCGGTAGATTACCGCGCTTAGAATCTTCCATACTGAATCTTTTTAGTATATTGTTGATATACCTGGACTGCGAAAGTCCCAACATCCTCTTGGATCTATCATGATAAATCCGGATCCCCAGAATGCAAGAGGCATCACCCAGGTCTTGTATGGAGAACCTGTGTGACAAGAATCCTTTGACAGATTGTAGTATAGGAATGTCATTTCCTATCAATAGAATGTCATCCATGTACAAGACGAGGAATATGACAGTTCGTGCTACAACTTTACTATATATACATGGTTCATCTGGATTTTTGATAAAGTCATAATCTTTGACTGTTTCATCAAAACAGATGTTCCAACTCCGCGATACCTGCTTTAGTCCATAAATGGACTTAAGCAACTTGCACACTTTCCCGCTGCTCCCACTCTGATTGAAGCCTTCTGGCTGATCCATATAGACGAACTCTTCCAAATTACCATTTAGAAAAGCCGTCTTTACATCCATCTGCCAGATCTCATAATCATGGAAGACGGCAATAGCAAGAAGGACCCGAATGGATTTGAGCATAGCCACTGGAGAAAAAGTTTCGTCATAGTCCAAACCATGTCTTTGACGAAAACCCTTTGCAACAAGTCTAACTTTATAGGTTTCCACCTGTCCATCTACACCAATCTTTTTCTTGAAAATCCATTTGCATCCTATGGGTTTTACCCCATTTGGAGCAAAGTCCAAAGTCCATACTTTGTTGGTGTTCATGGACTCTATTTTGGTCCGCATTGCATCTAGCCATCGTACCGAGTCGCCGCTCTGGATGGCCTGCTGGAAGCTAGTAGGTTCATCATCATCAATGACGCAATCCTCTCCATCCCCATCTATGAGAAAACCGTAGTATCTCTCAGGCGGATGAGATGGCCTACTACTCCTGCGGAGGGGTGCGGGAATGTCCTGTTCTTCTTGAACTACTAGTTCTATCAAACTTTCAGTAGTAGTTTGTGGTTCTGGAATTTCTTCCAGTTCTATTTCGCTCCCACTTGTTTCCTTTTCTAAAAACTGATGTTCTAAAAAATGGGCATTACGAGAAACAAAAACCTTTTGTTCCTCTGCGTAATAGAAATAATACTTCCTGAAGTTCTTTGGATATCCCACAAACTTACACTGTACTGATCGTGCCTCGAGTTTGTCATCATGCTGCTTTTTAACAAAAGCCGGACATCTCCATATCTTTAGATACTGAAGATAGGGTTTCTTCCCACTCCACATCTGATATGGCGTGGTAGGCACAGTCTTGGTAGGAACTATGTTCAAAAGATATGCTGCTGATTCTAGCGCATAACCCCAGAAAGATCGCCGTAACTCAGCATTACTCATCATGGAACGTACCATATCCGATACACCGTTATGGGTTCGATTCCGTCTCTCCGATACACCATTATGTTGTGGAGTGTATGGAGGAGTAAGCTGAGAGAGAATTCCTTTCTCTTTTAGGTAACCTAGGAACTCGGCACTTAAGTATTCACCACCTCGATCAGATCTCAGTGTCTTGATACTTTTGCCGGTTTGGTTTTCTACTTCATTCTTATACTCTTGGAATTTCTCAAAAGCCTCGGATTTATGTTTCATCAAGAAAATGAATCCGTACCTAGAGTAATCATCCGTAAAAGTAATGAAATAGGAAAAACCACCTCTTGCATATGTAGACATTGGACCACATGCATCGCTGTGTATGAGTCCTAAGAGCTCGCTCGCTCTTACTCCATGTCCAGTGAATGGAGTCTTTGTCATCTTTCCTTTGAGACATGATTGAAAAGTGGCATAAGTTTGATATTCGAACGAGTCCAAATATCCTTCTCTATGTAACTTAGTTAACCTTATCTCACTGATGTGACCTAGTCTACAATGTCATAAAAAATCCTTATTTAAATCCGGAGACTTTCTTTTTAGTGTGTTCTGGACATTGAAAATTTGTAATTGGTTTAAGACATATATACCGTTATCCAGTGTACCGGACCCAATCAAACCATGATTTAGGTGGATGTTAACAACATCGCTTACAAACGTGAAATCATAACCTTTATTTGATAACAAGGAAACTGATATGATATTACACGTTAAACTAGGTACACAAAAACAGTTATGCAAAACCAAAATATGTCCACCCGTCAATCCCAGGTGATAATCCCCTACGGACACAGCTCCCACGCTAGCTCTGTTAGCAACCTTTAGGGTCATATCACCAACCTTCAGCACTCTACGGTTTCTCAGTGCCTGCAATGAATTGCATATATGAGATCCTGATCCGGTATCCAATACCCAGGAAGTAGAGTTGATTGACAGACAATTCTCAATTACAAACACACCTGAAATCGAAACCACAGGTTGCTTCGGTTCCTGGTTCTTGGCGTTCCACGCCTTACAATCTTTCTTCCAGTGCCATTTCCTATGACAATGGAAGCACTCATCCTTTGCCACTACTGGCACCGCAATATTTTTCTTTTCCTTCACTCCCACCTTACTAACACCACCTCTAGGTTTGGTAGAGGCCTTATTCTTCCTTCCTTTGGCCCGAGCGTTGGACCCGGAAGAAGAAGCACCGCGAACAAACATAGTGCGTGTTTCCCTTGCCTTCTGCAAGGTGCCCTCTGCACTCCTCAACATGTTAAGGAGTTTTGGAAGTTCAACTTCTTTTCTTTGAATGTTGAAATTCAGAATAAACTGGGCGTAGGTGGAAGGAAGGGACTGGAGAATCAAGTCTGTATAGAGCTCGTTCTCCAAAGTCGTCCCCAGGTCTGCGAGCTCTTCTATATAGCCAATCATTTTTAGGACATGTTCTCCTACAGACGATCCGACGGCTAACCTCGCATGAAACAGGTTCTTCGAGGTCTCGTATCTTGCTATACGAGATTGCTCCCCATACAGATCCTTTGTATGGAGAAAGATGGATTCAAGATCCATATCCTCGTGCCTCCTCTGATGTTCATTATTCATCGAGGCAAGCATGATGCACTTGGCCTTCGCACAATCTAATTCCCAAGATTTGTGGATTTCCTTATCCTCAAGACTGGATTTAGGACCAGGGACAGCAGGTGCCTTAGTGGTAAGGACATACCCCAATTTGTCATAAGTCAAAGCCATTTTGACATTCCGCAGCCAATCTTTATAGTTTGGCCCTGTCAGTATATTTTTCTCTAATAGTAACTTAAGGCCTGTTATGTTTTGGGTCGCTGCAATGAGAGAGAGAGGGAACACTTTAGCATGATGCTCTTGCAAGTTTAGAGTGGTTTTTAGTTTATCTAAACTGGATGGCTCCCACTATTTCTCGAATCCCTCCTCAAACCAAAAAGGAAGAACTAGCCAGGACTATTCTCACCGTACAATACTTGCTTAACCGTTCAGCCAGGCCGGTGTCGGTACTTCGAAGGAGATTTTCCAACGCTTTCGCGAAGTTCCTTAATTAAATAACCTCTTTTCTCTGGGGGCGTAGCCCCGCTGACACCTTTCTCGACACCTACTTGGTTTATAGCATTGATCGTTAAGTGACGAATCTCCTGATGAGTAGCATATACTCACAGTAGGATCATGATCCAAATATCATCGTATGATAATGCTGAAGGAATCCTACCAACATTCATCAAACTCCAAATGGTATGCATCTCTTTGCAAATTTCAGTTTCTTTAGAAATTCCCGATATAAATTTTTGCCCCATGCTTTTATGACCTTGGCGTTAAGTCAAAATGTCATAAGTCACATGTCAAGTTCTACCCATCATTATCTTGTTAATTTGAACCCATCCGTACATATCCTTGACGTTCGGCCAAAATGATAATACGACTGTCCCAAACTAACTCATCTATCTATGCAACAAATGAATACCCAGCAGCTACCAAACACTATGTCTTGGCGTTAGGTCAAAATACATAGCTTGAATACTACTGAATACCCAAATGAAATGACAGAGGGCTACGAATGGTTTTGGCGAAACCGTGAACGTAGTGAACTTGATATAACCGAAGGAACCTGATAGCTTTTAAAAGGAGTGGTTAAAACTCCGCAATTAAAAATATCCTCTGTTTTAAAATAACCGAGTGGTTTCTTTTAAACTGTTCCAACGATTCAACTTTGGTTTATTTTCTTTGCATTATTATAATGCGTCCCATCAATTAACCTACCATTGCAGAAAACAACGAAAATGCAACGTCCTCTTATGCCACCCACATTCACCACTGGGTCCCGTCATCACCCGTTAGGTTACTTAACTAACGACAGAGCGGGGGCTGATCTAGCGCGGGTGTAAAACATAAGTGACGTCTAAATAGCTATCATATATAGATATTGTACATTCATCAGACGCAATAATAGGCATTCCAGATCACAGATGAACATTATTGGATATACAAGCAATCCGCATTTCTTTTGAGCCTGCAACGAAAGACGGATTACACAGTTGTGATGAATAGCCATTATCCCACCCTAGACCCCTACGGGTACGGCAAACTACCCGCCAAGTATCCTAAGTGAAGCGGTCTCCCTCAAAAACGTGAGTAGGACACTAAACACTTCAAAGTACCCGGTAGTTTGTGCACCCCACCTTGGGTCTATCCTAGGAGCAAAAATCAGTAAAATTAAATAATACAACGGTGGCTACAACCGCAAGTTGGATGTGCCCCGCAAAATAATATTACAACATATTACAATTATATCGAATGAATGAATGTAATAACCCATCTCAAACCCCGGCTAATCATCACAACAATCCAATCAAGTTCATAATCAAAAACAGTAAAATCATTACAGAAATGTGCAACCCCCTACCAACCGACATACTAGCAGTTAGGGGAGGTTTACGAACACATTATACAATTCACATATATAATCTAATTAGCCAAACATCGTATAATTTTGATCGAGCAAACACATTAGATTCTACTCCAAAAACTTCTCTGTGCACCTGAGACTTGAGCAGAAAATAAACATTCCAGAAATAACAAAATAACCACAGAAGAGTTCTGGGGAAATTTGGGTTGAATCGGCCCCAACTCGGCAGCGGATCCGCGGCCGATCGCTTGGATCGGCCGCGGTTCCCCGACGTCGTGGCCGATTCAGGAACCCAATTTTCTCCAGAATTCTTATATTTCCCTGCTTGTATTTTTAGAGGTCCCTGAAAAATTTTTTGACCTCATTTTAAATTCGACAGAAAATTGGAGATTTTGATATTTTTTCCGGTTCATTTTGCGTTCGAAATTGTAACGACTTTGCTAATAAGTTAGTTATTGTTTAGCGAGGCTCTGATACCACTGTAAGTCAACGTTGTACACCCCATGAGTTGCGGGGAGGCGGAAATATGAAAAACAATGTTTTTGTTTGAAACAACATCGACTAACCGAAAGGATCTTTGCTAAACTATAACTAACACTTACATAAGAGTAATTAGCTACTATGAAAGAAGATTATACCTAATGAACCAAGTCCTTCTTCTTCTCGTTAACCACCTCCTCGTCGGCCTCCTCTTTGTAATAGACGATCCACCCGAGAGCTTCTACTCCAAGCTTTGCCTCTAATCTTGAGGTAACTAGGTTTCTCAAAGTGCTAATCTAAGCAACCTAGGTAATATAGAGTGTGATTATGGATTAATATGTCTTTCTAACCCTTGATCTCAACACATGAGAAGGTAGGGTTAGGGTTTGAAGAGAGAGAGCTTGAGGAGAGAGAAGGTGAGAGTGAGAATGAAATGAAATAATGATCTCATTTGAATATATGAAGCATAATGATTTATCAAATAAATAAATCAAATGATTTATCAACCATGCTTCATTTATTCACTTTGTGTGATTCATCTCATGAGTCATTAGATCAATAAATGCATCATTAACTCCATGGATGAATCACACAAATGAGTCACTAAATTAATAAATGCAAATGCCACTTTAGCCCCCAAGCCATCATCCTTCTAGAAGCTTCTCGCCAAATTACGAGAATGCCCCTCCTATCCGTGAAAACACGGAAAAACTTTAGACTGTATAAATCCAATAATCCGATACTAGAATCTGGCTTAAACCAAAGCCGGCCAGTAAAAACTGTCCGAACATCGTACGTGCATAAATGTACGTGCGTGTCTGAACCCTGTCGTAAAACCATACTACCTCTATATCGTTTCGCCCGGAGCAGGGAAAGTCTCTGTGTGGGACTCTAAAGACTCGACTACTACGCTGGCAGTGGGTTTAATCACAGACTGCAAGCGGCACTAGCTTTACATAACGGTCCCCAGGTAGATGTCGATAAGAAGGCCGATGAGAAAACCCATCCGAACTCCTACTGAGCCTGATGTGACAATCTCCGTACAGTCCGGTCTGTTCGTCTAGGACTATCGCATATCGGGCCTAAGGGTGGCAAGCGTCAGTCCCCTAAAAGTGGTATAAGTCGTGCCGGAGTGAAGCCCATTACACCTTGAGAAACTACTGGAAAACCTACCAGTAAATCTCGCTTGCCCTGGCCAGGGACTTTGCGTAATGGCTCTCCAGACACAGCACGATATCAACTCCCAATACCGGGAGAGACGAATCCTGTCTAACCACTACTGCCTCCAAGTGCTCGGGACTGCACCTAACTGCTACCTGTTTGCACGACTCCTTTGAGTCGTGGTAGGGTAGCAATCTAATAACAGTGGGACACACTCGAGGCGAAGTAGCAGTGTCAAGTCTGCGGACTATGCTTTACTCATGTCACCTGGGAACTGTTAACTGACGACGGGTATAATACCAACCAACAGTTCCCTGTGAGTCCTGTCCGGTATACCCGTAACCCAACGGGAACCTGTGTACTATCTCCAGTACGACGTACTGATGGCTGTGGGACAGACCATCTCCCCAACTGGGATGAGAAGCGTACACACTAGTCTACTCCGGAGTATCGATGCCCTGTCTCGATAATCCTACGACTAGGGACCTGAAAAAGGATGTGCTTGTAGACTACCCAGCCCCACTAGTGTGACTGCCATCATAACGCTGGTAGTCAAGCAAGATCCTAAGGGCTCTATCAATACGTACACACATATTAAGATAGATAAAACCAAGTAGCATACTACCATATTTAGCAAGACTGTTAATATAACTGTGAATATTCCAAGCTTCCATTAAGTAATATACAAGCTAGTATGATACAATAATGGCCCCTAGGGCATATACACTAACACGTCGTTCATCCCGTCACGTAACAAATAACGTGCGTGCAAGATGGACAGCGGATCGAGACGTCCTGAAACTAAAATCTCACCTCCAAAATGGTGATCAACGGACCGAGACTTTCTTAAACTAAAACTCTCACCTCCAAAATGGAGATCAACGGACAGAGACGTCCTTAAACTAAAATCTCATCTCTAAAATGGTGATCAACAGACCGAGATATTCTCAAACTAGAACTTCGCCCCCCAAAATGGCGATAATGGATCGAAATTTTCCTAAATTAAGACAGCAGAGCCCAAATGCTCTCTTATTGGATCTGAAACAACAATGATCCTAAAACCTTATTAAGTAGATCTTAGTCTCAAATTGGACAAACGTATCCTTAACAAAAGGCTAACCGAGCCCCAACTGCTCACATACATTTGAGTCGATCTTAATCTCAAACCAGGTTAACGATCCTTAAATAAAACAAACCCAAATCTAAGATATACGGATTTAGACCAATCCACGTCCTACGGGCGACAACATAAATTAGTCTCCGTATACAGTCCATGGGCAACTTAAACAAACAAAAAAAACACGACACGAAGTGAACTTCTGGAGTAGGAGAAAGTGGTTATCGCGATGCGATAACGTAATTAACTGCAGGGGCTTGCGCCTGCAGGGAAGAGCGTCCCCACAATCAAAAACCCCTCGCAAATGAGGGGGAATCTGACGAAATCTGCTACAATGGCCACATCAGTCCAAACCTCCGATATACGGTGCCATAAATTAACTTGGCATCTTCGGAGAGATGGACGGATAAATCCAAATAGCATCTGCCCCCAAATTCAGGAAGGACGATCTATCCCGGTTCGTATCTATTTTCGGCGGTAAACAATCCCAGCTCCAGCTCGACGTTCCTTCTCGATGCAGATGCGACGTAAAAAAAGGCTCCAAAAAGCCAAATCAAAAAGGAGCGACGGCAAAATCCCACCTCCAGCTCGACGTGCACCTCATGCCAACAGGATGCAAATGCGACGTCGACAAAGTCTCCAAGGAGCCAAATTAAAAAGGTGTGATGGCAATATCCTAACTCCAGCTCGACGTGCTTCTTATGCTAGCAGGACGTAGACGCAACGTCATCAAAGACCCAAAGGTAAAAAAAAGATTAATGGAAAAATCCCAGCTCCAGCTCGACGTTCCTTCTCGAGGCAGATGCGACCTCAACAAAGGCTGCAATGAGCCAAATCAAAAAGGAGTGACGCCAAAATCGTAAACTTCAGCTCAACGTGCTTCTCATGCCAGCAGGATACAGATGCAACGTCAACAAAAGACCCAAGGGTCAAAGCAAAAATGGAGTCACGGCAAACTCTTAGCTCCAAGTCTTGACGGTTCATATACTACCTAGAGACTATCTTGACGTTCTCCTTCATTTCAGCAAGATGCGGACGTGACTGTCAAATAAAATTGGAGCAATGGCATATTCTTAGCTCTGAACTTCAATTGCAATACATACAGCATAGAGGTCCTACAGATGTCTACCCTACTTCAGCAAAGAAACAGCACGACATCGTCAAAACAAAAATGAAGCGACGGCATATTCCCCGCTTCGGGTCTCGACGGCAACTCATATAAAGCCTAAAAGACTATCGGAGATCATCCCACACCAGAGCGGAGTGGTTATGACTTATTGGGGCTCCAAATTGAGCCTAACCTTAAGTAAAAAGCGTCATGGCAAATTCCTAATGCTTGATCTTCCAACGGTAATATGACCTAAGAAGATTACTTGAAGACGTCTTGTCCAGCCTCAGAAGGGATCAGAGACACGACAATCGCGGGGCTACTCAAACAGCAGCTTAAAGACTGCATATCAAAGAATACATCAGTCAATGCGACAGTACCACGGACTAAAACCTCGGTACCAAAAATCTAACGGACCCCTGTCGTAAAGAATAGGGGTTATCTATATTTCATGTTAGGATACACCTGCGAGATCCTCCCGACTCATCTCGACTGTTAGGGAAAAACATCTTTATGAAACCCTCATGGCTCATGAAGATGAAATGCCTTAGGCGATGGGGATATGGACCTGTTTTTTAAGCATTGTGGCCCTACAAGTAAGTCCAAACTGACTCTTGTATACTATCCACGGGCCACATTCTCCAAAGTTGCATACCGATGAGGAGGAAAACCACTTGCGAGTCCTCTCGACTCGTAAGGAGAAAATTCTCTTGTGAGATCCTTACGACTCTCAAGAGAAAACATATTTAGGAGCCCTCACGACTCCTAAGGGGAAAATACACCTATGAGATCCTCTCGACTCGTAGGGAGAAAAATATTTATGAGACCTCCATGGCTCATAAAGTTGAAATGCTTTAGGCGACAGATCTAAACCTGTTTTCTAAGCCATCGCTTCCCTACAAGGAGGTCCAAACTGACTCTTGTATACTATCCATGGGCCACATTCGCCAATAAAGTGAAGAAGCCACTTGCGGGTCCCCTCGACTTGTAAGGAGAAAATACTTGCGTGAGATCCTTAAGACTCACAAAGGTGAAAGACACTTAGGAATCCTCACGATTTTTAGGGAGAATACGCACCTATGAGATTCTTACAACTCATAGGGAGAAAAACCTTCTTGAGACCCTTATGGCTCATGAAGATAAAAAAAGTCATAGGCGACACGGATCCTAAACTTGTCTCCTAAACCATCAATTCTTTGGCAATGCATTATTTTGCACTACTTAACCCACGTACAAACTTACGTAGGCAAAGTAGTGGGAGGCATTTGTTCCCGCCAAAATTGTTTGGCTCAGAGTTTGATGTTCCCTTATAAAAATAAAGGGAAAGCTCCACGTGTTAAACACGTGTACCCACATGTAAAGCATGTAACTATCGCTTCATATAGAATTAAATCCTTGAGCGCCTCACGTGTTTCCCAAATGACCGCCAGCGCCAGCCTCTGTTAATATTAAATTCTATAGCGGTGTCTCATGTGGAACACACGCGAGCGTCGACATGCAAAGCATGAGAGTGACTACTTATAAAACAATTAAATTCTTAGATGGCGCCCTCGTGCATAGCATGTGAGCGTCAGCGCCCAAATTAAAGAGGATAGAATTAAATTCTTCATAGGGAATATTTCCCTAAAATCTGGGATATTCTCTGTTAAACAGAGCCGTTGGATCAAAAATCCAATGGTGATAGTAAATTATCAAAATGATAGAATTAAATTCTATTAGGCAAAAAATATCTCCCTGATCAAATATTCTCTGTTAAACGGAGAGCCATTGGATCAAATCCAACGGTGATTTAAAATCATCAAATGATAGAATTATATTCTATTAAGGAAATATTTTCCTTGATCTTTCTAATATGGAAAGATCTTTCCCTAACAGAGAATCTTGAATTTAAAATCCAATGGTGATAAAATATCACCAATTAAATCATCTGATAGAATAAAATTCTATCTTAGGAAAATATTTTCCTAATCTTGTTAAGCTAACAAGATATTCATATAACAGAATTAAATTGTATGTTAGGAAAATATATTCCTAATCTTGTTAAACTAACAAGATATCCATATGATAGAATAAAATTCTAATCTTGTTAAACTAACAAAATATCCATATGATAGAATAAAATTCTAATTTTGTTAAACTAACAAGATATTCATATGATAGAATAAAATTCTATCTTAGGAAAATATTTCCTAATCTTTTTAAACAAACAAGAAATATTCTCTGTTAAACAGAGAGCCTTTGGATTAAAAATCCAACGGTGAATAAAATTCACCGATTGATCTAAAAGATCATTTTGATTGATCATGAAATCAATCATGATCTCTCAATGAGAGATTTTCTTATCAAATTTATTTTTCTCTTCTCTTAGAAATATGAGCAAAGAGATTAATCAAAGGAGGAGGACTTAATAAAAAAAAAAAGGAGACCCCTCATAAGCTTCTGTAAAAAGACAGAAGGCTCTAAATCAACAGAGAATTTAATTCTCCCAAAGAAGAAGATCTCCCTCCTAAAAGTCTTAGGTAAAAAAAAGAAGATATCAAAATATTTCTTTAACCTGACATACCATGTCTAAGGGTTTAACTCTTCGCAAAGAACTTAGTTCTTTCTCTGTATCCGAGATTCACAAGACAAGTCTCCCACAAGTTAAGAATTTAATTCTCATCGGGAAGATCTTGTTCTGGAGAATCAAAAATTCAAGGAAGAACAAAATTGAAAAGAAAGAAAATAGAGTTCATAATACTCCAAGAACTTAGTTCTTTCAAATCAAGAATCTAGTTCTTTAAAGAACCCGATCCAAGATTATCAAAATAGTGATCTTAGTGATCCTTAATGGTCAAAAAACCATTAATTGAGGTCTAACCTCTTTTGAAAGCATGAACATGGAAATCATGAAGTTTATAATACTTCAGGAACTTAGTTCCCTCATAAAACAAGAACTTAGTTCCCTCATAAAATAAGAACTTAGTTCTTAAAGAACCTGATCCAGATCCTCAAAATAGTGATCTTGGTGATTGTTAATGGTCAAAATACCATTAACAGAGATTTAAGTTCTCTAAAAATATAAATAGAGATTAAATCTCCAAAAAGAAATCAGCACCTCACATGAAACACATGTGGACGCCCAAAACAGAAGGCCAGCGCCTCACGTGAAATACACGTGAGCGCTGAGTAAAGTACTTAGCACATCATATGCAGCCAAAATGGCTGAGTGCATAGCACTGATTGGGCAGCACCTAGCGCTTCACGTGAAATACATGTGAGTGCCACAAAAGGTTAGCGCTTAGCACTATTATAGCGCCTCACGTGATATACACGTAAGCGCTATATGCAACCGAGTGCTTAGCACTGCTGGGTGTTACAGAAACCCAATCTTAGCCCAAATTGGCTAAGTTTCCTGAAGTTAAACTTCTTTGATTTTAAATCAAGCGAGCCCATATGCTCGTGATTTCCATACTAATTTTAGTCTCAAACATGACTAGTGATCTCTTATTGATGATATCCAAAATGATATTCATCCTATACTTTCTAAGTTAATTTTAGTCTCAAATAAGGCTAATGATTATTAGATAATCCATCATGATCTTTCCCTCAAATACGGGATTTGGTTCAAGGGTACATCTCTCCACACCTCTGATATATATCGTTGTAATTCCTCAACGTCTTCAGAGAGGTGGCGGGTCTCGACAACCAACAACTCTTTTCTCGTCCCAACTTGATGTAAAACTTCATCAAGACTGGGAATGATATATCCTATGTTGATACACTTCCAAATTGACGTGCACACATCAAATCAGACCGCATCCCAAATTGGATGCATTCCATGCCACCATTGTTCACTCTGTCATGTAACAAATACACGTGCGCGCAAGATGAATGTTGGAACGAAATGTCTCTAAACTAAAATTTCGCCTCAAACATGGCGATAATGGACCGAAATGTCCTTAAACTAACATTTGTCCCCAAAATGGGAATATTGGACCGAAATGTTCTTAAACTAATTTTCATCCTAAACAGGGAACATTGGACCGAAATGTCCTTAAACTAACATTCATCCCAAACAGGGAATGTTCGACCGCGACGTATTTAAACTAATATATTTTGCCCTGCGGACTGTCTCCATAATGACTACCATATACTATTCATGGGCTATTCATATATGATTTAATGATTAGTTGAGTCCATATGCTCACTGCTCATAGGTCGATTTTAGTCTCAAATATAGCTAATGATGCTTAGATCAAACCCAAATATCCCATGTACCGATGGAACTCACAAATATTAGATATGCGTCCTAAGTTCATTCCCGTTGGCAAATCAAGCTGCCAACGTGGGCTCCGTTAAGTAAAATTCTTGACCTAAGACCAAATCTAAAATATACGGATTTGGATTGATCCGCGCCCTATGGGCAACGGCATAAACTAGTCTCCATATACAATCCACGGGAAACCTAAACAAACAAAAACACACACGACACGAAGTGAACTACCGGAACTGGAGAAAGTGGGTATCGCAATGTGGTAACGTAATTAACTGCAGGGGCTTGCTCCTGCAGGGAAGAACGTCCCCACAGTTAAAAACCCCTCATAAAATTAGGGGGAATCTGATAAAGTCTGCTACGACGGTTGCGTCTGTCCAAACCTCCGATATATGGTGCCATAAATCAACTTGGTATATTCGGAGAGGTGAACGGATAAATCCAAATAGCATCTTCCCCAAAATTCAGGCCAGACGTCCTAACGTCTCGGTCCGGTCTTTCGGCGGTAAACAACGTTCTCACACAACTTAGGTACTATACTTGTAACCACCCTTCCTGCACTCGCAGATTTCGACACTGCAGCTTCACACTGCTTCATGTCACAACAATTCGTGAGAATGCATGCAATTCCCATGAAGCCACTCATTTAATGCTGGAATGTCGGTTATGGGAATGGAGTCTTGAAAACAACTTTAAGGTATGATCAGTGCCCGGTTGTAGTTTGCGGTCGAGAATTCTACGCAAATTTTAAAGTACTGGACATACCAAATTTTGATGTTGTGTTGGGAATGGATTGGCTATGAGTATTCTATGCTACTATTGACTACCGTCAAAGGAGGGTAGTATTTGAGATATCAGATCACCCGGTCTTCTATTTCAAAAGTGGAGATAGAACCATGGAGCCAGGAAGCTACCGTGCTAAACCGAAGAATGCAGAAGTGTTCTCTCTACCGGCAGAAGAAGAAAAGCTCGAAGTGGTTCAAGAGTTCGAGAATGTGTTCCCTGAAGACATATCAGGTTTGCCTCTCGATCGAGCTCTTGAGTTTAGTATTGATTTACAACCTGGTGCGCAACCTGTAATCAAAGCTCCATATCGGTTAAGTCCGGAGGGATTGAATGAGATCCGTATTTAGTTGGATGAACTGCTGAAGAAAGGTTGGATCCGACCCAGTACTTCAAGTTGGGGATCTCCGGTGTTACTAGTGAAGAAGAAGGAAGGTTCTTACAGGATGTGTGTGGATTATAGAGCTCTGAACGAAGTGATGACTAAGAACAAGTATCCACTACCACGCATCGATGACCTTTTCGATCAGTTAAATGGGTCTTATGTCTTTTCAAAGCTAGATCTTCGTTCGGGTTATTATCAGGTGAAGGTCAAAGAGTCTGACATTCCTAAGACGGCGTTTAGGACTCGTTATGGTCGTTATGAATATCTCGTAATGCCATTTGGAGTGACCAATGCACCTGTCATCTTTATGAACCTGATGAACTAAGTTTTCCAAGAGTTCTTAGACAGGTTCGTTATCATCTTCATCGACGACATCCTAGTGTAGTTAATGAATCGGAAGGAATACGCCGAGCACTTACGGATTGTCCTGGAGACATTACGACAATATCAGCTCTACGACAAATACAACAAGTGTGAATTTTGGCTAGACCAAGTCAGATTTCTCGGACATATTGTTTCAGGCGAAGGAATTTATGTAGATCTAGCTAAGGTGTCAGCTGTCAGCAAGTGGCCGATACCAAATACGGTGAAAGATATACGAATTTTCTTAGGATTAGCAGGATACTACCGACGATTCATCGAAGGATTTTCAAAGATCGCAGCACCACTAACCAAGCTCACACGTAAAAACGAAGCATTCGTGTGGTCAGAAGCTTGTGAAAAGGCTTTTGTAGAACTCAAAACAAGATTAACCTCTGCTCCTATCCTCGTAATACCAGATCAATCTGGCGGATTCATCGTGTATTGTGATGCGTCCGATAAAGGATTATGATGTGTTCTACACCAGCATGGAAAAGTTGTGGTTTTTGCATCAAGACAACTAAAGGTTCAAGAGCGCAACTATCCAACACATGATCTGGAATTGGCAGCCGTCATCTTCATACTCAAGATTTGGCGCCACTATCTATTGGGAGAATGAGTGGATATATACACTGACCATAATAGTCTGAAGTATGTATTTACTCGGAAAGAACTAAACATGCGGCAGAGAAGATAGCTAGAACTTATGGCGGACTTCGACATCAACCTACAGTATCATCTTGGAAAGGTGAATGTAGTTCCCGTTGCCCTTAGTCGCCAGCCATTAGCAATGAACCTCACCGCTCAGTGGAGACTACAACAAGAATTGCATGGGTTGGAGATTGAAGTAGTTGTGCCAAGTAACGCTTCATCTTTAATGAACTTACAAGTCCAGTCTACTCTTCTCAATCAGATCAAGGCAACTCAAGTAAATGATGCCAAGCTACAAAAAATCCAAGAACAAGTAGAAAGTAGACTTCGAACTGACTTCATCATCCACGAAGATGAATCCTTACGATATGGAAGTCGTTTATGCGTGCCAGTCGGACCTATTCGAGAAGAGTTGATGAAAGAAGCTCACAGCTCTCCTTATTCGGTACACCCCGGTGGCACGAAAATGTACAAGGATCTAGAGCAACACTACTGGTGGTACAGAATGAAGCACGAAGTACCAAGGAGCGTATCCAAGTGTTTGGTGTGTCAACAAGTGAAAGCTGAACATCACAAAACTGCTGGTCTACTTCAGCCGTTACCAATCCTAGAATGGAAATGGCAGCACATTACTATGGACTTCGTGACTGCCCTCCTTCGCAGCACAAAGGGTAACGACGCAATTCGGGTTATTGTGGATCGACTCACCAAGTCGGATCATTTTATTCCATTTCGAATTGGTCAGTCAACCGGGACATTAGCAAAGAAGTACATGGAGGTGAGCATAAATCTAAAGTAAGATTTAAACCTTCAAGATGTACCATATTTGATACTCATAAACTTATGCAGGAGATCATGAGATTACATGGAGTACCTATTTGTATCGTCTCCGATCATGATACAAGATTCCGATTACAATTTTTGCAGAGTCTGCAAGCTAGCCTGGGAACGAGTCTGAATTTCAGCACGACATATCATCCACAAACGAACAGACAGTCCGAGCAAACAATTCAGATACTGGAAGATATGATAAGAGCCTGTATGATAGACTTCGGAGGTTCATGGGAAGATCACCTACACCTTATGGAGTTTTCATACAACAATAGCTATCAGGCAAGCATTGGAATGACGCCATTCGCAGCACTCTACGGACGGAAGTGTCGTTCACCGCTAAGTTAGGATGACATTGGAGATCGTGAACTTCTTTGACCAGAGATGATCGTGGCAACTGTGGACGTAGTTCGCACGATCAGGGAAAGGATGCGAATAGCCCAAGACCAACAGAAACATTAGGCAGATGCAAAGCGTCGATATCTGGAGTTCCAACCTGGAGACCATGTATGCCTGAAGATCTCTCCAAACAGAGGAGTGATCCATTTTCTCAAGAGGGGTAAACTCAGTCCAAGATATATAGGACCATTCGATATACTCGAACGAGCTAGAGAAGTGGCATACCGTTTAGCACTACCACCCTTATTGGAAGGAGTGCACAACATGTTCCACATATCATAGCTACGACGATATGCGAGTGACCCTAGCCACATACTTGATCACTCAGAGCTCACAGTACAAACTGACTTAACCTACGAGCAACAACCAGTTGAGATTCTGGACCGAAAGGTGAAGACATTGCGGAACAAGGAAGTAAACTTGGTCCGAGTGATGTGGAGAAAGAAACACCAGGAGAATCAACTTAGGAAAGAAAAGAGGATATATGTACACGATACCCTTACCTTTTTGAAAATTAGTCCCTATATAATTGTAAATTTCGAGAACGAAATTTTTATAAGGAGGGTAGAATGTAACGACTCTAAAATCACTGTACAGAAATTTTCTTGTTATTGTACAGAAAAGAGTATTAAAGCCTGTGTAAGAGTTAAAAGATATTTTTGTTAAATAAAAGCAAGAAGCAACTTGTAGCTCACTGGTAAAGCCCCTGCACTGTTGTGACATAGCCTGTATGTTCGATTCCTATCAGACACAATTATTTTTTAAGATTTTTCTTTTTTAATTTTTGGAAGACCAAGAGTTGCACGTGCAATACACGGGGAAATGAAAAGTTTCAGAAAAATCAAACAGGCGCAATGAGGTGTACACACCAAAATACCCACGTGGCATGAATCTCGAAGAAAGAGCTCAAGATCCGACCGCCCATTCTCCTCATTCGGCCGGCGCCGATAATCCAGAATGCCCCAATTTGATCCGTGCTTTGCACACACACCCCTTCGACTTCCTTTAACTCCTCTGCACCGTTTGATTTCCCTGCAATCAAACAGAGACCCTTCATTTCACCAATTAACACCCTTTTAATGCTTTTTAATCCAAAATTTTAATTCCCAAACTCTAATTCTCCACTATAAATACCACCCCATGTCTTAGCTCTTCACCATTCTGAAATTCTAGCAAAAATTCTCTTAAAAAGTTTCTAAGTGCAAGTGGAGTTAACGACCAAGCTTGTTCCGTCGAAAATCGAAGCTGTTTTCGGAGCTCTCGCGACGCCACAAAGCCCCATCCCTTCTTTCTTATCCTTTTCTCGATTTTACCAAACCGTAAGTCCCCCTCATCTTTTCTTCTTTTCATCTCAATTTATCTTCTAAAAAGATATCGGTAAAATGGAGTTACCCCGATACTTTTCTTTTAAAACTTGAAACTATCTTTTCCTTTAAACTTTGGTCAAACTAATGTTACCACCCTACTTTTAACATTAATTACAGATGTTTAGCTTCAAGTTTAACCAAAATTCTCATGTGAAACAAACATAAACAAACTTTTTCATTAAAATACCTTGAACTTTATTATCACTTCTTTTCGATATTGATTAAAACAGTACCTTTAGGAAAACTTCACGGGATAACGACCTACCCCACACGCACACCTTGGTTTCATAGCACGATGTCTACATACATACATACATACACACACACACACACACACACATACATATATATATATATATATATAGTTTGTTCAAAGAATAACTTTTATAATAAAATACCACATCTTTTCAAAAACGGGTTTCTTTTAAAAGCGGTATTTTGTAATTCTTGGCAGATACGCCTCTACAACCCTCGTTAGGGGACCCACTAATGGATGGTGCAGATTATCGCACATCCTTGGAATAGTAGAGCAAGATGTAGAATTCCTCACGGAGTATTCGATCTCGAAAAGAAATAAAATACGGTTTTTAAGAAATGCGACTTTTCTAAATAAAACTAATTTTTAAAATTATATAAAAATTATAAATCCATATTTTCAATATATTATGAAACTATATTTTCTAAAATGAAAGATTAAACTTTTAATAAAATATCATCAAGTTACCAATAAGGGGTAGTTTTTAATAAAATACCATAAGTTTTTAAAAGCTAAGTTTTTATCATTAAAATACCCAATAATTAAAACACATGCTCATGAAAACTCTAAATGTTATAAATCACCATCGAGATTTATTTTTAAACTATATTAAAATATTTTCATAAAACCCTCTCGAGATATACAAAACAATATTTTAAGAACTATGGTTTAATATAGGTTTAAACGGGAGCAATTCTCTTGAGCCCAGAGAGCCGGAGAAAGTGGGTACTTGCCTATTCAGGTTAGACAACTTAACGGAGTTATCAATGGCAATTGTCTTGGAAAAATACACAAATCCTGCCGTCCATGTGCAGCAGTTGCCGATTACTCCCGAACCTAAGAAAGCCAAGAGTTAAATCCGTTCACAAGTATCTGACTTAATCTGAGTCCAAACTTAAACCAGAATCCGAAATCAAACACGAACTTGAATACTTGATCATGAACATTCGAAATCAATTCAAACTCAAACTTATATACTTGACTCGACTTGACCGAACCATGATTATAACGTGACATGAACTTGACATGACTACTTGAACACATGATTATATCATGAACATGAACCCGAACATTTTATATCCATGGATTTGGCCAAGACCTATATTCTTAATCTATACAATACCATACGCAGGGATAAAAGGGATAGACTGGTACGGAACGTATATCATGACACGGGAGGTCACTTAAAAGACACCTACATGAATTCACGTGTTGTTGTCCCGTGGGTTATGACGGGGCCTTATACTACATGTTACCATAGTTCACGGGGTAAGATAGACTCCTTTCGTATATATGAATACATTCCTTATGAAATTACAAATAACCACGCCAGAATAACTATCATATACATGTAGATGATCATATACAATTTTACTCGTCCTTTGTTCTTTTAGTTTCTATTCACATGATATACTATTCTCTATTGTTTGTTTTGGGACTTACCGAGCGCTAGTTCGCTGATGACATTTCTCTATGTTTTTCTTTCTTTAGAATATTCGTCAGGAGGACCGGACTCTAAGGAGATAGAGCCGAGCCAGGAGGACTTGGACCAGTTTACAGTTCAACCTGACTACTAGTTCTTCCCGCACTTACTTTCTGTATGCAATTGTTTAAGCATTGCTTTGTTTATTGTATCTTTTATTTTAGACAGTTGTTTATAAAATTGAATGTAAATAAAATTGTTGTTCCATTTTATTACTCTTGTCATTCTTGTTCATAGTTATATTGCTTAATTACGCTTAACGTATTTATTTCATAGTAAATATATTGCGGACTTGCCTCGTTACCATTTCCATCTATTGGGAAGTGGGGCGTGACTGTAAGGATCTCACAAGAGTATTTTCTCCCTGCATGTTGAGAGAGCTCACAAATACCATTCTCCATATAGGGAGTATCGTTCGTCTTTATGGGGCTTTGTTGGAACATATTTTGTTAGTGCCCGTGGATTGTATATAAGAGTTGATATCGAACTACTTGTAGAGCTGTTTGGGGATATGATGGCTTAAGAAACAGTTTTATGTTCCTGTAACCTCCGGCTTTTGAATTCCATGAGCCGTGAGGGTCTCATGGAAGTATATTCTCCTTACGAGTCAAGAGGATCTCGTAAGTGTATTTTCTCCCTAGGAATTGTATCGATTCCTAAGTGTGCTTTCCCTTCAATGAGTCATAAGGATCTCACGCAGGTGTTTTCTCTCTATAAAGTCGAGAGAACTTTGCAAGTGTATTTTTTTTATGAGTTTGCGCTCTTTTGGGTTTTCATAAGATTACCGGCAGTCCTGTTGTTTTTACTTATGTAGTTCTTTCGAGTTTTCATCCGTGCCCATTTTGCTTGTGGACATACCGTATAATTTTTTTTACGGTGGAACTCTCGGATGTAGCTTCCCCGAAAGTGACCCAACATTGCTTGTCGGTAGGACTTGGGAGAAATATGGATCGTTTATGCCCATGGATTGCATACGATAGCCAATATGGAGACTAGCCGTAGGGCATAATATTTTTTGGAGGACTACATCATCGGTGGAGTTTCATAGCCGGTGGGACTTCAGGAACAGCCTTGTAGGTGGGAATTAGGTTGCAATTTTCGCCGGTGAAACTTCAGATGCAACGTGGATCTCAAAGAGCCCATAGAGCAACATATATTGGGAAAAACATGGTAGTGATACATATTGCTTATGTCCATGGATTGTATACGGTAGTGAATATGGAGACAAACCATAGGTCAAGATGCTGGTTTAGGGACATAGCGGTCCATGAGAAATATGGGGTACATATTGTTTGTGCCCGGTAGATTGTATACAGTGATCAATATAGAGATCACCGTATAGCAACATGCTAGTTTAGGGACATCACAGTCCATCTTTCTTATTTCGGTCGGGGAGTTACATAACTCTTCCTTTCCACTGCTTACTTGCTTAGGCGTTGCTGTCTGGCCTTTTCATAAATGAGCACTTCACGTCTTAGGCCATCTTCGCTCTCTTAGATTGCTTCTTTTATCATCGCGTCAATCGGGTTGTCTTGCGCGAAATACATAGCACTTTGCACAGTACATGCCCCTTGCGCATCAGCATCACTTCCTGATGCTAACGGAGTATCATCGTCATATACGAAGGAATGGGAGACCATGTGGCTGCTTCCTACATGTTTCTTTTTTTTCGGCTGAGTTTCTTCTTCCTCAGTATCGCCATTTTCGAAGAGATGCTGAAGAAACTCTCCAAGTGTATTTGGCAAGCGCGCTTTCTAGTTACATTCTTCTAGTGCATCGATGTGTATTCGTATGGCTGTTTTCATATTCGGCAGGCTGGACAGGCTTCTTAGACTTCTTCTTCTTTTTCTTTGGAAGAATAAACTTGAGTATTCGCATCCCAATCTTTTCAAGGGTGGGACACACACGGTCGTTATTTTGGCGACCGGGTGCTTTATAGCCGCTCGTTTTTTATTGAGCGTTAGTGAGAAGCACCGTCTTTCCTTTGCTTTTGTTATTTCATATATTTTCATCAGAAGAGGAAGAGCCTTGACCCTTCTGATCCAATTGAACCAATTTATCTATAAGCTCTTGGAACGTAGTAGGCTTGAAAATGGTCATGAATGGGTACACCAGTGAATATCGGTCAATAGTAGCTACAAACATTCCGACGACCAGAGCTTTGTCGATGCACTGCTCGCATTTAGACTAAAGGTTTCGCCATCAGGTAGCAAATTGTACCCTAGTTTCATTCGGTCTGACCCTTTCATTGATCAACACTGTCATGGTAGTGAGTTCACTTGCACTGGCGAATCTTTGGCAGAATAGTAGTTCCATCTCGGAAAAATTCTTTACGGGGTCATTTAAGAGCTCTAAATACCATTCAAAAGCAGTACCTGACAGACTACTAACGAATTGACAGAGAAGCAGCATGTCATCTCCTCCAGGGTTGGCGCACATGGATTTAAACTACGTGATATGTTGATGAGGTTTGCCGGTCCCTTTGTATATTTAGAACGTAGGGATCATGCATCCTAGAGGGTACTGCCTCTGGTTATAGCATGCTGGATATGGTCGACCAGTCTTGATCAACTTACTTGCCGCTTCGCTGGCATGGTGAGCTTTGAATTGCTGAACGATATATTTATCCAATTTTGATTTGGAGATCATTTCCTCTTTCGCCGTTGAAGGGGCTTGGACAGGATTGGAAGTATCTCCTTTATTATCAATAATGACCACCGACGGTTCATCTGCTGGTGATTGGGATTGAGCCATCATTCCAGCCATATTCTGGATCAAGAAGGTCATCTTGTTCATCTTAGCGGACATCTCTTCCGCTTCTTCATCTTTCTTCTTGAGAATGCTCTTCAGGAAGTTAATATCTGACTCCTGCTCTGTCCTTTCTTCGAGTGCGTCTTCGGGGTTTGCCTTAGGTAGTGGACTAATGAGTTCTACTGCTTGAGCGGGTATCTCTTGCAGTTTTTCTTGTTACTGCTGAGCCTTTATCAGAGACCAAGTATGCAGCCTGTGACTAACAGAAGCACGACTTTCATCTTTAGAGTTTACCATATGGACTGTATGATATACCATGCCCCCAGGCTTGGGGCATTTGGAATCTCGGCCCTTAGAGTTTGCCTTGGGCACTTAAACTTTACTTAGCATCTCACTTTTATAAGAAGATGTTTTGGGGGAACCATCATAGCATGAACCCCTTTTGGATAAGTCCCCTTGTATTTGTAAGGGGAGTTATCGTCTCGTTGACCCTTGAACTTCTTTGGCCAACGAGAGTAACTATCATTGATAATAGAGCTTTGAACTTCCTTCCAGACTCTATGGATCATCGTGGAAAGCTACTTGGATGAGCGTACAGTCTTTGGCCCATTTGGTATCTCCGCTGGAGATGGAGACTTCTTCAGCACCGCATTAAGAGAATTACACTACAATCTCTTTAACGGTTCGAACCTGTTTCCAGTTGGAATAACAGCATGGACAGCAGGAGTTGGAGCCGGCAGAGTCAGCCCGGATGGAGAACTGCCCCCAGCTTGTCTTATTTGACGCCAATATCGACTCGATCATGTCTTGCGATCGGAGCTTCTTTAGTCTTAGGAGATCGCTGGGCTTGCCCCCTGTTTTCTTTCAGAGCATGACTATTATGCCTCCTGTGTTGATCTTGGCCTTCGGTAGGTGCCAGTAGTTTGAAGACCAATGCCTTCGGCAGAACTGAAGCTTGAGGAGCTAGCCTATGGAAGACAGACTTCTTCTGAACTTGCTCATTTGGCGTTGAGGCACCGAGGGTAGGATGTCGGAGTAACGATCCAAAGAAAATCCCATTCATTTCTTGAGGAGTCAGAATGCAGAACAATGCGGCTGCGAGTGGCCTATACATGACTCCAGTGGATGTGGTAGTGCTTGATTTGCAGCTAGCGCAAATGAAGCCATTGATCTCTCTATAGAGACGAAACGCCAGTTTCAGTATCCCACAACCCAAAGGCAATAAACTTATATACCGCGATTTTTGTTTGCGAGAAACACGACACATGAAGTGTGGAGTGGAAGAGAAAAAGGTCTCACCGGGCGTGCCAGAATATGTTTACCGCCGGAAACCGGAACGAGGCGCGGGAAGCACGTCTAGCCTGAATTTGGGGGCTGATGCTATATGGAACATATCCATCCACCTCTCTGAAGATACTAAGTTGATTTATGAAACCGTATATCGGCGGTTTGAATGAATGCGACCGTTGTAGCTAAACTTTTCAGATTCCCCCTCAATGATGAGAGGTTTTTGATTGTGAGGACGCTTTTTCCTGCAGGAGAAAGCCCCTACAGTTAATTACGCTATTACCAAGCAATAACAACTTTCTCTACTCGAGAAATCTTCGTGTGTCGTATTATGGTTTGTTTATTTTGGGGTTGCTCTTGGATTGTATACGGAGACTAATATATATCGTTGCTCATAAGACGTGGATTAGTCTAAATCTGTATATATTAG
Organism: Agapanthus africanus; assembly: GCA_030015575.1. Classification (NCBI taxonomy): domain Eukaryota; kingdom Viridiplantae; phylum Streptophyta; class Magnoliopsida; order Asparagales; family Amaryllidaceae; genus Agapanthus; species Agapanthus africanus. The sequence goes on along the minus strand of JASDDO010000024.1, from coordinate 864,500,968 downwards.
ATTTGGGGTGAACTTATATCGCATATCTCATATAAATGAGGTCCATCAGTTCACAGGATATTTGGGTTTGATATAAGGATCTTTAATCGTATATGGGACTAAGATCAACTTAAATGATATGGGTTGAGAATCGTTAGTCATATATAAGACTAAGATCAACTCAGAAACAGTGGGTATATAGGCTCAATTGATCATTTGATCATATATGGATAGCCAATGGATAGCATACGGTAGTCAATATGGAGACAATCCGCAGGGCAGAATACCAGTTTAGGGACATAGCGGTTCATCCTCCATCTTGCGCACATGTGTATATATTACGTGGCGAATTGAATGATGGTAACATGGGAATGCGCCTAATATTGGGGTGCGATCCAATTTGAAGGAATTTATATTTCCTACAAAGATATACATATACATGTTTGTATGCTTGGGGTGTTGGTTGTTGGGATGGTATGCATCTATATGTGGTGCACATCAATATGAAGTGCGCATCTATATGGGATGCACATCAATATGAAGTGCGCATATGTATGAGATGCATATCAATACGAGGGTGCGTATCAATATGAGGTTAAGACATTACCTGTTTTGATGAAATTTCATATTTTTTATCAAGTTGGGACGGGAAATGAGTTATTAGTTGTTGGGACCTGCTACCTCTCTAAAAACGCTAAGGAATTACAACGTCATATATCAGAGGTGTGGAAAGATATGCCCTTGAACCAAATCCCGTATATAAGGGAAAAGAACATGTTGGAATTTGCTGCAAGGGTTTCTATGCGAATTTATATTTTATCTAAGGATCGTTAGGCTTATATGAGACTAAGATCAACTTAGATAACATGGGTTGAGGATCTCTAGTCGTTTATGAGACTGAGATCAACTTGAATATCATGGATAAATGATCATTAATCTTATTTTAATTAAGATCAAATTAAATATGTGTGAGCATATGGGCTCAATAGAATATCAAAGAATTTTAACCTTCCCAAAACTTAGTTAATTTGAACTATATTTTAGCTCTGGGTATATGTATTGGTACATAGAAGCTCTGGCGCATGCTACGTGTCGCTCTGTTATTGGTGCACAGGTAGAGAAATATGGGTTACTGGTGGCAGGGATCATTGGCGCATGGTATTGGCACATGCCCGTTGACCTTTGGATCTTTGGCGCATTAAACATTGGCGCTCAGGGGTTGTGACGCATGCCACGTGTCATAATATCATTGGCGCATATGCCTCTGGCGCGTACCACGTGTGGATTTTTGATAGAGATTAATCTCTTTATATTTTTCCTCTGAAACTTAAGTTTCATATGAAGCTTAAGCTTCTGTTAATGGCTATTTTGGCCATTAACAAAATCAAAATCACAAATTTTGTGATTTTGAGTCCTTTTTTGTACTTGGTTCATAAAGGGGCTATTTGATTGAAGTATAACTTCATCATCATCATCATCATTATCATCAACATGTTTTATGTTGATCTTCAGATTATTATGATTCTATCCATCATCATCATATTTATGAAGAAAAATTAAGTTTTCTCTAAATCCTAGATCTTAAGATCGAAAAGTCTCATTGTTCAGAGAGATTTTGATCTAAGCCTCTTAAGATCCAAGAAGAACTTAAGTTCTATACATGAGGTTAACCTTCTTTGATATCTAGAGATTGATCTTCTATTTACCTCGATTTTTGTTGATGAAGGCGAGGGAGTTGTGAGCTTTGATAACAGAGAACTTAAGTTCTTTATCAAATTTATGGGGGGTTCTACCTATTTTAAATTGATCTCTAAGGGCCCCTTATATAGGGTATGATGGATTATTGGTCGTCAGGACCCACCACCCTTCCGAAAACGCTGAGAGATTACAACGACGTAGATCGGATGTGTGGAAAGATGTACCTTAGGCCATGCCCCTTTCATAAAAAAAGGGAACATTTTTGAAGCTTAAGCTCGGAGTTGCCAAAAAGACTTACTTGGGTCGGCGCACGTGCGGCGAACATAGCTAGTGCACGTGCATCACACGTGTGGCTCACATAGCTCCGACGCACGTGCATCGCACATGGGTGCTCGGTGTCGACGCACATGTGCTACACGTGGCGTGCCCGACACCATTGGCGCATTAGGGGGAATAGTTAGCCATTCAATGGTACTTAAGTATCTTATGAAGCTTAAGTTTCTGTATATCCTTTTTAAGAGAAAGAGATATCCCCTCTTATTTATAAAGGGATGGTAGAGAGTGCTCTCTCTGATTTACCGATGTAGGACTAAAGTTGCATCTATCATGTGATAGATTCTTGATTAGACCATACGTGCATAGCACGTTTGCTTATAACTTTTGATTCCGGAAGAGTTATGAGACCCGTAATATATCAAATTGATACTTTTTTCGAGACGCTTTAGATGCCATCAGAGTTTATCTTATTCTCATTTGGGAGTCTGCCGAAATATAGCCCGGAAAAAACTGCTCGGCATTTTCTTGTGCGTATTGAGGCTACTTGATGTTTTGAGCTCCTTTATGCTCTTGTGCCCAAATTGTTTTTGGCAGGAACAATGTATAACTTTCGAATCAGAAGTCTAAATTCTATAACCTTTGATCTCAATACCATACCCGGGAAAAATACCCTTCTTGGCCCTATGCTCCAACTTTCCCTTGCTGACATGATAATAAGCAGGGCAACCAAATATTTTAAGGGTAAAATAATCAGCTGGTTTTCCGGACCATACCTCCAAAAGAGTCACGCAATCAATGACTGTTGAGAAAGAGCGATTCATCAAATAACATGCCGTAGTAACAGCCGCGGAACAAAAATCTTTGACAAGCCAGCATTAGAAAGCATGCACCGTGTTCTCCTAATAACGTTTTATTCATACATTCTGCGACACCAGTCTGCTGTGGAGTCTCCCTAAGTGTATGGTGCCTTGCTATGCCCTCATCCTTGTAGAACTTGTTAAACAGATTCGAACAGAACTCAAAGCCATTATCGGTATGAAGACGCTTAATTTTTCTCTCAGTCTGGTTCTCAACCACAATCTTTTACATCTTGAAGGCCTTAAAAACATCGCTCTTATGCTTCAGTATAATGACCCAAACATCCTGTACCGAGCAACACATTTCGATGGAACATGAGAATGTCCCCAAAAATATGCATGAATATAGTCGAGCGTTGCCTTTGTTTGATGCACTGCCTCGCCGAAATGAATTCGGCACTGCTTACCAAAATTACAATGCTCACAAAAGTCGACCGTCTCTGTCTTGTGGCCTCCAAGCAATCCTTGTTTGCTGGGAACCGCCAAACCCCTCTCGCTTATGTGTCTCGCATATGTAACAACTTAGTCTTTTCTGCCTCTAATTTTTCTGTAGAGGAGACTGCTGAAGAACTTGTCATCATCTTTCCTTGCAGAATATACAAGGTATTCTCCTTTACTCCTTTCATTACTACCAAAGCACCTTTCGAGACCTAAAGAACTCCACCTTCAATCAGACATCGGTAACCTTTGGAGTCTATAATACCAAGAAAATCAAATTATTTTTCAGATCTGGAACATATCGAACATCAGAAAATTCCGCAACACACTATCCTGCATATGAGTCCTAATAGAGCCTATACCAATAGTCTTGCAGACACATTATTACACATCAAGACATTACCGTCATTGAACTCATCATATGTTGAAAACTAGTCCCGATTGGGATACATATGATAAGAACAACCGAAATCTAACACCCATTTGTTCATTGGCCAAATATGATCAGTAATGGATAGAACTTGTTCAGCTTCACTAGAGAACTCGTCTTTTGCTACACCAACAAACGAAAAATTGTTCGTCTTCTTTTCCATCTCTAGCTTCTTGGGCATGAATACTGCATATGTCTTTCATTTTTGTAGTAATGACAAATAATATTCCCATCACGAGTCTTTGAATTATATCTTCCTCTTCACTTATGTTTGCTTTTGTTCATATTAGAACATTCTCTTTGATGAGAACGCCCTCTTTGATCGGAACTTTTTGCCATCAATCCATCTGCTTGACTCTCCCCATTGCTTCTTGATACCATGTACCGAATTTCACGAGAGTAAAGTGCTGATCTGACATCTTCTAGAGATATGGTGTATTTATCGACAATAAAAGAATTTACGAAATTATCCAAAAACGGTGCTAAGGAGCATAACAGAATTAGGGCGGAATTTTCATCCTCTACTTTAACATCTACGTTCTTTAAATCCATGAGAATCACATTCAACAGATCAATATGTTATTTCAGAGACGCACCTTCTTTCACACGGAAGGAAAATAGTCATTGCTTAGATACAACTTGTTCATGAGAGATTTCGTCATGTACAAATTCTTCAATTTCAGTCAGAGACCCGGCACTGTCTTCTCGTTTGCAACTTCGCATAAAATTTCGTTTTTTAAATATAGTTGAATCGTCGCATGTGGCTTCTCCTCCATCTTTTTATGGTCTTTATCAGTCATCGACGCCGGTCTCGTTGCAGAAAGCGGGGTCCACATATTCTGTTGTTTCAACAAAGCACGCATCTTAATGCACCAGAAACTAAAACTATTATTTCTGGAGAACTTGTCGATCTTAATATTGTGCGATACAATCTTTGTACTCGATCGGTAGAATCAACGAACCTCTGATACCAGTTTGTTACGGATGATCGAGATAAACGCGGAAACAAAGATCAAACAAATCCAAGAAAACAGAAAAGATTAACTCAAGGAGACACAGAGATTTTACATGCAAACCCAAACGAGAAAAACCCCGGGAAGCAGCAAAGAACGTTTCATTATTTTTGGAGAATTACAGAATTTCCCCTCTTAATTTTCACTCTCTCTGATCCTAAACAATTAGCTTCATATTTATTGCCTATAATTAATCCCTAGAGATAAGTATAAGATTTAAATTTGGATCTAATCAAATATTCAATTTAATTCTTATTTTCGATTTAAATTTTTTCTAAATAACCAATTTGGATTTATCTCTACTAAACAAATCCTAAAGGAAAAAGGATTAAGATTATAGAATCAATTCTAACACATAAAAATATCTATCTATCTATCTATCTATCTATCTATACGCAGATAGAGTTGTTCTCACATGCCATGTCAAAGAGAGCCCATCTTAGACGCATTTTTTGCAGAATTTCGAGACATTACAGATCAAATATCCCCCGTTGGATCAAAGCGACACTGGTTCTACGGGTTAAACTGGTTACTTATTTCATGAAAACAACTACTTCATCTGACTCTAAATCTATAGATATTAATTCAAACCGGTACAGTAATTAAGGTAAGAGCGTTAATTTATTCTTGCCAACTGCAAAAAATAGCTTTGAACATACTATATATTAAAGCTTATTAGGAAAAAAAAATTCATCATCTAGAATCAATCAACCCCTCCTCATAAGTCGTCTCTATAAACTATGTTGGCTGAGCATGTGGAGGCGATGATTTTCCAGGCTGAGGCGACGGTGAAGATGAGGCGTTGGAGGTGGTCGAGGAGGAGAATTGGATTTTGAAATGACTTACAACTAGACTACTAAAGACAGCAGCCCATATGTTTTATACTCAAAATATGAGGCCTTTTTTGTTGCCTAAGCGGATCATACAACACATTTATTATGTTGTACAGGGGATATGATAAAAGGTCCTGAGCCTATAAGGAAAAATCCTAAAGGTTATGTCTAGAAGCATTGAAATATGATGCAGGGCTTGTATGCTTAAAGGAAGGACGCTGTACTTATTTTATGAGATGAAGTGAAGGGGGAGAGTTTCATTCTCCACAGAACATATTTGTGTGAGAGAAAATTACAGAGAGAGTAGAAGGGTTTTGTGCAAATAGTTGTTTTGCTCTCTTCTCTTCTTTTGTTGGTACTACTCGTTGTTTTGAGTGTTCTCTCTTGCGAGTGTTCTCTTTGTAATGATCCGGTTTGAGCGAGTGAGAGAGTTTGTATAAGTTCTTGTGATTCTTTCTAACGGTGGAACTTTCGTTGTTGGATTGCAGGAGCAGGTACTAGTTGCGTCGAACTTGGATTTATCTGGTGTATTGTTGTTTGGTGTGTGCGTTTCATATCTTGTTGTGCTGTGTTAGTTGCTTGCTATTTCTTTTTCATTTGACCCGAAACATTCGATCTTGATTCAGTTTCTTCGCATGCGCTCCCCTCGATACGTAATTCTTACAACAATATTGGCTGAGAATGGAGAGGATGGTGTTTTTTCGTGCAGTTTGGGGGACCGTTTGGAGTTTCGATCAGCTCCAAATCGGCTGCCGAATTGCATGCAAGTAAAATTTTTACCATTGAGGGTCAATAGAAAGAGGAGAAGAAAGTGTAGGCCATTGACTGGGAGCTTGATTTTAGATGAATTCCAGATGGTAGCATAAGAAGTTTCCTTTAATTTTCGGGTGAAGGACGAGGATGATGTTGAACAAGTAGAAGAAGAGGATGATGTTGAATAAGATTTAACAAATATAATTTATACTGAAAAGGATCGCGATCGCTTAACCCATCTTTGATGTGCAACTGTTGGGTGTTTTTTTTTCCAAGAAAATGCTTTGGGTGTTCATGATAAATGAATTTCAAAGTTCCATTTATTTTTCGGATATTTTGGTGCATTGTTGTCTTGGTCATAAATTACCATCTTGTTTTTATTTGGATGGCTTGGATTTGCATTTCATCATGGATCACGAAGGGATTTTAAAAGAAAAAAGATGAACAAGATTTTTCTAGAGAAGAAGAAGAAGAAGAAGGCTCAGTATTTTAAACAGAAAGTTAAAAATTGGAAAGGTGAAAATAGACTCATGTATTGTTGTTCTCAGGAGAACATGAGTTGTCATTGTTAGAGAAGAAGACGAATAAGAATTTTCTGGAATATTCCAAGAGTGTTTATATATCTGAAATAATTAAGTAAAGACAAGAAATTAGAAACGATCAATGAACACAACATGTTTCAAGATGGAAGATTGAGTTGCAAGAATTAATATAATAATCATCTCTCAAACTTGGCCACACAGACGGAACCGAGAATTATCAGAGTAATGGGTGACAAATGATGTATACTGAAGATATAATATAGGAAGAACTGTTGCAAGCTATATAATCTGCAGCTTCATGTCAGCAAAGAAAACAATATCTTGACAACAACTTTAGAGTAATTTATAATTTTAAAAAATTCAAGTTATATATTCAAAATAATTAGAATAGATTTTAAATCAAAAGAAAAAATGAATGGTAAAAGAATATCAAATATGATTTTCTTTTTGGAAAAAAATAATGGTTTGGATTGTTAAACTATAACAACAAATGCAAATTAGTTATTGATGAAGCAAAAATTTATATAACAATTACGGATTTTCTATTTTGTCATAAAAGATATTTTAGATGGCTTATTACATAAACTATATGTAACCATATTTGAGTGTAGCTTAAAATAACAAAGTTTTTTTAGGGTATCCTTAGATCCCTTTATGTTGAAATGTGAGCGGTGTTTATAATTACTTCATGTGGTAATTATTAATACTATGTTTTATTTTTCATGAAAAAGAAAAATTGGAAGTTGCTCTTGAAGAACAAGAAACACCACAAAATCATACTTGAATTGTCATCATTTTCTTGAATGAAAATATATAATGAATATTTTTGTCCAATTCTATTCTTAAAAAGCAAACAAACATAATAAACTAGATTAAAGAAGAAGAATTACTGTGTCTGAGACAAATTTTCGTAAAATTTTGAGATAACGTTAGAAATCCTCTTCCAAACTACATCATATATAAAGTTTCATTTTCCTGAGTTACTCTACACATTTTTTGGCACTTTAAGTACACCATTAGTGAATTTAACAGGTCCATATATAGCATTTTAGATGAGAATTCCAATCAACAAATTTACTTTGATTTCCTTTTTGGCATATGCCCGTAAACCCTAATCTATGCACACAACACATCCACACACAAATCACACGCACAAACACACTTCTTTTTTTTATTCTTGTTAATCATAATAGGAAAGCATCTAAAGTCAAATGAATTTTTATTTAAGCTTGAAATTTTTCATGATTCTTTCTAACATTCTTATTCAAAAAACTTAAATGCTAAAGTTATACAAGCAATTCACATCCAAGGTTTAGCCACAAGCAATAGATCAACTTTCTTGCTTATTACAGGACCAGGAACTTCTTCCATGTCAATGTCTTCTTCCTTCATGCCCTTAGGCAATTCCCAGTCAAAAGCATAAAGCAAATTCCCAAGAGCAACTTCCATAACTGCTATTCCAAATTGAAGCCCTAGACAAATCCTTCTCCCTGCACCAAAAGGTAAGAATTGAAAATGCTGTCCTCTATAATCAACTGAGCTTCCGATGAACCTGTCAGGATTAAAAATTTTAGGATTTTCCCAGGCATCTTCGTCTTTGCCGATCGCCCACACATTCACAAAGACCCTAGTTTTTGGCGCAATGTCGTAGCCGTTTATTTGGCAATGCTGCATTGTTTCTCTTGGTATCAGCAAAGGAATTGGAGGGTGCAGTCTCAGGGTTTCGTTAATGATAAACTTCAGATAATGAAGGTGAGAAAGATCACTTTCTTTGACTGTTCCTTTATTTCCTACGGCTTCCCGTACTTCAGTTTGGGCTCGTCGCATCACGGTTGGATTTCTTGCCAGCTCTGCCATTACCCATGTTATTGTCGATGCCGTGTCTATTCCCCCGAGGAAAACATCCTGCAGAGTTTTAAAAAATATGTTATGTAAACTTGATCATCTAATTTGTTATCCCACAATACAATATCTTCAAGTTTAGAATAAAGTGGTTCCTCATTCATCTTCACACATAGCCTATAGGAATTTAAAGACACATGTTTCATACATATTACCTTGTTGCTATTGTGTCTCAACAAAATGGGTAAATGCCTTCATTTGTTTTCTTTATGATAACATGGGTTGCTTCCATAACAAAAGGAAACAAGTTCGTAAATGTCTCTTCACAATAGGATTTCAAGTCAATTCTCAAGAAATCTCACACTTTTGGTAGAGTGGATTTGAGTTTCAATAGGATTTCAACTCAAATTTTCAACAAATCTTACACTTTCACAATAGGAAAGTCAATTTTTAAAACAAAAGCAAACATAGCAGGTAAATTTTGATCAGTTCTGCTAGCTCTTTCCGCATTACTTTACTAACTTGCAAATTCAGTAAAGTGGTATTTAGTTTTTTATTTGTATCAAAATTGATTTAATTTGAGTTTCATTCAATTTATGAAAACAGATAAAAAAAATTAAAATAAAATGCAGTATTGATAAATTAAGTAAATTATCTAAAACTATAAGAAGAGACACACCAATGAGCTATAGCTCATTTGGCATGAGCACTTTCCATCTTGGTTCGAACCTTAGGATGGGGAAAAATGACCACAAATTGACTATTTCAAGAAAAATTCATGGGTCTCCTAGGCTTATGTTTTTTTTTTTTTGTTTGATGCGTGCGTGAATGTGTTTATATGCATAGGTTAGGGTTTATGAATCAGTGAATTTTTTTTTAAAAAAATAGGCGAGACACGTACCGTAAGAACTCCTTTGACATCATCCAAAGTAACCTGTCCCTGTCTCAAAAACCCTACAAAACTATCAAGAACATCTCCTCCTTCATCACCCAACTCTTTTCTCTTCTCACCATTCATATGTTCATCAATCATCTCCTGATAAAAGTCATCCAACTTCTTCACACCCCTCCTCAGCTGCCTCATATTCCCCGTCACCTCATCGACCCAACCGAACCCCGGGAAAAAGTCCCTCACGAAAAACCTCCCGATAATTGCGGGAGCCTCTTTAATAATGTCATGGAACCTGCTCCTCTTTCCATACTCACCGCCTTCCTGCGAACCGAACGCAACCCTAAACATGATGCTATTAGTCAGATGCAGCAAGTATTCGCCAATATTTACAGCCGAGCCCGTTTTCGATTTCATCGAGTTTATCATTTTTGCAGTCTCCTCTTCTTGTATAAATCGGAATGCGTGGAGCTTCTTTGAGCTGAAGAGGTCGGAGACGAAGATTTTACGCAGGCGGCGCCAGTTGTCACCGTAGGGTGCGCCGGCGATGTGGCAGCTGTGGAAGAAGTATTCGTGGACAGCGACGAGGGAAGCACGAGAGCAGAAGGCGAGGTCATGAGTTTTGAGGACTTGTTGGGCGAGGGAAGGCGAAGACACTACGAGTGTGGGTACATGGCCGAGGTTCAGGAGGAAGATCGGGCCATGGAGTTTCGAGAGGTTGTAGAGGGAATGATGAAGTGGAGGGGTTAGGAGGTGGAGGTTTCCGACGATGGGGAGGCGGCGTGGGCCCGGTGGGAGGTTGAGTTTGGGTTTTGAGTTTATTCTATGGAAGAGGAAGAGAGAGAAGAGAGGGAGGAGGAGGGAGAGGAGGAGGAGGAGCATTGTGGAAACAGATCACAAATGGGAGAAGTGATGGATGGCAAAAAGGAGAGGAACGGTTAACAAACGAGGTTGTATATATGGTGAAGAAGATGGATGATGAAACAAATTTTATGTCATTTCCTCAAAAAGCTATGAGATGCATTAAATTATAATCCCATTCATCCAATCTGCATAGTTGATAAATATGGGTATAAGAATGTACATCTAACCATAATTCGGTTCATTGAATACACAAGTTGGATGAATATTGTTACAAGATAATGGTTTGAATGAATTCATCTTTCTTTGAAATGGGTGTCTAATTAGGCCGTTGAATGGATCGGTTTGGACCCAAACCTAACCAATACCTGCTATAGGTATTGTACAATTTAGGTGGCGTAGATACATAACAAGCAGTCAAGCAGAGCGGAAATCAAGCACGGCGGAAACATTCAGTAGTGATCCTTGCAATGTCAGGCTCGGACTGGCTAGTGATGATTTCTGCCTATTCAACTATATAGCTGGAAGCCACATCTCATGGCCCGTTGTATATAATGATGATTTATAATATGTCATCTTGGTTGGATATGGATTAATTATATTTTATGATGTATCTTCTTATTGATAGACCAAACTCATCGGGAAACAATATCGACGTCTATCTCCAACCTCTGATTGATGAGTTAAAATCTTTATGCATTGATGGTGTAGAGACTTACGATACAAACACAGATACAATCTTCACAATGCGTGCGGTTTTAATGTGGCCAATTACTGATTTTCCTGCGTTTGAAATGCTATCATGTTGGTCTGTGCATGGTAGCAAAGCATGCCCTTACTGCCATCAAAATACAACATTGAAATGGTTGCATTTTAGTAGGAAGGTTTGTTATTGCGGTCATCGGCATTTCTTGCCACTAGACCATCCCTGCAGGTTAGACAATTGTAACGACTCTGAAATCACTGTACAAAATTTTTATTTTTAATGTATAGAAGAGTGTATCACAGCCTGTGTACGAGTTATAAGTTACTTTTGCTAAATAAAAGCAAGAAATAACTTGTACCTCACTGGTAAAGATCTGCAATCAAACAGTGACCCTTCATTTCAACATTCATCATCTTTTTAATGTATTTTAATTCACCATTTTAATTCCAAAACCCTAATTCTACACTATAAATACTACCCCATGCCCTAGCCTTTCATCATTCTGAAAATTCTAGCCAAAACTCTAAAAATTTCTTAAGTACAAATAGAGTAAAAGAGGAGTTAGGAAGCGATCAGCTTCCGGTGAGAATAGAAGCAAATTCCGGCGATTCCGCGACGCCACGACGATAACCCTCTCTTCTTCAACCTTTCTTTGACCTAACTATCTTGTAAGACCCTATCAATCTTTCTTCTTATTCTTTGAAATTCCATTTCAAATCATATATCGGTAAGTGGAGTTAATACCAATATCTCTTTTCAAAACCCTAGAAAACTCTTTCTTTTTAATACTTTTTAATCTAACTTGTACCCATTACCTGTAACCTTAAATCAAAATGTTTAGAATCAAATTAGTCAAGAATATCATGAAAAATAACTTTAATTTAAGTTTTTTGTTTAAATACCATAAACTTTATATATCATATTTTATTGTCGTGCGTAAACATACTTTTAGGAAAACTTTACGGGGTAATGACCTACCCCTCACATACACACATGGTTCTATAGCACGATATATTTTTCTTAGAATTTTTGTTACGAGTACAACTTTGCAAGAAAATACCATTTACTATAAAAACCAGATTTCCTTTAAATTGTATTTTAAATTTCTTTACAAATATACCTCTACAACCCACTTTAGGGGACCCACTATTGGATGGTACGGATTATCGCACATCCTTGGGCTAGTAGAGCAAGATGCAGACCTCCTCACGAAGCATTTGGTCTCGAAAGGTTTTAAATACGGTTTTTAAGAAAAACGCAATTTTCTACTTAAATTAAATTAAATTTTTAATAATTATATAAAAATTACAAATCCATATATTTTCAAAATATAATAAACTTATATTTTTTAATGAAAGAATTACAAGTTTCACTAAAATACCATCAAGATACCAACAAAAGATAAATTTTACATTAAAATACCGTGAACTTTCCAAGCTATATAATTATCACTAAAAAACCTCAAATCCTTAAAATTCATATCCATGAAAACCCTAAAGAATATAAATAACTTCTCGAGCTTATTTTGAAACTATATTAAAAATATTTTTCATAAAAACCCCCTCGAGTTATATAAAACAACATTTAAAAACTTTAGTAAATATAGGTTTAAGTGGGATCAATTCTCTTGAGCCCCAGGGAGCCGGAGAAAGTGAGTGCTTGCCTATTTAAGATAGAAAAACTTAACTGAGTTATCAATGGTAATTGTCTTGGAAAAATACACAAATCCTGCCGTCCATGTGCAGCAGTTACCGATGACTCCCGAACCTAATTCAAGATTTAAATCAGTTTACAAGGGTCTGACTCAATCAGAGTCTAATCCAAACCTGAATCCAATATCAAACACGAATACTTGATCATGAACGTGAATAATTGAATTTAAACAATAATATGAAACATGACTTACCTTGACCGAACCAGGGTTACAACTTAACGTGCATTTAACATGAATACCAGAACACTATGGCTGCTATTGAAACTGACTTGACTCGAACCATGAATACAACTTGATATGAATATAAGAATACTTGATACACATACATGATATTGACATGAACTCAATTTTGCAACTTGATGTATTCATGGATTCGAGTAAGACTGGTAATCTTAACTGTAACGTAGAATACATGGGGTGTTGGGGTAGTTCATGCGTGAATCCAATGAAATCTCTGGAGTCCCACTAGATCATGAATCCATATCTACTAATACAAGGAAGCTATCATGAGAGCCTGTGTTTCCTTACTTCTGGATTACAGCCTGTTGAGTTTGGAATATTTCAACACTAGATTGAAGTCATGTTACTAACACTTGATTCGGGCCCGTGGTTCCTTACCCCTGAATTACAGCCTGTTGGATTCGAGAACATTTTTGAGATTGGTTGACACTTACTCTTGAACTTATGTTAAATTAGTATACCCAAGTAGAGGCCGGTTAAGACACTTGCATGCACTTCATGTTCACTATACCTATATTACATGGCCATGTTATACTCTGCTCATATTAGTTACCATGATATATAGAATTGCATGCTAAATAAACTTGCCATATTTACATTAAACGACATGCTGACATACCATACTTCATAATCAATTGTTCATGATATACAATTTTTCTTTATCATTACACTTTATATTTCATTTCATTTCTTAGGGACTTACCGAGCGAATGTTCGCTGACGGACATTCCACCCACCTTTGTTTTCTTGGAATGTTCGTCAGATACTGAGGAGGTAGACATCTCAGAGGAGGAGCACGATCAGATTGCGACCCAGGCCTAGACCAGTTATCTTTTTCTCAGTTTATGTATGCTATATGTTTAGGCATTTCTTTTCTTGTATTTTCTTTCAGTTGAAATCATGTATTGTAAATGAATCAAGTTGAATGTAAATAAAGTTGTTAAATTTTAAATCTCATGTTAATTTTCTAGTCATTTTTATATCGCTTCTTTTACGCTTAGCGTATTTATTCCGGGAAATGATCTTCTCGAAATAAATACGTCGCAGGTGATCCATACAGGTCAGTTCTGCATGAAGTCATAAGCAATATATAACAAGAAATATGAGATTCAACAACTTTACATTTCTTGCAATTCAATTTCCATTGAATCTATCCTAATCTTTCTTCTTTATCTAAGGTGATGGATTCTCCCAGTAACGCTTGCACCAACGATGGAAGTACACCACCGCAACCTATCCTTACCGTTCTACCACCTCCACCTACCGTAGCCGCTCCACTCACAGAAAAGACGATGCTTCTGGAGGCTATCAAAAGCCTACTTAAAGGCCAGCAGGCTCAAAGTACGATTTTGCAGGAGCAGACTGCTCTCCTTCAATAGAGTTTCATCCGCTCTGAAGCAGAAGCACCGGGAGTGAAACAATTTCGAGCGTTACACCCGAAAAACTTCTCAGGGAAGGAGAAACCACTTGAAGCCGAGGAATGAGCTTAAAGCATAGAAGACGACCTAGCCGCAGCTCAAGTCCCAGACGTGGCTTGGGTCAGAATAGCAAAACTCCAGCTTACTGACAATGCCAGAATCTGGTGGAAGGCCGAGGAGAGCCGTCTTGAGCAGCCAATCGAATGAAAGACTTTTTGTGATCTCTTTGATGCTAAGTATTTTCCGGAAACCGCACACTTCTAGATGGAATAGAAATTTATTCATCTACAACAAGGATTTCTGTGGGATAAGTCAGTGGACGAGTACGATGCTGAATTCACCATGCTTGGCAAATTCGCCGCCCATCTATTTCCTACTGCAGAAATCAAAGCCAGGCGTTTCCAGCAAGGATTAGACCCTGAGATTCAAGCCACCCTAGCAACGGGGGAATACCTAACACATGAAGCAGTTTTAAAGTCAGCCCGTCGCTATGAAGATGTCATTAAGAAGAAGGGAATGCCACAGTCGGTCGGTATGAAATCTCCCGCCAATCAGATTACTGGAGAAGCCTCTTCTAGGCCAACTCTCCCAACGCAAGCTATGAGGCCAGGAGGATCATTTTCCGAGACTGAACCCGATTTCTGTATTTTTTGTAAAAGGACTAGACACCAAGTCAAGGATTGCCGTCGAGCGAATGGTCTTTTTCTGATATGTGGATCATTCTCACACACTATAGGAACTTTCCCACACAACCGAATTTGTCCAATCCCCATAGCTAGACCAGCTATTCAAGCTCCACCTACTCGGTTAGCTCTTCCTGCACCACCTCCATGCGTACCACCTTTATCTCGTCAGCCATCGATGTATCATCATGCACAGAGAAATATGCCGAGACATCAGGCTTTCACTTTGGCGGCCGTAGAAGCTGAATTCATAGGTCAAGATAATACTGGTAAACCTCCTCCCATCTTTTTCAGCCTTTTCAAATTCTTGCATCTTTTCGTTCATTCATCTACCCAAACATTCTCATGCACATTCGGTATGATATCAGTAGTTCCTTTACCACTGCTTTAATCAAATTTTTCTTGAATCTATTACAACTTCTTTATATAAATTTCGAGGACGAAATTTTTATAAGGTGGGTAGAATGTAACGACCCTGAAATCACTATATAAAATTTTTCTTTTTAATATACAGAAGAGTGTATCACAGCCTGTGTACGAGTTATAAGTTACTTTTGCTAAATAAAAGCAAGAAACAATTTTTAGCTCACTGGTATTGTCTTGCACTGCTGTGACATAGCCTATGTGTTCGATTCCTATCAGCCACAATTATTTGTTTTCTTGATTTTCTTTCTAATTTTTGGAAGCCCAAAAGATTGCACGTGCAATACACAGAAAAATGAAAAGTCAGAAAAATCATACATGTGCAAAAAGGTTTAAACACCGAGTAGTACACGTGGAATAAATCTAGAACCCCACGGCTCACAATCGACCGTCCAAAAGGCCATTTCGACCTGTGCCGACAGTCAGGATTTGCCCAATGAGCCTCGTGCTCTGCACACTTGACCCTTCCCTTACCCCTAACACCCCTGCACTGTTTGATTGCTCTACAATCAAACAATGACCCTTCATTTTACCATTTATCATCTTTTTAATGCATTTTAATTCATTATTTTAATTCCAAAACCCTAATTCTACACTGTAAATACTACCCCATGCCCTAGACCTTCATCATTCTGAAAATTCTAGCCAAAACTCTTAAAATTTCTTAAGTACAAGTGGAGTAAAAGATGAGTTAGCAAGCGATCAATTTCCGGCGAGAATAGAAGCAAATTCTGGCGATTTCACGACGCCACGACGACAACCCTCTCTTCTTCAACCTTTCTTTGACCTAACTATCTTGTAAGTCCCTATCAATCTCTCTTCTTATTCTTTGAAATTCCATTTCAAATTATATATTGGTAAGTGTTGTTAATACCAGTATCTTTTTTCAAAACCCTAGAAAACTCTTTATCTTTAATACTTTTTAATCTAACTTGTACCCATCAATTGTAACATTAAATTATAATGTTTAGAATCAAATTTTAGTCAAGAATATCATGAAAAATAACTTTAATTTAAGTTTTTCGTTTAAATAACATGAACTTTATATATCATCTTTTATTATCGTGCGTAAACATACCTTTAGGAAAACTTCACGGGGTAATGACCTACCCCTCACATACACACATGGTTCCATAGCACGATATATCTTTATTAGAATTTTTGTTACGAGTACAACTTTACAAGTAAATACCATTTACTATAAAAACCGGATTTCCTTTAAATTGTATTTTAAATTTCTTTACGAATATGCCTCTACAACCCTTTTTAGGAGACCCGCTATTGGATAGTACGGATTATCGCACATCCTTGGGCTAGTAGAGCGAGATGCAGACCTCCTCACGGAGCATTTGGTCTCGAAAGGTTTTAAATACGGTTTTTAAGAAAAACGCATTTTTCTACTTAAATAAAATTTAATTTTTAATAATTATATAAAAATTATAGATCCATATATTTTCAAAATATAATAAATATACATTTTTTTAATGAAAGAATTACAAGTTTCACTAAAATACCATCAGGATACCAACAGAAGACAAGTTTTACATTAAAATACCATAAACTTTCCAAGCTATATAATTATCACTAAAATACCTCAAATTCTTAAAATTCATATTCATGAAAACTTTAAATAATATAAATAACTTCTTGAGATTATTTTGAAACTATATTAAAATTATTTTTCATAAAACCCTCTCGAATTATATAAAACAACATTTAAGGACTTTAGTAAATATAAGTTTAAGCGGGAACAATTCTCTTGAGCCCCAGGGAGCCGAAGAAAGTGAGTGCTTGCTTATTTAAGGTAGAAAAACTTAACGGAGTTATCAATGGTAATTGTCTTGGAAAAAGACACAAATCCTGCCGTCCATGTGCTGCAGTTATCGATGACTCCCGAACATAATTCAAGATCTAAATCAGTTTATAAGGGTCTGACTCAGTCAGAGTCTAATCCAAACCTGAATCCAATATCAAACACGAATACTTGATCATGAACATGAATAATTGAATTCAAACAATAATATCAAACATGACTTACCTTGACCGAACCGGGGTTACAACTTAACGTGCATTTAACATGAATACTAGAACACCATGGCTACTATTGAAACTGACTTGACTCAAACCATGAATACAACTTGATATGAATACAAGAATGATTGACACACATACATGATATTGACATGAACTAAATCTTGCAACTTGATGTATTCATGGATTCGAGCAAAACTGGTAATCTTAACTGTAACGCAAAATACACGGGGTGTTGGGATAGTTCATTCGTGAATCCAATGAAATCTCAGGAGTCCCACTAGATCATGAATCCATATCTACTAACACAAATAAGCTATCATGAGGGCCCGTGTTTCCTTACTCCTGAATTACAGCCTGTTGAGTTTGGAATACTTCAACACTACGTTGAAGTCACGTTACTAAGACTTGACTCGAGCCCGTAGTTCCTTACCCCTGGATTATAGCTTGTTGTGTTCGAGAACACTCTTGAGATTGGTTGACATTCACCCTTGAACTTACGTTAAATTAGTATAACCAAGTAGAGGCCGGTTAAGACACTTACATTCATTTCATGTTCACTATACCTACACTACACGGCCATGCTATACTCTACACATGTTAGTTACCATGATATATAGAATTGCATGCTAAATAAACTTTCCATGTTTACATTAAACGACATACTGACACACCATACTTCATAATCAATTTTTCATGATATACAATTTTTCTTTATCATTACACTTTATATTTCATTTCATTTCTTGGGGACTTACCGAGCGAAAGTTCGCTGACGGACATTCCATCCACCTTTGTTTTCTTGGAATGTTCGTCAAATACTGAGGAGGTAGACATCTCAGAGGAAGAGCACGATCAGATCGTGACCCAAGCTTAGACCAGTTATCTTTTTCTCAGTTTATGTATATGCCACCTGTTTAGGTATTTCTTTTCTTGTATTTTTTTCAGTTGAAATCATGTATTATAAATGAATCAAGTTGAATGTAAATAAAATTGTTAAATTTTATATCTCATGTTAATTTTCTTGTCATTTTTATATTGTTTCTTTTACGCTTAGCGTATTTATTTCGGAAAATGATTTTCTCAAAATAAATACGTCGCGGGCTTGCCATGTCATTTTTTCCGTCTATTGGGAAGCGGGGCGTGACAACAATGCACAATTTGGTGGTCATCAGGAGCTTCTTGGGCCTCCAGCCTCATGATCCGGAGAGGACATGATTGCTTAGTAGGATAGTTACAAGAACGTAACCTTCGAGATAGATCCGGCAAAACAGGACGAACCACCATACTGGAACAAATTAAGTATTTTCTATGAGCTCCCGTATCGGTCAACAAATTTAGTGCGCCATTATTTGGACGTCATGCACATAGAGAAGAGAGTATTCGAGCGCATACTTAACTTCTTTGTAAAGACGGAAAATCGAAAGACAACCTCCGTACTCGGATGGATCTTAACGACTGGGAAATTAGAAGTGAATTGCATCCTAAACCGATATCGGGTAAACCAGGAAAGTTTGTACTTTCCAATGTCGCGTATCATATGTCACAACCAGAGAAGAAAATGTTTCTGCAAGTGTTGCATGATTTGAATGTTCCCACAGGTTTCTCAGGATCATTTAGTAAGAAGATAAAAATTGTGAAAGGTAAGATCAATGGGCTGAAAAGTCATGATCACCATATTATTATGGAGCACCTTCTCCCATTAGCCTCCTTTCCCGAATCGTTTGGTCTAATAATCAATGACCTTTGTTGATTTTTTAGGGAATTGTGCGTTAAAACCTTGGATGTTGTGATGCTGGAGAATCTAGAAAATTCTATTTTCTTGATACTTTGCAAGTTTGAGCGTATTTTCCCGCCGTCGTTCTTTGATATCATAATACACTTGACAGTTCATCTTGCAACCGAGGCTAAGTTTGTCGGACCGGTACAATATCGATGGATATATCCCGTTGAAAGATACGTTGAATTTTTCGTTTCACGCATTTTGTAAAATTATTGTTGTCTTATGTGTCCGTATTTATTTATTTAATATTTTTTCTTTAGGTATCTCTACACTCTAAAAAAATATATACACAAAAGAAATCGATCAGAGGGTTTTATCATACAATGTTTTTTTCTTGATGAAAAAACCACATTTTGTACGCACAATCTGGACGAGAACATTAAAACGAGGCTTAACCGGCCTCGGAGAATTCAGGATGGGCCATTTGGTAAAACTGATTATAAGAGAGTAGACCTCATATTTATCAACAAGATATATCGGTTTATCCTCCTCAATAGCGAATGTCTTGAAAAAATTACAGAGTAAGTTTTTTTTGGATTAATTGTTATATTTGTGTGTGTGTATGAAATGATATAATGTTGATATCATAATTTATTGTTCAGAACATAATTCATATTGATGGGGAATGTTAGGGATATCCTGATTGGAATGATGAACGATTAGAAAAATGTCATCAGGATAATTTTTGCGATTGGGTTGCAGATCATGTAAGTTGTTCGAATAACAAGTTATTGCGACCCGTCTTATTCTAAACTTATATCATTATGTATTTGCCGTAAAATTTGGTTTGTCAGATCCACGATCCGAACTTGTTTGTATCATTAGAAAGAGATTCAAGATGTTTAGCTCGATTTCCTAGCATAGAGGACGCATACTATAAAGAATTCGGTGTCCTTGGATACAAATTTGAAGTTAAGGACATAGAAACATCTCAACCACTCAGAATAGTGGGATTGCGACCATAGGATCAGATGGTGGGATTTATTATGGATACTTAAATTGCATACTTGGTATCTAATATCTTGGACGATCAGAACCGTTTTATATATTTCAGTGTATTTGGTACGATACACGAACTGATACGAATAAGTAGAGAAACAATCTCAGGACTTGGAAAGATGAATATGGATTGACTGGTGTAAACACACTTCGATTTTACGGTAAGGACGATTCATTTATCTTTCTGCAACAAGCATTTCAAGTATACTATTCACAGTGTTTGAATTGATCGGGATAAAGTGTCGTATGCTGTTGGAAATCCAGGGATGTTTACGATGTCCCAGAAATCGAGGATCGTATGGAGGGCAACGATGATGATGAAGAAGAGAGAATACTTAGAGTGTTCCAACCGTCTGTCTCCAAAGACGGGTTGTCTTCAGCTGATCGTGAAGTTACGTGGGTTAAGAATGATATCGATGATGAAATCCAAGTAAATATATTTAATGCGTCTACAAAACGAAAAAGGTTATCGGTAATATTATATTATTACTTCATATTTTCTACGATCTATACATATTGCATGCATATGTAATGATTGTACTTTTATCTAGATCTGATGACGACGCCAAGAGTAGCAGCAGCGGTAGCAGCACCAGCCACGACAGCGGCAGAGGCAGAGTGTTTTTGCCGTCCGGGGAGCTGCGTAGGGAGTTCTAGAGGGATGGTCTTGCACTCCGATCCGTATCCCTTTCGGATGACTCTTTCTGTGTGGACTTTGCTACACCTCCAGGTATACTGCACGCATATTCATTTCAAATGTTATATTATAGATATACATGCATACTTATTTTAATGTTACTTATATAGTCAACTTTTAATTATCTAGCTGTAGGTGGTGCGTCCACATCCAAGGCAAAAGCCACCACCGCACCTGCAGGTGTGTTTATATATCCTATATTGTATGCATATTGATTTAGAATGTTATATTATAGATATACATACATTCTTTTTGCAATTACTTTATAATCAATTTTTTATTGTCAAGTTGTAGGTGGTGCCTCCACATCCCGGGCAGAGACCATCACCGCACGTGCATATATGTTTATATATCCTATATTGCATGCATATTAATTTAGAATGTTATATTATAGATATACACACGTTCTTTTTGCAATTACCTATATAATCTATTTTTGATTGACTAATTATAGGTGGTGTATCCACATCCGGTGCAGAGGCCGCTCCCGCCACTTCCGTACCCTTCGTCCAGTCTGCAGGTTAGTATTATTAAATATAAAAAAAATTCACAAAAGAGACGATAACTTGGACACGGTAGCCTATCCAAAGGGCCTAAATGCAAATGATTTAAGCTCTCAATTTGTTTTACCATTTTAGTGGATGCAGTCAGCCTTTATTTGTATGAAAATTAGTTTTTTCATTTTACATATCCTCTAAGAATAACCATGAATTTCATGTAATTTTATCGTCAATATTTTATTTCTAGTTGCAGTGGATGCATTCACGTCCCGGTCACCGGCTGTTCCTTACCGAAGGAACTATTGTCAGGCTCGTGCTATTGCTCGGGCCCAGACTTGTGCTACTGTCACTGGAGGTATATATCACACTTCAATTTTCGTTAATTATTGATTTCTAAATACCGTTTTGTCTTGATATTGCTTGTCTTGATATTTCTTGTAGATGCAGGGTAGCCCCACCCCGAGAGTGGGACTTGAGGGCCGAATCAGTCCTATAGACTAAGGCCCATAGAGATAGGGGGAGGCACCATTACCCCTCTTCTTTACTCTCGATTATCCCTATACCAGCAATTATGCCTAGAGGTTCGGCCGGTATATGGGGGATGAGGGCCGCATCCAAAAAAAATATCCTCTTCACGTTGAGTGGGGCGATCGGCACTGGGGCTCCTTTGCTCTCTTTTGGGATCAAGCTCGAATATTAATATATATTTTCATTTGGATTATCAAATAAATTTATTATTATTTAATACTTATAATTTAAATACATTATTTTATTGTATTTGCAGTTGGATTATGACTTTCAGCCTGTACCCGACCTTGATCACCCTGACAGAGCGATTGATCTTCACACTCTTTACCTGGGCCTCATGAAGAACATGCAATCTAAGGTCCGATATAATAGGAACGAGCTGAAAATCGATTGCTACATGCTATGGCTGGCGACCCCGAGGCGGAAAGAACAGCTCTCCTACAATCTCTGGCCTTTGCCAAAGTCGACGTAGATACGTGGCCTCTCTTGTGCCGGTATTATGAGTCTGAGCGCAAACATGTTTGTAATTTAAATATAATCCATTGTTTAGTATATAATTATTTTTTTCTTGTTTAATTAGAAAACTAAATATGATTGTGTTGTGCAGAAACAGGCCTATTAAAATAAGGAGAATAGAAAGTCGGCAAAGAGGGGTCGCCCGACTTACACATGTGGCTCGAAGAACATTACTCATACCATGGAGGTATCGGTAAATTACAATAGATCTATTTTGATATAATACAATATTAAGAGTTATTTTATAATATATGTAAATTTTTGGCGAGTTGCAGAGAGCTCAGACCCTGGCGCAGAGTGGTACACCGAGCGTGTTGACTGTGTATCTTGCCGTCCACGGCACTTCGACGGATCTCACCATGGGCGAGTTTCGATTCCCCAACATTGCTACCCAGGAGTATTGCGTATGTGTTAATATTTATTATAATTCGAATGAAATTTTTGTTTTGATGAGTTCAAATTTAAATGATATACTTATGTTTTAATGGTTAACGTGGGTGTAGGAGCGGGTGGTGGAGCGGACGGAGGTATCGGGGATCGATTTCAGTGGACAGACCGATCTGATCATACTAACCCCAGTCCTAAACGCCACACATGGAGGGCACCATGTAGGTTGGGAGGGAGGCCGGAGACTTGGTTCTAGAAGGGCTCATATGAAGTTGGTCTTCATTCCGGTGGTTACTTCCCATACCCCTCATGAGCGACGTCTAGAGCATGCTGTTGCCGCATTGAAGACCACCGTTGAGAAGTTAAAGGAGATGTTGGTACGTATATTACTTATTAGTAAAATATTATATCACATTATATATAGTTGCATATGAAATATTAGTAGCCTGTGCTTATTTGGTTTTAGAATTAAATTTGATTAATCAGACTTACATAAAGCTATCTAATTAAACTGAACTCTATAATCATAGCCATACCATAACTTTCTTCATTTTGGAGTTTAAAAAGTTAAGATTATCCAAACTCAAAACTCGATAAGAAAATATTACTTTGTAAATTAGATAACTTTAAAACCAAGCATCCAATCAAATCAAAATAATTAAGAAGAGATACAGGCTTACAAGTTAGAGTAAGCATCATTTCTACCTCCATTTAAAATAAACTACAGTTTTCCAAACTAGATATCCAAACTAGACCTAAGTCCTTAAGTATTCTTAGATTGGGGGAAAAAAGTATAATCCTGAATGTGTGGAATTTCAACATTTATAAATTCTCATACATAACATATAAATTTCAACAGATCGTGTAGAATCTTTACAAAGCATATATAAATTCGCAGTTCCGCAATAATCCGATAACGGTACGAAATCGACTAAAATCTAATACACCGTTTTTAATCGTTTGTTACACAAACACAAAATTTTACAGATTTAGCAGGCTACTTCGACTGCGGCTCCACATGCCTCTCTTTTGGATGTGGCTCTGCAAGCCACTATCTCGGCTGCGGCGGCGCAGTCCACTCCTAAAGATCCACAACCCAATCAGACTCTTGTATAGACCACTCCTTCATTAGTTAAGTTTTTGACGACCCAGAGCTGCACCGAGGAGCAGATGCCCCAGATTACGGTGTTTAATAGAAATGGAGCTGGACCGAGCTATGATAGGTGTTTACCGCCGAAAGCTGGGAAAGACAAACGTCTTGCCTGAATTTGGGGGCAGATGCTATTTGGGTTTATCCGTCCACCTCTCCAAAAATGCCAAGTTGATTTATGGCACCGTGTATCGGAGGTTTGAACGGATGAGGCCATTGTAACAGACTTCATCAGATTCCCCCTCGTTGTGAGGGTTTTTTGATTGTGAGGACGCTCTTCCTTGCAGGCGCAAGCCCCTGCAGTTAATTACGTTACCGCGTAGCGATAACTACTTTCTCCTGCTCCAGAAGGTCACTTCGTGTTGTGTGTGTTTGTTTTATTTTTGATTGCCCATGGATTGTATATGGAGACTAGTTTATGTTGCCGCCCGTAGGGCGTGGATTAGTCCAAATCCGTATATTCTTAGATTTGGGTTTGGGTTGATTTAAGGATCGTTAATCTCGTTTGAGATTAAGATCAACTTAAATGTTTGTTGAGAATACGTTGGTCTAATTTTAGACTAAGATCTACTCAACAGGATTTTAGGATCATTCAGACCCAACAAAAGAGCATTTGGGCTCTATTATTTTAGTTTAAGGACGTTTTCGGTCTATAGCTAGTTTAAGGACATTACAGTCCATTGTAGTTTAAGGACATTACGGTCCATAGATCTCCATTTTTGGGATGAGGGTTTAGTTTAAGGACATTGCAGTCCATAGCTAGTTTAAGGACATTGCGGTCCATAGATCACCATTTGACGGTGAGGTCGTAATTTAAGGACATTGCGGTCCATAGCTAGTTTAAGAACATTGCGGTCCATAGATATGTGCTCATAGGTTTGAGAGTGTGCCAAAGAGCTGTTGGTTGTCGGGAACCTCTACCTCTCTGATGACATTGAAGAATTACAACGACATATATCATAGGTGTGGAGAGATGTACCATTGAACCAATTTCCAGATCGAGGGGAGATGTGGGATGAACGTCATTTTGGACACCATCTGTCAGGAGACCATTAGTTATCTTTGGGACTGGTATTGGTTTGGGGAGACCTGAGCATGGGGGCTCGGTTGATTGGTGACCAAAAAGGTCTTGGCTTCGGAAGACTTGGCTAATTTGGGTTAAGGTTGATTTCCCCTAGTTACCCCACAGTGCTAAGCACCGAATCAGTGTTAAACACTGGACTTTGGAAACGCTCACGTATGAACACGTGAGGGGCCCCAAAGTGGGCACTGTTCCTTGAGTTTATTCCCTCCTTTATATATAAAAGTGATGAACACTTGGCTCACGTATGAGCACGTGAGGCGCCCGAGATGGGAACTGTTCTCTGGATTTTATTCCTCTTTCATTTATAAGTGCTAAGCACTTGGTTCATCAAATGGTCATGTGCAAACACGTGAGGTGCCTTCAAAATGTGAGTGCAATTTCTTGGGCTTATTCCCTTTTTATGTATAAGTGTTAAACACTTGGTCTTGTGGCCCTTATGTGTGGACATGTGAAGCGCCACAGTGCTAAGCTCTTAGCTCATAGAATGCTCACGTGGGAACACGTGAGGTGCTCAAAATGTGAGCGCTGTCTTTGGAATTTCCCCCTTTTTCATATGAGTGTTGAACAACTGTTTGGGAGTCACATGGGAACACGTGAGGCATCCTAAAATTGAAACTGTCTTTGGGTTTATTCCTTTTTTCATGTAATTGCTGAGTGCTCGTTTTAAAGGGTCACGTGGGAGCATGCGATTCAATCTCAGTCATTCTTTTTGTTCATCATAGGTGCTTACATGAGAACACGCGAGTTTTGTTATGTAGCGTTGAACGCTAATGAATTACCAGGCTGTTCTTCTATGGTTCTGAGAAATCAAGTTCTTGTAACACCTTAGGATGCGATTAGTGGTAATTAAGCAATAATGCGGATTTTTAGTAAAAAGTTTACCAAAATAGTTTTCAAATATTTTATAAAAATTAATTAATATTTTATTAATATTTATTTCGGGCTTGCACACATACGTGCGTGTTAACCTAGGGTTAATTGGGGGGTAACCATGCTTAAGTAGTCATGGCACCCTAACCTAATGTCATGCCTTTTGTTATATGTAATTATCTAAATTAATTAGTTTTAAAAATTTAAAAGGGTTTTATATATTAGGTTGACTTGAGAGAGAGGAAGAGAGAGAGAGAGGGCATCATGACGCATGGCAAGCATGCCATGCATTAAATGAAGAGAGAGAGGGAGGCATGGCTTCTCTAAACTCACCTCTCATTCTCTCAACCTCACTCACACTTATACCCTCACTCATACACTCCCTCCTCTCATTCACTTATTATTTTCTTCACCTTATTATCTCCCTCACCCTCAACTGAACCCCTTTCTTGTTCATCACAAACCCTAACCTAAATCCTCACAAATCTTCACAAAACTCACTAAACCCTTCATTAAACTTGATCTAAAGCCTACGGAGATCACTTGGAGTATGGAAATAGGGTTTTGAGCAGGTGTGGATATGTATGACTCTAAACTATTAATGAGGAGTTTATTATGTGGTGTTGCTAGTTAGTTTCAATTTAGAACCCTAAAGATAAGGTTTTGGTGTAATATCGTAATTTTTAGTGTCTTTTTGGATGTCTGTGACCAGCTGTTACCCCGAGTGTTTACTGTGAAAACTAGCAGTGTAGTAGTGTTGTACTCGAGACCCTGAGTGTTCACCTGAAACCCTGACCCGATCCCACCGGTTTTGGCCGGCGACATGTAGGTATTTTCAGGCGAGCTCGGCCATTTGGGAGACTGGGGTTCTTTGTTTTTGTGGGTAGCTGTCTGCAGTTATTTTAGGATGTTTTGTACTGCTAGATTTTTAGTTTGTAACAGAGGGTAAAATCTGGGAACAATCAGCTAGTTTTTTTTGTGTTTCGACGACGCGCGTTACGAGTGATCCGACGTAGTTCTAGTGCTTCGGGTAGCTTGCTGTCGTGGGTTTGTTTTAGTAGTGTCTCCATACACGTTATCCGCTAAGCGAACAATTTAGAGGTTGTTGGAATCGGTGCGTCGATTTAAACGTAATTGTACGTATTTTGGGTCGATTTCTAAGTGCACTTGCTATGTTTGTGTGATTTTAGGGGCAAGTGCGGGGACTTCGGACGCTGTGAAGAAAGGGAAGCAGGTGGTCGGATTTACCTAGTTCAAGATCAGTGGTGAGTAGATTTAACATCTACGGGGAAATTGCTCGTATGGCGTTATGCGTCAGGGCTTGATAGGATATTATAGCTGTATGTTTATATTCATCTATGTTGATTATGCATGAGCATCATTACATACCATTACTTGTTGTGCCTTGACTTAGTACCTAGTGGACACTGCACCATTACTAACGGCTCATATTGCACGAGCACTAAATTGTATGCTACACCCACACCGTCGGTAATTGCCATGATACGCACAACCTATACACATATGCAGTATTGTAATTGTTATTGATATTGACACATGGATTATTGTTCTATTGTGTATATGAGATACATCGTGCATACATATTTACATGTATACACCCATACCCGCTATAGCTACATGTACACCTTTATGTCATATTGGATTTGATTTTTGAGAAATTGGGAACCGCATGATATATTTAAAAACTGGATTCATTTAAAAGAGCGGTTTTCCCTTGATATGCTCATATTACGGTTTTATGTCGCATATATCATATTATATGGATTTACGCATTGAGATACAGATTTCATGTGATTTATGTATTTGAGAACCGTGGTATTATTTCAAGAAAGTATATATTGTTTTAAAAACCTGGGTCTCTTGATATGATATTTCAGTGCGTCCACCATACATTTTCTTGGTTCTTAGACGTGTGATAGAAACCCGATTCGAGGAGCTGGATGATCCGTTTGCGGGTTCATGGTGGACCCGGTATGGTATCCCGAGGCGTGAATGGAAGGTTGTGCAGTAGACGATGAGCCTGGCAGAGGGACTACTACCTACCGGTGATTGGTTGGACCTGGCAGTTATTCGGAGGATACCAACCGGAGCCGAGAGATGGATATGGGCCGATCTGTACTGCCGGAGTCCGAGGGCCGATCTGGACAGACAGAGCCCGTGGGCCGATCTGGACTGACGGAGCCCGATACATGTGGATTTGCGTCTCGGTGTTGGACTCGAGTATTTCATGATGTTTTCGAGTGCCGATGTTGGGTACTCAGGTTCCATGAGATTTACAGATATGAGGGCCAATCAGAGTGACGACGCATGAGCTATTGGGATTTGGGGTGTCGTTGATGAACACCGGTTTTCCACGATGATTATTCATTGGTGATGACATGTTTATCCCATACCCAGCATTCATTGATATGCATTGCTTCATGTATTTGTAGTACCCGATAGAGTATCTTTCATGATTGTTGCATATCCATATTAGCATATTGATGCTATCAGACTGCATGTGATAGAGTATCGTAGTACGTGCATACCTGCGATTACCTGTATGATGTCACTTACTATTCACGAGTTGGCAACTCACCCCCGTTGTGCCACAGTGTTTTGCAGGTTGACCCTCAGAGTAGTCGCGACAGGGCTATCTTATTGTATCCTTTTGCAGCGGATACCGCTACGGTTGGCTGTGAGCCGTTTTGCTATAGGTGGGTTTGCGGTTATCCGTTTATATTCATTATACACCTTATTGTATCTAGTACTCTCCATCTACCATTTCATGTATTGATTTAGAGATGAGTTGTGATGACGATATTGTATATTTTGTGACTCTGGGTGTTGAGCTCATGTGAGCCGACTTTTATTATGCAGTTTTATCTCTTTTATGCTGTTTTTCACTTATACTGTCTATTTCTTCGCTACGGCATCATATATATGCTTGTGGCGGTTGTTTCCGCCTTTGGGCGTGATTTGCTCCCGTTTGGGGATGCTTTATTTATATCATATGTTGCTTTACTTATATCTTATGTTTGTACCCGTTTCGGGGCTAGTTTTTACTAAGGAGGTGCTGCCGAAATTTTTAAGAAAATAAATTTAAAATTTAAAGATTTTACTTGAGATTTCCAAATGTTTTTAACAGTGTTTTTATCACTTACTATTTTTGATGGTTTAGATTTCTAGGTTATCGGCTTACTTAAATTGCGTTACGCCTGTAGACGTTACATGGTTTAAGTGCCGGTCACGTGCCAAATTTTGGGTCGTGACAAAGTTGGTATCAGAGCGCTAGGTTTTACCTTTCGGAGTGTAGGATGACCTTGATATGTTGGAGTATGTAGCTTAAGCAGAGTGACGTAGCGTGTGTATGTTTCGCGGCATACTTACGACGCGGTACTCCGCCTAAGTGACTTTAGGACTTGTTGGTTGAAATTCCTTCCGTGATTATATACATCCTTGTGATTCGATTTCCATGTTCTTATCGAATCCTGTTTTCATTTCCAGCCATTATGCCGCCGAAGACTACGAGGGTGCAGAGAGCGGCCGCGAGAGCCGAGGTCAGAGTTGGCTCGTCGGAGACGAGGACTGACCAGGGCGGTACGCCCGTTGTTCAGAAGAAGATTGATCCACCTTTACTAGATCGCATTACTAGGTTAGAGGCCGATATGCAGGATTTGCGCCATATGATGGGATCGTTAGTTGAGACCAGTAGAGCGCAGAGCGTCAGGGATGCTCGAACACACAGTTTCGAGTCGTTATGCCAGACTCTAGGTATGACGGTGGCAGAGTAAGATGTGCAGTTTACCCAGCTATCTG
This sequence comes from Agapanthus africanus, assembly GCA_030015575.1. Classification (NCBI taxonomy): domain Eukaryota; kingdom Viridiplantae; phylum Streptophyta; class Magnoliopsida; order Asparagales; family Amaryllidaceae; genus Agapanthus; species Agapanthus africanus. The sequence goes on along the minus strand of JASDDO010000024.1, from coordinate 864,471,009 downwards.
TGTATGCTCCATATTTGGTGGACACTGAGGAGATGCGGATTAAGAGATTTGTGCGAGGCTTGCTTACCCAATTGTTCCTCGCTATCAGCGCCCAGCATTTTGATACATATGCAGCCGCAGTGGACGCAGCCCTACTAGTTGAGGAGCGTCTTGCCGAGACTTCGGTAGTTCTGGAACCGAAGAGGGTTCATATTGGTATATCAGCACGGAGACAGATGTTTAGACGCCACGACAAATTTTGTTCAGGTCGTGGGAGTAGCAGAGTCTTGGGACGAGGCCAGTTGTTCAGCTCTTATCCCCAGGAGGGTCAGCAGTTATCGTTTGGATTTTACCAGTGCGGGAGTTTTCATCATCGTGTTCGAGATTGTACTAAGCCACATGAGGACGAGGCAGCCTTACCACCTTCTCCATCTCAGAGAGCGTTGCCTCTTACGCCTGTTGTAGCTCTGCGTCAGACTCATACTCAAAGAGGTCATGGTCGCGGAGGGTTTGTTCAGAGAGGACGGGGTGGCAGAGGCGGAGGACAGCTAGTCGCAGGTAGAGGGCATGCATGAATAATTGCGTTGACTCATTAGGATGCGCATGCGTCCAATGCAGTGGTTTCATGTATTCTTTTAGTATGTTCTTTTGATGCACACTTTTTATTTGATCCGGGATTTACGCACTCATATGTTTCTACACACTTCGTGCCAAGGTTGGGCCGAGAGTCATGTTTACTAGATCAGCTGCTTGTTATGACCACTCCTGTTGGTGAGTCGTTTATTGCGCGATACGTGTTTCGGTCGTGTGTTGTCCGGATTAGAGATAGAGAGTCATCTGTCAACTTGATCCTTCTTGAGATGTTGGACTTCGACGTTCTCCTGGGCATGGACTGGTTAGCTACTTGCTACGCGTCTGTGGACTTCCGCGAGGAGACAGTCAGGTTTTGTTTCCCAGCGAGTCGGTTTTTGTTGTGCAGGGGACTGTGGTGCCGCCCCTCACATTTTGATTTCAGCCTTTTGCGCTAGTCGGCTTTTGAGGAAGGATGTCGGGGATTCTTGGCTTTCATTCATGATATCGGAGCCATAGTAGATTCATTGGACCGGGTTCCTATCGTGCGAGAGTTTCCCAACGTATTTCCCGATGAGTTACCAGGATTGCCGCCAGAGCGTAAGATTTAGTTTTGCTTTGATCTAATCCCCGGCATGGGACCTATTTCTATACCGCCTTACCGGATGGCCCCGGCGGAGCTTAAGGATCATTTGCAAGAGTTGCTTGATAGGGGACTTGTACGTTCGAGTATTTCGCCTTGGGGAGCTCCTGTTCTTTTTGTCAAGAAGAAGGACAACGGTTTGAGCTTGTGCATTGATTATCGTCAATTGAACCGAGTTACGGTGCGGAATAGGTATCCTTTACCTCGCATTGACGATTTGTTTGATCATCTCCAGGGTGCGGGACATTTTTCTAAGATTGATTTGAGATCAGATTATCATCAGTTGCGGGTTCGAAATGATGACATTCTGAAGACTGCTTTTTTGTACGCGCTACGGGCATTTTAAGTTTTTTGTGATGTTGTTCAGACTCACCAATGCTCCATCAGCGTTCATGGATTTGATGAACCGGATTTTTAGGCCGTTCCTCGACCAGTTTATTATTGTGTTTATTGATAACATTCTGGTTTATTCCAAGAGTCGAGTGGAGCATAAGCAGCACCTGAGGATTGCTTTGCATATATTGAGAGAGCACCGGCTGTTTGCTAAATTCTCGAAGTGTGCTTTCTGGCTTGATAGTGTTGACTTCCTCGGTCATGTGGTTACGGGAGATGGTATTCGTATGGACCCGTAGAAGATTGAGTCCGTAAAGCTTTAGCCCAGACCTGTATCAGTGACAGAGGTCCGCATCTTTTTGGGCTTAGCCGGTTATTACCACCGTTTCGTGCAGGACTTCTCGAGTATCGCTACACCGCTGACCGGACTGACCAGGAAGGAGGTTCCTTTTCTTTGGACTGAGGCATGCGAGCAGAGTTTTCAGTAGTTGAAGACTCGGTTGACGACTGCACCAGTTTTATCTTTGCCTTCTGGATCGGGCGGCTTTGTCGTTTGCTGTGATGCTTCTCGAGTGTGGCTCGGTTGTGTATTGATGCAGCATGATAGAGTTATCACTTATGTTTCTCGGCAGTTGAAGAAGCACGAGCATAATTATCCCACTCATGATCTTGAAATGGCCGCGGTGGTCTTTACGCTTAAGATTTGGAGACACTACTTGTACGGAGAGTCGTGTCAGATTTTCACGGACCACCAGAGCTTAAGGTATATCTTCTAGCAACGGGATCTGAATTTGAGACAGCACAGTTGGATGGAGCTTATGAAGGATTATGATTGTGAGATCCTTTATCACCCAGGAAAGGCGCTGTGGTAGCCGATGCATTGAGTCATATGCCCGGGGGTAGCTTGTCCCAGTTGAGCGCAGTTCAGAGACAATCTTCTGCAGATTGGTAGATCTTGTGCGATAGTAGAGTACAGTTTGAGTTCACTTCCACTGGGGGACAGCTTGCTCATGTCCATTCCTGTCCACTTCTACTAGATCGTATTCGTGAGGCACAACCCGCCGATGCCCGTTTGTCTGAGATTCTTCAGCGTGTTCGGCAGGGTAGAAATTCGGAGTTCTTGATTGATTACCAGGGTGTGCTATGTTTTGGGACTTGTTTGTGTGTACCTGATACCGATGGGTTAAGACGCGAGATCCTAGAGCAGGCATATCAGTCAGCTTTTAGTGTTCACCCAGGTTCCACCAAGATGTATCGTGACTTGAGAGATATCTACTGGTGGGCAGGGATGAAGAGAGATGTTTCGGATTTTGTTTCGAGGTGCTTGACTTGTCAGTAAGTCAAGGCCGAGCATCAGAGACCGGCAGGAGACTTGCTGCCTTTACCCTTTCCAGAGTGGAAATGGGAGCAGATTTCCATGGATTTCGTTGTGGGTCTACCTAGGTCTAGTCGAGGGTATGATCCATTTGGGTGATTATTGACCGGTTGACGAAAGCGGCTCACTTCCTTCCTGGCAAAGACCACTTTCAGTTATGCTCAGTATGCTCAGTTGTACATTGATGAGATTGTGCGTTTGCACGGAGTTTCCACATGCATTGTATCCGATAGGGGCACCCAGTTCACTAGACGTCTTTGGCAGAAGCTTTAAGAAGCCTTGGATACCCGTTTGAGCTTCAGCACCGCTTTCCATCCGCAGACCGATGGTCAGTCAGAGCGGACTATACAGACTCTGGAGGATATGCTTCGTGTGTGCGTGCTTGATTTTGGTGGCAGTTAGGATCGTCACTTACCGTTGATGGAGTTCTCCTACAATAACAGTTATCAGGAGACGATTCAGATGGCACCTTTTGAGGCTTTTTATGGTAGAAAGTGTCGATCATCAGTCTGTTGGACCGAACTCAGTGAGAGCAGGATTTTGGGAGCTCAGCTAGTCCAAGAGACTACGAAGAAAATTCAGTTGATTCAGGATAGGATGAGAGCAGCCCAGTGCACACAGAAGTCTTATGCCAACCATCGTCGCAGGCTCGAGTTCGCAGTGGGGGATCATATATTCCTACGGATTTCTCCGATGAAAGACGTGATGAGATTTGGGAAGAAAGGAAAGCTTAGTCCCGGATTTTTAGGTCCTTTCGAGATCCTTGAGTGAGTTGGTACCGTTGCCTATCGTTAGGCACTTCCACCCAGTTTTCCGGATGTTCATCCCGTATTCCATATGTCGATGCTTCGAAAATACCTTCATGACCCTTCTTACAGGATTCAGCACCAGACCGTTCAGCTAGAGAGTGATCTTTCGTTCACCCAGCAGCCAGTAGTGATATTGGATCGGCAGGTGAAGAAACTCCGGTCAAAGGTCTTGCCATCTGTGAAGGTATTTTGGCATAGCCCGAATAGTAAAGAGGTCACTTGGGAGGCCAAGAGCGAGATGCAGAAGAAATTCCCTCATCTCTTTGAAGGTACGCATAGTAAGATTTTTAAATTCGGGGACGAATTTCTTTAAGGGGGAAGATTGTAACACCTTAGGATGCGATTAGTAGTAATTAAGCGATAATGCGGATTTTTAGTAAAAAGTTTACCAAAATAGTTTTCAAATATTTTATAAAAATTAATCAATATTTTATTAATATTTATTTCGGGCTTGCACACACACGTGCATGTTAATTGGGGTTTAACCATGCTTAAGTAGCCATGGCACCCTAACCTAATGTCATGCCATTTGTTATATGTAATTATCGAAATTAATTAGTTTTCAAAATTTAAAAGGGTTTTATATATTAGGTTGACTTGAGAGAGAGGAAGAGAGAGAGAGAGGGGGGGGGGCATCATGAGGAATGGCAAGCATGCCATACATTAAATGAAGAGAGAGAGAGGGAGGTATGGCTTCTCTAAACTCACCCATCATTCCTTCAACCTCACTCTCATTTACACCCTCACTCATACACTCCCTCCTCTCATTCACTTATCATTTTCTTCACCTCATTATCTCCCTCACCCTCAACTGAACCCCTTCCTTGTTCATCACAAACCCTAGCCTAAATCCTCACAAATCTTCACAAAACTCACTAAACCCTTCATTAAACTTGATCTAAAGTCTATGGAGATCACTTGGAGTATGGAAATATAGGGTTTTGCGCAAGTGTGGATAGGTATGACTCTAAACTGTTAATGAGGAGTTTATTATGTGGTGTTGCTAGTTAGTTTCGGTTTAGAACCCTAAAGATAAGGTTTTGGTGTAATATCGTAATTTTTAGTGTCTTTTTGGATGTTTGTGACCTGCTGTTACCCCGAGTGTTTACTGTGAAAACTAGCAGTGTAGTAGTGTTATACTCGAGACCCTGAGTGTTCACCTGAAACCCTGACTTGATCCCACCGGTTTTGGCCGACGACATGTAGGTATTTTCAGGCGAGCTTGGCCATTTGGGGACTGAGGTTCTGTGTTTTTATGGGTAGCTTCCTGCAGTTATTTTAGGATGTTTGGTACTGCTAGATTTTTAGTTTTTGATAGAGGGTAAAATCTGGGAACAGTTAGCTAGTTTTTTGTGTTTCGACAACACGCGTTACGAGTGATCCGGCGTAGTTCTAGTGCTTCGGGTAGCTTACTGTCGTGGGTTTGTTTTAGTAGTGTCGCCACACACGTTAGCCGCTAAGCGAACACTTTATAGGTTGTTAGAGTCGGTGCGTCGATTTAAACGTAATTGTACGTATTTTGGATCGATTTCTAAGTGCACTTACTATGTTTGTATGATTTTAAGGGAAAGTGCGGGGACTTCGGACACTGCGAAGAAAGGGAAGCAGGTGGTCGGATTTACCTAGATCGAGATCAGAGGTGAGTAGATTTAACATCTACGGGGAAATCGCCCGTATGGCGTTATGCGTCAGGGCTCGATAGGAGATTATAGCCACATGTTTATATTCATCTATGTTGATTGTGCATGAGCATCATTACATACCATTACTTATTGTGCTTTGACTTAGTACCTAGTGGACACTGCACCATTACTGACGGCTCATGTTGCACGAGCACTAAATTGTATGCTACACCCACATCGTCGGTAATTGCCATGACACGCACAACCTATACACATATACAGTATTGTAATTGTTATTGATATTGACACATGGATTATTGTTCTATTGCGCATATGAGATACATCGTGCATACATACTTATATGTATACACCCATACCTGCTATAGCTACATGTACACCTTTATATGATGTTGGATTTGATTTTTGAGAAATTGGGAACCACATGATATATTTAAAAACTGGAATCATTTAAAAGAGCGGTTTTCCCTTGATATGCTCATATTACAGTTTTATGTCGCATATATCATATTGCATGGATTTACGCATTGAGATACGGATTTCATGTGTTTATGGATTTGAGAACCGTGGTATTATTTCAAGAAAGTATGCATTGTTTTAAAAACCCGGTTCTCTTGATATGATATTTCAGTGCGTCCACCATGCGTTGTCTCGGTTCTGAGACGTGTGATAGAAACTCGATTCGTGGAGCTGGATGATCCGTTTGCGGGTTCATGGTGGACCCAGTATGGTACCCGGGGCGAGAATGGAAGGTTGTGCAGTAGACGATGAGCCTAGCAGAGGGACTACTACCTACCGGTGATTGGTTGGACCTGGCGGTTATCTAGAGGATACCGACCGGAGTCGAGAGATGGATACGGGTCGATCCGTACTGCCGGAGCCCGAGGGCCGATCCGAACAAACGGAGCCCGTGGGCCGATCCGGAATGACGGAGCCCGTTACATATGGATTTGCGTATCGGTGTTGGACACGAGTATTTCATGATGTTTTCGAGTGCCGATATTGGGAACTCAGGTTCCATGAGATTTACAGTTATGGGGGCCGATCAGAGTGACAGCGCCTAAGGTATTAGGATTTAGGGTGTCGTTGATGGACACCGGTTTTTCCACGATGATGATTCATTGGTGATGACATGTTTATCCCATACCCAGTATTCATTGATATGCATTGCTTCATTTATTTGTAGTACCTGATAGAGTACCTTTGATGATTGTTGCATATCCATATTAGCATATTGATACTATCAGATTGCATGTGATAGAGTATCGCAGTACGTGCAGACCTGTGATTACCTGTATGATTTTATTTACTATTCACGGGTTGGAAACTCACCACATTGTGCCACAGTGTTTTGCAGGTTGACCCCCAGAGTAGTCGCGGCAGGGCTATCTTATTGTATTTTTTTGTAGCGGATACCGCTACGGTAGGCTATGAGTCGTTTTGGTTTAGGTGGGTTTGCAGTTATCCGTTTATATTCATTGCACACCTTATTGTATCTAGTACTCTCCATCTACCATTTCGTGTATTGACTTAGAGACGAGTTATGAGGACAATATTGTATATTTTGTGACTCTGGGTGTCAAGCTCGTGCGAGCCGACTTTTATTATGCAGTTTTATCTCTTTTATGCCGTTTTCACTTATACTGTCTATTTCTTCGCTACGGCGTCGTATATATGCTTGTGGCGGTTGTTTCCGCCTTTGGGCGTGATTTTCTCCCTTTTGGGGATACTTTATTTATATCATATGTTACATTACTTATATCTTATGTTTGTACCCGTTTTGGGGCTAGCTTTTACAAAGGAGGTGCTGCCGATTTTAAGAAAATAAATTTAAACTTTAAAGATTTTACTTGAGATTTCCAAATGTTTTTAACAGTGTTTTTATCACTTACTACTTTGATGGTTTAGATTTCTGGGTTTTCGGCTTACTTAAATTGCGTTATGCTTGTACACGTTACATGGTTTAAGTGCCGATCACGTGCCAAATTTTGGGTCGTGACAGTTCTTCTTTGCAGGGATTAAATTCTTTTTAAAGGGATAAACACTAGTTTTAGAGGAATTAAATTCCTATATGTTTTGTAAGAGTTAATCTTTTTTGGACTCAGTTCTTTTCCCTAGGTTTTGAATCTGCATGACAGAATCTCTCCGATGAGAATTAAATTCTCAACTTGTGGGGAGATCTGTTTCTGCAAATCTTAACCAGAGAAAGAACTAAGTTCTTTGAGAAGAGTTAAACTCTTGGTTTGAGAATTAAATTCTCTTTTTGTTTTGTGGGAGCTTTTTGGAGGCTTCTGTATATATATATATTTTAGAAGCTTATAGGGTGCTCTTCTTCTCCTGAGACTTAATCTCCTTGCTCCTATTTATAGGAGAACAGAAAAAAATCAATTTGTTGAGAAAATCTCTCTTTGAGAGATCTTGATTGATTTCATGATCTTTGTTGGAGATAGTGCCTTCAGAGTCAATTATTGGATCACAGGCACGTGATTGCAATGATTGAGGGAGGACCTGTCCCGGTAGGACAGTCTTACTCGAGATGATAGTATGCTATCTGGTTTATCTTTATCATCGTTTACTGCTTCAGGTGACCTTACCGGTCGCTATTACACGCTGATAGAGCCCGTAGGATTCTTGCTTGACTGCCAGCAGTATGATGGGATCATATACGTAAGAGCTGGTGGTCTATAAGCACATCCTTAAAAGGTCCCTAGTCGTGTGAGTTTCGAGACAGGGCATCGATTCTCCAGAGTAGACTAGTATATACAGTCGAGACCCCAACGAGGGGCGGTGGCCGGTCTCACAAGCCACTGGTGTCAGTTGGTTCACTTAAGATGTATACAGGTGCTCATTGGGTTATGAGTACACCGGACAGGACTCGCCGGGAACCTGCTAGTTGGGATTATACCAGACGTCAGATAGCAGTTCCCTGGTGACATGTGTACAGGTTAGTTCATCGACCTGAGATCGTCATTTGCCTCGTGTGAGTTCCCACTGTGCTTTGATTACTACCCTACCACGGCTCAAAGGAGTCGTGCAAACAGGTTTTAGTTGGGTACAGTCCCGAGCCACATGGAGGCAGTGAGCGGATCTGCAGGGGTTCGTCTCTCCCGGTATTGGGGGTGAGGTCGCGCTGTGTCTAGGAGAGCCATTACACAAAGCCCTCGGCCGAGGCAAGAGATTTACTGATAGGTATTCCAGTAGTATCTCAGGGTGTTCTGGGCTACACTCCGACACGACTTGTACCGCCTTTGGGGGTCTGACTTTTACCAACCCCCTAGGCCCGCCATGCGATACTCATAGACGAACGGACCGGACTGTACGGATATTGTCACTGACAGGCTCAGCAGGGTGTCAGGATGAGTTCGCTCATCGACGTCCCTTTTGGTCAATAGCTGGTGGCCCGTCACGTATTGGCTAGTACCTCTGACGTGCTAGTGGTTAAATCCACAGCCATAGTATTGACGAGTCTTTAGAGTCCACCACACTTTCAGTTACTCAAGCTTTCGGGCGAAACGCTGTAGAGGCCGTATGGAGATATGGCAGGGTCCGATCAGATACGTGCGGTATTGCACGGATCAGGATCGGACGGTTTGTACTAGTAGCCGTATGGATATATGGCAAGGTTCGATCGGATACGTGCGGTATTGCACGGATCAGGATCGGACGGATATTACTAGCCGGCTTTGGTTTAAGCCGGATCCTAGTTTAGTACAGTGTAGATTTTGTCTCATTGCATTTGTATCCGGTCGGAATACAGATGCGGGTGTGTATGCACAGTATCGGGGTTTTCCTGTAATTTATTATGGGACCAGTTTTCTGGAGTTGCCAGTTTGCATTCCGTTCCGGTCGGTTTTTCTTTGTTCTTTCCCGGCCGGACTTTTCCAATGGAGGGGGTAAATTGCAGTTTTGCAAATTACATTTGTGGAGGGGGTTTCTTGCATATGTATTCATTATGATAGGATTAGAATCTTTCATCCATGATGGTGCATTTAATGAGATTAGAAAGGGTATGGGTTTGATGTAAATTTGTTATGATAATGTTTTGGATGTGGTCACCATTCTCTTTATCCTACACTCACCTCCCTTAGTTGTTTCCCCCCCACCATTTCCTACATGATCTTGGCCGGCCACATCTTGGAGGGATATGAGAAGAGTTCATTTTTGATGAGGGAATTATCTATATCTCATTTGCATGCTTGCCACAAAAGAAATCCTTCTCCTCTCCAATGTTCATATTGATTCCTCCATCAAAGGCAACTTCACTACCCTAAATGAGACAACGAATCTACACTACATTCTACAGCACATCTTGGGCACGTCGACTTGCCAGCTTCGTGCCCGAGTTGCCTCGGCATTGAGGTGGGAGCCCGTAAAAGACGCAGGCGATGTGGTGCCCCTTTCGGCGAGGAGGTGACGATATGGCGACAGGATTTTCCGCGGGAGATCGGGACGATGACGAGAAGACCGGAGGACTCGGATCATTCGGTATATCTCTAACCCTTTCTCTTGTTAGCTAGCATAGGTTAATGGTTAACGATCCGGGTTTTATATTGTCCGCGGTAGCGCCAGTTTCCAAGTAAGGAAAATTTTTGATTCCGCATTTTGGCCTCGGTAAGACGGCCGGGGCGCTGCCGTGGGGCAACATGGTATCAGAGCCACGCCATTAACCTTGCCTAGCTTGTTCTAATGCGTTTTACTTATCCGATCGACCAAAATCCCAAAAACCGTATTTTCCTTCACATCAGTTTCTGTCGAATTTTTTTGGTGTCCAAAAATTTTTCAGGTTATTGCAGAATGATGTACAGGGAATCCTAAGAACACTGGAAAAATTTGGTAACCCAATTCTTCCGAACGATCGCGGAGCCGCGGCCTTAACCTCTTTTTGGGCCGCGGTTCCGCCGCAGGAAGTTGGGATCACTTTGCCATATTTTTACAGTGGGCTTGTGGGCTGGAAATAAGGGTTTTGGTATATTTTGTTTGGGCCCAGATTTTCTGCAAGTGCTACAGTATTACTTGGGGGCCCACTTGTTTTTTTTTGATCGATCGGATATTTTAAACACATTATTTCACAGTATTTACATTATATCTGCGACCGTGAATGTCACTTGATCGGTAAATCCTGTCTAACTGCTATAGCCCGGTTAGACGGATTTGCGAACGTGACTTTTCACGTTGATGTTCTATGTTTATGCTGTGTTGATGCGGATCGGTCGTGGGGGATAGCCTGGATGCAATGCTAGTACTGTTTTGTTTTATATGTACATTTGATATTGCGGGGCGAGCGTCCGACATGTGGACTGCCGTCACTGCCTGTTTGTATTATTCTTTTGGGGCACGACCTGGTTGCGGTCGATGTACCCGTTGTATGTATATTTTACTTTCTGTATTAGGTTTACCCCGCGGAGGGGTGCACGGATAGCCGGGTTCTAGAAGGAAACGGGCCCGCATCACAGGGCATTGAGACGGAAGGGGCTTCAGTCTGGAATTGGCGGGCTATTCGCCGCACTCGTAGGGGATACAGGTTGACCCTGGAGGGGTGCCCAAGTTACCGGATTCCGTGAAGTGCTGGGTGGTCCATTCACGGTGCTGAAGGGGGCTGCCTCGCTTCAGGTTTTGGCAGGTGACTTGCCGCGCCCGTAGGGGTCTAGGTTTTCATTGCACAGGCTATCCACACGACCAGGGGAACGTCGGGTTTCAGCAGCGGCTCTGTGAAACCCGGGGATCCCAGATATCTGTATTGTTCTGTGATGCTATACATTTCTGTGATGTTGCATTTTATCACGCCTTGAGCGAATATAATATATTGGTATATATATTAGTAGATGTTGTATATGTTTTACATCCGCGCTAGTCCAGTCCCCGCTCTGCCGTTAGTTAGCTAACCTAACGGGTGATGACAGGACCCAGTGGCGAATGCGGATGGCATATAGTACGTCAGTATATTTTCGTTCTTTGTGGTGTGATCAATTGATGGGACTGCGTTGATTCGGATCAATGCAAGTTAAAACAAACCTATTCTGATGTTGTTGGAACATTTTTCAAAAAGCTGTTATTGCAAGGACGTTCACTTTTGTTTTGCATCGTGGTATTCATTTGGAATATCCTGCTCCTCAGTCGACGAGGAAAGGGCCGAGATCCCTTCACCGGGAGTGACCCCTTGGACAGAAGTTTGCGTCAGGGCATTAACTTCACTATAGCCGATTACTTTTGCTTTGCATCGTGGTATTCAGTTGGAATATCCTGCACCTCATTCTACGGGAAAAGAGCCGAGATCCCTTCACCGGGAGTGACCTCTTTAGTAAAGGTTTTCGTCACTATATTTTTATAAAAGGCTATGCAGTTCCTTCGACGATATCAAGTTTATTACGTTAAAGGTTTTTCGCCAAAAACCAGCCGTAGCCCTCCGTCATTTCCTACAGGTATTATTTGGTATTCGTGCTGCGTTTGTTGACCTAGTCAAGACGTAGTGTTCGGTAGCTAAGTGGTACTTGTTTGTTGCATAAGTTGGATTGGTTAAGACAGTCGTGCGGCCTTGTTGACCTAGTCAAGGGCACGTACGGGTGGGTTTAATGCAATCCAGAATAATGACGGGTTGAACTTGACTGGCGGTTTATGGTTTGTTGACCTAGTCAAGGTCATAAACCGCTTGGGGTAAAAATCACATCGGGAGTTTCAAAAGAACTGAAACTTGCCAGGCATGCGCATACCTTCTGGAGTGTGGTGACTTGAGTGGATTCCGTCAAGTTATCATGCGATGATAGTTGGATCCCGATTCCCACTGATGAGTTGGTTTACTCCTCGGGTGATCCCGACTAATTCTTCTTTCAGGTTTGGGGAAGAATTTGAGGTTACAGTGGGAGGTTTCCAGATTAGATAAAGTGATAACCATTCTGATCTAGGTTAGAGTGCACGCTGAGTGTTTCTTTTCTCTCTCTCTGGCAGCGACCATTGACCCGACCCTAAGACTATGACTCAGTGACCAAGTTGACCGAACCTTCTTAACACAGGCTTTTGGATTGTCAGAGTTGCAAACCTCATTGCCACTCCTACTTTTACCCTTTTCTCCAGGACACCCCGTATTACTACGAACGTCCACTTCCATTGGACAAAACCATCGTATGGTTATATACGAACTCGAAGGACTTCGAGGATGGTTTCTGGTTCTGGAGAAAACGAATAGGATTATTCAGTTGTCTTTTCTTTTCACCTTCTCTCATTGTGAGTACTCCTTGGTTTAGGAGATAGTACACCTATTATGCAAATTGGATAGTCTTCTTCCAAACCTTAGGCTGGTGCCGAACGGTGGGGAATGAAGAAAACCAATTAGCATAACGATGGTGTGCAGAAGGTATTAAGTTAAGACAAAGAAAGTGATTAGTAAGAGGGCAAAGTAAATTGCGACTGATATTCACGACCAAACCAAGTATTTCTTCGCCAATCCTAAATCACCTTTGTATTTCTCCAGGACACTCCGTATCACTACGAAGATCCACAGTTTATTGGATACTCCATCGTATGGTTATATACGAACTCGAAAGGAACTTGTTCCAGTTCGGGGATGGATTCTGGTCCAGGAGAAATAGGAATACGGTTTATTCGGTTGTCTTTTCTCTTCACCTTCTCTCGCATTGCGAGTGCTCCTAGGATTAGGACAGTATACCTTTTATGCTTATTGGATAGTCTTCTTCCAAACCATAGGCTGGTGCCGAACGGTAGGGAAGGAAGAAAACCAATTGGCCTAAAGGGGTGTGCAGAAGGTAATGACTAAAGACATATAAAGGGATTTGCAGAGGTGGCAAAGAATTATACGGTTATAGTTGTGAATCTGGATAATGGTAGAGGCATTACTAGGAATACCAGGATACCCCATCGAAACATTTCAATGTTTCAGTTCAACTGTGTTCTGTTAAAAGAAAACTGATTTCCCGATTAGACACTTGCTCCAGGGTATGTATTTACCAGATTTGATTCTCACATCTGTATGGTTTTACAGATGATGAGTGGGAGTAAGTTATTGGGAATTGGGTGATCATCCTCATTATATCGGGACTCGTTGTAATCGGTGATATTTGAGGAGATCACCTGGGCTGTTTGCCGGTCGGCAAATATTTGGTTTTGAATATCCGCTGTTGTGCACCAATTTCAAATTGATATATCTGTACGTCTATTTTCATAGAGTGAGATATACCTTTTGATATTATGTCGATGACATTTACCTATATCAGTGGATGGTTAGGTAAGGAGTATCAAACAGCGGTGTAATTCTTCTTAACCATAAGTACAGTTTTCAACCTACGACGCACGGTGAAAGAGTTGTTAGACTCAGCGGACTTATACAGAGTATTGTATATTGTCCAGTGTCCATTGGGACAGAGGGGTTGGTTCTCATACTATATTCTATTTACTTTTAACTTCTATAGTTCTTAGACATATGTTTCGTAGAAACACAGGGTCTAAGTTTTGAGGAGTTATAGGTATTTGAATAGAGTAGAGAACCAGGTGTAGCAAGTATCGGGATTCTTTAAGGTGATCGAGGATGTAGATACTTGTGTATGGTATTCAGTTGATAGTAATGATAAATAGAAATTGCTTCTCTTTCAGGTTACTCATAATTGGAAGCATTCCTAAGTTGAGTAACGCTGATCGGCCTCTCTCTATTTAGTTGACATGTACTGGAGACAGCTGCATGATTTGAATCTGGTTCAATTAAATCAGTGGCTCTGGTTCTATATTGGATATAGTACAGTTCATATCTTAACATTGTTAAGGTATGGGGAGTTGTCCGGCTTATGATTAAAACCAGACTCTGGATAACTCAAGGCACGTTTCTGTAATGGCTGTTTGTGGGTTGACCCAGGCTATGACGAGGGTTGACTTTCTACCATAAGAAAGATCAATAGTGATATTGTTCTTGACTCGCCACATTTTTAATAAAAATGGATTTTTTCAAAAACAGTAGTGGGAGTATGGTAGAACTGGAAGTGATTCCAGAACCGCAAACGATTACTGAAGACTTGATAAGGAACCTAAAGATTCAATCTGATTTGACATTCCATTGGCCACTCCGCAGATAAGGTGGGTAACTTCAGGCACCCGAGAGGTACTCCGGTAGCCTCAAGGACGGTGACAAGGAAGTTCTTGTTTACCTACACTTGCCATTGTTGTTGTTCCAGGCTGCGAGACCCGGCAGGAGGATGAGTATAGCGTCGTTCTAAACTAGCTTTAGAAGTGCACGTCTATATGACTCTGCCAGAGGGTTTTCGTAGTCAGTGGGAGCAGCGGAAGCATTGGTGGACATCAGGCTTATGTCTATTTATAGACTAAAGCAGATATAGCAGAGATAGATCATCTGTTTCTGATGTGACAGTCATAGGTTTGACGTCATCAGAATAGGGGATGGATCTGTTGAGAAGGTAGTAGGAAGTGATATTCCGATACTACGATCGGTTATACTTTGGTCGTCACACAGTGTTTTCTCCACATGGGACTTGGACATTATATCAGACATACTGGTTACTAGATCTATGGTTTTAGATCTAGATTTGGGTGGTTTCCCAATCAGGGTACTTTGACAGCATTCTAAGAGTATTTAGAATGGACGACTCCTGGCATGGTAGTGTACCTGCAGGTAATAGATTCACCCTCTCTAAAGGTGTCTTATAGACTAAAGTAGAGAGGGATGTGCATGATTGGCAGATCACTTGCTTAGGCAATTGAGTCAATCATGAGATGTCAAGTACCACACCAGATGTTGTTCTTGCACTAGATGCAATAAGTTGATATTGATCCAATCCTGGAGGAACAGTCGGAAGCAGTTTTAGAACATAAGTGAATGTTCTAGGAATATGATAACGGCTGCCTCCTTTAGGAGACGGTTATCACTCCAGGCTTCCAAGGTGACATGGACGACAAGGAGGTTGTCAGAGTTATAGTTCTCCCTCTGACGAGGGACAGTATTCTGGACAGGTGATCCAGGAAGATACTGAGGGAGGCATGGCGCAGGATACTGATTAAGTTCAGTTGACGATACAGTCTAAGAAGTTTGGATTTGGAGTTCATTTATGAACTAGGTCCCATCAGACATCCAGACATTCCAAGACAGGTATTGCTCATTTCGGGAGATGGTTTTCTCCGCGAACTTGAGATATAGAGAGACATAGAAAGAAACATCTAGGCGGATCCACTCACTGAGGCTATTCCTCGAACGCAATAGTTTCGCAAACGAGCTTTGTGAGACTGACTAGTAGAGGAGTTGGGTGTTCGGTATCACACGGGCTGTGAGTATGCGACATCGCAATAATTAGCCTTGAGTGCAAGTGGGAGATTGTTGGAGATAGTGCCCTCAGAGTCAATTATTGGATCACAGGCACGTGATTGCAATGATTGAGGGAGGACCTGTCCCGGTAGGACAGTCTTAATCGAGATGATAGTATGCTATCTGGTTTATCTTTATCATCGTTTACTGCTTCAGGTGACCTTACAGGTCGCTATTACACGCTGATAGAGCCCCTAGGATTCTTGCTTGACTGCCAGCAGTATGATGGCGATCATATACGTGAGAGCTGGTGGTCTATAAGCACATCCTTAAAAGGTCCCTAGTCGTGGGAGTTTCGAGACAGGGCATCGATTCTCCAGAGTAGACTAGTGTATACAGTCGAGACCCCGACGAGGGGTGGTGGCCGGTCTCACAAGCCACTGGTGTCAGTTGGTTCACCTAAGATGTATACAGGTGCTCATTGGGTTATGAGTACACCGGACAGGACTCGCCGGGAACCTGCTAGTTGGGATTATACCAGACGTCAGATAGCAGTTCCCTGGTGACATGTGTACAGGTTAGTTCATCGACCTGAGATCGTCATTTGTCTCGTGTGAGTTCCCACTGTGCTTTGATTACTACCCTACCACGGCTCAAAGGAGTCGTGCAAACAGGTTTTAGTTGGGTACAGTCCCGAGCCACATGGAGGCAGTGAGCGGATCTGCAGGGGTTCGTCTTACCCGGTATTGGGGGTGAGGTCGCGCTGTGTCTAGGAGAGCCATTACACAAAGCCCTCGGCCGAGGCAGGAGATTTACTGATAGGTATTCCAGTAGTATCTCAGGGTGTTCTGGGCTACACTCCGACACGACTTGTACCGCCTTTGGGGGTCTGACTTTTACCAACCCCCTAGGCCCGCCATGCGATACTCATAGACGAACGGACCGGACTGTACGGATATTGTCACTGACAGGCTCAGTAGGGTGTCAGGATGAGTTCGCTCATCGACGTCCCTTTTGGTCAATAGCTGGTGGCCCGTCACGTATTGGCTAATACCTCTGACGTGCTAGTGGTTAAATCCACAGCCATAGTATTGAAGAGTCTTTAGAGTCCACCACACTTTCAGTTACTCAAGCTTTCGGGCGAAACGCTGTAGAGGCCGTATGGAGATATGGCAGGGTCCGATCAGATACGTGCGGTATTGCACGGATCAGGATCGGACGGTTTGTACTAGTAGCCGTATGGATATATGGCAAGGTTCGATCGGATACGTGCGGTATTGCACGGATCAGGATCGGACGGATATTACTAGCCGGCTTTGGTTTAAGCCGGATCCTAGTTTAGTACAGTGTAGATTTTGTCTCATTGCATTTGTATCCGGTCGGAATACAGATGCGGGTGTGTATGCACAGTGTCGGGGTTTTCCTGTAATTTATTACGGGACCAGTTTTCTGGAGTTGCCAGTTTGCATTCCGTTCCGGTCGGTTTTTCTTTGTTCTTTCCCGGCCGGACTTTTCCGATGGAGGGGGTAATTTGCAGTTTTGCAAATTACATTTGTGGAGGGGGTTTCTTGCATATGTATTCATTATGATAGGATTAGAATCTTTCATCCATGATGGTGCATTTAATGAGATTAGAAAGGGTATGGGTTTGATGTAAGTTTGTTATGATAATGTTTTGGATGTGGTCACCATTCTCTTTATCCTACACTCACCTCCCTTAGTTGTTTCCCCCCCCACCATTTCCTACATGATCTTGGCCGGCCACATCTTGGAGGGATATGAGAAGAGTTCATTTTTGATGAGGGAATTATCTATATCTCATTTGCATGCTTGCCACAAAAGAAATCCTTCTCCTCTCCAAAGTTCATATTGATTCCTCCATCAAAGGCAACTTCACTACCCCAAATGAGACAACGAATCTACACTACATTCTACAGCACATCTTGGGCATGTAGACTTGCCAGCTTCGTGCCCGAGTTGCCTCGGCATTGAGGTGGGAGCCCGTAAAAGACGCAGGCGATGTGGTGCCCCTTTCGGCGAGGAGGTGACGATATGGCGACAGGATTTTCCGCGGGAGATCGGGACGATGACGAGAAGACCGGAGGACTCGGATCACTCGGTATATCTCTAACCCTTTCTCTTGTTAGCTAGCATAGGTTAATGGTTAATGATCCGGGTTTTATATTGTCCGCGGTAGCGCCAGTTTCCAAGTAAGGAAAATTTTTGATTCCGCATTTTGGCCTCGGTAAGACGGCCGGGGCGCTGCCGTGGCGCAACAATCTTTTAGATCAATCGGTGAATTTTATTCACCGTTGGATTTTTAATCCAAAGGCTCTCTGTTTAACAGAGAAAATTTCTTGTTTGTTTAGCAAGATTTTGAATATCTTGTTAGTTTTAACAAGATTAGAATTTTATTCTATAAAATCTTTTTAGTTTAACATGATCAGGAAAATATTTCCCAAATAGAATTTAATTCTAGAATTTGATAGGAGCGTTTTAAATTAGGGTGCTCACATGCTTTGCATGTGAGCGGCAAGAGAACTCACATGTTTAACGCGTGACCACTAGTGTAGGTTTTAATCTGTTTATGTTCAGAGCGCTCACATGTTTAACACGTGATTCCCGTTTGGCCATTTAGATTTATTTATGTTCAGCGTTCATATGTTTTGCATATGAGCACTCACGTGTTTTATACGTGAGGCCTGTTTGGCCATTGATGATTTTCTTTTAGTGCTCATATGCGCTCACGTGTTTAACATGTGAGGTCAAACTTTGAGGAATTTCCCCCCTTTTTTATATAGGAACAAGTAGCTCTTGGCGAAAATTTTGGCGGGAATAAATGCCCCCCATTACTTTGCCCATGTAAGTATGTACGTGGGTGAAGTAGTGCAGAGTCATGCATGGCTATAGAATTGATGGCATAGGAGACAAGTTTAGGGACCTTGTAGCTTAAGTATCTTCATGAGCCGTAAGTTCTCGCAGGAACATTATTTTCCTTACGAGTCGAGACGAATCGAGAAGTTCTCGCAGGAACATTGTTTTCCCTATGAGTCGAGACGTTCGAGAAGTTCTCGCAAGGACATTGTTTTCCCTACGAGTCGAGACGAATCGAGAATTTCTCGCAACACTAATTTCCGTACGAGTCGAGACGAATCGATAATTTTTCGCAAGGACACTAATTTCCTTACGAGTCAAGACGAATCGAAAAGTTCTCGCAGGAACATTGTTTTCCCTACAGTCGAGACGTTCGAGAATTTCTCGTAGGAACATTGTTTTTCCTACGAGTCGAGACGTTTGAGAATTTCTCGCAGGGACACTGGTTTCCCTACGAGTCGAGAAGAATCAAGAATTTCTCGCAAGGACACTAATTTCTTTACGAGTCGAAACGAATCGAGAAATTCTCGCAAGGACACTAATTTCCTTACAAGTCGAGACGAATCGAGAAGTTCTCGTAAGGACACTAATTTCCTTACGAGTCGAGACGAATCGAGAATTTCTCGTAAGGACACTAATTTCCTTACGAGTCGAGACGAATCGAGAATTTCTCGCAAGGACACTAATTTCCTTACGAGTCGAGACGAATCGAGAATTTCTCGCAAGGATACTAATTTCCTTATGAGTCGAGACGAATCGAGAATTTCTCGCAAGGAAACTAATTTCCTTACGAGTCGAGTCGTTCTCACAGGAACATTATTTTTCCCATGAGTCGAGACGAATCGAGAAGTTCTCGGAAGGGCACTAATTTCCTTACGAATCGAGAATTTCTCGCAAGGACACTAATTTCCTTACGAGTCGAGACGAATTGAGGATTTCTTGCAAGGACACTAATTTTCTTACGAGTCGAGACGAATCGAGAAGTTCTCACAAGGACACTAATTTCCTTACGAGTCGAGATGAATTGAGAAGTTCTCGCAAGGACACTAATTTTTGTACGAGTCGAGACGAATCGAGAATTTCTCGCAAGAACACTAATTTCCTTACGAGTTGAGACATTCTCGTAGGAACATTATTTTCCCAATGAGTCGAGACGAATCGAGAAGTTCTCGCAAGGGCACTAATTTCCTTACGAGTCGAGACGAATCGAGAATTTCTCGCAAGGACACTAATTTCCTTACGAACCGAGACGAATCGAGAATTTCTCTCAAGGACACTAATTTCTTTACGAGTCGAGACGAAGCGAGAAGTTCTCGCAAGGACACTAATTTCCTTATGAGTCGAGACGAATCGAAAAGTTCTCGCAAGGACACTAATTTCCTTACGATTCGAAACGAATCGAGAATTTCTCGTAAGGACACTAATTTCCTTACCAGTCGAGATGTTCTCGCAGGAACATTATTTTCCCCACGAATCGAGACGAATCGAGAAGTTCTCGCAACGATGTCCTAACGTCACAGTTAACTCCTGCTAATATAAGTCTATTAGGGTCTGTGGTACTAGGGTTTTGTACCCGTCGTACCGTCGCGTTGGCCGATGTATTCCTCGATATGCAATCTTGTTGTTCAAGTAGCCCCGCAACTGTCGTGTCTCTGATCTCTTCGAGGGCTGGACAAGACGTCTTCAAGTAATCTTCCAGGTAATATTACCGTCGAAAGAGCAAGCGTTAGGGATATTCCATGTTGCTTTTAACTTGAGGTTACGCTCAGTTTGGGAGCCCTGATGAGTCATGACCACTCCGTGCTGGAGTGTGATGATCTCCGATAGTCTTTCAGGTCTCATTTAAGTTGCCGTCAAGACCCTAAAGCTAGAGATCTTCCTTTGCTTCGTTTGTTGACATTGTGTCTGCAATATTGCGATGAACGTCGAGGTTGTCTCTGGGTTGTCATGATTTGGAACTAGGGGACTTTGCCATGGCTCTATTTGTTGATGTCGCGTTTGTATCCTGCTGGAAGGAGGAAGAACGCCGTTGTTGATCTCTAGGCTGTGGATGCTGCCATCGAGACTTTGAACTAGGGACTTTGCCATGGCTCCGAGGTAGTCTTTAGGCTGTCTATGAACCGTCGAGATTTGGAACTAGGGGAATTTTTCGTGGCTCCGAGGTTGTCTCTAGGCTGTGTGTGAACCGTCGATATTTGGAACCAGGGGACGTTGTCGTGGCTCCGTTTGTTGACTTCGTATCTATTTCTGGTTGGAACAAGAAGGAACGCCATTGTTGATCTCTAGGCTGTAGATGTAGCCATTGAGATCTGGCTTCCCTTTGACGAAGCTTAGTGGGACAATATGGTTCTATTTCCGTTTGTGCCCATGGATTGTATACAGGGGTCAATGTGATCTCACCTGCAGGGCAAAAGTTTTATTTTATTTTATTTCTTTCCATGACGCTCTATCATTTCATCTTTTTATATCGCAAAAGTCGTGATTGCCCAATCATTTTGGCTATTTTTCGCGGTGTCCAATCATTTCGGCTGTTTTTATATACATGCATTTTACTCGCTGATTTTTTTGTGAGTTGCCCTATCATTTCGGCTATTTCATATGCATTTTTGGCTCAATGATTTTTTTATTGCGAGTATGGAACCCAAGGTCTGATACCAATCTTAGCATCAGTATCGCTGGGACTGGAATATTACCAAGAGCGAATCATCATTTGCCGTGAAAGGGCTTGAAATTTGATACCAATCTTAGGCATCAGTATCGCTACCACTGGGAAATTGCTAGGAGCGAATCATTATTTGCCTTTGTCGATTCGAACAAAGGTGGCTTAGCAAACAGGGTTAGGATCTTGTCGACTAAAGCTTTTAACTTCATGAGCCGTAAGGGTCACATAAAGGTGTTTTTTCCTACGAGTCGTGAGGATCTCGTAGGTGTGTCCTTAGAAGTCGTGAGGATTCTTAAGTGTGTGTTCTCTTATAAGTTGTAAGGATCTTACAAGAGTGTTTTCTCTTTATAAGTCGAGAGGACTTACAAGTGTCATTCACCACATGAGGACATTCCTCGTCGTTGGTAGGACTTGGTGGGGGAAACGTTTATTTGTGCCCGTGGATTGTATACAAGGGTCAATATTAAACCGCTTGTAGGGCAATCTGGGGAATATGATAGCTTAAGAACAGGTTCAGATCTCTGTAACTTAAGGCTTTCGAATCCTATGGGCCGTGAGGGTCTCATAGGGGGAATTCTCCTTATGAGTCATGAGGACTTATAAGTGTAATTTCTCCTTAGGAATCATGGGGATCCCTAAGTATGTTGTTACTTTGTGAGTCGTAAGGATCTCACGCAGGCGTTTTCTCCTCACAAGGTCGACAGGACTTTGCAGGTGTTTTTATTTTAATGAGACTGTGCCCTTTCGGGTTTTCACAAGCTCGCCGGTAGCCCTGCTGTTTTTACTCATGACGCCCTTTCAGGTTTTCATCCGTGCCCATTTCGCTTGTGGACGTACCATTTTTTTATCACGGCGGGACTTCGCCATCGAGGTAGCTATGTAGCCCGCTGGACTTAAGTTGTAATCCTCGCCGCTGGGACTTGCGGACCTGGATTCCACTGTCGCCGTGTTTAAGGCGACATATTTAGTTTAAAGACATCTCGGTCCATTGTTAGTTTAAGGACATCTCGGTTCATTGTTAGTTTAAGGACATCTCGGTCCATAGCAGTTTCGAAACGAAGTTTTGCCGGATACTACTTATAGAGTTTAAACTCGGGAGGACAGCGAGCGGACACAAGCATCGTCATCTATCATTAACCTGATCCGTGACTCGTCAAGCATAGTATTTTTTAAGGAATCGGCCGTTTATCGGCTGGAAGGGTTTTTCGCCATGCATATCCATGAGAAAGTAGGCCCCACCTTGGTAGACTTTGTCTATGATGTACGGGCCCTCATAGTTCGGCTCGAATTTTCCCCGTTTGGTACGATTCAGGATCATAGGTCTTTTTACGACTAGCACGAGTTCGCCTTGGCGGAATGTTCTTGGCCTAGTCAATTTTTCGTATGAGCGCGTCATCCTTGCTTTGTAAGCCTCTAGGTTTTGCAGCGCCATGAGACGAGTTTCATCGAGGGCATCGAGCTCCTCAAACCGAAGATGGACATTTTCTTTATCTGTCAGTTCGTATCGAACTGCTACTCGTAGAGAGGGTAGCTCTATCTCCAAGGGAAGTACTGCTTCCGTGTCGAATACCAATGCGAATGGCGTTGTATTCGTGGCCGTTTTGAACGTGGTTCGATATGCCCAGAGAGCTTCATGCAGTGTCTCATGCCAGTCTTTTCTGTTTCTGGACACCGTTTTCTTTATGATCTTCATCAAGGTCTTGTAGAAAGCCTCAGCTAGACCGTTAGCTCGGGGATTATAGACTGAAGAGTATCTCCAATCTATATTATGCTGCTGAGTGAAGCTGCTGATCTTATGGCTTCTGTAGGCTGGCCCGTTATCGGAGATAATCTGTCGCGGAGTGCGGAACCGGTAGATGACGTGTATCCTGAAGAAATGGAGGATGTTCTCCATCATCACCTCCCTCAGCGGTATTGCCTCTGCCCACTTAAAGAAGTAATCGGTTGTTGCCAATATGAACCGATGTCCCCTAGACGATGCTGGCTCGATGGGCCCGATAATATCGGTTCCCCACATCTTGAACTGCCAATTGGCTATCGTTGGGTGTAGCGGATTTGGATGCTGGTGGATGAAGTCCTCGTGAATTTAGCACGAGTGACACTGCTTCGCATATTCGAGGCGGTCTTGAATCATCGTGGGCCAATAGTAACCCATTCTCTTGATCTTCAGCTTCATCTTGGGCCTAGCGTGATGGGAACCGCAGAGTCCGTTGTGAGTTTCTTGGACGACCCTCCTTGCTTCCTCCGGTACCAAGCATCTTAGCCACAAACTGTCGAACGTCCTCTTGTATAGAGTATCATTGACGAAGGCGAAGGACAGGGCTTGCTTCATGAGCTGATGTCTTGACGATGCGTCTTCGGGTGTGTGATGGGATTTGAAGTAGTCTATGAAGACTCCTCTCCAATCCGCAGTCTTTTCTTCCCCTTCTACTTGGAAGGCCGCTTGTTTGGTCGTTTCCTTTTTTTCAAACGACTCCAGAGATATTTCTGCTGGCGTGAGAATCCGGCGATTTTGCACAATGATCCTTACGTCATCAAGGTTTTCGTCGGCCGGTTCTTTAGCGAGTTTGGTTAGTGCATCTGCCTTGCTATTTTATGCACGCGGTATGCTTTCCAAGATGTAGGAGGGAATTTGTGTCAGCAATTGCTTCACTCTTTCTCCATATTTTACCAACTCTGGCTTGCACGTCTGATAGTCGCCATTTACTTGGCTAACGACTAGCTGGGAGTCTTCATATATGAGGAGGTTTTCGATGCCCATGTCAACAGCAATCTCAAGACCTGCTATCAAAGTTTTATATTCCGCTTCGTTGTTTCTTCTTGGCTCAGTTATGGAAAGGGCAAAACGCATTATCCCTCCTTGTGGAGTCACGAAGATAAGGCCTATCCCGGATTTGATTATGGGGGTGTTATGCTTTCGTTCCTTCATGGAAGATGCCCTATCGAAGTAAAGTTCCCATCGAGAGTCATTTTTCTCATCTTTTGCGTTAAACGCATGTTCATCCGGCAGCTCGCAATTTAGGGGCGAGTCAGCAAGTATCGGATGCTCAGTGAGAAAGTCGGCTGTTCCCTGATAAAATATCAGGAAATACCTCAATGAGGTATCATGTGCTCACACGTGACCAAGGGTCACGTGTTGACACGTGATAGTTTCCTATGATCTCTACTTTATAGAATTAAAGTCTAATCAAACAAAAATGTAACAAAACAACTAAGGAAAGAACCCAATGGGGCATCATGTGCTCACACGTGACCAAGGGTCACGTGCTGACACGTGATGATTCCTTAGCTCTATTGAAAGGCAGAATTAAATTCTGAATAAAAGAGGGTCACGTGCCAACACATGACAGGTCCCTTAGCTCTTTAATTGATAGAATTAAATTCTATTTTGATGATCAAACATTAGGATCACGTGTTAACACGTGATGGGCTTTAAAAGCCTTCTAAATTAATAGAATTAAATTCTAATTAAGGGAAATCAAAGACCCTAACTGGGAAAGTATTTTTTTTAAATCTTTCCAAACAAAAAAAGGTTATGCTCTGTAAAATGGAGCACCATTGGATTAAAAATCCAATGGTGATTAAAAATCACCAATTTTTGGAAAGATTTTATACAAGGAAAGATTTCCCTGAAATTCACCAAGAATAACAAACATAATATCTTTTGCATTAAAAATCCAATGGTGAATAAAATTCACTGAGTGATCTAAAAGATCAGGTTTGTTACAAAAACAACCTAAATCTTTCAATGAAAGATTTACTAAACAAATTGATTCTTTTCCTTCTCCTATAAATAGGAGCCAAGAAGAGGAGAGAAAGAAGGATTTTTTTTGGAGATCTTGGAATTTTCTAAAGAAAAAACAATAGCAGAGAGAAAAAAAAGGAGAATTTAATTCTCAAGAAAACAAACCATAGGTGAGAAAGGGGAAAGGGATCAAAGCTCCATAAAACAAAAAGAGAATTTAATTCTAAGTCTAAGAGTTTAACTCTTCTATAAAAGAACTTTGTTCTTCCTCTAGTTGGAGATCTGCAGAAGCAAATCTCCCCATAAGTTGAGAATTTAATTCTTATCGGGGAGATTCTGCCATGCAGATCCAAAACTTAGAAGGAGAATTGAGTTTTGAGAATTTAATTCTCCCAAATTCATAGGAATTTAATTCTTCCACATACATAGGAATTTAATTCCTCTAAAACATAATTAGGGTTTAACCCTACAGAGAATTTAATTCTTAAAACAAGAGACTTAAAGCTCGCCATGCACATAAAGAACTGGGTCACGTGGTGACACATGATCCCCATCCTTAATAATCAAAAAAGAAGGAACAAGACTAGATCACGTGTTCCCACGTGACCCTTACACAGACTCCCCAAAATAAGAAGGAATTAGCCCAGAGGCAATGCCTCACGTGCTCCCACGTGACTTCCAAAACAAAGAGAACAAAGGCAAAGGCAGCAATGATTTTGTGCGCTCTCACGTGTCCTCACGTGACTCCTAATAAATCAATGCATGAGTACCTATCACGTGCCCACACGTGATGGCCGTAAAAACTAAAAGTGTTTAACACTTATTTGCAGATTTGAGAATAAAACAAAGGAAGACTGGTCCCCACCTTCAGAGGTCTCACATGGCCCCACACGACCAATCCCATTTTGGTGTTTAACACTATTTTTGAGCGTTTTGTCCTTAGTGTTTAACACTATTTTTTTTCATCGCATCACGTGGGAACACGTGACCATCAAATATATGCTAATGTTTAACACTATATTCAAATCAACCCTAGCCTAAATTGGCTAAGTCCTTATGAGGCAAGACTTCTCTTTTCACCGAGTCTCAAGTACATCCTTGCCCTCCAAAATTGATCATTCTATATGGCATATGAGTGCTCAGCACTCAAGAAAGATAAAATGTTGTCAAAACCCCTGTTTAGCAGTGCCAAATAATGGGGGGTTGAACCCAGACAAATGTTTAATGGACCAAAAAGGGGCCAATATTTCAAACTTAATTGGACTTAGCCCAAATTGCCCATAAGTCCTCAATTCAGATTTAATTGAACCAATGTGCTCATAATCTAATTAATTGATCTTAGTTCCAAAATTGGTCTATAGATCTCCCAATCAACTTTAGTTCAAGGGTACATCTCTTAACTCCTCTGATATTTGTCGTTGTAATCCTTCAACGTCTTCAGAGAGGTGACGGCTCCCGACAACCATACATTTCATGGACTGTAGGGTCATTTAAAACCCATGGACTATAATGTCCTTAACCTTGACTGTGAGGTCTTTAAACTCACGGACTATGATGTCCTTAACCTTGACTGTGAAATCTTTAAACTCACGGACTATGATGTTCTTAACCTTGACTGTGAGGTCTTTAAACTCACGGACTATGATTTCCTTAACCTTGACTGTGAGGTCTTTAAACTCACGGACTATGATGTCCTTAACCTTGACTGTGAGGTCTTTAAACTAACATTCGATCGCAAAGTCCCTAAACTAAACAATAGAGCCCAATTGCTCTCTTATCGGATCTAAACGATCCCATTAAGTTGATCTTAGTCTAAAAATTAGAGTAACGTATCCTTAACATATGTTTAAGTCGATTTTAGTCCCAAAAGAGACCAACGTATCCTTAAACCCAACACCCAAACCCAAATCTAAGAAAATACGGTTTTGGACTAATCCACGCCCTACGGGTGACTGATTGTTAGCGATTCTACGTGTTCAAGTTTAGTTAATTACCGCAATCAAAACGGTTTCGCTTGTAGCTAGCCGGTTGAGTACGGGTCGTCCGCAGGGAGATGGGAATCTTTTTCTATGTGCTTTAACGAGTTAAGTCCGAAAGTCCAGATTTGTTTGTGATTATATAAGTGTTAAAATGATATGTAAAGAGAGCTCGTTAGGGTTAGGATTAGGTTAGTTTGAGTTAGGAGTCGCTCACTTCTTTCGTTGCCACTCTTAATATCGGTGTTACGGTAATCGGCAACAACGGGGATTAGCACGACTAGGAAGGAACTTGCGAGTATAAGCTAGGCTTTCCAACGCTTAAGTTCTTCCTTTTGGTGCTTGTCCGTCCGTTCTTGGCTCTTAGCCATAACCTCCGGTTAATTCAACCACAACCGGTCTCACTACGGAATCACCGCTATCATGTAGGATAGGGTGCCGTAGGGAGCGGATTGTGGTTCAATTAACGGGAGTCGATTTAAGATGTTGGGTAAGGAAAGAGTGAGAGAGATTTCCTTCTCTCAAACTTCCCTTATCCTACCCTAACAAGTATGGAAACTACTCACACATCATAATGAAAAGAAAACAAAACAAAGAGGAAGATAGAAAGAAGGAGATTAGAAGATAACAACTAGCTATTTGCGACCTCACCTTGGCAAGGATCAAGCGTAAGCATCATGGTTGCTTTAAGGATAAAGAAAAAGAGAAAGAAAGAAACAACAAGAAATAACAACAACTAAGTTAACAAATGAAAATTACAAGCATTTAACATAAGAGCAAGATAAGTATGATAATAAAATGAACTTCTTTATTCATCATTCTTCACTCACAAAAGCTCACTACAAGTTTTTCAATGGAGAAGAGATGAGAAGAGGAAGAAGAAACAAGTATTCTAAACCTAGAAAAATACAAGATTATGCACCCTTGGCTTTGGCAAGTTCTGGACTATTTATAGGCAGGCAACTGAAATCCTAGGGCAAAATTCTGAGCCCTCATAAAAATACCAAACTGCCCCTGAAATGTCTTCAGCCGACAAGGCCGTACGGCCGCGGTTCCGCGGCCTAAGCATGCTTAGGCCGCGGTTCCGCGGCCTAATAGAGGATTTGGCTCCTCGTATTTTGTGGGCCCCCCTGGTCTGATGTTGTCTGTAGTTTGGCATATGTTTTTTTATGATAATCCTTCCACATTTCTTCCAGAATTTTAGTAGACCAAAAGGTGATTGGATGTGGATCTTTTTGCCATGATTTTCTTGAGCTCCGCGTAGATTTCTTGGATCTTGTGTTGCCATGGAGCCTTGTGCATGAAAATGACATTTGATTTGCCATTTTGTCTCCTAAACTGGTGTGTGGCAACAGACGGATAAAGAGCGGAGATCCGTGTTTTATCTGTGGTTGGCCGGAACCCGGATTTTGTCGTGTTTTTCCATGAATTTCATTGTTAAGGGTCGAGAATCTGTATCCTGCAATTGACTAGCAAACACGGCTCAAGAGTACCTACCGATAAGCAATATGATAAAAATTGGACGGTATAAAAATGCAATAATCTGATATGAACAAATGCCCCCAAACTTATCATTTGCTCGTCCCGAGCAAAGACAATTTATTCACATAAAATTTCCTAACCTCACTTTCGCAGGGAAAGCGATTGCACTGAGCATGTGCAACAAGCCGTTAAACCTCTAGGTGTCCCTAGTAGGAGGAGTGTTGTCTCCTGAGGGTTTTCAGCGGATACTACCCACAAAATCCGGTCAAACTAGTTTTGCAAAATAACTATGATTCAAACTCTAAAGTTTTGTTTCAGTAAATAACAATTCTATGATCCCAAGTCTAGATTATCAAACCCATATTTTTCACACCTCACTTCTTATTTAACTACAGATTTTATATGTCTTTACGTGCAGTGCAAATAGTGTCGTTAGGTTTCCAGAAGGATCGATTTACGTCATCATGTCACACAATAAAGCCCAGATAAAAATTTTGAAAGGATCACATAAGTTTTATAAAGAGTTAAGCATTTTTCAAGTTTTTGTTTTCCAGTAAAGTTTCGACTTTAGAATTTCTATCTTCCTTAACAGGAAACTAGGTCTTATTTTTCACTCCACCTTTTTCTTGTTTTCATTTCATACACACCTCTGTGAACGTGCAATAGTCTTTATCATAGAATAAAACCTACATATCTGCGCTAAATTTTTTTTTATGAAAGCCTGTCTTTTATCAAGATTATTCTCACACAAAGAACCGTTAGGAATTTTAACTCGGAGAGAACACTTGCTTGACTTTGTTTTAATCTGGACTTTCTAGGCTTCTTAGCGAGCTTTGGGCCAATGCACCCAAACCAGTTGGCTTTAGGGCATTAGGTGTAGAAACACCCCAGCGGACTTAATTACTCAAGTTACCTAGGTCCACAAACAAAAGATAGTTTGGCGTGAAAATCATAATGATTTAATACGAACGAAGATATAGCCGGCAGTTCAATTATTTTTTGGATAAAAGACGTGTTTAGTGGGTTTTGGTGTGTAATCATTCCAATCAAGTTCCAGATGGGTTATTTTTCAGACTTAGTTCCAATTAAGGCATCAATAACATTCCTTCATATTCACTCACTTCATAAACTATTCTTGATATTACTTATTTCCGAACAAACCTATTTGATCCTCAGAAAATCATTTATCCATTTAAAAGTTTTTCGACATAAAAGACTTGTCATCTAATTCCCAAAAACTCACGGCACGTGTAGTGTGATGTAAAGACGTATATCAGCTATAGTTAACTTCAAAGGAGAGTTATCTTTCAGGTTTTCAAAATCTAAACATAAGATTTAGTTATTCTTATTTTATCAAACAAAACCGTCGAAATGTTGAATCAGAGTCCTCCCACTAGCTAACTTGACAAAAAAGTTTTTATGTTTTTAGAAAATTTTCAGATTTTTATGGATTTTATGGATTTTAATATGCAGATGCAGAATATACATATGAATGCGAAGGTAAGAAATGCGTACCGAGCGTACCCCCAAACTTAAACAGGACAGTGTCCTCACTGTCATTGCATGAAGAGATCATTTGAAGGGTCAAAATTGTCGGTTAGTTATATACACATTTTTTTTTGTTTTTAAAAGAAAAGAAAAGAAAAGCAAAAAAAATGGAAAAGAATATCCACAAAAATGTACAAAATGGTATATACATACCCCCAAACTTATTTGGAACAGTGTCCACTGTTCTTGGCTGGATAACCGAAGTTTGGTGGTAGGCAGAGGAAGATCATGCAGGGTAAACCGGCTCCTGTAAGAACAGGAGCTCCTCTGATGGTTCGGCGCTAAGGTACGGTTTAAGTCGGTGTCCATTTACTTTGAAAAATGAACCGTCCTTTGGATTCTCCAAATCCACAGCGCCATGCGGATACACATTCCGCACAAAATACGGCCCTTTCCAGCGAGATCTGAGCTTTCCTGGATGGAAGTGTAGTCGGGTGTCGTAAAGTAATACCTGTTGACCAGGTACGAAAATTTTGCGCAAAAGGTGTTTATCGTGAAACACCTTCGTTCGGTTCTTAACGACAACCGCGTTATCGTAAGCCTCATCCCTAAGCTCGCTCAATTCGTTCAACTGCAGCTTCCGATGGCTGCCCGCATCTTCGAGAGACAGATTCAGTTCCTTTATCGCCCAAAATGCGCGATGCTCTATTTCGACAGGTAGGTGGCAGGCTTTTCCGTATACAAGCCGGTAGGGAGACATGCCAAGATCGGTCTTATAAGCGGTTCGAAATGCCCAAAGGGCATCAGTGAGTTTCAGCGACCAATCCTTACGGTTCTTGGAAACCGTCTTCTCCAGTATCTGCTTGATTTGCTGATTTGAAACTTCGGCCTGCCCGCAGGTTTGGGGGTGGTAGGGCGTAGAGAGCTTATGATTAATGGAATATTTCCGCATCAAGACCTCGAAAGTCTTGTTGCAGAAATGACTTCCATTGTCGCTAATGATCGCTCGGGGGTGCCCAAAACGGGAGAAAATGTTTTCTTTAAGAAACATAATGACAACCTTGTTGTCGTAAGTCCGGCTGGGCACAGCCTCGACCCATTTAGAGACGTAATCAACAGCGAGAAGAATGTACAAGTTCCCGAAAGAGCTGGAAAACGGCCCCATGAAATCTATCCCCCAAACGTCGAAAATCTCCACAACCAAGATCGGTAGGAGCGGCATCTCGTTCCTCCGGGATATCCGGCCCAAGTGTTGGCACCGGGAGCAAGTCTTGCAATAGTCATGAGCGTCTTTGAAGAGTTGTGGCCAGTAGAAACCACATTGCAAGATCTTCTCAGCTGTCTTTCTGGGGCCAAAATGCCCGCCACACGCTTGATCGTGGCAAAATGACAGCACACTCTTAAATTCCTCGTCAGGGACACACCGACGAATAATCTGGTCGGGACAGTACTTGAACAAATAGGGTTCGTCCCAGTAAAAGTGTTTTACTTGGGATAAGAAGTGAAGTCTGTCCTGACTTGACCATTTAGTCGGTAGTAATCCCGTGGCCAAATAGTTCACAATATCTGCAAACCAGGGTTTGCAAGATACTGTCAAGAGCTGTTCATCCGGGAAAACGTCGTTGATCGGAATTGGAAGCGAAGGCGAAGAAGGAAGTCGTGAGAGATGGTCGGCAACTACGTTTTCACATCCTCGTTTGTCTTTAATGACAAGGTCAAACTCTTGAAGCAATAGGATCCAACGTATTAGCCGAGATTTTGCATCTTTCTTCCCAAAAAGATGGCGCAGAGCAGAATGGTCTGTGTAGACAATGACTGGAGAGCCGATGAGGTAGGGCCTGAACTTTTCTAAAGCAAATACAACAGCCAAGAATTCCTTCTCAGTTGTTGTATAATTGAGTTGGGCGTCGTTCAGGGTTCGGCTCGCATAATAGATTACGTGCGGTATCTTGTTTATGTGTTGTCCAAGGACAACATCAATGGCAAAGTCGGATGCATCGCACATAATCTCAAATGGGTGCGTCCAGTCAGGCGAAGAAAGAACGGGAGCAGAAGTGAGTGAGCTTTTCAATGACTCGAATGCAGTCACACAGCTCGAGTTGAAGTCGAATGGCGTATCCTTGGCCAGTAAAAGAGTCAAGGGCCTAGCAATCTTGCTAAAGTCCTTGATAAACCATCTATAGAAACCGGCATGGCCAAGGAAAGCTCGGATATCTCTGACGCATCGGGGAGGAGGGAGATTGGAAATGACCTCAATCTTCGCTTTGTCAACCTCTATGCCATTTTGCGAGATGATATGTCCTAAGACAATACCTTCGTGCACCATGAAGTGGCACTTCTCCCAATTCAAAGTGAGATTCTTGTCCTTACATCGGGTAAGGACAGCGTCAAGATGCAGGAAACACTCGTTGAAGGAATCGCCGAAGATGGAGAAATCGTCCATGAAGATCTCCAGAAATTTTTCCACCATGTCTTAGAAAATTCCCATCATACACCGCTGGAAGGTAGCGGGCGCATTGCATAACCCAAAGGGCATGCAACGATATGCAAACGTGCCGAAAGGACAAGTGAAAGTGGTCTTGTCCTGGTCTTTTTCGGCAATGGGAATTTGATTATAGCCATAGTAGCCATCAAGAAAGCAGTAGTACTCGTGTCCGGCCAATCGTTCAAGCATTTGGTCAATGAAAGGTAGCGGAAAGTGGTCCTTCCGCGTTGTGGCGTTGAGCTTTCTGTAATCAATGCATACTCGCCACCCAGTTTGGGTGCGAGTAGGGATTAACTCGTTCGCCTCGTTGGTTATGACCGTGATGCCTGACTTCTTGGGGACAACGTGAATGGGGCTAACCCACTGGCTATCAGAGATAGGGTAAATGATACCACTATCTAGACATTTTACGATCTCCTTTTTCACAGCCTCTTTCATGACTGGATTGAGACGTCTTTGTGGATCCCGGGCTGGTTTGGCATCATCCATCAGATGAATGTGATGCTCAACGATCAGGGGACTAATCCCCTTAACGTCCGCCATGGACCAGCCAAAAGCTTGCCTGTTGCTGTGCAAGACCGCGAGAAGGGCTTTCTCTTGCTCGGGAGCTAGAGAAGCCGAGATGATGACAGGTAGGGTCTCGTTCTCACCTAAGTAAGCGTACTTAAGGTGAGACGACAAAGGCTTGAGTTCGTGCGTGGGAGGAGAAACGATTGAAGGCAAGATTGGTGCAGAGGTCTCGAACTCAAAGGATTCCAGCAAAGGTTCAAAACGAGTGTAAGCGACCGAGTCGGATGGTTCATGTAACTCATCCGGAAATTCGAAAGATTCAAACTTGGGTTGCGAGCGGCTAAGATCGTTCGAGAACGTGAAACACTCGTAGTCGTTGTCGGGCATAGAAACAGCAGCAGGTTCGAGGAGGAACGCACTAGTGGCGTCAAGATTATCGTGATCAAACAGAAACTCCTCGAATTCACATTCTTCTGGGGTGATCTCCTGGATCGAGCAGACGTCCAGTATATGAGCATTAAGTTCGGAGGGCTGATTCCCCAACCTAAAAATGTTGAGTTCAATTGTCATGTTTCCAAAAGAGAGGTTCATCGAACCATTGCGACAATTGATCACATCATTTGAGGTTGCAAGGAATGGGCGACCGAGTATCACCGGAATTTGATTCCGGGGGTTAGCTACAGGCTGTGTGTCTAATACAATGAAGTCAACGGGGAATATGAAGTCCCCTACTTTGATTAACACATCCTCTAGCTCACCTCTAGGATGGGTGATCGATCGGTCGGCCATTTGGAGAGTACAGTGTGTGGGTTTCAGCTCTCCTACGCCTAATTGCTTGTATACTGAGTACGGAAGCAGGTTAACACTGGCACCAAGATCTAATAGTGCGCGGTTGATGTTCTTATCCCCAATGGTAATATAAATCGTAGGACAGCCAGGGTCCTTCCATTTTTGTGGTAAAGATTGGATAAGAGCATCACTCACAGCATTAGCCAAGAAAACTTTCTTTGGTACCTGAGACTTCCTCTTTTTCGTGCACAAGTCCTTTAAGATTTTCGCGTAGGATGGGACTTGTTGGACTGCATCTAAAAAAGGAATGTTAATGTTAACCTGCTTAAATAACTCCAGAATCTTCTCCATTTGAGGATTTTGTTTATTAGATCTCAACCGGTTTGGAAATGGGACGTTTTTAAAATTGGTTGAGTCTAATGCTTGTGGAGGAGATTGTGGAGTTGGAACGGATCCCAGAACAGGTGTTTTCGTGGAGTGAGAAGCGGGTCCGTTCAGAACAGAAGAAGAAGAAGAAGGAGGAGGAGAGCCTTTTGAAGAATGGAGAATAGGCTCAGAAGACGAAGAAGCAGGAGAAGAAGAAGAAGAAGAAGCGGCGGCCGGGGTGTCATCGTTGATCCGTGTGCCAATGTTGTTTTGCCGCATCCTTCCCAATCTCAATGTGGTCACGGCACTCACATTATGGTTCTGTTGTTCAAGAGCAACATGTACATTCTGTGGGTGACCGGGATTTGGGAGTGGCTGGGACGGGAGCTTCCCATTCTCTCGCTCGCTTAAGGCCGCATTCAGCTGTGCAATCTGGGCCTCGATGGTCTTGATGCTTTGCCCGTGAGCGGCAGTGTGTTGCACTAAGGACTGAATGGAAGACTGGATGTTGGCAGTGGATTGTGTCGATTGTTTAACGAACGCCTCCAGACTTCGTTCGAGCGAGGAAACCTTATCGTTGTTTGACGGAACAAAGTTGTTTGGTGGAAAAGAATTGTTGGGTGCAAAGTTGTTCGTCTGATTTTAGAAAGGTTGGGGTTGGAAGGGTTGCTGAAACTGCTGTTGAGTTTGTTGTTGCGCTTGTTGTTGCGGCGGAGGGGCCCTTTGGAAATTGTTGCCTTGGAATTGATTCTGATTCTGATTCCAGGCGAAATTGGGGTGGTTCCTCCAACCGGGATTGTAGGTGGATGAGTATGGATCATTCCTCGGTCTTTGCTAGAATGCAGCATTAACCTGATCCTGTCCTTGCGATGGTGGATTGTAAGGACACTCTTCGGTTAAGTGAGAAGGATCGGAACAACAAGCGTAGATGGTACGAAGGGGGAGAACAGGGGTAGGAGTAGGAGTAGGAGAAGAAAATTTGCTCTCTATCGCTTCAAGCTTTCTCGTTATTGCAGCCATTTCAGCTTTCATCGCAATAGAGACGTCAAGTTGGTGAATTCCTACCCTAGACTGACCGGTAGAAATGGAGGTAGAAGAAGAAGAAGTCGGTCTGGTGCTCTCCCATTGTAGCGTTTGCTCCGCAAGATCGTCAAAGAATTTCCACGCTTCCTCGTTAGATTTTGATAGGAAGTGGCCCTGACAGATGGTTTCCAACAACTGCTTCGTTGCTGGGTTCAGGCCCTTGTATAAGGTTTGGCAAAGTTGCCATCTCTCAATACCATGGTGAGGACACTGAACAAGAAGGTCTTTGTACCGGTCAAAGCACTTCCAGAAGGGTTCAGAAGAAAGCTGAGAGAATTGGTTGATTTCATTGCGGATCCTTGCGGTTTTATGATTCGGATAAAATTTCTTTAGAAACGCTTTTACAAACTCGTTCCAACTGGTTATGGAGTGGGAAGCGGTGCTATACAGCCATTTTTCAGCAAGATCGCATAAAGTGAACGGAATGACCCGTAGACGTATAGCATCGTCCGACAGTTGGGTAGTTTTCATCATGGCACAAACGTTTTGAAATTTATTGATGAAGATATAGGCATCTTCAGATTCAAGCCTATGAAATCGTGGAAGCATGTTGATGAAGTGGGGCTTAATTTCAAAATTATCCCCATTGGCCGGTGGAAGAGAAAGGCAGGTGGGATGTGCAGAACGGGTGGGATAGAAACGATCTTGGAGCGCGATTCGCTGCGGCGCTACAACAGGTGGTGGTGGTGGGTTATTGGTCTCCGTAGGAGGTGGAGCCAATCCAGGGGTAGTCAAAGAGATGTGATTAAATCCTGACATCGCGGAAGAAGAGGTTGGTGATGGTGAAGGTGAAGATGTATGAACAGAATTCCGGTCAACGTCGGAGTTGGCTGGCAAAGGTAAGGGTGAAAGAGGAGTGGACGGAGTATCGACGTCTGAGTCGATCGCGTAATCGGTAGCGACTAACGTAATGCGGATTAGACGGGCGCTAGTGTCCCGAGTCTAAGCGGACATACACTAAACGAGTTTAGTATAGTCAAAGCGGAGAAGGTGAGGGTAAGAAAACGTCAATGGAGAAAGGCGATGGGTGGTGGGTGAAAAATGGATTTTTGGCGACAAAGGACAAGTTTTTATAAAAGTTTTTGATTTTTTTCTTCTTTTTTTTAATTTTAGTTTTAGAAAGAGATTTACAGAAATATGTACGGACTTACGGCTTTAAGCAATCACAAACAAGACATGCACAATCTCACCTAGATCTAGGGTCACCTAGGTCTGCTAGACAGCTCCTAACTGTTCCAAAGAACTAGAAACAAGACCTCAAACCGCCTCTTCTCCGCCAATTGCGGCCAGATAAGTGCCAGGTAAGTGGGAGGTTGTCCAACGCTTTCGCGAAGTTCTTTAATTAAATAACCACTTGCCTTCATCACACTTGCCTAGACACCGCAAAGTCAGGATAGGATAAACGGCCGATGCTTGTAATTAGTCCTCTGTCCTATTGAGCGCGAAGTCCTTAGGGCTGAGTCTAGTATTTTTTAATTTAACAATGGTCAATGCATATGCTTTTTGTGACTTCTGGGGTCCTGGGAAGGGTGATGAAATCCCCACCCAATCTGAATTCGTTTCAAGCCCCTTAAGTCCGTATTAATGAATGCAAAGCGATAACAAATCAACTGCAAACAATTTTTATTTTAGCGCGGCGCAAAGAATCCTGCACAAGAACAGTTTATTGGAAGGGGGAAGAGAATTCGCGCAAAGAATGCTGTAGAAAACACAGTTTATTGGAGTCCAGAGGAGTGGGGAAAAAGCAAGAAAGACTTACAGAGATTTTGAGATGAAGAGGGCACCAAGTGGCCGCGGTTCCGCGGCCTAAGCCTTCTTATGCCGCGGTTCCGCGGCAGGAACAGTGAGATGGGCCTTCAGTTTTTGTGTAGGTGCTCTGTTGGGTGTCCTCTGCTTGTCTGGATGTGCTGAATTTTGACTTGCTTACTGTATCTGCTCCAGATTTTTACAGTAGAATGTTTGCTTCGTTTTGATCCGTCGCAGTGTAGCCGCGAAATGTGGGTCTATCTTCCCACGTCTTTGGCACTGAACTCGAACATCGTATTATCCTGCACACTTGCACAAAAACTAATCAAAAATAACAAAATGATTTTTTACAAAGTATATTTTTTTTTGTTTTGGTTATATTTATATTCACAAGTTAACCCGAAATTACACAAAGAAATAAACTACCGTCTCCCCGGCAACGGCGCCATTTGATTGTTAGCGATTCTGCGTGTTCAAGTTTAGTTAATTACCGCAATCAAAACGGTTTCGCTTGTAGCTAGCCGGTTGAGTACGGGTCGTCCGTAGGGAGATGGGAATCTTTTTCTATGTGCTTTAACGAGTTAAGTCCGAAAGTCCAGATTTGTTTGTGATTATATAAGTATTAAAATGATATGTAAAGAGAGCTCGTTAGGGTTAGGATTAGGTTAGTTTGAGTTAGGAGTCGCTCACTTCTTTCGTTGCCACTCTTAATATCGGTGTTACGGTAATCGGCAACAACGGGGATTAGCACGACTAGGAAGGAACTTGCGAGTATAAGCTAGGCTTTCCAACGCTTAAGTTCTTCCTTTTGGTGCTTGTCCGTCCGTTCTTGGCTCTTAGCCATAACCTCCGGTTAATTCAACCACAACCGGTCTCACTACGGAATTATCGCTATCATGTAGGATAGGGTGCCGTAGGGAGCGGATTGTGGTTCAATTAACGGGAGTCGATTTAAGATGTTGGGCAAGGAAAGAGTGAGAGAGATTTCCTTCTCTCAAACTTCCCTTATCCTACCCTAACAAGTATGGAAACTACTCACACATCATAATGAAAAGAAAACAAAACAAAGAGGAAGATAGAAAGAAGGAGATTAGAAGATAGCAACTAGCTATTTGCGACCTCACCTTGGTAAGGATCAAGCGTAAGCATTATGGTTGTTTTAAGGATAAAGAAAAAGAGAAAGAAAGAAACAACAAGAAATAACAACAACTAAGTTAACAAATGAAAATTACAAGCATTTAACATAAGAGCAAGACAAGTATGATAATAAAATGAACTTCTTTATTCATCATTCTTCACTCACAAAAGCTCACTACAAGTTTTTCAATGGAGAAGAGATGAGAAGAGGAAGAAGAAACAAGTATTCTAAATCTAGAAAAATACAAGATTATGCACCCTTGGCTTTGGTAAGTTCTGGACTATTTATAGGCAGGCAACTGAAATCCTAGGGCAAAATTCTGAGCCCTCATAAAAATACCAAACTGCCTCTGAAATATCTTCAGCCGACAAGGCCGTACAGCTGCGGTTCCGCGGCCTAAGCATGCTTAGGCCGCGGTTCCGCGGCCTAATAGAGGATTTGGCTCCTCGTATATTGTGGGCCCCCCTGGTCTGATGTTGTCTGTAATTTGGCATATGTTTTTTTATGATAATCCTTCCACATTTCTTCCAGAATTTTAGTAGACCAAAAGGTGATTGGATGTGGATCTTTTTGCCATGATTTTCTTGAGCTCCGCATAGATTTCTTGGATCTTGTGTTGCCATGGAGTCTTGTGCATGAAAATGACATTTGATTTGCCATTTTGTCTCCTAAACTGGTGTGTGGCAACAGACGGATAAAGAGCGGAGATCCGTGTTTTATCTGTGGTTGGCAGGAACCCGGATTTTGTCGTGTTTTTCCATGAATTTCATTGTTAAGGGCCGAGAACCTGTATCCTGTAATTGACTAGCAAACACGGCTCAAGAGTACCTACCGATAAGCAATATGATAAAAATTGGGTGGTATAAAAATGCAATAATCTGATATGAACAGTGACAACATAAATTAGTCTCCGTATACAATCCACGGGCAACCAAAAACAAAACAAACACACACGACACGAAGTGACCATCTGGAGAAGGAGAAAGTTGGTACCGCGATGCGGTAGCGTAATTAACTGCAGGGGCTTGCGCCAGCAGGGAAGAGCGTCCCCACAATCAAAAACCCCTCAAATGAGGGGGAATCTGACGAAGTCTGCTACATCGGCCGCATCCGTTTAAACCTTCGATACACGATACCATAAATCAACTTGGCATCTTCGGAGAGGTGGACAGATAACACCAATTAGCATCTGCCACGAAATTCAGGCAAAAGGTTTATCGCGTCTCCGGTTTTCGGCGGGGAACAGATTCTGGCACGTCCGGTGGGACCTTTTCCTCTTTCCACTCCACACTTCGTGTGTCGTGTTGGCGAACGAATCGCGGTTTGCTATCGTTGCCCTTGGGTTCAAGGTACTAAGATTTGGTGTCTTGCTCGGTGCAGAAAACGAAAGATCAATGTCGTCTATCTGCACACAATGTGAAAGGTTACTAGGCACTATCACAAGGCTCTATAAGGCATCAACCATGCCAATTCAAAAATTTTCAAGTGCCGAACAAGTTAAAGCGAGGATCTTTGCTAGAGAATTAGGTTAAACAAGCATGTAAACAGCTTTACATCTAAGAGAGAGGGATTACAACCTTTGTAGTCCGTTCCTTCACTTCATAAGCTCCGAGTAGTAGTCCATTCGCTGCGATCCATGAACTTCCGGACTCTAGAGAGGCTCTAAAAGCCGAACGATTCATGCTTGCTTGAAGTCTTCCTTTTCGAAGATGATCTACCTTGAAGAATTTTTAACCCAAGCTTACACTTCACTAAACAACTTATTAGAGAAGTGAACACCCTAATCTAAGTGGCTAGAATAGATGAGGATGATGAAGTAGGAATTTTGCTCTCTTTTATTTTCAATTTCTCACTTTATTTCATCACATCACAAAAAGCTAGAAAGCTTTTTCAAGAGGTAGAAGAAGAAGAATTTTATTTGTGATGAATAATGAATTATTTCTATGGTTACAAATCAACCCTTGAGTTAAGAAAAGAATGGCTTAACTCATGTAGAGAATAAACCTAAGGTAAAGGGTTTGGGTTGGGTTAGAAAATATCTATACAAAATATCTTAGCATAAAACAAAACAAAGCTTCATGAAGCTTCATGAAAAAGCTAACCCAAATGCTAACCCAAATCAAACCCTAACTATGTTTAATCTCCACAAAACATGTTGAATTTTTAATCATAACTTGTTACAATATTATATATCACATATGTAATATATTTTTGTAACAAAAGAAAATAATACAATTAACATATATCGCATATATATCAATGTATTATCCGGTGAGAAAATGAATCAATAAAGCGAGCTAATATTAGTTAATGTAATGTAATATATCACATATATAATTATACATTAAATTATCGAATCAACACTTGATCCGACAATCCGGCTATATCGCATATAACCGACTAATATAACATGTACCGATTCATCGAATCAACACTTGATCCGATGACCCGGCTATATCATATATCACGAGAATAGAATACGGTATCTCATATCGTATTATTCTCGGTTCCGCACATATCACATATGTGCTCCTACTCCGTTTTGCCTGAGTTAGGAAACCTCTGTGTAGGACTCTAAAGAATCATCAATACGCGGGCAGTAGGTGATGATCATATCAAACACCCACAAGCTGCAAGCGGTCAGCTAAACGTAATAGCCACCCAGGTAATGAGTGATCAGAAGATCAACAAGCAAGCCTGTACATTCTCCTGTGAATCCAATCGGTAACACTGCCGTACAGTCCGGTCTCTTCGTCTGATATGTCGCATATCTAGTCTAGGGGTGGTAAACATCAGACCCCAGTAACCGATAAGTCATGTCGATATGAGGCTCATAACGGGTCGAGAAACTACTGATAACACTTACCAGTAGCACTCTATATCAGCCCTGGCCAGGGACTTCGAGTTATAGCCAATCGAACACAGCACAACATCAACTCTCTATACTGGGAGAGACAAATCCTCTCTTATCTCTCATTGCCTCCATGTGATTCGGGACTGTACCCAAAAGCCACCGTTTAGCATGCCCTCTTGGACATGGTAAGGTGGAAATCAAAGCACAGTGGGAATCACACAAGACTCTATGACGATCTCGGGTCTACAGACTAACATGTACCAGTGTCACCGGAGAACTGCTATCTGGCGATTGGTATAAATCCATCTAGGAGTTCTCGGCGAGTCCATTCAGTGTACCCAGTCTCCACTGAGCACCTTTACACCATCTTTGATGTCAAACACCGATAGATATGGGATCATCCATCGTCCATCATATGGGTCAAGATGCGTATACGTTAGTCTACAATGGTGTATCGATGCCCTGTCTCGATACACCCTCGACTAGGAACAGTTATAGGATGTACTCGTTGACTACCATGGCCCCACTAGTATGATCTCATCATAGTCCCAGTAGTCGAGTATATATCCTAAGGGCTTTATCAACATGTGAGAGCAAGACAGTAAACTAATATAAGTCAACATGTTAAGATAAAGTGAAACCAAATAGCATACTATCATGTCGAACAAGAAAGTCCTCTCTATATATATCCAAGCATCCACTATAAGATACATCACATGTACAACAATGGCCTCTAGGGCATATATATAACTAACAATCTCCCACTTGCACTAAGGTCAGCTGTTGTAGTATCTCATACCCAACATCCCGAAGAGTCTTTCAAATTGTATCTGGGGTATGGCCTTCGTGAGTGGATCCACAGTGTTGTCCTTCGTATCAACTCTCCTGACCTCGATCTTCCGGCGATCAACTATCTCCCGAATCAGGTGATACCGCCTCAGAATATGTCTGGACTTCTGATGGGACCTGAGTTTCTTGGCCAAAGCCACAGCTCTTTTGTTATCACAATACAAAGGTATTGGATGCTCAATGGACGGAACCACACCAAGTTCAGTGATGAACTTCTTCATCCAGACAGCCTCTTTGGCAGCATCGTTGGCAGCGATGTATTCGGCCTCCATCGTCGAGTCTGCAACAGTTTCCTGTTTGGAACTCTTCCAACACACCGCTCCTATATTGAGGGTAAAGATAAATCTCGAGTGCGACTTAGAGTCATCCTTATCACTCTGGAAGCTGGAATCGGTAAAGGACTCCACCTGGAGTTCACCGTTACCATACACCAAGAACATCTCCTTAGTCCTTCGTAAGTACTTGAGAATGTTCTTTACAGCTGTCTAGTGACTCTCTCCAGGATCTGCTTTATACCGGCTCACTACACTTAGTGAGTATGCTACATCGGGTCTGGTACATAGCATCGCATACATGATAGAGCCTACTGCCGAACCATAGGGTATCCTTTGCATGTGAGCTCTCTCC
This sequence comes from Agapanthus africanus, assembly GCA_030015575.1. NCBI lineage: Eukaryota > Viridiplantae > Streptophyta > Magnoliopsida > Asparagales > Amaryllidaceae > Agapanthus > Agapanthus africanus. Next base: position 864,428,731 of record JASDDO010000024.1, on the reverse strand, counting down.
AAATCAGTCTTGGGAGACATCTCTTTAGAGAGAGTGAGTCCAGAGATCATGGGTTGGTTCCCATGCTTGGATTCTTCCATACTAAATCTCTTTAGTATGGTGTCAATGTACCTGGATTGGGACAATCCCAGTATCCGTTTAGATCTTAATTCCCAAATGCAGGAGGCATCACCTAGATCTTTCATTGAGAATCTTTGTGATAAGAAGAGCTTGACCGAGTGCAGCATAGGAACATCATTTCCTATCAAGAGTATGCTATCCACGTACAATACGAGAAAGACAACCTTACTCTCTGCAACCTTTTTGTATATACAAGGTTCATCTACGTTTTTGATGAAGTCAAACTCTTTGACTACAACATCAAAGCAGATGTTCCAACTCCGCGATGCCTGCTTTAACCCGTAAATGGATTTAAGCAGCTTGCACACCTTTCCGCTGCTCTCACTATCTACGAAGCCCTCTAGCTGAGTCATGTACACGCACTCTTCTAAATCACCATTTAGAAAGGTGGTCTTAACATCCATCTGCCAGATTTCATAGTCATGGTATGCAGCAATGGCAAGTAGGATCCGGATGGACTTAAGCATAGCCACTGGAGAAAAGGTTTCGTCATAATCCACACCTGGTCGTTGACGAAAACCCTTTGCAACAAGTCTAGCTTTGGAAGTCTCAACTTTACCATCTACACCAAGTTTCTTCTTAAAGATCCATTTGCTCCCAATAGGTTTTACCCCTTCAGAAGCAACTTCCAAAGTCCATACTTTGTTAGTGTACATGGATTCCATCTCAGATCGCATTGCATCTAGCCATTTCACAGAGTTCCCACTCGTGATGGCCTGCTTGAAACTAGTCGGGTCATCATCTTCCATGATGCAATCCTCGCTTCCACCACCAACGAGAAAACCGTAGTATCTCTCAGGTGGATGGGAAACCCTACTAGATCGGCGAAGAGGCTGGGGTTCGTCAGGAACTACTGAATCCTCTGGTTCCATCAAATCTTCTGTTGTAGTTTGTTCTGCTGGAACTTCTTCCAGTTCTACCTCAGAGCCACTAAGCTCTTTTGCAAGAAATTCCTTTTCTAAAAAGGTGGTGTGTTGAGCAACAAACACCTTTTGTTCCTCACTGTGGTAGAAAATATACCCTCGCGAATGCTTGGGATATCCAACAAACTTACATAAAACAGACCTTGCCTCGAGTTTGTCCGGTTTTTGTCTTTTGAAATAGGCCGGGCAACCCCATATCTTAACAAAATTAAGATATGGTCTCTTCCCTTCCCATATCTCATATGGGGTGGTAGGCACAGATTTAGTAGGAACTTTATTCAGTAGGTATGCCGCTGTCTCAAGCGCATATCCCCAGAAGGAAATAGGTAACTCAGCATTGCTCATCATAGAGCACACTATATCTAATAGGGTGCGGTTCCTCCGCTCCGATACACCATTGTGCTGTCGTGTATAAGGAGGAGTAAGCTGAGAGAGAATCCCATTCTCTTTAGATAGTCCAGGAACTCATTGCTCAAGTATTCTCCTCCTCGATCAGATTGAAGGATCTTAATACTTTTGCCCATTTGGTTCTCTACTTCGTGCTTATATTCCCTGAATTTCTCAAAAGCTTCAGACTTGTGTTTCATCAGGAACACATGTCCGTATCTTGAGAGATCGTCAGTGAATGTAATGAAGTAGGAAGAACCGTTCCTGGAATGTGTAGACATGGGACCACATACATCACTATGTATCAGCCCTAAGAGTTCTGTAACTCTTTCTCCGTGTCCACTAAACGGAGTTTTGGTCATCTTGTCTTTGAGATATGACTGGCAAGTATTATAAGATGAAAATTCGAACGGATTCAAATATCCATCCTTATGTAACTTAGCTAGCCGTATCACATTGATATGACCTAGTCTACAATACCACAAGAAGGATTCGTTCATTTCTGAACTCTTCCTCTTGTGTGTGTTTTGTACATTAAGTACTGTAGTTTGGTTGAGAACGTACATGCCATTATTTAACGATCCTGATCCTACCAACTTTTGATTCAGGAATATGTTTATATGTTATCCTGTACTACAAAATTATATCCTTCTTTATTCAACAAAGAAACTGATATAATATTGCATATCAGGGTCGGAATCTAATAGCACTCGTTCAGAACTAATGTATTACCATTTGGTAACACAAGGTGATATTCGCCAACTGCTTTGGCTGCAACATTTGCACCATTCTCTACTCTTACGGAATGATCACCCTCTCCCAGTTCCCTACCTTTTCGTAGCCCATGTAACATATTACATATATGGGATCCAGATCCGGTATCTAATACCCAGGACGTAGAGTGAACTGAGAAACAGTTCTCGATAACAAACACACCTGAAGAAGATGCATCAACATGCTTATTCTTCGTTTGGGTGGCGTGAGAATCCAGATATTCTCCTATTCCCTGCTCAGTCTTATAACAGTTATAAGAAAGAACGGGACCAACGTTTCCCTGCTCAGTATAATAAGCGGGTTCAGTCAATACATCCATATTATTATCTTGATTAAGGCCTGACATGGTCGCTACCTGGAGAGAGAGAGAAGAAAACACTTTAGCGTATGCTTTTGCAAGATTAGATTGGTTATTATCTTATCTAATAAGGATGTCTCCCACTGGTTTTATCAAATCTTCCTTCAAACCGTAAAAGGAAAGACTAGCCGGGATTAATTACACCTTACAAGTTCACCAATCTTTCAGCCAGGCCAGTGTTGCTACATTGAGGGAGGTTCCCTGTGCTTTCGCACGGACCTAATTAAAGTAAACCTCATTTTCCCAGAGGCATAACCCCGTTAACACCTTTCTAGACACCTACTTGATCGGCTAATTGTCCTGTGTAAAAATCTCCCAGGAGTAACTCTTACTCGCAGTGGGTATCGGGATCCAACTATCTCATTGAAGGTATGCAATCTCATCGCAAATTTCAACACTTGAAATTCCTGATAATATTTTGCCCCAAGCATCCCATGACCTTGACGGAGGTCAACAAATCATAGGGTGCTAGTCAAGTTCAACCCGTCATTTCTTGATTGAATCAAACCCACCCGCACGACCCTTGACGGAGGTCAACAAGGCCGTACGACTACCCTAATCCAATCTGCATCATATGCATAAATAGATAAATACTAGTTACCTACCACACACTATGCCTTGACGGGGTCAACAAACGTAGTACGAATACTAAGTAGGATTTATCTGAAATGACGGAGGGCTACGTCAGGTTTTTCTGAAAACCTATTGCGTAATGAACTTGATATTGTTGTAGAAACAAGTGATTTTTGAAAAGGAGTGTTTTTGAGGCTTTTCTAGTTTCGCTAAAGAGGTCACTCCCGGTGAAGGGATCTCGGCTCTTTCCTCATCGAATAAGGTGCATGGTATATCATATATACCACTATGCAAAGCAAGAACTACAGAAGCAATCAAAACCAAAAACCGCGAGTTTGTAGCATCTGCCAGTTTTGCTAAAGAGGTCATTCCCGATGAAGGGATCTCGGCTCTTTCCTCATCGAATAAGGTGCAGGGTATATCATATATACCGCTATGCAAAGAAAGACTGTAGCTACCCTTTTTATAAAGTTTTGATTCTACAACATCTTTTAGATTTCTTTTCTTTTATTAATCTCATTAATAAATCCCATCAATTATGATTCCTAAGCATCACAGAAGAAACGAAAGCAGTAATATTTATATATCATCATATATATATATATAGTATAAGCATTCGTCTCAGACGGTAATATGATCTCATCACAGAACATTGTAACAGAAGATAACATATGAAATATTGGATATACTAGGACATCCGTGTTTTATTTTGAGCTGTATAAAACACGGATTCCATGGTCGCGATGAATGGCCAAACTACATCCCTAGACCCCTACGAGAGGGGCAAGCAACACTGCCAATTCTAGGGTTAGGAGACCAGGTCTCGACTCCCCGAGATGGCCTCCCACTGGACCATAGAACCCGGTTACTTGTGCTTCCCTTCTCGGGTCTATCCTAATGCGGAAAAGTATATAATATACAATGGTGACATCATCCTAAACCCGGAAGTGCCCCAATAAAAGAATATTACATACAATGAATTTTACATGAACGAAAAACAAACCCTCATCTCACATAAAACCCCCCGCTATTCAGAACACGACGATCCAATATAACATATCATAGCAATACATAATATCTCATATCATCAACGTAAGCAAGTATGCGTATCCCGATTGTCATTGATGTATAGCAACGAAGCCGGCAATACCCCACATAATACGCTTACAGTCACAGAAAAGAAAGGGTGAAACTACAACATTTGGAATCCACAATCACTTTAGACATCTTAAATCCGAAATATCACATACTTCGTATTTCATGCCTAACTATATGAATTCCACATATTGTATCACATTCCAGATAAATAGACAATGTTAAACTTTCCGATCGAATAAATAAACACCCAAGATTTCCCAAATAGCTCAACACTTGAGCGAAGTTCAAAAATCCCAGAACCTGTCACAGCCCCAATGAACCAGCCTAGAAGGGTAAAACCAACGCCTTACATGTGGCAATGCTAAACTACCACAAACCCTAAGGTTCAGTAGCATTTTTGATGGTCACATAATCGAGTTAAGGTTACGTTCTTCTAGAGGGTCCACAGATACGCTTGCATGATTTCCCGAAAGTTTTAAACTCAGGAAAAATCCAACACTTGAAAGTTTTCCGTCATGGGAAAAATGAGTTATTGATATCCGTTCGAACCTTTTAACACGTTCTATATTACCCGAAAAACTAAACGATGTTAAACTTTCCGATCGAATCAACGAATTCTTAAGATCTTCAGAAAACTCAACACTTGAGTAATATTAAAAATTCCCAGAAGCATAACGTAATACCTACGGATCACCTGTTGAAGTACGATCCCTGAATCCTCAGGTTCGGCCGCGGAACCGCCGGTAATAGCAAGGGTTTGGCCGCGGTTCCGCGGTGGTTTGATGGACTTAGGGAATCGTACTTCACAGATATCCATACAATCACCTGCTTAATTTTCTGAGTATTTTTAATACGTAAAAAACCATCTTTTAAAAAAATTTCCAGAAAGGGGGTCCAAAATGATGTTTCGGGGTTCGATCGGACTTTTAACTTCGTCTACACGTCGCCTAATACTCTAGCTAGTCTCTGATACCACTGAAAGGTTACTAGGCACTATCATAAGGCTCTATAAGGCATCAACCATGCTAATTCAAAATTTTTCAAGTGCCGAACAACCTAAAGCGAGGATCTTTGCTAGAGAATTAGGTTAAACAAGCATGTAAACAACTTTACATCTAAGAGAGAAGGATTACAACCATTATAGTCCGTTCCTTCGCTTCATAAGCTCCGAGTAGTAGTCCCTTCGCTGCGATCCATGAACTTCCGGACTCTAGAGAGGCTCCACAAGCCGAACGATCCATGCTTGCTTGAAGTCTTCCTTTTCGAAGATGATCTACCTTGAAGAATCTTTAACCCAAGCTTATACTTCACTAAACAACTTATTAGAGAAGTGAACACCCTAATATAAGTGGCTAGAATAGATGAGGATGATGAAGTAGGAATTTTGCTCTTTTTTATTTTCAATTTCTCACTTTATTTCATCACATCACAAAAAGCTAGAAAGCTTTTTCAAGAGGAAGAAGAAGAAGAAGAATTTTATTTGTGATGAATAATGAATTACTTCTATGGTTATAAATCAACCCTTGAGTTAAGAAAAGAATAGCTTAACTCATGTAGAGAATAAGCGTAAGGTAAAGGGTTTGGGTTGGGTTAGAAAATATCTATACAAAATATCTTAGCATAAAACAAAACAAAGCTTCATGAAGCTTCATGAAAAAGCTAACCCAAATGCTAACCCAAATCAAACCCTAACTATCTTTAATCTCCACAAAACATGTTGAATTTGTAATCATAACTTGTTACAATATTATATATCACATATATAATATATTTTTGTAACAAAAGAAAATAATACAATTAACATATATCGCATATATATCAATGTATTATCCGGTGAGAAAATGAATCAATAAAGTGAGCTAATATTAGTTAATGTAATGTAATATATCACGTATATAATTATACATTAAATTATCGAATCAACACTTGATCCGACAATCCGGCTATATCGCATATAACCGACTAATATAACATGTACCGATTCATCGAATCAACACTTGATCCGATGACCCGGCTATATCATATATCGTGAGAATAGAATACGGTATCTCATACCGTATTATTCTCGGCCCCGCACATATCACATATGTGCTCCTACTCCGTTTTTCCCGAGTCAGGAAACTTCTGTGTAGGACTCTAAAGAATCGTCAATACGCCGGCAGTAGGTGATGATCATATCAAACACCCACAAGCTGCAAGCGGTCATCTAAACGTAACAGCCACCAAGGTATTGAGCGATCAGAAGATCAACAAGCAAGCCTGTACATTCTCCTGTGAATCCAATCAGTAACACTACTGTACAGTCCGGTCTTTTCGTCTGATATGTCGCATATCTAGTCTAGGGGTGGTAAACGTTAGACCTCAGTAACCTATAAGTCATGTCGATATGAGGCTCATAACCGGTTGAGAAACTACTGATAACACTTACCAGTAGCACTCTATATCAGCCCTGGCCAGGGACTTCGAGTTATAGCCAATCGAACACAGCAGAACATCAACTCCCTATACCGGAAGAGACGAATCCCCTCCTATCGCTCATTGCCTCCATGTGATTCGGGAATGTACCCAAAAGCCACCATTTTGCATGCCCTCTTAGACGTGGTAAGGTGGAAATCAAAGCACAGTGGGAATCACACAAGACTCTATGACGATCTCGGGTCTACAGACTAACATGTACCAGTGTCACCGGAGAATTGCTATATGACGATTGGTATAAATCCATCTAGTAGTTCTCGGCGAGTCTGTTCAGTGTACCCAGTCTCCACTGAGCACCCATACACCATCTTTGATGTCAAACACCGATGGATATGGGATCATCGATCGCCCATCATATGGGTCAAGATGCGTATACGGTAGTCTACTCTGGTGTATCGATGCCCTATCTCGATACACCCTCGACTAGGAACAGTTATAGGATGTACTCGTTGACTACTCTGGCCCCACTAGTATGATCTCATCATAGTCCCAGTAGTTGAGTACATATCCTAAGGGCTTTATCAACATGTGAGAGCAAGACAGTAAACTAATATAAGTCAACATGTTAAGATAAACTGAAACCAAATAGCTTACTATCTTGTCGAGCAAGAAACTCCTCTCTATATATATCCAAGCATCCACTATAATATACATCACATGTACAACAATGTCCTCTAGGGCATATATATAACTAACACAATGTTCCAGCTGCAACTGCAACTCCCGTTCCGCTTCATCTGGAGGTGTAACTTACGGTCCCCAGGCGACCTCATTGTTCACGATGCCGGCGGACCAAGTAACTCAGGACACCACTGGGCTGTTGTTTGGGACTATGATCCCACCCATGAGCTTCAATGCCCCGACGCTACCGCTAGAAGCCCGAAAGAAGTCGGTCTTTGATCGACTTACCACTACCGCGGCCCCTTTCAACGGGTCGCCAAAGTCTAATGCCTCAGTTTTCAACAGACTGGTCCATAATGCTAACCAGCCCGCATTAGCTGAAGCAGCCATCCCAAAGCGGATAGCCATCCCGAATTAAGTGGACGAAACATTGGAAAGGCTTCTCCTGACAAGAAGTCAGTCTTCACAAGGCTGGCCATCCCGGCTCCCGCTCCAGACGAAGTCACCTTTGTCCAGAGATCTGTATTCGATAGGTTGAACATTACTTCTCGACGAACGTCAGTTTTCAAAAGGCTGGCACCGGCGATAACCCTCCATCAAGACAGGGGGCATGACGAAGTCACCCCTACAGCTTAGAAGATCCCATCCGCACGACATGCTCGACGTCGCCACTGGCGCCGAGTTAGGAAGGCTGGGGGCAACTCCCCCTTTGGGCTAACTCCGCCAGCTCCCATGGTGGAAATCAATGCTGTTGTTCCAACTGGGAACAGCTTTGAACCGCTTAGAAGGGTTCGCAAGAACTCTCCGACCGCCGTACTGAAGATATCCCCTCCACCTATGGAGATTACTACATAAAAGAAGCCGGAGAGCCCCCTCAGCGGCTGTCCTCCAAAATTTATAAAATCTGGCGATAGGTCCAGGAATCGGTGATTAACCTGGACTACTATCGCTGACCAAAGAAGCTCAAAGCTCAGCAAGAAAAGAGCCATCTCGAGGTACCACAAATTATCATCCATCTGGGTGCCCGCCGCAACGGCTCTTTCAACGTTAACCGCTCAAAAGAGAAGGAGGCCATAGAAAGCCCCTGTATCCGCTACCAACCGCAGAGACATCGAATCTAAACGCCCCAAGTCCGGGGGCATGGTAGTACATACTGTTTATATGGATTTCGGAAAAGAGGAAAGCCGTGCTTCTACGGTTATCGACCGCTTACCCGATCAATAATGAAGGCTCAGGAACAACAGCAACAGAAACTTCAGGAAATGCTGACTGCAATGGCCGCACTCACTGGGCCAAAAGAAAATCCAGAAACTTCGGAGCAACGTCGGGAACAAGAAACTGATACCGAGTTCCTCCGAAGAATGCTCGAGAGGAATGAAAAAGAGGCCGTGGAGTAGGCAGCCAATATAAAACGAGTGGCTCTCTTGTTCCAAGACATGGCTGGGATGATGTTACAGACAGAATCTCCAGCTGAAGCCCCCCGATCATCATTGAAGATGACAGAGGGGAGACATCGAACCCTCCTTCGACTCTTTCAGCAACCAAAGAGGAAACCATCTCTAAGGCCGCTCTGGACAACTACATTGCTCAGCAAATACGAGCTCACCAGGCGAATGAAGCGGCCGGCCAAATTGTTAAGCGACCATATCTAGGCTGGTATGACCAAATAAAGTACCCGCCGGGATATACGATCCCTAAATTTCATATATATAAAGGGATGGGGAATCCGCATTAGCACGTCGCTCAATTCAGAGCCTTGTGCGGCAACACTAGGGGTGATGATAAACTTCTGCTTCGCCAGTTTGTTGGTAGCTTGTCGGAGACGGCATTCGAGTGGTATTCTGAACTTCCAAACGACTCCGTCAATACATTTGCGGAGATGGAACTGCTGTTTACGCAGAGATTCGCGAGCGCTAGCAAGCGTACCCCGATTACCGCATTAATTAACGCCAGGGTGAAGCCAGGCGAAACTTGGGTGCAATACGCAATACGGTGGCAAAATTTATGGTCAAAATATGAGCAGCGCATTAAGGAAGCGCCGGCAGTGGGCATGTTCTTGGGCACTCTGGACCCTCAGGCAACTATTTCCCAATTCATGATGTTCTTCAAGCCGACCATGTTCCAGGCCTTGATCGACAAACTGGCCCAAATGGACTAGAGGGGTCATTGACCGTCTCCTCCAAAGCCGGAGCCGCGGAACGAAAAGGATAAAGGGAAGGCAACATTCGTTGCGAATACTCAACAGCAGCCCAGTGCCCCAAAACTAACGGATCAACTAGAAGAGAGACGGCGATACTATAATGAGAAAATGAAGCGTCCTTATTCGTTCCCTCGGGAAAAAACGAGGAGACTGTTCAAACTGGCGGTGCGCAACAGGCTCATCAATCTGCCGAATCCAAAATGACCATTGCAACCTGGCGAGCCTAATAGTCCCAATTATTGCCCTTACCATCAAACGGTAAGCCATCCAATTGAAGATTGCTTCGTCTTTAAAGGCTGGATTGAAGATCAATACCAACAGGACAAGTTTGCCCTGTCTGAGAATTGGAAGGTGAACCCACCACATCCACACGCTCCCAAGAAAACGGACACACTGGGGGCATCATGTTCTTTCGTAGAAGAAGCTCCATGGGAGGTCGCTCTCTCAGCCAAAACTAAAAGAATGCTTAACGATCTCCAAACATGCCCGGCGATCAGGTGGAAGAATCCACTGGAACCTGAGATCATCGCGGGAATGCTGAAACTGCGTCGAACTCCAAAGATTGGTGGTGATAGTCAATGTGCTTACACCCAGCCATCAAAGTCTTCGAAGAAAAAGAAGAAAGCCAAAAAGCCCGTGAAGCCTGGTGACAAGCGCACAGACCTGCAAAAATATATCGACACGCTAGAAGAATATAACCAAAAGGTGCGGACCCCGATCACACTCCAAGAATTTCTCAGCCACGTCCTTGAGGACGGAGATGATGACAATGGAGGAGACTCGTCGGATGAATCTGAAGATTATGTGGCAAGTTGCCATATGATCTCTCACTCTTCGATAGACGATGAAGAAGCTCCTTGCACGAAGAAACTGGGGGAAGATCCTAAGTCGGAACTTCTAGGACCATCAAACGAAATGATTGATACATTCCTGGACGAAGCTCTTCTTAAAAGCAAAGCTACTCGAGAGCGTAAGATGGCCAAATTTGAAAAAGCCGAACGCCGGCGACTAGACGAAAGGGTTGAAACACCCCCTCCAGATCAAAGTACATCTGCCGCAAATAAAAGCAGGTTCAAGACGAGGAAGAGGTTCGCCAAAGCCATATCAATGGAAATGAAGCCGCCACCCTCCGAAGGAAATATTCTTGGTGAAGCGGAAATACATCCTAGCTACTGCTTATATCATTGAAAGATTGCGCATCCTACTGAAGAATGCAACGCTTTTAAAAGATGGTGGCAAGGATATGTTGCTCACCGGCAACATTTCAAGCGAATGGAACGCAAAACTCGTCGGGAGCAAAGAAATATGACCGAGGAGCGTAAAAGAAATACCGGCAACTGTCACATGGTCGACGCTGGGGGATCGCATGTTCTCACCTTCGGGAGCGACTCTGACGAAGAAATGACTCTCGGCCCTTTCTTTAAAGAGTCCACCTCGGGAAAAGTGGAAGAACCAAAGACCTATGAAAATATTCAGCTGCGCAATCGTACGCTGCCCGAAAAGAATCTTAGGCCCTCGAACAGTGGGTCAAATAGAAGAGATAAGGGAAAAGAAAAGATCCCTGAGGATATCATCCTTGATGACCAAGCCGTCGAAGAGCTGACAGCCAAGGACCCGCCAAAGAAAAGTAAGGTGGACTACAACGTTCTGGCTCACTTGAGAAAGCTACCTTCGCAGCTAAGCAATCTCGACACCTTTCTGCTATCCAAAGAGGCGAGGGATTCATTGATCAAGGCACTACAAGAGCCAGAGCAATTCTAGGCTTTCCTCGCCGAAGAAAAGATGAAGGATGAGCTGGAAGAAGTACACATGACCGATATCACCTTTGGCGATGAAGACCTCCTCCTCGGGACATGTGAGCACAACCGTCCCCTTTACGTCTCCGGGTACTGTCATGATATCAAGATAGGCAAATTCATGTTTGACAATGGGTATTCCGTCAATCTCCTCAATGTGAGAGTGTTGAAGGAAATCTGCATGAGCGTTCAGCGCCTCGCTCGTGACAAAATCACTATCTCCGGTTTTGACTCTCAGTCATCACGAATGCTTGGGTCTGTAATATTGACACTATGCTTTGGGCTGCTTGTCACGGACATTAAGTTTCATGTCATTGACGCCAAGACATGCTACAATGCTTTGCTTGACAGGCCTTGGTTACACGTGTACAACATTATCCCTTCAACACAACATCAGTGTATGAAGTATTTCAAGGATGGTCTCGAGTATACCGTAACTGGAGAGTTGAACCCATTCTCCATGAATGAAGTCCGAAAATACGAAGATGCAAAATACTTTTTACCAGATTTTGAGGACACGGAAAGATGTCACAAACCGAAGAGCAATACCATCACTACTATTCCGGTCTTTGGGAGTGATACCGAGGGGGAAGAAGAGATAGTTTATTCAGGGCCACCCTAATACAACAAGCCGAGACTATCCATCCCTATGTTGATCTTCGGCAATGACTCGGAAGATGAGGTCAACGCTATATTTTCCGCTTGGACGTCAATACAAGCCTTCGCCGGCGATAATCAGAGTTTGCAAATTATCATGGTTCCACAAGAACATTACAAAGATCTCGATGCACTTGAAACTTATAGTGTGCAAAAACTGCAGACATTCTACGTCCCTCTCAGGCGAAAAGGTGAAAAGGCGATCCTATTCTACCGATCCGGGGAAACCAAAGTGGAGAAAGAAATTTGGCATGGTGCGGATTCTACACTTTACAGGTTACAGCCTATACGTCTGCCCAGATACTACACAGATGGATTAAAAAGACTCTTGAAGCACCGATGGGTACCCTTCAGACAGACTACTCGACAAGCTCGGTTCTACCACAAGATCTGGGACGTCCCCGGAACTCAGCGAAAGTTGCCTAAAGGGAAAATGGAAACGGTCGGGCTTGGATATGTCCAATCCGAGAAACGGGAACGAGTCCATGGTAGCTACGTCATACATGACTTCGACGAAGAAAGAGATGCCCTGTTAGAAAACGCTGACCCTGAACCAAAACGAGAGCCTACCATCAAAATGCCGAGTCCATCGTTTAAAGAACGGATGGACAAGGTAATAAGGGAAGCGGGGTAAAAGGTCCGGGATGACCATAACCGTGAAATGGCCATTTACGAGAAAGCCAGGACACAGCGCCTCCTTCAGCAGGCCATGGAGAATGACAATGCTCATCGTCGCCAGCCCATCATACAGAAGACCCGGCGTAGAGGCAAAAATAAACCAAAGAACGGAAAAAATGTTCGACAGCAGCCCAGCGGGTCTAAGAAGCCACGCGAGCAAGGGTCGAGCAGCCGGGAGCCATCTCATATAAAGAAGATGGGTCGGGAATATTCTTTTCCCCAAGATAAGACAAAGAAGATATTCGATCTCGTCGTAAAGCATCAGATGATGACACTTCCGGAGTCCAAGCACCCCGAGCAAGCGAACGAGGTCTCTCACCCAGACTATTGTTTTTATCACCGAGCAATAGGACATCCTCTCGAAGATTACTTCACCTTCAAGAACTGGGTCGAAGACCAATATCAACGAGGCAGGTTCGCTCTATCCAGCAGTTGTAGGGTAAGCCCGCCACAGAAGCATGAACCGAAAGCGATGCGTATAATGAGAGTAGAACCAGATCAACATAGATCTTGGAAACGATCTCGTACCTGCCACATGCTAACACTGTCAGAAGAAGAGCCTGAGAATACGGATGAGGTCCCCTGGTGCTTCGAAAACAATGATGATGAGGTGATCTCAGAGTTTCCACCGGCGCCAAAAGAGCTGGAAGATGGAATACATACTACTGCAGATAACCTCAAGAAAATTGATTTGGGGACGACAAGTGATCGGCGGCCGACATTCGTCGGTGAGCTACTGTCTGAAGAAAGGGTAGCTACACTAAAGAGCGTGCTCATGCAGCATAAAGATTGCTTCGCGTGGAACTATTCTGAGATGCCAGGACTAGATCCAGAGATTGCTGTCCCCAGATTGGCGATTTCTCCAGACGTCAAACCGATCAAACAAGCGCTGAGAAGAATGCGGCTCAAGCTTGAAATGAGCATCAACGCCGAGGTCAAGAAGCTAATCGACTCCGGCTTCATCCAAGAGGTTCAATACCCTGACTGGATCGCCAACATCGTCCCGGTGATGAAGAAAAATGGGACGGTGCGCATATGCATAGACTTTCGGGATCTCAATAAAGCCTGTCCGAAGGACGACTTTCCAGTACCGGTCACCGAGCTGATGATAGATAACATATCCACTCATGAAGTCTTCTCCTTCATGGATGGCTCATCAGGATACAATCAGATAAAGATGCATCCTGAGGACCAGAAGCATACTTCTTTTCGGACCCCTTTGGGCATATTCTGCTACAAGGTGATGCCCTTCGGTCTAAAGAACGCCGGTGCCACCTATCAGAAGGCCATGACGAAGATCTTCGATGACCTCATACATGAAATCGTCGAATGCTATATCGACGACCTCGTGGTTAAAAGCAAATCATACGAGGAACATTTAGAGCATCTGAAGATCGTATTTCAATGCCTTCGGCAATACAACTTGAACATGAACCCTCTCAAATGTGCGTTCGGAGTTTCCCCGGGCAAGTTCCTAGGATTCGTCATCCGACACCGAGGCATCGAGATGGACCCGTCAAAGATCAAGGCGATCATGGAAATGCCTCTGCCAAAGACTCTCAAGCAACTGCGGTCTCTCCAAGGGAAGCTCGCATATATCCGGCGATTTATAGCCAATCCGTCCCGCAAGTGCCGTTCCTACAGTCACTTAATGAAGAAGGGAACTCCGTTTAGCTGGGATCACAAATGCCAAAAGCGCACTGGAGGAAATCAAGCAATACCTGCAGAATCCGCCAGTACTGGCCACTCCCGTTAAAGGAAAACCTCTCGTCCTGTATACAACAGCCCTCGAAGGTTCGCAAGGCGCATTATGGGCACAAGAGAACGACCAAGGGAAAGAGAGAGCTCTTTATTATCTGAGTCGAGTTCTCCTTGTTGGATATATATGCCCTAGAGGCCTTCATTGTATAGGATGCTAGGGATATGTATGTACATGACAGTCTTGCTTAATATGATAGTACGCTATTTGGTTTGTCTTTATCTTAACATATGATATATTTTGCGTAGTATTCATATATATATACATGTTGATAAAGCCCATAGGGTGTTTGCCTGACTACCGGCATTGTGATGGCAGTCATACTTGTGGGAGTTGGATAGTCAATAGGTACATCCTTAGATGTCCCTAGTCGCAGGAGTATCGAGACTGGGCATCGATACTCCGGAGTAGACTAGTGTATACGTATCTAGACCCTGAGGAGGGGCGATGGATTGGTCCCGCAGCCATTGGTGGAGTGCACCTAAGATTGTATACAGATGCTCACTGGGTGTGAGTACACAGGACAGGACTCGCCGAGAACTGACTGGATGGTATTTATACCTAACGTCAGATAGCAGTTCTTAGGTGACATGTGTTCAGATAGTCCGTTGACATAAGATCGTCATTTGTCTCGTGTGAGTTCCCACTGTGCTTTGATTACTGCTCTACCACGGTTCAAAGGAGTCGTGCAAACAAGTTTTAGTTGGGCACAGTTCCGAGCCACGTGGAGGCAGTGAGTGACTGTTAGGGATTCATCTCTCCCGGTATAGGGAGTTGATATCGCATGGTGATTGGTTGGTCATTACCATAAGTTCCTGGCCAGGGCTGATTGAGAATTACTGATAGACTGATCAGTAGATTCTCGGATGGTAATTGAGCCATGCCGACACGACTTGTACGGTTATTAGGGGTCTGACGTTTACCACCTCCCTAGACTATACATGCGATACTCTTAGACGAACAGACCGGACTGCGCGGATATTGTCACGGACAGGCTCAGTAGGAGTTCGGATGGGTTTCCTCATCGGCCTTCTTATCGACATCTACCTGGGGACCGTTACGTACAGTTAGTGCCGCTTGCGGTCTGTGGTTAAACCCACTGCTAGCGTAGTAATCGAGTCTTTAGAGTCCTACACAGAGATTTCCCAACTCCAGGCGAAACGATATAGAGGTCGTACGGTTTTACGACAAGGGCTCGGACGAATACATGTTTAAACGCACGTGCGACATTCGGGCAGTTTTTACTAGACGGTTTTGGTTTAAACCAGATTCTAGTATCTGGTTATTGGATTTATACAGTCTGAAGTTTTTTCGTGTTTTCACGGATAGGAGGGGCGTTCTCGTAATTTCCGGGAAGCTTCTAGAAGTATGGTGACTTGAGGGTTTAGGTGGCATTGTCATTAAATGATATTGTGACTCATAATGTGTGATTCATTATATCATTAATGCATTATTGAATGCTTAATGACTCACATAGTGAATCACTCATAATGAATTAATGTAGCATGATGAATAATCTCATTTTATTCATTTATTCATTATGCTTCATATATCAAGTGAGAAAAAATTTCATTTTCATTATTCTAGTTCACCTTCTCTCTCCTCAAGCTCACTCTTTTTCTAACTCTAATCCTACCACTCACTCATGAGTTGAGATCAAGAATTAGAATAGACTAAACACTCCATAACCTAACTCTATATGATCTAAGTTCCTTTGATTAGCAACTAGAGAAACTTAGTTATCTCAAGTTTGGAGGTGAAGCTTGGATTAGGGTTCTCGGGTGGATCATCTATCACTTAGAGCAGGCCGAGGAGGACGAAGAGATCGTAAAGACGAAGGACACGATTCACTAGGTATAATCTCTTTACATAGTAGCTAAGAACTTCTATGGTTGTTGTTAATTATCGTTTAGCAAAGATCTTCGGTTAGTCGATGTATGCTTAAAGAACAAGATCGTTTTTCATATTTCTGCCTCCCCGCAACTCGTGGGGTGTTGCATATCGACTTACAGTGGTATCAGAGACTCACTAAACAATAATTAACTCACTTGCAAAGTCGTATGAATTTCGAACGCAAAACGAACCGGAAAAAATATTGTATTCACATAGTTTCTGTCGATTTTAAATTGAGGTCCAAAAATTTTTCAGGGACCTCCAGAATAACCCACAGGGAAACCTAAGAACACTGGAGAAATTTGGGTGCATGAATCGGCCAACACACCACGGATCCTAGGCCGAGTTGAGCCCGATTCACCCCAAATCTCCCCAGTAACTCTTCTGTGAATATTTTGTCTTTTCTGGAATGTTTATTTTTTGCTCAGGTCTCAGGTTTACAGAGAAGTTTTGGAGCAGAATCTAATGGGTTTGATCGATCGAAATTATACGATGTTTGCTTATTTGATTATATCTGTGAACTGTATTATATGTTCGTAAACCTCCCCTAACTGCTAGTATGTCGGTTGGTAGGGAGTTGCACATATCTGTGATGTTTTTAACTGTTTGTGATTATGAACTGTATTGGATTGTTGTGATGATTAGCCGGGGTTTTGTGATGGGTTATTGTATTAATTCATTCGATATAATTTTAATAAGTTGTAATATTATTTTGTGGGGCACATCCAGGTTGCGGTTGTAGCCACCGTTGTATTATTTCTTTTTAGTGTTTTTGCTCCTAGGATAGACCCAAGGTGGGATGCACAAACTACCGGGTACTTCGAAGTGTTTAGTGGCCTACTCACGATGTTGAGGGAGACCGCTTCACTTCGAGTACTTGGCGGGTAGTTTGCCGTACCCGTAGGAGTCTGGGGTGGGGTAATGGCTATTCATCACAACTGTGTAATCCGTCTTTTCTTACAGGCTCAAAAGAAATGCTGATTGCTTGCATATCCAATAAAGTTTATCTGTGATCTGGAATGCCTATTATTGCATCTAACGAATGTACAATATCTATATATGATAGCTATTTAGACGTCACTTATGTTTTACACCCTTGCTAGCCCAGCCCCCGCTCTGCCGTTAGTTAAGTAACCTAATGGGTGATGACGGGACCTCGTGGCGAATGCGGATGGCATAAGAGGACGTTGTATTTTCGTTGTTATCTATAATGATAGGTTAAAGATGGGACGCATTATTTTTTAATGCAAAGAAAAATAAAACCTAAACTGAATCGTTGGAACAATTTCAAAACCACTTGGTTTTCTTTAAAAAGCAAAATTTAAATGCGGAGCTTAAACCACTCCTTTTAATAAAGGCTATCTTGGTTCCTTCGATTAAATCAAGTTCACTACGTTAACGGTTTTTTTTTCCAAAAACCAGCCGTAACCCTCCGTCGTTTCAAATAGACAGCACATCGTATTCATGCTATGCTTGTTGGCCTACGTCAAGGCATAGTGGATGGTAGCAGTATGTTTGCTTATTTGTTGCATAGATAGATGCATTAGTATAGGACATACGTACAGCCTTGTTGGCCTACGTCAAGGGCATGTACGATGTACCTAAATTAATCAGGACAATGACGAGTAGAACTTGACTTGCGTCTTATGATTTGTTGGCCTACGTCAAGGTCATAAGTGCTTGGAGTAAAAACTCACATCAGGAGTTTCAAACATAAAGGAAACTTGCAGATTTAGCATACCTTCTAGAGTGTGGTGACTAGAGTGGCTTCCATCTAGTGCATTATGCAATGATAGTTGGATCCCGATCCCACCGATGAGTAGGATTACTCTCGGGAAACTTTCTCACTTAACAATCAATGCTATAAACCAAGTAGGTGTCCAGAAAAGTGTTAGAGGGGCTACGCCTCCAGGGAAAAGAGGTTATTTAATTAAGGAACTTCGGAAAGCGTTGGAAAACCTCCCTCAAAGTACCAACACCGGCCTGGCTGAAAGGTTAAGCAAATATTGTGACGTGTGATTAAATCCTGACTAGTTCTTCTTTTAGGTTTTGAAGAAGGATTTGAGGAAACAGTGGGAGCCATCCTGTTTAGATAAATTAATAACCAATCTAAATTTGCAAGAAGCATATGCTGAGTGTTTTCTTTTCTCTCTCTCTGGCAGCTACCATGATTGGACTAAAACTATTACTTGAAAAAAATATACTGACCGGACAGAACTATAAAGATTGGCTAAGGAACGTCAACATTGCACTGACTTATGACAAAGTAGCATATGTTACCACCGCTGTTCCTCCCCTTATCCCAGGACCAGATTCCTCAGTTGTGGACAAGGAAGTTCGCAAAACCTGGGATTTAGACTGTGAGCGAGCTAAGTGTATCGTGCTGGCGTCCATGAACAATGAACTCCAGAAACAGCACGAGAGTATGGATATTATATCCATCTTTCTCCATTGCAAGGAATTGTATGGGGAGCACTCCCGTATCGCGAGGTACGAGACCTCAAGGAAACTCTTCCAGATGAGGTTAGCTCCAGGATCGCCTGTAGGAGAGCATGTCCTCAAAATGATCAGCCTCATTGAGGAACTCGCAAACCTGGGATGCGTGCTAGAGAATGATTTGTATATCGACTTGATTTTGCAGTCCCATCCCCACACCTTCTTTCAGTTCGTGCTAAGCTTCAACATGCACGAAATGGAAGCTGATCTTCCAAAGCTCCTAAACATGTTGAGGGTAGCAGAGACCTCCTTGAAAAAGGAGAAGACCCCCGTTCTGTATGTTGGCCAATCATCCTCTTCTAAATCTAAAGTGAAAGCTAAAGGGAAGAAGAAGATGAAAGCCACCAAACCGAAGGGTGGCGTCAAGAAAGTGCAGGGAACGAACAAGGCAGGAAGGGTGAAAGCGGATATAAACGAATGCTTTTACTGTCACAAGCAAGGGCACTGGAAAAAGGACTGTATAGCCTTCAAATCCAAGGACAAGAAGCAAGTTGTTGCTTCTGCTTCAGGTGTGTTCGTAATCGAAAATTGTCTTTCAGTAAACTCTACATCATGGGTACTTGATACTGGTTCTGGTTCTCACATCTGTAATTCATTGCAGGATCTGAGAAATAGTAGAGTACTGGGGACATGTGATATGACTCTCCGGATGGGCAATGGAATACATGTAGATGCTATTGCAATAGGAGAATATCACCCAGGGTTGACTAGTGGGCACATTTTGGTGTTTTACATATGTTTTTGTATTCCCAGTATGTTGTGTAATATTATATCAGTATCTTTGTTATCTAATGAAGGATATAATTTTGCGCTTGAAAGAAATGTCATGAACATTCTCCTAAATCAAGAACTGATTGGGTATGGCATACTGGAAAACGGCATATACATATTTAATCAACCTCGAATTTTCAATATTCAAAACACACTTAAAAGAAAGGCTCCAGATTCAAATCAAGCCTTCCTATGGCATTGTAGACTTGGTCATATAAACGAAACAAGATTGACTAAGTTACATAAAGATGGATATCTAGATCCGTTTGAATATTCATCATATACAACTTGTCAAAGGAAAAATGACCAAATCACCGTTCACCGAACACGGAGCAAGAGCCACAGAACTCTTGGGACTTATACACAGTGATGTATTTGGTCCAATGTCTACACATGCGAGAAGCGGTCACTCCTACTTCATCACTTTTTCTAATGACTTCTCTAGGTATGGACATATGTTCTTAATGAAACATAAATCCGAGGCCTTTGAGAAGTTTAAGGAGTATAAAAATGAAGTAGAGAAACAAACTGGTAAAAGCATCAAGACACTTCGATCTGATCGAGGTGGAGAATGCTTAAGTACCAATTTTCTTGAATGCTTAAAAGAGAATGGAATTCTCTCTCAGCTTACTCCGCCTTATACACCTCAGCATAATGGTGTATCAGAAAGGAGGAATCGCACGCTATTAGATATGGTGCGTTCAGTGATGAGTAGTGCTGAGTTGCCACTTTCCTTCTGGGGATTTGCTCTAGAATCAGCAGCATACTTATTGAATAGAGTTCCAACTAAGTCTGTGCCTACCACTCCATATGAAATGTGGAGAAGGAAGAGACCATATCTCAAGTATATCAAGATATGGGGGTGTCCGGCATATGTTAAAAAGCATAGTCCGGACAAGCTCGAGGCACGATCGGTTTTGTGCAAGTTTGTAGGATACCCCAAACATTCAAGGGGGTACATGGTCTGCCACACTAAAGAACAAAAGGTATTTGTCGCTCGCCACATTATCTTCTTAGAAAGAGAATTTCTTGCAAAAGAAATTAGTGGGAGCGGTAGAGCTGGAAGAAATTCCAGAACCTCAAACTGCTACCGAGGACTTAGTAGAACCTCAGATTTCACTAGAACATGACGAACCAACGCCACTCCGCAGATCTAGTAGGCTTTCTCATCCTCCTGAGAGATACTATGGTTTTCTTCTAGATGGGGATCGAGAGGATTGCATCATCGATGATGATGAGCCTACTAGTTTTCAGCAGGCTATCACGAGTATTGACTCGGTGAAGTGGTTGGATGCTATGAGATCCGAAATGGAATCCATGTACACCAATAAAGTATGGACTTTAGAAGTTGCTCCTCCTGGGGTGAAACCAGTTGGATGCAAATGGATCTTCAAAAGAAGATTGGTGCACTTGGACAAGTGGAAACCTACAAAGCTAGACTCGTTGCAAAAGGTTTTCGTCAAAGACCAGGATTGGACTATGATGAAACCTTTTCATCTGTAGCTATGCTTAAATCCATTCGGATCCTGCTTGCCATTGCTGCCTTCCATGACTATGAAATCTGGCAGATGGACATAAAAACAGCTTTTCTAAATGGACATTTAGAAGAGAGTGTTTACATGGATCAACCAGAAGGTTTCTTAGACAGTGGGAGCAATGGAAGAGTGTGCAGGTTTCTTAAATCCATGTATGGATTAAAGCAAGCATCGCGAAGTTGGAACATCTGCTTTGATGAGACAGTCAAAGAATTTTACTTTATCAAAAATGTAGATGAACCATGTAGTTATAGGAAGATTATAGAAGGAGCAGTAGTGTTCCTCGTTTTGTACGTCGACGACATACTACTCATGGGGAATGATGTCCCTATGCTACAATCAGTAAAGCTCTTCTTGTTACAGAAATTCTCCATGAAAGACTTGGGTGATGCGACCTACATTTTGGGCATTAAGATCTATCGTGATAGATCTAATAGAATGTTGGGACTTTCACAGTCCAGCTATATTGACACTATACTAAAGAGATTTAGTATGGAAGATTCCAAGCGCGGTAATATGCCCGCTTGTCATGGGACCACCCTCTAAAAAGAGATGTCTCCAAAGACTGATGAAGAGAGGGCTCGCATGGGAATTATACCTTACGCTTCGGCAGTAGGATCTATAATGTATGCGATGTTATGTACAAGACCAGATGTAGCTTACGCACTTGGTGTGGTAAGCAGGTATCAATCTGACCCAGGTGAGAAACATTGGATAGCAGTAAAGAACATTCTCAAGTACCTGAGAAGGACTAAGGAGATGTTCTTAGTTTACGGTAATGGGGACCTCCAGGTAGAGGCTTTTACCGACTCCGGCTTCCAAAGTGACAAAGATGATTCTAAATCCATTTCGAGTTTTGTGTTTACCCTCAATGAAGGGGCGGTATGTTGGAGAAGTTCCAAACAGGATACCGTCGTAGATTCAACTATGGAGGCTGAGTATATAGCTGCTAGTGAAGCCGCAAAAGAGGCTGTCTGGATGAGGAAGTTCATCTCTGAACTTCAGGTGGTTCCGTCCATTGCCAATCCAATACCTTTGTATTTTGATAACAATGGGGCTGTAGCATTAGCGAAGGAACCGAGGTCCCATCAGAAATCCAGGCATATCTTAAGGCGGTTTCACCTGATCAGGGAGATCGTGGATCGTCGGGAGATCGAGATACGGAGAGTGGACACAAAAGACAACACGGCAGATCTATTCACCAAGGCCATCCCTCAAGTCCAGTTCAAGAGGCTGTTTGAGATGTTGGGCATGCGGTACGCCAACAACTGGATCTAGTGCAGACAGTGGGTACTTATTGAGCCAATTATAGGCCTTAGTGCAAGTGGGAGATTGTTGGATATATATGCCCTAGAGGCCTTCATTGTATAGGATGCTAGGGATATGTATGTACATGACAGTCTTGCTTAATATGATAGTACGCTATTTGTTTTGTCTTTATCTTAACATATGATATATTTTGCGTAGTATTCATATATATATACATGTTGATAAAGCCCATAGGGTGTTTGCCTGACTACCGGCATTGTGATGGCAGTCATACTTGTGGGAGCTGGATAGTCAATAGACATATCCTTAGATGTCCCTGGTCACAGGAGTATCGGGACTGGGCATCGATACTCCGGAGTAGACTAGTATATACATATCTAGACCCTGAGGAGGGGCGATGGATTGGTCCCGCAGCCATTGGTGGAGTGCACCTAAGATTGTATACAGATGCTCACTGGGTGTGAGTACATCGGACAGGACTCGCCGAGAACTGACTGGATGGTATTTATACCTAACGTCAGATAGCAGTTCTCAGGTGACATGTGTGCAGATAGTCCGTTGACTTAAGGTCGTCATTTTTCTCGTGTGTGAGTTCCCATTGTGCTTTGATTACTACCCTACCACGGTTCAAAGGAGTCGTGCAAACAGGTTTTAGTTGGGCATAGTCCCGAGCTACGTAGAGGCAGTGAGTGAATGTTAGGGATTCGTCTCTCCCGGTATAGGGAGTTGATATCGCATGGTGATCGGTTGGTCATTACCATAAGTCCCTGGCCAGTGCTGATTGAGAATTACTGATAGACTGATCAGTAGATTCTCGGATGGTAATTGAGCCATGCCGACACGACTTGTACGGTTATTAGGGGTCTGACGTTTACCACCTCCCTAGACCATACATGCGATACTCTTAGACGAACAGACCGGACTGCTCGGATATTGTCACGGACAGGCTCAGTAGGAGTTCGGATGGGTTTCCTCATCGGCCTTCTTATCGACATCTACCTGAGGACCGTTACGTACAGCTAGTGCCACTTGCGGTCTGTGGTTAAACCCACTGCCAGTGTAGTAGTCGAGTCTTTAGAGTCCCACACAGAGATTTCCCAACTCCAGACGAAACGATATAGAGGTCGTACGGTTTTACGACAAGGGTTCGGACGAATACGTGTTTAAACGCACGTACGACATTCGGGCAGTTTTTACTAGACGGCTTTGGTTTAAGCCAGATTCTAGTATCAAGTTATTGGATTTATACAGTCTAAAGTTTTTCTGTGTTTTCACGGATAGGAGGGACGTTCTCATAATTTCCGGGAAGCTTCTAGAAGCATGGTGACTTGAGGGTTTAGGTGGCATTGTCATTAAATGATATTGTGACTCATAATGTGTGATTCATTATGTCATTAATGAATTATTAAATTCTTAATGACTCACATAGTGAATCACTCATAATGCATTAATGTAGCATGATGAATAATCTCATTTTATTCATTTATTCATTTATTCATTATGCTTCATATATCAAGTGAGAAACAATTTCATTTTCATTATTCTAGTTCACCTTCTCTCTCCTCAAGCCCACTCTCTCTTCTAACTTTAATCCTACCACTCATGAGTTGAGATCAAGGATTAGAATAGACAAAACACTCCATAACCTAACTCTATATGATCTAAGTTCCTTTGATTAGCAACTAGAGAAACTTAGTTACCTCAAGTTTGGAGGTGAAGCTTGGATTAGGGTTCTCGGGTGGATCATCTATCACTTAGAGGAGGCCGAGGAGGACGAAGAGATCGTAAAGACGAAGGACACGATTCAATAGGTATAATCTCTTTACATAGTAGCTAAGAACTTCTATGGTTGTTGTTAATTATCATTTAGCAAAGATCTTCGGTTAGTCGATGTATGCTTAAAGAACAAGATCGTTTTTCATATTTCCGCCTCCCCGCAACTCGTGGGGTGTTGCACATTGACTTACACTCCTGGGGGCAGAAAGCAATTACTCTCCATTAAAAAACACTGCCTGGCGTTGATCTTCGCAATAACGAAGCTCAGACACTATGCGTTGGCACATGAGGTCCATCTTATATCGAAGGTGTATCCTCTCGAATATTTGATGTCGAAGGCCGTATTAACGGAACGACTCGCTAAATGTGCCCTGCTATTGATGGAGTTCTCAATAACTTACCGTCCTCTTAAGGCAGTGAAAGGCCAGGCCATCGCCGACTTCCTTGCTGAGCATCCGATACCTGCCGATTCTCCTTTGAACTGCGAATTGCCAGACGAACATGCGTTTGACACGATCGACAGGGAGAGAAGAAAGAATGATACCTAATAGGAACTCTACTTCGATGGAGCATCTTCCATGAAGAAGCGCAAACAAAGCACCCCCATAATTAAATCAGGGATAGGCCTCATCTTCGTGACTCCACAAGGAGGGATAATGCGCTTTGCCTTCTCCTTAATAGAGCTGAGGACAAACAATGAAGCTGAATATGAAGCTTTGATGGCGGGTCTTGAGATCGCTATCGACATGGGAATTGAAAAACTCCTCATATACGGAGACTCCCAACTGGTCGTTAGTCAAGTAAACGGCGACTATCAAACGTGCAAGACAGAGTTGGAGAAGTACGGCGAGAGAGTACAGCAACTGCTGATTCAAATTCCTTCCTACGCTTTGGAAAGTATACCGCGTGCGGAAAATAGCAAAGCGGATGCATTAGCCAAGCTCACTAAAGAACTGGTCGACGAGAACCTCGATGACGTAAGGATCGTTGTGCAAAGCCGTCGGGTTCTTGCACCGGCAGAAATATCTCCGGAGTCGCCCGAAGAAAAGGGAACGACCGAGTAAATGGCCCTGCAAATAAAAGACCAGGAAGAGGCTATGGATTAGAGGGAACTCTTTATTGATTACTTCAAATCCCGTCGAACACCTGAAGATGCATCCTCAAGGCATCAGCTCATGAAACGAGCTCTATCCTTCGCCTTTGTTAATGATACTCTGTATAAGAGATCGTTTGATTCTCTATGGCTAAGATGCCTGGGACCTGAAGAGGTAAAAAGAGTCGTCCAAGAAACTCACGACGGACTCTGCGGTTCTCACCAAGCCGGGCCGAAAACGAAGCTGAAGATTAAAAGGATGGGCTACTATTGGCCCACGATGATTCAGGACTGCCTCGAGTATGCGAAGCAGTGCCACTCGTGCCAGATTCATGGAAACTTTATCCATCAGCATCCTAATCCACTACATCCAACGGTGGCTAGCTAGCCATTTGAAATGTGGGGAACTGACATAATCGGCCCTATCGAACAAGCATCGTTCAGAAGACATCGATTCATTTTGGCGACAACTGATTACTTCTCCAAATAGGCAGAAGCAGTACCGCTGAGGGAAGTGAAGGCGGCGAATATCCTCCATTTCTTCAAGATGCACGTCATCTATCGGTTTGGAACTCCGTGATGGATCATCTCCGATAACGGTCCAGCCTATAGAAGCCACAAGATCAGCCGTTTCGCATAACAGCATAACATAGACTGGAGATACTCTTCGGTCTATAATCCCCGAGTTAACGGTCTTGCTGAGGCTTTCAACAAGACCTTGACAAAGATCGTGAAAAAGACGGTGTCTCGAAATAAGAAGGAATGGCATGAGAGGCTGCATGAATCTCTCTGGGCATATCGAACTACGTTCAAAACAGCCATGAACACAATGTCGTACGCATTGGTATTCGGTACGGAAGCGGTACTCCCCCTCGAGATAGAGTTACCCTCTCTGCGAGTGGCAGTTCACTACGAGCTAACAGACGAAGAAAATGCTCACCTTCGACTTGAGGAGCTCGATGCCTTTGATGATACCTAGCTCATAGAGCAACAGAAGCTGGAGGCTTATAAAGCAAAGATGACGTGCTCATATGAAAGATTGACTAGGCCGAGAACATTCCGCCAAGGCGAACTAGTGTTAGTGGTCAAAAGATCTATGATCCCCAATCGTGCCACGCGGGGAAAATTCGAGCCGAACTATGAAGGACCGTATATCATAGATAAAGTTTACCAGGGTGGAGCATATCTACTCATGGACATGCATGGTGAAAGACCTTTCAGGCCAATAAACGGGCGCTTCCTAAAGAAATACTACGCCTAAAGAGTCGCAGCCTAGGTTAACGATAGATGATGATGCCTATGTCCGCTCGCTATCTTCCAAAGCCTAAACTCTGTAAGTAGTAGCCGGCTTCCTTTTCGACGGACCGAAACGTCCTTAAACTAGCGTTGGACCGAAACGTCCTTAAACTAACGATGGACCACTATGTCCTAAACCTGGTGTCGGACCGAAACGTCATTAAACTAACGATGGACCACTGTTTCCCCCAATCAAAGCAAACCTCTGTTTTGAATTTCAAAATTCAAAAAGTGAAGCAACGCTTCTGATCCTGTGCGCTGCGCGCCACGTGTCAAAAGCAGACACGCCCGTGCCAGGAGCGCTGCGCCCTAGGCAGCGCACCCCCAATCAGAGCAAGGCTCTGTTTCAAAATTCAAAATTTAAAAGTTGAAGCAACGCTTCAGATCCAGCGCTTGCGCTACGTGTCGAACACAGGTGCGCTAGCACAGTTGCGTTGCGCTCTGCGCTGCGCGTCACGTATTGAACAAAGGTGCGCTAGCGCAGTTGCGCTGCGCGCCACGTGTCGAACGTAGGTGCGCTAGCGCAAGGTGCGCCAGTGCTGGAATTAAAAATTCCCCCACCATCAGATCAAAAGATCTACTAATAATAAATTATTAATTAATTAGAACTAAAGTTCTGTTATGGAAAGATTTTTCAATCTTATTAAAACAAGAAAATTATCTTCTGTAAAGCAGAAGCCTTAGGATCAAAGATCCAACGGTAGGAAATACTCCCAAATCAATTAGAGAAAGATCTCTTAAAACATATTTAACAAATCAATTGGCCCTATATAAAGGCCCCTAGACTTCAAGTCTAAAATATACAGAAAATAAGAGAAGACAGAAAAAAGAGAGAGAAAAACCCTCTGCAAAAAAGAGCAAGCTCTTAGAAAAAAGAAGATTTTTCTTCATCTTTAAGGTAAAAAAAAAAAGAACTATGTTCTTGAACAACAGAGATGAAACCATCTCGTAAAAGGAAGAACCATCTTCTAAAAAGATCAGAGATCTAAGAAAAAGACCAAAGTCTTTAATAAAAAGAAAAATATCAAAAGATCTAATCATAAAATAATAAAAGAAGTATTTTACTTTATTCACAGATCTTTTGATCCATGAAGGCAAAGCCTTTTATAAAAACAAGAACTTTTGTTCTTGGATCTTGAGGCAAAACCTCCTTTAAGAAGAACATAAAAGTTGTTCTTTGATTTTAAAATTGATCAGATGCGCTTTGCGCTATTGAAAAGTGCCTTGCACTCATGAATTGCGCTCTTGCGCTCATTGGACCGACGCTCAGCGCCAAAAGCTGCCACGTGTCAACCAAAGACACAATCTGCGCTTTGCGCTTCTGAAACAGTGCACTGCGCTCATGGGCTGGCGCTCAGCGCCAAGCGCGCCACGTGTCACTCGCTGGCGCGCCAACAGACCAGTGCAAAGCGCTCATAAATTAAAAGCGCAATGCGCTAATGAACTATATCTTAGCACTAAGCGTGACACATGTCCTCTTCGTGTGCGCTACCTGACAGAAGAGCAATATGCTCTTTGACTGGCGCATAGCGCCTGACATGCCACGTGGCGCACTATCAGAACACATTTTATTTCTGATAAATGCTATGCATTTAATACAAGATAAAATGTCAGAGCCCAATGCCTAGCATTATTAAAAGGGCTGAGCCCAAATAAAGGCTTAATAGCCAGAGCAACTAAAAATGTTAAACATTTTTAATTGGACTTAGCCCAATTCTGGCCATAAGTCCTTAAATTATATTGAACTGAGCACATCTGCTCATAAACATTCAACAGATCTTATTCCCAAACTGGGTTACAGATCTCTCAAACAATTCACACTGGTTCGAGGGTACATCTCGTTACTCCTCTGATATCTGTCGTTGTAATCCTTCAACGTCGTCAGAGAGGTGACGGGTCACGGCAACCACACATTTCTACGGACTGTGGGATCCTTAAACTCATGGACTATGATGTCTTTAACCTCGACTGTGATGTCTTAAAACTAACAACGGACTGTGGGGTCCTTAAACCCACGGACTATGCTGTCCTTAACCTCGACTGTGATGTCTTAAAACTAACAATGGACTGTGGGGTCCTTAAACCTATGGACTATGATGTCCTTAACCTCGATCGTAATGTCTTTAAACTAATATCGGACTGTGGGGTCCTTAAACCCACGGACTATGATGTCCTTAACCTCGACCGTGATGTCTTTAAACTAACATCGGACTGTGGGGTCCTTAAACCCACGAACTATGATGTCCTTAACCTGGACCGAGATGTCCTTAAACTAATAATGGACTGTAATGTCCTTAAACTAATTATCGACCGCAATGTCATTAAACTAAACAATAGAGCCCAATTGCTCTCTTGTCGGATCTAAACGATCCCGTTAAGTTGATCTTAGTCTAAAATTAGACTAACGTATCCTTAACAACGTTTAAGTCGATCTTAGTCTAAAATGAGGCTAACGTATCCTTAAACCCAAACCCCCAAACCCAAATCTAAGAAAGATACGGATTTGGACTAGTCCACGCCCTACGGGCGACAACATAACATAGTCTCCCTATACAATCCACGGGCAACCAAACACAAAACAAACACCCACGACACGAAGTGACCATCTGGAGAAAGGGAAAGTGTTTACCGTGATGTGGTAGCGTAATTAACTGCAGGGGCTTGTGCCTACAGGGAAGAGCGTCCCCACAATCAAAAACCCCTCAAGCGAGGGGGAATCTGACGAAGTCTGCTACATCGGCCGCATCCGTTTAAACCTTCGATACATGGTGCCATAAATCAACTTGGCATCTTCGGAGAGGTGGACGGATAGCACCAATTAGCATCTGCCCCGAAATTCAGGCAAGACGTTTATCGCGTCTCCGCCGCGTCTTTCGGAGGGGAACAGATTCTGGCATGCCCGGTGGGACCTTTTCCTCTTTCCACTCCACACTTCGTGTGTCGTGTTCACGAACGAATCGCGGTTTGCTAATGGTTGCCCTTGGATTTCGAGGTACTAAGATTTGGCGTTTTTCTTGGTGCAAAAAGCGAAGGATCAATGGCGTTCACTTGTGCAAAGTGCTCCAACTGCAACTGCAATTCACGCTCTGCCTAATCTGGAGGCATAGCCTACGATCCCCAAGCAGCCTCCCTATTCACAATGCCGGTGGAACAGGTCACTCAAGCCACCACGGGATTGTTTTTCGGGACCATGCTCCCGCCAACGAGCTTCACCGCTCCTGTGCCAACAGTGGAAGTTCCCAAGAAGTCGGTCTTTGATTGGCTTACAACTACTGCGGCCCCTCTCGACGGGTCGTCCAGCTCCAACACCTCGGTCTTCTCCAGATTGGGCCAAAGTTCAGGTGGTCCCAGGATGAAGCCTGCACCTCAAGAAACGGTTATTCCGAAAAGAGTGACCAACCCTACTCCCGAAGTCGTCAAGACGGCTTCTCCAACCAAAGGGTCAGTTTTTACAAGACTGGCTGTTCCGGTTCCCACTATGGTTCCTGTCCCTGCTCAGAAGTCTTTTTTCGACCGATTGAATATTGCACCTCGACGGACATCAGTCTTCAACAGGCTGACGCCAGCAGCAGCCCCTTACCTAGACAGGGGGCAAGACAAAGCCATCCCCACCGCCGAACCAACTCCATCAGCTCGACACGCTTGACGTCGTCACTGGCACCGGGTAAGGAAGGCCGGGGGCAACGCCTCCTCTGGGCTAACTCCACCAGCTCTAACAGTGGAGGTTAATGCTGCTGTTCCAACTGGGAACAGTTTTGAGCTGCTGGACAAGGTACGCAGGAACGCGCCTACTGCCGTACTGAAAAGATCCCCGCCACCAGTGGAGACTGACACGGAAGCAAAGCCAGAGCAGTCCCCTCAACGGCTGTTTTCCAAAGTTTACAAAATCTGGCGACAAGTCCGAGAGTCGGCGGTGGATCAAGACTATCCCCGCCGGCAGAAGAAGCTGAAGGTCCGACAGGAAGAAAAATGTCCTGTTAAGCCACAAAAGGTGACGGCTACTTGGGTGCCCACTGCAACGTCCCCCTCAACTTCGACCGCTCATAAGAGGAGAAGGCCGGAGAAAATCCCCATGCCTGCGACAAATGTCAAAGACACTGAGCCCAAATGCCTTAAGTCTGGGGGCATAACGGTCCATACTATTTACATGGCATCCGGAAAAGAGGATAGCCGCGCTTCTACGGGCTACCGACCACTCACCCGATCCATCACAAGAGCTCAGGAACAACAGCAGCAGAAGCTTCAGGAGATGCTGACTGCGATGGCCGCACTCACCGGGCCAAAAGAAAGCCCGGAGGCATCATCAGAACAGCGTCACGAACAAGAAACTAATGCTGACTTCCTTCGCAGAGTCCTCGAAAAGAAGAACAAAGAAGCCGCAGAGCAAGCGGCTAACCTAAAGCGAATGACACTTCTATTCCAAGATATGGTGGGCATGATGATCCAGCCAGATCCCTGTTAGTGTATATGCCCTAGGGGCCATTATTGTATCATACTGGCTTGTGTATTACTTAATGGAAGCTTGGGATATTCACAGTTATATTAACAGTCTTGCTAAACATGGTAGTATGTTACTAGGTTTATATCTATCTTAATATGTGTGTACGTATTGATAGAGCCCTTAGGATCTTACTTGACTACCAGCGTTGTGATGGCAGTCACACTAGTGGGGGTTGGGTAGTCTACAAGCACATCCTTTTTCAGGTCCTTAGTCGTAGGATTATCGAGACAGGGCATCGATACTCCGGAGTAGACTAGTGTGTACACTTCTCATCCTAGTTAGGGAGTTGGTCTGTCCCACAGCCATCAGTACGTCGTACTGGAGATAGTATACAGGTGCTCGTTGGGTTATGGGTACATTGGACAGGACTCGCAGGGAACTGTTGGTTGGTATTATACCCGTCGTCAGTTAACAGTTCCCAGGTGACATGAGTACAGCACAGTCCGCAGATTTGACACTGCTGCTTCGCCTCAGGTGTGTTCCCACTGTTCTTAGATTGCTACCCTACCACGGCTCAAAGGAGTCGTGCAAACAGGTAGCGGTTGGGTGCAGTCCCGAAGCACTTGGAGGCAGTGGCGGTTAGACAGAATTCGTCTTTCCCATTATTGGAAGTTGATATCGCGCTGTATCTGGAGAGCCATTACGCAAAGTCCCTTTCCAGGGCAAGCGAGATTTACTGGTAGGTTTTCCAGTAGTTTCTCAAGGTGTAATGGGCTTCGCTCCGACACGACTTATACCGCTTTTAGGGGACTGCCGCCTGCCGCCCCCTAGGCCCGATATGCGATAGTCCTAGATGAACAGACCGAACTGTACGGAGATTGTCACATCAGGCTCAGTAGGAGTTCGGATGGGTTTCCTCAATTTCCTTCTTATCGACATCTACCTGGGGACCGTTACGTACAGCTAGTGCCGCTTGCGGTTTGTGGTTAAACCCACTGCCAGCATAGTAGTCGAGTCTTTAGAGTCCCACACAGAGAGTTTCCCTGCTTCGGGCGAAACGATATAGAGGTCATATGGTTTTACGACAGGGTTCGGACACGCACATGCATTTATGCACTTACGATGTTCGGACAGGTTTTACTAGCGGGCTTTGGTTTAAGCCAGATTCTAGTATCGGATTATTAGATTTATACAGTCTAAAATATTTCCGTGTTTTCACGGATAGGAGGAGCGTTCTCATAAATTTTCGAGAAGCTTCTAGAAGGATGATGACATGGAGGCTAAGGTGGCATTTGCATTTATTGGATTAATGAGTCATGGTGTGATTCATCCATGGAGTTAATGATGCATTTATGATTTAAATGACTCATGAAATGAATCACTATGTGAGTTAATAAAGCATGAAGATATTTTTTTTTGTTATTCATTTAATAAATATGTTATGCTTCATATATATCACAATGATTTCATTATTCCAAAAGGATTCTCACTTTCACCTTCTCTCTCCTTAAGCTTTCTCTCTTCAAACCCTAACCCTAACCTCTCATGTGTTGAGATCAAGGGTTAGCAAGACTTATTAATCCCTAATCCTACTCTATATTCCCTAGGTTGCTTTGATTAGCACTTTGAGTAACCTAGTTACCTCAAGTTAGAGGTCAAGCTTGGAGTAGTAGCTCTCGGGTGGATCTTCTATCACAAAGAGAAGGCCGACGATGAGGTGGTCAACGAGAAGAAGAAGGACTTGGTTCATTAGGTATAATCTTTTTTCATAGTAGCTAATCCCTCCTATGATATTGTTAGTTAAGGTTTGGCAAAGATCCGTAAGTTAGTCAATGTTTGTTTTAAACAAAATGATTGTTTTACCTATTCCGCCTCCCTATAACTCATGGGGTTTCTAACATCGACTTACAGTGGTATCAGAGCGTCGCTAAACCATAACTAACTTTTTTGCAAAGTTGTTAGAAATTCGATCGCGAAACGAACCAGAAAAATCATCATTTTCACAAAGTTTCTGTCGATTTTTAAATGGGGTCTAAAAATTTTTCAGGGACCCTTAAAATTACAAGCAGGGGAATATAAGAATACTGGAGAAATTTGGGTTCCTGACTCAATCATACAGCCGCGGAACTGTGGCCGATCCAAGCGATTCGCCGCGGATCCGCGGCCGAATTGAAGCCGAGTCGCCCCAAAATTCCCCAGTAACTCTTCTGTGTTAATTTTTGTTTTTCTGGGATATTTTGTTTCTGCTCAAGTCTCAGGTGCACAGAGAAGTTTTTGGAGTAGAATCATTTGCGTTTGCTCGATCGAAATTCTATGATGTTTGGCTAAATAGATTATATCTGAGATTTGTATAATGTGTTCATAAAGCTCCCCTAACTTCTAGTATGTCGGTTGGCAGGGGGTTGCACATTTCTGTAATGTTTTTACTGTTTGTGTTTGTGGACTTGTTGGATTGTCGTGAATGGATAGCAGGGGATGTGAGATGAGCGTTTCTTTCATTCAAATATAATTTGTAAATTATTGTAATATTCTTTTGCGGGGCACATCCAGGTTGCGGTTGTAGCCACCGTTGTATTATTTCATTTACTGATTTATGCTCCTAGGATAGACCCAAGGTGGGGTGCACAAACTACCTGGTACTTTGAAGTGTTTAGTGGCCTACTCACGTTGTTGAGGGAGATCACTTCACTTCGGGTACTTGGCGGGTAGTTTACCGTACCCGTAGGGGTCCAGGGTCGGGTTTTGGCTATTCATCACGACTGTGTAATCCGTCTTTCTTTGCAGGCTCAAAAGAATGCGGATTCGTAGAAAATCCAATATGTTCATCTGTGATCTGGAATGCCTATTATTGCGTCTGACGAATGTACAATATCTATATATGATAGCTATTTAGACGTCACTTATGTTTTACACCCGCGTTAGCCCAGCCCCCGCTTTGTCGTTAGTTTAGTAACCTAACGGGTGAATGACGGGACCCAGAGGCAAATGCGGATGGCATAAGAGGACGTTGTATTTTCGTTGTTTTTTGCAATGATAGGTTAATTGATGGGACGCATTATAATAATGCAAAGAAAATAAACCAAAGTTGAATCGTTGGAACAGCTTAAAAGAAACCACTCGGTTATTTTAAAACAGAGGATATTTTTTAATTGCGGAGCTTTAACCACTCCTTTTAAAAGCTATCAGGTTCCTTCGATCATATCAAGTTCACTACGTTCACGGTTTCGCCAAAACCATTCGTAGCCCTCCGTCATTTCATTTGGGTATTCAGTAGCATTCAAGCTATGTATTTTGACCTAACGCCAAGGCATAGTGTTTGGTAGCTGCTGGGTATTTTGTTACATAGATAGATGAGTTAGTTTGGGACAGTCGTATTACCATTTGGCCCACGTCAGGGGTATGAACGGATGGGTTCAAATTAACAAGATAATGATGGGTAGAACTTGACATGTGACTTATGACATTTTGACCTAACGCCAAGGTCATAAGAGCATGGGGCAGAAATTTATATCTGGAATTTCTAAAGAAACTGAAATTTGTAAAGAGATGCATACCATTTGGAGTTTGATAAATGTTGGTAGGATTCCTTCAACATTATCACACGATGATATTTGGATCCCGATCCTACTGTGAGTATCCGCTACTCATCAGGAGATTCGTCACTTAACGATCAATGCTATAAACCAAGTAGGTGCCGAGAAAGGTGTCAGCGGGGCTACGCCCCCGGAGAAAAGAGGATATTTAATTAAGGAACTTCACGAAAGCGTTGGAAAACCTCCCTCGAAGTACCGACACCGGCCTGGCTGAACGGTTAAGCAAGTATTGTACGGTGAGAATAGTCCTGGCTAGTTCTTCCTTTTTGGTTTAAGGAGGGATTCGAGAAATAGTGGGAGCCATCCAGTTTAGATAAACTAAAAACCACTCTAAACTTGCAAGAGTATCATGCTAAAGTTTTCCCTCTCTCTCTCACTGCAGAGACCCATAACATGACATGCCTTAAGTTACTATTAGAGAAAAATATATTAACAGGGCCAAACTATAAAGATTGGCTGCGGAATGTCAAGATGGTTTTGACTTATGACAAATTGGGGTATGTCCTTACTACTAAGGCACCTGCTGTCCCTGGTCCAAAATCCAGTATTGCGGATAAGGAAATCCACAAGACCTGGGAGTTAGATTGCGCGAAGGCCAAGTGCATCGTGCTTTCCTCTATGAATAATGAACATCAGAGGAGGCACGAGGATATGGATCTTGAATCCATATTTCTCCATACAAAGGATCTGTATGGGGAGTAATCTCGTATAACAAGATATGAGACCTCGAAGAACTTGTTTCAGTCAATGTTGGCCGTCGGATCGTCTGTAGGAGAACATGTCCTAAAGATGATTGGCTATATAGAAGAGCTCGCAGACCTCGGGGCGACTTTAGAGAACGAGCTCTATACAGACTTGATTCTCCAGTCCCTTCCTTCCACTTATGCCCAGTTTATTCTGAATTTCAACATTCAAAGAAAAGAAGTTGAACTTCCAGAACTCCTTAACATGTTGAGGAGTGCAGAGGGCACCTTGCAGAGGGCACCTTGCAGAGGGCAAGGGAAACACCCGCTATATTTGTTCGCGGTGCTTCTTCTTCCAGGTCTAAGGTTAGGGCCAAAGGAAGGAAGATGAAGGCCGCTACCAAACCAAGAGGTGGTGTTAGTAAGGTGGGAGCTAAAGGAAAGACAAAGATTGCAGTGCCAGTAGTGGCAAAGGACGAGTGCTTCCACTGTCATAGGAAAGGGCACTGGAAGAAAGATTGCAAAGCTTGGATTTGCAAGAACCAGGAACGAAAGCAAGCTGTGGCTTCGACTTCAGGTGTGTTTGTAATTGAAAATTGTCTGTCACTCAACTCTACTTCCTGGATATTGGATACCGGATCAGGATCTCATATATGCAATTCATTGCAGGCACTGAGAAACCGTAGAGTGCTGAAGGTTGGTGATATGACCCTACAGGTTG
Organism: Agapanthus africanus; assembly: GCA_030015575.1. Classification (NCBI taxonomy): domain Eukaryota; kingdom Viridiplantae; phylum Streptophyta; class Magnoliopsida; order Asparagales; family Amaryllidaceae; genus Agapanthus; species Agapanthus africanus. The sequence goes on along the minus strand of JASDDO010000024.1, from coordinate 864,392,745 downwards.
CTAATAGAGCTAGCGTGGGTGCTGTGTCCGTAGGGGCTTATCACCTTGGATTGACGAGTGGGCATATTTTGGTTTTGCATAACTGTTTTTGTGTACTCAGTTTAACGTGTAATATCATATCGGTTTCGTTGTTATCAAAAGAAGGTTATGATTTCACGTTTGTAAGCGAAATTGTTAACATCCACCTTAATCATGTTTTGATTAGGTCCGGTACACTAGATAACGGTATATATATCTTAAACCAATTACAGATTTCAATGTCCAGAACACACTAAAAAGAAAGTCTCCAGATATAAATAAGGCTTTCTTATGGCATTGTAGACTGGGTCACATCAATGAGACAAGGTTAACTAAGTTACATAGAGAAGAATATTTGGATTCGTTCGAATATCAAACTTATGCCAGTTGTCAATCATGTCTCAAAGGAAAGATGACAAAGACTCCATTCACTGGACATGGAGTAAGAGCGAGCGAACTCTTAGGACTCATACACAGCGATGTATGTGGTCCAATGTCTACACATGCAAGAGGTGGTTTTTCCTATTTCATTACTTTTACGGATGATTACTCTAGGTACGGATTCATTTTCTTGATGAAACATAAATCCGAGGCTTTTGAGAAATTCCAAGAGTATAAGAATGAAGTAGAAAACCAAACCGGCAAAAGTATCAATACACTGAGATCTAGTCGAGATGGTGAATACTTAAGTGCCGAGTTCCTAGGTTACCTAAAAGAGAAAGGAATTCTCTCTCAGCTTACTCCTCCATACACTCCACAGCATAACGGTGTATCGGAGAGACGGAATCGAACCCTATTGGATATGGTACGTTCCACGATGAGTAATGCTGAGTTACCATGATCTTTCTGGGGTTATGCGCTAGAATCAGCGGCATATCTTTTGAACAGGGCTCCTATCAAGACTGTGCCTACTACGCCATATCAGATGTGGAGTGGGAAGAAACCTTATCTTCAGTATCTAAAGATATGAGGATGTCCAGCTTTTGTTAAAAAGCAGCATGCGGACAAACTCGAGGCATGATCAGTACTGTGTAAGTTTGTGGGATATCTAAAGAAATCCAAGGGGCATTTCTTCTATTACGCAGAGGAACAAAAGGTTTTTGTTTCTTGTAATGCCCATTTTCTAGAACAGCAAGTTTTAGAAAAGGAAACAAGTGGGAGCGAAATAGAACTGGAAGAAATTCCAGAACCACAAACTACTACTGAAAGTTTGGTAGAACCAGTAGTTCAAGAAGAACAGGACATTCCCGCACCCCTCCTCAGGAGTAGTAGGCCGTCTCATCCGCCTGAGAGATACTACGGTTTTCTCATAGATGGGGATAGAGAGGATTGCATCATTGATGATGATGAACCTACTTGCTTCCAGCAGGCCATCCAGAGCGGCGACTCAGTACGATGGCTAGATGCAATGCGGACCGAGATGGAGTCCATGTACACCAACAAAGTATGGACTTTGGACTTTGCTCCAGATGGGGTAAAACCCATAGGATGCAAATGGATCTTCAAGAAAAAGATTGGTGTAGATGGACAGGTGGAAACCTATAAGGCTAGACTTGTTGCAAAGGGTTTTCGTCAAAGACCTGGTTTGGACTATGACGAAACTTTTTCTCCAGTGGCTATGCTCAAATCCATTCGGGTCCTTCTTGCTATTGCCGCCTTCCATGATTATGAGATCTGGCAGATGGACGTAAAGACGGCTTTTCTAAATGGTAATTTAGAAGAGTGCGTCTATATGGATCAGCCAGAAGGCTTCAATCAGAGTGGGAGCAGCGGGATAGTATGCAAGCTGCTTAAGTCCATTTATAGACTAAAGCAGGCATCACGGAGTTGGAACATCTGTTTTGATGAAACGGTCAAAGAATATGACTTTATCAAAAATACAAATGAACCATGTATATATAGTAAAATTGTAGCACGAAATGTCGTATTCCTCGTCTTGTACGTGGATGACATTCTATTGATAGGAAATGACATTCCTATGCTACAATCTGTCAAAGGATTCTTGTCACACAGGTTCTCCATAAAAGACCTGGGTGATGCCTCTTACATTCTGGGGATCCGGATCTATCGTTCCAGGCTTCAATGGTGACATGGATGACAGAGTGATTGTCAGAGTTATAGTTTTCCCTCTGACGAGGGGCAGTATTATGGACAGGTGGTCTAAGAGGATACTGTAGGAGGCATAGTGCTGGATACTGATTAGGTTCAGTTATCGATACAGTCTAAGAAGTTTGGATTTGGAGTTCATTTATGAACCAGGTCCCATCAGATATCCAGACATATTCTAAGACAGGTATTACTCAATTCGAGAGATGGTTTTTTCCGCGAACTTGAGATTGAGAGAGACATAGAAAGAAATATCAGGGCGGATCCACTCATTGAGGCTATTTCTCGAACACAAGAGTTTTAAAAATGAGCTTTGTGAAACTGATTAGTAGAGGAGTTCGGTGTTCGGTATCACAAGGGCTGTGAGTATGCGACATCGCAATAATTAGCCTTAAGTGCAAGTGGGAGATTGTTGGATATAGTGCCCTCAAAGTCAATTATTGGATCGCAGGTACATGATTGCAATGATTGAGGGAGGACCTATACCGGTAGCACAGTCTTACTCGAGATGATAGTATGCTATCTGGTTTTCCTTTATCAGTCGTGTACAGGTTCAGGTGACTGATCACTATTACACGTTGATAGAGCCCTTAGGATCCTGCTTGACTACCAACAGTAGGATGGCGATCATATACGTGAGAGTTGGGTAGTCCATAAGCACATCCTTAAAAGTGGTCCCTAGTCGTAGGAGTTTCGAGACAGGGCATCGATACTCCAGAGCAGACTAGTGTATACAGTCGAGACCCCGACGAGGGGCGGTGGCCGGTCTCACAAGCCATTAGTGTCAGTTGGATCACCTGAGATGTATACAGGTGCTCATTGGGTTATGAGTACACCGGACAATACCCGCCGGGAACCTTCTAGTTGGTATTATACCTAGCGTCAGATAGCAGTTCCCTGGTGACATGTGTACAGGTTAGTTCATCGACCTGAGGTCGTCGTTTGTCTCGTGTGAGTTCCTACTGTGCTTTGATTTCTACCCTACTACGGCTCAAAGGAGTCGTGCAAACAGGACTTTTTTGGATACAGTCCCGAGCCACATGGAGGCAAGTGAGAGGATCGGTAGGGGATTCGTCTCTCTAGGTATTGGGGGTCAGATCGTGCTGTGTCTAGAAGAGCCATTACACCAAGACTTGGCCAAGGCAGGTGAGAATTACTGGTAAGTATTCCAGTAGTTTCTCAGGGTGTTCTGGGCTACTCTCTGACACGACTTATACTTCTATTGGGGGTCTGACGTTACCAGCCCCCTAGGCTCGATATGCGACACTCATAGATGAACGGACCGGATTGTATATATATTGTCACTGATAGGCTCAGTAGGGTTCCAGGATGAGTTCGCTCATCGGCTTCCCTTGAGGTCAGTACATGGGCAGTCGTTACGCACAGCTAGTGCTGCTGACGTGCTTATGGTTAAACCCACTGCCAGGGTACTGACGAGTCTTTAGAGTTCCCCATAGATAGTTTCCCAAGTTCGGGCGAAACGTTATAGAGGCCGTATGGTTTTATGGCAGGGTTCGGAAAATGCACGTACGTTTGCGCACGTGTCATATTTCGGACAGATAATACTGATGGGCTTTGGTTTAAGCCGGATCCATGTATTATATTGAGTCAGAATATTTTATTCTCTCGTATTCGTATTCGGTCGGAATACGGATACATGTATGTATATACAGGTGAGGGGTATTTTCGTAATCCGTTACGAGAATATTTTAGAAGATGCATTTATTTTTGGATTAATCATTTTGGTTTAAATGATTATTTGTTTTTGGAAATGGTGACTCATTATTGATGACACATTATTCTAGCATGTTCATTAGTGACTCATGCTAATGAGTCACTAAGTGAGTCATGAAGAATTAAATGTGTTTTGTTTTGGGTTTAGATATTTGAGGAGATATTTTCATTAGATATATGTTTATGGTTTTGATTATATATCCTCTCATATCTATTCACAAGAAGAGGATGATAGAACACAAGTTTATGAGCTTAGTTTTCTTTTGGCTCACTAGTGTTTCTTGAGTTCACCATTTCCAAACCCTAGCATCTTCTTCAACCTCCACTCTTACCCTCTCATGTGATGAGAACCAAAGAGTGTTTTGAGACAAAGTATTCTACTCGTTCTCTACTTCATCTTGGTCATCTCTTTTAGCAGACTTGATGACCGAGTTGCCTCGGTATAGAGGCGGGAGCCCGTTTAAAGATCCGTAGATGTGGTGCCACCTCGACGAGGAGCAAAGAGATCGGAGTTGCCGCAAAAGAGAGTGGGATGATGGCTAAAGAACGAAGGACTCGAATCGATCGGTATAGCCTTTCTACCTCTTTACAGTTTGTTAGTTTAGCGTTAATAGCAAGATCCAGGTTATAGTATGCGATAGCGCCAGTTAAAAAGTTTTTGCTCCGCGTTTGGCATCAGAATGACGGCCGGGGCGCTACCGTAGACTTAAACGTCCACCGTCTCCACAGGATCACGGGGCAATCCACGCGGGGGCTTAGCACACGTGGAGGCTCAGCCGCAGCAGCCTCTCTTAGCGGAGGGGGCACAGTGATCCGTCTCTTCAAAGGGACGTTGCGATCGCTGGAAGGGGACGCACTCTTGCGATCGAGTAGCAGCCGCCTCTTTTCCCTGATGACAGCGCCCATCGCATGTTGATACCAGGCCCCGTGTACGTTAAGGGCCATCAGAATGCAACTCGGCTCGCTAATGAAGAAGTGGGAGTCCGTATTCAAGCGCATAAAGTGATGTAGCGCACCCCGTATTCCCTCTATGGTGGCAGCAGGTTCTTCCAAAAATGCCTCCAGTGGAACCCCCTGGTTATAACTCAGCTGCTGGGCAAAATGAAGGGGGTTGTATCTCATAAAAAGCGCCGCATTATTTTGCCTGAATACGAGGAAGCCCGGCCTGATGGAGTATAGATGTAGAATCTCCCGGGCTTTCAACACGGAGGCCCCGTCCTTAAAATTGTCGCGCAATGCCAGCACCGTCTTGGAAGTTTCCTGGCCGATTATCAGGAATTTGTCCGTGAAAGACATACCGGCCCCGACCGTGCACGGACGAAGAAGCAAGCCCCTAGCCTCCCGCTGAGATGGATTCACGATAGAAGCATCGATCAGCCGCATAATTCTCGGGAATCTGCACTTCTTGAAAAACGAGGGTCTTTTATGAATATCAAATACCCCGAGCACGTGCATTTCCATCCACGAAGTAAAATAGTGCAACGAGAAGTTGGCGGCATGCACCCCCGATTCAGTTGTATCTGCCGCCACGCTAAGACCATGGTAGAGGTGGGCCAGTCCGGCAATCCCGATGGCCACTTGTATTCCGGCCACCATTCGATGTGCTGGGTAGAAGACGGACGGCCTCATATAGCGAGGGTGCATGGGGAGTGCGAACCAACACAACCATAGCCCGAGAAACCCGAGAAAGAAAGTCTCCTCGTCAATGCCCGGAGCGGTGATTTCCGACAGAGGGATGATAGCGGCATCGGGAAGATAAAAGCCCTTCTGATTATCTTCTAGTAATGGTCGATGGTCTAAGACAAAGCCGAAGGGATCGTCGAGCATGGCAAATTTTTCGCCTTGTTGTGATAGAATCTCCGGGCGAAGAAACCGGGAAATGAAGTCCGCAAAACTGACCCCCCCGGCCTCCGGATTCCAAGAAAAGACTCTCGTACATATTCAACACCTTTATCAGACTAGGAAACTGGTGCTGGATAGCGTTCTTCGATGTTAGGCCCATCACCACTGGCTTGGTGGCGAAAACGTATTCGTCCGGAGGAAGCACCTCCTCGTAGTGCTCCCTCCTAACCGGCAAACCGGAAATCTCATAAAATTCTTCTAAAGAGATGGAGACTTCTCTGTCCAGTAGAAGAAAGGTGTGGGTTGGGATGTTCCATTGCTCCAAGAACGCATTAATCCACCATGTCGGAGGAGCAAAATATTGGAACAATGAAGCGTAAACTGCAGGATATAGGCCGAGTTTCAGCAAGTGCGTTTTCTTCACCGACAAAATGTACCTGGCCCACTGGAAATACCCGGCCGAGTGTTGGGGAGTCAACCCGATGTTGTAAGGTTGTCCCCAAGGGTGCGACTCGCCCTGGCATATGCGCCGCCCCAAAGTATCCAAAGCCGCCGGCAGCTGCATGGGTATAGCGGCAATCGATGGTTGAAGAAGGCCCTCCGAAGTCCAATTGACAACCTCCACGGCATAGTTCACCGGGGGTGCATCAGCATACGAAATCGATGAGATCGGATCTGACGGCGTCGCACAAGAGAAGCTTCGACGACCTTTGATTATCTGGTCGTACCACCTGCCCCACAGGTGAAGGTTTTTGTGTTCCGGATCATAGTCTCTAATGAGCGTGAGAACCTCCCGGTCCACCGGTGCCTCAGGGAATCCTCCCTCTGAACGGAAAAACGGGAAAGAAAGATCGGAAGACATGTCGCCTGCGAGAAAGAACGGAATTCAATTATCAGTGTTATAATTTAATTTCAAAATTCTGACACTCGGCACTTTAAAATCTATACCACACTGTAGTGCAGTGGAAAGGGGACCCAAGGGGGACCCACAAAATCCAGATGACAATGCATCAATTAATAAAACAGCCTCATTATTAGATAAGACAATCAATTAATGAGGAAATCCTCAAGGAATATTCTCATTGAATGAGAAATCCCTCGAGAAAAGGAGAAAATCTCCCTTTGAGAGCAAAGCTCTATAACAGAGTGACACTTGTCAAACTATGGTCTTGAAGGAATAAAATTTCTTAAAGAGCCTAGCTCTGTAATGATGATGGAAAATCCATCAAAGATTAATTAAAATTAATTCTTGAGAATTAAAATTCTGGGATATTAAAGATCCATGAAAAAACTCTTAAGAGTTTTTCATCAAAAGATCAAAAGATCTACATATTATCAAAAGAGCAGACCTCTGATGCATGGGATAAGAAACCCCAAGAAAAGATCTGTTAAGAGCAAGGCTCTATTAATGAAACCCTAGAAGGGTTTTCTTTAGATCAAAGATCTATGAAGAGCAAGGCTCTGTTAATGGGTAAAAACCCTAATTTATTAAAATTAATTTAATTTTACCTAAGTTTGGTAGAGTTCTAACTATTGAAAGTTCTTGAAAAAGAAGAGCAAGGCTCTGAATAAAAATTCTTAAGAAGAAGATGGAAATCATCTAAGGGACCAAAGGTCCTATTTATAGGCACTGCACTGCCTCTTCAACTTCTGAGTTGATCCAAGGGCTCAGATGTTGCCACTGCTGCACTAACGTGTGCGCCACGTGAGCGAAATGGTGGGGGGCATTTGTTTCCCCCAATCATAGAAAAGCTATGGTTTGAATTTCAAAATTCAAAAAGTGAAGCAACGCTTCATATCCTGTGCGCTGCGTGCCACGTGTCAAAAGCAGATACGCCAGCGCCAGGAGCGCTGCGCCCTAGGCAGCGCACCCCCAATCAGAGCAAAGCTCTGTTTCGAAATTCAAAATTTAAAAGTTGAAGCAACGTTTCAGATCCAGTGCTCTGCGCTGTGCGCCACGTGTCGAACACGGGTGCGCTAGCGCAGTTGCGCTGCGCTCCGCGCTGCCGAACGTAGGTGCGCTAGCGCAAGGTGCGCCAGCACTGGAATTAAAAATTCCCCCACCGTCAGATCAAAAGATCTACTAATAATAAATTATTAATTAATTAGAACTAAAGTTCTGTTATGGAAAGATTTTTCAATCTTATTAAAACAAGAAGATTATCTTCTGTAAAGCAGAAGCCTTAGGATCAAAGATCCAACGGTGGGAAATATTCCCAAATCAATCAGAGAAAGATCTCTTAAAACTGATTTAACAAATCAATTGGCTCTATATAAAGGCCCCTAGACTTCAAGTCTAAAATATACAGAAAAAAAGAGAAGACAAAAAAAAGAGAGAGAAAAACCCTCTGCAAAAAAGAGCAAGCTCTTAAAAAAAAGAAGATTTTTCTTCATCTTTAAAGTAAAAAAAAAACTATGTTCTTGAACAACAGAGATGAAACCATCTCGTGAAAAGAAGAACCATCTTCTAAAAAGATCAGAGATCTAAGAAAAAGACCAATATCTTTAATAAAAAGAAAAATATCAAAAGATCTAATCATAAAATAATAAAAGAAGTATTTTACTTCATTCACAGATCTTTTGATCTATAAAGGCAGAGCCTTTTATAAAAACAAGAACTTTTGTTCTTGGATCTTGAGGCAAAGCCTCCTTTAAGAAGAACATAAAAGTTGTTCTTTGATCTTAAAATTGATCAGATGCGCTTTGCGCTATTGAAAAGTGCTTTCCATTCATGAATTGAGCTCTTGCGCTCATTGGACCGGCGCTCAGCGCCAAAAGCTCCCACGTGTCAACCAAATACAAAATCTGCGCTTTGCGCTTCTGAAACAGCGCACTGCGCTCATGGGCTGGTGCTCAGCACCAAGCGCGCCACGTGTCACTCGCTGGCGCGCCAACAGACTAGCGCAAAGCCCTCATAAATTAAAAGCGCAATGCGCTAATGAACTAGCGCTAAGCGCGACACGTGTCCTCTTCGTGTGCGCTACCCGACAGAAGCGCAATGCGCTCTTTGACTGGCGCAAAGCGCCTGACACGCCACGTGGCGCACTATCAGAACACACTTTGTTTCTGATAAATGCTATGCATTTAATACAAGATAAAATATCAGAGCCCAATGCCTAGCATTACTAAAAGGGCTGAGCCCAAATAAAGGCTTAATAGCCAGAGCAACTAAAAATGTTAAACATTTTTAATTGGACTTAGCCCAATTGTGGCCATAAGTCCTCAACTTATATTGAACTAAGCACATCTGCTCATAAACATTCAACAGGTCTTAGTCCCAAACTGGGTTACAGATCTCTCAAACAATTCACACTGGTTCGAGGGTACATCTCGTTACTCCTCCGATATCTGTCGTTGTAATCCTTCAACGTCGTCATAGAGGTGACGGGTCCCGGCAACCACACATCTTTACGGATTGTGGGGTCCTTAAACTCATAGACTATGATGTCCTTAACCTCGACCGTGATGTCTTAAAACTAAAAACGGACTGTGGGATCCTTAAACCCACGGACTATGATGTCCTTAATCTCGACCGTGATGTCTTAAAACTAACAACGGACTGTGGGGTCCTTAAACCCATGGACTATGATGTCCTTAACCTCGACCGTAATGTCTTTAAACTAACATTAGACTGTGGGGTCCTTAAACCCACGGACTATGATGTCCTTAACGTCGACCGTGATGTCTTTAAACTAATATCGGACTGTGGAGTCCTTAAACCCACGGACTATGATGTCCTTAACCTGGACCGAGATGTCCTTAAACTAACAATGGACAGTAATATCCTTAAACTAATTATCGACCGCAATGTCATTAAACTAAACAATAGAGCCCAATTGCTCTCTTTTCGGATCTAAACGATCCCGTTAAGTTGATCTTAGTCTAAAAATAGACTAACATATCCTTAACAACGTTTAAGTCGATCTTAGTCTCAAATGAGGCTAACGTATCCTTAAACCCAAACCCCCAAACCCAAATCTAAGAAAGATACGGATTTGGACTAGTCCATGCCCTACGGGGGACAACATAACTTAGTCTCCGTATACAATCCACGGGCAACCAAACACAAAACAAACACCCACGACACGAAGTGACCATCTGGAGAAGGAGAAAGTGGTTACCACGATGCGGTAGCGTAATTAACTGCAGGGACTTACGCCTGTAGGGAAGAGCGTCTCCACAATCAAAAACCCCTCAAGCGAGGGGGAATCTAACGAAGCTTGCTACATCGGCCGCATCCGTTTAAACCATCGATACATGGTGCCATAAATCAACTCAGCATTTTCGGAGAGGTGGACGGATAGCACCAATTAGTATCTGCCCCGAAATTCAGGCAAGACGTTTATCGCGTCTCCGCTGCGTCTTTCGGATGGGAACAACCACTATGTCCTAAAACTAGCTGTTGACCGAGACGTCGATAAACTACTGCGGATTGCTGCATCCCAAGGCTGACACAAAAAAAGGTATGTCTATAAGCAAAATGGGCACGGATGAAAACCCGAAAGGGCTTCATGAGTAAAAATAACAGGGCTACCGGCGAGCTTTTGTGACAACCCGAAAGGCCGCAACCTCGTTACAAGACACTTGAATGGTCCTCTCGACTTTGTGAGGAGAAACCACCTGCGTGAGATCCTTACGACTCACAAGGGAGTAACACACTTAGGGATCCCCACGATTCTTAAGGAGAAATTACACTTATGAGATCCTCACGACTCGTAAGGAGAACTCTCTTATGGGACCCTCACGGCTCATAAGATTCAAAAGTCTTAAGCTACAGGGATCTGAACCTGTTCTTAAGCGGCCACCACAACCTCCAATGCTGCCCTACAAGCGGCTCAATGTTGACCCTTGTATACAATCCACGGGCACGAATAAACACTTCCCTAACAAAGTCCTACCCGCGACTGGGGATATGTCTACATGGTGAACAACCCTTGTAAGTCCTCTCGACTTGTAAGGAGAAAACACTCTTGTAAGATCCTTACGACTTATAAGAGAACACACACTTAGGAATCCTCACGATTCCTAAGGAAAAAAAGCACCTATGAGATCCTCACGACTTGTAGGGAGAAATACCTTTATGAGACCCTTACGGCTTATGAAGTCAAAAGCCTTAGTCGACAGGATCTTAACCCTGTTTGCTAAGCCACCTATGTTCGACATTGACTGAGGAAAATGATGATTCGCTCATGGTAATATCCCAGTTGTAGCGGTGCTGATGCCGAAATCGGTGTCTAATCCCAAGCTTGTAGCAAAAAAGCCAGCGAGCCACACATGCATACGAAATAGCCGAAATGATGGGGCAACTTGCAACAAAATCAGCAAGTAAAAATGTATGCATACAAAAATAGCCGAAATGATTGGGCAACTCGCAATAAAAAGCAGCGAGTAAAAATAAAACAAATAGCCGAAATGATTGGGCACCGTGAAAAATAGCCGAAATGATTGGGCAATCGCGACCTTCGCGATATAAAAGCTGAAATGATAGAGCATCGCGGAAAGAAAAATATATAAAATGAAATCTTATGCCATACAGGTGATATCAAATCAATCCCTGTATATAATCCAGGGGCGCAAACGAAGAAGAAATCACACCTTCCCTCCCCAGGCTCCATCAGAAGAAAAAGCCAAATCTCAACGGTTCACAGATAGCCTGAAGATCATCTCAACATTCGTCTCATTACAGCAGACACAACATCAAGCAAAGCTGAACCGCGGTAACTCCCAGTTCCATGACTCGGCAGTGCACAGATGACCGAGAGTCAAACCCCGACGACTCTGTGAAATGCGGATAAAGTCAACCCTTCCTGGCTACGTGGAACGCGGCTTATGTCAATCCTGACACCGTGGGAAACGTCCAGAGCGGAGCCTGGTCCTCCCAGAACACGGCTATGACCCCATGGGAAGCATACAGAGCAAAATTCCTGGTTACGAGGAACGCGGCTAATGTCAATCCTGACCCCGTGGGAAACGTCCAGAGCGGAGCCTGGTCTTCGCAGAACATGGCTATGACCCCGTGGGAAGCATCCAGAGAAAAATTCCCGGTCACGTGGAACACGGCTTATGTCAAGCCTGACCCAGTGGGAAACGTCCAGAGCGGAGCGTGGTCCTCGCAGAACACGGCTATGACCCCGTGGGAAGCATCCAGAGCAAAATTCCTGGTCACGTGGAACGTGGCTTATGTCAATACTGACCCTGTGGGAAACGTCCAGAGCGGATCCTGGTCTTTGCAGAACACGGCTACGACCCTGTGGGAAGCATCCAGAGCGGAGCCTGGTCCTCGCAGAACACGGCTATGACCCCGTGGGAAGCATCTAGAGCAAAATTCCTGGTCATGTGGAACACGGCTTATGTCAATCCTGACCCGTGGGAAACGTCCAGAGAGGATCCTGGTCCTCGCAGAACACGGCTATGATCCTGTGGGAAGCATCCAGAGCGAAGCCTGGTCCTCGCAGAACACGGCTATGACCCCGTGGGAAGCATCCAGAGCAAAATTCCTGGTTACGTGAAATGCGGCTTATGTCAATCCTGACCCCGTGGGAAACGTCCAGAGCGGAGCCTGGTCCTCGCAGAACTTGGCTATGACCCCGTGGGAAGCATCCAGAGCAAATTCCTGGTCCCATGGAACACAGTAAAAGTCAACCTTGACCCCGTGGGAAACGCCCAGAGAAACTCCTGACTCCGTGAAATGCGGATAATGGTAACTTCACCCATCACTTACGGGTCCTCACGACTCGTAAGGAAGCAAACTCTCTTGTGAGATCCTTACGACTTTCAATAGAAAACACACTTAGGAATCCACATGATTCTTAAGGAAAAATTACACCTACGGGATCCTCTCGACCTGTAAGGAGAAAATTCTTTATGAGACCCTCACGGCTCATAAAGTCGAAAAGGCTTAGGAGGTAGATCTTAACCCTGAACCCTAAGACATCGTTGTCCTGCAAAGAAATCGAAATAGACTATCCACAGAATACACTTACTAAAAGGGACACACCATCATGAAGAAAAATATTTCTTTTATTCATGAATCAAAATGAATACAAAATACAATTTACAAAGGAACAAAAAAAATATATACTCTCATTCAGGAGTATGTACAAAAGAAGAATGAAAAAATATATATACAATTCTTCAAGTCGGCGGGCTATTTAGTAGATTTGCTAGTTCACCCCTTTTCCGCTGGGCCTTGGCTTCATGATTTATTATTGTCAAATGACGGGCCTCCGCTTGAGCCTGTTGGGCCTGGTATGAGGCAAGCTGGCCTTCAAGCTCTTTTTCAGTAACCTTATCGGCTTCGACCATTTCACAAGTAAACATAGCGGCCTTATCAATGGCTACCACCTCCTTGATAGCCTCTTGAAGCACCTGCCAAAGTTCATATGCTTTAGTGGTCTTGGCTGTAAGGTTGGCTTGAAGCTCCCTCAGTGCTTTAGAAGCCAGCTCCCTCTCCGAAAACTTGCGGTCAAGCCTTTTCTCACATGATATCATATTCGCAGCGCACCGCTTAATAAGCCCCTGTAAGCTCGCCTTCGCGGCCACAACCTCCGGAGGAAGGCGTGTACATTCAAGAACATGCAAGCAAGCCTCCACCTGCCGACAAAACTCAACCCAGACATGCACCAATGTCTCACTATGGTAGGCGGCAAGAAAGGGAAGAGAGCCGTTGGCTTCAGCAGCAAACGCTTCGGCCGTGATCAGACTGCCAGCGCGAAGATCCTCAATTAGGGCTGACAGGGAGTGGAGGCTTAGCTTTGCCATCCGCTCTGAGACACGTAAAGCATAGGGGACTGGTGGCATGACGATGCGAGATTCTAGCATGGTTAGAACTGGTAAAGCTGTTCATATTTATAAACAGTCAGCGAGACTTGTAAGCAAAGAACAAATGGTACGACGTTGAGACTTTACTTACCCACAATCATGCAAGAGGGGTCTGAAGGGTCCCCAGGCCCGTCAAGAATCTCAACGTCGTCATCAGCTTTCAGAACTGTAGAAGACATCAATGTCATTATATGAAATAATAATAACATAATGAGAAGAGGGCAAAAGACACTGACTTTTCCCGGAAGAAAGGACGATGCGTTGAGGAGATATCGCCTGCGGAGCGGCTATCTCCAACAGGCGCTGAAAAGACTTACTGGGAGACAGATCGGCAATAGACGCCGCCAATCCACGCAATTCTGAAAAGACAGAAGGGTTCAGATAATGGAGAGATCATTAATGTAAAATATAGAAGGCTACCTTTGATGCTTCTCCCATTATGGGCTGGAGGGATAGCAGCTTCAGCGGCCTCCTCCGTGCCCCCAAGCACATCATCGGGGACGTGGGCCAATGTAACGACTTCCGAGCGAGGAGCAGTGGCCTCCACTGCAGGCTCCAGCGGAAGGACGGTAGCCTCGACGACCTGTCCCCTAATATCCGGGCTGCCCCCAGAAAGATCCATCAGATCAGCGACCAACAAAGATGCCTCTCTCGGGGGAGCAAGCGCTTAGGGAGCGGGAGTCACCAAGGGAGGCTCCATTGCAAGAGCAACGGTTGCATCGACCCCCTCCACACTGATTAGTGTTTCATCGGGGATATTGGCGGAGTCTACAGTCAAAGCGCGACTCGAATTCAGACCCTCAGCCATCGCTGAAGTCCCTGCAAAGTTTGTACGAAGATAAGGATATATATATATATATATATATATATATATATATATATATACGAGCAATACAAAATATTATAAGGAGATACATGAACATACCGATGCGCAAGGGAGCCTCTAGTATGGCTTGTTCAAGCCGACGCTCCTTCCTGAGGAGATATGCTCGCCGAGGTTCGAGGGTAGACTCGTGGCCACCGGTCCACAATGAAAGTGCGTCCTCAGCGTCGGTCGAAACAGCCTGCTTAAGAGCCCTCTCACCCCATTCTTCCAAAGGGCTTACGAATAGCCGCCGTATCGATGGAGGGTCTTCATAAAAAATGACGGCAGGGTAAGGCCTCTTTGGGATCCTTACGTTCTCGAATTCATCTTGCGAATGTATTATAGCCTCAGCTAATTGTGCGGCTTCTTCAGCAGATGAACCCGGGAAAAGTAGACCACCGTCCGATTCTTGCATGGCTAGTGGTTCATCTTGAAGAATAGGCTCAGACCCTATTAAAGAGTCGAGCAGATTGGTGACCGTCTTCCTCCATCTCTTGGGCCCAGAACTAACCGTCGAAGATGATCGTTTCCTTCCCCGTGGAGCTTTGGTACGACGTTGACCCACTTCGCCTTCAATGTCCTCGCTCGGCGGTACTACCGATGACGACATGGCCATTGTTGACGCCGCGGCCAAAGACACTGCTGCTGGCGCCCTATTAGCCCTCGATTGAGCCGTAGTACGCAGTGGCATACAAGCTGTGGGAGTTAAATCCACTTCTGCCGCCTCCGGAATAAGCACGACGCTGGTATCCCTCAAGGGAGGGTGAACCGTTGCACGCGGTTGCGGCGGAACTCCTGTGGCTTGAATCGGAGTAGGAGCCTTATATCCGAGGAGCACCTTCCTCTCCTCGGCAATGATTGGACTGACTTGGTGGAGGTACCAGCCCGTGAATGACCTCACACATCGAGGAATATGATCAGCTTCAGGAATCATGAAGCGAGAACCAGTGTTCAGCAGCATGAAGTGATGAGTGGCTTCACGAACAACTTCTGGCGATGGGTTAGGCGCCACTGTAAATGCCTTGAAGGGGACGCCCTGGTCATATCCGAGTTTCCGAGCAAAGCGGTGTGCGTTGCACCGCATAAAAAGGGCCGCACCGTTCTGACGAAATACCAGATAACCTGGTCTGATCGAATATAGGTGCATGGCTTCTCTGGGCTTCAGAGAAGGTACCCCCTCTTTCGACAAGTCGCAGAGCTGTTGAACCGGTCCTGAAGGAGCAGAGAAAACTCGATCATTGAATACCATCCCGCCTGTATTGGCATAGGGATTAATCAGCACGTGAATAGCCCCAGACTGAGTCGGGTCAGGAGCAGAAGCGTCCACCAGCCGCATGAGTCGCGGAAAAGTGTAAGCGTCATAAAAGCTGGGTCTTTGGTACGCAACAAATGCCCCCAGCAAGTGCATCTCAATCCAGGACATAAAGTAATGAAGAGAGAAATTTACTACATCTACGCCTGAAGTTGAGGTATTGGCCGCGGTGCTTAACCTATGATATAGATGCGCTAGCCCTGCAATGCCCACAGCTAGCCGCGTTCCCTCAGCAATGCGATGAGCAGGGTAAATAACTGAGGCTCTCATAAAACGGCGATGCATGGGAATGGTGAACCAACTAAGCCAAACACCGATGAAGCACACAAAGAAAGTCTCCTCATCC
Organism: Agapanthus africanus; assembly: GCA_030015575.1. NCBI lineage: Eukaryota > Viridiplantae > Streptophyta > Magnoliopsida > Asparagales > Amaryllidaceae > Agapanthus > Agapanthus africanus. The sequence continues at coordinate 864,376,701 of JASDDO010000024.1, read as the reverse complement.
ATACCAGGAGCTGCAATTGACTCGAAAGATACCGCTGACATGATGGGAATGTGGTACTGCGGCAGGTATTCTTCTTTAGTCGGCCGCTTATTTAAACCGAACCCAAAGGGGTCGTTAATGTTCGCGAACTTCGGATCCGTCTTTGATAGGACATCTTCGCGAAAGAAGCAAGCGATAAAGCTTTTAAAAGTGACACCCTGCTCCTCTGACTCTGTGAATAGTTTGTCAAAAATACTCAGGGCCTTGATCAAACTTGAGCGCTTGGACGGTGTTCTCGGTCGACAGGCCGTCAAGCATGGCAGGCTCGGTTTCGAAGACATACTCATTGGGAGGCAGTAATTCTTCATAAAGTGTCCCCCTGACCGGCAACCCTGAGATCTCGCGAAATTCTTCCAGAGAAATTGAAACTTCGCGGTCCCCAAGAAGGAAGGTGTTGGTGGGAAGATTCCATTGGTTTAAGAAGGCCTTAACCCACCAAACATGGAGAGACTGATAGTGGAAAAGAGACGCATATATCGCCTAATAGAGTCTGACCCTGTGCAGTCGCGCGCGATGGGCGGACAGGATATAACGTTCCCAGAGAAGGTTGCCCGTGGGATGTCGAGGGGTAAGCCCTATCTTGTAAATTTGTCCCTATGGATGGGCTTCGGCTTGACAAATGCGGCGCCCTAAAATGTTTATAGCCGGCACCGGATGGTTCGGAATACCAGTTGTTGATGGCTCAAGCCGTCCCATAGGGGTCCAATTCAGCATCTCAATAGTAAAAGCGGTCCGTGGATGATCCATCGGCAGGAATGGATAGGTAGGCTCTGTCAGTATCTCGCAAAGGAAACTGCGGCGACCGCGGATGATGTGACTGTACCAGGTCCCCCATAAAAGTAGATTAGTGCAGTTCGGATCATGAGCCCTGATCATCGCCATCATCTCTTCGTCAGACGGTGACTGAGGAAAGGCGGCCTTCGAACGGGAGAAAGGGAAGTATGGAATAGAAGTCAACGTGCCTGAAATAAAAGAAGGGGAAACTGTTAAAGCTAAAACGTGTATATATATATATATATATATGTTTATAAGTGTATATATATAAAAAGACAGTGGAAGAAAGCGACAGAGCACTTATTTTATGGGACCGTTGGTTACAAAAATATGAGTCCTACAAAATCAAGATGGCGGCTCACTAATAATGAGGCCAAGCAATAATCATGAGAATAAAGGAAAGATTCTCAATAAATTCAAATCACTCTACACATTCCCCAAAAGATAAACCTATCTTGGACTTTGTGAAAATCAAGCAGAGAAAGGGAATTAAATTCCCAGAAAACTTTATTGAAATTCTTTTTGCAAAGAACAACTCAGGATATGAAAATCTCAAGAAGTTCTCTATGAAGAACTGAGTTCTTCAGAGGATTTAAATTCCTTTTGGATAGAGAAGTTAAACTCAGAAGATATCTCCCAGAGCCAAAGCTCTTTAGAATGGAATTAAATTCCAGAGAAAAGACAACCATCGCCATCGATCCCTGAAGATCAGAGAAGCCCTAAGAGGTTTATTGTTTAAAGATTGAGTAGTTTTATTATTAAAGAACTTTAAAAAAATGGGTTCTTGTTAAAGCGAAGAACCCTTGGTATGGAATTAAAATCCAACGAAGATTTCTACAAAAAGTTCTTCAGCCTTTCAAGACCATTACCTGAGAAAAGGGAATCTTTTGTTAACAGAGTTAAACTCTGAAAATTTTCGAAACAGAGAACTAAGCTCTGGGAAAGAGAATTAAATTCTCAGGGGGAAAAGCAAGCAAGGAAGAAGATGAACAAAGTGGAGGCGCTTCTGAAAGGACTCTTGCATTTATAGGATGTGATGGGAAACGGTTCATCTCTCTTATTCCCTAGACAGATCCAACGGTCGCAAAGATGACAGCGTTGCACTCACGTGTAGACACGTGAGAACAACGCTGTGGGGGCATTTGTTCCCTGATAAAATATCAGGAAATATCTCAATGAGGTATCACGTGCTCACACGTGACTAAGGGTCACGTGTTGACACGTGATAGTTTCCTGTGATCTCTACTTTATAGAATTAAAGTCTAATCAAACAAAAATGTAACAAAGCAGCTAAGGAAAGACCCCAATGGGGCATCACGTGTTGACACGTGACCAAGGGTCAGGTGCTGACACGTGATGATTCCTTAGCTCTGTTAAAAGGCAGAATTAAATTCTGAATAAAAGAGGGTCACGTGCCATCACGTGATGGGTCCCTTAGCTCTTTAATTGATAGAATTAAATTCTATTTCGATGATCAAACATTAGGATCACGTGCCAACACGTGATGTACTTTAAAAGCCTTTTGAATTAATAGAATTAAATTCTAATTAAGGGAAATCAAAGACCCTAACTGGGAAAGTATTTCTTTAAATCTTTCCAAACAAAAAAAGGATTATGCTATGTAAAATGGAGCACCATAGGATTAAAAATCCAATGGTAACTAAAAATCACCAATTTATGGAAAGATTTTCTACAAGGAAAGATTTCCCTGAAATTCACCAAGAATAACAAACAAAATATATTTTGGATTAAAAATCCAATGGTGAATAAAATTCACTGAGTGATCTAAAAAATTAGGTTGGTTACAAAAACAACCAAAATCTTTCAATGAAAGATTTACTAAACAAATTGATTCTTTTCCTTCTCCTATAAATAGGAGCCAAGAAGATGAGAGAAAGAAGGATTTTTTTTGGATCTTGGAATTTTCTAAAGAAAAAAAATAGCAGAAAGAAAAGAAAGGAGAATTTAATTCACAAGAAAACAAACCCTAGGTGGGAAACGGGAAAGAGATCAAAGCCCCATAAAACAAAAAGAGAATTTAATTCTCAGTCTAAGAGTTTAACTCTTCTGCAAAAGAACTTAGTTCTTCCTCTGATTGGAGATCTACAGAAGCAAATCTCCCCATAAGTTGAGAATTTAATTCTCATCGGGGAGATTCTGCCATACAGATCCAAAACTTAGAGGGAGAATTGAGTTTTGAGAATTTAATTCTCCCAAATTCATAGGAATTTAATTCCTCCAAAATAAAACTAGGGTTTAACCCTATATGAGAATTTAATTCTCGCAAATTCATAGGAATTTAATTCCTCCAAATAAAACTAGGGTTTAACCCTATATGAGAATTTAATTCTCCCAATTTCATAGGAATTTAATTCCTCCAAATAAAATTAGGGTTCAACCCTGCATGAGAAATCAATTCTCCCCAAATTTATAGGAATTTAATTCCTCCAAGACAGAACTAGGGTTAACCCTATATGAGAATTTAATTCTTCCACATACATAGGAATTTAATTCCTCTAAAACATAATTAGGATTTAACCCTACAGAGAATTTAATTCTTAAAACAAGAGACTTAAAACTCTCCATGCACATAAAGAACCGGGTCACGTGGTGACACGTGATCCCCATCCTTAATAATCAGAAAAGAAGGAACATGACTAGGTCACGTATTCCCACGTGACCCTTACACAGACTCCCCAAAATAAGAAGGAATTAGCCCAGAGGCAATGCCTCACGTGCTCCCACGTGACTTCCAAAACAAAGAGAACGAAGGCAAAGGCAGCACTGATTTTGGGCGTTCTCACGTGTCCTCACGTGACCCCTAATAAACACTCTAATAAATCAATGCATAAGTACCTATCACGTGCCCACACGCGATGGCCGTAAAAACTAAAAGTTTTTAACATTTATTTGCAGATTTGAGAATAAAACAAAGGAAGACTGGTCGCCACCTTCAGAGGTTTCACATGGCACGACACAACCAATCCCATTTTAGTGTTTAACACTATTTTGGAGCGTTTTTTTCTTAATGTTTAACACTGTTTTTTTAGCGCATCACATGGGAACACGTGACCATCAAATATATGTTCATGTTCAACACTATATTCAAATCAACCCTAGCCTAAATTGGCTAAGTCCTTCTGAGGCAAGACTTCTCTTTTTACTGAGTCTCAAGTACATCCTTGCCCTCCGAAATTGATCATTCTATATGGCATATGAGTGCTCAACACTCAACAAAGATAAAATGTTGTCAGAACCCCTGTTCAGCAGTGCCAAATAATGGGGGGTTGAACCCAGACAAATGTTTAATGGACCAACAAGGGGCCAATATTTCAAACTTAATTGGACTTAGCCCAAATTGGCCATAAGTCCTCAATTCAGATTTAATTGAGCCAATGTGCTCATAATCTAATTAATTGATCTTAGTTCCAAAATTGGACTATAGATCTCCCAATCAACTTTGGTTCAAGGGTATATCTCTTAACTCCTCTGATATTTGTCGTTGTAATCCTTCAACGTCTTCAGAGAGATGACGGGTCCCGACAACCATACATTTCATGGACTGTGGGGTCCTTTAAAACCCATGGACTATGATGTCCTTAACCTTGACTGTGAGGTCTTTAAACTCATGGACTATGATGTCCTTAACCTTGACTGTGAGGTCTTTAAACTCACTGACTATGATGTCCTTAACCTCGACCGCGGTGTCTTTAAACTAACATTCGACCATAATGTCCCTAAACTAAACAATAGAGCCCAATTGCTCTCTTGTCGGATCTAAACGATCCCGTTAAGTTGATCTTAGTCTAAAAATTAGACTAACGTATCCTTAACATACGTTTAAGTCGATCTTAGTCCTAAAAGAGACTAACGTATCCTTAAACCCAACACCCAAACCCAAATCTAAGAAAATACGGATTTGGACTAATCCACGCCCTACGGGTGACAACATAAATTAGTCTTCGTATACAATCCACGGGAAACCAAAAATAAAACAAACACACATGACACGAAGTGACCATCTGGAGAAGGAGAAAGTTGTTACCGTGATGCGTTAGCATAATTAACTTCAGGGGCTTGCGCCTGCAGGGAAGAGCGTCCCCATAATCAAAAACCCCTCAAATGAGGGGGAATCTGACGAAGTCTGCTACATCGGCCGCATCCGTTTATTCCTTCGATAAACGATGCCATAAATCAACTTGGCATCTTCGGAGAGGTGGACGGATAGCACCAATTAGAATCTGCCCCGAAATTCAGGCAAGACGTTTATCGCGTCTCCGGTTTTCGGCGGGGAACATCGGTGATGGCCTGGCCTTTCACTGCCTTGAGAGGTCGATATGTTATCGAGAACTCCATTAAGAGGAGGGCCTATTTGGCAAGCCTTCCTGTTAGTATGGCTCTTGACATCAAGTACTTGAGAGGATCCACCTTTGATATGAGATGAATCTCATGTTCCAATGCATAATGCCTGAGCTTCGTTATCGTGAAGATGAGTGCCAGGCGATGCTTTTCAATGGGGGAGTAGTTGTTTTCTTCCCCCAGAAGAAGTAGACTCAAATAATAGAGAGCTCTCTCCTTCCTTTGGTCGTTCTCTTGTGCTCATAGCACGCCTAAAGAACCCTCAAGGATTGTTGCGTACAGGATGGGGGCTTTCCTTTAACCGGGGCGGTCGGTACCAGCGGATTCTGTAGGTATTGCTTGATTTTGTCCCGTGCACTTTGGCATTTCTGATCCAAGATGAACGGGGTCCTCTTCTTCATTAGATGGTTGTAGGGACGATATTTGCCGGAGAGGTTGACTTTGGAGTTTGACACCTGTTTAGGCATCTATATCGCTGCAACTGGGATTTTGCCAGGAGCGAGTCATCATTTTCCTAGAGAGGACTTGGAATTTGATACCGATTTAGGCATCAACATCGCTATAACTGGAATGGCGCCAGGAGAGAATCATCATTTGCCCCTGTCGATTTGGACAAAGGTGGCTTAGTAGACAGGGTTAGGATCCTGTCGACTAAGACTTTTGACTTTATGAGCTGTAAGGGTCTCATAAAGGGATTTCTTCTTACGAGTCATGAGGATCTCGTAGGCGTATTTTCTTCTTAAGAATCGTGGGGATTCCTAAGTGATGTCTTCTCTTGTAAGTCGTAAGGATCTTCCAAGAGTGTTTTCATCTATGCCCATTTTTCTTATGGACGTACCTTTTTTTAGCGGGGTATTCTACTAGATTGTAGGATCTGTTTGTAGGCCCCTTAATATCATTCCTGTCCTTTGAGAAGAAAGAACCATTCTACATAGAGATTCTTCCGCCAGTGAGAAATATACCCCATGTGTATATCTCGGAGGGAACGAGTACCCACACCGTCGCTATTTTGGCAACAGGTTGCTTCAGAACCGCTTATTTTTGTTGAGCGTAGGCGACAAACGCCATCTTACCTCCGCTCTTCACTCTTCATCATCGGATGAGAAAGAGTCTTGGCCTATTTGATCCAATCGAGCCATTTTATCCATGAGTTCTTGGAAGGTCGGTAATGCCTTTGAATTTGGGTCAAGTGTGGCTATGGGCATTCTCATGGCTGCAACTTCATCGATGCGTTGCTCGCATTTAACCAGAGATTTTGCCATCGGGTAACATATTGAACCCAAGTCTCATTCGGTCTAACCCTTTCATTAACCAATGCCATCATGGTAGTATGTCCGTTCTCATTAGCGAATCCCTGACAGAAGAGCATATCCATTTCGTCGAAGCTCTTCAGGAAATCATTTGGGAGTTCCGCATACCATTCGACGGTAATGCCCGCCAGACCACTGACGAACTATCAGAGGAGTAGTATGCCATTTCCTCCAGTATTTCCACACATGTATTTAAATCGCGCAATGTGCTAGCGAGGATTCTCAGTTCCTTTGTACATGTGGAAAGTTGGAAGTGTGTACTCTGGCGGGTACTGTATTTGATTGTACCATGTCGGATATGGTCGACCGGTCTTGATTGATCTATTTGGGGCTTCACTGGCATAGTGAGCTTTGATTCGCTGAGCGATTTATGTGTCCAGCTTTTCTTTTAGGAATCATTTCCTCCTCAGCCATTGATGAGATTTGCAGAGGATTTGAAATGTCATCCTTATCTTTAAGACCGACCACCGGCGGTTCATTTGTCAATAATTCCGATTGAACCATCATTCCAGCCATATTCTGAATCAGAAGGTCCACCTGGTTTATTTTAGTGGACATTTCTGCCGCTTCTTCATCTCTCTTTTTTCGAGCGCGCTTTAGGAAATCAATATCCAACTCCTTCTCTACTCTTTCGTCGGGTGCATCCTTGGGATTTTCCTTAGGCGATGGATCAACATTTGTTGCCGCTTGAGCGAGCATCTCCTGCAGCTTTTCATGTTGTAGTTGAACTTTTGTCAGGAACCGAGTTTGAGGTCGATGACTAGTTGAAGCTCGAAATTAATCTTTGGGATTCACCACATAGACTATATGAATTACCATGCCCTCAGGATTGGGGTGTTTGGAGTTTTGGCCTTTGGAGTTTGCCTCGGACACTTGAGCTTTATTAGGCATCTCTTTTATTATGAAAAGCCGCTTTGGTTTTGGGAGGAACCGTCATATCAGGAACCGTCTCAGGAGGAGTCCCCTTATATTTGAAAGGGGATTTGTCAGAATTTGGCTGACGTTTACAGGAAGAGCCGTAGTTGACAACTGTAAGTCGACGTTAGACACCTCACGAGTTGCGGGGAGGCGGAATAGGTAAAACAATCATTTTTGTCTAAACTAACATCGACTAACTTACGGATCTTTGCCAAACCCTAACTAACAACATCATAGGAGGGATTAACTACTATGAAAGAATATTATACCCAATGAACCAAGTCCTTCTTCTTCTCGTTGACCACCTCCTCGTCGGCATCCTCTTTGTGATAAAAGATCCACCCGAGAGCTGCTACTCCAAGCTTGACCTCTAGCTTGAGGTAACTAGGTTACTAAAAGTGCTAATCAAAGAAACCTAGGGGATATAGAGTGGGATTAGGGATCAATTAGTCTTACTAACCCTTGATCTCAACACATGAGAGGTTAATATTAGGGTTTGAAGAGAGAGAGCTTGAGGAGAGAGAAGGTGAGAGTGAGAATGATATTGGAATAATAATTCATGTGTGAATATATGAAGCATAAGATATTATTAAATGAATAACAAATAATAATATATCATCATGCTTCATTAACTCACCTTGTGATTCATCTCATGAGTAATTTAAACAATAAATGCATCATTAACTCTATGGATGAATCACACCATGAGTCATTAAACCAATTAATGCAAATTCCACCTAAGTCCTCCATGTCATCAACCTTCTAGAAGCTTCTCGAGTAATTACGAGAACGCCCCTCCTATCCGTGAAAACACGGAAATACTGAGACTGTATAAATCCAATAATCCGATACTAGAATCTGGCTTAAACCAAAGCCCGCTAGTAAAAACTGTCCGAACATCGCACGTGCGTAAAAACACGTATGCGTTCGAACCCTGTCGTAAAACCATACGACCTATATATCGTTTCGCCCGAAGCAGGGAAACTCTCTGTGTGGGACTCTAAAGACTCGACTACTACGCTGGTAGTAGGTTTATCCACAGACTGCAAGCAGCACTAGCTGTACGTAACGGTCCCCAGGTAGATGTCGATAAGAAGGCCGATGAGGAAACCCATCTGAACTCCTATTGAGCCTGAAGTGACAATCTCCGTACAGTCTGGTCTATTCGTCTAGGATTATTGCATATCGGGCCTAGGGGGCAGCAAGCATCAGTCCTCTAGAAGGGGTATAAGTCGTGTCGGAGCGAAGCCCATTACACCTTGAGAAACTACTGAAAAACCTACCAGTAAATCTCGCTTGCCCTGGCCAGGGACTTTGCGTAATGGCTCTCCAGACACAGTGCGATATCAACTCCCAATACCGGGAGAGACGAATCCTGTCTAACCGCCACTGCCTCCAAGTGCTTCGGGACTGCACCCAACTTCTACCTGTTTGTATGACTCCTTTGAGCCGTGGTAGGGTAGCAATCTAAGAACAGTGGGAACACACTCGAGGCGAAGCAGCAGTGTCAAGTCTGCGGACTATGCTGTACTCATGTCACCTGGGAACTGTTAACTGATGACGGGTATAATACCAACCAACAGTTCACTGCGAGTCCTGTCCGGTGTACCCGTAACCCAACGAGCACCTGTATACTATCTCCAGTATGACGTATTGATGGCTGTGGGAAAGACTATCTCCCCAACTGGGATGAGAAGCGTACACACTAGTCTACTACGGAGTATCGATGCCCTGTCTCAATAATCCTATGACTAAGGACCTCAAAAAGGATGTGCTTGTAGAATACCCAGCCCCCACTAGTGTGACTGCCATCACAACACTAGTAGTCAAGCAAGATCCTAAGGGCTCTATCAATACGTACACACATATTAAGATAGATATAAACCAAGTAGCATACTACCATGTTTAGCAAGACTGTTAATATAACTGTGAATATCCCATGCTTCTATTAAGTAATATACAAGCTAGTATGATACAATAATGGCCCCTAGGGCATATACACTAACAACAACTAAGACCTTCACCTGCTTCCACACTTTATATATAGATGAGGAGAGTTGTTATAGGGAGCGAACTTCTTCATCCAGCCCCTAGGGCATATACAACGGTATTGGATCAACAATGGTAGGAACCATATGAAGTTCTGTAAGGAACTTCTTCATCCAGACCGCTTCTTTTGCGGCATCGCAAGCAGCGATATACTCCGCTTCCATCGTCGAGTCAGCAATGGTGTCCTGCTTGGAACTCTTCCAGCACACCGCCCTTCCATTGAGGGTAAAGACATAACCTGACATGGACTTGGAGTCATCCTTATCACTCTGGAAGCTGGAATCAGCAAAGGCCTCGATCTTGAGGTCTTTTCCGCCGTAAACCAAGAACATCTCCTTAGTCCTTCTCAGGTACTTGAGAATGTTCTTTACTGCTATCCATTGCTTCTCCCCTGGGTCTGACTGATACCTGCTTACCACGCTCAGTGCGTAAGCTACATCTGGTCTGGTGCACAACGTTGCATACATTATAGAGCCTACCGCAGAAGCGTAGGGTATGATAGACATGCGATCCCTTTCCAAATCAGTCTTGGGAGACATCTCTTTGGAGAGGGTGATTCCGTGACAAGCCGGTAAACTACCGCGCTTAGAATCTTCCATACTGAATCTTTTCAGTAGAGTGTTGATATACCTGGACTGCGAAAGTCCCAACATCCTCTTGGATCTATCACGATAGATCCGGATCCCCAGAATGTAAGATGCATCACCCAGGTCTTTCATAGAGAACCTGTGTGACAAGAATCTTTTGACAGATTGTAGCATAGGAATGTCATTTCCTATTAAGAGAATGTCATCCACGTACAAGACGAGGAATACGACAGTTCTTGCTACAATTTTACTATATATACATGGTTCATATGGATTTTTGATAATGTCATATTCTTTGACCGTTTCATCAAAACAGATGTTCCAACTCTGCGATGCCTACTTCAGTCCATAAATGGACTTAAGCAACTTGCACACTTTCCCGCTGCTCCCACTCTGATTGAAATATTCTGGCTGATCCATATAGACACACTCTTCTAAATTACCATTTAGAAAAGTCGTCTTTACGTCCATCTGCCAGATTTCATAATCATGGAAGGCAGCAATGGCAAGAAGGATACGAATGGATTTGAGCATAGCCACTGGAGAAAAAGTTTCGTCATAGTCCAAACCAGGTCTTTGACGAAAACCCATTGCAACAAGTCTAGCCTTATAGGTTTCCACCTGCCCATCTACACCAATCTTTTTCTTGAAGATCCACTTGCATCCTATGGGTTTTACCCCATCTAGAGCAAAGTCCAAAGTCCATACTTTGTTGGTGTACATGGACTCCATTTCGTTCCACATTGCATCCAGCCATCTTACCGAGTCGCCGCTCTGGATGGCCTGCTGGAACCTAGTAGGTTCATCATCATCAATGACGCAATCCTCTCCATCCCCATCTATGAGAAAACCGTAGTATCTCTCAGGAGGATGAGACGGCCTACTACTCATGCGGAGGGGTGCGGGAATGTCCTGTTCTTCTTGAACTACTGGTTCTACTAAACTTTCAGTAGTAGTTTGTGGTTCTGGAATTTCTTCCAGTTCTATTTCACTCCCACTTGTTTCCTTTTCTAAAAACTGCTGTTCTAGAAAATAGGCATGACGAGAAACAAAAACCTTTTGTCCCTCTGCGTAATAGAAGAAATACCCCTTGGAGTTCTTTGGATATCCTACAAACTTACACTGTACTGATCGTGCCTCGAGTTTGTCTGCATGCTGCTTTTTAACAAAAGCTGGACATCCTCATATCTTCAGATACTGAAGATAGAGTTTCTTCCCACTCCACATCTGATATGGCGTGGTAGGCACGGTCTTGGTAGGAGCCCTGTTCAAAAGATATGCCGCTGATTCTAGCGCATAACCCCAGAAAGATCGCAGTAACTCAGCATTACTCATCATGAAACGTACCATATCCAATAGGGTTCGATTCCGTCTCTCCGATACACCGTTATGCTGTGGAGTGTATGGAGGAGTAAGCTGAGAGAGAATTCCTTTCTCTTTTAGGTAACCTAGGAACTCGGCACTTAAGTATTCACCACCTCAATCAGATCTCAGTGTCTTGATACTTTTGCCGGTTTGGTTTTCTACTTCATTCTTATATTCTCGGAATTTCTCAAAGGCCTCGGATTTATGTTTCATCAAGAAAATAAATCCATACCTAGAGTAATCGTCCGTAAAAGTAATGAAATATGAAAAACCACCTCTTGCATGTGTAGACATTGGACCACATATATCGCTGTGTATGAGTCCTAAGAGCTCGCTCGCTCTTACTCCATGTCCAGTGAATGGAGTCTTTGTCATCTTTCCTTTGAGACATGATTGACAGGTGGCATAAGATTGATATTCGAACGAATCCAAATATCCTTCTCTATGTAACTTAGTTAACCTTGTCTCATTGATGTGACCTAGTCTACAATGCCATAAGAAAGCCTTATTTATATCTGGAGACTTTCTTTTTAGTGTGTTCTGGATATTGAAAATCTGTAATTGGTTTAAGACATATATACCGTTATCTAATGTACCGGACCTAATCAAACCATGATTAAGGTGGATGTTAACAATATCGCTTACAAACGTGAAATCATATCCTTCTTTTGATAACAAGAAAACTGATATGATATTACACGTTAAAATAGGTACACAAAAACAGTTATCCAAAACCAAAATATGTCCACTCGTCAATCCAACGTGATAATCCCCTACGGACACAGCACCCACGCTAGCTCCGTTAGCAACTTGGAGGGTCATATCACCAACCTTCAGCACTTTACGGTTTCTCAGTGTCTGCAATGAATTGCATATATGAGATCCTGATCCGGTATCCAATACCCAGGAAGTAGAGTTGATTGACAGACAATTTTCAATTACAAACACACCTGAAGTCGAAGCCACAGCTTGCTTCGGTTCCTGGTTCTTGGCATTCCAAGCTTTGCAATCCTTCTTCTAGTGTCCTTTCCTATGACAGTGGAAGCACTCGTCCTTTGCCACTACTGGCACCGCAACCTTTGCTTTTCCCTTGACTCCCACCTTACCAACGCCTCTTCTAGGTTTGGTAGCGTCCTTCTTCTTCCTTCCTTTGGCCCTAGCCTTGGACCCGGAAGAGGAAGCACCGCGAACAAACATAGTGGATGTTTCCCTTGCCTTTTGCAAGGTGCCCTCTGCACTCCTCAAAATGTTAAGGAGTTCTGGAAGTTCAACTACTTTTCTTTGAATGTTGAAATTCAGAATAAACTAGGCGTAGGTAGAAGGAAGGGACTGAAGAATCAATTCTGTATAGAGCTCGTTCTCCAAAGTCTTCCCAGGGTCCGCGAGCTCTTCTATATAGCCAATCATCTTTAGGACATGTTATCCTACAGATGATCCGACGGCCATCCTCGACTGAAACAAGTTCTTCGAGGTCTCGTATCTTGCTTTACGAGATTGCTCTCCATACAGTTCCTTGGTGTGGAGAAATATGGATTCAAGATCCATATCCTCGTGCCTCCTCTGATGTTCATTATTCATAGAGGCAAGCACGATGCATTTGGCCTTCGTGCAATCTAATTCCCAGTTCTTGCGGATTTCCTTATCCGCATTACTGTATTTTGGACCAGGGACAGAAGGTGCCTTAGTAGTAAGGACATACCCCAATTTGTCATAAGTCAAAACCATCTTGACATTCCGCAGCCAATCTTTATAGTTTGGCCCTGTCAATATATTTTTCTCTAGTAGTAACTTAAGGCCTGTCATGTTCTAGGTCGCTGCAATTAGGAGAGAGAGGGAATACTTTAGCATGATGCTCTTGCAAGTTTAGAGTGGTTTTTAGTTTATCTAAATTGGATGGCTCCCACAGTTTCTCGAATCCCTCCTCAAACCAAAAGGAAGAACTAGCCAGGACTATTCTCACCGTACAATACTTGCTTAACCGTTCAGCCAGGCCGGTGTCGGTACTTCGAAGGAGGTTTTCCAATGCTTTCGTGAAGTTCCTTAATTAAATAACCTCTTTTCTCTGGGGGCGTAGCCCTGCTGACACCTTTCTCGACACCTACTTGGTTTATAGCATTGATCGTTAAGTGACGAATCTCCTGATGAGTAGCAGATACTCACAGTAGGATCGGGATCCAAATATCATCGTGTGATAAAGCTGAAGGAATCCTACCAAAATTATCACACTCCAAATGGTATGCATCTCTTTGCAAATTTCAGTTTCTTTAGAAATTCCCGATATAAATTTCTGCCCCATGCTCTTATGACCTTGGTGTTGGTCAAAATGTCATAAGTTACATGTCAAGTTCTACCCATCATTATCTTGTTAATTTGAACCCATTCATACATACTCCTGACGTTGGTCAAATGATAATACGACTGTCCCAAACTAACTCATCTATCTATGCAACAAATGAATACCGAGCAGCTACCAAACACTATGCCTTGGCGTTGGTCAAAATACATAGCTTGAATACTACTGAATACCCAAATGAAATGACTGAGGGCTACGAATGGTTTTGGCGAAACCGTGAACGTAGTGAACTTGATATGACCGAAGGAACCTGATAGCTTTTAAAAGGAGGGGTTAAAACTCCGCAATTAAAAAATATCTTCTGTTTTAAAATTAACCGAGTGGTTTCTTTTAAACTATTCCAACGATTCAACTTTGGTTTATTTTCTTTGAATTAATATAATGCGTCCCATCATTAACCTATCATTGCAGAAAACAACGAAAATACAACGTCCTCTTATGCCATCCGCATTCGCCACTGGGCCCCGTCATTCACCCGTTAGGTTACTTAACTAACGACAGAGCGGGGGCTGGGGTAGCACGGGTGTAAAACACAAGTGACGTCAAAATAGCTATCATATATAAATATTGTACATTCGTCAGACCCAATAATAGGCATTCCAGATCATAGATGAACATATTGGATTTTCTACGAATCCACATTCCTTTTGAGCCTGCAAAGAAAGACGGATTACACAGTCGTGATGAGTAGCCAAAACCCCACCCTAGACCCCTACGGGTATGGCAAACTACCCGCCAAGTACCCGAAGTGAAGCGGTCTCCCTCAACAACGTGAGTAGGCCACTAAACACTTCGAAGTACCCGGTAGTTTGTGCACCTCACCTTGGCTCTATCCCAGGAGGAAAAATCAGTAAATGAAATAATACAACGGTGGCTACAACCTCAACCCGGAAGTGCCTCGCAAAAGAATATTACAACAATTTACAAATTACATTTGAATGAAAGAAACGCTCTTCTCACATCCCCGGCTATCCATTCACGACAATCCAACAAGTCCACAAACACAAACAGTAAAACCATTACAGAAATGTGCAACCCCCTGCCAACCGACATACTAGCAGTTAGAGGAGGTTTACGAACACATTATACAAATCACAGATATAATCTAATTAGCCAAACATCATAGAATTTCGATCGAGCAAACACAATTGATTCTGCTCCAAAAACTTCTCTGTGCACCTGAGACTTGAGCAGAAACAAAACATCCCAGAAAAACCAAAATTAACACAGAAGAGCTACTAGGGAATTTTGGGCTGACTCGGCCCCAACTCGGCGGCGGATCCGCGGCGATTTGGCCGAGTTAGGACCCCAAAATTCTCCAGTAACCTTATAATTCCCTGCTTGTATTTTTAAGGGTCCCTGAAAAAAATTTTAGACCCCGTTTAAAAATTGGCAGAAACTTGGTCAAATTGATGTTTTTTCCGGTTCGTTTTGCGATCGAATTTCTAACGACTTTGCTAACAATTTAGTTATGGTTTAGCGAGGCTCTGATACCACTGTAAGTTGATGTTAGACACCCCATGAGTTGCGGGAAGGCGGAATAGGTAAAACAATCATTTTTGTCTAAACTAACATCGACTAACTTACGGATCTTTACCAAACACTAACTAACAACATCATAGGAGGGATTAGCTACTATGAAAGAAGATTATACCTAATGAACCAAGTCCTTCTTCTTCTCGTTGACCATCTCCTCGTCGGCCTTCTCTTTGTGATAGAAGATCCACCCGAGAGCTACTACTCCAAGTTTGACCTCTAACTTGAGATAACTAGGTTACTAAAAGTGCTAATCAAAGAAACCTAAGGGATATAGAGTGGGATTAGGGATCAATTAGTCTTGCTAACTCTTGATCTCAACACATGAGAGGTTAGGGTTAGGGTTTGAAGAGAGAGAGCTTGAGGAGAGAGAAGGTGAGAGTGAGAAAAATATTGGAATAATAATTCATGTGTGAATATATGAAGCATAAGATATTATTAAATGAATAAAAAATAATAATATATCATCATGCTTCATTAACTCACCTTGTGATTCATCTCATGAGTCATTTAAACAATAAATGCATCATTAACTCAATGGATGAATCACACCATGAGTCATTAAACCAATTAATGCAAATTCCACCTAAGTCCTCCATGTCATCAACCTTCTAGAAGCATCTCGAGTAATTATGAGAACGCCCCTCCTATCCGTGAAAATACGGAAATACTGAGACTGTATAAATCCAATAATTCGATACTAGAATCTGGCTTAAACCAAAGCCCGCTAGTAAAAACTGTCCGAATATCGCACGTGCGTAAAAACACGTATGCGTCCGAACCCTGTCGTAAAACCATATGACCTCTATATCGTTTCGCCCGAAGCAGGGAAACTCACTGTGTGGGACTCTAAAGACTCGACTACTACGCTGGCAGTAGGTTTATCCATAGACCGCAAGCGGCACTAGCTGTACGTAACGGTCCCCAGGTAGATGTCGATAAGAAGGCCGATGAGGAAACCCATCCGAACTCCTACTGAGCCTGATGTGATAAGCTCCGTACAGTCTGGTCTGTTCGTCTAGGACTGTCGCATATCGGGCCTAGGGGAGCAGCAAGCGTCAGTCCCCTAGAAGCGGTATAAGTCGTGTCGGAGCGAAGCCCATTACACCTTGAGAAACTACTGGAAAACCTACTAGTAAATCTCGCTTGCCCTGGCCAGAGACTTTGCGTAATGGCTCTCCAGACACAGCACGATATCAACTCCCAATACCGAGAGAGACGAATCCTGTCTAACCGCCACTGCCTCCAAGTGCTTCGGGACTGCACCCAACTGCTACCTGTTTGCACGACTCCTTTGAGCCGTGGTAGGGTAGCAATCTAAGAACAGTGGGAACACACTCGAGGCGAAGCAGCAGTGTCAAGTCTGTGGACTATGCTGTACTCATGTCACCTGGGAACTGTTAAAGCAGCAGTGTCAAGTCTGCGGACTATGCTGTACTCATGTCACCTGGGAACTGTTAACTGACGACGGGTATTATACCAACCAACAGTTCCCTGTGAGTCCTGTCCGATGTACCCGTAACCCAATGAGCACCTGTATACTATCTCCAGTACGACGTACTGATGGCTGTGGGACAGACCATCTCCCCAACTGGGATGAGAAGCGTACACACTAGTCTATTCCGGAGTATCGATGCCCTGTCTCAATAATCCTATGACTAGGGACCTGAAAAAGGATGTACTTGTAGACTACCCAGCCCCCACTAGTGGACTGCCATCACAACGCTGGTAGTCAAGCAAGATCCTAAGGGCTCTATCAATACGTACACACATATTAAGATAGATATATACCAAGTAGCATACTACCATGTTTAGCAAGACTGTTAATATAACTGTGAATATCCCAAGCTTCCATTAAGTAATATACAAGCTAATATGATACAATAATGGCCGCTAGGGCATATACACTAACAACAACTGAGACCTTCACCTGCTTCCACACTTTATATATAGATGAGGAAAATTGTTATAGGGAGCGAACTGGTTTCTGCTCTCGTGGGATCTCCATGGGCTGCGGAGATTTCTTTAATATTGCGGTGGAAGAATTTTTTCTGACCCTTCGCAACAGTTTGAAGCTGTTCCTGGTTGGAACAACAACATTCACCACTGGGGTTGAAACAGGACCATACGGAGAACTACCCCCAGCTCATTTGGTATGATGCCGGTATCGACGTCGACCTTTTCTTACGGCCGGGATTTGGTTAGCATCCAGATTTTGCCGAGTCTGCCCTATGTTTCTTTTGAGAACTTGAATATTCTGCCCCCTGCAATGAACTTGGACCTTGGCTGGTGCCAGTTGTTTGAGGACTGATTCCGTTGGCAAAGCAGCAGCTCGGGAAACCAGCCTGTGGAAGACAGACTTCCACCGGGCTTCCTCCATCGGCATTGAGGCACCGAGGGTGGGAGGTGGGAGTATCGACCCAAAGAGAAGCTCGTTGATTTCTTGAAGATCTGGATTGCAGAGATTTAATGTTGCAAGTGGCCTATACTTGACTCCACCAGATATAACAGAGCCTGAGTTGCTAGGGTGGAAGAAAACGCCGCTTTTCATAGAGACGAAACGCTGGCTTTAGTATCCCATCATCCAAGGGCAACCACAAACATATATACCGTGATTATTTGATCATAGAAAAACATGACACACGAAGTGTGGAGTGGAAAGAGGAAGAGGTCCCACCGGGCGTGCCAGAATCTGTTTACCGCCGAAAGCCGGGAAAGACAAACGTCTTGCCTGAATTTGGGGGATAATTCTATTTAGGTTTATCCGTCCAACTCTCCGAAAATGCCAAGTTGATTTATGGCACCGTGTATCGGAGGTTTGAAAGGATACGACCATTGTAGCAGACTTCATCAGATTCCCCCTCATTGTGAGGGGTTTTTGATTGTGGAGACGCTCTTCCCTGCAGGCGCATGCCCCTACAATTAATTACGTTACCGCATAGCGATAACTACTTTCTCCTGCTCCAGAAGGTCATTTCGTGTCGTGTGTGTTTGTTTTATTTTTGGCTACACGTGGATTGTATACGGAGACTAATTTAGGTTGCCGCCCGTAGGGCGTGGATTAGTCCAAATCCGTATATTCTTAGATTTGGGTTTGGGTTGATTTAAGGATCGTTAACCTCGTTTGAGATTAAGATAAATTTAAATATTTGTTGAGGATATGTTAGTCTAATTTTAGACTAAGATCTACTCAACAGGATTTTGGGATCATTCAGACCCAGCAAAATAGCATTTGGGCTCTATTGTTTTAGTTTAAAGACAGTTTCGGTCCATAGTTAGTTTAAGGACATTGCGGTCTATTGTAGTTTAAGAACGTTACGGTCCATAGATCACCATTCTTGGGATGAGGGTTTAGTTTAAGGACATTGCAGTCCATAGCTAGTTTAAGGACATTGCGGTCCATAGCTAGTTTAAGGACATTGCGGTCCGTAGATCACCATTTGGCGGTGAGGTCGTAGTTTAAGGACATTGCGGTTCATAGCTAGTTTAAGGACATTGCGGTCCATAAATATGTGCTCATGCGTTTGAGACTGCGCCAAAGAACTGTTGGATGTCGGGACCCTCCACCTCTCTGACGACGTTGAAGAATTACAACGACATATATCAGAGGTGTGGAGAGATGTACTATCGAACCAATTTCCAGATCGAGGGGAGATATGGGATGAACATCATTTTGGACACCATCTGTTAGGAGATCATTAGTCATCTTTGGGACTATGATTGGTTTGGGGAGACCTGAACATGGGGGCTCGGTTGATTGTTGACCAAAAAGGTCTTGGCCTCGGGAGACTTGGCTAATTTGGGTTAAGATTGATTTTCCCTAGTTACCCCATAGTGCTAAGCACTGAATCGGTGTTAAACACTGAAATTTGGAGGCGCTCACATGTGAACACGTGAGGGGCCCCAAAGTGGGCGCTGTTCCTTGAGTTTATTCCCTCCTTTATATATAAAAGTTCTGAGCACATGGCTCGCGTGTGAGCATGTGAGGCGTCCGAGATGGGAACTGTTCTCTGGATTTATTCCTCTTTCATTTATAAGTGCTAAGCGCTTGGCTCATCAAATGGTCACGTGCGAACACGTGAGGTGCCTTCAAAATGTGAGCGTAGTTTCTTGGGCTTATTCCCTTTCTGTGTATAAGTGTTAAACACTTGGTCTTGTGGCCCTCATGTGTGGACTTGTGAAGTGCCACGGTGCTAAGCACTTAGCTTATAGAATGCTCACGTGAGGTGCTCAAAATGTGAGCACTGTCATTGGAATTTTCCCCCTTTTTCATATGAGTATTAAACAACTGTTTGGGGGTCACGTGGGAACACGTAAGGCGTACTAAAATTGAAACTGTCTTTGGATTTATTCCTTTTTTATGTAATTGCTGAGCCCTCGTTTTAAAAGGTCACGTGGGAGCACATGATTCAATCTTAGTCATTCTTTTTGTTCATCAGAGGTGCTTACATGAGAACACGTGAGCTTTGTTATGTAGCATTGAACGCTAATGAATCACCAGGCTGTTCTTCTATGTTTCTGAAGAATCAAGTTCTCCTTTTGTTCTTTGCGGGGATTAAATTCTTTTTAAAAGGTTAAACCCTAGTTTCAGAGGAATTAAATTCCTATATGTTTTGTAAGAGTTAAACTCTTTTGGACTCAGTACTTTCCCCTAGGTTTATAATCTGCATGGCAGAATCTTCCCGATGAGAATTAAATTCTCAACTTGTGGGGAGATCTGCTTCTGCGGATCTTAACCAGAGGAAGAACTAAGTTCTTTGAGAAGTGTTAAACTCTTGGTTTGAGAATTAAATTCTCCTTTCGTTTTGTGGGAGCTTTTGGGAGGCTTCTGTATATATTTTTTTAGAAGCTTATACGGTGCTCTCCTCCTCCTGAGACTTAACCTCCTCGCTACTATTTATAGGTGAAGAGAAAAAATCAATTTGTTGAGAAAATCTCTCTTTGAGAGATCTTGATTGATTTCATGATCTTTTAGATCAATCGGTGAATTTTATTCACCGTTGGATTTTTAATCCAAAAGCTCTTTGTTTAACAGAGAAGATTTCTTATTTGTTTAACAAGATTATGAATATCTTGTTAGTTTTAACAAGATTAGAATTTTATTCTATCAAATCTTTTTAGTTTAATAAGATCAGGAAAATATTTTCCAAATATAATTTAATTCTAGAATTTAATAGGAGCGTTTTAAATTGGGGTGCTCACATGCTTGCATGTGAGCGGCAAGAGAACTCACGTGTTTAACACGTGACCCCTAATGTGGGTTTTAATCTATTTATGTTCAGAATGCTCACGTGTTTAACACGTGATGCCCGTTTGGCCATTTAGATTTATTTATGTTCAGCGTTCATATGCTTTGCATATGAGCACTCACGTGTTTTACACGTGATGCCTATTTGGACATTGATGATTTTCTTTTAGCGCTCATATGCTTTGCATATGAGCGCCCACGTGTTTAACACGTAAAGCCAAATTTTGAGGACTTTCCCTCTTTTTTCTATGGGAACAAGTAGCTCTTGGCCGAAAATTTTAGTGGGAACAATAAGTTTATTTATCATTTTGAGAATGGATGTACTTATTTGATACATATTGTATATTTTGGACGATATCGGTTGTTGTTCGGATGTTTACAATGAATTTAGATTAATTTCTTATTCTGTTTGTTTATTTTTTTTTGTATATTATGCATGAGATGTTTATGAATATTTTTGTATTTGGTTATATGATATATATATATATATATATATATATATATTTATGCAATCGGCAATTATTTTATTTCTTAGCACTTCATAAATTAGCCGAAGAACTTCATTCGCTTTACCGGATCTCTACTATAGAGAAAGAGTAATCAAAGTTAATAACAACAAATCAGCCAAGAAAAAAATTGGAAAAGCCGAAAAATACTTGTATTATTTGGAAGGTCAATTGTCATTAGAAGTCATTAGAATGCACTCACGAAGGTCAGTGCTTGTTACAGAGATCAAAGTTGTAACTTTTAAAATATAATCTCTCCATGAAGTTGATCAAGTAAATAATCAAGCCGAGGAATAGAGAACAAATACTTGACTACAAGTAAACACTAAGCTTATTGTCCCTAGGGTGATTTTATGTATGAAAGAAAATAAGCTGTCATATTGTAGAGAATTTTCCTAAATATTATAATGAATTTGAATCAAATTAGTTGGAATTGGATGTATGGATTTATGTTAATCTCTAACTATATTCCAAGTTATCTCTAAAAACCTATGGATATATATATATATATATATATATATATATATATATATATATATATCATAGATTAATTGGATTTTGTGAAGATTTAAATTAATCTAATTTTAAATTTCACATTATCTACAAGAAAGCCATTCACCTATATATATAATTGATTAGTAAATCAATTATGTATGCATCCACCAAAAAGAAAATGGAAAACCACGTTAATTTAACAGAGGTTTATTAAAAGGCGGCGGCTGCTATATTAAATTAATTTCACAAGGCCAAGGTGAATTAATTTGAGAGATTATTGTATTGAGAGGGTGACAGCTAATAGAGAGATTTGAGAGAAATCTCCTAACGTTATTTGAAAACTTGATTCAAGGAATTAGTAAATGTTTGCAAATTCCGTTTTGCCGGGAACTAGCCATAGGTAGGTGCACCCCGTCAACAAATCCTTGTACCTCTCTGGTTTGAGTTTTCTATTTTATTCTCGCACTTATTTATTTATCTTTTGTTGATTAATTGTGTGATTGTTATTATTGCGTGATTTGATTTGTCGCGAGTATTGTTCTGTGTATCAATTTTCTCCCAACAACTGGTATCAAAACTTCGTTAAGGAACTTAGGGTTCTTCAAATCTACGATTTTGGTCAACGATGGGTAACGACAACTATATTTTCTTCCCCGCTTTCTTAGATCATCGTTTTGAAGGCGTTGGTTTAGATCTAAGAGAGAAGTTGTGTTTGCTGCGACGTTAGGCGAAAAATGGCAGAGGATAAAATAAGAATCAAAAATTTTAATGATCACAATTTTGGTTGGTGGCGTATGTAAATGAAGGACTACCTATACCAAAAGAACTTGCATCTTCCGTTGGTTGGAGAGAAGTCCGAGAAGATGACTGATGAGACGTGGAACTTTTTGGATTGGAAAGCTCTGGCGACAATCCGGTTGTTGTTGACTCCGCAGGTGGACTTTAATATCTAAAAGGAGAAAACAATCAAAGCATTAATGACCACATTAGTAAAGTTGTATGAGAAGCCTTCTACATTAAACAAAATCTTCCTGATGAAGAAACTTTTTAATATGATGATGGCTGAAAATGGCTCGGTGACGGAGCATCTGAATGAGTTCAATAGCGTGACGAGCCTACTCGAATCGGTTGATATCGTCTTTGAAGACGAGATTCGAGCACTTTTATTTCTTTGTTCGTTACCGGAGAGTTGGGAGAACTTAGTGATGGTAGTTAGCAACTTGATCTTGGGGGTTCTCACGTTTAATGATACGGTGAGTTGCATATTAAACAATGAGATACAGAGGAAGGCCGTGAGTGGGAGTTCAGGAACTTCTGCACTTTTGGTGGAGAATCGCGGTAGAACGATGGAAAGAGGAAAGGGCAAAAAGGGCAAGTCTAAGAGCTGAGGAAAATCGAAGGCGAAGATCCAAGACGGCTGTTGGAACTGTGGAAAGAAGGGTCACAGAAAAAGTGACTGTAAAGCTCCAAAGAAAGACTCAAATGAGATGGCAGATGGAAAAGAAGTTATTTTGGTGTCTACACAAGAACATGGGAAACAAGGTCTTTGTTTATCGGCGAGCGAGAACACAAAGGCGGATACTTGGTTCCTCGATTCGAGGGTATCCTTCCATTGCACTTCGGGGCGACATCTCTTCAGTGAGTATGTTCAGGGGGATCTTGGACATGTGACGGTGGAGAACAGTCAACCGTGTAAGATCGTTAGAAAGGGGATGATCATCTTGCAACCGTCAAGAGGTGGTCAATTAAAATTGAAGAATTCTCATCATTTTCAGATTTGAAGAAGAGCCTGATTTCTACTATTCAGCTTGACAACGAAGGTTTTATTACAATGATTGGGAATTCACAGTAGAAGATTACCAAAGCGTCGTTTGTGGTTGTTAGGGTCAAGTTGAGCGGTTCATTGTATTCCTTAAGTGGGAGTAGCGGAGGTTCGGTTTAATTGGCAACGGGTTCGGAGTTAAATTCGAAGGCTTCATTATGGCATAGACGATTGGGGCTGCTGGGGTCACTTAGCACGACCACTAGGTTTTGGCAAGCATCAAGTATGCAATTTAAAAAATCCTAGAGTGCTAAGCAACACCATCCAAGGATCTAACTAGAGAATTAGGGTTTTCTAAGCAAGTAAACAACTTTACTCTAAGTGAACAAGGAATACAACCTTTGTAGACCGGTCCTTCACTTCTAAAGCTCTATGTATTAGTCCCTTAGCTCCAAGTAGTGGTGTCCCGGACTCTACTTAGGTTCCACTAGGCGAAAGGAACGAGCTTGCTAAAAAATCTTCAAGGCCGAAGATGATCTATGTCGAAGAATCTCTAACTCAAGCTACCTCTTCACTAATTGAGGAATTAGTGAAGTAAACAATCTATACTAAATGACTAGTTTGGTATAGATTGATGAAGTAGGAATTTTGCACACTTTAGAATTAATTCTTTTTTTCTTTTTTACCTCACTTAAAGCTAGAGAGCAAATGAAGGAGATGAAGAAGTGATCAACCATTGTGAATCATGGGTGAAAAAATATCTCCAACATATTTAGTAGAGAGTTAACCATGGCTAAAGATAATGGTTGGGTTAATAAATATTTAGAGTAAAACAAAATAAGTGGACTTAGTCAAGACTTCTACATGATTCCACAAGTATCTTTAGCTATGCTAATTTCCACCTAATTTTGTTTTTCTCTTAATAATTATTCACCCAAATTATCTTTAGTTTGGTGTGAGTCTCATACACCCATGTCCAATGTATCATCTAGTATGACACAATAATAAATACATTAATATATATATATATCTCTCTCGTATATATTTAAATGTATTTGTAGAAAAGAAATTCTTAAGTGAGCTAATATTAGTTAATATATATTAATATATCAAATATATGATTATATATTAAATTATTAAATCAACACTTGATTTAATAATCCGGTTATATCACAACCGACTAATATCATTTATGTGTATATCAAATATACATATAACAAATTATTGAATCAATACTTGATTCAATAATCTGGTTATATCACATATAACCTATATCGCTCGATTTGAATATTGATTACATACACGTATTAATCTCGGTCTTTCACATATCACATATGTGCCCTACTTCGTTTCGCTTGAGCTACGAAACCTCAGTGTAGGACTTTAAAAACTCGTCAATACGCCAGCAGTAGATGATGATCACATCAGTCACCCACAAGCCATCAACGGTACTAACTGGACATAACGGCTACCTAGGTATTGAGCGATCAGAAGATCAACAAGCAAGCTTGTCCAAACTCCCATGAATCTAGTAAGTAACACTACCTTACAGTCCGGTCTCTTCGTCTGATATGTCACATATCGAGTCTGGGGGTGGTAAACGTCAGACCCTAATAACTTGATAAGTCATGCCGATGTGAGGGTCATAACGGGTCGAGAAACTATTGATAACACTTACCAGTAAATCTCATCATCAGCCCTGCCCAGGGACTTCCTGTTATAGCCAATCGAGCATAACGCAACATTAACCCCCAATACTGGGAGAGACGAAACCCCTCCTATCGCTCTTTGCCTCCATGTGACTCGGGACTGTACCCTAAATCCACCTGTTTGCACGCTCTCTTGAGCGTGGTAGGGAGAAAATCAAAGCACGGTGGGAATCACATAAGACTCTATGACGATCTCGATACTCCTTCGACTAGGAACAATTAGAGGATGTACTTGCCGACTACTTTAGCCCTACCAGTATGATCTGCATCATAGTCTGGTAGTTAAGTACACATCATAAGGGCTTTATCAATATATAACAGAGAGACAGTATAATGATACAAGTATACATGTTAAGATAAAGAGTAACCAGATAGCATACTATCATGTCAAGCAAGAAATTCCTCTCTATATATGTCCAAGCATCCACTATAATATACGATCATGTACAATAATGGCCTCTAGGGCATACATATAACTAACAATCTCCTACTTGCACTAAGGCCAGTTGTTGTAGTATCTCATACCCAACATCCTAAAAATTCTCTCAAATTGTATCTGGGGAATGATCTTGGTGAGTGGATTCACTGTGCTTTTCTTCATGTCAACTCTCCTGACCTCGATCTCCCGGAGATCAAAAATCTCCCTGATTAGATGATACCGCCTAAAATTATTTCTGGATCATTTACGGGACCGGGGTTCCTAGGCCAAATCCACAGCTCCATTGTTATCACAATACAAGTATTGGATGCTCAATGGTAAGAACCTCACTAAGTTCATCTCATGAACTTCTTCATCCAGACAGCCTCTTTGGCAGTATCGTTGGTAGTGATGTATTTAGTATCCATCGTCGAGTCTGCTACGGTATCTAGCTTGGAACCCTTCTAACATACCGCTCCTCTATTGAGGGTATAGACAATACCCGAGACCGACTTATTGTCCTCCTTATTACTCTGGAAGCTCGAATTGGTAAAGGACTCCATTTGGAGTTCACCGTTACCATACACCAAGAACATTTCTTTAGACTTTCTCAAGTACTTAAGAATTTTTTTCACAGCTGTCCACTGTTTCTTCCCAAGATGTAAAAGGCATCACCCAAATACTTCATGGAGAACCTTTGTATAAGAAGAGCTTGACCGAGTGTATCATAAGAACAACATTTCCTATCAAGAGTATGTCACCCACGTACAATACGAGGAAGAAAACCTTACTCTTTACAACCTTCTTGTATATACAAGGTTCATTTACGTTTTTGACAAAGTCAAACTCTTTGATTGCCATATGAAAACAAATGTTCCAACTTCGCGATGCCTGCTTTAACCCGTAGATTGATTTAAGCAGCTTGCACACCTTTCCGCTGCTCCCACTATCTACAAAGCCCTCTGGCTGTGTCATGTACACGCTCTCTTCTAAATCACCATTTAGAAAAGCGGTCTTGACGTCCATCTGTCAGATTTCGTAGTCATGGTATGCAGCGATGGCAAGTAGGATCCAGATGGACTTAAGCATAGCCACTGGACAAAAGGATTCATCATAATCGATATTTGGTCGTTAACAAAAACATTTTGCTACAAGTCTAGCTTTGAAAGTCTCGACTTTTCCATCTACACCTAGTTTCTTCTTAAAAATCCACTTGCTCCTGATGGGTTTTACCCCTTCAGGAGCAACTTCCAAAGTCTATACTTTATTGGCGTACATGGATTCCATCTCAGATCGCATTGCATCCAGCCATTTTACAGAGTCCCCACTTGTGATGGCCTGCTCGAAACTAGTTGGGCTATCATCTTCCATGATGCAATCCTCACTCTCACCGTCAATGAGAAAACCGTAGCATCTCTCAAGCGGATGAGGAACCTTACTAGATCTGCGGAGTGGCTGAGGTTCGTCAGGAACTATTGAATCCTCCGGTTCTACCAAATCATTAGCTGTAGTTTGTGTAGCTGGAAGTTCTTCCAGTTCTATCACATGATCACTAATTTCTTTCATAAGAAATTTCTTTTCTAAAAAGGTAGCATTCCGAGAAACAAACACCTTTTGCTCCTCAGTGTGGTAGAAGATATACCCTCGTGAATGCTTGGAATACCCTACAAACTTGCACAGAACTGACCTTGTCTCGAGCTTGTCCAGATTTTGCTTTTTAACATTGGCCGGACAACCCCACATCTTAATGAAATTAAGATATGATCTCTTTCCCTCCCATATCTCATATGAAGTGATAGGCACTGATTTGGTTGGAACTCTATTCAATAAGTATGCAGCTGTCTCAAGTGCATAGCCCCAAAAGGAAATAGGTAACTCAGCAGTACTCATCATAGAGCGCTCCATATCTAATAGGGTGCGGTTCCTCCGCTCAGTTACACTGTTATGTTGTGGTGTATAAGGAGGAGTAAGCTGAGAGAGAATCGCATTCTCTTTTAAATAATCCAGGAACTGGGTGCTTAAGTATTCTCCTTCACGATCAGATCGAAGGATTTTAATACTTTTACCCTTTTGGTTCTCTACTTCGCACTTATATTCCTTGAATTTCTCAAAAGCTTCAGACTTATGTTTCAATAGGACACATGTCCGAATCTTGAGAGATCATCGGTGAACGTAATGAAGTATGAAAAACCATTCCTGGCATGTGTAGATATAGGACCGCATACATCACTATGTATCAGTCCCAAGAGTTCGGTAGCTCTTTCTCCATGTCCAGCAAACGGAGTTTTGGTCATTTTGCCTTTGAGACATGAATGATAAGTTTCATAAGATGTAAATTCGAACGGATTCAAATATCCATCCTTATGTAACTTAGCTAGTCGTGTCGTGTTGATATGAGCTAGTCTACAATGCCATAAGAAGGATTCGTTCATTTCTGAACTTTTCATCTTGTGTGTGTTCTGTACGTTAAGAACTGTATTTTGATTCAGAACGTATATACCGTTACATAACGTACCAAACCCAATCAACGCTTGATTTAGGAAAATGTTCATAACATTTTTCTTTACTACAAAGTTACATCCTTTTTTATCTAATAAAGAAACTGCTATTAAATTGCACAATATTTTGGGTACCTAATAACAGTTGTTCAGAATCATTGTATTACTTTCTGGTAATACTAGGTGATATTCACCGACTGCTTTGGCTGCAACCCGTGCACCATTCCCTACTTGGAGAGAATGATCACCTATTCCCAGTTGTCTACATTTCTTTAGCCCATGTAACATATTACAAATGTGGGATCCTGATCTGGTATCCAATACCCAAGACGTAGAATAAACTGAGAAACAATTCTCGGTAACGAACACACCCGAAGAAGATGCATCGACATGCTCATTCCTCGTTCGGGTCGTATGGGAATCTGGGTATTCCCCTATTTTCTCCTCAGACTTATAACAATTATAAGGTTGAGCGGAACCATCGTTCCCCAGCTCAGTATAATAAGCGGGTTCGGTCAATATTATTATCTTGATTAAAGCGTGTCATGGTCGCTACCAGGAGAGAGAGAGAGAAGAAAACAATTTAGCGTATCTCTTACAAGGTTAGATTAATTATTATTTTATCTAATTAGGATAGCTCCCTGTTCATCACAGAAAACTGCATTTTAATACCTCTTATTCATTATATATTATGTTATATATCGGTACTATTAATCAGTGTTTGCTCAGTAATTACAGTTTACAGGTATTCATGATAAATTACTGGAAACACACTCAAAATCATAGATATAACGTTTGGGAGCCGACACTGCAATTCGAACAGAAAATCGACCGATATTCAAAGAGCACTTTTGCAATAAATGTGTGCACACAATTTTGGTCCAACACATTACATGTGTGCACTAGCTTTTTGATCCATAGACCATGTTGGGGGCTGCCTTGGCACACTCATGACTTGTGCAAGTGGGCAAGTGAGTGTGATGTGTGTTAAATGCAAAAAGGTGTGATGAGAAATAAAGCATCAAATTTCCCTCCAATTCTACTGAGTGCAAACCAAGGTTATTTAGAGAAATCAAATAGCACCAGAAGAATAGTGGAGAGCACACATGTCCACCATCCCAAGACGAGCCCCAATGCTTGGATCTGGACCGGCGAGCCCCCCATAAGCCCAGTGTCACCGGGTCCCATAGCTCCAAACCTCCCCATTTTTCTGCTGGCACTTTATAGGCATCACATCATCCCATCTATATTGTTTGTTTATTCTATTTTGATGCCTATAAATATCAGAACAGATTAGAGCCAAAGAAGACACATATTCTATAGTTTTGTTTTCTTTTGGTTTAGCTTGAGAGTAGAATAGGCTTCAACTTGATTTCTTCTTCTTCTTCCCTCTTGAAACTTTCTTTTGAGAGTTTCATTATGAAAGTTGAACTAGTTATCAATATCTTGTACCTAAACTTCTTCAAGTGTTAATAATATTGCTTTTGCTTTTTTTCTTTTATTCTTTTTCTTACTTGCTTTCTTTTGCTATTACTATGTGTAACTAATCTATTTTTCGTTGTGGTCATGATGA
This sequence comes from Agapanthus africanus, assembly GCA_030015575.1. Taxonomy (NCBI): domain Eukaryota; kingdom Viridiplantae; phylum Streptophyta; class Magnoliopsida; order Asparagales; family Amaryllidaceae; genus Agapanthus; species Agapanthus africanus. Next base: position 864,347,202 of record JASDDO010000024.1, on the reverse strand, counting down.
GGAAACGAGATGAAAGGATTTGCTTTCCTCCTCCTCTTGTTTATGTTTAATGTGCTTAACATGATTCTAACTTAAAAATTGTTTATGTATTGATGTGATATGGTATGTTGAAACCATGGTTACTTTGTAACCTCTTCATATACTATACTCACTCCCTTTCCCCATTTTACAATGTTTAAGTTAAAATCATTTGGTGTTAAATTTGCTAAGTATAGATACGGTATTTTGTGACCTAGTGCTTGACAAACCCTCGGTTTTCATATACCCTATACTATCACAAACACTCATCAAAATTAACACTAAAACTAATTGCTCTCACTCACTAATTTGTGTTTTTGATGTTGTCGTATACTTGCTAACCCTTGTGCTTAGTGTTGATACCTCAAGCTTAGACATACAAACGATAAGTGAACAAAACGGACTCGCTTCGTGTTTTGCATCGAATGTAGGAATTTGTTGATTTGTGCTCCACAACCGTCTTGATAAGTCATGCTTCACGCCGGGATCGACACAAGGACGGACAATTCATGAGTAAGGGAGCGTCGAAGGAATAATCGCGATTCGACCATCCGTGCCAAAGCCACGGCTATTTCTTTCTTAACTTATTTTCTTTGTTTTCGTGTTTATATTTTTTGTGACAAACCAACCAATTCATTATTTGTTGAATCTTAAACAAAAAAACCTAATACACAATTCCCTGCGGATCGACCCGTACTTGCCGGCTCGCTACAACACGCCGTGCACTTGCCGTTTATAAATTTTAAAACAAGATCGAGCTCGCGTGCACATCCATTTTCTTAAAACGATTCCATTTCCGAAACATACTCGTTTACGCGCACGAGTGAGGTCCCAACAAGTTTTTGGCGCCGTTGCCGGGGACTTGGTAGCTATTAGGAATTGTTATTTTTGGTTCGTACTAACTCACTAATTATTAACTTAATTTTTTTAAAACTAACAAAACACACACTTCTAACTTTGTTCTCTGTCCTTCACACCTGCTATCACTCTGTAATCAAATTAAAAAATCAAAGTATACTAGTAGAATACTAACATAGCCTAAAGATTATATACAAAATTTGACCACCATTGGACTTAATTTGACTGGCGACATTGCTCAAAATTCCGGCGCCGTCGGGTCCAAGGTGGGTTTTTTGGTTTTTTCTATTTGTGTGATCTCTAATGCATTGTTGGTATTCAAGTGGTATTGTTTGATTTTTTATAATTTGAGTGTGCAGGAATTGGGGCATATATATTGCTTTTGACACTAAATATCCTATTTTCCGACATTTCAGATTTTTAAGGAATTACGACCAGTGATCGTGTGAAGCAAGGATCAAATTCAATTCCAAAATGTTAGTAAAGTGCAGTGTCAAAGATCCGGGTAGTTTGACCCACGCAAGCGAACATTCAAACACTCGTAATCACTTCAAAGGGGTTTTCTTAAACCAAAATCACATTCGTACGTAATTTTCTAACACCTTCGCTCAAATCCAACGCATTCCAATACTCTATCTTCTGCAGGATTCTTCGCACAAATTTGCTACCAACTGCATAAAGAACTAATCCGTATTTGTTGCAGCGCTTAAGCCTAAACAGAAAAAGAATTGCTTTATTGATTGAATTCTTGAATTCCTTTATTGATTTGGGCATTTTCATCTTAATACGGATCTTAAGGGCACGACCAAACAAGATACGGTAAAGGATTTCATCACCTTTCTCCGTAGCCCACAAATTACAAAACTGCATTCTTTTATACCCACAGTAATTTAAAATCAACTAGAACTTTGATTTTAAGGACTTCGCGCTCATTAGGAGAAATTAACTGTGTTTAGAACACTGCTTAACATTATATCGTTCACGGGGTGTCTAGGCAAATATTCATGAGAAAGGATTATTCTAATTAAAGAATTCCGCGAAAGTGTTGGAAAACCTCCCATTATCTCTGCACTTACCTGGCTTCATGATCCGTATATCTTGAGCCCGTTTCTCGACACGGTTTTACTTCGACAATCAGGTTTTTGAGCAGGTCTAGTTGACTTAGCATAACATAGACTGCTGAGGGTGTGATATTCTTTATTTTTTTTATTTTTGTGAATTCTTGTTGATATGGGCGATACACAGTTTGATTCGATTTTTCACAATTTTATTTTTTTATTTATACTCAGTCCTAATTCTCTTGTTCAAATTGCCACAATTCTTTCCACATTCATGAAAATTGTCCTTTTCTAGAGGGTGACCAACCGTCCCAGATTTTTGATAACGGTCACCCACCTAACACTCTCGAACCCATTCCCACTTCAAACCTAGAGCAAATGGTTGAAGATTTAGAGAAAGAGGTCGACCGGGTAACAGCTTTAGCATCACCACCGTCACAACCCTCACAACCTGAAACAACTGAGCCATCATTAGGGAATGATAGTGAGATGGATGCTAGGTTGACCGCTTTAGAGAAGGGTATTGAAGTGATGACTGCAGTCGAGAATCAAACAGCTGCGATACTTGCCCTGTTTATACAGCAGTCCGAGCAATTGTTTCACGCTCAAGCTCAATCTTTGGCTAGAATAGAAGAGCATGTAGCTGTGAGGATTATAAAGAGTGAACACAGTCAATTAGAAACACATAGTGTCAATATCTGTCATCTAAGAAATCACCCGAGTAAGATAAACGATCAATTGAATTTTGATGATTTCATAAATGATGATGCGAATGAATTGACGAAATGTTCTCAGGACACATAGGAAAACCCTCTAAGTCAGTCCACCACTAACCTTCAGGTACCCACTGAACCTCCTGTCACTTATGATTTTGAGGTTGATTTAACTGAAACATTACTTGAAAAGGAAATTTTTGAACCGACTGATTTTTGCACTCCAATTTCAAAAGAGGGAGCTTGTGAATTTGTTGGGTATGGTTTGGATAGATTGTTAGAAGAGATCAATGATCAGGAACCCACAATTTTTATATCATCTAGCGATATTGTTTCGGAAGAAACGTTTGTGTGGGAACCTACCTTTTTAATGACATGTACCTACCCATTTGTGAATGTGATGAGGGAGAAATTGTATTGAGAGAGTTAGTGAGCTATAGCAGTGAGTGTAAGATTGTGTAGGATTAAAGGGAGGAAGACAGCCTGGAAAAACGGTCTTTCATATAGAGTTTTGAGGAATTATTTGCAGATGAACATGATATTTTAGGTAACTTTGAGTCAGGATCAATTTGGGAACATCCCATGAACCTTTCCTTTTCAAAATTTTTTGTGGATGAACTCCAGTTTTTAAACGAACTAGACTCCAAAACTCAACACGAGCTTCTTGAAAATTCAATTCATTTGGGCAACAATTCTTTTACCTCTTCAAAACATTATCTTCACCTTCAACGTCTTCTGATCCTGTTATGCCCCGCTTCCCAGAGTGCGCTACGATAGGCACGTGACAGAGCCAACCATGCTACCTGTGGATAGAAAATATCCCTCCACAGTCACATTGCGGCTGTAGAGATATCAAGAACAATAATAAAAAAACTATCTAATACATGTCCATGAGCCAGAATAACGAGTCAAGAATAAAATAATACGGAAGCAAAAGATCCAGTACAATAATAATCTGGAATGTACGTCCCATAATGCGGGCTCACATCAGGAATGAAAATACTGAAAGGAAACTAAACCAACTAATAACAGGTCCTCGCTGCTCGGCCTTTTGATCAAAATACTCCTGGACAGCCTGCGATAAGTGTCACGCTCCGCTTCCCAAAATACGGAATACGAGGGGTTGACAAGGCCAGCTATGCTCCTACGGTCAAGGAAATATCCTGCCGTAGTCACACTTCGACTTCTAGCTTTATATGGTAATCAGTAAATAATGCGTAGGTAATGAGAAATGCAGTAACTGAAACAAATCAAATACAAAGAACTGACCTGATGGAGGTAAAAGAGTATAACTCTGAATAGCTAATCAAGATGTCCGTGATGTTCGTTTGGTCCTGGTCCCGGCTAGATCCACTCCTCACTCTGAGCATGCATACTCAGGTCGTCAGAGCGACACGATAGTAATATATATGTATATATATATATATGCAGTTGTAACTCGAACAGTGATAATAAATATATAACAGTAAATCAAGACAGAAAAGATGTAAACATGGAGTAATCAATGCAGTGGAACAGTAAAAGTAGTAAACTAGCATGCCAGGTATGCCAACACAGTAAGTAATGTATATCAATGCCTTTATCCCTATCAGTCTCTAAGTCTCACTGTACAGGTCACTAAGCCTATCGTCAGTCTAAGTGTGAGAGTCAACCACTCGTGAGTGTCCTCCACCCAAGGGTAGGACACAAGGGCAAGGGACCACGGGCCCAAAATGTAACTAACGGTAATAATCATGTACCATGTAAATCTCCATATATCTCCATATATATAAGCCAGCATGGGACTCCCGAGATTCTGTTGAACTCACACTCAGACTACCCTACACCCCATGGTCTACATCAAACGCTAACCATAACCTCAAATACCAGTCGGTCTGTGACAAGTCTGTGCGAGAACTGGAGACAGGATCTCCATCAAGCACGTCCCGACTAATACCTAAGATAAATGGCAGTGTCTGGTGCCTTATCTATGACACCCATGCAAGAGCTTCCATAAGTGTCCCATACCACTTATAGTCACACGTACACGCGTCCCACAGACGTCGACAATGCAATATAATAAGGTTCACTGATTGTGTACAAGTATGTGTCACTTTCACTTATTCACTCATGCACGAACACTAACGTACTTGCCACAATCATCACTAATACCTAACACTGGGTAATGCACATAATCACTAGATTATCAATGCAGTAACATATGTATGATATGATGGGGAAACAGTATGTAAAGCATGATTAAAATATTATAAATCGGTATTCTACCATTTGCATAATTTATCATAAATAATATATGCCAAAATTTAGCGAAGCAATGAACAGGGGAATAAATAGTATGTGGGATTATCTATCCAGCGAATTTAGTTTCACGTCAATCGGGTTTCAGGATCACTAGTTATGGCCATTTCATTTTAAGCGTTCACGGCTGGAAATCCGGTTTCAGAATCGGAAGTCCGTTTCGCAACGCATTTTAACCCCAGTAGGGGTCAGAATTTAGCGATGCTATAGTTGAATGATATCTAGGGTTTTCAGTAGGGTATTCATCGCAATAGACGGATTCTCAATCGCATCTGTATGTCAGGAGTTATACGCTGTTCAATACTAGTATGTCAATTCTGATTCTGTTGGGACTGTTATCCGTCCCGATGTTTTAAATTACAGGTTAAATAGCAAACAATGACGAAACATGGTGAAACCACTTGTGTTATCTAGCTAACAGATTCACCTTTAATAAACAGTGGAGTTTCACAACATACGAGTTCAGGTAATAAGGTGGCACACATTACGGGACAGTAAATAGTAATTAGAGTCGCTCTGGACTGCAGTCCAGAGTCGCACTCCGATCCAAATATTGTCACAATTTAAGTACAGAAATCATTAGAAACTTGAATAGGGTTATAGTTTGTCGAGTCGGATTCGATTTAAGCCCTCAAAAGCATCATTCCAGTATGTACCTAATTTACAGTGATTTTAATAATTTTCAGATACAGGAAATTTCTAGTTTTACGGGTATATTTGGGGGTATTCATTTTAGTCTTTAACAGTCGTATTTTCCAGCGAAATTTATACACAGTATTCATCATTACATGGGACAACATAAAAAATCCCGTTCCGTCAAAATAGATGAATAATCTCATTGGGGTCATGCATCGAACACTTGCATCATATAATTTATCGAGAAATGTAAATTCGTAATCTATACGACCTAAGTTTGTAACACGAAAATATTAGCATGTAGCAAGTAAAATACTTGCCTGACGATGAATTGATGGCACGGCAGTGAAGGCAGTAGTGACACGGCATGGGCACGGAGTAGCAAGCACACGACGAGTCTCGGCTAGGCTTGGGCTTGGCTCGAGCTTGGTGACGGCTGTTGCGGCTAGGGCATTGGGTGAGACGAGGCGAGAGAGAGAGAGAAGTTGCAGAGGGGCGAGAGAGAGAGATAGAGAGAGAGAGAAGTGTAGAGAGAGAGAGAGTGTGAGAGAGAACAGAGAGAGTGAGAGAGGGAAACAGAGAGAGTGAGACAAAGAGAGAGAGAGAGAGAGAGAGAGATTTAGAGGGGGAGAGAGAGACAGAGAGAGAGGGGGGAGACAGAGAGAGAGAGATGTAGAGAGAGAGGGAGAGAAGCAGAGAGGTAGAGAGAGAGAGGGGATTAAAGGGAGAGAGAGATGATGGCGGCGACGACGACGACGACGGCGACGACGACGACGACGACGACGACGATGCGGTCGACGATGGTGCGGAGGAGTCGACGAGATGCAGTGGGGGATCGACGGCGAGAGGGAGCAGGAGCTTGAGCTCGGGTGTGCAGAGGGTTGGGTGTGCAGGGGAGTTTGGTGACCGCTGGAGGCGAAGGGGGTAGCATAGGGAGCCGTGATCGATAGAGGGTGGTCGGCGGTGATGGTGATGCAGAGGTGGCTGCGGCGATGATAGCGACGGCGACGGGGCGATCACGGCGTGGGCGTGGGTATGGGTTCGAGATGAAGAGAGGGGAGGAGAATAATGGAAGAAAGAGGGAGAAAACGTGAGGGGGAGAGATAGGGAAGATGAGGGGATCGCGTGTCGTGGGGATAACGGCGCACGAGCGAGCGCGGGCGGAAGAAACGGATCGGGGGAGCAGGGAGCGGGAAAAGGGGAGAGACGTTGGGGACGAAAGGGAGTCGGGCGTGGGCCGGGTCGGGTTGAGGAAGCGGGCTGAAAGAAGCGGGCCGGGGTTTAAATTTTAAATCCTATTATATTTTCAATGTGGGCTGAGGAGGGTGAACGGGCTGGGCTGGGCTGCAAAAATAAAAAGAATTATAAGGGAATGGAAAAGGGAACGGGCTGCTGGGCTGGGGATTTAAGAAAAGGAATTAAGTTTAATAAAAAAAAGAAATGGCTGTGGGAATTACTGCTGGGCCGGGCTCTGAGAAAAGAATTAGGTGAGTGGGCTTGATTTTAAATAAAATATGAAAAAGAGATGGGCCGGAATAGAGGTTTATATAAATGGGAAAAGAAAATGAGGAATTGGGATTAGGGTTTGAGGAATAATGCAAATAATAATTATAAAATAAATAAATTTTGAGAGTGACAAAAATACGGATATTAGTATTTAGAAAGATTGGGTATTACAATAAGGATAAGGGATCTGAGCCATGCAAAACCCAGACGTCAATGCGTCATAATAACAATAACTCTAAGCAAGCAAGATGCAACGAAATATGCAGGCATGAAGTATAAACAGTAGCAGTAACATGAATATAGATCAGTGGACAGAATATATGTAGGTGAAGTGCAGTGAGTAGTCTAAACTGTGACATAGGGTTATCTACTCTAAAATTATTGAAATCAATTAGAGTAATCCTCCATGTAACTCAAAGGATATGTCCCGTTATCCCCCGGGACCACGGATCAGGTAGTGGGAGTCATGAATGACTCTGTCCTGTTATCCCCCGGGACCACGGATCAAGTAAGAATCACGAATGATTCTGTCTCGTTATCCCCCGGGACCACGGATCAAGTAATACCCTTGTAAGATATACTTTAGTTTATACTTTTGATTTCCCCATACCCCCAAGGTTATGTGTTCAAGTCAGGTATCGGTAAATCTGGAGCTAATGCCAACACAGGATCAAGCAGGTACAGGTTTGTCTGTATAGACAACAGGATATGTCCATCGGGACAAACTGTCAGGATTGTCGGCATTAGAAACAGGATCAGGTAACATGTTAAGTAGTGATATATCAGGTAGTGTACATGTATCAAGTCATGTCAAGTAGTGGTGTATCAGGTCATGTCAGGTAGAACACAGTGTAACAAATGGGTGCCCAACATGAAGATGTAGCAAGTATGGAATCAAGGTAAAAGTACGGATGTACGATAAAAGAATGGATGCACAAATATCTATCAGGGGTTACAACATGACTAAGTAGGATGCACAATTATCAAGCATGGTGTACTAATACAACAGTAACATGAAATAATATGGTCTCGGCGTGCAACTAGATATGTAATAAACCGTACGGATACAGACAGATACTATAAAACTGTAAATCGGTAAAATTTGCGGAATATTAAAAAACAAGCACTATTATTTATTAAATAGATATTGATATAATAATATTAACATGGATAACATATTCAAACCGATTAATAACTATAAAAGTGGTATTGATTAACCATGCACAAGAAAGTTCCGTTCAGAAATTCAGCGTCACCCTGATTTGTAAAATAGATTAAAAATAACAAACTTTCTCCAAAAGGAATGTGTCTTATACCAAAACAAAGATAATTCAATAAGGTTTTCATTTTTATAAGTTGAAGTATCTCAGGTTGTTGCTACAAAAATCGATGAACATTCGAAATTGAAAGTTTGCTCCTGGAATTTCCCTGGACAGCAGTTTAGAAATATATTCATTTGTATTTTATGTTATTTAAACAATTTATTTTGCAAGTAAATATTTCATAGAGTTATAGTATTCTGAGTTAGCTTCGTAACAAACTAAAGAATATATACTAATAAGTTTTCCATGATTTATAATGAATTTTATAAGATAAGGTGTACAGTAAATTTCAGATTTGTCGTATCCGCTTTACAACGACGTTTCATGTATAAACTATAATATTTTCAAACTATATTTTGTATAACATTAAAAAATGAAGATTATAAACTAATTAAAGATAATAATAAGAAATATTATGACGATATATATTTTAAATGATATGGATGCAAACGGGTATCCGAAAATTGTAAAACTTTAATATGGATATACAGTGCAATCAACATGTGATATTTTTATTCATATGGATGCAAAATAAGATACATAGCATGTAGCAAGATGAACTTGCATGCGACTAGATATGTTAATAGTGATATGGATGCGCACGGATGTCCGAAAGCAGTAAAATTGTAAAATGGTAATGTGGGATGCATAACTAAACATTATGTGATGTTATTATTCAAATGGGTGCAATATATTGTAGTCTAGCATGTAATAAGATAAATTTGCATGCACTAGATACGAAATAAATTGTACGGATGCAAACGGACGTCGTTAAACTGTAAAACTATAACATGGGATGCATGATTTAAAATACAGGTATTCCATTTGTTAAAATAGATGCGTCTAAAGTAATGTAGCATGTATTTAAGATTGGTTTGCATGCCCTAGATCTGAAATGCACTATACAGATGTAAACGGAACGTCGAAAAGCTGTAATATCAAATATGGGATGCTTGATTTAAAATACAGATGTGATATTTATTTAAATAGGTATATAATGAGTTATATAGCATGTAGCAAGATTAACTTGCCTAGACAGAACAAGAACGGATGTGAACGGAACGTCCTACGTCGGCGAAATGTCGCGACGCACGCACGGCACACGGAACGGGTCTAAGTAACGCATGAGGGTGATCACGCAGTTAAGGTACGCTCACTGGATCACTCAGATCGTCAGTGACGAGCACGGCTCCGGCGGTGATCACCGGAATCAAGAAACAAATCAAGAAAAAGAAAGAAGAAAGAAGAAGAAAAAGAAGAAGTAAGAAGAAGAGGCTGTGTATTAAATAAGGAAAGAAAAATAAATAAATAATATATATATAAATATATATATGTAGAGGGGGGAGAGAGAGGGAGAAAGAAATGGGTTGTTAGTTTGTTAGGAAATTAGTTTAGATTTAAATTTAAAAAAATCTTTTTGGTTAATAAAATTTGTTAATCAGTTAATAATATTTATATTAATAAAATTAGATATTTTGGAAAATACAAACTTAGTCCAAAACAAGCCCGGATCGGGTCTAAAAATTTAGTTTTAAAATACGAAAAATATACATGTCGACCAAAAATTAAAGTTGGATATCCGGATAGCGAAAAATGCATAACCCCAAGAACGGATGCACGTACGTGCGCGTAGCCATCCAAACAAGTCCGTTTCACCGAACGGGACGAGAACAAGATGGGCGGATGCTATCACAGGGTTAGGGGTATCATGCAGACCATACAATGTATTTTAAAAATATTTTACGTGACTTAAAATGTTATAATGTAAACAATGCAAATGCCAGATAAAATGCCAGTATGCAGGATGTATAAATTAGAATGAAAGTGCACGAGTCTATATAACAAGTCAGGATAGATCATAAACATGAAGCAAGAAAGGTTTCAAGCAAGCGGGTCGGGTCGGATGCAGATATAGATGTCAAATACACTATTCGCACCCAAAACAAAGTAAATCAGGAAAATACCATAAATAAAGAAATACTAGAATTGGTATAAATGAACTAGGGTGTTACATTATACCCAACTACAAAAAGAATTTCGTCCTCGAAATTCCCAAGAAAAGAAAAGATAAAACAAATATGAAACTACAAGAATAGGTGTGGAATGTTCTGTCGAAACTCGTCTTCTCATTCCCAAGTTGATTCTCAATGCGAGCGATTCCTCCAAGAAAGTACAAGAGGGATAACCTTATTCTTAAGGACCATTTCTCTTCGATCAACAATCCACATTGGTCGTTCCTCAAAGGTCAAATTCTCTCTTACAGTCAGCTCTGAATGATCCAGCACGTGTGTTTCATCTCGAACATACTTACGGAGTTGCGATACATGAAACACGTCATGAAAATTCGCCAAAGATTGTGGTAACGCCAATCGATAAGCCACTTCTCCAACACGCTCCAAAATCTCGAAAGGCCCCACGAATCGAGGACTAAGCTTGACTCGACTCCCAAAACGAATCACTCCTCTAGTCGGTGATATCTTCAAGAATACCAGATCACCAACCACGAACTCTAAAGGTCTTCTCGATGTGTCGGCCCAACTCTTCTGCCGATCTTGTGCTGCCTTCATGCGATTCCTGATAGGATTAACCTTCTCAACTGTTTGCACGATCAGATCCGGTCCCAACAATTTTCGTTCTCCAATATCATCCCAACAAACGGGTGAGCGACACTTGCGACCATACAATGCTTCGAATGGAGCCATCTGAATAGTCTCCTGAAAGCTGTTGTTGTATGAAAACTCCACCAAGTGTAGATGATCCTCCCACGAACCCTTGAAGTCCAACATGCAAGCTCTCAACATATCTTCAAGAGTTTGGATCGTTCTCTCTGACTGGCCATCTGTCTGAGGACGATAAACTGTGCTAAACTTCAATCGCGTCCCCAAACTTTCCTGTAAACTCCTCCAGAAGTGCGATAAGAATCGGGTGTCACGATCGGACACGATGCTCACAGGTACTCCATGCAATCTCACAATCTCCTGCATGTACCGTTCTTCCAACGCTTCCGTTGATTGACCAACTCGAAATGGTATGAAATGAGCTGCCTTGGTCAATCGATCAACAATCACCCAAACTGCATTATTGCCCTTTGGACTCTGCGGTAAAGCTGTCACGAAATCCATGGTTATATGTTCCTACTTCCATTGAGGAATCGGAAGTGGTTGCAATAAAACAGCACCTTTTGATGTTCAGCCTTAACTTGCTAACACACCAAGCACTTCGCTACAAAGCGAGCAATCTCCCTTTTCACGCCTTCCCACCAGAAATGCTGTCTTAGATTGCGGTACATCTTCGTGCCTCATGGATGTACGGAATATGCGGAACTATGTGCCTCCTTCATAACTTCTTCGTGAATATCTCCTTTTAGCACACACAAACGGCTACCATTTCGCAACGAACCATCTTCATGAATCAACAAGTCTGTTCGAAGTCCAGCTTCAACCTGTTCTCGAAACTTCTGCAATCTTGAGTCCTGTGACTGCGCTGCTTTAATATTCTCGATCAACGACGACTGTACTTGCAGCTGCATCAACTGTCCCGAAGAATGCGGTAGCACAATCTCCAACTCGAATCTCCGAAAGTCTTCGATAAGCTCCTTCTATGCAGTCAACATTCGAATCGCTGGCAACCGACTAAGCGCATCCGGCACAACATTAACTTTCCCCGGATGTTACTTAAAATCAAGACCGTAGTCAGCCATCAGTTCCAACCATCTACGCTGCCTCATGTTAAGCTCTTTCTGTGTGAACACATACTTTAGGCTTTTGTTATCGGTGAATACTTCGACTCTTTCGCCCAATAAGTAGTGTCTCCAAATCTTCAAAACGAAAATCACTGCTGCTAGATCCAAATCATGAGTTGGGTAATTCTTCTCATGGATCTTCAACTGTCTCGATGCGTAAGCTATAACTTTCCCATGCTGCATTAAAACACATCCCAAACCTTTCCCAGAAGCGTCGCTGTGAATCACCAATCTTCCGGAACCGTCTGGTACGGTTAAAATAGGAGCAATTATCAATCTTTGCTTCAACACCTCAAAAGATGACGCACATCTATCCGTCCACACTAACGGTACTTCCTTTCGAGTAAGCTTGGTCAAAGGTTCAGCCAAACGAGCAAAATTCTCCACGAACCTTTTGTAATAGTCGGCAAGTCCAAGAAAACTTCTGATCTCTGCTGCGTTCTTCAGAATCAGCCAATCTTGAATTGCTGCAATCTTATCAGGGTCAGCGGCGATTCCATTTCCAGATATAACATGCCCCAAATACTTCACTTCTTCAAGCCAAAACTCGCACTTGCTCATCTTTTCATACAATCTTTCTTGCCTCAATGTCTGCAGTGCGATCTTCAAGTGTTCTGCATGCTCTTCTAGGCTTCTCGAATAGACCATAATATAATCGATGAACACCACTATAAACTGGTCCAAGAATGGTGAAAAGATTCGGTTCATCAAGTCCATAAATATCGCCGGTGCATTCATTACTCCAAAGGGCATCACTAAATACTCGTAATTTCCATACCGAGTTCGGAACGCCGTCTTGCAAATATCTTCTGATTTAACTCGGACCTGATGATATCCGGATCGCAAATCCAGCTTCGAGAATACCCTCGCGCCACTAAGCTGCTCGAATAATTCACCAATGCGAGGGATCGGGTACTTGTTCTTAATAGTCACCCGGTTTAATTCTCGATAATCGATGCACATCCTCCTTGTGCCATCTTTCTTCTTGACTAGAAGAACTGGAGCTCCCCAAGGTGAATTGCTGCTGCGAATCCAACCCTTCTCAAGTAATTCGGTAACCTGCTTCTTGACTTCTTCCAACTCCCCTGGTGCCATTGGATAGTACGCCTTAAAGATTGGCGCTGCACCAGGAATAAGATCGATCGCGAACTCCACATCTCGTTTGGCGGTAAACCTGAGATGTCCTCGAACATGTCCATGAACTCTCGAACTACAACTGGCGCTTCCTCCTTATCAACTTCCATCGACGAAAGAACACCGTGTGTCGGCCTAGCCCTAAACTCGACTGGCCCGACAGAACTGCTTCCTCCAATAAAGACAAACTCCGTATGTCCGGGAATCTGGAAAACCACTTTCTTTACCCTACAATCAATGTGAGCGTGGAATGTGCCGAGAAAATCCATTCCCAAGACAACTTCATAACTGCAGGTATCGATTACCAAGAAATCTGCAAAACATGAACTTGTAAGCAATGAAACTGAGAGAACCAAGGAAATTTCATGACCATGAATCAAGGAAATGAATCAAGACTAGGACTCCAAGTTACTTAAATAAAGTACCGCATTGTAACCATGCTGTAGTTCATAGTTACAATCACATAACTCTGTTCAAGTCGCCAAAATCCTAGTATCAGAATAGAGAGAAACAATAGGGAACTAGAAGGTTTCAAGTCGAGATGCAAAGTTGTTTTCATATTATCAAGACAAGGGTTAAGAGAAAGATATGATTCAAGAATCACGATAACAATGTGGCAGGACATGTTCCTAATTACAAGTATTCTGATTCGTGTATTGGGTCCAATACCCAACTACAAAAGAATCAAACCCGATTAACCTAAATCCTATGTCTCTGATACCAAACAAACCCTGTCACGCCCCGCTTCCCAGAGTGCGCTAAGATAGGCACGTGACAGAGCCAACCATGCTACCTGTGGATAGGAAATATCCCTCCACAGTCACATTACGACTGTAGAGATATCAAGAACAATAATAAACAACTATCTAATACATGTCCATGAGCCAGAATAACGAGTCAAGAATAAAATAATGTGGAAACAAAAGATCCAATACAATAATAATATGGAATGTACGTCCCATAATGCGGGCTCACATCAGGAATGAAAATACTGAAAGAAACTAAACCTACTAATAACAGGTCCTCACTGCTCAGCCTGTTAATCAAAATATTCCTGGACAGCCTGCAATAAGGACAAGGGATCTGGGCCATGCAAAACCCAGAAGTCAGCGCGTCATAATAACAATAACTCTAAGCAAGCAAGATGCGATGAAATATGCAGGCATGAAGTATAAACAGTAACAGTAACATGAATATAGATCAGTAGACAGAATATATGTAGGTGAAGTGGAGTGAGTAGTCTAAACTGTGACATAGGATTATCTACTCTAAAATTATTGAAATCAATTAGAGTAATCCTCCATGTAACTCAAAGGATATGTCCCGTTATCCCCCGGGACCACGGATCAGGTAGTGGGAGTCATGAATGACTCTGTCTTGTTATCCCCCGGGACCACGGATCAAGTAAAAATCACGAATGATTCTGTCTCGTTATCCCCCGGGACCACGGATCAAGTAAAAATCACGAATGATTCTGTCTCGTTATCCCCCGGGACCACGGATCAAGTAATACCTTTGTAAGCTATACTTTAGTTTATACTTTTGATTTCCCCATACCCCCAAGGTTATGTGTTCAAGTCAGGTATTGGTAAATCTGGAGCTAATGCCAACACAGGATCAAGCAGGTACAGGTTTGTCTGTATAGACAACAGGATATGTCCATCGGGACAAACTGTCAGGATTGTCGGCATTAGAAACAGGATCAGGTAACATGTTAAGTAGTGATATATCAGGTAGTGTACATGTATCAAGTCATGTCAAGTAGTGGTGTATCAGGCCATGCCAGGTAGTACACAGTGTAACAAATGGGTGGTCAACAGTAAGATGTAGCAAGTATGGAATCAGGGTAAAAGTACGGATG
Organism: Agapanthus africanus; assembly: GCA_030015575.1. Classification (NCBI taxonomy): domain Eukaryota; kingdom Viridiplantae; phylum Streptophyta; class Magnoliopsida; order Asparagales; family Amaryllidaceae; genus Agapanthus; species Agapanthus africanus. The sequence continues at coordinate 864,332,056 of JASDDO010000024.1, read as the reverse complement.
TACGATAAAAGCATGGATGCATAAATATCTATCAGGGGTTACATCATGACTAAGTAGGATGCACAATTATCAAGCATGGTGCACTAATACAACAGTAACATGAAATAATATGGTCTCGGCGTGCAACTAGATATGTAATAAACCGTACGGATACAGACGGATACTATAAAACTGTAAATCGGTAAAATTTGCTGAATATTAAAACACAAGCACTATTATTTATTAAAAAGATATTGATATAATAATATTAGCATGGATAACATATTCAAACCGATTAATAACTATAAAAGTGGTATTGATTAACCATGCACAAGAAAGTTCCGTTCAGAAATTCAGCGTCACCCTGATTTGTAAAATAGCTTAAAAATAACAAACATTCTCCAAAAGGAACGTGTCTTATACCAAAACAAAGATAATTCAATAAGGTTTTCATTTTTATAAGTTGAAGTATCTCAGGTTGTTCATACAAATAGCTATGAACATTCGAAGTTGAAAGTTTGCTGCTGGAATTTCCCTAGACAGCAGTTTAGAGATATTTTCATTTGCATTTTACGTTATTTAAACAATTTATTTTGCAAGTAAATATTTCATAAAGTTATATTATTTTAAGTTAGCTTCGTAACGAATTAAAGAACATATACTAATAATTTTTCTATGATTTATAATGAATTTTATAAGGTTAGGTGTACAGTAAATTTCAGATTTGTCGTATCCGCTTTACAATGACGTTTTATGTGTAAACTATAATATTTTCAAACTATATTTTGTATAATATTAAAAAATGCAAATTATAAACTAATTAAAGATAATAATAAGAAATATTACGACGATATATATTTTAAATGATATGGATGCAAACGGGTATCCAAAAATGGTAAAACTTTAATATGGATGTACAGTGCAATCAACATGTGATATTTTTATTCATATGGATGCAAAATAAGATACATAACATATAGCAAGATGAACTTGCATGCGACTAGATATGTAAATAGTGATATGGGTGCACACGGATATCCGAAGACAGTAAAACTGTAAAATGGTAATGTGGGATGCATAACTAAACATTATGTGATATTATTATTCAAATGGGTGCAATATATTGTAGTCTAGAATGTAACAAGATAAATTTGCATGCACTAGATACGAAATAAATTGTACGGATGCAAATGGACGTCGTAAAACTGTAAAACTATAACATGGGATGCATGATTTAAAATACAGGTATTCCATTTGTTAAAATAGATGCGTCTAAAGTAATGTAGCTTGTATTTAAGATTGGTTTGCATGCCCTAAATCTGAAATGCACTATACAGATGTAAACGGAACGTCGAAAAGCTGTAATATGAAACATGTGATACTTGATTTAAAATACAGGTGTGATATTTATTTAAATAGGTATATAATGAGTTATATAGCATGTTGCAAGATTAACTTGCCTAGACGGAACAAGAACGGATGTGTACGGAACGTCCTACGTCGGCAAAATGTCGCAACGCACGCACGACACACGGAACGCGTTCAATTAACGCATGAGGGTGATCACGCAGTCAAGGTACACTCACTGGATCACTCGGATCGTCAGCGACGAGCACGGCTCCGGCGGTGGTCACCGGAATCAAGAAACAAGATCAAGAAGAAGTAAGAAGAAGAGGATGTGTATTAAATATGGAAAAAATAAATAAATAAATAAAATATATATAAATTTATATATGCAGAGGAGAGAGAGAGAGAGGGGTTGTTAGTTTGTTAGAAAATTAGTTTAGATTTAAATTTAAAAAAATCTTTTTGGTTAATAAGATTTGTTAATCAGTTAATAATATTTTAAATATAATATTAATAAAATTAGATATTTTGGAAAATACAAATCTTGTCCAAAACACGTCCGGGTCGGGTCTAAAAATTTGGTTTTAAAATACGAAAAATATACATGTCGACCAAAAATTAAAGTTGGATATCCGGGTAACGAAAAATGCATACCCCCAAGAACGGATGCACGTACATGCGTGTAGCCATCCAAACAAGTCCGTTTCACCGAACGGGACGAAAATAAGATGCGCGGATGCTACCACATGGTTAGGGGTATCATGCAGACCATACAATGTATTTTAAAAATATTTTAAGTGACTTAAAATGTTATAGTGTAAAAAATGCAAATGCCAGATAAAATGCCAGTATGCAGGATGTATAAATTAGAATGAAAGTGCACAACAAGTCAGGATAGATCATAAACATGAATCAAGACAGGTTTCAAGCAAGCGGGTCGGGTCGGATGCAGATACAGATGTCAAATACACTATTCGCACCCAAAACACAGTAAATCAGGAAAATTCCATAAATAAAGAAATAGTAGAATTGGTATAAATGAACTAGGGTGTTACAGATCCCTACCATTACACGCCGATGCCCTTCACTAACAACCAACATATACATTTGCTTTTTCTTTTTCTTTTTTGTTATATACATATTTTTTTACCAGCCCTTGCATTACATAGACAAAACTTTTAAATGGCTAGTATTAATTTCTGGACTAACCCAATCTTTTAACTTGTATATGTTGTAATTAGTCTTAGGTTTTTTCTTTTTCTTTGAATAAAATTCTCACTTTGATGTCTAAGTCTAGCTACCAGAGATGGGGGCAACGATGAGGACATCGTAAAACTCAGGTTTGGGGGTCAGCCCTACGTTTATTTTGCTGCATCATGTGTATATTCTGCATTGCATACATGTTAAAAAACCCATAAAAACCAAAAAAATTCTTCAAAAAACATAAAAACTTTTTCGTCATGTTAGTTAGCAGGGGAACTTAGACTCGAAGTCTGACGGTTCGATTGATAAGATAGAAATCACTAAATCCTTTTTGAGAGATTTAAAAGCCGAAAGATAACCCTCCTTTGAGTTTAACCGTAGTTAATAAACGTCTTTTATATATCACTGTACACGTGTCGTATGATTTTTTTAGAATTAGATGAAAGTCTGACATGTCTCAAACTTTTAAAAATTGATAAATATCTTTAGGATCAAACAGGTTTGTTCTGAATTAAGTAATATCAAGATTAGTTTACAAGGTGAAGTTGATATGAAGTATATTATTGAGCTTTTAATAGAAGCTTAAAGTCTGAATAATAACCCATCTGAAAGCTTGTTGGAGTAATTACACACCTTATCCACATGTAACGTTTTCGGATTTAAAAAAAAAGCTGGTTGTATCTCCGTTTTCACTGAGTTCAGAATATTTTAAATAAAATGAGTCTTTTGTTTTGTGGTCTTTGTAACTTAGGTAATTAAGTTCTTGGGGTGTCTCCACACCTAATGCCCTAAAACCATCTGGTTTGAGAGTCATTGACCCAAAACTCGCTAAGTTTCCAATCACCAAATAAAACAAGCTAAGAAAGTGTTCTCTTCGAGTTAAAAGTCCTCACAGTTCTTTGTGGGAGAATAATCTTGGCGGAGACGAGTTTTGTTATAAAACATTTTTTCACGAAGATATGAAGGTTTATATTTATAAAAGTGTTTTGCACAATAACGAAGGGTGTGTATGAACAAAAACAGGTGAAAGGTGGGAGTGAAAAATAAGACTTGGTTCTCTGTTAAAAATGATATATATTCCGACTTGAAACCTAACTGGAGAACGAAGCTTGAGAAAATCTTAACTCCTTTCAAACTCGTGTGATCCTTTAGAAGTTTATCCTGGTCAGTACTTATGACATGATGATCTTAATCAAGTTCTTAAAAAACTTATGGACACTATCCGCACAATCACGTAAAGATACGTATAAGCTTATGTTAAATAAATTATGAGGAATGAAAAATAGGGTTTGACGTTTCTAACTTGGGTAATAGAACTTCTAGCTTTGATTCTTAACCTTAAGATTAGAATCAATAGTTTCTACGCAATGCTAACTTGACTGGATTTTGTGGGTGTAATCCGTTGAAAACCGTCAGGAGACAACACTCCTCCTATTAGGGACACCTAGATGTTTAACGGCTTGTTGCACATGCTCAGTCCAATCGCGTTCCCTGCGAAAGTGAGGCTAAGGTTTTTTGTTTTGCTTGGGACGAGCAAAATGTTATTTATATATATGGCCTAGAGGCTACATGGGATGAATATTGTAGTGAATGCTTGGACATATATAGGGATGACTTTCTTGCTCGACATGATAGTATGCTATCCGGTTGCACTTTATCTTAACATGTTGACTCGTATAAGTGATGTTGTCTTGCTCTCACATGTTGATAAAGCCCTTAAGATGTGTACTTGACTACCAGGACTATGATGGATATCATATTAGTGGAGCCAAAGGTAGTCCACAAGTACACTCTATAACTGTTCCTAGTCATGGGAGTATCGAGACAAGGCATTGATACTCCAGACTAGACTGGCGTATGCGCTTCTCGACCCATATGATGGGCGATGGATGATCCCATATCCATTGGTGTTTGACATCAGAGAAGGTATACGGGTGCTCAGTAGAGATTAGGTACACTGGACGGACTCACCGATAACTCCTAGAAGGTATTATACCTATCTTCGGATAGCAGTTCTCTGGTGATACTGGTACAGGTTAGTCTGTCGACCCGAGATCGTCATAGAGTCTTATGTGATTCCCACTGTGCTTTGATTTCCACCAAACCACGGTCAAGAGATCGTGCAAAAAGGTGTTTTTTAGGTACAGTTCCGAATTACAAGGAGGCAATGAGCGATAGGAGGGTATTCGTCTCTCCCGGTATTGGGAGTTGATGTTGCGTTATGCTCGATTGGCTATAACATGAAATCCCTGGCCAGAATTGCTGAGATTTACTGGTAAGTGTTATCAGTAGTTTCTCGAACCGTTATGGGCCTTGCATCGGCATGACTTATCAGGCTATTGGAGTCTGGCATTATACCACCCCAGGCTATGATATGCGACATATCAGACGAAGAGATCGGACTATATGGTAGTGTTACTGATTGGATTCTCAAGCTTGCTTGTTGATCTTCTGATCGCTCAATACCTGGGTGGCCGTTACATTTAGCAGACCGCTTGAGCCTTATGGGTGTTTGATATGATCATCATCTACTGCCGGCGTATTGACGAGTCTTTAGAGTCCTACACAGAGGTTTCCTGGTTCATGCGAAATGGGGTAGGAGCACATATGTGATATGTGCGGGACCGAGATTAATACATGTATGTGATACCATATTCTATTCTCGTGATATGTGACATAGGTCGGTTATATATGATATAGTCGAGTTATCGGATCAAGTGTTGATTCGATAAGTTGTTACATTTGATATTAGTTGGTTGTATGAGATATAGACGGATTATTAAATCAAGTGTTGATTTAATAATTTAATATATAATTATATATTTGATATATTAAATTACATTAACTAATATTAGCTCACTTAAGTATTTCTTTTTTCTCACTTATGATACATTGATGTATATGTGATATATGTTAATGTGTCATGCTAGGTTACACATGCAACATGTATGTATGAGACTTATACCATGCTAGGGTTTATGTTATGGTTTATATTTATTTCAAGCAAATTCAAAATTGTGGATATTTTGTCATGGCTCAAGCTTGTAGAAGCTTGTAGTTTGCATTGACTTGGTCCACTCTTTTGTCTAGCTTAAGATATTTATCAACCAAACCTTAACTCATAGCTATGGTTTAGTCTCTACAATGGTTAGTGCATGACATAAACTCACCATAGCTGCATTTCTAACCTCACTTGATTATTCTTTCATCACTTGCTTTATCTTCTTCTTCCTCATTGCAAAAGCTTGCTAGATTTTTCTAAGTGATGAAATATAGTGAGAAAAAGAAATCTAAAGAGAGCTCAATTCCTACTTCATCATCCTATACTGTTAGTCATTTAGTTTATGGTGTTTGCTTCACTAAACCCTAATTTAGTGAAGAGGTAGCATGAGCTTGAGTCTCCTCGACGTAGATCAACTTCAGCCTCGAAGACTTCGAGCAAGTTTGCATCTTTCACCTTGTGGATCCTCTCAAGAGTTTGGGAGACCATTACTTGCAGCGAAGGGACATCTACACGTAGAATTTGAAGTGAAGGACCGGTTTACAAAGGTTGTATTTGTAAGTCCATATCACGCACCCCACGAGCTTGCGGGGAGGCGGAATATATGAAAAACAATTATCAAAGCTTCGTAACACGGACTTGAGCACACGGATTGTTTCTAAACCATTACTCGCAAACTACGAAAGGTTTAACAACTCTGATTCAAAGTTATACCTCACGTTACTTGTCCTTCGGGTCTTCATCGCTGTCCTCCACACCTCGTAGGCTCTATGGAACAAGGGCACCTCAAACGCCTCCTCGAGTCAAAGAAGATCCACCCGAGAGTCTATAGTCCGAGGTCCTATCTCGAATCTTAGATAACTACGGCTTCTAGATCGCTAATCTAGAAGTCCTAGAGGGTGTAGAGTAATAAGATGGACTAGTTAGTCACTTAAACCCTAGGTTTCTCAACTCATGAGAGCTATTAGGGTTTTGAGGAAGAAGATGAAGACTTGAGGAGAGAGAAAGCTTTTGTGATCATCAAATGAATAATGTCTCATCTTTAGAATAAATATGAAGCATAAAAATATCATAGCAAATATCTATCATAATATCTAGCATGCTTTATTTAATTCATTTGAGATGAATCATCTCATGAGTCATTATCCATTTAATGAAAACCTACACCTCATCTCTCCACCTCACTTGTTTAAATCCTAAAAAGAATTAAACACAAATGAGTCACCTTCTTCTAGAAGCTTCCCGACAAATTACGAGACTGCCCCTCCTATCCGTATTTCCGAAAAACACGGATAATCTTTGACTGAATAAATCCATCTGTATAATACTAGAATCTGGCTTAAACCAAAGCCCGCTAGTATTATCTGCCCGATCATAATACGTGCACAAGTGTACGTAAGTGATCGCGGCCCTGCCGTAAAACCATACGGCCTCTACACCTTTTGCTCGGTGTAGGGAAACTCTCTGTGTGGGACTCTAAAGACTCGACACTACGCTGGCAGTGGGTTTAACCACAGGCCGCAAGCGGTACTAGCTGTACGTAACGGTCCCCAGGTAGATGTCGATAAGAAGGACGATGAACAAACCCATCCGAACTCCTACTGAGCCTGATATGACAATCTCTGTACAGTCCGATCTGTTCGTCTAGGACTATCGCATATCAGGCCTAGGGGGCGGTAAACGTCAGACCCCTAATAGCGGTATAAATCGTGTCGGAATGAAGCCTATTACACCTTGAGAAACTACTAGAAGCTACCCGTAAACCTCGCTTGCCCTGGCCAGGGACTTTACGGAATGGCTCTCCATGTACAGCGCGATATCAACCCCCAATACCGGGAGAGACAAATCCTGTCTAACCGCCACTGCCTCCAAGTGCTTCGGGACTGCACCCAACTACTACCTATTTGCACGACTCCTTTGAGCCAAGGTAGGGTAGTAATCTAAGTACAGTGGGAACACACCCGAGGCAAAGTAGCAGTATCAAGTCGACGGACTAAGCTGTACTCATGTCACCTGGGAACTGCTATCTGACGATGGGTATAAATCCAACCTGCAGTTCCCGGCGAGTCCTGTCCGGTGTACCCGTAACCTAACGAGTACCTGTATACTATCTCCAGTACGACGTATTGATGGTTGTGGGATAGACCATCTCCCTATGCTGGGATGAGAAGCGTATACACCAGTCTACTCCAGAGTATCGATGCCCTGTCTCGATAATCCTACGACCAGGGACCTGTATAGGATGTTGCTTATAGACTACCCAGCCCCCACTAGTGTGACTTCCATCACAACGCTGGTAATCAAGAAAAGATCCTTATGGCTCTACTAATATGTATAAGTGATACGTTGAAAGAAACATATGCACATATTAAAGTAGACACAAACCAAGTAGCATACTACCATTTTTAGCAAGACTGTCAATACAATTGTGAATATCCCAAGCTTCCATTAAGTAATATACAAACTAGTATGATACAGTAATGGCCTCTAGGGCATAAACACTAACAATCTCCCACTTGCACTAGGGCCATGTACCGGCATATCGCAAACCTATCATCTCGAATAGCCTCTCAAACTGCGTCTGAGGAATGGCCTTTGTGAATGGATCAGCAGTGTTATTCTCCGTATCAACTCTCTTTACCTCGATCTCCCGGCGATCTACAATCTCCCTGATTAGGTGATACCGCCTTTAGATGTGTCTGGACTTCTGATGGGACCTGGGTTCCTTCGCTAAAGCTATAGCGCCGTTTTTGTCGCAATACAGAGGTATTGGATCAATACTGGTAGGAACCACCTGAAGTTCTGTTAGGAACTTTTTCATCCAGACAGCTTCTTTTGCGGCATCGCAAGCAGCTATGTTCTCCGCTTCCATCGTTGAGTCAGCACCGGTGTCCTGCTTGGAACTCTTCCAACAGACCGCCCCTCCATTGAGGGTAAAGACATAACCCGACATGGACTTAGAGTCATCCTTGTCACTCTGGAAGCTGGAGTCGGCAAAGGCCTCGATCTGGAGGTCTTTTCTGCCGTACACCAAGAACATCTCCTTAGTTCTCCTCAGGTACTTGAGAATGTTCTTTACTGCTATCCAGTGGTTCTTGCCTGGGTTTGCCTGATACCGGCTTACAACACTCAATGCGTATGCTATATCTGGTCTGGTACATAATATCGCATACATTATAGAGCCTACCGCAGAAGCGTAGGGTATAATCGACATGAGATCCCTTTCCAAATCAGTTTTGGGAGACATCTCTTTGGAGAGGTTGATTCTGTAACAAGCCGGTAGGTTACCGCGCTTAGAATCTTCCATACTGAATCTTTTCAATATGGTGTCTATGTACCTGGACTGTGAAATTCCCAATGTAAGGTTCCTAGGCACCCTAGTGAGGTCTCACAAGTGATCAAACATGCAAATTTCTAAAAATTACGGTGCCGAGAAAACCTAGAACGGATCGTTAACTAGATATTTAGGCAAAGCAAGCAATTAATCGAATTAAATGCTAGGGGAAAGTGACTACAGCCTTTGTAGATCCGGTCCACCACTTCGTGAGCTCCACGATGATCTCCCTCCGCTGTCCAAATCGAACTCACGACTCTAGCATTGGCATCATCGAAGAATGGGCGGGCTTGATCGTCGGTTCGATGCCGAAGATGATCTACGTCGAGGCATCGCAAGAACAAGCTCCAACTTCACCAAGTTTTGAAAACTTATGAAGTAAACACCCTATACAACTAGGCAAAAGGTAGAGGATGAAGAAATAGGAAGTGGGTAGACTTTAGATTTGGATTTCTCACACTTTTTCATCAAACACCATTGATGTAGCAAGCTTTTTCTTTTGTTGAAGAAGAAGAAGATGATGAAAAAGAATATGATAATTGTTATGAAAATGATAAATAAATCAATACTTATCATTTACTAACCCTTGGTTAGTTGTAGAGAATGGACCATGGTTAACTTGAATGGTTAGGGTTAAGGATGAGATAAGAATGGTGACTAAGTCAAAGTTTCAAGAAACTTCAACTACAAACAAAACTAGCAACCATTCTTTTTCTCTTTACCTTTTTCTTTTTCCAAAATAAACAAAAGAATAAATAAATGAATAAGTAAATAAAAAGAAAACCCTAATCATAAACCTAACCATGGTCTAATTCTTTACACTAACCCTAGCTTGCATGTATCATCAAACATGATACAATCATGTGCACAAAATATATCACATATTCAATGTGCACAAACCAAGTGAGTAAATCCATTTAAAGTGAACCAATACTAGTTAATGCAAAGTAATATATCAAATATATAATTATACATTCAATCATTAAATCAACACTTGATCCAATGATCCGGTCATATCGCATATAACCGGCTAGTATCCAATGTATCGGCTTACCGAATCAATCCTTGATTCAATAACTAGGTTATATCGCATATAACCAATCGATACACATTCATCGCGAGAATGAAATACGGTATCACATACATGCATTATTCTCGGTCCCGCACATATCTCATATGCGCTCCTATTTCGTTTCGCTTGAGCCAGGAAACCTCTGTGTAGGACTCTAAAGACTCGTCAATACGCCGGCAGCGGATGATGATCATATCAAACACCCACAAGCCGCAAGCGGTCTGCTAAACGTAACAGCCACCCGGGTATTGAGCGATCAGAAGATCGACGAGCAAGCCCGCTCACACTCCTGCGAATCCAACCAGTAACACTTACCGTACAGTCCGGTCTGTTCGTCTGATATGTCGCATATCTCGCCTAGGGGTGGTAAACGTCAGACCCCAGTAGCTTGATAAGTCATGCCGACTTGAGGTCCATAACATTCGTGAAACTACTGATAACTCTTACCAGTATATCACTGCAACCCTGACCAGGGATTTCCTGTTATGGCCAGTCAAGCATAGCGCAACATCAACCCCCAATACCGGGAGAGACGAATCCCCTCCTATCGCTCATTGCCTCCATGTGAATCGGGACTGTACCCAAAAACCACCTGTTTGCATGACTCAGTAGAGCCGTGGTAGGGTGGAAATCAAAGCACAGTGGGAGACACACAAGACTCTATGACGATCTCGGGTCAACAGACTAAGCTGTACCAGTGTCACCAGAGAACTGCCATCTGACGTGAGGTATAATACCATCTGGGAGTTCTCGGCGAGTCCGTTTAGTGTACCCAGTCTCCACTGAGCACCCGCATACCATCTCCGATGTCAAACACCAATGGATATGGGATCATCCATCGCCCATCGCATGGGTCGAGAAGATATACGCTAGTCTACTCTGGAATATCGATACCCCGTCTCGATATTCCCTCGACTAGGAACATTTCAAGGATGTACTCATGGACTATCCATGCCCCGCTAGTATGATCTGCATCATAGTCCTGGAAGTCGAGTACACATCCTAAGGGCTTTATCAACATGTAATCAGAGAGACAGAAAGTATACATGTTAAGATAAAGAGCAACCAGATAGCGTACTATCATGTCGAGCAAGAAAGTCCTACCTATATATGTCCCAGCATCCACTACAATATACATCCAATGTACAGTAATGGCCTCTAGGGCATACATATAACTAACACCCAACATCCTCTTTGATCTATCACGATAGATCTGGATCCCCAGAATGTAGGTGGCATCACCCAGGTCCTTCATGGAGGAATTCTGTGACAAGAATCTTTTGACTGACTGTAGCATAGGAATATCATTTCCTATTAGGAGAATGTCATCCACGTACAAGACGAGGAATACTACAACTCTCCCTATAATCTTACTGTATATGCATAGTTCATCTGGATTCTTGATAAAGTCGAATTCTTTGACAGTATCATCAAAACAGATGTTCCAACTCCGTGATTCCTGCTTTAGTCCATAAATGGACTTAAGTAACTTGAACACTTTACCGCTGCTCCCACTCTGAATGAATCCCTCTGGCTGATCCATATAGACGCATTCTTCCAAATTACCATTTAGAAAAGCCGTCTTTACGTCCATCTGCCAGATCTTATAATCGTGGAAGGCAGCAATGGAAAGAAGGACCCGAATGGATTTGAGCATAGCCACTGAAGAAAAGGTTTCGTCATAGTCCAAACCAGGTCTTTGACGAAAACCTTTGCAACAAGTCTAGCCTTATAGGTTTCAACATGTCCATCTATACCAATCTTCTTTCTGAAGATCCACTTGCATCCTACGGGTTTTACCCCATCTGGAGAAATGTCCAAAGTCCATACTTTGTTAGTGTACATGGACTCCATTTCGGTCCGCATTGCATCCATCCATTTTACCGAGTCGCCGCTCTAAATGGCTTGCTGGAAGCTAGTAGGGTCATCATTATCAATGATGCAATCTTCTCGATCCCCGTCTATGAGAAAACCGTAGTATCTCTCGGGCGGATGAGACTATCTACTACTTCTACGGATAGGCGCTGGTATATCCCTTTCTTCTGAAACTTCTGGTTCTACCATACTTACAGTAATAGCTTGTGGTTCTGGAATTTCTTCCAGTTCTATTGCGCTCACACTCTTTTGATTTTCTAAAAATTCAGCTACCAAGAAGTGGGCATGACGAGAAACAAAAACCTTTTGTTCCTCTGCGTAATAGAAATAATACCCCTTGGAGTTCTTTGGATATCCCACAAACTTACACTGTACTGAGCGTGCCCCGAGCTTTTCCGGATGCTGCTTTTTTACAAAAGCTGGACATCCCCATGTCCTAAAGTGTTTAAGACAGGGTTTCTTCCCACTCCACATCTGATATGGTGTGGTAGGCACAGTCTTGGTTGGAACCTAGATCAAAAGATATGCAGCTGATTCTAGTGCATAACCCCAGAAAGATTGCAGTAACTCAGCCTTACTCATCATGGAACGAACCATATCCAATAGGGTTCGATTCCTCCTTTCCGATACACCGTTCTGTTATGGTGCGTATGGAGGAGTAAGCTGAGAGAGAATTCCATTCTCTTTTAAGTAACCCAAGAACTCGGCACTTAAGTATTCACCACCTCGATCAGATCTCAGTGTCTTGATACTTTTGCCTGTCTTTTTTTCCACTTCATTCTTGTATTCTCGGAATTTTTCAAAGGCCTCGGATTTATGCTTCATTAAGAAGATATGTCCATACCTAGAGAAATCATCCGTAAAAGTAATGAAGTAGGAAAAACCACCTCGCGCATGTGTAGACATTGGACCGCACACGTCATTGTGTACGAGTCCCAAGAACTTGCTCGCTCTTACTCCGTGTCCAGTAAACGGAGTCTTTGTCATCTTTCCCTTGAGACAAGATTCACAAGTAGCATAAGATTGATATTCGAACGGATTCAAATATCCTTCTCTATGTAACTTCGTCAACCGTGTTTCATTGATGTGACATAGTCTACAATGTCATAAGAAAGCCTGATTTATTTCTGGACACTTTCTTTTAAGTGTGTTCTGGACATTGAAAACCTGAGCTTGATTCAATACGTATATTCCGTCATCTAATGTACCGGACCCAATCAGAACTTGATTTAGGTGGATGTGAACTACATCGCTTACGAATGTAAAGTCATACCCCTCTCTCGAAAGTGAGGATACTGATATGATATTACAAGTCAAACTAGATACATACAAACAGTTACGTAGAATCAATATCTGCCCACTTGTCAAACCTAGGCGATATTCTCCCACGGATTCAGCGTCCACGCTCATTCCGTTCGCAACTCTGAGAGACAAATCGCCTACCCTGATAACTCTATGGTTTCTCAAAGCATGTAATAAATTACAGATATGAGATCCTGCTCCGCTATCTAGTACCCAGGAAGTAGAGTTAATTGACAAACAGTTCTCAATTACAAACACACTCGAGGCCGAAGCCACAACATGCTTCGTATCCTGGCTATTGGCTTCCAAAGCCCTGCAATCTTTCTGCCAATGCCCAATCCCATAACAATAGGAACATCCCTCCTTACCTACACCAAGTCCCGAAACTTTTGCTCTTCCCTTTCCTTCTACTTCACTGATACCGTATATCGGCTTTGTGGAGGACTTCTTCTTTTCACCCTTTGCTTTCGCCCTGGATGCAGAAGAAGAAGGTCCCTCATTAAGCAGAGCGGGTGTCTCCCTGGTTTCTTTCAGGGTGTAAGTAGAGGGTAGGGACTGTGGAAATAAGTCGGCGCATGACCTGTTTCCCAACGTGGTCTCCAGGTCCTTGAGCTTATCAATATAGCTACTCATCGTAAGGACGTCGACCCCTACAGATGACCCGACAGCCAAGCTCGCTTGAGATAATTCGTTCGAGGTCTCATATCTTGCGATATGAGATTGCTCTCCATATAAATCGTTATTATGGAGAAAGATGGAAACTAAGTCCATCTTCTCGTGCTGCTTCTGGTATACACCATCAACTGAAGCCAACACGAGGCACTGGGCATTCGCATTATCCTTTTCCCTTGTCTGACGGATATCCATATCCGCGATGGTGGAAACTGGACCTGGGACGGTGGGGGCTAGAGTAGTAATAGGGTGGTCCAGCTTGTCATATGCAATGGATATCTGGACAGACCTTTGCCAATCATATAAGTCAGATTCAGTCATTTTGTTATCTAGATGTAACCTAGTCATGGTCACAAGGTCGCTGCAAAGAGAGAGAGAGGGAACACTTTAGCATGATGCTCTTGCAAGTTTAGATTGGTTTTTAATTTATCTAAACTGGATGGCTCCCACTATTTCTCGAATCCTTCCTCAAATCATAAAAGAAGAATTAGTCAGGACTGATCTCACCATACAATACTTGCTTAACCGTTAAGCCAGGCTAGTGCCGGTACTTTGAGGGAGGTTTTACGACGCTTTCGCGAAGTTCCTTAATTAAATAACCTCTTTTCTCTGGAGGCACAGCCCCGTTGACACTGTTCTAGACACCTACTTGGTTTATAGCATTGATCGTTAAGTGACGAATCTCCCGATAAGTAGCATATAGTCACAGTAGGATCGGGATCTAAATATCATCGTGTGATAATGTTGAAGGAATCCTACCAACATTCATCAAACTCCAAATGGTATGCAACACTAGCAAGTTTCAGTTTCTTTAGAAATTCCCGATGTGGATTTTTGCCCCATGCTCTTATGACCTTGACTAAGGGCCAACAAATCATAAGTCACATGTCAAGTTCTACCCATCATTATCTTGTTAATTTGAACCCACCCGTATATACTCTTGACTAAGGGCCAAACAAAGTAATACGACTGTCCCAAACCAACGCATCTATCTATGCTACATGTGAATACCCCAGCAGCTACCAATCACTATGTCTTGACTAAGGGCCAAACAAACATAGCTTGAATACTACTGACCATTCATATGAAATGACAGAGGGCTACGACTGGTTTTGGCGAAACCGTGAACGTAGTGAACTTAATATAATCGAAGGAACCTGATAGCTTTTTAAAAAGGAGTGGTTAAAGCTCCGCAATTAAAAATTCTGCTCTTTTTAAAATAATCGAGAGGTTTCTTTTAAATTTATTCTAACGATTCAACTTTGGTTTATTTTCTTTGCATTAAAATAATGCGTCCCATCAATTAACCTATCATTGCAGAAAACAATGAAAATACAACGTCCTCTTATGCCATCCGCATTCGCCACTGGGTCCCGTCATTCACCCGTTAGGTTACTTAACTAACGACAGAGCGGGGGCTGGGCTAGCGCGGGTGTAAAACATAAGTGACATCTAATAGCTATCATATATAAATATTGTACATTTGTCAGACGCAATAATAGGCATTCCAGATCACTGATGAACATTACTGGATATACAAGCAATCCGTGTTTCCTTTGAGCCTGCAACGAAAGACGAATTACACAGTTGTGATGCATAGCCATTACCCCATCCTAGACCCCTACGGGTACGGCAAACTTCCCGCCAAGTACCCGAAGTGAAGCGGTCTCCCTCAACAACGTGAGTAGAATACTAAACACTTCAAAGTACCCGGTAATTTGTGCACCCAACCATGGGTCTATCCTAGGAGCAAAAAACAGTAAATGAAATAATACAACAGTGGCTACAACCTCAGCCCGGATGTGCCCCGCAAAAGAATATTACATCATATTACAATTTACATCGAATGAATGAATATAAAAACTCATCTCAAACCCCGGCTAATCATCACAACAATCCAATCAAGTTCATATACACAAGCCAGTAAAAACCATTACAGAAATGTGCAACCCCCTGCTAACCGACATACTAGCAATTATAGGAGATTTACGAACACATTAAACATTACAGATAAAACCCGATTAGCAAATAACTTAGAATATCGATCAATAACCTTTTTCCGTCTCTACCCCAAATGCAAGCCAGCACTGAAATAACCTGGGCAGAAACAAAATATACAGGAAAATAAAACACCCAAATTCAAGAGTTACTGTGTAAATCCGAGTCAACTCAGAGTTGACTCGGCCGCGGATCCGCGGCGGATCGCACAAATCCTCCGCGCTTCCGCGGCGTCCAATCGAGTTACCTCCTCGTATTTCCCCAGTATTCTTAGAATTCCCTGCTGTGAATTTTCATACCTATCAAATATTTTTTTCGACACGTTTAAAATTGACAGAAACTTGAGGGGTCCGGGGTTATGTTTTCGTGTTTTTCCGACGATCGAAGTTCTAATTAGTTGCTAACAAGCTAGTAAAGGTTTAGTAGGCTCTGATACCACTGTAAGTCGATGTCACGCACCGCACGAGCTTGCGGGGAGGCGGAATATATGAAAAACAATTATCAAAGCTTCGTAACACGGACTTGAGCACACGGATCGTTTCTAAACCATTACTAGCAAACTACGAAAGGTTTAACAACTCTGATTCGAGGTTATACCTCACGTTACTTGTCCTTCGGGTCTTCATCGCTGTCCTCCATACCTCGTAGGCTCTATGGAACAAGGGCACCTCAAACGCCTCCTCGAGTCAAAGACGATCCACCCGAGAGTCTATACTCCGAGCTCCTATCTCGAATCTGAGATAACTACGGCTTCTAGATCGCTAATCTAGAAGTCCTAGAGGGTGTAGAGTAATAAGATGGATTAGTTAGTCACTTAAACCCTAGGTTTCTCAACTCATGAGAGCTATTAAGGTTTTGAGGAAGAAGATGAAGACTTAAGGAGAGAGAAAGCTTTTGTGATCATCAAATGAATAATGTCTCATCTTTAGAATAAATATGAAGCATAAAAATATCATAAAAAATATCTATCATAATATCTAGCATGCTTCATTTAATTCATTTGAGATGAATCATCTCATGAGTCATTATCCATTTAATGAAAACCTACACCTCATCTCTCCATCACATTTGTTTAAATCCTAAAAAGAATTAAACACAAATGAGTCACCTTCTTTTAGAAGCTTCCCGACAAATTACGAGACTGCCCCTCCTATCCGTATTTCCGAAAAACACGGATAATCCTTGACTGAATAAATCCATCTGTATAATACTATAATCTGGCTTAAACCAAAGTCCGCTAGTATTATCTGCCCGATCATAATACGTGCATAAGTGTACGTAAGTTATCGCGGCCCTGCCGTAAAACCATACGGCCTATACACCTTTTGCCCGGTGCAAGGAAACTCTCTGTGTGGGACTCTAAAGACTCGACACTACACTGGCAGTGGGTTTAACCACAGGCCGCAAGCGATACTAGCTGTACGTAACGGTCCCCAGGTAGATGTCAATAAGAAGGACGATGAGGAAACCCATCCCAACTCCTACTGAGCCTGATGTGACAATCTCCGTACAGTCCAGTCTGTTCGTCTAGGACTATCACATATCGGGCCTAGGGGCGGTAAACGTCAGACCCCTAATAGCGGTATAAGTCGTGTCGGAGTGAAGCCTATTACACCTTGAGAAACTACTGGAAGCTACCAGTAAATCTCGCTTGCCCTGGCCAGGGACTTTGCATAATGGCTCTCCATACACAGCGCGATATCAACCCCCAATACCGGGAGAGACGAATCCTGTCTAACCGCCACTGCCTCCAAGTGCTTCGGGACTGCACCCAACTACTACCTGTTTGCACGACTCCTTTGAGCCGTGGTAGGGTGGTAATCTAAGTACAGTAGGAACACACCTGAGGCGAAGTAGCAGTATCAAGTCGACGGACTAAACTGTACTCATGTCACCTGGGAACTGCTATCTGACGATGGGTAAAAATCCAACATGCAGTTCCCGGCGAGTCCTGTACGGTGTACCCATAACCTAACGAGCACCTATATACTATCTCCAGTACGACGTACTGATGGCTGTGGGACATACCATCTCCCTATGCTGGGATGAGAAGCTTATACACCAGTCTACTCCAGAATATCGATGCCCTGTCTCGATAATCCTACGACCAGGGACCTGTATAGGATGTTGCTTATAGACTACCTAACCCCCACTAGTGTGACTGCCATCACAACGCTGGTAATCAAGCAAAAATCCTTAGGGCTCTACTAATATGTATAAGCGATACGTTAAAAGAAACATATGCACATATTAAAGTAGATACAAACCAAGTAGCATACTACCATTTTTAGCAAGACTGTCAATACAACTGTGAATATCCCAAGCTTCTATTAAGTAATATACAAATTAGTATGATACAGTAATGGCCTCTAGGGCATAAACACTAACAGTATTCCTCATTCAGTTAGTTTTAAAGTTGTTTACATATTGTATCATTTAAAACTCTAGTTAAGATTTAGGGTTAGGGTTGTTTAGATCGGCAAATTTTTGAAAACGGCATGGACGATGCCTCCCGAAACCTTGTGCCGCGCTAAGTAACCCTACAGTGGTATCAGAGCCAAGCTAGAAATTTAAACAATGTTTGTTAGATTACGAAACCGAAATTACTCCGAAACTTGAAATCCTAGGACCTGGTTTCTATCGAATTTCAAAAGGGCTCTAAATTTTTTTTAAACATGTACAGAATGTTGTGAGATGCAACATGAACACCATGGAAATTTCAATCAATTTTGCCATGAAGTGGCCGGCCATATAGGGGTAAAATCCGAGCTCGATGGTTCAATTTTGGATTTTGGGCTTCAAATTTTCATGGTGTTCCAGTCTCTGGGTTTTCGTGTTTCACGTGTTGTTTATTTTTGCTAAATTTACATGTGATGTTAACTTTCTGCAACGGCAACTCGGTGTGTTTCGCAGTCGTAATTCTAACATATATTCAGGTTATTTAGACGATATTAAAAGTTTGAACGGATATCAATAACCCTATTTTTCCCCGCTGGAAATTTTCCAAGAGTTGGATTTTTTCCGAGTTTAAAATCTTCAGAAAATCATGCAAGCAATTCTGTGGACCCTCTAGAAGAATGAAACCCTAACTCGATTCTGTGACCGTTAGAACCACCATCAAACACTAGGGTTTGTGATAGTTCAGCGGTGCTACAGGTGAGGCATTGGTTGACCCTTCTATGGTTGGTTCATAGGAGCTGCGGCGTGTTTTGGGTACTTTTTGAACCCTCCTCAAGTGTTGAGCTTGTTGGGAAATTTTGGGTGCTTGCTTATTCAATCGAAAAGTTTAACTTCGTCTAGCTATCTGTGATTGTGGTACAATATTTGGAATCCACAAAAATAGTTATATGATAACTAGTTTGAATTTTATAAATCTAGCAGTTTAGTCTCATTTGATCTGTTGCCACGGAATTTTGATGTGGATCAAAAGTCCGTCACAATTACAAAGTGTACGCGGATACTCGCCGGGTAACCTTACTAGATAGTTACGCCCCATATCTCCGACCAAGTGACTGTAGGAAAACCCCATCGCCAAAAGCATCCGTTCGGATGCTCGCGGCCGCGGTGTTCCGCCTTAGTGCACTTCGTCGACGGCATCGGGGGTGCGGCCGTCTACTAAAGTTTCCGACAAGTATTCGATCAGGTTATTGAGAATCTTGTTGAATTACCCGATAGATTATTGGAAAGTGTTTTCAATACCGAGAATAAAATGCGGGGTTTATAATTGTTGAGCATGTGATGTCTAAGGAATTCATCTTGTTAGGCATGAAATCCAAAAGTATGTGATACATTGGGTTTATGATGTCTAAGGTGGTCGTGGATTCCAATTGTTGTAGTTTTTCACTTTCTTTTCTGTGACTGTAAGTGTAATATGTAGTGTATCGCCGGTTTCGTTGATATATATCAACGAAAATTGGGATACGCATATTTACTTACATTGATGACATGTGATATTATGTGTTGCTGTGATATGTTATATTGGATCGTCGAGTTTTGAATAGTCGGGGTTTTTTATGTGATATGAGAGTTTTCATTTTCATTCATGTAAAATCTTGTATGTAATAGTGTTTTATTGGGGCGCTTCCGGGTTGAGGATGATGTCACCATTGATGTATATTATTTACTTTTCTGCATTAGGATAGACCTAAGGAGGAGAGCACAAGTAACAGGGTTCTACGGTCCAGTGGGAGACCATCTCGAGAAATCGAGACCGGGTCTCTTAACTCTAGAATTGGGAGGGTTGCTTGCCTCTCTCATAGGGGTCTAGGGATGTGGGTTTTGCTATTCATCGCGACCGTGGAATCCGTGTTTTATACTAGCTTAATCTAAAACACGGAATTCCTAGTATATCCAATATTTCATATGTGTTCTTCTGCTGCTGATATTCTGTTATGTGATCACTTGATATGTTCTGAGACGAATGCCTATATTATATATATTATGTATAATTACTATTGCTGCTTTCGTTTCTTCTGTGATGCTTTGGAAGCATAATTAATGGGACTTCATTAATGAGATTAATGAAATAAAAGAAACCTAAAGATGTTGTAGAAACTTGTCTCGAAAACAGGCAGCTCTAGTTCTTGCTTTGCATAGCGGTATTCCTTGTAGAATATCCAGCACCTTATTCGATAAGGAAAGAGCCGAGATCCCTTTACCAGGAGTGACCTCTTTAGCGAAACTAGCAGATGCTACAACCCACTCGGTTTGTCTTTTGATTGCTTCTATAGTTTTTTCTTTGCATAGTGGTATTTGTGGAATATCCAGCACCTCATTCGATAAGGAAAGAGCCGAGATCCTTTCACCGGGAGTGGCCTCTTTAGTAAAACTAGTAAAATCCTCAAAAACAATCCTTTTCAAAATCACTCGATTCTACAACGATATCAAGTTCATTATGCAAAGGGTTTTCTTAAAAACCTGTCGTGGCCCTCCGTCGTTTCAGATAAGTACTACTTATTATTCGTGCTACGTTTGTTGGCCTTCGTCAAGGCGTAGTGTGCGGTAGCTAACTAGTGCTTATCTGCTAAAGCATGAGATGCGATTGGATTAGGCTGGTCGTGCGACTTTGTTGGCCTTCGTCAAGGGTCGTGCGCGTGGGTTTAATTCAATCATGAAATGTACGGGTTGAACTTGACTAGCGGCCTATGGTTTATTAGCCTTAGTCAAGTTCATAGGAAGCCAGGGACAAAATATTATCGGGAATTTCAAGTGTTGAAATTTGCAATGAGATTGCATACCTTCTATGAGATAGTTGGATCCCGATATCCACTACGAGCAAGAGTTACTCCTGGGAGACTTTTACACATTACAATTATCTGATCAAGTAGGTGTCTAAAAAGGTGTTAACGGGGTTACGCCCCTGGAAAAATGAGGTTTATTTTAGTTAGGTCCGTGCGAAAGCATGGGGAACCTTTCTCAAAGTACTGACACTGGCCTGGCCGAAAAATTGGCGAACTTGTAGGGTGTAATTAATCCCGGCTAGTCTTACCTTTTAGGGTTTGAAGGAAGATTTGATAAAAACAGTGGGAGCCATCCTGATTAGATAAAATAATAACCAATCTAATTTTGTAAGAGCGCACGCAGAGTGTTTTCTTCTCTCTCTCTCTCTCATGGTAGAGACCATGTCATGCCTTAATCAAGATAATAATATGAATGTATTGACCGAACCTGCTTATTATACTGAGCTAGGGAATGTTGGTTCTGCTCCAACTTATAATTATTATAAGTCTGAGCAGGGAATTGGGGAATATCCGGATTCCCATGCTACCCAATCGAAGAAAGTGTATGTTGATGTATCTTCTTCGGGTGTGTTCATTACCGAGAACCGTTTCTCAGTATCCTCTACGTCCTGGGTATGTGATACCGGATTAGAATCCCGCATATGTAATATGTTACATGGGCTACAGAAAGGTAGAGAACTGAGAATAGGTGATATATCTCTAAGTGTAGTGATTGGTGCAAGTGTTGCGGCTAAACTAGTTGGCAAATATCACCTTGTATTAATACATTTATTCTGAATGAATGTTATTACATACCGAACCTGATATACAACATTACATCGGCTTCTTTAATAATTTAAAAAAGGATATAATTCTGTATTGGAGGATAATGATGTGAACATTTTCCTGAATCAATAGTTGATTGGATCAGGCACGTTATATAATAGCATATACGTTCTAAATCAAACCACAGTTCAAAGTATCTAGAACACAAACAAGAGGAATAGTTCAGAAATGAACGAATCCTTCTTGTTGCATTATAGACTAGGTCATATCAATGCGACACGACCAGCTAACTTACATAAGGATGAATATAAGAATCTGTTTGAATTTTCATCTTATGCTACTTACCAGTCTTGTCTCAAAGGTAAAATGACCCATACTCCATTTACTGGAAACAGAGAAAGAGTTACTGAACTCTTGGGACAGATACATGATGATGCATACGGTCTTATGTCTATAAATGCCAGGGATGGTTCTTGCTACTTCATGACATTCATTGACTATCTCTAAAGATTCGGACATGTGTTCCTATTGAAACACAGGTCTGAAACTTTTTGAGAAATTCAAGGAATATAAGCTTGAAGTTAACGAACCAGACGGGTAGAAATATTAAAGTCCTTCGACGAGATCGAGGAAGAGAATACTTGGGCATGGAGTTCCTGGATTATTTAAAGAAGAATGTGATTCTCTCTCAGCTTACTCCTTCATATACACCACAACACAACGGTGTATCAGGACGGAGGTATCGCGCCCTATGAGATATGGTGCGCTCTATGATGAGTACTGCTGAGTTGCATGTTTCCTTTTGGTGTTATGTACTTGAGAAGCTGCATACTTATTGAATAGGGTTCCATCCAAATCGGTGCCTACCACTCCGTATGAGATATGGTATGGGAAGAAACCATGTCTTAAACGAGTTAAGATATGGGGTTGTCCAGCCTAAGTTGAAAGGCAGAATCTGGACAAACGCGAGGCAAGGTCAGTTCTGTATAAGTTTGTTAGGATATCCCAAACATTTGTGAGGATATATCTTCTACCTAACTGAGGACCAAAAGGTGTTTTGTTTCTCAGCATGCCACCTTTTTTAGAAAAGGGATTTCTTGTGAAGAAATATGTGGACATGAGGTAGAACTGGAAGTTGTTCTATCTTGACAAACTAACAGCTGATGATTTGGAGAAACCAAAGGATTTAATAGTCTCCAACGAAGCTCAGCCTCTCCACGAATCTGGTAGGGTTCCTCATCCACTTGAGAGATACTACGGTCTTCTCGGTGAAAGAGGGAGCGAGAATTGCATCATGGTTGATGATGGCCCAACTAGGTTCAGACAGGTCATCACGAGTGGAGACTCAGTGAAATGGCTGGATGCTATGCGATCAAAGATGGAATCTATGTACACCAACAAAGTATGACTTTGAATGTTGCACCTGAAAGGGTAAAACCTATTGGGAGAAAATAAATCTTGAGAAGATTCTTGGTGTAGATGGAAAAGTTGAGACTTTCAAAGCCATGCTTAAGTCCATCATGATCAATGCACGCATCGCGAAGTTGGAACATCTGTTTTGATGTGGCAGTCAAAGTGTTTGGCTACATCAAAAAGGTAGGTGAACGTTATATATACAAGAAGGATATAGAGAGTAAGGTTGTCTTCCAGGTATTATACGTAGATGATATACTCTTGATAGGAAATGGTTTCCTATGCTATACTCGGTCAATCTCCTCTTATCACGAGGATTCTCAATATAAGATCTGGATGATACCTACTACATCTTGTGGATTATGATCTATGGTGATAGATCTAAATGGATGTTGGGAGTGTCCCAAATCCAGGTACATTAACACCATATTAAAGGGGTTTAGTATGGAGGATTCTAAGCATGGTGGTTCGTCCACTTACTCAGGAATCACTCTCTCCAAAAAGATGTCTTCCAAGACTGATTTGGAGAGAGCTCGCATGAAAGAGATATCCTATGCTTCAGCAGTAGGCTCTATCATGTGTGCAATATTATGTACCAGACTAGATGTAAATGACTCACTAGGTGTAGTGATCAGGAATCAATCGGATATTGGGCAAAATCACTGGACAGCCGTGGAGGACATTCTTAAGTACTTGAGAAGCACTAAAAAAAAGTTCTTAGTTCGAGCTCCCAGAGTAATAAGGATGACTGAGAGTCAGTCACATGCATTGTCTTTACCCTCAGTAGAGGGACGGTATGTTGGAAGAGTTGCAAGCTAGATACTGTGGCATACTAGACGATAAAGGATGAATACATTGCTACCAATGATACTACCAAAGTGGCTGTCTGGACATTTCTTGTTCATGAGATGAACATGGTTCCTACCATTGAGCGTCCAATAAGTTTTATTGAGATAACAATGGAGTTTTGGCTTTAACCTAGGAACGCCCATCCCATCAGCGATCCAGACATATTCTGAGGCAAGTATCACCTGATCAGGGAGATGGTTGATCTCCAAGGGATCGAGTTAAGGAGAGTAGATTTTGAGGTTAACACAGCGGATCCACTCACCAAGGCCTACTTCCCTAATACTATTTGAGAGATTTTGGTATAGTTGAGTATGGGATACTACAACCACTGCTAAATTGTTGGGTATTGGATACTACAACAGATGACCTTAGTGCAAGTGGGAGATTGTTAGTTATATTTATGCCCTAGATGCCATTACTGTACATGTGATGTATATTGTGGTGGATGCTTGGACGTATATATGGAGTACTTTCTTGCTCGACATGATAGTATGATATCTGGTTGCACTTTATCTTAACATGTCTTGTATAAGTGATGCTGTCTTGCTCTCACATGTTGATAAAGCCCTTAGGATGTGTACTTGACTACCAGGACTATGATGGAGATCATACTAGTGGGGCCAAGGGTAGTCCACAAGTACACCCTATAACTGTTCCTAGTCGTAGGAGTATCGAGACAGGGCATCGATACTCCAAAGTAGACTAGCGTATGCGCTTCTCGACCCATATGATGGGCGATGGATGATCCCATATCCATTGGTGTTTGACATCAGAGAAGGTATACGGGTGCTCAGTGGAGACTGGGTACACTGGACGAACTCGCCGAGAACTCCTAGATGGTATTATACTTATCGTCGGATAGCAGTTCTCTGGTGACACTGGTACAGGTTAGTCTGTCGACCCGAGATCGTCATAGAGTCTTGTGTGTTTCCCACTGTGCTTTGATTTCCACCATACCACGGTCAAGAGATCGTGCAAAAATATGGTTTTTAGGTACGGTCCCAAGTCACATAGAGGCAATGAGCGATAGGAGGGGATTCGTCTCTCCCGGTATTAGGAGTTGATGTTGCGCTATGCTCGATTGGCCATAACATGAAATCCCTGGCCAGGGTTGCTAAGATTTACTTGTAAGTGTTATCAGTAGTTTCTCGAACCGTTATGGACCTTGCATCGGCATGACTTATCAGGCTATTGGGGTCTGACGTTATACCACCCCTAGGCTGTAATATGCGACATATCAGACGAAGAGACCGGACTGTACGGTAGTGTTACTGATTGGATTCGCAGGAGTATGAACAGGCTTGCTCGTTGATCTTCTGATCGCTCAATACCTAGGTAGCCGTTACGTTTAGCAGACTGCTTGCGGCTTGTGGGTGTTTGATATGATCATCACCTACTACCGGCGTATTGACGAGTCTTTAGAGTCCTACATAGAGGTTTCCTGATTCATGTGAAATGGAGTAGGAGCACATATGTGATATGTGCGGGACCGAGATTAATACGTGTATGTGATACCATATTCTATTCTCGCGATATGTGACATAGGTCGGTTTTATGTGATATATCCGGGTTATCGGATCAAGTGTTGATTTGATAAGTTGTTACATTTGATATTAGTCGGTTGTATGAGATATAGCCGGATTATTAAATCAAGTGTTGATTTAATAATTTAATATATAATTATATATTTGATATATTAAATTACATTAACTAGTATTAGCTCACTTAAGTATTTCTTTTCTCTCACTTATGATACATTGATATATATGTGATATATGCTAATGTGTCATGCTAAGTTACACATGCAATATGTATGTATGAGACTTATACCATGCTAGGTTTTATTTTATGGTTTATATTTATTTCAAGCAAATTCAAAATTGTGGATATTTTTTCATGGTTCAAAGCTTATAGAATCTTGTAGTTTGCATTGACTTGGTTCACTTTTTTGTCAAGCTTAAGATATTTATCAACCTAAGCTTAACTCATAGCTATGGTTTAGTCTCTACAATGGTTAGTGCATGACATACACTCACCATGGTTGCATTTCTAACCTCACTCGATTATTCTTTCATCACTTGCTTCATCTTCTTCTTCCTCATTGCAAAAGCTTGCTAGCTTTTTCTAAGTGAAGAAATATAGTGAGAAAAAGAAATCTAAAGAGAGCCCAATTCTTACTTCATCATTCTCTACTATTAGCCATTTAGTTTGGGGGTGTTTGCTTCATTAAACCCTAATTTACTGAAGAGGTAGCATGAGCTTGAGTCTCCTCGACGTAGACCATCTTCGGCCTCGAAGATTTCAAGAAAGTTTGCATCTTTCACCTTATGGATCCTCTCAAGAGTTCGGGAGATCATTACTCACAGCGAAGGGACATCTACACGGAGCATTTGAAGTGAAGGACCGGTCTACAAAGGTTTTATTCCGCATTCACTTAGTTGTAAAGTTGTTTACATATTGTATCGTTTAAAACTTTAGTTAAGATTCTAGGGTTAGGGTTATTTAGATCGGCAAATTTTTGAAAACGGTATGGACGATGCCTTCCGAAACCTTGCTGCCGCGCCAAGTAACCCTACATAAAAGATAAGTTTGGGGGTATTTGTTCATTGATTGATCAAAAATTTCGGATCGTGTTTTGAAATGTAATCACAACCAAAGAATTTATAACCGCAATCAATTAACGGTGTCGATGTAGCTCTTTAATGAATACAGATCCTCCAATGAGTTTCGTGAATTTGTTCGATCTTTCTTTAGATGGGTCAAAATGAAAATATAAAAGAAAATTCAAGAAAGTAATTCGAGATTTAATTGAGTTGTCATTTCAAGAAAATCAAGAACATATTCAAGAATTAAAAATCAAGAAAGTGTCCAATATCAATTTGAATTATCAAGAATATGAAGAATAGCTTGTACGAATCGATTGAATTAGTAGCAATGATGAATCTAACAATAACTTATCTTATCTGTTGATGAATTTTAGCTAGGATGATGGTGATGAATGAAGATTAGGGATCTATTGAAGAAACTAGAGTTTCTCCTTCTATATCCCTTGTCTTTTCATTGATCATCATTTGGTTCTAGCCTTTAGCAAAGAGAATCATCAATCATTTGATCCCTAATTTGCAACGAAATTAGCAAGAATGTGATCTCGATCCAAATTAGGTCATTGATGATTCTTTTTCCTAAAGTTCACAAATCTCATAAGACTTTAGATTAGTATTAGGATTTTATCATCACTTGATCTATCTATTCTCTCGAATCCTTTATAAGCGGAGATTTCACTCACACATTATGAAAATTAAAGAATCAAGAACAAGAAATTTTATAATGCAAGAATGTAAAGAAAGCGAGAATTACAATTATTAGCTTTATTAAATCTCCTTCAAATTACACCTCTCAACTCGAGTTTACAAGACCAGCTCTCGATAGCTCCTTTGAAAGGGAATTTGTCATCGATCTTTGCTTGGGTCGATCGCCGTGAGACGTGGATCATCGCGGATCACTTGCTCTTGATGACAATTCGGCGTTGCGATAAAGGATCTTCGATTGTCGCTTGATTTTGCTTTCAATGGATCTTGATTTGATTGGATTTTAATTGGATCTCAAGTTGTGTCACTCAACTTGAATTGAATTGTAATTGTGTAACTAATTGGCTAACCTCTTCAACAACCCCCAAAAATTAGATCTAGATCCCCTTTCATAGCCTTAAATTAAGCTTCCCTCATAAGCTAGATTGTTAGAGAGAGCCTTCTAGAATGGGGTTGTTACAAGGAGCCTTCTAGAAGAAGGTTTTTATGTAGAGCCTTCCAGAAGAAGCCACGTGTTTATTAAGAGTCTTGAGGAAGCTAGGTGGTTACTTAGAAGGTTCTGGAGAAGTTTCGTCACTGGTGCCCCCAACTCGGCCGCGGATCCGCGGTGTATCGTGCTGGATCGGCTGCGGTTCCGCGGCCTTTTGGTGTGATCTCTGGGTCATTTTCCTGGGGTGTCTTGGTGTTGGTATTTGGGTCTTCTTTTGATATCTAGAATCATCTAATCTCTTATGAATCACTACCAGATTTTAAGTTTTTGACTTGTTGCGTTTTATCGGCAAATTGGCGATTCCGGTTCTTTGACCTGAATAATTTTCTGCACAAAATCTTGATAAAAAGTGTTGAGATATTCAATATCATGCGTGAAATATTTACACACAATTTCCTTCATAATGCCGGTTATAATGTACAATACATGGTAATTGGTATTTTCCAAATGATTCTGTAATTTGTGTAATATTTATAACAAACACCATTAGATGATTAGAATAGTGAGGAAATTGATGTGTTACATAATGTAATATTTTCGAGTGAACAAATTCTCCCAAACTTAATTTTGATCGTCTCGAGCAAACTTTTTTTATTCAAGATAAAGAGAAAATAGAAAGAAAGAGAAATACTAACTAGCACACTTTCGTAGGCAAATACGATTGCACTGAGCACGTGCAACAAGCCTTTACATCTCTAGGTGTCCCTGGTAGGAGGAGTGTTGTCTCCTGAGGGTTTTCATCAGATTGCGCCCAAAAAATCCTATAATAAAAGGAAGACTGTGAAAGTTACATATAAAGATAAGAATTATAAAAGAAAGACTTTGAAAATTAGAGTTTCCAATTACACTAGCTTTTCGGTTGTCATAAACCCTATCTTAATAGTCATGATAAGATGTTAGAAATCATATCATCCCTCAATAAAACATCGTCTTTATTTTTCATTCCTACCTTTCTTCCAAACACCGATCATATACCCCTACGTGTGTGTAAAGAACATCTCTACACTCGGAGAATTCAATTCAAGCTATCATACTCTTGTCCATCACCTCAGTACATTTTAGTCGGTGAATAGTTTGTATGGAATTGCTCACACATTCTTCATGCGACCGTTAATACTTCTAGATGTACTAACCGACCGATTACTCATGTGCTTGCTGATTAGGCGTAAATATTATTTTTCTCGTCTTGCAACACCTAAAACATAGCAGTGACTCCCAAACCAGTTGGTCTAAGGCACTAGGTGATGAAGCACCCTCGCTATATTTTTTTATGTTGCCTTGGTGATTAAAAAACCAGTGTTCATTTTTCTACACCATTTTATCTTTTATGCTTCATTTATTATTTTCTTCATACTTTGGATTTTAGAAAAGAACATTTCAAGGTATCCTCTACTATCCCGAGTTTCAAGACCTGTGTAAGTGTGTATAGTAGGGTATCAACGTTCAAATGTTTGGTTTCCAGAATAAGAACTATTTTCCAGACTTATTTTTATCCGCATATTAGTGACTTCCTTCATCTTACTAACCTTGGGACAATGGCTCATAACTACTTATTACTAGTTTCGTTTAAGAAAACATCTAACTTTCTTAGTTTTCTTAAATTTTTCCAATCTTTTAAATGTAATTTTTCACTTTCTAATCTTTTATTATCTTATTTATGTACACATTTTATTTATATGTTTTGTAATTATACAAAGTATGATACAAAGTGTAGGGTTCCTAGGCACACTATAGAGGTCTCACAAGGCATCGAACATGCCAATTTAAAATTTTATGGGTGCCGAGAAACCCTAATACGGATCGTTGGCTAGATTTCTAGGCGAAACAAAAAACTAGTTAACACTTTAACTAAAAGTTAGATGCTACAACCTTTGTAGATCCGGTTCTCCACTTCCTTAGCTCCACGTGGGTGTCCTCTCGCTGTCCATCATGAATCCCGAACTCAATCGTCGGCTTCATCGGAGAAACGGGCGAGCTAGGTCGTCGGCTTCGTGTCAAAGACGATCTACGTCGAGGCATCACAAGTTCAAGCTCTGAATTCACAAAGTTGTGAAACTTGTGAAGAAAACACCCAAAACAACTTAGCAAGAGGTAGAGGGTGAAGAAATAGGAGGTGGGTTCACTTTAGAATTGGATTTCACTCACTTTTGCTCAAGATGCCATTGATGGCATCTAGTTTTCTCTCTTGAAGAAGAAGGAGAAGATGAAGCTAGAATATGATAAGTGTACTCCAAAATAGAAAAATAAATCAATACTTATCATATCTTAACCAAGGTTAAGTGTAGAGAAAAGACCATGGTTAATGAGAAGGGTTAGGGTTAAGCTAGAAGACAAAATGGTTTCTTTAGTCAAAGCTTCATGAAGCTTCAACAAGCTTCATGATAAAAAGAAACCATTATGTTTTCATTTATCCATTTAAATAAATAAAGAATGGATAAATAAATGAGAGAATAAATCAAAACCCTAATTATCTTCTTAACCATGGTTTAATTCTTTACACTTAACCATGTGAGCAAGTATCATCAAACATGATACATATATGTGCACAAAAGTATATCACATATACACCTTGCACATCAAGTGAGAAAATCCGTATAAAATGAACCAATACTAGTTAATGCAAAGTAATATATCAAATATATAATTATACATTAAATCATTAAATCAACATTTGATTCAATGATCCGGTCATGTCGCACATAACCGACTAGTATACAATTTATCGATTTATCGAATCAATAATTCGATAACTAGGTCATATCGAATATAACCAATCGAAACATTTATCGCGAGAATGAAATGCGGTATCACATACACGTATTATTCTCGCTCCCGCACATATCTCATATGTGCTCCTATTTCGTTTCGCTTGAGCCAGGAAACCTCTGTGTAGGACTCTAAAGACTCGTCAATACGCCGGTAGCAGATGATGATCATATCAAGCACCCACAAGCCGCAAGCGGTCTGCTAAACGTAACGACCATCCGGGTATTAAGCGATCAGAAGATCGACGAGCTAGCCCGCTTACACTCCTGTGAATCCAACCAGTAACACTTACCGTACAGTCCGGTCTGTTCGCCTGATATGTCGCATATCAAGTCTAGGGGTGGTATACGTCAGACCCAAATAACCGATAAGTCGTGCCGATGTGAAGCTCATAACGGGTCGAGAAACTACTGGTAACACTTATCAGCAAATCTCTGATCAGCCCTGGCCAGGGACTTCCCTGTTACGGCCAATCGAGCACAGCGTAAAATCAACCCCCAATACCGAGAGAGACGAAACCCCTCCTATCGCTTATTGCCTCCATGTGACTCGGGACTGTCCCCAAAGACCACCGTTTTGCACGCCCTCATGGACATGGTAAGGTGGAGATCAAAGCACAGTGGGAATCACACAAGACTCTATGACGATCTCGGGTCTACAGACTAACCTGTACAAGTGTCACCTGAGAACTGCCTTCTGACGTGAGGTATAATACCATCTGGGAGTTCTCGGCGAGTCCGTCCAGTGTACCCAGTCTCCACTGAGCACCCGTATACCATCTCTGATGTCAAACACCAATGGATATGGGATCATCCATCGCCCATCTCATGGGTCAAGAAGCGTATACGCTAGTCTTCTCTGGTATATCGATGCCCCGTCTCGATACACCTACGACTAGGGACCTTGAAGGATGTACCTATGGACTACCATGTCCCCACTAGTATGATCTGCATCATAGTCCAGGTAGTCAAGTACACATCCTAAGGGCTTTACCAACATGTAACTATAAGAAAGTTTAAAGAGACAAGTGTACATGTTAAGATAAAGAGCAACCAGATAGCATACTATCATATCGAGCAAGAAAGTCATCTCTATATATATGTCCAAGCATCCAATACAATATACATCATCTGTACAATACTGGCCTCTAGGGCATACATACAACTAACAATCTCCCACTTGCACTAGGGCCAGCTGCTGTAGTATCGCATACCGAGCATCCCGAAGAGTCTCTCAAACTGTATCTGGGGAATGGCCTTCGTGAGTGGATCCGCCGTGTTGTTCTTCGTGTCAACTCTCCTGACCTGGATCTCCCGGCGATCAACTATCTCCCGGATCAGGTGATACCACCTCAGAATATGCCTGGATCGCT
The DNA here is from genome assembly GCA_030015575.1 of Agapanthus africanus. Lineage (NCBI taxonomy): Eukaryota > Viridiplantae > Streptophyta > Magnoliopsida > Asparagales > Amaryllidaceae > Agapanthus > Agapanthus africanus. The sequence continues at coordinate 864,300,070 of JASDDO010000024.1, read as the reverse complement.
GATGGGACCTGGGTTCCTTGGCCAAAGCCACCGCTCCATTGTTATCGCAATACAAAGGTATTGGATGCTCAATGGATGGAACCACTCCAAGTTCAGTAATGAACTTCTTGACCCAGACAGCCTCTTTGGCAGCATCGTTGGCAGCGATGTATTCAGCCTCCATCGTCGAGTCTGCCACGGTTTCTTGCTTGGAACTCTTCCAGCTAACCGCCCCTCCGTAAAGGGTAAAGACAAAGCCCGACTGCGACTTAGAGTCGTCCTTATCACTCTGGAAGCTCGAATCGGTAAAGGACTCCACTTGGAGCTCTCCGTTACCATACACCAAGAACATATCTCTAGTCCTTCGCAAGTACTTGAGAATGCTCTTCACAGCTGTCCAGTGACTCTCTCCAGGATCAGCTTGATACCTGCTCACTACACTTAGTGAGTATGCTACATCGGGTCTGGTACATAGCATCGCATACATGATAGAGCCTACTGCCGAAGCATAGGGTATCCCTTGCATGCGAGCTCTCTCCAAATCAGTCTTGGGAGACATCTCTTTGGAGAGAGTGACTCCAGAGATCGTGGGCAAGTTCCCATGCTTGGACTCTTCCATACTAAACCTCTTTAGTATGGTGTCAATGTACCTGGATTGGAACAATCCCAAAATCCGTTTGGATCTATCTCTATAGATCCTAATTCCCAATATGCAGGAGGCATCACCAAGATCTTTCATTGAGAATCTTTGTGATAAGAAGAGCTTGACCGATTGCAGCATAGGAATATCATTTCCTATCAAGAGTATGTCGTCCACGTACAATACGAGGAAGACAACCTTACTCTCTGCCACCTTCTTGTAGATACAAGGTTCATCTGGGTTTTTGACGAAATCAAACTCTTTGATAACGACGTCAAAGCAGATGTTCCAACTCCGTGATGCTTGCTTTAATCCATAAATGGATTTAAGCAGCTTGCATACCTTCCCGCTGCTCCCACTGTCTACGAAGCCCTCTGGCTGAGTCATGTACACGCACTCTTCTAAATCACCATTTAGAAAGGCGGTCTTAACATCCATTTGCCAGATTTCGTAATCATGATAAGCAGCGATGGCAAGTATGATCCGGATGGATTTAAGCATAGCCACTGGAGAAAAGGTTTCGTCATAGTCCACACCTGGGCTTTGACGAAAACCCTTTGCTACAAGTCTAGCTTTGAAAGTCTCCACTTTCCCATCTACACCAAGTTTTTTCTTGAAGATCCACTTGCTCCCAATGGGTTTTACCCCTTCAGGAGCAACTTCCAAAGTCCATACTTTATTGGCGTACATGGAATCCATCTCAGACCGCATAGCATCCAGCCATTTCACTGAGTCCCCACTCGTGATGGCCTGCTCGAAGCTAGTTGGGTCATCATCCTCCATGATGCAATCCTCGCTCCCACCATCCATGAGAAAACCGTAGTATCTCTCAGGTGGGCGAGGAACTCTACTAGATCGGCGGAGAGGCTGAGGTTCATCGGGAGCTACTGAATCCTCTGGTTCAACCAAATCTTCTGTTGTAGTCTGTATTGCTGGAACCTCTTCCAGTTCTACCTCCTTGCCACTAATCTCTTTTTCAAGAAATTCCTTTTCTAAAAAAGTGGCATGTCGAGAAACAAACACTTTTTGTTCCTCGGTATGGTAAAAGATATACCCTCGCGAATGTTTGGGATATCCAAAATGTTGCGCCACGGCAGCGCCCCGGCCGTCTTACTCGAGGCCAAATTGCGGAATCAAAAATTTTCCTTACTCGGAAACCGGCGCTACCGCGGACAATTACCCGGATCGAAACCATTAACCTAATGCTAGCTATCTAGATATGGGGTTAGAGAAGTATACCGAGTGATCCGAGTCCTCCGGTCTTCTCGTCATCGTCCCGATCTCCCGCGGAAAGTGTTGCCTCCACATCGTCGCCTCCTCGCCGGAAAGGACACCACATCGCCTTCGTCTTTTACGGGCTCCCGCCTCAATACCGAGGCAACTCGAGCATGAAGCCGGCAACTCGACATGCCCAAGAAGTGCTGTAGAATGTAGTGTAGATGATGCTAGTCTCATTTGGGGTTTGTAGTTGCCATGATGGAGGATTGGGGTTAAGAAAAATGGTGCTTTCATTTTTCCATAACAAGAAGAAGAAGGAGATGAATAATTCCTCACAAAACAAAGATGAACTCTCTCATTCTTTTTCTTTCTCTCTTTCTTTTTCTTCTTCTCTTTCTTTCTAATGAAAAACCTATCATCTTAGAAAAGGTGGAGGATTGAATATGAAGCAAAACAATAGAAGGAAGGTGAGTGTAGGAGAATGGTGGAGGTAACCATAAACAAACATCAACCATGCTTTGCACCTTTTTCAAACCATACCTCACATCTAATCTCATTTAAAGCAAGTCATGGAGCAAGATAAGAAAGGTGTCATAATCAATATATATGCAATAAAACCCTCCACAAAGTGTTATTTGCGAACTTGCAAATAACCCCCTCCATCGGAAAAGTCCGGCCGGGAAAGAACAAAGGAAAACCGGCCGGGACGAAATGCAAACTGGCAACTCCAGAAAACTGGTCCCGTAATAAATTACAGGAAAACCCCGATACTGTGCATACACACCTGCATCTGTATTCCGACCGGATACAAATGCAATGAGACAAAATCTACACTGTACTAGACTAGGACCGGCTTATGCCAAAGCCGGCTAGTAAAATCCGTTCGATCCTGATCCGTGCAATACCGCACGTATCTGATCGAACCCTGCCATATACCTATACGGCTACTAGTACAAACCGTCTGATCCTGATCCGTGCAATACCGCACGTATCTGATCGGACCCTGCCATATCTCCATACGGCCTCTACAGCGTTTCGCCCGAAAGCTGAGTAACTGAAAGTGTGGTGGACTCTAAAGACTCGTCAATACAATGGCTGTGGATTTAACCACTAGCACGTCAGAGGTATAAGCCAATACGTAACGGGCCACCAGCTATTGACCAAAAGGGACGTCGATGAGCGAACTCATCCTGACACCCTACTGAGCCTGTCAGTGACAATATCCGTACAGTCCGGTCCGTTCGTCTATGAGTATCGCATGGCGGGCCTAGGGGGTTGGTGAAAGTCAGACCCCCAAAAGCGGTACAAGTCGTGTCGGAGTGTAGCCCAGAACGCCCTGAGATACTACTGGAATACCTACCAGTAAATCTCCTGCCTCGGCCGAGGGCTTTGCGTAATGGCTCTCCTAGACACAGCGCGACCTCACCCCCAATACCGGGAGAGACGAACCCCTGCAGATCCGCTCACTGCCTCCATGTGGCTCGGGACTGTACCCAACTAAAACCTGTTTGCACGACTCCTTTGAGCCGTGGTAGGGTAGTAATCAAAGCACAGTGGGAACTCACACGAGACAAATGACGATCTCAGGTCGATGAACTAACCTGTACACATGTCACCTGGGAACTGCTATCTGACGTCTGGTATAAGACCAACTAGCTGGTTCCCGGCGAGTCCTGTCCGGTGTACTCATAACCTAATGAGCACCTGTATACATCTTAGGTGAACCAACTGACACCAGTGGCTTGTGAGACCGGCTACCGCCCCTCGTCGGGGTCTCGACTGTATACACTAGTCTACTAATGGAGTATCGATGCCCAGTCTCGAAACTCCCACGACTAGGGACATTTTAAGGATGTGCTTATAGACCCCAGCTCCCACGTATATAATCGCCATCATACTGCTGGTCGTCAAGCAAGAATCCTAGGGGCTCTATCAACGTGTAATAGCGACATGTCAGGTCACCTAAAGCAGTACACGATGATAAAGATAAACCAGATAGCATACTATCATCTCGAGTAAGACTGTCCTATCGGGATAGGTCCTCCCTCAATCATTGCAATCACGTGCCTGTGATCCAATAATTGACTCTGAGGGCACTAACTCCAACAATCTCCCACTTGCACTCAAGGCTAATTATTGCGATGTCGCATACTCACAGCCCGTGTGATACCGAACACCCAACTCCTCTACTAGTCAGTCTCACAAAACCCGTTTGCGAAACTATTGCGTTCGAGGAATAGCCTCAGCGAGTGGATCCGCAGGGATGTTTCTTTCTATGTCTCTCTATATCTCATGTTCGCGGAGAAAACCATCTCCCGAAATGAGCAATACCTGTCTTAGAATATGTCTGGATGTCTGATGGGACCTAGCTCATAAATGAACTCCAAATCCAAACTTCTTAGACTGTATCATCAACTGAAACTAATCAGTATCCCGCGCCATGCCTCCCTCAGTATTGCCTTGGACCACCTGTCCAAAATACTGTCCCTCGTCAGAGGGAGAACTATAACTCTGACAACCTCCTTGTCGTCCATGTCACCTTGGAAGCCTGGAGTGATAACCGTCTCCTAAAGGAGGCAGCCGTTATCATATCCCTAGAACATTCACTTATGTTCTAAAACCGCTTCCGACTGTTCTTCCAGAATTGGATCAATATCAACTTATTGCATCTAGTGCAAGAACAACATCTGGTGTGGTACTTGACATCTCATGATTGACTCAATTGCCTGAGCAAGTGATCTGTCAATCATGCGTATCCCTCTCCTCTTTAGTCTGTAAGACACCTTTAGAGAGGGTGACTCCATTACCTGCAGGTATACTACCGTGCCAGGAGTCGTCCATTCTAAATACTCATAGAATGCTGTCAAGGTACCCTGATTGGGAAACCACCCAAATCTAGATCTAAAACCATAGGTCTAGTAACCAGTATCTCTGATATAATATCCAAGTCCCATGTGGAGAAAACACTGTGTGACGACCATAGTATAACCGATTGTAGTATAGGAATATCACTTCCTACTACCTTCTCAACAGATCCATCCCCTATTCTGATGACGTCAAACCCATGACTGTCACATCAGAAACAGATGATCTAACTCCGCTATATCTGCTTTAGTCTATAAATAGACATAAGCCTGGTGTTCACCAATGCTTCCGCTGCTCCCACTGACTACGACAACCCTCTGCCAGAGTCATATAGACGTGCACTTCTAAAGCTAGTTTAGAATGACGCTATACTCATCCTCCTGCCGGGTCTCGCAGCCTGGAACAACAACAATGGCAAGTGTGGGTAAACAAGAACTTCCCTGTCACCGTCCTTGAGGCTACCGGAGTACCTCTCGGGTGCCTGAAGTTACCCACCTTATCTGCGGAGTGGCCAATGGAATGTCAAATCAGATTCAAAACATGCAGCTGTCTCCAGTGCATGTTAACTAAAATGGAAGGAGGCCGATCAGCGTTACTCAACTTAGGAATGCTTCCAATTATGAGTAACCTGAAAGAGAAGCAAGTTCTCATTACTATCAACTGAATACCATACACAAGTATCTACATCTTCGATCACCTTGAAGAATCCCGATACTTGCAATACCTGGTTCTCTACTGTATTCTTATACCAATAACTCCTCAAAACTCAGACCCTGTGTTTCCACGAAGCACATGTCTAAGAACTAGAGAAGTTAAAAGTAAACAGAATATAGTATGAGGACCAACCCCTCTGTCCTAATGGACACTGGACAACATACAATACTCTGTATAAGTCCGCTGAGTCTAACAACTCTTTCACTGTGCGTCGTAGGTTAAAAACTGTACTTATGGTTAAGAAGAATTACACCGCTGTTTAATGCTCCTTACCTAACCATCCACTGATATAGGTAAATGTCATAGACATAATATCAAAAGGTATATCTCACTCTATGAAAATAGACGTACAGATATATCAATTTGAAATTGGTGCACAACAGCGGATATTCATAACCAAATATTTGCCGACCGGCAAACAACCCAGGTGACTTCCTCAAATATCACCGATTACAACGAATCCCGATATAATGAGGATGATCACCCAATTCCCAATAACTTACTCCCACTCAGCATCTGTAAAACCATACAGATGTGAGAATCATACCCTGGAGCAAGTGTCCAATCGGGAAATCAGTTTTTCTTTTAACAGTACACAGTTGAACTGAAACATTGAAATGTTTCGATGGGGTATTCTGGTATTCCTAGTAATGCCTCTACCATTATCCAGATTCACAACTATAACCGTATAATTCTTTGCCACCTGTCCAAATCCCTTTATATGTCTTTAGTCATTACCGTCTGCACACCCCTTTATGCCAATTGGTTTTCTTCCTTCCCTACCGTTCGGCACCAGCCTATGCTTTGGAAGAAGACTATCCAATAAGCATAAAGGGTGTACTGTCCTAATCCTAGGAGCACTCGCAATGCGAGAGAAGGTGAAGATAAAAGACACCTGAATGTACTTTATTCCTATTTCTCCTGAACCAGAATCCATCCCCGAACTGGAACAAGTTCCTTTCGAGTTCGTATATAACCATACGATGGAATATCCAATAAACTGTGGATCTTCGTAGTGATACGGAGTGTCCTGGAGAAATACAAAGGTGATTTAGGATTGGCGAAGAAATACTTGGTTTGGTCGTGAATATCAGTCGCAATTTACTTTGCCCTCCTACTAATCCCTTTCTTTGTCTGAACTTAATACCTTCTGTACACCGTTTAGGTTAACTGGTTTTCTTCATTCCCTACCGGTCGGCACCAGCCTATGGTTTGGAAGAAGACTATCCAATTTGCGTAATAGGTGTACTACTCCTAAACCAAGGAGTACTCGCAATGAGAGAAGGTGAAAAGAAAAAACAACTGAATAATCCTATCCGTTTTCTCCAGAACCAGAAACCATCCTCGAAGTCCTTCGAGTTCGTATCTAACCATACGATGGTTTTGTCCAATGGAAGTGGACGTTCGTAGTAATACGGGGTGTCCTGGAGAAAAGGGTAAAAGTAGGAGTGGCAATGAGGTCTGCAACTCTGACAATCCAAAAGCCAGTGTTAAGAAGGTTCGGTCAACTTGGTCACTGAGTCATAGTCTTAGGGTCGGGTCAATAGTCGCTGCCAGAGAGAGAGAAAAGAAACACTCAGCGTGCACTCTAACCTAGATCAGAATGGTTATCACTTTATCTAATCTGGAAACCTCCCACTGTACCTTAAATTCTCCTCCAAACCTGAAAGAAGAATTAGTCGGGATCACCCGAGGAGTAAACTAACTCATCAGTGGAAATCGGGATCCAACTATCATCGCATGATAACTTGACGGAATCCACTCAAGTCACCACACTCCAGAAGGTATCCGCATGCCTGGCAAGTTTCAGTTCTTTTGAAACTCCCGATCTTTGTTTTTACCCCTAGGACCCAAGTGACCTTGACAATGCCAACAAATCAAAGAGTCCTAGTCAAGTTCTACCCGTCATTATCTTGATTGCATTAAACCCACCCGTATGAGTCCTTGACAATGCCAACAAGACCGCACGACTGTCCTAACCAATCCACTTATCCATGTGACAGAAAAGCATTACATAGCTACCGAACACTACGCCACGGCAATGCACGACAAACGCAGCACGAATACTAAGTAATACTAATCTGAAATGACGGAGGGCTACGACTGGTTTTTGGCGAAAAACCTTTAACGTAATGAACTTGATATCGTTGAAGGAACTGGATAACCTTTTAGAAAATATAGTGACGAAAACCTTTACTAAAGAGGTCACTCCCGGTGAAGGGATCTCGGCTCTTTCCCCGTAGAATGAGGTGCATGATATTCCAACTGAATACCACGATGCAAAGCAAAAGTAATCGGCTATAGTGAAGTTAATGCCCTGACGCAAATTTCTATCCAAGGGGTCACTCCCGGTGAAGGGATCTCGGCCCTTGCCTCATCGACTGAGGAGCAGGATATTCCAAATGAATACCACTATGCAAAACAAAAGTGAACGTCCTTGCAATAACAGCTTTTTGAAAAGTGTTCCAACAACATCAGAATAGGTTTGTTTATCTTGCATTGATCCGAATCAACGCAGTCCCATCAATTAATCACACCACAAAGAACGAAAATATACTGACGTACGTATATGCCATCCGCATTCGCCACTGGGTCCCGTCATCACCCGTTAGGTTAGCTAACTAACGGCAGAGCGGGGACTGGACTAGCGCGGATGTAAAACATATACAACATCTACTAATATATATACCAATATATAGTATTTCGCTCAAGGCGTGAATAAAATGCAACATCACAGAAATGTACAGCATCACAGAACAATACAGATATCTGGAAGCCCCGGGTTTCACAGAGCCGCTGCTGAAACCCGACGTTCCCCTGGTCGTGTGGATAGCCTGTGCAATGGAAATCCTAGACCCCTACGGGCGCGGCAAGTCACCCGCCAAAACCTGAAGCGAGGCAGCCCCCTTCAGTACCGTGAATGGACCACCCAGCACTTCACGGAATCCGGTAACTTGGGCACCCCTCCTGGGTCAACCTGTACCCCCCTACGAGTGCGGCGAATAGCCCGCCAATCCTGGACTGAAGCCCCCTCCGTCTCAATGCCCTGAGATGCGGGCCCGTTGCCCTCCAGAACCCGGCTATCCGTGCACCCCACCGCGGGGCAAACCTAGTACAGAATGTAAAATATACATACACCGGGTACATCGACCGCAACCAGGTCGTGCCCCAAAAGAATAATACAAACAGGCAGTGACGGCAGTCCACATGTCGGACGCTCGCCCCGCAATATCAAATGTACATAATACAACAAAACTGTACTAGCATTGCACCAGGCTATCCCCCACGACCGATCCGCAACATCACAGCATAAACATAGAACATCAACGTGAAAATCACGTTCGCAAATCCGTCTAACCGGGCTATAGCAGTTAGACCGGATTTACCGATCGAGTGACATTCACGGTCGCAGATATAATGTAAATACTGTGAAATAATGTGTTTAAAATTTTCCGATTGACCAAAAAATAACAAGTGGGCCCCCAATCAAAACTGTAGCACTCACAGAAAATCTGGGCCCAATTTTAATATTCCAAAAGCCCTAATTTAAGCCCATAAGCCCACTTGAAAAAAAAATAATCACACGAACCCATACTTCTGCGGCGGAAGCGCGGCAAAACTGGGTGTTACCGCCGCCCTTCCGCGGTCGTACGGAGGGGTCGTGTCACCAAATTTTTGCAGTGTTCTTATAACTCCCTGCACATCATTCTGAGACCACCTGAAAAATTTTTTAGACTCCAAAAAATTTCGACAGAAACTGATTGTGCTAGAAAAATACGGTTTTTGGAATTTCGGTCGGATCGGATAAGCAAAACACATTAGAACAAGCTAGGTAAGGTTAATGGCGTGGCTCTGATACCATGTTGCGCCACGGCAGCGCCCCGGCCGTCTTACTCGAGGCCAATTGCGGAATCAAAAATTTTCCTTACTCGGAAACCGGCGCTAACCCAGCGGACAATTACCCGGATCGAAACCATTAACCTAATGCTAGCTATCTAGATATGGGGTTAGAGAAGTATAACCGAGTGATCCGAGTCCTCCGGTCTTCTCGTCATCGTCCCGATCTCCCGCGGAAAGTGTTGCCATCCACATCGTCGCCTCCTCGCCGGAAAGGACACCACATCGCCTTCATCTTTTAACGGGCTCCCGCCTCAATACCGAGGCAACTTGAGCATTGAAACCGGCAACTCGACATGCCCAAGAAGTGCTGTAGAATGTAGTGTAGATGATGCTAGTCTCATTTGGGGTTTGTAGTTGCCATGATGGAGGATTGAGGTTAAGAAAAATGGGTGCTTTCATTTTTCCATAACAAGAAGAAGAAGGAGATGAATAATTCCTCACAAAACAAAGATGAACTCTCTCATTCTTTTTCTTTCTCTCTTTCTTTTTCTTCTTCTCTTTCTTTCTAATGAAAAACCTATCATCTTAGAAAAGGTGGAGGATTGAATATGAAGCAAAACAATAGAAGGAAGGTGAGTGTAGGAGAATGGTGGAGGTAACCATAAACAAACATCAACCATGCTTTGCACCTTTTTCAAACCATACCTCACATCTAATCTCATTTAAAGCAAGTCATGGAGCAAGATAAGAAAGGTGTCATAATCAATATATATGCAATAAAACCCTCCACAAAGTGTTATTTGCGAACTTGCAAATAACCCCCTCCATCGGAAAAGTCCGGCCGGGAAAGAACAAAGGAAAACCGGCCGGGACGAAATGCAAACTGGCAACTCCAGAAAACTGGTCCCGTAATAAATTACAGGAAAACCCCGATACTGTGCATACACACCTGCATCTGTATTCCGACCGGATACAAATGCAATGAGACAAAATCTACACTGTACTAGACTAGGACCGGCTTATGCCAAAGACGGCTAGTAAAATCCGTTCGATCCTGATCCGTGCAATACCGCACGTATCTGATCGAACCCTGCCATATACCTATACGGCTACTAGTACAAACCGTCCGATCCTGATCCGTGCAATACCGCACGTATCTGATCGGACCCTGCCATATCTCCATACGGCCTCTACAGCGTTTCGCCCGAAAGCTGAGTAACTGAAAGTGTGGTGGACTCTAAAGACTCGTCAATACAATGGCTGTGGATTTAACCACTAGCACGTCAGAGGTATAAGCCAATACGTAACGGGCCACCAGCTATTGACCAAAAGGGACGTCGATGAGCGAACTCATCCTGACACCCTACTGAGCCTGTCAGTGACAATATCCGTACAGTCCGGTCCGTTCGTCTATGAGTATCGCATGGCGGGCCTAGGGGGTTGGTGAAAGTCAGACCCCCAAAAGCGGTACAAGTCGTGTCGGAGTGTAGCCCAGAACGCCCTGAGATACTACTGGAATACCTACCAGTAAATCTCCTGCCTCGGCCGAGGGCTTTGCGTAATGGCTCTCCTAGACACAGCGCGACCTCACCCCCAATACCGGGAGAGACGAACCCCTGCAGATCCGCTCACTGCCTCCATGTGGCTCGGGACTGTACCCAACTAAAACCTGTTTGCACGACTCCTTTGAGCCGTGGTAGGGTAGTAATCAAAGCACAGTGGGAACTCACACGAGACAAATGACGATCTCAGGTCGATGAACTAACCTGTACACATGTCACCTGGGAACTGCTATCTGACGTCTGGTATAAGACCAACTAGCAGGTTCCCGGCGAGTCCTGTCCGGTGTACTCATAACCCAATGAGCACATGTATACATCTTAGGTGAACCAACTGACACCAGTGGCTTGTGAGACCGGCTACTGCCCCTCGTCGGGGTCTCGACTGTATACACTAGTCTACTAATGGAGTATCGATGCCCAGTCTCGAAACTCCCACGACTAGGGACATTTTAAGGATGTGCTTATAGACCCCAGCTCCCACGTATATAATCGCCATCATACTGCTGGTCGTCAAGCAAGAATCCTAGGGGCTCTATCAACGTGTAATAGCGACATGTCAGGTCACCTAAAGCAGTACACGATGATAAAGATAAACCAGATAGCATACTATCATCTCGAGTAAGACTGTCCTATCGGGATAGGTCCTCCCTCAATCATTGCAATCACGTGCCTGTGATCCAATAATTGACTCTGAGGGCACTAACTCCAACACAATAAACTTACACAGAATAGACCTTGCCGCGAGTTTGTCCGGATTTTGCGTTTTTACATATGCCGGACAACCCCATATCTTAACATAATTAAGACATGGTCTCTTTCCTTTCCATATCTCATATGGAGTGGTTGGCACGGTTTTGGTGGGAACCATATTCAATAGATCTGCAGCTGTTTCCAATGCATATCCCCAGAAGGAAATAGGTAACTCAGCTGTGCTCATCATAGAGCGCACCATATCCAATAGGGTGCGGTTCCTCCGTTCTGATACACCGTTGTGCTGTGGTGTATATGGAGGAGTCAGCTGAGAGAGAATCCCATTCTCTTTTAGGAAGTCCAGGAATTCATTGCTCAAGTATTCACCTCCTCGATCAGATCGTAGGATTTTAATACTTTTTCCTGTTTGGTTCTCGACTTCTTGTTTATATTCTCTAAATTTCTCAAAAGCTTCTGATTTGTGTTTCATCAGGAACACATATCCGAATCTTGAGAGATCGTCAGTGAATGTAATGAAGTACGAAGAACCATCCCTGGCATGTGTAGACATAGGACCGCATACATCACTATGTATCATTCCCAAGAGTTCGGTAACTCTTTCTCCATGTCCCGTAAACAGAGTTTTGGTCATCTTGCCTTTGAGACATGACTGGCAAGTGTCATAGGATGAAAATTCAAACGGATTTAAATATCCATCTTTATGCAACTTAGCTAGTCGTGTCGTATTGATGTGACCCAGTCTACAATGCCACAAGAAGAATTCGTTCAGTTCTGAACTCTTCCTCTTGTGTGTGTTTTTTATGCTCAGAACTGTTGATTGGTTTAGAACATAAATGCCATTGCACAACGTGCCTGATCCAACCAACTTTTGGTTATGGAAAATGTTCATAACATTGTCCTGTAATACAAAATTATATCCTTCTTTACTTAGCAAAGAAACCGATATAAGGTTGCATATCAGGTTCGGCATGTAATAGCATTCGTTCATAACCAATGTATTACCAGTTGGTAATACAAGGTGATATTCCCCGACAGTCTTAGCTGCAACAATTGCACCATTTCCAACTCTAATGTCTTTATCACCTTCTCCAAGTTCTCTACCTTTCCTAAGCCCATGTAACTGATTACATATATGGGATCCTGACCCGGTATCTAATACCCAGGACGTGGAGCAAATGGAGAAACAGTTCTCTGTAACGAACACACCCGAAGAAAATGCATCAACATGTACTTTCTTCATTCGGGTGGCATGGAAATCCTGGTATTCCCCTATATCCTGTTCAGTCCTATAACTCTTATAGGTAAGAACGGAACCAACGTTCCCCAGCACAGTTTAACATGCGGGTTCGGTCAATACATCCATATTATTATCTTTATTAGGGCATGAAATGGTCGCTACCTAAAGAGAGAGAGAAGAAAACACTTTAGCGTATGCTCGTGCAAGATCAAATTGGTTATTATCTTATCTAATCAGGATGGCTCCCACTGCTTTTTATCAAATCTTCCTTCAAACCCTAAAAGGAAAGACTAGCCGGGATTAATTACATACTACAAGTTCGCCAATCTTTCAGCCAGGCCAGTGTCGGTACTTTGAGGGAGGTCTCCCGTGCTTTCTCACGAACCTAATTAATGTAAACCTCATTTTCCCAGAGGCGTAACCTCGTTAACACCTTTCTAGACACCTACTTGATCGGCTAATTGTAATGTGTAAAACTCTCCCAGGAGTAACTCTTACTCGCAGTGGGTATCGGGATCCAACTATCTCATAGAAGGTATGCAATCTCATTGCAAATTTCAACACTTGAAATTCCCGATAATATTTTGCCCCTAGCGTCCTATGATCTTGACGCAGGCCAACAAATCACAGCGCGCTAGTCAAGTTCAACCCGTCATTTCCTGATTGAATTAAACCCACCCGCACGACCCTTGACGCAGGCCAACAAAGTCGTACGACTACCCTAATCCAATCTGCATCATATGCATAAGCAGATAAATACTAGTTAGCTACCGCACACTACGCCTTGACGCAGGCCAACAAACGTAGCACGAATACTAACTACTACTTATCTGAAATGACGGAGGGCTACGGCAGGTTTTTCTGAAAACCTATTGCGTAATGAACTTGATATCATTGTAGAATCAAATGAAGTTTTAAAATGGAGTGATTTTGAGGCTTTTCTAGTTTTGCTAAAGGGGTCACTCCCGGTGAAGGGATCGTCGGCCCTTTCCTCGTCGAATGAGGTGCGGGATATATCATATATATCACTGTGCAAAGCAAAAACTCTTAAAAGCAATCAAAGCCAAACCGAATGTGTAGCATCTTCCAGTTACTGCTAAAGGAGTCACTCCCGGTGAAGGGATCTCGGTCCTTTCCTCATCGAATAAGGTGCAGGGTATATCATATATACCGCTATGCAAAGCAAGAACTGTAGCTACCTGTTTTGTTTAAAATTTGATTCTACAACATCTTAGGTTTCTTTTCTTTCATTAATCACATTAATGAAGTCCCATCATTTAATTACCTAAACATCACAGATAAATACGACGTACACTTATGCCATCCGCATTCGCCTCGATGTCCCCTCGTGCACCGTTAGGTTAGGTAACTAACGACAGAGCAGGGCAGGGCTAGTGCGGGTGCAAAACATAAGTAACGTCTATATAATATATCATATATACTATACAAAGTATCTATCACAGAACATCACATGATCGCATCACAGATATCGCAGCAGAAGAAACATATGAAATATTGGATATACTAGGACGTCCGTGTTTTCAATACGAGCCAGTATAAAACACGGATTCCATGGTCGTGATGAATAGCCAATCCCACACCCCTAGACCCCTACGAGAGCGGCAAGCAACCCTGCCAATTCTAGGGTTAGGAGACCCGGACTCGACTCCTCGAGTTGGTCTCCCACTGGACCCCAGAACCCGGTTACTTGTGCTCCCCTCCTTGGGTCTATCCTAATACGGAAAAGTAAATAATATACAAAAGGTGACAACTTCCGCAACCTGGAAGTGCCCCAAATAAAAGAATATTACATACAAGTTTTTACATGAATGAAAATGAAAAACACTCATCTCACATAAAAACCCCCGGCTATTCAAACACGACAATCCAGTATAACATATCCAGCAACACATAACATCACATGTCATCAACGTAAGTAAATATGTCCATCCCAATTGTCGTTGACATATAGCAACGAAACCGGCGATATCACATATTACACTTACGGTCACAGAAAAGAAAATGTAAAACTACAACAGTTGGAATCCGCAATCCTTTTAGACATCACATGCCTAATCAAATGAAATACTTAGACATCACATGCCTAACAGTTATAAACCCCGCATTTTAGTCTCATTATCGAAAACTCTTTTCAATATCAAGTGAAACTAAACGGCTAGATTTATAACATTCATTCAGTTATCTCATAACTACTTGTGAATTCCAATTATTGTATCACATTCCAGATAATTAGAAAATGTTAAACTTTCCGATCGAACAGTCGAACACCCAAGTTTTCCCGATACAACTCAACACATGAAATAAGTCTAACAACATTCAGTTCGTGCCTCAGTACCAACGGTCCAGCCGTAGAAGGGTCAAGCCAACGCCTCACATATGGCACGCCGTACTGCCCCAAACCCGAAGGTTCAAAGGGCAGTTCAAGACGGTCACATAATCGAGTTAAGGTTTGTTGTCTTCTACAGGGTCCATCGCGTTACTTGCACTACTTAGAACGTCGTTAAACTACGGAAAAATCCAACACTTGGAAATTTCCCGACAGGGGAAAAATTGGGTATTTATATCCGGTCGAACTTTTTAACATATTCTAAAAATTATCCGGAAAAACACTTAGACAAGGTTCGATAATCCGATCGAAACATCGTTTCCCAATTTAACCCCAGAACACTCAACTAAAGAGCCAATTTAAAAATTCCCAGAAAACTCAGAATAATTAATCAGGAATTACTGTGGAAACACTTAGGGCTGACGTCACCAAAGAGCCGCGGAACCGCCGCAGAAGCTAGGCTTCTGTCGCGGTTCCGCCGCATAAAGTACTGTTCATGGGAAACTTTTTGCACCGTAATTCTTAGATTTCATTGTTGAATTTTTTAAGCATTTTTAATTGACAAAAAACCATAAATTTGGAAAAAGTCCAGAGAGCATTATCGGGTTAGGGTTTCGGGTTCGTTCGGACATCAAACTCCGTCTAGACTTCGCCTAAGGCTCTAGCTAGGCTCTGATACCACTGTAGGGTTCCTAGGCATACTATAGAGGTCTCACAAGGCATCGAACATGCCAATTTAAAATTTTATGGGTGCCGAGAAACCCTAATACGGATCGTCGGCTAGATTTCTAGGCGAAACAAGAAACTAGTTAACACTTTAACTAAAAGTTAGATGCTACAACCTTTGTAGATCCGGTTCTCCACTTCCTTAGCTCCACGTGGGTGTCCTCTCGCTGTCCATCATGAATCCCGAACTCAATCGTCGGCTTCATTGGAGAAACGGGCGAGCTAGGTCATCGGCTTCGTGTCAAAGACGATCTACGTCGAGGCATCACAAGTTCAAGCTCCGACTTCACAAAGTTGTGAAACTTGTGAAGAAAACACCCAAAACAACTTGGCAAGAGGTAGAGGGTGAAGAAATAGGAGGTGGGTTCACTTTAGAATTGGATTTCACTCACTTTTGCTCAAGATGCCATTGATGGCATTTAGTGTTCTCTCTTGAAGAAGAAGGAGAAGATGAAGCTAGAATATGATAAGTGTTCTCCAAAATAGAAAAATAAATAAATACTTATCATATCTTAACCAAGGTTAAGTGTAGAGAAAAGACCATGCTTAATGAGAAGGGTTAGGGTTAAGCTAGAAGACAAAATGGTTTCTTTAGTCAAAGCTTCATGAAGAATAAAAAGAAACCATTATGTTTTCATTTATCCATTTAAATAAATAAAGAATGGATAAATAAATGAGAGAATAAATCAAAACCCTAATTATCTTCTTAACCATGGTTTAATTCTTTACACTTAACCATGTGAGCAAGTATCATCAAACATGATACATATATGTGCACAAAAGTATATCACATATACAACTTGCACATCAAGTGAGAAAATCCGTATAAAGTGAACCAATACTAGTTAATGCAAAGTAATATATCAAATATATAATTATACATTAAATCATTAAATCAACATTTGATTCAATGATCCGGTCATGTCGCACATAACCGACTAGTATACAATGTATCGATTTATCGAATCAATGATTCGATAACTAGGTCATATCGAATATAACCAATCGAAACATTTATCGCGAGAATGAAATGCGGTATCACATACACGCATTATTCTCGCTCCCGCACATATCTCATATGCGCTCCTATTTCGTTTCGCTTGAGCCGGAAACCTCTGTGTAGGACTCTAAAGGCTCGTCAATACACCGGTAGCAGATGATGATCATATCAAGCACCCACAAGCCGCAAGCAGTCTGCTAAACGTAACGGCCATCCGGGTATTGAGCGATCAGAAGATCGACGAGCTAGCCCGCTCACACTCCTGTGAATCCAACCAGTAACACTTACCGTACAGTCCGGTCTGTTCGCCTGATATGTCGCATATCAAGTCTAGGGGTGGTATACGTCAGACCCCAATAACCAATAAGTCGTGCCGATGTGAGGCTCATAACGGGTCGAGAAACTACTGGTAACACTTATCAGCAAATCTCTGATCAGCCCTGGCCAGGGACTTTCCTGTTACGGCCAATCGAGCACAGCGCAACATCAACCCCCAATACCGGGAGAGACGAAACCCCTCCTATCGCTCATTGCCTCCATGTGACTCGGGACTGTACCCAAAGACCACCGTTTTGCACGCCCTCATGGACGTGGTAAGGTGGAGATCAAAGTACAGTAGGAATCACACAAGACTCTATGACGATCTCGGGTCTACAGACTAACCTGTACAAGTGTCACCTGAGAACTGCCATTTGACGTGAGGTATAATACCATCTGGGAGTTCTCGGCGAGTCCGTCCAGTGTACCCAGTCTCCACTGAGCACCCGTATACCATCTCTGATGTCAAACACCAATGGATATGGGATCATCCATCGCCCATCTCATGGGTCGAGAAGCGTATACGCTAGTCTTCTCTGGTATATCGATGCCCCGTCTCGATACACCTACGACTAGGGATTTTGAAGGATGTACCTATGGACTACCATGTCCCCACTAGTATGATCTGCATCATAGTCCAGGTAGTTAAGTACACATCCTAAGGGCTTTACCAACATGTAACTATAAGACAGTTTAAAGAGACAAGTGTACATGTTAAGATAAAGAGCAACCAGATAGCATACTATCATATCGAGCAAGAAAGTCATCTCTATATATATGTCCAAGCATCCAATATAATATACATCATCTGTACAATACTGGCCTCTAGGGCATACATACAACTAACACAAAGTGATGCGTAAATAAGCACAAACCTCCTTCAAACTTGTTTAGAACAGTGTTCTCACTGTTGTCATCTGTTAAATCTCAAAACCTGTAGTCTTGAGAGGAAAATTTATTAGCGGGGACAAGAATAAGTGAACGTGAAAATCCTCCCCCAAACGGATATCAATAACTCACGTTTTCCCCTGCCGGAAAATTTCCAAGTGTTGGATTTTTCCGTAGTTTAAGAACGTTCTTAGTCGTGCAAGTAACGCGGTGGACCCTCTAGAAGAACACAAACCTTAACTCGATTATGTGACCGTCTGAACCGCCTCTAAACCTTAAGGTTTGGGGCAGTACGACTTTGCCACATGTGAGGCGTTGGTTTGACCCTTCTACGGCTGGACCATTGGTACTGTGGCATGTGATGGATGCTTTTAAACTCCGCTCAAGTGATGAGCCATTTGGGAAATTTTGGGTGTTTGTTTATTCGTTCGGAAAGTTTAACATTGTCTATTTATCTGGATTGTGATACAATATTTGGAATCCACAAGTAGTTATGAGATAACTAATTTGAATGTTATAAATCTAGCAATTCAGTCTTGTAACAACCCCAAAATCTTTATACATTTGTATTATCCCTCTTCAATAATATACGGTATTTATTTGTACTTGGTATTTTCCGTTTTCCATTAAATTTATTATTATTTTATTTCTCAATCTATTATGTATTTTTTTTCTAGTTACAATTTCTTTTTCTTATATTTAAGTTTTTAACTTCTCATTCTTATTTTTCCTTTCATAAATATTTAACCCAAATCCATTATTTTTATTCTCTACAGCCCATCTGAAAAGCCCACTTTCTTTTTAAGCAACAACATATATTTAATTCTAATTAAATATGTGCATGAACAACCTTATAGGTCATTGGTTAAGTGTTTGCATTGTTATTCTATAGATCACATGTTCAAATCCCCATTCTTGCAATTATTTTTTTATCATTTTTTATTCTTCTCATAACCTACAAATGAGACCTTTCATTTCCAAAATGAATGGGGTCTTTCATTTCTCTTTTAATTCTCATGTTAAATGCATATATTATTATACATAATTCACCATTACACCATCTTTATTTGTCCTCCTCTATCTTTTCCTTTCTCACATTTTTCTATCTCTCACTTCTCCCTCTTCACCTAGAGTCCAAGAAGAAGAACATGAAGAAGCCTTCAAGAAGGTCTCGCTAGTAACGCGAAGGTATCGGCGGATAGACAAGCCCGGTGACAGTACCGGCTTGTGTATGTAAGTCCCTTCTCTCTCCTTCCCCCCATCTCTTATTTTCTCTTGTCATATCTCGTGAACCCCCTATTCTTTTCATATCATAATCCGTAAGAGAAGATAAATATAAACATATACATATATATAAGTCTAGATATATATTGTTTTATATGGTTTAATAATCCCTTATTGCATCTTGTTCAAATTAAAGTGTTTTTAATTCTTTGTTCATGAATATGAATGCTTATTACAAGCTGTGAGAACACAAATTTCATGCCACAATATATCTATAATGTCTCATGAAATCGGTTTGTTTATTAAAAGAAAAAAATATAAGCCTACATAAAATACTAGTTAATCTTTTTTGCCGATTTTAGTATACACATCAATACCTTTAGCTTTAAAATAATTTTTAGAAATTAATTTTTACTTCTTAAAATTTCAGAAAATTTACATTTGATAGAGTATATTATTTTTTACATGCTGTAAAAATTTTAGATCGAACCGCATAACGGTTTAGGAATTATATCGGTTTTATTCACTGTTTGTAAAAACAGAAACTGCAATTATCGGTCAATTTCTAAGACACATAACTTGGTCTAACGATATACAAATTGAGCAAACTCAGGTGTTTTAAATATCTACATCGAATTATATAGATTTTCTTAGTTTTATATTTTTACTGATAACCGACGTAATATATAGAAAACCGTATTACAACATTAAGCGACGAATCTGGACAGAATCTGTCCTGATTCACACACTGTTTTTAAATTAGACATAACTCAAACTCCCGATGTCCGTTCGTGACAAAATTTAGATGTATAGATAATTGATAGAACTATAATTTTTTGTATACTTTATTACTTACAAACGCATGAATCAACTCAATATAGGCTTTACAATATAACATATAGTTGATGTCCAGAAATCTGAATTTCTGTTTTAAATGTTGATATTAAAATGATCATAAGTAGAGCATCAGAAATCCAAATTGCATGAATCTTAGTGTTTTGGATAAGTACATCGAAATACCTACAATTTTCTAATAATCTTCGTAACCTGAAACTCGATAGAAATTAACTTAAACTGCGTTTTAAAAATATATGACGATGCTGAACAGATTCTAATCTGTTTTGCTCGACGATACGAAAACGAGTATATCTCCAAAAACGGTAGGCGTATTTAGGCGAGACGAGAACTCACATGTGAATAACACTTAATTCTATGTGTTCATTTATATTCCGCATTCGTTCGACTTGATTAATTAGTCGTATATAATATTTGTTTACAGCATTGTTTATTGTAGTTACTCGAATAATATACTTGACTCATTTCATATTATTCAAACATGTATACATATTTATCTTGATCATTAAATTGTTGTATGCACATAAAGATAATAATTAAATACTTTAGTTGTATTTTGAAAACTATAAAAAATTATTTTTACATAAAACCCCATCAAGTTTATAAATTATCCTAAGGACCCTAGCAATTATAGGTTTAAGAAATAATCAAGATTTCGACTTATATTTCTAATTGTCTGACTCGGGTTTGAGCCTGATTATATTTGACTTGAATATGATTCAAGTACAATCTACAATCTTCAATATTACAATTCAACATGAATCCATGAATCCAATTATCAATCTATACAACTTGACTGAACCGAACCATGGATATACATTCCATTTACATGATTCTCAGTATTCCATATATATGACTCTACGGTTACAACCGTTTCCTGATATCATGGTTTCGGTCAGTCAGTTAATCAAATTTACAATCAATACAATTTACAAGATAACAATACAAATAAGACATCGCGGGGTTTAAGGGGTAGATTGGTACGGAAGGTATTAAAGGTGGCACGAGACGGTAAGATTAAGACACCTAACATGAATCCAATTGTTGTTGTACCGTGGCATAAACGGTTCCTTGAGTTCCTGATACCTTAGTCTCCGGGGCAAGTGAGACTCCTCTCGTATACACTGGTATCCTTCTGTACCAAGCTACAAACAACAGCGTTAACACATTACTACAATAATATAACAATATAATACAGCTGTAAAAGCTACTCTCTCTCTCTCTTACTCTCTGTCTATTCCTCTCTTATCTGTGGGACTTACCGAGCGACCTGTTCGCTGACGACATTCTATTTCTTTCTTCTTTGAATATCGTCAGGCGATTCGGACCCGGCAGAGATCGAGTCATCTGCAGAAGACTTGGATCAGCTTGCTGAAGAACTAGAGCTCTAGTTTCATTGTACATTTTCCATTCAGTATTTTTCATTTCCTGTCATGCCATTGTTTAGGCATCATTTTTATTTCAGTTGTATTTCCTTTTCATGCATTGTACAAAAGAATGTTAACAAATAAAAGTTGCTGTTTTTATTATACCGTGCCTCTTGTGTATTTTCTTTTATATTGCTTAGTTACGCTTAGCGTATTTGCTTCTGAGTAAATACGTAGCGGGCCAGTCGCGTCCCCTTCGCCGTAGAATGGGAAGCGGGGCGTGACAAGTCTCAAATGATCGGTTGCCACGGAATTTTGATGCGATCAAAAGTCCGTCGCAATCATGTAGCGTACGCGGATACTCGCCGGGTAAACTTAATAGACAGCCACGCCCCATAGCCCCGACCAAGTGACTGTAGGAGAACCCCGTCGCCAAAAGCATTCGTTCGGGTGCTCGCGGCAGCGGTGTTCCGCTTTAGTGCACTTCGTCGACGGCATCGGGGGTGCGGCCGTCTACTAAAGTTTTCGACGAGCATTCGACCAGGTTATACGGGAATCTTGTTGAATTGCCCGACTAGATATTGAAAAGTGTTTTCGATATTGAGACTAAAATGCGGGGTTTATAATTGTTGGGCATGCGATGTCTAAGGAATTCATTTGGTTAGGCATGCGATGTCTAAAAAAGTTGCGGATTCCAACTGTTGTAGTTTTACACTTTCTTTTCTGCGACCGTAAGTGTAGTATGTAGTTGTATCGCCGGTTTTCGTTTCTATACATCAACAACAATCAGTGTATGCATACTTACTTACGTTGATGATATGCGATATTATGTGTTACTGTGATATGTTATATTGGATCGTCGTGTTTGAATAGACGGGGGTTTTATGTGAGATGAGAGTTTTTCTTTTTCATTCATGTAAAATTCATTTATATGTAATATTCTTTTATTGGGGCACTTTCGGGATGAGGATGATGTCACCATTGTATATTATTTATTTTTCCGCATTAGGTAGACCTAAGGAGAGGAGCATAAGTAACCGAGTTCTAGGGTCCAGTGGGAGACCATCTCGAGGAGTCGAGACCGGATCTCCTAACTCTAGAACTGGCGGGGTTACTTGTCGCTCTTGTAGGGGTCTAGGAATGTGGGTTTGGCTATTCATCGCGACCGTCGAATCCGTATTTTATACAGGCTTGTATTAAAACACGGACATCCTAGTATATCCAATATTTCATATATGTTCTTCTGCTGCAATGTTCTGTGATGAGATCATATTACTGCCTGAGACGAATGTTTATATTATATATATGAGATATATGTTATATTGCAGATTTCGTTTCAAATGTGATGCTTGTGAAGCATATTAAAATGGGACTTCATTAATGAGATTAATGAAATAAAAGAAACCTAAACATGTTGTAGAAACTTGTTTAAAAACTGGTAGCTCTAGTTCTTGCTTTGCATAGCGGTGTTCCTTGTAGAACATCCAGCACCTTATTCGATAAGGAAAGAGCCGAGATCCCTTCACCGGGAGTGACCTCTTTAGTGAAACCGGCAGATGCTACACACTCGGTTTGTCTTTTGATTGCTTCTATAGTTTTTGCTTTGCATAGTGATATTTGTGAAATATCCTGCACCTTATTCGATGAGGAAAGTGCCAATGATCCCTTCACCGGGAGTGACCTCTTTAGCAAAACTAGAAAAGGCCTCAAAAACATTCCTTTTAAAATCACTCGATTCTACAACGATATCAAGTTCATTACGCAAAGGGTTTTCTTAAAAACCCGTCGTAGCCCTCCGTCATTTCAGATAAGTATTTCATAGTATTCGTGCTACGTTTGTTGGCCTGTGTCAAGGCGTGGTGTGCGATAGCTATTTATGCTTATCTGCTAAAGCATATGATGCGATTGGATTAGGGTAGTCGTGCGACTTTGTTGGCCTACGTCAAGGGTCGTGCGGGTGGGTTTAATTCAATCGGGAAATGACGGGTTGAACTTGACTAGCGGACTATGCTTTGTTGGCCTGCGTCAAGGTCATAGGACGTTAGGGGTAAAATATTATTGGGAATTTCAAGTGTTGAAATTTGCAATGAGATTGCATACCTTCTATGAGATAGTTGGATTCCAATACCTGCTGCGAGTAAGAGTTACTCCTGAGAGAGTTTTACACATTACAATTAGCCGATCAAGTAGGTGTCTAGAAAGGTGTCAACGGGGCTATGCCCCTGGGAAAACGAGATTTACTTTAATTAGGTCCGTGCGAAAGCATGGGGAACCTCCCTCAAAGTACCGGCACTGGCCTGGCTGAAAAATTGACGAAATTGTAGGGTGTAATTAATCCATGCCAGTCTTTCCTTTTAGGGTTTGAAGGAAAATTTGACTAAAACAGTGGGAGACATCCTGATTAGATATATTAAATAACCAATCTAATTTTGCAAGGGCATACACTGAGTGTTTTCTTCTCTCTCTCTCCAGGTAGCGACCATATCATGCCTTAATCAAGATAATAATACGGATGTATTGATCGAACCTGCTTGTTATACTGAGCTGGGGAATGTTGGTCCCGCTCCAACTTATAATTGTTATAAGACCGAGCAGGAAATTGGGGATTATCAGAATTCCCGTGCCGCCCAAACGAAGAAAGTGCATGATGATGCATCTTCTTCGGGTGTGTTCATTACAAAGAACTGTTTCTCGGTATCCTTTACGTCCTGGGTATGAGATACCGGATCAGGATCCCGCAAATGTAATATGTTACATGGGTTACAGATAGGTAGTAAACTGAGAACGGTGATAAGTTTCATGAGATAGAAACGGCGCAAGTGTTGTAGCCAAGTCTGTTGGTAGTTATCACCCTGTATTAACAAATACATTGATTCTGAAAGAATGTTATTAGATACCGAACCTGATATAGAACATCATATCAGTCTCTTTATTAGTAAAGAAGGATATAATTTCGTATTATTGGATAATGTTTTGAACATTTCCTATATCAAGAGTTGATCGGTTCAAGCACGTTATCTAAAAGTATAGACGTTCTAAATTAAACCACAGTTCTTAGTATACAAAACACACACAAGAGGAAGAGTTCAGAAATGAACGAATCCTGCTTGAGGTATTGTAGACTAGGTCATATCAAAGCGACCCGACTAGCTAAGTTACATTAAGATGCATATTTAAATTAGTTTGAATTTACATCTTGTGAAACTTGCCGTTCATGTCACAAAGATAAGATGACCACAGCTCTGTTTATTGGAAACAGAGAAAGAGTTAGTGAACTCTTAGGATTGATACATGATGATGTATGTAAGGTCCCCTGTCTACATATGCCAGGACTGGTTCTTTGTACTTCATTGCATTCACTGATGATCTCTCAAGATTCAGACATATGTTCCTGATAAAACACAAGTCCGAAGCTTTTGAGATATTCACGGAATATAAGTTAGAAGCAGAGAACCAAAAACGGATATAAGTATTATGTCCTTTGATGAGATCAGGGAGGAGAATACTTGAGCACGGAGATTCCTGGACTATCCTAAAGGAGAATGAGATTCTCTCTCAGCATTACCCCTCCGAATACACCACAGCACGTCGGTGTATCGGGGCGGAGCAAACACACCCTATTAGATATAGTGCGCTCTATGATGAGTACTACTAAGTTTACTATTTCCTTTTGGGAGTTATGCACTTGAGAAGCTGCATACCTATTGAATAAGGTTCCAACAAATCAGTTTCCTACCACTTCATATGTGATATGGAATAGGAAGAGCCCATATCTTATGTATGTTAAGATTTGGGGTTGTCCGGCATATGTCTAAAAGCATAATCTGGACAAGCTCGAGGCAAAGTCAGATCTATGGAAGTTTGTTGGATATCCCAAGTATACGCAGGGGAATATCTTCTACCTAACCGAGGAACAAAAGATGTTTTGTTTCTCAACATGCCACCTTTGTGAAAGGGAATTTCTTGTGGAAACATTAGTGGTCATGAGGTAGAACTGGAAGGAGTTCTAGCTATACAAACTACAGCAGATGATTTGGTAGAACTAAAGAATTCAATAGATTCTAACAAACCTCAGCCTCTCCGCTGATCTAGTAGGGTTCCTCACCCATCTGAGAGATACTTCGGTTTTCTCTATGACAGTGGGAGCGAGGATTGCATCATGAGATGATGACCTAACTAGTTTCGAGCAGGCCATCAGAAGTGAGACTCTGTAAGAATGGCTGGATGCTTAGCGATCTGAGATGGAATCCTTATACACCAACAAAGTATGGACTTTGGTTGCTTTATCTGAAGGGTTGAAACCCCATCAGGAGCAAGTATATCTTGAGAAGATTACATGGTGTACATGGAAAAGTTGAGACTTTCAAAGCTATGCTTAAGTCCATCCAGATCCTACTTGCCACTGCTACATACCATGACTACGATATCTGGTGGTTGGGTGTCATGACTGCTTTTCTAAAATGATGTTTTGGAAGAGAGCGTCTATAAGTACGTAGCTAGAGAGCTTCGTAGATAGTGGGAGCAGCGGAAAAGTGTGCAAGATGTTTTATGAGATAAAACAGGCATCGCGGAGTTGGAACATCTGTTTTGATGTGGTAGTCAAAGAGTTTGACTTCATCAAAATGGTAGATGAACCTTCTATATACAAAAAGGTAGTAGAGAGTATGGTGGTGATCCTCGTAGAGTACGTGGATGACATACTATTGATAGGAAAGGAGTTTCCTATGCTACGCTCGGTCAATCTCCGCTTATCACAAGGATTCTCCATATGGGATCAAAGTGATACCTCCTAAATCCTAGGTTTTATATCTATGAGATAGATCTAAATGGATATTAGGATTCTCACTAGTTGTAGTAAGATGGTATCAATAGATCCTGGGGAGAATCACTGGAAAGGTTCCAGGGTGATAAGGACGACTGAAAGTCAGTCGCAGGCATTATCTTTACCCTCAGTGGAGGGACGGTATGTTGGAAGAGTTCCAAGCTAGATACCATGACTTACTAGACGATTAAAGGCAAGATACATCGTTACCAAGGATGCTACCAAAGAGGCAGTCTGGATATATATAAGTTCATAAGATGAACTTCGTTCCAACCATTGTGTGACAATGGAGATATGGTTTTGGCCTAGGAACCCCCGTCCCATCAGAAATACAGATATAATTCTTAGGCAGTATCACCTGATCATGGAGATGGTTGATCTCCAGGGAGATCGAGGTTAGGAGAGTAGACACGGAGGACAACAGCGCGGATCCACTCATAAAGGCCTATTTCCCAGTGGAGACTTTTATAGGATGGTTGAGGATGAGATACTTCAACCACAGCTGATTGTTGGGTATGCGATACCACAACAGATGGCCCTAGTGCAAGTGGGGGATTGTTAGTTATATGTATGCCCTAGAGGCCATTACTGTACATACGATGTATATTGTAGTGGATGCTTAGACATATATAGGGAGGACTTTCTTGGTCGACATGATAGTACGCTATCTAGTTGCTCTTTATCTTAACATGTTGACTTATATTAGTTTACTGTCTTACTCTCACATGTTGATAAAGCCCTTAGGATATGTACTCGACTACTGGGACTATGATGAGATCATACTAGTGGGACCACGGTAGTCGACGAGTACATCCTATAATGTTCCTAGTCGAGGGTGTATCGAGACAGGGCATCGATACACCAGAGTAGACTAGCGTTTACGCATCTTGACCCATATGATGGGCGATGGATGATCTCATATCCATCGGTGTTTGACATCAAGGATGGTGTACGGGTGCTCAGTGGAGAC
The DNA here is from genome assembly GCA_030015575.1 of Agapanthus africanus. Taxonomy (NCBI): domain Eukaryota; kingdom Viridiplantae; phylum Streptophyta; class Magnoliopsida; order Asparagales; family Amaryllidaceae; genus Agapanthus; species Agapanthus africanus. The sequence continues at coordinate 864,272,787 of JASDDO010000024.1, read as the reverse complement.
TGGGTACACTGGACGGACTCGCCGAGAACTCCCATATGGTATTATACCTCAAGTCAGATGGCAGTTCTCCGGTGACACTTGTACAGGTTAGTCTGTAGACCTGAGATCGTCATAGAGTCTTGTGTGATTCCCACTGTGCTTTGATTTCCATCATACCACGTCTAAGTGGGCGTGCAAAAGGGTGGCTTTTGGGTACAGTCCCGAATCACATGGAGGCAATGAGCGATAGGAGGGGATTCGTCTCTCCCGGTATATGGAGTTGATGTTGCACTGTGTTCGATTGGCTATAACTGGAAATACCTGACCAGGGTTGCTGAGATTTACTGGTAAGTGTTATCAGTAGTTTCTCGAACTGTTATAGATCTCATATCGACATGACTTATCAAGCTACTGGGGTCTGACGTTTACCACCCTTAGGCGAGATATGCGACATATCAGACGAAGAGACCGGACTGTACGGGAGTGTTACTGACTGGATTCACAGGAGAATGTACAGGCTTGCTTGTTGATCTTCTGATCGCTCAATACCTGGGTGGCTGTTACGTTTAGCTGACCGCTTGCAGCTTGTGGGTTGTTGATATGATCATCACCTACTGCCGGCGTATTGACGATTCTTTAGAGTCCTACACAGAGATTTCTTGACTCAGGAAAAACGGAGTAGGAGCACATATATGATATGTGCGGGACCGAGAACAATACGTATATGTGATACCATATTAGATTCTCTCGATATGAGATATCGGCCGGGTATATGTGATATAGCCGGGTCATCGGATCAAGTGTTGATTCGATGAACTGATGCAGATTATATTAGTCGGTTATTTGTGAAATAGCCGGATTATCAGATCAAGTGTTGATTCAATAATTTAATGTATAATTATATATTTGATATATTAAGTTACATTAACTAATATGAGCTCACTAAAAGATTCTTTTTCTCACTCAGGTAATACATTGATATATATGCGATATATGTTAATTGTATTATTTTATTTTGTTACAATAAATATTGTATATGTGATATATAATATTATAACATGTTAGGGTTATTAATGCAACATGTTTAGTGGAGATTAAACATGGTTAGGGTTTGATTTGGGTTAATCTTTTCTAGAAGTTTCTAGAAGCTTTGGTTTTGTTTCTTGCAAAGATATTATGTGTTGATATTTTGCATAGATATTTTTTTAACCCAACCAAATCTTTTAACCATGATTCAATCTCTACAAGGGTTATTTATTCTCACTTATACCATGGTTGCATTTCTAACCTCACACTTGAGTTATTGATTATTCATCACAAAAAAGTTAGCTTCTTCTTCTTCCTTCTTGCTTGTAAAGCTTTCTAGCTTTTTGAGAGGTGATGAAAATGAGTGAGATTAAGAAAATAAAAGAGAGCTAAATTCCTACTTCATCATCCTAATCTATCCTAGCCATTTAGATTAGGGTGTTCACTTCATTAGTAAGTGAGAGCTTGTGTTAAAGAAACTTCAAGGTAGATCATCTTAGTTATCAAAGATCGGAAGCAAGCTTGCATCATTCTCTTCGTGGAGCCTTTCTAGAGTCCGGGTACATGATGATCGCAGCGAAGGGACCTCAACACGGAGCTCATGAAGTGAAGGACCGGACTACAAACGTTGTAATCCAAAACTCTTAGAAGTAAAGTTGTTTACTTGCTTTTTGTTTTCACCTAATATCTAGTAAAGATCTTGGTTAGGGTTGTCCGGCACGTCTAAAATTTAAATCGGGTATAGTTGATGCCTTGTAGAACCTTATGAGAGTGCCTAATAACCCTACACAAACTTACTTTTGGCTCACAATTTTGAGGACAACTTTTATTTTCAAGAGCCAAAAATACAACCCCCCCCCCAAACTTGAGTTAAACAATATTAAGCATTTTAAGAGGGGGTAAAGTTATTTGGTCAATATAAGGCTTTACAAAGACCAAAAATTAATACAAACCATTCGAAGATTTGATCAATGTAACGTATAGGTCGGTGAAAGAACATGTTGTATAGAGTCAAGAAGAAGTGGGGAAGAAATAAGTGGTGTGATGGAAAGGGTTTGAGTCTTAAATTATAGAAATGAAAGAATGAGGATGAATGACAGCGAGAATGTGAATGATTGGGAATGAATAGAGCATTTGCATTCTCGTATCTTAGAAGGAGTGGTGGGGGTTCAACTTCCTTAGGTGGAGGTTGATTAATCACAAAATTCGTGTCTGTTAGGAATACGAGTTCATCAGCGAAAATTTCTTCGAAACTTTCATCGATATATCGAAGAATAATGTCGCTAAATATTTCGCTAGAACTCGAAATATAGGATTGTGATTCATCAACACTCGCTAACATTACAGGAACATAAGAAGAACCAGAGAGAGTGGAAGGTGAAATGGGTAAACAAATTGGTGTGTCGAGTATTGCTGAACCAGATGTGGGAAATGAAAGCTGAATTTCATTTGTCTTTTCAGGTATACAATTATCATCAATGTCAAGACACGTATGGGGCTCGGGAAGAATAGGTAAAGGCTCGAGATGATGACCACATAGGAGTGAAAGGTCCTGATGAATTAGTGGGACAAACTCATCCAAAATTATAGGTACATCAATAAATATATCCCCAAAGTCAATTTCCTCATTCAAGTGAAGGTTAGAATTCTCAAACACCTCATCAAAAATATAGTTTTCAATCAGTTTTGGTTCAAGAGTGGAAGTGTAAAGATCATAAGGATTTGGCATGGTTTCACTTGAAATGGACCTTTCACAGTCGGGTAAATCAAACACTGCAAAGTCACAAAACTTCTCATACATTCTATCTTCAATTGATGAATCATTTGGTGTACTCGATGAATATGTGAAACTGGAGTTGTGTATTTCAGTTTGGAAAGGGAAGGTTTGATTAGGAAGGGTGTATAGTTCTGTCTCACTACCCAAATTCTAACTTTGTCCTATGCCCGAATTATATACTGAAAATTTTTGGGCTGGTTTGAAATTTTTTTTCTTGCGTCCACTCTGTTAGTTCCTTCATAATTTGGTTCGACATTTCCAAATATTTTTCTAATGTCTGCTCAAGACTAGACTTGGGTCGATAAAGGGTTTCGGTATAAAATTGGAATTCTTGTAGATAAGTAAAACTCCCAAATGATTGGTTAGAATGAGTGTCTAGGGAAGGTGTAAAAGTCAGATAGAATAGATAGGAATTGAATGGTTGTGAAATTGAGTAGGAGTAGGATCAACATTATGATAAGAAGAATATTGATATTGGTTGGTTGGTTGGCTATTTTCAATAGACATCATATATGCCACAAACCGATTATGAAATTCTTCTTTGGAAAGTGGTGGTGATGGTTGATATTGGTCCGGATTGAAACTTTGGCCTTTAGCCCTAACTATATGCTCAGCAATGGACATGCGTCTAGGGTCATCCTCACTCGGAGTATCAATTGAAACAGATGTAGAATTAGGATACGGTTGGTAAGGCCTAGACTAAGGTGGCCAAATGTTTCTACCCGCTTGTTCTATCCGATCTCTTAAATACATGGGAGAGTCAGATTGTATACCGAAGCGATTACGAAGACAAGAAATATCTGGTTGTGGATACTAAAGCTTGGCAAGAGTTCGTCTGTTTTGGTCACGCATTATAAGAAGAGAAGATGGGAAAAAGGGTAAAAAGGAGAGAAAATAATTGGTTTGTTTTGAAAAAAGACGGATTTATGAAAATTCACACAAAAATGCACATGCAACCCTATATCTAATGGTCACCTAGGTCAAGTCACTAGACCGCTCCTAGGCTTTCAGAAGACAAATCGCAGGATAAATCCTTTACTGTCTCTTTATCCCTTCTGTGACCGGGTAAGTACCAGATAAGTGGGAGGTTCTCCGCTACGTAAGTAGCGGGCCTAATTAAGTAACCACTTGTCTTAGACACACTTGCCTTAGACACCACAAAAGAAATGCGGATAAGCAATAGATTACCCACAACCTTCTTCTATTCTAATTAAGCGCGACTGTCCTTAGACTCTTGCCTAGATATTTTTTAGTTAATGAGGGTGATGTGGATGCTAGTTTTGTGATTTTTGGGGCTTAGGAAGGGTAATGAAATCTCTACCTAATCTGAATTTGGATTTTACCCCTTAATTTCCATATTAAAATATGCAAACAACCAATATCAAAATACGCAACAAATTTCTTTTAGCGGCACTGCAAATTTTTGCAAAGAATCCTACAGTAAATGGTTAATGGACAAGAGCAGGGAAGAGATAAGAAAGTAAGAAATATACCACAGAGAACTGGAGCTCTAAATCATCAAGAATGTTGCGGATCCGCCGCAGATGTAGCTTATTGCCGCGGTTCCGCGGTCAGATGAACGGTTCCTTGCAAGATTTTTGGTACTGCTGCTACTGTTGCTCCTCTGTCCTCTTTGGAATGATCTGAATATTTTTCCCTTTGCTGCAAAGATTCCAGATTTCCTTGCAAAATTCACAACTAATCGTTAAGCTCACGATGCGATTTTGATTTAAAATTCTGATGGAATAATAAAATTTCAACTCAAATAACAAGAACGAACAAAATAGCATGCAATCCCCGGCAACAGCGCCATTTGATAGATCTAAAATTTTGGATCGTGTTTTGAAATGTAATCACAACCAAAGAATTTATAACCGCAATCAATTAACGGTGTCGATGTAGCTCGTTAATGAATACGGATCGTCCACTGAGATCCGTGAATTTGTTCGATCTTTCTTTAGATGGGTCGAAATGAAAATATAAAAGAAAATTCAAGAAAGTAATTCGAGATTTAATTGAGTTGTCATTTCAAGGAAATCAAGAACATATTAAAGAATTAAAAATCAAGAAAGTGTCCAATATCAATTTGAATTATCAAGAATATAAAGAATAGCTTGTAGGAATCGATTGAATTAGTAACAATGATTAATCTAATAATGACTTATCTTATCTATTGATGAATTATAGCTAAGACGATGGTGATGAATGAAGATTAGGGATCTATTGAAGAAACTAAAGTTTCTCCTTCTCTATCCCTTGTCTTTTCATTGATCATCATTCGGATCTAGCCTTTAGCAAATAGAATCATCAATCATTTGATCCCTAATTTATAACGAAATTAGCAAGAATGTGATCTCGATCCAAATTAGGTCATTGATGATTCTTTTTTCTAAAGTTCACAAATCTCATAAGACTTAATATTAGTATTAGGATTTTATCATCACTTGATCTACCTATTCTCTCGAATTCTTTACAAGCGGAGATTTCACTCATGCATTATGAAAATTAAAGAATCAAGAACAAGAAATTTCATAATGCAAGAATGTAAAGAAAGCGAGAATTACAATTATCACCTTTATTAAATCTCCTTCAAATTACACTTGTCAACTCGAGTTTACAAGACTAGAACTCGATAGCTCCTTTAAAAGGGAATTTGTTGTCGATTTTTGCTTGGCTCGATCGTCGTGAGACGTGGATCGTCGCGGATCACTTTCTCTTGATGACAATTCGGTGTTGCGATAAAAGATCTTCGATTGTCACTTGATTTTGCTCTCAATGGATCTTGATTTGATTGGATTTTAATTGGATCTCAAGTTGTGTCACTCAACTTGAATTGAATTGTAATTGTGTAACTAATTGGCTAACCTCTTCAACAACCCCCAAAAATTAGATCTAGATCCCCTTTTATAGCCTCAAATTAAGCTTCCCTCATAAGCTAAGTTGTTAGAGAGAGCCTTCTAGAATGAGCTTGTTACAAGGAGCCTTCTAGAAGAAGGTTGTTATGCAGAGCCTTCCAGAAGAAGCCACGTGTTTATTAAGCGTCTTGAGGAAGCTAGGCGGTTACAGAGAAGGTTCTGGAGAAGTTTCGTCACCATCTCCCCCAACTCGGCCATGGATCTGCAGTGGATCGGGCTGTAATCTCTGGGTCATTTTCCTGGGGTGTCTTGGTGTTGGCATTTGGGTCTTCTTTTGATATCTGGAATCATTTAATCTCTTATGAATCACTGCCAGATTTTAAATCTTTGACTTTCTGCGTTTTATCGGCAAATTGGCGATTCCAGTTCTTTGACCTGAATAATTTTCTGCACAAAATCTTGATAAAAAGTGTTGAGATATACAATATCATGCGTGAAATATTTACACACAATTTCCTTCATAATGCCGGTTATAATGTACAGCACATGGTAATTGGTATTTTCCAAATGATTCTGTAATATGTGTCATATTTATAACAAACACCCTTATATGATTAGAATAGTGAGGAAATTGATGTGTTACAGAATGCAATATTTTCGACTGAACATTCATCACAGAAAACTGCATTTTAATACCTCTCATTCATTATCTATTTTGTTATATATCGGTACTATTAATCAGTATCTGCTCAGCAATTACAGTTTACAGGTATTCATGTTAAAATACTGTAAACACACTCAAAATCATGGATATAACGTTTGGGAGCCGACACTGCAATCAGAACAGAAAACCGACCGATATTTAAAGAGTTCTTTTGTAATAAATGTGTGCACACAATTTTGGTCCAACACATTACATATGTGCACTAGCTTTTTGATCCATGGACCATGTTGGGGGCTTTCTTGGCACACTCATGACTTGTGCAAATGGGCAAGTGAGTGTGATGTGTGTTAAATGCAAAAATGTGTGATGTGAAATAAAGCATCAAATTTCCCTCCAATTCTACTGAGTGCAAATCAGGGTTATTTAGAGAAATCAAACGGCACTAGAAGAATAGTGGAGAGCACACATGTCCACCATCCCAAGATATGCTCGGATCTGGACCGACGAGCCCCCTCCATAAGACCGGTGTCACCGGGTCCCATAGCTCCAAACCTTCCCATTTTTTTGCTGGCACTTTATATGTATCACATCATCCCATCTATATTGTTTGTTTATTCTATTTTGATGCGTATAAATACCAGAACAGATTAGAGCCAAATGTGGCACATATTCTATAGTTTTGTTTAGTTTTGGTTTAGCTTGAGAGTGGAGTGGGCTTCAACTTGGTTTCTTCTTCTTCTTCCCTCTTGAAGCATTCTTTTGAGAGCTTCATTATAGAGCTTGAACAAGTTACCAATATCTTGTACCTAAAATTCTTCAAGTGTTAATAATATTGCTTTTGCTTTGTTTCTTTTATTCTTTTTCTTGCTTTCTTTTGCTATTACTATGTGTAACTAATTTTTCTTTGGTTGTGGTGATGGTGAGGAAATGAGATGAAAAGCTTTGCCTTCCTTCACCTCTTGTTTATGTTTAATGTGCTTAACATTATTCTAACTTAAAAATTGTTATGTATTGATGTGATATGGTATATTGAAACCATGGGTACTTTGTAACCTCTTCATATACCATACTCACTCCCTTTCCATATTTCACAATGTTTAAGTTAAAATCAATTTTGTGTTAAATTTGCTAAGTTTAGATACGGTATTTTGTGACCTAGTGCTTGACAAACCCTCGGTTTTCATATACCCTATACCATCACAAACACTTAGCAAAATTAACACTAAAACTAATTGCTCTCACTCACTAATTTGTGTTTTTGATGTTGTCGTATGCTTTCTAACCCTTGTGCTTTGTGTGATACCTCAGGCTTGGACATACAAATGGTAAGTAAACAAAACGGACCCGCTTCGTGTTTTGCGTCGAATGTAGGAATTTGATGATTTGTGCTCCACAACCGTCTTGACAAGTCATGCTTCACGCCAGGATCGACATAAGGACGGACAACTCATGAGCAAGGGAGCGTCGAAAGAATCGTCGCGATTCGACCATCCGAGCCAAAACCACGCCCATTTCTTTCTTAACTTATTTTCTTTGTTTTCGTGTTTATATTTTTTGTGACAAATCAACAAATTCATTATTTGTTGAACCTTAAACAACAAAACCTAATACACAATTCCCTGCGATCGACCCGTACTTGTCGACTCGCTACAACGCGTCGTGCACTTGCGGTTTATAAATTTTAAAACAAGACCGAGCTCGCGTGCGCATCCATTTCCTTAAAACGATTCCATTTCCAAAACATACGCGTTTGCACGAGCGGATGAGGTCCCAACACTCCCACTATTTTTATCAAATCTTTCTTCAAATCCTAAAAGGTAAAACTAGCCGGGATTAATTACACCCTACAAGTTCGCCAATTATTCAGCCAGGCAGGTATCGGTACTTCGAGAGAGTCTCCCCATGCTTTCGCATGGAACATATTAAATAAGCTTGGTTTCCACATGGGCATAACCACGTTAACACTTTCTTAGACACCTACTGGACTGGCTAATTGTAAAGTGGAAAACTCTCCCAGAAGTAACTCTTACTCACAGTGGGTATCGGGATCTAACTATCTCATAGAAGGTATACAATCTCATTGCAACTTTTTCAACACTTGAAATTCCCGATAATGTTTTTACCCCTAACGTCCTATGACCTTGACGAAGGCCAACAAATCATAGGCCGCTAGTCAAGTTCAACCCGTACATTTTGTGATTGAATTAAACCTATATGCACGACCCTTGATGAAGACCAACAGAGTCGTACGACTACCCTAATCCAATCGCATCGTATGCGGCAGATAAGCACTAATTAGTTACCGCACACTACGCCTTGACGAAGGCCAACAAACACATCACGAATAATAAATAATCTTTATCTGAAATGAGGGAAGGCTACGACAGATTTTTAAGAAAACTTTTTGCGTATTGAACTTGATATCGTTGTAGAATCGAGTGATTTGAAAAGGAGTGGTTTAAGCTCCGCTTTTAAAAATCGAGTTTTTCAAAATAAACCGAGTGGGTGTAGCATCTGCTAAAGAGGTCACTCCCGGTGAAGGGATCTAGGCTCTTTCCTCATCGAATGAGGTGCTGGATATTCATCAAGGAATACCACTATGCAAATCAAGAATTAGAGCTACTTTTTTGAAAATTTGATTCCACAACATCTTTAAGTTTCTTTCCTTTTCATTAATCTCATTAATGAAGTCCCATCATTTATGTTTCTTAAACATCACAGATAAAGAAACGAAAATAGAACGTACGCTTATGCCACCGCATTCGCCACGGGGTCCCGTCATGCACTGTTAGGTTACTTAAGTACCGGCGAGCGGGGGCAGGACTAGCACGGATGCAAAACATAAGCAAAGTTTATTATATATATTGTAGGGTTCCTAGGCACTCCCAAGAGGTCTCACAAGGCATCAACCATGCCAATTTCAAAAATTACGGGTGCCGAGAAACCCTAATACGGATCGTTAACTAGAAATCTAGGCGACAAAGCAACTAGTTAACAACTTAACCAAATGGTAAACGGAAATACAACCTTTGTAGATCCGGTTCTCCACCTCCATGGATCCGCGATGAAGTCTCCTCGCTGTACAAATCGGATCTTGGGCTCTAGCGTCGGCTTCATCGGAGAAAAAGCGGGCTAGGTCATCGACGACGATGCCGAAGATGATCTACGTCGAGGCATCACTAGATCAAGCTCCAACTTCACCAAGTCAAGAAAACTTGTGAGGGAAACACCTTATACTACTTGGCAAGAGGTAGAGGATGAAGAAATAGGAAGTGGGTTCACTTTAGAATTGGATTTCTCACTCATTTTCAAGAGTTGCCATTGATGGAGCAAGGTTCTTCATCTTGAAGATGAAGAAGAAGAAGAAGAAGAAAAAGTTATGATAAGTTAATTCCAAAAAGAAAATTAAAAGAATACTTATCATAACCAAACCATGGTCAAGTGTAGAGAATAAATCATGGTTAGTGGGAATGGTTAGGGTTAAGCATGAGACAAAATGATGACTTTGGTCAAAGCTTCATGAAGCTTCAACTAGAAAACAAAGTTAGCCACCATTTTCTCTTAATGCTTATCATTTTCCAAATGAATAACTAAATAAGATAAATGAAAAAGAAAACAAAACCCTAACCATTCATATAACCATGGTTTAATCTTTACACAAACTCAAGTGAGCAAGTATCATCAAACATGATACAAACTTGTATACAATAGTATATCACATATACAATGTGCACAATCCAAGTGAGAAAATCCATTTAAAGTGAACCAATACTAGTTAATGCAAAGTAATATATCAAATATATAATTATGCATTAAATCATTAAATCAACATTTGATTCAATGATCCGGTCATGTCGCACACAACCGACTAGTATACAATGTATCGATTTATCGAATCAATCCTTTATTCGATAACTAAGTTATATCGTATACAACCATTCGATACATTCATCGCGAGAATGAAATACGGTATCACATACTCGCATTATTCTCGGTCCCGCACATATCTCATACGCACTCCTATTTCGTTTCGCTTGAGCCAGGAAACCTCTGTGTAGGACTCTAAAGACTCGTCAATACGCCGGCAGCAGGTGATGATCATATCAAACACCCACAAGCCGCAAGCGGTCTGCTAAACGTAACGGCCACCCGGGTATTGAGCGATCAGAAGATCGACGAGCAAGCCCGCTCACACTCCAGTGAATCCAACCAGTAACACTACCGTACAGTCCGGTCTGTTCATCTAATATGTCGCATATCTCGCCTAGGGGTGGTAAACGTCAGACCCCAATAGCTCGATAAGTCGTGTCGATATGAGGTCTATAACAATTCGAGAAACTACTGATAACACTTACCAGTAAATCTCAGCAACCCTGGCCAGGGATTTCCGGTTATTGCCAATCGAACACAGCGCAACATCAACTCCCTATACCGGGAGAGACGAATCCCCTCCTATCGCTCATTGCCTCCATGTGACTCGGGACTGTACCCAAAAACCACCGTTTTGCACGCCCTCTTGGACGTGGTAAGGTGGAAATCAAAGCACAGTGGGAACCACACAAGACTCTATGACGATCTCGGGTCAACAGACTACTCTGTACCAGTGTCACCAGAGAACTGCCATCTGACGTAAGGTATAATACCATCTGGGAGTTCTCGGCGAGTCCGTCCATTGTACCCAGTCTCTACTGAGCACCCATATATCATCTCCGATGTCAAACACCAATGGATATGGGATCATCCATCGCCCATCTGTATGGGTCGAGAAGGTATACGCTAGTCTACTCTGGTATATCGATGCCCCGTCTCGATATACCCACGACTAGGGACCTTGAAGGATGTACTTATGGACTACCCTATCCCCATTAGTATGATCCGCATCATAGTCCAGGTAGCCAAGTACACATCCTAAAGGCTTTACCAACATGTAACAGAGAGACAATCAGTGTACACGTTAAGGTAAAGAGCAACCAGATAGCATACTATCATGTCGAGCAAGAAAGTCCTCCCTATATATATCCTAGCATTCACTACAATGTACATCCAATGCACAGTAATGGCCTCTAGGGCATACATATAACTAACAATCTCCCACTTGCACTTGGGCCATCTGTAGCAGTGGTTGTAGTATCTCATACTCAACCATCCCATAAAAATCTCTCTCTGGGAACAGGCCTTTGTGAGTGGATCCGCTGTGTTTGTCCTCTGAGTCTACTCTCCAAACCTCGATCACCCTGGAGATCAACCATCTCCATGATCAGGTGACACTGCCTTAGAATATGTCTGGATCACTGATGGGACCGGTGTTCCTCGGCATAAGCCACAACTCCATTGTCTCACAATGGTAGGAACATAGTTCATCTCATGAACCATTATACACCCAAACAGCTTCTTTGGTAGCATCTTAAGTAGTGATGTATCCAGCCTTTATCGTCTAGTGTGCCACGGTATCTAGCTTGGAACCCTTCCAACATACCGTCCCTTTACTGAGGGTAAAGACAATGCCTGTGACTGACATTCAGTCGTTCTTATCACTCTGGAACACTTCCAGTGATTCTCCCCAGGATCAATTGATACCATCTCACTACAACTAGTGAGTATCCTAATATCCATTTAGATCTATCTCATAGATCCAAAACCCAGGATTTAGTAGGTATCACTTTGATCCTATGTGGAGAATCATTGTGATAAGCGGAGATTGATCGAGCGTAGCATAGGAAACTCTTTCCTTATCAAGAGTATGTCATCCACGTACTCTACGAGGATCGTCACCATACTCCCTACTACCTTTTTGTTTATACAAGGTTCATCTACCATTTTGATGATGTCAACTTCTTTGACTAACACATCAAAATAGACGTTCCAACTCCACGATGCCTGCTTTATCCTATAAAGCATCTTGCACACGTTTCCGCTGCTCCCACTGTCTACGAAGCCCTCTGGCTGTGTACTTATAGACGCTCTCTTCCAAATCATCATTTAGAAAAGCAGTCAAGACACCCAACCACCAGATATCGTAGTCATGGTATGTAGCCGTGGAAAGTAGGATCTGGATGGACTTAAGCATAGCCATTGGAAAAAGGTTTCATCATTATCCACGCCTGGTTGATGACGAAAACCTTTAACAAGTCTAGCTTTGAAAGTCTCAACTTTTCCATCTACACCATGTAATCTTCTCAAGATATACTTGCTCCTGATGGGGATTTAACCCTTCAGATATAGTAGCCAAAGTCCATACTTTGTTGGTGTACATGGATTCCATCTCAGATCACTAAGCATCCAGCCATTCTTATAGAGTTTCACTCCTGATGGCCAGCTCGAAGCTAGTTGGGTCATCATCTCATGATGCAATCCTCGCTCCCACTGTCATAGAGAAACCGAAGTATCTCTCAGGCGGGTGAGGAACCCTACTAGATCGGCGGAGAGGCTGAGGTTCGTTGGTATCTGCTGAATCCTTTGGTTCTACCAAATCATCTGCTGTTGTTTGTATAGCTGGAACCTTTCCAGTTGTACATAACAGACCTTGCCTCGAGCTTGTCCGGATTATGCTTTTAGACATAGCCCGGACAACCCCAAATCTTAACCAACTTAAGATATGGGCTCTTCCCTTTCCATATTACATATGAAGCAGTAGGCTGGGATTTGATTCGAATCCAATTCAATAGGTATGCAGCTTCTCAAGTGCATAACTCCCAGAAAGGAAACAGGTATCTCAGTAGTACTCATCATAGAGCACACCTTATCATATAGGGTGTATCTGCTCCGCCCCGATATACCATCGTGCTATGGTGTATACGGAGGAGTAATGCTGAGAGAGAATCTCATTCTCCTTTAGAATAGTCCAGGAATTCCGTGCTCAAGTATTCTCCTCCCTGATCACATCAAAGGACATAATACTTGTACCCGTATATTGGTTCCCTACTTCTAACTTATATTCTGTGAATATCTCAAAAGGTTCGGACTTTTGTTTCAACAGGAACATATGTCTGAATCTAAAGAGATCATCAGAGAATGTAATGAAGTACAAAGAACCAGTCCTGGCATATGTAGACAGGGCACCTTACATATATCAACATGTATCATCCCAAGAGTTCACTAACTCTTTCTCTATTTCCAATAAACAGAGCTGCGGTCATCTTATCTTTGTGACATGACTGGCGAGTTTCACAATATGTAAATTCAAACTGATTTAAATATGCATCTAAATGTAACTTCAGCTAGTCGGGTCACATTGATATGACCTAGTCTACAATGCCTCAAGAAGGATTCGTTCATTTCTGAACTCTTCCTCTTGTGTGTGTTCCGTATACTAAGAACTGTAGTTTAATTTAGAACATTAATGCTTTTAGATAACGTGCCTGAACCGATCAACTTTTGATATAGGAAATGTTCAAAACATTATCCAACTATACAAAATTATATCATTTCTTTACTGATAAAGAGACTGATATGATTTTGTATATCAGGTTCGGTATCTAATAACATTCGTTCAGAATCAATGCATTGGTAATACAGGGTGACAGTGACCAACGGACTTGGCTGCAACTCTTGCCCCGTTTTCTGCCTCATGAAACTTATCACCCGTTCTCAGTTCTTTACCTATCTGTAGCCCATGTAACATATTACATATGCGGGATCCTGATCCGGTATCATATACCCAGGACGTAAAGGATACTGAGAAACAGTTCTGTATAATGAACATACCCGAAGATGATGCATCAGCATGCACTCTCTTCGTTTGGGCGGCATGGGAATTCTGGTAATCCCCAATTTCCTACTCTGTCTTATAACAATTATAAGTTGGAGCGGGACCAACGTTCCCCAGCTCAGTATAACAAGCGGGTTCGGTCAATAATCCGTATTATTATCTTGATTAAGGCGTGATATGGTCGCTACCTGGAGAGAGAGAGAAGAAAACACTCAGCGTGCGGTCTTGCAAGAATAGATTGCTTATTATTTTATCTAATCAGGATGGCTCCCACTGCTTTTTATCAAATCTTCCTTCAAACCCTAAAAGGAAAGACTAGCCGGGATTAATTACACACTACAAGTTCGCCAATCTTTCAGCCAGGCCAGTGTCGGTACTTTGAGGGAGGTCCCCCGTGCTTTCGCACGAACCTAATTAATGTAAACCTCATTTTCCTAGAGGCGTAACCTCGTTAACACCTTTCTAGACACCTACTTGATCGGCTAATTGTAATGTGTAAAACTCTCCCAGGAGTAACTCTTACTCGCAGCGGGTATCGGGATCCAATTATCTCATAGAAGGTATGCAATCTCATTGCAAATTTCAACACTTGAAATTCCCGATAATTTTGCCCCTAGCGTCCTATGACCTTGACGCAGGCCAACAAACTATAGTGCGCTAGTCAAGTTCAACCCGTCATTTCCTGATTGAATTAAACCCACCCGCACGACCCTTGACGCAGGGCAACAAAGTCGCACGACTACCCTAATCCAATCTGCATCATATGCATAAGCAGATAAATACTAGTTAGCTACCGCACACTACACCTTGACGCAGGCCAACAAACGTAGCATGAATACTAACTACTACTTATCTGAAATGACGGAGGGCTACGATAGGGTTTTATGAAAACCTTTTGCGTAATGAACTTGATATCGTTGTAGAATCAAATGATTTTAAAATGGAGTGTTTTTGAAGCTTTTCTAGTTTTGCTAAAGGAGTCACTCCCGGTGAAGGGATCGTCGGTCCTTTCCTCGTCGAATGAGGTGCGGGATATATCATATATATCACTGTACAAAGTAGAAACTATAGAAGCAATCAAAAGACAAACCGAGAGTTGTAGCATCTGCCAGTTATTGCTAAAGGAGTCACTCCCGGTGAAGGGATCTCGGTCCTTTCCTCATTGAATAAGGTGCAGGATATATCATATATACCGCTGTGCAAAGCAAGAACTGTAGCTACCTGTTTTATTTTGAAATTCGATTCTACAACATCTTAGGTTTCTTTATTTCATTAATCACATTAATGAAGTCCCATCATTTAAATACCTAAACATCACAGATAAATACGACGTACACTTATGCCATCCGCATTCGCCTCGATGTCCCCTCGTGCACCGTTAGGTTAGGTAACTAACGACAGAGCAGGGCAGGGCTAGTGCGGATGCAAAACATAAGTAACGTCTATATAATATATCATATATACTATACAAAGTATCTATCACAGAACATCACATGATCGCATCACAGATATCGCAGCAGAAGAAACATATGAAATATTGGATATACTAGGACGTCCGTGTTTTCAATACGAGCCAGTATAAAACACGGATTCCACGGTCGTGATGAATAGCCAATCCCACACCCCTAGACCCCTACGAGAGCGGCAAGCAACCCTGCCAATTCTAGGGTTAGGAGACCCGGACTCGACTCCTCGAGTTGGTCTCCCACTGGACTCCAGAACCCGGTTACTTGTGCTCCCCTCCTTGGGTCTATCCTAGTGCAGAAAAGTAAATAATATACAAATGGTGACACCTTCCGCAACCTGGAAGTGCCCCAATAAAAGAATTTTACATACAAGTTTTTACATGAATGAAAATGGAAAAACACTCATCTCACATAAAAACCCCCGGCTATTCGAACACGACGATCCAATATAACATATCCAGCAACACATAACATCACATGTCATCAATATAAGTAAATATGTCCATCCCAATTGTCGTTGACATATAGCAACGAAACCGGCGATAGCACATATTACACTTACGGTCACAGAAAAGAAAGTGTAAAACTACAACAGTTGGAATCCGCAACCACCTCAGACATCGCATGCCTGACCAAATGAATTACTTAGACATCACATGCCTAACAATTATAAACCCCGCATTTTAGTCTCAAAATCGAAAACTCTTTTCAATACCAAGTCGGGAAATTCAACAGGATTCCCGACAGCCTGATCGAATGCTCGTCGCAAACTTCAGTAGACGGTCGCACCCCCGATGCCGTCGACGAAGTGCACCAAGGCGGAACACCGCTACCGCGAGCACCCGAACGGATGCTTTCGGCGACGGGGTTCTCCTACAGTCACTTGGTCGGGGCTATCGAGTGAGGCTGTCTATTAAGTTTACCCGGCGAGTATCCGCGTACGCTACGTGATTGCGACGGACTTTTGATCACATCAAAATTCCGTGGCAACCGATCAAGTGAGACTAAACTGCTATGTTTATAACATTCATTCAGTTATCTCATAACTTATTGTGAATTCCAATTATTGTATCCCATTCCAGATAAATAGAAAATGTTAAACTTTTCGATCGAACAGTCGAACACCCAAGTTTTCCCGAAACAGCTCAACACATGAAATAAGTCTAACAACATTCAGTTCGTGCCTCAGTACCAACGGTCCAGCCGTAGAAGGGTCAAGCCAACGCCTCACATATGGCGCGCCGTACTGCCCCAAACCCGAAGGTTCAAAGGGCAGTTCAAGACGGTCACATAATCGAGTTAAGGTTTGTTGTCTTCTAGAGGGTCCATTGCATTACTTGCACTACTTAGAACGTCGTTAAACTACGGAATGATCCAACACTTGGAAATTTCCCGACAGGGGAAAAGTTGGGTATTTATATCCGGTCGAACTTTTTAACATACTCTAAAATATCCGGAAAGCCATATAGACAAAATCTGATACTCCGATCGAAACACCGAATCCCCAAAACAACCCCAGAAAATTCAACTCTTGAATAAATATTAAAAATTCCCAGAAAATCCAGCATAATAAAATAGGAGTTACTGTGCAAACAGGGAAGGATGACGTCATCATTTCGCCGCGGAACCGCCGCAGAAGCCAGGCTTCTGCCGCGGTTCTGCGGCACTATGAACAGTTCATGGAAAAAATTTTGCACCGTAATTCTTAGATTTCCCTGCTGAATTTTTTAAGCATTTTTAATCTGGAAAAAACCCAGTTTTTAAAAAAGTCCAGAGAGCATGTCGGATTAGGGTTTCGGGGTTTGTTCGGGTTTCAAACTTCGTCTACGCAACGCCTAAGGCTCTAACCTGGCTCTGATACCACTGTAGGGTTCCTAGGCACTCCCAAGAGGTCTCACAAGGCATCAACCATGCCAATTTCAAAAATTACGGGTGCCGAGAAACCCTAATACGGATCGTTAACTAAAAATCTAGGCGACAAAGCAACTAGTTAACAACTTAACTAAATGGTAAACGGAAATACAACCTTTGTAGATCCGGTTCTCCACCTCCATGGCTCCGCGATGAAGTCTCCTCGCTGTACAAATCGGATCTTGGGCTCTAGCGTCGGCTTCATCGGAGAAAAAGCGGGCTAGGTCATCGACGACGATGCCGAAGATGATCTACGTCGAGGCATCACTAGATCAAGCTCCAACTTCACCAAGTCAAGAAAACTTATGAGGGAAACACCCTATACTACTTGGCAAGAGGTAGAGGATGATAAAATAGGAAGTGGGTTCACTTTAGAATTGGATTTCTCACTCATTTTCAAGAGTTGCCATTGATGGAGCAAGGTTCTTCATCTTGAAGATGAAGAAGAAGAAGAAGAAAAGTTATGATAAGTTAATTCCAAAAAGAAAATTAAAAGAATACTTATCATAACCAAACCATGGTCAAGTGTAGAGAATAAATCATGGTTAGTGGGAATGGTTAGGGTTAAGCATGAGACAAAATGGTGACTTTGGTCAAAGCTTCATGAAGCTTCAACTAGAAAACAAAGTTAGCCACCATTTTCTCTTAATGCTTATCATTTTCCAAATGAATAACTAAATAAGATAAATGAAAAAGAAAACAAAACCCTAACCATTCATATAACCATGGTTTAATCTTTACACAAACTCAAGTGAGCAAGTATCATCAAACATGATACAAACTTGTGTACAATAGTATATCACATATACAATGTGCACAATCCAAGTGAGAAAATCCATTTAAAGTGAACCAATACTAGTTAATACAAAGTAATATATCAAATATATAATTATGCATTAAATCATTAAATCAACACTTGATTCAATGATCCGGTCATGTCGCACACAACCGACTAGTATACAATGTATCGATTTATCGAATCAATCCTTTATTCGATAACTAGGTTATATCGCATACAACCATTCGATACATTCATCGCGAGAATGAAATACGGTATCACATACTCGCATTATTCTCGGTCCCGCACATATCTCATACGCGCTCCTATTTCGTTTCGCTTGAGCCAGGAAACCTCTGTGTAGGACTCTAAAGACTCGTCAATACGCCGGCAGCAGGTGATGATCATATCAAACACCCACAAGCCGCAAGCGGTCGCTAAACGTAACGGCCACCCGGGTATTGAGTGATCAGAAGATCGACGAGCAAGCATGCTCACACTCCAGTGAATCCAACCAGTAACACTACCGTAAAGTCCGGTCTGTTAGTCTGATATGTCGCATATCTCGCCTAGGGGTGGTAAACGTCAGACCCCAATAGCTCGATAAGTCGTGTCGATATGAGGTCTATAACAATTCGAGAAACTACTGGTAACACTTACCAGTAAATCTCAGCAACCCTGGCCAGGGATTTCCGGTTATAGCCAATCGAATACAGCGCAACATCAACTCCCTATACCGGGAGAGACGAATCCCCTCCTATCGCTCATTGCCTCCATGTGACTCGGGACTGTACCCAAAAACCACCGTTTTGCACGCCCTCTTGGACGTGGTAAGGTGGAAATCAAAGCACAGTGGGAACCACACAAGACTCTATGACGATCTCGGGTCAACAGACTACTCTGTACCAGTGTCACCAGAGAACTGCCATCTGACGTAAGGTATAATACCATCTGGGAGTTCTCGGCAAGTCCGTCCAGTGTACCCAGTCTCCACTGAGCACCCGTATATCATCTCCGATGTCAAACACCAATGGATATGGGATCATCCATCGCCCATCTGTATGGGTCGAGAAGGTATACGATAGTCTACTCTTGTATATCGATGCCCCGTCTCGATATACCCACGACTAGGGACCTTGAAGGATGTACTTATGGACTACCCTGTCCCCACTAGTATGATCCGCATCATAGTCCAGGTAGTCAAGTACACATCCAAAGGGCTTTACCAACATGTAACAGAGAGACAATCAGTGTACACGTTAAGGTAAAGAGCAACCAGATAGCATACTATCATGTCGAGCAAGAAAGTCCTCCCTATATATATCCTAGCATCCACTACAATGTACATCCAATGTACAGTAATGGCCTCTAGGGCATACATATAACTAATATATATATATATATATATAATATAAAGCATTTGTCTCACACAGTTATATAATCACATCACAAAACATTGCAGCAGAAGACAACATATAAAATATTGGATATACTAAGAGGTCCGTGTTTTAAATTAAGCCAGTAAAACACGGATTCCACGGTCGTGATGAATAGCCAAACCCACATCCTTATACCCTTACGAGAGCGGCAAGCAACCCTATCAATTCTAGAATTAGGAGACCCGGTCTCGACTCCTCGAGATGGTCTCCCACTGGACTCTAGAACCCGGTTACTTGTGCTCCCCACCTTTGGTCTATCCTAATGTGGAAAAATAAATAATATACATCAATGGTGATATCATCCTCAACCCGGAAGTGTCCCAATAAAAGAATATTACATACAAATTTTTACATGAATGAAAATGAAAAAAACTCTTATCTCACGCAAAAAACCCCGGCTATTCAAAACACGACGATCCAACACAGCAACAGATAACATCATATGTCATCAACGTAAGAAAATATGTGTATCCCAATCGTCGTTGACGTATATCAACGAAACCGGCGATACATCACATATTACACTTACGGTCGCAGAAAAGAAAGTGAAAACTACAATAATTGGAATCCGAAACATCCTTAGACATCATAAACCCAAAATATCACATACTTTGGATTTCATGCCTAACCATAGAAATTCCTTAGACATCATAAACCCGGAATATCACATATTCCGAATTTCATACCTAATGTTATAATCGTCGCATTTTAGTCTCAATATTGAAAACAATTTTCAATAACTAGTCGGGCAATTCAACAAGATTCCCGACAACATGATCGAATGCTCGTTGGAAACTTTAGTAGACGGCCGCACCCCCGATGCCGTCGACGAAGTGCACTTAGGCAGAACACCACGACCGCGAGCACCAGAGGGGATGCTTTTGGCAACGGGGTTCTCCTATAGTCACTTGGTCGGGGCTATGGGGTGTGGCTATCTAGTAATATTACTCGGCGAGTATCCGCGTACACTACGTGATTGCGACGGAGTTTTGATCCAAATCAAAACCCCGCGGCAACCGATCAAAAAAGACTAAATTGCTCGATTCACAAAATTCTAATTAGTTTTCACAAAACTAATTATTGTGGATTTCAAATATTGTATCACAAATCAAAGATATCTAGACGATGTTAAACATTTCGATCGATTTATCAAACTCCCAAAATTCCCAGAGATCTCAACACTTGAGTCACTCTTAAAAATACCCAGAATGTTCTAAAAGTACCTACGGATCATCAAAAGAAGGCACATTCCCTGCCTCACCAACGGCGCCACGGAATCGCGGCTAAACCCATGGTTTGGCAGCGGTTGCACAGACGTTTGGTCAAGTTAGGCTATCGTTTTTCTTCATAGAAAACCCTGCATAATTTTCTACTTATTTTTAATTTCAAAAATTCTAACTTTTGGAAAAATTTCCAGAGAGTGGGAAAACTACGGGTTTCGGTGTTCGATCGAACACTTTAACTTCGTTTAGACGACTCTTAATGCTCTATCTTGGCTACGATACCATTGCTGGGGTCACTTAGCATGACCACTAGGTTTCAGCAAGCATCAAGTATGCAAATTAAAAAATCCTAAAGTGCTAAGCAACACCATCCAAGGATCTAACTAGAGAATTAGGGTTTTCTAAGAAAGTAAACAACTTTACTCTAAGTGAACAAGGAATACAACCTTTGTAAACCGGTCCTTCACTACAAAAGCTCTGTGTAGTAGTCCCTTAGCTCTAAGTAGTGGTGTCCCAGACTCTTCTTAGGCTCCACTAGACGAAAGGAACGAGCTTACTCAAAGATCTTTGAGACCGAAGATGACTTACGTCAAAGAATCTCTAACTCAAGCCACCTCTTAACTAATTGAGGAATTAGTGAAGTAAACAGCCTATACTAAATGGCTAGTTTGGTATAGATTGATGAAGTAGGAATTTTGCTCACTTTAGAATTAATTTTCTCTTTTTCTTTTTCACCTCACTCAAAGCTAGAGAGCAAATAAAGGAGATGAAGAAGTGATCAACCATTGTGAACCTTGGGTGAAAAATATCTCCAAGATATTTAGTAGAGTGTTAACCATGGCTAAAGATAATGGTTGGGTTAATATATATCTAGAGTAAAACAAAATTAGTGGACTTATTCAAGGCTTCTATATGCTTCCACAAGCATCTTTAGCCATGCTAATTTCCACCTAATTTTGTTTTTCTCTTAATAATTATTCACCCAAATTATCTTTAGTTTGGTATGAATCTCATACCTCCATGTCCAATGTATCATCTAGCATAACACAATAATAAATACATTAATATATATCTCATATATATTTAAATGTATTTGTAGAAAAGAAATTCTTAAGTGAGCTAATATTAGTTAATATATATTAATATATCAAATATATAATTATCTATTAAATTATTAAATCAACACTTGATTTAATAATCTGGTTATATCACATATAACCGACTAATATCATTTATGTGTATATCAAATATACATATAACAAATTATTGAACCAACAATTGATTCAATAATCCAGTTATATCACATAAACCTATATCGCGAGATTAGAATACTGAATCATATACACGTATTAATCTCGGTCTCGCACATATCACA
This sequence comes from Agapanthus africanus, assembly GCA_030015575.1. Lineage (NCBI taxonomy): Eukaryota > Viridiplantae > Streptophyta > Magnoliopsida > Asparagales > Amaryllidaceae > Agapanthus > Agapanthus africanus. Next base: position 864,250,586 of record JASDDO010000024.1, on the reverse strand, counting down.
TATGTGCCCTACTTCGTTTCGCTTAAGCTAGAAAATCTCTGTGTAGGACTCTAAAGACTCTTCAAGAAAGTACTAGCTGGACGTAATGGCTACCCAGGTATTGAGCGATCAGAAGATCAACAAGCAAGCTTGTCCAAACTCCCGTGAATCCAGTAAGTAACACTACCATACAGTCCGGTCTCTTCGTCTGATATGTCGTAAATCGAGTCTAGGGGTGGTAAACGTCAGACCCCAATAACTTGATCGGTCATGTCGATGTGAGGGTCATAACGGGTCGAGAAACTACTGATAACACTTACCAGTAAATCTCATCATCAGCCCTGGCCAGGGACTTCCTGTTATAGCCAATCGAGTATAGAGCAACATCAACCCCCAATACCGAGAGAGACGGAACCCCTCCTATCGCTCATTGCTTCCATGTGACTCAGGATTGTACCCAAAATCCACCTGTTTGCATGCTCTATTGAGCGTAGTAGGGAGGAAATCAAAGCACAATAGGAATCACACAAGACTCTATGACGATCTCGGGTCTACAGACTAACTTGTACCAGTGTCACCAGAGAACTGCTATCTAACGCCAGGTATAATACCATCTAGGAATTCTCGGCAAGTCATGCTCAGTGTACCCATTCTCCAATGAGCACCTATGTACAATCTTTGATGTCAAACACCAATGGCTGTGGGATCAACCATCGCCCCATACAGGGTCAAGAAACATACACACTAGTCTACACTGGAATATCGATACCCTATTTCGATACTCCTTCGACTAGGAATAATTAAAGGATGTACTTGCCGACTACTCTGGCCCCACTAGTATGATCTGCATCATAGTCCTGGTAGTCAAGTACACATCTTAAAGGCTTTATCAACATGTAACGGAAAGACAATATAATGATACAAGTGTACATGTTAAGTTAAAGCGTAACCAGATAGCATACTATCATGTCGAACAAGAAAGTCCTCTCTATATATGTCCAAGCATCCACTATAATATACAATCATGTACAAAAATGGTCTCTAGGGTATACATATAACTAACAGGGGTACATTAGCGAGAAGAACATGAAAATTCTTTAAGAAAGGGAGCTTCTTTCGGGGCTGAAAAAGGTGGAGTTGGGGACGTTTTGCTCGCAAAAGGGTATTCGTTGGCTGAAGACGGTACCGGGGACGCCACAACAGAATGGCATTGCAAAAAGGATGAACATAACGATCCTAGAGCAAGTGCGGAGCATGACCTTGGATGCAGATGTGCTTAAGTTCTTATGGGCAACAGCAGTCGATGTTGATGTGTACTTGATCAACAGAAGTCCGGTAAATGCGCTTGATGGAGGCATTCTGGAAGAAAATTGGTTAGGTAAACTGGTTGATTATTCACACCTAAAAGTGTTTGAATGTGCTGTGTATTCTTTGGTTGATAAGGAAGAAGGGAGTAAGTTTGACTCCAAATCTAAGAAGTGCGCTTTCATCGGATATGGTGGAGATGAGTTTGGATATCGGCTGTGGAATTACATAAGCAAGAAGGTAATACGAAGTCGGAAAGTCATCTTTGATTAGCAGCACTTTTACAAAGAAGAAAAGAAAGCAAAGTAAAGTGCAGTACATGAGTTTGTCGAGCTAGATGGAACTCAAGAAAGCATTCAGGTACCTACAGGTGGTGATCAGAACTTGGAGGAAGCCGCAGTGCAGGATCGGGTTCAAGAACGATGGTGACCATGTTCAGCAACCAGATGTTCCAGTTCTGAGAAGATCTGCGAGAGAAAGAAGGATACCTGAAAGACTTATAACAGACTTCATTTTGTACACAGATGCGGGAGAGCCCGAATCTCTTGAAGAAGCAACAAGCGATGGTGCTAGCAAGCAGTGGGAGCGAGCTATAAACGAGGAGATGGATTCTTTGAAGAAGAACCGTACATGGGATCTAGTGAAGCTATCCAAGGGTTGGTAAGCATTTCTTAATAGGTGGGTGTACAGGAATAAAGATGAGGCCGATTGTGTGAATCGGTGCAAGGCTCGTTTGGTAATCAAAGGATACGCATAAAAACAACATATTGACTATCAAGAGATTTTTTCGCCTGTGGTGAAGATGAATTCCATTCGGGTAATTCTTAATATTGTGGCAGTGGAGGATTTGCATTTAAAGCAGCTTGACGTGAAGACCGCGTTCCTTCATGGCGATTTGGAGGAAAAGATCTATATGATGCAGCTATCGGGATACGAGAAAAAGGGGAAAGAAGATTTGGTGTGTAATCTGCGAAAGAAATTGTACGGCCTCAAGAAAGCTCCTAGACAGTGGTATCTCAAGTTCGATCGGTTTATGCCAGAGACGGGATTTGTGCGGAGTGAATCAGATCACTGCGTCTACATTCAAACTTTCAAGGACGGAGACTATATTATTTTGTCGTTGTATATGGATGACATGTTGGTAGCGGGTCTGATTAATCGTACGAAAGTGTTTTGTAAATAACCGCAATCAAGATGGTGTCGCAAATAACTAGCCACGATGAGTACGGGTCGTCCAAAGGGAAACATGAACTTCTTTTCTTGCTTTAGACGAGTTGATAAAAAAGAGAAGGGATTGTTGTCGTTTTATTTTAATATGGATATAAAATTTGCAATAGAAGGGCATGTAGGGTTCATAGGACTTAATAGTTAATGGATGAATGTTTAGAAATTACTCTTTTTATCTTTTAATAGTTTAAAACTAGAGAGATAGCGATGAATGTGGATTAAGGTTCTTGGAGGGAATTAGGGTTTCCCACTACTGACCTTTGTCCTTCCATTGATTTCTATTTATCTCAAGCCTTTAATGAAACAAGTATTTACCAATATCAAATTGTGGTTGTGACTATCATTAATTGATAGCGCGCCCGATAAGAATATTAACATTTATCTTGCTAAAGTTTATAACCATTAATCTTTCTTTGTCCATTAGCACGGCAAGGAAGAAATTCTCGCATGTCCGTTTCGTTATTACAACCTTCTTTCTTTATATCAAAGACAAGAAGCTACGCGCTAATTCTCATCCGTTTTCTTTCTTGCTGACAAAAGTCATAAACCGGATTTGGCTAAAAGAAGGATTGACATTTGCAACAAAGTTTCATTTCATATAGCAAGCAAGGGATTCGCGCAACTGAATATAGCAGGCTCAATTGGTTTGAATAACGCCTGCTATATTTCATCTATTATTCTACCCTATCTTATAAACCCTAGCAAGTAAGAAATTACTCTACCCTATCTTACAAAAGAATTTAAAAGATATTTCATCCATTATTCTACCCTATCTTACAAACCCTAGCAAGTAAAAAATTACTCGCTCATAGTTAGTAGCGTAATAGAGATGTTGAAGATGAATGAAGCCATAATTATAAGAACAGAAAAGTAATGCGGAAAATTAATGCGGAAAAGTAACGCGTAAAGTAAATGCAGAAAAGTAAATGCGAAAAGTAAATACACAAAAAAACTACTTTTATTAATAAACTATTGCATTACAACTTTACTCCTTAAAATGTAGATTACAAGAACCCTAGTTTTGCTCTAGATATCTCTCTTTATGGAGGAGATGAATAGATGATTAGATGTGGAATGAATATCAAATGCACAGCTATCGGTCCTTTATATATTCTCCAAAACTAGAAACTCTAGATTCCATATGAGATCAAATATAGTTACAATCATACCCAAAAAATCCCAGATCCAACGGCCATCATAAGACCGCAGAACCGCCGCCCTTTCCCCTTGTTGACCGCGGTTCCGCAGCCACTTTGTAGTATTAGGTGTTGGGATATTTGGAGATCCTTTTAATGTATAGATTCTGAAAATATTGCTCTGAGTCTCTGCCGTTGTTGGATTCCTCGATTTGGTTCTAAAATTTGGTAGATTCGGTTTCGATATCCCGATTTGACTTGGATCTCATACTTGGATTTCAGACCTGAGCTAATACCTGCATAATATCTCAAATCAAAGTGTTAGTAGTATTTCGTATTTTTGAGATATTATTCGAACCATTTATATGATATAATATCTTAAGAATATTGGTTAGGAATATTTGATATGATATGCATATTTTAATTACAAATATTTCATTTAAATATTATATGGATATATTTTTCCTAATTATATTAATTATAAATGAAGAAACATATGATAATAACTTTTACAAATAAACCCACATATGTTCTTTATTTACAATTAACACCTTTTATATATTAATAATAGTAGAGAAAATGTTTATACAAATGTACAATATTTTAGACTAATCAAATACCCCCAAATTTATCTTTGATCATCCTGAGCAAACTATTTATTAAAAAGAAAAATAAAAAACCAAGCACACTTTCGTAGGCAACACGATTGCACTTAAAACGTGCAACAAGCCGTTAAAACTCTATGTGTCCCTAGTAGGAGGAGTGTTGTCTCCTAAGGCTTTTCAGTGGATTTCACCCACAAAATACCATAATAAAAGAAAGAAGATAAAAATTACATGCAAAGATAAGGAACATATAAAAGAAAGAACTTGAAAATAATTGTTTTAAACTATACTAGGTTTTTAGTTGCTATAAGCCCTATCTTAATGATCTTGAAAAGATGTCAGAAATCACATCATCTCTCAATAAAATATCGTCTTAGTCTTTCTCCCTATCTCTTTTCCAAACATCGATCATATACCCCTACATGTGTATAAAAAACATCCATACACTTGGAGAATTCAATTCAAGCTATCATACCCTTGTCCTTATTCCTTAGTACTTTTTAGTCGGTGAATGTTTTAAATGGATTTGCTCACACATTCTTCATGCGACTGTTAATACTTCTTGAGGTACTAACCAACCGATTATTGAATGTGCTCACTTATTAAGGCATAATTAGCAATATCCTAGTCTTGCAACACCTAAGGTTTAGCAGTGACTCTCAAACCGGTTGGTCTAAGGCACTAGGTGATAAGGCATTCTCGCTATATTTTTTATCCTGCCTTAAATAATTACAAAACCAGATTCATTTTTCTTTACCATTTATTTTTTATGCGTCATTTATATTTTTGTTTATATATATATATATATATATATATATATATTTCCCTTCATTCTAAAACTTTTTGACAAGAGCATTTCAGGTATCCTCTACTATGCCAAGTTTCAAGATGTGTGCAAGTGCGTATACTAGGGTATCAACGTACAGATGTTTGGACTCAAAATAGAGACTATTTTTCAAACTTATTTCTATCCGCAGATTAGTGATTTCTTTCATCTTACTAACCTTTGGGACATCAGCTCATGACTGTCTATTACTAACTTCGTTTTAAAACATCTAATTTTCTTGTATTTCTTAAATTTCTTCCTTTCTATCATATGTATTTTTCACTTTCTAACTTATATTTTCAAAAAAAATTTATTTAGTGCTTTTAGTATAATGAAAAATGATATGTGAATAAGCACAAATCTCCCCCTAAACCTATTTGTAGCAGTGTCCTCACTGATGCCATCTTTTAAGCTCAAAACCTGTAGATTTGGGAGGAAAAAGTTCTCAATGATTAGTAAAGGGGACAAGAGTTAATGATAGTGAAATCCTCCCCCAAACTTATTTTTGGTTCATAATCATGCAAAAATTTCTATTCTTTCAAGAGACAAAATAGTTTTCTCGCCCCCCTCCCCAAACTTGAGTAAAACAGTGTTTTCATTATTAAGCATTAAAAATCATAAGGGGGTAAATATTATTGGTCTACACAAAACTTTACAAATACCAAAAGTCAACACCAACTATTCAAATATTTTATCAATATAACACCATGGTTGGTAGAAAATCATGTTACAGATAGACGCGAAGAAGGGAGGAGGAGATAAGAGGTGTAATCGAATGGTTTTATATCTCGGTTGGTAGAGACGAAATAGTGATGGTGAACGAAAACAAGAATATGAAAGATAAGGAGTAGGTGGAATATTCGCATTCTCGTACGGGATAAGAAGAAGGGGTGGCGGTTCAACTCCTTCGGGTAAAGATTGATTCATCACAACATCCATGTTTTTAAGGAACGTGAGTTCTTCAGCAAAAATATGTTCAAAACTTTCATTGATATTCCGAATGATAATCTCATCGGAAAGAAGAGTATGATACATGGAATCCATAAGAGGTTCATATCTAGCGTAAGGGATTGACTCGAATAGCTCGACTAAGTCATTCGATAAGTTAAAGGATTCAGACTCGGGGGTAGACTTGTTGACAGAAGGTCCTCACTCGTATAAAAAATAGCAGGATCAAACAATAACGCACTAGTGGCGTCGAGATTATTATCGTGAAGCTCCTCAAATTCGCAGTCGGAAGCTATCTTGTCGACAGAACATATATCAACTATATGAGCATAAGGTTCAGAGGGTTGACTTCTTACCCTATAAGTGTTAAGCTCAATTGTCATCTTCCCAAATGACAGGTTCATGGAACCGTTACGACAATTGATTACCGTGTTGGAAATTGCTAGAAAAGGTCAACCTAGAATCACCGGAATTTGGTTTCATAGATTTTATACAGTTTGTGTATCTAAAACTATAAAGTCCATAGGGAATATAAATTCCCCGACTTTAATAAACACGTCCTCTATCTCACCCTTAGGGTGGGTGACAGATCGATCGGCCATCTAGAGAGTACAGTGCGCAGGTTTCAACTCTCCTATACCTAATTGCTCATAAATAGAATATGGGAGTAAGTTAACACTAGCACCTAAATTGAGTAGAGCGCGATTGATATTTTTACCCCCAATAGCAGTAGATATTGTAGGACAATCGATGTCCTTACGTTTCTTGGGCACATGTTGGATAAGAGCATTGCTCATATTACTCACTAAGAAAACCTTTTTAGGCACTTGAGTTTTCCTCTTATTAGTGCACAAACCCTTAAGAATTTTCGCACAGGACGGAACTTGTTGAATAGCATCTAAGATAGGAATATTTATGTTTACTTGCTTAAAAATTTTCACAATCTTCACCATTTGTGGACTTGGTCTGTTGGGCCTCAACCGGTTTAGAAAAGGAGCTTTATTAACAAGGGTTGGGTCCGACTCTTGTGGAGAAGTTTGTGGGGATGGAATGGATCCCAAATTTGGATTTGGGATGGTTGTAGACGGCGATTCATTCAAGGAAGTGGGCTGAGGTTCAATCCTGGTGAAGAACGGAGAATAGGCATGAAAAAAGAGGGTGGACTAGACAAAGTAGGAGTAGAAGAAGTATCCGGGGTATTATTTGAATCATCAACTTGTTCACCAACCTGGTTATTTAGCTGTCTTCCTGGTCTCAACGTAGTTACGGTGCTCACATTATGATTTTGTTTGTGAAGGATGAGATTTATGCTTTGTGAATGGCCGGTATTTGGTAGAGGTTGAGATGGAAGTTTTCCTTTCTCTCTCTCACTCATTGCGGTCTTCAACTGTGCAATTTGTGCTTCTATCGATTTTATGCTTTCACCATGGAAAGCAGTTTGTTGCATCAGCGTTTGGATAGATGATATTTGTAACGACTCTGAAATCACTATATAATTTTTTTTCCTTTTAATATACAGAAGAGAGTATACCAGCCTGAGTTTGAGTTATAAGTTACTTTTGCTAAATAAAAGCAAGAAACAACTTATAGCTCACTGATAAAGCCCTTGCACTGCTGTGACGTAGCCCTTGTGTTCGATTCCCATCAGCCACAATATTTTTTTTTCTGATTTTTCTTTTTAACTTTTTGGAAGCCCAAAAGATTGCACGTGCAATACACAGAAAATGAAAAGTCAAAAAAATCAAACATGTGAAAAATGGAGTAAACACTGAGAAGTACATGTGGCACAAATCCAGAGACCTAAAGCCCTAGATTGACCGGCGGATCATACAATTGGGCCGGTGTCGACGGTTGGATTAAGTCCAATTGTCCTTAGGCTTTGCACACAAACCCCTTTAGCTACCCCTAACCCCTCTGCACTGTTTGATTTCCCTTCAATCAAACAGAAACCCTTCATTTCATAGTTTATCGCAATTTTAATGCTTTTTAATCCACATTTTCAATTTCAAAACCCTAATTGTCCACTATAAATACGACCTCATGCCCTAGCTCTTCACCAGTTTGAAAATTCTAGCAAAAACTCACAAAAATTTCCTAAGTACAAGTGGAGTAAGGAGGAGTTAGCAAGCTTTCAACTTCCAGCGAAGATCGAAGCAACATCCGGAGCTCCCGTGACACCCCAAAGCTTTCTTACTCTTCCTCCCCTTCTTCTTAGCGTAATCAAATAGTAAGTACCTCTCGATCTCTTTTCCTCTTCATTGAAATTTCATTTCAAAACTTATATCGGTACGTGGAGTTAAAACCGATATCCTTTTTCTAAACCCTAGAAACTCCTTATCCTTATTCTTTGATCAACCAAGGTTTTTACAAAATACTTGTAATCATAAACCCTAATATTTATAATCAAATTTTCATCAAAATTCTTATGTGAAACAATAATATTATCACTTATCATTAAAATATCTTGAACTTTATAAATGCCTCTTTTAGTATTTGTTAAAACAATACCTTAGGAAAACTTCACGGGGTAATGACCTACCCCTCACATACATACTTAGTTCCATAGCACGATACTTCTTTTGTATGAATTTTTGTTTCGAGTATAATATTACAATAAAATACCACATAACTTTAAAAAACGGATTTCTTTTAAGCATTATTTCCTATCCTTTATGATTACGTATCTACAACCCTCTTTAGGAGACCCGCTAATGGATGGTGAGGATTATCGTACATCCTTGAGCTAGTAGAGCGAGTTGCAAATCTCCTCACGGAGCATTCGATCTCGAAAGGATTTAAATACGGTTTTTTAAGAAATACAGATTTTCTAAATAAAATTATTTTTTTAAAATTAAAATTTTATAAAATTATAAATTCATATTTTCAAAATATAATAAACATATGTTTTTGAAAAATAAAAATATTAACAAGTTTCAATAAAATACCATCAAGTTACCAAAAGACAATTCTTTTCAATAAAATACTATGAGCTTCCAAAGTTAATTGCTTATCATTGAAATACCTCAAATCCTTAAAACTCATGCTCATGAAAATCCTAATAATATAAATAACCCATCGAGGTTTATTTTTAACTATACTAAAAATATTTATCATAAAACCCCATCGAGTTATATAAAACAATATTTAAGGATTTTAGTAAATATAGGTTTAAGCGGGATCGATTCTCTTAAGCTCCAGGGAGCCGGAGAAAGTGAGTGATTGCCTATTTAAGGTATACAGCATAACGGAGTTATCAATGGTAATTGAATTGGAAAAATACACAAATCCTGCCGTCCATGTGCAGCAGTTACCGATGATCCCCGAACCTAATTCAAGATTTAAATCAGTACAAGTGTCTGACTCGGTTTGAGTCTATCTCAAACCTGAATCCAAACTCAAGTCTGAGTCCATTTAAAACCTAAATCCAAAATCAAATATGAATACTTAATCATGAACATGAATACTCGAACACTCTGGCTTGATATGAACTTGAATATATCAGAATCTGAAGACTTGATTATGAACATAAATACTTAAATTCAAACATCAATATCAAACATGTATACTTGAAACTGACTTGACTTGAACCATGAATACAACTTGACATGAATACATGAATACTTGACATGAATACATGATATTTCCATGAACTCAATCTTGCAACTTGATGTATTCATGGATTCAAAAAAGGCTGGTAATTATAACTATAACTTTGCATATATGGGGTGTTGGAGTAGTTCATATGTGAATCCAACAAAATCTCAGGAGTCCGCCTAGATCATGAATCCATTCCTATTAACACAAGAAAGCTATCATGAGGGCCCGTGTTTCCTTACTCCTGAATTACAGCCTATTGAGTTTGGAATACTTCAATACTAGGTGGGAAGCACGTGAGGCGCAAGTTTTTTAGTGGAGATTTAATCTCTGTTGATGTTTTTAGAGAGGTTAAACATCTGTCAATGGTATTTTGGCCATTAACGCTCACCAAAATCACTATTTTGAGGATTTCGGGTTGAGTTTTTAGATAACTAAGTTCTTGATGTGAAGGAACTGAGTTCTTGGAGTATTATGGACTCCATTTTTTTTTTTACCATATTCATGTTTTCATAGAGGTTAAACCTCTTTTAATGGTGTTTTGACCATTAAGGATCACCAAGATCACTATTTTAAGGATCTTGGATCGGGTTCTTTAAAGAACTAAGTTTCTTAATTTGAAGGAACTAAGTTCCTGGAGTATTATGAACTCCAACTTCTTTCATTTCAATTTGGTTCTTTTCTGAGTCTTTGATTCTCAAGAACAAAATCTTCCTGATGAGAATTAAATTCTCAACTTGTGGGAGATTTGTTTTGTGGATCTCAGATCCAGAGAAAGAACCGAGTTCTTTTAAAAGGGTTAAACCCTTAGATGTGATAGAGATATTTTGGTCTCTTTTCTTTACCTAGGGTTTCGAGAAGGAAGGTTTTCTTCTAATTGAATTCTCTGTTCCCTCGAGGGCTCACTGTATTTTTGTGTCTCTCCCTGGTCTGTGGTCTCTCCTCTTCTTTTTTTAAGACCTGTAGTCTCAGTTCCTTTATATAGTGGAGGCAGATTGTTAATTAGTTTTTGAGAAAATCTTTCATTGAGAGATTCCAATTGATTTAATTGGTCTCAAAATTGATTTGGGTAATTTTACCCACCGTTGGATTTTTGATCCAAGTGTATCTGTTTTTATAGAATATGTTGTTCTTGTTTCTAACAAGATTGGGGAAATATTTTCCCATATACAGAATTTATTTTGTCAAGTGGAGATTTCTAGTCACCATTGAATTTTTAATCCAAGAGCTCTCTGTTTTACAGAGAGCAATCTTTTTTGTTTAGAAATATTGAGGGAATATATTCCCAAAATAGAAATTTATTCTGTTATTGGATCATTGATCCAACAGAGAGTATCTTTCTTATTTAGAAAGATTCGGGAGATATTTTCTCCTAATAGAATTTAATTCTATATTTTGATGATTTATCAACTCTATTAGATTTTTGATCCAACGGCTCTGTTTAACAGAGAATATCCCAACTTTTGTTAGGGAAATGTAGAATTTAATTCTACTGATATGAACTTTGGCGCTGACGCTCATGTGTTATGCACGCGAGTTCAACTTAAGAATTTAATTCTGATGATAGGTACTTATGTGCTTTGCACATTGGTGTCCGCGTGAGGAGCACGTGCGGCGCCATCTAAGAGTTTAACTCTAATGTAATAAATTCTTTTGTGCTTTGCACATTGACGCCCGGTGAGGAGCACGTGTGGCGCCATCTGAGAGTTTAACTCTTATGTAATAAATTCTTTTGTGTTTTGCGCATTGGCGCACGCGTGAGGAGCACGTGAGGCGCTACCATAGGATTTAATCCTATGAGATTGGCTCTGGCACTGGCGCCCTCATGGAGAGCATGTGAGGCGCTGCATCATTAAATTCCAACAGAGCTTTGCTCTTTTATTAGGTTAAATATTGGGGGAACACTCATCATAGCACATACGTTTTCAAATTTGGTTATAAAACGTATGCATCTTTAGATTCAATTCCGTGAAATTTGAGCAACAAGTTGATGAAGTGGGGTTTAATTCAAAATTATCCCCATTTGCTGGTGGAAAAGATAGACACATAGGAAGGGGTCCACATATGGGATAGCATCTGTCTTGCAGAGTAATGCGTGGTGCATTTTGCGCACCTACGGGTGGTGGCAGGGTGGTAGTGTTAAAACTCGATGGAGATCCATCCATCTCGGGAGAAGTGGTGGGTGGAGGAGAAACAAAAGATGAAGAAGTACCAACTTCGGAGTCAACAGCAAAAACGCGGACTAGACGGGCACTAGAATCCCGTGTCCAGCCGATCATGCACTAAGCGGGTTTAGTGCACGCGGCAGCGTGTGATATGTGTGAGAACAATTTTTAAGAAAGGCTTGTTTTGAAAAATGATGTCGGACGTAAGGCTTGACTCAACCAATCACAAAATGCACAATCAAGCCATAGAGCTAGGGTCACTTTAGTTAAGTTACTAGACCGCTCCTAGACTTCCAAAGGACAAGACGTAGGATCAATCCTCTACCACCTCCTTATCAATCTTACGTCCAGCTAAGCGCCAGGTAAGTGGAAGGTATCCGCTATACGAATCATCGAAATAGCGGGCCTAATTAAGTAACCACTTTCCTTAGTCACACTTGCCTAGACAGCATAAGAGAAATGCAGATAAGCTATAAATTACCCACGACCTTCCTCTGTCCTAATTGAGCGTGACAGTCCTTAGAGACTTGGTCTAGATATTTTTTATTAATGTAGGGTGATAGTATGCTCATTTGTGATCTGTGGGGCCTAGGAAGAGTGATGAAATCCCCACCTAATCTGAATTTGGGTTTATTGTGTTAGGAATATGTATGCCCTAGAGGCCATTATTGTATGATATAGTGGATGCTTGGACATATATATAGAGGACTTTCTCGCTCGACATGATAGTATGCTATATGGTTGCTCTTTATCTTAACATATACACTTGTATTATTATACTACATCTCTGTTACATATTGATAAAGCCCTTAGGATATTTGCTTGACTACCAGGACTATGATGCAGATCATACTACTGGGACTTGTGTAGTCCATAAGCACATCCTTTAACTATTCCTAGTTGAGAGAGTATCGAAACCGAGCATTGATAGTTCAGAGTAGACTAGTGTGTACATTTCTTGACCCTGTAGAGGGCGATGGTTGATCCCATAACTATTGGTGTTTGACATCAAAGATTGTACACAGGTGCTCATTAGAGAATGGGTATACCGAACAGGACTCACCGAGAACTCCTATATGGTACCATACCTATCGTTAGATAGTAGTTCTCTGGTGACACTGATACAGGTTAGTCTGTAAACCCAAGATCGTCATAGTGACTTATATGGTTCCCACTGTGCTTTGATTTCCTCCCTACCACGGCTCAAAGGAGTCGTGCAAACAGGTGGATTTTGGGTACAGTCCCGAGTCACAAGGAGGCAGTGAGCGATAGGAGGGGTTTCGTCTCTCCCGGTATTGGGAGTTGATGTTGAGCTATTCTCGATTGGCTATAACTATAAGTCCCTGGCCAGGGCTGATGAGATTTACTGGTAAGTGTTATCAGTGGTTTCTTGAATCGTTATGAGCCACACATTGGCATGACTTATCAAGTTACTGGGGTCTGACGATTCCACCCCTAGACTCGATATGCGACATATCAGACGAAGAGACCGGACTGTACGGTAAGTGTTACTTATAGGCTTCATCGGAGTTTGGAAAAGTTTGCTTATTGATCTTCTAATCGCTCAATACCTGGATAGCCGTTACGTCCAGCTAGTACCGCTGGTGGCTTGTGGGTAACTGATGTGATTATTACCTACTGTTGGCGTATTGACGAGTCTTCAGAGTCCCACACAGAGGTTTCCTAGCTCAAGCGAAACGAAGTAGGGCACATATGCTGATATGTGTGGGAGTCTGATTAAATAGGAGTATATGATACCGTATTCTAATCAGGCGACATTTGATATCGGTCAGGTTATATATGATATAACCGGATTATTGAATAAAGTGTTGATTTGATAATATGATATACAGATAAATGGTATTAGTCGGTTATATATGATATAACCAGATTTTTTAATGAAGCATTGATTTAATAATTTGATATATATTTATATTTGATATATTTATATATTAACTAATATCAATGCTCACTAATTATTTTCTTCTCTTTATATATATATATATATATATATATATATTTATATATATATATATATATATATATATATATAATGAAGCATTGATTTTCTATTTTTAGAAAATAGAATAAAGATGTGGAAAATGGGGAGATATTTGTGGAATGGGTGAGGCATGGCTTTTTCATTTGTTTATTCATTTGCTTCCACTATAGAAACATGGTTGCAATTTATTATTGTTTTTTATTCCATACTTCATTAAGTGAGAACTTTATGTGAGCCATTCTTCACACAACCCTAACCCAAGCTCATTTGCATACACTCTCTTGCTCTCTCCATTTTTCTTCTTCATCTTCCTCGAAGCCCTAACACTCACATGAGTTGTGAACCCTAGGGTTTGTGAGAATTCTAAGTAAGCTAATACACCTACTTCATCAACCTATTCTAGATTAGCACTTTAGATTAGGTTGTTTCCTTTACTAATACTAGATAGTGAAGAGGTAGCTTGACCTAGAGAAGCTTCGGGTGGATCATCTTCGGTCTCAAAGATCACAAAGCAAGATCGTTCATTTATTCAAGTAGAGCCAAGAGGAGTCGTTGGGACCACTACTCGGAGCTTTAGAAGTAAAGAACTTGGTCTACAAACGTTGTAATCTTTTTCATTTAGTTTAAAACTTCTTATGTCATTGCTTAAAACCTAATACTCTGGTTAGATTCTAGGTTAGTGTAGCTAAGTACCCAAGAATTTTTAAAATTGCATACTTGATGCTTGTAAAAACCCAGTGGTGCTGCTAGGAAACACTTTCATGGTATCAGAGCCAAGCTAGAGTATTAGACGATGTATAGAAATTACGAAACCGAAACAACTCCAAAACAGTCGAAATCAAAACCCTAGTTTCTGTCGTTTTTTAAATGGCCTCTAAATTTTTTTTAAACAAGTCCAGAATATTACATGTGATGTAACTAGAACACCAGAGAAAATCCAGGCCCAAACTTCAAAAATTGGCCGGCCAAAAGACTCACAAAACCGGCCTGGCCAGTTTTGTTATCAAGTTTAGGCTTCAAATTTTTTTGGTGTTCCAGTTTCTTAGGTTTAGGGTTTCTGGTATTGTTTGATTTTTCCCAGATTGCATGTGATGTTATCTTTGAGTTAGGTCAATTCAAAGTGTTTCGTAATCACAGTTTTAATATCGTTTCGGGGTTAAGTTTGATATGTGTTACAATATTTGGAATCCACAATAAATTAGTTTTGTGAAAACTAGTTTGTAATTTAAATCTAGCACTTTAGTCTCTTTTGAATGATTGCCACGGTGTTTTGATTCGGATCAAAACTCCGTCGCAATCTCGTATAGTACGCGAACACTCGCCGGAAAACACTACTAGATAGCCATGCCCCATAACCCCAACCAAGTGACTATAGGAGAACCCCGTTTCCAAAAGCATCCACTCGGGTGCTTGCAGCCACGGTGTTCCGCCTAAGTGCACTTCGTCATCGGCATCGGGGGTGGGTCCATCTACTAAAATTCCCGACGAGTATTCAATCATTTTATCGGGAATCCTGTTGAATTACCCGACTAGTTATTGAAAAGTGTTTTCAATTCGAGACTAAAATGCAGGGTTTATAGTATTAGGCATGAAATTCGGAATATGAGATATTCCGGGTTTATGATGTCTAAGTGAATATGTGGATTCCAATAATTGTAGTTTCCATTTCTTTTCTACGACCGTAAGTGTAATATATGGGGTATCCCCGATCTCGTTGCTATACATCAACGACATTCGGGATACGCATATTTACTTACGTTGATGACATGTGATATTTATGTGTTGCTGTGATATATTATATTGGATCGTCGTGAATGAATAGCCGGGGTTTTTTACGTGAGATGAGAGTTTTTCTATTTTCATTCATGTAAAAAATTGTATGTAATATTCTTTTATTGGGATACTTCCGAGTTGAGGATGATGTCACCATTGATATATATTATTTACTTTTCCGCATTAGGATAGACCTAAGGCGGGGAGCACAACTAACCGGATTCTAGAGTTCAGTGGGATACCATCTCGAGGAGTCGAGATCGGGTCTCTTAACTCTAGAATTGGCGGGGCTACTTGTCGCACTCGTAGGGGTCTAGGGATATGGGTTTGTCTATTCATCATGATCGTTGGATGCGTGTTTTTTATTACTGGCTTAATTTAAAACATGGACCTCCTAGTATATCCAATATTTCATATGCTGGCTTCTGCTACTTGAGTTCTGTGATGTGATCATATAACTGCGTAAGACGAATGCTATATATATATAATAAACGTTGCTTATGTTTTGCACCCACGCTAGTCTAGGTCCCGCTCTGCCGTTAGTTAAGTAACCTAACGATGCATGACGAGGCCCCGTGGCGAATGCGGATGGCATAAGTATATGTTCTATTTTCGTTTCTTCTATGATATTTAGGAATCATAAATGACGGGATGTCATTAATGAGATTAATGAAATAAAATAAAACCTAAAGATGTTGTAGAATCAAATTTTTCAAAAAGGTAGGTTTAGTTCTTGCTTTGCATAGTGGTATTTCTTGATGAATATCCAGCACCTCATTCGATGAGGAAAGAGCCAAGATCCCTTCACTGGGAGTGACCTCTTTAGCAAAACTAGCAAATGCTACAACCCACCCAGTTTGTTTTGAAAACTATTCAATTTAAAAAGCGGAGCTTAAACCACTCCTTTTCAAATCACTAGATTCTACAACGATATCAAGTTCATTATGCTAAAGTTTTTCTTCAAAACCAGCCGTAGCCCTCCGTTATTTCAGATAAGAACTATTTAGTATTCGTGCTGTGTTTGTTGGTCTCCATCAAGGCGTAGTATACGGTAGCTGATTAGTGCTTATTTACAGCATACGATGCAATTGGATTAGGGTATTCGTACGACCTTATTGGCCTCCGTCAAGGATCGTACGGGTGGGTTTAATTCAATCATGAAATGACGGGTTGAACTTGACTAGCGGCTTATGGTTTGTTGGCCTCCGTCATGGTCATAGGTTAGGGGTAAAAACAAATATTGGGAATTTCAAGTGTTGAAATTTGCAATAAAATTGCATATCTTTTATAAGATAGTCGGATCTTGATACCCACTGCGAGTAAGTGTTACTCCTGGGAGAGTTTTCCACTTTACAATTAGCTGATTCGGTAGGTGTCTAAGAAAGGTGTTAATGGGATTATGCCCCTGCGGAAACGAGGTTATTTAATTAGTTCCATGCGAAAGCATGGGGAGACTCCCTCGGAGTACCAATACCTGCCTGGTTGACCGATTGTCGAACTTGTAGGGTGTAATTAATCCCGGCTAATCTTACCTTTTAGGGTTTGAAGGAAGCTTTGATAAAAACAGTGGAAGCCATCCTGATTAGATAAGATAATAACCAATCTAATCTTGCAAAGAGCGCATGCTAAACTGTTTTCCTTCTCTCTCTCTCCTGTTAGCGACCATGACACGCCTTAATCAAGATAATAATATGGATGTATTGACCGAACCCGTTTATTATACTGGGCTAGGGAACATTGGTTCCGCTCTATCTTATGACAGTCATAAGTCTGAGTAAGGAATAGGGGAATGCACAGATTCCCATGCAACCCGAACGAAGAAAGAGCATTCTGATGCATCTTCTTCGGGTGTGTTCGTTTCCGAGAACTATTTCTCAGTTTGCTCTACATCCTGGGTATTGGATACCGGATCAGGATCCCACGTTTGTAATTTATTACATGGGTTAAGGAGAGGTCGAGAACTGGAAAAAGGTGATATGTCTCTCAAAGTAGAGAATGGAGCAATTGTTGCAGCCAAAGCAATTGGCAAATATCACCTAGTATTACCAGATGGTAATACATTGATTCTGAACGACTGTTATTTCGTACCAAAAATAATGTGCAATATTATATCAGTTTCTTTGTTGCATAAAAAAGATATAACTTTGCATTAGAGGATAATGTTATGATCATTTTCCTAAATTAAGTGTTGATTGGGTTTGGTACGTTATGTAACGGTATATACGTTCTAAATCAAACTACAGTTCTGAATATACAGAACACACACAAGAGGAAAAGTTCAGAAATGAACGAAGCCTTCTTGTGGCATTGTAGACTTGGTCATATCAATGCGACAAGACTGGCTAAGTTACATAAAAATGGATATTTGAATCAGTTTGAATTTACATCTTATGAAACTTGCGAGTCATGTCTCAAAGGCAAGATAACCAAAACTCAGTTTACAGGACACGGAGAAAAAGCTACTGAACTCTTGGGACTGATACATAGTGATGTATGTGGTCCAATGCCTACACATGCCAGGAATGGTTCCTTGTATTTCATTATATTCACCGATGATCTCTCAAGATTCGGACATGTGTTCCTGTTGAAACACAAATCTGAAGCTTTTGAGAAAGTCAAGGAATATAAGAACGAAGTTGAGAACCATACGGGTAAAAGTATTAAAATCCTTCGATCTGATCCAGGAGGAGAATACTTGAGCACGGAATTCCGAGACCATTTAAAAGAGAATGGGATTCTCTCTCAGCATACTCCTCGATATACACCAAAGCACAACGGTGTATCGGAGCTGAGGAATCGCACCATATTAGATATGGAGCGCTCTATGATGAGTAATGCTGAGTTGCCTATTTTCTTTTGGAGTTATGAACTTGAGACAGCTGCATACCTATTGAATCAAGTTCCATCAAAATCTGTGTCTAAAACACCATATGAGACATGGAGTGGAAAGAGACCATATCTTAAACAAGTTAAGATATGGGATTGTCTGGCCTATATCAAAAAGCAAAATTCGGAAAAACTCGAGATAAGATCAATTCTATTCAAGTTTGTAGGATATCCAAAGGATTCACATGGATATATTTTCTACCACACTGAGGAACAAAAGGTGTTTGTTTCTCAATATGCTACTTTTTTAGAAAAAGGAATTTCTTGTAAAAGAAATTAGTGGTAATGAGATAAAGATGGAAGAAGTTCCAGCTACACAAACTACAACTGATGATTTGGTGGAACCGGAGGATTCGATAGTCCCCTATGAAGCTCAGTAACTCCACAGATCTAGTAGGATTCCTCATCCACCTTAGAGATACTACGGTTTTCTCATAGACGGTGGGAGCGAGGATTGCATCATGGAAGATGATGACCCAACTAGTTTCGAGTGGGCCATCACAAGTGGAGACTCTTTGAAATGGATGATGCTATGTGATCTGAGATGGAATCTATGTACACCAACAAAGTATGGACTTTGGAAGTTACTCCTGAAGGGGCAAAACCCATCAGGAGCAAGTGGATCTTTAAGAAGAAATTTTGTGTAGATGAAAAGGTTGAGACCTTCAAAGCTAGACTTATTGCAAAAGGTTTTCGTCAACGACCAGGTGTTGACTATGATGAAATATTTTCTCCAGTGGCTATACTTAA
The DNA here is from genome assembly GCA_030015575.1 of Agapanthus africanus. Classification (NCBI taxonomy): domain Eukaryota; kingdom Viridiplantae; phylum Streptophyta; class Magnoliopsida; order Asparagales; family Amaryllidaceae; genus Agapanthus; species Agapanthus africanus. The sequence goes on along the minus strand of JASDDO010000024.1, from coordinate 864,231,390 downwards.
ATCCATCAGGATTCTACTTGTCATTGCTGCATACTATGATTACGAAATCTGGCAGATAGACGTCAAGACCGCTTTTCTAAATAGTGATTTAGAAGAGAGCATGTGCATGACACAGCCAGAGGGCTTCATAGACAGTAGGAGCAGCGGAAAGGTGTGCAAGATGCTTAAATCAATTTACGGATTAAAGTAGGCATCACGGAGCTGGAACATCTGTTTTGATGAAGCAATCAAAGAGTTTGACTTCACCAAAAAAAGTAGATGGACCTTGTATATACAAAAAGGTTGTAGAGAGTAAGATTGTCTTCCTCATATTGTACGTGGATGACATAATCTTGATAGGAAATGATGTTCTTATGCTACACTCGGTCAAGTTCTTCTTATCACACAAGTTTTTCATGAAAGATCTGGGTGATGCCTCCAACATCCTGGGGATTAAGATCTATAAAGATAGATCTAAACGGATGTTGGGATTGTCCCAATCCAGATATATTGACACCATACTAAATAGATTTAGTATGGAAAATTCTAAGCGTGGTAATTTACCCGCTTGTTCGGGAATCATTCTCTCCAAAGAGATGTCTCCCAAGACTGATTTGGAGAGGGCTCACATGACAGTGACATCCTATGCTTCTGCGGTTGGGCCTATCATGTATGCGATGTTATGTACCAGACCAGAAGTAGCTTACGCACTAGGTGTAGTGAGTAGGTGTCAATCAGATCCTGGGGAGAAGCACTAGACAGCTATGAAGAACATTCTTAAGTACTTGAGAAGGAGTAAAGAAATGTTCTTGGTGTATGTTAACGGTGAACTCTAAGTGGAGTCCTTTATCGATTCGAGCTTCCAGAGAGATAAGGACGACAGTAAGTCGCCCTTGGGTTTTGTCTTCACCCTCAATGGAGAAGCGGTATGTTGGAAGAGTTCTAAGCAAGATATCATAGCAGACTCGACGATAGAGGCTGAATACATCGCTGCCAACGATGCTGCCAAAGAGACTGTCTGGATGAAGAAGTTCATTGCTGAACTTTGTGTGGTTCCATCCATTGAGCATCCAATACTTTATATTGTGATAACAATGGAGCTGTGGCTTTGGCCAAGAAACCCCAGTCCCATCAGCGATCCAGACATATTCTTAGGCGGTATCACCTGATCCGAAAGATAGTAGATCGCCGGGAGATCGAGATCAGGAGAGTTGACACGAAGGACAACACAGCGGATCCACTCACGAAGGCCTTCCCCAGACGCAGATTGAGAGACATATTGGGATATTGGGTATGCGATACTACAACAACTGGCCTTAGTGCAAGTGGGAGATTTTTAGGAATATGTATTCCCTAGAGGCCACTATTGTATGATATAGTGGATGCTTGGACATATATATAGAGGACTTTCTTTCTCGATACGATAGTAAGCTATCTGGTTGCTCTTTATCTTAACATGCACACTTGTATTATTATACTACCTCTCTGTTATATGTTGATAAAGCCCTTAGGATGTTTGCTTGATTATCAGGACTATGATGCGGATCATACTACTGTGACTTGTGTAGTCCACAAGCACATCCTTTAATTGTTCCTAGTCGAAGGAGTATCGAGACAGGACATCGATATTCCAGAGTAGACTAGTGTGTACGTTTCTTGACCCTGTAGGGGGCGATAGTTGATCCCATAACCATTGGTGTTTGACATCAAAGATTGTGCACATGTGCTCATTAGAGAATGGGTATACCGAACATGACTCGCCGAGAACTCCTAAATGGTACCATACCTATCGTCAGATAGTAGTTCTTTGATAACACTGGTACAGGTTAGTCTATAGACCTGAGATCAATATAGTGTCTTATGTGGTTCTCACTGTGCTTTGATTTGCTCCCTACCACGGCTCAAAGGAGTCGTGCAAACAGGTGGATTTTGGGTACTGTCACGACCCGAAGGTACGGAACACGACTGTCACTTAAATTACGAAATGTCTAGAGGCGTAACGTAATCTAAGTAAGCCAAAGCCCAGAAATCTAAACCATTTTTAATGAAAAGAGTGAAGGAAGACTTGTTTTAAAGCAAGTGGTTCTAACAAAATAAGTGTCATTAAACATTTAAAAGCAACGTCATATTTTCCCGAAAAATTCGGCAAAGTTTCATTTGTAAATACTGGCCCCAAACGGATACAAACAGAAATATACAAGTAATGAATAAAGGCATCCCCAAGCAGGAGCTAGCTTTTCGCCAAATGGCGGAAACCACCACGCAAGCAATATAATATACAACAACGAAGGGCAAGGATCAAAACTCAGAAAGAAAACCAAACATCCTCACGAAAACAAGAGAAGAACCATAATAATACAAGCGCGTGACTCTGAGGTCTAAAGAATAAACAACTGGTTTTCTAAGTCTATCAAATAATACAAGTCTGGTTGATGGAGTTTACTAGATACAACTGAAATAAATAAAGTACAACGGTGGTCACGATGCAAGTGAACCCACCTACCAAAGCAATCATCCGGAAGGAAGCAGTATGCCAATAAGCCGTAACGAAACCTGTACGTCCAAACCTGTAAGAAACTGTGGCACAACGGGGTTGAGTTTCTAACTCGTGAGTAGAAAACATCACCGAGAAGAAATCGCATGTATGACTCTCTCCTAGGTCATACAATAAAATACAATACTACAACAAGGGTGATAGCATATCATAAGTGATATCAAAGTACTCGTGTCCATGTCATAAGTAATAACATATCATGCGTATCATGTATGAATGCATCATCCAACGTGTGTCCAGAAACGACACATAAAATCACGATAAAACCCGAGTGTCCATCACCGACACTTGAAACATCATGAAACTCGTGTCCGGCATCGACACGTAAATCCTCATATCTCAGGCACCGCATCCTTAGATCATCCCTTATATCCATCTCTCTCATAACTCCGAACCGTATCCTCTGGATATCCGTCGAGTTTCCATACAATTTCCGGTAGGTAGTGCTCCCCAGCCAGGCTCATCGTCATCCCTACAAAACCACTCTCGCTCCGTGGTACATCACCGGGTCCACCATGTACTCGAAGACGGTTCCTCCACTCCTCGAATCGGGTCTCGAAAACCAACTCAGAACCGAGAAAACATCATGGTGGATGCTACTCATCATATCAAGGAAAACCGCATCTTTCTCTTTTAAAATAATCATAGGTTTATAAAAATTCACATGCGGTTTTCCGAATCCAGAAATCTCATGAAAGATCCGAAATCTCAAAATCACGAGTCGGTGAACAGTGAATATCAGCATAAAGCCCCATGATATTGCATATCAGAATGAATGTATAAATGCATAAAATATCTAAGTAAGAAATACAATATCTCAACTAGCATATGAAGCAGACGTACTAGTACTATGTTGAAACTACTGGCTAGCAATTTATACCAATGAAATAATGTTTTCTAATGTGTACATGACATGGAAATTACCGATGATGATGTGTGTGAGCCGGCAAGCAAGTGTACGTGGAGCATACGCCTCATCAGTAAGGGTGTAGGTGTCCTGACAACAGGGGTTCATAATAACTAAAGAAAACACATTTATAAGCATGCAATGTGATCCAAAAGCATGAATATACAAAAAATGATGTACCAACTACAACATTTAAGAATATACCTATCCATATACGAGTCATACAGTTTTTGGTGTTTGAAATAACACGAATCATAGTTTTAGAAAAATAGGGGCTACGGGATCCTTGAGAAAAGATACGCCTTTTGAAAAATCCGTAGTATCTCTCTGCCTGTCTTTAACAATACTCATGATTCGTTAGTTTTGAAAATAAGTATAACTCGAGCCCATTCAAAAGGGTAAGGAAAATCCACCTAAAGTTCGAGTCGATATATCTAGCAGTCGAGGATCCTGCCTCAATAGCGTCACGTATGGTAAAATAAATAGTACGACATCCTCGAGTCAAGAGTGCAGATCAATCAGCATATTTATACCTCGTACGGTAAAATCTATCGAACGACATCCTAAAATCGGGGTACGGGTCAAATATCACACGTATCTCATTATTCATATAGTATCTTTATCGTAAAATCATGAATTAGGGGTACCGTTCTAAAATCTAGTATATTCCAATATCATCAAACATATGTCCTCGTGTGTATGAAAACACATTGCCCAACGATCCGCTATAATATCATGTCGTATCTCATATCACTACCCAAACACATATCACAATCTCACAGCATTATGGCCGATCATATCGGCTCATCTCCAAGTATCATATACTGGGTTCATCATCCGTGTATACGTATATGTATATATATCTATATACCAATGCATCCACACACACACACACACACACACACACACACACACACACACACACACATAAATATATACACCCAAACATATCACGTGTGCGCATGTGTGTGTGTGTGTGTGTCAACCTTTACTCTTAGGGTTTCGCAACTAAGAAACTAAACTAAAAGCACTTTCCTCCAATTACACTAAATCCAACCCATGGTCTCCTAAAGCCTTTCCTGCTAAGTATTCACATCTCACGATAACATATATGTATATATATCATAAACGCATCATATCCTACGAAATTGCGGGGATGGTATACGCCATCCACCCGACTTCCCCCATAGATATACATCTACTCACCTTGATCCTTACTTGCTGAAGTCAAAGTTGCCTTGCTCTTCTTAATTATCCGAAGTCCACATGAGGGAGCCTACATATATAAACACATAGCATTGTAAATAGAAATCGCGCACGAAAACCAAAACGGCACACGAATCACACATAGGTTAAACCTATGATCTACGCCTGCAAGAATAACTAAACAACTCCCGATATCGACGTACAAACGTCAAGAGACCGAGAAAAAACAAAATATCAAAAGTTTCAAGTCATTAAAAGTCATACCACAAAACAGTAACTCAAGAAAATGGTTCCAGATTTTTGGTCAGGTGAATTGGGGATAAACAAGCAGTACAGTGGGGTAGTATATGGGGTATGTGAGCTACAGAACCAACCTTGACACCATTACCCACAGAAGACCCGGCGAGATCACCAGAAATTCCGGCCTGGCAAGTCCTGGTTGCTAGGTTTGGGTTCGTGTTCTCAGGGTGGTCTTCTAGGACTCAATCTAAGTCAATAGAGTTGCTAGTTTTTCTTGTAGAGGTCTCAGGTCACTCCAGATTTCCTGTATGCATCACAATTCACAAAAACCGACACGGAAAGTTTCAAACTCAAGTTTCATGGCCTAGGTTCTGGTTTGATCTAATTTTTTAACACTAAACGGCGGTTGTAGTCACCAATTACTCTCACTTGAACCATCACAACTCAAGAATCCCCTAAACTTCATCTTGGAATTTTTCAAGATCACTAAAATACACTTAAACAATTCTAAACTAAAATAGAAGCTGAAGGAAATGAATTACTACACTGATGGTGAAAGCAATACCTCATTTGGCAAATCAAGAATTTTCTTGAGTTGCCCTAAGTGCTCAAAATCCTAACTTGCATGATCCACCATGCTTGCAGTGAGCTTGTGCACAAATTTAATGAAGGGAATGAAAGGTTTTGATGTAGATTTGGGGGTGTAGTGAGGAGGTAGAGGAGGTGGAAGGAGAGGGCAGCCATGGGGAAAGAGAAGAAGAATGATGAAGATGAAGACAATGGGCCAATGTCAAAGATGTTAGTTATATGTATGCCCTAGAGGCCATTACTGTACATACGATGTATATTGTAGTGGATGCTTGGACATATATAGGGAGGACTTTCTTGCTCGACATGATAGTACGCTATCTGGTTACTCTTTATCTTAATATGTTGACTTATAATAGTTTACAGTCTTACTCTCACATGTCGATAAAGCCCTTAGGATATGTACTCGACTACTGGGACTATGATGAGATCATACTAGTGGGGCCACGGTAGTCGACGGGTACATCCTATAACCGTTCCTAGTCGAGGGTGTATCAAGACAGGGCATCGATACACCAGAGTAGACTAGCGTATACGCATCTTGACCCATATGATAGGCGATGGATGATCCCATATCCATCGGTGTTTGACATCAAGGATGGTGTACGGGTGCTCAGTGGAGATTGGGTACACTGGACGGACTCGCCGAGAACTCCCAGATGGTATTATACCTCACGTCAGATGGCAGTTCTCCGGTGACACTGGTACAGGTTAGTCTGTAGACCCAAGATCGTCATAGAGTCTTGTGTGATTCCCACTGTGCTTTGATTTCCATCATACCACGTCCAATGGGGCATGCAAAACGGTGGCTTTTGGATACAGTCCCGAATTACATGGAGGCAATGAGCGATAGGAGGGGATTCATCTTTCCCAGTATAGGGAGTTGATGTTGTGCTGTGTTCGATTGGCTATAACTGGAAGTCCCTGGCCAGGGCTGATATAGAGATTTACTGGTAAGTGTTACCAGTAGTTTCTCTACCTGTTATGAGCTTCACATCGACACGACTTATCGGTTACTGGGGTCTGACGTATAACACCCCTAGACTAGATATGCAACATATCAGACGAAGAGACCGGACTGTACGGGAGTGTTACTGATTGGATTCACAGGAGAATGTACAGGCTTACTTGTTGATCTTCTAATCGCTCAATACCTGGGTGGCTGTTACGTTTAGCTGACCGCTTGCAGCTTGTGGGTGTTTGATATGATCATCACCTGCTACCGGTTTATTGACGATTCTTTAGAGTCTTACACAGAGGTTTCTTGACTCAGGCAAAACGGAGTAGGAGCACATATATGATATATGCAGGACCGAGGAAAATACGATATGAGATACTGTATTATATTCTCGCGATATTTGATATCAGTCGGGTCATCGGATCAAGTGTTGATTCGATGTATCGGTACATGATATATTAGTCGGTTATATACGATATAGCCGGATTGTTGGATCAAGTGTTGATTCGATAATTTAATGTATAATTATATATGTGATATATTACATTACATTATCTAATATAGGCTCGCTTTATTATTTCATTTTCTCACCGGATAATACATTGATATTTATGCGATATATGTTAATTGTATTATTTTCTTTTGTTACAAAAATATATTATATATGTGATATATAATATTGTAACATGTTATGATTACAAATGCAACATGATTAGTGGAGATTAAATATGGTTAGGGTTTGATTTGGGTTAATCTTTTCTAGAAGCTTCTAAAAGCTTTTATTTTTGTTTCTTGCAAAGATATTTTGTTTAGATATTTTGCTTGATATTTCCTAACCCAACCCACACCCTTTAACCCTAATAAAATCTCTACAATGGTTAAGTCCTTCTTGACTTAACCATGGTTGCAATTGTAATGATAATGATAATTCATTATTCATCACAAATTAGTCCATCTTCTTCTTCCTCCTTGCAAAGCTTTCTAGTTTTGAGTTTTGTGATGAATTAGTGTGAGATTATGAAAACAAATGAGAGCCAAATTCCTACCTCATCATCCTCATCTAATCTAGCCAATTAGATTAGAGTGTTCACTTCATTAGTGAGTGAGAGCTTGAGTTAAAGAAACTTCAAGGTAGATCATCTTTGAAAATGAAGACTACAAGCAAGCATGGATCATTCGGGTTGTGGAGCCTCTCTTGAGTCCGGGAGATCAAGGATCGCAGTGAAGGGACTACTACTCGGAGCTTATGAAGCGAAGGAGCGGACTACAAAGGTTGTAATCCATCACTCTTAGTTGTAAATATGTTTACTTGCATGTTTAACCCTAATTATCTAGCAAACATCCTCGCTTTAGGTTGTTCGGCACGTCTAAATTTTGAATCAGGCATGGTTGATGCCTTATAGACCCTTGTAAGAGTGCTTAGTAACCCTACAGTGGTATCAGAGCCAAGCTAGAGCATTAGGCGATGAGTAGGCAAAGTTTAAAGTCCGATCGAACTCCGAATACCCGTAAAATCCTAGTTTCTGGAAAAAATTTCAAACGTTGACATTTTTCAAATTAAAAATACTCAGAAAATCATGCAGGGAAATATAAGAATTACTGTAAAGTACGGACCACCAACTCCCTCACGTGACTGCGGAACCGCGGCTAAACCACGCGTTTTGCGCCGGTTCCGCGGCCAAAATTTGGAGTTGGGGCCCACTACTTCAGGTATTTATTCTTAGGTCCTTTTTCATAATTCTGGGAATTTTTAATTGTACTCAAGTGTTGAACCTTCTGGGAATTATTGGGAACTCGTTGATTCGATCGGAAATGTTAACTTCGTTTATTTTTTCCGGGTAATTTAGAACGTGTTAAAAAGTTCGAACGGATATCAGTAACTCACTTTTTTCCCTACCGGAAAATTTCAAAGTGTTGGATTTTTCCGTAGTTTAAAAACGTTCTTAGTCGTGCAGGTAACGCGGTGGACGCTCTAGAAGAACACAAACCTTAACTCGATTATGTGACCGTCTGAACTGCCTCTAAATCTTAGGGTTTGGGGAAGTACGGCGTTGCCACATGTGAGGCGTTGGTTTGACCCTTCTACGGCTGGACCATTGGTACTGTGGCATGTGATGGATGCTTTTAAAATCCGCTCAAGTGTTGATCCATTTGGGAAAACTTGGGTGTTTGATTATTCGATCGGAAAGTTTAACATTGTCTATTTATCTGGAATGTGATACAATATTTGGAATCCACATGTAGTTAAGAGATAACTAATTTGAATGTTATAAATCTAGCAGTTCAGTCGCAGATGATCGGTTGCCATGGGATTTTGATGCGATCAAAAGTTCGTCGCAATCACGTAGCGTATGTGGATACTCGCCGGGTAAACTTAATAGACAGCCACGCTCCATAGCCCCGACCAAGTGACTATAGAAGAACCCCGTCGCCCAAAGCATCCGTTTGGGTGCTCGCGGCAGCGGTGTTCCGCCTTAGTGCACTTCATCGACGGTATCGGGGGTGCGGCTGTCTACTAAAGTTTTCGAGGAGCATTCGATTAAGTTTACGGGAATCTTGTTGAATTGCACGACTAGATATTGAAAAGTGTTTTCGATATTGAGACTAAAATGCGGGGTTTATAATTGTTAGGCATGCGATGTCTAAGGAATTCATTTGGTTAAGCATGCGATATCTAAGAAGGTTGCGGATTCCAACTGTTGTAGTTTTACACTTTCTTTTCTGTGACCGTAGGTGTAACATGTGGTGTATCACCGGTTTCGTTGCTATACATCAACGACAATTGGGATATGCATATTTACTTACGTTGATGATATGTGATATTATGTGTTGCTGTGATATGTTATATTGGATCGTCGTGTTTGAATAGCCGGGGGTTTTATGTGATATGAGAGTTTTTCTTTTTTTCATTCATGTAAAATTCATTTGTATGTAATATTCTTTTATTGGGGTAGTTCCGGGCTAAGGATGATGTCACCATTGTATATTATTTACTTTTCCGCATTAGGATAGACCCAAGGCGGGGAGCACAAGTAACCGGGTTCTAGGGTCCAGCGGGAGACCATCTCGAGGAGTTGAGACCGGGTCTCCTAACTCTAGAACTGGCAGGGTTACTTGCCGCTCTCGTAAGGGTCTAGGGATGTGGGTTTGGCTATTCATCGCGACCGTGGAATCCGTATTTTATACAGGCTCGTATTAAAAACACGGACCTCCTAGTATATCCAATATTTCATATATGTTCTTCTGCTGCAATGTTCTGTGATGAGATCATATTACTGCCTGAGACGAATGTTTATGTTATATATATGAGATATATGTTATATTGCTGATTTCGTTTCAAATGTGATGCTTGTGAAGCATAATAAAATGGGATTTCATTAATGAGATTAATGAACTAAAAGAAACCTAAAGATGTTGTAGAAACTTGTTTTAAAAACTGGTAGCTCTAGTTCTTGCTTTGCATAGCGGTGTTCCTTGTAGAACATCCAGCACCTTATTCGATAAGGAAAGAGCCGAGATCCCTTCACCGGGAGTGACCTCTTTAGCGAAACTGGCAGATGCTACAAACTCGGTTTATCTTTTGATTGCTTCTATAGTTTTTGCTTTGCATAGAGGTGTTCCTTGTAGAACATCCAGCACCTTATTCGATAAGGAAAGAGCCGACGATCTCTTCACCGAGAGTGACCTCTTTAGAGAAACTAGAAAAGGCCTCAAAAACACTCCATTTAAAAATCACTCGATTCTACAATGATATCAAGTTCATTACGCAAAAGGTTTTCTTAAAAACCTGTCGTAACCCTCCGTCATTTTAGGAAGTAGAGTACTTAGTATTCATGTTGCGTATGTCGACTTTAGTTGAGGCGTAGTGTACGTTAGCTAAGTGATGTCTTCCTACACAGCATATTATGCGATTAATAAGGACAGTCATGTGATTATGTCGACCATAGTTGAGGGTCATGTGGGTGGGTCTAATTAATCATGAAATGACTGGTAGAACTTGACTAGTGCTTTTGATATGTTGATCATAGTTAAGGTCATAAGTACTAGGGGTAAAATATTATTGGGAATTTTAAGTGTTGAAATTTGCAATGAGATTGCATACCTTCTATGAGATAGTTGGATCCCGATTCCTACTGCGAGTAAGAGTTACTCCTGGGAGAGTTTTACACATTACAATTAGCCGATCAAGTAGGTGTCTAGAAAGGTGTCAACGGGGTTACGCCCCAGGAAAAATGAGGTTTACTTTAATTAGGTCCGTGCGAAAGCACGGGGAACCTCCCTCAAAGTACCGGCATTGGCCTAGCTGAAAGATTGGCGAACATGTAGGGTGTAATTAATCCCGGCTAGTCTTTCCTTTTAGGGTTTGAAGGAAGATTTGACTAAAACAGTGGGAGACATCCTGATTGGATATATTAATAACCAATCTAAATCTTGCAAGAGCATACGCTGAGTGTTCTCTTCTCTCTCTCTCAAGGTAGCGACCATGTCACGCCTTAATCAAGATAATAATACAGATGTATTGACCGAACCCGCTTGTTATACTGCGCTAGGGAACGTTGGTCCCGCTCCAACTTATAATTGTTATAAGACAGAGCAGGAAATTGAGGATTACCAGAATTCCCGTGCCGCCCAAATGAAGAAAGAGCATGCTGATGCATCTTCTTCGGGTGTGTTCATTACACAGAACTGTTTCTCAATATCCTTTACGTCTTGGGTATTTGATACCGGATCAGGATCCCACATATGTAATTTGTCACATGGGCTACAGATAGGTAGAGAACTGAGAACGGGTGATAAGTTTCATGAGATAGAAATGGTGCAAGTGTTGCAGCCAAGTCTGTTGGTAGTTATCACCCTGTATTACCAAAACACATTGATTCTGAACGAATGTTATTAGATACCGAACCTGATATACAACATCATATCAAGTATCTTCATTTAGTAAAGAAGGATATAATTTTGTATTGTTGGATAATGTTTTGAACATTTCCTATATCAATAGTTGATCGGTTCAGGCATGTTATCTAAAAGCAAAGACGTTCTAAATCAAACCACAGTTCTTAACGTATAGAACACACACAAGATGAAGAGTTCAGAAATGAACAAATCCTTCTTGAGGTATTATAGACTAAGTCATATCAATATGACCTGACTAGCTGAAGTTACATTTAGATGCATATTTAAATTAGTTTGAATTTACATCTTATGAAACTTACCGGTCATGTCATAAAGATAAGATGACCACTGCTCTGTTTATTGGAAACAGAGAAAGAGTTAGTGGACTCTTGGGATTGATACATGATGATGTATGTAATGTCCCCAGTCTACACATGCCAGAACTGGTTCTTTGTACTTTATTACATTCACTGATTATCTCTCAAGATTCGGACATATGTTCCTGTTGAAACACAAGTCTAAACCTTTTGAGAAATTCAATGAATATTAGTTAGATGTAGAGAACCAAAAATGGGTATAAGAATTATGTCCTTTGATGTGATCAGGGAGGAGAATACTTGAGCACGAGATTCCTGGACTATTCTAAATGAGAATGAGATTCTCCATATAGGATCAAGATGATACCTCTTAAATCCTGGGTTATGGATCTATGAGATAGATCTAATTGGATGTTAGGATTCCCACTAGTTGTAGTGAGATGGTATCAATTGATCCTAGGGAGAATCACTGGAAAAGGTTCCAGGGTGATAAGGACGACTGAATGTCAGTCGCAGGCATTGTCTTTACCCTCAGTGGAGGGACGGTATGTTGGAAGAGTTCCAAGCTAGATACCATGACATACTAGACGATAAAGACAGGATACATCGTTACCAAGGATTCTACCAAAGTGGCAGTCTGGATATATATAAGTTCATGAGATGAACTTCGTTCCAACCATTGTGTGACAATGGAGTAATGGCTTTGGCCCAGGAACCCCCGTCCCATCAGAAATCCAGATATAATTCTTAGGTAGTATCACTTGATCATGGAGATGGTTGATCTCCAGGGAGATCGAGGTTAGGAGAGTAGACACAGAGGACAACAACGCGGATCCACTCACAAAGGCCTATTTCCCAGTAGAGACTTTTATGGGATGGTTGAGGATAAGATACTTTAACCACAGCTGATTGTTGGGTATGTGATACCACAACAGATGGCCCTAATGCAAGTGGGAGATTATTAGTTATATGTATGCCCTGGAGGCCATTACTGTACATACGATGTATATTGTAGAGGATGCTTGGACATATATAGGGAGGACTTTCTTGCTCGACATGATAGTATGCTATCTGGTTGCTCTTTATCTTAACATGTTGACTTATATTAGTTTACTGTCTTACTCTCACATGTTGATAAAGCCCTTAGGATATGTACTCGACTACTAGGACTATGATGAGATCATACTAGTGGGGCCACGGTAGTCGACGAGTACATCCTATAACTGTTCCTAGTCGAGGGTGTATCGAGACAGGGCATCGATACACCAGAGTAGACTAGCGTATACGCATCTTGACCCATATGATAGGAGATGGATGATCCCATATCCATCGGTGTTTGACATCAAGGACGGTGTACGGGTGCTCAGTGGAGATTGGGTACACTGGACGGACTCGCCGAGAACTCCCAGATGGTATTATACCTCACGTCAGATGGCAGTTCTCCGGTGACACTGGTACAGGTTAGTCTGTAGACCCGTGATCGTCATAGAGTCTTGTGTGATTCCCACTGTGATTTGATTTCCATCATACCACGTCTAATGGGGCGTGCAAAATGATGGCTTTTGGATACAGTCCCGAATCACATGGAGGCAATGAGCGATAGGAGGGGATTCGTCTCTCCCGGTATAGGGGGTTGATGTTGTGCTGTGTTCAATTGGCTATAACTGGAAGTCCCTGGCCAGGGCCGATATAGAGATTTACTGGTAAGTGTTACCAGTAGTTTCTCAATCTGTTATGAGCCTCACCTCGACACGACTTATCGGTTACCGGGGTCTGACCGGGTCATCGGATCAACCGGGTCATCGGGCCGATATAGAGATTTACCGGTATTATATTCTCGTGATATTTGATATCAACCGGGTCATCGGATCAACTGTTGATTCGATGTATCGGTACATGATATATTAGTCGGTTATATACGATATAGCCGGATTGTCGGATCAAGTGTTGATTCGATAATTTAATGTATAATTATATATGTGATATATTACATTATATTATCTAATATAGGCTCGCTTTATTATTTCATTTTCTCACCGGATAATACGTTGATATATATGGGATATATGTTAATTGTATTATTTTCTTTTGTTACAAAAATATATTATATATGTGATATATAATATTGTAACATGTTATGATTACAAATGCAACATGATTAGTGGAGATTAAACATGGTTTGGGTTTGATTTGGGTTAATCTTTTCTAGAAGCTTCTAGAAGCTTTTATTTTTGTTTCTTGCAAAGATATTTTGTTTAGATATTTTGCTTGATATTTCCTAACCCAACCCACACCCTTTAACCCTAGTAAAATCTCTACAATGGTTAAGTCCTTCTTGACTTAACCTTGGTTGCAATTGTAATGATAATGATAATTCATTATTCATCACAAATGAGTCCATCTTCTTCCTCCTCCTTGCAAAGCTTTCTAGCTTTGAGTTTTGTGATGGATTAGTATGAGATTATGAAAACAAATGATAGCCAAATTTCTACCTCATCATCCTCATCTAATCTAGCCAATTAGATTAGGGTGTTCACTTCATTAGTGAGTGAGAGCTTAACTTAAAAAAACTTCAAGGTAGATCATCTTTGAAAAGGAAGACTACAAGCAAGCATGGATCATTCGGGTTGTGGAGCCTCTCTTGAGTCTGGGAGATCAAGGATCGCGGCGAAGGGACTACTACTCGGAGCTTATGAAGCGAAGGAGCGGACTACAAAGGTTGTAATCTCTCACTCTTAGTTGTAAAGATTTTTACTTGCATGTTTAACCCTAATTATCTAGCAAAGATCCTCGCTTTGGGTTGTTCGGCACGTCTAAATTTTGAATCGGGCATGGTTGACGCCTTATAGACCCTTGTAAGAGTGCCTAGTAACCCTACAAAAGATCCATCACCCTCTCTCTCTCTCTCTTCACCCAAGCCCATACCTTCATGCCATGCCACATTTCTTTATTCTTTTTCTTTTCCCCCTTTATTTTCTTTTCCTTTTTATTTTCTTTTTTATAACAAAATACAAGACCATGCAAAATTAAGGATTTAAACCAAGTTTCCAAAAATGTAACAGGTGTTAATAATATGACATAGTGCATGTCACATGCATAAACAAACTTAATGCAAAATTAGTAGATATTAATCAAGCTTAGATATAAACTTGTATATAATTAATTGTATACAAAAAATCATATAGTGTCCAAATAAATCTAAACACTTTCAAAGCCCATGAATCACATTAATTTTCCAAATTATTTTCTAATTATCGGTATATAATTATACCCTTTCATTAAAACTAATTTTCATACTTAATAATATTCATAGAAATTCTTTATTTTAATTATTTAAGTTCTAAAATAACATTTATTTCCTGAAATGTTACAATCTTCCTCCCTTAAACTGTTAGTTATATGTATGCCCTAGAGGCCATTACTGTACATGGGATGTATATTGTAGTGGATGCTTGGACATATATAGGGAGGACTTTCTCGCTCGACATAATAGTATGCTATCTAGTTGCACTTTGTCTTAACATGTTGAATTGTATACGTGATGTTGTCTTGCTCTCACATATTGACAAAGCCCTTAGGTTGTATACTTGACTACCAGGACTATGATGGAGATCATACTAGTGGAGCCAAGGGTAGTCTACAAGTACACCCTTCAATTGTTCCTAGTCATGGGAGTATCGAGACAGGACATCGATACTCCAGAGTAGACTAGCGTATACGCATCTTGACCCGTATGATGGGCGATGGATGATCCCACATCCATTTATGTTTGACATCAAAGATGGTATAAGGGTGCTCAGTGGAGACTGGGTACACTGAACGGACTCGCCGAGAACTCCTAGTTGGTATTACACCTATCGTCAGATAGCAGTTCTCTGGTGACACTAGCACAGGTTAGTCTGTAGACCCGAGATTGTTATAGAGTCTTGTGTGATTCCCACTATGCTTTGATTTCCACCTTACCACGTTCAAGAGGACGTGCAAAACGGTGGATTTTGGGTACATTCCCGAATCACATGGAGGCAATGAGTGATAGGAGGTGATTCGTCTCTCCCGGTATTGGGGGTTGATATTGCGCTGTGCTCGATTGGACATAATGTCCCTGTCCAGGGCTGATTTAGAGATTTACTGGTAAGTGTTATCAGTAGTTTCTCGCCCCGTTATGAGCCTCACATCGGCACTACTTATCGGTTAATGAGATCTGACGTTTACCACCCCTATACTGGATATGTGACATATCAGACGAAGAGACCGGACTGTACGGTAGTGTTACTGACAGGATTTTGCAGGAATTGAAGCGGGCTTGCTTGTTGATCTTCTGATCGTTCAATACCCGGGTAGCCGTTATGTCCAGCTAGTACCGCTGACGACTTGTGGGTGCTTGATGTGATCATCACCTACTGCCGGCGTATTGACGAGTCTTTAGAGTCCTACACAGAGGTTTCACTGGCTCAGGCAAAACAAAGTAGGAGCACATATTTGATATGTACGGGACCGAGATTAATACGTGTATGTGATACCGTATTCTATTCTCGCGATATAAAGGTACAACGTCTCGCTCGGCTTTGCCCGGTTAGGAACCCGCTTCAGAGACCATGTGAACGAAAGATTCAATAGTGTCAATCGGTTATATATGATATAGCCAGGTTATCGAATCAAATGTTGATTCGATAAGTCGATACTGTATCGGTCGGTTATATGCGATATATCCGGGTTATCGAATCAAGTGTTGATTCGATATAATGATACAAATAATATTAGTCGGTCATATGAGATATAACCGGATTATTAAATCAAGTGTTGATTTAATGATTTAATGTATAATTATATATTTGATATATTAATTTAAATTAACTAATATTAGCTCACTTAAACATTTATTTTTCTCATATGTGCACACTTAATATATATGTGATATATATTAATTGTGTTTTATTTAAGTGTCATGGTCGATGATACATACAACATGGGTGTATGAGACTTACACCATGATAAAGATATTGTAGGGTTTATTTATTTATGGTAATTCAATTATTAGTTGGAAATTTTTCACATGGCATGAAGCTTCATGAAGCTTTGAGACCCATTGACTTAGTCCACTAGTTTTGTCTTACACTAGATATTTGTTAACCCAACCATTATCTAAACTCATGGTTAAGTCTCTACATGAGTGATATTAGATATTTTCTCACCCATGGTTGCCATTCTCTCACACAACATTATCTCTCTTCATCTTCTTCTTCAAGCCCAAGAGCTCTCTAGCTTTTGTGCAAGTGAGAAACTTTAGTGAGAAAATAAATTCGAAAGTGAGCAAAAATCCTACTTCATCATCCTCTACTAGATTAGCATTTTAGTATAGGGTGTTAGCTTCACTAATCCCATATTAGTGAAAAGGGTAGCTTGGGTTAGTGTCTCCTCGACGTAGATCATCTTCGGCCTCGAAGACTTCAAGCAAGATCGTTCATTTCACCTTGAGAATCCATGCAAGAGTCCGGGAGTTACATGATCTTAGCGAAGGGACCACTACAAGGAGCTTTTGAAGTGAAGGACCGATCTACAAAAGTTGTATTCCTCATTCACTTAGATGTTAAGTTGTTAACATTGCTTGTTTGTTTAAATTTCTAGTTAAAGATTCTAGGTTAGAGTTATTTAGAATGGCAAAAATTTAAAAACGGCAAGGACGATGACTCCTGAAACCTTGCTTCCGTCCTAGGTAACCCTACAATGGTATCATAGCCAAGCTAGAGATTTAAACGATGTTTTTAAGATTACGAAACCGAAACTGCTCCGAAACTTGAAACACAAAATCTGGGTTCTGTCGAATTTTTAGAGGTGTCAATTTTTTTTTTAAATAAGTACAGAATGTTGTATGTGATATAACATGAACACTAGAAAAATTTGAAGGCATTTGGCTTGAATGTGGCCGGCCACACACACACCCCTTATCTCGGCCCAAATCCGAGCAAAACCCTTCAAATTTTGCCTGTATTCCAGTCTCTAGCTTTTGATGTTTCAGGTATTGTTTGTTTTTGCTAAATTTTCATGTGATGTTAACTTTCTGCAAATGCAATTCGGAGTGTTTCGCAGTCATAATTCTAACATGTATTCGGTTTATTTAGACGATGTTAAAAGGTTTGAACAGATATCAATAACCCAGTTTTTCCCCGTTGGAAATTTTCCAAGTGTTGGACTTTTTCCGAGTTTAAAATTTTCAGAAAATCTTGCAAGCGATTCTGTGGGCCCTCTAGAAGAACGAAACCTTAACTCTATTATGTGATCGTCTGAACCACCACCAAACTATAGGGTTTGTGGTAGTTCAGCGGTGCCATATGTGAGGCATCGGTTGACCCTTCTTCGGCTGGTTCATAGGAGCTGTGGCAGTTTCTGGGTACTTTTTGAACTCCGCTCAAGTGTTGAGCTTATTGGGAAATTTTGGTTTCTTGTTTATTCGATCGAAATGTTTAACTTCGTCTAGCTATCTATGATTGTGATACAATATTTGGAATCCACAAATAGTTATGAGATAACTAGTTTGAATTTTATAAATCTAGCAATTTAGTCTCATTTGATCGGTTGCTACGGGATTTTGATGTGATCAAAAGTCCGTCGCAATCACGTAGTGTACACGGATACTCGCCGGGTAACCTTACTAGATGGACACGCCCCATAGCCCTGACCAAGTGACTGTAGGAGAACCCCGTCGCCAAAAGTATCCGTTCGGGTGCTCACGGCAGCGCTGTTCTGCCTTAGTGCACTTCGTCGACGGCATCGGGGGTGCGGCCGTCTATTAAAGTTTTCGACGAGCATTCGATCAAGTTGTCGGGAATCTTGTTGAATTACCCGACATGTTATTGAAAAGTGTTATCAATATCGAGACTAAAATGCGTGGTTTATAATTGTTAGGCATGTGATGTCTAAGGAATTCATTTGGTTGGGCATGAAATCCAATGTATGTGATGCGTTGGGTTTATGATGTCTAAGGTAGTTGCGGATTCCAACTGTTTTAGTTTTTCACTTTCTTTTCTGCGACCGTAAGTGTAATATGTGGAGTATCGCCGGTTTCATTGCTATACGTCAATGACAATTGGGATACGCATATTTACTTACGTTGATGACATGTGATGTTATGTGTTGCTGTGATATGTTATATTGGATCGTCGTGTTTTGAATAGCCGGGGGATTTTATGTGAGATGGGAGTTTTTCATTTTCATTCATGTAAAAGCTTGTATGTAATATTTTTTTATTAGGGCACTTCCGGGTTGAGGATGATGCCACCATTGATGTATAGTATTTACTTTTCCGCATTAGGATAGACCCAAGTAGGGGAGCACAAGTAACCGGGTTCTAGGGTCCAGTGGGAGACCATCTCGAGGAGTCGAGACCGGGTCTCCTAACTCTAGAATTGGTAGGGTTTCTTTCCTCTCTCGTAGGGGTCTAGGGATGTGGATTTGGCTATTCATCGCGACCGTGAAATCCGTGTTTTATACTGTCTTAACTTAAAACACGAAATTCCTAGTATATCTAATATTTCATATGTGTTCTTCTGCTGATGATATTCTGTGATGTGATCACTAGATATTCTAAGACGAATGCTTATATTATATATATGATGATATATAGTAAATATTGATACTTTCGTTTCTTATGTGATGCTTGGGAAGCATAAATTAATGGGACTTCATTAATGAGATTAATGAAATAAAAGAAACCTAAAGATGTTGTAGAAACTTGTTTTAAAAACTTGGTAGCTCTAGTTCTTGCTTTGCATATTGGTATTTGTGAAATATCCTGCACCTTATTCGATAAAGAAAGAGCCGAGATCTCTTCACCGGGAGTGACCTCTTTAGCGAAACTAGCAGATGCTACAAACTGGGATTGTCTTTTGATTGCTTTTATAGTTTTTTGCTTTGCATAGTGTTATTTGTGAAATATCCTGCACCTTATTCGATAAGGAAAAAGCCGAGATCCCTTCACTGGGAGTGACCTCTTTAGCAAAACTAGTAAAAGCCTAAAAAACACTCCTTTTTCAAAATCACTCGATTCTACAACGAAATCAAGTTCATTACGCAAAGGGTTTTCTTAAAAACCTGTCGTAGCCCTCCGTCATTTCAGATAAGTACTACTTAGTATTCGTGCTACGTTTGTTGGCTTTCGTCAAGGCGTAGTGTGCGATAGCCAACTAGTGCTTATCTGCAAAAGCATATGATGCGATTGCATTAGGGTAGTCGTACGGCTTTGTTGGCTTTCATCAAGGGTCGTACGGGTGGGTTTAATTCAATCATGAAATGTATGGGTTGAACTTGACTAGTGGACTATGGTTTGTTGGCTTTCGTCAAGGTCATAGGACACTAGGGGAAAAATATTATCGGGAATTTCAAGTGTTGAAATTTGCAATGAGATTGCATACCTTCTATGAGATAGTTGGATCCCGATACCCACTGTGAGTAAGAGTTACTCCTGGGAGTGTTTTACACATTACAATTAGCCGATCAAGTAGGTGTCTAGAAAGGTGTTAACGGAGTTACGCCCTTTGGAACGAGGTTTATTTTAATTAGGTCCGTGCGAAAGCACGGGGAACCTTCCTCAAAGTACTGATACTGGCCTGGCCGAAAGATTGGCGAACTTGTAGGGTGTAATTAATCCCGGCTAGTCTTACCTTTTAGGGTTTGAAGGAAGATTTGATAAAAACAGTGGGAGCCATCCTGATTAGATAAAATAATAACCAAATCTAATCTTACAAAGAGCGCACGCAGGGTGTTTTCTTCTCTCTCTCTTCTGGTAGCAACCATGTCACGCCTTAATCAAGATAATAATATGGATGAATTGACCGAACCTGCTTATTATACTGTGCTGGGGAACGTTGGTTCCACTCAATCTTATAATTGTTATAAGTCCGAGCAGGAAATAGGGTAATATCCGATTCCTATGCCACCTAATTGAAGAAAGTGCATGTTGATGCATATTCTTCGGGTGTGTTCATTACCGAGAACTATTTCTCTACGTATTAGATATGAAATACTGGATCGGGATCCCATATATGTAATCTGTTACATGGGCTACAGAAAGGTAGAGAACCGAGAAAGGGTGATATGTCTCTAAGTGTTAGAGAAGGGTGCAATTGTTGCAGCCAAGCCAGTTGGCAAATATCACCTTGTATTAATACATTGATTCTGAACGAATGTTATTACATACCGAACCTGATATACAACATTATATCAGTTTCTTTATTAAGTTAAGGAAAGATATAATTCTGTATTGGAGGATAATGTTGTGAACATTTTCCTGAATCAAGAGTTGATTCGATCAGGCACGTTATATAATAGCATATACGTTCTAAAGCAAACCACAGCTCAAAGTGTATAGAACACACACAAGAGAAGTAGTTCAGAAATGAACGAATCCTTCTTGAAGCATTGAAGACTAGGTCATATCAATGCGACACCATCAGCTAAGTTACATAAGGATGAATATTAGAATTCATTCGAATTTTCATCTTATGATACTTGCCAGTCTTGTCTCAAAAGTAAAATGACCAATACTCCATTTACTGGAAACAGAGAAAGAGTTAGTGAACTCTTGGGACAGATACATGATGATGTATACGGTCCTATGTCTACAAATGCCAGGCTTGGTTCTTTGTACTTCGTTATATTCATCGACTATCTCTCAGGATTCGGACATATGTTCCTGTTGAAAGACAAGTCTGAAACTTTTGAGAAATTCAAGGAATATAGGCTTGAAGTTGAAAAACTAAACCGATAGAAGTATTGAAGTCCTTTGATGTGATCGAGGAGGAAAATACTTAAGCATGGAATTCCTGGATTTTCTAAAAGGAGAATGGGATTCTCTCTTAGCTTACTCATTCGCATACACCACAGCACAACGGTGTATCGGGGTGGAGGTATCTCACCCTATGAGATATTGCGCGCTCTATGATGAGTACTGCTGAGTTGCCTGTTTCCTTTTGGTGTTATGCACTTGAGAACCTGCATACCTATTGAATGGGGTTCTATCCAAATCAGTGCCTACCACTCCATATGAGATATGGAATGGGAAGAGACCATGTCTTAAACGTGTTAAGATATAGGGTTGTCCAGCCTATATTGAAAAGAAAAATCCGGACAAGCTAGAGGCAGGGTCAGATTTGTATAAGTTTTTTAGGATATCCCAAATATTAGTGAGGAAATATCTTCTACCATTCTGAGGAGCAAAAGGTGTTTTGTTTCTCAGCATGCCACCTTTTTTAGAAAAAGGAATTTCTTGTGAAGAAATTAGTGGTAATGAAGTAGAACTGGAAGGAGTTCCAGCTAGACAAACTAACAGCTGATGATTTGGTAAAACCAAAGGATTCAATAGTCTCTAACGAACCTCGGCCTCTCCGCGAATCTGGTAGGGTTCCTCATCCACTTGAGAGATACTACGGTTTTCTCGGTGACAGTGGAAGCGAGGATTGCATCATGGTTGATGATGGCCCAACTAGGTTCAGGCAGGCCGTCACGAGTGGGGACTCTGTGAAATGGATGGATGCTATGTGATCAAAAATGGAATCCATGTACACCAACGAAGTATGACTTTGCATGTTTCACCTGAAGGGGTAAAACTCATTAGGAGCAAATGGATCTTGAGAAGATTCTTGGTGTAAATGGAAAAGTTGAGACTTTCAAATCTATGCTTAAGTCCATCAGGATCAATGCAAGCATCGCGGAGTTGGAACATCTGTTTTGATGTAGTAGTCAAAGTATTTGACTTTATCAAAAAGGTAGATGAACCTTATATATACAAGAAGGCTGTAGAGAGTGAGGTTGTCTTACACGCATTGTACGTAGATGACATACTCTTGATAGGAAATGGTTTCCTATGCTACACTCGGTCAAGCTCCTCTTATCACAAGGATTCTCAATAGAAGATCGGAATGATACCTACTATATCTTGTGGAATATGATCTATTGTGATAGATCTAAGTGGATGTTGGGAGTGTCCCAAATCCAGGTACATTAACACCATACTAAAGGTGTTTAGTATGGAGGATTCTAAGCATGGTGGTTCACCCACTTACTCAAGAATCACTCTCTCCAAAAATACGTCTTCCAAGACTGATTTAGAGAGAGCTCGCGTGCAAGGGATACCCTATGCTTCGGCAGTAGGCTCTATCAGAGTATGCGATGTTATTTACCAGACCAGATGTAGATGACTCACTAGGTGTAGTGATCAGGAATCAATCGGATCTTGGGAGAATCACTGGACAGCTGTGGAGGACATTCTTAAGTACTTGAGAAGCACTAAAAAGGTTGTGGAGGACATTCCAAGCTAGATACCGTGACATACTAGACGATAAAGGCTGAATACATCGCTACCAACGATGCTACCAAAAAGGTTGTCTAGAGATTTCTTGTTCATGAGATGAACAAGGTTCCTACCATTGAGCGTCCAATAATTGTTATTGTGACTACAATGGAGTTGTGACTTTAGCCTAGGAACACATATCCCATCATCGATCCAGACATATTCTGAGGAAAGTATCACCTGATCAGGGAGATTGTTGATCTCCAACGGATCGAGATAAGGAGAGTTGACATGAAGAATAACACGGCGGATCCACTCACCAAAGCATGCTTTCCCAAATACTATTTGAGAGATTTTGGGATGGTTGAGTATGGGATACTACAAAAACTGCTGTATTGTTAGGTAATGGATACTACAACAGATGGCCTTAGTGCAAGTGGAAGATTGTTAGTTATATGTATGCCCTAGAGGCCATTACTGTACATGGGATGTATATTGTAGTGGATGCTTGGACATATATAGGGAGGACTTTCTCGCTTGACATAATAGTATGCTATCTGGTTGCACTTTGTCTTAACATGTTGACTTGTATACGTTATGCTGTCTTGCTCTCACATGTTGACAAAGCCCTTAGGTTGTGTACTTGACTACCAGGACTATGATGGAGATCATACTAGTGGGGCCAAGGGTAGTCCATAAGTACACCCTTCAATTGTTCCTAGTCGTGGGAGTATCGAGACAGGGCATCGATACTCCAGAGTAGACTAACATATACGCATCTTGACTCATATGATGGGCAATGGATGATCCCACATCCATTGGTGTTTGACATCAAAGATGGTATACGGGTGCTCAGTGGAGACTGGGTACACTGAAAGGACTCGCCGAGAACTCCTAGTTGGTATTATACCTATCGTCAGATAGCAGTTCTCTGGTGACACTGGTACAGGTTAGTCTGTAGACCCGAGATCGTCATAGAGTCTTGTGTGATTCCCACTGTGCTTTGATTTCCACCTTACCACGTTCAAGAGGACGTGCAAAATGGTGGCTTTTGGGTACAGTCCCGAATCACATGGAGGCAATGAGCGATAGGAGGGGATTCGCCTCTCCTGGTATTAGGGGTTGATGTTGCGCTGTGCTCGATTGGCCATAACAGGGAAGTCCCTGGCCATGGCTGATTTAGAGATTTACTGGTAAGTGTTATCAGTAGTTTCTCGACCCATTATGAGTCTCACAGCGGCACGACTTATCGGTTATTAGGATTTGACGTTTACCGCCCCTATACTGGATATGCGACATATCAGACGAAAAGACCGGACTATATGGTAGTGTTACTGACAGGCTTTTGCAGGAGTTAAAGCGGGCTTGCTTGCTGATCTTCTGATCGTTCAATACCCGAGTAGCCATTACGTCCAGCTAGTACCGCTGACGGCTTGTGGGTGCTTGATGTGATCATCACATACTGCCGGCGTATTGACGAGTCTTTAGAGTCCTACACAGAGGTTTCACTGGCTTAGGAAAAACAAAGTAAGAGCACATATGTGATATGTGCGGGACCGAGATTAATACGTGTATGTGATACCGTATTCTATTCTCGCGATATAAAGTATCGATCGGTTATATGTGATATAGCCGGGTTATCGAATCAAATGTTGATTCGTTAAGTCGATACTGTATCGGTCGGTTATATGCGATATAGCCGGGTTATCGAATCAAGTGTTGATTCGATATAATGATACAAATAATATTAGTCGGTCATATGAGATATAACCGGATTATTAAATCAAGTGTTGATTTAATGATTTAATGTATAATTATATATTTGATATATTAATTTACATTAACTAATATTAGCTCACTTAAACATTTATTTTTTTCACATGTGCACACTTAATATATATGTGATATATATTAATTGTGTTTTATTTATGTGTCATGGTTGATGATACATGCAACATGGGTGTATGAGACATACACCATGATAAAGATAATGTAGGGTTTATTTATTTATGGTAATTCAATTATTAGTTGGAAATTTTTCACATGGCATGAAGCTTCATGAAGCTTTGAGACCCATTGACTTAGTCCACTAGTTTTGTCTTACACTAGATATTTGTTAACCCAACCATTATCTAAACCCATGATATTAGATATTTTCTCACCCATGGCTGCTATTCTCTCACATGACATTATCTCTCTTCATCTTCTTCTTCAAGCTCAAAAGCTCTCTAGGTTTTGGGCAAGTGAGAAACTTTAGTGAGAAAATCAATTCCAAAGTGAGCAAAAATCCTATTTCATCATCCTCTACTAGATTAGCACTTTAGTATAGGGTGTTAGCTTCACTAATCCCACATTAGTGAAGAGGGTAGCTTGGGTTAGTGTCTCCTCGACGTAGATCATTTTCGGCCTCGAAGACTTCAAGCAAGATCGTTCATTTCACCTTGAGAAACCATGCAAGAGTCCGGGAGTTACATGATCACAGCGAAAGGACCACTACAAGGAGCTTTTGAATTGAAGGACCGGTCTACAAAGGTTGTATTTCTCATTCACTTAGATGTTAAGTTGTTAACATTGCTTGTTTGTTTAAATTGCTAGTTAAATATTCTAGGTTAGAGTTATTTAGAACGGCAAAAATTTAAAAACGGTATGGACGATACCCCCCGAAACCTTGCTGCCATCCTAGATAACCCTACATAAATAAATTCGGTCCCCGAATATAAATTTAATCCCCCCAAATACTAAAACATTTCTGCAAACACTCAAATTGGCGGGGCTCCGAAATATTAAATACTCAAGACACATCTTAGCGCAATGCATGCGCATGAAAAACGAGTATATAACTCAAAATCAAAACTCCATCAAGTATCATGCAATTATCGGAGTTATGGTGAAGATAACAATATCAAAGTCCAATACGAAAACCCACATGATATACTTAAAATTATAACATGTACATAATACGCATCGTTATAAATGTTGCGCCACGGCAGCGCCCCGGCCTCATACTCTAGGCCAAAATGCGGAATCAAAATTTTTCCTTACTCGGAAACCGGCGCTACCGCGGACAATGAAAACCCGGATCGTTTACCATTAACCTAATGCTAGCAATCAAGAGATGGGAAAAGAAGTATACCGAGAGATCCGAGTCCTCCGGTCTTCTCGTCGTCGTCCCGATCTCCCGCGGTAAGTCTTGCCTCCACATCGTCGCCTCCTCGCCGGAAGGGCACCACATCGCCTGCGTCTTTTATGGGCTCCCGCCTCGATACCGAGGCAACTCGGGCATGAAGCCGGCAACTCGACATGCTCAAGATGTGCTGTAGGAAGTGTAGGCTTTGTCTCTTTGGGGTAGTGGATGTTGCCATATGAAGATGGAGGAATGAAGGTATGAAAAATGGTGCTTTCATTTTTCCTTGTATCAAAATGAGATGAATGAAATTTTTCACACTCAAATGAAACACTCTCATTTTCTCTCCTCAAATGTGTGGCCGGCCATTCTCTCATGGAAATGGTGGAGGAGGCAAAGTCAAATACAAGAGGGAGGTGATGGTAGGAGAAAAGAAGGGGGTGACCATAAACAAACATGAACCATGCTTATTACTCACATCCACATCAAATCTCATTAAAGCAAAAGCATGGAAGAAAGATATCATGCTATCATAATAAATCCAATAGCAAATAAATCCTCCACAAAGTGTTATTTGCAAACTTGCAAATAACCCCTTCCACCGGAAAAGTCCGGCCGGGAAAGAACAAAGGAAAACCGGCCGGAACGGAATGCAAACTGGCAACTCCAGAAAACTGGTCCCGTAATAAATTACAGGAAAACCCCAATACTGTGCATACACACCCGCATCTGTATTCCTACCGGATACAAATGCAATGAGACAAAATCTACACTGTACTAAACTAGGACCGGCTTAAGCCAAAGCCGGCTAGTAAAATCCGTTCGATCCTGATCCGTGCAATACCGCACATATCAGATCGAACCCTGCCATATAACTATACGGCAACTAGTACAAACTGTCCGATCCTGATCCATGCAATACCGCACGTATCTGATCGGACCCTGCCATATCTCCATACGGCCTCTACAGCGTTTCGCCCGAAAGCTTGAGTAACTGTAAGTGTGGTGGACTCTAAAGACTCGTCAATACAATGGCTGTGGATTTAACCACTAGCACGTCAGAGGTATAAGCCAATACGTAACGGGCCACCAGCTATTGACCAAAAGGGACGTCGATGAGCGAATTCATCCTGACACCCTACTGAGCCTGTCAGTGACAATATCCGTACAGTCCGGTCCGTTCGTCTATGAGGATCGCATGTCGGGCCTAGGGGGTTGGTAAAAGTCAGACCCCCAAAGGCGGTACAAGTCGTGTCGGAGTGTAGCCCAGAACGCCCTGAGATACTACAGGAATACCTACCAGTAAATCTCCTGCCTCGGCCGAGGGCTTTGCGTAATGGCTCTCCTAGACACAGCGCGACCTCACCCCTAATACCGGGAGAGACGAACCCCTGCAGATCCGCTCACTGCCTCCATGTGGCTCGGGACTGTACCCAACTAAAACCTGTTTGCACGACTCCTTTGAGCCGTGGTAGGGTAGTAATCAAAGCACAGTGGGAACTCACACGAGACAAATGACTATCTCAGGTTGATGAACTAACCTGTACACATGTCACCTGGGAACTGCTATCTGTCATCTGGTATAAGACCAACTAGCAGGTTCCCGGTGAGTCCTGTCCGGTGTACTCATAACCCAATGAGCACCTGTATACATCTTAGGTGAACCAACTGACACCAGTGGCTTGTGAGACCGGCCACCGCCCCTCGTCGGGGTCTCGACTGTATACACTAGTCTACTAATGGAGTATCGATGCCCAGTCTCGAAACTCCCACGACTAGGGACCTTTTAAGGATGTGCTTATAGACCCCAGCTCCCACGTATATGATCGCCATCATACTGCTGGTCGTCAAGCAAGAATCCTAGGGGCTCTATCAACGTGTAATAGCGACATGTCAGGTCACCTAAAGCAGTACACGATGATAAAGATAAACCAGATAGCATACTATCATTTCGAGTAAGACTGTCCTACCGGGATAGGTCCTCCCTCAATCATTGCAATCACGTGCCTGTGATCCAATAATTGACTCTGAG
The DNA here is from genome assembly GCA_030015575.1 of Agapanthus africanus. Taxonomy (NCBI): domain Eukaryota; kingdom Viridiplantae; phylum Streptophyta; class Magnoliopsida; order Asparagales; family Amaryllidaceae; genus Agapanthus; species Agapanthus africanus. The sequence continues at coordinate 864,203,305 of JASDDO010000024.1, read as the reverse complement.
GGCACTATCTCCAACAATCTCCCACTTGCACTCAAGGCTAATTATTGTGATGTCGCGTACTCACAGCCCGTGTGATACCGAACACCCAATTCCTCTACTAGTCAGTCTCACAAAGCTCGTTTGTGAAACTATTGCGTTCGAGGAATAGCCTCAGTGAGTAGATCCACTGTGATGTTTCTTTCTATGTCTCTCTATATCTCAAGTTCGCGGAGAAAGCCATCTCCCGAAATGAGCAATACCTGTCTTAGAATGTCTGGATGTCTGATGGGACCTAGCTCATAAATGAACTCCAAATCCAAACTTCTTAGACTGTATCAACAACTGAACTTAATCAGTATCCTGCGCCATGCCTCCCTCAGTATTGCCTTGGACCACCTATCCAAAATACTGTCCCTCGTCAGAGGGAGAACTATAACTCTGACAACCTCCTTGTCGTCCATGTCACCTTGGAAGCCTGGAGTGATAACCGTCTCCTAAAGGAGGCAGCCGTTATCATATCCCTAGAACATTCACTTATGTTCTAAAACTACTTCCGACTGTTCCTCCAGGATTGGATCAATATCAACTTATTGCATCTAGTGCAAGAACAACATCTGGTGTAGTACTTGACATCTCATGATTGACTCAATTGCCTAAGCAAGTGATCTGTCAATCATGCGTATCCCTCTCCCCTTTAGTCTGTTGGACACCTTTAGAGAGGGTGACTCCATCACCTGCAGGTACACTACCGTGCCAGGAGTCGTCCATTCTAAATACTCTTAGAATGCTGTCAAAGTACCCTGATTGGGAAACCACCCAAATCTAGATCTAAAACCATAGGTCTAGTAACCAGTATGTCTGATATAATGTCCATGTCCCATGTGGAGAAAACACCGTGTGACGACCAAAGTATAACCGATCATAGTATAGGAATATCACTTCCTACTACCTTCTCAACAGATCCATCCCCTATTCTGATGATGTCAAACCCATGACTGTCACATCAGAAACAGATGATCTAACTCCGCTATATCTGCTTTAGTCTATAAATAGACATAAGCCTGATGTCCACCAATGCTTCCGCTGCTCCCACTGACTACGACAACCCTCTGGCAGAGTCATATAGACGTGCACTTCTAAAGCTAGTTTAGAACGACGCTATACTCATCGTCCTGCCGGGTCTCGCAGCCTGGAACAACAACAATGGCAAGTGTGGGTAAACAAGAACTTCCTTGTCACCGTCCTTGAGGCTACCGGAGTGCCTCTCGGGTGCCTGAAGTTACCCACCTTATCTGCGGAGTGGCCAATGGAATGTCAAATCAGATTGAATCTTTAGGTTCCTTATTAAATCTTCAGTAATCGTTTGCGGTTCTGGAATCGCTTCCAGTTCTACCATACTCCCACTACTGATTTCTGAAAAATAACCATTTCCTTTTAAAATGTGGCGAGTTAAGAACAATATCACTATTGATCTTCCAGATGGTAGAAAGTCAACCCTCGTCATAGCCTGGGTCAACCCACAAACAGCCATTACAGAAACGTGCCTTGAGTTGTCCAGTGTCTGGTTTTAAGCATAAGCCGGACAACTCCCCGTACCTTAACATCGTTAAGATATGAACTGTTCTATATCCAATATAGAACTAGAGGCACTGATTTAATTGAACCAGATTCAAATCATGCAGCTGTCTCCAGTGTATGTCAACTAAATGGAAGGAGGCCGATCAGCGTTACTCAACTTAGGAATGCTTCCAATTATGAGTAACCTGAAAGAGAAGCAATTTCTCTTTATCATTACTATCAACTGAATACCATACACAAGTATCTACATCTTCGATCACTTTGAAGAATCCCGATACTTGCTACACCTGGTTCTCTACTCTATTCAAATACCTATAACTCCTCAAAAACTTAGACCCTGTGTTTCAACGAAACATATGTCTAAGAACTAGAGAAGTTAAAAGTAAACAGAATATAGTATGAGGACCAACCCCTCTGCCCTAATGGACACTGGACAACATACAATACTCTGTATAAGTCCGCTGAGTCTAACAACTCTTTCACTGTGCGTCGTAGGTTGAAAACTGTACTTATGGTTAAGAAGAATTACATCGCTGTTTAATGCTCCTTACCTAACCATCCACTGATATAGGTAAATGTCATCGACATAATATCAAAAGGTATATCTCACTCTATGAAAATAGACGTACAGATATATCAATTTGAAATTGGTACACAACAGCGGATATTCATAACCAAATATTTGCCGACCGGCAAACAGCCCAGGTGATCTCCTCAAATATCACCGATTACAACGAATCCCGATATAATGAGGATGGTCACCCAATTCCCAATAACTTACTCCCACTCATCATCTGTAAAACCATACAGATGTGAGAATCATACCTGGTAAATACATACCCTGGAGTAAGTGTCTAATCGGGAAATCAGTTTTCTTTTAACATTACACAGTGAAACTGAAACATTGAAATGTTTCTGTGGGGAATCCTGGTATTCCTAGTAATGCATCTACCATTATCCAGATTCACAATTATAACCGTATAATTCTTTGCCACCTGTCCAAATCCCTTTATATGTCTTTAGTCAATACCGTCTGCACACCCCTTTAGGCCAAATGGTTTTCTTCCTTCCCTACCGTTCGGCACCAGCCTATGGTTTGGAAGAAGACTATCCAAAAAGCATAAAGGGTGTACTGTCCTAATCCTAGGAGCACTCGCAACGCGAGAGAAGGTGAAGATAAAAGACACATGAATGTACTTTATTCCTATTTCTCCTGAACTAGGATCCATCCCCGAACTGGAACAAGTTCCTTTCGAGTTCGTATATAACCATACGATGGATTATCCAATAAACTGGGATCTTCGTAGTAATACGGAGTGTCCTGGAGAAATACAAAAGTGATTTAGGATTGGCGAAGAAATACTTGGTTTGGTCATGAATATCAGTCGCAATTTACTTTGCCCTCCTACTAATCCCTTGCTTTGTCTTAATCTTAATACCTTCTGCACACCGTTTAGGCTAATTGGTTTTCTTCATTCCCCACCGTTCGGCACCAGCCTAAGGTTTGGAAGAAGACTATCCAATCTGCGTAATAAGTGTACTACTCCTAAGTCAAGGAGTACTTGCAACCTGAGAGAAGGTAAAAGGAAAAAGACAACTGAATAATCCTATTCGTTTTCTCCAGAACCAGAAACCATCCTCGAATTCCTTCGAGTTCGTATATAACCATACGATGGTTTTGTCCAATGGAAGTGGACGTTCGTAGTAATACGGGGTGTCCTGGAGAAAAGGGTAAAAGTAGGAGTGGCAATGAGGTCTGCAACTCTGACAATCCAAAAGCCAGTGTTAAGAAGGTTCGGTCAACTTGGTCACTGAGTCATAGTCCAGGGTCGGGTCAATGGTCGCTGCCAAAGAGAGAGAGAAAAGAAACACTCAGCGTGCACTCTTACCTAGATCAGAATGGTTATCACTTTGTCTAATCTGGAAACCTCCCACTGTACCTCAAATTCTCCTCCAAACCTGAAAGAAGAATTAGTCGGGATCACCCGAGGAGTAAACCAACTCATCAGTGGGAATCGGGATCCAACTATCATCGCATGATAACGTGACGGAATCCACTCACGTCACCACACTCCAGAAGGTATGCGCATGCCTGGCAAGTTTCAGTTCTTTTGAAACTCCCGATGTGATTTTTACCCCAAGCGGTTTATGACCTTGACTAGGTCAACAAACCATAAACCGCCAGTCAAGTTCAACCCATCATTATTCTGGATTGCATTAAACCCACCCGTACGTGCCCTTGACTAGGTCAACAAGGCCGCACGACTGTCTTAACCAATCCTACTTATGCAACAAACAAGTGCCACTCAGCTACCGAACACTACGTCTTGACTAGGTCAACAAACGCAGCACGAATACCAAATAATACCTGTAGGAAATGACGGAGGGCTACGGCTGGTTTTTGGCGAAAAACCTTTAACGTAATGAACTTGATATCGTTGAAGGAACTGCATAGCCTTTTTAGAAAATATAGTGACGAAAACCTTTACTAAAGAGGTCACTCCCGGTGAAGGGATCTCGGCTCTTTCCCCGTAGAATGAGGTGCAGGATATTCCAACTGAATACCACGATGCAAAGCAAAAGTAATCGGCTATAGTGAAGTTAATGCCCTGACGCAAACTTTTGTCCAAGGGGTCACTCCCGGTGAAGGGATCTCGGCCCTTGCCTCGTCGACTGAGGAGCAGGATATTCCAAATGAATACCACGATGCAAAACAAAAGCGAACGTCCTTGCAATAACAGCTTTTTGAAAAAGTGTTCCAACAACATCAGAATAGGTTTGTTTATCTTGCATTGATCCGAATCAACGCAGTCCCATCAATTGATCACACCACAAAGAACGAAAATATACTGACGTACGTATATGCCATTCGCATTCGCCACTGGGTCCCGTCATCACCCGTTAGGTTAGCTAACTAACAGCAGAGCGGGGACTGGACTAGCGCGGATGAAAAACATATACAACATCTACTAATATATATACCAATATATAGTATTTCGCTCAAGGCGTGAATAAAATGCAACATCACAGAAATGTACAGCATCACAGAACAATACAGATATCTGGAAGCCCCGGGTTTCACAGAGCCACTGCTGAAACCCGACGTTCCCCTGGTCGTGTGGATAGCCTGTGCAATGAAATCCTAGACCCCTACGGGTGCAGCAAGTCACCCGCCAAAACCTGAAGCGAGGCAGCCCCTTGCAGCTCCGTGAATGGACCACCCAGCACTTCACGGAATCCGGTAACTTGGGCACCCCTCCTGGGTCAACCTGTACCCCCTACGAGTGTGGCGAATAGCCTGCCAATTCCAGACTGAAGCCCCCTCTGTCTCAATGCCCTGAGATGCGGGCCCGTTGCCCTCCAGAACCCGGCTATCCGTGCACCCCACCGCGGGGCAATCCTAGTACAGAAAGTAAAATATACATACAATGGGTACATCGACCGCAACCAGGCCGTGCCCCAAAAGAATAATACAAACAGGCAGCGACGGCAGTCCACATGTCGGACGCTCGCCCCGCAATATCAAATGTACATAATACAACAAAACTGTACTAGCATTGCATCCAGGCTATCCCCCACGACCGATCCGCAACAACACAGCATAAACATAGAACATCAACGTGAAAGTCACGTTCGCAAATCCGTCTAACCGGGCTATAGCAGTTAGACCGGATTTACCGATCAAGTGACATTCACGGGCGCAGATATAATGTAAATACTGTGAAATAATGTGTTTAAAAATATCCGATCGATCAAACAATTAACAAGTGGGCCCCCAAGTAAAACTGTAGCAGTCACAGAGATTCTGGGCCCAAATTTAATATTCTAAAACCCCCAAAATCAACCCACAAGGCCACTGTAGAAATTGGACAAGGTGACGTCATTAAACTGCGGCGGAACCGCGGCCCAAGGGGGGGTTTGGCCGCGGTTCCGCGCTCCACTAATCGACTGAATTTGTCGAATTTTCACAGAAGTCTTATAATATCTTGTACAGCAGTATTCTACAACCTGAAAAAAATTTTGACACCAAAAAATTCCAACAGAAAACTGATGGAAAGGAAAATGTGGTTTTTGGGATTTCGGTCGATCGGATAAGCAAAACACATTAGAACAAGCTAGGTAAGGTTAATGGCGTGGCTCTGATACCATGTTGCGCCACGGCAGCGCCCCGGCCTCGTACTCTAGGCCAAAATGCGGAATCAAAATTTTTCCTTACTCGGAAACCGGCGCTACCACGGACAATGAAAACCCGGATCGTTTACCATTAACCTAATGCTAGCAATCAAGAGATGGGAAAAGAAGTATACCGAGAGATCCGAGTCCTCCGGTCTTCTCGTCGTCGTCCCGATCTCCCGCGGTAAGTCTTGCCTCCACATCGTCGCCTCCTCGCCGGAAGGGCACCACATCGCCTGCGTCTTTTACGGGCTCCCGCCTCGATACCGAGGCAACTCGGGCATGAAGCCGGCAACTCGACATGCTCAAGATGTGCTGTAGGAAGTGTAGGCTTTGTCTCTTTGGGGTAGTGGATGTTGCCATATGAAGATGAAGGAATGAAGGTATGAAAAATGGTGCTTTCATTTTTCCTTGTATCAAAATGAGATGAATGAAATTTTTCACACTCAAATGAAACACTCTCATTTTCTCTCCTCAAATGTGTGGCCGGCCATTCTCTCATGGAAATGGTGGAGGAGGCAAAGTCAAATACAAGAGGGAGGTGATGGTAGGAGAAAAGAAGGGGGTGACCATAAACAAACATGAACCATGCTTATTACTCACATCCACATCAAATCTCATTAAAGCAAAAGCATGGAAGAAAGATATCATGCTATCATAATAAATCCAATAGCAAATAAATCCTCCACAAAGTGTTATTTACAAACTTGCAAATAACCCCTTCCACCGGAAAAGTCCGGCCGGGAAAGAACAAAGGAAAACCGGCCGGAACGGAATGCAAACTGGCAACTCCAGAAAACTGGTCCCGTAATAAATTACAGGAAAACCCCAATACTGTGCATACACACCCTCATCTGTATTCCTACCGGATACAAATGCAATGAGACAAAATCTACACTGTACTAAACTAGGACCGGCTTAAGCCAAAGCCGGCTAGTAAAATCCGTTCGATCCTGATCCGTGCAATACCGCACGTATCAGATCGAACCCTGCCATATAACTATACGGCAACTAGTACAAACTGTCCGATCCTGATCCATGCAATACCGCACGTATCTGATCGGACCCTGCCATATCTCCATACGGCCTCTACAGCGTTTCGCCCGAAAGCTTGAGTAACTGTAAGTGTGGTGGACTCTAAAGACTCGTCAATACAATGGCTGTGGATTTAACCACTAGCACGTCAGAGGTATAAGCCAATACATAACGGGCCACCAGCTATTGACCAAAAGGGACGTCGATGAGCGAACTCATCCTGACACCCTACTGAGCCTGTCAGTGACAATATCCGTACAGTCCGGTCCGTTCGTCTATGAGGATCGCATGTCGGGCCTAGGGGGTTGGTAAAAGTCAGACCCCCAAAGACGGTACAAGTTGTGTCGGAGTGTAGCCCAGAACGCCCTGAGATACTACTGGAATACCTACCAGTAAATCTCCTGCCTCGGCCGAGGGCTTTGCGTAATGGCTCTCCTAGACACAGCGCGACCTCACCCCTAATACCGGGAGAGACGAACCCCTGCAGATCCGCTCACTGCCTCCATATGGCTCGGGACTGTACCCAACTAAAACCTGTTTACACGACTCCTTTGAGCCGTGGTAGGGTAGTAATCAAAGCACAGTGGGAACTCACACGAGACAAATGACGATTTCAGGTTGATGAACTAACCTGTACACATGTCACCTGGGAACTGCTATCTGTCATCTGGTATAAGACCAACTAGCAGGTTCCCGGCGAGTCCTGTCCGTTGTACTCATAACCCAATGAGCACCTGTATACATCTTAGGTGAACCAACTGACACCAGTGGCTTGTGAGACCGGCCACCGCCCCTCGTCGGGGTCTCGACTGTATACACTAGTCTAATAATGGAGTATCGATGCCCAGTCTCGAAACTCCCACGACTAGGGACCTTTTAAGAATGTGCTTATAGACCCCAGCTCCCACGTATATGATCGCCATCATACTGCTGGTCGTCAAGCAAGAATCCTAGGGGCTCTATCAACGTGTAATAGCGACATGTCAGGTCACCTAAAGCAGTACACGATGATAAAGATAAACCAGATAGCATACTATCATTTCGAGTAAGACTGTCCTACCAGGATAGGTCCTCCCTCAATCATTGCAATCACGTGCCTGTGATCCAATAATTGACTCTGAGGGCACTATCTCCAACAGTAAACTCGTCATAACATCTGACAAGAAATGCATACCAACCCCTTTTCAAGTCGTTGTGCGATGCGCGTACCACAGCACAGGTATCAGACGTTTATCGTAAGAAAGATAACTATATAACTATATATATATATATATATATATATCCTTTGTTTAACATACATGTCCCGCCATTTTGAAATAATTTGGAAGGGTTTCCTTTGTAAAATGTTTCGTGTCATCTCGGACACGTAGGTAAATACTAAGACTATATCTTCTTTTTGGAAATCTCTTCAGTAACTATCGATGCATGCAAAAACATATTCAGGTGCTATCCTCGGACTAGTCCTGCTCAGTTACTATACCAAATAGTAAATATCATAAAACATACTGCTCCAACAGAAATCAATCCAAAAATGTGTATAAGAATTGCCACGTGTGTCTGGTGCGCATGGAATTCGAAATCAAACCCAAGTGCCATACATAAGCACAAAACAAAATCTAAGTGCAATGGGTATGCACGAAAACATCTGTCAAGTGCAACGCGTATGCCTGACAAAAATATCAGGTGTATTTGATATGTACGAAGAATCCCGATTTAGTGCATCTGGTGTGCACCAAAATCGCATCAAGCGTGCCAAGTATGCGCAAGAATCCAAATCAAGTGCACCAGGTGCACGAAAACAAATATCGAATATCACAATCGAAATTGACGGTATACAACATACCTCAATCCAAATCAGGTATACCGTGGTATATAATTTCACAACCATGTGCATCAGCGTGCATAAAATCGAATCAAAGTACTAAAAGTGCATGAAAACTACACCGAAGGCACAAGTCAAATCACATCAATACCATAGGAATGAAATCAAAATCAAACATCTCGAACGACATCAAATCAAAATTGAGTGCAACTGTGGTGCACGAAAACTCAATCATGCAAATAAATCACCCAAAATACCAAAATCCAAAATGACAGCTACGTAATATTCGAATCACCTAAATCGCAAATCGTAAACACTGTCGCGGATATGTCCTTTCTTCAAAGTCGAGAAGGTGTCGGTGCATCCAAAGCTAACAGAGCAAGATATCTACTTGCCTCCTGTTCAGGTCTGACGCCTTGTACCCTTAGGCTCTCGTCTCTCACTGCAGATTGCCAGTTACATAACTCCTTGGCTCAATGGCCTAATATGGAAAGATGATAGAAACGGTTCCGCTCTGGCACATCTTCTAAAGATCTCTGACCAACTATCATGGTCACTCATAACATGTCTCGTCGATGACGCCGAACTCTGGCCTGCTGGGTGTGCGTGATACGACCGATCCTGGGTCCAAGTCTTCTCATGTAGTAATCCAGAAAGATTTTGTCGGGGTTTCTCCCAAATCTCGTTTATGCCGAACTTCCTGGAAGTTATCACCCTTTACTAAATCCATTTATTGTTCCGGAACAGCTGCATACTCATCACAACTTCTTCTAAAAGATATATCCATATTCAACGCCTCTGCATGCATATCACATCTCTGATGTCAACGGAGCGAACTTCGTCTCGTCAAAATCTCGCACGAACCTCTTACTCCACTTTTCTCTGATGTGGACTGATTCGGACTCGTCTCTTCGTAGCTGTATGGACTGCGCTATAAATGGCTATAATCATATCTGAAGTCTCCCTTCCGAAACTATGAACTCGACAACTCAATATCTTATGGTAGGTATCTTGCCAACTACGCCCTCGGAAACTCTTCCAAATCGTCGGAGGAATAATCTTCATTCTTCCGTTTTCTAACGACTCTCAACGTGCCTGTGTGAAGTCCTCTCTAGCTGAAATTAATCAATCTGATGACCTCGCATCGGGGTATGCAAATGAACCACATGTCCTAGTCATTCATCCATGGGTGACTAGCAATTTTTTATCATATCCCTAAGTATAAACTCATATTGCAAAAGCTTCAAACATCTGGGGCGATATCTTGTCAGTCGCAGCAACAGCTGGCTCATTTGTCCGCACGCTAAACAATGTCTCAATCCTCAAGAATACACGATACATTAACGATCATCACATTCTAGCCGGCCTCTAGCAGTGGCCCAATACTTTGGTGCTGATCTGAACGTTCGAGAAATCTTAGTAAAAGCAATCCATCAAAACGTTCATGTCACGAAAAAAACACAATAAAACAACATATTTATGCAATCGTATGTCACCGGAATTACGCCCTGGTTAGTCCTCGTCCAAGACGAGCTCATGCTGACCGCAACTCTAGCTGCAGCTCTCTCTGCTCGTGCAACCGTGGTAACAGAAACCACCATCCGACATCGATGAAGATAGATCAAATGAACGAATAGAATACGGTGTAAAAAAATGTACATCATAAGACTTCTTAAGCGGAGTAGCGTATCGTAAGTACGCCGCGGAACATACATACGGTACGTCACTCTACTTAAGTCACCTACTCCATCAACCAAGGTCAACCTATGCGACGAAAGTTCGGGTCTAATACCCCCTCGACCAAGTCTAAGTTCCGTAAGTTCAAGCCTAGGTTCTAAATATATATATGCCCTAGACTCCGCATAGTCAATGTTGGAGATAGTGCCCTCAGAGTCAATTATTAGGTCACAGGTACGTGATTGCAATGATTGATGGAGGACCTATCCCGGTAGGACAATCTTACTCGAGATGATAGTATGCTATCTGGTTTACCTTTATCATCGTGTACTGCTTTAGGTGACCTGACAAGTCGCTATTACACGTTGATAGAGCCCCTAGGATTCTTGCTTGACCACCAGCAGTATGAGGGCGATCATATAAGTGGGAGCTGTGGTCTATAAGCATGTCCTTAAATGGTCCCTAGTCGTGAGAGTTTCGAGACAGGGCATCGATACTCCAGAGTAGACTAGTGTATACAGTCGAGACCCCGACGAGGGGCGGTGGCCGGTCTCACAAGCCATTGGTGTCAGTTAGTTCACCTAAGATGTATACAGGTGCTCATTGGGTTATGAGTACACCGGACAGGACTCGCCGGGAACATGCTAGTTGGTCATATACCAGACGTCAGATGGCAGTTCCCTGGTGACATGTGTGCAGGTTAGTTCATCGACCTGGGGATCGTCATTTGTCTCGTGTGAGTTCCTACTGTACTTTGATTACTACCCTACCACGGCTCAAAGGAGTCGTGCAAACAGGTTTTAGTTGGGTACAGTCCCGAGCCACATGGAGGCAGTGAGCGTATCATCAGGGGTTCGTCTCTCCCGGTATTGGGGGTGAGGTCGTGCTGTGTCTAGGAGAGCCATTACACGAAGCCCTCGGCCGAGGCAAGGAGATTTACTGGTAGGTATTCCAGTAGTATCTCAGGGTGTTCTGGGCTACACTCCGACACGACTTGTACCGCTTTTGGGGGTCTGACTTTTACCAACCCCCTAGGCCCGCCATGCGATGCTCATAGACGAACGGACCGGACTGTACGGATATTGTCACTGACAGGCTCAGTAGGGTTGTCAGGCTGAGTTCGCTCACAGACGTCCCTTTTAGTCAATACCTGGTAGCCCCGTTACGTATTGGCTTATACCTCTGACATGCTAGTGGTTAAATCCACAACCAAGGTGTTGACGAGTCTTTAGAGTCCCCCACATTCTGTTACTCAGCTTTCGGGCGAAAGGTTGTAGAGGCCGTATGGAGATATGGCAAGGTCCGATCAGATACGTGCGGTATTGCACGGATCAGGATCGGACAGTTTGTACTATAGACCGTATGGATATATGGCAGGGTTCGATCAGATACGTGCGGTATTGCACGGATCAGGATCGAACAGATATTACTAGCCGGTTTTGGTATAAGCCGGATTCTAGTATAGTACAGTGGAGATTTTGTCTCACTGCATTTGTATTTCGGTCGAAATACAGATGCGGGTGTGTATGCACAGTATCGGGGTTTTCCTGTAATTTATTACGGGACCAGTTTTCTGGAGTTGCCAGTTTGCTTTCCGTTTCGGCCAATTTCCTTTGTATCGTTCATTGGCCAAAGATTGGTGGAGGAGGGTTTATTTGCATTGTTGCAAAGAGGCATTAGTGGAGGGGGTTCTTTGCATCTTGTTGCATCATGATGGCTTTCATGATGTGCACCATCATTGACTTGTTTTGACTCCATCATGACTTGACTTTTAAAGTCATGATTGTTGATGATGATGAGGGGTATGGTTGGTTGTGTGTGGATGTATTTGTTATCATGTTCTTTCATGATTCCTTTTTTTGCATTATTGTTCCACTCACTCCCTCTTTGTGTGGCTCTCTTATTTTCTATCACACTACACTCTCATTCTCCCCTCTCAATTTACCATGGCCGGCCACTTCACAAGTGGGCTGTCCAAAATTTTGGTTGGGTTATTTTTGGTTCATATCATGCTCCAAAATACCCCAAGCTCCTTCACATTTGTTCTTGCTTCATCCCTCCACCAAAAGGCAATTCCGATAACCCCAAATGAGACACAAGCCTCTTCATTATATCCTACAGTAAATCTTGGGCACGTCGAGTAGCCGGCTTCGTGCCCGAGTTGCCTCGGCATTGAGGTGGGAGCCCGTAAACGATGTAGGCGATGTGGTGCACTTCCGGCGACGAGGAGGAGACGGGACATTCCGCAGGAGATCGGGACTATGATGAGAAGACCGGAGGACTTGGATCGTCGGTATATCTCTATTCCCTTTCTTGTAGATAGCTAGGACTAGTTAATGGTTCGATCCGGGTATTAGTGCGCGGCGGTTTGCCAGTTCAAGAAAAATTTAAAGTTTATCACCGCTTCCGCATTTGGCCGTCGGATTGACTGCCGGGGCGCCGCCGTGCACTTACAGTGGTATCAGAGCCTTGCCATTAACTTAGTCTAGCTTTGTGTAATGTGTTTTTCAGTTCCGATCGATCAAAATTCCAAAAACCAGTATTTTCCCCACGACAGTTTCTGTTGAAATTTTTTGATGTCCAAAAATTTTTCAGGTTGTATTAAAGTACTGTACTGGATGTTCTAAGCTCTCTAGAAAAATTCGACAAAGTGATCTTTTAAGTGGAGCGCGGAACCGCTGCCAAATCCCACTTTGGGCCGCGGTTCCGCCGCAGTTTGGAATCTTCAGTTGGTCGAAATTTTCCAGTGGGCTTCTGGGCTGGAAACAGGGTTTTTGGAATATTAATATTGGGCCCAGAAATTCTTGATGTGCTGCAGTAACACTTGGGGCCCACTTGTTAAAAATTTGATCGGTCGGATATTTTAAACACATTTTTCACAGTATTTACATTATATCTGCGACCGTGAATGTCACTCGATCGGTAAATCCGGTCTAACTGCTATAGCCCGGTTAGACGGATTTGCGAACATGACATTCACGTTGATGTTCTGTGTATTTGCTGTGATGTTGCGGATCGGTCGTGGGGGATAGCCTGGATGCAATGCTAGTACAGTGTTTTTGTTGTATTATGTACATTTGATATTGCGGGGCGAGCGTCCGACATGTGGACTGCCGTCACTGCCCGTTTGTATTATTATTTTGGGGCACGACAAGGTTGCGGTCGATGTACCCGGTGTATGTATATTTTACTTTCTGTACTAGGATTGTCCCGCCGAGGGGTGCACGGACAGCCGGGTTCTAGAGGGCAACGGGCCCGCATCTCATGGCATTGAGATGGAGGGGGCTTCACTCTAGAATTGGCGGGCTGTTCGCCGCACTCGTAGGGGGTACAGGTTGACCCAGGAGGGGTGCCCAAGTTACCGGATTCCGTGAAGTGCTGGGTGGTCCATTCACGGCGCTGAAGGGGGCTGCCTCGCTTCCGGTTTTGGCGGGTAACTTGCCGCGCCCGTAGGGGTCTAGGATTATATTGCACAGGCTATCCACACGACCAGGGGAACGTCGGGTTTCAGTAGCGGCTCTGTGAAACCCGGGGTTCCCAGATATCTGTATTGTTCTGTGATGCTATTCATTTCTGTGATGTTGCATTTTATCACGCCTTGAGCGAAATATAATATATTGGTATATATATTAGTAGATGTTGTATATGTTTTGCATCCGCGCTAGTCCAGTCCCCGCTCTGTCGTTAGTTAGCTAACCTAACGGGTAATGACGGGACCCAATGGCGAATGCGGATGGCATATACGTACATCAGTATATTTTCGTTCTTTTTGGTGTGATCAATTGATGGGACTGCATTGATTCGGATCAATGCAAGTTAAAAACAAACCTAATCTGATGTTGTTGGAACACTTTTCAAAAAGCTGTTATTGCAAGGACGTTCTCTTTTGTTTTGCATCGTGGTATTCATTTGGAATATCCTGCTCCTCAGTCGACGAGGCAAGGGCCGAGATCCCTTTACCGGGAGTGACCCCTTGGACAAAAAGTTTGCGTCAGGGCATTAACTTCACTATAGCCGATTACTTTTTCTTTGCATCGTGGTATTCAGTTGGAATATCCTGCACCTCATTCTACGGGGAAAGAGCCGAGATCCCTTCACCGGGAGTGACCTCTTTAGCGAAGGTTTTCGTCACTATATTTTTAAAAGCTATCAGTTCCTTCAACGATATCAAGTTCTTTACGTTAAAGGTTTTCGCCAGAAACCATTCATAACCCTCCGTCGTTTCATATGGGTAGTCAATAGTATTCAAGCTGTGTTTGTTGGCCAAAGTCAAGGCACAGTGTTTGGTAGCTGTTGGTTATTCATATGCAGCATAGATAGATGCGTTGGTTTGGAACAGTCGTATGGCCTTGTTGGCCAAAGTCAAGGGCTTGTGCGGGTGGATTCGAATCAACCTAGAGAATGACGGGTAGAACTTGACATATGACTTATGATTTGTTGGCCAAAGTCAAGGTCATAAGAGCATGGGGCAGAAATCACATTGGGAGTTTCAAAAGAACTGAAACCTGCCAGATATGCGCATACCTTCTGGAGTGTGATGACGTGAGCGGATTCCGTCACGCTATCATGCGATGAAAGTTGGATACCGATTCCCACTGATGAGTTAGTTTACTCCTCGGGTGACCCCGACTAATTCTTCTTTCAGGTTTGGAGGAGAATTTGAGGTACAGTGGGAGGATTCCAGATTAGATAAATTGGTAATCATTCTGATCTAGGTTAGAGTGCACGCTGAGTGTTTCTTTTCTCTCTCTCTTTAGCAGCGACCATTGACCCGACCCTAAAACTATGACTCAGTGACCAAGTTGACCGAACCTTCTTAAATACTGGCATTTGGATTGTCAGAGTTGCAAACCTCATTGCCACTCCTACTTTTACCCTTTTCTCCAGGACACCCCGTTTTACTACGAACGTCCACTTCCATTGGACAAAACCATCGTATGGTTAGATACGAACTCGAAAGAATTTATTCGAGGATGGTTTCAGGTTCTGGAGAAAACGGATAGGATTATTCAGTTGTCTTTTCCTTTTACCTTCTCTCAGGATGCGAGTACTCCTTGGTTTAGAAGATAGTACACCTATTATGCAAATTGGACAGTCTTCTTCCAAACCATAGGCAGGTGCCGACCGGTAGGGAATGAAGAAACCCAATTAGCCTATACGGTGTACAGAAGGTATTAAGTTAAGACAAAGCAAGGGATTAGTAAGAGGGCAAAGTAAATTGCAACAGATATTCACGACCAAACCAAGTATTCCTTCGCCAATCCTAAAATCACCTTTGTATTTCTCCAGGACACTCCGTATCACTACGAAGATCCACAGTTTATTGGATATTCCATCGTATGGTTATATACGAACTCGAAAGGAACTTGTTCCAGTTCGGGGATGGATTCTGGTTCAGGAGAAATAGGAATAAGGTTTATTCGGTTGTCTTTTATCTTCACCCTCTCTCATTGCGAGTGTTCCTAGGATTGGGACAGTACACCCATTATGCTTATTGGATAGTCTTCTTCCAAAGCATAGGCTGGTGCCGAACGGTAGGGAAGGAAGAAAACCATTTGGCTTAAAGAAGTGTGCAGAAGGTAATGACTAAAGACATATGAAGGGATTTGGAGAGGTGGCAAAGAATTATACGGTTACAATCGTGAATCTGGAAGAGGCATTACTAGGAATACCAGGATACCCTATCGAAACATTTCAATGTTTCAGTTTCACTGTGTATTGTTAAAGGAAAACTGATTTCCCGATTAGATACTTACTCCAGGGTATGTATTTACCGGGTACGATTCTCACATCTGTATGGTTTTACAGATGATGAGTGGGAGTAGGTTATTGGGAATTAGGTGATTATCCTCATTATATCGGGATTCGTTGCAATCGGTGATATTTGAGAAAATCACCTGGGCTGTTTGCCGGTCGGCAAATATTTGGTTTTGAATATCCGCTGTTATGCACCAATTTCAAATTGATTTATCTGTACGTCTATTTTCATAGAGTGAGATATACCTTTTTGAAATTATGTCGATGACATTTACCTATATCAGTGGATGGTTAGGTAAGGAGCATTAAACAGCGGTGTAATTCTTCTTAACCATAAGTACAGCTTTCAACCTACGACACACAGTGAATGAGTTTTCAGACTCAAGGGACTTATACAGAGTATTGTATGTTGTCCAGGGTCCATAAGGACAAAGGGGTTGGTCCTCGTACTATATTCGGTTTACTTATGACTTCTCTAGTTTTTAGACAAGTGGTTCGTGGAAACACAGGGTCCGAATTTGGAGAAGTTATAGGTATTTGAATAGAGTAGAGAACCAGGTGTAGCAAGTATCGGGATTCTTCAAAGCGATCGAAGATGTAGATACTTGTGAATGGTATTCAGTTGATAGTAGTGATAAAGAGATCTTGCTTCTCTTTCAGGTTACTCATAATTGGAAGCATTCCTAAGTTGAGTAACGCTGATAGGCCTTCTTCCATTTAGTTGACATGCACTGGAGACAGTTGCATGATTTGGATCTGGTTCAATTAAATCAGTGCCTCTGGTTCTATATTGGATATAGAACAGTTCATATCTTAACGTTGTTAAGGTACGGGGAGTTGTCCGGTTTATGCTTAAAACCAGACACTGGACAACTCAAGGCACGTTTCTGTAATGGCTGTTTGTGGGTTGACCCAGGCTATGACGCGGGTTGACTTTCTACCATCTGGAAGATCAATAGCGATATTGTTCTAGACTCTCCACAGTTTTATTAAAAATGGATTTTTTTTTCAGAAAACAGTAGTGGGAGTATGGTAGAACTGGAAGTGATTCCAGAACCACAAATGATTACTGAAGATTTGATAAGGAACCTAAAGATTCAATCTGGATTGACATTCCATTGGCCACTCCGCAGATAAGGTGGGTAACTTCAGGCACCCGAGAGGTACTACGGTAGCCTCAAGGACGGTAACAGGGAAGTTCTTGTTTACCCACAATTACCATTGCTGTTGTTCTAGGCTGCGAGACCCGGCGGGAGGATGAGTATAGCGTCGTTCTAAACTAGTTTTAGAAGTGTACGTCTATATGACTCTGCCAGAGGGTTGTCGTAGTCAGTGGGAGCAGCGGAAGCATTGGTGGACAGGTAGCTTATGTCTATTTATAGACTAAAGCAGATGTAGCGGAGATAGATCATCTATTTCTGACGTAACAGTCATGGGTTTGACTTCATCAGAATAGGGGATGGATCTGTTGAGAAGGTAGTAGAGTGTGATGTCATGGTATCTGGATGACATACACAGAATAGGAAAAGAAACTCCTATACTACAATCGGTTATACTTTAGTCGTCACACAGTGTTTTCTCCACATGGGACTTGGACTTTATGTCTGACATACTGGTTACTAGATCTATGGTTTTAGATCTAGATTTGGGTGGTTTTCCAATCTGGGTACTTAGACAGCATTCTACAGGTATTTAGAATGGACGACTCCGGGCACGGTAGTATACCTGCAGGTGATGGAGTCACCCTCTCTAAAGGTGTCTTATAGACTAAAGTAGAGAGGGATGTGCATGATTGGCAGATCACTTGCTTAGGCAATTGAGTCAATCATGAAATGTCAAGTACCACACCAGATGTTGTTCTTGCGGTAGGTGTAATAAGTTGATAATGATCCAATCCTGGAGAAACAGTAGGAAGCAGTTTTAGAACATAAGTAAATGTTCTAGGGATATGATAACGACAGCCTCATTCAGGAAACAGTTATCATTCCAGGCTTCCAAGGTGACCTAGACGACAGGGAGGTTGTCAGAGTTATAGTTTTTCCTTCTGACGAAGGGCAGTATTTTGGACAGGTGATCCAAGGCAATACTGAGGGAGGCATGGCGCAGGACACTGATTAAGTTCAGTTATCAATACAGTCTAAGAAGTTTGGATTTGGAGTTCATTTATGAGCTAGGTCCCATCAGACATCCAGACATACTCTAAGACTGATTTTGCTCATTTCGGGAGATGGCTTTCTCCGCGAACTTGAGATATAGAGAGACATAGAAAGAAACAACTAAGCGGATCCACTCACTGAGGCTATTCCTCGAACGCAATAGTTTCGCAAACGAGCTTTGTGAGACTGACTAGTAGAGGAGTTGGGTGTTCGGTATCACACGGGCTGTGAGTATGCGACATCGCAATAATTAGCCTTGAGTGCAAGTGGGAGATTGTTGGAGATAGTGCCCTCAGAGTCAATTATTAGGTCACAGGTACGTGATTGCAATGATTGATGGAGGACCTATCCCGGTAGGACAATCTTACTCGAGATGATAGTATGCTATCTGGTTTACCTTTATCATCGTGTACTGCTTTAGGTGACCTGACAAGTCGCTATTACACGTTGATAGAGCCCCTAGGATTCTTGCTTGACCACCAGTAGTATGAGGGCGATCATATAAGTGGGAGCTGTGGTCTATAAGCATGTCCTTAAATGGTCCCTAGTCGTGAGAGTTTCGAGACAGGGCATCGATACTCCAGAGTAGACTAGTGTATACAGTCGAGACCCTGATGAGGGGCGGTGGCCGGTCTCACAAGCCATTGGTGTCAGTTAGTTCACCTAAGATGTATACAGGTGCTCATTGGGTTATGAGTACACCGGACAGGACTCGCCGGGAACATGCTAGTTGGTCATATACCAGACGTCAGATGGCAGTTCCCTGGTGACATGTGTGCAGGTTAGTTCATCGACCTGGGGATCGTCATTTGTCTCGTGTGAGTTCCCACTGTACTTTGATTACTACCCTACCACGGCTCAAAGGAGTCGTGCAAACAGGTTTTAGTTGGGTACAGTCCCGAGCCACATAGAGGCAGTGAGCGTATCTTCAGGGGTTCGTCTCTCCCGGTATTGGGGGTGAGGTCGTGCTGTGTCTAGGAGAGCCATTACACGAAGCCCTCGGCCGAGGCAAGGAGATTTACTGGTAGGTATTCCAGTAGTATCTCAGGGTGTTCTGGGCTACACTCCGACACGACTTGTACCGCTTTTGGGGGTCTGACTTTTACCAACCCCCTGGGCCCGCCATGCGATGCTTATAGACGAACGGACCGGACTGTACGGATATTGTCACTGACAGGCTCAGTAGGGTTGTCAGGCTGAGTTCGCTCACAGACGTCCCTTTTAGTCAATACCTGGTAGCCCGTTACGTATTGGCTTATACCTCTGACGTGCTAGTGGTTAAATCCACAACCAAGGTGTTGACGAGTCTTTAGAGTCCCCCACATTCTGTTACTCAGCTTTCGGGCGAAAGGTTATAGAGGCCGTATGGAGATATGGCAAGGTCCGATCAGATACGTGCGGTATTGCACGGATCAGTATCGGACAGTTTGTACTATAGGCCGTATGGATATATGGCAGGGTTCGATCAGATACGTGCGGTATTGCACGGATCAGGATCGAACAGATATTACTAGCCGGTTTTGGTATAAGCCGGATTCTAGTAGAGTACAGTGGAGATTTTATCTCACTGCATTTGTATTTCGGTCGAAATACAGATGCGGGTGTGTATGCACAGTATCGGGGTTTTCCTGTAATTTATTACGGGACCAGTTTTCTGGAGTTGCCAGTTTGCTTTCCGTTTCGGCCAATTTCCTTTGTATCGTTCATTGGCCGAAGATTGGTGGAGGAGGGTTTATTTGCATTGTTGCAAATAGGCATTAGTGGAAGGGGTTCTTTGCATCTTGTTGCATCATGATGGCTTTCATGATGTGCACCATCATTGACTTGTTTTGACTCCATCATGACTTGACTTTTAAAGTCATGATTCTTGATGATGATGAGGGGTATGGTTGGTTGTGTGTGGATGTATTTGTTATCATGTTCTTTCATGATTCCTTTTTTTGCATTATTGTTCCACTCACTCCTTCTTTGTGTGGCTCTCTTATTTTCTATCACACTACACTCTCATTCTCCCCTCTCAATTTACCATGGCCGGCCACTTCACAAGTGGCTGTCCAAAATTTTGGGTGGGTTATTTTTGGTTCATATCATGCTCCAAAATACCCCAAGCTCCTTCACATTTGTTCTTGCTTCATCCCTCCACCAACAGGCAATTCCGATAACCCCAAATGAGACACAAGCCTCTTCATTATATCCTACAGTAAATCTTGGGCACGTCGAGTAGCCGGCTTCGTGCCCGAGTTGCCTCGGCATTGAGGTGGGAGCCCGTAAACGATGTAGGCGATGTGGTGCACTTCCGGCGATGAGGAGGAGACGGGACATTCCGCAGGAGATCGGGACTATGACGAGAAGACCGGAGGACTTGGATCGTCGGTATATCTCTATTCCCTTTCTTGTAGATAGCTAGGACTAGTTAATGGTTCGATCCGGGTATTAGTGCGCGGCGGTTTGCCAGTTCAAGAAAAATTTAAAGTTTATCACCGCTTCCGCATTTGGCCGTCGGATTGACTGCCGGGGCGCCGCCGTGCACTTACAGTCAAATCTAGACTCGAACCAAGGTTAAACCTAGCGCTTTGATACCAACTTTGTCACGACCCGAAGGTACGGAAAGCGACTGGCACTTAAATTACGTAACGTCTAGAGGCGTAACGTAATCTAAGTAAACCAAAGCCCAGAAATCTAAACTATTTTTAATGAAAAGAGTGAAGGAAGACTTGTTTTAAAGCAAGTGGTTCTAACAAAATAAGTGGCATTAAACATTTAAAAGCAACATCATATTTTCCCGAAAAAATCGGCAGAGTCTCCTTTGTAAATACTGTCCCCAAACGGATGCAAACAGGAATAAACAAGTAATGAATACAGGCATCCCCATGCGGGAGCTAGCTCTTTGCCAAATGGCGGAAACCGCCACGCAAGCAATATAATATACAACGCCGAAGGGCGAGGATCAAAACTCAGGAAGAAAACCAAACATCCTTAAGAAAACCAGAGAAAAACCATAATAATACAAGCGCGCGACTCTAAGGTCGAAAGAATAAACAACTGGTTTTCTAAGTCTATCAAATAATACAAGTCTGGTTGATGGAGTTTACTAGATACAACTGAAATAAATAAAGTACAACGGTGGTCACTGTTCATATCATAATTTTGCATTATAATATTCCCCATTCTTAGTCATTTTACAAATAAACAGGTGCGTTTGATCCATGTCTGCTACATAGTTGCAGGTTACAGGTTCTCGGAACAAAAACAGTGAAAATGATGAAAAGATGATACAAAAGTGAGACTACGACCGACAAATGGATGAATCTTAATCATGCCTATAGTTTGAAGGACAATGAAGATCAATGAACAAATTCATAAAGTACAAAGGCAGCGCAAGGTTCAAGATTTCGACACGAAGCAAGCGGTAAAGTCCACAACATTATTCACTATGGAAATTTGAAAGAAAACTAGAAGACAATCTGAGAAACCAAGTGAAGAAAAAAGTACCCAAATGAAACCAGACCAAGACCAGAAAATTGCACTTAGTGAACCCACTAGATGGCCGCGGTTCCACGGCCATAAGGAGCCCGTGTCGGTGTTAAAAAGTGTCGGTGCGTCGGTGCTTTGAGTAGTCTTCTTAGAGGCATATTTGTAAATGCAGATGTGAATCGAATGTAACCCTAGGGTTTCTATAATCTATAAATAGAAGCCCTAAAGCTCTTTTTGAGGTAGCCTCTTCTTGTGCCTCATTGTATCTATCTAAATTCAGAATTTCAATTCTTGTAAAGTATGAAGAGTGCATCAAATTAGAGTAAGTTTTCTATTCTTGCCCTAGTTAATTTTATTATCTGCCCTAGTATAATTTTCCTTTCTTCCCTAGTTTAGATTTTATTCTCTGCCCTAGTTAATTAGTTTAGAACATGTTGATCAATTCCCTAATGACTGAGTAGTCTCCTCACTTGTTAGGGTTAGATTTGGGGAAGGCTTGAGAGATGAAGATCTCTCACCCCTTTCTTGTCCATCACATGTTTTTATAGGACTCCATGCATACATACACACACCGCTCCCTACGGCACCCTACCCATAAGGTAGCGGTGATACCGTAGTATAAAAGACCGGTTGTGCATGTTTTCCATGGAGGTTAGGGTAAGAATTAAGAAAGGAAAGACAAGAACCTGGAGGAAGAAACCCAGTTTCTTCCCGATGGTACTAATCCACTTTATTAATTATTACCATAACACCTCATAGATCTAAATTAGGGCATAGAAAGCGGTGAGGAATATTGACTTTCCAAACTTAACCTAAACCTAACCCTTGCAAGGTTTTAATCTTAGTCTAGATCAATTTAGTTTTTAGTGATAATCAATCCAGCATCGTTTGGAATTAACTCGTTAGAGCAAATTGAGAATACACAAAATCCCTGTGGACCGACCCGTACTCACCGGCTAGCTACCAAGCGACGCCGTTCTTGATTGCGGTAAACAATTCTTTGATCTTAAAATCTCTTTTCAATCAAATGGCGCCGTTGCCGGGGATGGCGTTGTTATTTTCTTTTTGTAATTTCAGGTTAATATAAAATTGAAAAATCATAAAAACTGAAAAAGAAAAAAAGAAAAAAAATTATCACCTTGTTATTTTGTGAAGGATATTTTCGTTTGAATTGTGCAGGATCGAAGAACAAATTCAGATCTGGAAAAATCCAGAGATCAAAACAGAAAACAGTAGATCTAAACAACAGAGGAAAATCATAACAGAGAAAGAGAAAAAGTTTGGAGGACTGATCTTCCTTCCTCACCGTGGAACCGCGGCTGTACGGCCACTTTAGCGGCGGAAGCGCGGCCATGTGGTGACGTCATCATCTGAAAAATCACTGTAAGCTTCCTCTTCTTCTCTGAAACCCTACTATCTCCTCTGAAAAATTTTCCTGCAGGATTCTTTGCGCCAAAAATTTCTCCCCTTCTCCAATAATTTGATCTTGTGTAGGATTCTTTGCGCCGCGCTAGAAGAAAATTGTTTGCAAGTGATTGTGTTTACTGCTTTGCATATTTTAATTTGACTTTAAGGGGCTTTTTATAACAATCCAGATTGGATGGGGATTTCATCACCCTTCCCAGGACCCCAAAAATCACATAAAGCATATTGTATTGACCATCAAGTTAATTAAAAAAGATTAGACTCAGCCCTAAGGACTTCGCGCTCAAATAGGACAAAGGAATAGTTGTAGGCATCGACCGTTGATCCTAACCTGACTTTGTGGTGCCTAGGCTAGACAGGTAGTGAAAGGTAACTTTAAAAGGCCCGTCTCACGGTGATTCATGAGCGGATTCCTCCTTTCTCTACTTGTTCTTACCTGGCCACAATTGGCGGTGAAGAGGCGGATTGAGGTTCTACTTCTTGCCCTTTGGAACAGTTAAGAGCTGTCTAGCTGACCTAAGTGACCCTAAATATAGGCTTGATGGTGCATTTGTGATTGATTGAACGTGTGTCTAAGACTTTTATTGAAAATCTTTTTGCAAAAAGCTCCATAAAAAAATTCCATGTCTATTGCTGAACATATAGAACAATCTTGTAACCGATCTTTCACTCCTTTCAACACTTCTAGTTCTTGGGATCAACAAGTCCATTCACCTTTTTATCCAAATGTTGATTCTACTCCTGTCCAACCATTCAATTCCTACCAGTCCTACCCGACTTCCGCACCTTCCCTAGACATTGCTTCTACACCACCATTTGGGAGTTTCGTGTATCCAAACAACTTTGAATTTTTTACTGAAACCCCTTCACAACCCATGTCTAGTCTAGAAAAGTCGTTGGAAGCTTATATTGTAGCGAAAACAAACAGATGAGGAATTTGGATGCGTCCATTGCCGCCCTTATGCAACCTAGTGACCCGATAGCTAGTTTCTAACCAGCTCCAAAAATTCCAATGTATGATGAGGCGGTTGGACAGATTGAGAAATTGAGTGGTGAGAGTGAGCTGTACACACTTCCAAATCAAATCTACTCATACCCAATTGAATCCCACAACTCCGGTTTTCAATCACGTGTCCCAAATGATTCACCAGTTGAAAATAAAACGTGTAATGAGTTGTGCGACTTTGTAGTGTTTGATTTACCTGATTGTGAAGAGCCCTTTTCAAGTGAAACCATCACCAATCCTTTTGACCTTTACACCTCCAATCTAGAACCTGAATTGATAAATATCCATTCTTTTGAAAAGGTGTCTGAGAAAATTAATTTTCACTTGATTAAGAATATTGATGCCGGGAATATTTTGGATGATGAACCCGTAGATTTGACTGAAATTTTCTCTCCAATTCATCATCCCGAGTCATTAAATGTTTCTCCCGAACCTCATATGCGTCTTGATTTTGATGATAATTGCATGGATGAGATAACTTTTGAGGAGAATAATGAGGATAGCATTGAGGATGAACCAGTTTTGTTTGATGTGTCGGATTTTCCAACTCATCCTCCTGAACCTTTAACTGGTATACTTCCTAAATCACCCTCCATCGTTCCGACCACGCAGAAGATCTCGCAGGAAGACTGTGAGCTTAAAAGATTTCGATTCGATCAAATCAATTTGGACGCCACTAATGCGTTCCTCTTTGAATCTGACACAGTTCTCACAGCCGATAATGATTACGAGTGTTTCACTTTTTCGGACGATTTTGAAGACTCGCCGCCCGAGTTTGAGTCTTTGAATTTTCAGATGAGTCAGTTGATCCATCAGACTCGGTTGCTTACAGTCATTTCGAACCATTGATGGAATCCTTCGAGTTCGAGACAGTTTGCTTAGGTGAGAATAAGACTATCCCTAAATCACTCCCTTTCGTCCTTTCCATCGCTTCGACCGCGCAAGAATCCGTTGTGTTTCCATTTTCAATGGATGGTTTACCAAGTTCAACGCACCCATGTTTTCTTGCGAACCTTGAGGGATTTGACTCCATTTCTCGACGGGTTGATAGATTAGCACAATCGATTTTAACACATCGGTCATCATAAATTGTTCTAATTTATTCACTCAATTTACACCCTCAAGTTCGTGCTACACTTCTTTCTCTCTTCCGCCATTCTTCTCCGAATATACCGAGACCATATTCCACCATTCTTCCCACACGGTCTCGTGTGCTTCTCATTTCTTTTCTCTACACTCCATTCTTTTACCAACCCTACCATTATCATGATAGAATTTTTGAATGGTTGGTGCTAACCTTTGGTCTGTGTAAGGCCTTGTATAGTTTGATTTTTCTCCTCCCTAACTCTGAACTTTAACACTTAAAATAGTGGAAACACTGTTTCACTTAAGTTTGGAGGGAACCTTGTTGTATATATATATTTTGTTTTTCTTTTAACAATAAAAAAATAAAAAAATCATAAATAAATAAACAGAGGAGTGCCGACAATTTTGACCCTCTTGGTATAGCATGATAGTGAGGACACTGTCAAGTTTAAGTATGGGGGTGTGCTCGGTAAGCCTTCTTCCTTCGCATTCATGTGTATATTTTTGCATTTGCATACTTATTTTAAAACCCATAAAAACTGAAAAATTTGAAAAATTATAAAAATTAAAAACATTCAATTTTGGTCTTAATTAACTTGAGTTTGACAAATAGGTTAACTAGCTAGGAACAACTAGATCTTAGACTTAGTTAATTAAAAACCCTAAAAATAACCTTTCTTAAAATTTAACAGTAGAAAGTATATGTCTTTGTAGTTTATTTAGAAATAGGCAAATTTCGAGTTGACTTCTTGGGCTAAGTTAAAACAAGGGAAAAATATTGATATTTTTATTAAAGTATAAGTTTGAAAAATAATTCCTAAGTTTAAGTCTAAATTCTGAAAATATATACCCTACAAATTGCACAAACACGCACCTTGAAACTTGGAATAGTAGAAGAGACCTTGAAATGTTCTTGTCTAAAGTCCTTAGTACAAAGAAAAATATAAATACAAGTGTGAATAAAGAGATAAAAAAAAATGAACACTGGTTTTTGTAATTACTTAAGGCTGCATTAATAAAAAAAATATTTAGCGAGGGTGCTTCATCACCTAGTGCCTTAGACCAACTGGTTTGGGAGTCACCGCTAAAACCCTTAAGGATTACAAGAGTAGGAATTACGCTTTAATGTGCAAACACATCTTATAATCGGTTGTTTGTACCTCAAGAAGTATTAACGGTCGCATAAAGGACGTGTGAGCAAAATTCATCTAAAAATTCACCAATTAAGAAATGCATTGGACAACGGACAAGAGTATAATAGCTTGATTTGAATTTCCAAGTGTAGGGGTGATATAAACACACGTGTAGGGGTATGTAATTGTGGTTTAGATAAGAGATAGGAATGAAGAATAGGACTTATATCTTTAATAGAGATGATAAAAATTCCTAAGTTGAGATAGAACCCTAGAAGGAAAACTTAAAAGATTCTAAAAGCTAAGTAAGTCTACAGAACATATAAATTCTTAAGTTAAATAATAAGGAAGCGTGAAAAATACGGGTGGATAATTTGTGAGTCGAAGATAATAGAGTTGTTGTTAGAAAACCTAATTGGAGAATAAAAGTCGATAAGCCGAATTGATAGGATTTTGTGGGTAGAATCAGCTAAAAACCCTCAGGAGACAACACTCTTTCTACTAGGGACACCTAGAGGTTTAACGGCTTGTTACATGAGCTCAGTGCAATCGCGTTTCCCTGCGAAAGTGAGGCTAGGTCTTTTTCAAGAATAAAACTTGGTTTGCTCGAGGACAAGCAAAAGATAAGTTTGGAGGTATTTGTTCATATCATAATTTTGCATTATTATATTCCCTATTCTTAGTCATTTTACAAATAAACAGGTGCGTTTGATCCATGTCTGCTACATAGTTGCAGGTTACAGGTTCTCGGAACAAAAACAGTGAAAATGATGAAAAGACGATACAAAAGTGAGACTACGACCGACAAATGGAAGAATCTTAATCATGCCTACAGTTTGAAGGACAGTGAAGATCAATGAACAAGTTTACAAAGTACAAAGGAAGCGTAAGGTTCAAGACTTCGACACGAAGCAAGCGGTAAAGTCCACAACATTATTCACTGTGGAAATCTGGAAGAAAACTAGAAGACAATCTGAGAAACCAAGTGAAGAAAAAAGTACCCAAATGCAACCAGACCAAGACCAGAAAATTGCACTTAGTGAACCCACTAGATGGCCGTGGAATCGCGGCCAAACATGGGTTTTGGCCGCGGTTCCGCGGCCATAAGGAGCTCGTGTCGGTGTTAAAAAGTGTCGGTGCGTCGGTGCTTTGACTAGTCTTCTTAGGGGCATATTTGTAAATGCAGATGTGAATCGAATGTAAACCTAGGGTTTCTATAATCTATAAATAGAATCCCTAAACCTCTTTTTGAGGTATGCCTCTTCTTGTGCCTCATTGTATCTATCTAAATTCAGAATTTCAATTCTTGTAAAGTATGAAGAGTGCATCAAATTAGAGTAAGTTTTCTATTCTTGCCCTAGTTAATTTTATTATCTGCCCTAGTATAATTTTACTTTCTGCCCTAGTTTAGATTTTATTTCCTGCCCTAGTTAATTAGTTTAGAACATGTTGATCAATTCCCTAATGAGTGAGTAGTCTCCTCACTTGTTAGGGTTAGATTTGGGGAAGGCTTGAGAGATGAAGATCTCTCACCCCTTTCTTACCCATCACACGTTTTTATAGGACTCTATGCATACATACACACACTGCTCCCTACGGCACCCTACCCATGAGGTAGCGGTGATACCGTAGTATAAAAGACCGGTTGTTGCTTTATCCAAAAATTGTGTTTCTTGTAATCAGAAACGGCGTCGCTTTGCAGCTAGCCGGTGAGTACGGGTCGATCCGCAGAAATGTGTAATTTCTTGTTTTTGTGTTATAACGAGTTGATTCAGATTGTTGTTTGGTTTTTATCGATTGATTTAAAAACTAATTTATGTGATATGAAAGAACTCGTTAGGGTTAGATCAAAGGTAGGGTTGATGAGATCAATATTTTCACCCCTTTCAATGCAGTTTGATTAAAGCTTTTTTTAGAAAATCACAACAATTATTAGCAAAGGGGATTAGGATGATCGGGAAGAAACAAAGTTTCTTCCTCTAGAACCTTGTCCGTCCTTTCCTATTAATTGCTGCAATGTTCATGGACGTCATGTATGTCCGGCCTTTTAGACTACGGTTCACCGTTACCTCGTAGGTAGGGAGCCGTAGGGGGCGGATCATACATGCGTGTATGAAGGTTTCGTTTTGAAAATATGTTGACATTGAAGGAGGTGAGAGATATCCATCTCTCACTCCCTCCCTTGTTCCTAACCCTAACGAGCGAGGATTTTACTCGCTCATTAGGGAATTATTAAAAAGTGACATTTTTGTTGTTTATGTTTTAAAGTGTTACTCTTACGACAGATTAAAATTAGCTGAACTAGTGAACTACAGCAAATAAATGGATAACTAGGGCAAGTAATGATATTAAACTAAGGCAGGAATTAAATAAATTAAAAACTTACAAGAAAAGTTGATGCTCTAAATCTCCCAACAAGTCTGAACTTTTATTGATTGAAAAGAGGCATACATTTTACAGATTTTGAGTACAATTTATAAGCAACCAGTGAAGTTAGGGTTACAGACTCTCGTAGACATGCAATTACAGATTTGCCCCCTAAAAATCCCAACACCCGCACCGTCGCATCGACACAAGAAGTCGGTGCCGACACGGGCGCCATACGGCCGAGGAACCGCGGCAATGATAGGCCTTTGGCCGCGGTTCCGCGGCCCTTTGGTGGCTTCCCTTTGGTGGCTTCATGCCGCCATCTTCTGTGGTCTTCATTCTGGGTTCTTGGGCTTATTTGTTCTTCACTATTTTTCTCTGTTTGACTTCTTGGTCTTTTCCAGATCTTCAATGAAAACTTGTAAAGAGCTTTTGACCGTTCACTTTCGTCTTTTGGACCTTACACTGTTCTTCATCTCGGCTTGAGTAAGATATGTCTGCTTGTTGGTCAAAAGTCTCTTTTCTGTAGCATCTCTCGTCTTTTTCACTGTATTTGTGTTAGTTGTATGTATGCCCTAGAGGCCAGTATTGTACAGATGATATATATTATATTGGATGCTTGGACATATATAGAGATGACTTTCTTGCTCGATATGATAGTATGCTATCTGGTTACTCTTTATCTTAACATGTACACTTGTCTCTTTAAACTGTCTTATAGTTATATGTTGATAAAGCCCTTAGGATGTGTACTTGACTGCCTGGACTATGATGCAGATCATACTAGTGGGGACATGGTAGTCCATAAGTACATCCTTCAAGGTCCCTAGTCATGGGTGTATCGAGACGGGGCATCGATATACCAGTGTAGACTAGCGTATACGCTTCTCGACCCATGAGATGGGCGATGGATGATCCTATATCCATTGGTGTTTGACATCAGAGATGGTGTACGGGTGCTCAGTGGAGACTGGGTACACTGGACGGACTCGCCGAGAACTCCCAGATGGTATTATACCTCACGTCAGATGGCAGTTCTCAGGTGACACTTGTGCAGGTTAGTCTGTAGACCCGAGATCGTCATAGAGTCTTGTGTGATTCCCACTGTGCTTTGATCTCCACCTTACCACGTCCATGAGGGCGTGCAAAACGGTGGTCTTTGGGTACAGTCCCGAGTCACATGGAGGCAATGAGCGATAGGAGGGGTTTCGTCTCTCCCGGTATTGGGGGTTGATGTTGCGCTGTGCTCGATTGGCCGTAACAGGGAAGTCCCTGGCCAGGGCTGATCAGAGATTTGCTGGTAAGTGTTACCAGTAGTTTCTCGACCCGTTATGAGCCTCACATCGGCACGACTTATCGGTTATTGGGGTCTGACGTTTACCACCCCTAGACTTGATATGCGACATATCAGACGAACAGACCGGACTGTACGGTAAGTGTTACTGGTTAGATTCACAGGAGTGTGAGCGGGCTTGCTCGTCGATCTTCTGATCGCTCAATACCCGGGTAGCCGTTACGTTTAGCATACCGCTTGCGGCTTGTGGGTGCTTGATATGATCATCATCTGCTACCGGCGTATTGACGAGTCTTTAGAGTCCTACACAGAGGTTTCCTGGCTCAAGCGAAACGAAATAGGAGCACATATGAGATATGTGCGGGAGCGAGAATAATGCGTGTATGTGATACCGTATTTCATTCTCGCGATGAATGTATCGATTGGTTATATGCGATATAACCTAGATATCGAATCAAGGATTGATTCGATAAGCCGATACATAGGATACTAGTCGGTTATATGCGATATGACCGGATCGTTAAATCAAGTGTTGATTTAATGATTTAATGTATAATTATATATTTGATATATTGCTTTGCATTAACTAGTATTGGTTCATTTTAAAAGGATTTTCTCACTTGATGCACATTGTATATATGATATATTTTTTGTGCACTTGTTTGTATCATGTTTGATGATACTTGCACACTTGGGTTTGTGTAAAGATTAAACCATGGTTATATGAATGGTTAAGGTTTTGATTATTTACTTAGTTATTTATTTATTTATTCATTTTGGATATTATTAAGAATGGTGGCTTATTTTGTTTCTATGTTGAAGCTTCTTGAAGCTTTGACAAAGTCCACCATTCTTATCTCATCCTTAACCCTAACCATTCCAACTAACCTTAGTTTAATCTCTACACTTGACCATAGTTAGTATATGATAAGTATTCATATTAGTTTCATTTTTATAATAAGAAAATTATCATATTCTTTCTTCTTCTTCATCTTCTTCTTCAAGAAAGCTTGATGCCATCAATGGCAACTTGAGTTCTAAAGTGAGAAATCCAATTCTAAAGTGAACCCACCTCCTATTTCTTCACCCTCTCCCTCTTGCCAAGTTGTTTTGGGTGTTTTCTTCACAAGTTTCACAAATTTGTGAAGTCGGAGCTTGAACTTGTGAAACCTCGACGTAGATCATCTTCGGCACGAAGCCGACGACCTTGCCCGCTCGTCTTTCCGATGAAGCCGACGATTGAGTCTAGGATTCGAGATGGACAGCGAGAGGACGACTACGTGGAGCTAAGGAAGTGGATAACCGGATCTACAAAGGTTGTAGCTTCTTATCTTTAGTTAAAGTGTTAACTAGTTTTATATTTCGCCTAGAATTCTAGCCGACGATCCGTATTAGGGTTTCTCGGCACCCATAATTTTTGAAATTAGCATGGTTGATGCCTTGTGAGACCTCTATAGTGTGTCTAGGAACCTTTCACTAGTATTAGAGCCTAGCTAGAGCCTTAGGCGAAGTCCAGACGACGTTTGAAGTCCGATCGAACCAAAACCCTAACCCGAAAACGGCTCTCTGTACATTTTTTAAAAACTGGGTTTTTTCCAAATTAAAAATATGCAGAAAACTTAGCAAGAAATTCTAAGAATTACGGCACAAAATTTGAGTCATGAACAGTGCAACCTGCGGCGGAACCGCGGCATAAGCCTCCTTAGGCGGCGGTTCCGCGGCAGGATGATGACGTCAGCACTCCTACTTTGCACAGTAATTAATTATTTCAGAAGCTGAGTTTTATGGGTATTTTTAATATTTATTCCAGAGTTTAATTTTCCGGGGTGTTTTGGAGCTTTGATGTTTCGACCGGATTATCAGATTTCGTCTTTGTGTATTTCCGGATGACTTTAGAATATGTTAAAAAGTTCGACCGGATATAAATACCCAACTTTTCCCCAGTCGGGAAATTTCCAAGTGTTGGATTTTTCCATAGTTTAACGACGTTCTAAGTAGTGCAAGTAACGCGATGGACCCTCTAGAAGACAACAAACCTTAACTCGATTATGTGACCGTCTTGAACTGCCCTTTGAACCTTCAGGTTTGGGGCAGTACGGCGTGCCACATGTGAGGCGTTGGCTTGACCCTTCTACGGCTGGACCGTTGGTACTGAGGCATGAACTGAATGTTGTTAGATTTATTTCATGTGTTGAGTTGTATCGGAAAAACTTGGGTATTCGACTGTTCGATCGGAATGTTTAACATTTTCTGTTTATCTGGAATGTGATACAATAATTGGAATTCACAAACAGTTATGAGATAACTGAATGAATGTTATAAATCTAGCAGTTTAGTCCCACATGATATTGAAAAGAGTTTTCGATAATGAGACTAAAATGCGGGATTTATATTTGTTAGGCATGTGATGTCTAAGTATTTCATTTGATTAGGCATGCGATGTCTAAAGAGGTTGCGGATTCCAACTATTGTAGTTTTACACTTTCTTTTCTGTGACCGTAAGTGTAGTATGTTCATATCGCCGGTTTCGTTGCTATACGTCAACCACAATTGGGGTATGCATAATTACTTACGTTGATGACATGTGATGTTATGTGTTGCTGGATATGTTATATTGGATCGTCGTGTTTGAATAGCCGGGGGTTTTTATGTGAGATGAGTGTTTTTCATTTTCATTCATGTAAAAACTTGTATGTAATATTCTTTTTATTTGGGGCACTTCCAGGTAGCGGAAGTTGTCACCTTTTGTATATTATTTACTTTTCCGTATTAGGATAGACCCAGGAGGGGAGCACAAGTAACCGGGTTCTGGGGTCCAGTGGGAGACCAACTCGAGGAGTCGAGTACGGGTCTCCTAACCCTAGAATTTGCAGGGTTGCTTGCCGCTCTCATAGGGGTCTAGGGGTGTGGGATTGGCTATTCATCATGACCGTGGAATCCGTGTTTTATACTGGCTCGTATTGAAAACACGGACGTCCTAGTATATCCAATATTTCATATGTTTATTTTGCTGCGACATCTGTGATGTGATCATGTGATGTTCTGTGATGGATACAGTATATAGTATATATGATATATTATATAGACGTTACTTATGTTTTACACCCGTACTAGCCCTGCCCCGCTCTGCCGTTAGTTACCTAACCTAACGGTGCACGAGGGGACATCGAGGCGAATGCGGATGGCATAAGTGTACGTCGTATTTATCTGTGATGTTTAGGTACTTAAATGATGGGACTTCATTAATGTGATTAATGAAAGATAAGAAACCTAAGATGTTGTAGAATCAAATTTTAAACAAAAAAGGTAGCTACAGTTCTTGCTTTGCATAGCGGTATATATGATATACCCTGCACCTTATTCGATGAGGAAAGGACCGAGATCCCTTCACCGGGAGTGACTCCTTTAGCAATAACTGGTAGATGCTACACCCTCGGTTTGTTTTTGATTGCTTTTAAGAGTTTTTGCTTTGCACAGAGATATATATGATATATCCCGCACCTCATTCGATGAGGAAAGGACCGACGATCCCTTCACCGGGAGTGACTCCTTTAGCAAAACTAGAAAAGCCTCAAAATCACTCCATTTCAAAACTTCATTTGATTCTACAACGATATCAAGTTCATTACGCTCATGGTTTTCTGAAAAACCTGCGTAGCCCTCCGTCAATTCAGATATGTAATATTCAGTATTCGTGCTGCGGTTGTTTAGCATGCGTCAAGACGTAGTGTACGGTAGCTGATCATTACTTGTCTGTAGCATGAGATGCGATTGGATTAAGGTATTCGTGCGGCGTTGTTTGGCATGCGTCAAGGGTCGTACGGGTGGGTCTAATTCAATCACGAATTGTACGGGTTGAACTTGACTAGCGGACTATGGGTTGTTTGGCATGCGTCAAGGTCATAGCACGCTAGGGGCAAAATATTATCGGGAATTTCAAGTGTTGAAATTTGCAGTGAGATTGCATACCTTCTATGAG
This sequence comes from Agapanthus africanus, assembly GCA_030015575.1. Lineage (NCBI taxonomy): Eukaryota > Viridiplantae > Streptophyta > Magnoliopsida > Asparagales > Amaryllidaceae > Agapanthus > Agapanthus africanus. The sequence continues at coordinate 864,169,364 of JASDDO010000024.1, read as the reverse complement.
ATAGTTGGATCCCGATACCCACTGCGAGTAAGAGTTACTCCTGGGAGAGTTTTACACATTACAATTAGCCGATCAAGTAGGTGTCTAGAAAGGTGTTAACGAGGTTACGCCTCTGGGAAAACGAGGTTTACATTAATTAGGTTCGTGCGAAAGCACGGGGGACCTCCCTCAAAGTACCGACACTGGCCTGGCTGAAAGATCGACGAAGTTGTAGGGTGTAATTAATCCCGGCTAGTCTTTCCTTTTAGGGTTTGAAGGAAGATTTGATAAAAACAGTGGGAGCCATTCTGATTAGATAAGATAATAACCAATCTGATCTTGCACGAGCATACGCTAAAGTGTTTTCTTCTCTCTCTCTCCAGGTAGCGACCATTTCATGCCCTAATGAAGATAATAATATGGATGTATTGACCGAACCCGCATGTTATACTGTGCTGGAGAACGTTGGTTCCGTTCTTTCCTATAAGAGTTATAGGAATGAACAGGATATAGGGGAATACCAGGATTCCCATGCCACCCGAATGAAGAAAGTACATGTTGATGCATTTTCTTCGGGTGTGTTCGTTACTGAGAACTGTTTCTCCATTTGCTCTACGTCCTGGGTATTAGATACCGGGTCAGGATCCCACATATGTAATCAGTTACAAGGGCTCAGGAAAGGTAGAGAACTTGGAGAAGGTGATAAAGACATTAGAGTTGGAGATGGTGCAATTATTGCAGCTACGACTGTCGGGGAATATCACCTTGTATTACCGACTGGTAATACATTGGTTCTGAACGAATGCTATTACATGCCGAACCTGATATGCAACATTATATCGGTTTCTTTATTAAGTAAAGAGGGATATAATTTTGTATTACAGGACAATGTTATGAACATTTTCCGTAACCAAAAGTTGGTTGGATCAGGCACATTGTGCAATGGCATTTATGTTCTAAATCAATCAACAGTTCTAAGCATAACAAACACACACAAGAGGAAGAGTTCAGAACTGAACGAATTCTTCTTGTGGCATTGTAGACTGGGTCACATCAATGCGACACGATTAGCTAAGTTGCATAAGGATGGATATTTAAATCCTTTTGAATTTTCATCTTATGACACTTGCCAATCATGTCTCAAAGGCAAGATGACCAAAACTCCGTTTACGGAACACGGAGAAAGAGTTACCGAACTCTTGGGACTGATACATAGTGATGTATGTGTTCCCATATCTACACATGCCAGGGATAGTTCTTCGTACTTCATTACATTCACTGACGATCTCTCTAGATTCGGATATGTATTCCTGATGAAACACAAATCAGAAGCTTTTGAGAAATTTAGAGAATATAAACAAGAAGTCGAGAACCAAACCGGAAAAAGTATTAAAATCCTTCGATCTGATCGAGGAGGTGAATACTTAAGCAATGAATTCCTGGACTTCCTAAAAGAGAATGGGATTCTCTCTCAGCTGACTCCTCCATATACACCACAGCACAACGGTGTATCAGAACGGAGGAACCGCACCCTATTAGATATGGTGCGCTCTATGATGAGCACAGCTGAGTTACCTATTTCCTTCTGGGGATATGCGCTTGAGACAGCCATCGACCTATTGAATAGAGTTCCTACCAAATCAGTGCCTACCACTCCATATGAGATATGGAAAGGGAAGAGACCACATCTTAATTACATTAAGATATGGGGTTGTCCAGCCTATGTCAAAAGACAAAATCCGGACAAACTCGAGGCAAGATCAGTCTTATGTAAGTTTATAGGATATCCCAAAAATTCACAGGGGTATATCTTCTACCATCCCGAGGAACAAAAAGTGTTTGTTTCTCGGCATGCCACTTTCTTAGAAAAAGGTTTTCTTATGAAACAGATAGGTGGCATTGAGGTAGAACTGGAAGAGGTTCCAGCGACACAAACTATAACAGAGGACTTGGTAGAACCAGAGGATTTAGTAGTACCCGACGAACCTCAGCCTCTCCGCCGATCTAGTAGGGTTCCTCGCCAACCTGAGAGATACTACGGTTTTCTCATGGATGGTGGCAGCGAGGATTGCATCATGGAGGATGATGACCCAACTAGCTTCGAGCAGGCCATCACGAGTAAGGACTCAGTGAAATGGCTGGATGCTATGCGGTCCGAGATGGAATCCATGTACACCAACAAAGTATGGACTTTGGACGTTGCTCCTGAAGGGGTAAAACCCATTGGGAGGAAGTGGATCTTCAAGAAGAAACTTGGTGTAGATGGGAAAGTGGAGACTTTCAAAGCTAGACTTGTAGCAAAAGGTTTTCGTCAAAGACCACGTATGGACTATGACGAAACCTTTTCTCCAGTGGCTATGCTTAAATCCATCCGGATCATGCTTGCCATCGCTGCATATCATGATTACGAAATCTGGCAAATGGATATTAAGACCGCCTTTCTAAATGGTGATTTAGAAGAGTGCGTGTACATGACTCAGCCAAAGGGCTTCATAGACAGTGGGAGCAGCGGGAAGGTGTGCAAGCTGCTTAAATCCATTTATGGATTAAAGCAAGCATCGCGGAGTTGGAACATCTGCTTTGACGTCGTTATCAAAGAGTTTGATTTCGTCAAAAATCCAGATAAACCTTGTATCTACAAGAAGGTGGCAGAGAGTAAGATTGTCTTCCTCGTATTGTACGTGGACGACATACTCTTGATAGGAAATGATATTCCTATGCTGCAATCGGTCAAGCTCTTCTTATCACAAAGATTCTCAATGAAAGATCTTGGTGATGCCTCCTGCATATTGGGAATTAGGATCTATAGAGATAGATCCAAACGGATTTTGGGATTGTCCCAATCCAGGTACATTGACACCATACTAAAGAGGTTTAGTATGGAAGAATCCAAGCGTGGGAACTTGCCCACGATCTCTGGAGTCACTCTCTCCAAAGAGATGTCTCCCAAGCCTGATTTGGAGAGAGCTCGCATGCAAGGGATACCCTATGCTTCAGCTGTAGGCTCTATCATGTACGCGATGCTATGTACCAGACCCGATGTTGCATACTCACTAAGTGTAGTGAGCAGGTATCAAGCTGATCCTGGAGAGAGTCACTGGACAGCTGTGAAGAGCATTCTCAAGTACTTACGAAGGACTAAAGAGATGCTCTTGGTGTATGGTAACGGGGAACTCCAAGTGGAGTCCTTTACCGATTCGAGCTTCCAGAGTGATAAGGACGACTCTAAGTCGCAGTCAGGATTTGTCTTTACCCTTTACGGAGGGGCGGTTAGCTGGAAGAGTTCCAAGCAGGAAACCGTGGCAGACTCGACGTGGAGGCTGAATACATCGCTGCCAACGATACTGCCAAAGAGGCTGTCTGGATCAAGAAGTTCATTACTGAACTTGGAGCGGTTCCATCCATTGAGCATCCAATACCTTTGTATTGCGATAACAATGGAGCGGTGGCTTTGGCCAAGGAACCCAGGTCCCATCAGCGATCCAGGTATATTCTGAGGAGGTATCACCTGATCCGGGAGATAGTTGATCGCCGGGAGATCGAGGTCAGGAGGGTTTACACGAAGAACAACACGGCGGATCCACTCACGAAGGCCATTCCCCAGATACAGTTTGAGAGACTCTTCGGGATGCTCGGTATGCGATACTACAGCAGCTGGCCCTAGTGCAAGTGGGAGACTGTTAGTTGTATGTATGCCCTAGAGGCCAGTATTGTACAGATGATGTATATTATATTGGATGCTTGGACATATATAGAGATGACTTTCTTGCTCGATATGATAGTATGCTATCTGGTTACTCTTTATCTTAGCATGTACACTTGTCTCTTTAAACTGTCTTATAGTTACATGTTGATAAAGCCCTTAGGATGTGTACTTGACTGCCTGGACTATGATGCAGATCATACTAGTGGGGACATGGTAGTCCATAAGTACATCCTTCAAGGTCCCTAGTCGTGGGTATATCGAGACGGGGCATCGATATACCAGTGTAGACTAGCGTATACGCTTCTCGACCCATGAGATGGGCGATGGATGATCCCATATCCATTGGTGTTTGACATCAGAGATGGTGTACGGGTGCTCAGTGGAGACTGGGTACACTGGACGGACTCGCCGAGAACTCCCAGATGGTATTATACCTCACGTCAGATGGCAGTTCTCAGGTGACACTTGTGCAGGTTAGTCTGTAGACTCGAGATCGTCATAGAGTCTTGTGTGATTCCCACTGTGCTTTGATCTCCACCTTACCACGTCCATGAGGGCGTGCAAAACGGTGGTCTTTGGGTACAGTCCCGAGTCACATGGAGGCAATGAGCGATAGGAGGGGTTTCGTCTCTCCCGGTATTGGGGGTTGATGTTGCGTTGTGCTCGATTGGCCGTAACAGGGAAGTCCCTGGCCAGGGCTGATCAGAGATTTGCTGGTAAGTGTTACCAGTAGTTTCTCGACCCGTTATGAGCCTCACATCAGCACGACTTATCGGTTATTGGGGTCTGACGTTTACCACCCCTAGACTTGATATGCGACATATCAGACGAACAGACCGGACTGTACGGTAAGTGTTACTGGTTGGATTCACAGGAGTGTGAGCGGGCTTGCTCGTCGATCTTCTGATCGCTCAATACCCGGGTGGCCGTTACGTTTAGCAGACCGCTTGCGGCTTGTGGGTGCTTGATATGATCATCATCTGCTACCGGCGTATTGACGAGTCTTTAGAGTCCTACACAGAGGTTTCCTGGCTCAAGCGAAACGAAATAGGAGCGCATGTGCGGGAGCGAGAATAATGCGTGTATGTGATACCGTATTTCATTCTCGCGATGAATGTATCGATTGGTTATATGCGATATAACCTAGATATCGAATCAAGGATTGATTCGATAAGCCGATACATAGGATACTAGTCGGTTATATGCGATATGACCGGATCGTTAAATCAAGTGTTGATTTAATGATTTAATGTATAATTATATATTTGATATATTGCTTTGCATTAACTAGTATTGGTTCATTTTAAAAGGATTTTCTCACTTGATGCACATTGTATATATGATATATTTTTTGTGCACTTGTTTGTATCATGTTTGATGATACTTGCACACTTGGGTTTGTGTAAAGATTAAACCATGGTTATATGAATGGTTAGGGTTTTTATTATTTACTTAGTTATTTATTTATTTATTCATTTTGGATATTATTAAGAATGGTGGCTTATTTTGTTTCTATGTTGAAGCTTCTTGAAGCTTTGACAAAGTCCGCCATTCTTATCTCATCCTTAACCCTAACCATTCCAACTAACCTTAGTTTAATCTCTACACTTGACCATAGTTAGTATATGATAAGTATTCATATTAGTTTCATTTTTATAATAAGAAACTTATCATATTCTTTCTTCTTCTTCATCTTCTTCTTCAAGAAAGCTTGATGCCATCAATGGCAACTTGAGTTCTAAAGTGAGAAATCCAATTCTAAAGTGAACCCACCTCCTATTTCTTCACCCTCTACCTCTTGCCAAGTTGTTTTGGGTGTTTTCTTCACAAGTTTCACAAATTTGTGAAGTCGGAGCTTGAACTTGTGAAACCTCGACGTAGATCATCTTCGGCACGAAGCCGACGACCTTGCCCGCTCGTCTTTCCGATGAAGCCGACGATTGAGTCTAGGATTCGTGATGGACAGCGAGAGGACGACTACGTGGAGCTAAGGAAGTGGATAACCGGATCTACAAAGGTTGTAGCTTCTTATCTTTAGTTAAAGTATTAACTAGTTTCATATTTCGCCTAGAATTCTAGCCGACGATCCGTATTAGGGTTTCTCGGCACCCATAATTTTTGAAATTGGCATGGTTGATGCCTTGTGAGACCTCTATAGTGTGCCTAGGAACCTTTCAATTTGTTCCAAGAGCCTGTATCCTGTATCATGCAACAAACGAGCGTCAAAAGTACCTGTTTACTTATAAAATGCATAAAAGTGGGGCGTATGAATTGCAATATTATGATATGAACAAATACCCCCAAACTTATCTTTTGCTCGTCCTCGAGCAATCTTATTAATTTATTCTAACCTAGCTGCACTTTCGTAGGGAAACGCGATTGCACTGAGCACGTGCAACAAGCTGTTAAACCTCTAGGTGTCCCTAGTAGGAGGAGTGTTGTCTCCTGAGGGTTTTCAGCGGATTACACCCACAAAATCCTATCAACTTGGTTTTTCGACTTTTGTTTTCCAATTAGGTTTTCTAACAGGGAATTCTATTATCGTCGCCCCGCAAATTATCCACCCATATTCTTCACACTTCCTTATTATGTAACTTAAGATTGTACATGTTCTATAGAATTACTTAGAATTCAGCATTTCTTAAGTTTTTCTTCTAGAGTTTCATCTCCACTTAGGAATTTCTATCAACTCTATTAAAGATACAAGTTTTATTTTTCATTCCTTTCTCTTATCTAAACTCTAATCACATATCCCCACGTGTGTGTAATTTTTACCCCTACACTTGGAAATTCAAATCAAGCAATCGTACTCTCGTCCATTGTCCAAAGCACTTAACTTTTGCTTACACATCCTTCATGCGACCGTTAATACTTCTTGAGGTACCAACAGCCGATTACAAGATGTGTTAGCCCTTTAAAGCGTATTTCCTAGTTTTGCAACACCCAAGGCTTTTAGCAGTGACTCCCAAACCAGTTGGTCTAAGGCACTAGGTGATGAGGCACCCTCGCTAATTAATTTTCTAGCCCTAAGTAATCACAAAAACCAGTGTCCATTTTTTTTATTCACCCCTTTTTTTTTCTTTTTTTTTTCATTGTGCTAAGAACTTTAGACAAGAGTACTTCAAGGTCTCTTCTACTAATCCAAGTTTCAAGGTGCGTGATTGTGCATTTTGTAGGGTACATGTTTTCAGAATCTCAACTCAAGCTAGGAATTATCTTTCGAACTTATACTTTAATAAGAACATTAATACTCTTCCCTCGTTTTGGCTTAACCCACGAAGTGAACCCAAAATTTGCCTATTCCTAAATAACCTACAAAGACATACACTTTCTACCGTTAAACTTTAAGCAAGGTTATTTTTAGGGTTTTTAATTTACTAAGTCTAAGATCTAGTTTTTCCTAGCTAGTTAACCTCTTTATCAACTCAAGTCAATTAACCAAAATTGAATAAAATAATTTTTATAATTTTTAAAATTTTCTCAATTTTTATGGGTTTTTTCAGTTTTCTATTTTTTTATTTTTCAAATTTTCAAATTTTTATGAATTTTTTATATAAAGATGCAATGCAGAAATTAAATATGCAAAAGGGAAAGAAAATATATACAATATGCAATGCAAAAGATAACTATATACATTACCCTCTCCCCCAAACTTGAGCAAAGCAGTGCCCTCACTGCCCGGCCCCACGTCGCGCTCTTGAGCGTGAACGTGATCTTTCCCCTCTAGCCAAAAGTGTTTGGATCCCCCTCTCAATTTCCGTCAACCGACGGTCGTGCTCTCGTGCAGTTGCCCGAAACTCATCCCTCAAAGAGTCTATTCTTCTCACTGTTCTTCGCATCAATCGCGCATGCTCCTGGGGAGTTAGTTCTTCCCCGCTCGAAGTCGAGCTCGAGCTAGGGGTGTGTGCATTTCTGCCGGTTCAGTTCGTGTCCAAATATCCGTGAGTCTAGAGTAGGACGACGAGACGCCCTCTAAAAGTGGTCGAACCGGGACACCGTCTATCATATATGAGTCAAATTCCTCGGCTGGGAGGAAATAACGGCAGAGTTGGGTAACGACCATGGGACATGGGTATACGGTACCTCGTTTCCCCGTACCAATGGATTGGAGCAAAACCGTGCACATGTCGAACCTAGGATTTTTCGTCATCAGAGTGTGGACGACATGTAACGAAGGGGTGAAAAAGGTCGTGTTGTGGGAACTTCCAAAAATATTATTTTGTGCCCACCGGCACACAGTTAAAACGTTCGCGTAAAGGGTCCGTGCTTGGATGCCCTTACGTGGTTCCCGTGCACAATCATTCCCCATTAAAAGCATATAATCTTCAAAGCGCAGTGGGTGTTCATGTGCAGGTACACGTGGTATGAGTGTAACCTCGTGTATCATGTCCCTATCGATGTGAATTTCCCGATTTTCCCAATTCAGTTTAATGTAACCTAAGTTGTCAAGGCTATTATCTTTCATGGATTCGTAAAATAGGGCAACTAGGTTAGGTAGAGCAAACGCAGATGCATGATTATAGAGGAGGAAATTCCAGCCCCTTTGTGCGATTTCGTGTGGGAAATATCTACCGTAAATCTCGTGTGCGAAAACAGGGGAAAAATCCCTTTCATACTGCATTTTATGTGCCATTTAGATGTTTACAGTAAAATGATATGCAGTAACAGAGAGGATTTAGACAGAGTTACCTCCCCTGAAAATTTCAGGAGGTGAAGAGACCAGAAGGCGGCGGTTTCGCGGCGGGAGGCGGCAACGGCGGCGGAAACGCGGCGGCTTGGTGGAGTTGCTGCGAGATTTTTCTAGAGAGGATAGGGGGCGGCGGCTAGGGTTTGATAAGAGGAAAATTTTTAGGGTTATGAACACAGGGGGTCGGGTTCCTTTAAATAGGGGATGGGAGGGTGATTTGCTTAAAACACCCTCTAAAAAGAGGGTTTTATTTGAAAAAACAGCTCTTAATCTGCAAATTTGCAATTAGGTCCAAAAAATTATTAATTTTTTATATTTTTTATTTTTATTTTTATTTTTTATTTTTTTTATAATATTTTACAAATAATAAACACACCCCCAAACTTATTTGAAATAGTATCTTCGGGAAACGAAGTTTGGGGGTGAAAGTGGAGGAATATCACTCAGTGTAGATCGGCTCCTGCAAAAGCAGGAGCTCCTCCGAAGGATCCGCTGTGAAGAACGGTTTCAGTCGATGCCCATTTACCTTGAATAAGGTACCGTCTTCAGGGTTCTCAAGATCAACCGCACCGTGCGGATAAACGGTGCGGACTACAAAAGGTCCTCTCCATCTGGACCGGAGCTTACCGGGATGAAAATGCAACCGAGTGTCATAAAGTAGAACCTGTTGACCAGGTTCAAAAGTTTTTCGCAAAAGGTGTTTATCATGGAACACCTTAGCTCGGTTTTTAGCAGTTATGGCATTATCATATGCCTCATCCCTTAGCTCCTCCAATTCATTCAATTGCAGCTTTCTGTTGCTGCCCGCATCTCCTAAAGACAAATTCAGCTCTTTGATAGCCCAAAATGCTTTATGCTCGATCTCCACTGGGAGGTGGCAAGCCTTCCCGTACACAAGCCGGTATGGAGACATACCAAGATCGGTCTTATATGCAGTACGGAAAGCCCATGTGCATCTATCAGTTTAGGTGACCAATCCTTACGGTTTTTGGAAACCGTTTTCTCCAAGATTTGCTTTATTTGCCGATTTGAAATCTCGGCTTGCTCACATGTTTGGGGGTGATACGGCGTTGACAATTTGTGGGTGATAGAGTATTTCCACATCAAGGACTCGAAAGTCCTATTGCAGAAGTGAGAACTATTATCACTTATTATCGCCCGAGGGTGCCCAAATCGAGAAAATATGTGTTCTTTAAGAAACCGAACGACAACTTTATTATCGTTCGTTCGGCTGGGCACTGCCTCGACCCACTTAGAAACATAGTCAACCGCCAACAGAATATACACATTTCCAAAAGAGTTAGGAAATGGACCCATGAAGTCTATACCCCAAACATCAAAAATATCCACAACCAGAATGGGTTGGAGTGGCATTTCGTTTCTCCGCGAAATCCGGCCCAAGTGTTGGCACCGGGAGCAAGTTTTGCAGTATTCAAATGCATCATTAAAGAGTCGTGGCCAATAGAAACCACACTGCAAAACTTTTTCGGCTGTCTTCTTTGGGCCAAAGTGCCCGCCACATGCTTGATCGTGGCAAAAAGACAGCACGCTCTTGACCTCACTCTCGGGCACACACCGACGAATGATTTGGTCGGAACAGTATTTAAAAAGATAGGGCTCATCCCAGTAAAAATGCTTTACTTGGGACAAAAATCGAAGCTTATCCTGTTTCGACCAATCATTAGGTATCAGGCCGGTGGCTAAGTAGTTCACGATATCGGCGAACCATGGTTCGCACGACACGGTCAAGAGTTGCTCGTCGGGAAAAACGTCAGTGATTGGAAGATCGAGCGTGGGCGAAGAAGGAAGTCGTGATAAGTGATCAGCTACTACGTTTTCACATCCCTTTTTGTCCTTAATGACAAGGTCAAACTCTTGCAATAAAAGGATCCAACGTATTAGCCTTGACTTAGCATCCTTCTTCGCAAAAAGGTGGCGAAGAGCCGAATGATCAGTATAAACAACGACTGGAGAGCCGATTAAATAAGGCCGAAATTTTTCGAGTGCAAACACAAAAGCTAAAAATTCTTTCTCTGTTGTTGTGTAGTTAAGTTGGGCCTCATTTAGTGTTCGGCTAGCATAATAAATCACGTGCGGCATCTTATTAATGTGCTGTCCAAGAACAGCGCCAATAGCAAAGTCTGATGCGTCGCACATGATTTCAAAAGGGTGCGTCCAGTCGGGAGATGAGAGGATGGGCGCAGTGATGAGTGAATGTTTTAAAGACTCGAATGCTTCAATGCATGTGGAGTCGAAAGCGAAAGTTGTGTCCTTGGCCAGTAATAGAGTCAAGGGTCTAGCAATCTTGCTAAAGTCCTTGATAAACCGTCTGTAGAAACCGGCGTGGCCAAGGAAGGCTCTAATATCTTTGACGCATTTTGGGGGAGGGAGGTTAGAAATCACTTCAATTTTTGCTCTGTCTACCTCGATGCCGTTTTGCGAGATTACATATCCTAAGACAATGCCCTCTCGCACCATGAAATGGCACTTCTCCCAATTCAATGTTAGGTTCTTATCCCTGCAGCGGGTAAGAACAGCGTCAAGATGGCGTAAACACTCGTCGAAGGAGTCGCCAAAGATGGAGAAATCATCCATAAAAATCTCCAAGAACTTTTCAATCATGTCTGAAAAGATCCCCATCATACACCGCTGAAATGTCGCGGGTGCATTGCATAACCCAAAGGGCATGCGACGATAGGCAAACGTGCCAAAGGGACAAGTGAATGTTGTCTTGTCTTGGTCCTCTTTGGCTATGGGGACTTGATTGTAACCGGAATAGCCATCGAGAAAGCAATAGAACTCGTGCCCTGCCAATCGCTCGAGCATTTGGTTAATGAAAGGTAAAGGAAAGTGGTCTTTCCTTGTTGCGGCATTGAGTTTCCTATAGTCTATGCAAACTCGCCACCCAGTTTGGGTGCGAGTGGGAATCAACTCATTTGCCTCATTGGTTATGACCGTAATGCCCGATTTCTTTGGCACGACGTGGATTGGGCTAACCCATTGGCTATCCGAGATAGGGTAAATGATACCGCTATCCAGACACTTAACAATTTCCTTCTTAACAGCCTCTTTCATGATGGGGTTGAGGCGCCTTTGTGGATCCCGTGCTGGCTTGGCATCATCCATTAAGTGTATATGATGTTCGACTATGAGGGGACTAATCCCCTTAATGTCCGCCATAGACCAGCCGAAAGCTTGCCGATTATTATGTAAGACCATCAAAAGTGCCTTCTCTTGCTCAAGAGCTAGAGAAGCTGATACAATGACAGGTAAGGTCTCATTATCACCTAGATAAGCATATTTTAGGTGCGTCGGCAAAAGCTTTAATTCGAGTTTAGGAGGTGAAACAATAGATGGTAACAACGGGGTAGTTGTTTCAAACTCGAATGATTCCATCAAAGGTTCGAACCGAGTGTACGCAACAGTGTCGGATGGTTCAACTAACTCATCCGAAAAAGCAAAAGACTCCAATTCAGGTGATGAGTCTTCAAAGTCATCAATAAAGGTAAAGCACTCAAAATCATTATCCGTTGTGAAGGCTGCGTCGGATTCTAGGAGGAACGCACTAGTGGCGTTAACATTGCTGTGATCGAACAAAAAATTCTCGAATTCACAGTCCTCCTCCGCGATCTCATTGATCGAGCAAACATCGAGTACGCTAGCATTAGGCTCAGCCGGCTGACTTCCCAACTTAAAAATATTGAGCTCAATTGTCATATTGCCGAAAGATAGGTTCATTGAACCGTTATGACAATTAATCACTGCGTTGGAAGTTGCCAAAAATGGTCGACCTAGTATTACCGGAATTTGGTTCCGGGGGTTAGCAACAGGTTGTGTATCCATCACAATAAAGTCAACGGGGAAAATGAAATCCCCTACTCTAATTAACACATCCTCCAGCTCTCCCCTAGGATGGGTTATTGACCGGTCGGCCATTTGGAGAGTACAATGAGTGGGCTTAAGCTCTCCAACGCCCAATTGCTCGTACACAGAATAGGGTAGCAAATTGACACTCGCACCAAGATCTAATAGTGCTCTATTGATGTTCTTGTCCCCAATTGTTATCGAAATGGTAAGACACCCGGGGTCCTTTTGTTTTGGGGGAAGGGAATTTACAAGAGCATCACTAATAGCACTAGCCACAAAAACTTTTTTTGGCACTTGCGACTTCCTCTTTTTGGTGCACAAGTCCTTTAAAATTTTGGCATATGAAGGAACTTGCTGAATTGCATCCAAAAGAGGGATATTTATGCTAACCTGTTTCAACAACTCGACAATCTTCTCCATTTGAGGAGTTGGTTTATTGGATCTCAATCGATTAGGAAAAGGAACATTTTGAAAGGTGGTTGAGTCTAATTTTTGCGGATCAGATTGTCGAGTTGGAACGGCACCCCGTGTAGATGTGTTCGTGTTGTGAGAAATGGGTCCGTTCAAGCTAGAAGAGGTATAGCCATGTGAAGGGTGGAGAATAGGCTCTAAAGAAGAAGAAGATGAAGGTGAAGAAGATGAAGAAGCCCCACCGGCAGGGGTGTCATTGTTCATGCCCACATTTTTCTGCAACACTTTTCCCGATCTCAACGTGGTCACGGCATTTACGTTATGATTTTGCTGTTGAAATGCAGCATGTGCGTGACCGGGGTTGGGCAGTGGTTGAGACGGGAGTTTTCCTTTTTCGCGCTCGCTCAAAACTGCATTGAGTTGTGCAATTTGTGCCTCAATAGATTTGATGCTTTGATCGTGTGAGGCACTATTTTGCACTAAAGATTGAATAGAAGTCTCAAGTCTTGCTGTAGACTGTGTAGATTGCTTAAGGAACGCATCTAGACTTCTTTCGAGCGAGCTAACCTTATCATTATTAGGTTGAACATAATTATTTGGCTGATAAGCATTGTTAGGCACAAAATTGTTCACCTGATTAGGGTAAGGTTGTTGTTGAAATTGTTGCGGTTGATATTGAGTCTGCGAGGGTGCTTGTTGTTGTTGCCGTGGGGGAGGAGGTCTTTGAAAATTATTATTTCCTTGGAATTGTTGATTTTGGTTCCAAGCGAAATTTGGGTGACTCCTCCACCCCGGATTATATGTCGAAGAGTACAGATCGTTCCTTTGTCGTTGCTGAAATGCAGCATTGACTTGATCCTGTCCTTGAGTGGATGCATTATAAGGACACTCTTCAGTTAGGTGCGATGGATCCGCACAACAAGCACAGACAGTTCGTGGGGGCATAGCAGGGGCAGGAGAAGACGATGAGATTTTGGTCTCGATCGCTTCTAGCTTTTTCGTAAGAGCGGCCATCTCGGCCTTCATAGCAATCGACATCTCTACTTGATGTATGCCTGCCCTAGATTGACCACTAGAAGATGATGTGGTCTTGGTACTCTCCCACTGTATTGTCTGCTCACTAAGATCCTCAAGAAACTGCCAAGCTTCATCACTAGACTTAGAGAGAAAATGACCTTGACAGATGGTTTCTAGCAACTGCTTCGTTGCCGAGTTCAATCCCTCGTATAATGTTTGGCAAAGTTGCCAACTTTCTATCCCATGGTGAGGGCATTGAACTAGTAGGTCCTTAAATCTCTCGAAACACTTTCAAAATGGTTCGGAAGGAAGTTGTGAGAATTGAATTATTTCATTTCGAATTCTGGCAGTTTTATGGTGAGGATAGAACTTTTTCAGAAAAGCCTTCACAAACTCGTCCCAATTTCTTATTGAATATGATGCGGTGCTATATAGCCACTTCTCGGCTAGGTCACATAAGGTGAAAGGAATGACCCTTAGCCTTATAGCGTCATCACTCAATTGGGTCGTTTTCATCATAGCGCACACATTTTGGAATTTATTAATAAAGATATATGCGTCTTCAGTTTCCAAACCATGAAATTTCGGCAGCATATTGATGAAATGTGGTTTAATCTCAAAATTGTCCCCATTTGCCGGTGGGGGTGAAAGACATGTAGGTAAAGAAGTGCGAACGGGGTAAAAGAGATCCTGGAGCGCAACTCGTGCGGGCGCTTCAACAGGCGGAAGATTCGGGTTATTCGCACCTGGCGGAGGTGGAATCATTCCCGTCGGTAAGGTATCGTTGGGGTTGAATCCCGACATACCTTCGGTGAAAGAAATTGAAGTTGAGGGTAAGGAAGTGGACAGAGTGTCGACTTCAGTGTCGAAAGGTTCGTTGGTCGGTACCAACGAAACACGGACTAATCGGGCGTTAGTATCCCTAGTCCAAAGTGACATACACTAAAGGGTAGTGCAGTCAGAAAAAAGAAAAGACAGAATGTGGGGGTAAGATAACGTCAGTGAGGGAAAGTGGTGGAAGTGGTGGGAGTGAGTTGCAAGTTTTCTTAGCGACAAGTTGCAAGTTTTTTTTTGAAAAGATTTTTTTCTTTTTTTTTATGTGAGAGTTTTGCAAAAAGGTTTTTCAAAAGGGACTCGTGACACAAATCAACCACACATGCACAATCAGGCCTAGATCTAGGATCGCCTAGGTCTGCTAGACAGCTCCTAACTAGGGCTAGAAATAGGACCTCAAACCGCCTCTTCACGGACGAGTACGGCCAGGTAAGTGGAAAGGAACCACCACTACAGTGGACCTAATTAATAACCACTAGCCTAGACACCGCAATGTCGGTTAGGATAAACGGCCGATGCCTATACTAGTCCTTTTCCTATTGAGCTAGATGTCCTTAGGTCTGAGTCTAGTCTTTTTTTAATTAATTGTGGTCAATGCGCATGCTTTAGGTGTTTTCTGGGGTCCTGGGAAGGGTGATGAAATCCCCACCCAATCTGAGATTGGTCAATTAGCCCCTTAAGTCCAATTAAATTATGCAAAACAAAAATTCACTTGCATTCAATTTTAGTGCGGCGCAAAGAAACCTGCAGCAAATCTGTTATTTAGAAGGGGGAAGAAGGTTTTTTTAGCGCAAAGAAACCTGTAGAAAATTTTTACAGTGGAGATATGGAGGTTGCAGAGGGGAGAATGAGGAAACTAACCATGCAATTTTGAAGAGCTGATGTGTCAAGATGGCGGCGGAACCGCGGTCTAAAGGCCTCTATTGCGGCGGAAACGCGGCAGGTTGGTGGGTTCAGCCTCTGAAAAATTTTGTGCAGCTCCTGTTCACAAATTCTACTCTGTTCTGATGTTCTCTTTTCTGTTTTTCTCTCTGTAAAATTCCAGATTCACAATCCTTTGCTGCTCCTGCGAGATTCAAAAATATAGAACCCTTCAAACAGATAAAAATCGCTAAAATGTTTTTGTATTTTCTATTTTCTGATTTTTATGATTTTTCAAAATTTATATCAACCCGAAATCCTACAAAAAAAAAGATTACGCCATCCCCGGCAATGGCGCCATTTGATTTATCATAAAATTGTGTTTACCGTAATCAGAAACGGCGTCGCTTTGCAGCTAGCCGGTGAGTACGGGTCAATCCGCAGAGATGTGTAATTTCTTGTTTTTGTGTTATAACGAGTTGATTCAGATTGTTGTTTGGTTTTTATCGATTGATTTAAAAACTAATTTATGTGATATGAAAGAACTCGTTAGGGTTAGGTCAAAGGTAGGGTTGATGAGATCAATATTTTCACCCCTTTCAATGACGTTTGATTAAAGCTTTTTTTAGAAAATCACAACAATTATTAGCAAAGGGAATTAGGATGATCGGGAAGAAACAAAGTTTCTTCCTCTAGATCCTTGTCCGTCCTTTCCTATTAATTGCTGCAATCTTCATGGACGTCATGTATGTCCGGCCTTTTAGACTACGGTTCACCGTTACCTCGTAAGTAGGGAGCCGTAGGGGGCGGATCATACATGCGTGCATGAAGGTTTCGTTTTGAAACTATGTTGACAATGAAGGAGGTGAGAGATATCCATCTCTCACTCCCTCCCTTGTTCCTAACCCTAACGAGCGAGGATTTTACTCGCTCATTAGGGAATTATTAAAAAGTGACATTTTTGTTGTTTTTGTTTTAAAGTGTTACTCTTACGACAGATTAAAATTAGCTGAACTAGTGAACTACAGCAAATAAATGGATAACTAGGGCAAGTAATGATATTAAACTAAGGCAGGAATTAAATAAATTAAAAACTTACAAGAAAAGTTGATGCTCTAAATCTCCCAACAAGTCTGAACTTTTATTGATTGAAAAGAGGCATACATTTTACAGATTTTGAGTACAATTTATAAGCAACCAGTGAAGCTAGGGTTACAGACTCTCGTAGACATGCAATTACAGATTTGCCCCCTAAAAATCCCAACACCCGCACCGTCGCACCGACACAAGAAGTCGGTGCCGACACGGGCACCATACGGCCGTGGAACCGCGGCAATGATAGGCCTTTGGCCGCGGTTCCGCGGCCCTTTGGTGGTTTCATGCCACCATCTTCTGTGGTCTTCATTCTGGGTTCTTGGGCTTATTTGTTCTTCACTATTTTTCTCTGTTTGACTTCTTGGTCTTTTCCAGATCTTCAATGAAAACTTGTAAAGAGCTTTTGACCGTTCACTTTCGTCTTTTGAACCTTGCACTGTTCTTCATCTCGGCTTGAGTAAGATATGTCTGCTTGTTGGTCAAAAGTCTCTTTTCTGTAGCATCTCTCGTCTTTTTCACTGTATTTCTTCCAAGAGCCTGTATCCTGTATCATGCAACAAACGAGCGTCAAAAGTACCTGTTTACTTATAAAATGCAGAAAAGTGGGGCGTATGAATTGCAATATTATGATATGAACAGTTATGCATGTTTTTCATGGAGGTTAGGGTAAGAATTAAGAAAGGAAGGACAAGAACCTAGAGGAAGAAACCCAGTTTCTTCCCGATGGTACTAATCCACTTTATTAATTATTATCATAACACCTCATAGATCTAAATTAGGGCATAGAAAGCGGTGAGGAATATTGACTTTCCAAACTTAACCTAAACCTAACCCTAGCAAGGTTTTAATCTTAGTCTAGATCAATTTAGTTTTTAGTGATAATCAATCCAGCATCGTTTGGAATTAACTCGTTAGAGCAAATTGAGAATACACAAAATCCCTGTGGACCGACCCGTACTCACCGGCTACCTACCAAGTGACGTCGTTCTTGATTGCGGTAAACAATTCTTTGATCTAAAAATCTTTTTTCAATCAGTCACGATGCAAGTGAACCCACCTACCAAAGCAATCATCCGGAAGGAAGCAGTGTGCCAATAAGCCGTAATGAAACCTGTACGGCCAAGCCTACAAGAAACTGTAGCACAACGTGGTTGAGTTGCCAACTTGTGAGTAGAAAATATCACAGAGAAGAAATCGCGTGTATGACTCTCTCCTATGTCATACAATAAAATACAATACTAAAGCAAGGGTGACAACATATCATAAGTGGTATCAAAGTACTCGTGTCCGTGTCATAAGTAATAACATATCATGTGTATCATGTATGAATGCGTCATCCAACGTGTGTCCAGAAACGACACACAAAATCACGATAAAACATGAGTGTCCATCACCGACACTTGAAACATCATGAAACTCGTGTCCGGCATCGACACGTAAATCCTCATATCTCAAGCGCCGCATCCTCAGATCGGCCCTTATATCCATCTCTCTCATAACTCCGAACAATATCCTTTGGATATCCGTCGAGTTTCCATACAATCACCGGTAGGTAATGCTCCCCAGCCAGGCTCATCGTCATCCCCACAAAACCACTCTCGCCCCCGGGTACCTCACTGGGTCCATCATGTACCCGAAGACGGTTCCTCCACTTCTCGAATCGGGTCTCGAAAACCAACTCCGAACCGAGAAAACCTCATGGTGGACGCTACTCATCATATCAAGGAAAACCGCATCTTTCACTTTTAAAATAATCATAGGTTTATAAAAACTCACATGCGGTTTCCCGAATCCAGAAATCTCATGAAAGATCTGAAGTCTCAAAATCACGGGTCAGTAAACAGTAAATATCGGCATAAAGCCCCACGATATTGCATATCAGAATGAATGTATAAATGCATGAAATATCTAAGTAAGAAATGCAATATCTCAACTAGCATATGAAGCAGGCGTACTAGTACTACCAGCTAGCAATTTATACCAATGAAGTAATGTTTTCTAATGTGTACGTGACATGGAAATTACCGATGATGATATGTGTGAGTCGACAAGAAAGTGTACGTGGAGCATACGCATCATCGGTAAGGGTGATGGTGTCCTGACAACAGGGGTTCATAATAACTAAAGAAAATATCTTTATAAGCATGTGATGCGATGCGAACAGTATAAATATACAGAAAATGATGTAGTAACCGCAACATTTAAGAATATACCTATCCATATACGAGTCATACAGTTTTTGGTGTTTGAAATAACACGAATCATGGTTTTAGAAAAATAGGGGCTACGGGGTTCTTGAGAAAAGATACGTCTTTTGAAAAATCCATAGTATCTCTCGGCCTGTCTTTAAAAATACTCACGATTCGTTAGTCTTGAAAATAAGTATGACTCGAGCCCAGTCGAAAGGGTAAGGAAAATCCACCTAAAGTCCGAGTCGATATATCTAGTAGTCGAGAATCCTGCCTCAATAGCGTCACGTACGGTAAAATACATAGTACGACATCCTCGAGTCAAGAGTGCGGATCAATCATCATATCTATACCTCGTACGGTAAAATCCATCGAACGACATCCTAAAATTGGGGTACGGGTAAAATATCACATGTATCTCATTATTCATATAGTATCATTATCGTAAAATCATGAATTAGGGGTACCGTTCTAAAATCTAGTACATTCCAATATCATCAAACATATGTCCTCGTGTGTATGAAAACACATCGCCCAACGATCCGCTATAATATCATGTCGCATCTCATATCACGACCCAAACACATATCACAATCTCACGGCATCATGCCCGATCATATCGGCTCATCTCCAAGTATCATATACTGGGCTCATCATCCGTGTATACGTATATGTATATATCTATATACCAATGCATCCACACACACACACACACACACACACACTCCCAAACATATCACGTGTGTGCATGTGTGTGTGTGTCAACCTTTACTTTTAGGGTTTCACAACTAAGAAACTAAAGTAAAAGCACTTTCCTCCAATTACACTAAATCCAACCCATGGTCTCCTAAAACCTTTCCTGCTAAGTATTCACATCTCACGATAACATATATGTATATATATCATAAACGCATCATATCCTACGAAATTGCAGGGGTACTATACGCAATCCACCCGACTTCCCCTGTAGATATGCATTTACTCATCTTGATCCTTGCTTGCCGAAGTCAAAGTCGCCATGCTCTTCCTTGTTATCCGAAGTCCACATGAAAGTTCCTACATATATAAACACATAGCATCATAAACAGAAATCGCGCACGAAAACCAAAACGGCACACGAATCACGCATAGGTTAAAACTTATGGTCTACGTATGCAAGAATAACCAAACAACTCCTGATATCGACGTACAAACGTCAAGTGACCGAGAAAAAATGAAATATACAAAGTTTCAAGTCGTTAAAAGTCACACCACAAAACAGTAACTCAAGAAAATGGTTCCAGATTTTTGGTCAGGTGAATTGGGGATAAACAAGCAGTACAGTGGGGTAGTATATGGGGTATGTGAGCTACAGAACCCACCTTAACACCATTACCCACAGAAGACCCGGCGAGATCACCAGAAATTCCGGCCTAGCCGGTCCTGGTTGCTAGGTTTAGGCTCGTGTTCTCAGGGTGGTCTTCTAGGGCTCAATTTAGGTCAATAGAGTTGCTAGTTTTTCTTGTAGAGGTCTCAGGTCACTCCAGATTTCCTGTAGGCATCACAATTCACAAAAACCGACACGGAAAGTTTCAAACTCAAGTTTCATGGCATAGGTTCTAGTTTGATCTAGGTTTTTGACACTAAAGGGGGGTTATAGTCACCAATTAATCTCACTTGAACCATCACAACTCAAGAATCTCCTAAACTTCATCTTGGAATTTTCCAAGATCACTAAACTACACTTAAACAATTCTAAACTAAAATTGAAGCTAAAGGAAATGAATTACTACACTAATGGTGAAAGAAATACCTCATTTGGCAACTCAAGAATTTTCTTGAGTTTCCCCAAGTGTTCAATATCCTAACTTGCTTGATCCACCATGCTTGTAGTGAGCTTGTGCACAAATTTAATGAAGGGAATGCAAGGTATTGATGTGGATTTGGAGGTGTAGTGAGGAGGTAGAGGAGGTGGAGGGAGAGGGAAGCCATAGGGAAAAAGGAGAAGATTGATGAAGATGAAGACAATGAGCCAAGGTCAAAGACCCCTCACCCCCCTCTCTCTCTCTTCACCCAAGCCCACACCTCTATGACATGCCACATTTCTTTATTCTTTTTCTTTTCTCCCTTTATTTCCTTTTACTTTTCCTTTTTATTTTCTTTTTTATAACAAAATACGAGACCACGCAAAATTAAGGATTTAAGCCAAGTTTCCAAAAATGTAACAATTGTTAGCAATATGACATGGTGCATGTCACATGCATAATCAAACTTAATGCAAAATTAGTAGATATTAATCAAGCTTAGACATAAACTTGTATATAATTAATTGTATACAAAAAATCATCTAGTGTCCAAATAAATCTAAACGCTTTCAAAGCCCATGATTCACATTAATTTTCCAAATTATTTTCTAATTATCGGTATATAATTATACCCTTTCATTAAAACTAATTTTCATACTTAATAATATTCATAGAAATTCTTTATTTTAATTATTTAAGTTCTAAAATAACATTTATTTCCAGAAATGTTACAGGTACAGTCCCGAGTCACATGGAGGCAGTGGACGATAGGAGGGGTTTTGTCTCTCCCGGTATTGGGAGTTGATGTTACGCTATGCTCGATTGGCTATAACGGTAAGTCCTTGGACAGGGCTGACGAGATTTACCGGTAAGTGTTATCAGTAGTTTCTCGAACCGTTATGAGTCACACATCGGCATGACTTATCAAGTTACTGGGGTATGACGACTCTACCCCTAGACTCGATATGCGACATATCAGACGAAAAGACCGGACTGTATAGTAAGTGTTACTTATACGCTTCACGGGAGTTTGGAAAAGTTTGCTTGTTGATCTTCTAATCGCTCAATACCTGGGTAGTCGTTACGTCCGGATAATACCGCTAACGGCTTGTGGGTAACTGATGTAATCATTACCTACTGCTGACGTATTGACGAGTTTTTAGAGTCCCACACAGAGGTTTCCTGGCTCAAGCGAAACGAAGTAGAGCACATATGCTGATATGTGCGGGAGCCTGATTAAATACAACTATGTGATACCGTATTCTAATCTGGCGACATTTGATATCGGTCGGGTTATATATGATATAACCGGATTATTGAATCAAATGTTAATTTGATTATATGATATACAGATAAATGATATTAGTCGATTATATATGATATAACCGGATTATTAAATCAAGTGTTGATTTAATAATTTGATATATATTTATATATTAACTAATATCAATACTCACTAATTATTTTCTTCTCTTTATATATATATATATATATATATATATATATATATATATATATATATATATATATATATATATATATATATATAAAATGAAGCATGGATTTTCTATTTTTATAAAATAGAATAAAGAGGTGGAAAATGGGGAGATATTTGTGGAATGGGTGAGGCATGGCTTTTTCATTTGTTTATTCATTTGCTTTCACTATAGAAGCATGGTTGCAATTTATTATTGCTTTTTATTCTATGCTTTAATAAATGAGATCTTTATGTGAGCCATTCTTCACACAACCCTAACCCAAGCTCATTTTCTTACACTCTCTTGCTCTCTCCATTTTTCTTCTTCATCTTCCTCCAAGCCCTAACACTCACATGAGTTGTGAACACTAAGGCTTGTGAGAATTCTAAGTGAGCTAATGCACCTACTTCATCAACCTTGTCTAGATTAGCACTTTAGATTAGGTTGTTTCCTTCACTAATACTAGATTAGAGAAGAGCTAGCTTGACCTAGAGAAGCTTCGAGTGGATCATCTTCGGCCTCGAAGATCACGAAGCAAGCTTGTTCATTTCTTCAATGGAGCCAAGAGGAGTCATAGGGACTACTACTCGGAGCTTTATAAGTGAAGGACTTGGTCTACAAAGGTTGTAATCTCTTTCACTTAGTTTAGAACTTCTTATATCATTGCTTAAACCCTAATACTCTAGTTAGATTATAGGTTGGTGTAGCTTAGCACCCAAGAATTTTTTAAATTGCATACTTGATGCTTGTAACCCAGTGGTGCTGCTAAGAATCACTTTCATATTGCCCATTTAAGTCCAGTTTAAATATGCAAAAAAAAAACGAAATCAAAACACGCAAAAAGATTTTTTTTCCTTTTAGCGGCGCTGTTTGTAAAGAATCCTGCAGGTAAAATCAATTTATTAGAGTTTTAGAGGAGAGAGGGAGGCTACATGAAAATGCCACAGAAGATTAGGGGCCTAACTCTTCAAATAGACCGCGGTTCCACCGTCGAATTCCTAATTTGGCCACAGTTCGGCCGCCTCTCGGCAAGATCTTCTGGTTAAATTTCTTTAGGGCACACCACTACTCCTTTGGTCCAAGTTTAAAGTCTCTGAATCTCTGTTGGCTTGCTCTAATTACTCCAAATGTCTTTGCAAAACTCACACAATAATCGTTAAGAACACAAGATGCGGTTTTGGTTCTCTTTTATTTTATATTTCTGGTTTTTATAAGAAATAAACCCGAATAATAAGAAAATTAATTACGACCGTTTCTCCGGCAACGGGGCCATTTGTATGATCGTGCGAAAGTGTTTTGTAAATAACCGAAATCAAGACGGTGTCGCAAATAGATAGCCGCGATGAGTACGGGTCGTCCGCAGGGAAACGTGAACATCTTTTCTTGTTTTAGACGAGTTGATAAAAGTGAGAAGGGATTGTTGTCGTTTTATTTTAATATGGATATAAAATTTGTAATAGAAGAGCTTGTAGGGTTTATAGGATTTAGTAGTTAATTGATGAATGTTTAGAAATTACTCTTTTTATTTTTTAATAGTTTAAAACTAGAGAGATAGTGATGAATGTTGATTAGGTTTCTTAGAGGGAATTAGGGTTTCCCACTACCGACCCTCATCCTTCCATTGATCTCTACTTATCTCAAGTCTTTAACAAAACAAGTATTAACCAATCTCAAATCATGGACGTGCCTATCATTAATTGATAGCGTGCTCGATAAGAAGGTTGACATTTATTTTGCTAAAATTTATAAATATTAAAATGTCAAAAGAAATTAAAAGATATTTCATCCATTATTCTACCCTATCCTACAAACCCTACCAAGAAAGAAATTACTCGCTCATGATTAGTGGCATAATAGATATGTTGAAGATGAAAGAAACCATAATTAAATGTGCAGAAAAGTAATGCGTAAAATTAATGCTGAAAAGTATTGCGTAAAGTAAATGCGAAAAGTAAATGCACAAAACAAACTATCTTTATGAATCAATTATTTCATTACAACTTTACTCCTTAGAAAGTAGATTACAAGAATCTTAGTTTTGCTCTAAATCTCTCTCTTTATGGAGGTAGATGAATAGATGATTAGGAACCGCCGCCCTTCCCCTGTTGACCGTGGTTCCGCCGCCACTTGGTGGGATTGGGTGTTGGGATTTTTTCTGCCTTTTCTTCTTGATATTTGGAGATCCTTTTGATATATAAATTCTGAAAATATTGCTCTGAGTCTCTGCCGTTGCTAGATTTCTCGATTTGCTTCTAAAATTTGGCAGATTCGGTTTCAGTATCCCAATTTGACTTGGGTCTGTTGCTTGAATTTCATATCTGAGCTAATACATGCACATTATCTCAAATCAAAGTATTAGTAGTATTTGGTATTTTTGAGATATTATTCCAACCATTTATATGATATAATATCTTAAGAATATTGATTAGCAATATTTGATATGATATGCATATTTTAATTACAAATATTTCATTTAAATATTATATGCATATATTTTCCCTAATTATATTAATTATAAATAAAGAAATATATGATAATAACTTTTACAAATAAACCCACATATGTTCTTTATTTACATTTAACATCTTTTATATATTAATAATGGTAGGAAAAATGTTCATACAAATATGCAATAATTTAGACTAATCAGGGTTCGAATTCCAAGAAGATTAAAAGATTGAAGAAGATGATGGTCGAGAAATTCTCTATGAAGGATTTGGGAGCAGCGAAGCAAATCTTGGGTATAAAGATCGCTCGAGATAGAAAGTAGCAGAAGCTGTGGTTATCGCAAAGGGACTATATTGAAAAAGTTTTAAAGCGGTTCAATATGGACAAGTCAAAACCAGTAAGTACGCCCTTAGCGAAGCATTTCAAACTCATGAAGGAGTTGTGCGGTGGGGAGTTTGATGTATGCGATGATAAGTACGAGACCAGACATTGCACATGCAGGAGTAATTAGCAGGAATATGCAAAACCCTGGTAAGGAACATTGGAACGCGGTGAAGTGGATATTGAGGTATCTTAAGGGTATGTCTAGTCACTGCTTATGTTTCGGGGGTGACTTTCTAAAGGTGCAAGGATACGTTGATGCGGACTATTCGGGAGATCAAGATAGTGGGAAGAACACAACGGGATGCGTATTCACGGTTTGGGGAACAACGATGAGTCGGGTCTCTCAACTGCAAAAGGTGGTGGTATTGTCAACTACAGAGACAGAGTACGTGACGATCATGGAAGCCATCAAGAAGAGAATATGGTTGCAAGGGTTACTTGAAGAATTGGTCAAGAAGCAAGATTTCAACACCTTGTGGAGCGACAGCCAAAGTGTGATACATTTGGTAAAGAATCCGGCATATCACTCTCGAACGAAGCATATCAAAGTGCGGTACCACTTCATTCTTATAGTGATTGAAGAAGAGGAGTTGACATTGCATAAGATCGCCGGAGAAAAGAATCCGGTGGGTATGTTGACCAAAGTCGTAGACAGATATAATTTGAATATCTGTTGCAGACTGGTGAATCTCTCCATGAAAATTTGATGAAAAGAGAGCAGCAGCGGAATCATGTGAAGTCTACTAGCGATGGGAATCAAGACGGAAGAAATCTCCAAGTGGGAGAACGTTATATTGTGGAGAATCTTTCTAAAGATTATGATTAATTTGAATTAAGTTAGTTGGAATTGGATATAGGGATTTATGTTAATGTATACCTAAATTCCAAGTTATATCTAAAACCCTATGGATATATATATCATAAATTAATTGGATTTTGTGAAGATTTAAATTAATCTAAGTTTAAATTTCACAATATATATATAATTGATTAGTAAATCAATTATGTATGCATCCACAAAAAAGAAAAAGAGAAGCCACGTTAATTTAACAGAGACTTATTAAAGAGCGGCGGCTGCTATGTTAAATTAATTTTACAAGGTCAAGGTGAATTAATTTGAGAGATCATTGTATTGAGAAGGTGACGGCTAAAAGAGAGATTTGAGAGAAATCTCCTAACGTTGTTTGTAAACTTGATTTAATGAATTAATAGACGTTTGCAGATTCCGCCCTGCCGAAAACTGGCCATACGGTAGATGCACCCCGTCAACAAATTCGTGTGCCTCTCTGGTTTGGGTTTTATATTTTATTCTCGCAGTTATTTATTTATGTTTCGTTAATTAATTGTGTGATTGTTGTTATTGCATGATTTGGTTTGTCGTGAGCATTGTTCCATGTATCGATTTTCTCCCAACATAAGTGGTATTTGATTTATATCTTATAAGATTTTCTCTTATTAACAACCCAAAATACAGCTATATATTTTCATGAGAAATATTTTTTTGCCAGGGCGGTGGAATCCATATCATCTACAAGAACATTTATTGGCTATAAGGTGAGATAGAGAGTGTAATTCTCTATGGAGTGGATATCATGTTTATTTTTTACCCAATGATAATACATGTAGCCTATATGGATTCCACCATCCTGATAGGAAAAGTATTTTTCTATTTTCATATACCATCATCTCACAAACTTATTGTCAGAAATTTGATCCCAAAGCAGCATGCATGTATATACACAAAATCACAACCCGATGCAGATGTTAGATAAAATAAATAAATAAAATATCAATACAAAAGAACGATTATTTAAGCGTCAGATGAAAAAACTCAAATAAAATCTCAATTCAAAAATGCGAATTTAAGGATGGTTCGGTCCAAACTCCTAAACCATCATATCCACTAATTAGAATAATGTTCGAATGAAGATCCTAATGCAGAGGCATTCCCACGTACGCTCATTGGACCATCTCCCCTACAAGTTCGATAAATTTAAAAAAAAAAAAGTTATAAAAACTGAAATAAACCAATGAATTTGCAATCAATTACAACAATGCAACTTAAAGTTCCTCTTGGTTAGGGCTGCAAGAGAACAGATTATTTTCTTCTTAATTTATCTAGAATTTTAAAAACACCCAATATCTTATAGTAATCTTGTATAGAATGGAGTAGCGGCAAGGAGATTCGTGTACCCATCTTCATGCTTGTATATGACTTCGATCATACGAGCGAAATTCAGAGCTAACAAATTGAGATGCTTTTGATGACTCGACGATGCCAGGAGGCATTCGTATTCATATCTTTCCATGCAACCATTGTGCCGAGCTTGGTGCATGCCTCTTGCTCCGTGGCTTCGTAATCGTTCATGTAACACTGCACGCTTGAAGTCATGTGGTTCCTCTCTTGTTCGAGCTACAACAATCAATTATGAATGAACTGGTATGTTAACAATGTAGCCTGTTCTGATATATGATTAAAAATTAACATGCAACATCTATATTTTTTCGGCCAATTAAGAACATTGTCAATATATAAAATCAGTAGATTGTCATCACATGCACTACAACTGCAACTTACATATCAAAAAGAGTTGGAAAATCTGATATGAGCATCAAGTGTCTCATTAAATTATTTTCTTCTTAACTATGGTGCCACTTGGCATCTTTTGTGAGAAGCGAATTTATGACTTAAACAAAATTGTTGACTTCAGATCAGTGAGGGCCGACGAGTTTGGATAAGTCAACTTGGTTGTGCAATTAAAAAACCTTGGTTTGCTTTATAATGGCTGAGCTCTCAATCCTCGTGAAAATTTGGTGTGTGGTTGCAGTTACTTTAAGATGCATCTCGATTAAACTAAAACATGAGTTAACATGTGCGTTGACAAAAATAATTTTATATCTTTACAACCCATTAATTATTTCTCTTTAAAAAAGAGCTGAGGTTTATGACCCTCTTAATTATAAAATGAAACATGAATGTTAATTCCTTTCATTTTTCAGTCTTTCTATATAGCCTAGTGGGATTTGAACCTAGATGACTGGCGTGGCTGCTACGTACCTCAAAATACTGAAACTGTAAGAATTAAGAGAAATACTTAACATTCCTACATGTTTGGCCAATACTGATCTAATATACCTCCCTCGATACGAGATCATCCATTATCCTAGCAATGAGAGCTGAGGCTTCAACAATCTTAGGAACTTCAAGCACAGAAGCTAAGGCATCGGCGGCGGCTTCCTCTCCCATAACAATGAGAGAGGCACAAGTGAGCATAGGGTAACCACTGCTCATAACTGAAATATTCAAGTACTCTTCTAGTGTTCGCATGTACCCTTCACTTGCCCATTTGGCTTGCCTTAACCAAAGCCTATATATACACTTGCCCATATTTGGCTTCCTCAAATTTTAACTTAACCAAAGCATATATATATATATGAGAATAATGGAGAAAAGAGGCCATAGGAGGGGATTTCCTCCTATGGCATGGAAAAAATACAACCTCCGCCATTTTTTCCGACGATCGGCCCCCATCATCTTCATCGTTATCATCTAAGATGTGGGTAAACCAAATTTCATGTGATTCTACAACTTTTTCACCGTTGATTTAGCAATGTAAAAAGTTCTATTGTCGGTAAACCGTTAATTTTGAACCCACTAAATCAACGGTGAAAAAGTTGTGGAATCACATGAAATTTGGTGTACGCATATCTTAGATGATAACGATGATGATGATGGATGCCGATCGCCGGAAAAAATGGCGGAGGTTGTATTTTTTCCACGCCATAGGAGGAAATCCCCTCCAGCCTTTTTCCTCCATTAATCTCTCTCTCTATATATATATATATGGCTTAAGGGTCCCAGAAAATATTCCTGAGCCCGTGACGCAAAGAAAAACCCCTCACTTCAGCTCCTCGCGATTGAAAAAAGGAGGCCAGAAAAGGAACTCGAAACCCAGCCTCGAGAAGCCTCCTCACGCCTCCCTCCCTCCTCACGCTCCCTCCCTCGAACTCGCCGCCCCTCCTCCATCGCCTCCTCCCTTGAGCACCTCCCTGCGCGACCCTCCCTCCTCCAACGCCTCCCTCCCTCCCTCCTCACGCCTCCCTCCCTCCCTCCTCACGCCTCCCTCCCTCGAACTCGCCGCCTTTCCTCCCTTGCCTCCTCCCTCGATTACCTCGCTGCGCGACCCTCCCTCCTCCAACGCCTCCCTCCCACCCTCCTCACGCCTCCCTCCCTCGAACTCGCCGCCTCTCCTCCCTCAAGCTCCTCGCTGCGCGACCCTCCCTCCTCCAACGCCTCTCTCGCTCACCCTCTCCTACAATTTTCTTCACTCTTAATATCAGGTTCTGATGGGGGTTTGACATGTGAATCTGAAGAACTGCAGATTGAACAAGAATTTACGGTATCATCTGCATTTTCAAAATTTTTATTAAACCTGTTTTTTTGTCATTATATGATGTCCTTACTTGTTTAGTGATTTTTCAGAGGTCGCCTGCTCATGAAGATGAAAATGTGAAGGAAGAACGGGACTTGATTCCAGAGACCATATTCAAGAGCACAGAGAACTGGTTTTTTTTAATCGCATTCAAGCCTGACTGTAATCTTGAGATCAATTCGTCGTATGCCAATTTCCGGTTCAAAGACCTCAATGGTTTGGACACTTATGGCGCCTATTGTCCCACTGTAATCTTCATTACCTTCAGCTGATAGCAGATGCTTTTTTAGCCTTTCATTGCTTTGCTCGAGCTTGAAAATTTGAGCCTCCAACGCTTTTAGGTAGTCCTTTGTTTTGCATAGAACTGATGCCTGTCCTTCTGTTATGGACCCAGGACGGAGCATAAATATTGTGGAAGTTCTTGATTTGCAGCTTATTTGTCATCTCTTCTCTGACATCACATGATGCATGATGCCTAGTTTGCGGAAGTTCTTGATTTGCAGCTTCATTTGTCATCGAGTTGATATTTCTACATAAGGCGGTTGAGTCCTTGATCATCTTTTGGCAAAAGGATTTATCTTTTGGTTCTGAACCGGGATGAACAGCCAAGTTGTAAGGCTTAAACCCTGAACGGCTTGGCAGAAGTGGAAGAAGCTGAGAAGAAGATCCTGGATATCGCTTCTGCAATGATGAGATCATCATTTTCCAAGGTTGGAAATTTGAGATCATGGCATTGGTCGGATATCCCATTTTCACCAAGGGACGAGAATTCTTGTCTTCTCATAGAGAACTCGCCGGCTCTCCTCCCTCGCCTCCTCCCTCGAGCACCTCGCTGCGCGGCCCTCCCTCCTCCAACGCCTCCCTCCTCCACCCTCTCCTACAATTTTCTTCACTCTTGATATCAGGTTCTGATGGGGGTTTGACATGTGAATCTGAAGAACTGCAGATTGAATAAGAATTTACTGAGACGGTATCATCTGTACTTTCAAATATTTTTATTAGACCTGTTTTTTTGTCATTATATGATGTCCTTACTTGTTCAGTTATTTTTCGGAGGTCACCTGCTCATGAAGATGAAAATGCGAAGGAAGAATGGGGCTTGATTCCAGAGACCATCTTAAAGAGTTTGGTACTTGTCCACGATCGGTTATTTGGGTCAAATTTTCTTTTGGAACGTGTAAGTTGATTTTTCCTCAGCAAAATTTTTTGATATTCCTTTTCTGTATTACACATAGTAAAAATATTCATTCTGACTGTGCAACATGTTTTCTATATTAGGAGGCCTGTATTTTTGTATCTTAGCATATGGTTTGAATTATAGCGTATATGTTTTCAGCTTATGTCACTCATGGTTATTTGCAAATTTTCTGCTTTGTATATCTCTGCCTAAAGCTTGGTCTTTGTTGTTTCTGTTACTTAATGTTATTCTTGCTTATAATAAGAAAATATGTTTGGTGAAACTTGGAGACCAAACTCCAAAGTTTGATATTAGACAATGTTTTAACACCAAAATAGAATTTTCTAACCTGAGATTTGGCTGCCGAAAGTTAGTGAAGCAGAGATATTTAAAGAATCTAAACCTGAAATTTCCAGTTAAAAAAAAATAGCTCAATTCTGTGTAATTTCATCATCACCACCGAACAAGTTGCTTCACCAATCTTTGTACTTCAGCTGATGGATGCTTTCTGAGGCCATTCACATGCCTTCCAATATCAGTTTCCTGTAAATTAAAAATTAAATTTAAATTCCAAAAAGTCAATTTCATATTAAAAAGGAACATTTTGGATTTTTTCATGTAATTTACCTTAAAAGCTTTGAATGTAATATCCATGTCTATAAGATTTTCAAGAAGGCCAGCAACGAAACCATCCGCTTACCAAACAAAAAAACCAAACTTAAGCCAGCAAACAACCAAAACAGATCAAAACTCGGCGGTTTCTCCAACTGCCAAATATACACTTAAGTTATATTTAAGAAATTTCACTAAAATACTTTAACTGTTGTCGTTCTTCGGATACCATGAGATTTCAGCATATTTCAATATAATACATGTTTCTGATATTTATTTGGAGCCAAGTAAGTTTCACTATTTATCTAGCCTAATTTTTTAGTCCTGAGTGATTAGTTGCAAATAAATACTGTGAACTCTTATAGTGTTCAAAATGAAATCGTAAATATTCACAAGACCATCGTTAACTCCACGAGTATTCCAAAAGGTTGTACCTCGACGAATAGAGTGCAAGGTTCTTCTCCTTCGCCAGTTTTAACTTTAAATGTTCTAACGTTAGACCATTCGATCATTATTCTGAATTTGATCCCTCCTTCGATTATTTCCCACACGAGCTTTTGCATTTTGTGGTAGCACTTGCACAGTATGTCAACACTGTTGTTTGTCGCCGTTTTCTTTACATGAAAGAATAATACAAATTTTTCAGCAATATGTTCTTTTTGGCTAAAGTACTAATATTTTTGAATTATATAAGATGAAACTCAGGTTTGGCTGTAGTTCATGGCAATGTATATTTGCATTTAAGCATGTCATAAAGAATAGGTGGCTTCTTAGATGCTTATGTCGGTTATCAGTTTTTTCACTTATTTATCTAAAGTTATTTTATAGACATCAATGAGGATTCTGTTGCTTGACAATTTATCCTTATGCAGATATTTCGTGTTCGAAGCCGCATAAAATAGCAGCATGACCAAAGACTTGAAGATGCACAAGCCATGGGCAGAGAATTGAATAAGGGAGTTGAAGCTAGGAAGCTAAACACAAAAAAGAACTAACTCACTATGATTTCGTTGCTATGTTTAGAGTTAGAATCATGTATAGGCTTTAATAATATTTTGCATGAGACTGGTTCATTTCGAACTCAACTCTTTCGTCAATTGTAAGAAATTCAATTTGACAATTGTAATTTCAAATGTTTTGAACTAAATGCAGTATTTTGTGTTATTGTATATGACATATCTTTTGCGTTATTGTACATACCATATCCAACAACTTGAACAGGTTAAAATTTTAAGGATTGACTTGTTACCTCATATTCAATGGTGTTGATGAAATGGTGGGTATATGTTGGTTTATTTTGATTTTCATTTTCTTCTCTCTCTTTTAGCAGTAAGCGTTTTCCAGTTGAAAATCAGAAGAAAAAAAAATCAAATTCACAATAATTTTTTATCCACATGTTAGACCATTTCTTAACAAAAAAAATTACAAACTCAGACAAAATACTAATGATATTTCAAAATTGCACTATATAAATGCCAATATTAATATTCAAGTACATCCAAGCCATAACAATAAAATTACTAACAATTACTAAACAAGCTCCAAAAAATTCAGTAAAAATCTTCTATTCTGCACCAAGCAACATCAAAACTATCTTCACTCCTTTCCGTTAGAAACATCCGGTGCCTAAAAATAACTCATATTAGATAAGAACCATCATTTATAAAAAATTAATGACAACAAATAAGAACATACAAGAATAGAATGCTAATATCTTTAAAAGCTGACAAGTTCTTATATCATGACCCTTTTCGTGACAATTACTACAGTGCGTGACCTATTTTGAGCTTTTGATTGCGATACTTCTATTCCAGATGGAATTCGAGATGCAATAGCAGGACGACAATATTTATGCTCCGTCCTGGGTCCATAACAGAAGGACAAGGCATCAGTTCTATGCAAAACAAAGGACTACCTAAAAACGTTGGAGGCTCAAATTTTCAAGCTCGAGCAAAGCAATGAAAGGCTAAAAAAGCATCTGCTATCAGCTGAAGGTAATGAAGATTACAGTGGGACAATAGGCGCCATAAGTGTCCAAACCATTGAGGTCTTTGAACCGGAAATTGGCATACGACGAATTGATCTCAAGATTACAGTCAGGCTTGAATGCGATTAAAAAAACCCAGTTCTCTGTGCTCTTGAATATGGTCTCTGGAATCAAGTCCCGTTCTTCCTTCACATTTTCATCTTCATGAACAGGCGACCTCTGAAAAATCACTAAACAAGTAAGGACATCATATAATGACAAAAAAACAGGTTTAATAAAAATTTTGAAAATGCAGATGATACCGTAAATTCTTGTTCAATCTGCAGTTCTTCAGATTCACATGTCAAACCCCCATCAGAACCTGATATTAAGAGTGAAGAAAATTGTAGGAGAAGGTGAGCGAGAGAGGCGTTGGAGGAGGGAGGGTCGCGCAGCGAGGTGCTCGAGGGAGGAGGCAAGGGAGGAGAGGCGGCGAGTTCGAGGGAGGGAGGCGTGAGGAGGGAGGGAGGCGTTGGAGGAGGGAGGGTCGCGCAGCGAGGTGCTCAAGGGAGGAGGCGACGGAGGAGGGGCAGCGAGTTCGAGGGAGGGAGCGTGAGGAGGGAGGGAGGCGCGAGGAAGCTTCTCGAGGCTGGGTTTCGAGTTCTTTTTCTGGCCTCCTTTTTTCAATCGCGAGGAGCTGAGGTGAGGGGTTTTTCTTTGCGTCACGGGCTCAGGAATATTTTCTGAGTTCGAACACAGGACCCTTAAGCCTATTTATATATATATATATATAGAGAGAGAGAGAGAGAGAGAGAATAATGGAGGAAAGAGGCCATAGGAGGGAATTCCCTCCTATGGCGTCGAAAAAATACCCCCTCCACCAATTTTTCCGACGATCGGCCTCCATCATCTTCATCGTCATCATCTAAGATGTGCGTACACCAAATTTCATGTGATTCTACAACTTTTTCACCGTTGATTTAGCAATGTAAAAAGTTCTATTGTCGGTAAACCGTTAATTTTGAACCCACTAAATCAACGGTGAAAAAGTTATGGAATCACATGAAATATGGTGTACGCACATCTTAGACGATGACGATGAAGATGATGGGGGCCGATCGTCGGAAAAATTGGTGGAGGGGGTATTTTTCCGACGCCATAGGAGGGAATTCCCTCCTATGGCATCTTTTCTCCATTATTCTCATATATATATATATAATGGAGGAAAATGGACATAGGAGGGAATTTCCTCCTATGGCATTGAAAAAATACAACTTCCACCATTTTTTCCGACGATCAGCACCCATCATCATCATCGTTATCATCTAAGATTTACATACATCAAATTTCATGTGATTCCACCACCTTTTCACCGTTGAATTAGTAATGTAAAAAATCCTATTGTCGGTAAACCATTAATTTTGCACCAACTAAATCAACGGTGAAAAAAATGGTATAATCACATGAAATTTGGTGTATCCACATCTTAGATGATAAAGATGGAAGTGACGTATACCGATCGTCGAAAAAAATCATGGAGCATGTATTTTTCCGACGTCATAAAAGGAAATTCCCTCTTACGGCACCTTTCCTCCTTTTACCTCTTTCGATCGATCGATCAATCGATACACACACACACACATGCGCGCGCATGGCCCAAACTCACTTTTTGATAATTTTAAATAACCCATTCCAAACTTTTAACACAATTAAATACCCCACTGCGGTTAGTTTTAAGCCGGTCAACGTTTTCTGACCGTTTAAAAGTGTCGTCAGAGGGGTAAAAAGACTAAAATACCTCTCTAACGGCTAGAACGGAGCCTATCTCCCCCCCCCCCTCCCTCCCTCCCTCCCTCCCTCACTTCTCTCCTTCGATTTTTTTTTCGATTCTCTCTTCTGATTTTTCGTTTATCTCTTCTCTTGTCTATCATTTTGCTTGCTGATTTCTCTCTTCTATCTTTTAGTTTGAAATTGCAGCAAGATGAGCTACAGTCAAGGGTCTGTTTCAAGCCAGCAATTGTTATGCTTTTGTGATGTGCCTGCAAAGTTGAATCTCTGCAAAAAAAGATTGTGAATATAAAGGCATATTTGTTTTATGGATATCACAAATATCCTCGTAGATGTCGTTTTCTAGTACAAAAGAAAGATGATGAAGAATTACGTTCTAAAGTTGAATAAAGAAAGAGATTTTTTTTATGTATGTTGGACTGAAAAAGATAGAAGAGAAGATTGAAGCTAAAATTGAAATGGAGAAGATGACACATTTGAAATTGCAGAAACAAATGTATGTGCTTAAAGTGATTTTTGGTGTTGTAATTCTGCAGTTAGTCATTACAATTTGTAAATCATGAACGAGATAAAGTGGTCATCAGTGTGCATCTTGAATGAAATGTTTTGGTAAAGAATGGTTTAAAACAATGTTTTAGTTTAGTGATAAAAATGAGAAAAAAAAAGCCAAATCACCTTACTCGTCACCTTAATCATCTTAATACAATGTTTAATACAAGATTTTGTGATGTAATCTGGAGCTGACAGTAACCCAGATTTGGATTAAAATGAGAAAAAACAAACAAAAAGTCTAGGACTTAATTATCTTGATTTGGTAGTATCATACATTATGTAATGAATAAACACAAAATTGATATCATAGCTTGTAGATTTGGCAACACCCGGTCTTGATAAATATTTAAGATAACAAAATGGGAAAAAATTTGGCAACACTAAGCCTTGAACACAACACCTAGATTTGGCAGCATCATACATATTGCAATGAAGTCACGACAGCCAGATTTTTCAATACTCAGACTTGATAATGTAATTAACAATTGTCAATAATGGCCAAAAGATAACACAGAATGCAAAAAAACATAAGTAACAACCACAAGTATTTAAGTTACAAAATAAGGCAAATCCATTTCAGTTCCCAGAAAATGCGAAACTGAATTAGAACGTGAGACAATTCAGTTCATTCTCAATAACAAAATGTGATCAACCTCCACGGTTCATTACAATCTCTATCTCCAAGGCTTCTTAGTCATTGACAAGCATTTTCCTCTGGTTGCCGCTAATTTAACCTTACCTTTTGCAGTTGCATTAGTTTTTTGGGGGACTTGAGCTTATTTGCAAGCTTTCTTTGTTCCAACCATCAATTGCTTGTTCATTAGATGATCCTATAATAACAACGGGGCATTGGAAGTCATTTTCAGTTGATTCTAACATAGATTGTTGAGCTCTTATGTCTCAAATTAGTGTGAGTTCTCTGCACTTGCATTAGCTCCCACATGCACCCTGATGAATAAGCTATTGTGAATTCATTGCATTAGCAGTGGTTCCTCCAAGATGCATTTGCTGTTGTGAGTTCCCTGCAACCCCACTTATTCCCTCTCCATGAGGCATTGGCTGTGAATGCACTCTATCTACCTGAGTATACTTTTTCTTTCTCCCTCTGCCTAATGTATTGGCAGACTTATAACAAAGAATTAAATATATAGTTTATTTGATTATATGTATATTTTATCAACGCAATTACTAAATTAATTAGTTACTAATTGATTTCATACTTTATGAAATTCTACTTGGTCACTATTTTTTCTTTAAACAAGGGTATAGAGGTAAACATATTACTTTCAGAACTCGGTGTGATATTATTAGTGTGCCTGTCACATATGGTATGCATGAGGATGTCATCTTGTGCTTGTCAGATATTACTGAAATGTGCATGCGACCTATAACAAAATATTCAAGGCATGGTATACAGTTAGTACTTTACCGCTTTATTAAATAGGCTGTGATACATGTGAGAGTAGCTTGTTATTTATGATGGTCCCCTTTTCCTTTCATTATGGTTGTTTTTTCTCCTACCTCTGTTTGATGCAGTGGGCCTTAACAAATAAGAAAGAGAAGTATGAGATGAACAAATATACTTTATGAAAATTCAAAACTAAAAAATAGTGACCAAGTATATAGACATAATGAAGTCACAAGCTCGTTTGGGACTCTATGGAACTGTTTTCTTGTGCTTGTGTCTGTGAAGTGTTCATATGAACTTGAGTATTAATAGGGCTTGTGCAAGTTGCTTTGTTATGATCCCAACCCATACATCTTTTACATTGATATGATTTTTCAGTTTTCTTCACTCCAGGCTTATCTTCACTCCTTATTCTCTGATTTTTTGGTCTTTCCTTAAGCCTCTTAGTATGGGGGAGGATCTACTTGATATGGCAAGTCTAATTTCATCCATTTCTTTTTAGAAGGCAGCATCTTCACAGGGTCAATGTAAGCCTCCATTTAGCTATGAAGCAATTTGAAGACAAGCCAGGATAAGCAACTAAAAATAAGTGAGTTAAATGCTACAGCATAATATATGTGCATGTTCTTCACGGAATATTTAATATTTAATAAGTCAATTTATGCTACTTAGATACTTTTTTATAAAATTTACCTTGATGTATGATAGCATTTATCCACATAATCTACCTAATTGAAATTTTTGATTCCATATAACACAGACATAGTATGCAAACATGACAAACCAGTCATTTGTCATCTTCTACATAAACACTACTTAAGTTGAATGTTCACAAGTTTTCTCAAATTGCCATCATTCACCTGGCGCCTTGTGGACTTGATGATTTGTGGCTATTCTGCTCTGGCTGTTCTGCTATGTTCTTTTATCCATCTATCTGCATTTGGAACTAAATCACCTTTCCATTTTTGTGCTTGAGATCTTCTTAACACCATCTTTCTTATCATTTTAGATCTTATATATATTATCTACCAAATCATATATTGGTAGATTTCTTGCATCCAAAACCCATGCATTAAAACGCCCACTCAAGTTGTTAGTAATATTCGGAGACTCTGCTATTATTTCCTCCTGTTATCAAAACTATTAAGAACCAATGGTTCACATAGGTAAAACAATGGATTGAAAATACCTTGGGGTGAATAAAGTATACGTGTTATATGTCAAATTTAAAAACCTAATTATTATATTGGTTTTGATTAATAAGCTTCTGCGGAATAATCTAAATAAGTTAAATAATGAAACTTATTGCAATAATCAAAACAACACCGAAAATAAGCTTTAGTGTCATGAGCAATGCAAATACAGAAGGATTGTTGATTAAGATTCACCATTCTCAGTGGTTAGTCCCCGCCTAAGACACCTTCTCAGGATTTTCCACTGTTTTCGAATATGAAGAACACAATCCTTCTTCACTAGAATCACACCTTGGAAAAAACTTCTTTTTCCCGCTTGAATATGTGATTCCTAAGGAAAACTCTCTTTCCACTCGAATCCGTGATTCCCTGAGAAAACTTTATTTCCTCTTTAATCCGCGATTCTCTAAAAATATCTCATTTCCTCTTTAATCCGCGATTATCTAGGAAAGACTCTTTTTCCACAGATTCTTTTTCTACTCGAATCCGTGATTCCCTGGGAAAGACTTTTTTTCCACTCCAAATCCGCAATTCAAATAATGAAAGACCTTTCTCTCATAGGGATGAATATCGAACTTTTTCAAGAATTTACAATCGTTTACAATGATCAAATGCTCACTCACAGTCCTATAATCTCAAAAGATTAATATCGATTAGGCACATGAATTGTTTTGAGAGATTACTAAAAGTTTAAGGCTTTAGAGGAAATGGAAAAAAAAATATGAACTTTAAAGCAGAAGAAGAATTAAGAATTTCTCAATAGATTAATCAATGAACGTATTCTTGATTGAGAAAAGTGTTCGATCTCTAGAATATTTATAGGAATAGAAAGGTGCAGTAATTGTAAGTGCCAATAACTGTCAAAATAGTCAATGACCGTTGGAAACGGTTTAGAATCAAATTGGCGTAAATACCCGATCATTTAAAAATTCAAACAGAAAATAACTGCCAAAAACTGCCAAACCAAACATCTGTACCAAACATTTGGTGTTTAAATATTTCCTAAGGAGATGTCTCTGAAATGGAAACAGAGATTTGAAATATGGGATTTTCCTTCACCAGATGTTTGTACTAGACGTCTAATGTTCAAAAATTTTCTGTACCAGACATCTGGTGTTCAAAATTTTTTTTAACCATATGTCTATACCAGGCGTCTGGTGTTCAAAACAATTTTAAAAACAGTTTAGAAAAATTGAAGGGTTTGAATTCTAACGGATATATTAGACGTCTCTTGATGAAAGAGCAGATGTCTAGAAAATAGAAAAGTATTGGAAAGTGGTTTCTAACCTTGTGAGATCAACACTTGACTTAATAGCAAAAATTAAAACTACCTTCTTCATCTTGGTTCTTCTTCAGTCTTCATTTTCATGACTTGTTACTTTGAGACGTCTTTCTATCCTGATAGAGCCTGCATCGTGTTCTTTGCTTGCGTCAAGTTTTCATACGATATCGATATTTTGAGTGCGATTCTTATTGTAGACAATCTTGTTTGATGTTGAGATATTATGCCTGCTGTACTTAAGAATAAAAACTTGAAAACGCCGTTAGTAATATATGAATTCTTTAAATAAAGGTTTGTTATAAATAATTAAAACTGAAGATCGTATGACACAAGTGCCAACAATCTTTTCCTTTTTGATGTTTAGTAAAATTTATTTAAAGCATGCATGATATATATAAAAATATAAATTAGAGTTAAATATTCCCCCTTAATTCATACTTAGTTGAAAAAAATCTTTAAACTCATATTATTGTCCCATACCACTAATACTATTTTTCAAAGAGCATTTCATGAAGACGTGTGTTATAACTCAAATTTTATTACCATTGTAACATCTGATATATGATATTCATGAATAATTTCTTCCCCTTCTTGAAAAATATCAAAAAATTTAAAAATCAAAGTAAGGGGTAAAGAAATATACATGAACAGATAATTTTGATTTTTGAAATTTCATTTTATAATAAGAATAGACATGATTATAACAAATGAATAATTCAAGTATATCATTAAGCATGATGAACCAATTCATAATAATAACCAAAATAACATAGGGTTCAAAACAACATAATAATTAAAATAGCACACGGTTTAAAAACGACATAATAATAGAAAACTAAATAAAAAAAACTAAAACATAATAATTAAAATGGCACAAGGTTCAAAAAGTAATAATAATGTAAATCTATACATTGTAAAAATATTCACATTTTAGTTTTCCAAAATTGAAAGTTTGTGCCATTGAAAAGTGGAGGTCATTTGGTGGATTGTCTTTCTAATTGATTTACCATTATATAATTTAAAAGCTCAAATTTTAATCTTTAAAATATGAGCAACCTACTCTGATACCAATTGAAAATATCTTAGAAGGGGGTGAATAAGGTAATTACCTGTTATATGGAAAATTTAAAAAATTAATTATTATATTGTGTTTTGATTAATAAGTTTCTGCGGAATAATCTAAACAAGTTAAATAATGAAATTTATTGCAATAATCAAAACAATACAGAAAATAAGATCAGAGTCAAAAGCAATATAAAAACAAGAGAATTGTTAACTAGGGTTTACCACTCCCAGTGGCTAGTCCCCGCCGGAGACATCTTCTCAGGATTTTCCACTATTTTCAAATGTGAAGAACCCAATTTTTCTTCACTAGGATCATCTTGGGAAACACTTCTTTTTCCCGCTTGAATCTGCGATTTCCTAGGAATATTCTCTTTCCACTCGAATCCGTGATTCCTTGGGAAAACTCTCTTTCCTCTCTAATCCGTGATTCTCTAGAAAAACCTCATTTCCTCTCTAATCTACGATTCTCTAAGAAAGACTCTTTTTCCACTCAAAACCGTGATCGCCTGGGAAAGACTCTTTTTCCACTCCGAATCCGCAATTCAAACAATGAAAGATCTCTTCTCTCGTAGGGAAGAATATTGAATCTTCTTTAAGAATTTACAATCGTTTACAACGATCAAATGCTCACTCACAATCCTATGATCTCAAAAGATTAATACCAATTATGCACAAGAATTGTTATGAGAGATTACTGAAAGGTCAAGGCTCTGGAGGAAATCGAAAAGAATATGAGCTTTTGAAGCACAAGAAGAATCAAGAATTTATCAATAGATTGATCAATGAATATATTCTTGATTGAGAAAAGCATTTGATCTCTAGGATATTTATAGGAGTAGAAAGGGATAATTATTGTAACTGCCAATAACTGTCAAAAACAGATAATGACCGTTGGAAACGGTTTGGAATCAAATTGGTGTAAATACCCGAACATTTGAAAATTCAAACAGAAAATAATTACCAGAAACTGCCAAGCCTGATGTCTGGTGTTCAAATATTTCTTAAGAATACGTCTGCTAAGACGTCTCTGAAATGGAAACAGAGATTTAAAAAATTGAAGACATCTATACCAGACATCTGGTATTCAGAAATTTCTTAACTAGACGTCTATACCAGACGTCTGGTGTTCAAAAAAATTTTAAAAATAGTTTAGAAAACTTGAAGAGTTTGAATTCCAACGGATATGTCAGACGTCTTTTGATTAAAAAAAAAAGAGACGTCTGGAAAATAGAAAAGTGTTGGAAAGTGATTTCTAATCTTGTGAGATCAATACTAGACTCAATAACAAAACTTAAAACTACTTTCTTCATCTTGGTTCTTCTTTAGTCGTTCGTTTTCTTGACTTATTATTTTGAGACATCTTTGTATCTTGATAAAATTTACATCATGTTCTTTACTTGAGTCAAGTCTTCATTTCATATCGATATTTTGAGTGCGAATTTTATTATAGGCAATCTTGATTGACATTGAGATATTATACTTGCTGTACTCAAGAATAAAAACTTGGAAATATCGTTAGTAATATATGAATTCTTTAAATAATTTTTTTTCTAATTAATTAATACTGAAGATCGTATGACACAAGTGTCAACAGGGAGGTCTCACAGGTTTGTGGTTTTTGATTGAGATGTGTGGCTAGGTTCGTAATAGTATGGAAAAATAGCAGGGAATGATAGCAGAGGTTCCTACTTCTTTTCACAAACACATTTGTTTAAGTCCTTGGGGTAATTTAGGGGTTCATCTAAATTAAATCTAAAATATGGTGCACAACACACCAGCCGAATAATTAATATTTTATGTTTAGGGAATATTTGCTACGGGCCTATTTCAAACCGATCTATATTTGTGGAGCATCAAATTTCAAAATTATAAAAAAAAAACCTAATATAACTCAAATGTATTAAAGGGATGGATATTTGTTTGGAGTTCCAATTTTACCCTCAGATATATTTTTAATAGAATTATAGACGCCATGGAAAGTTGAAAATGGATTCGTTTTAAAATCCGATCAGTTCCATAATCCTTGAAGAACCCAAAATATCACTTAGATATTGAATTGATACATTTAAATTACGATAATTTTTTTATTTCTATTTAAAATTTCCAAAATTAGTGATAACGGCTTCTCACCTGAGGAGATATTGTACCCTTGCTGTCTCAGCAACTTGAAACGAAGAGCGACAATGTCCAAATTATCATTATCAATTTCCTTAACATCGTTATGGACTCTTCTTCGTGACTCGTCGGTCTGCTTCTCGAAACGATATTCTAGTCCGAGAAGCAAAATTTTGTGTGTGCGCATGCATAAAAGGCGATAAATATAACTAAAAAAAATATACAAAGACAGAGAAATGAAAAAAACACGCATGCATGCCTCGTGCCTCATGTGCTGATGAATATGAAGAGTAGGAAATGAAGTGGTCACCCCAGACACTGGCTGGGAAATCCGCGACAGGACGAACAATCTCATCTTGCGTCGATGCAGATTGCTCTTGATTGCTTAGAGCAGCCAACGGCTTAGAAATTATTTATTATCCAAAGCAAATAATAATATACAGTCTGGTTTTTGTTCTTCAAATTATGAGTACAAATTGATGATTTCTTGGTCCCATTTATACAGGGGTTGCTGGAACATTTAAATGCATATCCATTTAGGCAATATACAATGAATATACAATGGATGACACATAATAGTTTAAGATACTATATGTAATTAAAATTGTTTAAGATATTTTAGTGAAAGGAGTTAGAGTTAAAGGGCATTTTATTCACCCCTATTTTTTTTGAACAGTTGCGTTACCTCCGGCTCCTGCATCTCTCGGTCCCTCCATTCGAAGAGTGAAGAACTTGGGCTTAGAGGCTTCTTTAAGTCAACCGCAGCAAGCTCTAGACTTTACGGTACTATAGCTCGTCGATCGAATTCTTTATTTTAAGAGAAATGAAACTTTATAAATAAAAAAAAGAAAGTCATGACCTTCTTAATCGGTACTCGGGAAAGTGGAGTTTACTTGCTGATTTATGTGAGTTATCAAGTAAGAGATCGGCACAAACTAAGAAAGTCTATAGAACAAGCAACAGCAAGTCAATTACCGGCAAGGCAGCGCGATATTCAAAAGGCGTCTTGTGTAATCCGTTTACACTTAAAAACAGGGGTAATTTGGTCAATGAAAGGGACAATATTTATTGTAAAAAGTAATTAGTAGTGGGCTTTTGTGCGTAAAATTTGAATGGATGCGTTAAGCTTACAGTTTGAAACGAGGGTAATTTGGTCAAAGATACGGGACAATATTAAGTGCAAACAAGTAAATGGTCGAGTGCTTTTGTGCATAAATTTTGAAAAAGAGCTAATTGGATAGAGTGCGCTGGACCTGCTCGCGCCGACAGACATGTGACGTTGTATAATCAAGAATTAATTAATGGATAATTTGGATAATTCTTCAACTTGGAAAGGTCAAAAGAATGGGTGTTAATTTTTCTTCTTTTCATTTAATTTTTTTAATTAAATTTACTGATCAGAGGCAAACGATGAACGCAAATAAAAATTTATTCGAGATGGAACCAGTATGCTCAATTATGGTTGATAAATAGTGTGACTAAGCTGAAAATCTTGCCTAAGAATGAGCAACATGCTTTATCGGTTGGTGGAAAATTGATTATTGATATATGCATGCAAAATATCTATGTGGGTCTTGGTGACTTCATATTTATCGGAAAACCGGTTCTCGCATTCTAGATGAATTATATGCATTGTTGTTTAGTTCTCGCATTCTACGAACAATTTTATAAGGAAACGAGATTGGTACAATCGAGAAGAGTTGTTGAGCTCCAATTTTTTTTTCTTTTGCTTGATTCGAACTCTCAATGACTGGAGTGTCGAAGAAGGTTGAACCCTTGAATGGACACTCTCTGGCACCTAATCTTGGTTGTTAAGCCTTTTATCAATCTACGTTTGTTTGTCTATCGACACTTAAAAAATAATAATAAAAGATTTTTAAGTGATTATATATTTTTAAGATATCGACTAGATTTTTCTTCGTAAGTGGCCCATGGATGATGGATTTAGACATTCTAACTAATATCCATAATAAATAGCAATTGTGAGCTAACATTTTCTATTAAACAAGCAATCATCATGATTAGATGCTTTCTCATTTATTCCCCATTTTTTTGTAGAATACTCCTTTTCTTTTTAGGTGGACTGTCCTTGTGAAGAAAAATCCACGAAAAGCTTTTGGTTTTTGCTGTAGAAAATAACAAGTTTGTGCAAAAAATTGGTTGTCATTAACTAATAAAGGGTAGGTTTGACACATTGTAGCTATTGCATTTGGTGTTGGTGGTTTGTTCACTATTGTTGATGAGGATACAGTGGCAAGCTCCAATCATGTTGGCCAAAGTC
Source organism: Agapanthus africanus (assembly GCA_030015575.1). NCBI lineage: Eukaryota > Viridiplantae > Streptophyta > Magnoliopsida > Asparagales > Amaryllidaceae > Agapanthus > Agapanthus africanus. The sequence continues at coordinate 864,124,752 of JASDDO010000024.1, read as the reverse complement.
TGAGAGAATTTGGTTGCATGCAAGTTATATAATCAAATTTCATGTGATTGAACAATACTTCTATCTTAAAAGCTTGCGCAAGGAAAACCAACAATACATATGGTTGATATATTTGATAAAGTGTTGTTGCTCCGAATCAGCTGTAAGAATGAAGATCAAGTATAGAAAGAATAAGGAGGCATATATACGGCTAATTTAAGAACCCATAACGCAAATAGGGTTGTGCAAATATCTGTCATATGGCCAAAATATATTCGATTTCTAACCCGAAATACTTCCCAAGAATGTAGAAAATCCGATGTATCATATACCTACTTGATTTAATGTCCTTGTATCTTGCAAATCCAACGGTTATTCAAGTAAAATCATAATTTCATGGGTCAATTGTTGGAAAACCTCCGGCCCTTTAAAAACATGTGAGAAATTCCTTGGGTTTTTTGAACTTGTTGAAAACCTCCTAGGCCCATCAATTTTTTCCTGAAATACTCTAAATTTTGTGTGTTTTGGTATATCCCAAAACCGTCCTTTGTGACTCATGTGCACAAGTACAAGAAGATAGCTGCTATTTTTTTTTAAAACCTGCAATTGAGTTACCTATAACTTGTAAGCAGTTGCCTGTAACTTCTATACCTAATTATATTTTGTTAATTTTTCCTTAAAGAACTGAGCATTAAGTGCTCTAACCTAACAATTTTCCCTCCAAATTCACCACTTTCACCCCTAAAAAACCTATATTATCAACAGAGTAAGAATTATCCCATTCATTCTCTCCATTATCCATTATCTTCACTACTACAATAAGGGGTTGCCCCTACGGATAAAGGCGTCCGTAGGGGCAACAATTTATTGCCCCTACGGATTACTCCGTAGATCCCCATGGTTGTCCCTACGGTACCCTACGTTTTAGTTTAAAAATATTAAAACGTAATTTGCCCTTTGGCCCTACGGAGCCGCAAACGAAGGTCCTACCGTTAAGTCCGTAGGGGCATACATAATGGGTTATTAATAAAAAAAGCACAGAAAAGTTCTCGTTACCAAAAATTCCTCTCTCTCACTTGATCTCCCCCGCGCGCCTCTCGTCGCCTCCTCTCCCGCGCCTCGTCGCCACCGCCCGCAGCCCGCCACCGCCCTCGATCTCCACAAAATTCTTCGTAGACTTCCTCGTTGCCACCGCCCGCGACTCATCGCCGATTGCGTCGTCGACCACCGGTCTCCCCCATCGTCGGCCTAGATACAGCTTAGTAAATTTCAATTTTTTACTTCTAATAATGCTTTTATTTATAATTTTGATGATTAATGGGTTGCTACTTGGGCTAGGGTTCAAGGTTCAGGGTTCGGATATGGTGAGGGCTAGGATTAGTGTTCAGTTTAGGGTAGGGTTAGGGTTAGGGTTCGGTTCAGTTAGGGTTAAGGGTAGGGGTAGGGTTCGGTTTAGTCTGGGTTATGGTTAATTAGTTAGGGTTGGAGTTAGGGTTAGGGTCAATTAGTTGGGGTTAGGGTTAGGGTTAGGGTTGGGTTAATTTGTTGGGGTTATGGTTAATTAGTTGGGGTTGGGGTTGGGATTGGGGTTAGGGTTAATTACTTGGGATTGGGGTTAGGGTAATTAGGGTTCGGGTTAGGGTGAGGGTATGGTTAGGGTTAGGGTTAGGGATCAGTGTATGGTTAGGGTTAGGGTTTGGTTCAGGTTTAGGGTTAGAGGCTATGGTTAATTTGGGTTAATTAGAGGGTAGGGTTAATTTGGGTTAATTAGTGATAATATGAAAGGGTTAGGGTATTGATTAGGGTTAATTTGGGTAAATTGGGTAAATTGGGTTAAGTTTGGGTTGATTAGGGTTAATTAGGTTAAATTGGGTTAAGTTTGGGTTAATTAGGGATAATTTGTGTTAGGGTAACGATTATGGTTAATTGTGGTTAATTAGGTTAATTTGGGTTATTTAGGGTTAGGGTTTAGGGTGCACTAGTTATACTCGATGATAACGTAAACGTACAATTTTACCGTAAACGCAAGAAAAATTTACCCTAAACTTGAAATTTCGAACCCTTAATAACGAAACGTAAACGTAAAACTTATTCATGTTAAATGTTCAAGTTAAAACCAATATATGATACTCGATGATAATATGAAACTTTCATATTCTCATCGATACTCATATATGAAACTCAAAGCGCCACTTAGTCCCCGTCTATCGGTTAACATACGTTCGATATTCGTCGTGACATAGAACTACACGAAGGTTGTTAAATATCGGACGGTATAGCTCGGTACTAACAACCGTCGTGTAGTTTATGTGACGAGAAGATTCAATCGTATGATAACCGATAGATTTGTCCCGTGTGGACTAGTTAGGAATGTATAAAGCAAACACATGCATTTACTTGTGTTTTCATCCGTTTCGAGTTATTTCGTCGGTATTTTTCTGTTGGTTCTCCGTGTACAAAGATAGATTATATGTTCATTTCAACGTTGTTTCACAGCTTTGAAATGATTATCTATTCTATTACGATGTACTCGGAGAACAGCGGGGAGGTGCTGCCGAAATTTACTCGAAACGGTTGAAAACACAAGTGAATAAGTGTCTGCTCTATACATTCTTAATAGGATAGAAGCCTTACCCTCGACAGCCGAAACACACATTGCTATACGTCCATGACGATTCTGCGACCGTAAGTGTAATATATGGTATATCACCGGTTTCGTTACTATACGTCAACGACGATTTGGATACACATATTTACTTACGTTGATAACATGTGATGTTATGTGTTGTTATGATATGTTATATTGGATCGTCATATTTTGAATAGCCGGGTGGGTTTAGCTTGAAATGAGAGCTTTTCATTTTCATTCATGTAAAAACTTATATGTAATATTCTTTCATTTGGACACTTCCGGGTTGAGAATGATGTCACCATTGATATATATTATTTACTTTTCCGCATTATGATAGACCCAAGGTCGGGAGCACAAGTAACCGTGTTCTAGAGTCCAGTGGGAGAACATCTCGAGAAGTCGAGACCGGGTCTCCTAACTCTAGAATTAGCAGGGTTGCTTACCGCTCTCGTAGGGGTCTAGGGATGTGGGTTTGGCTATTCATCACGATCGTGGAATCCGTGTTTTTTACTGGCTTAATCTAAAACGCGGAACTTCTAGTATATCCAATATTTCATATGTTGACTTCTGCTGCAATGTTCTGTGATGAGATCATATAACTGCGTGAGACGAATGTTATTATTATATATATGATATATAATAAACGTTGCTTATGTTTTGCACCCGCGCTAGTACAGTCTCCGCTCTACCGGTAGTTAAGTAACCTAACGGTGCATGATGGGGCCCAGTGGCGAATACGGATGGCATAAGCGTACGTTCTATTTTCGTTTCTTTATCTGTGATATTTAGGAAACATAAATGATGGGACTTCATTAATGAGATTAATGAAAAGGAAAGAAACTTAATGATTTTGTAGAACCAAATTTTCAAAAAGGTAGCTCTAATTCTTACTTTGTATAGTGGTATTCCTTGTAGAATATCCTGCACCACATTCGATGAGGAAAGAGCCTAGATCCCTTCACCGAGAGTGACCTCTTTAGCAGAAGCTAGTAGATGCTACACCCATTCGGTTTATTTTGAAAAACACTTGATTTTAAAAGCGGAGCTTAAATCACTCATTTTCAAATCACTCGATTCTACAACGATATCAAGTTCATTACGCTAAAGGTTTTCTTAAAAACCGACGTAGCCCACTGTCATTTCAGATAAGTGCGCTATTTAGTATTCGTGCTACGTTTGTTGACCATAGCCAAGGCATATTGTGCGGTAGCTAATTAGTGATTATCTGCAAGAATATGATGCGATTGGATTAGGGTAATCGTACGGCTTTGTAGCCAAGGGCCGTATGGGTAGGTTTAATTCAATCAGGAAATGACGGGTTGAACTTGACTAGTGCTTATGATTTGTTGACCATAGCCAAGGTCATGAGTTGCTAGGGGCAAAAACAATATTGGGAATTTCAAGTGTTGAAATTTGCAATGAGATTGCATACCTTCTATGAGATAGTTGGATCCCGATACCCACTGCGAGTAAGTGTTACTTCTGGGAGAGTTTTGCACTTTACAATTAGCTAACTCATTTGGTGTCTAGAAAGGTGTCAATAGGGTTATGCCTTTGGGAAAATAAGATTTACTTTAATTAGGTCCGTGCGAAAGCACGGAGAATCTCCCTCAAAGTACCGACACTGGCCTGGCTGACCGGTTAGCGAACTTGTAGGGTGTAATTATTCCCGAGTTTTCTTACCGTTTAGGGTTTGAAGGAAGATTTGATAAAAACAGTGGGGGCCATCCTGATTAGATAAAATAATAAACCAATCTAATCTTACAAGAGCATACACTAAGTGTTTTCTTCTCTCTCTCTCTCTCTCCAGGTAGCGACCATGACACGCCTTAATCAAGATAATAATATTGATGTATTGACCGAACCAACTTATTATACTGAGCTGGGGAATAATGATTCCGCTCTTCCTTATAATTGTTATAAGTCTGAGCAGGAAATAGGGGAATATCAGGATTCCCATGCCACCCGAGCGAAGAAAAAGTATGTTGATGCATCTTCTTCAAGTGTGTTCGTTACCGAGAACTATTTCTCAGTATGATCTACGTCTTGGGTATTAGATACCGGATCAGGATCCCACATATGTAATCTGTTACATGGGCTTAAGAAATGTAGAGAACTGGGATTGGGTGATAAAGATATAAGAGTAGGGAATGGTGAAATTGTTGCAGCCAAATCAGTTGGCGAATATCACCTTGTATTACCAAGTGGTAACATTGATTCTGAATAAATGTTATTACATACCGAATCTGATATGCAATATTATATCAGTCTCCTTATTAAGTAAAGAAGGATATAATTTTTTATTACAGGATAATGTTATGAACATTTTCCTGAATCAAAAATTGATTGGATCAGACACGTTATGTAATGGTATATACGTTCTAAATCAAACTACAGTTCTTAACATACAGAACACACACAAGAGGAAAAGTTCAGAAATAAATAAATCCTTCTTGTGGCATTGTAGACTAGGTCATATCAATGCGACACGACTAGCTAAGTTACATAAAGATGGATATTTGAATCCGTTCGAATTTACATCTTATGAAACTTGTCAGTCATGTCTCAAAGGCAAAATGATCAAAACTCCGTTTACAGGACACAGAGACAGAGCTACTGAACTCTTGGGACTGATACATAGTGATGTATGCGGTCTCATGTCTACACATACCAGGAATGGTTCCTCATACATTATTACATCCACTGACGAGACATGCGTTCCTATTGAAACACAAGTTTGAAACTTTTGAGAAATTCAAAAAATATAAGTGTGAAGTTGAGAACCAGACGAGTAAAAATATTAAAATCCTTCGGTCTGATCAGGGAGGAAAATACTTGAGCACAGAGTTCCTGGACTATTTAAAAGAGAATGGAACTCTCTCTCAGCTTACTCCTCCGTATACACCACAGCACAATGGTGTATCAGAGCGGAGGAATCACACCCTATTAGATATGGTGCGCTCTATAATGAGTACTGTTGAGTTGCCTATTTCTTTTTGAGGACATGCACTTGAGACAGATGCATACCTATTAAATAGGGCTCCTACTAAATCAGTGCCTACCACTCCATATAAGATATTGTATAGGAAGAGACCATCTCTTAAACGAGTTAAGATATGGGGTTGTCCGGCCTATATTAAAAGGCAAAATCCGGACAAGCTCGAGACAAGGTCAGTTCTGTACAAATTTATAGGATATCCAAAGGATTCCTATGGATATATCTTCTACCACACTGTTTGTTCCTCAACATGCCACCATTTTAGAAAAGAAATTTCTTGTAAAAGAAATTTGTGATCATAAGATAGAACTGGAATAAATTCCAGCTACACAAATTGCGACTGATGATTTAGTAGAACCAAAGGATTCGATACTCTCCAACGAATCTCAGCCTCTCTGCCGATCTAGTAGGGTTCCTCACCCATCTGAGAGATACTACGGTTTTCTTATAGACGGTGGGAGCAAGAATTGCATCATGGAAGATGATGATCCAACTAGTTTCGAGCAGGCCATCATAAGTGGGGACTCTGTGAAATGGCTGGATGCAATGCAATCTGAGATGGAATGCATGTACACTAACAAAGTATGGACTTTGTAAATTGCTCCTGAAGAGGTAAAACCCATCGAGAGCAAGTGGATCTTTAGGAAGAAACTCGGTGTAGATGGAAAAGTTGAGACTTTCAAAACTAGACTTGTAGCAAAAGGTTTTCGTCAACGAGCAGGTGTGGATTATGATGAAACCTTTTCTCCAGTGGTTATGCTTTAGTCCATCCGGATCCTAGTTGCCATCGCTGCATACCATGCCTAGAAATATAGCAGATGGACGTCAAAACTGCTTTTCTAAATGGTGATTTAGAAGAGAGCGTGTATATGACACAGCCAGAGGGCCTCGTAGACAGTGGGAGCAGCGGAAAGGTGTGCAAGCTGCTTATATCAATTTACGGGTTAAAGCAGGCATCGCGGAGTTCGAACATATATTTTGATATGGCAGTCAAAGAGTTTGACTTCGTCAAAAATGTAGATGAATCTTATATATACAAGAAGGTTGTAGAGAGTAAGATTGGCTTACTCGTATTGTACATGGATGACATACTCTTGATAGGAAATGGTATTCCTATGCTACACTCGGTCAAGCTCTTCTTATCACAATGATTCTCCATGATAGATCTAGGTGATGCCTCCTACATCATGGGGATTGAGATCTATAGAGATAGATCTAAATGGATGTTGAGATTGTCCCAATCCAGGTATATTGACACCATACTAAAGAGATTTAGTACGGATGATTCTAAGCGTAGTAATTTATCCACGATCTCAGGAATCACTCTCTCCAAAGAGATGTCTCCCAAGATTGATTTGGAGAGGGCTCGCATGCAAGGGATACCCTATACTTCGGTAGTAGGATCTATCATATATGCAATGTTATGTACCAGACCAGATGTAGCTAACTCACTAGGTGTAGTGATCAGGAATCAATCGGATCTTGGGATAATCACTGGACAGCTGTGAAAGACATTTTTAAGCACTTGAGAAGCACTAAAAAAATGTTCTTGGTATATGGTAACGGTGAACTCCAGATGGAGTCCTTTACCGATTCGAGCTTCCAGAGTTGTAAAGATGACTGTAAGTCGATCTCGAGTTTTGTCATTACCCTCAGTGGTGGGACGGTATGTTGGAAGAGTTCCAAGAAAGATACCATTGCAGACTCGACGATGAAGGATAAATACATCGCTACCAACGATACAGCCAAAGAGGCTGTCTGGATGAACAAGTTCATGAGATGAACTTAGTGAGGTTCCTACAATAAGTGTACAATACTTATATTATGATGACAATGGAGTTGTGGCTTTAACTTAGGAACCCCGGTCCCATCAGCAATCCAGACAAATTCTTAGGCAGTATCACTTGATCATGGAGATAGTTGATCTCCGGGAGATCAAGGTCAGGAGAGTTGACACGAAAAATAACACGGCAGATCTACTTACGAAGGCCTTTCCCCAGAGAGACTTTAAGGGATGTTGGGTTTGAGATACTACAACAACTGGCCTTAGTGCATGTGGGAGATTGTTAGTTATATGTATACCCTAGAGGCCATTATTGTACATGATTGTATATTATAGTGGATACTTGGACATATATAGGAAAGAATTTCTTGCTTGACATGATAGTATGCTATCTGGTTACTCTCTATCTTAACATGTATACTTGTATCATGATACTATCTCTCTGTTACATGTAGATAAAATCCTTAGGCGGTGAACTTGACTACCAGGACTATGATGCAGATCATACTAGTGGGGCCAGTGAGTCCATAAGTACATCCTTTAATTGTTCCTAGTCGGGGGAGTATCGAGATGGGGCATCGATATTCCAGAGTATACTAGTGTGCACGATTCTTGACCGTGTATGGGGCGATGGTTGATCCTACAACCATTGGTGTTTGACATCAGAGAATGTGCACGGGTGCTCATTGGAGAATGGGTACACCGAACAGGACTTACCGAGAACTCCTAGATGGTATTATACCTGACGTCAGATAGCATTTCTCTGGTGACGCTGGTATAGGTTAGTCTGTAGACCCGAGATTGTCATAGATTCTTGTGTGATTCCTACTGCGCTTTGATTTCCTCCCTACCAAGTTCAAGAGAGCGTGCAAACAGGTGGATTTTGGGTAAAGTCCCGAGTCACATGGAGGCAATGAGCGATAGAAGGGGTTTCGTCTCTCCCAGTATTGGGGGTTGATGTTGCACTATACTCGATTGACTATAACAGGAAGTCTCTCGCCAGGGATGTTGATGATATTTACTGGTAAATGTTATCAGTAGTTTCTCGACCTGTTATGAGCCTCACATCGGCATGACTTATCAAGTTATTAGGGTCTGACGTTTACCACCCTCAGACTAGATATATGACATATCAGACGAAGAGACCGGACTGTACGGTAGTGTTACTTACTGGATTCATAGGAGTATGAGCAAGCTTGCTTGTTGATCTTCTGATCGCTCAATACCTCGGTAGCCGTTACGTCCAGCTATTACCGCTGACGGCTTGTGGATAACTGATATGATCATTACCTACTACTAGCGTATTGACGAGTCTTTAGAGTCCTACATAGAGCTTTCCTAGCTCAAGCGAAAAGAAGTGGGCGCATATGTGATATATGCGGGACCGAGATTAATATGTGTATGCGATACCGTATTCTAATCTCGCGATATATGATATCGGTCGGTTTTATGAGATATAACTGGGTTATTGAATCAAGTGTTGATTCGATAAGTTGATATAAATGATATTAGTCTGCTATATGCGATATAACCGGATTATTAAATCAAGTGTTGATTTAATAATTTAATATATATATATATATATATATATAATTATATATTTGATATATTAATATATATTAACTAATATTAGCTCACTTAAGAATTTCTTTTCTACTAATACATTAAATATATATGTTATATATTAATGTATTCTTTTATGTGTCATGGTTGATGATATATTGGACATGGGTGTTTGAGACTCACACTATACTAAAGATAATTAGGGTAATTAATTATTAAGGAAAAATACAAAATTAGGTGGAAAATGCCTTGGTTTGGATGCTTGTAGAAGCATGTGGAAACTTTGACTTAGTCCACTAATTTTGTTTTAATCTAGATATTTATTAACCCAACCATTATCATTAGCCATGGTTAAGTCTCTACAAATATCATTTTATGATATTTTCTCACCCATGGTTCATAGAGTTCACCACTTCTTCTTCTTCTTCATCCCATTCGAGCTCTCTAGGTTTTGATAAATGAAGAAAAGAAAGAGAGAAAAATAATTCTAAAATGAGCAAAATTCCTACTTCACCAATCTATACCAAACTAGCATTTTAGTATAGGTCGTTTCATTCACTAATTCTCAATTAATGAAGATGTGGCTTGAATTGGAGATTCCTCGACGTAGATCATCTTCGGCCTAAAAGATCTTTAAGGAAGCTCATTCCTTTTGCCTAGTGAAGCCCAGCGAGAGTCCAGGAGACCACTACTTAGAGCTAAGGGACTACTACACGGAGCTATAGAAGTGAAGGACTGGTCTACAAAGGTTGTATTCCTAGTTCACTTAGAGTAAAGTTGTTTACTTGCATTGAAAAACCTAATTCTCTAGTTTGATTCTAGGTTAGCATTTCTTAGCATACTAAATTTTTTAAAATTGCATGCTCGATGCCTTCTAAAACCTAATATTCGTTCTAAGGAATCACAACACATTTGATATTAATGATACACACACACACATTAAGTCGTAGGCTTGGCTGCACGGCTGCAGGGTTATGTCCCGGGCAACAGTGAACCGTAGTCTTGGGCATGCACGAGACCTTTGTTAAACACTAGTATCTTTTCCACCAATTGATTTCATTGATTTAGTGACTGATTAGTAGTGACATACACATTTCCTAGTTTACTGACATGGTACTTATATCGCACTATTCATGTTCAAATGATATTCATTGTTTTCATGTTTCTATATTCTGTCTCACCTTGCATGTTTAATAACACTGTACACACATTATATATTTATTGTTATATGTGTCGCCCTGACGACTTGAGTGTGCATGCTCAGAGAACAAAGTGGACCCAGCCCAGGAGCAAGATCTGCCATTCGAGATCGCGAAGGTCTAGACTGCAATATCAGCGCCATTCCTTTCTACTATAAGTACATTGTTATTTCGTTGGTTAGTTATTTCTTTATGCAAAATAAATGTATCCCAGACTCTTTTATTGCAATGTAATAAAGTTTTAAACTGTGATTTCATTTACTCTAGTACTGTTTACTAACTACCATATAATACTAGAAACCGAAGTGTGACTACGGCGGGATTATTCTCTGACCATACGAGCATGGTTATAACAGTAAGTCCCTGGTCAGGACTGATGAGATTTACTGGTAAGCGTTATCAGTAGTTTCTCGAACCGTTATGAGACACACATCATCATGATTTATCAAGTTACTGGGGTCTGACGTTTCCACCACCAAACTCGATATGCGACATATCAGACAAAGAGACCAGACTGTACGGTAAGTGTTACTTATAGGCTTCATGGGAGTTTGGACAAGCTTGCTTGTTGATCTTCTAATCGCTCAATACCTGGGTAGCCGTTACGTCCAGCTAGTACCGTTGATGGCTTGCGGATAACTAATATGATCATTATCTACTGCCGGCGTATTGACGAGTCTTTAGATTTTCACACAGAGGTTTCCTAGCTCAAGTGAAACGAAGTAGGGTATATATGCTGATATATGCGGGGGCCTAATTAAATATGAGTATGTGATACCGTATTCTAATTTGGCGATATTTGATATCGGTAGGTTATATGTGATATAACCGGATTATTGAATCAAGTGTTGATTTAATAATATGATATACAGATAAATGATATTAGTCGGTTATATATGATATAACTGGATTATTGAATCAAGTGTTGATTTAATAATATGATATATATTTATATTTGATATATTTATATATTAACTAATATTAATGCTCACTTAAGTTTATATTCTCTTAATATATATATATATATATATATATATATATATATATATATATATATTTGAACATGGATTTATTTATTTTTGGAAATAGATAAATGAGGTGGAAATTAGAGAGATATTTGTGGCATGGTGTGAAGCATGGCTCATTCATTTGTTTATTGGTTTGCTTTCACTATTGAAGTATGGTTGGATTTTTTAATGTAAAAAAATTATGTGCTTCAATAAGTGAAGAGAAATAAGTGAAGAGAGGGAGAGCCATTCTTCACTCATGAACCTAGCTCATTTGATTATTCTCATTCACACTCCAATCTTTTCTCCTTCTTCCTCCAAGCCCTAATCCTCACATGAGTTGTGAATCCTAGGGTAGAGATTTCTAAGTGAGCTAAAACGCCTACTTCATTATCCTATTCTGGATTAGCCATTTAGATTAGGGTGTTTCCTTCACTAATAGTAGATTAGTGAAAATGTAGCTTGACTTAGAGAAGTTTCATGGTGGATCATCTTCAATCTCGAAGATCGCGAAGTAAGCTCGTTCATTTATTCAAGTGGAGCCTCGAGGAGTCGTAGGGTATACGGAGCTTTAGAAATGAAGGACTTGGTCTACAAAGATTGTAACCTCTTTCATTTAGATTAGCTTGCTTTATCATATGTTAAACCCTAATACTCTAGTTTAGATCCTAAATTAATTAGTGTGGCTTAGCACCCTAAATTTTTGTAAATTTCATATGGGATGCTTGTATTAACCCAGTGGTGGTGCTAAGAAACACTTTCAATACATGCATGAATTCGATTAAAAATACGTATATTAGATATACGTGATTTAATCGAACGACTCTGATACTAGCCGGTTTAAAAGCCAGAATATTAAGTCAAGTGTTGACTCAATGACCGTATATGCGACAGTATATGTGATATGCTCTCTACTATTGTGTATATGATACACATTTACTATGTCACTCTCTTATACATATGATGCATTTATTCACTCTCTTATTTAATATATATTCTCTATATAAGAATAATTATTATTATATGTATATGGATACATATAATATCCCTCTTTTTCTCTCTACCTTGTCATATACTTGATATATGAATATTTGGTATGTATGCATGATACATATTTACTTGTCATAAGATGACGTTGTTTTTCCATGTGATGAGAGGGTGCCCTCACTCTAGGATTGCACGCGCACATAATAAAATCGTGTTAGAGAAGATTTTTGCCCGTGCGATAGATATGGGAATAAGTTCTGGAAGAAGGTAGAAATCGTAGAGTTTCACATCGTTAAACATAGTTTTACTAGACTTTATACAACTTGGCTATATCACGGAGAAGGACAAGAAAAAGATGGTAATGCGGCAGAAGAAGATGAAGAAGACGGTAATGTGGCAGAAGAAGAAGAAGACGGTAACTTCTTTCCAGGAGAAGAAATGGAGGATATGATAGAGCCTGCCCTAGGTAATAGTATTCCTACCAAAAATGGCATTCCTTCCGGTCAAGGACAGCGTGTGGATAAGTATGAAAAGTTTATAAATGATGCTAGAAGACCAATTTATGAGAATGCAAAGTATTCCACTCTATCATGGTTCATACAACTTTTTCAGATTAAGTGCCTAATTGGATGGAGTAACAAGTCATTCACGATACTTCTGAAGTTCCTGAAAGATTCTATGCCCCTGAGAAATAACGTGCCCGATAGCTAGTACGGAGCCCAGAAAATGATGTCTGATTTGGGTCTGAAGTGTGAGAAAATTGATGCATGTCCTAAAGATTGCGTGTTGTATCGGAAAGAGAATTCAGATTTGAAAGAGCGTCCAATATACGGAGAGACCAGGTATAAACCGAAAGAATCTGATAAGAAACCCAATATACCTATCAAGATAGCATGATACTTTCCCATAACACAGAGGCTTCAGAGGTTATTCCGGTGCAAGAAAACAGCAGAGACAATGATTTGGTGTCACCGTGCTGCTCCAAGCGAAGATGGAAAAATGAATCATCCAAGAAATTCACCGGCATTGAAGGATTTCGATAAGAGGCACAAAATATTCAGTAGTAATCCTCACAATGTCAGGCTCGGACTCGTTAGCGATGGTTTCTGCCCATTCAACTATATGACTGGAAGCCACAGCACATGGCCCGTTGTAATGATAGTTTATAATCCGTTGCCTTGGTTAGTTATGGATCAATCCAAATTTATGATACCTCTTTTTATTGACGGGCCAAACTCACCGGGAAACAATATCGACGTATATCTCTGATCTCTGATCGATGAGTTAAAATCTTTATTCATTAATGGTGTAGAGACTTACGATGCAAACACAGATGCAATCATTACACTGCGTGTGGTTTTAATGTGGATAATTAATGATATTTCTGCGTATGGAATGCTATCAGGTTGGTCCGTACATGGTCATAAAGTATGCCTTTATTGCTATCAATATACAATATAATGGTTGAATTTTAGTAGGAAGGTTTGTTATTATGGTCATCAGCGTTTCCTGCCAGTAGAGCATCCCTACAGGTTAGACGCTACTCACTTTAATGGTCATCAGGAGCTTCTTAGGCCTCCAGCCTCATTGTCCGGAGAGGACGTGACTGCTCAGTGAGATGTACAATAATGTGACCTTCGAGATAGATCCGGCAAAACAGGTCAAACCACCCTACTGGAACAAATTAAGCATTTTCTAGAAGTATCCGTACTAGTCAACAAATTTAATGTGTCATTATCTGGTTGTCATGCACATTAAGTGTAAGTCCATGTCACGCACCCCACGAACTTGCGGGGAGGCGGAATATATGAAAAACGATTATCAAAGCTTCGTAACACGGACTTGAGCGCATGAATCGTATCTAAACCATTACTAGCAAACTACGAGAGGTTTAACTACTCGGATTCGAAGTTATACCTCACGTTACTTGTCCTTCGGGTCTTCATCGCTGTCCTCCACTCCTCGTAGGTTCCTTGGAACATCAGCACCTCAACGGCCTCCTCGAGTCAAAGACGATCCACCCAAGAGCTCCTACGCCAAGCTTGATCTCTAACTTGAGATAACTAGGTTGCTCAAAGTGCTAATCTAAGCTACCTAGGGGATATAGAGTGAGGTTATGGATGTATTAGTCTAGCTAACCCTTGATCTCAACACATGAGAGGTTAGGATTAGGGTTTGAAGAGAGAGAGCTTGAGGAGAGAGAAGGTAATGATAAGAATGAATGAAAAAGCTTCTCACTTCTAATATATAATGAAGCATAAGAAAATTAAAATGAATAAATCAAAATGCATTATCATCATGCTTCATTAAATAGATACAATGAATCATCAAGTGAGTCATTAAGCAATAAATGCTTCATTCACTCACTTGAATGAATCATCTAAGTGAGTCACAAATTCATTAAATGCTAATGCCACCTTACCCTCCATGTCATCATCCTTCTAGAAGCTTCCCGGCAAATTACGAGAACGCCCCTATAATCCGTGAAAACACGGAAAAACTTTAGACTGTATAAATCCAATAACCCAATACTAGAATCTGGCTTAAACCAAAGCCGGCTAGTAAAAACTGTCCGAACGTCGTACGTGCGTTTAAACACGTATGCTTCCGAACCCTAGTCGTAAAACCATACGACCTCTATATCGTTTTGCCTGGAGCAGGGAAACTCTCTGTGTGGGACTCTAAAGACTCGACACTACGCTGGAAGTGGGTTTAACCACAGACCGCAAGCGGCACTAGCTGTACATAACGGTCCCCAGGTAGATGTCGATAAGAAGGCCGATGAGGAAACCCATCCGAACTCCTACTGAGCCTAATGTGACAATCTCCGTATAGTTCGGTCTGTTCGTCTAAGACTATCGCATATTGAGCCTAGAGGGCGGCAAGCGTTAGTCCCCTAATAGCGGTATAAGTCATGTCGGAGCGTAGCCCATTACACCCTGAGAAACTACTGGAGCCTACCAGTAAATCTCGCTTGCCCTGGCCAGGGATTTTGCGTAATGGCTCTCTGACACAGCGCGATATCAACTCCCAATACCGGGAGAGACGAATCCTGTCTAACTGCCTCCAAGTGCTCGGGACTGCACCCAACCGCTATCTGTTTGCACGACTCTTTTGAGCCGTGGTAGGGTAGCAATCTAAGAACAGTGGGACACACTCGAGACGAAGTAGTTGTGTCAAGTCTGCAGACTATGCTGTACTCATGTCACCTGGGAACTGTTAACTGACGATGGGTATAATACCAACCAACAGTTCCCCTACGAGTCCTGTCCGGTGTACCCGTAACCTAAAGAGTATCTTATACTATCTCCAGTACGACGTACTGATGGCTGTGGGACAGACCATCTCTCCAACTGGGATGAGAAGCATACCCACTAGTCTACTCTGGAGTATCGATGCCCTGTCTCGATAATTCTACGACTAGGGACATGTATAGGATGTTGCTTATAGACTACCCAGCCCCCACTAGTGCGACTGCTATCACAACGCTGGTAATCAAGTAAAGAACCTATGGGCTCTACTAATATGTATAAGTGATACGTTACAAGAAACATATGCACATATTAAAGTAGACTCAAACCAAGTAGCATACTACCATATTTAGAAAGACTGTCAATACAACTGAATATCCCAAGCTTCCATTAAGTAATATACATGCTAGTATGATACAATAATGGCCCCTAGGACATATACACTAACAATCTCCCACTTGCACTAGGGCCATGAGCTGGCATATCGTAGACCTATCATCTCGAATAGCCTCTCGAACTGCGTCTGAGGAATGACCTTTGTGAATGGATCAGCAATGTTATTCTCCGTCCCTACTCTTTTCACCTCGATCTCCCGGCGATTTACGATCTCCCTGATCAGGTGATACCGCCTTAAGATATGTCCGGACTTCTGATGGGACCTGGGTTCCTTCGCTAAAGCTATAGCACCGTTGTTGTCACAATACAAAGGTATTGGATCAACACTGGTAGGAACCACCTGAAGTTTTGTGAGGAACTTCTTCATCCAGACATCTTCTTTTGCGGCATCGCAAGCAGTTATGTACTCCGCTTCTATTGTTGAGTCAGCAACGGTCTCCTGCTTGGAACTCTTCCAACAGACCACCCCTCTATTGAGGGTAAAGACATAACTCGACATGGACTTGGAGTCATCTTTGTCACTCTGGAAGCCGGAGTCGGCAAAGGCTTCAATCTGGAGGTCTTTTCCGCCATATACCAAGAACATATCCTTAGTCCTCCTCAGGTACTTGAGAATGTTCTTTACTGCTATCCAGTGATTCTCCCCTGGATTTGCCTGATACCGGCTTACTATGCTCAATGTGTATGCTACATCTGGTCTGGTACATAATATCGCATACATTATAGAGCCTACCGTAGAAGCGTAGGGTATAATCGACATGCGATCTCTTTCCAAATTAGTCTTGGGAGACATATCTTTGGAGAGGGTGATTCCGTGACAAGCCGGTAAGTTACCGCGCTTAGAATCATCCATTTTGAATCTCTTCACTATGGTGTCTATGTACCTAAACTGCGAAAGTCCCAACATCCTTTTTGATTTATCACGATAGATCCGGATCCCTAGAATGTAGGTGGCATCTCCCAGGTCTTTCATGGAGAACTTTTGTGACAAGAATCTTTTGACTGACTGTAACATAGGAATATCATTTCCTATTAGGAGAATATCATCCATGTACAAGACGAGGAATGCTACAACTCTCCCTACAATCTTTCTGTATGTGCATGGTTCATCTGGATTTTTGATAAAGTCAAATTCTTTGACATCATCATCAAAACGGATGTTCCAACTCCGAGATGTTTACTTTAGTCCATAAATGGACTTAAGTAACTTGCATACTTTATCGCTGCTCCCACTCTGAATGAATCCCTCTGGCTGATCCATATAGACACTCTCTTCCAAATTTCCATTTAGAAAAGCAATCTTTACGTCCATCTGCCAGATCTCGTAATCGTGGAAGGCAACAATAGCAAGAAGGACCCTAATGGATTTTAGCATAGCTACTGGAGAAAAGGTTTCATCATAGTCCAAACCAGGTTTTTGACGGAAACCCATTGCAACAAATCTAGCCTTATAGGTTTTAACCTGTCCATCTACACCAATCTTCTTTCTGAAGATCCATTTGCATCCTACAAGTTTTACCCCATCTGGAGCAAAGTCCAAAGTCCATACTTTGTTAGTGTACATGGACTCCATTTCGGTCCACATTGCATCCAGCCATTTTACTGAGTCACCGCTCTGAATGGCTTGCTGGAAGCTAGTAGGGTCATCATTATCAATGACGCAATCTTCTCGATCCCCGTCTATAAGAAAACCGTAGTATCTCTCAGGCAGATGAGACGGCCTACTACTCCTGCGGATAGGCGCTGGGATGTCCGGTTCTCCTGAACCTTCTTGTTCTACCAAGGTTTCAGTAATAGCTTGTGGTTCGGGAATTTCTTCCAGTTCTATTGCGCTTCCACTCTTCTGATTTTCTAAAAACTCAGTTTCCAAGAAGCAGGCATGAAGAGAAACAAAGACCTTTTGTTCCTCTGCGTAATAGAAATAATATCCCTTGGAGTTCTTTGGACATCCCACAAATTTGCATTTTACTGAGCGTGCCTCGAGCTTGTCCGCATGCTGCTTCTTTACAAAAGCTGGACATCCCCATGTCTTAAGATACTTAAGACAGGGTTTATTCCCACTCCACATCTGATATGGTGTGGTAGGCACAGTCTTGATTGGAACTCGGTTCAAAAGGTATGCAGCTGATTCTAGTGCATATCCCTAGAATGATTGCGGCAACTCAGCGTTACTCATCATGGAATGAACCATATCCAATAGAGTTCGGTTCCGTCTTTCCGATACACCGTTATGTGTGGTGTGTATGGAGGAGTAAGCTGAGAGAGAATTTCATTCTCTTTTAAGTAACCTAGGAACTCGGTACTTAAGTATTCACCACCTCGATCAGATCTCAGTGTTTTGATACTTTTGCCTGTTTGGTTTTCCACTTCATTCTTGTATTCCTGGAATTTTTCAAAGGCTTCAGATTTATGTTTCATTAAGAAGACATATCCGTACTTCGAAAAGTCATCTGTAAAACTAATGAAGTAAGAATAACCGCTTCGCGCATGTATAGACATTGGTCCGCACACATCACTGTGTACGAGCCCCAAGAGCTCGCTTGCTCTTACTCCGTGTCCAGTGAACGGAGTCTTTGTCATCTTTCTTTTGAGACAAGATTCACAAGTAGCATAAGATTGATATTCAAACGGATTCAAATATCCTTCTTTATGTAACTTAGTTAACCTTCTCTCATTGATGTGACCCATTCTACAATGCCATAAGAAAGCCTGATTTAATTATGGAGATTTTCTTTTAAATGTGTTCTGGACACTGAAAATCTGAGCTTGATTTAATATGTATATCCCGGTTTTTAATGTACCTGACCCAATCATAACTTGATTTAGGTGGATGTGATCACATCGCTTATAAAAGTAAAATCATATCCTTCCTTAGAAAGTAAGGATACAGATATGATATTACAAGTTATACCTGGTATATAAAAACAGTTACGCAGAATCAATATCTGCCCAGTTGTCACTCCAATATGATATTCCCCTACGGATTCAGCGTTCATGCTCATTCCGTTAGCAACCCTGAGTGTCATATCACCTATCCTGATAACCCTACGGTTTCTCAGAGCCTGTAATGAATTATAGATGTGAGATCCTGATCCGGTATCCAATACCCAGGAAGTAGGGTTAACTGACAAACAGTTCTCTATTACAAACACACCCGAAACCGAAGCCACAACATGCTTCGAATCCTGGCTACTGGCTTTGCTAACCTTATAATCTTTCTGCCAATATTCATTCCCGTAACAATAAGAACGTCTCTCTTTTACTACATCCAGTCCCAAAACTTTTGCCGTTCCCTTTCCTTCTACTTCCCTGGTTTCTTTCAAGGTAGAAGGCAGAGACTGTAGAATCAAGTCAGTATCTGACCCGTTCTCCGACATGGTCTTCAGGTCCGTGAGCTCATCAATATAGCTAGTCATTGTAAGGACGTTGTCCCCTACAGATGACCCGTTAGCCAAGCTCGCTTGAATTAATTCGTTCGAGGTCTTATATCTTGCGATATGAGATTGCTCTCCATATAAATCTTTGTTATAGAGAAAGATGGACTGAGTCCATCTTCTCATACTGCTTCTGATATACACCATCAACTAAAACTAACACGAGGTACTTAGCTTTCGCTTTATCCTTTTCCCTTGTTTCACGGATATCCATATCCGCGACAGTGGAAACTGGACCTGGGACGGCGGGATCTTGAGTAGTAATAGGGTGGTCCAGCTTGTCATAGGCAATAGACATCTGGACAGATCTTTGCCTGTCATATAAGTCAGATTCAGTCAATTTGTTATCTAGATGTAACCTAGTCGTGGTCACAAGATCGCTGCAATTAAGAGAGAAAGAAGAAAACACTTTAGCATGATACTCTTGCAAGTTTAGAGTGGTTTTTAATTTATCTAAATAGGATGGCTCCCACTGTTTCTCGAATCCCTTCTTAAACCATAAAAGAAGAATTAGCCAGGATTATTCTCACCGTACAATTCTTGCTTAACCGTTCAGCCAGGTCAGTATCGATACTTCGAGGAAGGTTTTCCAACGCTTTCGCGAAGTTCCTTAATTAAATAATCTCTTTTCTCTGGGGGCGTAGCCCCGCTGACACCTTTCTAGGCACCTACTTGGTTTATAGCATTGATCGTTAAATGACGAATCTCCTAATAAGTAGCATGTACTCACAGTAGGATCGGGATCCAAAATATCATCGTATGATAATGTTGAAGGAATCCTACCAACATTCATCAAACTCCAAAATGGTATGCATCTCTCTGCAAATTTTAGTTTCTTTAGAAATTCCCGATGTGGATTTTTGCCCCATGCTCTTATGACCTTGACTTTGGCCAACAAATCATAAGTCACATGTCAAGTTCTACCCGTCAATTTCCAGGTTAATTTGAACCCATCCGTACATACCCTTGACTTTGGCTAACAAAGCAGTACGACTGTCCCAAACTAGCGCATCTATCTATGCTGCATATGAATATTCAATAGCTACCAAACACTGTGCCTTGACTTTGGCCAACAAATACAGCTTGAATACTATTGACTATCCATATGAAATTACGGAGGGCTACGACTGGTTTTGGTAAAACCGTGAACGTAGTGAACTTGATATAATCGAAGGAACCTGATACTTTTTAAAACGAGTGGTTAAAGCTCCATAATTAAAAATTCTAATCTTTTTTAAAATAACTGAGTAGTTTCTTTTTAAATTTGTTCCAAAGATTTAACTTTGGTTTATTTTCTTTGCATTATAATAATGTGTCCCATCATTTATCCTATCATTGCAGAAAACAACGAAAATACTACGTCCTCTTATGCCATCCGCATTTGCCACTGGGCATCACCCGTTAGGTTATTTAACTAACGACAGAGCGGGGGCTGGGCTAGCGCGGGTGAAAACATAAGTGACGTCTAATAGCTATCATATATAGATATTGTACATTTGTCAGACGCAATAATAGGCATTCCAGATCACAGATGAACTTTATTGGATATGCAAGCAATCCGCGTTTGCTTTGAGCCTGCAATAAAAGACGGATTATACAGTTGTGATGAATAGCCATTACCCCACCCTAGACCCCTACGGGTACGGCAAACTACCCGCCAAGTATCCGAAATAAAGCGGTCTTCCTCAACAACGTGAGTAGGCCACTAAACACTTCAAAGTATCCGGTAGTTTGTACACCCCATCTTGGGTCTATCCTAAGAGCAAAAACAGTAAAATGAAATAATACAACGGTGGCTACAACCGCAACCTGGATGTGCCCCGCAAAATAATATTATAACATATTACAATTACATCGAATGAATGAATATAATAACCCATCTCAAACCCCGGCTAATCATCACAACAGTCCAATACAGTTCATATACATAAACAGTAAACATTACAGAAATGTACAACCCCCTGCCAACCGACATACTAGCAGTTAGGGGAGCTTTACGAACACATTAAACATTACAGATAAAACCCCGATTAGCAATTAGCTTAGAACATCGATCGACTACCTTTATCCGTGTCTACCCCTAAAGCAAAGCAGCACAGAAGTAACCTGGGTAGAAACAGAACATTCTCGAAAACAGAAAACCATAAAATATGAATTACAGAGGAAATCTGAGTCAACTCGGAGTTGACTCGGCGGCAGATCCGCGGCCAAAAGCACCATCTTGCCGCGGATCCGCGGCCATCTTGCCGAGTTAGCATCTCGTAGTTTCTCAGAATTCTTATATTTCCCAGCTGTGAATTTTAAGGCATATCAAATAATTTTTTAGACAAGTTTAAAATTAACAGAACTGTTAGGGTAAGGTTTTTCGTTTTTCACATTTTTCCGTCGATCGAACTTCTAATTAGTTGCTAACAAGCTAGTAATGGTTTAGTTGGCTCTGATACCACTGTAAGTCCATATCACGCACCCCACGAACTTGCGGGGAGGCGGAATATATGAAAAACGATTATCAAAGCTTCGTAACACGGACTTGAGCGCATGAATCGTATCTAAACCGTTACTAGCAAACTACGAGAGGTTTAACTACTCGGATTCGAAGTTATACCTTACGTTACTTGTCCTTCGAGTCTTCATCGCTGTCCTCCACTCCTCTAGGCTCCTTGGAACATCAGCACCTCAACGGCCTCCTCGAGTCAAAGACGATCCACCCGAGAGCTCCTACGCCAAGCTTGATCTCTAACTTGAGATAACTAGCTTGCTCAAAGTGCTAATCTAAGCTACCTAGGGGATATAGAGTGAGGTTATGGATGTATTAGTATAGCTAACCCTTGATCTCAACACATGCGAGCTTAGGGTTAGGGTTTGAAGAGAGAGAGCTTGAGGAGAGAGAAGGTAATGATAAGAATGAATGAAAAAGCTTCTCATTTCTAATATATAATGAAGCATAAGAAAATCAAAATGAATAAATCAAAATGCATTATCATCATGCTTCATTAAATAGATACAATGAATCATCAAGTGAATCATTAAGCAAAAAATGCTTTATTAACTCACTTGAATGATTCATCTAAGTGAGTCACAAATTCATTAAATGCTAATGCCACCTTACCCTCTATGTCATCATCCTTCTAGAAGCTTCCCGGCAAATTACGAGAACATCCCTACAATCCGTGAAAACACGGAAAAACTTTAGACTCTATAAATCCAATAACCCGATACTAGAATCTGGCTTAAACCAAAGCCGTCTAGTAAAAACTGTCCGAACGTCGTACGTGCGTTTAAACACGTATGCGTCCGAACCCTTGTCGTAAAACCATACGACCTCTATATCGTTTTGCCTGGAGCAGGGAAACTCTCTGTGTGGGACTCTAAACACTCGTCACTAGGCTGGCAGTGGGTTTAACCACAGACCGCAAGCGGCACTAGCTGTACGTAACGGTTCCCAGGTAGATGTCGATAAGAAGGCCGATGAGGAAACCCATCCGAACTCCTACTGAGCCTGATGTGACAATCTCCGTACAGTCCGGTCTGTTCGTCTAAGATTATCGCATATCGAGCCTATGGGGCGGCAAACATCAGTCCCCTAATAGCGGTATAACTCGTGTCGGAGCGTAACCCATTACACCCTGAGAAACTACTGAAGCCTACCAGTAAATCTCGCTTGCCATGACCAGGGACTTTGCGTAATGGCTCTCTGACACAGCGCGATATCAACTCCCAATACCGGGAGAGACGAATCCTGTCTAACCGCCACTGCCTCCAAGTGCTCGGGACTGCACCCAACTGCTACCTGTTTGCATGACTCCTTTGAGCCGTGGTAGGATAGCAATCTAAGAACAGTGAGACACACTCGAGACGAAGTAGCAGTGTCAAGTCTGCGGACTATGCTTTACTCATGTCACCTGAGAACTGTTAACTGACGATGGGTATAATACCAACCAACAGTTCCCCTGCGAGTCCTGTCCGGTGTACCCGTAACCTAACGAGCATCTATATACTATCTCCAGTACGACGTACTGATGGCTGTGGGACAGACCATCTCCCCAACTGGAATGAGAAGCGTACACACTAGTCTAATCTGGAGTATCGATGCTCTGTCTCGATAATCCTATGACTAGGGACATGTATAGGATGTTGCTTATAGACTACCCAGCCCCCACAAGTGTGACTGCCATCACAACGCTGGTAATCAAGCAAAAAACCTATGGGTTCTACTAATATGTATAAGTGATACAAGAAACATATGCACATATTAAAGTAGACTCAAACCAAGTAGCATACTACCATATTTAGCAAAACTGTCAATACAACTGTGAATATCCCAAGCTTTCATTAAGTAATATACATGCTAGTATGATACATTAATGGCCCCTAGGGCATATACACTAACATTAAGAAGGGAGTATTCGAGCACGCACTCAACTTGCTTTTTTGTAAATCTCGTAGAGCGTGCATTTTTCGGAGAGCGCGCATTGGTACGGGGCGATGGCTGATCCCATAGCCATTAGTGTTTGACACCAATGATTGTATACATGTGTTCATTGGATGAGTTATACTAGACAGACTCACTGAGAACTCCTAGTTGGTATTATACCAATGTCAAAGAGCAGTTCTCTAATGATGATAGTGCACGGTAGTCTCTTGACCTGAGATGGACACAGTGTCTTGTGTGTGTTCCAATTATACTTTGATTACTACCCTATCACGACTCTATTGAGTCATGCAAACATGTTTTAGTTGGGTATAGTCCCAAAACACATGGAGACAGTGAGTGTTCAAGGGGATTCGTCACTCCCGATATAGGAAGTCGATATCGCGCTGTGCAGGACATAACTATAACCAAAAGTCTGTGGCCACAGTGGTAGAGATAAACTGGTAAGTGTTACTAGTTGTATCTCTTTGGTTATGAATTCTCTGTCGGCATGACTTATCGGTTTATTAAGGGTCTGACGGATTTCACCCCAGACCCGGTATGTGATACTTTTTGACGAAGAGGCCGGACAGTATGGTATTCGTCGCTGATAGATTTTGTCGAGTCCGGATGAGTTAGCTCGTTGACATGCCTTTATCTTGATCGTACCTGAATAGCCGTTATGTGCAGCTAGTACTGTTAACGACCTTGTGTGTTAACCCATGAGGGGATTGAATCTGAAAGTGTTTCGGATTCAATCGGATATAACCCACGACCAGCTTATTGACAGGTCTTTAGAGTGTCGCAACGAAAGTATCTACCCGGGCAAAATAATGATGTGGCATGCGTAGAAGTTACGTGTATGAGTTCGACTAAAAATACGTATATTAGATATACGTAATTTAATCGAACGACTGTGATACTAGCCAGTTTAAAAACGGGAATATTAAGTCAAGTAGACTCAATGACCGTATATACGACCGTATATGCGATTTGTTTTCTACTATTGTGTATATGATACGCACTCACTTTGTCACTCTCTTATGCATATGATGCATTTATATATTCACTCTCTTATTTAATATATATTCAATAATTATTATTATATGTATTTGGATACATAATATCACTCTCTTCCTCTCTACCTTACATATACTTGCTATATGAATATTTGGTTTGTATGCATGATACATAGTTACTTGTCCTGAGATGACATTGTTTTTCGATGTGATGAGTGGCCCCCCTCACTCTTGGATTGACAACCAGAGAGAGAGAGAGCGGGAAAACAGGTAATTAGTGAGGTCACATCTCAAAAATTAAGAAAATAAGTGTAAGAAGTTGTTTTTCCTTTGTTGTTTTCGAGAGAAAAAATGAGAAAATACCACACGTTTTTAAGTCATAATAGTTGAGAAGGGGTGATGCAGCTGTCCACGTGTTTCATGCTTGTCATTTAGGTAACAGACAAAACAAGAAGGAACTCACCTTATAACAAAACACAAATTAAAATATTCTCCACCACAAACAACATCCATAAATAGGACTCGACAGAAGCAGATTTTTCGCACACAACCACAAATTTTGATTATCACAGAATCCAAACATATGTACTTCAAAATGGGGCTCTGCCAAGATCAATCCACACCTTTGATTCTTGAGGAGAACAATATCGTTCGTCCAACTGCGAATTTTTGCCCCAGCGTTTGGGGTGACTACTTCATTTCCTACTCATTGTTGCCTTCGACACTTGAGGCAAGTTCTTTTTTTTTTTTCCTTGAACTGGACAGTAAGCCTCACCCCACATGCACACAACACATCCATCCAAACAGTACACAACACACACGGATCTAGGAGACGCATGAATTTACTCGGAAAGTGTTAAATTGTGCCCACTTGCCTCCCCAAGAATCGAACCTTACACTTTCCCCAATAGGGAAAGTGCCGTAACAACCGAGCTAATGCTCATTGGTGAGGCATGCATGTTCTTCTTAATGCATTAGTATATACATGTCTAATTTAATTTTCTGATCACGGTCGTCACTCTATGTAAAATTTGACTGGATGCAGCCGAAGGCCAAAGAAATGGAAGAGCTGAAAGAACAAGTGAAGGCAATGTTAATGAAAAGTGAGGATGACCAAGCTGAAACATTGAGATTAATTGCTGATCTCCAACGGCTTGGGATAGCATATCATTTCGAAGAAGAAATTAACAAGTCACTAAAAGGTATAGAACACGATGATGAATACATCACGGACGATAATTTACAGACGGCGACTCTTCGTTTCTGGTTGCTTAGACAACATGGGTACAATGTCTCCTCTGGTAAAAGAAGATCAGCTAGTTAATTTTAGAGCTAAATTTAATCTATAAATTTTCTTATATGTAACAAAATGTACATGTTGATCAATTCTTTATCTAGATGTGTTTAATAAGTTCAAAGATGAAGAGGGGAAGTTCAAGGAAGAGCTAACTAGTGATGCCAAGGGCTTGCTTTGTTTGTATGAGGCTAGTTGGCTTGGCACACAAGAAGAAGTGATACTGGATGAGGCCATGGATTTTGCAAAGAAACATATGGAGCTTGTGTTGAAGCGCAGTACCGATGATATGAAACATTCGATAGAGCGCGCATTGGAGATGCCGTACCATAGGAGCTTGGGGAGGCTAGAGGCAATTCATTACATCAGGAGTTTTGATCATCATGAAGACAAAGTGTTAAGTATCCATGTCTTGTTGGAGCTTGCCAGGCTTGACTCTAATCTTCTCCAATCACTGCATCAGGCTGAAATCAAAGCTATCTCAATGTAAATACATTTTCTTTCATCTTTTTTAAGTCCTTCCAGTAAACTAATTTTTTTTGTTGAGATAATACGTGGATAAACTATATATATATGTAACACACACCCCCTTCATAAATGGAAAGATCCCGGGCACGATCCCGGGGTCTTCTCAATGGGCTACTCCAAGCCATTAAGTAAACTAATATATATATATATATATATATATATATATATATATATGAGAATAATGGAGGAAAGATGCCATAGGACGGAATTTCCTTCTATGGCGTCGAAAAATTACAATCTCCGTCGTGTTTTCCGATGATCGGCACCCATCATCTTCATCGTTATCATCTAAGATATGGATACGCCAAATTTCATGTGATTCTACAACCTTTTCACTGTTGAATTAGTGGGTTCAAAATTAACGGTTTACCGACAATAGAAATTTTTACATTGCTAAATCAACGGTGAAAAAGTTGTAAAATCACATGAAATTTGGTGTACCCACATCTTATATGATAAAGATGAAGATGATGGATTCCGATCGTCGGAAAACATGATAAAGGACGTATTTTTTTGACGTCAATGGAGGAAATTCCCTCCTAT
Source organism: Agapanthus africanus (assembly GCA_030015575.1). NCBI lineage: Eukaryota > Viridiplantae > Streptophyta > Magnoliopsida > Asparagales > Amaryllidaceae > Agapanthus > Agapanthus africanus. The sequence continues at coordinate 864,097,728 of JASDDO010000024.1, read as the reverse complement.
AACCCTTCTCTCTCTCTCTCTCTCGCTATGTGTATGTATGTATATGTATATATATATATATATATATATATATATATATATATAGGAAATTCCCTTCTATGACCTCTCTCTCTCTCTCTCTCTCTCTCTCTCTCTCTCTATATATATATATATATATATATATATAGAAAGAGAGAGAGAGAGAGACTTTCTTATGTGAGACAGGTGAGACATGCTCTATAACATTCTATCCCATCGTGTATTTCACCAATCCTGGCTGTTCACTGTGATCTGCATGTCACCATACTCTACGTATCAATTTTCATAAGATTCCTACACTTTTAGCACGCACGATTGGTTATATTATTTTTTAGACTGCCGATAGATGTTCATTTTCGTTCACTTGATCGCATGTGCTAGAGATGTAGCAATCTCATAAAAATTAATACGTAGGATATGCGTGATATGCCAATCACGGTAAACGATCCGGATCGGTGAAATTCATGTGGTGTAGGGTGTTATAGAGCGCGTCTCATTTTTCTCATATAAGAAAGCGTTTTGCTGGATTATATATATAAGGTGACATGAGAAGGAATTTCCTCCTATGGCGTTGAAAAAATACACCCTCCATCATTTTTTCTGACGATCAAAACTCATGGTCTTCATCTTTATCATCTAGAATGTGAACACACCAAATTTCATGTGATTCTACCACTTTTGCACCATTGACTTAGTGGGTGCAAAATTAACGGTATACCGACAATAGAACTTTTTACATTGTTAATTTAACGGTGAAAAAGTTGTAACATCATATGAAATTTGGTGTATCCACATTTTAGATAATAAAAATGAAGATCATGATTTCCGATCGTCGGATAAAATTGATGACGTTCCAAATTTGCACTTTAGTTGTAGACTTAAGTCCCTTTTAGTTTTTTGCTTTTTGGTTTGTTGACTTGACTCCATCAACTTAATTAAATATCTAAAAATAGGTGGTGGAGAGAGATGGGTCTTGTGGAGAAGCTAAGTTTTGCTCGAGATAGAGTCGTGGAGTGCTACTTTTGGAGCCTGGGTGTTCATTTTGAGCCACGATACTCCCATGGCAGGCTTCTACTGACCAAGATAATAGCATTGACTTCAGTTATGGATGACATGTTTGATGCTTATGGCACCCTTGATGAGCTTCAGCTGTTCACTAATGTGATTCAAAGGTATATATACCACAATCTATTGGTTCAATTGTAAGTCTGCGTACCTCCATACATACATACATACATATGCATGCTCTTCACTAATGTAATTCAAAGGTATATATACCACAATCTATTGGTTCAATTGGAATTTGATGCCCCCACATTCCAAAAACTGTTGATATATTGGTCCAAAATTATCCTCGGCTTCAAAATAAATTTCTATCATAAAGTCATGTGCGTAAACCTATCTTTCCATTAATAGACGAGTAATATTTTTTCTACCGGCTAGACTGGTGGGTTCTTGATTCCTCACCAGCTTTACTGTTGGATGCATGCCATTTTCAATGGCCTCACCGTCCATCGGCTTACAATTTTAAGCAACCTAGACTCTCTATGGTCAAATATGTTAATGAAGTACCTGCAATTATGAATTTACTTCTTTAGGTGGGATCTTGATCATGTGGATCAGTTACCCGAGTACATGAGAGTCCATCTCGATGCATTCACGAGTGTCATCGCAGAAATCGAGGAGAAGTTGATAAGAGAGGGAAGGGTTCACCACAATCATTACTTGATAGAATCGGTATGATCCTCTCTATGATATTGATCTCTATATTTCGTTTATAATTACATATTATATAAATAAATAAATAGTTAATTAGTACTTATGATCATGATATAAACAGATAAAGGCTTTGGTTAAGGCATACTTTGAGGAAGCCAAATGGGCAAGTGAAGGATATATGCCAACACTAGAAGAGTATCTGAATATTTCAGTTATGAGCAGTACTATACCTATGTTCACTTGTGCATCCCTCATTGTTATGGGAGAAGAAGCCGCCGACAATGTCTTAGCTTTGGTGCTTGAAGTTCCTAAGATTGTTGAAGCCTCAGCTCTCATTGGAAGGATAATGAATGATCTTGTCTCGACAGAGGTATATTATATCAATAATTAATGGATGTTGAATCATATACATTAGAAGAAACTGAAGTTTTTACATACCAAACTAAAGTTTTCATCATAATTGACTGTTGTAGCTTGAACAAGAGAGAAAGCATGTGCCTTCGAGCGTGCAATGTTACATGAACGATTACGGAGTCACGGAGCAAGAGGCATGCACCAAACTTGACACAATGGTTGCAAACGCATGGAAAGATATGAATGGAGAATGCCTCCAGATATCGTCGAGTCATCAAAAGCATCTCAATTTGGTAGCTCTGAATTTGGCTCGTACATCCGAAGTCGTATACAAGCATGAAGATGGGCACACACATCCCGCAGGAGAGATGAAAGAAAACATCTCCTTGCTACTACTTCATCATCCTATACAAGATTATTAGAAAGTATAATTTCAAATATTAAGGAAATTATAATCTGTTGTCTCTGGTAGCACTAAGATTAAGCTTATTCTCCCGTTGTGATTCTTTGTATAAATTAAAAGAGAATAAAATCATCATATCGTATAAGGTTCTCTCTTATAAACAACCTAAAACTTTGTTATCTTCATACATCGTCACCTCATAGACTTTATAAGTTTGGGATTTGACCGCAGCACAGAGTAAACACAAAATCGGATTCGATGCAGCAGAAGATGTAACGACCGTGTGGTTCATTAAGTACTTGTTTTATAAAACAAATTATTTTGTTTAACAAAAGAATTGTGATTTTTAGAAATAATAATTCATTAAAAGATTTGGTTGGATGGAAATTTTTTTTGAAAAGATAAAATAATTTATTTGTAATTTAGAAGTGGAGAATAGTATTAGGGCCTGATTGTTTGGGCTGTTGCGAAAAGAGTTTTTAGCAAAAGTGCTGTTGAATAAAACTCTTTAGGCAAAAGTGCTGTTGTAAAATATGTTTTTTGATTTGAAAAAGCTGTTTCGTTCAGAAAGCTGTTAGGAATTGCAGAAATACTGTTGACTGTTTAAATGATTATAAAGAACATCATTTTTCTTAATATTTGAGAGAAATCAGTGAAAAAAACATAACTTTTTTTAATTTATAATTTACTTTCAAACGATTTATAAAGATCAAAAGATCTGCACAAAAGTATCTGTAGAAAAATATTTGAGATCCATTATCTTGATCTATGGATTCTTCATTGAAGTCGAGAGGTTTCGATGCTCTGATGCATGAAGCTCAAATTTGGATCTCGTAGATCAACCTCTTGATGATTGCATCAAGTTCGGGGACTCAATCTTCTAGGCTTCTTCGTCATCATGTTTTAGAGCTTCGATCGCTCCAGAGGTCTCGATCGTTTCGATCGTTTAGGGCTTCGAACTGGAAAAATGATAAGGGGAGAAATCAACTGTAGGTGTTTCCTGTGCTATTTTTCTATCAAAAAATTTCACAAAAATTCCAGAAAATCTGTGACTCCCTGTTCTAGCCGCTGACCAAAATTCGTGACGATCGAAGCTTGGTGGTAGAAGATACAGTTTAAACAAGCCCCTGACTCAAGTATTGATATCCCGTTTGATGTAAGTTCTCCAGCTCCCTTCTCATCCGGTTCGCTGTCTTCTACTACCATGAAGGCCCACTTAGACTTAGGAATATGAAACTATAATAAATAATTGTTAAAAACGGTCTTCTTTTAGTATTGGTTTCATATTAAACTTCAATAAAATATAAAGTAATTAGACTTTGATTTCTATCCTTGCCCTTGTCGTCTATGCTTAAGAAACTTGTTTGTAGACTGCCGCGAATTTGTAATGTTTTAGTCTTTAAAAATGGCCGTTAATAGACACTTATATAGCAACACAATTGATGATGCTCAATATTGGTGATCTCCCGGATCACGACACGTGACAGATGACGTGTCCAAGAACTCAGAAGAAAGGGCCGACAGGAACCGACCTGGCCATCCGTGTACCCGACCTGCAAGCCCTAACTGGCTCTCCTCAGAGCCCTCTTGAAATTTGCCTCCTCGGCCACTCAGCTCGTCCCGAGCCTCCGCAAGACCAAGACTCCTCGGCCCTTTCGCTCGTCTCGAGCTCCCCAGCCGAGGCAGTCTTCCTCGGTTCTCCGACCGACCGACTCCACCACTCGCCGGCGTAACCGCCGCTCTACGAATCTCGCCATGCGCAGATTCTCCGTCAGCAACATCCCACGTTCCACGCCATCACGATCCCCATTAATGGGCGATCCGCTCTTCACGCAGGCGTGACAGCGGGAGCATAACTGCCGGCGAGATCTTCGCGCCTACTGCTGCAGCCGCCGCTATAAAAACCCCCATCACAGAGTGGTCAAGTAAGACATTTTTTACTCTTTAAGCCGTTACTCTGCTCGGATCTATCACTAACTTGAGCGTCGGAGGGTCCTCGGTGGTACCAAACCACCGTGGGACTTCTTTGCAGGTACTCGGCACCAACTTTCTCACTTCACCTTTTCCTCCAAAAACCCATTGAGACCCACACGTAACGGAGGATAATCAACTAAGTCCATCGCGAGATCAACGGAAGAAAACATCTGACGGAGGCCTGAAAATGACCTCCATCAGTTGGCGCCGTCTATGGGAAAAACTCCACAAAATATAAAGTTAGCCTTCCGATCTCCAACCACATGGAAAGCGATCATCCTGAAGATCCAGATACCAGCCGCCGCCTCCCCCTCACCGGAGGAGCGGATGAACCTCCTCCGGCGACCATCATCAACGCCCTTGTCGGCCGAATAGACCGGCTACATGGCCCTAGATCGCCGCTCCTCCGCCTCCAGGAGACTCTGCCCTCGTTGGCATGGCTGACCACAGGCAGGTATCACAGGACGATACTCTCTGAGGCCCGCTGGACGCCCCACGGCTCCGCGCCAAGACCCGCCGAATAAACTCGTACTCAAAGCGCGACAACAAGAACGCCGTGCTGTCCCCGGACAATCCACCACAAGGAATTACCTGCGCCAAGCCGCACAGAGAGAATCAAGCAGCCCACTATCGACCCGACCCACAAAATAAATCGGAACGAGAACGGGGGGCTAAGGCAACCGCACAGCTTCACTGGCCGGTTATCCTTAGCAGGCCTCTTACGGCCCCTCCAACGCTAAGGATCAAAGTCCTCCTTAGAGGCGGCCGAGCGGCTTCCCTGCTCGGCTATCCCTGGCCGGTAGCTTCCCTACTCGCAACGCCAGGGATCGAAGCCCTCGCCAAGAGGCAACCGCGCAGCTTCACTGCCCAGTTATCCTTACCAGGCCTCCTACGGCCCTTCCAATGCTAAGGATCAAAGTCCTCCTTAGAGGCGGCCGAACGGCTTCCCTACTCGGCTATTCCTGGCCGGTAGCTTCCCTACTCGCAACGCCAGGGATCAAAGCCTTCGCCAAGAGGCGACCGTGCAGCTTCACTGCCCTGTTATCCTTAGCAGGTCACCTACGGCCCCTCCACCGCTAAAAATCGAAGCCCTCACTAAGAGACAGCCCAGCAGCTACCCTGCTCGCCTATCCCTGGTGGGTAGCTTCCCTACCGCAACGCCAGGGATCAGAAAGTCCTCCCAGAGGCAGTCGAGCCCGAGGATCCCTCGCTCGGCTATCCCTGACGGGTAGCTTCCCTACCGCAACGCCAGGGATCAGAAAGTCCTCCCAGAGGCAGTCGAGCCCGAGGATCCCTCGCTCGGCTATCCTTAGCGGGTAGCTTCCCTACCGCAAGGCCAGGGATCAGAAAGTCCTCCCAGAGGCAGTTCAGCCCGAGGATCCCTCGCTCGGCTATCCCTGGCGGGTAGCTTCCATACCGCAATGCCAGGGATCAGAATGTCCTCCCAGAGGCAGTCGAGCCCGAGAATCTCTCGCTCGGCTATCCCTGGCGGGTAACTTCCCTACCGCAACGCCAGGGATCAGAAAGTCCTCCCAGAGGAAGTCGAGCCCGAGGATCCCTCGCTCGGTTATCCCTGGCGGGTAGTATCCCTACCGCAACGCCAGGGATCAGAAAGTCCTTCCAGAGGCAGTCGAGCCCGAGGATCCCTCGCTCGGCTATCCCTGGCGGGTAGCATCCCTACCGCAACGCCAGGGATCAGAATGTCCTCGAAGAGGCAGTCGAGCCCGAGGATCCCTCGCTCGGCTATCCCTGGCGGGTAGCTTCCCTACCGCAACGCCAGGGATCAGAAAGCCCTCCCAGAGGCAGTCGAGCCCGAGGATCTCTCGCTCGGCTATCCCTGGCGGGTAGCTTCTCTACCTCAACGCCAGGGATCAGAAAGCCCTCCCAGAGGCAGTCGAGCCCGAGGATCCCTCGCTCGGCTATCCCTGGCGGGTAGCTTCCCTACCGCAACGCCAGGGATCAAAAAGCCCTCCCAGAGGCAGTCGAGCCCAAGGATCCCTCGCTCGGCTATCCTTTAGGACAAAAGCCCTCGCCAAGAGGCACCGGACAGTAACCCTGCCCGGCCAAGGGTCCTTGGTAGGCTTCTTACAGCCCCTCCCCCGCTAAGGACCAAAGTCCTCCCATAGGCAGTCGAGTCCTTGCTCGGCTATCCCCGGCCGGTAGCTTTCTACCACAACCGATAGGGATCAAAGTCCTCGCCAAGAGGCATTGGGCAGTAACCCTGCTCGGTCCCCATCCTGAAGGATCAAAAGTCCACCCAGAGGTAGTCGAGCCCGAGGATCCCTTGCTCGGCTATCCCTGGCGGGTAGCTTCCCTACCGCAACGCCAGGGATCAGAAAGTCCTCCCATAGGCAGTCGAGCCCGAGGATCCCTCACTCGGCTATCCCTGGCGGGTAGCTTCCCTACCGCAACGCCAGGGATCAGAAAGCCCTGGCCAAGAGGCGCCGAGCAGCTACCCTGCTCGGCCATCCTTCACAGCCCTCTCACGTCCCCTCCAGCGTCAAAGATCAAAGCCCTTGCCAGGAGGCACGGAGCAGCTACCCTGCTCGGCCATCCTTCGCAGGCCTCTCGTGGCCCCTCCAGCGTCAAGGATCAAAGCCCTCGCCAGGAGGCACCGAGCAGCTACCCTTCTTGGCCATCTTTCGCAGGCCTCTCGTGGCCCTTCTAGCGTCAAGGATCAAAGCCCTCGCCAGGAGGCACCGAGCAGCTACCCTGCTCGGCGCATCCCCAGCGGACATCCTCCTGCCCATCAGATGCTGATGGTCTGAAGCCCTCGTTGCGAGGCCGCCTAGTTCCTTCTTGCTCGACGCATCCTCAGCGTGCATCCTCCTTCCCGTCAGACACTGATGGTCTGAAGCCCTCATCGCGAGGCTGCGAGTTCCTTCCTGCTCGGTGCATCCCTAGTGGGCATCCTCTTGCCCATCAGACGCTGATAGTCTGAAGCCCTCGTCGCGAGGCCGCCGAGTTCCTTCTTTCTCGGCGCATCCTCAGCGGGCATCCACCTGCCCGTCAGACGCTGATGGTCTGAAGCCCTCATAGTGAGGCCGCCGAGTTCCTTCCTGCTCCGTGCATCCCAGCGGGCATCCTCCTGCCCATCAGATGCTGATGGTCTGAAGCCCTCGTCGTGAGGCCGCCGAGTTTCTTCCTGCTTGGCGCATCCCCAGCGGGCGTCCTCCTGCCCATCAGATGCTGAGGATATCAAGCCCTCATCGTGAGGCTGTCGAGTTCCTTCCTGCTCGGCGCATCCTTATCGGGCATCCTCCTGCCCATCAGATGCTGAGGATCTTAAGCCCTCATCGCGAGGCCACCGAGTTCCTTCCTACTCGGCGCATCCCCAGCGGGAATCTTCCTGCACATCAGATGCTGAGGATCTGAAGCCCTCATCGCGAGGCTGCCGAGTTTCTTCCTGCTCGGTGCAGTCCCAGTGGGTAGCTTCCTACCCAACAAGAGACATCAGGTCTATCCAAGTTCGAGTAATCCCCCCTCGACTTCGGGGCTATGGAGATGCCTCCTTCTCAGCAGCACTTAGCACACTTGGCAAGTAATCGAAATCAACTCGGCGACCGATCGCTCCGCTTGTCGTTCCTGCACTGGACTGCATCCCATCAGACGCCGCAGGTCTGCAGACGTCATGCCGGCCAACCGACGCTTGACATGCAGACAGTCGCTTCAGTGACAGGATGCACAAACCGGCACACCTTCCTTAAATGCAGAGATCTCACCCCGGGAGGCTCGGCAGACCACTCCTGACTAGACCCGCTGGCTGGTCGGGACAAGAGTGGGGGGGGGGGAATGATGATGCTCAATATTGGTGATCTCCCGGATCACGACACGTGGCAGATGACGTGTCCAAGAACTCAGAAGAAAGGGCCGACAGGAACCGACCCGGCCACCCGTGTACCCGACCTGCAAGCCCTAGCCGGCTCTCCTCAGAGCCCCCTTGAAATTGGCCTCCTCGGCCACTCAGCTCGTCCCGAGCCGCCGCAAGACCAAGACTCCTAGGCCCTTTCGCTCGTCCCGAGCTCCCCAACCGAGAACGTCTTCCTCGGTTCTCTGACCGACCGACTCCACCACTCGCAGGCGTAACCGCCGCTCCGTGAATCTCGCCATGCGCAGATTCTACGCCGGCAACATCCCACGTTCCATGCCATCACGATCCTTATTAATGGGCGATCTGCTCTTCACGCAGGCGTGACGTCGGGAGCGTAACTGCCGGCGAGATCTTCGCACCTGTTGCTGCATGCTGCCGCCGCTATAAAAAACCCCATCACAGAGGGGTCAAGTAAGCCATTTTTTACTCTTTAAGCCGTTACTCTGCTCGGATCTCATCACTAACTTGAGAGTCGGAGGGTCCTCGGTGGTACCAAACCACCCCGAGACTTCTTTACAGGTTCTCGGCACCAACTCCCTCACTTCACCTCTTCCTCTAAAAACCCATTGAGACCCACACGTAATGGAGGATAATCAACTAAGTCCACCGCGAGATCAACGGAAGACAACATCTGACGGAGGCCTGAAAAGGACCTCCATCAACAATGCAAATTAAATAAAAGAACTTTTTCAGGAATTTTCTGTGTATCCATATTAAAACCCTTGTATCTTGGACATAGGATCTTCGTTTTGAACAAACTCTCGGTGTAACAGTATCCGCTCAAAAATATCTACACTTTTATGTTGAGAACTTTTTCTTAAAATGATGTTTATACCTGTTTTTCTGCACTTCAAATAATTGCATGTATTTTTTTCAGAAACTTTTAATTTTAGAACCCCCGTAATTAAACTCCCGTAACTCCTGGGTCGAACTCCATTTTAAACGATTTTTTCACCGATCAGGATCTACATAGAAAGACCTACATTTTCTGTGTTGGAGACTTGCTAAAAACATCTAAACCTTGTTAACGATGCATCAAGTTACTATACACATTTTAAAACAACTTAATATGCGATCCAGCATGAACTTGGAGAATATATGTTTTATACCCTGGCTTCTCTATTGCATGTACTCGAATATTCATTCATCGGTTAACCACATGCTATCAAACTCTAATTCGAGTAGTTGTTGCATGAAATACAATGATACATGCCCTTGCTTGACCCGAATTGTTCGTGTATTGTCACGCCCCGCTTCACAAAATACGGGAGTGGATGCGCGACTCAGTCCGCAGCCTAACTATATTGAAAGATGATCTCAACTCAATACAGTTACGTTAAACGTAAAATGAAATGTATGCCAAATGTACCAAAATAAAGTAACAAAGGCAATGCATTTATTCCATTAACTCACATTTATCACATCACAATTTTCTAGATACAAAGAAGGTTTATTACATCATTGAAAAAGTAAAGCAAACCCTCAACAGACAAAAAGAAAACAAAGAACGACTAATCTCAAAGTAGTCCTCCGTCGTCGCTTCCACCTGCTCAATCCATTCTTGATCCTTTTCTTCACCTAACGGACATTTTGGGAAAAAGAAAAGAAAAAAGAAAACATCCGTCAGCGAGATAAACTCGAATAGGATTCTCAAGATAGAATATGTGAAATAAAGCAATAGTAAGTGCAGTGAAAGTCGCATATGCAAGTATGGTTATATGTAAACAGGTGTCATCATGTACGTATGTCAAATATAAGTAAGGTATAGTCAACTAATTATAAAGTTTTAGTTAGCTTGTTTTAGTTTAGATACACAAGGGTACCGGACTCCTCGACCTTATTTCGTTAGCGCTATGGAACAACTATGGAACAACAGTAGACAGGAGAGATATTGTTTCGTTTTACCCCTGGAACCATGGTCAACACGGATGCCCTTCTTTTATTCTCTCTCTCCCACTCTCTCACATCAAGAGGACAATATTTCGGATTTAGCTTTAATTAGAAACTAATTAGTGAATTAGGCTACTTTTAAAATTATTTAGGGATTTAGCATATTTGGGTCACATCGTTGACATGTAGGCACCACGTAAGATGACCGCTTTGAAATGTGCTGAAATCCAATTCCGCACTTTGCAAGTGCAGAATATGGACTTCACCCAGGTAAAATTGGGCAAAGTCAAACTCCGCACTTGCTATAAATACGGATACCCGTATTTATACCAAAATATGGATACCGTATTTGTATCGAAAATACAAAATACCCGTATTCATATTAAGATAAAAATACCCGTATTTGTGTTACGACCCGTAATTTAGCATGTGACCGGCACTTAAATTATGCAACGTCTAAAAGCGTGACGTAAATCAAGTAAGCCGAAGCCCAGAAAATCTAAACCTTTTTGCGGAAAATAGTGGATGTGCAGTTTTGAAATAAAGGTATAATGAATCATGTTTTCTTTAAATGCATAGCTAATGAAACATGAAAATGCAAGTGGATTATAGTAGAGTTGAAAAGATGTTTCGTATTTTAAAATTTCGGGCAGCACCTCCCTTGTATATTTTGGTCCAAAAGCATATACACAACAATATATAGGCATCCCCAAGCGGGAGCTAGCTCTTTGCTAACCGGCGGAATCAGAACTACGCAATAACATATATACGACGCCAACGACGAAGATCAACCCAGAAAGAACAATAAATGAGCAAGACATCAAAACTCAAGAAAAGCGATCATAAATCCATCGCTCCCACAATACCCAAGTCTGACTAGGTCTACCAATATACAATTTCTAGTCTCTGATTTGATTTGATGGTGTTTATCTAGATACAACGGAATATAAATATGAGAGTGGGCACGATCCAACATGTATCCCATCTACCAAAGCAAAGCACCCTGGAAGAAGCTGTGTGCCAGCAATACCGCAACTGATCTCAAGCGGTCAAATCTACAAGAACTGTGACACAACGGGGGTGAGTTTCCAACTCGTGAGTAGAAAACATCAGCAAGTAGAAATTGAATAAAACAACGATTTTCTAGGTCACTATATCCTGAAGGTAATACTATGATATCTAGGGTGACCATATATGCATATATGTCCACAATCGATCAATGCAATGAAATATATAAATAAACATCCGACATTATATGCCTGTATGCATGTGGATATCATCCACGTGTCCATCAACGACACAAACAATATCATGAAACCTGAGTGTCCCACACCGACACTCAAACATCATGAAAACATATGCATGTATATATATATGAGGGAGGGTATCAACCACGTGTGTCCATCAACGAAACATCAAAATCATGGAACCTGAGTGTCCAACACCGACACTCGAAATATCATGAAAACCCGTGTCCAGCATTGACACGTAAACCCTCATATCTCAGGCACCGCATACTCAGATTGGCCCTCATATCTATCTCATCTCAGGCGCCACATACTCAGATCGGCCCTTATATCTATCTCATCTCAGGCGCCGCATACTCCGATCAGCCCTCATATCCATCTCATATCATAACTCCAAAACGGTATCCTCCAGATATCCACCGAATTCTATACAATCACCGATAGGTAGTGTTCCCTCTTCAAGGCTCATCGTCTACACCACAAAAATCATTTCTTGCCCCGGGATACCATACCGGGTCCACCATGTATCCGCAAACGGCATCCGCCAACTTCTCGAATTGGGTCTCGAAAACAAGCTCAAAACTGAGAAAACTCATAGTGGACGTCTTGAAATATCATATCAAAAGAAACCGTATTTTTAAAACAATATTTAATTTCCTTTGAAATATAACCACGGTTCTCAAATCCAGAGATCTCATGAAAGCAGCATCTCAATGCATATAACTATAAAGTACGACGTATACAACATAGAGTAGTAGTATGAGCATATCGAGTATATCATGCATGCATGTCAAGTGATAGTAATGAACAGTTAATGTACTTTTACGTTTAAGATTAATCTAATATAGAAGTTCTATTGTGTTAGTGGCATAGCAATTGCCGATGATGAATGCGTGTGAGCCGGCAAATCTGTGTAAGTGTAACATACGCATCAATGGTAATTGTGCAGGTGTACTAGCAGTTGATATCATATAACATTAATTACTGGAAATATGATAGGTATCACACGAGGAATAATCCAACATAAACATGAACTATAATAAGGTAGCCTCTTATATCAACGATCCCGCCTCATAGTATCAAGTGTCGCAGTATCCTCGATCATTATTCTCAATTCATGAGCGTGGATCAAACATTCGGTAAACGCATCGCGTACGATAATCCATTGTACGGTGACTACAATCTAGATTAAGGATCTTTCGTCCTATTCACCAGCAAAGGTACGGATCTATAATCTCGTACGGCATACATTATCAATCACATAACACATCTATATCAATCTTATATCATGTCATCTTGTATATACGTCATATATTGTAAATCTCAAGTATATCGATCTCGATCTCATATCCTACCATTATCAACTCATACTTGTTTTCTTTCAATTTATACTTTTCATGATTCACTTTCTCATTTCATATTCTCATATATCAATCCGAGTCATCTATATCTATCATTAAAATATCCCACATCGTGTAATCTTATATACCTATATCACATTCTTATATATTAATCCGAGTCATCTATATCTATCATCACAATATCCCACATCCTGTAATCTTATATACCTATATCATATTCTCAAGCAAATATATCCATTAGTGTCAACTTTTATCATATCAACTCTTACTAAATCTTATAATCATGTTCTTAAGTTCGTAGCATATCTTTTATCAAAATTATAACCTATAAAATGATCTTCTATATCAATGATTGCGGGGGTGCTATACGCCATCCACCCGACTTTCCTCGTAGATATAAATCTACTCACCTGCTAAACTCCTCACTTAGCCGAAATCGATGTGCTTCGTCATCTCGGAAGTCCACGTGAAGGTACCTACAATCAATACACAATCGCAATACTATTAAAATCAAGTCCGGAAAACCGATATGGCACACGAAGTGCTCATAGGTTAGAACCTATAGGTTACGTATACAAAATCAACGAAATAACTATCGTTCGTTGACGTACAAACGTCCCACGATGGAATCCAAACTCAAATATCAAATCCCAAGTTTCATAAATCGGAAAACACAAATCAGCAGCTAAGGAAAACACCTCCAAATTTTGCCTCAGGTACAATTAGCCAATTTTGCATATAGGGGAGGTCTAATTAAAAGATATAGGAGCCACAAACCAAAAACCAATCAATTCCACCCTGATGTCACCGCAATTTGCGGCCACGATTAATAAATCTGCGGCCATAACAATAGGGAATGGGATCGGGTTTCTAGGGTAGGTTTCTGGTTGCCTGCACGTCTCTCTGTAATCGCTAAATAATTTTTAGGGTCTCCGGGTTATAGAAGATCTCAGTATTCCATAACATTTCTCACAAAAATATGATATTGGGGAATTCAAAGTTCGTGTTTTGGTTTCTAGACTCAGGCCTTGGTCCAGAAATCATCACTCAAGTCTAGAAAACACTCACTACACCTCACTTTACCACTTAACATCAACTTGTAAATTTCCAAGATCACATAACTCACTAAATTGATTTCTAAACTAACTAGGATATATAAACATAAATACTAATCTAAAAGTGAAGGGATTCTCCCATTTGGCAACTTAGGAAAATTCTTGAATTGCCCAAAGTCTTCAAAATCCAAACTTGAAAGGTCTAAAGGGTTTAGGATAAACTTGTGCATCATTATTAGAAAAGTGGCATGGGGTTTTGAAAAAGGATTGGAGATGATACATGGAGGTAGTGAGATGAAGGATGCATGAAGAAAGAGATGAAGAAAACAATGGGGAATGAAGGAGGTAGCCAAGTCTCACACTCTCTCTCTCTTATATGCTCACTCTCTCACTGTAAATATCTTCTACACTCACTCTCAAATATCTATTTTGTTTCTTTCTCTTTCCCTCTTTTCTTCTCTTTTCTTTTCTCTTTTCTTTTCTAAATCTCACAAACTCATAAGTCACAAACACAATGCATAACATGCACATGACATGGTACACTAGTCATGGAAAAATATAAAAATATGGATTTGGATTAATCGCGATTAGTAGTGCACTAATCAATTTAATTTAAACTTGCATATATTTAATTATAAAAATGTCAAAATCTGATATATATCTTTTTAATGAATAATTCATTTTAAACCTCCGATTATTTTCCAAATATTGGTTTATATACTTATACCATTTTACGAAAAAACCCCTATTCGCAAATCGAATAGTTTTCGCGAAATATATTATTTTAATATTTAATTTCCAAAAATAATATTTTATATTTCTGAATTGTTACAATTTGTATCAAGACACAAAATACCGTATTCATACAAATAGCCGTATTCGTATAAATACTGTATTTTTGTTAAAGTACAAATACCAAAAAAGTTAGCAATATAATATTAGCTCACATATCCGGTTATCTTTCAAACGTTATAGTATTATCAAAATGTCCGATTAAAATACGTGTATAAAATACACGTATTTAATCGAACTCCCGAGCGTATCAAAATACGCATACTACATCGTTTAGCTTGAACTGGAAAACCCTCTGTGCGGAACTCTAAAGACTCGACAATACGCTGGCAGTGGATTTAATTACAAGTACGTCAGTGGCACTTGCTGTACGTAACAGCGACCCAGGTATCTGTCGAAAGAAAGGCTGACAAGCAATATCGTCTGTATCTCTACTGAGCATATAAGTGAAAATCTCCATACAGTCCGGTCTGTTCGTCTAAGAGTATCGCATATCAAGTCTAAGGGGTGAAAAATATCAGACCCCTAATAACCAGATAAGTCGTGCCGATATCAAGCCCTAATACCAATCGAGAAACTACTGTACACTTTAGCGACCGTTTATTAGAGACCGTAATAGTTTAAACGGTCGCTAATATGGTATTTGCGGCGTATTATTTATACGGTCTCTAATAAACGGTATTGGCGACCGTGTCTAAAATATTAGCGACTGTTTCAAATGGCCTCTAATGCTTGGATCAGATTATACCCGCGAGCTGCCTTCTTCTTCTTCTCATTTCCCTCCCCCATCCCATCAACCCGTGAATGTAAATTCCCAACCCTCATTTCATCATTCTTTTAAAAAAAATTATCAAACTTATTACAATTTTTTTCTTGTAGGTGTTATAGTTTGATTTGTTACTGTTGGAGCTTGCTATAGGTTTTTTCTTTTCCAAATCCGACTAAGGTTGGTTTTTTCTCCTCCAATCCCTAATTTTTTCAATTAGAGTATTAAATTTTGAAATTAGTTGATTATTAATTTCAAAAAATTGAATCATTTATAGGACTGTGGGTTTAGCATTATGAAATTAGGGTTTGAAATTTTTTGTGATTTTGAGGTTGATGGGTTTTATCATTGAAATGCAATTGAGAAATTGAAAACATATGAAAAATTGAATTAGAAAATTTGGTAATTTAGTAATTCAGGGTAAGATGAGTTTTAAAATTGAAAATATATGAAAAATTGAAATCGAAATTTGGTAATTTAGGGTTAGATGGATGAGTTTGAGAGTGTGTGTGTGTGTGTGTGTGTGTGTGTGAGAACAGGTGTATGTTGTTAGTTATATGTATGCCCTAAAGGCCATTACTGTACATACGATGTATATTATAGTGGATACTTGGACATATACATGGATGACTTTCTTGCTCGACATGATAGTATACTATCTGGTTGCTCTTTATCCTATCATGTACACCGATTGTCTCTATGTTACATGTTGATAAAGCCCTTAGGATGAGTACTTGACTACCAGGATTATGATGCAGATCATACTAGTGGGGACAGTGTAGTCGCTAAGTACATCCTTCAAATGTTCCTAGTCGTGGGTGTATCGAGACAGGGCATCGATATACCAGAGTAGACTAGCGTATAGCTTCTCGACCCATGTAAATGGGCGATGGATGATCCCATATCCATTGGTGTTTGACATCAGAGATAGTATACAAGTACTCAGTGGGGACTGGGTACACTGGATGGACTCGCCGAGAACTCTCAGATGGTATTATACCTAACGTCAGATGGCAGTTCTCTGGTGACACTGGTACAGGTTAGTCTGTAGACCCGAGATCATCATAGAGTCTTGTGTGATTCCCACTGTGATTTGATTTCCACCTTACCACGTTCAAGAGAACGTGCAAAACGGTGGCTTTTGGGTACAGTCCCGAATCACATGGAGGCAATGAGCATTAGGAGGGGTTTCGCCTCTCCCGGTATTGGGGGTTGATGTTGTGCTATGCTCGATTGGCTAAAACAGGAAGTCCCTGGCCAGGGCTTCTTTAGAGATATACTGGTAAATGTTATCAGTAGTTTCTCGACCCGTTATGAGCCTCATATCGACATAACTTATTAAGTTACTGGGGTCTGACGTTTACCACCCCTAGACGAGATATACGACATATCAGACGAAGAGACCGGACTGTACGGTAGTGTTACTGATTGGATTCGCAGGAGTATAGGCAGGCTTGCTTGTTGATCTTTTGATCGCTCAATACTTGGGTGGCCGTTACGTTTAGCAGACCGCTTACGGCTTATGGGTGTTTAATATGATCATCACCCACTGCCGACGTATTGACGAGTCTTTAGAGTCCTACATAGGGGTTTCCTGGCTCAAGCGAAACGGAGTAGGAGCACATATGTGATATGTGCGGGACCGAGGTTAATATTATATGTGATACCGTATTCTATTCTCGCGATTTGTGACATCGGTCGGTTATATGCGATATAGCCAGGTTATCGGATCAAGAGTTGATTCGATAAGTTGTTACATATAAATATTAATCGGTTATATGTGATATAGCCAGATTATTAAATCAAGAGTTGATTTGATAATCTAATGTATAATTATATATTTGATATATTAATTTACATTAACTAGTATTAGCACACTTATGATTTCTTTTCTCATATTTGATATACTTTACATATATGTGATATATGTATTGTTTTCTTTTTGGCACAAAATATATATGTAATATATATAAGTGTGTCATGCTAGGTTACAATTACAACATAGTTAGTATGAGACTCAAACCATGTTAGGTTAAGTTAAAGTTTTATTTTTCTTAATGATTTTAAACATTTGGATAATGAGTCATGGTTCAAAGCTTGTAGAAGCTTGTAGGTTTCATTGACTAAGTTCACTTGTTTGTCAACCTTAAGATATTTGTAAACCCAACCCTTAACTCATAGCTATGGTTTATTCTCTACATGAGTTAGGCATGACACTAACTCACCATAGTTACAATTCTAACCTCACACTCTGTCATGAGTTCATTCATTCTTCTTCTTCCCCAAAAGCTTTCTAGCTTCAATAGAGATGTGAGAAAAATTGTGAGCAAATCAATTCTAAAGTGAGCCCACTTCCTATTTCAACATCCTCTACTACTTGCTATAGTTTATGGTGTTTACTTCACTAATCTCACCATTAGTGAAGAGCTTGGGTTAGTGTCTCCTCGACGTAGATCATCTTCGGCCTCGAAGACTTCGAAGCAAGCATGTTCATTTCTTCAAGGGAGCCTCTCTAGAGTCCGGAGTTCACGATCGCAGCGAAGGGACTACTACATGGAGCTATTTGAGTGAAGGACCGGTCTACAGAGGTTGTATTCTTTGCTCACTTAGGATGTAAAGTGTTTGCATATGTTATTCCGTCGATTTCTATTATACGATTCTAGGGTTAGGGTTAGCTAGAACGACAAATTTTTGAATTTGGCATGGATGATGCCTCCCGAAACCTTGCTGCCATCCTAGGTAACCCTGCAGTGGTATCAGAGCCATACTAGAAATTTATACGGATTTTGTTATGATTACAAAACTGAAATACCCCGAAACTTGAAACGCGAAAATCTTGTTTCTGTCGAATTTAAAATGTTGTCTAAAATTTTTTTAAACAAGTGCAGAGTATTATATGGGATATATCATGTACATGGTAAAAATTTCAGGGGCTCTACTCGGTTTTTGGCTGAGATCAATACACTTGGGGCCGGCCACTTTTTTCCAGAATTGCCTGAAATTTTTTGTGTGTTCCAGTGACTTGGTTTTGATGTTTTAAGCGTTGTTTGTTTTTGCTAATTTTGCATGTGATGTAATATTATATTATAAGCAATTTGAAGTGTTTCGTATTCGTAGTTTTAACAATGTTTCGGGTTATTCACATATTGTCAAGGCGAAGTTTAAAAAGTTCGAGCGATTATCAAAAACCCATTTTTCAAGTTTAACGTATCCGGAAAAACATGCAAGTGATTCTATGGACCCACTAAAAGAATGAAACCCTAACTCGACTTTTTGGATCGCGGAACCGCGTTCATACCCTAGGGTTTTCCGCAGTTTCGTGGCGACATGAGTGAGGCTTGGGTCTGCTCTTCTACGGCTGGTGCATATGTACTGTCGCATATTCTGGGCATTACTAAAACTGTGCTCAAGTGTTGAGCTGTCGGGAAATTGTGGGATTTTGATGAATCGATCAAAAAGTTTAACGTCGTCCGGATATTATGTGATGGGATACAATATTTGGAATCCACAAATGTAGTTATGAGATAACTAGTTTGAATTTTATAAATCTAGCAGTTTAGTCTCATTTGATCGGTTGCCACGGGATTTTGATGTGATCAAAAGTCTGTCGCAATCACGTAGCATACGCGGATACTCGCTGGGTAACATTATTAGATAGCCACGCTCCATAACCTCGACCAAGTGACTGTAGGAGAACCCCGTCGCCAAAAGCATACGTTCGGATACTCGCGGCAGCGGTGTTCCGCCTTAGTGCACTTCGTCGACGACATCGGGGGTGCGGCCGACTACTAAAGTTTCCGACGAGCATTCAATCTGGATGTCGGGAATCTTATTGAATTGCCCAACTTGTTATTGTAAAGTGTTTTCAATATCGAGACTAAAATGCGAGGTTTATAATTGTTAGGCATGTGATGTCTAAAGAATTCATTTGGTTAGGAATGAAATCCAAATATAAGATATTTTGGGTTTATGATATCTAAGGTGGTTATGTCAACGACAATTGGGATACGCATATTTACTTATGTTGATGGCATGTGATGTTATGTGTTGCTGTGATATGTTATATTGGATCGTCGTGTTTGAATAGCCAGGGGTTTTATGTGAGATGAGAGTTTTTCATTTTCATTCATGTAAAATTCATTGTATGTAATATTCTTTTATTATGGCACTTCCGGGTTGAGGATGATGCCACCATTGTATATTATTTACTTTTCCGCATTTGGATAGACCCAAGGCGGGGAGCACAAGTAACCGAGTTCTAGGGTCCAGTGGGAGACTATCTCGAGGAGTCGAGACCGGGTCTCCTAACTCTAGAATTGGTAGGATTGCTTGCCTCTCTCATAGGGGTCTAGGGGTGTGGGATTGTCTATTCATCACGACCGTTTAATCCGTGTTTTATACAGGCTTAATTTAAAACCCGGAAATCCTAGTATATCTAATATTTCATATGTTGTTTTCTGCTGCGATATTCTTTGATGTGATCATTGTATATGTTGAGATAGATACTGTATATAGTATATGTGATATATTATATAGACGTTGCTTATATTTTACACCCGTGCTAGCCCTGCCCTGCTTTGCCGTTAGTTACCTAACCTAATGGTGCATGAGGGGACATCGAGGCGAATGCGGATGGCATAAGCGTACCTTATATTTATCTGTGATGTTTAGGAAACTAAAAATGATGGGACTTCATTAATGAGATTAATGAAATAAAAGAAACCTAAAGATATTGTAGAAACTTGTCTCGAAAACTGGTAGCTCTAGTTTTTGCTTTGCATAGTGGTATTCCTTATAGAATATCCAGCACCTTATTCGATAAGGAAAGAGCCGAGATCCCTTCACCGGGAGTGACCTCTTTAGTGAAACTAGCAGATGCTACAAACTCGGTTTGTATTTTGATTGCTTTTATAGTTTTTGCTTTGCATAGTGGTATTTGTGAAACATCCTGCACCTTATTCGATAAGGAAAGAGCCGAGATCCCTTCACCGGGAGTGACCTCTTTAACAAAACTAGTAAAAGCCTCAAAAAACACTCATTTTAAAATTCACTCGATTCTACAACAATATCAAGTTCATTACGCAAAAGGTTTTCTTAAAAACCTATCGTAGCCCTCCGTCATTTCAAATAAGTACTAGTTAGTATTCGTGCTACGTTTGTTGACGTTAGCCAAGGCGTAGTGTGTGGTAGCTAATTAGTGCTTATCTGCTAAGTATATGATGCGATTGAGTTAGTGTAGTCGTGCGACATTGTTGGGTTTCGTCAAGGGTCGTGTGGGTGGGTTTAATTCAATCAAGAAATGTACGGGTTGGGCTTGACTAGCAGCCTATGGTTTGTTGGCTTTTGTCAAGGTCTTAGGATGCTAGGGGCAAAATATTATCGGGAATTTCAAGAGTTAAAATTTGCAATGAGATTGCATACCTTCTATGAAATAGTTGGACCCCAATACCCACTGCGAGTAAGTGTTACTCCTGTGAGAGTTTTACACATTACAATTAGCCGATCAAGTAGGTGTCTAGAAAGGTGTAAACAGGGTTACACCCATGGAAAAACGAGGTTTATTTTAATTAGGTCCGTGCGAAAGCATGGGGAACCTCCCTCAAAGTACCGGCACTGTCCTGGCTGAAAGATTGGCGAACTTGTAGGGTGTAATTAATCCCGGCTAGTCTTTCCTTTTAGGGTTTGAAGGAAAATTTGACTAAAACAGTGCGAGCCATCCTGATTAGATAAATTAATAACCAATCTAATCTTGCAAGAGCATACGCTGAGTGTTTTCTTCTCTCTCTCTCTCTCTCTCTCTCAAGATAGCGACCATGTCACGTCTTAATCAAGATAATAATATGGATATATTGACCGAACCCGCTTGTTATACTGAGCTGGGGAACGTTGGTGCTGCTCCAACTTATAATTGTTATAATACCGAGCAGGAAATAGGGGATTACCAGGATTCCCATGCTGCCCAAACGAAAAAAGTGCATGATGATGCATCTTCTTCGGGTGTGTTCATTACCGAGAACTGTTTTTCAGTATCCTCTACGTCCTGAGTATGAGATACCGGATCAGGATCCCATATATGTAATCTGTTACATGGGCTACAGAAAGGTAGAGAACTGAGAATGGGTGATAAGTTTTAAGAGTTTGAAACGGTTCAAGTGTTGTAGCCAAGTATGTTGGCAGTTATCACCCTATATTACCAAATATATTGATTCTGAACGAATGTTATTAGATACCGAACCTGATATATAACATCATATCAGTCTTTTTATTTAGTAAAGAATGATATAATTTTGTATTGTTGGATAATGTTTTGAACATTTTCCTATATCAAGAGTTGATCGGTTCAGGAACGTTATCTAAAAGCATATACGTTCTAAATCAAACCACAGTTCTTAACGTACAGAACACACACAAGAGGAAGAGTTCAGAAATGAACGAATTCTTCTTGAGGCATTGTAGACTAGATCGTATCAATGCGACCCGACTAGCGAAGTTACATAAAGATGCATATTTAAATCAGTTTGAATTTACATCTTGTGAAACTTGCCAGTCGTGTCACAAAGATAAGATCACCATAGCTCCGTTTATTAGAAACAAAGAAAGAGTTAGTGAACTCTTGGGATTGATACATGATGATGTATGGAGGTCCCCTGTCTACACATGCCAGGACTGATTCTTTGTACTTCATTACGTTCACTGATGATCTCTCAAGATTCGGACATATGTTCCTGTTGAAACACAAGTCTGAATCTTTTAAGATATTCAAAGAATATAAGTTAGAAGTAGAGAACCAAAAACGGGTATAAGTATTATGTCCTTTGATGAGATCAGGGAGGAGAATACTTGAGCACGGAATTCCTAGACTATTCTAAAGGAGAATGAGATTCTCTCTCAGCATTACTCCTCCGTATACACCACAACACGTTGGTATATCGGGGCAGAGCAATCACACCCTATGTGATATGGTATGCTCTATGATGAGTACTATTGAGTTGCTTATTTTCTTTTGGGGGTTATGCACTTATGAAGCTGCATACCTATTGAATAGGGTTCCAATCAAATCAGGTGCCTACCATTTTATATGTGATATGGTATGGGAAGAGCCCATCTCTTAAGGATGTTAAGATTTGGGGTTGTCCGACCTATGTCTAAAAGCAAAATCCGGACAAGCTCGAGGCAGGGTCAGTTCTGTGGAAGTTTGTTGGATATCCCAAGCATTCACAAGGGAATATCTTCTACCACACTGGGGAGCAAAAGGCGTTTTGTTTTTCAGCATGCCACTTTTTGGAAAGGGAATTTCTTATGAAGAAATTAGTGGTCATAAGGTAGAACTGGGAGGAGTTCCAGCTATACAAACTACAGCTGATGATTTGGTAAAACCGAAGAATTCAATAGTTCCCAACGAACCTCAGCCTCTTCGCCGATCTAGTAGGGTTCCTCACCCACCTGAGAGATACTTCAGTTTTCTCTATGACAGTGGGAGCGAGGATTGCATCATGAGATGATGACCCAACTGGTCTCGAGCAGGCCATCAAGAGTGGGGACTCTGTGAGAATAGCTGATGCTAAGCGATCTGAGATGGAATCTATGTACACCAACAAATTATGGACTTTGGTTGCTTTATCTCAAGGGTTAAATCCCCATCAGGAGAAAGTATATCTTGAGAAGATTACTTGGTGTACAGAGATAAGTTGAGACTTTCAAAGCTAAGACTTGTTGCAAAAGGTTCTTGTCATCAACCAGGTGTGGATAATGATGAAACCTTTTCTGGTGTCTATGCTTAAGTCCATCCGGATCCTACTTGCCATTGCTACATACCATGACTACGATATCTGGCGGTTGGGTGTCATGACTGCTATTCTAGATAGTGATTTAGAAGAGAGCATCTATAAGTACACAGCCAGAGGGCTTCGTAGACAGTGGGAGCAGCGGAAACGTGTGCAAGTTGCTTTATGGGTTAAAGCAGGCATCGCGGAGTTGGAACATCTGTTTTGATGTGGTAGTCAAAGTGTTTGACTTCATCAAAATGGTAGATGAATCTTGTATATACAAAAATGTAGTAGGGAGTATGGTGGTGATTCTCGTATTGTACGTGGATGACATACTCTTGATAGGAAAGGAATTTCTTATGCTATGCCCGGTCAATCTCCTCATATCACAAGGATTCCCCATACAGGATCAAGGTGATACCTCATAAATCCTGGGTTTTGGATCTATAAGATAGGTCTAAATGGATGTTAGGATTCTCACTAGATGTACTGAGATGGTATCAATCGATCCTGGGGAGAATCACTGGATAGCTTTCAGGGTGGTAAGGACGACTGAATGTCAGTCACAGGCATTGCCTTTACCCTCAGTTGAGGGACGATATATTGGAAGAGTTCCAAGCTAGATACCATGACAAACTAGACGATAAAGGCTGGATACATCGCTACCAAGGATGCTACCAAAGAGGTAGTCTGGGTGTAAATTAGTTCATGAGATGAACTTCGTTCCTACCATTTTGTGACAATAGAGTTGTGGCTTATGCTTAAGAACCTATGTCCCATCAGTGACCCAGACATATTCTAAGGCAGTATCACCTGATGATGGAGATGGTTGATCTCTAGGGAGATTGAGGTTACGAGAGTAGACTACAGAGGACAACACGGCAGATCCGCTCACAAAGGCTTATTCCCAGGAGAGACTTTTATAGGATGGTTGTGTATGAGATAGTACAACCACTGCTGATTGTTGGGTATGAGATACTACAACAGATGGCCCTAGTGCAAGTGGGAGATTGTTAGTTATATGTATGCCCTAGAGGCTATTACTGTACATACGATGTATATTGTAGTGGATGCTTGTACATATACATGGAGGACTTTCTTGCTCGACATGATAGTATGCTATCTGGTTGCTCTTTATCCTATCATGTGTTGGAGATAGTGCCCTCAGAGTCAATTATTGGATCACATGCACGTGATTGCAATGATTGAGGGAGGACCTATCCCGGTAGGACAGTCTTACTCGAGATGATAGTATGCTATCTGGTTTATCTTTATCATCGTGTACTGCTTTAGGTGACCTGACATGTCGCTATTACACGTTGATAGAGCCCCTAGGATTCTTGCTTGACGACCAGCAGTATGATGGCGATCATATACGTGGGAGCTGGGGTCTATAAGCACATCCTTAAAAGGTCCCTAGTCGTAGGAGTTTCGAGACAGGGCATCGATACTCCATTAGTAGACTAGTGTATACAGTCGAGACCCCGACGAGGGGCGGTGGCCGGTCTCACAAGCCACTGGTGTCAGTTGGTTCACCTAAGATGTATACAGGTGCTCATTGGGTTATGAGTACACCGGACAGGACTCGCCGGGAACATGCTAGTTGGTCTTATACCAGATGTCAGATAGCAGTTCCCTGGCAACATGTGTACAGGTTAGTTCATCGACCTGAGATCGTCATTTGTCTCGTGTGAGTTCCCACTGTGCTTTGATTACTACCCTACCACGGCTCAAAGGAGTCGTGCAAACAGGTTTTAGTTGGGTACAGTCCCGAGCCACATGGAGGCAGTGAGCGGATCTGCAGGGGTTCGTCTCTCCCGGTATTGGGGGTGAGGTCGCGCTGTGTCTAGGAGAGCCATTACGCAAAGCCCTCGGCCGAGGCAGGAGATTTACTGGTAGGTATTCCAGTAGTATCTCAGGGCGTTCTGGGCTACACTCCGACACGACTTGTACCGCCTTTGGGGGTCTGACTTTTACCAACCCTCTAGGCCCGACATGCGATCCTCATAGACGAACGGACCGGACTGTACGGATATTGTCACTGACAGGCTCAGTAGGGTGTCAGGATGAGTTCGCTCATCGACGTCCCTTTTGGTCAATAGCTGGTGGCCCGTTACGTATTGGCTTATACCTCTGACATGCTAGTGGTTAAATCTACAGCCATAGTATTGACGAGTCTTTAGAGTCCACCACACTTACAGTTACTCAAGCTTTCGGGCGAAACGCTGTAGAGGCCGTATGGAGATATGGCAGGGTCCGATCAGATACGTGCGGTATTGCACGGATCAGGATCAGACAGTTTTGTACTAGTGGCCGTATAGTTATATGGCAGGGTTCGATCAGATACGTGCGGTATTGCACGGATCAGGATCGAACGGATTTTACTAGCCGGCTTTGGTTTAAGCCGGTACTAGTTTAGTACAGTGTAGATTTTGTCTCATTGCATTTGTATCCGGTCGGAATACAGATGCGGGTGTGTATGCACAGTATCGGGGTTTTCCTGTAATTTATTACGGGACCAGTTTTCTGGAGTTGCCAGTTTGCATTCCGTTCCGGCCGGTTTTCCTTTGTTCTTTCCCGGCCGGACTTTTCAGATGGAGGGGGTTATTTGCAAGTTTGCAAATAACACTTTGTGGAGGATTTATTTGCAAAAGTATTGATTATGATATCTTTCATCCATGATGCATTTATTGTGATTAGAGAGGGTATGGTTTGGATGTAAGTTTGATATGATTATGTTTGTGATGTGGTCACCATTCTCTTTATCCTACACTCACCTCCCTTCTTATGGTTAGTATTCTCATTCCTCCACCATCATAATCATTCTCACTAGATGAAAGAAAAACATTTTGAGAGAGAAAGAAGAAGAGAGTTCTTCATTCTTGAGAGTTTCATCTTCTTGATCTCATTCATGCTAGAAAAATGCAAGCACCATTTTTCTTATCTCATTTCCTCCATCATCTTCAAATGGCAACAAACCCCAAATGAGACATAGCCTCTACACTACACATTCTACAGTATATCTTGAGCATGTCGAGTTGCCGGCTTCATGCCCGAGTTGTCTCGGTATTGAGGCGGGAGCCCGTAAAAGACGCAGGCGTTGTGGTGCCTTTTCCGGCGAGGAGGCGACGATGTGGAGGCAAGACTTTCCGCGGGAGATTGGGACGATGACGAGAAGACCGGAGGACTCGGATCACTCGGTATACTTCTCACCCTATCTCTTGATTGCTAGCATTAGGTTAATGGTAAACGATCCGGGTTTTTCATTGTCCGCGGTAGCGCCGGTTTCCGAGTAAGGAAAATTTTTGATTCCGCATTTTGGCCTCGGGTAGACGGCCGGGGCGCTGCCGTGGCGCAACATGGTATCAGAGCCAGGCCATTAACCTTTCCTAGCTTGTTCTAATGTGTTTTACTTATCCGATCGACCAAAATTCCAAAAACTGCATTTTTGCTCACATCAGTTTTCTGTTGAAAATTTTTGGTGTCAAAAATTTTTTCAGGTTGTATAAAATTGATGTACTCAAAATTCTAAGACATCTGGGAAAATTCGACAGATTCAGTCAAACATCCTAGCACGGAACCGCGGCCATACCCTCCCTTGGGCCGCGGTTCCGCCGCACTTTATTCTCTTCACCGTGTTGAAATTTTTCAGTTGGCTTGTAGGCTGAAAATAGGGCTTTTGGAATATTAAATTTGGGCCCAGATCCTCTGTGACTGCTACAGTTTTACTTGGGGGCCCACTTGTTAATTGTTTGATCAATTGGATATTTTTAAACACATTATTTCACAGTATTTACATTATATCTGCGACCGTGAATGTCACTTGATCGGTAAATCCGGTCTGACTGCTATAGCCCGGTTAGACGGATTTGCGAACGTGACTTTCACGTTGATGTTCTATGTTTATGCTGTGTTGTTGCGGGGCGAGCGTCCGACATGTGGACTGCCATCACTGTCGTTTGTATTATTCTTTTGGGGCATGGCCTGGTTGCGGTCGTTGTACCCGGTGTATGTATATTTTACTTTCTGTATTAGGGTTACCCCGCGGAGGGGTGCACGGATAGCCGGGTTCTGGAGGGCAACAAGCCCGCATCTCATGGCATTGGGACGGAGGGGGCTTCACTCCAGGATTGGCGGGCTATTCGCCGCACTCATAGGGGGTGCAGGTTGACCCAGGAGGGGTGCCCAAGTTACCGGATTCCGTGAAGTGCTGGGTGGTCCATTCACGTTGCTGAAGGGGGCTGCCTCGCTTCAGGTTTTGGCGGGTGACTTGCCGCGCCCGTAGGGGTCTAGGTTTTCATTGCACAGGCTATCCACACGACCAGGGGAACGTCGGGTTTCAGCAGCGGCTCTGTGAAACCCGGGGCTTCCAGATATCTGTATTGTTCTGTGATGCTGTACATTTCTGTGATGTTGCATTTTATTCACGCCCTGAGCGAAATACTATATATTGATATATATATTAGTAGATGTTGTATATGTTTTTCATCCGCGCTAGTCCAGTCCCCGCTCTGCCGTTAGTTAGCTAACCTAACGGGTGATGACGGGACCCAGTGGCGAATGCGGATGGCATATACGTACGTCAGTATATTTTCGTTCTTTGTGGTGTGATCATTTGATGGGACTGCATTGATTCGGATCAATGCAAGATAAACAAACCTAATCTGATGTTGTTGGAACACTTTTTCAAAAAGCTGTTATTGCAAGGACGTTCACTTTTGTTTTGCATCGTGGTATTCATTTGGAATATCCTGCTCCTCAGTCGACGATGCAAGGGCCGAGATCCCTTCACCGGGAGTGACCCCTTGGACAGAATTTTGCGTCAGGGCATTAACTTCACTATAGCCGATTACTTTTGCTTTGCATCGTGGTATTCAGTTGGAATATCCTGCACCTCATTCTACGGGGAAAGAGCCGAGATCCCTTCACCGGGAGTGACCTCTTTAGCAAAGGTTTTCGTCACTATATTTTTACAAAAGGTTATGCAGTTCCTTCAACGATATCAAGTTCATTACGTTAAAGGTTTTTCGCCAAAAACCAGTCGTAGCCCTCCGTCATTTCAGATTAGTATTACTTAGTATTCGTGCTGCGTATGTCGTGCTTAGCCGAGGCGTAGTGTTCGGTAGCTATGTAGTGCTTTTCTGTTGCATGGATATGAGATTGGTTAGGACAGTCGTGCGGTCATTTTAGCTCAGTCAAGGATTTGTGCGGGTGGGTCTAATGCAATCAAGATAATGACGGGTTGAACTTGACTAGGATCCTTTGATATGTTGGCTCAGTCAAGGTCACTTGGGTCCTAGGGGTAAAAATTATATCGGGAATTTCAAAAGAACTGAAACTTGCCAGGCATGCGCATACCTTCTGGAGTGTGGTGACTTGAGTGGATTCCGTCAAGTTATCATGCGATGATAGTTGGATCCCGATTTCCACTGATGAGTTAGTTTACTCCTCGGGTGATCCCGACTAATTCTTCTTTCAGGTTTGGAGGAGAATTTGAGGTACAGTGGGAGGTTTCCAGATTAGACAAAGTGATAACCATTCTGATCTAGGCTAGAGTGCACGCTGAGTGTTTCTTTTCTCTCTCTCTGGCAGCGACCATTGACCCGACCCTGGACTATGACTCAGTGACCAAGTTGACCGAACCTTCTTAACACTGGCTTTTGGATTGTCAGAATTGCAGACCTCATTGCCACTCCTACTTTTACCCTTTTCTCCAGGACACCCCGTATTACTACGAACGTCCACTTCCATTGGACAAAACCATCGTATGGTTATATACGAACTCGAAGGACTTCGAGGATGGTTTCTGGTTCTGGAGAAAACGAATAGGATTATTCAGTTGTCTTTTCTTTTCACCTTCTCTCATTGAGAGTACTCCTTGGTTTAGGAGATAGTACACCTATTATGCAAATTGGATAGTCTTCTTCCAAACCTTAGGCTGGTGCCGAACGGTGGGGAATGAAGAAAACCAATTAGCATAACGATGGTGTGCAGAAGGTATTAAGATTAAGACAAAGCAAGGGATTAGTAAAAGGGCAAAGTAAATTGCGACTGCTATTCACGACCAAACCGAGTATATCTTCGCCAAATCTAAATCACCTTTGTATCTCTCTAGGACACTCCGTATCACTACGAAGATCCACAGTTTATTTGGATACTCCATCGTATGGTTATATACGAACTCGAAAGGAACTTGTTCCAGTTCGGGGATGGATTCTGGTTCAGGAGAAATAGGAGTAAAGTACATTCAGGTGTCTTTTATCTTCACCTTCTCTCGCGTTGCGAGTGCTCCTAGGATTAGGACAGTACACCCTTTATGCTTTTTGGATAGTCTTCTTCCAAACCATAGGCTGGTGCCGAACGGTAGGGAAGGAAGAAAACCATTTGGCCTAAAGGGGTGTGCAGACGGTATTGACTAAAGACATATAAAGGGATTTGGACAGGTGGCAAAGAATTATACGGTTATAGTTGTGAATCTGGATAATGGTAGAGGCATTACTAGGAATACCAGGATTCCCCACAGAAACATTTCAATGTTTCAGTTTTACTGTGTAATGTTAAAAGAAAACTGATTTCCCGATTAGACACTTACTCCAGGGTATGTATTTACCAGGTATGATTCTCACATCTGTATGGTTTTACAGATGATGAGTGGGAGTAAGTTATTGGGAATTGGGTGGTCATCCTCATTATATCGGGATTCGTTGTAATCGGTGATATTTGAGGAGATCACCTGGGCTGTTTGCCGGTCGGCAAATATTTGGTTATGAATATCCGCTGTTGTGCACCAATTTCAAATTGATATATCTGTACGTCTATTTTCATAGAGTGAGATATACCTTTTGATATTATGTCGATGACATTTACCTATATCAGTGGATGGTTAGGTAAGGAGCATAAAACAGCGGTGTAATTCTTCTTAACCATAAGTACAGTTTTCAACCTACGACACACAGTGAAAGAGTTGTTAGACTCAGCGGACTTGTACAGAGTATTGTATGTTGTCCAGTGTTCATTAGGACAGAGGGGTTGGTCCTCATACTATATTTTGTTTACTTTTAACTTCTCTAGTTCTTAGACATGTGCTTCGTGGAAACACATGGTCTAAGTTTTGAGGAGTTATAGGTATTTGAATAGAGTAGAGAACCAGGTGTAGCAAGTATCGGGATTCTTCAAAGTGATCGAAGATGTAGATACTTGTGTATGGTATTCAGTTGATAGTAATGATAAAGAGAAATTGCTTCTCTTTCAGGTTACTCATAATTGGAAGCATTCCTAAGTTGAGTAACGCTGATCGGCCTCCTTCCATTTAGTTGACATGCACTGGAGACAGCTGCATGATTTGAATCTGGTTCAATTGAATCAGTGCCTCTGTTTCTATATTGGATATAGAACAGTTCATATCTTAACGATGTTAAGGTACGGGGAGTTGTCCGGCTTATGCTTAAAACCAGACTCCGGATAACTCAAGGCACGTTTCTGTAATGACTGTTTGTGGGTTGACTCAGGCTATGACGAGGGTTGACTTTCTACCATCTGGCAGATCAATAGAAATATTGTTCTAGACTCGCCACAGTTTTATTAAAAATGGATTTTTTCAAAAACAGCAGTGGGAGTATGGTAGAACTGGAAGTGATTCCAGAACCGCAAACGATTACTGAAGATTTGATAAGGAACTTAAAGATTCAATCTGATTTGACATTCCATTGGCCACTCCGCAGATAAGGTGGGTAACTTCAGGCACCCGAGAGGTACTCCGGTAGCCTCAAGGACGGTGACAGGGAAGTTCTTGTTTACCCACACTTGCCATTGTTGTTGTTCCAGGCTACGGGACCCGGCAGGAGGATGAGTATAGCGTCGTTCTAAACTAGCTTTAGAAGTGCACGTCTATATGACTCTGGCAGAGGGTTGTCGTAGTCAGTGGGAGCAGCGGAAGCATTGGTGGACTTCATGCTTATGTCTATTTATAGACTAAAGCAGATATAGCGGAGTTAGATCATCTGTTTCTGATGTGACAGTCATGGGTTTGACGTCATCAGAATAGGGGATGAATCTGTTGAGAAGGTAGTAGGGTGTGATGTCCTGGTTTTGGATGACATACACAGAGTAGGAAAGGAAACTCCTACAATACGATCGGTTATACTTTGGTTGTCACACAGTGGTTTCTCCACACAGGACTTGGATATTATATCAGACATTCTGGTCATTAGATCTATGGTTTTAGATCTAGATTTGGGTGGTTTCCTAATCTGGGTACCTTGACAGCATTCTATGAGTATTTAGAATGGACGACTCCTGGCACGGTAGTACACCTGCAGGTAATGGAGTCACCCTCTCTAAAGGTGTCTTACAGACTAAAGGGGAGAGGGATACGCATGATTGACAGATCACTTGCTTAGGCAATTGAGTCAATCATGAGATGTCAAGTACCACACCAGATGTTGTTCTTGCACTAGATGCAATAAGTTGATATTGATCCAATCCTGGAGGAACAGTCGGAAGCAGTTTTAGAACATAAGTGAATGTTCTAGGGATATGATAACGGCTGCCTCCTTTAGGAGACGGTTATCACTCCAGGCTTCCAAGGTGACATGGACGACAAGGAGGTTGTCAGAGTTATAGTTCTCCCTCTGATGAGGGACTGTATTTTGGACAGGTGGTCCAAGGCAATACTGAGGGAGGCATAGCGCAGGATACTGATTAAGTTCAGTTGATGATACAGTCTAAGAAGTTTGGATTTGGAGTTCATTTATGAGCTAGGTCCCATCAGACATCCAGACATTCTAAGACAGGTATTGGTCATTTCGGGAGATGGCTTTCTCCGCGAACTTGAGATATAGAGAAACATAGAAAGAAACATCACAGCGGATCCACTCACTGAGGCTATTCCTCGAACGCAATAGTTTCACAAACGAGCTTTGTGAGACTGACTAGTAGAGGAGTTGGGTGTTCGGTATCACACGGGCTGTGAGTATGCGACATCGCAATAATTAGCCTTGAGTGCAAGTGGGAGATTGTTGGAGATAGTGCCCTCAGAGTCAATTATTGGATCACAGGCACGTGATTGCAATGATTGAGGGAGGACCTATCCCGGTAGGACAGTCTTACTCGAGATGATAGTATGCTATCTAGTTTATCTTTATCATCGTGTACTGCTTTAGGTGACCTGACATGTCGCTATTACACGTTGATAGATCCCCTAGGATTCTTGCTTGACGACCAGCAGTATGATGGCGATCATATACGTGGGAGCTGGGGTCTATAAGCACATCCTTAAAAGGTCCCTAGTCGTAGGAGTTTCGAGACAGGGCATCGATACTCCATTAGTAGACTAGTGTATACAGTCGAGACCCCGACGAGGGGCGGTGGCCGGTCTCACAAGCCACTGGTGTCAGTTGGTTCACCTAAGATGTATACAGGTGCTCATTGGGTTATGAGTACACCGGACAGGACTCGCCGGGAACCTGCTAGTTGGTCTTATACCAGATGTCAGATAGCAGTTCCCTGGCGACATGTGTACAGGTTAGTTCATCGACCTGAGATCGTCATTTGTCTCGTGTGAGTTCCCACTGTGCTTTGATTACTACCCTACCATGGCTCAAAGGAGTCGTGCAAACAGGTTTTAGTTGGATACAGTCCCGAGCCACATGGAGGCAGTGAGCGGATCTGCAGGGGTTCGTCTCTCCCGGTATTGGGGGTGAGGTCGCGCTGTGTCTAGGAGAGCCATTACGCAAAGCCCTCGGCCGAGGCAGGAGATTTACTGGTAGGTATTCCAGTAGTATCTCAGGGCGTTCTGGGCTACACTCCGACACGACTTGTACCGCCTTTGGGGGTCTGACTTTTACCAACCCCCTAGGCCCGACATGCGATCCTCATAGACGAACGGACCGGACTGTACGGATATTGTCACTGACAGGCTCAGTAGGGTGTCAGGATGAGTTCGCTCATCGACGTCCCTTTTGGTCAATAGCTGGTGGCCCGTTACGTATTGGCTTATACCTCTGACATGCTAGTGGTTAAATCTACAGCCATAGTATTGACGAGTCTTTAGAGTCCACCACACTTACAGTTACTCAAGCTTTCGGGCGAAACGCTGTAGAGGCCGTATGGAGATATGACAGGGTCCGATCAGATACGTGCGGTATTGCACGGATCAGGATCAGACAGTTTTGTACTAGTGGACGTATATTTATATGGCAGGGTTCGATCAGATACGTGCGGTATTGCACGGATCAGGATCGAACGGATTTTACTAGCCGGCTTTGGTTTAAGCCGGTACTAGTTTAGTACAGTGTAGATTTTGTCTCATTGCATTTGTATCCGGTCGGAATACAGATGCGGGTGTGTATGCACAGTATCGGGGTTTTCCTGTAATTTATTACGGGACCAGTTTTCTGGAGTTGCCAGTTTGCATTCCGTTCCGGCCGGTTTTCCTTTGTTCTTTCCCGGCCGGACTTTTCAGATGGAGGGGGTTATTTGCAAGTTTGTAAATAACACTTTGTGGAGGATTTATTTGCAAAAGTATTGATTATGATATCTTTCATCCATGATGCATTTATTGTGATTAGAGAGGGTATGGTTTGGATGTAAGTTTGATATGATTATGTTTGTGATGTGGTCACCATTCTCTTTATCCTACACTCACCTCCCTTCTTATGGTTAGTATTCTCATTCCTCCACCATCATAATCATTCTCACTAGATGAAAGAAAAACATTTTGAGAGAGAAAGAAGAAGAGAGTTCTTCATTCTTGAGAGTTTCATCTTCTTGATCTCATTCATGCTAGAAAAATGCAAGCACCATTTTTCTTATCTCATTTCCTCCATCATCTTCAAATGGCAACAAACCCCAAATGAGACATAGCCTCTACACTACACATTCTACAGTATATCTTGAGCATGTCGAGTTGCCGGCTTCATGCCCGAGTTGCCTCGGTATTGAGGCGGGAGCCCGTAAAAGACGCAGGCATTGTGGTGCCCTTTCCGGCGAGGAGACGACGATGTGGAGGCAAGACTTTCCGCGGGAGATTGGGACGATGACGAGAAGACCGGAGGACTCGGATCCCTCGGTATACTTCTCACCCTATCTCTTGATTGCTAGCATTAGGTTAATGGTAAACGATCCGGGTTTTTCATTGTCCGCGGTAGCGCCGGTTTCCGAGTAAGGAAAATTTTTGATTCCGCATTTTGGCCTCGGGTAGACGGCCGGGGCGCTGCCGTGGCGCAACATCATGTACACTGATTGTCTCTATGTTACATGTTGATAAAGCCTTTAGGATGAGTACTTGACTACGAGGATTATGATGCAGATCATACTAGTGGGGACGGTGTAGTCGCTAAGTACATCCTTCAAATGTTCCTAATCGTGGGTGTATCGAGACAGGGCATCGATATACCGGAGTAGACTAGCGTATAGCTTCTCGACCTATGTAGATGGGCGATTAATGATCCCATATCCATTGGTGTTTGACATCAGAGATAGTATACGGGTGCTCAGTGGAGACTGGGTACACTGGACGGACTCACCGAGAACTCTTAGATGGTATTATACCTAACGTCAGATGGCAGTTCTCTGGTGACACTGGTACAGGTTAGTCTGTAGACCTGAGATCGTCATAGAGTCTTGTGTGATTCCAACTGTGCTTTGATTTTCACCTTACCACGTTCAAGAGAACGTGCAAAATGGTGGCTTTTGGGTACAGTCCCGAATCACATGGAGGCAATAAGCGATAGGAGGGGTTTCGCCTCTCCCGGTATTGGGGGTTGATGTTGCGCTGTACTCGATTGGCTATAACAGGAAGTCCCTGGCCAGGGCTGCTTTAGAGATGTACTGGTAAGTGTTATTAGTAGTTTCTTGACCCGTTATGAGCCTCATATCGACACGACTTATCGAGTTACTAGGGTCTGACATTTACCACTCTTAGACGAGATATGAGACATATCAGACGAAGAGACCGGACTGTACGGTAGTGTTACTGATTGGATTCATAGGAGTATGAGCAGGCTTGCTTGTTGATCTTCTGATCACTCAATACCAGGATGGCCGTTACGTTTAGCAGATTGCTTGAGACTTATGGGTATTTGATATGATCATCACCTACTGCCGGCGTATTGACGAATCTTTAGAGTCCTACACAGGGGTTTCCTGGCTCAAGCGAAACGGAGTAAGAGCACATATGTGATATGTGCGGGACTGAGATTAATACGATATGTGATACCGTATTCTATTCTCACGATTTGTGACATCGGTCGGTTATATGCGATATAGCCGGGTTATCGAATCAAGAGTTGATTCGATAAGTTGTTACATATAAATATTAGTCGGTTATACGTGATATAGCTGGATTATTAAATCAAGAGTTGATTTGATAATCTAATGTATAATTATATATTTGATATATTAATTTACATTAACTAGTATTAGCTCACTTATGATTTTTTTTCTCACATTTGATATACTTTACATATATGTGATATACGTATTGTTTTCTTTTTGGCACAAAATATATATGTGATATATATAAGTGTGTCATGCTAGGTTACACTTGCAACATAGTTAGTATGAGATTCAAAACATGCCAGGTTAAGTTAGGGTTTTATTTTTCTTAAGGATTTTAAACATTTGGATAATGAGTCATGGTTCAAAGCTTGTAGAAGTTTGTAGGTTTCATTGACTAAGTCCATTTGTTTGTCAACCTTAAGATATTTGTTAACCCAACCCTTAACTCATAGCTATGGTTTATTCTCTACATGAGTTAGGCATGATACTAATTCACCATGGTTGCAATTCTAACCTCACACTCTCTCATGAGTTCATTCTTCTTCTTCTTCCCTAAAAGTTTTCTAGCTTCAATGGAGATGTGAGAAAAATTGTGAGAAAATCAATTCTAAGGTGAGCCCACTTCCTATTTCACCATCCTCTACTACTTGCCATTTAGTTTAGGGTGTTTACTTCACTAATCTCAAAATTAGTGAAGAGATAGCTTGGGTTAGTGTCACCTCGACGTAGATCATCTTCGGCCTCAAAGACTTCGAAACAATCATTTTTGTTTCTTCACGGGAGCCTCTCTAAAGTCTGAAGTTCACGATCGCAGCGAAGGGACTACTACACGGAGCTATTAAAGTGAAGGACCAATCTACAAAGGTTGTATTTCTTGCTCACTTAGGATGTAAAGTGTTTGCATATGTTATTCCGTCGATTTCTAGTATACGATTTTAGGGTTAGGGTTAGCTAGAACGAATTTTTTTTGAATTTGGTATGGATGATGCCTCCCGAAACCTTACTGCCGTCCTAGGTAACCTTACATATGCATGAGTGTTTGAGTGCGCACGCGTATGTGTGAGTGTGTGAGAGTGTATATATGTGTGCGTGCGTACTCGCATAAGAAATATTTCAAAAATTTATTCATCCAAAATTCTAACTTGTATTCTTTAAATTTATTAATGATTCGATATCTTTTATTTTGTAAATTTAATAATTTGATATTTTATTTCTTAGATTTTTTAATTGTAGCATAATTTATAAACCAAATCAAAATAAAAATCTAATCTTTTAATACCAATTAAACTATAGTAAACGCATAAATAAAAAATAAAATCACACCGATTAAGAAAAATTAACACTAATTAACCTATAACATTAATTACATAAATTAAGAAATCTTAATTAAGACCGGATAACAATGAACCGAGACCCTGATTAAAAAACGATTAAATAGAAAGTTAAGAGATACCCTAAAATTTTGATTAGAAACGTAATTAAGGTTTTATATTTTTATTTAATTAGTAAGTTTAAGATCGAAAAGTTTTAAACATGTTTAGGATCGACCCATAGTTTCCTGTCTGACAATTAGTGTATGTCAATTTTTTTTCCCGTCGGATTGATAGGATCGCTTTATATGTTTGTGAGAGTTGAGCGTCATTTTTTATTTTTTCAAACGTATGTGTAGTATTCGACGAGAGGATTTGACATACAGTAATTTTCGGATTTGTCTAGTTTGGACATGTTATGAATGCAACAAGACTTACATCTCACATCATCCTGTATTTTCGTCCATTTCGAGAAGTTTCGATGGTTTTTTCCACTTGTTCCCGTGTACAGATTTATGTACGAACATGGGGAAAGTACTGCCGAAATTTTCTCAAAATGGAAGAAAACCAGGAGGATGTGAGATACGAGTGTTGTATTCATAATGGGAATTATGATTTTTATCCCTGACAGCCGTGAAACTAATTATTCGTCCTGATCCTTTGCCCTGAGTACTAACGACAATCTTAAATGACTTTAGATATTTTGATGCGTCCACACATCTAGAAAGCCGTATGCTTTGGAAGAAGCTTGTACAGTTTGGAAAGGGTTTTTTATTGATAAAAAAGAAGAAGAAAAGGGTTGACCTGCCTAGTTTTCTGCTGATGAACTGAATGATGATCTAAAGGAAGGTGTTGTTGTAGATTTCTTTTCTCCCCGAATGAATAAAGCGTGGGTTAAGCCAATAGTCCTATTGCTAGCCCCTCTTCGATTGAGTACCATCTTCGAGAGCACCCTTTCTTTTCTGCAAATTCTCATTAATCAGTTCATCCTTTCGCTCGTCCAAGACGGAAGAAAATCAATCTCTGGAAACACTGTGTTGTTTGTGGAGAATGCGCCCTGAAGGAAGCTTATTGCAAGGAAACAGAAGTGGGTCGGCTTGCGCTGGATTGGTCCATACCTCTGGCAAGTATCGCAGCTCTTAGCATGTGCATGATCAATAGAACCTAGCTGAATCTAGGCTGGGATGAGTCCCTCTCAAACTATGATCCACCGCCCCCATCTCGGTAATGGTCCCGGTCCCTATCTCTAAAGGGGGTTTCTCTCGGTGCAGGCTCTACAACTGGACTTCTCTTTTTATCTCAGCGCCTTGAAATCTAATTTAAGACTTGAAAATTTATTTAATGACGAGCTTGTAATAAACTCATAAGATATGTTAAGCTTATATTATTATCTGTATTATAATAGATGAGAATTCTTTTGGATAAATCGTTTATGCACATGGGGAAAAAAGATAGGTATAGTTTGAGAGACACCCGATTTAAAGATGGGATTAAAGCCTTTTTAGATTACGCAGAGATGAACCCAAAGAGTAGCCGAGACGGACTCTTGTTCTGTTCTTATAAGAAATGTAAGAATACAGCCCGTTTTTGACGTGAAGTGATAG
Organism: Agapanthus africanus; assembly: GCA_030015575.1. Lineage (NCBI taxonomy): Eukaryota > Viridiplantae > Streptophyta > Magnoliopsida > Asparagales > Amaryllidaceae > Agapanthus > Agapanthus africanus. The sequence continues at coordinate 864,059,319 of JASDDO010000024.1, read as the reverse complement.
AAAAACATGTGTTTGTAGAGGGTTTTGAACCGAACTACATATATTGGAATACTATGGCAAGGGAGTACATGACGAGGAAACAAGGATAGATAATGAGACTGCAGCTTCGTAAGCTGAATTGCCGATGGGTGACAGGATAGATGACACGCATGAAATGTTGGAAGATTTATTTGTTGGAGAGGAAATGAATGATATTGAATCATCTGAAGGCATCAGTGAATCTGTACGGAATTTAGCAGGTTGTCATTTATAATAAGGCTCCTCCATCTGAAGATGATCAGTAGGATGGCTAACGAGCACTTTGACGTACTTCTTGATCTCCTACGCAAGATAATTCCTGAAGAAAAGGAAAGCATTCCAGAGAACATTATCAGGAAAATAAGATTGTTAAGACACTTGGTTTCTCGTATAAGAAGACCGATGCATATCCCAATGACTATGTGCTGTATTGCAGGGATTACGCGTCTCTCAATGAGTGTCCCACTTGCAACTTGTCTAGGTAGAAAAATGTTAAGAGAAATTCAAACGCAGAAACGTCTGATATCAGCAAAAAGAGCAAGAAAACTTTAGCCAAAGTCCTTCGTTATTTTCCCTTGGCTAAGAGATTGCATGCGATGGCATTCCGATCGTCGGATCAAAGACGGGAAGCTGAGGCATACAGTTGATGCAGAAACATGGAAGCAATTAGAGAGTGTTGATCATTTTAGGGATGAGCTGAGAAATGTACGTCTAGATTTGACAACCGAAAGAGTGCTAATTGGAAAATTAATCAAGAACATAAGAAGCTTATGAATGCGATTTCCAGAAAGAGTGCTAATTGGAAGATTAATCAAGAATATAAAAAACACTTTCCACGGTGGTTCTGTATACACATACGTATTTCTTGTATATTTCATATTTCACATGCATATATCACATATAGGTTATACATTTTACGTGTAAATGCATTATAGATTGAAGATGACATAGTAAAAGGGATGCCATTCCCAGATGCAATCGTGTCTAAAGGTCCTAGTGCAAAAGTGAATCGATACGATTTATATTGTATTAATAACCTAAAATTTCTTACAACCGAGAAATTGACTACCCAAATAGGATTTATTGTCCGTTTGAACAAACGTGCTTCTCAAGTTCCCGTGATCAAAGACCGCAGGGAGGAAAAAAAGAATATTATGGTCAGCTAGAGGATATAATAGAGTTATTTTACGGTAATAATGAGCAAGAAAGATTTTTTATGTTCAAAGTTTGTTGGTGCACTTGCATCCAGATCGATGAGTACGGCTTTTAGCTTGTTAATCTTAATAAATAAATTTATCGAGATGTTAAGTTCATGTTAGCATCACAAGCTGAGCAATGTTTCTATGTGAAAAATCCTAACCGTGAAGAAACTTAGATAGCATTGCTGGCACCTCCTAAATTCTTTTTCGATAGTTCTATCGATAAGATTGACCTTGATGAAGCAGATTCGGTTGATATATGAAAACTTTGCAGTTGTAAACAATTATAATCAATTGATATATGTTATAAACTTTACAGTTGTAAAACTTATAATCACTTGCGTGTAAATGATATATGAAAAACCTAGCAGTTCTAATCACTTGTAATGTATTGATTTGTTTGCTTAATGATTTATGCATATTATATATTTTGTATCGTTATTACTCTTGCATGAAACAGATGGAACGAAAAGGTATATTCAGAAAATTTTCCAAAACATTTTCTTCTAAGAAAAGAGATCGAGATACTGAATTTTCGACACAGCTTGATACTGAGAGTAGAAGTGTATATTACGAGTTTTAAATAATCATCGACCGTATTATTTTATTCAAATAACTATTGCATTGCTTATAATAAATTAAAATGTGTAGGTATATCTGAACAGGAGGATGCAAGTCCATCAGTGCAGCATGATCCGTATGCATATCTAGACGAACAGTCCACGGAATTGAGCAAGGAACCTCGGGCGTTCTTGGATCCCGTCATTGATGAGTGGATTCATGTATTGCCTCTTCCTCGCTGTTTACAAAATGAAAAACCGCATCGCGATAGGAACAATACGAAGGCAATGGCAGGATGGGCTACTGCTCGACCTCAAATCGATATGTGATAGAGGGAGCAGACACGAGTATTGATGAGGCACGGGCTGCGGGGATAATCTGGCCTGGTTTGAACACCATGGAAGTGGTGTTGCAAACGAAATTACGAAATACGATATGCGTGGAAAAAGAGTGATTCTGCAATGGATAGGTGGGAAGACCGTAGATCCAGGTATGTGGGGTACACATTTCCACGGTTATATCGGTATTCTCGTCCGCAACACCGACTTCTGGAACGTGGACTTTACATTTGCAGATAACCTCTGGAAAGCATACGTATGAACTTGGGGCTCACTCTTGGTAATACATAACTCAACTATATTTCAACATTACATGCATACCTGTTATATGTTATAAATTTATTAAATAATATATTTATTAATCTGTATTACAGAAACATTTTATCTTAGAAGATGATATAAACGGATATTGGACGCTCACGCCCCGCTTCCCAGTGTACGGGAAGGGGACGCGGTGAGTCCCACTAGCTATTTACTCAGAAGTAAACACGCTAAGCGTATCTAAGCAATATAAAGTAAAATGTACACAAGAGATATGAATATAAATGAACATCAACTTTATTTATTAAACATTCTTTTAAAGGTACAACTGGAAATGTAAATACAAGGATGGAAAGCAATGCCTAAACAATGGCATGAACTGAAAAGAAAATATGTACAAGTGACTATAGCTCGAGGTTTCCAGTGTACTGCTCAGAGGTCTGCTCCAAGTGCTCTTGGCTGGTGTCGAACTCTTCAGAGTCGGGTCCTCCTGACAACATTCCAAAGAAGAAGAAAAATAGGAATGTCGTCAGCGAACAATCTCTCATTAAGTCCCAAAGAAAAAAAGAGAAGAATAGACATGGAAGTAGACAATGTTATATTTGCTATACTAACGTAGTGTTTGTAGCTTGGTACAGAATATGCCAGTGTATACGAGAGGCGTCCAACTTATACCATGGACTTTGGTAACCCGTAGTACAAGGCTCCGTTGATAATACCACGGAACAACGGTATGGATGTAATTACGTCTTTTAGTGATCACCTCGTGCCACCTTTAACATGTTTCGTACCAGTCTATCCCTTTATAACCCCGTAATGTTTATTGTATTGATTGTATTGATTGTATTGTATTGTATTGTAGTAAATTGTGTATGGAAGTCTTGCCGAAACTATGATATCACTAAACGGAATGGATATAATGGATAGTCATGTAAACAGAATATATCCATGGTTCGGTTCAGTCATGTTATATAGATTGTATTCTGGAGTTCATGGATTCATGTTGTATTGTGGTTATACTTAAATCGAACTAAAGTAAGATTGTTTTCAGATTTGACCGTGACTCGAACTGAGTCAGACTTTTAAACAGAATTGGAGTCCTGATTGTTTTGGAGTTATCGGTAACTGCTGCACATGGATACCAGGATTTGTGTATTTTTCCAAGACAATTACCGTATGATAACCCCGGTTTTGTTATCTACCTTAAATAGGCAAGCACCCACTTTCTCCGGCTCCCCAAGGCTCAAGAGAATTGGTCTCGCTTAAACCTATATTTACTAGGGTCCTTATTGTAAATTGATACAACTTGAGGGGTTTTTATGTAAAAATAGTTTTGATATATTTTCAAAATAGTCCTCAAGTATTTAATTATCGTCTTTAGGGTTTTCATAAATGTAATTTTTAAATGTGAAGTATTTTCTAGTTGATATAAACCTAGTGATATTTATCCATGGTATTTTACTGTAATATGGAAGTTGTTTGGAATTGTAATGGTAGTTTCATATAATTAGTGATTCTCTTCTTGAATTTAGAAAATATGAAATATGTTATTTATTAAAAATATGTATTTTGATAATATTTACATATATTATTATATATAAAAACTATAATTTTATTTATTTTTAGAAATCTCGTTTTTCTTAAATTGTAATAATAATTCCATCGGAATTCGAATGCTCCTTGCAGAGGTCTGAGTTCCGCCCTACTAGATCCAAGGATATGCGATAATCCGTACAATCCCGATCGGATTTCCCCAAAAATAGGTTCACTACTACAAATAGGGCTTGCCCCTACGGATTTATCCGTAGGAGCAAACTACTGCCCCTATGGCTATAGCCGCAGGGGCATCAAGTTACCCTGTAGGTGCAAACGCTGTACGTGCAAGTCTTAGCCTTAAACATGCCCCTACGGTTAAATACTTGCCCCTACGGCTTAATGCATAGGTCCTTATGTCCCTACGGATTAGACTGTAGGGACAAAAAAGTTATTTAATTTATCGGTTTATAAAATAAAATAGTTGTCCTTACGGATAACTCCGTAGGGCCAAATTGCTGCCCTACGATACATGCATAGGTCCAAATATGTAGGGCAAAATATCAGGTTTCCTGATATTTTGTCCCTACGGATACCTGTGTAGAGGCATTTTTATTCCCCTACGGTCTAATCCGCAGGGACAAGTATAACTCCTCTTACTGAGATCATAGGGGCAAAATATCAGGTATCCTGATATTTTGCCCCTACGGATAAATGTGTAGGGGCAAAGAAGGAACATACGGATTAATTCGTAGGTGCAACGTTTGGCCCTACGGTTTAATCAGTTGGGACATATTATCAGTTTTTTTAAAAAAAGGGCTACCTGTTTTTTCCTCGCCCTGTGCACAATAATATATACAACATATATAAAATTAATCAACACGCAGAATATATACCGTAGTATTCATAATCACATATTATGCATAATATACGAAAGAAATCAACAAGCAGAATACGATATCAATCTAAATCAATATGAACACGCAAACACCACAAATATCAATATCATCCAAAATATATACAATATGTATCATATAAGTAAATACATGTTTAAAATATAAGAATCAAAAAGCTACCCTAGCTCGGTCCAGCTCCACCTCTAATAAACGTCGTAATCTGGCGTGCTTGCTCTTCGGATATACCCTGAGTCAATATCTTGAGCAATGCGGAGTGTGCGGGAGTCAGAGCGGGCTGTGGAGCTGTAGGAGTGGTCTGCGCAACCGCCATCGAGGTAGTGGCTTGCGGAGCCGTAGCTGTGGGAGTCTGAGTGGGCTGTGGAGCTATAGGAGTTGTCTGCGCAACTGCAGCCGAGGTAGTGGCTTGCGGAGCCGCAGCCGAAGGACATGCATGTGGAGGCTCAGCCGATGTACCTTGTTGCGTTTTTTTCAATTTTGTGTGTAATAAACGAGTAAGAACTGTGTATTAGTCGAATTCGTATCATTATCAGGTTATTCCGAAACCCCAATCTATGTATACTTAGGGACTTAGGCCTAGTTTGGATATCTAATTTGGAAAACCGTAGTTTATTTTAATTAGACAGTTCTATGTATATATGATTAATCAAAGCTAAGTCTACTACCAAATAAGCTCAGGCTACGTACTAATATTGGATATGTTGCAATCTATAATATGACATAATATTTTACTATTAAGTAGTATATATACCAACATCTCCTTCAACTTCTGAACGGTGGCCTTCAAGGTGTCCAGTTCTTGCTCGAAACGTCGCTCACGGGAGATAGAGGAAGTAACCGCCAGAGTGGAGTCCAACCTTATATGGGCCTTGCTAGGACCCAGTCCCCGGCCTCTCTCCCAACCTCCGTGGTTCCCTCCGTGTGCGGCGTCTAGGACTGGGGTCAGCAGCATCGGATCGTTCTATCTAGTAAAATCAATCCCCGATGCCTCTGCCTGCTCAACCACCCGCTCCTACACCCACATTAACCAGTAAAATATAAGTATATCATTTAAATTTGTACCTTTCAAAACAAAAATTTCAAATAGGGGTTGAATAAATATTAACACTTACGCAATACTCCTGGGTAGCGGTGTCGGGGTATCGAAGCTCGCCCGTGGATAGATCTGTCGAGGTGCCATGGACGGTAAAATACGTGGACAGCACGGTCGGTGTACCACCCTGTGCCAGGGTTTGAGCTCTCTGCAATTCGCTAAAAAATTACATGTATTAGAAAATAACTCTTAACATTACATTATATCACAAAAGACGGTCTATTGTAATTTACCGATAACTCCATGACACGAGTAATATTCCTCGAGCCACCTGTATAAGTGGGGCGACCACTCTTCGCCGACTTCCTATTCTCTTTATTTTGATCGGCTTGTTTCTGGACAATACATTCAGATTTAGTTTTCTAATCAAGCAACACAAAAAAATAAATTATATACTAAACAATGAATTACATTTAAAATACATACCTGTTTGCGCTGAGAGTCGAAATATTGGCACAATAGAGGCCATGCATCTACGTCGACTCTCGCAAAGGCCGGAGTATGTAGGAGGGCCGCTCTCTCTGCCTCGGGGGTCACCATCCACAGGGAATAGCAGTCGATCTTCAGCTCATTCTTATTGTATTGGACCTTCGTCTGCATGTTCTTCATCAGGCCATTGTACAGAGCGTGAAGATCGAGCATCCTCCCAGGGTGATTAGGGTCGGGTACAGGCTGAAAATCGTAATCCAATTGAAAAAAAAAGTTATTAAATTGCAAGTGTTAATAATAAATATATTGGATAAATAAAATGAAAATATAAATTAATACCCGAGCCTGATCTCAGAAGAGGGCGAATGAGCGCCGGTGCTGGTCGCCCCACTCAACGTGAAGTGGATAGTTCTTCACGAGGTGGCTCTCATCCCCCATATATCGGCCGAACCTATCAGCATAATCGCCGGTATAGCGATAATCAAGGGTAAAAAAGAGGGGGAATGCTGCCTCCCCTAGCTCTGTCGGGCCTCAGCCTGTGGGACTGATTCGGGCCTCAAGTCCTCCTCTCGAGATGGGGAGGATCTGCGTCTACAAGAAATATCAATACAATCAATATTAAGACAAAGTGGTATTAAGAAATCAAGGTTTAACGAAAATTGAAGTGTGATATATACCTCCGGAGACTAAAGCACGAGCCTGGGCCCGGGCAGCAGCACTAGCGGGACGATAGTTCCTCTCCGCTGTTCTCCGAGTACACTGTAATAGAATAAATAATCATTTCAAAGCTGTGAAACAACATTGAAATGAACATCTAATATACCTTTGTACACGGAGAACCAGCGGAAAAGTACCGACGAAATATCTCTAAACAGATGAAAACACAAGTGAATGAAGGTGTTTGCTTTATACATTTCTAACTTGTCCACACGGGACAAATCTATCGGTTATCATACGATTGAATCTTCTCGTCACATAGACTACACGACGGTTGTTAGCACCGAGCTATACCGTATGATATTTAACAACCTTCGTATAGTTCTATGTCACGACGAACATCGAACGTATGTTAAGCGATAGACGGGGACTAAGTGGCGCTTTGAGTTTCATATATGAGTATCGATGAGAATATGAAAGTTTCATATTATCATCGAATATCATATATTGGTTTTAACATGAACATCTTGAATCACTCTCTAATGATGCGTTTGTTGTGTATTCGTGTTGTATGTGTGTGTTTCGGCTGTCGGGGGGTAAGGCTTCTATCCCATTAAGAATGTATAGAGCGGACACCCATTCGCTTGTGCTTTCAACCGTTTCGAGTAAATTTCGGCAGCACCTCCCCGCTATTCTCCGAGTACACTGTAATAGAATAGATAATCATTTCAAAGCTGTGAAACAACGTTGAAATGAACATCTAATCTATCTTTATACATGGAGAACCAGCGGAAAAGTACCGACGAAATATCTCGAAATGGATGAAAACACAAGTAAATGCAGGTGTTTGCTTTATACATTCCTAACTTATCCACATGGGACAAATTTATCGGTTATCATACGATTGAATCTTCTCGTCACATAGACTCTACGACGGTTGCTAGTACCGAGCTATACCGTCTGATATTTAACAACCTTCGTATAGTTCTATGTCACGACGAACATCGAACGTATGTTAACCAATAGACGGGGACTAAGTGGCGCTTTGAGTTTCATATATGAGTATCGATGAGAATATGAAAGTTTCATATTATTATCGAGTATCATATATTGGTTATAATACAACATTTTGCATTCAGGGTTGATGCTCATAGCAAAATTGATTTCTTTTATGTAACAACGGGTAACAAACTTCCACCAACCGTTTTGACTCTGAGGTGCCTTTATTCACTCTCAAGCAATCATATAGGTGGAAAGGCTTTAAATCAATGAATGAAGTAGTGTGAGAAATATGACAATCGACAGGACCGAGACCATGAGCAAGATTCTTAACATATTCTAGAAGAACAACCTACGTGAGTGATCATTGGTAATCACTAAACACGAATCATCAAATGCACTACCTTTCAAATTAATTTAATTGTATTACAAAGTAAACTTCACACAGCATAAAAAAGGTGCCACATAGCATTCAAAGAGATGCATACATGGGATCTCAAATTTGCATTATATTATATAATTTTTTTGAATCAATTTGATCGACATTGCAAGTTAAACTTCAGCTTCATATGTACCAAGAACTAGTATCTCCAGAAATGTATTAGACATCAATTTGGATATTTCAATCTACTACCCATCTGTATCCATATGCATAAAAGGGATGCATTTTATATATCCATATTTTGAGTCATCCGTATTTATCAATATATAGATACAAAATCCAAATAATTTGTATCTATTTTCAACCTAGTTCATTTATGCTGTGTGAAAGATGCTAAAGCATAATAGACTAGGAAAATGATAGTTGCATTTAAGCTTTCAGGGATTAAAACATCAATCAAAAGAATCTGCACCGTGCTACAAAGAAGGTAGCTACTGGGATGCAATTAAAGACCGATAGATTATTCATTCCAATTGTAATTCACAACCATATATTCATTGACTAAATTTTGCTAAAGCATAATATCCACTAAATAAACAAGGTTAAATTAAGTTTAAATTCTTAACCATATAGTGCGAGCAAGCATTTCTTTATAATTTCAGCCGCTAGTTCCAGCTCCTCCTCTGATATAATCAACGGGGGCACCAACCTAACTATATTCACCGTTCTACAAATGATAGCTAGTTGCATTTAATCCTAACCCCAACCCCAACCCCAACCCAAACCGAACCCTAACCCCAGCCCCAGCCCCAACCCCAACCCCAACCGAACCCCAGCCTCAGCCCCAACCGAACCCCAACCCCAACCCCAACCGAACCCCAACCCCAACTGAACCCTAACCCTAACCCTATCCTAAACCTAAATTGAACCCGATGCCTAACCCTAACCCTCACCCTTACCCGAACCCTGAACCCTAGCCCTAACATCATCAAAATTATAAATAATTGGAGATTTACTAACCTGTAGCGGGCGATGGAGGAGACGACGGAGGAGACCGGCGGTCAATGACGCAATCGGCGACGAGTCGCAGGCGGTGGCGAAGAGGAAGTCGATAAGGAAGTTTTAGGAACGAGGGCGGTAGGGGCCGCTGGCGGAGGGCGGTGGCAACGAGGAAAAATTGGAGGCGTGGGAACGAGATCGAGACGCGGGAGAGATTGAGAGAGAGAATTTTGGGAACGAGATCGATCGAAGCGTATGGCTTTTCTGTGCCTTTTTTTTATTAAATACCCATTTATATGCCCTTACGGACTTAACCGTAGGTCATTTTTTTTGGCTCTGTAAGGCCAAACAACAAATTACGATTTAATATTTTTAAATTAAAACGTAGGACACCGTAGGGACAACCATGGGGACCTACGGAATAATCCGTTGGGGCAAGAAAACGTTGCCCCTACGGATTCCTGTGTCTGTAGGGGCAACCTCATATTGTAATAGTGGTTGTAAAGACGCAATTGTATGGAATTAGTTACTACATTTTAAAAAATATGGTTTTGTAGTAGTTTAGGGTATTTTAATGTAACATGTAAATTTTCCAACAAAATAGTCTAAAGGTAAATCGTGCTATGTCAATAATGTGTGTTATGAGGATGTAAGTCATTAACTCGTGAGTTTTCTAAAGGTAATAGGGTTAAAAGGAATAAGCAATGTCGAAAGTAAACAGAGGGTATTTTACTGTAAAAGTAAAATAGAAATTTCTTATTTTCAGGTGCAACTTGTTCTAATATTTTTATTAATGATTACCAAACAATATATTAAAAATTTATAGGTTTGTTATTAAGAAAAAATTGGATTTTTAAAGAAAAGAGAATCGGAAGCCGGACTAACTCCGCTTCCCACGAGTTTTGAAAAAAAAGTTTTAGGATAGTAGAAGAGATGGGAAGAGGGGACTTACAAGCTACAAGGAAAGGGGGGAGGTAGGAGAAGGTTTACGGATCGTCGGGGAGTTGTTTCGTCGCCGGATTCTTCTTGGAATTTCGCTGGAACCTCGACCTTTGCAAACTCCACTTGTACACTCTTTTGGACTTGAAATTTTTTGAGAGTTTTGGTAGGGAATTTCTGAGTGAGTGGGGTGAAATGTGGTATGGTATTTATAGGGAAAATTAGGGTTTAGTGTGTTGAATTGGAGAATTAAAATATGCATTAAAAATTGGATTAAAGGATGATTTATCACTCTCTGTTAATGTGCAGAAAAATCAAACAATATGGTGGAAGTGGGGTAGGCCAAGAGTTGCCATGAGGGAAATTTCAAAGCATTACCGACGGGGAACTGGCGGTACAGGTCCTATTGTTCATCTCGCTGGTTGAATCCGGTGATATGGGGCTCGGATTCATGACACGTGTCCCTGACTGTGTGTGCAACATTTTCCACATGTTTGTTTTATTTGTGACTTTTCATTTTACCTGCGGTGCACGTGCAAACTTTTGAGCTTGTAAAAGTTTAAAGGAAAATCGACAAACAAATAATGTGGCTGATGGGATTTGAACTCAGGTGCTATGTCTCAGCAGTGCAAGGCCTTTACTAGTGAGCTACAAGCTCTTTCTTGCTGTTCAAAAGCAAATTTAATTTATAACTTGTGCTCAGGCTTAGGTACTCTTTTCTGTATTTTGAAAAAAATTCATACAGAAAGTTTAGGGTTGTTACAGTCTGGTATGAGATGTCACAAATATTCAAGAGATGGCGTCAAAAATTGAAGAAAAAATTCAAACGATCGGAAAAATTTACGGATGATTGGGAACATTTTGGCGCTCTTTCCTCCATTATCCTTAGAGATCAGTTTGCGTTTCTCCTATAACATTGGGATACACCCGAAGCAAAAGTAATTAAAAATATAATTAAATAATTTGAATACCGAATTTAGATTAAATTACATTTAGAGATATTATCTTCTGAATAAGCAGGAAGTATCAGAAAAGAATAAGCAGAACTGAGGAAAATCCACAAATGACTATTATGGTGGATCAATTCTTGCTGATCAGTATAGGGCTACTTTGGTTAGCTTATCTTTAATTACATAAATGTTCAATTTTTCAATTTCATCATACATATCTTCACGTATAAATAAATCAAATATTCGTTACAGGAGAAGGCTGGGAAAAAGTCGAGCCTCCCTGAGACTTGGGAGGCATTACATTTGAGAGAGGGCATGTCAGAAAAAAGGATGAATATAGCCACTCAACATGTAGTAAGCTTGCATTTTAAATTCTTTTAAATAAATTAATTACACTTGTTAACTTTGTAAAGAAAATTAATTATTGTTTTATTTATCGAGTAAAGGTTTCGAGGAGGCGGAAAGGAGCTATCGGGAATCAAATCTCGAATATCCGGCCGATGATCATCTTCCTACGGAGGTCGAAATATCTATTATAGAGCATTTTTCCCTCAATCGAGAGGAAACGGTCATATTCCCTTATATGGTGGTCCCGTTAGCCTTTCGCGGTCCGGTTCCAGAAGAAGTACTTCAATTTCGTTGACCGCTCGCTCTAACTAACAATCGACTGAGGCACAACGGATCAATGATCTGGAGGAGCAACTCAGGAGGGATGAAGCAGATAAGAAGAGGGAGGAAGATGAATCGGCTTGGAGAGCTCAAATGAAAGCGCGGTTGGAAAAATTCTCGCAACAATACGTTCCGCCTTAGCAATTGTGGTCAGCACAGGGTCCATTCCCACTGCAGCTAGAATATTACCCTCCTCCGATGCAGCGACTGTATTATCCTCCCCCATCACAGGGAACGCCGTACTATCCTTATCAACCACCTCCGCAATCACAAGGAGGGTACTACCCTCGGCCTCTACTATAAGATCCTTATTACCTTAACCCTCCACCACAGGAACCGTATAAGCCTGATCAGCTAACCCCATAGGGAAGGTTATTAGGTAACTTTTTTCACAAGAGCACTTCGACGATGTGAATAGATAGTTTCAAGACGAGCTTCTGGTGGCGATGGTAGCGGTGAGAGTAGGTGAGATACGTATAGTTTTTATTTACTGTAGTTTGAGCATACAATTAAATTGTTAGTTATATGTATGCCCTAAAGGCCATTACTGTACATAGGATGTATATTGTAGTAGGTGCTTGGATATATATAGGGATGACTTTCTTGCTCAACATGATAGTATGTTATTTGGTTGCTCTTTGTCTTAACATGTTGACTTGTATAAGTGATGTTGTCTTGCTCTCACATGTTGATAAAGCCCTTAGAATGTGTACTTGACTACCAGGACCATGATGGAGATCATACTAGTGGGGCTAAGGGTAGTCCACAAGTACACCCTATAATTGTTCCTAGTCGAGGGTGTATCGAGACAGGGCATCGATATTTCAGAGTAGACTAGCGTATACGTATCTTGACCCATATGATAGGTGTAACACCCGAGCCCAATGCTACTAATTTCTGTTACTTTATGAATGGAGTGTGACCTTCATTTCATTTATCTTGCTTGATTGTTACTTTTACCCCGTTAATTCAATTTTGCATCTAACATTTTAAGGCATCTAAAATAAAATTAAAAATATTCACCTTGGCCTACTTGACACCCCTAACCTTGTTGTAGCATCCGTGCATCGTGTTCTCGTCTCGTTCAGTGAAACGGGCGAGTTTGGACGGCTACGTGCACGTACGTATGTCCGTTTTGGGGGTATGCTTTTTGATCATAAAATACTTCAGTTTCACTTTTAGATCCCGCTTAAAATTCTATTATTTCAATTTCAAATTTTTGGACCCGACCCGGGCGCGATTTGGAAATGTTTTACTTTGCGCCAAAACCCCAAATTTTAATATTTTAAACCATCATATATTTTTCTTAACCATATAGATTTCACTGTTCCCTTAAAATCTTTAAATCTTTTTAAATATTTTTCCTAACAAACGATTTCCCCCTTCAGCTAATCAAATCCCTTATTCCCGTGGGCCCCACTCTCTTTTTCTCTTTCCGTCTCTCTCCTTTCTCTCTCCGTCTCTATCTCTCTTTATCTCTCTCTCTCTCCCCACCTCTCTATCTCTCTATCTCTTTTCTCTCTCTCTCTCCCCGTATCTTTCTCTCTCTCTCATATATTTTAAAAACCCATTCTCCCTCCTCCTTTCTTTTCCAAACGATAACCCATCACCTCGCGAACCCTAACCACCGTGCCCCCGCCGCCGCAGCCCCAATGCCGGCACCACCGTCACCTGCATCCTCGCCTCCTCAACCTCATCTCATCCTTCCTCAAGTCCCCGCGTTCCCGAGTGCACGCGGCCACCTGCACACCCTTGCACTCGTCTGCGCCGCCGTGCGTCGCCGCCGGTGACCTCGTCCCCGTGTCCCCGGCCTCGCAAGCACCCTTCGGTAAGCTTCACATCCTCTCATCTTCTCCTTTCCTCTTCTTCTTTCTCCGATCCAGTTTTCTTGATCTGCAGTTTTTCTCGCCGTCGTCGTAGGCTGGTCGCCGGAGTTTCTTCGACGCCGTCGATCCTCACGACCCCTCTGCAGACCACCGTAAGCCTTCTTCTCCTCTTTCCTCCTTCCTTTCTCTATTTTCTTTCCCTTCTTGTTTGCATGTCGTGATCGTTTACTGTTCATTCCTTGGCCGGAATCCGACGATGCCGATGACGTGACTCGACGTTCCAGTGAGGTGCCCCGACCCATGTGGTTCCATTGTTCGTCGTTTGGGTTCATTCCGTGAACCGTGCGCCCATCGCGAGTTTCCCCGCCGACATTCTACGTTCCGTTTTCCCAATTCGCGACCCGTCGAGGCAAGTAACCCTTGCTACATGCTAATCAGTATTTACTTATAATTAATGACACCCTAAAACCCGCAATTTAACTTTGGTATTATAATTTCTTATTTCCTTGTACAGTATTGTTATATATCATTTTACCTTTAAACTTGGAATCTACAGTTTGCAATTGAACCTAATAACCACATTTACCTGTTTAATCACATTTTTAATATTGACATAGCTTATGGCATTTATCTCTATAGTTATGTTCCATTCGGACACTCGTACGCATTTTAACCTGTAATAGCTGTATTGAATCTTTATATAAATCATTGCACCTCTAAAGTTCTTAAACTTGTTACCATGATTAAAAGGCCATAATTATCATACTGCATTCGCATAACATTGAAATCATCTCTGTGACACAACTGATAACTGTACTTCAAATTGAGTAAATCTGCCTATTGCTTAATTCATTGCTTATATCATGTTGATGATAACCATGCTTGCTTGTATAACTGATTGTGAGCACACCCATGATATTGTTTACATCTTGCCCTGACTTGCTACATATATATTGATCTACCCGACATGGTACCGTATTCTTCTTGACTTGACCTGATGTACCATGACCTGATCCGTTACCTGATCTTGTGTCTAATGCCAACAAACCTGACATGTAGTCCTCATGGACCGTTCCTGTTGTCTATCCAGACAAACCTATTTACCTGATCCTGTGTTGGCATTAGTTTCTTGATTTCGGGATACCTGACTTGGCTTACACATATAACTTGGGGGTATGGGGAAATCAAAGGTGAAATCTGACTTGTAACTCAACAGTTCACTACCTGTACTGATCAGTTTTAGAGGCCAGGCCCGCCTCGTGACGATGCTGCTGACATCGTTGGTCTTTATCCTTTCCCTTGTAGTGCCTAGCGGCACGTCTCGGTTTCAGCCCGAGAGTCTTAGACCGTGGTCCCGGGCATGCACGGGATACTATTGAGTTACATCGATGATTCATCAATTTGATTTCAAAGACTTTAGAACAGAAAACCTGATAGAACAGTTAGTCTACCTACTGCATATTACCCTGCACTGCTCTGACTTATATTATTGTCACTCTTGTTTTATTCATGTTTATATTGCATTGCCTGCTACACTGTTCATATTATATTACTTGATGACTTGACACGCTGACGTATGGGTTTTGCATGGCCCAGATTCTGTACCGCTGTTGCAGTCCGAGCAGGAGTACTTCAGCCAGCAGGCTGAGCTGTGAGGTGTCAGTATTAGTTAGTTTTTCTTTCTTGCATTTTATTCCTGATGTGAGCCCGCATTATGGGACATACATTCCAGTTATCTTGTATTGGATCTTTCGCTTCCGCATTTTATTATTCTTGACTCATGTTATATTGGATTATGGACATGTTTAGATAGTTTTACTTTGTTTTTGATATCTCTACAGCCGTAATGTGACTATGGATAGATACTTCCTACCCACAGGTAGCATGGTTGGCTATGTCACGTGCCCCTTTTAGCCTACTCTGAGAAGCAGGGCGTGACATGGTTCTTTTGGTATCAGAGCCATAGGATAGTCGGGTTGATTCTTTTGTAGTTGGGTATTGTACCCAATACACGAATCAGAATACCCGTGTTTAGGAAACATGTCCTGCCACCTTACCGTTTACCATTCTTGAATCACATTCTTCCTGATTATATCCTTTACGACGTGCAAACTTCCTTTGCATATCGACTCAAAAACCTGATTCCTTGTTATCTCTAGGACTTAGGTGACTTGGGTGGAGTTATGTAATTGTGGCTATGATACCGCGGCATAGTTACAATGCGGCACTCTATTTAAGTATCTTGGAGTTCTAGCATTGATCTATATATTGAATCTATCATCATGTTAATGTTGGGTGTTTTGATTTCAGGATTATGGCAGATAAGAATTTGAAGACGTACCAAAGGCGTGTGGACGAAGCCGCCATGCTTGGAGTGATAAGGGGAATGCTAGAGAATCAAAAGAGACAGACCGAGCTGATCCAGCAGCAAGCGGAATCGTTTCAGGAAGGTTTGCAGATCGTTCAGCAGTCTGTGAACAATGTTGGAGCTAAACCAGTTGACCGAGTAGGGACCGTAGCTGATTTCAGGCGTTTGGGTCCGTCTACATTTACTGGTTTGGAGGAGCCGTTGCCAGCGGAGCAGTGGCTAGTTGACACAGAGAATTTGCTTATTACGGCACATATTCCGGATGAGAAAAGAGTTGATGTGGTACACATTCAGTTAGTGGATTACGCCCGAGAATGGTGGCTTGTGGAAGAGAACCGTTTGCCCAAGCTGATCAAGTGGGCGGATTTTTCAAAGAGTTTCCTGGAGAAGTTCTTCCCGCGGACCGCACGGGAGGAAATGGAAGAGAAGTTCATTGGGCTAAAGCAGAATGGAGCACCCGTAGATGTGCATGCAGCAGAATGGAAAAGACTCAGCAAATTCGCTGGACCTTTAGTTGCCAACGATGCAGACAGGGCACGGAGGTTCATGCGCAGCTTGGACGTGGACATCCAGAGGCAGATTGTCTTCCTGGGTTTGACCACTTTCTCACAAGTACTTGCGGCAGCTCGAGAACAGTAGAGCCTATCGGGAAAAACAGGGAGTTCACAGCAGACAGCAGTTGCGGTAAGGAAGCCAGCATTTGTACCAAACCGAGCTCATGGTGGCAGAGGTATTCCAGTAAACCGTCGAGGCGTAACACCGATGAAGAAGCCTACTGTTGTTGATCAGAGGAAGCGCGTGGTCTGCAGCTATTGCCACTTACCTGGACATTTGCAAAGGGAATGTCGCAGGATGCAGGGACTCTGTTTAGTTTGTGGAGCGGCAGATCACACTATTAACTCATGTCCATCGAAGCTTCGTACAAGGGATGATATTCAGAAGCCTCCGCAGAAACCGTTTCAAGGACAAAAATAGCTGACTCAAGGACCTAATCAGGCTCGAGCTTTTACCTTGACAGCTGAAGAAGCTAAGGCGTCAGGAGAAGTTGTTTCAGGTACTTTACTCGTTCATGGTTTTCCCGCATTAGCGTTATTCAATTCTGGTGCATCCCATTGTTTTATGTCATCCAAGTTTATAACTACACACTCGATTGACTGCACGACCCTGTCTAGTTTCTGGGACATACATACTGGGAATGGGAAAATCATAGCTAGTAGGGAATGTAAAGATTGTACAGTTGTTGTTTGCGGGCGAGAGCTTTTTGCAGATTTCTTGGTAATTGATACGGACAGCTACGAAGTCGTCTTGGGAATGGATTTTCTTGGCACTTTCCACGCTCACATTGATTGTAGGGCAAGGAAGGTAATTTTCCAGATTTCCGGACATCCCAAGTTTACGTTCACTGGAGGAAGCAGTTCTGTCGGGCCAGTCGAGTTTAGGGCTAGGCCGACAAATGATATTCTTGCATCAATGGAGGTTGATAAAGATGAAGAGCCAGCTGTTGTTCGTGATTTTATGGACGTATTTGAAGATATATCGGGTTTACCGCCGAAGCGAGACGTGGAGTTCGCAATTGATCTTATTCCTGGTGCAGCGCCAGTATCCAAAGCGTATTATCCAATGGCACTAGTAGAGTTGGAAGAAGCCAAGAAACAGGTTGCTAAATTACTTGAAAAGGGTTGGATCCGAAGCAGTAACTCGCCTTGGGGAGCTCCGGTTCTTCTAGTAAAGAAGAAGGATAGCACAAGGAGGATGTGCATCGACTATCGAGAATTAAACCGGGTGACTATTAAGAACACGTACCCTATCCCTCGCATTGGAGAACTTTTTGAGCAGCTTAGTGGCGCGAGGGTATTCTCGAAGCTGGATTTGCGATCCGGATATCATCAGGTCCGAGTGAAAGCAGAAGATATTTGCAAGACGGCGTTCCGAACTCGGTATGGACATTACGAATACTTAGTGATGCCCTTCGGAGTAATGAATGCGCCGGCAATATTCATGGACTTGATGAACCGAATCTTTTCACCGTTCTTGGATCAGTTTATCGTGGTTTTTATTGACGATATCCTTATTTACTCGAAGAGTTTTGAAGAGCATGCTGAACATTTGAAGATCGCACTGCAGACGTTGAGACAGGAGAAGTTATATGCGAAGATGTGTAAGTGCGAGTTTTGGCTGGAGGAAGTAAAGTTTTTGGGGCATGTTGTGTCTGGCGATGGAATTGCCGTCGATCCAGAAAAGATTGCAGCAGTTTGAGACTGGCCGATTCCAAGGAATGTTGCGGAGATAAGAAGTTTTCTTGGACTCGCCGGATATTACAGAAGATTTGTGGAGAACTTTGCTCGTCTGGCAGAGCCGTTAACCAAGCTTACGCGCAAGGAGGTACCTTTTGTATGGATGGACAAATGTGCGTTAGCTTTTGAGACGTTGAAGCAGAAGTTGATAACCGCCCCTATTCTGACCATGCCAGACAATTCCGGAGGATTGGTGATTCACAGCGACGCATCTGGGAAAGGATTGGGATGTGTTTTGATGCAGCATGAGAAGGTTGTAGCGTACGCATCGAGACAGTTGAAGACCCATGAGAAGAATTACCCAACTCATGACTTGGAA
Organism: Agapanthus africanus; assembly: GCA_030015575.1. NCBI lineage: Eukaryota > Viridiplantae > Streptophyta > Magnoliopsida > Asparagales > Amaryllidaceae > Agapanthus > Agapanthus africanus. Next base: position 864,040,571 of record JASDDO010000024.1, on the reverse strand, counting down.
CTTGCGGCTGTGATTTTCGCTTTGAAGATTTGGAGACACTACCTTTTGGGCGAAAGGGTCGAAGTTTTTACTGATCATAAGAGCTTGAAGTATGTATTCACACAGAAGGAGCTTAATATGAGGCAGCGTAGATGGTTGGAGCTGATGGCTAACTACGATCTTGATCTTAAGTACCATCCGGGAAAGGTTAATGTTGTGCCGGATGCATTTAGTCGGTTACCAGCAATTTAGGTGTTAACTACGCAGAAGGAGATCGTTGCAGATTTTAGAAGGAGATCGTTGCAGATTTTCGAAGATTTGACTTGGAGGTTGTGCTACCGCATTCTTCGGGACAGTTGATGCAGCTACAAGTACGGTCATAGTTGATCGAGAATATTAAAGCAGCACAATTGCAGGACCCTAGACTACCAAAGTTTCAAGGACAGGTTGAAGCCGGACTACGAACAGATTTATTGATCCACGAAGATGGTTCATTGAGGTATGGTAGCCGTTTGTGTGTGCCAAAGGGAGATATTCGTGAAGAACTTATGAAGGAGGCACACAGTTCAGCTTATTCTGTACATCCAGGAGGCACAAAGATGTACCGAGATATTCGACAGCATTTCTGGTGGGAAGGCATGAAATGGGAGATTGCTCGCTTTGTGGCAAAGTGCTTGGTGTGTCAGCAAGTTAAGGATGAACATCAAAGGGTTGCTGGTTTATTGCAATCACTTCCGATTCCTCAATGGAAGTGGGAACATATAACCATGGATTTCGTGACGGCTTTACCGCGGAGTCTAAAAGGCAACAATGCAGTATGGGTAATTGTTGATCGATTGACAAAGGCAGCTCACTTTATTCCTTTCCGGGTTGGTCAATCAACAGAGACTTTGGCTGAGCGGTACATGCAAGAGATTGTAAGATTGCATGGAGTACCGGTAAGCATCGTGTCCGATCGGGACACTCGGTTCTTGTCGCACTTTTGGCGGAGTTTACAGGAAAGTTTGGGGACTCGATTGAAATTTAGCACAGCTTATCATCCTCAAACTGATGGTCAGTCGGAGAGAACGATCCAAACTCTTGAGGATATGTTGAGAGCATGCATGTTGGACTTCAAGGGTTCTTGAGGAGGATCATCTACATTTGGTGGAGTTTTCTTACAACAACAGTTTTCAGGCAACTATCCAGATGGCTCTATTTGAAGCTTTGTATGGTCGTAAATGCCGTTCACCTATTTGCTGGGACGATGTCGGTGAACGAAGATTACTGGGACCCGATTTGGTTGTGTAGATAGTTGAGAAGGTTAACACTATCAGAAAACATATGAAGGCAGCATAAGACCGACAGAAGAGTTGGGCAGACACGTCAAGAAGACCTCTAGAGTTCGCCGTGGGTGATTTGGTATTATTGAAGATATCACCGACTAGAGGGGTGATTCGTTTTGGAAGTCGAGGAAAGCTTAGTCCTCGATTCGTTGGACCCTTTGAGATCTTAGAGCGTGTTGGTGAGATAGCGTATCGTTTGGCGTTACCGCAGTCCTTGGAGAATGTGCACGATGTGTTTCACGTATCTCAACTCCGTAGGTATGTTCGAGATGAAACGCACGTATTGGATCATTCAGAGCTAACAGTATGAGAAGACTTGACTTTTGAGGAACGACCAATTGAAATCGTGGATCGAAAGGAAAAGGTTCTTAAGAACAAGGTGATCCCTCTTGTGCTTGTTTCTTGGGGTAATCGCTCGCATGGAGAGTCCACTTGGGAACGAGAAGATGAAATCCGGCAGAAGTTTCCTCATCTTTTCTTGTAGTTGTTTGTCTATCTTTGTATTCTTGGAATTTCGAGGACGAAATTCTTTTTATAGTTGGGTATAATGTAACACCCGAGCCCAATACTACTAATTTCTGTTACTTTATGAATGGAGTGTGACCTTCATTTCATTTATCTTGCTTGATTGTTACTTTTACCCTGTCAATTCAATTTTGCATCTAACATTTTAAGGCATCTAAAATAAAATTAAAAATATTCATCTTGGCCTACTTGACACCCCTAGCCCTGTTGTAGCATCCGTGCATCGTGTTCTCGTCCCGTTCAGTGAAACGGGCGAGTTTGGACGGCTACGTGCACGTACGTATGTTCGTTTTGGGGATATGCTTTTTGATCATAAAATACTTCAGTTTCACTTTTGGATCCCGCTTAGAATTCTATTATTTCAATTTCAAATTTTTGGACCCGACCCGGGCGCGATTTGGAAATGTTTTACTTTGCGCCAAAACCCCAAATTTTAATATTTTAAACCATCATATATTTTTCTTAACCATATAGATTTCACTGTTCCCTTAAAATCTTAAAATCTTTTTAAATATTTTCCTAACAAACGATTTCCCCCTTCAGCCAATCAAATCCCTTATTCCCGTGGGCCCCACTCTCTTTTTCTCTTTCCATCTCTCTCCTCTCTCTCTCTCTCCGTCTCTATCTCTCTCTCTCTCCCCACCTCTCTATCTCTCTATCTCTTTCCTCTCTCTCCCCCCGTACCTTTCTCTCTCTCATATATTTTAAAAACCCATTCTCCCTCCTCCTTTCTTTTCCAAACGATAACCATCACCTCACGAACCCTAACCACCGTGCCCTCGCCGCCGCAGCCCCAACGCCGGCACCACCGTCACCTGCATCCTCGCTTCCTCAACCTCGTTTCATCCTTCCTCCAATCCCCGCATTCCCGAGCGCCTGCACACCCCGACGCAGCCACCTGCACACCCTTGCACTCGTCTGCGCCGCTGTGCGCCGCCGCCGGTGACCTCGTCCCCGTGTCCCCGGCCTCGCAAGCACCCCTTGGTAAGCTTCACATCCTCTCATCTTCTCCTTTCCTCTTCTTCCTTCTCCGATCCAGTTTTCTTGATCTGCAGTTTTTCTCGCCGTCGTCGTAGGCTGGTCGCCGGAGTTTCTTCGACGCCGTCGATCCTCACGACCCCTCTGCAGACCACCGTAAGCCCCCTTCTCCTCTTTCCTCCTTCCTTTCTTCTCTATTTTCTTTCCCTTCTTGTTTGCATGTCGTGATCGTTTACTGTTCATTCCTTGGCCGAAATCCGACGATGCCGATGACGTGACCCGACGTTCCAGTGAGGTGCCCCGACCTGTGTGGTTCCATTGTTCGTCGTTTGGGTTCATTCCGTGAACCGTGCGCCCATCGCGAGTTTCCCCGCCGACATTCTACTTTCCGTTTTCCCGATTCGCGACCCGTCGAGGCAAGTAACCCTTGCTACATGCTAATCAGTATTTACTTATAATTAACGACACCCTAAAACCCGCAATTTAACTTTGGTATTATAATTTCTCATTTTCTTGTACAGTATTGTTATATACCATTTTACCTTTAAACTTGGAACCTACAGTTTGCAATTGAACCTAATAACCACATTTACCTGTTTAATCATATTTTTAATATTGATATAGCTTATGGCATTTATCTCTATAGTTATGTTCCATTCGGACACTCGTACGCATTTTAACCTGTAATAGCTGTATTGAACTTTTATATAAATCATTGCACCTCTAAAGTTCTTAAACTTGTTAACATGATTAAAAGGCCATAATTATCATACTGCATTCGCATAACATTGAAATCATCTCTGTGACACAACTGATAACTGTACTTCAAATTGAGTAAATTTGCCTATTGCTTAATTCATTGCTTATATCATGTTGATGATAACCATGCTTGCTTGTATAACTGATTGTGAGCACACCCATGATATTGTTTACATCTTGACCTGACTTGCTACATATATATTGATCTACCCGACATGGTACCGTATTCTGTTTGACTTGACCTGATGTACCATGACCTGATCCGTTACCTGATCTTGTGTCTAATGCCAACAAACCTGACATGTAGTCCTCATGGACTGTTCCTGTTGTCTATCCAGACAAACCTGTTTACCTGATCCTGTGTTGGCATTAGTTTCTTGATTTCGGGATACCTGACTTGACTTACACATATAACTTGGGGGTATGGGGAAATCAAAGGTGAAACCTGACTTGTAACTCAACAGTTCACTACCTGTACTGATCAGTTTTAGAGGCCAGGCCCGCCTCGTGACGATGCTGCTGACATCGTTGGTCTTTATCCTTTCCCTTGTAGTGCCTAGCGGCACGTCTCGGTTTCAGCCCGAGAGTCTTAGACCGTGGTCCCGGGCATGCACGGGATACTATTGAGTTACATCGATGATTCATCAATTTGATTTCAAAGACTTTAGAACAGAAAACCTGATAGAACAGTTAGTTTACCTACTGCATATTACCCTGCACTGCTCTGACTTATATTATTGTCACTCTTGTTTTATTCATGTTTATATTGCATTGCCTGCTATACTGTTCATATTATATTACTTGATGACTTGACGCGCTGATGTCTGGGTTTTGCATGGCCCAGATTCTGTACCGCTGTTGCAGTCCGAGCAGGAGTACTTCAGCCAGCAGGCTGAGCTGTGAGGTGTCAGTATTAGTTAGTTTTTCTTTCTTGCATTTTATTCCTGATGTGAGCCCGCATTATGGGACATACATTCCAGTTATCTTGTATTGGATCTTTCGCTTCCGCATTTTATTATTCTTGACTCATGTTATATTGGATTATGGACATGTTTAGATAGTTTTACTTTGTTCTTGATATCTCTACAGCTGTAATGTGACTGTGGATAGATACTTCCTACCCACAGGTAGCATGGTTGGCTATGTCACGTGCCCTTTTTAGCGTACTCTGGGAACCGGGGCGTGATAATAGGCGATGGATGATCCCACATCAATTGGTGTTTGACATCAAAAATGGTATACGGGTGCTCAGTGGAGACTGGGTATACTGAACGGACTCGCCGAGAACTCCTAGATGGTATTATACCTATCGTTAGATAGCGGTTCTCTAATGACATTGGTACAGGTTAGTCTGTCGACCCGAGATCATCATAGAGTCTTGTGTGATTCCCACTGTGCTTTGATTTCCACCATACCACGGTCAAGAGATCGTCCAAAAATGTGGTTTTTGGGTACAGTCCCGAGTCATATGGAGGCAATGAGCGATAGGAGGGGATTCGTCTCTCCCGTTATTCGGAGTTGATGTTGCGTTATGCTCGATTGGCCATAACAGAAAATCCCTGGCCAGGGTTGCTGAGATCTACTGGTAAGTGTTATCAGTAGTTTCTCGAACCGTTATGGACCTTGCATCGGCATGATTTATCAGGCTATTGGGGTCTGACGTTATACCACCCCCAGGCTGCGATATGCGACATATCTGACGGAGAGACCGGACTGTACGGTAGTGTTACTGATTGGATTCGCAGGAGTATGAGCAGGCTTGCTTGTTGATCTTTTGATCGCTCAATACCCGGGTGGCCGTTACGTTTAGCAGACCGCTTGTGGATTGTGGGTGTTTGATATGATCATCACCCACTGCCGGCATATTGACGAGACTTTAGAGTCCTACACAGAGATTTCCTGGTTCATGCGAAACGAAGTAGGAGCACATATGTGATATGTTCGGGACTGAGATTAATGCGCGTATGTGATACCGCATTCTATTCTCGCGATATATGATATCGGTCGGTTATATGTGATATAACCAGGTTGTTGATTCGATAGATTGTTACATTTGATATCGGTCGGTTGTATATAATATAGCCGGATTATTAAATCAAGTGTTGATTTGATAATTTAATGTATAATTATATATTTGATATATTAATTTACATTAACTAATATTAGCTCACTTAAACATTTCTTTTTCTCACTTTTGTACACTTTGTATATATGTGATATATGCTAATGTATATTATTTTGTGTCATGCTAGATGCCACATGCTACATGGGTGTATGAGACTTACACCATGCTTATAATAATGTGAGGTTTTATTTATTTAAAGTAATTCAATATTAGTTGGAAATTTTCATGCATGGAAGCTTGGAGAAGCTTGAAGCATCTTTGATTTAGTCCATTAGTTTTGTTTTACTTGTAGATATTTATTAACCTAACTATTATTGTTAGTCATGGTTTATTCTCTACATGAGTTAGTGTATGACACTAACTTACCCATGGTTGCTATTCTCACCTCATGAGTTCATTCTCATCTTCACTTCATTTTCTTCTTCATTTGAGAAAAAGCTTGCTAGCTTTTTCTAAGTGAGAAAATATTGTGAGAAAATAAAATCTAAAGTGAGCCTACTTCCTACTTCATCATCCTTTAATATTAGCCATTTAGTTTAGGATGTTTGCTTCACTAATATACCTTTAATGAAGAGGTAGCATGAGCTTGAGTCTCCTCGACGTAGATCGTCTTTGGCCTCGAAGACTTCGAGCAAGGTTGTACATTTTTTCATGTGAACCCTTACTAGAGTTTGGATGTTCACTACTTAGAGCGAAGGGACTGCTACACGGAGCTTTAGAAGTGAAGGACCGGTAACCAAAGGTTGTATTCCTCATTCACTTGTTTGTAAAGTTGTTTGCATGATCTTTTTTTAAATCTCTAGTTAAGATTCTAGGGTTAAGGTTGTTTAGAATGACAAAACTGTGAAAACGGCTTGGACGATGCCTCCCGAAACCTTGCTGCCGTGCTACGTAACCTAACAGTGGTATCAGAACCAAGTTAGAGAATTAAACGATGTTTGTTAGATTACGAAACCGTAACTACTCCGAAACTTAAAACAATGAAATCCAGTTTTTGTCGAATTTTAAATGGCCTCTAAAATTTTTTTTAGCAACTGCAGAATATTGTATGTGATATAACATGAACACAGTATAAAATTCATCCCTCCTCGCCGGATTCTGGCCGGCCATATACCAAACCGGCCTGCTTGGCCTAATCATGAGGTAAAGGATTGAATTTTGTAGTGTGTTCCAGTCTCTGGGTTTTGGTGTTTCAGGTGTTGCTTTTTTTTACTAAATTTGCATGTGATGTTAACTTTCTGCAAAAGCAATTTGGAGTATTTCGTAGTCATAATTCTAACATGTATTCGGGTTATTTAGACGACGTTAAAAAGTTCGAATGGATATCAATAACCCATATTTTCCCCCGCTGGAAATTTTCCAAGAGTTGGATTTTTCCAATTTTAAAATCTTCAGAAAATCATGCAAGCGATTCTGTGGACCCTCAAGAAGAACGATACCCAAACTCGACTTTTTGGATCACGGAACCGCGGTCATTCCTAGGGTTTGCCGCAGTTCCGCGGCGACATGAGTGAGGCATGGGTCGGCCCTTCTACGGATGGTTCATAGGAGTTGTGGCATGTTCTGGGTACTTTTTGAACTCTGCTCAAGTGTTTAGCTCTTTAGGAAATTTGGGTGTTTGTTTATTCGATCAAAAAGTTTAACATCGTCTAGCTATCTGTGATTGTGATACAATATTTGGAATCCACATAATTAGTTATGTGATAATTAGTTTGAATTTTATAAATCTAGCAATTTAGTCTCATTCAATCGGTTGCCACGGAATTTTGATGTGGATCAAAAATCCGTCGCAATTACATAGTGTACGCGGATACTCGCTGGGTAACCTTACTAGATAGCCACGCCCCATAGCCCCGACCAAGTGACTGTAGGAGAACCCCATCGCTAAAAGCATCCGTTCGGGTGCTCGCGGCCGTGGTGTTCCGCCTTAGTACACTTCGTCGACGGCATCGGGGGTGCGGCCGTCTACAAAAGTTTCCGATGAGCATTCGATCAGGTTATCGGGAATCTTATTGAATTACCCGACAGGTTATTTGAAAGTGTTTTCAATATCGAGACTAAAATGTGGGGTTTATAATTGTTAGGCATGTGATGTCTAAGGAATTCATTTGGTTAGGCATGAAATCCAAAGTATATGATACATTGGGTTTATGATGTCTATGGTGGTTGCGGATTCCAATTGTTGTAGTTTTTCACTTTCTTTTCTGCGACTGTAAGTGTAATATGTGGTGTATCGCCGGTTTCGTTACTATATATCAACGACAATTGGGATATGCATAATTACTTACGTTGATGATATATGATGTTATGTGTTGCTGTGATATGTTATATTAGATCGCTGTGTTTTGAATAGCCGGGTTTTTTTTATATGAGATGAGAGTTTTTCATTTTTATTCATGTAAAAGCTTGTATGTAATATTCTTTTATTGGGGCACTTTCGGGTTGAGAATGATATCAACATTGATGTATATTATTTACTTTTCCGTATTAGGATAGACCCAATGAGGAGAGCACAAATAACCGGGTTCTAGAGTCCAATGGGAGACCATCTCGAGGAGTCGAGACCGGGTCTCCTAACTCTAGAATTGGTAGGGTTTCTTGCCGCTCTCATAGGGGTCTAGGGATGTGGGTTTGGCTATTCATCTCGACCATGGAATCCGTGTTTTATACTGGCTTAATTTAAAACACGGAATTCCTAATATATCCAATATTTCATATGTGTTCTTCTGCTGCTGATATTCTATGATGTGATCACTTGATATGTTGAGACGATTGCTTATATTATATATATGAGATATAATAAATATTGATGCTTTCGTTTCTTATGTGATGCTTAAGAAGCATAATTGATGGGACTTTATTAATGAATTAAAAGAAAGCTAAAAATGTTGCAGAATCTTGTTTTAAAAACGGGTTGCTCTAGTTCTTGCTTTGCATAGCGATATTTCTTGTAGAATATCCAGCACGTTATTCGATAAGGAAAGAGCCGAGATCCCTTGACCGGGAGTGACCTCTTTAGCGAAACTGGCCAATGCTACAACCCACTCGGTTTGTCTTTTGATTGCTTCTATAGTTTTTGCTTTGCATAGTGGTATTTGTGAAATATCCTGCACCTTATTCGACAAGGAAAGAGCCGAGATCCCTTCACCGGGAGTGACCTCTTTAGCAAAACTAGTAAAAACCTCAAAAACACTCCTTTTCAAAATCACTCGATTCTACAACGAGATCAAGTTCATTACACAAAAGGTTTTCTTAAAAACCCGTCGTAGCCCTTCGTCATTTCAGATAAGTAGTACTTAGTATTCGTCCTACGTTTGTTGACCTCCGTCAAGGCGTAGTGTGCGGTAGCTGACTAGTGCTTATCTGCTGCATATGATGCGATTGGATTAGGGTAGTCGTGCGGCCTTGTTGACCTCTGTTAAGGGTCATGTGGGTGGGTTTAATTCAATCATGAAATGTACGGGTAGAACTTGACTAGCAGCCTATGGTTTGTTGACCTCCATCAAGATCATAGGACGCTAGGGGTAAAATATTATCGGGAATTTCAAGTGTTGAAATTTGCAATGAGATTGCATAGCTTCTATGAAATAGTTGGATCCCGATACCCACTGCGAGTAAGAGTTACTCCTAGGAGAGTTTTACACATTACAATTAGTCGATCAAGTAGGTGTCTAGAAAGGTGTTAAGGGGGTCACGCCCCTTGGAAAACGAGGTTTATTTTAATTAGGTCCGTGCGAAAGCACGGGGAACCTCCCTCAAAGTACCGACACTGGCCTGGCTGAAAGATTGGCAAACTTGTAGGGTGTAATTAATCCCGGCTAGTCATACCTTTTAGGATTTGAAGGAAGATTTGATAAAAACAGTGGGAGCCATCCTGATTAGATAAAATAATAACGAATCTGATCTTGCAAGAGCGCACGCAGAGTGTTTTCTTCTCTCTCTCTCTCTCCTGGTAGCGACCATGTCACGGCTTAATCAAGATAATAATATGGATGTTTTGACCGAACCTGCTTATTATACTGAGCTGGGGAACGTTGGTTCAGCTCAATCTTATAATTGTTATAAGTCCGAGCAGGAAATAGGAGAATATCCGGATTTCCATACAACCCAAAACGAAGAATGTGCATGTTGATGCATATTCTTCGGGTGTGTTCAATTACCAAGAACTGTTTCTCAGTATTCTCTACGTTCTATGTATGAGATACCAGATTAAGATCCCTTTTATGTATTACATGGGCTACAGAAAAGTAGAGAATTGAGAATGGGTGATATATCTCTAAGTTGTAAAGAATGGTGCAATTGTTGCAGCCAAGTCAGTTGGCAAATATCACCTTATATTAATACATTGATTCTGAACAAATGTTATTAGATACCGAACCTGATATACAACATTACATCAGTTTCTTTATTAAGTTAAAGAAGGATATAATTCTGTATTGGAGGATAATGTTGTGAACATTTTCCGGAATCAAGAGTTGATTGGATTAGGCACGTCATATAATAGCATATATGTTCAGTTGATAAAACTGCACTATTGATGTGACATTTTCCTTACTATTTCTATATAATAAAAGATGTTTATTATAAATATGACACATATAAGGGTTCATCAGTAAAAATACTATTTTCATGTGTTTATATATTATAATTAACATTATGAAGGAAAATGTAAGCATACAATATTCATGTAATATTTGGTATATTTAAATATGGTTACCTTATTAAATATCTTTGACCAATTATTTTAAAACTAAAATATCGTGACAAATGGTTAAGATAATATCTCAATAAAAACAAATTTTACTAATATCATTTATTGAGATAATTGTGCAGGAATTATATCATGACTGAAGTTTCAAGGAAATTCAAGTTGGCGAGAGCAAATCTGCCGAAGATCTTAAAGTAAATCAAAGAAATCAATTCTGGCAGAGACTTAGAGAAGATTTTCAGATTTCAGATATCAAAATAGTCTACATGTATCACCAGAAGAGGCCACAAGATTTTTGAAGCAACGAACCCCCTAACCCACCGCGGATCCGCGACCAAACCCACCCAATGGCCGCGGTTCCGCCGCAATATTGAGGAGTTAGGGCTCTGGATTTTCTGGTTGGGATCCTAACAATTAGTTACCATATTAGGAAACTAAAGATTCTGGGTCTATGACTAAAAATAAGGACCGAGAGCCTCTTGGAAAAATTATCAAGCCGACGAGATCACGAAGTCCAAGACGGCTCACACATCCAGTCTGATCATCAACTATTCATCTACCACCTTCAGTAGAGATCGAGAAGCAAACTAGGTTTTTGTAATCATTTTCTAAAGGAACAAAAGTGTATTTGATCAAGTTGATTAATAAAGGTAGTTGTCTTTATTCTTATTGCATTTTATTTTCTTTATTTACTCATGATCTCTATTCGTTCTTTTATCTCCATCATGCGCGGGTAATTCTCCGCTTGTTAGGGTTTGTAGGATTAGGGTAGATTAATGGATGATGAAGATCCTTAAACTCTTTTTACGTCCTATAAAGTTTATAAACTTTACCAAAAGAATCATTTACATCCTAATCAGGCGCGCTACCAATTTATTGCTAGCCTCGACCGCGATTAGAGATTAGATTAACGATTGTTTTGGTAAAGACTAGACATGAACGGAGATCCATGTCAAGATAGGGGTTAAGAGTGGGAACCCTATTCCTTCAAAAAACCCTAATCTACATGCATCACTGTCGATCTATTTTTAAATCCATTAAAAGATAAAAGGAGTAATCTTTATTAGTCATCTATGACTACTAAATCTGAACGAACCCTACAAACATTCTTCTTATAAAACCTACATTCGTAGTTAATCTAGATCTATATTCTGCATCCGTTCTTGACGTAGATCTAGAACCTACACCTATTCTTTGTTCTTCCTCCTTTCTTTCTCAACACGCCTAAACTAAGATTAAAAAATTCAACGTTTCCCAGAGGACGACCCGTACTCATGTCGGTCTACCTACACGCGACACCATTATTGATTGCAGTTAACTACTACACATAAATTAGATCAATCAAATGGCGCCGTTGCCGGGGATACGTGCGTAATTTATTTTTCTTCCTATTGGTGTTGAATTCTTTTTCGATCTATATCCTAAAAATAAAACAAAACCGCATCTTGCATATTTAACAATTAGTGTGTGATTCTTGTGAGGAATTCTGGAGTCACTTTAGCGAGGAGATAAAAATTCAGATACATTCATCAAGACCCAGAGGAGAAGCGGAGGCTACTGTACAAAAATTGTCAAAAGATCCCCTCATCGCGCGGCGGAACCGCGGCTAAATCACCAGTATTGCGGCGGAACCGCGGCCTAATTGGTGGATCTTGACTTCAAAATTCTCTGGTATCTTCTACAACTCTTTATCTCTCTTCTGAAAAATCCAATAATATATTTTCTAAAGGATTCTATGCAAAATATCGCCGCTCAAAAATCTTTTTGCATGCTTTGTTTTGCGGGTTGTTTTTGCATATTTTAATACGGACTTTAAGGGGCCAGACCAAAATTCACATTAGGTGGGGATTTCATCACCTTTCCTACGCCCCACAAATCAAAAAACGAGCATCCGCATAACTCTATATTAATTAAAAAAATATCTAGATTAAGACCCTAAGGACCGTCGCGCTCAAGTAGGATAGAGAAAGGTCGTGGATAATCTATCGCTTATCTGCCTTTCTTTTGTGGTGTCTAAGCAAGTGTGTCTAAAGTAACTGGTTACTTAATTAGGCCCGCTATTTTCGGTGATTCGTATAGCGGATACCTCCTACTTACCTGGCACTTACTTGGTCACAGGAGAGATAAAGAGGCAATAGAGGATATCCTGCGATTTTTTCTTTGGAAGTCTAGGAGCGGTCTAGTGCTTGACCTAGGTGACCTTAGTTCTAGGGTTTGCTTATGCATTTTGTGATTTTTGTGAGTAAACCCACAAGTCCACTTTCAAAGCAAAACAATCCAAATAGAGATTAAATCTTTTCACCTTCTTTTCTTTTCACCTTCTTATAATGGGTAACCCAAACAGACGAACTCTTGCCGAGCTTTGCTATCCACAACCAGATATTTCTTGTCTTCGTAATCGCTTCGGTATACCATCCTACTCTCTTATTTCTTTAATTGATCGGATAGAAACAGTTGGCCACCTCAGTCCAGGTCTTATCAACCGTATTCTAATTCTACATCTGTTTCAGTTGATCTTCCGAATGAGGATACCCCTAGACGCATGTCCATTGCTGAGCATATAGCAAGGGCTAACAGCCAAAGTTTCAATCCGGACCAATATCAACCATCACCACCACTTTCTAAAGAAGAATTTCATAATCGGTTTATGGCATATATGATGTCTATTGAAAATAGCCAACCAACCAACCAATATCAATATTCTTCTTATCATAATATTGATCCTACTCCTGCCCAATTTTCACAACCATTCTATTCCTATCAATCTTATCCAACTTTTACACGTTTTCTAGACAGTCCTTCTAATCAGTCATTTGGGAGTTTTAATTATTCACAAGAATTTCAATCTTATACTGAAACCCCTTATCAACCCAAGTCTAGCCTTGAGCGGACATTAGAAAAATATGTGGAAATGTCGCACCAAATTAGAATGGAAACAACAGAGTGGATGCAAGCAAATAATTTCAAACCAGCCCAAAAATTTTCAGTATATAATACGGCCATAGGACAAATTGAGAATTTGGGTAGTGAGAGAGAGAGGTACATCCTTCCAAATCAAAGCTCCCCATCCCAAATTGAAATCCACAACTCCAGTTTCACAGATGTATCGAGTACACCAAATGATTCACCAATTGAAAATAGAATGTCTGATGAGTTTTGTGACTTTGTAGTATTTGATTTACCCGATTGTGAAGGGTCCATTTCAAGTAAAGCCACACCCAATCCTTGTGATCTCTGCACATTCACTCTAGAACCTCAATTGATTGAAAACTCTGCTTTTGATGAGGTGTCTGAGACTTGTAACCTTCACTTGATTGAGGATATTGACGTTGGGGATATATTGGATGATGAACCTGAAATTTTGGATGAATTTGTCCCACCAATTCATCAGGTCTTTTCACTCCCGTGTGGTCATCATCTTGAACCTGTAACTATTCTTCCTGAACCCCATACGTGTCTTGAAATTAATGATAAATGTATAACTGAAAGGCAGAACGAAATTCAGCATTCATTTCCTACATCTGGTTCAGCAATACTCGACACACCAATTTATTTACCCATTTCATCTCCCACTTTCTCTGGTTCTTCTTCTAATCAATCTTTACTTTTAGCGAGTGTTGATAAATCACAATCCTGTATTTCGAGTTCGATAATTCTAGAAAGAAAACTTGATTTAGATACTTTTGAGAATGAGGTAGATAAGCTTTTCGAGTCTCCTACCTCCATATTTTTTGACAAATCAAGTGTTTTGAATTCTGGTGCGACACTTATTGACATTGTAACGTTCAATTGGACCATCGATGAAAGTTTCGAAGATATTTTCGCTGACGAACTCACATTCCTAAATGACACGGATTTTGTGATTAATCAACCTCCACCCGAGGAAGTTGAACCACCACCATTTCTTCTTCTCCCATACAAGAATGTGACCATTCTTTCCATTCCTAATCGTCCACATTCTCGTTTCCGTTCACCATTATTATTTCGTCCCTATCAACCGAGACGTAAACCATACTGCCTCCTATCTCCCCACTTCTTCAAATCTCTGATTTTCCACCAACCAGTGCGTTACATCGATAAATTTTTTGAATGGTTGGTGTTGACTTTTGGTCTTTGTAAGGATTTACTTTGACCAATAACTTTAACCTCTCCAAATAATTTTAAATGCTTAATACTATTTTACTCAAGTTGGGGGGGGGGGTTTATTTTTGGCTCTTGAAAATAAAATTTGTCCTCAAAATTGTGCTAAAAATAAGTTTGGGGGAGGATTTTCACTTTCATTATTTCTTGTCCACTTTGATAACTTTTCCTCCCAAGTGTACAGATTTTGAGATTTAAAAGATGACAACAGTGAGGACACTCCTGCAAACAGGTTTGGGGGAGGTTTGTGCTTATTTACGCATTACATTGCATTATACAATATATATAAGCACAAAATTTTTTGATAATGGAAGTTAGAAAGTGAAAAATTACATTTGAAAGATAGGAATAGTTTAAGAAAAATAAGAAAGCTAGATGTTTTCTTAAACAAAACTAGTAATAAGTAGTTATGAGCTGTTGTCCCAAGGGTCAGTAAGATGAAGGAAATTGCTAATCTGAGGATAAAAATAAGTCTGAAAAATAATCCCTATTCTTGAGGCCAAACTTTTGAACGTTGATAACCTACTATATGCACTGTCACACATCTTGAAACTTGGAATAGTAGAGGATATCTTGAAATGCTCTTTTCTAAAAGCCTTAGTATGAAGGAAAATAAAAAAAAATATAGCGAGGGTGAAGAAAAAACGAACACTGGTTTTGTAATTACCAAGGCTGCATAAAAAAATATAGCGAGAGTGCTTTATCACCTAGTGCCTTAGACCAACTGGTTTGGGAGCCACTGCTAAGCCTTGGGTGTTGCGAAACGAGGAATTACACCTAAATGCGCAAGAAGATTTTGTAGTCAGTCGGTTAGTACCTCAAGAAGTATTGACGGTCGCATGAAGAATGTGTGAGCAATTTTATCGAAAATATCCACCAACTATAAAGTACTTTGGAAGATGGACAAGAGTATGATAGCTTGAATTGAATTCTCTAAGTGTAGAGATGTCTTTTACACACACGTAGGGGTATATGATCGATGTTTTGATAAAAGGTAGGGAGGAAGACTAAAGGCGATGTTTCATTGAGAGATGATGCGATTTCTAACATTTTTTCACAACCATTAAGATAGGGCTCATAGCAACCGAAAAGCTAATATAGTTGGAAACTCCTATTTTCAAGTTCTTTCTTTTATAAGTTCTTATCTTTATATGTAACTTCCACCATCTATCTTTTATTATAGGATTTTGTGGGTGTAATCCGCTGAAAACCCTCAGGAGAAAGCACTCCTCCTACTAGGGACTCCTAGAGGTTTAACGGCTTGTTGTACGTGCTCAGTGAAATCGTGTTGCCTACGAAAGTGTGCTGCTTAGTTTTTTCTTTTTCTTTTTCTTTTTCTCCTTCTCTTAAAAAACTAGTTTGCTCGGGACGATCAAAGTTAAGTTTGGGAGTATTTGTTCAGTTGATAAAACTGCACTATTGATGTGACATTTTCTTCACTATTTCTATATAATGAAAGATGTTTATTATAAATATGACACATATAAGGATTTATCCGTAAAAATACTATTTTCATGTGTTTATATATTATAATTAACATTATGAAGGAAAATGTAAGCATATAATACTCATGTAATATTTGGTTTATTTAGATATGCTTACCTTATTAAATATCTTTGATCAATTCTCTTAAAACTAAAATATTATGACAAATGGTTAAGATAATATCTCAATAAAAACAAATTCTACTAATATCATTTATTGAGATAATTGTGCAGGAATTATATCATGACTGAAGTTTCAAGGAAATTTAAGTTGGCGAGATCAAATCTGCCGAAGATCTTAAAGTAAATCGAAGAAATCAATTCTGGCAGAGACTTAGAGAAGATTTTCAGATTTCAGATATCAAAATAGTCTACATGTGTCACCAGAAGAGGCCACAAGATTTTTGAAGCAACGAACCCCCTAACCCATCGCGGATCCACGGCCAAACCCACCAAATGGCCGCGGTTCCACTGCAATATTGAGGACTTAGGGCTCTGGATTTTCTGGTTGGGATCCTAACAACTAGTTACCATATTAGGAAACTAAAGATTCTGGGTCTGTGACTATAAATAAGGACCGAGACCATCTTGGAAAAATTATCAAGCTGATGAGATCACGAAGTCCAAGACAGCTCACGCATCCAGGCTGATCATCAACTGTTCATCTACCTCCTTCCGAAGAGATCGAGAAGCAAACTAGGTTTTTGTAATCATTTTCTAAAGGAACAAAAGTGTATTTGATCAACTTGATTAATAAAGGTAGTTGTCTTTATTCTTATTGCATTTTATTTTCTTTATTAACATCATGATCTCTATCCGTTCTTTTATCTTGATCATGCGCAAGTAATTCTTCGCTTGTTAGGGTTCGTAGGATTAGGGTAGATTAATGGATGATGAAGATCCTTAAACTTTTTTTACGTCCTTTAAAGTTTATAAACTTTACCAAAAGGATCATTAATATCCTAATCTGGCACGCTACCAATTTATTGCTATCCTCGACAGCGATTGGAGATTAGATTAACGATTGTTTTGGTAAAGGCTAGACATGAACGGAGATCCATGTCAAGATAGGGGTTAAGAGTGGGACCCTATTCCTTCCAGAAACCCTAATCTATATGTATCACTGTCGATCTAGTTTTAAATCTATTAAAAGATAAAAGGAGTAATCTTTATTAGTCATCCATGACTACTAAATCCGAACGAACCCTACAAGCATTCTTCTTATAAAACCTACATCCGTAGTTAATCTAAATCTATATTCTGCATCCGTGTTTAACGTAGATCTAAAATCTACAACCATTCTTCACCATTCTTTATTCTTCCTCCTTTCTTTATCAACACGCCTAAAGTAAGATTAAAAGATTTAACGTTTCCCAGAGGACGACCCGTACTCATCTCGGTCTAGCTACACGCGACACCGTTATTGATTGCGGTTAACTACTACACATAAATTAGATCAATCAATATACGTTCTAAATCAAACCATAATTCAAAGTATCTAGAACACACACAAGAGGAGTAGTTTAGATATGAACGAATCCTTCTTGTAGCATTGTAGACTAGGTCACATCAATGCGACACGACCGACTAATTTACATAAGGATGAATATGATAATCTGTTCGAATTTTCATTTTATGATATTTGCCAGTCTTGTCTCAAAGGTAAAATGACCTATACTCCGTTTACTAGAAACAGAGAAAGAGTTACTAAACTCTTAGGACGGATACATGATGATGTATACGGTTCTATGTGTACAAATGCCAAGGCTGGTTCTTCGTACTTCATTATATGCACTGACCATCTCTCAAGATTCGAACATATGTTCCTGTTGAAACACAAGTCTGAAACGTGTGAGAAATTCAAGGAATATAAGCTTGAAGTTAAGAACCAGACGTGTATAAGTATTAAAGTCCTTCGATGTGATCGAGGAGGCGAATACTTGCGCATGGAGTTCCTGGAGTTTCTAAAAGGAGAATGTGATTCTCTCTCAGCTTACTTCTTCGTATACACCACAGCACAATGGTGTATCGCGGCGGAGGTATCTCACCCTATGAGATATGGCGCACTCTATGATGAGCACTGCTGAGTTTTCTGTTTCCTTTTGGGGTTATGTACTTGAGAAGCTGCATACCTATTGAATGGGGTTTCATCCAAATCAGTGCCTACCACTCCATATGAGATATGGTATGGGAAAAGACCATATCTTAAACGAGTTAAGATATGGGGTTGTCCGGCCTATGTTGAAAAGCAAAATCCGGACAAGCTCGAGGCAAGGTCAGTTCTGTATAAGTTTGTTAGGATATCCCTGTAGGGTTCCTAAGCATCCTAATGAGGTCTCACAAGGCATCAACCATGCCAATTTCAAATTTAAACGGGTAGCTACAGTTCTTGCTTTGCACAGTGGTATA
Source organism: Agapanthus africanus (assembly GCA_030015575.1). Classification (NCBI taxonomy): domain Eukaryota; kingdom Viridiplantae; phylum Streptophyta; class Magnoliopsida; order Asparagales; family Amaryllidaceae; genus Agapanthus; species Agapanthus africanus. The sequence continues at coordinate 864,022,139 of JASDDO010000024.1, read as the reverse complement.
TGTGATATATCCTGCACCTTATTCGATGAGAAAAGGACCGAGATCCCTTCACCGGGAGTGACTCCTTTAGCAATAACTGGCAGATGCTACACACTCGGTTTGTCTTTTGATTGCTTTTAAGAGTTCTGCTTTGCACAGTGATATATATGATATATCCCGCACCTCATTCGACGAGCAAGCCCGCTCATACTCCTGTGAATCCAACCAGTAACACTACCGTACAGTCCGGTTTGATCGTCTGATATGTCGCATATCTCGCCTAGGGGTGGTAAACGTCAGACCCCAATAGCTCGATAAGTCGTGTCGATATGAGGTCTATAACACTTCGAGAAACTACTGGTAACACTTACCAGTAAATCTCAGCAACCCTGGCCAGGGATTTCCTGTTATAGCCAATCGAACACAGCGCAACATCAACTCCCTATACCGGGAGAGACGAATCCCCTCCTATCGCTCATTGCCTCCATGTGACTCGGGACTGTACCCAAAAACCACCGTTTTGCACGCCCTCTTGGACGTGGTAAGATGGAAATCAAAGCACAGTGATCCCTTCACCGGGAGTGACTCCTTTAGCAAAACTAGAAAAGCCTCAAAATCACTCCATTTTAAAATCATTTGATTCTACAACGATATCAAGTTCATTACGCAATAGGTTTTCAGAAAAACCTGTCGTAGCCCTCCGTCATTTCAGATAAGTACTGGTTAGTATTCGTGCTACGTTTGTTGACTATGTTAAGGCGTAGTGTGCGGTAGCTAATTAGTGCTTATCTGCATAAGCATATGATGTGATTGGATTAGGGTAGTCGTGCGACTTTGTTGACTATGTTAAGGGTCGTGCGGGTGGGTTTAATTCAATCGGGAAATGACGGGTTAAACTTGACTAGCACTTATGATTTGTTGACTATGTTAAGGTCATATAGCTGCTAGGGGCAAAATATTATCGGGAATTTCAAGTGTTGAAATTTGCAATGAGATTGCATACCTTCTATGAGATAGTTGGATCCCGATACCCGCTGCGAGTAAGTGTTACTCCTGGGAGAGTTTTATACATTACAATTAGCCGATCAAGTAGGTGTCTAGAAAGGTGTCAACGGGGTTACGCCTCTGGGAAAATGGGGTTTACATTAATTAGGTTCGTGCGAAAGCACGGGGGACCTCCCTCAAAGTACCGACACTGGCCTGGCTGAAAGATTGGCGAACTTGTAGTGTGTAATTAATCCCGGCTAGTCTTTCCTTTTAGGGTTTGAAGGAAGATTTGATAAAAAGCAGTGGGAGCCATCCTGATTGGACTCTATGACGATCTCGGGTCAACAGACTACTCTGTACCAGTGTCACCAGAGAACTGCCATCTGACGTGAGGTATAATACCATCTGGGAGTTCTCGGCGAGTCCGTCCAGTGTACCCAGTCTCTACTGAGCACCTGTATATCATCTCTGATGTCAAACACCAATGGATATGGGATCATCCATCGCCCATCTATATGGGTCGAGAAGGTATACGCTAGTCTACTCTGGTATATCGATGCCCCGTCTCGATACACCCACGACTAGGGACTTTGAAGGATGTACTTATGGACTACCATGTCCCCACTAGTATGATCCGCATCATAGTCCAGGTAGTCAAGCACACATCCTAAGGGCTTTACCAACATGTAACAGAGAGACAATCAGTATACACGTTAAGGTAAAGTTCAACCAGATAGCATACTATCATGTCGAGCAAGAAAGTCCTCCCTATATATGTCTCAGCATCCACTACAATATACATCCTATGTACAGTAATGGCCTCTAGGGCATACATATAACTAACAATCCCAAACATTTGCGAGGGAATATCTTTTACCACACTAAGGAGCAAAGGTGTTTTGTTTCTCAGCATGCCACCTTTTAGAAAAGGAATTTCTTGTGAAGAAATTTGTGGACATGTGATCAGTCGAAAATACTGCATTTTTAACACGGCAATTTCCCTATCATTTGCATTCATCTAGAAGTGTTCGGCATTCATATAGCACATATTAGCAAATCAGTCGTTAAATATCAGATTGCATATGTTAGACTCTAAAACCAGCACTATAAAGGAAATTGACTGCATTTCATGGCATCGCATCATCCCTATATTGCGCAACACTTGTCTTAAGAAATTGTGCAGGATCAAAGTCAAAAGAAGCTGATAAAATACACCAACTCCAAGTTTTGAGATCTGGTAGCAATCCAAAGGGAAAAATACAATTCAACATATCGGAGAATAATCCTAAAGATATAAGGAAGCAACACTGCAAGTTTGAAGCTCTGAGGCTCCAACAGAGCCGCGGAACCGCGGCAGGAGCCGGCTTGCGCCGCGGTTCCGCGGCGGCTTGGACACGTCAGCACCTCATTTCAGCTTCATAATTTCCACCTCACTTCCAGAAGCTCTTCAAGCCACATCAAATTCCAGAAGACTCCAGAGGCTTCTGCCAGTTCAGCAAACTAGGGTTTCTAAGCTTAAACAATCCTAGCTTAAAGCCTAAGCTAGCTCCTAACAAACTATTTCTAGAAGCTCCTCAACAAACTTTTGGAGGGAATTGTAATTTCAAAACCTAGACCTAGGGTTTGGAAAATCTATAAATAGAAGCCTAGACCTAGGGTTAAGGGAGATCTAGAGATCTAATTCAATCTCAACTTAGAAAAATCTCTAATCTTTACCTTTTACACAATTTTCTTTCACAAGTCTAGTGACAAGACTTGTGCGAAACCCTAACCCTAATTCCAATCCAAAGCCAAGATCCCGAGTACCAAATCAAGTAAGAAGCCCTTCAACCTTTTATGAGCGGAGCCGATCTTCAACAGAGCAAGTGGTCCAAACCGATCTACGACCCACGGAGACAAGCGAAGCCAAATCGACAATTGAGTTCTTCCTCTTGTAGTTCTTGAGCGACTGTAATGAAATTGTTGATATAAATAAAAGGTGAAATTCTTTAATCTTGTTTTCATTAAATTCTTGCATCATGATTCGATCTCAATTTATAATTGCAGTTCTTGTTGTGATGTTTGAGTAAAACTCCGCTCGTCGAGGAGTCGAGACGATCAATAGAATGATGATGTAACAAATCTTAAAACGATTCTTGAGTCCTACGAGTTTTGTAAACCCTAGCAAGTTCAAGAATCGATGACCTAGTTTCGTTGTGATACTTTCTTGATTGTTATCGCTCGAAATTAGGGATCTACGATCGTTTTTTGAATTTACTAGAGGCTAGAATGTGAATGATATCGACGAAAGAACAAGGGATAAAAGATGAAACCTTAGTTTCACTAGAAATCCCTAACTCTCGTCGATCATCATCGATCTAGTATCAACTCTTCGAAGGACAAGAATACGTCATCTTGAGATTACATCACATCTATAGATCCGATCGATTCCTACGAGTCTCATTTAGATTCTTGATATTTGGTTGGAAAAATCATCGAAACTCGATTCTCGATTGTTTATCATTTTCTTGATTCTTGATTAGAATAGTGACACTTGAATCCATCGATAAAATCTTGAATCATGTTTTCTTTTCTTTTCTATTAACTTTTCAATTCAAACAAATCAAACATACAAACGAATCGCACAATCCCTGTGGACGATCCGCAATCGCTAACGATCTACATCTGACACCGTAGTTGATTGCGGTCAAATAATTCTTTGATTGTGAATTTTATTCATTTTCTAAATACCGACACAAAGAAACTTATTCGAGTTACACGACACAATCGGAATTAAGAATCAATCAAATGGCGCCGTTGCCGGGGATCACGCGCTAATTCGTTTCATATTGAAATTTGAATTGAAAGATTTATTCCATTGTAATTTTGTAATCAAAATTCACGCAAAATCTAAACGATTTGTTGTGGTGTTTTGCAAGGAAAATCTGGAGCAGCTGTGCAATTAGAAATTTTTTTGGAAATTTCCAGAGAGCTGGAGAAATCAACAGCAGCTTGCTGTTGAAATTTGGCGCAGTGAGCAGTACATACGGCCGCCCATCCGCGGTCTGAGCCATCATCTGCGGCGGTTCCGCGGGTTTGTGAAGCCCTCTCTGCACAAAAATTCCACAGTGAGTTCTTACTTTCTTATCTCCTTCTAAAATCTGCTCCAATTAACATTTTGTGCAGGCTTCTTTGCAAATAATCGCAGCGCGCAAATTGCAAAAATTAAATTGTGCTTGTTTTGATTCTTGTGGTTATTTGCATAATTAATACGGACATTAAGGGGCAAAGACCAAATCCAGATTAGGTGGGGAGTTCATTACCCTTCCTAAGCCCCGAAAATCGCAAAATTTGGATCCGCATTTACCCCAATTAACTAAAAGAAATCTAGAGATGACTCTAAGGACCGTCGCGCTCACTTAGGACAGAAGAAGGCCATGGGTAATTCATTGCTTATCCGCGTTTCTCTTGTGGTGTCTAGGCAAGTGTGTCGAAGGCTAGTAGTTACTTAATTAGGCCCACTACTTACTTAGTGAAGAACCTCCCAGTTACCTGGCACTTACCTGGCCACAGGAGAGACAAAGAGGCAGTGGAGGATTTATCCTGCGTCTTGTCTTCTGGCAGTTAGGAGCGGTCTAGAGATCTGACCTAGGCGACCCCTAGAATTAGGGTTTTGCGTGCTGCATTTGTTGTGTTGCATCATATTTTCAAAAATCCGTTCCCTTTTCAAAACAAACACCGCATTTATTCATTCATTACCCTTAATTATAAGTCAACGCTGCCACTTGTACTAACCCTTTTTAGTACAAGATAGGCTGGACACGGGATTCTAGTGCTCGTTTAGTCCGCGTACTCTTTATCAACTCCGAAGTCGGTATTTCTCCATTTACTTCTTCTTTACCCACTACCAAACCCACATCGATGGATCCACCTCCATCGAATTTCTTTAACCCTAATCTACCGCCGTCCGTTGGTGCGCAGAATCCACCCCGCATCTCTCTCCAAGAGAGGTGCTATCCTACACGAGGTCCCCTTTCCACCTGTCTTTCCATTCCACCAGCCAACGGGGAAAATTTTGAAATTAAACCCCAATACATCAACCTTCTACCCAAATACCATGTTCTCGAGACCGAGGACGCATACGTGTTTATCACGAAATTTGAAAATGTATACGCAATGATGGGTACTTCACAGCTTTCTGTGGATGCTATGCGTCTATGTCTTCTTCCATTTACCTTGTGCGATATAGCCGAGAAGTGGCTGTATAACACTACCGCACATTCCATTACGAATTGGGAAGAATTCGTTGCAGCATTCCTTAAGAAATTCTACCCTAATCACAAGACAGCTCGAGTCCGCAGCGAAATAAATCAATTCACTCAGCTTCCAAATGAACCATTTTCAAAATATCTTGACCGCTTCAAGGATCTGTTGGTTCAATGCCCACATCACGGAATCCCGAGATGGGAACTGTGCCGAATCATATATGAGGGCAGTAACCCTAACACTAAACAGAGTCTTGAAAACATGTGTCAAGGAAATTTTATGAACAAAGACGATGGGGAAGCTTGGAAATACTTAGAAGATTTCTCTGAAAAATCTTTACAGTGGGAAAGTCCATCATTTAGGGGTGGCAATAACCAATCGGATGTTTCCATAAGAGTTAGAGCTGACATTTCAGCTATACACAAGAAACTCGAGACTATGGAAAACAAATTTTTAGCTGCCTCCCTTAATCAAATGTCACTTTCCAAAACTGTATGTGGCTGCTGTTCTGATCCTTCTCATTTGACGGAAGAATGTCCACGAAATTCTCTGTTTCAAGGTCATGAGCATACCAATGCCGCATTTCAAAGACCTAGAAACGATCCATTCTCTTCCACATATAATCAGGGGTGGAGGAATCACCCTAATTTTGCTTAGAACCAATCACAATCTCAAAACACGGTTCCAAACCAAAACAATTTCCAAAGGGTCCCTCCACCACAACAGCAACCACAACTTCAATTGAGTCAGCACCCCTTCCAAGCACATAACTTTCAAAATCCGGTCAAAACACCTGCACTGTCTAGTCCTTTACAGTTGACCGGAACTGATGAATCCTCTTCATTTGCACAATACATGAATTTGGTCTTAACAAATATCATGCAAGTTTCGGCTGAAATGAAGTCTTCTGTCGAAAAAATTGAGAAAAACTCTGAGTCCCAAAGCGAGAGTATTAAATCGATGGAAGAAGAAATTGCACGATTAAAAGCCGAAATGAGTGCAAGAGAGAAAGGGAAACTTCCAGCTCAACCCTTACCCAATCCTGGCTATTCACATCATGTGAATGCAATCACTATGTTGAGATCTGGAAGAGTGCTTGACAATCACGTTGGGGAAGAGATTGATGACACTGAAAAAGCTATCAATGATACCCCGACTGAGACCTTTCCTTCCACTTCTACTTCTGACCCCGGTTCTTCTACCCCACCACCTTCTTCCGAGCCTATTCTTCGTTTCCCAAAAGGCTCGACACCTCAGTCCAGCTCTTCTAGTCCACCGAAAACGATCCCCACTCCTATTCTTAGATCGTTTCCACCCACACGATCTTCTCCAGTGTTGGACCCTGATCTTATTGCTCAAGCTCCTTACCCGAATCGGTTAAGGGAAAACACACTGAGTCCACAAATGGAGAAGATCACTGAAATGTTTAAACAGCTTAACATCAACATCCCTCTTCTAGATGTCATCCAACAAGTCCCCGCATATGTGAAAGTTCTTAAAGACTTGTGCACTAGAAAGAGGAAGAAACAAATTCCCAAGAAGATATTAATAGCAAAGACTGTAGACACGGCTTTCCCCCAACAATTACCGAGGAAACGTAAGGATCCTGGTTATCCTACGATTTCCATCTCTATTGGGGAGAAACACATCAACCGTGCTCTACTAGACCTTGGGGCAAGTGTTAACCTGCTTCCTTTCTTAGTCTATGAGCAGTTAGGGATCGGAGAGTTGAAACTATCTCCTTGCACTCTCCAGATGGCTGACGGATCAATCACCAAACCTAGGGGTGAACTGGAGGATGTGCTAATAAAAATCGGGGAATTTATATTCCCTGTGGACTTTATTGTAATTGATACACAGCCTGTAGCGAACCTACGGAATCAAATTCCGGTGATTTTAGGTCGCCCTTTTTTGGCCACTTCCAATGCAATAATCAACTGTCGTAATGTTTCTGTGACCCTATCCTTCGGGAAGAGGACAATTGAGATGAACATTTACAAGTTGGGAAGTGTACCCTCCGAACCTACTGCTCATGTCTGTTCTGTCGATTTAATGGATGTCGATAGCAGCGAATTTGATGATCCTCCTGATACCGATCTTGACTCTTTTCATACGTTATTGTTTGACCCAGCTATGTATCATACATATATGGACTCTTCCACTGAGTTGTCCGGGTCAACAACTAACACTGATTATGAAATGCTTTTAGAGTCTGAAGATCACCCCGTGCTTTGTGATGACATTATTAGTCGGGGTATTGATGAAACTTTTGAGGAAATCTTCGCTGATGAACTCGCATTTTTGAATGACACGGGTGTTGAGAAGAATCATTTCCAAATCAATGAAATTGAATCTCCATCCCTTCTTTTGAACTATAAAAAGAATGCGAGCAATCCATCATATTCATTACATCGTCTCTCCAAAATGAGACGCACACACACTCTCTTCCACCACTTACCTTTTCCCCACTTCTTCTTCCACCAACCAGAGCACTGCATTGATAAAATTTTTGAATGGTTGGTATTGACCTTCGGTCTTTGCAAAGCTTGGCATCGACCAATGATTTTTGACCCCCTCATGTGATTTTCAAAAGATTAACATTGCATAACTCAAGTTTGGGGGGGGGCATTTTTTCTGGCTCTTGAAAAGGAAATTTTTTTTTTACAAAATGATGAGCCAAGAATAAGTTTAGGGGAGGATCTTCACTTATATATTTTGCCCCCATTAATAAATTTCCTCCCAGACTTACAGGTTTTGTAGATATAACGGTTGGCAACAGTGATGACACTGTTGAAAACAAGTTTGGGGGAGGTTTGTGCTTATTTTTGCATCATTTGCATATCATTTGCATAAGCACAAAACATTTCTTTAAAAACTTATAAAAATTTAAAAATTTTCAAAATCCATAAAAATTTAAAATTTTCAAAATATAAAAATATTTTAACATTTTTTGTATATAAATAAGATAATAAAAGTTTAGATAATGAAAAATTACATCCATGAGATTATAAAAATTTAAGAAAACTAAGAAAATTAGAAGTTTTCTTATACGAACTAGTAATAAGTAGTTATGAGCCGTTGTCCCAAGGGTTAGTAAGATGAAGGACGTCACTAATCTGAGGATAAAAATAAGTCTGAAAAATAGTTTCTATTCTGGAAGCCAAACATTTTGAACGTTGATACCCTGCTATTCGCACTTACACACGTCTTAAAGCCTGGGATAGTAGAGGATACCTTGAAATGCTCTTATCTTAAAGCCAAAAGTATGAAGGAAATAAAAAAAATGAAGAAAATATAAAGTGGTGAGAAAAATGGACACTGGTTTTTGTTATCACCGAGGGCAATAAAAAAAAATATAGCGAGGGTGCCTCTTCACCTAGTGCCCTAAGGCCAACTGGTCTGGGAGTCACTGCTATGCCTGAGGTGGTGCAAGACGAGGAAAATACACCAAATAAGCAAGCACAGGAGTAATCAGTCGGTTTGTACCTCAAGAAGTATTAACGGTCGCATGAAAGTGTGTGAGCAATCTCATCTAAATATTCATTAATTAAAAAGTACTGAGGCTGATGGGCAAGAGTATGATAGCTTGAATTGAATTCTCCGGGTGTAGGGATGTCTTTACACACACGCAGGGTTATATGATCGATATTTGGAAGAAAGATAGGAATGAAGAATAAGAAGATGTTTTATTGAAGGAGGACGTGATTTCCGACATTTTTTCATGACCATTAAGATAGGGCTCATGACAACCGAAAAGCTAGCTTAGTTGGAAACCCTAATTTTCGAAGCTTTTCTTTTACAATTCTTTTCTTTAAATGTAATATTCATGATCTTTCTTTTATTATTGGATTTTATGGGTGCAATCCGCTGAAAACCCTCAGGAGACAACACTCCTCCTACTAGGGACACCTAGAGGTTTAAAGGCTTGTTGCACGTGCTCAGTGCAATCGTGTTGCCTACGAAAGTGTGCTAGTTAGTTTTTCTCTTTCTTTATTTTCTCCTTCTCTTTTTAATAAAACAGTTCGCTCGAGACGATCGAAAATAAGTTTGGGGGAATTTGATTAGTCAAAAATACTGCATTTTTAACACGGCAATTTCCCTATCATTTGCATTCATCTAGAAGTGTTCGGCATTCATATAGCACATATTAACAAATCAGTCGTTAAATATCAGATTGCATATGTTAGACTCTAAAACCAGCACTATAAAAGAAATTGACTGCATTTCATGGCATCGCATCATCCCTATATTGCGCAACACTTGTCTTGAGAAATTGTGCAGGATCAAAGTCAAAAGAAGCTGATAAAATACACCAACTCCAAGTTTTGAGATCTGGTAGCAATCCAAAGGGAAAAATACAATTCAACATATCAGAGAATAATCCCAAAGATATAAGGAAGCAACACTGCAAGTTTGAAGCCCTGAGGCTCCAACAGAGCCGCGGAACCGCGGCAGGAGCCGGCTTGCGCCGCGGTTCCGCGGCGGCTTGGACACGTCAGCACCTCATTTCAGCTTCATAATTTCCACCTCACTTCCAGAAGCTCTTCAAGCCACATCAAATTCCAGAAGACTTCAAAGGCTTCTGCCAGTTCAGCAAACTAGGGTTTCTAAGCTTGAACAATCCTAGCTTAAAGCCTAAGCTAGCTCCTAACAAACTATTTCTAGAAGTTCCTCAACAAACTTTTGGAGGGAATTGTAATTTCAAAACCTAGACTTAGGGTTTGGAAAATCTATAAATAGAAGCCTAGACCTAGGGTTAAGGGAGATCAAGAGATCTAATTCAATCTCAACTTAGAAAAATCTCTAATCTTTACCTCTTACACCATCTTCTTCCACAAGTCTAGTGACAAGACTTGTGCGAAACCCTAACCCTAATTCCAATCCAAAGCCAAGATCCTGAGTACCAAATCAAGCAAGAAGCCCTTCAACCTTTTAGGAGAGGAGCCGATCTTCAACAGAGCAAGTGGTCCAAACCGATCCACGACTCACGGAGACAAGCAAAGCCAAATTGACAATTGAGTTCTTCCTGTTGTAGTTCTTGAGCGACTGTAATGAAATTGTTGATATAAATAAAAGGTGAAATTCTTTAATCTTGTTTTCTTTAAATTCTTGCATCATGATTCGATCTCAATTTATAATTGCAGTTCTTGTTGTGATGTTTGAGTAAAACTCCGCTCGTCAAGGAGTCGAGACGGTCAATAGAATGATGATGTAACAAATCTTAAAACGATTCTTGAGTCCTACGAGTTTTGTAAACCCTAGCAAGTTCAAAAATCGATGTCCTAGTTTCGTTGCGATGCTTTCTTGATTTTTATCGCTCGAAATTAGGGATCTACGATCGTTTCTTGAATTTACTAGAGGCTAGAATGTGAATGATATCGACGAAAGAACAAGGGATAAAAGATGAAACCCTAGTTTCACTAGAAATCCCTAACTCTCGTCGATCATCATCGATCTAGTATCAACTCTTCGAAGGACAAGAATACGTCATCTTGAGATTACATCACATCTATAGATCTGATCGATTCCTATGAGCATCATTTAGAGTCTTGATATTTGGTTGGAAAAATCATCGAAACTCGATTCTCGATTGTTTATCATTTTCTTGATTCTTGATTAGAATAGTGACACTTGAATCCATCGATAAAATCTTGAATCATGTTTTCTTTTCTTTTCTATTAACTTTTCAATTCAAACAAATCAAACATACAAACGAATCGCACAATCCCTGTGGATGATCCGCACTCGCTAGCGATCTACATCTGACACCGTAGTTGATTGCGGTCCAATAATTCTTTGATTTTGAATTTTATTCATTTTCTAAATACCGACACAAAGAAACTTATTCGAGTTACACGACATAATCGGAATTAAGAATCAATCAACATGAGATAGAACTGGAAGGAGTTCCAGCTTAACAAACTAACAACTGATGATTTGGTGAAACCAAAGGATTCAATAGTCTCCAACGAACCTCAGCCTCTCCGCGAATCTGATAGGGTTCCTCATCCACTTGAGAGATACTATGGTCTTGTCGGTGACAGTAGAAGCGATGATTGCATCATGGTAGATGATGGCCTAACTAGGTTCATGCAGGCCATCACAAGTAGAGACTTTGTGAAATGGCTGGATGCTATGCGATCAAAGATGGAATCCATGTACACCAACAAAGTATAACTTTGAATGTTGCACCTGAAGGGGTAAAACCTATTGGGAGCAAATGGATCTTGAGAAGATCATTGGTGTAAATAGAAAAGTTGAGACTTTCAAAGCTATACTTAAGTCCATCAGGATCAATGCAAGTATAGTGGAGATGGAACATCTGTTTTGATGTGGAAGTCAAAGTGTTTGACTTCATCAAAAAGGTAGATGAACCTTGTATATACAAGAAGGTTGTAGATAGTCAGGTTGTCTTACACATATTGTACGTAGATGAAATACTCTTGATAGAAAATGGTTTCCTATGCTACACTCGGTCAAGCTCCTCTTATCACGGGGATTCTCCATAGAAGATCTGGATGATACCTACTACATCTTGTGGATTATGATCTATGGTGATAGTTCTAAGTGGATGTTGGGAGTGTCCTAAATCCAGGAATATTAACACCATACTAAAGGAGTTTATTATGGAAGATTCTAAGCGTGGTGGTTCGCCATTTACTCATGGATCACTCGCTCCAAAAAGATGTCTCCTAAGACTGATTTGTAGAGAGCTCGCGTGCAAGGGATAACATATGCTTCGGCAGTAGGCTCTATCATGTATGTGATTTTATGTACCAGACCAGATGTAGCAACTCACTAGGTGTAGTGATCAGGAATCAATCAGATCTTGGGAGAATCACTGGACAGCTGTGTAGGACATTCTTAAGTACTTGAGAAGCACTAAAGAGATGTTCTTGGTAACGGTGAACTCCAGTGGGAGTCCTTTACCAATTCGAGCTTCCAGAGAGATAAGGTTGACCGAAAGTCAGTCACAGGCATTATCTTTAACCTCAGTGGAGGGACGATATGTTGGAAGAGTTCCAAGCTAAATACCATGACATACTAGATGATAAAGGTTGAATACATCGCTACAAACGATACTGCCAAAGTGGCTGTCTGGGCATTTCTTGTTCATGAGATGAACATGGTTCCTAACATTGAGCGTCCAATAACTGTTATTGTGACTATAATGGAGTTGTGGATTTGGCCTAGGAACACCGGTCCCATCAGTGATCTAGACATATTCTGAGGCTAGTATCACCTGATCAGAGAGATGGTTGATCTCCAACGGATAGAGGTCAGAAGAGTTGACACGATGACCAACACGACGGATCCGCTCACCAAGGACTGCTTCCCCAAATACTATTTGAGAGATTTTGGGATGGTTGAGTATGGGATACTACAACCACTGCTATATTGTTGGGTATTGGATACTACAACAAATGGGCTTAGTGCAACTGGAAGATTGTTAATTATATGTATGCCCTAGAGGCCATTACTGTACATGGGATGTATATTGTAGTGGATACATGGACATATAAAGAGAGGACTTTCTTTCTCGATATGATAGTATGCTATCTGGTTGCTCTTTATCTTAACATGTTGACTTGTATAAGTGATGTTGTCTTGCTCTCACATGTTGATAAAGACTTTAGGATGTGTACTTGATTACCAGGACTATGATGGAGATCATACTAGTAGGGCCAAGGGTTGTCAACAAGTACACCCTATAATTGTTCCTAGTCGAGGGTGTATTGAGACAGGGCATCGATATTCCAGAGTAGACTAGCGTATACGCATCTTGACCCATATAATGGGCAATGGATGATCCCACATCCATTGGTGTTTGACATCAAAGATGGTATACAGGTGCTCAGTGGAGACTGGGTACACCGAACGGACTCGCCGAGAACTTCTAGATGGTATTATACCTATCGTCAGATAGCGGTTCTCTGGTGTCACTGGTACAGGTTAGTCTGTCGACCCGAGATCGTCATAGAGTCTTGTGTGATTCCCACTGTGCTTTGATTTCCACCATACCACGGTCAAGAGATCGTGCAAAAATGTGGTTTTTGGGTACAGTCCCGAGTCACATGGAGGCAATAAGCGATAGGAGGGGATTCATCTTGTTCCCCTCCGAATGGCGGCGCAACTGGCGTCTTGCCTGAAATTCGGGGCAGATGCTAATTGGTGCTATCCGTCCACCTCTCCGAAGATGCCAAGTTGGTTTATGGCACCGTACATCGAAGGTTTAAACGGATGCGTCCGATGTAGCAAACTTCGTCAAATTCCCCCTCGCTTGAGGGGTTTTTGATTGTGGGGACGCTTTTCCCTGCAGGCGCAAGCCTCTGCAGTTAATTACGCTACCGCATCGCTATAACCACTTTCTCCTTCTCCAGATGGTCACTTCGTGTCGTGTGTATTTATTTTATGTTTAGTTGCCCGTAGATTATATACGGAGACTGAGTTATATCGTCGCCCGTAGGGCGTGAACTAGTCCAAATCCGTATTATCTTAGATTTGGGTTTGGGGGTTTGGGTTTAAGGATACGTTAGCCTCATTTGAGACTAAGATCGACTTAAACGTTTGTTAAGGATACGTTAGTTTAGTTTTTTTTTAGACTAAGATCAACTTAACGGGATCGTTTGGATCCAACAAGAGAGTAATAAAAGGGGGGCTCTGTTGTTTAGTTTAGTGACGTTACGGTCGGTAGGTAGTTTAAGGACATTGCGGTCCATGGGTAGTTTAAGGACATTACGGTCCATGGGTAGTTTAAGGACATTGCGGTCCATGGGTAGTTTAAGGACATTGCGGTCCAATGTTAGTTTTAAGACATTGCGGTCAAGGTTAAGGACGTCATAGTCCATGGGTTTAAGGACCCCACAGTCCGTTGTTAGTTTTAAGACATCTCGGTCAAGGTTAAGGACCTCATAGTCCGTAGGTTTAGGGACTCCACAGCCCGATGTTAGTTTTAAGACATCACGGTCAAGGTTAAGGACCTCATAGTCCGTGGGTTTAGGGACTCCACAGTCCGTGTCAATGTATGGTCATCGGGACCCATCACCTATTTGAAGACGTTGAGGAATTACAACGCCAAGTATCAAAGGAGTGAAGAGATGTACCCTTGAACCGGGGTGGATTAAATAGCCTTTGGCCCAATTTTAGGATCAAGACCAATTAATTATATTATGAGCCCATTAGCTCAGTTGAATTTGAATTGAGGACTTATGGCCAGCTTGGGCTAAGTCCAATCATGTTTGGGATATTGGCCCTCTGTTGGTCCATTAGAGGAGAGGCTTTGACTCTGACCATTTAGCCAATTAGGCTAAAGTTAGTGTTAAACACTAAAGATCAGCAGTGTTGAACACTGAGAACAAGTTAGTGTTTAACACTAAAAGATAGTTGGTGTTAAACACCTGCAACGGGGGGTTCAAATTAGTGTTAAACACTAAAACAAATCGGTGTTAAACACTAGCAACAGAGATCTTAATTTAGTGTCAAACACTAAGATAATCAGTGTTAAACACTGGTGGCAGAGATTTTAATTTGGTGTAGAACACTAAGAAAATTAATGTCAAACTCTGTTAACAGAGATTTAATTTAGTGTTAAACACTAAGAAATTCAGTGTTAAACACTGCAAGAAAGCTCTTTAATTAGTATTGAACACTAAGGCAGAACAGTGTTTTAACACTGGATTCAGAGGTTCCAATTTAGTGTTAAACACTGAGGCAAGAGGGGTCACGTGAGGGCGCCCTCCCTTCATTTGTTCTACTGAGAATAATGCATCTTTTAGAGCATCACGTGCCATCATGTGACGGGCATTTAAATGCTTGTATGTTAAAGCTTCTGCCAAAGGTCACGTGGGTCACGTGAGGCACTGCCTCAAAGGCCCTTCTCTGTGGATCTTTTCGGGGGTCACGTGGTGACACGTGACCCACCTGCCTCTTTATATGTTTTTTAGAAGATCTGTTAATCCCTTTTTTAAGAATTAAATTCTTCGTAGGGTTGAACCCTAACGATAAATTTAAGAGGAATTAAATTCCTATTTTCCTCAGAAGATTTATATTAGAGTTAAACTCTGAATTTTCTGTAGAAATTAAATTCCTCATATATGTGAAGAACTGCATTCTATCATAGAGTTAAACCCTAATAACAGCTTTAAGGAATTCAGTTCCCATTCTCTTTTAGAGAATTATTCTGAGGAATGAGATTCTGTCATAGGGTGAAACCCCCATTTCTTCTTTCTTAAGGGAATTAAATTCCTTGTTATTTTAACAGAACTAAGTTCTTAATTAGGGTTAGACCCTGATTAAATTCCCATAACATAGGGTTAAACCCTAATTTTATTTTAAAGGAATTAAATTCCTACAGTTCTGTGAGAATTAAATTCTCAAGCTTTCATTCCCTCTCTATGCTTTGGATCCGTATGGCAGGATCTCAACCCATTAAGAATTAATTTCTCAATTCAAGGGGAGATGTGCACTTTACAGATCCTCCACTAAAGAGAGAACTCTGTTCTTCTGTTTAATATCAGAGTTAAACTCTGTTGAGAATTAAATTCTCTTTTCTTATAAAAAGCCTTCCCTTTCTTACCTAGGGTTTTCTTTTGCAGAAGATCCAAATTCCTCCAAAGTATCAAGGCTCTCTCTCTTTTTCTCCCTCTGCATATATCCTCCTTTGTGTGTCTCTTGGCTCCTATTTATAGGAGAAGCAGCAGAATCAATTAGTTTCGATGAATCATTTATTAAGGGATCTGATTTGTATTCACCATTCGTTTGGACCTTTGGATTATTAGGTGAATTTTATTCACCATTGGATTTTAAATCCAAAGATATTCCTCTGTTGTTTCGGTTAGATTTTAAGGGGAAATCTTTCCAAGTTCAAGATTTTTCCATAGATAGATGATATTTAATAACCTTTAGATCTTTAATCCGATCGGTTCCAAATAATCTTTTTTCTTTGGAAAGATTTGAGTGATCTCTTCTCAGAATTTGATTCTGTTGAAAGATAGGCTTTGAAAGCCGGTCACGTGTGGCCACGTGACCCTTGGTCACATGTGGGCACATGACCTCCTTGGAACGAGCCCTCTTCTTCTTTTTGCGCTCTGCCTTCTGGCCGCTGCTTAGCCGTCACGTACCACCACATGACCCCTGGTCATGTGTGAGCACGTGACCCTCGTCTGGAGCATTTTTCTTGATTTAACCAGAGAATGAGTCTGCTGCTTAGCCGTCACGTGCCACCACGTGACCCCTGGTCACGTGTGAGCACGTGACTCTCGTCTGGAGCCTTTTTCTTGATTTGATCAGGGAACTGATGTGCCTTTGAAGCCGCTTTTAAATGTCATGTGCCAACACGTGACCTTGGTCACGTGGGAGCACGTGACCCTTTCTGAAGCCTTTTTCTTTGATGTAGTCAGGAACTGAATCTGTCTTGCCGATGCTTTTAGATGTTGCGTGCCAACACGTGACTGTTGGTCACGTGTTGGCACGTGACCCTTTTCTGAAGCCTCTTCCGTAGGCTTTCCTGATTTTAAATCAGGAAACAAATGCCCCCACAGCGTTGTTCTCACGTGTCTGCACGTGAGTGCAACGCTGTCACCTTTTGTGACCGTTGGATTCCTCTAGGGATTTGGGGAGATGAAGCGTCTCCATCACATCCTATAAATACCCATGTCTCTTCAGAAGAGCCTTCACTTTGCTCATCTTCTTCTTTTGAGAACTTTTTCCCTTGAGAATTTAATTCTCGTTTCCAGAGCTTAGTTCTCTGTCTTAAACATTTTCCAGAGTTTAACTCTGTTGAAGGATCCTTTTTCCTCAGGTAATAACGTTGAACGGTCGAAGCACCTTTGTTTTAAAAGAACTCTCTGGATTTTAAATCCACATTAGGGGTTTTACCTCTTTTAATACGAACCCATTTTTTTTTCGAATTTATCAGCGAAAATAGAGAACCATTTAATCTTCGAACAATGGATCTCCTAGGGTTCACTTGATGATTTTAGGGAGATGATGAGATCCGTTACCTCTTTTTAAGGAATTTAATTCCGTTTGAAGAAAATGTTTCTGGGAATTTAATTCCCTTCTCTTAATAAGGAATTTAATTCCTATGAAGAACTCAGTTTCTTCACATGGAGGCTTCTTAGGGTTTCCTTGCCCTAAGCTGTCCTTCTGTAATCAATGAAACAGAAACCTTGTAATAATTCTCATGACCTTTATTTCAGGTATTATGGATGCTCATATGTATGGCCTTGACGAAATCATTTCCTACGGGAACATTCGTGCACTGGGCCGCAGTCAGAACCAGGAGTTCACCAATGTTCAATGCGCCGAGATCATGAGCCGCTTTGGCGAGTACAACCATCGGCTACTCCCCCGTCGCTCTTCTCTTTTGAGGCTGATCGTGCTGGCGATGCGGGAGGCACTTCCTCTCTTTTGCACCGGCATACCGCTCAGGGCCTTGGACACTGCTGAGGATAAGGTACATTCGGTGTACCTGATGGGCTTGATCTCATAGAGGAGGCGAGATCACCTCATTGATCTCTTGCACCAAGCCTTTCAGCAGTCAGCCATACTTGCCGCCTATCGGAGGGTGGAGGATATTCGTGAGGACCCCGACGCTTGCGACCGCGAGAGGAAGCATACCAGGATGGTTCGAAACTCCTGGAAGATCTTGGACAAAGTTACCTTCGATTTTCTCAATCCATGTCCTGCGTCTGAGGTCTTACCGTTGTAGTTGTGTCCTCTTTATTTTGTATGAACTTCTCAAAGTATGAATGATAAGTTTTATTATGATTTTCCATGTTTGCATGCCTTTCTCTGGGATTTCATCATTTTGCTACTGTTGTTGTTGATGCTTTTAATATGCGGGGTGCTACTCCATCCATTTTTTTTAGTGCACATCAAGTTTGGGCCTCACATGTTCTGCACGTGGGGTCCCTTGATGGGGCTGTTCACAAAATTTTCCCATGCCATATTTTCAGTGCACAATATCAGATGCAGAAAAAGGGCCTTGGAAATAGTTCCATCTCCCTGATTTTCGATGCCTTTCCTTTTTTGGGCCTTGGAAATAGCTTCATCATGCAAGATTTTCCGCGCACAGCACTTAATGCACCCCTTTATATCTGAGGCAATGGCTTTCCTTTTCTCTTCACAGAGAACTTTTATTCCCATTTTAACGCGATTTAATTCGAGAACAACTAAGTGCCATGGCCTGCAACCGTCCACACGCTCGTCGACAGCCATGGCAAGTTCCTATCGAGGAGATAATCCCCCGCTTTGCCACCCGGTTGGTGGATCCACTCCTTACCGATGATGAATGCGACTCGGCGATGTATGAACTCTCGATCCGTAGGGGGTCTCCCCTCCCAATGGGTTCCCTCTGGCTCCGGATGATCCTCATGGCCGTGCTTGCCGACATTCCTCCTCACCCGGCAGAGATGACTCTGGCGATGCTTGATGCGGCTGAAGAGAAGCTCGAGGGCTTTCACGAATCGTGCCGGATTACTCAGGCTTTGAAGGACTGCTCGATTCACCTGCTGAGCCAAATAAGGGCCCGGCGAGCTATTATGTTTGCTTTCGCGGACGAACATAGCACCAATCGATGGGGAGCGACTCCTCACGAGAACCGTCGCTTTGATGTGCTGGAGTGAGCGGAGAGAGAGATGGAGAATTTTGTTCTTTGCTTTGTTAACCCTTGTGCTACTGATCCCGTGTTTGGTGACCTTTTCCCGCTAGCGTAGAATATTTAAATTAGTCCTTTTTTTGTATGCTTTATGCTGAACTTCCATGTAGGCTTGGTACTCGTATGTATGTTTTCGCTTGCATGAATAAACTTTGTGTTCTTCTTATGAAGACTTTATTTAGTCACCAATATTATCATCATGTCGCATGCACATCAGAGCTTCGCATATTATTTCATTTTTTTTATAATTGCGAACACATGCTTGACAGGATAACGTCAGAAATTTTCTTATTGCTTCCCATACCCGATGATGTACGCATGTTTTAGCTCGACTACTGCTATCAACCGGAGCTTATTTATACAGTCCAGAGCGTTCCTATCCTGTCTCAGAGGCTACGGTCGTGACAGTGGGCTTAAATGGCCAGACAAGGCGACACGTGGCGAACACATTGTTGTGCGAGGAAAGGGTTCGGTCGTAAATTCTCGGAGATGGAGTTGGCTTCTAAGGCGCTGAGCGAGCTTCAAGCTAATCTCACCGCCAAGGCCAACAAAGCGTATGAACTCTGGCGGGTGCTTTAGGAGTCCATCAAAGAGGTGGTGGCTCTCGATAAAGCTGCCACGTGCACTCGCGAAAGGGTTGAGGCTCACAAGGCTACCGAGAAAGAGCTTGGAGCCCGGCTTGCTTCGTATCAGGACCAGCAGGCTCAGGTGGAGGCCCGTCTTCTGGAGATCTTGCATCATGAAGCCGTGGCTCAGCAACAAAACGATGAGCTGATAAAATTACTACACCGCCAGCCGGCTTGAGGACTTGTATCTTTTCCCTTTTTTTTGTACATACTCATGGATGAGAGTATCTTCTTTTTGTTTCTTTCATGAATTGTACTTTGTATCCATTTTGGTTTATGAATAAAAGATACATTTTTCTTCTCAACGGCGTGTCTCTTTTCATTGAATGTGTTTTGCGGACCATTTATCTTGATCTCCTTGCAGGGCAGCGATGGCTTAGGATTCAGGGTTACGATCTGCTTCCTAAGACTTTTGTACTTTACGAGCCACGAGGATCTCATAAAGAGTTTTTCCTCCCTACAGGTTGAGAGGATCCCATAGGTGTAGGTTCTCCTTAAGAATCGTGAGGATCCTTAAGTGGGTTTTCCCTTGAGAGTCGTAAGGATCTCACAAGAACGTTTTTCTTCCTTACAGGTCGTGAGGACCTGCAAGTGCTGGATGTGGTCACCCTTATTCGTGTTTCACGGAGTCAGGGGTTTCTCGAGACATCGTAGTTTAAAGGCGTCGCGGTCAAGGTTAAGGACCTCATAGTCCGTGGATTTAAGGACTCCACAGTCCGATGTTAGTTTTAAGACATTACGGTCAAGGTTAAGGACCTCATAGTCCGTGGATTTAGGGACTCCACAGTCCGATGTTAGTTTTAAGACATTACGGTCAAGGTTAAGGACTTCATAGTCCGTGGATTTAGGGACTCCACAGTCCGATGTTAGTTTTAAGACGTCACGGTCAAGGTTAAGGACCTCATAGTCCGTGGATTTAGGGACTCCACAGTCCGCTGTTAGTCTTAAGACATCACGGTCAAGGTTAAGGACCTCCACAGTCTGTAGATTTAAGGACTCCACAGTCCGATGTTTGGTTGCAGGGACCCGTCACCTCTTTGAAGACGTTGAGGAATTACAACGCCAGGTATCAAAGGAGTGAAGAGATGTACCCTTAAACCAAGGCAGAATCCGTAAGGAATCGGGGTGGTTGATCGTTAGTTTTAAGACATCACGGTCGAGGTTAAGGACATCATAATCCGTGGATTTTAAGGAGTCCATAGTCCGGTGTTTGCTCTGGATGCCTCACACGGGTTCACTGCCGTGCTTGGCGAGGACCAGGATCCGCTCTGGACGTTTTCCGCGGGGTCAAAGAGTGACGTTATCCGCGTTTCACGTAACCAGGAATTTTGCACAAGATGCTTCACACGGGTTCACTGCCGTGCTCGGCGAGGACTAGGCTCCGCTCTGGATCCTTCACACGGGTTCATTGCCGTGCTTCGCGAGGACCGGGATCCACTCTGGACGTTTTCCACGGGGTCAAAGAGTGACGTTATCCGCGTTCCACGTAACCAGGAATTTTGCACTAGATACTTCACACGGGTTCACTGCCGTGCTCGGCGAAGACTAGGCTCCGCTCTGGATGCTTCACACAGGTTCATTACCGTGCTTCGTGAGGACCAGGATCCGCTCTGGACGTTTTCCACGGGGTCAAAGAGTGACGTTATCCGCGTTCCACGTAACCAGGAATTTTGCACTAGATGCTTCACACGGGTTCACTGCCGTGCTCGGCGAGGACTAGGCTCCACTCTAGATGCTTCACACGGGTTCATTGCCATGCTCTGCGAGGACCAGGATCCGCTCTGAACGTTTTCCACGGGGTCAAAGAGTGACGTTATCCGCGTTCCACGTAAGTAGGAATTTTGCACTAGATGCTTCACACGGGTTCACTTCCATGCTCGGCGAGGACTAGGCTCCGCTCTGGATGCTTCACACGGGTTCATTGCCACGCTTCGCGAGGAGCAGGATCGCTCTGGACGTTTTCCACGGGGTCAAAGAGTGACGTTATCCACGTTCGACGTAAGCAGGAATTTTGCACTAGATGCTTCACACGGGTTCACTGCCGTGCTCGGCGAGGACTAGGCTCCGCTCTGGATTCTTCACACGGGTTCATTGCCGTGCTCTACGAGGACCAGGATCCGCTCTGGACGTTTTCCACGGGGTCAAAGAGTGACGTTATCCGCGTTCCACGTAACCAGGAATTTTGCACTAGATACTTCATACGGGTTCACTGCCGTGCTCGGCGAGGACTAGGCTCCGCTCTGGATGCTTCACACGGGTTCATTTTCGTGCTCTGCGAGGACCAGGATCCGCTCTGGACGTTTTCCACGGGGTCAAAGAGTGACGTTATCCGCGTTCCACGTAACCAGGAATTTTGCACTAGATGCTTCACACGGGTTCACTGCCATGCTCGGCGAGGACTAGGCTCCGCTCTGGATGTTTTCCACGGGGTCAAAGAGTGACGTTATCCGTGTTCCACGTAACCAGGAATTTTGCTGATTGTATCCGCATTTCACGGGATGGAGGTTTGACTGTTGGCGATATGTATACCACCGAGCCATGGAACCGGGGGTTGCCGCTGTTCCGCTTAGCTTAGAGTTGTGTCCGTTGTTACGAGACGAGTGCTGAGATGATCTCTAAGTCATTCACGGCCCGTCGAGATTTTTCTTCTTCTTATGATGAAACTTGGAGGAGAGGTATGATCCCCTTTTTGTTTACGCCCTTGGATTGTATACAGGGTGTGATGGAATATCACCTGTAGGGCATAAATTGAAACTTTTCTTTTATATTTTATTTCGTTTTCCGCGATGCTCTATCATTTCAGCTTTTATATCGCGGAGGTCACGATTGCCCTATCATTTCGGCCATTTTTCGTGGTGCCCAATCATTTCAGCTATTTATTTTATTTTTACTCGCTGCTTTTTATTACGAGTTGCTCCATCATTTCGGCTATTTTTCATGCATACATTTTTACTTGCTGCTTTTTATTGCAAGTTGCCCCATCATTTTGGCTATTTTTCATATGCATGTGTGACTTACTGGCTTTTCGCCATAAACCTGAAATTAGACACAGATTTCGGAATCAGCACCGCTATAACTGGGATATGGCCAAGAGCGAATCATCATCTGCCTCTGTCGATGTTGAACAAAGATGGCTTAGCAAACAGGGTTAGGGTCCCGTCGGCTAAGGCGTTTGACTTCATGAGCCGTAAGGGTCTCACGAAGGTATTTCTCCCTACAAGTCGTGAGGATCTCGTAGGTGCATTTTCTCCCTAGGAATCGTGAGGATTCCTAAGTGCATGTTCCTCTGTAAGTCGTAAGGATCCTACAAAAGGGCTTTCTCCTTATAGGTCGAGAGGACCTACAAGGGTTGCTCATCATATGGAATATCCCTAGTCATGGGTGGGAATTTGCTGAGGAAATGTTTATTCGCGCCCGTGGATTGTATACAAGGGTCAGTATTGAGCCCCTGGTAGGGCAGTATCGAAGGTTGTGGGGGATTTGCTTAAGAACAGGTTTAGGTTTCTGTAACTTAAGACTTTCAAATCTCATGAGCCGTGAGGGTCCCATAAGAGAATTCTCCTTACGAGTCGTGAGGATCTCGCAAGTGTATTTTCTCCTTAGGAATCGTGGGGATCCCTAAGTGTGTTGCTCCTTTGTGAGTTGTAAGGATCTCACGCGGGTGGTTTCTCCTTGCAAGTTCGTGAGGATCCCGCAAGTGTCCTTTAACGAGGTTGCGCCCTTTCAGGTTTTCACAAACACTCGCCGGTAGTCCTGCTGTTTTTACTTACGGAGCCCTTTCGGGTTTTCATCCGTGCCCATTTTGCTTATGGACATACCGTTTTTTTATTCTTTTTCTCTTTTTTTTTACAAGGTCGCGCCCTTTCGGGTTTTCACGAACACTCGCCGGTAGCCCTGCTGTTTTTACTCACGGAGCCCTTTCGGGTTTTCATCCGTGCCCATTTTGCTTATGGACATACCGTTTTTTTTATTTTATTTTATTTATATATTTTTTTTCTCTTTTTTTTTATTCATCTCATCAGCCTAAGGATGCCGCGGTAGTAGTTTAGGGACGTTTCGGTCCGTCGTTAGTTTAAGGACGTTTCGGTCCGTCGTTAGTTTAAGGACGTTTCGGTCCGTCGTTCAGGGGAAGGCCGGCTACTGCTTATAAAGTCTGAGCTTAGGAAGATAGCGAGCGGACATAGTCGTCGTCATCTATCATTGACCCCGGCTGTGGCTCATTAGGCGTAGTATTTCTTTAAGAAGCAGCCGTTTATTGGCCTGAAAGGCCTTTCACCGTGCATGTCCATGAGTAGATAGGCTCCACCCTGGTAGACCTTGTCTATGATGTACGGGCCTTCATAGTTCGGCTCAAATTTTTCCCGCTTGGCACGATTGGGGATCATAGGTCTTTTGACCACTAGTACGAGTTCGCCTTGGCGGAATGTCCTCAGCCTGGTCAATCTTTCGTACGAGCGCGTCATCTTTGCTTTGTAGGCCTCTAGATTTTGCTGCGCTATGAGCCGGGTTTCATCGAGGGCATCAAGCTCCTCAAGCCGAAGGTGAGCATTTTCTTCGTCCGTCAGCTTGTAGTGGACTGCCACTCATAGAGAGGGTAATTCTATCTCGAGGGGGAGCACTGCTTCCGTCCCAAATACCAACGCGTATGGCGTTGTGTTCGTGGCCGTCTTGAACGTAGTTCGATAGGCCCAAAGGGCCTCTTGCAGCCTCTCGTGCCAGTCTTTCTTATTTCGGGACACCGTCTTTTTTATGATCTTCGTCAGGGTCTTGTTGAAGGCCTCAGCTAGACTATTAGCTCGCGGATTGTAAACTGAAGAATATCTCCAGTCTATATTGTGCTGCTGCGCGAAGCGGCTAATCTTATGGCTTCTGTAGGCTGGCCTGTTATCGGAGATAATCCGCCGTGGACTTCCAAACCGATAGATGCGTGCGTCTTGAAGAAGTGGAGGATATTCTCCGTCTTCACTTCCCTCAGCGGTACTGCTTCTGCCCATTTGGAGAAGTAATCAGTTGTCGTCAGGATGAAACGATGTCCCCAGGACGATGCTGGTGCGATGGGGCCGACTATGTCAGTCCCCCACATTTCGAATGGCCAGCTAGCCACCGTCGGATGTAGTGGATTCGGATGCTGGTGGATGAAATCCCCGTGGATTTGACACGAGTGGCATTGCTTCGCATATTCGAGGCAGTCCTGGATCATCGTGGGCCAGTAGTAACCCATCCGTTTAATTTTTAACTTCATCTTTGGGCCTTCTTGATGAGAACCACAGATTCCGTCACGAACCTCTTGAACGACTCTTTCTGCTTCGTCAGGTCCTAAATATCTCAGCCACAGAGAATCAAACGATCTCTTTTACAGAGTATTATTGACGAAAGCGAAAGATAGAGCTCGTTTCATGAGCTGATGTCTTGAGGACGCTTCTTCGGGCATTCGGTGGGACTTAAAGTAGTCTATGAAGACTTCCCTCCAATCCTCAACCTTTTCTCGTTCTTTTATTTGTAAGGTCGTCTGCTCAGTCTCTCCCTTTTCCTCGGATGATTCCGGAGGTATTTCTGCTGGGGCAAGCACTCGACGGCTTTGTACCACGATTCTAACGTCATCGAGGTTCTCGTCAGCCAGTTCTTTAGCAAGTTTGGCCAACGCGTCTGCTTTGCTGTTTTCCGCACGCGGTATGTTCTCCAAAGTATAGGAGGGAATTTGGGTCAACAATTGTTGCACCTTTTCACCGTACTTCACCAACTCCGATTTGCACGTTTGGTAGTCGCCGTTTACTTGACTAACGACCAGTTGAGAATCCCCGTATATGAGGAGGTTTTCAATTCCCATGTCAATAGCGATCTCGAGGCCTGCTATCAGAGCTTCGTATTCGGCTTCATTATTTGTCCTCGGCTCTGTTAAGAAGAAGGCGAAGCGCATTATCCCTCCTTGGGGAGTTACGAAGATGAGGCCTACCCCCGATTTGATCATTGGGATACCTTGTTTGCGCTTCTTTATGGAGGACGCTCCATCGAAATAGAGTTCCCATCGGGTACCGCCGCCGCCGATCGCATCAAATGCATGCTCGTCCTGCAGATCGCAGTTCAGAGGAGAACCGGCAGGTACTGGATGCTCAGCAAGGAAGTCGGCAATGGCCTGGCCTTTCACTGCTTTGAGAGGTCGATACGTTATCGAGAACTCCATCAGGAGTAGAGCCCATTTAGCGAGTCGACCCGTCAATATAGCCTTTGACATCAAATATTTAAGAGGGTCCACCTTCGAGATGAGACGGACTTCGTGCGCCAACGCATAGTGCCTGAGCTTTGTGATCGCGAAGATCAACGCCAAGCAGTGTTTTTCAATGGGAGAGTAGTTGCTTTCTGCCCCCAGCAGAACTCGACTTAAGTAGTAGAGTGCTCTTTTCCTTGATCGTTCTCTCGTGCCCATAATGCGCCTAAGGAACCTTCGAGGGCGGTTGTATAAAGAATGAGGGGTTTTCCCTTGACCGGCGTAGCCAACACCGGAAGGTTCTGCAGGTACTGCTTGATCTCGTCTAGTGCACTTTGGCATTTGTGATCCCAAACGAATGGAGTTCCCTTCTTCATCAGGTGGCTGTAAGGACGGCACTTGCCTGAAAGATTGGCGATAAATCGCCGGATATATGCGAGCTTCCCTTGGAGAGACCGCAACTGTTTGAGGGTTCTTGGCAGAGGCATTTCCATGATCGCCTTGATCTTAGATGGATCTGCTTCGATACCTCGGTGTCGGATGATGAATCCCAGGAATTTACCCGAGGAGACTCCGAACGCGCATTTGAGGGGATTCATCTCCAAATTATATTGCTGAAGGCGTTGAAATACAGTCTCCAGATACTTTAAATGCTCTTCGTATGACATGCTCTTCACTACGAGGTCATCGATATAGCACTCGACGATGTCATGTACGAGATCGTCGAAGATCTTTTTCATGGCCCTTTGATAGGTAGCGCCGGCGTTCTTTAGACCAAAGGGCATAACCCTATAACAGAATATACCCAAAGGGGTCCGGAAAGCGGTGTGCATCTGGTCTTCGGGATGCATCTTTATCTGATTGTACCCTGATGAACCGTCCATAAAGGAGAAAACCTCATGAGTGGACGTGTTATCTATCATTAGCTCGGTTACCGGTACTGGGAAATCGTCCTTCGGGCAGGCTTTATTGAGATCCCTGAAATCCACGCATATGCGTACCGTCCCATTTTTCTTCATTACCGGGACGATGTTGGCGATCCAGTCGGGATATTGGACTTCTTGGATAAATCCAGAATCGATCAGCTTCTTGACTTCGGCGTTGATGCTCATCTCAAGCTCGAGCCGCATCCTTCTCGGCGCCTGCTTGACTGGCTTGATATCCGGGGATATTGCTAATTTATGCATAGCAATCTCCGGATCTAATCCTGGCATCTCGGAATAGTTCCACACGAAGCAGTCTTTATGCTGTAGAAGCACGTTCTTTAACGCAGCCACCCTTTCTTCAGATAGCAGCTCGCTGACGAATGTCGGTCGCGGATCATCTGCCGATCCCAACTCAATCTTCTTGAGGTTATCTGCAGTAGTATGTATGCCATCTTCCAGTTCTTTCGGAGCTGGCGGAAATTCTGAGATCACCTCATCATTGCTGTTCTCAAAGCACCAGGGAAGGTCATCCATGTTCTTGGGCTCTTCTTTTAATATTGTAATCATGTGGCAAGTGCGAATCCGCTTCCAAGACCGATGTGGATCTGGCTCTGCTCTTGCGGCTTTGGGTTCGTACTTTTATGGCGGCGTTACCCTCCAGCTGCTGGATAAAGCAAATCTGCCTTGCTGGTACTGGTCTTCGATCCAGTTCTTGAAGATGAAGCAGTTTTCGATAGGGTGTCCTACGGCTCGGTGATAAGAGCAATAGCCCGGATAAGAAACTTCGTTAACTTGCTCAGGGTGCTTAGACTCCTGAAGTGCGATCATTTGATGTTTTATAGCGAGCTCGAGTAACTTCTTCGTCTTGTCTCGGGGGAAGGAATACGCTCGACTCATCTTCTTCATGAGGGACAAATCCGGGCCACGCAATACTCGATCACGTAACTCTCTAATCCTGCGTCGTTGTGGTCGGCTTTTCTTTCCGCTTCTTGATTTATTTCTGCCTCTGCGTCGGACCTTTTGTACAACGGGTTGACAGGGGGGAGCATCTTTGTCTTTTGCAGCCAGTTGAAACAGACGTTGCGTCCTGGCCTTCTCGTAGATGGCCATCTCGCGGTTGTGGTCTTCCCGAGCTTTTTGACCCGCTTTCCTGATAAGCTTGTCCACTTGTTCTTCAAATGATGGACTCGGCACTTCACTCGCGGGATCCGGTCTTGATGAAGGGTGGGCATTGCTGGACAGGGCGTTTTCCTCCTCATCGAAGTTATATACGGCGTAGCTGCCGTGGGCTCGCTCCCGTTTCTCGGATCTCACATATCCAAGCCCTAGCGTTTCCATTCTCCCGTTGGGCAATTTGCGCTGAGTCCCAAGGACATTCCAAATCTTGTTGTAGAACCGAGCTTGTCGAACAGTCTGTTTTAAGGGTATTCCTTGGCGCTTCAATAGCCTCTTCAGTCCATTTGTATAGTATCTGGGCAAGCGGATGTGTTGGAGCCTGTCGAGTGTAGCATCCGCGCCATGCCATATCTCTTTCTCCACTCTCGTCTCTGCGGATTGGTAGAATAAGATCACCTTTTCACCCTTTCGCCTGGGAGGGACGTAAAACGTCTGCATGTCCTGCACATTGTAAGCTTGAAGTGCGTCGAGATCCTTGTAGTGTTTCCACGGCACCATGGTGATTTGCAAACCCTGATCATCGCTAGGGGATGCTTGTATTGACGGCTGACTGGAGAACACGGCATTAACCTCATCTTCCGAGTCACTTCCGAAGATCAACATGGGGGCGGACGGTCCCGGGTTGTTGCGTCGAGACGGTCCAGCGTAAACTATTTCTTCTTCTTCTTCGGTATCGCTCCCGAAAACAGGGATGGTGGCGACGACTTTGTTCTCCGGCTTGCGACACTTTTCTGTATCCTCGAAGTCTGGCAAAAAGTATTTTGCATCTTCGTACTTGCGGACTTCGTTCACGGAGAATGGGTTCAGCTCACCTGTTACGGTATACTCGAAACCATCCTTAAAGTACTTCATACACTGATGTTGTGTAGAAGGGATGATGTTGTACTCGTGTAACCAAGGACGACCGAGGAAGGCGTTGTAGCAGGTTTTGGCATCAATGACGTGAAACTTGATGTCCGTGACGAGCAGTCCGAAGCGTAATGTTAGTATTACGGATCCGAGAGTCCGTGACGATTGTGAATCGAAACCGGAGATGGTAATTTTGTCGCGAGCGAGATGTTGTATGCTCATGCAGATTTCCTTCAACACCCGAACATTAAGGAGATTGACGGAGGATCCATTATCCACCATGATCTTGCCTATCTTGATATCATGGCAGTATCCAGAGATATATAGAGGACGGTTATGGTCGCTCGTCCCGAGGAGAAGGTCTTCGTCACCGAAAGTGATGTCGGCCGTGGGCACTTCTTCCAGTTCATCCTTCATCCTTTCTGCGGCGAGGAAGGCTTGGAATTGCTTGGGTTCTTGTAACGCCTTGATTAATGAATCTCGCGCTTCTTTTGATAATAGGAGGGCATCGAGAATGCTGAGCTGAGAAGGTAGCTTCCTTAGGTGCGCTAGGATGTTGTAGTCCACCTTACCCTTCCTGGGAGGGTCCTTGGCAGCCAGCTCTTTCATGAATTGGTCATCTAAGGCGATATCCCCAGTGACCTTCTCTTTTCCCTTATCTTTTCTATTTGCGGGCCTGAGATTCTTTTCCGGGAGCGTGCGATTGCGCAGCTGAATGTTTTCGCAGGCCTCTGGTTCTTCTTCTTTCCCTAAAACGGATTCTTTAAAGAGAGGGGTCAGAGCCATTTCTTCATCAGAGTCGCTCCCGAAGATGAGAACTTGTGACCCTCCGGCGTTAACCATGTAACAGTTGCCAGTAGTTCTGTTGTGCCCGTCGGCAGTACTTCTTCGTTCCCGACGAGTCTTGCGTTTCATGTGCTTAAAATGCTGCCGATGAGCAACATATCCCTACCACCATATCCTAAAGGCGTCGCACTCCTCCGTAGGGTGTGAAATTTTCCGATGATATGCGCAATAATTAGGGTGCCTCTCCGCCCCATCGAGCGTGTTTTCTTCCGAGGGTGGTAGCTTCATTCCCATTGACATGGCTTTGGTAAACCTTTTCCTCGTCTTGAATATCTTTTTGTCTGCCTCGGATGCCTTTCGATCTGGCGGGAGTACTTCAACTCTTTCGTTTAGTCGCCTGCGTTTCGCTCCTTCCGATGCGGCCATCTCACGCTCCTGATCCGCTTTACTCTTTAGACGAATCTCGTCTAGAAAGGCGTCGATCATTTCATCTGTTGGCCACTCACGCTCTGGTTCAGGCTCTGTCCCCAGTTTCTAAGTGCCAGGAGTTTTTTCATCATCGGTAAAAGAGTGGGAGATTACGTTACAACTCGCCACATATCCCTCGGATTCATCCGACGAACTCTCTCCCTCATCTTCCTCTTGAAAGATGTGGTTGAGGAACTCTTGCAGCATGACAGGAGTTCGCGCCTTTTGATTGTACTCTTCCATCGCGTCGATTTGTTTCTGCAAGTTCGTGCGCTTGTCTTCAGGCTTCACGGGCTTCTTGGATTTCTTCTTCTTTTTCTTCGAAGATTTTGACGGTTGGGCGTGAGTATTTGGGCCATCACCACGAGTCTTCGTAGTTGGGCGCGGCTTCAACATCGCTTCGATAATTTGAGGTTCAAGCGGGTCCTTCCATTCGATCGCAAGGCACGCATGAAGGTCCCTCAGCATTCTTTTGGTTTTAGTTGACAGTACGACCTCCCATGGAGCTTCTTCAATAAAGGAATAGGTTGCCCCCGTGTATCTGCTTTCTTAGGAGTATGCGGCTGTGGTGGGTTCACCTTCCACTTTTCGGACAGTGCAAACTTCCCCTGGAGGTATTGATCTTCAATCCATCCTTTGAAGACGAAGCAATCCTCAATCAGATGACTTACTATTTGATGGTAAAGGCAATAGTTAGGGTTATTCACCTCAGTGGGTTGTGGCAGTCGCCTTGGATTTGGCAGGTTTATAAGTCTGTTGCGTATTGCCAGCTCGAATAACCGTTTCGTCTTGTCCCGTGGGAACGAGTAGGGACGCTTCATCTTCTCATTATAATAGCTGCGTCTTTCTTCCAATTGATCCGCCAGCTTTGGGGCATTGGGTTGCTGCTGGGCATTCGCGACGAAGGTTGCCTTTCCTTTACCCTTGTCACCCCGAGGCTTGGGCTTCGGGGGAGACGGTCTATGACCCATTTGGTCCATCTGGGCCAACTTGTCGATTAGAGCCTGGAATGTGGTTGGCTTAAAGAACATCATAAACTGGGAGATAGTTGCGTGAGGATCTAGGGTTCCCACGAACATGCCCACCGCGGGCGCTTCCTCAATGCGTTCTCGCATTTCGACCACAAATTTTGCTAGCGTATAGCATACTGGACCTATGTTTCGCCTGGTTTCACCCTGGCATTAATCAATGCCGTTATTGGAGTGCGTTCGTTGGCGCTCGCGAATCGCTGAGTGAATAGCAACTCCATTTCAGCGAACGTCTTGATAGAATCGTTCGGGAGTTCTGAATACCATTCGAACGCTGTTTCTGATAAGCTACCCACGAATTGGCGAAGCAACAGTTTATCATCACCGCCGGTGTTACCGCAAAGGGCCCTGAACTGGGCAACATGTTGATGGGGATTGCCGGTCCCCTTATACACGTGGAATTTTGGTATTGTATAACCCGGCGGATATTTGATTTGGTCGTACCAGCTTGGATACGGCCTCCCCGTTTTTACGACTTGACCAGCTGCCTCAGTCGCATGATGAACCCGGATTTGCTGGGCTATATAGTCGTCCAAGTCAGCCTTAGAGATTGTCTCCTCCTTGGCCGTTGAGAGGGCCGGTGGAGGATTCGACATTTCTCCCCTATCGTCTTCAAGTATGGTCGGGGGATCTTCAGCGGGAGGATCTTGTTGGATCATCATTCCCACCATGTCTTGGAATAAGTGGGCTATCTGCTTTATATTGGCCGCTTGTTCCGCAGCCTCTTTATCCTTCTTTTCCAACATCCTCTGGAGGAACTCGGCGTTGGTTTCCTGTTCTTGTTGCTGATCCGAGGAGGCCTCGGGGCTTTCTTTCGGCCCAGTAAGTGCGGCCATTGCGATCATCATTTCCTGAAGCTTTTGCTGTTGCTCCTGAGCTTTGGTTACCGACCGTGTAAGCGGTCTATGGCCTGTAGACACACGGCTGTCTTCCTTCCCCGACGCCATGTATACAGTATGGACCATCCTGCCCCCAGCCCTAGGGCGTCTGAGTTCAGCGCTTTTAGCTCTCGTTGCAGGCCCGGGGACCTTCTCTGGCCTCCTCTTTTCATGGGCAGTGGAAGTTGAGGGGGCCATTGAGGTGGGCACCCAGAAAGCTTTTCGTGGCTTAGCCTGTGACTGGCTTCCTGTTGGATTTTCAGCTTCTTATACTGGCGGGAGAAGTTTGGATCGATCATCGAGTCTCGGGCCTGCCGCCAGACTTTATAGATTCGGGAGGACAGCCGTTGAGGAGATTGGGGCTGTTCTGTTTTTACTTTTATAGCTCTTTTCAGCGGATGGGGAGATTTCTTTAGCGCCGCGGTAGGAGAATTCCTACGCACCTTATTTAGCATCTCAAAGCTGTTCCCAGTTGGAACAGCAACATTAACTTCTGCCATCGGGGTTGGTGGAGTTAGCCCAGAGGGGGAGTTGCCCCCAGTCTTCCTTATTCGGCGCCAGTAACGACGTCGAGCGCGTCGTGCTGATGGAACCGGCTTGGTGAGGGCGATAACCTCGTCTTGCCCCCTGTGTAGGTGGGGGGTCACTACTGGTGTCAGCCTGTCAAAGACTGATGTCCTTTGGGTAGAGGGAGCGGGAGCCGTCAATCTTGTAAAGACCGACTTTTTGGCAGGGGAAGCCGCCTTGACGACTTCAGGAGCAGGACTGGTCACTTTCTTAAAAGATGCCTTCTTTGGGATTGTAGGCCCCATTGCGGGTCCACAGGAGTTCTGGCCCAATCTAAAGAAGAACGAGGCGCTGGTGTTGGGAGACCCGTTGAGAGGGGCCGCGGCGGGGGTAAGACGATCAAAGACTGACTTCTTGGGAGCTTCCTTTGTCAGCACCGGAGCGGTGAAGCTTGTCGGCGGGAGCATGGTCCCAAAGAACAATCCTGTGGTGGCTCGAGTGACTTGTTCCACGGGCATTGCGAATAGCGAAGCAGCTTGGGGTCCGTAGGCTATACCTCTTAGCGAGGCAGAGCGTTGGTTGCAATTGCAGTCCGAGTAGTTGGAGCATTTCGCACAAGTAGAAGCCATCGATTCTTTGCTTTCTGTAATAAGAAAGACGCCAAGCCTTAGTATCTTGAAACCCAAGAGCAACCATTAGCGAACCGCGGTTGGTTCGCGAATCACGACACGCGAAGTGTGGAGTGGAAAGAGGAAAAGGTCCCACCGGGCGTGCCAGAATCTGTTCCCCTCCAAATGGCGGCGCGACTGGCG
Source organism: Agapanthus africanus (assembly GCA_030015575.1). Lineage (NCBI taxonomy): Eukaryota > Viridiplantae > Streptophyta > Magnoliopsida > Asparagales > Amaryllidaceae > Agapanthus > Agapanthus africanus. The sequence continues at coordinate 863,989,007 of JASDDO010000024.1, read as the reverse complement.
TCTTGCCTGAAATTCGGGGCAGATGCTAATTGGTGCTATCCGTCCACCACTCCGAAGATGCCAAGTTGATTTATGGCACCGTACATCGAAGGTTTAAACGGATGCGTCCGATGTAGCAGACTTCGTCAGATTCCCCCTCGCTTGAGGGGTTTTTGATTGTGGGGACGCTCTTCCCTGCAGGCACAATCCCCTGCAGTTAATTGCGCTACCGGATCGCGATAACCACTTTCTCCTTCTCCAGATGGTCACTTCGTATCGTGTGTATTCATTTTATGTTTAGTTGCCCGTGGATTGTATACGGAGACTGAGTTATATCGTCGTCCGTAGGGCGTGAACTAGTCCAAATCCGTATTATCTTAGATTTGGGTTTGGGGGTTTGGGTTTAAGGATACGTTAGCCTCATTTGAGACTGAGATCGACTTAAACGTTTGTTAAGGATACGTTAGTCTAGTTTTTTTTAGACTAAGATCAACTTAACGGGATCGTTTGAATCCAACAAGAGAGCAATAAAAGGGGGGCTCTGTTGTTTAGTTTAGTGACGTTACGGTCGGTAGGTAGTTTAAGGACATTGCGGTCCATGGGTAGTTTAAGGACATTATGGTCCATGGGTAGTTTAAGGACATTGCGGTCCAATGTTAGTTTTAAGACATTGCGGTCAAAGTTAAGGACGTCATAGTCCATGGGTTTAAGGACCCCACAGTCCGTTGTTAGTTTTAAGACATCTCGGTCAAGGTTAAGGACCTCATAGTCCTTGGGTTTGGAGACTCCACAGTCCGATGTTAGTTTTAAGACATCACGGTCAAGGTTAAGGACCTCATTGTCCGTGGGTTTAGGGACTTCACAGTCCGTGTCAATGTATGGTCATCGGGACCCGTCACCTCTTTGAAGACGTTGGGGAATTACAACGCCAAGTATCAAAGGAGTGAAGAGTTGTACCCTTGAACCGGGGTGGATTAAATAGTCTTTCGCCCAATTTTGGGATCAATACCAATTAATTATATTATGAGCCCATTGGCTCAGTTGAATTTGAATTGAGGACTTATGGCCAGCTTGGGCTAAGTCTAATCATGTTTGGGATATTGGCCCTCTGTTGGTCCATTAGAGGAGAGGCTTTGCCTCTGGCCATTTCGCCAATTGGGCTAAAGTTAGTGTTAAACACTAAAGATCAGCAGTGTTGAACACTGGGAACAAGTTAGTGTTTAACACTAAAAGATAGTTGGTGTTAAACACCAGCAATGGGGGGTTCAAATTAGTGTTAAACACTAAAACAAATCGGTGTTAAACACTAGCAACAGAGATCTCAATTTAGTGTCAAACACTAAGATAATCGGTGTTAAACACTGGTGGCAGAGATTTTAATTTGGTGTAGAACACTAAGAAAATTAATGTCAAACTCTGTTAACAGAGATTTAATTTAGTGTTAAACACTAAGAAATTCAGTGTTAAACACTGCAAGAAAGCTCTTTAATTAGTGTTGAACACTAAGGCAGAACGGTGTTTTAACACTGGATTCAGAGGTTCCAATTTAGTGTTAAACACTGAGGCAAGAGGGGTCACGTGGTAGCACGTGATGGCGCCCTCCCTTCATTTGTTCTACTGAGAATATTGCATCTTTTAGAGAATCACGTGCCATCACGTGACGGGCATTTAAATGCTTGTATGTTAAAGCTTCTGCCAAAGGTCACGTGGGTCACGTGAGGCACTGCCTAAAAGGCCCTTCTCTGTGGATCTTTTCGGGGGTCACGTGGTGACACGTGACCCTGCCTCTTTGTATGTTTTTTAGAAGATCTGTTAAGCCCTTTTTTAAGAATTAAATTCTTCGTAGGGTTGTACCCTAACGATAAATTTAAGAGGAATTAAATTCCTATTTCCCTCTGAAGATTTATATTAGAGTTAAACTCTGAATTTTCTGTAGGAATTAAATTCCTCATATATGTGAAGAACTGCATTCTATCATAGAGTTAAACCCTAATAACAGCTTTAAGGAATTAAGTTCCCATTCTCTTTTAGAGAATTATTCTGAGGAATGAGATTCTGTCATAGGGTGAAACCCCCATTTCTTCTTTCTTAAGGGAATTAAATTCCTTGTTATTTTAACAGAACTAAGTTCTTAATTAGGGTTAGACCCTGATTAAATTCCCATAACATAGGGTTAAACCCTAATTTTATTTTAAAGGAATTAAATTCCTACAGTTCTGTGAGAATTAAATTCTCAAGTTTTCATTCCCTCTCTATGCTTTGGATCCGTATGGCAGAATCTCAACCCATTGAGAATTAAATTCTCAATTCAAGGGGAGATGTGCACTTTACAGATCCTCCACTAAAGAGAGAACTCTGTTCTTCTGTTTAATATCAGAGTTAAACTCTGTTGAGAATTAAATTCTCTTTTCTTTCAAAAAGCCTTCCCTTTCTTACCTAGGGTTTTCTTTTGCAGAAGATCCAAATTCCTCCAAAGTATCAAGGCTCTCTCTCTTTTTCTCCCTCTGCATATATCCTCCTTTGTGTGTCTCTTGGCTCCTATTTATAGGAGAAGCAGCAGAATCAATTAGTTTCGATGAATCATTCATTAAGGGATCTGATTTGTATTCACCATTCGTTTGGACCTTTGGATTATTAGGTGAATTTTATTCACCATTGGATTTTAAATCCAAAGATATTCCTCTGTTGTTTCGGTTAGATTTTAAGGGGAAATCTTTCCAAGTTCAAGATTTTTCCATAGATATATGATATTTAATCACCTTTAGATCATTAATTCGATCGGTTCCAAATAATCTTTTTCCTTTGGAAAGATTTGAGTGATCTCTTCTCAGAATTTGATTCTGTTAAAAGATAGGCTTTGAAAGCCGGTCACGTGTGGGCACGTGACCCTTGGTCACGTGTGGGCACGTGACCCTTGGTCACGTGTGGGCACGTGACCCCCTTGGAATGAGCCCTCTTCTTCTTTTTGCGCTCTGCCTTCTGGCCCCTGTTTAGCCGTCACGTACCACCATGTGACCCCTGTTCACGTGTGAGCACGTGACCCTCGTCTAGAGCCTTTTTCTTGATTTAACCGGAGAATGAGTCTGCTGCTTAGCCGTCACGTGCCACCACGTGACCCCTGGTCACGTGTGAGCACGTGACCCTCGTCTGGAGCCTTTTTCTTGATTTGATCAGGGAATTGATGTGCCTTTGAAGCCTCTTTTAAATGTCACGTGCCAATACGTGACCTTGGTCACGTGGGAGCACGTGACCCTTTCTGAATCCCTTTTCTTTGATGTAGTCAGGAACTGAATCTGTCTTGCCGATGCTTTTAGATGTCGCGTGCCAACACGTGACTGCTGGTCACGTGTGAGCACGTGACCCTTTTCTGAAGCCTCTTCCGTAGGCTTTCCTGATTTTAAATCAGGAAACACATCTCTCCCGGTATTGGGAGTTGATGTTGCGCTATGCTCGATTGGCCATAACAGGAAATCCCTGGCCAGATTTGCTGAGATCTACTGGTAAGTGTTATCAGTAGTTTCTCAAACATTATGGACCTTGCATCGGCATGACTTATCACCCTATTGGGGTCTGACGTTATACTACCCCCAGGCTGCGATATGCGACATATCTGACGGAGAGACCGGACTGTACGGTAGTGTTACTGATTGGATTCGCAGGAGTATGTGAAGACTTGCTTGTTGATATTCTGATCGCTCAATACCCGGGTGATTGTTACGTTTAGCAGACCGCTTGTGGTTTATAGGTGTTTGATATGATCACCATCTAATGCTGGCGTATTGGCGAGTCTTTAGAATCTTTCGCAGAGGTTTCCTGGTTCATGCGAAACGAAGTAGGAGCACGTATGTGATATGTGCGGGACCGAGATTAATGCGCGTATGTGATACCGCAGTCTATTCTCACGATATATGATATCGGTCGGTTATATGTGATATAGCCGGGTTATCGGATCAAGTGTTGATTCGATAGATTGTTACATTTGATATTTGTCGGCTGTATGTGATATAGCCGGATTATTAAATCAAGTGTTGATTTGATAATTTAATGTATAATTATATATTTGATATATTAATTTACATTAACTAATATTAGCTCACTTAAACATTTTTCTCTCACTTTTGTACACTTAGTATATATGTGATATATATTAATGTACATTATTTTGTGTCATGCAAAATGCCACATGCTACATGGGTGCATGAGACTTACACCATGCTTATAATAATGTAAGGTTTTATTTATTTAAAGATATTAGTTGGAAATTGTCATGCATGGAAGCTTGGAGAAGCTTGAAGCATTTTTGACTTAGTCCACTAGTTTTGTTTTACTTCTAGATATTTATTAACCTAACCATTATTGTTAGCCATGGTTTATTCTCTATATGAGTTAGTGTATGACACTAACTCACCCATGGTTGCTATTCCCACCTCATGAGTTCATTCTCATCTTCACTTCATCTTCTTCTTCATTTGAGAAAAAGCTTGCTAGTTTTTTCTAAGTGAGAAAATATTATGAGAAAATAAAATATAAAGTGAGCCCACTTCCTACTCATCATCCTCTACTATTAGCCATTTAGTTTAGGGTGTTTGCTTCACTAATCTACCATTAGTAAAGAGGTAGCATGAGCTTGATTCTTCTCGACGTAAATCATCTTTGGCCTCGAAGACTTCGAGCAAGCTTGTTCATTTCTTCATGTGAACCTTTACTAGAGTTCGGATGTTCACTACTTAGAGAGAAGGGACTATTACACGGAGCTTTAGAAGTGAAGGACCAATCTAAAAAGGTTTTATTCCTCATTCACTTGTTTGCAAAGTTGTTTGCATGATATTTTGTTTAAATCTCTAGTTAAGATTCTAGGGTTAGGGTTGTTTAGAACGGCAAAATTTTGGAAACGGCATGAACGATGCCTCCCGAAACCTTGGTGCTACGCTACGTAATAAACTGTGTTGTGTTTTGATGTTTAAAATTCATGTAGTGTATTCGTAGGGTTCTTATAAGTTAAGTTAACGGCGAAAAGATTATGTTTTGATGATGGAAATGGCGGGAGTTAGTGAGGTAAGCATGTGTGTGTGTGTGTGTGTGTGTGTGTGTGTGTGTGTGTGTTGATAATATTGTTTCGAAGATTATGATTTGAGTTCATATATTTATATATTTATTTATTTCAATTCATAGGATTGAGTGAGCTACGATTGCGAGTGATTTAGAGATTTTTTTCGTATTGTTGGACATATATATAGCTTATGTATTGTGTTGTTCGTATTCAAAACAACTTAGTTTATATATACTTGTTTATTAAAAATTTAGTTCATATGTGTTAGATTGAGTTGCTGATATTGGTGGATATATCATGGATAATGTTTATATGTTGGTTTGTTTGCGTATGTATTCGTATTTATTGTTGATCTTGTTGGATATATTATGGATTGTGCATATATATTGATTTGTATGTGAAAGGCTATTGTGGTGTAATATATTGTGATATTGTATATTATTGTATTGAATATGGTATTTTTCTGTAGTTTTTTTCAAGGAAAAATAGTTATTAGCGACTGTATAAGCTACAGGAATAGTCGCTAATACTTCTGTTCCCCGCCGAAACACGGAGACACTACTGCGTAGGTCCGTCTTGTCTGAATTTCAGGGCAAATGCTAATTGGTACTATCTGTCCACCTCTCCAAAGATGCCAAGTTGATTTATGACACCGTGTATCGAAGGTTTAAATGGATGCGGCCGATGTAGCAGATTTCGTCAGATTCCCCCTCATTTTAGGGGTTTTTGATTGTGGGGACGCTGTTCCCTGCAGGCGCAAGCCTCTGCAGTTAATTACGCTACCGCATCGCGGTAACCACTTTCTCCTTCTCCAGATGGACACTTCGTGTTGTGGGTGTTTGTTTTATTTTTGGTTGCCCGTGGATTGTATACGGAGACTAATTTATGCTGTCGCCCGTAGGGCGTGGATTAGTCCAAATCCGTATCTTCTTAGATTTCGGTTTGGGGTTGGGTTTAAGGATACGTTGGTCTCATTTGAGACTAAGATCAACTTAAACGTTAGTTAAGGATACATTAGTCTAATTTTAGACTGAGATCAACTTAACGGGATCGTTTAGATTCGACAAGAGAGCATTCGGGCTCTGTTGTTTAGTTTAGGGATTTTGCGGTCCATTATTAGTTTAAGGACATTACGGTCCAAGGTTAAGGACATCATAGTCCGTGGGTTTAAAAGGACCCCACAGTCTGAGGTTAAGAACATCATAGTCCATAAGTTTAAGGACCCCACAGTCCAGTTTAAAGACGTCATAGTCTGTGAAATATGTGGTTGTTAGGACCCGTCACCTCTCTGAAGATGTTGAAAGATTACAATGACAAATATCAAAGGAGTTCAGAGATGTACCCTTGAACCAAAGTTGATTGGGAGATCTATAGTCCAATTTGGAACTAAGATCAATTAATTAGATTGTAAGCACATTGGCTCAGTTAAATCTGAATTGAGGACTTATGGCCAATTTGGGCTAAGTCCAATTAAGTTTGAAATGTTGGCCCTTTGTTGAGCCATTAAACATTTGTCTGGGTTCAGCCCCTCATTATTTAGCAATGCTAAATAAGAGTTTGAGGGCTCTGATAACATTTTTGTCTTTGGCTGAGCATTAAACATTGTAGCTCTGGATTTTAAAGTTCATTTGAATGGGAGATTTCGCTCTGGAAAACTTAGCCAATTTGGGCTAAGCTGGCTTTAAAATAGTGTTAAACACTAGAGGACATTTAGCGGCCACGTGTCCTCACGTGATGTATTTAAAACAGTGTTAAACACTGAAGAAAAAATGCTCGAAATAGTGTTAAACACTAGAAAGGAAGGGGTCACGTGGGGTCACGAGAGGCGCCTGAGATGGGGCCAGACCTCCTTTATTTTATTATCATAATATTTAAATAAGTGTTAAATACTTTTAATCTTCAGACCATCACGTGTGGGCACGTGATGGGTATCTATGTATTGATTATTAAAGTGTTTATTAGGGGTCACGTGGGGACACGTGAGGGCGCCCAAAATCAGTACTGCCTTTGGTTTTGTTCTCTTCATTTATGAGGGTCACGTGTGAGCACGTAAAGCATTGCCTCCAAGCTTTTTTCTTCTCATTTTGGGGAGTCTTTTTAAGGGTCATGTGGGAACACGTGACCTTGTTTTGTTCTCTCTTTTCTGCTTATTGTGAATGGGGGTCACGTGTTACCACGCGACCAATTTATTTACGTGCATGGAGAGCTTTAAGTCTCTTGTTTTAAGAATTAAATTATCTGTAGGGTTAAACCTTAATTCTGTTTTAGAGGAATTAAATTCCTATGTATGTGGAAGAATTAAATTCTCAGTAGTGTTAAACCCTAGTTCTGTTTTGGAGGAATTAAATTCCTATGAATTTGGGAGAATTAAATTCTCATATAGGGTTAAACCCTAGTTCTGTTTTGGAGGAATTAAATTCCTATGAATTTGGGAGAATTAAATTCTCATATAGGGTTAAACCCTAGTTTTGTTTTGGAGAAATTAAATTCCTATGAATTTTTGGGAGAATTAAATTCTCATATAAGGTTAAACCCTAGTTTTATTTGGAGGAATTAAATTCCTATGAATTTAGGAGAATTAAATTCTCAAAACTCAATTCTCCCTCTAAGTTTTGGATTTGCATGGCAGAATCTCCCCGATGAGAATTAAATTCTTAACTTGTGGGGAGATTTTCTTCTGCAGATCTTCAACCAGAGGAAAAACTAAGTTCTTTTCCAGAAGAGTTAAACTCTTAGATTGAGAATTAAATTCTCTTTTTGTTTTATGGAGCTTAAATCTCTTTCCCTTTTCTCACCTAGGTTTTCTTTTCTTGAGAATTAAATTCTCCTCTCTTTTCTCTCTGCCTTTTTTTTTTCCAGAAAATCAAATTCCAAGATCCAGAAATCCCCCTCTTCTCTCCTCTTCTTGGCTCCTATTTATAGGAGAAGGAAAAGAATCAATTTGTTTAGTGAATTTTTCATTGAAAAATTTTGGTTGTTTTTGTAACCAATATGATCTTTTAGATCACTCAGTGAATTGATATTTTATCTGTTATTCCTGGCAAATTCCAGAGAAATCTTTTCTTGTATAAAATCTTTCCATAAATTAGAGATTTTTAATCACCATTGGATTTTTAATCCAACAGTGCTCCATTTTACATAGCACCATATTTTTGTTTGGAAAGATCTAAACAAATATTTTTCCAGTTAGGGCCTTTGATATCCCTTAATTAGAATTTAATTCTATTAGTTCAGAAGGATTAAAAGCCCATCACGTGTTGGCACGTCATCCCAATGTTTGATAATTTAAATAGAATTTAAATCTTTTAATTAAAGAGCTTATAAACCCATCATGTGTTGACACGTGACTCCCCAATTAAGCATTTAACCAGAATTTAATTCTGTTGTTTTTAAAGAACTAAGGAATCATCACGTGTCAGTACGTGACCCTTGGTCACGTGTGAGCACGTGATGCCCCATTGGGATTTTTCCTTGTTATTTTATTATACTTTATTAATCCTTTTCAGTGGGTTTAAAGGCCCATCACGTGTGGGCACGTGACTCCACTAATTGATTGTTTGATTAGAATTTAATTCTATCAAGACAGAATCCCAGGAAACCATCACGTGACTCTTGGTCACGTGTGAGCACGTGACACCCCATTGGGGTATTTCCTTAGTGTCTTATTATATTTTTAATCCCTTTTGGTGGGTTTCAAAGGCCCATCACGTGATGGCACGTGACTTCACTAATTGCCTGTTTGGTTATAATTTAATTCTATTACAACAGAGTTCCAGGAACCCATCACGTATCAGCACGTGACCCTTGGTGACGTGTGAGCACGTGATACCCTATTGGGTAATTTCCTGATATTTTATCAGGGAACAAATGCCCCCACAACGTTGTTCTTACGTATTTGCACGTGAGAGCAACGCTGTTCCCTTTGTGACCGTTGGATCTGTCTAGGGAATAGAGGAGATGAACAGTTCCCCATCGCATCCTATAAATGCAGGAGTTCCTTCAGAAGTGCCTCCACTTTTTCATCTTCCTCCTTGCTTGTTTTTCCTCTGATAATTTAATTCTCTTTCCCAGAGCTTAGTTCTCTGATTCAAAATTTTTCCAGAGTTTAACTCTGTCAACAAAGATTTCCTTTTTTTCAGGTGAGAATCTTGAACGGCTGGAAGAACTCCTTGTAGAAATCTGAATTTTAAATCCACACCAAGGGTTTTTCCCTTTAACAAGAACCCATTTTTTTTAAAGTTCTTTAAAAAGAAAACTACTCAATCTTTAAATAATAAACCTCTTAGGGCTTCTCTGATCTTCAGGGATCGATGGCGATGCTTATCTTCTCTCTGAAATTTAATTCCATTCCAAAGAGCTTTGGCTCTGAAAAAGTCTTCTGGGAATTTAATTCTCCTGTTCAAAAGGAATTTAATTCCTCTAAAGAACTTAGTTCTTTAAAAGAAGATCTCTTGGGAGTTTTCTTCCTGAGTTGTTTTTTGAAAAAAAGAATTTCAGTAATGTTTTCTGGGAATTTAATTCCCATGTTCTGCTTGATTTTCGCAGAGTCCAAGGTGGGTTTCTCTTTGGGGGAATGTGTAGAGTCATTTGAAATCCACTGTTCATTTATTGAGAATCTTATTTTTGTTCTCATAATGATTACTTTGCCTCATCATTAGTAAGCCGCCATCTTGATTTTATGGGACCCATGCGTTTTGTAACCAATGGTCCCGTAAAATAAGTCCTCTGTCGCTTTCCTCCACTGTCTTTTTATATACATACATTTATAAACATATATATATATATACACGTGTTGGCTTCTCTTAACAGTTTCCCCTTCTTTTATTTCAGGCACAATGACTTCTGTTCCATACTTCCCTTTCACCCACTCGGAGGCTGCCTTTCCTCAGTCACCGTCTGACGAAGAGGTGATGACGATGATCAGGGCTCATGACCCGAATTGCACCAATATACTTTTATGGGGGACCTGGTATGGTCACATCAACCGTGGTCACTGCAGTTTCCTTAGCGAGATACCGACAGAGCCTACCTATCCATTCGTGCCGATGGATCATCCACGGACCGCCTTTACTGCGGAGATGTTGAATTGGACACCTATGAGACGGCTTGAGCCATCAACAACTGGTATTCCGAACCATCCTGTGCCGGCTATAGACATTTTAGGGCGCCGCATTTGCCAGGGCGAAGCCCAGCCATGGGGACATATTTACAAGATAGGGCTTACCCCTCGACATCCCACGGGCTACCTTCTCTGGGCCCGTTATATCCTGTCCGCCCATCGTGCGCGACTGCAGAGGGTCGGATTCTATCAGGCGATATATGCGTCTCTTTTCCACTATCAGTCTCCCCATGTCTGGTGGGTTAAGGCCTTCCTAAACCAATGGAATCTTCCCACCAACACCTTCCTTCTAGGGGGCCGTGAAGTTTCAATTTCTCTGGAAGAATTTCGTGAGATCTCAGGGTTGCTGGTCAGGGGGACACTTTATGAAGAATTACTGCCTCCCGATGAGTATGTCTTCGAAACTGAGCCTGCCATGCTTGACGGCCTGTCGACCGAGAATGTCGTCCGCCACAAGTGCTCAAGTTTGATCAAGACCCTGAGTATTCTTGAGAGTCTATTTGCAGAGTCAGAGGAGCAAGGAGTCACTTTTAAAAGCTTTACGCCTGCTTCCTTCGCGAAGATGTCCTGTCAAAGACGGCTCTGAAGTTCGCAAATATCAACGACCCCTTTGGGTTCGGTTTAAATAAGCGGCCTGCTAAAGAAGAGGACTTGCCGCAGTTCTACATTCCCATCATGTCGACCGTGTCTTTCGAGTCAATTGCAGCTCCTGGTATGGATGAGGAGACTTTCTTTGTGGGCTTCATTAGTGTTTGGCTCAGTTAGTTTGCCATTCCCATGCATCGCCATTTCATGAGAGCCTCAGTTATTTACCCTGCTCATCGCATTGTTGAGGGAACGTGACTAGCTGTGGGCATTGTAGGGCTAGCACATCTATATCATGGGTTAAGCGTCGCGGCCAATACCTCAACTCCAGGCGTAGATGTGGTAAATTTCTATCTTCATTACTTTACGTCCTGGATTGAGATGCACGTGCTGCGGGCATTTGCTGCGCACCAAAGACCCAGCTTTTATGACGCTTACACTTTTCCGCGACTTATGCGGCTGGTGGATGCTTCTGCTCCTGACCCGACTCAGTCTGGGGCTATTCGCTTGCTGGTTAATCCCTATGCTAATACAGGCGGGATGGTATTCAACGACCGAGTTCTCTCTACTCCCTCAGGATCGGTTCAACAGTTCTGCGACTTGTCGAAAGAGGGGGTACCTTATCTGAAGCCCAGGGAAGTCATGCACCTATATTCGATCAGACCAGGTTATCTGATATTTCGTCAGAACGGTGTGGCCCTTTTTATGCGGTATAACCCACACTGCTTTGCTCGGCAACTTGGATATGACCAGAGTGTCCCTTTTGAGGCATTTATGGAGCCCGTTGCCAGAAGTTGTTCGTGACGCCGCTCATCACTTCATGTGGCTGAACACTGGCTCCCGCTTCATGATTCCTGAAGCTGATCATATTCCTCGATGTGTGTGGTCATTCACGGGCTGGTACCTCCACCGAGTCTGTCTAATTATTGCCGAGGAGAGGAGGGTACTCCTCGGATATAGGGCTCCCACCCTGATCCAAGCCATAGGAGTTCCGCCGCAACCGCGTGCAATGGTTCGCCCTCCCTTGAGGGATACCAGCGTCGTGCTTATTCCGTAGGCGGCGGAAGTGGATTTGACTCCCACAGCTGGTATGCTACTGCGTACTAGGGCTCAATCAAGGGCCAATAGGGTGCCAGTAGCAATGTCATCGGCCGCGGCGTCAGCAATGGCCGTGTTGTCATCGGTATCACCGCCGAGCAAGGACATTGAAGGCGAAGTGGGTCAACGCCGTACCAAAGCTCTACGGGGAAGGAAACGATCGTCTTCTGTGGTTAGTTCTGGGCTCAAGAGGCGGGGGAAGACGGTCACCAATCTGCTCGACTCTTTAGTGGAGTCCGAGCCTATTCTTCAAGATGAACCACTAGACATGCAAGAATCGGATGGTGGTCTACTTTTCCCGGGTTCATCTGCCGAGGAAGTCGCACAATTGGCTGAGGCTATAAGACGTTCACAAGATGAATCCAAGAACGTAAGGATCCCGAAGAGGCCTTATCCTGCCGTCATTTTTTATGAAGACCCCCCATCGATGCGGCGGCTATTCATAGGCCCTTTGGAAGAATGGGGTGAGAAGGCCCTTAAGCAGGCTGTTTCAGCCGACGCCGAAGACGCACTTTCATTGTGGACCGGTGGCCATGAATTTACTCTCGAACCTCGGTGAGCATATCTCCTCAGAAAGGAGCGTCGGCTTGAACAAGCCATATTAGAGGCCTCCTTGCGCATCGGTATGTTCATGTATCTCTTTGTAATATTTTGTATTGCTCGTATACATACATACATACACACACACACACACACACACACACACACACACACACACACACACACACATATATATCCTTATCCTCGTACGAACTTTGCAGGGACTTCGGCGGTGGCGGAGGATCTGAATTTGAGTCGTGCTTTGACTGTAGATTCCGCTAATATCCCCAATGAAACACTAATCAGTGTGGAGGGGGTCGATGCAACCGTTGCTCCTACGATGGAGCCTTCCCTAGTGATTCCCGCTCCCCAAGCTCTTGCTCCCCCGGGAGAGGCATCTTTGTTGGTCGCCGATCCAATGGATCTTTCTAAGGGCGGCCCGGAGATTAGGGGACAGGTAGTCGAGGCTACCGTCCTTCCGCTGGAGCCTGCAGTAGCGGCCACTGCTCCTCGCTCGGAAGTCGTTACACTGGCCCACGTCCCCGATGATGTGCCTGGGGGCACGGAGGAGGCCGCCGAAGCTGCTATCCCTTCATCCTAGAATGGGAGAAGCATCGAAGGTAGCCTTCTATATTTTACATTAATAATCTCTCCATTATCTGAACCCTTGTCTTTTTAGAATTGCATGGCTTGGCTGCGTCTATTGCCGATCTGTTTCCCAGGAAGTCTTTTCAGCGCCTGTTGGAGATGGCCGCTCCGCAGGCGATATCTCCTCAATGCATCGTCCTCTCTTCCGGGCAAGGTCAGTGTCTTTTTCCCTCTCCTCACGGTGTTATTATTATTTTACATAAAGACATTGATGTCTTCTACAGTTCTGGAAGCTGATGACGAGGTTGAGATTCTTGACGGGCCTGGGGAGCCTTCAGACCCCTCTTGCATGACTGTGGGTGAGTAAGATCTCAACGTTGTTCCATTTGTTCTTTGTTTACAAGTCTCGCCGACTGTTTATAAATCTGAATAGCTTTGCCAGTTTTTACCACGCTGGAGTCTCGCATCATCATGCCACCCGGCCCCTATGCTCTGCGTGCTTCGGAACGGATGGCAAAGCTAAGCCTCCACTCCCTGTCAGCCCTAATTGAGGATCTTCGCGCTTGCAGTCTGATCACGGCTGAAGCGTTTGCTGCTGAAGCCAACGGCTCTCTTCCCTTTCTTGCCACCTATCATAGTGAAACATTGGTGCAAATCTGGGTTGAGTTTTGTCGGCAGGTGGATGCTTGCTTGCATATTCTTGACTGTACACGCATTCCTTCGGAGGTTGTGGCCGCGAAGGCGAGCCTACAGGGGCTTATTGAGCGGTGCGCTGCGAATATGATATCTTGCGAGAAGAGGCTCAGCCGCAAGTTTTCGGAGAGGGAGCTGGCCTCCAAAGCGATGAGGGAGCTTCAAGCCAATCTTACGGCCAAGACCACTAGGGCATATGAACTGTGGCGGGTGCTTCAAGAGGCTATCAAGGAGGTGGTAGGCATTGATAAGGCCGCCGTTTTTACTCGTGAAATGGTCGAAGCCCATAAGGTTACTGAAAAAGAGCTTGAAGGCCGGCTTGCCTCATACCAAGCCCAACAGGCTCAAGCGGAGGCCTGCCTTTTGACGATAATGAATCATGGAGCCGAGGCCCAGCGGAAAAGGGACGAACTGGCAAATTTACTAAATCGCCCGCCGGCTTGAAGAATTGTATATATATATATATTCTTCTTTTGTACATACTCCTGAATAAGAGTATATTTTCTTTTACTCCTTCATAAATTATACTTTGTATTCATTTTGATTCATGAATAAAAGACATATTTTGCTTCATGATGGTGTGTCCCTTTTAGTAAGTGTATTCTGTGGATAGTCTATTTTGATTTCTTTGTAGGAAAACGATGGCTTAGGATTCAGGGTTAAGATCTGCCTCCTAAGACTTTTCAACTTTATGAGCCGTGAGGGTCTCATAAAGAATTTTTTCCCTACGGGTCCAGAGGATCCTGCAAGTATAATTTCTTCTTAAGAATCATGAGGATTCCTAAGTGTGTTTTCTCTTGAGAGTTATAAGGATCTTACAAGAGAGTTTGCTCCTTTACGAGTCGTGAGGACCCGTAAGTGATGGGTGAGGTTACCATTATCCACATTTCACGGAGTTAGCAGTTGCTCTAGATGCTTCCCACGGGGTCGGTTCGACATAGCCGTGTTCTGCGAGGACTGGGCTCCACTTTGGATGCTTCCAACGGGGTCGGAATTGAAATAGCCGTGTTCTGCGAGGACCAGGATCCGCTCTGGACGTTTCCCACGGGGTCAGGATTGACATAAGCCGTGTTCCACGTAACCAGGATTTTTCTCTGGATGCTTCCCACGGGGTCTGATTGACATAGCCGTGTTCTGCGAGGACCAGGCTCCGCTCTGGACAATTTCCACGGGGTCAGGATTGACATAGGCCGTGTTCCACGTGACCAGGAATTTGCTCTGGATGCTTTCCACGGGGTCAGAATTGACATAGTCGTGTTCTGCGAGGACTAGGCTCCGCTCTTGATGCTTCCTACGGGCTCGGATAGACATAACCGTGTTCTTGCGAGGATCATGATCCGCTCTGGACGTTTCCCATGTGGTCAGGATTGACATAGGCCGTGTTCTACATGATCAGGAATTTGCTCTGGATGCTTCCCACGGGGTCTGATTGGCATAGCCGTGTTCTGCGAGGACCAGGCTCCGCTCTGGACATTTCCCATGGGTCAGGATTGACATAGGACGCATTCCACTTAACCAGGAAGTTTGCTCTGGATGCTTCGCACGGGGTCATAGCCGTGTTCTGCGAGGACCAAGATCCGCTCTGGACGTTTCCCACGGGGTCAGGATTGACATAGGCCGTGTTCCACGTAACCAGGAAGTTTGCTCTGGATGCTTCCCACAGGGTCATAGCCGTGTTCTGCGAGGAGCAGGCTCCGCTCTGGATGCTTCCCACGGGGTCAGGATTGACATAGGTCGTGTTCTTTGTAACAAGGAAGTTTGCTTTGGATGCTTTCCACGGGGTCATAGCGGTGTTCTGCGAGGACCAGGCTGCACTCTGGATGCTTCCCACGGGGTCGTATTGACATAACCGTGTTTTGCGAGGACCAGGATCCACTCTGGACGTTTCCCATGGGGTCAGGATTGATATAGGCCGTGTTCTATGTGACCAGGAATTTGCTCTTGATGCTTCCCACGGGGTCTGATAGACATAGCCGTGTTCCACGTCACCAGGAATTTGCTCTGGATGCTTTCCACGAGGTCTGATTGACATAGCCGTGTTCTGCGAGGACCAGGATCCGCTCTGGACGTTTCCTATGGGGTCAGGATTGACATAGGCCGCGTTCCACGAAACCAGGAATTTGCTTTAGATGCTTTCCACAGGGTCTAATTGACATAGCTGTGTTCTGCGAGGACCAGGCTCCGCTCTGGACGTTTCCCACGGGGTCAGGATTGATATAGCCATGTTCTGCGAGGACCGGGATCCGCTCTGGACATTTCCCATGGGGTCAGGTTTGACATAGGCCGTGTTCCACATTACCAGGAAAGGTTGACTCTCGGTTGTTTGTGCATCGTCGAGTCATGGAACTGGGAATTTCTACGCAGCTCCGATTTGTTGATGTCGTGTCTTTTGAAATGAGACGGATATTGAGATGATTTCCAGGCTGTCTGTGAACCATTGAGATTTGGCTTCTTCTTCTGATGGATCCTGGGGAGGGAAGGTGTGATTCCTTCTTTGTTTGCGCCCCTGGATTGTATACAGAGATTGATGTGATATCACTTGTAGGGCAAAAAGGTTTCATTTTATATATTTTTCTTTCCATGATACTCTATCATTTCAGCTTTTTATATCGCGAAGGTCGCGATTGCCCAATCATTTCGGCTATTTTTTGCGGTGCCCAATCATTTCGGCTATTTGTTTTATTTTTACTCGCTGCTTTTTATTGCGAGTTGCCCAATCATTTCGGCTATTTCGTATGCATACATTTTTACTTGCTGATTTGCATGTTGCCCCATCATTTCGGCTATTTCATATGCATTTATAATTCGCTGGCTTTTCGCTGCAAGCTTGGAATTAGACACCGATTTCTGCATCAGCACCGCTACAACTGGGATATTTCTAGGAGCGAATCATCATTTGCCTATGTCGATGTCGACCAAAGGTGTCTTAGCAAACAGGGTTAAGATCCTGTCAACTAAGGCTTTTGACTTCATGAGTCGTAAGGGTCTCATAAAGGTATTTCTCCCTGCAACTCGTGAGGATCTCGTAGGTGCGTTTTCTCCTTAGGAATCGTGAGGATTCCTAAGTGTGTGGTCTCTTATAAGTCGTAAGGATCTTACAAGAGTGCTTTCTCCTTATAAGTCGAGAGGACTTACAAGGGCTGTTCACTGTGTAAACATATCCCTAGTCACGGATGGGACTTTGTTAGGGAAATGTTTATTCACGCCCGTGAATTGTACACAAGGGTCAGCATTAAGCCGCTTGTAGGGCAGTATTAGAGGTTGTGGTGGCTACTTAAGAACAGGTTCAGATCCCTGTAGCTTAAGACTTTTGAATCTTATGAGCCGTGAGGGTCTCATAAGAGGGTTCTCCTTACAAGTCGTGAGGATCTCGCAAGTGTAATTTCTCCTTAGGAATCGTGGGGATCCCTAAGTGTGTTGCTCCCTTGTGAGTCGTAAGGATCTCACACAGGTAGTTTCTCTTCACAAGGTCGAGAGGACCTTGCAAGTGTCTTTTAACGAGATTGCTCCCTTTCGGGTTTTCACAAAACTCGCCGGTAGCCCTGCTGTTTTTACTCACGGAGCCCTTTCAGGTTTTCATCCGTGCCCTTTTTGCTTATGGACACACCATTTTCTTTTCTTTCTATTTTTTATTATCTTATATATATATATATCTATATTTTTTGTCAGCTTCGGGATGCTGCGGTCCGTAGTACTTTATCGACGTTTCGGTCAACAGCTAGTTTTAGGAGAAAATGGTCCATTGTTAGTTTAAGGACGTTTCGGTCCAACGCCAGTTTTAGGACATACTGGTCCATAGTTAGTTTAAGGAAATTTCGGTCCGACGTCAGTTTTAGGACATAGTGGTCCATCGTTAGTTTAAGGACATTTCGGTCCGACGCCAGTTTTAGGACACAGTGGTCCATCGTTAGTTTAGGGGCATTTCGGTCCGACATTAGGAAGCCGGCTACTACTTACAGAGTTTAGTCTTAGGAAGATAGCGAGCGGACATATGCGTCGTCATCTATCGTTGACCTAGGCCGTGACTCGTCAGGCGTAGTATTTCTTTAGGAAGCGACCGTTTATTAGACTGAAAGGTTTTTCACCATGCATGTCCATCAGTAGATAGGCTCCACCCTGGTAGACTTTGTCTATGATATACGGGCCTTCATAGTTCGTCTCGAATTTCCCCCGTTTGACACGATTAGGGATTATAGGTCTTTTGACCACTAGCACGAGTTCTCCTTGGCGAAATGTTATCGGCCTATTCAATCTCTCATATGAGCGCGTCATCTTTGCTTTATAAGCCTCCAGATTTTGTTGCACTATGAGTTGGGTTTCATCAAGGGCGTCAAGTTCCTTGAGCCGAAGGTGAGCATTTTCTTCGTCTGTTTGCTCGTAGTGAACTGCCACTCGTAGAGAGGGTAACTCTATCTCGAGGGGGAGTACCGTTTCTGTGCCGAATACCAATGCATACGGCGTTGTGTTCGTGGCCGTTTTGAACGTAGTTCGATACGCCCAAAGAGTTTCATGCAGTCTTTCGTGTCAGTCTCTCTTATTTCAAGACATCGTCTTTTTCAAGATCTTCGTCAAGGTCTTGTTAAAAGCCTCAGCTAGACCGTTAGCTCGGGGATTATAGACCGATGAATATCTCCAGTCTATGTTACGTTGTTGTGCGAAGCGGCTGATCTTATGGCTTCTATAGGCTGACCCGCTATCGGAGATAATCCGTTGCGGAGTACCAAGCCGATAAATGACGTATGTCTTGAAGAAATTAAGGATATTCTCCGTCTACACTTCCCTTAGCGGTACTGCTTCTGCCCACTTGGAGAAGTAATCAGTTGTCGCCAAAATTAATCGACGTCCTCTGGACGATGCTGGTTCGATGGGGCCGATTATGTCAGTTCCCCACATTTCAAATGGCCAGCTAGCCACCGTTGGATGTAGTGGATTTGGATGCTGATGGATAAAGTTCCGGTGAATCTGGTACGAGTGGCATTGTTTCGCGTATTCGAGGCAGTCCTGGATCATTGTGGGCCAATAGTAGCCCACCCTTTTGATCTTCAGCTTCATCTTCGGGCCGGCTTGGTGAGAACCGCAAAGTTCGTCGTGAGTTTCTTGGACGACTCTTTTTGCTTCTTCAGGTCCCAGGCATCTTTACAACAGAGAATCAAATGACCTATTGTATAGAGTATCATTGACGAAGGCGAAAGACAGAGCTCGTTCCATAAGCTGATGTCTTGATGACGCATCTTCAGGTGTTCGACGGGATTTGAAGTAGTCTATAAAGACTTCTCTCCAATCCATAGCCTTTTCCTGGTCTTTTATTTGTAGGGCCATTTGCTCGGTTGCTCCTTTTTCTTCGGAAAACTCCGGAGATATTTCTGCCGGTGCGAGAACCCGACGGCTTTGCACAACGATCCTCACGTCATCGAGGTTTTTGTCAGCCAGTTCTTTAGCGAGCTTGGTTAATGCATCCGCTTTGCTATTCTCTGCACGCGGTATGCTTTCCAAGGTGTGGGAAGGAATTTAAGTCAGCAGTTGCTGTACTCTCTCGTCGTACTTCACCAACTCTGGCTTGCACGTTTGATAGTTGCCGTTAACTTGGCTAACGATCAGCTGGGAGCCTCCGTATATGAGGAGGTTCTCAATTCCCATGTCGACGGCGATTTCAAGACCTGCTATCAAAGCTTCATATTCGGCTTCATTGTTCGTCCTCGGCTCTGTTAAGGAGAAGGCAAAGTGCATTATCCTTCCTTGTGGAGTCACGAAGATGAGGCCTACCCCTGATTTGATTATGGGAGTGCTTTGTTTGCACTTCTTCATGGAAGATGCCCCATCGAAATAGAGTTCCCATCGGGTATCATTTTCTTTTCTCTCTCCGTCGCTCGTGTCAAACACGTGTTCGTATGGCAATTCGCAGTTCAAGGGAGAGTCAGCAGATATCAGATGCTCAGCGAGGAAGTCGGCGATGGTCTGGCCTTTCACTGTCTTGAGGGGTCGATAAGTTATCGAGAACTCCATCAAGAGCAGGGCCCATTTAGCGAGTCGTCCCGTTAATATAGCCTTTGACATTAAATATTTTAGAGGATCCACCTTCGATATGAGATGGACCTTATGTGCCAACGCATAGTGTCTAAGCTTCGTTATCGCGAAGATCAACGCCAGGCAGTGTTTTTCAATGGGAGAGTAATTGTTTTCTGCCCCCAGGAGAACTCGACTCAGATAATAAAGGGCTCTCTCTTTCCCTTGGGCGTTTTCTTATGCCCACATCGTGCCTAAAGAACCTTCGAGGGCTGTTTTGTATAGGACGAGAGGTTTTCCTTTAACGGGAGTGGCCAGCACTGGCGGATTCTGCAGGTATTGCTTGATTTCATCCAGTGCGCTTTGGCATTTGTGATCCCAGACGAACGGGGTTTCCTTCTTCATCAAGTGACTATAGGGGCGGTACTTTCCGGAGAGGTTAGCTATAAATTGCCGGATATATGCGAGCTTCCCTTGGAGAGACCGTAATTGCTTGAGATTCTTTGGCGGAGGCATTTCCATAATCGCCTTGATCTTCGACGGGTCTATCTCGATGCCTCGATGTCGTACGATGAATCCTAGGAATTTTCCCGAGGAAACTCCGAACGCGCATTTGAGAGGGTTCATCTTCAAATTGTATTTCCGAAGGTGCTGAAACACGATCTTCAGATGTTCTAAATGTTCCTCGTATGATTTTCTTTTAACCACGAGCTCATCGATATAGCATTCGACGATTTCATGTATGAGGTCATCGAAAATCTTCGTCATGGCCCTCTGATAGGTGGCACCGGCATTCTTTAGACCGAAGGGCATCACCTTGTAGCAGAATATGCCCAAAGGGGTCCGGAAAGCGGTATGCTTCTGGTCCTCGGGATGCATCTTTATCTGATTGTATCCTGACGAGCCGTCCATGAAGGAGAAAACTTCGTGAGTGGATGTGTTATCTATCATCAGCTCGGTGACCAGTACTGGGAAGTCATCCTTTGGACAGGCTTTATTGAGATCCCGAAAGTCCATACATATGCGCACCGTCCCATTTTTCTTCATCACCGGGACGATGTTGGCGATCCAGTCAGGATATTGAACCTCTTGGATGAAGCCGAAGTCGATTAGCTTCTTGACCTCGGCGTTGATGCTCATTTTAAGCTCGAGCCGCATTCTTCTCGACGCTTGTTTGATCGGTTTGACGTCTGGAGAAATCGCCAATCTGTAGACAACATTCTCTGGATCGAGTCCCGGCATCTCTGAATAGTTCCATGCAAAGCAATCTCTATGCTGCATGAGCACGTCCTTTAGCGTACCCACCCCTTCTTCAGACAACAGCTCACTAACGAACGACGGCCGCGGGTCACTTGCCGTCCCCAAATCAATTTTTTTAAGGTTATCTGCAGTAGTATGTATTCCATCTTCCAGCTCTTTTGGCGCCGGTGGAAACTCCGAAATCACCTCGCCAGCATAGTTTTCGAAGCACCAGGGGAGGTCATCCGTATTCTCAGGCTCTTCTTCTGACAGCGTTATCACGTGGAAGGTACGAGATGTTTCCAAGATCGATGTTGATCTGGTTCTACTCTCGTTATACACGTCGCTTTTGGTTCATGCTTCTATGGCGGGCTTACCTTCCAGCTGCTGGATAGAGCGAACCTGCCTTATTGATATTGGTCTTCAACCCAGTTCTTGAAGGTGAAGCAGTTTTCGAGAGGATGCCCTTTTGCATGGTGGTAAGAGCAATAGTCTGGGTGAGAGGCCTCGTTAGCTTGCTCGGGGTGCATGGACTCCGGGAGTGTCATCATCTGATGCTTTACGACGAGATTGAATATCTTCTTTGTCTTATCTTGGGGAAAAGAATATTCCCGACCCATCTTCTTTATAATGGACGGATCCCGGCTGCTCGACTCTTGCTCGCGTGGCTTCTTAGACCCGCTTGGCTGCTGTTGAACGTTTTTTTTTCCGTTCTTTGGTTTATTTTTGCCTCTGCGCCGGGTCTTTTGTATGACGGGCCGGCGACGAGGAGCATTGTCATTCTCCACGGCCTGCTGAATGAGGCGCTGCGTCCTGGCTTTCTCGTAAATGGCCATTTCACGGTTATGGTCATCCCGGACCTTTTGCCCTGCTTCCCTTATTAGCTTGTCCATCCGTTCTTCAAACGACGGACTAGGTATTTTGATGGTAGGATCTCGTTTTAGTTCAGGGGCAGCGTCTTCTAACAGGGTGTCTCCTTCTTCATAGAAGTCATGTATGACGTAGCTACCATGAACTCGTTCCCGTTTCTTGGATTGGGCATATACAAGCCCGACCGTTTCCATTTTCCGGTTGGGCAACTTTCGCTGAGTTCCAGGGACGTCCCAAATCCTGTTGTAGAATCGAGCTTGTCGAGTAGTCTGTCTGAAGGATACCCCTTGGCGCTTCAATAGCCTTTTCAAGCCTTCCGTGTAATATCTAGGAAGACGGATGGGCTGGAGCCTGTCAAGTGTAGAATCCGCACCATGCCAAATTTCTTTCTCTACTTTGGTTTCCGTGGATCGGTAGAATAAGATCGTCTTTTCATCTCTTCGCCTGGGAGGGACGTAGAATGTTTGCAGTTCCTGCACACTGTAAGTTTCAAGTGCGTCGAGATCTTTGTAATGTTCTTGTGGAACCATGGTAATTTTCAAACTCTGATTATCGTCAGCAAAGGCTTGTATTGACGGCCGAGCGGAAAATATAGCGTTGACCTCATCTTCCGAGTCGCTGCCGAAGATCAACATAGGGGTGTATGGTCCCGGTTTGTTGCGTTGGGGCGGCCCTGAATAAACTATCTCTTCTTCCTCATCGGTATCACTCCCGAAGACCGGAATAGTGGTGATAGCTTTGTTCTTCGGTTTGTGACATCTTTCCATGTCCTTAAAATATGGTAAAAAGTATTTTGCATCCTCGTACTTTCGGACTTCGTTCACGGAGAATGGGTTCAACTCCCCTGTTACGGTATAATCGAGACCGTCCTTGAAATACTCCATACATTGATGTTGTGTAAAAGGGATAATGTTGTACTCGTGTAACCAAGGCCTTCCGACCAAAGCGTTATAGCAGGTCTTAGCGTTAATGACGTGGAATTTAATGTCAGTGACTACCAGCCTAAAGCGTAGCATCAATATCACAGACCCGAGCGTTCGTGACGATTGGAAGTCAAAACCGGAGATGGTGATTTTGTCACGAGCGAGGTGATGAACACTCATGCAGATTTCCTTCAACACTCTCACATTGAGGAGATTGACGGAGGACCTATTGTTAACCAGGATTTTGACTATCTTGATATCATAACAGTATCCAGAGACATAAAGGGGACGGTTATGCTCGCATGTCCCAAGAAGGAGATATTCATCGCCGAAGGTGATATCCGCGGTGTGCACTTCTTCCAGCTCATCCTTCATCTTTTCTTCGGTGAGGAAAGCTTAGAATTGCTCTGGCTCTTGTAGTGCCTTGATCAATAAATCTCTCGCCTCTTTGGATAGCAGAAGGGCGTCGAGAATGCTTAACTGCGAAGGCAGCTTTCTCAAGTGTGCCAGAACGTTGTAGTCCACCTTACTTATCTTTGGCGGGTCTTTGGCTGTCAGCTCTTCGAGGGCTTGGTCAGCAAGGATGATATCTTCAGGGACCTTTTCTTTCCCCTTATATTTTCTATTTAACCCACTGTTCGAGGGCCCAAGATTCGGGCAGCCTGCGATTATGCAGCTGAATGTTCTCGCAGTTCTTCGGTTCTTCCTCTTTTCCCGACGTGGATTCTTTAAAGAGAGGGCCAAGAGTCATTTCTTCGTCAAAGTCGTTCCCGAAGGTGAGAACTTGCGACCTGCCAGCGTCAACCATGTGATAGTTGCTGGTAGTTCTTTTATGCCCCTCGGTCGTATTTCTTTGCTCCCGACGAATTTTGCGTTTCATCCGCTTGAAATGTTGTCGGTGAGCAACATACCCCTGTCACCATCTTTTAAAAGCGTTGCACTCTTCGGTGGGGTGCACAATCTTTCGATGATATAAACAGTAGTTAGGATGTGTCTCCGCTTCACCAAGAGCGTTCCCTTTGGAGGGTGGCAGCTTCATTCCCATCGATATGGCTTTGGCGAAGCTCTTCTTCGTCTTCAACCTGCTTTTATTCGCGATTGATGCAATTTGATCTGGTGGGAATGTTTCAATCCTTTCGTCCGGTCAACGGCGTTTGGCTTTTTTGAATATGTCCATCTCACGCTCTCGAGAATCTTTGCTTTTAAGAAGAGCTTTGTTCAGGAATGCATCAATCATTTCGTCTGATGGCCCTAATAGTTTCGGCTCAGGACCTACCCCCAGTTTCTCTGTGTAAAGAGCTTCTTCATCGTTTATTGACGAGTGAGAGATCACATGGCAACTTGCTACGTAATCTTCAGATTCATTCGACGAGTCTTCTCCATCATCTCCGTCTTCAAGGACATGACTGAGAAATTCTTGGAGTGTGACTGGAGTCTGCGCCTTCTGGTTATACTCTTCCAGCGCGTCAATCTGCTTTTGTAGGTCCATGCGCCTGTTCCCAGGCTTCACGAGCTTCTTGGATCTCTTCTTCTTCTTTGAAGATTTTGATGGCTGGGTGTGAGCACTTTGACTATCACCACCAATTTTTGGAGTTGGACACGGTTTCAGAATTCCTTTGATAATCTTGGGTTCCAGCGGATTCTTCCACCTGATCGCGCGGGAATGTTTGGAGATCGTTCAGTATTCGTTTAGTTTTGGCTGAATAAGCGACCTCCCATGGAGCTTCTTCTATGAAAGAGCATGATACCCCCGGTGTGTCTGTCTTCTTAGGAGCGTGTGGCTATGGTGGGTTCACCTTCCAATTCTCAGACAGCGTAAACTTTCCCTGTTGGTATTGGTCTTCGATCCAGCCTTTAAAGATGAAGCAATCCTCAATTGGATGGATTACCGTTTGATGGTAGGGGCAATAATTGGGGCTATTAGCCTTGCCGGGTTGCAATGGTCGTTTTGGATTCGGTAGATTGATGAGCCTGTTGCGCACCACTAGCTCGAACAATCTTTTCGTCTTGTCCCGGGGAAATGAATAAAGGCGCTTCATTTTATCATTATAGAATTGCCGCCTCTCGTCTAGGAGATCAGTTAGTTTTGGGCCACTGGGATGCTGTTGAGTATTTGCAACGAATGTCGCCTTCCCTTTACCCTTTTCGTTCCGCGGCTCCGGCTTTGGAGGAGACAGTCTATGACCCATCTGGTCCATTTGGGCCAGTTTATCGATCAAGGTCTGGAACGTGGTCGTCTTGAAGAACATCATAAATTGGGAAATAGTTGCCTGAGGGTCCAGAGTGCCCACGAACATGCCTACTGCCGGCGCTTCCTCGATGCGCTGCTCACATTTTGACCATAAATTTCGCCACCGTATTGCGTATTGTACCCAAGATTCGCCTGGCTTCACCCTGACGTTAATTAATGTGGTAGTCGAGGTACGCTCGCTAGCGCTCGCGAATCTCTGCATAAATAGCAGTTCCATCTCTGTAAATGTCTTGACAAAGTCGTTTGGAAGTTCAGAATACCACTCGAATGCCGTCTCCGACAAGCTACCAACAAACTGGAAAAGCAGAAGTTTATCGTCACCCCCAGTGTTTCTGCACAGGGCTCTGAATTGAGCGACATGCTGATGTGGATTTTCCGTCCCTTTATATACATGAAATTTAGGGATCGTATATCCCGGCGGGTACTTTATTTGGTCATACCAGCCTGGATATGGTCGCCCAGTTTTAACAATTTGGCCGGCCGCTTCATTCGCCTGGTGAGCTCGTATTTGCTGAGCGATGTAATTATCCAGAGCGGCCTTGGAGATGGTTTCCTCTTTGGCTGCTGACAGAGCCGGAGGAGGGTTCGATGTTTCCCATTTGTCGTCTTCAATGATGATCGGGGGGCTTCAGCTGGAGGTTCCGGCTGTAACATCATCCCAGCCATGTCTTGGAACACAAGAGCCATTCGTTTTATATTGGCGGCCTGCTCTGCAGCCTCTTTTTCTTTCCTCTCGAGCATTCTTAGGAGGAACTCGGTATCAGTTTCTTGTTCCCGACGCTGCTCTGAGGTCTCTAGATTTTCTTTTGGCCCAGTAAGTGCGGCCATTGCAGTCAGCATCTCCTGAAGTTTCTGCTGCTATTGTTCCTGAGCCTTCGTTATCGATCGAGTAAGCGGTCGATGACCCATAGAAGCACGGCTTTCTTCTTTTCCAGAAGTCATATAAACGGTGTTTATTACCATTCCCCCAGACTTAGGGTGTTTAGATTCAGCGTCTTTGCGGTTCGCCGTATTCACGGGGGCTTTCTCTGGCCTCCTTCTTTTGTGAGCAGTTGAAGTGGGGGGAGCCGTTGCAGCGAGCACCCAAACGGCTGTCTCCTTTTGTGGTTTGACAGGATGGTTTTCTCCTTGTCGAGATTTAAGCTTCTTTGATCAGCGAGAGTAGTCCTGGTCAATTACCGCCTGGACCTGTCGCCAGACTTTATAAATTTTGGAGGACAGCCGCTGAGGGGGCTGCTCCGGCTTCTTTTCTGTGGTAATCTCCATAGGTGGAGGAGATCTCTTTAGCACGGCAGTCGGAGAGTTCTTGCGAACCCTCCTAAGCGGTTCAAAGCTGTTCCCAATTGGAACAGCAGCATTGATTTCCACCATGGGGGCTGGCGGAGTTAATCCAGAAAGGGAGATGCCCCCAGCCTTCCTTACTCGGCGCCAGTGGCGACGTCGAGCATGTCGTGCGGATGGGATTGTCTCAGCTGTAGAGGTGACTTCTTCATGCCCCCTGTATTGGCGAAGGGTCGTCGCCGGTGTCAGCCTCTTAAAGACCGATGTCCATTGAGAAGCAACGTCCAATCTGTCAAAGACAGACCTCTGAGTAGGGGAAGCAGCTTTGGGGACTTCGCCTGAGGCAGGAGCCGAAATGGCCAACCTTGTAAAGACAGATTTCTTGGCAGAAGAAGCCTCTGCGATGATTTCGTCCGCTTGAGCCGGGATGGCTATCCGTTTTGGAATGGTCGTTTCAGGTATTGCAGGCTTGTTAGCATTCTGGCCCAGTCTGTTGAAAACTGAGGCGTTAGACTTGGGCGACCCGTTGAGAGGGGCCGCGGCAGTGGTAAGTCGATCAAAGACCGACTTCTTTGGAGCTTCTTGCGGCAGCATCGGGGCATTGAATCTCATGGGTGGGATCATAGTCCCAAAGAACAGCCCAGTGGTGGCCTAAGTTACTTAGTCCACCGGCATCATGAACAGGGAGGCCTCCTGGGGCCCATAAGTCACTCCTTCGGACGGGACGGGGCGAGAGTTGCAGTTGCAGCCGGAGCATTTTGTGCAGGTAGGAGCCATTGAGCCTTCGTCTTCTGCACAGAGCAAGACACCAAATCTTAGTACCTCAAATCCAAGGGCAACCATATCAAACCGCGATTTGTTCGTGAACACGACACACGAAGTGTGGAGTGGAAAGAGGAAAATGTACCACCGGGCGTGCCAGAATCTGTTCCCCGCTGAAACACGGAGACGTGACCGCATAGGTCCGTCTTGCCTGAATTTTGGGGCAGATGCTAATTGGTGCTATCCGTCCACCTCTCCGAAGATGCCAAGTTGATTTATGACACCGTGTATCGAAGGTTTAAACGGATGCGGCCGATGTAGCAGACTTCGTCAGATTCCCCCTCATTTGAGGGGTTTTTGATTGTGGGGACGACTTCCGTGCAGGCGCAAGCCCCTGCAGTTAATTACGCTACCGCATCACGGTAACCACTTTCTCCTTCTCCAGATGGTCACTTCGTGTCTTGGGTGTTTGTTTTATTTTTGGTTGCCCATGGATTGTATACGGAGACTAATTTATGTTGTCGCCCGTAGGGCGTGGATTAGTCCAAATCCGTATCTTCTTGCATTTGGGTTTAGGGTTGGGTTTAAGGATATATTAGTCTTATTTGAGACTAAGATCAACTTAAACGTTAGTTAAGGATACGTTAGTCAAATTTTAGACTAAGATCAACTTAACGGGATCGTTTAGATCCGACAAGAGAGCATTCGGGCTCTGTTGTTTAGTTTAGGGACTTTGCTGTCCATTGTTAGTTTATGGACATTACAGTCCAAGGTTAAGGACATCATAGTCTGCGGGTTTAAAGGGACCCCACAGTCCGAGGTTAAGGACATCATAGTCCATGAGTTTAAGGACCCCACAGTCCAGTTTAAAGACGTCATAGTCTGTGAAATATATGGTTGTCGGGACCCGTCACCTCTCTGAAGACGTTGAAAGATTACAAAGACAAATATCAAAGGAGTTCAGAGATATATCCTTGAACCAAAGTTGAGTGGGAGATCTATAGTCCAATTTGGAACTAAGATCAATTAATTAGATTGTGAACACATTGGCTCAGTTAAATCTGAATTGAGGACTTATGGCCAATTTGGGCAAAGTTCAATTAAGTTTGAAATGTTGGCCCTTTGTTGAACTATTAAATATTTTTCTGGGTTCGGCCCCTCATTATTTAGCAATGCTAAATAAGAGTTTGAGGGCTCTGATAACATTTTTGTCTTTGGCTGAGCATTAAACATTGCAGCTCTGGATTTTAAAGTTCATTTGAATGGGAGATTTGCCTCTGGAAAACTTAGCCAATTTGGGCTAAGCTGGCTTTCAAATAGTGTTAAACATTAGAGGACATCTAGTGGTCTCGTGTCCTCACGTGATGTATTTAAAACAGTGTTAAACACTGGAGACAAAATGCTCGAAATAGTGTTAAACACTAGAAAGGAAGGGGTCATGTGGGGTCACGTGAGGCGCCTGAGATGGGGCCAGACCTCCTTTATTTTATTATCAGAATATTCAAATAAGTGTTAAACACTTTTAATCTTCAGACCATCACGTGTGAGCACGTGATGGGTATCTATGTATTGATTATTAAAGTGTTTATTAGGGGTCACGTGGGGACACGTGAGGGCGCCCAAAATCAGTACTGCTTTTGGCTTTGTTCTCTTCATTTATGAGGGTCACGTGTGAGCACGTGAGGTATTGCCTCTAAGTTTTTTTTCTCATTTTGGGGAGTCTGTTTAAGGGTCACGTAGGAACACGTGACCTAGTTTTGTTCTCTCTTTTCTTCTTATTGAGAAAGGGGGCCACGTGTCACCACGTGACCAATTTCTTTACATGCATGGAGAGCTTTAATTCTCTTGTTTTAAGAATTAAATTCTCTGTATATTTAAACCCTAATTCTGTTTTAGAGGAATTAAATTCCTTTGTGTGTGGAAGAATTAAATTATCAGTAGGGTTAAACCCTAGTTCTGTTTTGGAGAAATTAAATTCCTATGAATTTGGGAGAATTAAATTCTCATATAGGGTTAAACCATAGTTCTGTTTTGGAGGAATTAAATTCCTATGAATTTAGGAGAATTAAATTCTCGTATAGGGTTAAACCCTAGTTCTGTTTTGGAGGAATTAAATTCCTATGAATTTGATAGAATTAAATTCTCATATAGGGTTAAACAAGAGTTTTATTTAGAGGAATTAAATTCCTATGAATTTGGGAGAATTAAATTCTCAAAACTCAATTCTTCCTCTAAGTTTTGGATCTGCATGGCAGAATCTCCCCGATGAGAATTAAATTCTCAACTTGTGGGGAGATTTGCTTCTGCAGATCTTCAACTAGAGGAAGAACTAAGTTCTTTAATTTGCAGAAGAGTTAAACTCTTAGATTGAGAATTAAATTCTCTTTTTGTTTTATGGAGCTTAGATATCTTTTCCTTTTCTCACCTAGGTTTTCTTTTCTTGAGAATTAAATTCTCCTCTCTTTTTTCTCTGCTTTTTTTCCAGAAAATCAAATTCCAAGATCCAGAAATCCTCCTGTTCTCTCCTTTTCTTGGCTCCTATTTATAGGAGAAGGAAAAGAATCAATTTGTTTAATGAATCTTTTATTGAAAGATTTTGGTTGTTTTTGTAACCAACATGATCTTTTAGATCACTTAGTGAATTGATATTTTATCTGTTATTCCTGGCAAATTCCAGGGAAATCTTTCCTTGTATAAAATCTTTCCATAAATTGGTGATTTTTAATCACCATTGGATTTTTAATCCAACTGTGCTCCATTTTACAGAGCACCATCTTTTTTTTGGAAAGATCTAAAGAAATATTTTTCCAGTTAGTGTCTTTAATATCTCTTAATTAGAATTTAATTCTATTAGTTCAGAAGGATTAAAAGCCCATCATGTGTTGGCACGCGATCCCTATGTTTGATAATTTAAATAGAATTTAATTCTATTAATTAAAGAGCTTATGAACCCATCACGTGTTGACACGTGACTCCCTAATTAAGCATTTAACCAGAATTTAATTCTGTTGTTTTTAAAGAACTAAGGAATCATCACGTGTCAGCACGTGAACCTTGGTCATGTGTGAGCACGTGATGCCCCATTGGGATTTTTTCTTGTTATTTTATTATACTTTATTAATCTTTTTCAGTGGGTTTAAAGATCCATCACGTGTGGGCACGTGACTCCATTAATTGATTGTTTGATTAGAATTTAATTCTATCAAGACCGAATCCCAGGAAACCATCACGTGTCAGCACGTGACCCTTGGTCACGTTTTAGCACATGACACCCCATTGGGGTATTTTCTTAGTGTCTTATTATATATTTTAATCCCTTTTGGTGGGTTTCAAAGGCCCATCACGTGATGGCACGCGACTCCACTAATTGCCTGCTTGGTTATAATTTAATTCTATTACAACAGAGTTCCAGGAATCCATCACGTGTCAGCATGTGACCCTTGGTCACGTGTGAGCACGTGATACCCCATTGGTGAATTTCCTGATATTTTATCAGGGAACAACCTCATCAGCGGTCGTTCGCTGATATTAGAAAATAGATAAATTTGTTGAGATATCCACGTGTCTACTTATTAGAGAACGGTGGAAACGGTTCCTGATACATCTATTAGCGACTATTCATATTAGAGACCGTTCATTATTGATCGCTAATATATGTAACAACAACCACCCAATCAGTGACTGTTTAAAATAAAAACGGTCGCTAATATACATTAGGGACCGTTCATTATTTTTTGGAGACCGTTCCATATGGTCTCTAATAGTGACTGTATGTAGTAGTTAAGGGTCTTACAGATTTCACCCTGCAGACCCGGTATGTGATACTCTTTGACGAAGAGGCAGGAATGTTTAGTATTCCTAGTTGATAGACTTTGTCGGGTTCAGATGAGTTAGTTCGTCGACATGCCTTTATCTTGATCGTACCTGGTTCGTCGTTACGTGTAGCTACTACCGCTGACGAGCATGTGGGTTAACCCGTGAGGGGATTAAATATGAAAGTGTTTCAGATTCAATCGGATATGATCATGTTTAACTCACTGTCAGCGTATTGACAGGTCTTTAGAGTTCCGCAATGAAAGTATCTATCCGAACTAAATGATGATGTGGCGTGCGTATAGGAGTTCGATTAAAAATGCATATATTGGATATACGTGATTTAATTGAACAACTGTGATACTAGCTGGCTTAAAAGCCGGAATATTAAGTCAAATATTGACTCAATAACCGTATATGCAATATATTTTTTAGTATTGTGTATATGATATACTCACTTTGTCACTCTTTTATGCATATGATGCATTTATTCACTCACTATTTAATATATATTCTCTATATGAGAATAATTATTATTATGTGTATATGGATACATATAATATCACTCTCTTTCTCTCTTCCTTTTCATTTATTTGATATATGAATATTTGGTGGAGATTAATGGAGGAAAGAGGCCATAGGAGGGGATTTCCTCCTATGGCGTCGAAAAAACACTCCCTCTTTAGTTTTTTCCGACGATCGGCACCCACCATCTTCATCGTCATCATCTAAGATGTGGGTATACCAAATTTCATATGATTCTACAACTTTTTCACCGTTGATTTAGTGGGTTCAAAATTAACGGTTTACCGACAATAGAACTTTTTACATTGCTAAATCAACGGTGAAAATGTTGTAGAATCACATGAACTTTGGTGTATCCACATCTGAGATGATGACGATGAAGATAGTGGGTACCGATCGTCGGAAAAAACTAGAAAGATGGTATTTTTTCGACGCCATAGGAGGAAATTCCCTCCTATGGCATCTTCTCTCCATTATTCTCTATTTGTTGTGTATGCAAAATACATATTTACTTGTCATGAGATGACAACGTTTTTCCATGTGTTGAGTGGGACCCCTCACTATTGGATTGACAGAGGGAGAAGTGTGTGTGTGTGTATGACAATAAGTGAGGTGGGGGATTATTCCTTTCCTAGGCAATTCATATTTTGAAAAGAGAGTGAGAGGGCAACTTCTTCCTCCTCTTCATTTTCTTCTTGCTCTCAACTCTAATGGTGGGTTATGAAAGAGAAGAGGAAAAAGAAAAAGTGAGACTTTTTAGTGATCACATCACCTTTCTCTATACCTAGAAAATTCCTAGAGGGAGATTCTCCAATTGTTGATGGAGATGAAGGCGGTTTCCTTTCACCGCGGAATATTTACGGCGAGACGGTTGACGTCCATATTCATGTTGCGTCGATTCCTACAGTGGTACCAGAGAGCTGTACATTTACAATCTAATTGCTCTTGATAATTCAATTAGACATAACATGTTTCACTTGTTTGCTAATACCTTTTAATGTTAATTAAAGTTGCTGTTTGGAATTATTTTTGTGTTGCCACTTTTACCTCGCTGTTGAACTCCCTGCAACCCCTTTTGTTAATTTTTTTTTTGTGGCTGCACCTTGCTTTATATTCCAAGCAACTCTAATTAATATTAGTTGCCATCCCCAAAAAAAAATTTTCCCAAACAGATCATAGGCTCGGTTTGGATTGGACTAAAATTTGTTTTTTTGGGAGGAGGGAGAGGGGTGGAGTGGGAGGGGATCGGGTGCTCGCACGTTTCGGCCTCCATTTTGTGGCGTCGCGCACATCTCGGGGTTCTTTGGACCAGGGATGTGCTCGTGTTTGTTTTGACGGGCACATCTCCGCGTTTTTGTTTTGTGTATGTTTATGTCTAATGGATTATCGGTTATGCAAACTAGTTAAATTAAATTGTTTAATTTAATTAGTTCGCCTCATATGTTGATTTTTGTTTGGTGTGGTTGGTTTGGATCGGATTGTCGCAATGAATAGCCCCGCGTATGAGTGGATGTAATATTTGTGTTATTTTCATTTTCATGTATTATTGTATAAGCCAATTGTATATTCTGTATCGGGACGAGCGGCCGAATTGTGGCCTGCGTTGCCGTTATTTGTATTTTTTTTTCCGGACGCGATCAGGACGCGATCAAAGTTACTGTTGTATTAATACAAGTTTAAGATTACCCCGCGGAGATGCGCACGGATAGCCGGGGTTCTTGATTGCAGCTAGTGGCCATCTCAAGAAGTTGAGACCAGATCACTCAATTCTAGAATTGACGAGTTGGTTACCGCGCTTGTAGGGGGTATAGGATAGACCCGTATAGGAGTGCTTAAATTATCAGCTTCGAAAAAGTGTTGGGTGGCCCTCTCATGGTGATGATGTCGGATTGCCTTATTTCTTGGGTTGGTGGGGGGCTTGCCGCACTCGTAGGGGTCAGCCTTTGGCTATGCACGGGCTACTCACGCGACCGAAGAATTTCGCGCTTCATTTGTGCCTCGAACGAAATGCAGGATTTCTAAGTAATCCGACCATTTCTATTCTGTGATGTTCATTACTTGCTTGTGATGTGATTGCTTTCTTGTGATGTTTTCATGTATGCTGTAACGTGATTATTTGCATGTGATGATATATTGGTATATATAAATAATTACTATATAGGTTTTGGACCCGTACTAGCCTTGTCAATCTTACGGTGAAAACCCGGGGCCCCGTAGCAAATGCGGATGGTGTATATGTGCATTCTATTTTCTTTTCTTGCTTTTCTGTGATTGTGTGAAAAGAAGCTAGATAATATAAATATTATCTAAACGACAGGATTGCGTTAATAAGATTAATGCAAAGTAAAACAAACTTAACACATTGTAAGAACCAATTTTTTTCTTAAAACTTAGTCGTATTCTTTTGCTTTGCACAGATGTATTCAGTTAAGAATATTCTGCACCTCATTCGATGAGGTAATAGCCCTGATCCCTTCACGGGGAATCCGCACTTAAGCAAAAGTCTACGTAATTATAAATTTGCAAAACCATTCGGTTCTTACGATGATATCAAGTTCATTACGTTATTGGTTTTCTTCAAAACCAGTCGTAGCCCTATGTTATTTCATGAAGTAGAGTACTTATTATTCGTACTGCGTTTGTTGGCATCCGTCAATACGTAGTGAACGGTAGTTAAGTAATGCTTATTGCTTGCATGTGATGCGATTAGCCGGGATAGTCGCATGGCTTTGTTGGCATCCGTCAAGGGTCAATGCGGGTGGATTCAAGTTAATCATGAAATGACGGGTATAACTTTACTAGCGGCCTATAATTTGTTAGCATCCATCAAGATCATATGTCGTTAGGAGTAGAAAGCACATCGGGAGTTTCAAGTGTTGAAACTTGGAATGAGATTACATACCTTTTATAGAGTGGGGTAATTTGTTGGCATCTGTCAAGCTTACCACACTATGATATTTTGGATCCCAATTTCTACTGTGAGTAATAGTTTCTCCCGAGAGATTTTCATATGACCCCGGCTAGTTCTCCTTTTAGGATTTAAAAGAGAATTCGATAGAATAGTGGGAACTATCCTGATTAGATGAATTCATAAATCAAGCTAATTTAGATTAGAGTGCACACTGAGTGTTTCTTCTTTCTCCGGTAGCGACCCATGACCGACCTTAAATTAAGACTCATTAACCATATTAACCGAACTTTTTACAAAACTCATAGTTTTAGAATGTCTAGATTGTCCTAATTCATTACAAACTTGCTTATGTCTTTTCCCCTCCTACTTCCATTTTGTTTTTCCAGAACACTCTGTACTAGGTACAAAGATCCATATTGCTTGGAAGGCCATCGTATGGTTATATACGAACTCGAAGAAATTGTTTCAGTTCGAGAATGAACATTGGTTCTGGAGAAAGTGAATTATTCATTTGTCTATCCCTCAACCTTGTCTTTAGTTCGAGAGCTCCTTATACATAAGAATAATATACCAGTTACGCTTATTGGATAGTCTTCTTCTAATCCCGAAACTGATGCTAAAGAAATGGAAAGAAGAAAACCAACTAGTATAAATTAGGTATACAGATTGGTAAGATGGAGAGACATCAAAAGGGGTTGAAGTGAGAGAAAAGAAATTGCAATAACTGTCATGAGCCTGAGTAATGAAAGATGCAATACTATGAATACTCGACCACCCTCCTGAAACAATTTAATGTTTCAGATTTCCCATGTGTCAGTGTTTTGGAAAAGTATTTCTCAATAAAGTCTAACTCCTCAGTATATTGATGCCGGATTAGAATCCTACATCTGTATGGAGTTACAGATTCTGAGAAGAAGCAGAGAATTGAGAATAGTTGGTTTTATCCTCAATGTCAGTTTTCGGAGTAATTGTTGCTATTGAGGAAAATTACCAGGTTTTGCCTAAACGGTAAACTTTTGGTTTCTTTTAACCAAAAGACTGTTTTTCAATTAACAACACATGAGAATTGAGTTAGTGAACTCTATGGACTTATACATATTGATGTATGTTGTCCGATGTCCATACGGACTAGGGTTTGGTACTATGTATTTCGTATTGAGAATGTGATTCTTTCAGATTGCTCATCCGCGGGTATGCTCCATGATGAGTAATGCTGAATTGTCTTTTTCAATTAAGGGGATACATTGGAAACAGATGCATATTAATTAATATTGGTTCCATTTAAATAAGTGCCTCTGATTTTATATATGATATAGAATGGTTATCATCTTAAAATTGTTAAGATGTTGAGTTATCCGGTTTTTGCTTAAAAACATAATCCGGACAAACTTGAGTCACGTTTCTGTAATAGCAGTTTGTGGGTTATCCCAAACTTTAGTAAAAGATAGATTCTACCATTTTCAAGATCAAAATTGTTTTATTCTTAACTCGCCACTTTCTTGGTAATAATTTCTTTCAAAAGAAATTAGTGGGAGTATGGTAGAGCTGCAAGGGATTCCAGAACTGTAAACGATGACTGAAAATTTAGTAGAACTAAGAGATTTAGTTAACCCTGGTAGACCATAGTTGCTCCGCAGATTTAGTAGGTGATCTCAGCCACCTGAGAGATACTTCGGTTTTCTCATAGATGGTGACCAGGAGGCTTGCATCATATGATGATGACCCTAGTAGTTATCAGCAGGCCATAGGAAACCTGATCTCCGACAGATGGCTAGATGCTGAATTATTCAAGTTAGACTCCATGCACTACAACAAAGTGTGGACTTTGTTGGGTGCTCCTGAAGGGGATAAAACCCATAAGGGGCAAGTAGATCTTTCGATATCAGTGCAAATGGAAAGGTAGTAACCTATTAAGGCCGGACCTATAGCATGGTATTCATCAAATACCCGATGTGGATTGTGATAATACTATTACTTCAGTGTCTGTGCTGAAGTCCATACGGATAAAACTTGCCACTGATGTTTTCATGAGTATGATATCTGGTATGCGAATGACTATAATGTGTTTCTAAATTGAATTTACAAGTGTACGTGTATATGACTCTGCCAGAAGGGTTGTCGTAGTCAGT
The DNA here is from genome assembly GCA_030015575.1 of Agapanthus africanus. Taxonomy (NCBI): domain Eukaryota; kingdom Viridiplantae; phylum Streptophyta; class Magnoliopsida; order Asparagales; family Amaryllidaceae; genus Agapanthus; species Agapanthus africanus. Next base: position 863,952,648 of record JASDDO010000024.1, on the reverse strand, counting down.
GAGAGCAACGGATAGTTGGTAAGTTGCTTAAGTCTATTTGTAGACTAAGCAGGCATAGAGAAGACGGATCATCTGTTTTGATGTTAAGGTCAAAGTGTTTGGCTTTATCAAAATGAGAGATGAACCTTATTTTTGTAAGAAGGATTTAAGGAGTAGTGTTAGGTTCGACATATTGATGTGGATCACATACTCTTGATAGGAAATAATGTTTTTATATTACAATCAGTTAAAAAATAGTTTTCTGATTGGTAAAGATTTACCGTATCATATCTTAAGTTTTAAATTTTGAAATTACCGCAATCAAAACAACGTCATGTGTATCGAGCCAAGATGAGTACGGGTCGTTCGAGAGAGATGGTAGGTTTTTAAGCTTATTTTAACTTGTTAAGTCCGTACTTTGAGTTGTTTATATTCTAAGTGTCGTAAATATGATATGTTCAAGGAAAAAGGACTTGTGAGGGGTAGTTTTAGGTAAGCTTGAGTTAGGATAATATTTTGCCGTTTTTTATAAACCTAACATGATATTGATACTAAGGTAATCAGAAACAACGTGGATTAGCGAACTTGAAGTATGGTATTTGCGATTGTGCATTAAATCCGTATTTCTTGTACCTTGTCCTTCCGTTCTTGTCTCTTAATTTTCGCTTCCGGCAAACCAATCGCAACCAGTCACAATTAAGAGTCACCGCTATCGTGGTAGGATATGATGCCTAACAGAGCGGATTGCAGATAGTTTGGTCGGAGTTTCAATTATAAGTTAAGGGTTTTTAAAGGATTTTAGTAAACATTTCTTCTATTAAAAGCTAACCATATTTTACCCTTAACAAGTTAAACACTTACTGACACATATTCACAAAAACCAAATAAAACACAAAAAAAGAATGACGCATAGTAAAATTGCAAATAAAATAAGTAAAGCAAAGGGTTAAAGAAACTAATAACCGATATGTCTGATATGTAATCTTCGCGTGTGTCATGCCCCGCTTTCCAGTAGACGGAAACAGTGACGTGGCAGGCCGCAAAGTATTTACTAAGAAATAAATACGTTAAGCGTAATTAAGCAATATAAAAAAAATGAACAAGAATGATAAGTGATATAAAATAAACAACAACTTTTATTTACATTCATCTTTACATACAACTGTTTTGAAAAGAAAAAATACAATGAATAAAGTGGTGCCTAAACAGTGGCATACAAAATGAAAGTGCAGGTGAACTAGTAGTTAGACTAAGCGGTGAGCTGGTCTAAGTTCTCCTGGCTAGCCTCGATCTCCTGAGAGTCCGGTCCTCCTGATGAACATTCCAAAGAAAGAAAATAGAAGGAATGTCGTCAGCGAACTAACGCTCGGTAAGTCCCAAAAGAAAAAAGAGAATATAATAAGTAATGTGAAATGTAAGTTTATATGATCCATTACTGGTATATGATAGTTATTCTAACGTGGTTGTTTGTAACTTGATACAGAAGGTATTCATATATATGAGAGGAGTCCTTCTTACTCCGTGGTGTAACAGATAGTACAAGGCCCCATCATAACCTACAGGACAACGGTACGTGAAATCATGTAGGTGTGTTTTAAGTGACCTCTCATGCCACGATATATGTTCCGTAACAATTTATCCCTTTATCCCTGCATAATTTATTGTATAGGTTATGTTTACAAGTCTTGCCGAGATCATAGATATAAAATGTTCAAGTAATCATGTTTAGAATGTAATCTTGTATTCAAGTAGTCATGTCAAGCTATAACCATGGTTCGTTCAAGTCAAGTCAAGTATACATGTTTTATATTGATGTTTGAATTCAAGTATTCATGTTCATGTTCCAGTATTCATGTTTGATTTTGGAGTCAGATTAGAGATTGGACTCGGACTAAGTCAGAATGCTTGTAAACTGATTTAAATCTTGAATTAGGTTCGGGAGTTATCGGTAACTGCTGCACATGGATGGCAGGATTTGTGTCATTTTTGAAGACAATTACCATTGATAACTCCGTTAAGTTGTCTACCTTAAATATGCAAGCACTCACTTTTTCCGGCTCCCTAGGTCTCAAAAGAATTGATTCCGCTTAAACCTATATTTACTAAGTCCTTAGATATTGTTTATATAACTCGATGGGGTTTTATGAAACATATTTTTAATATAGTTAAAAGTAAACCTAGAGGGTGATTAATTTTATTTAGGGTTTTCATGAGTATGGATTTTAAGTATTGTGGTATTTTAGTGATAATTACTTAGCTTGAAAAGTTCATGGTATTTTACCGAAAAACTTGTACTTTCTGGTATCTTGATGGTATTTTATTGCCATTTGTTAATTTTTCATTTTTAAGAAAAATATAGATTTATTATATTTTAAAAATATGGATTTAATTTTTTTATATAATTATTAAAAAATAAATTTTATTTTATGTAAAAAAATCGTTTTTCTTAAAAACCATATTTCAATCTTTTCGAGATCGAATGCTCCGTGAGAAGGTTTGCATCTCACTCTACTATCCCCAGGATGTGCGATAATCCACAACATCCATTAGCGGGTCCCCTAAAGAGGGCTGTAGATAAATAATTGTAAAGGAAATGAAATATCGTTTAAAAAGAAACCCGGTTTTAAAGTAGATGGTATTTTATTGTAAGATTTTCTTCGTAACAAATATTCATACAAAAAAGGTATCGTGCTATGAAACAAGAGTATATGTGAGGGGTAGGTCGTTACCCCGTAAAGTTTTTCCTAAAAGTATAGTTTAACAAAACACTAAAAGAAGTGATATCAAAGTTCATGGTATTTTAATGAAAAAGTTAAATTAAGGTTATTTTATATGATATTCTAAGTTGAAATTTATTCTAAAAAATGGTATTTAGGGTTACAAGTATCGTGCAAGAATTTAGTTGAAAAATGTATAAGAAATAGGAAATTTCTAGGGTTTAGAAAATAGATATCGATATTAACTCCACTTACCGATATAAGTTTTAAAATTGGGTTTCAATGAAGAGAAAGAGAGATTGAGAGGGAGTTACAGTTTAGAAAGCTTAGGAAGAGGGTGAGAAAGGGAAGAGTGTCATCGTGGCGTTGCGGGAGCTCCGAAATTTGCTTCAATCTTCGCTAACTCCATTTTACTTCACTTTATACTAGAAATTTTTTTTAGAGAGTTTTGGCTAGAATTTTCTGAATTGTGTTGAGTCAAAGTGGGGTGGTATTTATAGTGGAGAATTAGGGTTTGGAAATTAAAAATGTGAATTAAAAGTATTAAAATTGTGTTAAATTATGAAATGAAGGGTCTCTATTTGATTGCAGGGTAATCAAACAGTGCAGAAGGGTTAGGGGTAGGTGAAGAGGTGTGTGTGCAAAGCCCGGGGCTCATTGGCCACCATCTGACCGTCGGCGCCGGCCCCAAGCCCAATTTCTCCGGTCGATCTCGAGGTAATTGCCTTGAGATTCATGCCACTTGATCAACCCTTTGTTTACTTCATTTTCCACATATTTGATTTTTCTGATTTTTCATTTCCCGTATATTGCACGTGAAATCTTTTGGGCTTCAAAAAAGTTAAAAAGAAAAATCAGAAAAAAATAATTGTGTCTGATGGGAATCAAACACAGGGGGTACATCATAGCAGTGCAATGCTTTACCAGTGAGTTACAAGTTGTTTCTTACTATTATTTAACAAAAGTGACTTATAACTCCAACTCAGGCTGAAAACTCATATCTTGTATATTAACAGAAAAATTTCCATACAAAAAATTTAGAGTCGTTATATTCCACCCTCCTTATAAAAATTTCATCATCGAAATTTACAATTACATATGGACTAATTTTCAAAGAGCTGAGGGTATCTTACCCGCATGTCTTCTTCTTGTTTCCATCTTGATTCTCCTGGCGAATCTTTTCTCCATATCACTCGGACCGAATTTACTTCCTTGTTCCGTAATGTCTTCACTTTTCGGTCCAGGATCTCAACAGGTTGTTGCTCGCAAGTTAAGTCATTTTGTACTAAGCTCTGAGTGATCAAGTATATGGCTGGGGTCGCTCACATATCGTTGAAGCTGGGATATGTGGAACACGTTGTGCACTCCTTCCAATGAGGGTGGTAGTGCCAAATAGTATGCCGCTTCTCTAACTCGTTCGATTATATCGAACGGTCATATATATCTTGGACTGAGTTTACCCCTCTTTCCAAAATGGATCACTCCTCTTCTTGGAGAGATCTTTAGGAATACATGGTCTCCAGGTTGGAACTCCAGATGTTGGCGCTTTGCTTCTGCCCAACGCTTCTGTCTGTCTTGGGCTATGCACATTCTTTCCCTGATCGTGCGAACCACGTCCACAATTGCCACAATCATTTCTGGACCAAGGAGTTCACGGTCTCCAACGTCATCCTAATGTAGTGGTGAACGACAATTCTATTTGTAGAGTGCTGCTAATGGTGCTATTCCAATGCTTGCATGATAGCTGTTGTTGTATGAAAACTCCACAAAGTGTAGGTGATCTTCCCATGAACCTCCGAAGTCTAACATACAATCTTTTAGCATGTCCTCCAGAATCTGAATTATTCGCTCAGATTAACAGTCTGTTTGTAAATGATAAGCCGTGCTGAAATTCAAACTTGTTCTTAGACTAGCTTGCAGACTCTGCCAAAATTATGATCGGAATCTTATATCACGATCTGAGACGATGCAAACAGGTACTCCATGTAATCTCACGATCTCCTGCATGAGTTCATGGGTATCAAATATAGTACATATTGAAGGATTAAATCTTACTTTAGATTTATGTTTACCTTCATGTTTTCTTTAATTAAAGTCTCGTTGAGTGGCCAGCTCGAAATGGAATAAAGTGACCCGAATTGGTGAGTCGATCCACAATAACCCATATTGCGTCATTACCCTTCGTGCTGCGAGGGAGGGCAGTCATGAAGTCCATGGTAATATGCTGCCATTTCCATTCTGGGATTGGTAACGGCTGAGTAGTTTAGCAGTTCTGTGATGTTCAGCCTTTACTTGCTGACACACAAAACACTTGACTACGCTCCTTTCTATTTCGCGCTTCATTCCATACCACCAGTAGTGTTGTCGTAGATCTTTGTATATATTTATACCTCCGGGGTGTACAGAGTAAGGAGAGCTGTGAATTTTTTCATCAACTCTTCTCGAACAGGACCGTACGGTACACATAATCGACTTCTATACCGCAATGATCCATTTTCATGGATGATGAAGTCAGTTCGAAGTCCACTTTCTACTTGTTATCGGATCTTTTATAGCTTGGCATCATTTCCTTTAGCTGTCTTGATCTGATTGACAACAGTGGACTGGACTTGTAAGTTCATCAAATAGGAAGCGTTACCTGGCACAACTACTTCGATCTCCAATTCGTGCAATTATTGTTGTAGCTTCCACTGTGCGGTGAGTTTCATTACTAATAGCTGGCGACTAAGTGCATCAGGAACTACATTCACCTTCCCGGGATGATACTGTATGTTGATGTCGAAATCCGCCATGAGTTCTATCCATCTTCTCTGCTGCATGTTTAATTCTTTCTGAGTAAACACATACTTCAAATTCTTATGGTCAGTGTATATATCCACTCGTTCTCCTAGAAGATAGTGGCGCCAAATCTTAAGTGCGAAAATAACGGCTGCCAGCTCCAGATCATGTATTAGATAGTTGTGCTCATGAACCTTCAGTTGTCTTGATGCAAAAGCTACAACTTTTCCATGCTGGTGTAGAACACATCCTAATCCCTTACTGGACGCATCACAATGCACAACGAATGCTCCAGATTGATCCGGTATTAAAAAGATAAGAGCAGAAGTTAATCTTGACTTGAGTTCTACAAAATCTTTTTCACATGTTTCTGACCACACAAATGCTTCATCTTTACGTGTGAGCTTGGTCAGGGGTGTTGCAATCTTTGAGAAGCCTTCAATGAATCGTCGGTAGTATCCTGCTAATCCCAAAAAACTTCGTATATCTTTCACCGTCTTTGGTGTCGGCCATTCGCTGACAGCTGACACCTTAGGTGCATCTACAGAGATTCTTTCACCTGAAATGGTATGTCCTTGAAATCCGACTTGATCTAGCTAAAATTCACACTTGATGTAGTTGTCGTAGATCTAATGTTGTCGCAATTTCTCCACGACAATCCATAAGTGCTCGGCGTACTCTTTCCGATTCTTTGAATACACCAGAATGTCGTCGATGAAGATGACAACGAACCTGTCTAAGTACTCTCAGAAAATATGGTTCATCAGGTTCATAAAGATGGCATGTGTATTGGTCACTCTAAATGGCATTATAAGATATTCATAATGACCGTACCGAGTCCTAAATGTCGTTTTCGGAATGTCGGACTCTTTGACCTTCACCTGATGATAACCCAAACGAAGATCTAGCTTCGAAAATACACAAGACCCACTTAACTGATCGAACAGATCATCGATGCGCGGAAGTGGATATTTGTTCATAATCGTCACTTCGTTCAGAGCTCGATAGTTTACACACATCCTGTACGAACCTTCTTTCTTCTTTACGAATAACACAGGAGATCCCTAACTTGAAGTGCTGGGTCGGATCCAACCTTTCTTTAGCAATTCGTCCAACTGAATGCGGATCTCCTTCAATCTTTCTGGACTTAACCAGTACGGAGCTTTGATTACAGGTTGCGCACCAGGTTGTAAGTCAATACTAAACTCAAGAGCTCGATCGGAAGGTATACCTGACACATCTTCAGGGAACACATACTCGAACTCTCGAACTATTTCGGGCTTTTCTTCTTATATCGGTAGCGAGAAAACTTATGCATTCTTCGGTTTAGCCCGGTATCTTTCTGGCTCCAAAGTTTTATCTCCACTTTTGAAGTAGAAGACTGGGTGATCTGGTATCTCAAATACTACCCTCCTTTGACGGCAGTCAATATTAGTATAGACTACTCCCAGCCAATCCATTCCCAACACAACATCAAAATTTGGCATGTCCAGTAATTTGAAATTTCACGTAGAATTCTCGTATGCAAACTACAACTGGACACTGATCAAATCTCATAGTTTCCTTCAAGAATCCATTCCCGGAACTGACACTCCATCTTGAAATGAACGGCTTCATGGGAATCGCATGCGTTCTCATGAATCGTTGCGATATGAAGCAGTGTGATGCTCCTGTGTCGAAAAGTACGAGTGTAGGAAGGGTGGCTAGTCGTATAGTATCTAAGTTGTGTGAGGTTGGGTTTAGATATAGGAAAAATATAGTGATATACAAGGATTGAAAAGTTTTGAAAGGATGGGAAAGTTACCAGTGATGACTTGGCATGTGGCTTCGGCTTCCTCAACTGTCATTGTAAAAACCTAATGTCGTGGTACATTCCTTCTTGCCGGAGGCACATTCCTCTTTCCCTGGGGTACGTTTCTCTGCCCCTGGGGCATATTTCTCTGTGCCTGATGGAATTGACGTTGAGGCTGTGCGGGAGGTCTACGTGGAGGTGGTGTAGGAAGAGCTAGTCGTGGTGTAAGAGCCTGAATGGCTGGCTGCTGTGGAGCTGTGATTGGGGATCTGGGTGCTGGTGCTGTGTTGAATTGGTATGAGTATGCTCCTATGGAGTTAGTAGATACGTCACAAACCAAACACAGGCCATTTGCACGCCTATAGTTTTTCGCTAGATGTCCAGTTCTCTTGCTGTAAAAACAAAAGTCTGGACTAAACCGGTTAAATGTTCCTCCCGGTCTCTTGGGTGAAAAGGTCGGCCTAGAAGAGGCTCCTCCTGCCATTTGTGTAGCAAGGCGTTTCACACCGGCAGTCTGTGGTCTGCCCTTCTTCTTCACAACTGTCTCATAGCGTCGAGCATCCGTTAAAGCAAGATCATGGGTTGGAAACTCCCCTGTTACGAGTGTGGCTTGGATTTCCGGGTCCAACCTTTGCTGAAATCATCGTGCCCGAATCTCAGTAGTCGGAATAAGGTGTGTCGCGAACCTAGTACGACCTTGTGTTAACAGTGTAATGGGTGAGATTAGGAAATTAAATTTGAGACAATATCTTACCCGCTGAGTAAGGTAAACTCAGTATTGTAGTCATCCACAGACTTTCTCCACATCGAGCTTTGTTGTAAGTGGATGAACTGCCGTTCCATGTCAAAACGGGCAGTCTCCGGGAAGTACTTCGCATTGAACAGATCACGAAATGTCTTCCACTCAATAGGTTCGGTGAGTCGGCTTTCCTCAGCCTTCCACCAGACCCTGGCATTGTCAGTCAGTTGCAACATAGCAACTTGACACGACCCGGAAAAGGCATGTGACTGGCACTTGAATCATGTGAAGTCTATAGGACCCTACATAATTCAAATAAGCCAAAAGACCAGAAATCTAAACTTTTTAGGGAAAATAGTAGAGGTGCAGTTTTGAGATAAAGGTACACTGAAATCAAGTTTATTCTTATATATATAGATAAATAATAAAATATGAAACACTATATTTGTATCTAACTTGAAAACCTTTTGTCATTAAAAATTTGGGCATCACCTCCTTTGTAACTTTTAACCCGAAAACGAATACAATTACTAATAATATGCATCCCCAAGCGGGAGCTAGCTCTTCGCCAATTGGCGGAAACAACTACGCAAGATATGAATATACAACACCGAAGGCGAGGATCAAAACTCAGAAAGAAATTAAAGAAAACATGCATCATCAAGAAAACCAGAAAATAATAACATATACATGAGCGTGACTCTAAGGCCGAAAGAGTATACAATAATGATTCTAATTCTACTAAAAATACATAGTCTGGTTGATGGAGCTTTAACTAGATACAACTGAAATAAATACACAAATATATATTGGTGGTCATGATGCAATGTATCCCACCTATCAATGCAATCACCCTGAAGAAATGATGTTCCAGTAAAACACAATGGAACCTGTACGGCCAAACCTGCAAGAAACTGTAGCACAACGGGGGTGAGTTTCCAACTCGTGAGTAGAAGACATCACCGAGTAGAAACCGAATGTATGACGATATCCTAGGTCATAAAGTACAATACAATAGAAATAGTAACACAATGACCTCGAGTAGCAGTAAAGGTAATAATATAAACATAAGTGTAAGATCAAGTACTCGTGTCTGTGTCATAAAATAACTACAAGTCATATGTATTAAGTATATATGAATGCATCACTAAAATGGGTGTGTGAAGCATCGGCACGCAAAATCATCAGAAAATCTAAGTGTCCAGCATCGACACTCGAAAACATCATAAAAATCATGTCCATCAGCGACACATCATCCTCATAAATCTCGGGCTTCGTCGGTCCAGATCGGCCCAAATCATCTAATCTCACGACTACGGTCTATATTCTTCGGATATCCGCCGCGTCAAATATCACCGTTAGGTAGTGCTCCCTTACCGGGGTCAACGCCTTCTTAATACATCTATATTGCCCCGGGATACCTCATCGGGTCCACCAGTACCCGCAGACGGTGCATCCCCCTCCTCGAATCGGGTATATATATAAAAGTGGCTTAAGAGCCGAGAAAACTCATGGTGGACACCGCACACATCATATCACGAGAAAACTGCAATTTACTTTTTAAAAACGATAATAAGTTTATAAAATTGCTTGCGGTTTTCCCAAATTCAGAAATCTCATGAATACTGAAATTTCCAAGAAGAATCACAATATATGAATGCATGCGGTATCTAAGTAAGAATGCAACATCTAAACTGGTATGTGAAATCATGTATACTAAACAATGCAATTAGCTACAAGCTTTCAGGTTATACAGGTGAAGTAATGTTTTCTAATGTATACGTGACATGGCAATTACTGATGATGATGTGTGTGAGCCGACAAGTAAGTGTACGTGCAACATGCACATCATCGGTAATGGTGCAGGTGTCCTAGCAGTCGATATCATAAAACTAATGAAAACACATGAATATATCTACAATGCAATGAGAACAGTATGATAAAAAAAGAAAGTAAATATTTAAAGCAACATCATAATATACTATATATCTATATACGAGCTATACAGTTATAGTATTTAAAATAGCAAGAATCGTTATTTTTAGAAAGTAGGGCTACAGTGTTTTTGAGAAAAGATATGTTCTTTGAAAATCCGCAGCGTCCCTCGGATTATCTTTTGAAAATTCATACGATCCGTTAGTTTTGAAAATAGGCATGACTCGAACTATACTCTAACATCTACTTAATAATTTAAGAAACTAACTAAAAGCCTGGGTCAAAGTAGTGATAGACTATACGTATCCGAGTCGATATATCTAGTAGTCGGTGATCCGGCCTCATAGCATCACGTACGGTATAACACATCGTACGGCAATCTCAAGTCAAGAGTGCGGATCAATCATCATATATAGCTCGTACGGTAATATCCATCGTATGGCATCCTCAAAATCGAGGGTACGGGTCAAATATCATATATATATCATCATTCGTATGGTATCATTCATCGTACTATATCAATATCACGGGTACGGATCTAAGGTCTTGTACAATTTATTATATCATCGAGTCACATGTTATCGCATGTTTGCATATATATCGCCCAACGATCCGTTATATATCATATAATATTCGGAATCTCAACTCAATCATATATCACAACCTCACGGCATCATGTCCGATCATATCGATTCATGTCTATAAGCATATCATATCCTCATCTTGCACGTGCGTATTTATATATATAAATATAAATATAAATATAAATATAAATATATATATATATATATCTAAATATATATATATATAAATATATGTATATATATATATATATAAATATATGTATATATATATAAATATATGTATATATATATAAATATATGTATATATATATAAATATATGTATATATATATAAATATATGTATATATATATATATATATATATATCAACGCATCTGTGTATATATCTAAATATATATATATATATATATACACCCATATCATATCACTGGTGTGAGTGTGCGTATGTGTGTGCGTGCGACAAAATAAACTAACAGGTCTCGACTATAGAAACTAGACTTAGGATAAGTACTTCCTACAAGTATGCCTATTCTAACTTAGAGTCTTCTAGAGCCCTACTTGCTAAGTATCCGTACCTAACATTGACACACATATATAATAATAATATACGCATCCTAATCTATGAATTGCGAGGGTGATAAACGCCATCCACCCGACTTTCCCCGTAGATATACATCTACTCACCTCGATCCTCGCTTGACGAATTCGATGACTCCTTGCTCTCCTTCTTCGTCCTGAAGTCCTTGCAAAGGTATCTTCATTTCAAATACGTCGTATCGTAATCAAGAATCAACACGAGAAAACCGAAATGGCATACGAAGTGCACATAGGTTAGAACCTACGGCCGACGCATGCAAGACTAGCTACACAAATCCTCGATGTTGACGTACAAACGTCAAACTACTGAGTAAAAATAGAAATACCAAAATCCAAGTCTTAAAATGTCGCAAAACCAAAACAACAATTCAAGAAAACACCTCCAGATTTGGCCTCGAGTGAAATTAGCCAATTTTGCATATGTGAAGGGTCTAATTAGACGGTATAGAAGCCATGGACCAAGCACGAAGTCAAAACCTCATGTCAAGGCCGCAAATTGCGGCCCGAATGAAGTTTTTAGAGGCCAGGTAGTGAGGTTAGGGTCTTAGGTTTCTAAGGTAGCTTCTAGGTTCCCTGCACGACTCTCTGTAATCGCTAAATAATTTTAGTGTCCCTGGGTTATAGCAGATCTCTAATTCTCATCACATTTTCCATAAAAACCGACATCGGAGATTTCCAAGTTTATGGTTTGGGGCTTAAGTCTCAAGTTTAGTCCAGGATTTGACACTAAAAGGGTTGTGGTTTCCATTTACACCTCAATTACTCTTTCAAGATCCAACGAAACCCTAAGCCTCCTCTTGGAATTTCCAAACATCACCAAACCCCACTAAAATGCTCCAAACTACACTAGAAAATAAGAAAAACTAGAAATGTATTTAGAAGTTTAGAATTATACCTCATTTAGAAACTCAAGAATTTTCTTGAGTTGCTCAAAGTCTTCAAAATTCCCACTTGATCCATCCAACATGTCGTAGTGAGCTTGTGATCAGCTTTTATGAAAGGGGAATAGTGTTTTTATGAGGATTTGGGGTTCTTAGAGGGGGGTAGAGAGGAGGTGATGGAGGATGAATGAGGAGGAGAAGAACAAATGAAGAGGAGGAATGAGGAGATGAAGGAATAAAAGAATGGATCATGACCTAGAACCTTCTCACTCTCTCTCATTCTAGCCATGCTCACATGTCCCCACCCCACTTAATGAAATTCTTTTCCTTTAACCAAAACCTTATTATAACCAAAAACCTATTTTAAAGAGAACAAAGATGCTGTTAGTGTATATGCCCTAGGGGCCATTATTGTATCATACTAGTTTGTATATTACTTAATGGAAGCTTGGGATATTCACATGTATATAACAGTCTTGCTAAACATGGTAGTATGCTACTTGGTTTTTCTATCTTAATATGTGAGTATACGTATTGATAGAGCTCTTAGGATCTTGCTTGACTACCAGCGTGTGATGGTAGTCACACTAGTGGGGGCTGAGTAGTCTACAAGCACATCCTTATTCAGGTCCCTAGTCGTAGGATTATCGAGACAGGGCATCGATACTCCAGAGTAGACTAGTATGTACGCTTCTCATCCCAGTTGGGGAGATGGCCTGTCTCACAGCCGTCAGTACGTTGTACTGGAGATAGTATACAGGTGTTCATTGGGTTACGAGTACACCGGACAGGACTCACGGGGAACTGTTAGTTGGTATTATACCCATCGTCAGTTATCAGTTCCCAGGTGACATGAGTACAGCATAGTCCACAGACTTGACACTGCTACTTCGCCTCGAGTGTGTCCCACTGTTCTTAGCTTGCTACCCTACCACGGCTCAAAGGAGTCGTGCAAACAGGTAGCAGTTGGGTGCAGTCCCGAGAACTTGGAGGCAGTGGCAGTTAGACAGGATTCGTCTCTCCCGGTATTGGGGGTTGATATCGCGCTGTGTCATAGAGCCATTACGCAAAGTCCCTGGCCAGGGCAAGCGAGATTTACTGGTAGGTTCCAGTTGTTTTCTCAGGGTGTAATGGGCTATGCTTCGACACGACTTATACCGCTATTAGGGGACAGACGGTTGCCGCTCTCTAGGCCCGATATACGATAGTCTTAGACGAACAGACCGGACTGTACGGAGATTGTCACATCAGACTCAGTAGGAGTTCGGATGGGTTTTCCTCATCGGCCTTCTTATCGACATCTACCTGGGGACCGTTACGTACAGCTAGTGCCGCTTGCGGTCTGTGGTTAAACCTACTGCCAGCGTAGTAGTCGAGTCTCTAGAGTCCCACACAGAGAGTTTCCCTACTCCAGGCGAAACGATATAGAGGTCGTATGGTTTTACGACGAGGGTTCGGACGCATACGTGTGTTTATGCACGTACGACATCCGGACAGTTTTTACTAGCCGGCTTTGGTTTAAGCCAGTTTCTAGTATTCGGTTACAGTCTAAAGTTTTTCCGTGTTTTCACGGATAGGAGGGGTGTTCTCGTAATTTCGCGAGAAGCTTCTAGAAGATAGTGACTTGAGGGTTAAGGTGGCATATGCATTAAATGAGATTAGTGAGTCATTTGTGTGATTCATCCATGTCATTAATGCATCATAAATGCTTAATGACTCATGGAGATGAATCACCCATTTGTATTTATGAAGCATGGTTGTTAAATCCTTTATTTTCTTTTATGGATAAAGAATAATGCTTCATATATATTATGATAGATCATTATCTCATTCTCATTCTCTTGCTCACATTCTCTCTCCTCAAGCTCTCTCTCTTCAAACCCTAATCCCCCTCTCATGTGTTGAGACCAAGGATTAGAATAGACTACTTAATTCTTAACCATTCTCTATATCACTGATTTAGATAGCTTTTGTCGATCAAAAATATTTACCGCAATCAAGAACGGTGTCGCATGAAGCTAGCCGGTGAATACGGGTCGGTCCACAGGGATTTTGTAATTTTCCTTAAAGTTCTTACGAGCTAATTCCAAATGGTGTTTGGTCTTATAATTAAATTTAAAACGAAGTTGTGTTATACTAGGATTAGAAACTTGCTAGGATTAGGTTTAGGTAAAGTTTGGTAAACAAAGATCTACACTTCTTTTCAATTCCTTAATTTAGATTTGATATTGGGGGTTATGGTAAATTTTAATAAAGGGGATTAGGATGATTGGGAAGATGTTCTTCCTCTAGATCCTTGTCCTTCCTTTTTTAACCTTTACCCTAACCTCAATGGAAAACTCACAACTCCGGTCTTTTATACTACGGATCACCGTTACCTCGAGGGTAGAGTGCCGTAGGGAGCGGAAGATGAGAGTATGCATGGAGTCCTAATGTTCATAATAGATTAGCAAAGAAAAGAGATGAGAGATCTTCATCTCTCAAACCCTTCCCTATTCCTAACCCCAACAAGCGAGGAAACTACTCGCTCATCGAGGGATTTACGAAAGACATGTTTTTTTTATTTAAAGTTTTGATTAAGAGATGAAAGATAGATCTACGGCAAGTTAAAAATTCTAAACTATATTAAACTAGGGCAAGAAAAAAATAATTTACCTAGGGCAGAAATTGAAATTAGAACTATGGCAGAAAAATAACCTACTTACGATTGATGCACTCTAATCTTCAAAGAAAACAGAATTTTATTGATGAATAGAGGCATGAGAAAATACAAGGGTTTGTGTTCTATTTATAGGACATAGAAACCCTAGGGTTACAGTTGATTCGCATGTCTGAAATTACAAATTGGCCCTTAGAAAATCTTTTCAGCGCCGCAACCATATTTTGGTAGAAAATTATACGAGTCCGGGCACTAGACGTCCGCGGAACCGCGGCATGGGTAGGCTTTGGGCCGCGGTTCCGCGGCCCTTTGGTGAGCTTGTATGCTGAAATTTTGTTTGCTTGTTTGTAGCTTCCTGGGCTTCTATATTCTTTGGTACTTTTATCAATTGGGCTTCTACGTTAGTTCCAGATCTTCAGTGAACAATTTGTAGTGGTCTTTTAACCGTTTGCCTTGACGTTTTGGACCTTGCATTGCCTTGTTGATTGTGAGCTGTTCTTCGTCTAGGCTTGACTAGGATCCTTCTATTTGTTGGTCAAAAGTCCCTTTTTGTGCCGTCTTTTGTCTTTTTCACTGTTTTCGTTCCAAAAACCTGTAACCTGTACTATGTATCATACATGCGTCAAAAGCACCTGTTTTTATTGTAAAATGTATAAGAATGGGGAATATAAAATGCAATATTATGATATGAACAAATACCCCCAAACTTATCCTTTGCTCGTCCTCGAGCAAACTTATTTTTTTATTCTCGATAAAAATCTAACCTAGCCGCACTTTCGCAGGGAAACGCGATTGGACTGAGCACGTGCAACAAGCCGTTAAACCTCTAGGTGTCCCTAGTAGGAGGAGTGTTGTCTCCTGAGGGTTTTCAGCGGATACTACCCACAAAATCCTATCAATTTGGCTGTTTGACTTTTGTTTTCCAATTAGGTTTTATAATAAGGAATTCTATTATCGTCGACCCGTAAATTATCCACCCATATTCTTCACACTTCCTCATTATTTAACTTATGATTATATATGTTCTATAGACTTACTTAGCTTTCGGCATTTCTTAAGTTTTCCTTCTAGGGTTCCATCTCCACTTAGGAATTTTTATCAACTTTACTAAAGATACAAGTTCTATTTTTCATTCCTTTCTCTCATCTAAACTCCAATCACATATCCTCACGTGTGTGTAAAAATCACCCCTACACTTGGAAATTCAAATCAAGCTATCGTACTCTTGTCCATTGTCCAAAGCACTTATTAATTGGTGGATTTTTAATTGAATTTCTCTTACACATCCTTCATGCGATCGTTAATATTTCTTGAGGTACCAACAACCGATTACAAGATGCGTTAGCACTTTAAAGCGTACTTCCTAGTCTTGCAACACCTAAGGCTTTTAGCAGTGACTCCCAAACCAGTTGGTCTAAGGCACTAGGTGATGAAGCACCCTCGCTAAATATTTTTCTAATTTTTAGCCCTAAGTAATCACAAAAACCAGTGTTCATTTTTTTCTTTCTTTATTCACTTTTTTTCTTTTATTTTCATTGTACTGAGGACTTTAGACAAGAGCATTTCAAGGTCTCTTCTACTATTCCAAGTTTCAAGGTGCGTGATTGTGCAAATTTGTATGGTATACATTTTCAGAATCTAGACTTAAGTTAGGAATTATTTTTCAAACTTATACTCTAATAAAAATATCAATATTTTGCCTTCGTTTCGACTTAGCCCAAGAAGTGAACTTAACATTTGCCTATTTCTAAATAAACTATAAGACATATACTTTCTACCGTTAAAGTTTAAAGAAGGTTATTTTTAGGATTTTTAATTTACTAAGTCTAAAATCTAGTTGTTCCTAGCCAGTTAACCTATTTGTCAAACTCAAGTCAATTAACCAAAATTGAATACATCAATTTTTATAATTTTTGAAATTTTTTAATTTTTATGGGTTTTTCATTTTCTAATTTTTTTAATTTTTCAAATTTCTCAAATTTGTATGATTTTTTATATAAAGATGCAATGCAAAAATATACATAAGATTACGAAAAAAGAAAACTTACCGAGCATACCCCCAAAATTAAACTGGACAGTGTCCTCACTGTCATGCTGCACCAAGTGGGTCGATAATGTCGGCAATTATATTTACATATTATACACACCCGCAAACTTATTTGAAATAAAGTTTTGAAAACATTGATTGGAAATTCGGGGGTGAAAGTGGAGGAAAATTAATCAGTGTAGATCGGCTCCTGCAAAAACAAGAGCTCCTCCGATGAGTCCGCTGTGAGGAACGGTTTCAATCGATGCCCATTCACTTTGAATAAAGTACCATCCTCTGGATTTTCAAGATCAACCGCACCGTGCGGATAAACGGTGCGGACTACAAAAGGTCCTTTCCATCTAGAACGGAGCTTGCCGGGGTGATAATGTAACCGAGTATCATAGAGTAAAACCTGTTGACCAGGTTTAAATGTCTTTAGCAAAAGGTGTTAATCGTGGAACACCTTAGCTCGGTTTTTAGCAATTATGGCATTATCATATGCCTCATCCTGCAGCTCTTCTAGTTCATTTAACTGCAGCTTTCGGTTGCTGCCCGCATCTCCTAAAGATAAATTCAGCTCTTTGATAGCCCAAAATGCCTTATGCTCAATCTCTACTGGGAGGTGGCAAGACTTCCCGTAAACAAGCCGGTATGGAGACATACCAAGATCGGTCTTGTATGCAGTACAGAAAGCCCATAGTGCATCGATCAATTTGAGTGACCAATCTTTACGGTTTTTAGAAACCGTTTTCTCCAAGATTTGCTTAATTTGCCAATTCGAGACCTCAGCTTGCCCACATGTTTGGTGATGGTATGGCGTTGACAGCTTATGGGTGATAGAATATTTGCGCATTAAGGACTCAAAAGTCTTATTGCAAAAGTGAGAACCATTATCACTTATTATCGCTCGAGGGTGCCCAAATCTTGAAAAGATGTGTTCTTTAAGAAATCGAACGACAACCTTGTTGTCGTTCATTCGACTAGGCACAGCCTCGACCCACTTTGAAACATAGTCAACAGCCAAAAGAATATATACATTTCCAAAAGAGTTAGGAAATGGTCCCATGAAGTCTATACCCCAAACATCAAAAATATCCACAACCAAAATTGGTTGGAGCGGCATTTCGTTTCTCCACGATATCCGGCCCAAGTGTTGGCACCGGGAGCAAGTCTTGCAGTATTCATATGAATCCTTGAAGAGTCGTGGCCAATAGAAACCACACTGCAAGACTTTCTCGGCTGTCTTCTTTGGGCCAAAGTGCCCGCCACATGCTTGATCGTGGCAAAAAGCCAGCACACTCTTAACCTTATTTTCCGGTACACACCGACTAATGATTTGGTCGGAACAGTATTTAAAAAGATAAGGTTCATCCCAGTAAAAATGCTTTACTTGGGACAAGAATCGAAGTTTATCCTGTCCCGACCAGTCTTTAGGTATCAAGCCGGTAGCTAAGTAGTTTACAATATCGGCAAACCATGGTTCGCAAGAAACGGTCAAGAGTTGCTCATCGGGGAAAGCATCAGTGATTGGAAGTTCAAGTGTAGGCCAAGAAGGAAGTCGTGAAAGGTGATCGGCCACTACGTTTTCACATCCTTTTTTATCCCCTATGACAAGGTCAAATTCTTGTAGCAAGAGAATCCAACGTATTAGCCTCGATTTAGCATCCTTCTTCGCAAAAAGGTGGCGAAGAGCTGAATGATCAGTATACACAATAACTGGAGAGCCGATTAAATAAGGCCGAAATTTCTCAAGTGCAAACACAACCGCAAAAAACTCTTTTTCTGTTGTTGTGTAGTTTAATTGGGCCTCATTTAATGTTCGGCTAGCGTAATAAATCACGTGAGGCATCTTATTAATGTGCTGTCCAAGAACAGCACCAATGGCAAAATCTGATGCGTCGCACATGATTTCGAAAGGGTGCGTCCAGTCTGGAGATGAAAGAATGGGCGCAGAAATGAGAGAGTGTTTCAAAGACTCGAACGCTTCCATCCAAGTTGAGTCGAAATCAAATGTTGTGTCCTTGGCCAATAAGAGAGTCAAGGGTCTAGCAATCTTGCTAAAATCCTTGATGAACCGTCTATAAAAACCGGCATGGCCATGGAAAGCTCGGATATCTTTGACGCATTTAGGAGGAGGAAGATTAGAAATGACTTCAATTTTGGCTCTATCAACCTCTATGCCGTTTTGTGAGATGACATGTCCTAAGACAATACCTTCTCGTACCATAAAGTGGCACTTCTCCCAATTCAAAGTTAGGTTCTTATCCCTACAGCGGGTAAGAACTGCGTCAAGATGTCGTAAACACTCATCGAAGGAGTCACCGAAAATGGAGAAATCATCCATAAAGGTTTCCAGAAACTTCACCACCATGTCCGAAAAGATCCCCATCATACACCGCTGAAATGTAGCGGGTGCATTGCATAACCCAAAGGGCATACGAAGATAAGCAAAAGTGCCAAAGGGACAAGTAAATGTGGTCTTGTCTTGATCCTCTTTGGCGATGGGAACTTGGTTATGACCGGAATAGCCATCTAAAAAGCAGTAGAACTCGTGCCCTGCCAATCGTTCTAGCATTTGGTCAATAAAAGGTAAAGGAAAGTGGTCCTTCCTTGTCGCGGCATTGAGTTTTCTATAGTCGATGCAAACTCGCCACCCAGTTTGGGTGCGAGTAGGAATTAACTCATTTGCCTCATTGGTAATGACTGTGATGCCCGATTTCTTTAGCACGACATGAATGGGGCTAACCCATTGGCTATCCGAGATAGGGTAAATGATACCACTATCAAGACATTTAACAATCTCCTTCTTTACCGCCTCTTTCATAATGGTGTTGAGACGTCTTTGTGGATCCCTTGCCGGCTTGGCATCATCCATCAAGTGAATATGATGTTCGACTATAAGGGGACTAATCCCCTTGATGTCCGCCATAGACCAGCCAAAAGCTTGCCGATTATTCTCTAAGACCATTAAAAGGGCCTTCTCTTGCTCAAGAGTTAGAGAGGCCGATATGATAACGGGTAAGGTCTCATTATCACCTAGATAAGCATATTTTAGGTGCGATGGCAAAAGCTTTAGTTCGAGTTTAGGAGGTGAAACAATAGATGGTAACAATGGAATAACTGTTTCAAACTCGAAGGATTCCATTAAAGGTTCAAAACGAGTGTGCGCAACCGAGTCGGATGGTTCAACTAACTAATCTGAAAAAGCAAAAGATTCAAACTCGGATGGAGAGTCTTCAAAATCGTCTACAAAGGTGAAACACTCATAATCTTTGTCCGTTGTGAAAGCTGTGTCGGATTCTAGGAGGAACGCACTAGTGGCGTCATCATTGCTATGATCAAACATAAAATTTTTGAACTCACAGTCCTCCTCCGCGATCTCATTGATCGAGCAAACATCAAGTACGCTAGAATTAGGCTCGCAAGGCTGACTCCCTAACTTGAAAATGTTGAGTTCAACTGTCATATTGCCAAAAGATAGATTCATTGAACCGTTACGACAGTTGATTACCGCGTTAGAAGTCGCGAGGAATGGTCGACCAAGTATCACCGGAATTTGATTACGGGGGTTAGCGACAGGTTGTGTATCCATAACAATAAAGTCAACGGGGAAAATGAAATCCCTTACTCTAATTAACGCATCCTCCAACTCTCCCCTAGGATGGGTGATTGATCGGTCGGCCATTTGGAGAGTACAATGAGTGGGCTTAAGCTCTCCAACGCCTAATTGTTCGTACACCGAATAAGGTAGCAAATTGACACTCGCACCAAGATCTAATAGTTCTCTATTGATGTTCTTGTCCCCAATTATGATCGAAATAGTAGGACAACCGGGGTCCTTGTGCTTTGGGGGTAAAGAATTGACAAGAGCATCACTAACAACACTAGCCACAAAAACTTTCTTTGGTACTTGTGACTTCCTCTTTTTGGTGCATAAGTCCTTTAAGATTTTTGCATATGAAGGAACTTGTTGGATTGCATCCAAAAGAGGGATATTTATGCTAACCTATTTGAACAACTCTACAATCTTCTCCATCTGTGGAGTTGGTTTATTGGATCTCAACCGATTTGGAAAAGGAACATTTTGAAAGATTGTTGAGTCCAATTTTTGCGAATCAGATTGTTGAGTTGGAACGGAACCCCGTGTAGATGTGTTTGTGTTGTGAGAAGTGGGTCCGTTCGAGCTAGAAGAAGTAGAGCCATGTGAAGGATGGAGAATAGGCTCTAACGGAGAAGAAGAAGAAGAAGAAGAAGAAGAAGAAGTAGGTGAAGAAGATGAAGAAGGACCACCGGCAGGGGTGTCATGGTTAATACCCACATTGTTTTGCAACACTTTTCCGGATCTCAACGTGGTCACAGCATTTACGTTATGATTCTGCTGTTCATATGCAACATGTGCGTGACCAGGATTTGGCAATGGCTGAGACGGAAGCTTTCCTTTTTCTCGCTCTTTTAACGCAGCATTGAGTTATGCAATTTATGCCTCAATAGATTTGATACTTTGATCGTGTGAGGCACTATTTTGCACCAAAGATTGAATAGAAGTCTCTATCCTAGCTGTGGACTATGTAGATTGCTTTAGGAACGCTTCTAGACTTCTTTCGAGCGAGCTAACAGCATTTTGAGGGGGAACAAAATTGTTGGGTACAAAATTGTTCATTTGATTAGGGTAAGATTGCTGTTAGAGAGGTTGCTGAAATTGAGTTTGTGGAGGTGCTTGTTGTTGTGGAGGAGGAGCCGTTTGAAAATTGTTGTTTCCTTGGGATTGTTGATTTTGGTTCCAAGCGAAATTTGGGTGACTCTTCCAACCCGGATTGTATGTCGAAGAGTATGGATCATTTCTTTGTCGTTGCTGAAAGGCAGCATTGACTTGATCTTGTCCTTGAGTAGATGCAGTGTGAGGACACTCTTCGGTAAGATGTGATGGATCCGAACAACAAGCACAAACGGTTCGTGGAGGTGCAACGGGGGCAGGAGAAGGCGATGAGATTTTGGTCTCAATCGCTTCTAGCTTTTTCGTAAGAGCGGCTATCTTGGCCTTCATAGCAATCGATATATCTAATTGATGTATGACTGCCCTAGATTGACCACTAGAAAAAGATGATGTGGTCTTGGTGCTCTCCCATTGAATTGTTTGTTCACTAAGGTCCTCAAGAAACTGCCAAGCTTCCTCACTTGATTTGGTTAGAAAGTGACATTGACAGATGGTTTCCAGCAACTGCTTCGTTGCCGGGTTCAATCCCTCGTATAATGTTTGGCAGAGTTGCCAACTTCCGATCCCATGATGAGGGCATTGAACGAGTAGGTCTTTGAATCTTTCAAAACACTTCCAAAATGGTTCCGACGGAAGCTGAGAAAATTGTATAATCTCGTTACGGATTCTAGCAGTTTTGTGATGAGGATAGAACTTTTTAAGAAACGCCTTCACAAACTCGTCCCAATTTCTAATTGAATGTGATGCTGTGCTGTATAGCCACTTCTCGGTTAAGTCACATAAGGTGAAAGGAATGACCCTTAGCCTTATAGCGTCATCACTTAATTGGGTAGTTTTCATCATTGCGCAAACGTTTTGGAATTTATTGATAAAGATATATGCATCTTCGGATTCCAAACCATGAAACTTGGGCAGCATATTGATGAAGTGGGGTTTGATCTCAAAATTGTCACCATTAGCCGGTGGGAAGGAAAGACAAGTAGGAAGGGGGTGCGGACGGGGTAGAAAAGATCCTGGAGCGCGACTCGTGCGGGCGCTTCAACAGGCGGGTGATTCGGGTTATTCGCACCTAACAGAGGTGGAATCATTCCCGTCGGTAAGGTGTTGTTAGGATTGTATCCCTACATACCTTCGGAAGAAGAATGTGATGGTGAAAGTGAAGAAGTGGACATGATTTCGACTTCGGAGTCGAAAGGTTCGTCGGTCAGTACCAACGAAACACGGACTAATCGGGCGCTAGAGTCCCTAGTCCAACCGGACATACACTAAGAGGGTTAGTGCAGTCGAAAGATGAAAGACGGAATGTGGAGGTAAGAAAACGTCAATGATAAGAAGTGGTGTAAGTGAGTGCAAAGATTTCTTTAAGCGACAAGTTGCAAGTTTTGAAAAGATTTTTCCTTTTTCTTATTTTTACGTGAGCTTTTTGCAAAAAGATTTTTGAAAAGAGACTTGTGACACAAATGTAATTAACCACAAATGCACAATCAGGCCTAGGTCTAGGGTCACCTAAGTCAGCTAGACAGCTCCTAACTGTTCCAAAGGGCTAGAGATAGGACCTCAAACCGCCTCTTCACCGCCAATTGCAGCCAGGTAAGTGCCAGGTAAGTGGGAAGGAACCACACTGTGGGCCTAATTAAAAACCACTAGCCTTGACACACTTGCCTAGACACCGCAAAGACAGGTTAGGATAAACGGCCGATGCCTATACTAGTCCTCTGTCCTATTGAGCGCGACGTGCTTAGGGCTGAGTCTAATATTTTTTTAATTAAGAGTGGTTAATGCAGATGCTTTAAATGATTTCTGGGGTCCTGGGAAGGGTGATGAAATCCCCATCCAATCTGAATTGGTCAATAGCCCCTTAAAGTCAGATTAAAATATGCAAAGCAGTAAATCATTTGCAATCAATTTGCTATTTAGCGCGGCGCAAAGAATCCTGCAGAAAATCAATTATTGGAAGGGGGAAGAAGATTTTTAGCGCAAAGAATCCTGCAGAAGATTTGACAGAAGATATATGGGGATTTGCAGAGGGGAGAATAAGGAAACAAACAGTGCAAAAATTGCGCGATGATGCGTCAGGGAGACCGCGGTTCCGCCGCAAATACCACCTCCAGGCCGCGGTTTCGTGGTGGGAATAGGAGATCAGGTCCTGAAAAAATTTGTACGGCTCTGTTGTGGCAATCTCCGTCTGTTCTGATGTACCCTTTTCTGATTTGCCTTCTGTATTGTTTCAGATCCATCAATCCTGCAAAGATTCACAAAAGAAACCCTTCAAACAATAAAAGATGATAGACTTTTTATATTTTTTTGATTTTTTTTTTCAAATTTTTATGATTTTTTTATATTTTATATTAATCCGAAATTACAAAAAGGAAATTTTACGCCATCCCCGGCAACGGCGCCATTTGATTTAGATAGCTTTTGTCGATCAAAAATATTTACCGCAATCAAGAACGGCGTCGCATGAAGCTAGCCGGTGAATACGGGTCGGTCCACAGGGATTTTGTAATTTTCTTTAAAGTTCTTACGAGCTAATTCCAAATGGTGTTTGGTCTTATAATTAAATCTAAAACGAAGTTGTGTTATACTAGGATTAAAAACTTGCAAGGATTAGGTTTAGGTAAAGTTTGGTAAACAAAGATCTACACCTCTTTTCAATGCCTTAATTTAGATTTGATATTAAGGGTTATGGTAAATTTTAATAAAGGGGATTAGGATGATTGGGAAGATGTTCTTCCTCTAGATCCTTGTCCTTCCTTTCTTAACCTTTACCCTAACCTCCATGGAAAACTCACAACTCCGGTCTTTTATACTACGGATCACCGTTACCTTGAGGGTAGAGTGCCTAGGGAGCGGAAGATGAGAGTATGCATGGAGTCCTAATGTTCATAATAGATTGGCAAAGAAAAGAGATGAGAGATCTTCATCTCTCTAACCCTTCTCTATTCCTAACCCCAACAAGCGACGAAACTACTCGCTCATCGAGGGATTTACGAAAGACATGTTTTTTTTATTTAAAGTTTTGATTAAGAGATGAAAGATAGATCTACAGCAAGTTAAAAATTCTAAACTATATTAAACTAGGGCAAGAAAAATAATTTACCTAGGGCAGAAATTGAAATTAGAACAAGGGCAGAAAATAACCTACTTACGATTGATGTACTCCAATCTTCAAAGAAAACAGAATTTTATTGATGAATAGAGGCATGAGAAAATACAAGGGTTTGGGTTCTATTTATAGGACATAGAAACCCTAGGGTTACAGTTGATTCGCATGTCTGAAATTACAAATTTGCCCTTAGAAAATCTTTTCAGCGCCGTAACCATATTTTGGTAAAAAATTATATGAGTCCGGGCACTAGACGGCCGCGGAACCGCGGCATGGGTAGGCTTTGGGTCACGGTTCCACGGCCCTTTGGTGACCTTGTATGCTGAAATTTTGTGTGCTTGTTTGTGGCTTCCTGGGCTTCTATATTCTTTGGTACTTTTATCAATTGGGCTTCTACGTTAGTTCCAGATCTTCAGTGAACAATTTGTAGTGGTCTTTTAACCGTTTGCCTTGATGTTTTGGACCTTGCATTGCCTTGTTGATTGTGAACTGTTCTTCGTCTAGGCTTGACTAGGATCCTTCTATTTGTTGGTCAAAAGTCCCTTTTTGTGTCGTCTTTTGTTTTTTTCACTGTTTTCGCTCCAAAAACCTCTAACCTGTACTATGTAGCAGACATGCGTTAAAAGCACCTGTTTTTATTGTAAAATGCATAAGAATGGGGAATATAAAATGCAATATTATGATATGAACAATCACCTAGGTTACTTAGATTAGCGATTTACGAAACCTAGTTACCTCAAGTTAGAGGTGAAGCTTGAAGTAAAGCTCTCGGGTGGATCATCTACTACATAGAGAAGGCCGGAGAGGACGTGGAGAACGAAAAGACGAAGGACACGGTTCATCAGGTATAATCACTTTTCATAGTAGTTGCTAACTTCTATGATTCTTGTTAGTTATAGTTTAGCAAAGATTCTCGGTTAGTCGATGTTTACGCCTAAAACAGGATCGTTTTTCATTATTCCGCCTCCCCGCAAGTCGTGGGGTATTGTACATCGACTTACAGTGGTATCAGAGCCTCGCTAAACAATAATTAACTCATTAGCAAAGTCGTATGAATTTCGAACGCAAAACGAACCGAAAAAGAAATCGATTTCACTTAGTTTCCGTCGATTTTAAAACAGGCTCTATAAATTTTTCAGGGACCTGCAGAATAACCTATAGAGAATTATAAGAACACTGAAAAAATTGGGTTCCTGAATCGGCCATACAGCTGCGGAACCGCGGCCGATCCCACCGATCTGCCGCGGATCCGCGGCCGAGTTGGAGCCGATTCAGACCAAGTTTTCCAGTGGCTCTACTATGATGTTTTTGTCTTTTCTAGATTGTTTATTTTTCTGCTCAAGTCTCAGGTGCACATAGAAGTATTGGAGTAGAATCTAAAGTGTTTGTACGATCGAAATCTTGCGGTGTTTGCTAATTTGATTATATCAGTGATTGTATAATGTGTTCGTAAACCTCCCCTAACTACTAGTATGTCGGTCGGCAGGGGGTTGCACATTTCTGTAATGGTTTTTACTGTTTGTGGTTGTAAACTGTATTGGACTATTGTGATGATCAGCCGGGGTTTGAGATGGGTTGTTATAGTCATTCATTCAATGTAATTGTAATATGTTGTAATATTATTTTGCGGGGCACATCCAGGTTGCGGTTGTAGCCACCGTTTTATTATTTCATTTTACTGTTTTTGCTCCTAGGATAGACCCAAGGTGGGGTGCACAAACTACCGGGTACTTTGAAGTGTTTAGTGGCCTACTCACGTTGTTGAGGGAGACCGCTTCACTTTGGGTATTTGGCGGGTAGTTTGCCGTACCCGTAGGGGTCTAGGGTGGGGTAATGGCTATTCATCACAACTGTGCAATCCGTCTTTTGTTGCAGGCTCTAAACAAACGCGGATTGCTTGCAAATCCAATAAAGTTCATATGAGATCTGGAATGCCTATTATAGCGTCTGACGAATGTACAATGTCTATATATGATAGCTATTTAGACGTCACTTATGTTTTACACCCGCGCTAGCCCAGCCCCCGCTCTGCCGTTAGTTAAGTAACCAAACGGGTGATGACGGGACCCAGTGGCGAATGCGGATAGCATAAGTGGACGTTGTATTTTCGTTGTTTTCTGCAATGATAGGTTATTGATGGGACGCATTATTTATAATGCAAAGAAAATAAACCAAAAGATGAATAGTTGGAACAATTTAAAAGAAACCACTCGGTTATTTTAAAACAGATGATATTTTTAAATTGCGGAGCTTTAACCACTCCTTTTAAAAGCAATCAGGTTCCTTCGGTCATATCAAGTTCACTACGTTCACGGTTTCGCCAAAACCATTCGTAGCCCTCCGTCATTTCATTTGGGTATTCAGTAGTATTCAAGCTATGTATTTTGACCAACGCCAAGGCATAGTGTTTGGTAGCTGCTGGGTGTTCATTTGTTGCATAGATGATGAGTTAGTTTGGGACAGTCGTATTATCATTTTGGCCAACGTCAAGGATATGTACGGATGGGTTCAAATTAACAAGATAAAGATGGGTAGAACTTGACATGTGACTTATGACATTTTGACTAACGCCAAGGTCATAAGAGCATGGGGCAAAAATATATATCGGGAATTTCTAAAGAAACTGAAATTTGCAAAGAGTTGCATACTATTTGGAGTTTGATGAATGTTGGTAGGATTCTTTCAACATTATCATACGATGATATTTGGATCCCGATCCTACTATGAGTATATGCTACTCATCAGGAGATTCGTCACTTAACGATCAATGCTATAAACCAAGTAGGTGTCAAGAAAGGTGTCAGCGGGGTTACGCCCCCAGAGAAAAGAGGTTATTTAATTAAGGAACTTCGCGAAAGCGTTGGAAAACCTCCCTCGAAGTACCGACACCAGCCTGGCTGAACGGTTAAGCAAGTATTGTGCAGTGAGAATAGTCCTGGCTAATTCTTCTTTTATGGTTTGAGGAAGGATTCGAGAAACAGTGGGAGCCATCTAGTTTAGATAAATTAAAAACCACTCTAAACTTGCAAGAGCATCATGCTAAAGAGTTTTCTTCTCTCTCTCCTATTGCAGCGACCCTGAAAATGACTGGACTTAAGTTACTTTTAGAGAAAAATATACTGACAGGGCCAAACTATAAAGATTGGCTGCGGAAGGTCAAAATAGCTTTGACCTATGACAAATTGGGGTACGTCCTCACCGCTAAGGCACTTGCTGTCCCTGGTCCCAAATCTAGAAATGCGGATAAGGAAATCCGCAAAACCTGGGAGTATGATTGCGCGAAGGCCAAGTGCATCGTGCTTGACTCGATGAACAATGAACATCAAAGGAGGCACGAGGATATGGATCTTGATGCCATATTTCTCCATACAAAATAACTTTATGGAGAGCAATCTTGTATAGCAAGATACGAGACCTCTAAGAACTTGTTTCGAGCGAGGTTGGCCGTCGGATCATCAGTAGGAGAACATGTCATAAAGATGATCGGCTATATAGAAGAGCTTGCAGACCTTGGGACGACTTTGGATAATGAGCTCTATACAGACCTTATTCTCCAGTCCTTTCCTTCCACCTACGCCCAGTTTATTCAGAACTTCAACATTCAAAGAAAATAAGTTGAACTTCCGGAACTCCTTAACATGTTAAGGAGTGCAGAGGGCACCTTGCAGAAGGCAAGGGAAACACCCGCCATGTTTGTTAGCGGTGCTTCTTCTTCCAGGTCCAAGGCTAGGGCCAAAGGAAGGAAAAAGAAGGCCGCCACCAAACCTAGAGGAGGTGTAAGTAAGGTGGGAGGGAAGGGAAAGAAAAAGTTTGCAGTAATGGTAGTGGCCCAGGATGAGTGTTTCTATTGTCATAGGAAATGGCACTGGAAGAAAGATTGCAAGGCGTGGAACGCCAAGAACCAGGAACCGAAGCAAGCTGTGGCTTCGACTTCAGGTGTGTTTGTAATTGAGAATTGTCTGTCAATCAACTCTACTTCCTGGGTATTGGATACCGGATCAGGATCTAATATTTACGATTCATTGCATGCACTGAGAAACCGTAGAGTGCTGAAAGATGGTGATATGACCCTGATGGTTGCTAACGGAGCTAGCGTGGGAGCTGTGTCCGTAGGGGATTATCACCTGGGATTGACGAGTGGACACATTTTGGTTTTACATAACTGTTTTTGTGTACCCAGCTTAACGTGTAATATCATATCTGTTTCATTGTTATCAAATAAAGGTTATGATTTCACGTTTGTAAGTGATGTTGTTAACATCCACCTTAATCATAGTTTGATTGGGTCCGGTACACTGGATAACGGTATATATGTTGTAAACCAACTCCAAATTTTCAATGTCCAGAACACACTAAAAAGAAAGTCTCCAGATTTAAATAAAGCTTTCTTATGGCATTGTAGACTGGGTCACATCAATGAAAGAAGGTTGACTAAGTTACATAGAGAAGGATATTTGGACTCGTTCGAATATCAAACTTATGCCACTTGTCAATCTTGTCTCAAAGGAAAGATGACAAAGACTCCATTTACTGGACATGGAGTAAGAGCGAGCGAGCTCTCAGGACTCATACACAGCGATGTATGTGGTCCAATGTCTACACATGCAAGAGGTGGTTTTTCCTATTTCATTACTTTTACGGATGATTACTCAAGGTATGAATTCATTTATCTGATGAAACATAAATCCTAGGCTTTTGAGAAATTCCAAGAGTACAAGAATGAAGTAGAAAACCAAACTGGCAAAAGTACCAAGACACTAAGATCTGATCGAGGTGGTGAATACTTGAGTGCCGAGTTCCTAGGTTACCTAAAAGAGAAAGGAATTCTCTCTCAGCTTACTCCTCCATATACTCCACAGCATAATGGTGTATCGGAGAGACGGAATCGAACCCTATTGGATAAGGTACGTTCAATGATGAGTAATGCTGAGTTACCGCGATCTTTTTGGGGTTATGCGCTGAATCAGCGGCATATCTTTTGAACATGGTTCCTACCAAGACTGTGCCTACCATGCCATATCAGATGTGGAGTGGGAAGAAACCCTATATTCAGTATCTGAAAATATGGGGATGTCCAGCTTTTGTTAAAAAGCAGCATGTGGACAAGCTCGAGGCACGATCAGTAAAGTGTAAGTTTGTGGGATACCCAAAGAACTCCAAGGGGTATCTATTCTATTACGCAGAGGAACAAAAGGTGTTTGTTTCTCGTAATGCCCATTTTCTAGAATATCAGTTTTTAGAAAAGGAAATAAATGGTAGCGAAATAGAACTGGAAGAAATTCCAGAACCACAAACTACTACTGAAAGTTTGGTAGAACCGGTAGTTCAAGATGAACAGGACATTCCCGCACCCCTCCGCAGGAGTAGTAGGCCGTCTCATCCGCCTGAGAGATACTACGGTTTTCTCATAGATGGGAATAGAGAGGATTGCATCATAGATGATGATGATCCTCCTAGCTTCTAGCAGGCCATCCAGAGCGGCGACTCGGTACGATGGCTAGATGCAATGCGGACCGAAATGGAGTCCATGTACACCAACAAAGTATGGACTTTGGACTTTGCTCCAGATGGGGTAAAACCCATAGGATGCAAATGGATCTTCAAGAAAAAGATTGGTGTAGATGGACAGGTAGAAACCTATAAGGCTAGACTTGTTGTAAAGGGTTTTTGTCAAAGACCTGGTTTGGACTATGACGAAACTTTTTCTCCTGTGGCTATGCTCAAATCCATTCGGGTCCTTCTTGCTACTGTTGCCTTCCATGATTATGAAATCTGGCAGATGGACGTAAAGACGACTTTTCTGAATAGTAATTTAGAAGAATGCGTCTATATGGATCAGCCAGAGGGTTTCAATCAGAGTGGGAGCAGCGGGAAAGTATGCAAGTTTCTTAAATCCATTTATGGATTAAAGCAGGCATCGCGGAGTTGGAACATCTGTTTTGATGAAACGGTCAAAAAATATGACTTTATCAAAAATCCAGATGAACCATGCATATATAGTAAAGTTGTAGCACGAACTGTCGTATTCCTCGTCTTGTACATGGATGACATTCTATTGATAGGAAATGACATTCCTATGCTACAATCTGTCAAAGGATTCTTGTCACACAGGTTCTCCATGAAAGACCTGGGTGATGCCTCTTACATTCTGGGGATCCGGATCTATCGTGATAGATCCAAGAGGATGTTGGGACTTTCGCAGTCCAGGTATATCGACACTGTACTGAAAATATTCAGTATGGAAGATTCTAAGCGCGGTAATCTACCGGCTTGTCACGGAATCACCCTATCCAAAGAGATGTCTCCCAAGACTGATTTGGAAAGGGAACGCATGTCAATTATACCCTACGCTTCTGCGGTAGGGTCTATAATGTATGCGATGTTGTGCACCAGACCAGATGTAGCTTACGCACTGAGCGTAGTAAGCCGGTATCAGTCAGACCCAGGGGAGAAGCACTGGATAGCGGTAATGAACATTCTCAAGTACCTGAGGAGGACTAAGGAGATGTTCTTGGTTTACGGCGGAAAAGACCTCAGGATGGAGGCCTTTGCTGATTCCGGCTTCCAGAGTGATAAAGACGATTCCAAGTCCATGTCAGGTTATGTCTTTACCCTCAATGGAGGGGCGGTGTGATGGAAGATTTCCAAGCAGGACACCGTTGCTGACTCGACGATGGAAGCGGAGTATATTGCTGCTTGCAATGCCGCAAAAGAAGCGGTCTGGATGAAGAAGTTCCTAACAGAACTTCAGGTGGTTCCTACCAATGTTGATCCAATACCTCTGTATTGCGACAACAACAGAGCTATAGCTTTAGCGAAGGAACCAAGGTCCCATCAGAAGTCCAGACACATCTTAAGGCGGTATCACCTGATCAGGGAGATCATTGATCGTCGGGAGATCGAGGTTCGAAGAGTTGCTACTGAAGAGAATATTGCTGATCCATTCACGAAGGCCCTACCTCAGATTCAGTTCGAGAGGCTACTCGAGATCATCGGTCTTCGATATGCCAGTACATGGCCCTAGTGCAAGTGGGAGATTGTTAGTGCATATGCCCTAGGGGCCATTATTGTATCATACTAGTTTGTATATTACTTAATAGAAGCTTAGGATATTCATATGTATATAACAGTCTTGCTAAACATGGTAGTATGCTACTTGGTTTTTCTATCTTAATATGTGAGTATACGTATTGATAGAGCTCTTAGGATCTTGCTTGACTACCAACGTTGTGATGTCAGTCACACTAGTGGGGGCTGGGTAGTCTACAAGCACATCCTTATTCAGGTCCCTAGTCGTAGAATTATCGAGACAGGGCATCGATACTCCGAAGTAGACTAGTGTGTACGCTTCTCATCCCAGTTGGGGAGATGGCGTGTCCCACAGCCGTCAGTACGTCGTACTGGAGATAGTATACAGGTGCTCGTTGGGTTACGGGTACACTGGATAGGACTCACGGGGAACTGTTAGTTGGTATTATACCCGTCGTCAGTTATCAGTTCCCAGGTGACATGAGTACAGCATAGTCCGCAGACTTGACACTGCTACTTCGCCTCGAGTGTGTCCCACTGTTCTTAGATTGCTACCCTACCACGGCTCAAAGGAGTCGTGCAAACAGGTAGCAGTTGGGTGCAGTCCTAAGCACTTGGAGGCAGTGGAGGTTAGACAGGATTCGTCTCTCCCGGTATTGGGGGTTGATATCGCGCTGTGTCAGAGAGCCATTACGTAAAGTCCCTGGCCAGGGCAAGCGAGATTTACTGATAGGTTCCCGTTGTTTTCTCAGGGTGTAATGGGCTACGTCTGACACGACTTATACCGCTATTAGGCGACTGACGCTTGCCGCCCCCTAGGCCCGATATGCGATAGTCTTAGACGAACAGACCGGACTGTATGGAGATTGTCACATCAGACTCAGTAGGAGTTCGGATGGGTTTTACTCATCGGCCTTCTTATCGACATCTACCTGGGGACCGTTACGTACAGCTAGTGCCGCTTGCGGTCTATGGTTAAACCCACTGCCAGCGTAGTAGTCGAGTCTCTAGAGTCCCACACAGAGAGTTTCCCTACTCCAGGCGAAAAGATATAGAGGTCGTATGGTTTTACGACGAGAGTTCGGACGCATACGTGTGTTTATGCACGTACGACATCCGGACAGTTTTTACTAGCCGGCTTTGGTTTAAGCCAGTTTCTAGTATCCGGTTATTGGATTTATACAGTCTAAAGTTTTTCCGTGTTTTCACGGATAGGAGGGGCGTTCTCGTAATTTCGCGAGAATCTTCTAGAAGATGGTGACTTGAGGGTTAAGGTGGCATATGTATTAAATGAGATTAGTGAGTCATTTGTGTGATTCATCTATGTCATTAATGCATCATAAATGCGTAATGACTCTTGGAGATGAATCACCCATTTGTATTTATGAAGCATGGTTGTTAAATCCTTTATTTTCTTTTATGGATAAAGAATAATGCTTCATATATATTATGCTAGATCATTACTCATTCTCATTCTCTTGCTCACTTTCTCTCTCCTCAAACTCTCTCTCTTCAAATCCTAATCCCCCCTCTCATGTGTTGAGGCCAAGAATTATAATAGACTACTTAATTCTTAACCATTCTCTATATCACCTAGGTTACTTAGATTAGCGATTTAAGAAACCTAGTTACCTCAAGTTAGAGGTGAAGCTTGAAGTAAAGCTCTCGGGTGGATCATCTACTACATAGAGAAGGCTGGAGAGGACGTGGAGAACGAAAAGACGAAGGACACAGTTCATCAGGTATAGTCACTTTTCATAGTAGTTGTTAACTTCTATGATTCTTGTTAGTTATAGTTTAGCAAAGATTCTCGGTTAGTCGATGTTTACGCCTAAAACAGGATCGTTTTTCATTATTCCGTCTCCCCGCAAGTCGTGGGGTGTTGTACATCGACTTACAGATGCCATGGTTCATAGAATGTAAAAATGTGTTTTGAAACATGACATGGTGCATGTCATATGCATAACCTAGCTTAATGCATAATTAGTAGATATTAATCAAGTTTAGCAATATACTTGTATATAATTAATTGTATTAAAATTTATAAAATGTCTATATCATATAAATTCTTTCAAAATCAATATTTGATATAAATTTCCAAATATTCTCCAAACTATCGGTATATAATTATACCCTTTCATTAAAACTAATTCTCATACTTAATAATATTCATGAAATTTATTATTTAAATTATTTAAATTCCCAAAAATAATATTTTATTTTCTGAAATGTTACAATTTCCCCCCTTAAATAAATTCGGTTCTCGAATTTAAAATTAAAACTCCCCCAAATACTAAAACATTTCAGTAATATGATCAAGTCGCCGGGGCTCCGAAATCACGAATACTTAAAATATATCATAGCGCAATGCATGCGCAATGAAAACAAGTGTAAAACTCAAAATCGCATCACTCAATCATCGGAGTTATGGCGAAATACAAATGTCAAAATCCAATACGAAAACCAACATTATATACTCAAAACTATAATAGTATATATATCCTTTGTTTAACACATACGTTCCGCCTTTTGAAAATGATTTAGAAGGGTTCCTTCGTAAAGTTTCGCGTCATCATGGACACGTAAGAAAATATTGAGAGTATAGCTCCTTTTCTTTGGAAATCCCCTCGGCAATTATCGATGCGTGCAAAATACGCAAGTACTGTCTTCAGACCAGTCCTGTTCGGTTATTAAACCGGATAGTATATATACCATAAAAAAACATGAAGCTAGAAATGAAATCGATCTCAAATAAAGTATACAAAATGCCACGTGCGTCTGGTGCGCACGGAAATCGAGATCAATTACAGGTGCCACAAATTTGCACAGAATTAAAAACCAAGTGCAACGGGCGTGCACAAAAACATACGTCAAGCGCAACGGGTGTGCATGACAAAAACATCAGGTGCATCCGATATGCACGAAAAATATAGATTTAGTGCATCTGATGTGCACAAAATCGCATCTAGTGCACCAAGTGTATACAAAATCCCAATCAAGTGCACAATGTGCACGAAAACATAAGTCCAGCGCACTAGGGTGCATGAAAACAATATCGAATATCAAAGTCAAAATCAACGGTATACGACACACACCAAATCGAATAAAGTATACCGCGGTATATAAACTCACAACCACGTGCATCAGCGTGCTTGAAACCAAATCAAAGCATTGAAAGTGCATGAAAATATGTATGAAATCAAATCATATGTATACCATATGTATGAAATCAAATCAAATATCTCAAACGCTATAAAATCGAAATCGAGTGCAATGAGTATGCACTAAACAAAAATCATCACAACTGATATGTATAGCAATACGAATCATGTGCCCTTGTGGTGCACATAGAAATATCAATCATAAAACAAATCGTCATAATACCGAAATCAAATGAGAAAAACGTGAATCTCTAAATCGCCAAGACGCAATATAATAACAGTCGTCGAGGTGCCCTTCCTTCAAGGTCGAAAGGTACCTGGCAGAGTAAGAATATCTATCTGCCTCTTGCCCACGGTCTGGCGTCCTCTGCTGTTAGTTCCTTGTTTCCCCTTGTGGATTATCAGTTACACGACTCCTCGGCTCGACAGCCTGATTCGGAGTAATGATGGAAACAGTTTCGTTCTGGCGCTTCTCTGAAGATCTCTTGACCAATTAACATGGTCACTCGTAACGTGTTGTGTCAATGATGGCAGTCTCTGGCCTACTGAGTGTGCATGATACATTCGATCCTGGGTCCAAGTCTTATCGTGTAGTATTCCAAAAAGATCCTATCAGGGTCTTTTTCCTAATCTTGTTTCTGCCGGACTGCCCGGAAGTTGGCATTCTTTACTCAATCCATTTCTTGTTCCGGAACAGCTGCATTTTCAACATAACTTTTCTCTGGAATTAGGGCCGTATTCAACTCCTCTGCATGTGTATAAAATCTTTGATGTTGATGGAATGGAACGTCATCTCGTCAAGTTCTCATATGAACCTCTTACTTCGCTTCCCTTCAGTATGGACCAATTCGGAAGCATCTCTTCGTAGCCATGTGAACGGCGCTCCAATTGTCCATAGTCATATCTAGAGTCTCTTTTGAAGCTACAAACTCGGTATTCCCAATATCCTGTAAATGGCATCTGGCCACTTACGCCCTCGGAAACTTGTCCAAGTCGTCGGAGGAAAACACTTCTTTCGTCCATTATTGCTTAACTCACAACACATCTGGGTGAGGTCCTACTATCCACAACTGGTCAACTTATTAATCTTACACTAGAGCATCCAATGAACAATGTCCTTTCTTGATCGACCCACAGCATGTCTGTGTAAGGACTTCTTCTAGCTGATGTTAATCTATTGATGACCTCGCATCGAAGCATTTAAATGAACAAACTGTCCTAGTCATTTATCCAAGGGTGACTAGCGATCTTCTATTACATCTTAACGTGTAAACTCCTGCTGCATTGGCTTCTGAAGCCTGGGGGAGATATCTTATCAAATTCAGCAACAGCTGGCTCATTTGTCCGCATGGTAGACAATGCCTCTATCATCTGGAGTAGACGGTACCTTAATAGTCGTCGCAAACTGACTGGCTTCTAGCAATGTCCCGGTCATTTGGTGTAGATCTGATCGTTCACGTCAACGAGAAAACTTAGTAAAATCAACACATCAAAACGCTCGTGTCAACGGAAAACATCTTGGTCTGTCCTCTTCCATGACGAGCTCTCTCTGACCGCAACTCTCTCTGCTCGTGTAGTCATGGTAACGGAAACCACGATCAAACATCGACGATAGATCATAGGAACGAATAAAATACGGTGCATAAGAAATGTACATTCTAAGGCTTCTTAAGCGGAGTAGCGTATCGTAAGTATGCCGCGGAATACACACGGTACGTCACTCTACTTAAGTCACCTACTCTATCAACCATGGTCAACCTACGTGACGAAAGTTCGGGTCTAATACCCCCTCGGCCAAGTCAAAGTTCCGTAAGGTCAAGCCTAGGTTCCGAATATATATATATATATAGACACACACACACACACACACACACGTCCTAGACTCCGCATAGTCAAACCTAGACTCGAACCAAGGTTAAACCTAACGCTCTGATACCAATTTTGACACGACCCAGAAAAGGCACGCGACTGGCATTTGAATCATGTGAAGTCTATAGGACCCCACCTAATTCAAGTAAGCCAAAAGACCAGAAATCTAAACCTTTTATGGAAAATAGTGGAGGTACAGTTTTGAGATAAAGGTACACTAAAATCAAGTTTATTCTTATATATATAGATAAGTAATAATATATGAAACACTATATTTGTATCCAACTTGAAAACCTTTTGTCATAAAAAATTTGGCAGCATCTCCTCTGTAATTTTTAACCCAAAAACGAATACAATTACTAATAATATGCATCCCAAGCAGGAGCTAGCTCTTCGCCAATTGGTAGAAGTAACTACGCAAGATATGAATATACAACGTCGAAGGCGAGGATCAAAACTCAGAAAGAAATTAAAGAAAACAGGCATCATCAAGAAAACCAGAAAATAATAACACATACATGAGCGTGACTCTAAGGCCGAAAGAATATACAATATTGATTCTAAGTCTACTAAAAATACATAGTCTGGTTGATGGAGTTTTAACTAGATACAACTGAAATAAATACACAAATATAAATTGGTGGTCACGATGCAATGTATCCTACCTATCAATGCAACCACCCTGAAGAAATGATGTGCCAGCAAACCACAACGGAACCTATACGACCAGACCTGTAAGAAACTGTTGCACAACGGGGGTGAGTTGCCAACTCGTGAGTAGAAGACATCACTGAGTAGAAATCGAATGTATGGCGATATCTTAGGTCATACAGTACAATAAATAGAAATAGTAACACAATGACCTCGAGTAGCAGTAAAGGTAATAATATAAACATAAGTGTATGATTAAGTACTCATGTCCGTGTCATAAAATAACTACAAGTCATATGTATTAAGTATTAATGCATCACTAAAATGGGTGTGCCCAGCATCGGCATGCAAAATCATCAGAAAATCTGTGTGCCCAGCATCGACACTCGAAAACATGCCCAGCATCGACACTCGAAAACATCATGAAAATCATGTCCATCAGTGACACATCATCCTCATAAATCTCGGGCTCCGTCGGTCCGGATAGGCCTAAATCATCTGATCTCATGACTACGGTCGGTATCCTCCGGATATCTGCCGCGTCAAATATCACCAGTAGGTAGTGCTCCCCTGCCGGGCTCAACGCCTTCTCAATACATCCATATTGCCCCGGTGCACCTCACTGGGTCTATAATTACCCGCAGACGGTGCATCCCCCTCCTCGAATCGGATATGTGTACATACGTGGCTCAAGAACCGAGAAAACTGTTGGATATAGTACCCTCTAAGTCAATTATTGGATCGCAGGTACGTGATTGCAATGATTGAGGGAGGACCTATACCGATATGGCTGTCTTACTCGAGATGGTAGTATGCTATCTGGTTTGTCTTTATCATCGTATGCATGCTTTAGTTCAACATTTCATGTTGATAGAGCCCATAGGATTCTTGCTTGACTGCCAGCAGTATGATGGCGATCATATACGTAGGAGCCGGGGTCTGTAAGCACATCCTTAAAGTGTCCCTAGTCGTGGGAGTTTCGAGACAGGGCATCGATACTCCAGAGTAGACTAGTGTATACAGTCGAGACCCCGACGAGGGGCGGTGGCCGGTCTCACAAGCCATTGGTGTCAGTTGGTTCATCTAAGATGTATACATGTGCTCATTGAGTACACCGGATAGGACTCGCCGGGAACATGCTAGTTGGTATTATATATATCGTCAGATAGCAGTTCCCTGGTGACATGTGTATAGGTTAGTTTTTCGACCTGAGATCGTCATTTGTCTCGTGTGAGTTCCCACTGTGCTTTGATTACTACCCTACCACGCTCAAAGGAGACGTGCAAACAGGTTTTAGTTGGGTACAGTCCCGAGCCACATGGATGCAGTGAGCGGATCGTCGGGGATACCTCTCTCCCGGTATTAGGGGTTGATGTCGCACAGTGCACGGGTGGCCATCACTAGAAATCCTCGGCCGAGGTAGTGGAGAATTACTGATTTGGATCAGTAGTTTCTCAGGTGGTGATGGGCTTCATACCGACACGAATTATTGCGTTATTAGGGGTCTAATTTTATCCACCCCCCTAGACTCGATATGCGATACTCTTAGACGAACGGACCGGACTGTACGGATATTGTCACTGTCAGGCTCAGTAGGGTTTTTGGATGAGTTCGCTCGTCAGCTTCCCTTCCAATCAATACATAGGCAACCGTTACGTATAGCTTGTACCTCTGACGTACTTGTGGTTATACCTAGTGCCAGTGTGTTGATGAGTCATTAGAGTCCCCTACAGACAGTTTCCCAAGTTCGGGCGAAACGTTGTAGAGGCCGTATGGTTTTATGGCAGGGTTCGGAAAATGCACGTGCGTTTACGCACGTGTCATATTTCGGGCAGATAATACTGGTGGGCTTTGGTTTAACCCAGATCCGAGTATTATACTGTATAGATATAATATCTTTGTCTCAGTTGCATTTGTATTTGGTTGTAGTACAAATGCGGGTATGTTTATACTGTTACGGGGTTATCCTGAAATTCGTTTCGGGATCGCTTTTGGAAGTTTCCAGTTTCCAGTTTTCTATCGCCCGTCTTTATCATTAGGTTAAAGATGGATTTATCTTTTCTTGATAAGTGTGGATGATTCTAGAAGATTCTAGATGGTGACTAGGATGATGAGGTGTTTAGTGACTCATTTGTGCATTAATTGATATGATGACTAGGTTAATGATTCATTATATGCAATTAATGTTTTTGCTAGGTGTTAAATGACTCATTAGTTCATTTAATGTTATGGTCACCTCCCTCTCTCTTCTATACTCACCCCTCTCTTGATAAAGTGGCCGGCCATTCATTGGGTGAGGATTATGGTTGTGTTTTGGAAAAAGATTATGAGAGTTTTGCTTCATGTAATTTCATATAGCTCAATTTTCCATCACCCGATTCAAAAAGGCAACTTCATTAACCGTTCGTCTATGGCTTTGGACGAAGTGAGACAAAGTGTTCTACTCATTCTCTACATCAATCTTGGTCATCTATTTTAGCAAACTTGATGATCGAGTTGCCTCGGTTCAGAAGCGGGAGCCCGTTTAAAGATCCGTTGACGTGGTGCCACCTGGATGAGAAGACTGGAGATTCAGGAGATCGGAGCAGCCGCAACAAAGCGTGGGATGATGGTTGAAGACCGAATGACTCGGATTGTTCGGTATAACATTTCTACCCACTTTATAGTTTGTTAGTTTATCTTTAATGGCAGATCCGGGTTATAGTATACAATAGCGCCAGTTGTAAATTTTTTTGTTCCGCATTTGGCGTCTGTTAGACGGCCGGGGCGCTACCGTGGACTTACAAAAACTCATGGTGGAGGCCACACACATCATATCACGAGAAAACTGCAATTTACATTTTAAAAATGATAATTAGTTTATAAAATTCCTTGCGGTTTTCCCCAAATCCAAAAATCTCATGAATACTGAAATCTCCAAGAAGAATCAAAATATATGAATGCATGCGGTATCTAAGTAAGAATTGCAATATCTAAACTAGTATGTGAAATCGTGTATACTAAACAATGCAATTAGCTACAAGCTTTCAGGTTATACAGGTGAAGTTGTAGGGTTGCTAGGCACACGCACAAGGGTCTACGAGGCATCAACCATGCCCGATTTAAAATTTAGCCGTGCCGAACAACCCGAAGCCGGATCTTTAAACTAGAGTTTATGTGAAAACAAGCATGTTAAACACTTTAACACTAAGTGAGAGGGATTACAACCTTTGTAGATCCGGTCTTTCACTTCTTAAGCTTCGTGTTGAGGTCCCTTCGCTGCGATCATCGTGTTCCGGACTCTTGAGAGGCTCCACAAAGAGAAAGATGCAGTCTTGCTTCCGATCTTCGATAACATAGATGATCTACCTTGAAGTTTCATTAACACAAGCTAACACTCACTAAATGAAGTGAACACCCACATCTAAAGGGCAAAGGTAGATGAGGATGATGAAGTAGGATTTTTGCTCTCATTTGTTTTCTTATTCTCACTCATTTTTCATCACAAAACCGAAGCAAGAAAGCTTTTCATGAAGAACTCAAGCAAGAAGAAGATGAATGAATAATAGAATCCTTTTGTGATGAATAATGTAAAGAAGATAATGATGAATAATGCAACCATGGTTGCTAAACCTTTGTAGAGAATTAACCAAGGGCTAGGGTTTGGGTTGGGTTAAAGCATGAGTCATTTGAAAATATCTTGCACAAAACAAAAAGAAACCTTCTAGAATCATCAAGAAGGAACTAACCCAAAACAAACCCTAATCTTGTTTAATCTCCACTAAACATGTTGCATTAGTTATCATATCATGTTACAATATTATTTATCATATATATAATATTTATCGTAACAATATAAAATAATACAATTAACATATATCGCATATATATCAATGTATTACCCGAGTGAGAAAAAGAATCTTTTAGTGAGCTAATATTAGTTAATGTAATTTAATATATCATATATATTATTATACAATAACTTATCGAATCAACACTTGATCCGACAATCCGGCTATATCGCATATAACCGACTAATATGATGACCCGGCTATATCACATATACCCGGCCGATATCTCATATCGCGAGAATCCAATACGGTATCACATACCGCATTATCCTCGTTCCCGCACATATCACATATGTGCTCCTACTCCGTTTTTCCTGAGCCAAGAAACCGCTGTGTAGGACTCTAAAGAATCGGCAATACGCCGGCAGTAGGTGATGATCATATCAAACACCCACAAGCTGCAAGCGGTGAGCTAAACGTAACATCCACCCAGGTATTGAGCGCTCAGAAGATCAACAACCAAGCCTGTACATTCTCCTGTGAATCCAATCAGTAACACTCCTGTACAGTCCGGTCTCGTCGTCTGATATGTCGCATATCTCGCCTAAGGGTGGTAAACGTCAGACCCCAATAGCTTGATAAGTCGTGTCGATAAGAGGTCTATAACAGTTCGAGAAACTACTGATAACACTTACCAGTAAATCTCAGCAACCCTGGCCAGGGATTTCCAGTTATAGCCAATCGAACACAACACAACATCAACTCCCTATACCGGGAGACACGGATCCCCTCCTATCGCTCATTGCCTCCATGTGATTCGGGACTGTACCCAAAAGCCACCTTTTTGCACGCCCTCTTGGACGTGGTATGATGAAAATCAAAGCACAGTGGGAATCACACAAGACTCTATGACGATCTCGGGTCAACAGACTACTCTATACCAGTGTCACCGAAGAACTGCCATCTGACGTGAGGTATAATACCATCTGGGAGTTCTCGGCGAGTCCGTCCAGTGTACCCAGGCTCTAATGAGCACCCGTACACCATCCTTGATGTCAAACACCGATGGATATGGGATCATCCATCGCCCATCATATGGGTCAAGATGCGTATACGCTAGTCTACTTTTATGTATTGATGCCCTGTCTCGATACACCCTCGACTAGGAACAGTTATAGGATGTACTCGTCGACTACCGTGCCCCACTAGTATGATCTCATCATAGTCCCAGTAGTCGAGTACATATCCTAAGGGCTTTATCAACATGTAACATAGAGACAATCAGAGTATATGTTAAGATAAAGTACAACCAGATAGCATACTATCATGTCGAGCAAGAAAGTCCTCCCTATATATGTCCAAGCATCCATTACAATATACATCGTATGTACAGTAATTGCCTCTAGGTCATACATATAACTAACAATCTCCCACTTGCACTAGGGCCATCTGTTGTGGTATCACATACCCAACAATTAGCTGTGGTTGAAGTATCTTATACTCAACCATCCCATAAAAGTCTCTACTAGGGAAAAGGCCTTTGTGAGTGGATCCGTGCTGTTGTCTTCTGTATCTACTCTCCTAACCTCGATCTCCCTGGAGATCAACCATCTCCATGATCAGGTGATACTGCCTAAGAATTATATCTGGATTTCTGATGGGACGGGCGTTCTTTGGCAAAAGCCACAACTCCATTGTCACACAATGGTAGGAATGAAGTTCATCTCATGAACTTATAAATATCCAGACTGCCTCTTTGGTAGCATCCTTGGTAACGATGTATTTAGCCTTTAATCGTCTAGTATGTCATGGTATCTAGCTTGGAACTTTTCCAATATACCGTCCCTCCACTGAGGGTAAAAACAATGCCTGCGATTGACATTCAGTCGTCCTTATCACCCTGGAACCTTTCCAATGATTCTCCCCAGGATCGATTGATACCATTTCACTACAACTAGTGAGTATCCTAACATCCAATTAGATCTATCTCATAGATCCAAAACCCAGGATTTAGGAGGTATCATTTTGATCCTATATGGAGAATCATTGTGATAAGTGGAGATTGACCGAGCGTAGCATAGGAAACTCCTTCCCTATCAAGAGTATGTTATCCACGTATTCTACGAGGATCACCACCATACTCCCTACTACCTTTTTTGTATATACAAGGTTCATCTACCATTTTGATGAAGTCAAACTCTTTGACTACTACATCAAAACAGACGTTCCAACTCCGTGATGCCTGCTTTATCACATAAAACATCTTGCACACGTTTCCGCTGCTCTCACTGTCTACGAAGCACTCTGGATGTGTACTTATTGACGCTCTCTTCTAAAACATCATTTAGAAAAGCAGTCATGACACCCAACCACCAGATATCGTAGTCATGGTATGTAGCCGTGGCAAGTAGGATCTGGATGGACTTAAGCATAGCTTTGAAAGTCTCAACTTTTCCATGTACACTAAGTAATCTTCTCAAGATATACTTGCTCCTGATGGGGATTTAACCCTTCAGATAAAGCAACCAAAGTCCATACTTTGTTGGTGTATAAGGATTCCATCTCAGATCACTAAGCATCCGGCCATTCTTACAGAGTCCCACTCCTGATGGCCAGCTCGAAACTAGTTGGGTCATCATCTCATGATGCAATCCTCGCTCCCACTGTCATAGAGAAAACCGAAGTATCTCTCAGGTGGGTGAGGAACCCTACTAGATCGGCGGAGAGGCTGAGGTTTATTGGAAACTATTGAATCCTTTGGTTCTACCAAATCATCTGCTGTAGTTTGTATTGCTGGAACTCTTTCCAGTTCTACCTCACGACCACTAATTTCTTCACAAGAAATTCCTTTTCACAAAGGTGGCATGTTGAGAAATAAAACATTTTTGTTCCTCGGTTAGGTAGAAGATATTCCCTTTTGTATGCTTGGGATATCTAACAAACTTCCACAGATCTGTCTTTGCCTCGAGCTTGTCCGGATTTTGCTTTTTAGACATAGGCCGGACAACCCCAAATCTTAACAAATTTAAGATATGGGCTCTTCCCTTTCCATATCACATATGAAGTGGTAGGCAACTGATTTGATTTGAACCCTATTCAATAGGTATGCAGCTTCTCAAGTGCATAACTCCCAAAAGGAAAAAGGAAACTCAGTAGTACTCATCATAGAGCACACCATATCACATAGGGTGCTATTGCTCCGTCCCGATATACCATCGTGCTATGGTGTATACAGAGGAGTAATGCCGAGAGAGAATCTCAATCTCCTTTAGAATAGTCCGGGAATTCCGTGCTCAAGTATTCTCCTCCCTGATCTCATCAAAGGACATAATACTTATACCCGTTTTTGGTTCTCTACTTCTAACTTATATTCTTTGAATATCTCAAAAGCTTCGGACATGTGTTTCAACAGGAACATATGTCTGAATCTTGAGAGTTCATCAGAGAATGTAATGAAGTACAAAGAACCGGTCATGGCATGTGTAGACTGGGGACCATCATATATCAGCATGTATCAATCCCAAAAGTTCACTAACTCTTTCTCTGTTTCCAATAAACAGAGCTGTGGTCATCATATCTTTATGACATGACTGGAAAGTTTCATAAGATATAAATTCAAACAAATTTAAATATGCATCTATATGTAACTTCAGCTAGTCGGGTCGCATTGATATGACTTAGTCTACAATGCCTCAAGAAGGATTCGTTCATTTCCGAACTCTTCCTCTTGTGTGTGTTCCGTATACTAAGAACTGTAGTTTGATTTAGAACGTCAATACTTTTAGATAACGTGCCTGAACCAATCAACTCTTGATATTGGAAATGTTCAAAACATTATCCAACAATACAAAATTATATCCTTTCTTTACTAATGAAGAGACTGATATGATATTGTATATCAGCTTCGGTATCTAATAACATTCGTTTAGAATCAATGTATTCTGGTAATATAGGGTGACAGTGACCAACAGACT
Organism: Agapanthus africanus; assembly: GCA_030015575.1. Lineage (NCBI taxonomy): Eukaryota > Viridiplantae > Streptophyta > Magnoliopsida > Asparagales > Amaryllidaceae > Agapanthus > Agapanthus africanus. The sequence goes on along the minus strand of JASDDO010000024.1, from coordinate 863,907,685 downwards.
TGGCTGCAATACTTGCACCGTTTCTATCTCATGAAACTTATCACCCGTTCTCAGTTCTCTACCTATCTGTAGCCCATGTAACAAATTACATATGTGGGATCCTGATCCGATATCAAATACCCAGGACGTAAAGGATATTGAGAAACAGTTCTCTGCGATGAACAAACCCGAAGATGATGCATCAGCATGCACTTTCTTCGTTTGGGCGGCACGGGAATTCTGGTAATCCCCTATATCCTGCTCTGTCTTATAACAATTATAAGTTGGAGCGGGACCAACGTTCCCTAGCTCAGTATAACAAGCGGGTTCGGTTAGTATATCCGTATTATTATCTTGATTAAGGCGTGATATGATCGCTACCTGGAGAGAGAGAGAGAAGAAAACATTCAGCGTATGCTCTTGCAAGATTAGATTGGTTATCTAATATATCTAATCAGGATGTCTCCTACTGTTTTAGTCAAATCTTCCTTCAAACCCTAAAAGGAAAGACTAGCCGGGATTTTTTACACGCTACAAGTTCGCCAATCTTTCAGCCATGCTAGTGTCGGTACTTTGAGGGAGGTCCCCCGTGCTTTCGTATGAACCTAATTAAAGTAAACCTTGTTTTCCCAGGGGTGTAACCCCATTGACACCTTTCTAGACACCTACTTGATCGGCTAATTATAATGTGTAAAACTCTCCCAGGAGTAACTCTTACTCGCAGCGGGTATCAGGATCCAACTATCTCATAGAAGGTATGCAATCTCATTGCAAATTTCAACACTTGAAATTCCCAATAATATTTTACCCCAGTGACTTATGACCTTAACTATGGTCAACAAATCATAAGCACTAGTTAAGTTCTACGCATCATTTCTCGATTAATTAGACCCACCCACATGACCCTTAACTAAGGTCAACAAAATCATATGACCGTCCTAACTAATCGCATCATATGCTATATAGGATGACATCACTTAGCTACCGTACACTGTGCCTTAACTAAGGTCAACAAACACAGCACGAATACTAAGTACTCTACTTCCTAAAATGACGGAGGGTTACGACAGGTTTTAAGAAAACCTTTTGCGCAATGAACTTGTTATCGTCGTAGAATCGAGTGATTTTAAATGGAATGTTTTTTAGGCCTTTTCTAGTTTTGCTAAAGAGTTCACTCCCGGTGAAGGGATCATCGGCTCTTTCCTCATCGAATAAGGTGTAGGGTATATCATATATACCACTATGCAAAGAAAGAACTATAGAAGCAATCAAAAGACAAACCGAGTTTGTATCATCTGCTAGTTTCACTAAAGAGGTCACTCCCGGTGAAGGGATCTCGGCTCTTTCCTTATCGAATAAGGTGCTGGATGTTCTACAAGGAACACCGCTATGCAAAGCAAGAACTAGAGCTACCAGTTTTTAAACAAGTTTCTACAACATCTTAGATTTCTTTTATTTCATTAATCTCATTAATGAAGTCCCATTTTAATATGCTTCACAAGCATCAGATATGAAACGAAATCAATAATATATAATATATATCTAATATATATAATATAAACATTCGTCTCAGGCAGTAATATGATCTCATCACAGAACATTGCAGCAGAAGAACATATATGAAATATTGGATATACTAGGATGTCCGTGTTTTCAATACGAGCCTGTATAAAATACGGATTCCACGGTCGCAATGAATAGCCAAACCCACATCCCTAGACCCCTACGGGAAAGTAACACTGCCAGTTCTAGGGTTAGGAGACCCGGTCTCGACTCCTCGAGATGGCCTCCCACTGTACCCTAGAACCCAGTTACTTGTGCTCCCCGCCTTGGGTCTACCTAATGCGGAAAAGTAAATAATATACAATGGTGACATCATCCTCAGCCCGGAAGTGCCCCAATAAAAGAATATTACATACAAATGATTTTTACATGAATGAAAATGAAAAACTCTCATCTCACATAAACCCCCGGCTATTCAAACACGGCGATCCAATATAACATATCACAGCAACACATAACATCACATGTCATCAACATAAGTAAGTATGGATACGCCGATTGTCGTCGATGTATAGCAACGAAAACCGGCGATACAACTACATACTACACTTACGGTCACAGAAAAGAAAGTGTAAAACTACAACAGTTGGAATCCGCAACCTCTTCAGACATCACATGCCTAACCAAATGAATTCCTTAGACATCTCATGCCTAACAATTATAAACCCTGCATTTTAGTCTCATTTATCGAAAACTCTTTTTAATATCAAGTCGGGCAATTCAACAAGATTCCCGACATCCTGATTGAATGCTCGTCGCAAACTTTAGTAGACGGCCGCACCCCCGATGCCGTCGACGAAGTGCACTAAGGCGGAACACCGCTGCCGCGAGCACCCGAACGGATGCTTTTGGCGACGGGGTTCTCCTACAGTCACTTTGTTGGGGATATGGGGCGTGGCTGTCTATTAAGTTTACCCGGCGAGTATCTTCGTACGCTACGTGATTGCGACGGACTTTTGATCACATCAAAATTCCATGGCAACCGATCATCTGAGACTAAACTACTGTGTTTATAATATTCAAATCAGTTATCTCATAACTATTTGTGGATTCCAAATATTGTATCCCATTCCAGATAAATAGACAATGTTAAACTTTACGATCGAATGATCAAACACCCAAGATTTCCCAAATAGTTCTCAACACTTGAAATTAGTTAAAGAACATCCATCAAATGCTACAGTACCAATGGTCTGGCCGTAGAAGGTTCAAGCCAACTGTTCATATCAGATATTTGCATTTTTATACCGCCCAATTTTTATCACATTGCATATCGGTAGGTACTCTTAAGCCGTGTTTGCTAGTCAATTGCAGGATACAGGTTCTCGGCTCTAAACGGTGAAATCCATGGAAAAACACGACAAAACCCGGGTTTCTGCCAACCACAGATAAAACACGGGTCTCCGCTCTCTATCCGTATGTTGCCACATACCAGTTTGAGAGACAAAATAGTAAATCGATTGTCAGCTTCATGCACAAAGCACAATGGCAACACCAAGACCAAGAAATCTACGCGGAGCTCAAGAAAATCATAACAAAAAGATCCACATCCAATCACCCTTGATTCTGGAAGAAATGTGTAAATATTATCAGAAAAAAACATGTACCAGACTAAAGGGAACAGAAGACCAGGGCAGCACACAAAAGACGACAGCCTAACTCCCCCATAGGGTGGCGGAACCGCGGCTAATAGGGGGTATAGGCTGCGGTTCCGCGGCCGTACTGCCCCCTCACATGATGAAACTTCAGGGTTATTTTGGTTTTTTCATGTAGAGACAGAATTTTGCCCTAGATTTCCAGTTCACTGCCTATAAATAGCCCAGAACCTTATGAAGCCAAGGGTCCATAATCTTGTATTTAGATTTTAGGTTTTAGTTGTTGTTCTTCTTCCTCCTCTCATCTCTTCTCCATTAAAAAAACTTGTAGTGAGCTTTTATGAGTGAAGAATGAATAAAGGAGTTCTTTTTACTTATCATGCTTGTCTTGTTCTTCAGTTAAATTATTATTGCTTGTAATTTTCATTTGTTAACTTAGTTGTTGTTATTTGTGTTTGTTTCTTTCTTTTCTCTTTTCCTTTATCCTTAAACAACCATGAAGCTTACGCTTGATCCTTGCCGAGGTGAGGTCGCAAATAGCTAGTTGTTATCTTCTAATCTCCTTCTTTCTATCTTCCTCTTTTGTTTTATTTTCTTTTCCGTATAATGGGTGAGTAGTTTCATACTTGTTAGGGTAGGATAAGGGAAGTTTGAGAGAAGGAAATCTCTCTCACTCTTTCCTTACCCAACATCTTAAATCTACTCCCGTTAATTGAACCACAATCCACTCCTTACGGCACCCTATCCTACATGATAGCGGTGATTCCGTAGTGAGACCGGTTGTGGTTGAATTAACCGGAGGCTATGGCTAAGAGCCAAGAACGGACGGACAAGCACCAAAAGGGAAGAACTTAAGCGTTGGAAAGCCTAGCTTATACTCGCAAGTTCCTTCCTAGTCGTGCTAATCCCCGTTATTGCCGATTACCGTAACACCGATATTAAGAGTGGCAACGAAAGAAGTGAGCGACTCCTAACTCAAACTAACCTAATCCTAACCCTAACAAGCTCTCTTTACATATCATTTTAACACTTAGTTAATCACAAACAAATCTGGACTTTCGGACTTAACTCGTTAAAGCATATAGAAAAAGATTCCCATCTCCCTGCGGACGACCCGTACTCAACCGGCTAGCTACACGCGAAACCGTTTTGATTGCCGTAATTAACTAAACTTGAACACGCAGAATCCCTACCAATCAAATGGCGCCGTTGCCGGGGACACGGTAGTTTATTTCTTTGTGTAATTTTCGGGTTAATTTGTGAATATAAAGCTAACCGAAAAACAAAAAATAAATATACGTTGTAAAATTAATCATCTTGTTATTTTTGATTAGTTTTTGTGCAAGTGTGCAGGATAATACGAAGTTCGAGTTCAGTGCCAAAGACGTGGGAAGATAGACCCATATCTCGCGGCTACACCGCGACAGATTCGAGACGGATAAAACGGTCTACTGAAAGATTCTGGAGCAGTTCCAGTGAGCAAATCCAAATTCAGGAGCTCTAGAAGGGAAGAGGACATCCAATACAGCAAACCCAAGAAATCCAGAGGCCCAAGTCCATTATATTGCCGCGGAACCGCGGCATAAGCAAGCTTAGGCCGCGGAACCGCGGTCGTTTGGCTCCTTCAGGGTGCAAAATTCTCTGTAAGTCCTACTTTGCGCTCAAAAAATACTAGACTCAGCCTTAAGGATTTCGCGCTCAATAGGACAGAGGACTAGTTACAGGCATCGGCCGTTTATCCTATCCTGACTTTTGCGGTGTCTAGGCAAGTGTGTCCAAGGCAAGTGGTTACTTAATTAGGACCACTACTTACGTAGTGGGGAGCCTCCCACTTACCTGGCACTTACCTGGCCGCAATTGTTGGAGAAGAGGCGGTTTGAGGTCCTATTTCTAGCCCTTTGGAACAGTTAGGAGCTGTCTAGCTGACCTAGGTGACTCTAGATCTAGGTGTGATTGTGCATATCATGTTTGTGATTGCTTGAAGCCGTAAGTCCGTACATATTTCTGTAAATCTCTTTCTAAAAAAAACAGAAAACCAAAAACTTTTATAAAAACTTGCTCTTTGTCGCCAGAATCCATTTTTTCACCCACCACCTATCGTATTTCTCCATTGACGTTTTCTTACCCTCACCTTCTCCGCTTTGACTATACTAAACTCGTTTAGTGTATGTCCGCTTGGACTCTGGACACTAGCGCCCGCCTAGTCCGCGTTACGTTAGTCGCTACCGACTACGCGATCAACTCAGACGCCGAAACTCCGTCCACGCCTCTTTCACCCTTACCTTTGCCGGCCAACACCGACGTTGACCGGAATTCTGTTCATACATTCTCACCTTCACCTTCACCAACCTCTTCTTCCGTGATGTCAGGATTTAATCCAAACATCTCTTTGACTACCCTTGGATTGGCTCCACCTCCTACGGAGACGAATAACCCACCACCACCGCCTGTTGTAGCGCCGCAGCGAATCGCGCTCCAGGATCGTTTCTATCCCACCCGTTCTGCACTTCCCACCTGCCTTTCTCTTCCACCGGCCAATGGGGATAATTTTGAAATTAAGCGCCACTTCATCAACATGCTTCCGCGATTTCATGGGCTTGAATCTGAAGATGCCTATATCTTCATCAATAAATTTCAAAACGTTTGTGCCATGATGAAAACCACCCAGCTGTCGGACGATGCTATACGTCTACGGGTCGTTCCATTCACTTTATGCGATCTGGCTGAAAAATGGCTGTATTGCACCGCTTCCCACTCCATAACCAGTTGGGACGAGTTTGTTAAAGCGTTTCTCAAAAAATTCTATCCGAATCATAAAACCGCAAGGATCCGTAATGAAATCAACCAATTCTCTCAGCTTCCTTCTGAACCCTTCTGGAAGTGCTTTGACCGGTATAAAGACCTTCTTGTTCAGTGTCCTCACCACGGTATAGAGAAATGGCAACTTTGCCAAACCTTATACGAGGGCCTGAACCCAGCAACCAAGCAGTTGTTGGAAACCATTTGTCAGGGCCAATTCCTATCGAAATCTGACGAGGAAGCGTGGCAATTCTTCGACGACCTTGCAGAACAGACGTTACAATGGGAGAGCACCAGACCGACTTCTTCTTCTTCTACCTCAACTTCTACCGGTCAGTCTAGGGTAGGAATTCACCAACTTGATGTCTCTATTGCGATGAAAGCTGAAATGGCTGCAATAACGAGAAAGCTTGAAGCGATAAAGAGAAAATTTTCTTCTCCTGCTCCTGCCCCTGTTCTTCCTCTTCGTACCATTTGCGCTTGCTGTTCCGATCCTTCTCACTTGACCGAAGAGTGTCCTTACAATCCACCATCTCAAGGACAGGATCAGGTTAATGCTGCATTTCAGCAAAGACCGAGGAATGATCCATACTCTTCCACCTACAATCCCGGTTGGAGGAACCAACCCAATTTCGCCTGGAATCAGAATCAATTCCAAGGCAACAATTTCTAAAGGCCCCCTCTGCCGCAACAACAAGCGTAACAACAAACTCAACATCAATTTCAGCAGCCCTTCTAACCCCAACCTTTTCAAAATCAGACGAACAACTTTGCACCCAACAATTCTTTTCCACCAAACAACTTTGTTCCGTCAAACAACGATAAGATTTCCTCGCTCGAACGAAGTCTGGAGGCGTTCGTTAAACAATCGACACAATCCACCGCAAACATCCAGTCTTCCATTCAGTCCTTAGTGCAACACAATGCCGCTCACGGGCAAAGCATCAAGACCATTGAGGCCCAGATTGCACAGCTGAATGCGGCCTTAAGCGAGCGAGAGAAGGGGAAGCTCCCGTCCCAGTCACTCCCAAATCCCGGTCACCCACATAATGTACATGTTGCTCTTGAACAACAGAATCATAATGTGAGTGCCGTGACCACATTGAGATCAGGAAGGATGCTGCAAAACATCATTGGCACACGAATCGATGATGATACCCTGGCCGCTTCTTCTTCTTCTTCTTCGTCTTTTGAGCCTATTCTCCATTCGTCAAAAGGCACTTCTTCTTCTTCTTCTGCTCTGAACGGACCCAATTCTCACTCCACGAAAACACCAGTTCTGGGATCCGTTCCAACTCCACAATCTCCTCCACAAGCATTAGACTCAACCACTTTTAAAAACGTCCCATTTCCAAACCGGTTGAGGTCTAATAAACAAAATCCACAAATAAAGAAGATTCTGGAGTTGTTTAAGCAGGTTAACATTAACATTCCCCTTTTAGATGCTGTCCAACAAGTCCCGTCCTACGCGAAAATCTTAATGGACTTGTGCACGAAAAAGAGGAAGTCTCAGGTACCCAAGAAAGTTTTCTTGGCTAGTGCTGTGAGTGATGCTCTTACCCAATCTTTACCACAAAAACGGAAGGACCCTGGCTGTCCTACGATTTCTATTATAATTGGGGATAAGAACATCAACCACGCACTATTAGATCTTTGTGCCAGTGTTAACCTGCTTCCGTACTCAGTATACGAGCAATTAGGCGTAGGAGAGCTGAAACCCACACACTGTACTCTCCAAATGGCCGACCGATCAATCACCCATCCTAGGGGTGAGCTAGAGGATGTGTTAATCGAAGTCGGGGACTTCATATTCCCTTTTGACTTCATTGTATTAGACACACAGCCTGTAGCTAACCCCCGGAATCAAATTCCGGTGATACTCGGTCACCCATTCCTTGCAACCTCAAATGATGTGATCAATTGTCGCAATGGTTCGATGAACCTCTCTTTTGGAAACATGACAATTGAACTCAATATTTTTAAGTTGGGGAATCAGCCCTCCGAACCTAATGCTCATATACTGGACGTTTGCTAGATCCAGGAGATCACTCCAGAAGAATGTGAATTCGAGGAGTTTCTGTTCGATCACGATAACCTTAACGCCACTAGTGCGTTCCTCCTCGAACCTGCTGCTGTTTCTGCGCCCGACAATGACTACGAGTGTTTCACTTTCTCGAACGATCTTAGCCACTCACCACCCGAGTTTGAATCCTTCGAATTTTCGGATGAGTTACCTGAACCATCCAACTCGGTCGCTTACACTCGTTTTGAACCTTTGCTGGAGTCCTTTGAGTTCGAGACCTCTTCACGAATCTTGCCTTCCATCGTTTCACCTCCAATGCTCGAACTCAAGCCTTTGCCGTCTCACCTTAAGTACGCTTACGTGGGTGAGAACGAGACCCTCCATGTCATCATCTCGGCTTCTCTAGCTCCAGAGCAAGAGAAAGCCCTTCTTGCGGTCTTGCACAACAATAGGCAAGCTTTTGGCTGGTCCATGGCAGACATCAAGGGGATTGGGGATTAGTCCCCTGATCGTTGAACATCACATCCATCTGATGGATGATGCCAAACCAGCCAGGGATTCACAAAGACGTCTCAACCCAGTCATGAAAGAGGCTGTGAAGAAGGAGATCGTAAAATGTCTGGATAGTGGTATCATTTACCCTATCTCTGATAGCCAGTGGGTTAGCCCCATTCATGTTGTCCCCAAGAAGTCAGGCATCACGGTCATAACCAACGAGGCGAACGAGTTAATCCCTACTCGCACCTAAACTGGGTGGCGAGTATGCATTGATTACAGAAAACTCAACGCCGCAACGCGGAAGGACCACTTTCCGCTACCTTTCATTGACCAAATGCTTGAATGATTGGCCGGACACGAGTACTACTGCTTTCTTGATGGCTACTCCGGCTATAATCAAATTCCCATCGCCGAAAAAGACCAGGACAAGACCACTTTCACTTGTCCTTTCAGCACGTTTGCATATCGTCGCATGCCCTTTGGGTTATGCAATGCGCCCGCTACCTTCTAGCGGTGTATGATGGGAATCTTCTCAGACATGGTGGAAAACTTTCTGGAGATCTTCATGGACGATTTCTCCATCTTCGGGGATTCCTTCAACGAGTGTTTGCTGCATCTTGACGCTGTCCTTACCCGATGTAAGGACAAGAACCTCACTTTGAATTGGGAGAAGTGCCACTTCATGGTGCGCGAAGGTATTGTCTTAGGACATATCATCTCGCAAAATGGCATAGAGGTTGACAAAGCAAAGATTGAGGTCATTTCCAATCTACCTCCTCCCAGATGCGTCCGAGACATCCGAGCCTTCCTTGGCCATGCCGGTTTCTATAGACTGTTCATCAGGACTTTAGCAAGATTGTTAGGCCCTTGACTCTTCTACTGGCCAAGGACACGCCATTCGACTTCAACTCGAGCTGTGTGACTGCGTTCGAGTCATTAAAAAGCTTATTCACTTCTGCTCCCGTTCTTTCTTCACCTGACTGGACGCACCCATTTGAGATTATGTGCGATGCACCCGACTTTGCAATTGGTGCTGTCCTTGGACAACACATCAACAAGATGCCGCACGTAATCTATTATGCAAGCCGAACCCTGAACGACGCCCAACTCAATTATACAACAACTGAGAAGGAATTCTTGGCTGTTGTATTTGCTTTAGAAAAGTTCAGGCCCTACCTCATCGGCTCTCCAGTCATTGCCTACACAGACCATTCTGCTCTGCGCCATCTTTTTGCGAAGAAAGATGCAAAATCTCGGCTAATACGTTGGATCCTGTTGCTTCAAGAGTTTGACCTTGTCATTAAGGACAAACGAGGATGTGAAAACGTAGTTGCCGACCATCTCTCACGACTTCCTTCTTCGCCTTCGCTTCCAATTGTTAGTTATATGTATGCCCTAGAGGCCATTACTGTACATTGGATGTATATTGTAGTGGGTGCTTGGACATATATAGGGAGGACTTTCTTGCTCGACATGATAGTATGCTATCTGGTTGAACTTTACCTTAACGTGTATACTGATTGTCTCTCTGTTACATGTTGGTAAAGCCCCTAGGATGTGTACTTGACTACCTGGACTATGATGCGGATCAACTAGTGGGGACATGGTAGTCCATAAGTACATCCTTCAAGGTCCCTAGTCGAGGGTATATCGAGACGGGGCATCGATATACCAGAGTAGACTAGCGTATACCTTCTCGACCCATACAGATGGGCGATGGATGATCCCATATCCATTGGTGTTTGACATCAGAGATGATATACGGGTGCTCAGTGGAGACTGGGTACGCTGGATGGACTCGCCGAGAACTCCCAGATGGTATTATACCTTACGTCAGATGGCAGTTCTCTGGTGACACTGGTACAGAGTAGTCTGTTGATCCGAGATCGTCATAGAGTCTTGTGTGGTTCCCACTGTGCTTTGATTTCCACCTTACCACGTCCAAGAGGGCGTGCAAAATGGTGGTTTTTGGGTACAGTCCCGAGTCACACGGAGGCAATGAGCGATAGGAGGGGATTCGTCTCTCCCGGTATAGGGAGTTGATGTTGCGCTGTGTTCGATTGGCTATAACCGGAAATCCCTGGCCAGGGTTGCTGAGATTTACTGGTAAGTGTTACCAGTAGTTTCTCGAATTGTTATAGACCTCATATCGACACGACTTATCGAGCTATTGGGGTCTGACGTTTACCACCCCTAGGCAAGATATGCGACATATCAGACGACGAGACCGGACTGTATGGTAAGTGTTACTGGTTGGATTCACAGGAGTGTGAGCGGGCTTGCTCATCGATCTTCTGATCGCTCAATACCCGGGTGGCCGTTACGTTTAGCAGACCGCTTGCGGCTTGTGGGTGTTCGATATGATCATCACCTGCTGCCGGCGTATTGACGAGTCTTTAGAGTCCTACACAGAGGTTTCCTGGCTCAAGCGAAACGAAATAGGAGCGCATATGAGATATGTGCGGGACCGAGAATAATTCGTCTATATGATACCGTATTCCATTCTCGCGATGAATGTATCGATTGGTTATATGCGATATAACCTAGTTGTCGAATCAAGGATTGATTCGATAAGGCGATACATAGGATACTAGTCGGTTATATGCGATATGACCGGATCGTTAAATCAAGTGTTGATTTAATGATTTAATGTATAATTATATATTTGATATATTACTTTGCATTAACTAGTATTGGTTCACTTTAAATGGATTTTCTCACTTGAAGTTCACAAGTTGTATATGTGATATACTTTTGTACACTTGATTGTATCATGTTTGATGATACATGCTTACTTGAGTTTGTGTAAAGATTAAACCATGGTTATATGAGTGGTTAGGGTTTTGTTTATTTACTTATTCATTTATTTATTTCTTTTGTTCATTTTGGCAAAAGAAAATGATAAAGAGAAAATGGTGGCTTTCTTTGTTTGATATTGAAGCTTCATGAAGCTTTGACTAAGTCACCATTTTGTCTCATGCTTAACCCTAACCATTCCACTTAACCCTAGTTCATTCTCTACACTTGACCATGGTTGGTTTATGATAAGTATTCTTTTTATTTTCTTTTTGAAAAAAAAACTTATGATAATATACTTCATCATCATCTTCTTCTTCTTCAAGAAGAAGCTTGCCTCCATTAATGGCAACTTGAGAAAATGAGTGAGAAATCCAATTCTAAAGTGAACCCACTTCCTATTTCTTCATCCTCTACCTCTTGCCAAGTAGTATAGGGTGTTTTCTTCACAAGTTTCATGACTTGGTGAAGTGGGAGCTTGATCTAGTGATGCCTCGACGTAGATCATCTTCGGCATGGTAGTCGATGACCTAGCCCGCCCATTTCTCCGATGAAGCTGACGCTAGAGCCCGGGATTCGATTTGGACAGCGAGGAGACTTCATTGCGGAGCTATGAAGGTGGAGGACCGGATCTACAAAGGTCGTATTTCCGTTCTTGTAGTTAAGTTGTTAACTAGTTGCATGGTTCGCCTAAAATTCTAGTTAACGATCTAGTCTAGGGTTTCTCGGCACCGTAAAATTTGAAATGAGCATGGTTGATGCCTTATGAGACCTCCTTAGTGTGCCTAGGAACCCTACAGTGGTATCAGAGCCTAGCTAGAGCCTTAGGCGATGCGTAGACGATGTTAGAAACCCGATCGAACCCCGAAACCCTAACTTTTAACCCTCTCTGGACTTTTTCTGAAAAAGTGGTTTTTTCCAAATTAAAAATGCTTAAAAAATTTAGCAGGAAATTCTAAGAATTATGGTGCAAAAATTACCTAATGATCTTTCTAAAGCGCGGCGGAACCGCGGCATTAGCCGCCTATTGCGGCGGTTCCGCGCCCATTTAGTCTCTTCAGTCAACCATTTTTGCACAGTAACTTCTTTATTTAAATGCTGAGTTTTATGGGAATTTTTAAAATTTATTCAAGAGTTAAATTTTCTGGGGTTGTTTTGGGGATTCGATGATTCGATCGGATTATCAGATTTTGTCTATGTGGATTCCGGATAGTTTTTTAATATGTTAAAAAGTTCGACCGGATATAAATACCCAACTTTTCCACTGTTGGGAAATTTCCAATTGTTGGACTTTTCCAGGGTTTAAAGACGTTCTAAGTAGTGCAAGTAACGCGATGGACCCTCTAGAAGACAACAAACCTTAACTCGATTATGTAACCGTCTTGAACTGCCCTTTGAACCTTCGGGTTTGGGGCAGTACGGCGTGCCACATGTGAGGCGTTGGCTTGACCCTTCTGCGGCTGGACCGTTGGTACTGAGGCACGAAGTGAATGTTTTTAAACTTATTTCATGTGTTGATCTGTTTCGGGAAAACTTGGGTGTTCGATTATTCGATCGAAAAGTTTAGCATTTTCTATTTATCCGGAATGTGATGCAATAATTGGAATTCACAATAAGTTATGAGATAACTGAATGAATGTTATAAACATAGCACTTTAGTCTCACTTAATCGGTTGCTGCAGAATTTTGATGTGATCAAAAGTCCGTCGCAATCACGTAGCGTACGCGGATACTCGCCGGGTAAACTTAATAGACAGCCTCGCTCCAAAGCCCCGACCAAGTGACTGTAGGAGAACCCCGTCGCCGAAAGCATCCGTTCGGGTGCTCGTGGAAGCGGTGTTCCGCCTTGGTGCACTTTGTCGACGGCGTCGGGGGTGCGGCCGCCTACTGAAGTTTGCGACGAGCATTCGATCAGGATGTTAGGAATCTTGTTGAATTGCCCGACTTGATATTGAAAAGAGTTTTCGATAATGAGACTAAAATGCGGGGTTTATAATTGTTAGGCATGTGATGTCTAAGTAATTCATTTGATTAGGCATGCGATGTCTAAACAGGTTGCGGATTCCAACTGTTGTAGTTTTACACTTTCTTTTCTGTGACCGTAAGTGTAATATGTGATATCGCCGGTTTCGTTGTTATATATCAACGACAATTGGGATGCGCATATTGACTTACGTTGATGACATGTGATGTTATGTGTTGCTGGATATGTTATATTGGATCGTCGTGTTTGAATAGCCGGGGGTTTTTATGTGAGATGAGTGTTTTTCATTTTCATTCATGTAAAAACTTGTATGTAATATTCTTTTATTGGGGCACTTCCAGGTTGCGGAAGTTGTCACCGTTTGTATATTATTTACTTTTCCGCACTAGGATAGACCCAAGGAGGAGGGCACAAGTAACCGGGTTCTGGAGTCCAGTGGGAGACCAACTCGAGGAGTCGAGTCCGGGTCTCCTAACTCTAGAATTGGTAGGGTTGCTTGCCGCTCTCGTAGGGGTCTAGGGGTGTGGGTTTGGCTATTCATCGCGACCGTGGAATCCGTGTTTTATACTGGCTCGTATTGAAAACACGGACGTCCTAGTATATCCAAAATTTCATATGATTCTTCTGCTGCGAGATCTGTGATGTGATCATGTGATGTTCTGTGATGGATACTTTATATAGTATATATGATATATTATATAGGCGTTACTTATGTTTTACACCCGCGCTAGCCCTGCCCCGCTCTGCCGTTAGTTACCTAACCTAACGGTGCACGAGGGGACATCGAGGCGAATGCGGATGGCATAAGTGTACGTCGTATTTATCTGTGATGTTTAGGTACTTAAATGATGGGACTTCATTAATATGATTAATGAAAGAAAAAGAAACCTAAGATGTTGTAGAATCGAATTTCAAAAATAAAACAGGTAGCTACAGTTCTTGCTTTGCACAGAGGTATATGTGATATATCCTGCACCTTATTCGATAAGGAAAGGACCGAGATCCCTTCACCGGGAGTGACTCCTTTAGCAACAACTGGCAGATGCTACAACTTTCGGTTTGTCTTTTGATTGCTTTTAAGAGTTTTTGCTTTGCACAGTGATATATATGATATATCCCGCACCTCATTCGACGAGGAAAGGACCGACGATCCCTTCACCGGGAGTGACTCCTTTAGCAAAACTAGAAAAGCCTCAAAAGCACTCCATTTTAAAATCATTTGATTCTACAACGATATAAAGTTCATTACGCAAAAGGTTTTCTTAAAAAAACCTGTCGTAGCCCTCCGTCATTTCAGATAGGTAATAGTTAGTATTCGTGCTGCGTTTGTTGACTCAGTCAAGGCGTAGTGTGCGGTAGCTGATTAGTGCTTATCTGCAAAGCATGTGATGTGATTGGATTAGGGTAGTCATGCGGCCTTGTTGACTCAGTCAAGGGTCGTGCGGGTGGGTTTAATTCAATCGAGAAATGACGGGTTGAACTTTACTTGCGGTCTATGGTTTGTTGACTCAGTCAAGGTCATAGATCTCATGGGGCAAAATATTATCGGGAATTTCAAGTGTTGAAATTTGCAATGAGATTGGATACCTTCTATGAGATAGTTGGATCCTGATACCCGCTGCGAGTAAGAGTTACTCCTGGAAGAGTTTTACACATTACAATTAGCCGACCAAGTAGGCGTCTAGAAAGGTGTTAACGAGGTTATGCCTCTGGGAAAACGAGGTTTACTGTAATTAGGTTCGTGCGAAAGCATGGGGGACCTCCCTCAAAGTACCGACACTGGCCTGGCTGAAAGATTGGCGAACTTGTAGTGTGTAATTAATCCCGGCTAGTCTTTCCTTTTAGGGTTTGAAGGAAGATTTGATAAAAAACAGTGGGAGCCATCCTGATTAGATAAAATAACACCAATCTGATCTTGCAAGAGCGCACGCTGAGTGTTTTCTTCTCTCTCTCTCTCTCCAGGTAGCGACCATATCACGCCTTAATCAAGATAATAATGCGGATATTGACCGAACCCGCTTGTTATACTGAGTTGGGGAACGTTGGTCCCGCTCCAACTTATAATAGTTATAAGATAGAGCAGGAAATTGGGGATTACCAGAATTCCCATGCCGCCCAAACGAAGAGAGTGCATGTTGATGCATCATCTTCGGGTGTGTTCATTACAGAGAACTGTTTCTCAGTATCCTTTACGTCCTGGGTATGTGATACCAGATCAGGATCCCAGATATGTAATATGTTACATAGGGCTACAGAAAGGTAGAGAACTGAGAACGGGTGATAAGTTTCATGAGACAGAAAACGGGGCAAGTGTTGCAGCCAAGTCTGTTGGTCACTGTCACCCTGTATTACCAATACATTGATTATGAACGAATGTTATTAGATACCGAACCTGATATACAAAATCATATCTGTCTCTTTATTAGTAAAGAAACGGTAAAATTTTGTATTGTTGGATAATGTTTTGAACATTTCCTATATCAAAAGTTGATCGGTTCAGGCACGTTATCTAAAAGCATTGATGTTCTAAATCAAACTACAGTTCTTAGTATACAGAACACACACAAGAGGAAGAGTTCAAAAATGAACGAATCCTTCTTGAGGCATTGTAGACTAGGTCATATCAATGTGACCCGACTAGCTGAAGTTACATGTAGATGCATATTTAAATCAGTTTGAATTTACATCTTGTGAAACTTGCCAGTCATGTCACAAAGATATAATGACACCAGCTCTGTTTATTGGAAACAGAGAAAGAGTTAGTGAACTCTTGGGACTGATACATGATGATGTATGAAAGGTCCCCTGTCTACACATGCCAAGACTGGTTCTTTGTACTTCATTACATTCTTTGATGATCTCTCAAGATTCAGACATATGTTCCTGTTGAAACACAAGTCCGAACTTTTTGAGATATTCACAGAATATAAGCTAGAAGTAGAGAACCAAAATACGGGTATAAGTATTATGTCCTTTGATGTGATCAAGGAGGAGAATACTTGAGCACGGAATTCCTGGATTATTCTAAAGGAGAATGAGATTCTCTCTCAGTATTACTCCTCCGTATACACCATGGCACGATGGTATATCGGGGCGGAGCAATCACACCCTATATGATATGGTATGCTCTATGATGTGTACTACTGAGTTACCTATTTCCTTTTGGGAGTTATGCGCTTGAGAAGCTGCATACCTATTGAATCGGGTTCGAATCAAATCAGTGCCTACCACTTCATATGTGATATGGAAAGGGAAGAGCCCATTTCTTAAGTTAGTTAAGATTTGGGGTTGTCCGGCCTATGTCTAAAAGCAAAATCTAGACAAGCTCGAGGCAAAGTCTGTAATGTAGAACTGGAAAGGTTCCAGCTATACAAACTACAGCAGATGATTTGGTAGAACCAAAGGATTCAGTAGATTCCAACGAACCTCGGCCTCTCCGCCGATCTAGTAGGGTACCTCACCCACCTGAGAGATACTTCTGTTTCTCTATGACAGTGGGAGCGAGGATTGCATCATGAGATGATGACCCAACTAGTTTCGACCTGGCCATCAGGAGTGTGACTCTGTAAGAATGGCTGGATGCTTAGCGATCTGAGATGGAATCCTTATACACCAACAAAGTATGGACTTTGGTTGCTATATCTGAAGGGTTAAATTCCCATCAGGAGCAAGTATATCTTGAGAAGATTACTTGGTGTACTTGGAAAGGTTGAGACTTTCAAAGCTGGACTTGTTAAAGGTTTTCGTCATCGACCAGGCGTGGATAATGATGAACCTTTTCCAGTACCTATGCTTAAGTCCATCCAGATACTACTTGCCACGGCTATATACCATGACTACGATATCTGGCGGTTGGGTGTCATGACAGCTTTTCTAAATGATATTTTAGAAAAGTGCGTCTATAAGTACACAGCCAGAGGGCCTCGTAGACAGTGGGAGCAGCGGAAACGTGTACAAGATGCTTTATAAGATAAAGCAGGCATCGCGGAGTTGGAACATCTTTTTTGATGAGATAGTCAAAGAGTTTGACATCATCAAAATGGTAGATGAACCTTGTATATACAAAAAGGTAGTAGGGAGAATGGTGGTGATCCTCGTAGAGTACGTCGATGACATACTCTTGATAGGGAAGGAGTTTCCTATGCTACGCTCGGTCAATCTCCGCTTATCACAATGATTCTCCACATAGGATCAAAGTGATACCTGCTAAATCGTGGGTTTTGGATCTATGAGATAGATCTAAATGGATGTTAGGATTCTCACTAGTTGTAGTGAGATGGTATCAAACGATCCTGGGGAGAATCACTGGAAGTGTTCCAGGGTGATAAGGATGACTGAATGTCAGTCATAGGTATTGTCTTTACCCTCAGTGGAGGGACGGTATGTTGGAAGAGTTCCAAGATAGATACCGTGGCATACTAGACGATAAAGGCAGGATACATCGCTACTTAAGATGCTACCAAAGAGGCAGTCTGGGTGTATATTAGTTCATGAGATGAACTTCGTTCCTCCCATTGTGCGACAATGGAATTGTGGCTTATGCCAAGGAACACCCATCCCATCAGTGATCCAGACATATTCTAAGGCAGTATCACCTGATCATGGAGATGGTTGATCTCCAGCGTGATCGAGGTTAGGAGAGTAGACTCAGAGGACAACACGGCGGATCCACTCACAAAGGCCTTTTCCCAGAGAGAGACTTTTATGGGATGGTTGAGTATGAGATACTACAACCACTGCTATCAGATGGCCCTAGTGCAAGTGGGAGAGTGTTAGTTATATGTATGCCCTAGAGGCCATTACTGTACATTGGATGTATATTGTAGTGGGTGCTTGGACATATATAGGGAGGACTTTCTTGCTCGACATGATAGTATGCTATCTGGTTGAACTTTACCTTATTGTGTATACTGATTGTCTCTCTGTTACATGTTGGTAAAGCCCCTAGGATGTGTGCTTGACTACCTGGACTATGATGCGGATCATACTAGTGGGGACATGGTAGTCCATAAGTACATCCTTCAAGGTCCCTAGTCGAGGGTATATCGAGACGGGGCATCGATATACCAGAGTAGACTAGCGTATACCTTCTTGACCCATACAAATGGGCGATGGATGATCCCATATCCATTGGTGTTTGACATCAGAGATGGTATACGGGTGCTCAGTAGAGACTGGGTACACTGGACGGACTCGCCGAGAACTCCCAGATGGTATTATACCTTACGTCAGATGGCAGTTCTCTGGTGACACTGGTACAGAGTAGTCTGTTGACCCGAGATCGTCATAGAGTCTTGTGTGGTTCCCACTGTGCTTTGATATCCACCTTACCACATCCAAGAGGGCGTGCAAAACGGTGGTTTTTGGGTACAGTCCCGAGTCACATGGAGGCAATGAGCGATAGGAGGGGATTCGTCTCTCCCGGTATAGGGAGTTGATGTTGCGCTGTGTTCGATTGGCTATAACCGGAAATCCCTGGCCAGGGTTGCTGAGATTTACTGGTAAGTGTTACCAGTAGTTTCTCGAATTGTTATAGACCTCATATCGACACGACTTATCGAGCTATTGGGGTCTGACGTTTACCACCCCTAGGCAAGATATGCGACATATCAGACGACGAGACCGGACTGTACGGTAAGTGTTACTGGTTGGATTCACAGGAGTGTGAGCGGGCTTGCTCGTCGATCTTCTGATCGCTCAATACCCGGGTGGCCGTTATGTTTAGCAGACCGCTTGCGGCTTGTGGGTGTTTGATATGATCATCACCTGCTGCCGGCGTATTGACGAGTCTATAGAGTCCTACACAGAGGTTTCCTGGCTTAAGCGAAACGAAATAGGAGCGCATATGAGATATGTGCGGGACCGAGAATAATTCGTGTATGTGATACCGTATTCCATTCTCGCTATGAATGTATCGATTGGTTATATGCGATATAACCTAGTTGTCGAATCAAGGATTGATTCGATAAGCCGATACATAGGATACTAGTCGGTTATATGCAATATGACCGGATCGTTAAATCAAGTGTTGATTTAATGATTTAATGTATAATTATATATTTGATATATTACTTTGCATTAACTAGTATTGGTTCACTTTAAATGGATTTTCTCACTTGAAGTTCACAAGTTGTATATGTGATATACTTTTGTACACTTGATTGTATCATGTTTGATGATACATGCTTACTTGAGTTTGTGTAAAGATTAAACCATGGTTATATGAGTGGTTAGGGTTTTGTTTATTTACTTATTCATTTATTTATTTCTTTTGTTCATTTTGGCAAAAGAAAATGATAAAGAGAAAATGGTGGCTTTCTTTGTTTGATATTGAAGCTTCATGAAGCTTTGACTAAGTCACCATTTTGTCTCATGCTTAACCCTAACCATTCCACTTAACCCTAGTTCATTCTCTACACTTGACCATGGTTGGTTTATGATAAGTATTCTTTTTATTTTCTTTTTGAAAAAAAACTTATGATAATATACTTCATCTTCTTCTTCTTCTTCAAGAAGAAGCTTGCCTCCATCAATGGCAACTTGAGAAAATGAGTGAAAAATCCAATTCTAAAGTGAACCCACTTCCTATTTCTTCATCCTCTACCTCTTGCCAAGTAGTATAGGGTGTTTTCTTCAAAAGTTTCATGACTTGGTGAAGTGGGAGCTTGATCTAGTGATGCCTCGACGTAGATCATCTTCGGCATCGTAGTCGATGACCTAGCCCGCCCATTTCTCCGATGAAACCGACGCTAGAGCCCGGGATTCGATTTGGACAGCGAGGAGACTTCATTGTGGAGCTATGGAGGTGGAGGACCGGATCTACAAAGGTTGTATTTCCGTTCTTGTAGTTAAGTTGTTAACTAGTTGCATGGTTCGCCTAAAATTCTAGTTAACGATCCGTATTAGGGTTTCTCGGCACCCGTAAAATTTGAAATGAGCATGGTTGATGCCTTGTGAGACCTCCTTAGTGTGCCTAGGAACCCTACACCAATTCCGATCAACGAAGTTTTCCCGGATGAACAGCTCTTGACAGTATCTTGCGAACCCTGGTTCGCAGATATTGTGAACTATTTGGCCACAGGATTACTACCGACTGAATGGTCAAGTCAGGACAGACTTCGCTTCTTATCCCAAGTAAAACACTTTCACTGGGACGAACCCTATCTTTTCAAGCACTGTCCCGACCAGATTATTCGTCGGTGTGTCCCTGATGAGGAATTCAAGAGTGTGCTGTCATTTTGCCACGATCAAGCATGTGGCGGGCATTTTGGCCCCAGAAAGACAGCTGAGAAGTTCTTTCAATGTGGTTTCTACTGGCCACAACTCTTCAAAGACGCTCATGACTATTGCAAGACTTGCTCCCGGTGCCAACATATGGGCCGGATATCCCGGAGGAACGAGATGCAGCTCCAACCAATCTTGGTTGTGGAGATTTTCGATGTTTGGGGGATCGATTTCATGAGGCCGTTTCCCGGCTCTTTTGGGAACTTGTACATCCTTCTCGCTGTTGATTACGTCTCTAAGTGGGTCGAGGCTGTGCCCAGCCGGACTAATGACAATAAGGTTATCGTTAGGTTTCTTAAAGAAAACATTTTCTCCCGGTTTGGGCACCCCCGAGCAATCATTAGCGACAATGGAACTCATTTCTGGAATAAGACTTTCGAGGCCTTGATGCGGAAATATTCCATTAATCATAAGCTCTCTACGCCCTACCACCCCCAAACCTGTGGGCAGGCCGAAGTTTCAAATCGGCAAATCAAGCAGATACTGGAGAAGACGGTTTCCAAGAACCGTAAGGATTGGTCGCTGAAACTCACTGATGCCCTTTGGGCATTTCGAACCGCTTATAAGACCGACCTTGGCATGTCTCCCTATCGGCTTGTGTACGGAAAGGCTTGCCACCTACCTGTCGAAATAGAGCATCGCGCATTTTGGGCGATAAAGGAGCCGAATCTATCTCTCGAAGATGCGGGCAGCCATCGGAAGCTGCAGTTGAACGAATTAAGCGAGCTTAGGGATGAGGCTTACGATAACGCGGTTGTCGTTAAGAACCGAAGGAAGGTGTTTCACGATAAACACTTTTTGCGCAAAACTTTCGTACCTAGTCAACAGGTACTGCTTTACGACACCCGGCTACACTTCCATCCAGGAAAGCTCAGATCTCGCTGGAAAGGGCCGTATTTTGTGCGGAATGTGTATCCACATGGCGCTGTGGATTTGGAGAATCCAAAGGACGGTTCATTTTTCAAAGTAAATGGACACCGACTAAAACTGTACCTTAGCGCCGAACCAACAGAGGAGCTCCTGGTCTTACAGGAGCCGGTTTACCCTGCATAATCTTCCTCTGCCTACCACCAAACTTTGGTTATCCAGCCAAGAACAGTGGACACTGTTCCAAATAAGTTTGGGGGTATGTATATACCATTTTGTATATATTTGTGGATATTCTTTTCCTTTTTTGCTCTTTTTATTTTCTTTAAAAATAAAAACAAAAAAAATATATAAATTGTGTATATCTAACCGACAATTTTGACCCTTCAAATGTTCTCTTCATGCGATGACAGTGAGGACACTGTCCAGTTTAAGTTTGGGGGTACGCTCGGTACGCATTTCTAACCTTCGCATTCATATGTATATTTTGCATCTGCATATTAAAATCCATAAAAATCTGAAAATTTTCTATAAAAACATAAAAACTTTTCTGTCAAGTTAGCAAGTGGGAGGACTCCGATTCAACATTTCAACGGTTTTGTTTGATAAAATAAGAATAACTAAATCTTATGTTTAGATTTTGAAACCCTGAAAGATAACTCTCCTTTGAAGTTAACAATAGCTGATATACGTCTTTACATCACACTACACGTGTCGTGAGTTTTGGAAATTAGATGACAAGTCTTTTATGTCTAAAAACTTTTAAATGGATCAATGATTTTCTGAGGAACAAATAGGTTTGTTCTGAAATAAGTAATATCAAGAATAGTTTATGAAGTGAGTGAATATGAAGGAATGTTATTGATGCCTTAATTGGAACTAAGTCTGAAAAATAACCCATCTGGAACTTCATTGGAATGATTACACACCGAACCCACCAAACACGTCTTTTATCCAAAAAAATAGTTGAACTGCCGGTTATATCTCCGTTCGTATTGAATCATCATGATTTTCACGACAAATTGTCTTTTGTTTTGGACCTAGGTAACTTGAGTAATTAAGTCCGCTGGGGTGTTTCTACACCTAATGCCCTAAAACCAACTGGTTTGGGTGCATTGGCCCAAAGCTCGCTAAGAAGCCTAGAAAGTCCAGATTGAAACAAAGTCAAGCAAGTGTTCTCTCCGAGTTAAAATTCCTAACGGTTCTTTGTGTGAGAATAATCTTGATAAAAGACAGGCATTTATAAAAAAAAATTTAGCGGAGATATGAAGGTTTTATTCTATGATAAAGACTATTGCACGTTCAAAGGTGTGTATGAAATGAAAACAAGAAAAAGGTGGAATGAAAAATAAGACCTAGTTTCCTGTTAAGGAAGATAGAAATTCTGAAGTTGAAACTTTACTGGAAAACGAAACTTGAAAAATGCTTAACTCTTTATAAAACTTATGTGATCCTTCAAAATTTTTATCTGGGATTTATTGTGTGACATGATGACTTAAATCGATCCTTCTGGAAACTTAACGACACTATTTGCACTGTACGTAAAGACATATAAAATCTGTAGTTAAATAAGAAGCGAGGTGTGAAAAATAAAGGTTCGATAGTCTAGACTTAGGATAATAGAATTGTTATTTTCTGAAACAAAACTTTAGGGTTTGAATCTTAGTTATTTTGCAAAACTAGCTTGACCGGATTTTGTGGGTAGTATCCGCTGAAAACCCTCAGGAGACAACACTCCTCCTACTAGGGACACCTAGAGATTTAACGGCTTGTTGCACATGCTCATTGCAATCGCGTTCCCTACGAAAGTGAGGTTAGGAAATTTTTTGTGAATAAATTGGCTTTGCTCGGGACGAGCAAATGATAAGTTTGGGGGTAATTGTTCATATCAGATTTTTGCATTTTTATACCGCCCAATTTTTATCACATTGCATATCGGTAGGTACTCTTGAGCCGTGTTTGCTAATCAATTGTAGGATACAGGTTCTCGGCTCTAAACGGTGAAATCCATGGAAAAACACGGCAAAACCTGGGTTCCTGCCAACCACAGATAAAACACGGGTCTCCTCTCTCTATCCGTATGTTGCCACATACCAGTTTGAGAGACAAAATGGCAAATCGATTGTCACCTTCATGCACAAAGCACAATGGCAACACCAAGACCAAGAAATCTACGCGGAGCTCAAGAAAATCATAACAAAAAGATCCACATCCAATCACCCTTGATTCTGGAAGAAATGTGGAAATATTATCAGAAAAAAACATGTACCAGACTAAAGGGAACAGAAGACCAGGGCAGCACACAAAAGACGACAGCCTAACTCCCCCATAGGGCGGCGGAACCGCGGCCAATAGGGAGTCTAGGCCGCGGTTCCGCGGCCGTACTGCCTCCTCACATGATGAAACTTCAGGGTTATTTTGGCCTTTTCATGTAGAGACAGAATTTTGCCCTAGATTTCCAGTTCACTGCCTATAAATAGCCCAGAATCTTGTGAAGCCAAGGGTCCATAATCTTGTATTTAGATTTTAGGTTTTAGTTGTTGTTCTTCCTCCTCCTCTCATCTCTTCTCCATTAAAAAAACTTGTAGTGAGCTTTTATGAGTGAAGAATGAATAAAGGAGTTCTTTTTTACTTATCATGCTTGTCTTGTTCTTTAGTTAAATTATTATTGTTTGTAATTTTCATTTGTTAACTTAGTTGTTCTTATTTGTGTTTGTTTCTTTCTTTTCTCTTTTCCTTTATCCTTAAACAACCATGATGCTTACGCTTGATCCTTGCCGAGGTGAGGTCGCAAATAGCTAGTTGTTATCTTCTAATCTCCTTCTTTCTATCTTCCTCTTTTGTTTTATTTTCTTTTCCGTATAATGGGTGAGTAGTTTCATACTTGTTAGGGTAGGATAAGGGAAGTTTGAGAGAAGAAAATCTCTCTCACTCTTTCCTTGCCCAACATCTTAAATCTACTCCCGTTAATTGAACCACGATCCGCTCCTTACGGCACCCTATCCTACATGATAGCGGTGATTCCGTAGTGAGACCGGTTGTGGTTGAATTAATCGGAGGTTATGGCTAAGAGCCAAGAACGGACGGACAAGCACCAAAAGGGAAGAACTTAAGCGTTGGAAAGCCTAGCTTATACTTGCAAGTTCCTTCCTAGTCGTGCTAATCCCCGTTGTTGCCGATTACCGTAACACCGATATTAAGAGTGGCAACGAAAGAAGTGAGCGACTCCTAACTCAAACTAACCTAATCCTAACCCTAACAAGCTCTCTTTACATATCATTTTAACACTTAGTTAATCACAAACAAATCTGGACTTTCGGACTTAACTCGTTAAAGCACATAGAAAAAGATTCCCATCTCCCTGCGGACGACCCGTACTCAACCGGCTAGCTACACGCGAAACCGTTTTGATTGCGGTAATTAACTAAACTTGAACACGCAGAATCCCTACCAATCACCAACGCCTCACATGTGGCACGCCATACTGCCACAAACCCTAAGGTTTAGAGGTAGTTCAAGACGATCACATAATCGAGTTAAGGTTTGTTGTCTTCTAGAGAGTCCACCGCGTAACTTGCATGACTTAGAACGTTCCTAAACTACGAAAAAATCCAACGCTTGGAAATTTTCCGGAAGGGGAAAAAGTGAGTTATAGATATCCGTTCGAACTTTTTAACACGTTCTAAAAATTACCCGGACAATCTAAACAAAGTTAAATTATCCGATCGAATCAATGAGTCCCCAATACAACCCAGAAAACTCAACACTTGAGTGTAATTAAAAAATTCCCAGAAAAAATGACAAGAAAGGACCTAAGAATAAATATATGAAGTTTCAGGGACTAATTCAAAATTTTGGTCGCGGAACCTCGGCCAAACCAAGGGTTTGGCGGCGGTTCTGCGGCCAAATGAGCGAATTAGTGGGCCGTACTTCACAGTAATTCTTAGTTTTTCCTGCTTGTTTTTCTGAGCATTTTTAATTCATAAAAAATCAGATTTTTGAAAATTGTCCAGAGAAGGGTTTATATGGGGGTATCCGGATTCGATCGGACTTTAAACTTCGCTCAGACTTTGCCTAAAGCTCTAGCTTGGCTCTGATACCATTGTAGGGTTGTTAGGCACACGCACAAGGGTCTACGAGGCATCAACCATGCCCGATTTAAAATTTAGCCGTGCCGAACAATCCGAAGCCGGATCTTTAAACTTTAGTTTATGCGAAAACAAGCATGTTAAACACTCTAACACTAAGTGAGAGGAATTATAACCTTTGTAGATCCGGTCCTTCACTTCTTAAGCTCCGTGTTGAGGTCCCTTCGCTGCGATCATCGTGTTCCGGACTCTCGAGAGGCTCCACGAAGAGAAAGATGCAGTCTTGCTTCCGATCATCGATAACATAGATGATCTACCTTGAAGTTTCATTAACACAAGCTAACACTCACTAAATGAAGTGAACACCCTCATCTAAAGGGCAAAGGTAGATGAGGATGATGAATTAGGATTTTTGCTCTCATTTGTTTTCTTATTCTCACTCATTTTTCATCACAAAACCAAAGCAAGAAAGCTTTTCATGAAGAACTCAAGCAAGAAGAAGTTGAATGAATAATAGAATCGTTTTGTGATAAATAATGTAAAGAAGATAATGATGAATAATGCAACCATGGTTGCTAAACCTTTGTAGAGAATTAACCGAGGGCTAGGGTTTGGGTTGGGTTAAAGCATGAGTCATTTGAAAATATCTTGCACAAAACAAAAAGAAACCATCTAGAATCATCAAGAAGGAACTAACCCAAAAAAAACCCTAACCTTGTTTAATCTCCACTAAACATGTTGCATTAGTTATCATATCATGTTACAATATTATATATCACATATATAATATTTATCGTAACAATATAAAATAATACAATTAAGATATATCGCATATATATCAATGTATTACCCGAGTGAGAAAAAGAATCTTTTAGTGAGCTAATATTAGTTAATGCAATTTAATATATCATATATATTATTATTAATTAAATTATCGAATCAACACTTGATCCGACAATCCAGCTATATCGCATATAACCGACTAATACGATGACCCGACTATATCACATATACCCCGCCGATATCTCATATCGCGAGAATCCAATACGGTATCACATACCGCATTATCCTCGGTCCCGCACATATCACATATGTGCTCCTACTCCATTGTGCCTGAGCCAAGAAAGCTCTGTGTAGGACTCTAAAGAATCGTCAATACGCCGGCAGTAGGTGATGATCATATCAAACACCCACAAGCTGCAAGCGGTCAGCTAAACGTAACAACCACCCAGGTATTGAGCGCTCAGAAGATCAACAACTAAGCCTGTACATTCTCCTGTGAATCCAATCAGTAACACTCCCGTATAGTCCGGTCTCGTTGTCTGATATGTCGCATATCTCGCCTAGGGGTGGTAAACGTCAGACCCCAATAGCTTGATAAGTCGTGTCGATATGAGGTCTATAACAGTTCGAGAAACTACTGATAACACTTACCAGTAAATCTCAGCAACCCTGGCCAGGGATTTCCAGTTATAGCCAATCGAACACAGCACAACATCAACTCCCTATACCGGGAGAGACGAATCCCCTCCTATCGCTCATTGCCTCCATGTGATTCGGGACTGTACCCAAAAGCCACCTTTTTGCATGCCCTCTTGGACTGGTATGATGGAAATCAAAGCACAGTGGGAATCACACGAGACTCTATGACGATCTCGGGTCAACAGACTACTCTGTACTAGTGTCACCGGAGAACTGCCATCTGAATTGAGGTATAATACCATCTGGGAGTTCTCGGCGAGTCCGCCCCGTGTACCCAGTCTCTACTGAGCACCCGTACACCATCCTTGATGTCAAACACCGATGGATATGGGATCATTCATCGCCCATCATATGGGTCAAGATGCATATACGCTAGTCTACTCTGGTGTATCGATGCCCTGTCTCGATACACCCTCGACTAGGAACAGTTATAGGATGTACTTGTCGACTACCGTGGCCCCACTAGTATGATCTCATAATAGTCCCAGTAGTCGAGTACATATCCTAAGGGCATTATCAACATGTAACATAGAGACAATCAGAGTATATGTTAAGATAAAGTACAACCAGATAGCATACTATCATGTCGAGCAAGAAAGTCCTCCCTATATATATCCAAGCATCCATTACAATATACATCGTATGTACAGTAATGGCCTCTAGGGCATACATATAACTAACAGAAGTAACGTTTTCTAATGTGTACGTGATATGGCAATTACCGTTGATGATGTGTGTGTGCCGGCAAGCAAGTGTACATGCAACATGCGCATCATCGGTAATGGTGCAGGTGTCCTAGCAGTCGATATCATAACAACTAATGAAAACACATGAATATATCTACAATGCAATGAGAACAGTATGAGTACAACAGAAAATAAATATTTAAAGTAACAGCATAATATACTATATATCTATATACGAGCCATATAGTTATAGTATTTAAAATAGCCCGAATCGTTGTTTTTAGAAAAGTAGGGATACGGTGTGTTTGAGAAAAGATATGTCTTTTGAAAAACTGTAGCATCTCTCGGATTATCTTTTAAAAATTCATACGAATCGTTAGTTTTGAAAATAGGTATGACTCGAACTACACTCTAACATCTACTTAATAATTTAAGAAACTAACTAAAAGCTAAACTAAAACCTGGGTCAAAGTTGTGTTAGGCTATACGTATCCGAGTCGATATATCTAGAAGTCGGCGATCTGGCATCATAGCATCACGTATGGTATAACACATCGTACAGCATCCTCGAGTCAAGAATGCGGATCAATCATCATATATAGCTTGTAAGGTAATATCCATCGTACGTCATCCTCAAAATCGAGGGTATGGGTCCAATATCATATATATATATATCATCATTCGTATGGTTTCATTTATCGTACTATATCAATATCATGGGTACGGATCTAAGGTCTCATATAATTTATTATATCATCGAGTCACATGTTATCACATGTTTGCATATATATCACCCAATGATCTGTTATATATCATATCATATTCGGCATCTCGACTCAATCACATTTCACAACCTCACAGCATCATGCCCGATCATATCGACTTATGTCCATACGCATATCATATCCTCATCTTGCACGTATATATATATATATATATATATGTATAAACACACACATATACATATACACCCATATCATATCATTGGTGTGAGTGTGCGTGTGTGTGTGCACGCGACATAATAAACTAACGGGTCTCGAGTATAGAAACTAGACTAAGGATAAGTACTTCCTACAAGTATGCCTATTCTAACCTAGAGTCTTCTAGATCCCTACTTACTAAGTATCCGTACCTCACATTGACACATATATATAATAATAATATACACATCCTAATCTACGAATTGCGGGGGTGCTAAACGCCATCCACCCGACTTCCCCCGTAGATATACATCTACTCATCTCGATCCTTGCTTGCCGAACTCGATGACGCCTTGCTCTCCTTCTTCATCCAGAGGTCTACGCAATGGTGCCTACATTTCAAATACGTCGTATCATAATCAAGAATCAACACGAGAAAACCGAAATGGCATACGAAGTGCACATAGTTTAGAACCTATGGCCGACGCATGCAAGACTAGCTAAACAAATCCTCGATGTTGACGTACAAACGTCAAACCACCGAGTCAAAACACAAATACCAGAATCCAAGTCTTAAAATGTCGCAAAACTAAAACAGCAACTCAAGAAAACACCTCCAGATTTTGCCTCGGGTGAAATTAGCCAATTTATCATATGTGAAGGGTTTAATTAGAGGGTATAGGAGCCATGGACCAAGTACGAGGTCAAAACCTCATGTCAAGGCCGTAAATTGCGGCCAGAATGGAGTTTTTGGCGGCCAGGTATTGAGGTTAGGGTCTCAAGTTTCTAGGGTAGCTTCTAGGTTCCCTGCACGACTCTCTGTAATCGCTAAATAATTTTTAGGATCTCTGGTTATAGAAGATCTCTAATTCTCATCACATTTTACATAAAAACCGACATCGAAGATTTCCAAGTTTATGGTTTGGGGATTAAGTCTGAAGTTTAGTCCAGGATTTGAAACTAAAGGGGTTGTGGTCACCACTTACACCTCAATTACTTTTTCAAGATCCAATGAAACCTTAAGCTTCCTCTTGGAATTTTCAAACATCACCAAACCCTACTAAAAAGCTCCAAACTACACTAGAAAATAAGAAACACTAGAAGCTTAACTAGAAGTCTAGAATTATACCTCATTTAACAACTCAAGAATTTTCTTGAGTCGCTCAAAGTCATCAAAATTCACACTTGATCCATCCAACATGTTGTAGTGATCTTGTGATCAGCTTTTGTGAAAGGGGCATATTATTTTGATGAGGATTTGGGGTTGTTTGAGGAAGGTAGAGAGGAGGTGATGGTGAATGAAGGAGGAGGAGAAGAAGAAATGAATAGGAGGAATGACGAGATGAGGGAATAAAAGAATGCCTCATGACCTAGAACCTTCTCACTCTCTCTCATTCTAGCCATGCTCACATGTCCCCACCTCACTTAATGAAATTCTTTTCCTTTAACCAAAACCTTAATAAAACGAAAAACCGATTTTAAAGAGAACAAAGATTCCATGGTTCATAGAATGTAAAAATGTGTTTTGAAACATGACATGGTGCATGTTATATGCATAACTTAGCTTAATGCATAATTAGTAGATATTAACCAAGTTTAGCAATAAAGTTGTATATAATTAATTGTATAAAAATTTATAAAATTTCTATATCATAGAAATTCTTTCAAAATCAATATTTGATATAAATTTCCAAATATTCTCCAAACTATCGGTATATAATTATACCATTTCATTAAAACTAATTCTCATACTTAATAATATTCATGAAATTTATTATTTTAATTATTTAAATTCCCTAAAATAATATTTTATTTTCTGTAATGTTATAGCCGCAACGTATTTACTATGAAATAAATACGTTAAGCGTAATTAAGCAATATATAAATGAACAAGAATGATAAGAGTAAAAATAAAACAATAACTTTATTTACATTCAACTTACATGCAACTGTCTGAAATAAAAGGTACAATGAACAAAGAAATGCCTAAACAATGGCATATAAAAAAAGTAAGCGCAGGAGGAACTAGTAGTCAGGTTGAGCTGTAAGCTGGTTCAAGTCCTTCTGGTTCGGCTCTATCTCCTTAGAGTCCGGTCCTCCTGACGAACATTCCAAAGAAAGAAATAGAAATGAATGTCGTCAGCGAACTAGCGCTTGGTAAGTCCCAAAAGAAGAAAGAGAGAATAGTATATCATGTGAATAGGTACTATAAGAACAAAGGACAGGTGAAATTGTATATGATCATCTACAGGTATATGATACTTATTCTAATGTGGTTATTTGTATTTTGATAAAAAGGTATTCATGTATACGAGATGAGTCCATCTTACCCCTTGGACTATGGTAACATGTAGTACAAGGCCCCATCATAACCCACGGGACAACGACACGTGAATTCATGTATGTGTCTTTTAAAGTGACCTCTCGTGCCACGATATACGTTCCGTACCAATTTACCCATTTATCCCCGCGTTTTGTATTGTATAGAGTAAGATTATTGGTCTTGGCTGAAACCATGGATATAAAATATTTAGGTTCCTATTCAGGATGTAATCATGTGTTCAAGTAGTCATGTTGAGTTTATGTCATGTTTTAATCAAAGTTCGGTCAAGTCGAGTCAAGTATACAAGTTTGAGTTTGATATTGATTTTGAGTGTTCATGTTCATGATCAAGTATTCAAGCTTGTATTGGATTATGGTTTCAGTTTGGACCCAGATTGATTCAGACACTTGAGAACAGATTTAACTCTTGAATTCTTAGGTTCAGGAGTAATTGGCAACTGCTGCACATGGACGACAGGATTTGTGTCTTTTTCCAAGACAATAGTCATTGATAATTCCGTTAAGTTGTCTAACCTTAATAGGAAAGCACTCACTTTCTCCGACTCTCTGGGGCTCAAGATAATTGATTCCGCTTAAACCTATATTTACTAGAGTCCTTAAAATATTGTTTTGTATCTCTCCAGGGGCTTTTATGAAAAATATTTTAATATAGTCTAAAAATAAAGCTCGAGGGTGATTTTTATTATTTAGGGTTTCCATGAACATGTATTTTAAGTATTGGGGTATTTTAATGATAAATACTTGTCTTTTTAAAAGTTTATGGTATTTTATTGAAAACTAGTCCTTTTTGTTAACTTGATCGTATTTTATTAACATTTTTTCTTTCATTTTTAGAAAATATATTTTCATAATATATAGAAAATACGGTTTTATAATTTTATATCATTTTTGAAATTATTTTTATTTATAAAAGTCGCATTTCTTAAAAAGCCGTATTTTATTTCCTTTTGAGATCGAATACTCCGTGAGGAGTTCTGCATCTTACTCTACTATCCCAAGGATGTGCGATAATCTGCACCATCCATTAGTGGCTCCCCTAACGAGAGTTGTAAAGGCGTATTTGCCAAGGATTTTCAAAATACCATGTTAAAAGAAACCCGTTTTTTAAAAGATGTGGTATTTTATTATAAAGGTTATTCTTTGAACCAAATATACATCTAAAATAGGCATCGTGCTATGAAACCAAAGTGTGCGTGTGGGGTAGGTCGTTACCCCATGATGTTTTCCTAAAGTTATAGTTTTAACAAAAATCGAAAAGAGCTGATAATAAAGTTCAAGGTATTTTAATGAAAAGTTCGTTTTATGGTTGTTTCACATGAGAATTTTGGTTAAACTTGAACCTAAACCTGGTAATTAAAGTTACAAATAGAATGGTAAAATTAAATTGTCCAAGATATAAAGGAAAAGGGAGTTCTAGATTTTAAAAAAAAGGTATCGTGAATAACTCCACTTTACCGATATATGATTAGGAGATGAATTTCAACTAAAAGAAATAGTGTTAGGAAGGACTTACGGTTTGAAAATATCAAGAAAGGGATTAGAAAGAAGAGGGAGGCTTCGTGGTGTCGTGGGAGCTCCGGAATCGGCTTCGATCTTCGATGGAAAGAGTTTGGTCGCTAACTCAACTTGACTCCATTTGCACTTAAAAACCTTTTGACGGAATTTTTGCTAGAATTTCAGAATGCTGAAGAGCTAAAGCATGAGGTGGTATTTATAGTTGAGAATTAGGGTTTGTGAATTAAAATTTTGGATTAAAAAGTATTAAAATAATGTTAAATGGTGAAATGAAACGTTTCTGTTTGATTGCAGGGAAATCAAATAGTGCAAAGCAGTTAAGAGGAGCTGAGGAGATAAGTGTGCAAAGCACGGAGCTTATTGGAGCTCATCCAACCGTCGGCGCAGGCCCCATGGCCAATTTGGCCGGTCGGATCTGAGGCAATTTCCTCAAGATTCATGCCATGTGGGTTTTTCTGTGTTTACTCCATTTTGCGCATGTTTGATTTTTCTGAAACTTTTCATCGTGCATTGCACGTGCAACTCTTGGGCCTCCAAAAATAAAAAGAAAAATTAGAAAAAATAATTGTGTCTAATGGGATTTGAATACACAAGCTACGTCACAGCAGTGTAGAGACTTTACCAGTGAGCTACAAGTTGCTTCTTACTTTTATTAAACATTTCTAACTTATAACTCTTACATAGGCTGTAATACCCTTTTCTGTACAATAACATGAAAATTCTGTACAGTGATTTCAGAATCGTTACATTCTACCTTCCTTAAAAAAACTTCGTCCTCAAAATTTATAATTATATAGGGACTAATTTTCAAAGAGGTAAGGGTACCGTGTATGCATGTCTTCTTCTCTTTCCCATGTTGATTCTCCAGGCGAATCTTTTCTCCACACCACTCGGACCAAGTTTACTTCCTTATTCCGTAATATCTTCTCCTTTCAGTCCAGGATCTCAACTGGTTGTTGCTCGCAAGTTAGGTCAATCTTTACTGTGATCTCTGAGTGATCAAGTATGTGGCTGGGGTTGCTCACATATCGTCATAGCTAAGATATATAGAACACGTTGTGCACTCATTCCAATGAGGGTAGTAGTGCTAAATGGTATGCCACTTCTACAACTCATTCAAGTATGTCGAATGGTCCTGTGTATCTTGGACTGAGTTTACCCCTTTTGCCAAAATGGATCACTCCTCTGTTTGGAGAGATCTTCGGGAATACATGGTCTCCAGGTTGGAACTGCAGATATCGACGCTTCGCATCTGCCCAATACTTCTGTCGGTCTTGGGCTATGCGCATCATTTATTTGATTGTACAAATTACGTCCACAGTTGCTACGATCATCTCTGGTCTAAGGAGTTTATGATTTCCAATGTCATCTTAACATAGCGGTGAACGACACTTCCATCCGTAGAGTGCTGCTAATGGTGCTATTCCAATGCTTGCCTGATAGCTGTTGTTGTATGAAAACTCCATAAGATGTAAGTGATCTTCCTACGAACCCCCGAAGTCTAACATACAGGCTCTTAGCATGTCTTCTAGAATCTGAATTGTTCGCTCGAACTGTCCATCCGTTTGTGGATGATATGCCGTGCTGATATTCAGACTCGTTCCTAGGCTAGCTTACAGACTCTGCCAGAATTGTGATCGGAATCTTGTATCACGATCGGAGACGATGCAATCATGTACTCTATGTAATCCCACGATCTCCTGCATGAGTTTATGGGTATCAAATATGGTACATCTTGAAGGTTTAAATCTTACTTTAAATTTTTGCTCACCTCCATGTACTTCTTTGCTAACGTCTCGATTGACCGGTCAACATGAAATGGAATAAAGTGAGCTGACTTGCTGATTGGATCCACAATAACCCAAATTGCGTCGTTACCTTTCGTGCTGTGAAGGAGTGTAGTCACGAAGTCTATGGTAATGTGCTGCCATTTCCATTCTGGGATTGGTAAAGGCTGAAATAGACCAGCAGTTCTGTGATGTTCAACCTTCACTTGCTGACACACCAAACACTTTGCTATGCTTCTAGCTACTTCGTGCTTCATTCAATGCCATCAGTAGTATTGTCGTAGATCCTTATACATTTTCGTACCGCCGGGGTGTAACGAATACGAAGAGCTGTGAGCTTCTTTCATCAACTCTTCTCGAACAGAGCCGACTGGCACACATAAACGGATTCCATATCCCAAAGATCCATCTTCGTGGATGATGAAGTTAGTTCGTAGTCTATTTTCTACTTGTTCTCTGATCTTTTGTAGCTTGGCATCATTTGCTTGATCTGCCTTGATCTGATTTGCAAGATTGGAATGGACAAGTAAGTTCATCAAATATGAAGCGTTACCTAACACAACCACTTCAATCTTCAATCCATGCAGTTCTTGTTGTAGCTTCTACTAAGCGGTGAGGTTCATTACTAATGGCTGGCGAATAAGTGCATCAGAAACTACATTCACTTTCTTAGGATGATACTGTAGGTTGATGTTGAAGTCCGCTATGAGTTCTAGACATCTTCTCTGCCGCATCTTTAATTCCTTCTGAGTAAATACGTACTTCAGAATTTTGTGGTCAGTGTATATATTCACTCGTTCTCCAAAAAGATAGCGGTGCCAAATCTTGAGTGCGAAAATGATGGCTACCAATTCTACATCATATGTTGGATAGTTTCGCTCATGAACCTTTAGTTGTCATGATGCAAAAGCCACAACTTTTCCATGCTGATGTAGAACACATCCTAATCCTTAACGGGACGCATCATAATGCACAACGAATCCTCCAGATTGATCTGGTATTACAACAATAGGAGCATAGGTTAATCTCGACTTGAGTTCTACAAAAGCTTTTTCACATGCTTCTGACCATACGAATGCTTCGACTTTACGTGTGAGCTTGGTCATGATTGCAGCGATCTTTGAAAATCCTTCGATGAATCGTCGGTAGTATCATGCTAATCCTAAGAAACTTCATATATCTTTCACTGTCTTTGGTGTCGGATACTCACTGACAACTGACACCTTAGTTGGATCTATAAAGATTCCTTCACTTGAAATGATATGTTCAGGAAATCCAACTTGATCTAGCCAAAATTCACACTTGTTGTACTTGGCGTAGAGCTGATGTTGTTGCAATGTCTCCAGGAAAATTTGTAAGTGCTCGGCGTGTTCTTTCCGATTCTTTGAATACACCAGGATGTCGTCGATGAAGATGACAACGGAACTGTCTAAGTACTCTCAGAAAACTTAGTTCATCAGGTTCATAAAGATGGCAGGTGCATTGGTAACTCCAAATGGCATTATGAGATATTCATAATGACCATAACGAGTCCTAAACGCCGATTTCGGATTGCTGGACTCTTTGAACTTTACCAGATGATATCCCGAACGAAGATCTAGTTTTGAAAAGACACAAGACCCACTTAACTGATCGAAAAGGTCATCGATGCGCAGTAGTGGATACTTGTTCTTAATCTTCACTTTGTTCAGAGCTTGATAATCCACACACATTATGTAGGAACCTTCTTTCTTCTTCACCAGTAGTACCGAAGATCCCCAACTTGAAGTACTGGGTCGATCTAACCTTTCTTCAGCAGTTCGTCCAACTGAATACAGATATCCTTCAATCCTTCCGGACTTAACCGGTTTATAGGTTGTGCACCAGGTTATAAATCAATACTAAATTCAAGATCTCGATTGGGTGACAAACCTAATAAGTCTTCAGGGAACACATCATCGAACTCTCGAACTACTTCGGGCTTTTCTTCTCCCATCGGTAGAGAGAACACTTTTATATTCTTCGGTTTAGCACGGTAGCTTCTTGAATCTAAGGTTCTATATCCACTTTTGAAATAGAATACTGGATGATCTGGTATCTCAAATACTACCCACCTTTGACGGCAGTCAATAGTAGCATAGAATACTCCCAGCCAATCCATTCCCAACACAACATCGAAATTTTGTATGTCCAGTACTTTGAAATTTACGTAGAATTCTTGACCGCAAACTACAACTGGGTACTGATCATACCCCAAAGTTTCATTCAAGACTCCATTCCCGGAACTGAATTTCCAGTTTGATATGAGTGGCTTCACGGGAATCGCGTGCGTTCTCACGAATTGTTGTAACATGAAGCAGTGTGAAGCTCCAGTTTCGAAAAGTATGAGTGTGGGAAGGATGGCTACTAGTATTGTACCTAAGTTGTGTGAGGTTGGGTTGAGATATAGGAAAAGTATAGTGATACACAAGAATTGAAAAGATTTGAAAGGATTGGGGAATTACCAGTGATGACTTGTCCTGTGGCTTCGGCTTCCTCGACCTTCATTGTAAAGGCCTGTTGTCTTGGTACATTCCTCCTTGCCAAAGGCACATTCCTCTGTCCTTGGGGCACATTTCTCTGCCCTTGAGGCACGTTTCTCTGTGCCTGATGGAATTGACGATGAGATTGTGTATGTGGTCCACCTGGAGCTGGTGCAGGAAGAGCTAGTCGAGGTGCAGCAGCCTGAATGGCTAGCCGCTGCGGGGCTGTGATTGCGAGTCTGGGTGCTGGTGCTATGTTCATATGATATGGGCATGCTCCTATAGAGTGAGTAGATACGTCATAAATCAAACATAGGTCATTTGCATGCCTGCAGTCATTCGCCAGGTGTCCAGTTCTCTTGCAGTAAAAACAGAAATTTGGACTAGACTGGTTAAATGATCCTCTTGGTCTCATAGGTACAAAAGTTGGCCTAGAAGAGGCTCCTCCTGTTATCTGTGTGGATGGGTGTTTGATTCCAGCTGTTGTGGGCTTACTCTTATTCTTGACCACAACTTTGTAATGACGTGCTGCCTTCATTGCGAGTTCATGAGTTGGGTAGCCGCCTGTGGCTAATGCCACCTGAATCTTCGAGTCTAAACCATATTGAAATCGTCTAGCCCGAATCTCATCGGTCGGGATCAAGTGTGCCGTGAACCTGATAATATGTCGATGTGAGGATAGTGATGTGTTTAGCGGAACAATATTTGATACGAATTCTTTACCTGCTAAGCATGATGAATTCGACATCATATTCATCCACCGATTTTACCCATATAGAGCCTTGTTGTAGGTGGATGAACTATTGTTCCATCTCGAAATAGGCAATCTCAGGGAAGAACTTCGTATTGAGCAGATCGCGAAACATCTTCCACTCTATTGGCTGTGTGAGACGGCTTTCTTGAGCCTTCCACCAGACTCTTGCATTGTCGGTGAGCTGGAGCTTGGCCACACGAACCCAAGCTATGTCTAGTACCTATGCTATGGCAAGGTCATCCTCTATACTCTGGGCTCATTCTTCAGCCTCCAGAGGACTCTCTTTTCCAGAAAAGTTCCTGGGATACAACGTACGTAATCGCTTTACTCTAAGTGCTTAGGCTTCCGGACGGTTCATAAGAATAGCAGTCTGCTGCTGCTGGCCCTCCAGAAGACTTTTGATAGCCTTGAGAAGCACTGTCTATTTGTTGATTGGAGCAGCAAAGGTAGGGAGAGGTGGTAAGGTAGGTGGCGGTGTATTGCCATTGACGTTGGTACTGGTGTTGTTGGGAGAATCTATCACCTTGATAGAAAAGGAAAGTTTAGGATAGATTCAAGAAATTTGAAATGTAAGGAATGCATAGTTGCTGATTCTTATAAGTCTTGAGATATATTGCTTAAGACTTCATGTAGAACTGACCTGCATGGGCCGCCAACAAAACCTGTCAGGCCCCGCTTCCAGTAGACGGAAATGGTGACGTGGCAGGCCGCAACGTATTTACTATGAAATAAATACGTTAAAAGTAATTAAGCAATATATAAATGAACAAGAATGACAAGAGTAAAAATAAAACAACAACTTTATTTACATTCAACTTTACATACAGCTTTCCGAAATACAAGGTACAATGAACAAAGCAATGCCTAATCAATGGCATACAAAAAAAAGTAAGTGCAGGAGGAACTAGTTGTCAGGCTGGGCTGTAAGATAGTCCAAGTCATCCTGGGTCGGCTCTATCTCCTCTGAGTCCGGTCCTCCAGACGAACATTCTAAAAAAGAAACAAAAAGGAATGTCGTCAGCGAACTAGCGCTCGGTAAGACCTAAAAGAAGAAAGCGAGAATAGTATATCATGTGAATAGGTACTACAGGAACAAATGACAGGTGAAATTGTATATGATCATCTACAGGTATATGATAGTTATTCTAACGTGGTTATTTGTATTTTGATAAAGAAAATATTCATGTATACGACAGGAGTCCATCTTACCCCGTGGACTATGGTAACATATAGTACAAGGTCCCATCATAACCCACGAGACAAAGGCATGCGAATTCATGTAGGTGTCTTTTAAAGTAAGCTCTCATGCCACGATATACGTTCCATACCAATCTACCCCTTTATCCCCGCGTTTTGTATTGTATAGAGTAAGATTAGAGGTCTTGGCCGAAACCATGGATATAAAATGTTCAGGTTCAGTATTTAATCTTTTGTTCAAGTAGTTATGTTGAGTTCATGTCAAGTTATAATCATGGTTCGGTCAAGTCGAGTCAAGTATACAAGTTTGAGTTTGATATTGATTTCGAGTGTTCATGTTCATGATCAAGTAATCAAGATTATGTTGGATTCTAGTTTGAGTTTGGACTCAGATTGAGTCAGAGACTTGAGAACAGATTTAACTCTTGAATTTTTAAGTTCAGGAGTAATCGACAACTGATGCATATGGACGGCAGGATTTATGTTTTTTCCCAAGACAATTGCCATTGATAACTCTGTTAAGTTATCTAACCTGAATAGGCAAGCACTCACTTTCTCCGGCTACTTACGACTCTAAAGATTTGATCCCGCTTAAACCTATATTTACTAGAGTCCTTAAAATATTGTTTTGTATATCTCGAGGGGGTTTTATGAAAAATATTTTAATATAGATTAAAATAAAATCTCGAGGGTATTTTGTATTATTTAGGGATTTCATGAACATGTATTTTAAGTATTGGGGTATTTTAATGATAAATACTTGTATTTTTAAAAGTTTATGGTATTTTATTGTAAACTAGTCTTTGGTAACTGGATGTTATTTTATTAACATTTTTTTCCTTTCATTTTTAGAAAAATATATTTTCATAATATATTCAAAATATAGTTAAATGATTTTATATAATTTTTAAAATTATTTTTATTTATAAAAGTCGCATTTCTTTAGAAACCGTATTTTATTTCCTTTCGAGATCGAATACTCCTTGAGGAGTTCTGCATCTCGCTCTACTATCCCAAAAATGTGCGATAATCCACACCATCCATTATCCAGTTCCCTAACTAGGGTTGTAGGGGCGTATTTACCATGGATTTTTAAAATACCATTTTAAAAGAAACCCGTTTTTTAAAACATGTGGTATTTTATTGTAAAGGTTATTCTTTGAACCAAATATACATCTAAAATAGGTGTCGTGCTATGAAACCAAAGTGTG
The DNA here is from genome assembly GCA_030015575.1 of Agapanthus africanus. NCBI lineage: Eukaryota > Viridiplantae > Streptophyta > Magnoliopsida > Asparagales > Amaryllidaceae > Agapanthus > Agapanthus africanus. The sequence goes on along the minus strand of JASDDO010000024.1, from coordinate 863,867,813 downwards.
CATGTGGGGTAGGTCGTTAACCCATGAAGTTTTTCAAAAGGTATAGTTTTGACAAAAATTCGAAAAGAGCTGATAATAAAGTTCAAGGTATTTAATGAAAAGTTCGTTTTATGGTTGTTTCACATGAGAATTTTGGTTAAACATGAATCTAAACATTGGTAATTAAAGATACAAATAGAATGGTGACATTAGATTGTCCAGGATATAAAGGAAAAAGGGAGTTTTAGGCTTTAAAAAAAAAGGTTTTGGGAATAACTCTACTTTACCAATATATGATTAAGAGATGAATTTTAACTAAAAGAAAGAGTGTTGGGAGGGACATACGGTTTGAAAATATCAAGAAAGGGATTAGCAAGATAAGGGAGGCTTCGTGGCATCCTGGGAGCTCCGGAATCAGTTTCGATTTTCGAAGGAAAGAGCTTGGTCGCTAACTCCACTTGCACTTAGGACCCTTTTAAGAGAAGTTTTGCTAGAATTTCAGAATGGTGAAGAGCTAAAATATGGGGTAGTATTTATAGTGGAGAATCAGGGTTTGGGAATTATAATTTTGGATTAAAAAGAATTAAAATGATGTTAAATGTTGAAATGAAAAGGCTCTGTTTGATTGCAGGGAAATTAAACAATGCAGAGAAGTTAAGAGGAGCTGAAGAGACAAGTGTGCAAAGTATGGAGCTCATCCAATCGTCAGTGCCGGCCCCATGGCCAACTTGGATGGTCAGATTTGTGCCACGTTGGTTTTTCTGTGTTTACTCCATTTTGCGCATGTTTGATTTTTCTGAAGCTTTTTATTTCCCGTGCATTGCACGTGCAACTCTTGGGCTTCCAAAAATAAAAAGAAAAATCATAAAAAATAATTGTGTCTTATAGGATTCGAACACACAGGCTATGTCACAGCAGTGTAGATCCTTTACCAGTGAGCTATAAGTTGCTTCTTGCTTTTATCAGACAAGTCTATCTTATAACTCTTTCACAGGCTACAATACCCTTTTCTGTACAATAATAAGAAAATTCTGTACAGTGATTTCAGAGTCGTTGCACCTGTAACCAATTGAGAAACCACTGATAACACTTATTAGTAAATCTCATCAGCCCTGGCCAGGGACTTACGGTTACAGCCAATAGCGCATAGCACAACATCAACTCCCAATACCGAGAGAGACAAAACCCCTCCTATCGCTCACTGCCTCCATGTGTCTCGGAACTGTACCCAAAATTCACCTGTTCGCACGACTTAGTAGAGCCGTGGTAGGGTGGAAATCAAAGAATAGTGGGAAGCACACAAGACACTATAATGATCTCGGGTCTACAGACTAACCTGTACAAGTGTCACCGGAGAACTGCTATTTGACGATAGTCATAATACCATCTTGGAGTTCTCGGCGAGTCTGTTCAGTGTACTTATTCTCTAATGAGCACCTATATACAATCTTTGATGTCAAACACCAATGGATATGAGATCATCTATCACCCCAATACTGGGTCAAGAAACATATACACTATTCTACTCTGGAATATCGATGTCCTGTCTCGATACTCTCTCGACTAGGAACTGTTAAGGATGTGCTTGTGGACTACACATGCCCTACTAGTATGATCTGCATCATAGTCATGGTAGTCAAGCTAACATCCTAAGGGCTTTATCAACATGCATAAGAAAGACAGTAAACTCAAACAAGTGAACATGTTAAGATAAAAAGCAACCATATAGCATACTATCATGTCGAGCAAGAAAGTCCTCTATATATATGTCTAAGCATCCACTATAATATACAATAATGGCCTCTAGGGCATACATATTCCTAACAATCTCCCACTTGTACTAAGACCAATTATTGGCGTATCTCATACCCAACATCTCAAAAAATCGCTCAAATTGCGCCAGTGGAAGGGCCTTGGTATGTGGATCCGCGGTATTGTTCTTTGTGTCTACTCTTCGAACTTCGATCTCACGGCGATCAACTATCTCTCGAATCAGGTGATATAGCCTCAGGATATGTCTGGAACCCTGATGGAATCTAGGTTCCTTAGCTAATGCCATAATCCCTTTATTATCACAATACAAGGGTATTGGATCAATAATGGTTGGAACCACTCCAAGCTCTGAGATGAACTTCCGAATCCAGACAGCTTCTTTGGCAGCATCATTTGCAGCAATATATTCAGCTTCCATCGTTGAGTCTGCAACAGTATCCTATTTGGAACTTTTCCAACAAACCGCCCGTCCATTGAGGGTAAATACAAAATCCGAGATAGACTTGATGTCATCCTTGTCACTTTGGAAGCTGGAATTGGTAAAAGCTTCCATTTGGAGATCCCTGTTACCATACACCAAGAACATTTCTTTAGTCCTTCGTTAGTACTTAAGAATGTTCTTCACAGCCGTCCAGTGTTTCTCTCCTGGATTGGATTAATACCTTCTTACTACAATCAGTGCATAAGCTACATCTGGACGAGTACATAACATCATATATATGATAGACCCTACTATGGAAGCATAGGGTATAACACTCATGCGAGCCCCCTCTTCATCAGACTTTGGATAGAAGTCTTTGGAGAGGGTGATTCCGTGACAAGCGGGTAAATTACCTCACTTGGAATCTTCCATATTAAACCTCTTTAGTATGGTATCTATGTATCTAGATTGGGAAAATCCCAACATTCTCTTAGATTTATCTCTATAGATCTTAATGCCTAGAATGCACGAGGCATCACCCAGGTCCTTCATGAAGAACCTTTGTGATAGGAATAGTTTGACCGATTGTAGCATAGGAACGCCATTTTCTATCAAGAGAATGTCATCCACGTACAATACGAGGAATGTGACTGTACTCCCTACAATCTTCTTATAAATGCATGGTTCATCTACGTTTTTGATAAAGTCAAACTATTTGATTGTATCATCAAAGTAGATGTTCCAACTCCATGATGCCTGCATTAATCCATAGATGGATTTAAGCAAGCTGCATGCATTTTCGCTGCTCCTACTGTCATTGAAGCCTTCCGGCTGATCCATAAAAATGCATTCTATTAAATCACCATTTAGAAATGCGGTTTTAACGTCCATTTGCTAGATTTCATAGTCGTAGTAAGCAGCAATAGCAAGCAAGATTCGAATGGATTTAAGCATTTCTACCGGAGAAAAGGTCTCATCATAGTCTAATCCTGGTCTTTGACGAAATCCTTTCGCTACAAGTCTGGCTTTATAGGTCTCTGCCTGTCCATCCACACCAATCTTTTTCTAAAGATCCACGTGTACCCTGTGGGTTTTACTCCAGAAGGTGCAACTTTCAAAGTCCATACTTTGTTGGTGTGCATGGATTCCATTTCGGATCGCATGGCATCTAGCCATTTTACTGAGTCACTACTCGTGATAGCTTACTAAAAACCAGTAGGGTCATCATCATCTATGATGCAATCTTCTCTATCACCATCAATGAGGAAACCATAGTATCTTTCTGGTGGGCAAGAATTCTTACTAGATCTACGGAGTGACTAAGGCTTATGTAGGGTTCCTAGGCACCCTAATGAGGTCTCACAAGGCATCGAACATGCCATTTTAAAAAATTCTAGGTGCCGAGAGACCTGACTACGGATCGTTTGCTAGAAATCTAGGCGAAATAGAATCTAGTTAACACTTAACTACAAGGATATGGAAATTACAACCTTTGTAGATCCGGATATCCACCTCCACGGCTTCGCAACGAAGTCTCTGTTCATATCAGATTTTTGCATTTTCATACCGCCCAATTTTTATCACATTGCATGTCGGTAGATACTCTTGAGCCGTGTTTGCTAGTCAATTGCAGGATACAGGTTCCCGGTTCTCAAACGGAGAAATTCATGGAAAAGACGAAAAAATCCGGGTTCTTGCCAACCACAGATAAAACACGGTCTCCGTCCCTCATCCGTTTGTTACCAGATACCAGTAGGAAGACAAAATGTCAAATCGATGTCGTTTTCAGGCACAAGGCTCAATGGTAGCACAAGATCCAAGAGATCTACGCGGAGCTCGAGGCAAATCATGACAAAATCTTGACAAAAAGTCCACCTTTCCCTCAACAGAAATTCTGGAAAATTCGTGAAGCAATTATGGGAAAATACATATGCCAGAATAATGTACACTACAAACCAGGCCATCACCAGAAAGCACATATCCCAACTCAACAATACGGCCGCGGAAGCGCGGCCAAAGGGGGGTATTGGCCGCGCTTCCGCGGCCGTTATGGCGCCAAGTGCGCAGGGTTTTGGGGGGTAGGTTGGTAATTTCATATGGGCCCGTATTGTTGCCCTAGTTTCTCATTTTCCAGCCTATAAATACCCCAGAATTCTGTGAAGGAAAGGGTCCAATTCTTGTATTTCTTTTGCTAGATTTTAGTTTACATGTTCTTCTTCCTCTTCTCACCTCTTCTCCATTAAACTTGTAAGTGAGCTTTTGAGTGAAGAGTGATGAATAAAGAAGACCATTTTCATTATCATGCTTGTCTCTTTCTTTACTTGTTATAATTGTTGTAACTTTAAATTCGTTAAGTAGTTGTTGTTATTTCCTTGTTGTTTCTTTCTTCTCTTTTTTCTTTATCTTTACATATGACAATGATACTTACGCTTGATCCTCGCCAAGGTGAGGTCGCAAATAGTTAGTCGTATTCTTCTAATCTCCTTCTTTCTATCTTCCTCTTTTGTGTTGTTTTATTTTTCCATATTATGATGTGTGAGTAGTTCATTCATGTTAGGGTAGGATAAGGGAAGTTTGAGAGAAGGAAATCTCTCTCACTCTTTCCTTGCCCAACAGCTTAAATCGACTCCCGTTACCCCAACCACAATCCGCTCCTTACGGCACCCTATCCTACATGATAGCGGTGATTCCGTAGTGAGACCGGTTGTGGTTGGATTAACCGGAGGTTATGGCTAAGAGCCAAGAACGGACGGACAAGCACCAAAAGGAAGACTTATGCGTTGGAAAGCCTAGCTTATACTCGCAAAGTCCTTCCTAGTCGTGCTAATCCCCGTTGTTGCCGATTACCGTAACACGACTTTAAGAGGGGCAACGAAAGATGTGGAGACTCCTAACTCAAACTAACCTAATCCTAACCCTAACATGCTCTCTTTAAATATCAACTCAACACATAGATAACGCAAACAAAATCTGAACAACCGGACTTAACTCGTCGAAAAACACATAGAAAAAGATTCCCATCTCCCTGCGGACGACCCGTACTCAACCGGCTAGCTACGTGCGAAACCGTCTTGATTGCGGTATTTAGAACTAAACTTGACACGCAGATATCCTAACAATCAAATGGCGCCGTTGCCGGGGAGACGGTAGTTTGTTTCTTTGTGAAATTTCGGGTTAATTTGTAAGTATAACTCTAACCGGAAAAACAAAAAAAAAAATATACACTTTGTAAAAACCATCTTGTTATTCTTGATTAGTTTTTTTGTGCAAGTGTGCAGGAAATACGAAGCTCAAGATCGACGCCAAAGACGTTGGGAATACGGAGTTCAAGTACAGTGCCAAAGACGTGGGAAGATAGACCCACATTTCGCGGCTACACCGCGACGGACGAAAACAAAGCATACGGTCTACTGTACAAATCTGGAGCAAATACAGTGAGCAATTCAAGATTCAGTACATCCAGACAAGAGGAGGAGACCCAGATCAGCACTTGAACCAAACCTGAAGTCCCAATCCCCTGTTCCTGCCGCGTTTCCGCGGCCTTAGCACTTGTTTGGCCGCGGAAGAGCGGCCACTTGGTGCCCTTGGGCTTCCATTTTTTCTGGGTAACTCTCTCTCCCTCTCTCCACTCCTCTAAGCTCCACTGAATTGTGTTTTCTGCAGGCTTCTTTGCACAAATTCTTCTCCCCTTTCCAATAAACTGTTCTTGTGCAGGATTCTTTGCGCCGCAAATAAAAATTGTTTGCTGTTGATATTGTTACTGTTTTGCATTCTTTAATACGGACTTAAGGGGCTTGAAACCAATCCAGATTGGGTGGGGATTTCATCACCCTTCCCAGGACCCCGGAAATCACTAAAGCATATGCATTGTCCTTTGTAATTAAAAAATACTAGACTTCAGCCCTAAGGACTTCGCGCTCATTAGGAGAAGATAAACCTTGTTTAGAACCTCGCTTAACCGTATATTGTTTACGGGGTGTCTAGGAAAGTGTTAAAGGCGCAACCGCCGAAAGAGAAAGGGTTATTTAATTAAGGAACTTCGCGAAAGCGTTGGACAACCTCCCCTTATCTCTGCACTTACCTGGCCTCGTGATCGGTGTATTGTTAAGCCCGTTTCTCGACATTGTTTAACTTCGACAATCAAGTTCAGGAGCAGGTCTAGTAGATCTAGGTTACCCTAGATCTAGGTGTGATTGTGCATATCTTGTTTGTGATTGCTTAAGCCGTATTCCCGTACATACTTCTGTAAATCTTTTTCTAAAAAAAAAAAAAAAAGAAAAAATCAAAAACTTTTATAAAAACTTGCCCTTTTGTCGCCAAATCCATTTTCACCCAACACCCATCGCCTTTCTTCATTGACGTTTTCTTACCCTCACCTTCTTCGCTTTGACTATACTAAACTCGTTTAGTGTATGTCCGCTTGGACTCGGGACACTAGCGCCCGTCTAGTCCGCGTTACGTTAGTCGCGACCGACTACGCGATCGACTCCGAAGTCGACACTCCGTCCACTCCTCTTTCTCCCCTTCCTTTGCCGGCCAACTCCGACGTTGACCGGAATTCTGTTCATACATCTTCACCTTCACCTTCACCTTCACCAACCTCTTCTTCCGCGATGTCGGGATTTATTCCGAATATCTCCTTGACCACCCCTGGATTGGCTCCACCTCCTACGGAGACCAATCTTCCACCACCTCCGCCTGTTGTAGCGCCACAGCGAATTGCGCTCCAGGATCGTTTCTACCCTACCCGTTCTGCACTTCCAACCTGCCTTTCTCTTCCTCCGGCCAATGGGGACAACTTTGAAATTAAGCCCCATTTCATCAACATGCTTCCACGTTTTCATGGGCTTGAATCTGAAGATGCCTATATCTTCATAAACAAATTTCAAAATGTCTGTGCCATGATGAAAACAACCCAGCTGTCGGACGATGCTATACGTCTACGGGTCATTCCGTTCACTTTATGCGATCTCGCAGAAAAATGGCTGTATAGCACCGCTTCCCACTCAATCACCAGCTTGGATGAGTTTGTTAAAGCGTTTCTGAAAAAATTTTACCCAAATCATAAGACCGCAAGAATTCGAAATGAGATCAACCAATTCTCCCAGCTTCCTTCTGAACCCTTCTGGAAGTGCTTTGACCGATACAAAGACCTTCTTGTTCAGTGTCCTCACCACGGTATAGAGAAATGGCAACTCTGCCAAACCTTATACGAGGGACTGAACCCAGCAACGAAGCAGTTGCTGGAAACCATCTGTCAGGGCCACTTCCTATCCAAATCTGACGAGGAAGCGTGGCAGTTCTTTGACGATCTTGCGGAGCAAACGCTACAGTGGGAGAGCACTAGACCGACTTCTTCTTCTTCTACCTCCACTTCTACCGGTCAGTCTAGGGTAGGAATCCACCAACTCGATGTCTCTATTGCGATGAAAGCTGAAATGGCTGCAATAACACGAAAGCTTGAAGCGATAGAGAGCAAATTTTCTGCTCCTGCCCCCACACCTGTTCTCCCCCTTCGTACGATCTGCGCTTGTTGTTCCGATCCGTCCCACTTGACCGAAGAGTGTCCTTACAATCCACCCCCGCAAGGACAGGATCAGGTTAATGCTGCCTTCCAGCAAAGACCGAGGAATGATCCATACTCTTCCACCTATAATCCCGGTTGGAGGAACCACCCCAATTTTGCCTGGAATCAGAATCAGAATCAATTCCAGGGCAACAATTTCCAAAGGGGCCCTCCACCGCAACAACAAGCGCAGCAACAAACTCAGCATCAGTATCAGCAGCCCTTCCAACCCCAACCTTACCAAAACCAGACGAACAACTTTGCACCCAACAACTCTTTTCCACCAAACAACAACTTTGTTCCGTCCAACAACGATAAGGTTTCCTCGCTCGAGCGAAGTCTGGAGGCGTTTGTTAAACAGTCGACTCAATCCACCGCCAACATCCAGTCTTCGATCCAATCTTTAGTGCAACACACCGCCGCACACGGGCAGAGCATCAAGACCATTGAGGCCCAGATTGCACAGCTGAACGCGGCCTTGAGCGAGCGAGAGAAGGGGAAGCTCCCGTCCCAGCCACTTCCAAATCCCGGCCACCCACATAATGCACATGTTGCTCTTGAACAACAAAACCATAATGTGAGTGCCGTGACCACACTGAGATCAGGGAGGATGCTGCAAAACAACATTGGCAAGCAAATCAACGATGATGCCCCGGCCGCTGCTTCTTCTTCTTCTCCTTCTTCTTCTTCGTCTTCTGAGCCTATTCTCCGTTCTTCACAAGGCTCTCCTTCCTCTTCTTCTCTGAACGGACCCACTTCTCACTCCACGAAGACACCTATTCTGGGATCCGTTCCAACTCCAAAATCTCCTCCTCCAGCATTAGACTCAACCAATTTTCAAAATGTTCCATTTCCAAACCGGTTGAGGTCTAACAAACAAAATCCACAAATGGAGAAGATTTTGGAGTTATTCAAGCAAGTTAACATTAACATTCCTCTTTTAGATGCTGTCCAACAAGTCCCATCTTACGCGAAAATCTTAAAGGACTTGTGCACGAAAAAGAGGAAGTCTCAGGTACCCAAGAAAGTTTTCTTGGCTAGTGCTGTGAGTGATGCCCTTACCCAATCTTTACCACAAAAACGGAAGGACCCTGGCTGTCCTACGATTTCAATTACTATTGGGGATAAGAACATCAACCGCGCACTATTAGATCTTGGTGCCAGTGTTAACTTGCTTCCGTATTCAGTATACGAGCAATTAGGCGTCGGAGAGCTGAAACCCACACACTGCACTCTCCAGATGGCCGACCGATCGATCACCCATCCTAGGGGTGAGTTAGAGGATGTGTTAATCAAAGTCGGGGATTTCATATTCCCCGTCGACTTCATTGTCTTAGATACACAGCCTGTAGCTAACCCCCGGAATCAAATTCCGGTGATACTCGGTCGCCCATTTCTCGCAACCTCAAATGCTGTGATCAATTGTCGAAATGGTTCAATGAACCTCTCTTTTGGAAATATGACAATTGAACTCAACATTTTTAGGTTGGGGAATCAGCCCGCTGAACCTAATGCTCATATACTGGATGTTTGCTCGATCCAGGAGATCACACCAGAAGAGTGTGAATTCGAGGAGTTTCTGTTTGAACACGATGATCTTGACGCCACTAGTGCGTTTCTCTTCGAACCTACTGCTGCTTCTGTGTCCGACAAAGAATACGAGTGTTTCACGTTCTTGCACGATCTTAGCCGCGCACAACCCGAGTTTGAATCTTTTGACTTTCCGGATGAGTTACCTGAACCATCCAACTCGGTTGCCTACACTCACTTTGAACCTTTGCTGGAGTCCTTTGAGTTCGAAACCTTTGCACCAGTCTTGCCTTCCATCATTTCACCTCCAACGCTCGAACTCAAGCCGTTGCCGTCTCACCTTAAGTATGCTCACTTAGGTGAGAACGAGACCCTCCCTGTCATCATTTCGGCTTCTCTAGCTCCAGAGCAAGAGAAAGCCCTTCTCGCAGTCTTGCACAGCAACAGGCAAGCTTTTGGCTGGTCCATGGCGGACATCAAGGGGATTAGTCCCCTGATCGTTGAGCATCACATTCATCTGATGGATGATGCCAAACCAGCCCGGGATCCACAAAGACGTCTTAATCCAGTCATGAAGGAGGCTGTGAAGAAGGAGATCGTCAAATGTCTAGATAGTGGTATCATTTACCCTATCTCTGATAGCCAGTGGGTTAGCCCCATTCATGTTGTCCCCAAGAAGTCGGGCATCACGGTCATAACCAACGAGGCGAATGAGTTAATCCCTACTCGCACCCAAACTGGGTGGCGAGTTTGCATTGATTACAGAAAACTCAACGCCGCAACGCGGAAAGACCACTTTCCGCTACCTTTCATTGACCAGATGCTGGAACGGTTGGCCGGACATGAGTACTATTGTTTTCTTGATGGCTACTCTGGCTATAATCAAATTCCCATCGCCGAAAAAGACCAGGACAAGACCACTTTCACTTGTCCTTTCGGCACGTTTGCATATCGACGCATGCCCTTTGGGTTATGCAATGCGCCCGCTACCTTCCAGCGGTGTATGATGGGAATTTTCTCAGACATGGTGGAGAAATTTCTGGAGATCTTCATGGACGACTTCTCCATCTTTGGCGATTCTTTTGACGAGTGTCTGCTGCATCTCGACGCTGTCCTTACCAGATGTAAGGACAAGAATCTCACTTTGAACTGGGAGAAATGCCACTTCATGGTGCGCGAAGGTATTGTCTTAGGACATATCATCTCGCAAAATGGCATAGAGGTTGACAAAGCAAAGATTGAGGTCATTTCCAATCTGCCTCCTCCCCGATGCGTCAGAGATATCCGAGCCTTCCTTGGCCATGCCGGTTTCTATAGACGGTTTATCAAGGACTTTAGCAAGATTGCTAGGCCCTTGACTCTTTTGCTGGCCAAGGATACACCTTTCACCTTCGACTCGAGCTGTGTGACTGCATTCGAGTCACTGAAACGCTCACTCACTTCTGCTCCCGTTCTTTCTTCTCCTGACTGGACGCACCCATTCGAGATTATGTGCGATGCATCCGACTTTGCCATCGGTGCTGTCCTTGGACAGCACATCAACAAGATGCCGCACGTAATCTATTACGCGAGCCGAACCCTGAACGACGCCCAACTCAACTATACAACAACTGAGAAGGAATTCTTAGCTGTTGTATTTGCTTTAGAAAAGTTCAGGCCCTACCTCATCGGCTCTCCAGTCATTGTCTACACTGACCATTCAGCTCTGCGCCATCTTTTTGCGAAGAAAGATGCCAAATCTCGGTTAATCCGTTGGATCCTCTTGCTTCAAGAGTTTGACCTTGTCATTAAGGACAAACGAGGATGTGAAAACGTGGTTGCCGATCATCTCTCGCGACTTCCTTCTTCGCCTTCGCTTCCAATTCCGATCAATGACGTTTTCCCGGATGAACAGCTCTTGGCAGTATCGTGCGAACCCTGGTTCGCAGATATTGTGAACTATTTGGCCACGGGATTACTACCGACCGAATGGTCGAGTCAGGACAGACTTCGCTTCTTATCCCAAGTAAAACACTTTTACTGGGACGAACCCTACTTGTTCAAGTACTGTCCCGACCAGATTATTCGTCGGTGTGTCCCTGATGAGGAATTCAAGAGTGTGCTGTCATTTTGCCACGATCAAGCGTGTGGCGGGCATTTTGGGCCCAGAAAGACAGCTGAGAAGATCTTGCAATGTGGTTTCTACTGGCCACAACTTTTCAAAGACGCTCACGATTATTGCAAGACTTGCTCCCGGTGCCAACACATGGGCCGGATATCCCGGAGGAACGAAATGCCGCTCCAACCGATCTTGGTTGTGGAGATTTTCGATGTTTGGGGGATAGACTTCATGGGGCCGTTTCCCAGCTCTTTTGGGAACTTGTACATCCTTCTAGCTGTTGATTACGTCTCTAAATGGGTCGAGGCTGTGCCCAGCCGGACTAACGACAACAAGGTTGTCGTTAGGTTCCTTAAAGAAAACATTTTTTCCCGGTTTGGGCACCCCCGAGCGATCATTAGCGACAATGGAAGTCATTTCTGCAATAGGACTTTCGAGGCCTTGATGCGGAAATACTCCATTAATCATAAGCTTTCTACGCCCTACCACCCCCAAACCTGCGGGCAGGCCGAAGTTTCAAATCGGCAAATCAAGCAGATACTGGAGAAGACGGTTTCCAAGAACCGTAAGGATTGGTCTCTGAAACTCACTGATGCCCTTTGGGCATTTAGAACAGCTTATAAGACCGACCTTGGCATGTCTCCCTATCGGCTTGTGTACGGAAAAGCCTGCCACCTTCCTGTCGAAATCGAGCATCGCGCATTTTGGGCGATTAAGGAGCTGAATCTGTCTCTTGAGGACGCGGGCAGCCATCGGAAGCTGCAGCTGAACGAGCTGAGCGAGCTTAGGGATGAGGCTTACGACAACGCGGTTGTCGTTAAGAATCGAACGAAGGTGTTTCATGATAAACACCTTTTGCGCAAAACCTTCGTACCTGGTCAGCAGGTACTTCTTTACGACACCCGACTTCACTTCCATCCTGGAAAGCTCCGATCTCGCTGGAAAGGGCCGTATTTTGTGCGGAATGTGTATCCGCAGGGCGCTGTGGATTTGGAGAATCCAAAGGACGGTTCAATTTTCAAAGTGAACGGACACCGATGCAAACCGTACCTTAGCGCCGAACCAACAGAGGAGCTCCTGTTCTTACAGGAGCCGGTTTACCTTGCATGATCTTCCTCTGCCTACCTCCAAACTTCGGTTATCCAGCCAAGAACAGTGGACACTGTTCCAAATAAGTTTGGGGGTATGTACAAACCATTTTGTTTATATTTGTGTATATTCTTTTTCTTTAAAAAAAAAAAAAAACAAAAAAATTTGTGTATCACTAACCGACAATTTTGAACCTTCCAACTGCTCTCTTCATGCTACGACAGTGAGGACACTGTCCAGTTTAAGTTTGGGGGTACGCTCGGTACGTATTTCTTACCTTCGCATTCATATGTATATTTTGCATCTGCATATTAAATCCATAAAATCCATAAAAATTTGAAAATTTTCTAAAAAATATAAAAACTTTTTTGTCAAGTTAGCTTGTGGAAGAACTCTGATTCAACATTCGACGGTTTTTGTTTGAAAAAATAGGAATAACTAGATCTTATGTTTGGATTTTGAAAACCTGAAAGATAACTCTCCTTTGAAGTTAACTATAGCTGATATACGTCTTTACATCACACTACACGTGTCGTAAGATTTTGGGAATTAGATGACAAGTCTTTCATGTTTGAACTTTTAAACAGATAAATGATTTTCTGAGGATCAAATAGGTTTGTTCTGAAATAAGTAATGTCAAGAATAGTTTATGAAGTAAAGCGAATATGAAGGAATGTTATTGATGCCGTAATAGGAGCTAAGTCTGAAAAATAACCCATCTAAAACTTGATTGGAATGATTACACACCAAACCCATCTTTTATCCAAAAAATATTTGAACTGCCGGTTATATCTCCGTTCGTATTAAATCAGCTGATTTTCACGCCATACTGTCTTTTGTTTTTGGACCTAGGTAACTTGAGTAATTAAGTCCGCCGGGGTGTTTCTACACCTAATGCCCTAAAACCAACTGGTTTGGGTGCATTGGCCCAAAGCTCGCTAAGAAGCCTAGAAAGTCCAGTTTAAAACAAAGTCAAGCAAGTGTTCTCTCCGGGTTAAAATTCCTAACGGTTCTTTGTGTGAGAATAATCTTGATAAAAGACAGACTTTTATAATAAAAAAATTTTAACGGAGATGTGAAGGTTTTATTCTATGATAAAGACTATTGCACGTTCACAGTGGTGTGTATGAAATGAAAACAAGAAAAAGGTGGAGTGAAAAATACGACTTAGTTTCCTGTTAAGGAAGATAGAAATTCTGAAGTTGAAACCTTACTGGAAAACGAAACTTGAAAAATGCTTAACTCGTTATAAAACTTATGTGATCCTTTTAAAATTGTTATCTGGGCTTTATTGTGCGACATGATGACTCTAATCGATCCTTCTGGAACTTAACGACACTATCCGCACTGCACGTAAAGACATATAAAATCTGTAGTTAAATAAAATGTGAGGTGTGAAAAATAAAGGTTCGATAGTCTAGACTAAGGATTATAGAATTGTTATTTTCTAAAACAAAAACTTTAGGGTTTGAAACTTAGTCATTTTTACAAACCAACTTGACCGGATTTTGTGGGTAGTATCCGCTGAAAACCCTCAGGAGACAACACTCCTCCTACTAGGGACACCTAGAGGTTTAACGGCTTGTTGCACATGCTCAGTGCAATCGCGTTCCCTGCGAAAGTGAGGTTAGGAAATTTTTTGTGAATAAATGGACTTTGCTCGGGACGAGCAAATGATAAGTTTGGGGGTATTTGTTCATATCAGATTTTTGCATTTTCATACCGCCCAATTTTTATCACATTGCATGTCGGTAGATACTCTTGAGCCGTGTTTGCTAGTCAATTGCAGGATACAGGTTCCCGGTTCTCAAACGGAGAAATTCATGGAAAAGACGAAAAAATCCGGGTTCTTGCCAACCACAGATAAAACACGGTCTCCGTCCCTCATCCGTTTGTTACCAGATACCAGTAGGAAGACAAAATGTCAAATCGATGTCGTTTTCAGGCACAAGGCTCAATGGTAGCACAAGATCCAAGAGATCTACGCGGAGCTCGAGGCAAATCATGACAAAATCTTGACAAAAAGTCCACCTTTCCCTCAACAGAAATTCTGGAAAATTCGTGAAGCAATTATGGGAAAATACATATGCCAGAATAATGTACACTACAAACCAGGCCATCACCAGAAAGCACATATCCCAACTCAACAATACGGCCGCGGAAGCGCGGCCAAAGGGGGGTATTGGCCGCGCTTCCGCGGCCGTTATGGCGCCAAGTGCGCAGGGTTTTGGGGGGTAGGTTAGTAATTTCATATGGGCCCGTATTGTTGCCCTAGTTTCTCATTTTCCAGCCTATAAATACCCCAGAATTCTGTGAAGGAAAGGGTCCAATTCTTGTATTTCTTTTGCTAGATTTTAGTTTACATGTTCTTCTTCCTCTTCTCACCTCTTCTCCATTAAACTTGTAAGTGAGCTTTTGAGTGAAGAGTGATGAATAAAGAAGACCATTTTCATTATCATGCTTGTCTCTTTCTTTACTTGTTATAATTGTTGTAACTTTAAATTCGTTAAGTAGTTGTTGTTATTTCCTTGTTGTTTCTTTCTTCTCTTTTTTCTTTATCTTTACATATGACAATGATACTTACGCTTGATCCTCGCCAAGGTGAGGTCGCAAATAGTTAGTCGTATTCTTCTAATCTCCTTCTTTCTATCTTCCTCTTTTGTGTTGTTTTATTTTTCCATATTATGATGTGTGAGTAGTTCATTCATGTTAGGGTAGGATAAGGGAAGTTTGAGAGAAGGAAATCTCTCTCACTCTTTCCTTGCCCAACAGCTTAAATCGACTCCCGTTACCCCAACCACAATCCGCTCCTTACGGCACCCTATCCTACATGATAGCGGTGATTCCGTAGTGAGACCGGTTGTGGTTGGATTAACCGGAGGTTATGGCTAAGAGCCAAGAACGGACGGACAAGCACCAAAAGGAAGACTTATGCGTTGGAAAGCCTAGCTTATACTCGCAAAGTCCTTCCTAGTCGTGCTAATCCCCGTTGTTGCCGATTACCGTAACACGACTTTAAGAGGGGCAACGAAAGATGTGGAGACTCCTAACTCAAACTAACCTAATCCTAACCCTAACATGCTCTCTTTAAATATCAACTCAACACATAGATAACGCAAACAAAATCTGAACAACCGGACTTAACTCGTCGAAAAACACATAGAAAAAGATTCCCATCTCCCTGCGGACGACCCGTACTCAACCGGCTAGCTACGTGCGAAACCGTCTTGATTGCGGTATTTAGAACTAAACTTGACACGCAGATATCCTAACAATCAGTCTCCTCGCTGTCCATGTCGAACCCCGGGCTCTAGCGTCGGCTTCATCGGAGAATGAACGGGCTTGGTCATCGACGACGTTGCCGAAGATGATCTACGTCGAGGCATCGCTAGATCAAGCTCCCAACTTCACAAAGTGATGAAACTTTTGAAGGAAACACACTCTACTACTTGGCAAGAGGTAGAGGATGAAGAAATAGGAGGTGGGTTCTCTTTAGAATTAGATTTCTCACTCTCAAGCTCAAGTTGCCATTGATGGCCTCAAGGTTTCAAACTTGAAGATGAAGAAGAAAAATGAGCTAGAAATATGATAAGTCTTTTTAAAATAAAAAGAAAAAGGAATACTTATCATAATTCTTACTAGGGTTAAGTGTAGAGAATAGACCATGGTTAATGGATAGGTTAGGGTTAAGCATGATGACAAGAATGGTTAAGAAATCAAAGCTTCATGAAGCTTCAACTAAAAGACAAAGAAAGCCACCATTCTTTTTCAAATCATTTCCAAATAAATAAATGAACAAATAAATAAATGAATATGCAAAACCCTAATCAACACTTAACCATGGTTTTAATTCTTTACACTTAACTAAATAATCAAGTATCATCAAACATGATACAAGTATGTGCACGAAAATATATCACATATACAACTTGCACATCAAGTGAGAAAATCCATATAAAGTGAACCAATACTAGTTAATGCAAAGTAATATATCAAATATATAATTATACATTAAATCATTAAATCAACATTTGATTCAATGATCCGGTCATGTCGCACATAACCGACTAGTATTCAATGTATCGATTTATCGAATGAATGATTCGATAACTAGGTCATATCGAATATAACCAATCGAAACATTTATCGCGAGAATGAAATGCGGTATCACATACACGCATTATTCTCGGTCCTGCACATATCTCATATGCGCTCCTATTTCGTTTCGCTTGAGCCAGGAAACCTCTGTGTAGGACTCTAAAGACTCGTCAATACGCCGGCAGCGGATGATGATCATATCAAACATCCACAAGCCGCAAGCGGTCTGCTAAACGTAACGGCCATCCGGGTATTGAGCGATCTGAAGATCGACGAGCAAGCCCGCTCACACTCCAGTGAATCCAACCAGTAACACTACTATACAGTCCGGTCTGATCGTCTGATATGTCGCATATCTCGCCTAGGGGTGGTAAACGTCAGACCCCAATAGCTCGATAAGTCGTGTCGATATGAGGTCTATAACACTTCGAGAAACTACTGGTAACACTTACCAGTAAATCTCAGCAACCCTGGCCAGGGATTTCCTGTTATAGCCAATCGAACACAGCGCAACATCAACTCCCTATACTGGGAGAGACGAATCCCCTCCTATCGCTCATTGCCTCCATGTGATTCGGGACTGTACCCAAAAAACACCATTTTGCACGCCCTCTTGGACGTGGTAAGATGGAAATCAAAGCACAGTGGGAACCACACAAGACTCTATGACGATCTCGGGTCAACAGACTACTCTGTACCAGTGTCACCAGAGAACTGCCATCTGACGTGAGGTATAATACCATCTGGGAGTTCTCCGCGAGTCCGTCCAGTGTACCCAGTCTCTACTGAGCACCTGTATATCATCTCTGATGTCAAACACCAATGGATATGGGATCATCCATCGCCCATCTGTATGGGTCGAGAAGGTACACGCTAGTCTACTCTGGTATATCGATGCCCCGTCTTGATACACCCACGACTAGGGACTTTGAAGGATGTACTTATGGACTACCATGTCCCCACTAGTATGATTCGCATCATAGTCCAGGTAGTCAAGTACAGATCCTAAGGGCTTTACCAACATGTAACAGAGAGACAATCAGCATACACGTTAAAGTAAAGGGTAACCAGATAGTATACTATCATGTCAAGCAAGAAAGTCCTCCCTATATACGTCCTAGCATCCACTACAATATACATCATATGTACAGTAATGGCCTCTAGGGCATACATATAACTAACAATCTCCCACTTGCACTAGGGCCATCTGTAGCAGTGGTTGTAGTATCTCATACTCAACCATCCCATAAAAGTCTCTCTCTGGGAACAGGCCTTTGTGAGTGGATCCGATGTGTTTGTCTTCTGAGTCTACTCTCTTAACCTTGATCCCCTGGAGATCAACCATCTCCATGATCAGGTGATACTGCCTTAGAATATGTCTGGATCACTGATGGGACGGACGTTCCTTGGCATAAGCCACAACTCCATTGTCACACAATGGGAGGAACTAAGTTCATCTCATGAACCAATATACACCCAGACAGCCTCTTTGGTAGCATCTTAAGTAGCGATGTATCCAGCCTTTATCGTCTAGTATGCCACGGTATCTAGCTTGGAACTCTTCCAACATACCGTCCCTTTACTGAGGGTAAAGACAATGCCTGCGACTGACATTCAGTCGTCTTTATCATCCTGGAACCCTTCCAGTGATTCTCCCCAGGATCGATTGATACCATCTCACTACAACTAGTGAGAATCCTAACATCCAATTAAATCTATCTCATAGATCCAAAACTCAGGATTTAGGAGGTATCAGTTTGATCCTATATGGAGAATCATAGTGATAAGCGGAGATTGATCGAGCGTAGCATAGGAAACTTCTTCCCTATCAAGAGTATGTTATCCACGTACTCTACGAGGATCGTCACCATACTCCCTACTACCTTTTTGTATATACAAGGTTCATCTACCATTTTGATGATGTCAAACTCTTTGACTACTTCATCAAAACAGACGTTCCAACTCCGCGATGCCTGCTTTATCATATAAAACATCTTGCACACGTTTCTGCTGCTCCCACTGTCTACGAGGCCCTCTGGCTGTGTACTTATAGACGCTCTCTTCCAAATCATCATTTAGAAAAGCAGTCAAGACACCCAACCACCAGATATCGTAGTCATGGTATGTAGCCGTGGCAAGTAGGATCTGGATGGACTTAAGCATAGCTACTTGAAAAGGTTTCATCATTATCCACGCCTGGTCGATGACGAAAAGCTTTAACAAGTCTAGCTTTGAAAGTCTCAACTTTTCCATTTACACCAAGTAATCTTCTCAAGATATACTTGCTCCTGATGGGGATTTAACCCTTCAGATATAGCAACCAAAGTCCATACTTTGTTGGTGCATAAGGATTCCATCTCAGATCGCTAAGCATCCAGCCATTCTTACAGAGTCTTACTCCTGATGGCCAGCTCGAAGCTAGTTGGGTCATCATCTCATGATGCAATCCTCGCTCCCATTGTCATAGAAAAATAGAAGTGTCTCTCAGGTGGGTGAGGAACCCTACTAGATCGGCGGAGAGGCTGAGGTTCGTTGGAATCTACTGAATCCTTTGGTTCTATCAAATCATCAGCTGCAGTCTGTATAGCTGGAACATTTCCAGTTCTACATAACTAACCTTGCCTCGAGTTTGTCCGGATTTTGCTTTTAGACATAGGCCGGACAACCCCAAATCTTAACTAACTTAAGACATAGGCTCTTCCCTTTCCATATCACATATGAAGTGGTAGGCAACTAATTTGATTCGAACCCTATTCAATAGGTATGCAGCTTCTCAAGTGCATAACTCCCTAAAGGAAATAGGTGACTCAGTAATACTCATCATGGAGCACACCATATCATATAGGGTGTGATTGCTCCACCCCGATATACCATCGTGCCATGGTGTATACAGAGGAGTAATGCTGAGAGAGAATCTCATTCTCCTTTAGAAAAGTCCAGGAATTCCGTGCTCAAGTATTCTCCTCCTTGATCTCATCAAAGGACATAATACTTATACCCGTATTTTGGTTCTCTACTTCTAACTTATATTCTGTGAATATCTTAAAAGGTTCGGACATGTGTTTCAACAGGAACATGGGTCTGAATCTCGAAAGATTATCAGAGAATGTAATGAAGTAAAAAGAACCAGTCTTGGTATGTGTAGACAGGGGACCTACATACATCAACATGTATCATCCCAAGAGTTCATTGACTCTTTCTCTGTTTCCAGTAAACGGAGCTATGGTCATCTTATCTTTGTGACATGACTGGCGAGTTTCACAAGATGTAAATTCAAACTGATTTAAATATGCATCTAAATGTAACTCCAGCTAGTCGGGTCATATTGATCTGACCTAGTCTACAATACCTCAAGAAGAATTCGTTCATTTCTGAACTCTTCCTCTTGTGTGTGTTCCATATACTAAGAACTGTAGTTTGATTTAGAACATCAATGCTTTTAGATAACGTGCCTGAACCGATCAACCTTTGATATAGAAAATGTTCAAAACATTATCCAGCAATACAAAATTTTATCATTTCTTTACTAATAAAGAGACTGATATGATTTTGTATATCAGGTTCGGTATCTAATAACATTCGTTCAGAATCAATGTATTTGGAATACAGGGTGACAGTGACCGACAGACTTGGCTGCAACTCTTGCCCCGTTTTCTGCCTCATGAAACTTATCACCCGTTCTCAGTTCTCTACCTATCTGTAGCCCTATGTAACAGATTACATATATGGGATCCTGATCTGGTATCGCATACCCAGGACGTAGAGGATACAGAGAATCAGTTCTTTGTAACGAACACACCCGAAGATGATGCATCAGTATGCACTCTCTTCGTTTGGGCGGCACGGGAATTCTGGTAATCCCCTATTTCCTGCTCTGTCTTATAACAATTATAAGTTGGAGCGGGACCAACGTTCCCCAGCTCAGTATAACAAGCGGGTTCGGTCAATAATCCGTATTATTATCTTGATTAAGGCGTGATATGGTCGCTACCAGGAGAGAGAGAGAAGAAAACACTCAGCGTGCGCTCTGTCAAGAATAGATTGGTATTATTTTATCTAATCAGGATGGCTCCCACTGCTTTTTATCAAATCTTCCTTCAAATCCTAAAAGGAAAGACTAGCCGGGATTAATTACACACTACAAGTTCGCCAATCTTTCAGCCAGGCCAGTGTCAGTACTTTGAGGGAGGTCCCCCGTGCTTTCGCACGAACCTAATTAATGTAAACCTCGTTTTCCCAGAGGCGTAACCTCGTTAACACCTTTCTAGACACCTACTTGATCGGCTAATTGTAATGTGTAAAACTCTCCCAGGAGTAACTCTTACTCGCAGCGGGTATCGGGATCCAACTATCTCATAGAAGGTATGCAATCTCATTGCAAATCTCAACACTTGAAATTCCCGATAATATTTTGTCCCTAACCTCCTATGACCTTGACAAAGGCCAACAAACCATAGGATGCTAGTCAAGTTCAACCCGTCATTTCCTGATTGAATTAAACCCACCCGCACGGCCCTTGACAAAGGCCAACAAGGTCGCACGACTACCCTAACTCAATCTGCATCATATGCATAAGCAGATAAGCACCAGTTAGCTACTGCACACTGCGCCTTGACAAAGGCCAACAAACGCAGCACGAATACTAACTACTACTTATCTGAAATGACGGAGGGCTACGACTGGTTTTTCTGAAAACCTATTGCGTAATGAACTTGATATCGTTGTAGGATCGAATGATTTTTGAAATGGAGTGTTTTTGAGGCTTTTCTAGTTTTGCTAAAGGAGTCACTCCCGGTGAAGGGATCGTCGGTCCTTTCCTCGTCGAATGAGGTGCTGGATATATCACATATATCACTGTGCAAAGCAGAACTCTTAAAAGCAATCAAAAGACAAACCGAGTGTGTAGCATCTGCCAGTTATTGCTAAAGGAGTCACTCCCGGTGAAGGGATCTCGGTCCTTTCCTTATCGAATAAGGTGCAGGATATATCACATATACCGCTATGCAAAGCAAGAACTGTAGCTACCAGTTTTATTTTGAAATTCGATTCTACAACATCTTAGGTTTCTTTTATTTCATTAATCACATTAATGAAGTCCCATCATTTAAGTACCTAAACATCACAGATAGATATGACGTACACTTATGCCATCCGCATTCGCCTCGATGTCCCCTCGTGCACCGTTAGGTTAGGTAACTAACGACAGAGCAGGGCAGGGCTAGCGCGGGTGTAAAACATAAGTAACGTCTATATAATATATCATATATACTCTATATTATATCCATCACAGAATCACAACATAGATATCGCAGCAGAAGAAACATATGAAATATTGGATATACTAGGACGTTCGTGTTTTCAATACGAGCCAGTATAAAACACGGATTCCACGGTCGTGATGAATAGCCAAACCCACACCCCAAGACCCCTACGAGAGCGGCAAGCAACCCTACCAATTCTGGAGTTAGGAGACCCGGACTCGACTCCTCGAGTTGGTCTCCCACTGGACTCCAGAACCCGGTTACTTGTGCCCTCCTCCTTGGGTCTATCCTAGTGTGGAAAAGTAAATAATATACAAACGGTGACAACTTCCGCAACCTGGAAGCGCCCCAATAAAAGAATATTACATATAAGTTTTTACATGAATGAAAATGAAAAACACTCATCTCACATAAAAACCCCCAGCTATTCAAACACGACGATCCAATATAACATATCCAGCAACACATAACATCACATGTCATCAACGTAAGTAAATATGCGCATCCCAATTGTCGTTGACATATAGCAACGAAACCGGCGATATCACATATTACACTTACGGTCACAGAAAAGAAAGTGTAAAACTACAACAGTTGGAATTCGCAATCTGCATAGACATCGCATGCCTAATCAAATGAATACCTTAGACATCACATGCCTAACAATTATAAACCTCGCATTTTAGTCTCATTATCGAAAACACTTTTCAATATCAATTCGGGCAATTCAACAAGATTCCCGACATTCTGATCGAATACTCGTCGCAAACTTCAGTAGACGGCCACACCCCTGATACCGTCGACGAAGTGCACCAAGGCGGAACACCGCTACCGCGAGCACCCGAACGGATGCTTTCGGCGACGGGGTTCTCCTACAGTCACTTGGTCGGGGCTATGGAGTGAGGCTATCTATTAAGTTTACCCGGCGAGTATCCGCGTACGCTACGTGATTGCGACGGACTTTTGATCACATCAAAATTCCGTGGCAACCGATCAAGTGAGACTAAACTGCTATGTTTATAACATTCATTCAGTTATCACATAACTTTTGTGAATTCCAATTATTGTATCCCATTCCGGATAAATAGAAAATGTCAAACTTTCCGATCGAACAATCGAACACCCAAGTTTTCCCGATACAGATCAACACATGAAATAAGTCTAACAACATTCCGTTCGTGCCTCAGTACCAACGGTCCAGCCGTAGAAGGGTCAAGCCAACGCCTCACATGTGGCACGCCGTACTGCCCCAAACCCGAAGGTTCAAAGGGCAGTTCAAGATGGTCACATAATCGAGTTAAGGTTTGTTGTCTTCTAGAGGGTCCATCGAGTTACTTGCACTACTTAGAACGTCGTTAAACTACGGAAAAATCCAACACTTGGAAATTTCCCGACAGGGGAAAAATTGGGTATTTATATCCGGTCGAACTTTTTAACATATTCTAAAATTTATCCGGAAAGCCACAAAAGACGAAATTTGATAATCCGATCGAAATACCGAATCCCCAAAACAATCCAGAAAATTCAACTCTTGAACAAATTTTAAAAATTCCCAGAAAATCCAGAAGAATTTATCAGGTATTACTGTGCAAACAGTAAGGGATGACGTCATGATTGAGCCGCGGAACCGCCGCAGAAGCAGGGCTTCTACCGCGGTTCCGCCGCCGAAGTTACTGTTCATCCAATAATTTTTGCATCGTAATTCTTAATTTTTCTTACTGAATTTTTTAGCAATTTTTAATTCACAAAAATCCAGAAAAACAGAAAATGTCCAGAGAGCTATTTTTGGGTCGAGTTTCGGTTCGATCGGACTTCAGATTCCGTCTGGACTTCGCCTAAGGCTCTAGCTAGGCTCTGATACCACTGTAGGGTTCCTAGGCACCCTAATGAGGTCTCACAAGGCATCGAACATGCCATTTTAAAAAATTCTGGGTACCGAGAGACCCGACTACGGATCGTTTGCTAGAAATCTAGGCGAAATAGAATCTAGTTAACACTTAACTACAAGGATATGGAAATTACAACCTTTGTAGATCCGGATATCCACCTCCACGGCTCCGCAACGAAGTCTCCTCGGTGTCCATGTCGAACCCCGGGCACTAGCGTCGGCTTCATCAGAGAATGAACGGGCTTGGTCATCGACGACGATGCCGAAGATGATCTACGTCGAGGCATCGCTAGATCAAGCTCCCAACTTCACAAAGTGATGAAACTTGTGAAGGAAACACACTCTACTACTTGGCAAGAGGTAGAGGATGAAGAAATAGGAGGTGGGTTCTCTTTAGAATTAGATTTCTCACTCTCAAGCTCAAGTTGCCATTGATGGCCTCAAGGTTTCAAACTTGAAGATGAAGAAGAAAAATGAGCTAGAAATATGATAAGTCTTTTTAAAATAAAAAGAAAAAGGAATACTTATCATAATTCTTACTAGGGTTAAGTGTAGAGAATAGACCATGGTTAAAGGATAGGTTAGGGTTAAGCATGATGACAAGAATGGTTAAGAAATCAAAGCTTCATGAAGCTTCAACTAAAAGACAAAGAAAGCCACCATTCTTTTTCAAATCATTTCCAAATAAATAAATGAATATGCAAAACCCTAATCAACACTTAACCATGGTTTTAATTCTTTACACTTAACTAAATAATCAAGTATCATCAAACATGATACAAGTATGTGCACGAAAATATATCACATATCAACTTGCACATCAAGTGAGAAAATCCATATAAAGTGAACCAATACTAGTTAATGCAAAGTAATATATCAAATATATAATTATACATTAAATCATTAAATCAACATTTGATTCAATGATCCGGTCATGTCGCACATAACCGACTAGTATTCAATGTATCGATTTATCGAATGAATGATTCGATAACTAGGTCATATCGAATATAACCAATCGAAACATTTATCGCGAGAATGAAATGCGGTATCACATACACGCATTATTCTCGGTCCTGCACATATCTCATATGCGCTCCTATTTCATTTCGCTTGAGCCAGGAAACCTCTGTGTAGGACTCTAAAGACTCGTCAATACGCCGGCAGCGGATGATGATCATATCAAACATCCACAAGCCGCAAGCGGTCTGCTAAACGTAACGGCCACCCGGGTATTGAGCGATCTGAAGATCGACGAGCAAGCCCGCTCACACTCCAGTGAATCCAACCAGTAACACTACCATACAGTCCGGTCTGATCGTCTGATATGTCGCATATCTCGCCTAGGGGTGGTAAACGTCAGACCCCAATAGCTCGATAAGTCGTGTCGATATGAGATCTATAACACTTCGAGAAACTAATGGTAAAACTTACCAGTAAATCTCAGCAACCCTGGCCAGGGATTTCCTGTTATAGCCAATCGAACACAGCGCAACATCAACTCCCTATACCGGGAGAGACGAATCCCCTCCTATCGCTCATTGCCTCCATGTGATTCGGGACTGTACCCAAAAACCACCGTTTTGCACGCCCTCTTGGACGTGGTAAGATGGAAATCAAAGCACAGTGGGAACCACACAAGACTCTATGACGATCTCGGGTCAACAGACTACTCTGTACCAGTGTCACCAGAGAACTGCCATCTGACGTGAGGTATAATACCATCTTGGAGTTCTCGGCGAGTCCGTCCAGTGTACCCAGTCTCTACTGAGCACCCGTATATCATCTCTGATGTCAAACACCAATGGATATGGGATCATCCATCGCCCATCTTTATGGGTCGAGAAGGTACACGCTAGTCTACTCTGGTATATCGATGCCCCGTCTCGATACACCCACGACTACGGACTTTGAAGGATGTACTTATGGACTACCATGTCCCCACTAGTATGATCCGCATCATAGTCCAGGTAGTCAAGTACAGATCCTAAGGGCTTTACCAACATGTAACAGAGAGACAATCAGCATACACATTAAAGTAAAGGGTAACCAGATAGCATACTATCATGTCGAGCAAGAAAGTCCTCCCTATATACGTCCTAGCATCCACTACAATATACATCATATGTACAGTAATGGCCTCTAGGGCATACATATAACTAACAGCTTATTGGGTTCTGTCGAAACTTCATGTTCAACCAAATCGTCAGTAGTTGTTTGTGGCTCTGGAATTTCTTCCAGTTCTACCGTATTGCCAATAGTATCATTGATAAAAAATTCATTTTCAAAAAATATGGCATATTGAGAAATAAACACTCTTTGTTCCTCCTTGTGGTAGAATAGATATCCATATGAATGTTTAGGATAAAACATATGAATGTTTAGGATAAAACATAATTCACACAAAACTGATCGTGTCTCGAGTTTGTCTGGATTCAGCCTTTTAACAAAAGTAGGACAACCCCATATCCTGACTCGTTTAAGAGATCGTCTCTTTCCATACCATATCTCATATGGAGTGGTAGGCACGGATTTGGTCGGAACCCTATTTAATAGATATACAATAGTCTCCAATGCATACCCCCAAAAAGAAAGTGGCAACTCAGCATCACTCATCATTAAGCATACCATTCTAATAGGGAACGATTCCTCCGCTCTGACACACCGTTGTGTTGTGATGTGTACGGAGGAGTGAGCTGGGAGAGAATCTCATTCTCTTTTAAGAAATTTAGGAACTATATACTTAAGTACTCTCCTTCTCGATCAGATCGAAATTTCTTGATACTCAATCCAGTTTGTTTTTCTACTTCAATTTTATACTCCTTGAATTTTTCGAAAGCTTCAGACTTATGTTTCAGCAAGAACACATGTCCAAACCTCGAGAAATCATCACTAAAGGTTATGATGTATGAATAACCGCTTCTAGCATCTGTAAACATTAGTCCACATACTGTAAGTCTACGGTAGCGCCCCGGCTGTCTGTCCGAGGCCAAAATACGGAAACGAAAACTTTTCTTAAACTAGAAACCGGCGCTATCGTATACTTAATTTCCGGATCGAACCAATAACTAGCAACTAGAGAAAGGTTGGGAAGCTATACCGATCGACCCGTGTCCTTCGGTCTTTGGCCACCATCCCAAGCTCCTCGCGGCATTTCCGGTCTTGATCTCCTCGTCGGAAAGGGCACCACATCTTCGAGTCTTTTTACGGGCTCCCGCTTCATCCGAAGCAACTCGGACACGAAGTTCGCTAGCCGACATGTCCAAGGTGAAGTAGAGAATGTGTGTCATCACTTTGTCTCTTGAGGATTTAGTGGATGCCATTAGTGAGGAGATAATGAGCTCAAGAAAGAGGAGGAAGAAGAAGAAGAACCTTTTCTCTCTTTTTCTTTTGTTGAGATGATAAAAATGAGAGTGAGAGTGTGTTCCAAATTACAAGAGGAAACTATGAGGTTATGGCTGCCCTTTCTCTCTCTCCCTCTCATTTCAACACTCAAATCCATCAACAATGTGACATATGCACAAGTAAATAGACCATGACTCGTCACTTGTGCATGTGTCACAGTTAATGCACCTAATCATGATTATGAGCTCATTATTTCCTTATGCAAACATTAATCCAAATGTTTGCAACAATAAAAAGAGAATGGCATCTACTAAAGTAAACTCGTGACGGATCAAAAGAGTACCCATCACCTGTATATACATACCTGCATCCGCATTCCGACCGAATGCGAATACGATGAGACTAAAATAATCCAACAAATCTAATACTAGGATCCGGCTTAAACCAAAGCCCACTAGTATGATCCGTCTGATCATGATCCGTGCACTACTGCACGTATATGATCGAACCCTTCCATAATACCAAACGGCCTCTACAATGTTTCGCCCGAAACTTGAGAAACTGTCTGTGGGGGACTCTAAAGGCTCGTCAATACTTTGGCTGTGGATTTAACCACTAGCACGTCAGTGGTACTAGCTGTACGTAACGGGCTACCAAGTATTGACCAAAAGGGAGGTCGATGAGCGAACTCGTCCTGACACCCTACTGAGTCTGTCAGTGTCAATATCCGTATAGTCCGGTCCGTTCGTCTATGAGCATCGCATGGCGGGCCTAGGGGGTTGGTAAAAGTCAGACCCCCAAAAGAGGTACAAGTCGTGTCGGAGTGTAGCCCAGAACACCCTGAGATACTACTGGAATACCTACCAGTATATCTCCTGCCTTGGCCAAGGACTTCGTGTAATGGCTCTCCTAGACACAGCGTGATCTCACCCCCAATACCGGGAGAGACGAAACCCCTGCCGATCTGCTCACTGCCTCCATGTGGCTCGGGACTGTACCCAACTGAAACCTGTTTGTACGACTCCTTTGAGCCGTGGTAGGGTAGTAATCAAAGCACAGTGGGAACTCACACGAGACAAATGACGATCTCAGATCGATGAACTAACCTATACACATGTCACCAGGGAACTGCTATCTGACGTCAGGTATAATACCAACTAGCATGTTCCCGGCGAGTCCTGTCCGGTGTACTCATAACCCAATGAGCACCTGTACACATCTTAGTGAACCAACTGACACCAATGGCTTGTGAGACTAGCCACCGCCCCTCGTCGGGGTCTCGACTGTATACACTAGTCTACTAATGGAGTATCGATGCCCAGTCTCGAAATTCCTATGACTAGGGACCTTTTAAGGATGTGCTTATAGACCCCAGCTCCCACCTATATGATCACCATCATACTGCTGGCCGTCAAGAAAGAATCCTAAGGGCTTTATCAACGGGTAATAGTGACCTGTAAGGTCACCTAAAGTAGTACACGATGATAAAGATAAACCAAATAGCACATTATCATCTTGAGTAAGACTGTCCTACCGGTATAGGTCCTCCCTCAATCATTGCAATCACGTTCCTGTAATCCAATAATTGACTCTGAGGGCACTATATCCAACAATCTCCAACTTGCACTCAAGGCTAATAATTGCGATGTCACATACTCACAGCCTGTGTGATACCGAACCGCCAACTCCTCTACTAATCAGTCTCACAAAGCCCGTTTGCGAAACTATTGCGTTCGAGGAATAGCCTCAGTGAGTGGATCCGCCCTGATGTTTCTTTCTATGTCTCTCTTTATCTCAAGTTCGCGGAGAAAGCCATCTTCCGAAATGAGCAATACCTGTCTTAGAATATGTCTGGATATCTGATGGGACCTAGTTCACAAATGAACTCCAAATACAAACTTCTTAGACTGTATCGTCAACTGAATTTAATCAGTATCCTGCGCCATGCCTCTCTCAGTATCCCCTTGGAGCACCTGTCCAAACTAATGCCCCTCGTCAGAGGGAAAACTATAACTCTGACAGCCACTCTGTCATCCAGGTCACCTTGGAAGCCTGGAATGACAACCGTCTCCTGAAAGAGGCTGCCGTTATCATTTCCCTAGAACATACACTTATGTTCTAAAACTGCTTCCGAACGTTTCTCCAGGATAGGATTAATATCAACTTATTGCATCTAGTGCAAGAAACAACGACTGGTGTGGTACTTGACATCTCATGATTGACTCAATTGCCTAAGCAAGTGATCTGCCAACCATGCACATCCCTCTCCCCTTTAGTCTGCAAGACACCTTTAGAGAGGGTGACTCCATCACCTGCAGGTACACTACCGTACCAGGAGTCGTCCATTTTAAAACACCTTTAGAATGCTATCTAAGTAGCCAGATTGGGAAACTACCCAAATCTAGATCTAAAACCATAGATCTAGTAACCAGAATGTCTGATATAATATCCAAGTTCTATGTGGAGAAACCACTGTGTGACAACCAAAGTATAACCGATCGTAGTATAGGAATTTCACTTCCTACTCTGTGTATGTCATCAAAATACCATGACATCACACCCTACTACCTTCTTAACAGATCCATCCCCTATTCTGATGAAGTCAAACCTATGACTGTCACATCAGAAATAGATGATCTATCTCCGCTATATCAGCTTTAGTCCATAAATAGACATAAGCTACCTGTCCACTATGCTTCCGCTGCTCCCATTGACTACGACAACCCTCTGCAGAGTCATATACATGTACACTTCTAAAGCTAGTTTAGAACGACGCTATACTCATCCTCCTGTCGGGTCTCACAGTCTGGAATAACAACAATGGCAAGTCTGGGTAAACAAGAACCTCCTTGTCACCATCTTTGAGCATACCGAAGTACCTCTCGAGTGCCTGAGGTTGCCCACCATATCTGCGGAGTGGCCAATGAAATGTCAAACCAGATTGAATCTTTAGGTCCTATTAAATTTTCAGTAATCGTTTGCGGTTCTTGAATCACTTCCAGTTCTACCATACTCCCACTACTGTTTTATGAAAAAATCCATTTTTATTAAAACTGTGGCGAGTCAAGAACAATATCACTATTGATCTTCCAGATGGTAGAAAGTCAACCCTCGTCATAGCCCGGGCCAACCCACAAACATCCATTACAGAAACGTGCCTTGTGTTATCCAGAGTCTGGCTTTGAGCATAAGCCGGACAACTCCTTGTACCTTAACATTGTTAAGATATGAACTGTTCTATATCCAATATAGAAACAGAGGCACTGATTTAATTGGAATCAGATTTAAATCATGCAGCTGTCTCCAGTGCATGTCAACTAAATGGAGAGAGGCCGATCAGCATTACTCAACTTAGGAATACATTCAGATATGAGTAACCTGAAAGAGAAGCAAGTTCTCATAATCATTACTATCAATTGAATACCATACTCAAGTATCTACATCTTCGATCACTTTGAAGAATCCCGATACTTGCAAGACCTGGTTCTCTACTTTACTCTTATACCTATAACTTCTCAAAACTTAGACCTTACATTTCTACGAAACACATGTCTAAGAACTAGAGAAGTCACAAGTAAACAGAATATAGTACAAGTACCAACCCCTCTGTCCTCATGGACAGTGGACAACATACAATACTCTGTATAAGTCCCCTTATTCTAATAACTCACTCCCTGTGTGTCGTAGGTTGAAAACTGTACTTATAGTTAAGAAGAATTACACCGCTGTTTAATGCTCCTTACCTAACCATCCACTGATATAGGTAAATGTCATAGAAATAATTTCAAAAAGTTATATCTCACTTTAAAAAATAAACGTACAGATATATCAATTTGAAATTGGTGCATAACAACGTATATTCAAAACCAAATATTTGCCGTCCGGCAAACAACCCAGGCGATTTCCTCAAATATCGCCAATTACAACGAATCCCGATATAATAAGGATGATCACCCAATTCCAAATAACTTACTCCCACTCATCATCTGTAAAACCATATAGATGTGAGAATCAAACCTGGTAAATACATACCCTGGAGCAAGGGCTAATTGGGAAATCAGTTTTCTTTTAACAATACACAGTGAAACTGAAACATATAAATGTTTCGAAGGGGTATCCGGGTATTCCTAGTAATGACTCTTCTATTATCAGATTCACAACTATAACCGTATATTTCTTTGCCGTCTCTCCAAATCCCTTTATATGTCTTTCGTCATTACCTTCTGTACACTCCTTTAGGCCAAATGGTTTTCTTCCTTCCCTACCGTTCGGCACCAGCCTATAGTTTGGAAGATGACTGTCCAATAAGCATAATGGGTGTACTTTCCTAAAACTAGGAGTACTCTTAACCTGAGAGAAGGTGAAGATAAAAGACAACTGAATAAACCTTATTCCTATTTCTCCTGAACCAGAATCCATCCCCGAACTGGAACAAGTTCCTTCAAGTTCGTATATAACCATACGATTGAATATCCAATAAACTGTGGATCTTCGTAGTGATACGGAGTGTCCTGGAGAAATACAAAGGTGATGTAGGATTGGCGAAGAAATACTTGGTTTGGTCGTGAATAGTAGTCGCAATTTACTTTGCCCTCTTACTAATCCCTTTATTTGTCTTAACTTATTACCTTCTGTACACCATCGTTAGGCTAATTGGTTTTCTTCATTCCCCACCATTCGACACCTGCTTGTGGTTTGGAAGAAGACTATCCAATAAGCGTAATAGGTGTACTGTCTTAATCCAAGGAGCACTCGCAACCTGAGAGAAGGTAAAAGAAAAGACAACCGAATAGTCCTATTCATTTTCTCCAGAACCGGAAACCATCCTCGAATCTGCAACAAGTTTCTTCGAGTTTGTATATAACCATACGATGGTTTTATCCAATGAAAGTGGATGTTCATAGTAATATGGGGTGTTCTCGAGAAAAGGATAAAAGTAGGAGTGACAATGAGGTATGCAACTCTGACAATCCAAAAGCCAGTAATTTAAGAAGGTTCGGTTAACTTGGACACCGAGTCATAGTCAAGGGTCGGGTCATGGTCACTGCCAAAGAGAGAGAAAAGAAACACTCTTCGTGCATTCTAACCTAGATAAGAATGTTTACCAATTTATCTAATCAGGAAACCTCCCATTGTAACCTCAAATTCTTCTCCAAACCTGAAATAAGAATTAGTCGGGATCACCCGAGGAGTAAACCAACTCATCAGTGGGAATCGGGATCCAACTATCATCACATGATAACGTGATAGAATCCACTCACGTTATCACACTCCTGAAGGTATGCGCATATCTGGCAAGTTTCAGTTTCTTTAGAAACTCCCGATGTGATTTTTACCCCATGCTCTTATGACCTTGACGAAGGCCAACATATCCTAAGTCACATGTCAAGTTCTATCCGTCATTGTCCAGGTTAATTTAAACCTTACCTGTATATACCTTTGACGGAGGCCAAAATAGTAGTACGACTGTCCCAAACCAACGCATCTATCTATGCAGCAGAAAAGTAACAAATAGCTACCATACACTATGCCTTGACGAAGGCCAACATACATAGCATGAATACTAAGTGCTACCTTTCTGAAATGATGGAGGGCTACGAATGGTTTTTTGCAAAAAACCTTTAACGTAATGAACTTGATATCATTGAAGGAAACGGATAGTTTTTTATAAAAATATAGTGGCGAAAACCTTTGCTAAAGAGGTCACTCCCGGTGAAGGGATCTCGGCTCTTTCCCCGTAGAATGTGGTGCAAGATATTCCAACTGAATACCATGACACAAAGTAAAAAGTAATCGGCTATAGTGAAGTTATTACCCTGACGCAAACTTCTGTCCAAGGGGTCACTCCCGGTGAAGGGATCTCAGCCCTTGCCTCGTCGACTGAGGTGCTGGATATTAATAACCGAATACCACTGTGCGAAACAAAAGAGAACGACCTTACAATAACAGCTTTTTTTGAAAAATTTTCCAACAACATCAGAATAGCTTTGTTTAGCTTGCATTGATCCGAATCAATGCAGTCCCATCAATTAATCACACTACAAAAGAACGAAAATATGATGTACGTATATGCCATCCGCATTCGCCACTGGGTCCCGTCATCACCTATTAGGTTACTTAACTAACGGCAGAGCGGAGACTGGACTAGCGCGGGTGTAAAAATATACAACATCTACTAGTATATATCAATATATAATATTCGCTCATGGTGTGATAAAATGCAACATCACAGAGAGTAATAAGCATCACAGAACAATACAGATAATCTGGGATCCCCGGGTTTCATAGAGCCGCTACTGAAACCCGAAGTTCCCCTGGTCGTGTGGATACCCTGTGCAATGAAATCCTAGACCCTTACGGGCGAGGCAAGTCACCCGCCAAAACCCGAAGCGAGGCAACCCCCTTCAACAACGTGAATGGACCACCCAGTACTTCACGGAATCCGGTAACTTGAGCACCCCTCTTTGGGTCAACCTGTACCCTCTACGAGTGCGGCGAATAGCCCGCCAATTCTATAGTGAAGCCTCCTCTGTCTTAAAGCCATGAGATGCGGGCCCGTTGCGCTCTAGAACCCGGCTATCCGTGCACCCCACTACGGGGTAATCCTAGTACAGAAAGTAAAATATACAATGGGTACATCGACCTCAGCCCGGTCGTGCCCCAAAAGAATGATATACAAACAGGCAGTGACGACAGTCCACATGTCGGACGCTCGCCCCGCAATATCAAATGTACAAATACAGCCAAACTGTACTACCATTGCATCCAGGCTATCCACCATGACAAATCCACAAGATCACAGCACAACACAGAACATCAATGTGAATGTCACGTTCGCAAATCCGTCTAAAAGGGCTATAGCAATTAGACAAGATTTACCGATCAAATGACATTCACGATCGCAGATATAATGTAAATACTGTGAACTAACATGTTTAAAATTTTCGATCGACAAAATTTCCCGAGGTGGGCCCCAAGTACAATTCCCAGTACTCAAAATAATCTGGGCTAAAGCCAAAATTACCAGAAACCCCATTTCCAAGTCAGAAACCACTGTAGGAAAATTGGTGGACTGATGCTACGGTACAGCGGCGGAACCGCAGCCAAAACGTGGGTACGGGCGCGGTTCCGCGCCGCTACAGTAGAATCAGTGAACCAATTTTTCTCAGATTTCTTAAAAAAAGCCTGCCTGATTTTCTGCAATACTCAAAATAATTTTTTGACGACAAAAAATTCGACATAAACATCAGAATTGGAAATGCAGTTTTTGAAAATTTCGTTCGATCGAAATTCTAAACACGTTAGAGCAAGCTAGTAAAGGTTAATGGCGTGGCTCTAATACCATGTAAGTCTACGGTAGCGCCCCGGCCATCTGTCCGAGACCAAAATGCGGAAACGAAAACTTTTCTTAAACTAGAAACCGGCGCTATCGTATACTTAAATTCCGGATCGAAGCATTAACCTATAAGTAGCAACTAGAGAAAGGGTTGGGAAGCTATACCGATTGATCCGTGTCCTTCGGTCTTTGGCCACCATCCCAAGCTCCTCGCGGCATCTCCGGTCTTGATCTCCTCATCGGAAAGGGCACCACATCTTCGAGTCTTTTTACGGGCTCCCGCTTCATCCGAAGCAATTCGGGCACGAAGTTTGCTAGCCGACGTGTCCAAGGTGAAGTAGAAAATGTGTGTCATCACTTTGTCTCTTGAGATTTAGTGGATGCCATTAGTGAGGAGATAATGAGCTCAAGAAAAAGGAGGAAGAAGAAGCTTTTCTCTCTTTTTCTTTTGTTGAGATGATAAAAATGAGAGTGAGAGTGTGTTCCAAATTACAAGAGGAAACTATGAGGTTATGGCTGCCCTTTCTCACTCTCCCTCTCATTTCAACACTTAAATCCATCAACAATGTGACATATGCACAAGTAAAGAGACTATGACTCATCACTTGTGCATGTGTCACAATTAATGCACCTAATCATGATTATGAGCTTATTATTTCCTTATTCAAACATTAATCCAAATGTTTGCAACAATAAAAAGAGAATGGCATCTACTAAAGTAAACTCGTGACGGATCACAAGAGTACTCCTCACCCGTATATACATACCTGCATCCGCATTCCGACCGAATGCGAATGCGATGAGACTAAAGTAATCCAACAAATCTAATACTAGGATCCGGCTTAAACCTAAGCCCACTAGTATGATCCGTCTGATCATGATCCATGCACTACTGCACGTATATGATCGAACCCTGCCATAATACCATATGACCTCTACAACGTTTCGCCCGAAACTTGAGAAACTGTCTGTGGGGGACTCTAAAGACTCGTCAATACTTTAGCTGTGGATTTAACCACTAGCACGTCAGTGGTACTAGCTGTACGTAACGGGCTACCAGGTATTGACCAAAAGGGAGGTCGATGAGCGAACTCATCCTGACACCCTACTGAGCCTGTCAGTGACAATATCCGTACAGTCCGGTCCGTTTGTCTATGACCATCGCATGGCAGGCCTAGGGGGTTGGTAAAAGTCAGACCCCAAAAGCGGTACAAGTTGTGTCGGAGTGTATCTCAGAACACCCTGAGATACTACTGGAATACCTACAAGTAAATCTCCTGCCTTTGCCAAGGATTTCGTGTAATGGCTCTCGTAGATACTGCACGATCTCATCGCCAATACCGGGAGAGACGAAACCCCTGCCGATCCGCTCACTGCCTCCATGTGGCTCGGGACTATACCAAACTAAAACCTGTTTGCATGACTCCTTTGAGCCGTGGTAGGGTAGTAATCAAAGCACAGAGGGAACTCATACGAGACCAATGACGATCTCAGGTCGATGAACTAACCTGTACACATGTCACCAGGGAACTGCTATCTGACGTCAGGTATAATACCAACTAGCATGTTCCCGGCGAGTCCTGTCCGGTGTACTCATAACCCAATGAGCACCTGTATACATCTTAGGTGAACCAACTGACACCAATGGCTTGTGAGACCAACCACCGCCTCTCGTCGGGGTCTCGACTGTATACACTAGTCTACTAATTGAGTATCGATGCCCAGTCTCGAAACTCCTACGACTAGGGACCTTTTAAGGATGTGCTTATAGACCCCAGCTCCCACGTATATGATAGCCATCATACTGTTGGCCGTTAAGAAAGAATCCTAAGGGCTCTATCAACGGGTAATAGTGACCTGTAAGGTCACCTAAAGCAGTACACGATGATAAAGATAAACCAGTTAGCATACTATCATCTTGAGTAAGATTGTCCAACCGGTATAGGTCCTCCCTCAATTATTGCAATCACGTGCCTGTGATCCAATAATTGACTCTGAGGGCACTATATCCATCACATACATCACTATGTATGAGGCCTAAGAGTTCAGTAGCTCTCTCTCTGTGTCCAGTAAACGAATTTTTGGTCATTTTACCCTTGATGCAAGACTGACAAGTCGCATAAGATTTATATTCAAACGGATTCAAATATCCATCTTTATGTAGCTTGGTTAGTCTTATTTTTTTAATATGACAAAGTCTACAATGCCATATGAATGATTCATATATTTTTAAAGTCTTTCTTTTGTTTGTGGGCTCGATGTTGAAAACTGTTTGTTGATTCAGGTCATAGATTCCGTTATTTAGTATACCATACCTAATCAACTGTTGATTTAGGTTAATGTTCATAACATTAGTTTGTAATACAAATGATATCCTTCATTTTCTAACAAAGATATATATATTATATTATATAACATAGTCGGTACAAAATAACAGGGATTCAAAATCAATATACGCCTTGAAGGCAACCCTAAGTGATACTCTCTCATTGATACAGCATCAACACTTGAACCATTCCCAACGCGGAGAGTATGATCATCTTTCTTCAAAACTTTTCTATTTCACAATCCCTGCGCACAATTACAGATATGAGATCCTAAATCGGTATCTAATACCCAAGATGCAGACTTTATTGAAAAATAGTTTTCGGTGACAAACACACCTGAAGCGGAAGCATCAACATGTTGCTTCTTCTTGAGATCGGCGAGGTACTCAGTGCAGTTTCATTTCCAATGCCCCGTCCTGTGGCAATAGAAGCATTCTCCCTTTCCTGATCCCGCATCCCCTGATTTGTCTTTCCCCTTTGCCTTTTTAACTCCACCTCTCGGTTTGGTGGGTTTCTTCTTCTTCTTTCCCTTAGTTTTCGCTTTTGGGATGGAAGAGGAAGACTGCCGAATAAATAGAGTGGGAGTTTTCACCATCTTGATCATGCTATCTGCACTTCTCAACATATTGAGAAGTTCAGGAAGTGATTTCTCCAAGTTGTGCATGTTGAAGTTCACTATAAATTGAGCATAGGCGGGAGGGGGGAGACTGTAGAACAATATCAATATATTGTTCATTCTCCATGGTCCATTCCAAGTCCTCAAGCTCTTCAATAAGGCCTATCATCTTTAGGACATGATCCTCTATAGATGTACCAGCAGCCATCCTCATTAGAAACAACTTTCGTGAGGCCTCGTAACGAAGAGCATGAGATTGCTCCTTATACAACTCTTTTGTATGGAAAAAGATGGATTGCACATCCATCTTCTCATGTTGCTTTTAATATTCGTTGTCCATCAAAGCTAACGTGAGGCATTTTGCTGTGGCGCAGTCTATAACCCATGATTTGCAGATCTCCTTATCCGCAACAAAGGAATCATGACTCAGGAGGGGAGGGGCTGGAGTAGTGAGGACGTATGCAATCTTATCAGAGGTAATGGCAATGTTCACGTTCTTCAGCCAGTCTTTATAATTAAGTCCCGTCAGTTTGTTTTTCTCTAGTAAAAGCTTAAGTCCCATCATTGGTATCCGCCATTAGGAGAGAGAAAAGAAAACACTCAGCGAAAACTGTTGCATGATTATATTGGTTATTTATCTTATCTAATCGATGCCTCCCACTGATTTATCAAATTTTCCTTCAAACCCTAAAAAAATTATCCAAGATTAGTTACATCCTATAAGTTCGGTAACCGGTCAGCCAGGCCTATGTCGGTACTCCGAGAGAGGTTCCATGTGTTGTCGCACAAACCTAGTTAAAATAAATCTCGTTTCCCTAGAGGCATAACCCCGTTGACACATTTCTAGACACCTATTGGATTAGCTATTTGTAAAGTTTAAAATTCTCCCGGGAGTAACTATTACTCACAGTGGGATCGAGATCCAACTATTAAATAGAAGGTATTCAATCTCATTGCAAATTTCAACACTTGAAATTCCCAATATAGTATTTTCCCCTAGCGACTTATGACCTTAATTATGGTTAACAAATCATAAGCGCTGGTCAAGTTCTACCCGTCATTTCATGATTGATTTAGACCTATTCGTATGACCCTTAACTATAGTCAACAAAGTCGTACGAATGTCCTAACCAATCGCATCATATGCTTTATAGGAAGACATCACTTAGTTACCATATACTACGCCTTAACTATAGTCAACAAATGTAGCACGAATACTAAGTACTATACTTCCTAGAATGACGGAGGGCTACGAATGGTTTTGATGAAAACCTTTAACGTATTGAACTTGATATCGTTATAGAACCGAGTAATTTTAAAAGGAGTGGCTTAAGCTCCACATTTAAAATATTTGCTTTTTCATGAAAATACCGAGTATTTTTCAAATTTGATTCTTCAATATCTTTTAGGTTTCTTTTATTAACATTAATCTTATTAATGTTCTTCCATCATTGAAGCTCCTAATCATCACAGAAGAAAAGAAAATAAAACACACATATATGCCATCCGCATTCGCCATAGGGACTCGGGTCTTCACCATAAGGTTCCTTAACTTACGGCAGGGCGGGGTCAGGACTAGAGCGGATGCAAAACATATATAGTGTCCACTAGTATATCATATATATAAGTAGCATTCTTCTCACGCAGTTATATGATTACATCACATCATAGAAACAGCAGAAGCAGATATATGAAATATAGGATATATTAGGAGGTTCGTGTTTTTGATTAAGCCAGTAATGGAAAACACGGATTCCATGGTCATGATGCATAGCCAAGCCCACACTTCTAGACCCCTACGAGAACAGCAAGCAACCCTGCAAATTCTAGAGTTAGGAGACCGGTCTTGACTCCTCAAAATGGCCTCCCACTGGACTCTAAAACCCGATTACTTGTGCTCCCCGCCTTAGGTCTATCCTAATGCGGAAAAGTAAATAATATACATCAAATAGAAACAACAACCTCAACCCGGAAATGTCCTAATAAACGAATATTACATACAAATATTTACATGAATGAAAATTAAAAAACTTTCATCTAATGTATAAACCCCCGGCTATTCAATCACGACGTTCCAATATAACATATCGATAGCAACACAATAACATCACATGCCATCAACGTAAGAAAAATGTGTATCCCTAATGTTGTTGTCGTATAGCAACGAGATTGGGGATACTGCCACATATTATACTAACGGTCGTAGAAATGAAATGAAAACTACAATAATTAGAATCCGCGTTTATAAATATCATAAACCCGGATTATCACATATTCCGAATTTCATGTCTAACCCTATAAACCTTATATTTATGTCTCGAATTGAAAACCCTTTTCAAAGTATAAATCGGGCAATTCAATAAGATTCTTAATTTAAAAGATCGAATGCTCATCGGGAACTTTAGTAGATTGCCGTACCCTCGAGGCCGTCAATGAAGTGCACTTGGGCTGAACACCGCGGCCGCGAGCACCTGAGTGGATGCTCTTGGCCATGGGGTTCTCCTATAGTCACTTGGTAGGGGCATTGGGGTGTGGCTATCTACAAGTGTTGGGTTACACTAACGCCCTAGCCATTAACCGTGGCGGTTTGCGGAACAAAACTTTTTCTACGAGTTTAAAAATGGTGTTAGAATAACCTATTAAACCGGATCTTTCCATAAACCTAACTAGCTAAACGAAGAGAGCTAACTACTATGAAAAGAAGTCTCACCAAATGGTCCAAGTCCTTCGGTCTTCTTTCGTCATCGTTCACTCCAAGTAGCCACCATGATCGTGCTTGATCTTCTTTGTTGGCTCCTTCGGTTCTCCGTGATCGATCTTTCTCTTCGGTCCTCCGCGATCGATCTTGCTCTTTGGTCCTCCTTTGTCGTAGATGATCCACCCGAGGGATGTGATCCATGGCTCTAGCTCCGCACTAAATGTCAAGTGGAGTAACTAGAGAACTTGGGTTGCTAATCTAAAAAGTCTTGGATGTAGTGTGAGGTTTTAAGTGACTTTCTATCTCTATCTAGCCTATTCTCTTTTTTTCAACACATAAGACTGTAGATAAGAGGTAGATGATGAAGGTGGAGGAAACTCAAGAGAAGGAGGTGAAACAAAATGGTGAGATGCAAAAATAATGAGCAACCATGTTAGAGAAAATAGCTCACACTGTTTTTGTATAACAATATCCATAATAAAAAACTATCAACCATGCTTCAATAGTTGCCACAAATGAATAAATAATTCATTTGTCAACTATTGAAGCCATGGTTCTCACTATACCCCCTTACCTTCAATTTACGCCCCATTTCCATTTATGAATAAATGGAAAAATCCATGATGAGGTGTCCACCTTCTAGAATGTTATCCGTAATAAAATACGTATTACAGTCTACTGTATATACATACATGCATTCGGATAAAAACACGAATGCCCAAAGAGATAGAATAACATGAAGAACGTAATACTAGAATATACATATCGAAATACATATATGTAAATTATTAAATCAATAACTGATTTAATAATCCGGCTCAAAACCCGAGCCGGCAAGTATTACCAACTGTCTGATCGAAAGTCCGGGTACAAAGTATATCAATCAATCAGAACCCTGCACGCATCTAATACGGCTACTACATCATTTCGCCTGAACCAGAGAAACCCTCTGTGTGTGACTTTAAAGACTCGACAGTACGCCGACAGTGAGTTACTGGATAAATCCATAACTAAAAGCATGTCAGCGGCACTAGCTGTACATAAAGACTACCCGGGTACCTGTCGAAAAGGAAGGCCGATGAGCAAACTCATCCGAATCCCTACTGAGCTTATCTGTGACAATCTCCGTACAGTCCGGTCTCTTCGTCTAAGAGTATCGCATATTGGGTCTAGGGGGTGGTAAACGTCAGACCCTAATAACCCGGTAATTCGTGCTGATGTGGCTCAAGACTAATCCAGGAAACTACTGATCAACCTATCAATAAATCCCAACTGCCTTGTCCAAGGTCTTATGGTCCTGACCAATCGAACACATTGCGATATGGACTCCCTATACTGGGAGAAATGAATTCCCGACAATCGCTCACTGCCTCCATGTAGCTCGGGACTATACCCAACTAAAACCCGTTTGCACGACTCAGTAGATCCATGGTAGGGTAGTGATCAAAGCACAGTAGGAACTCACACGAGAAAAATGATGATCTCAGGTCAAAAGAATAACCTGTGTAGGGTAACGGAAGTGCCCCGACCATCAATCTGTGGCCAAACGTAGAACAAAAACCTCAAAAAACCGGTGCTAATGGAACCCTAATCGACGGATCGTACCATTAACCATATACTAGTTATATATAAAGGAGATTAAGAGATTATACCGATCGATCCGCGTCCTTCGATCTTCAATCTCTGTCCTTAGCTCGTTGCGGCTGCCTCAATCAAGTTCGCTCTCCGGTCTCCCTTGTCAAAGAGGATCCACGTCGAGGATTAGGAATACGGGCTCCCGCTTCAAAAACCGAAGCAACTCGGGAATCCAGTTTGCTAGCCTAGATACCCAAGATGAAGTAGAGATAGCGTGTGAATATTTTGTCTCAAAACACCCATGGATTCTCAACTCATGAGAGGGTATGGGTGGAGGTGAAGAAGAAGCCATTGGAGGGAATATGTGGGCTCAAGTTTTGGCTAAAAGAAAAAAACAACTAAAGAATGTGTCTGGTGTTTTTCTTGTTGTGAGTTGTGTAGTGTTTTTGATGAGCAAGTAAAGAAAATTCCCAGCACAAGTAAGGATCTCCATCACACAATCACATCTCACACCAAGAACCAATATCATGAGTCACCAAGTGCACATGTGCCACCATCAATTCCCAACCCAAAACTTAATCTCACACTTTACACCACAAAATAATATTAAACATTTAAACAAAACCCTAAATGTTTAATACTAGAAAAAGAAATGGTATCTTCAAAAGTAATCTCGTAATGAATTACAAGAATACCCCTCATCCGTATATACATACATGCATCTGTAATCCGGCCGAATATGAATACAACGAGACGAAAATAATCCAACAATATAATATCAGGATCTGGCTTAAACCAAAACCCACTAGTATTGTCTGTCCGATCATGATCCGTGCACTAGTGTACGAATATGATCGAACCCTGCTATAAAACCATACGTCCTCTACAACGTTTCACCTGAACCAGGGACACCCTCTGTGTGGGACTCTAAAGACTCGTCAATACGCTGGCAGTGGATTTAACCACAAGCACGTCAGTGGCACTAGCTGTACATAACGGCTACCCAGATATTGAGCGAAAGAGAGGCCAACGTGCAAACTCATCCTGAAACCCTACTGAGCCTGACAGTGAAAATATCCGTACAGTCCGGTCCGTTCGTCTATGAGTATTACATATCGAGTATAGGGGGTGGATAAAGTCAGGCCCCTAATAACTTGACATTTAGTGTCGGTATGAAGTCTATCACCAACTGAGAAACTACTGATCCGAATCAGTAATTCTTGTCTATCCCAGGCAAGGATTTATGGTGATGGTTACCTGTGCACACCGCGACATCAACCCATTTCGGTCCGCATTGTATCTAGCCATTTTACCGAGTCGCCGCTCTGAATGGCTTGCTGGAAGCTAGTAGGCTCATCATAGTCAATAGTGCAATCCTCTCTATCCCCGTCTATGAGAAAACCGTAGTATCTCTCGGGCGGATGAGACTGCCTACTACTCCTGCGGAGTGGCGCTGGGATGTCCTGTTCTTCTTGAACTTCTGGTTCTACCAAACTTGCAGTAGTAGTTTGTGGTTCTGGAATTTCTTCCAGTTCTATTTCGCTCCCACTTGTTTCCTTTCCTAAAAATTCAGTTTCCAAGAAGTGGGGATGCTGAGAAACAAAAACCTTTTGTTCATCTGCGTAATAGAAAAGATACCCCCTGGAGTTCTTTGGGTATCCCACAAACTTACACAGTACTGAGCGTGTCTCGAGCTTGTCCGTATGCTACTTCTTTACAAAAGCTGGACATCCCCATGTCTTAAGATACTTAAGACAGGGTTTCTTCCCACTCCACATCTGATATGGTATGGTAGGCACAGTCTTGGTTGGAACCTTGTTCAAAAGATATGTAGCTGTTTCTAGCGCATAACCCCAGAAAGATCGTGACAATTCAGCCTTACTCATCATAGAACGAACCATATCCAATAGGGTTCGATTCCTCCTTTCTGATACACCATTGTGTTGTGGTGTGTATGGAGGAGTAAGCCGAGAGAGAATTCCATTCTCTTTTAAGTAACCCAGGAACTCGGCACTTAAGTATTCACTACCTCGATCAGATCTCAGTGTCTATACTCTTGCCTGTTTGTTTTTCCACTTCATTCCTGTATTCTTGGAATTTCTCAAAGACCTCGGATTTATGCTTCATTAAGAAGACATATCCATACCTAGAGAAATCATCCGGTAAAGTAATGAAGTAGGAATAACTACCTCTCGCATGTGTAGACACTGGACCGCATATGTCACTGTGTATGAGTCCTAAGAGCTCGCTTGCTCTTACTCCATGTCCAGTGAACAGAGTCTTTGTCATCTTTCCTTTGAAACAGGATTGACAAGTTGCATATGTTTGATATTCGAACGGATCCACATATCCTTCTTTATGTAACTTAGTCAACCTTCTCTCATTGATGTGACCTAGTCTACAATGCCATAAGAAAGCCTGATTTAATTCCGGAGAATTTCTTTTAAGTGTATTCTGGATATTGAAAACCTGAGCTTGGCTCAATACGTATATGCCGTTATCTAATGTGCCAGACCCAATAAGAACTTGATTTAGGTGGATGTGTACTACATCGCTTACGAATGTAAAATCATATCCCTCTCTCGAAAGTGAGGATACTGATATGATATTACAAGTCATACTAGGTACATACAGACAATTACGTAGAAT
This sequence comes from Agapanthus africanus, assembly GCA_030015575.1. Lineage (NCBI taxonomy): Eukaryota > Viridiplantae > Streptophyta > Magnoliopsida > Asparagales > Amaryllidaceae > Agapanthus > Agapanthus africanus. Next base: position 863,823,564 of record JASDDO010000024.1, on the reverse strand, counting down.
CAATATCTACCCACTTGTCAAACCTATGCGATATTCTCCCACGGATTCAGTGTCCACGCTCATTCCGTTTGCAACTCTGAGAGACCAATCACCTACCTTTATAACTTTACGGTTTCTCAAAGCATGTAATTACAGATATGAGATCCTGCTCCGGTATCAAGTACCCAGGAAGTAGAGTTAATTGACAAACAGTTCTCAATTACTAACACACTTGAGGCTGAAGCCACAACATGCTTCGTATCCTGGCTACTGTCTTCTAAAGCCCTGCAATATTTCTGCCTATGCCCAATCCCATAACAATAGGAACGTCCCTCTTTTACTATATCCAGTCCCAAAACTTTTGCCCTTCTCTTTCTTTCTACTTCCCTTGTTTCCTTCAGGGTAGAAGGTAGAGACTGTAGAATCAAGTCAGTATCTGACTCATTCTCCAATGCGGTCTTCAGGTCCTTGAGCTGATCAATATAGATAGTTATTGTAAGGACGTTGTCCCCTACAGATGACCCGACGACCAACCTCGCTTGAATTAATTCCGTCGAGGTCTCATATCTTGTGATATGAGATTGCTCTCCATATAAATCTTTGTTATGGAGAAAGATGGAAACTGAGTCCATCTTCTCTTGCTGCTTCTGGTATACACCATCAACTGAAGCTAACACGAGGCACTTGTCTTTTGCTATATCTTTTTCCCTTGTCTGGCGGATATCCATATCCGTGACGGTGGAAACTGGACCTGAGACGGCGGGATCTTGAGTAGTAATAGGGTGGTCCAGCTTGTCATAGGCAATAGACATCTGGACAGACCTTTGCCAGTCAAATAAGTCAGATTCAGTCAATTTGTTATCTAGATGTAACCTATGTGTGGTCACAAGGTCGCTGCAAATAAGAGAAAGAGAAGAAAACATTTTAGCATGATGCTCTTGCAAGTTTAGATTGGTTTTTAGTTTATCTAAACTGGATGGCTCCCACTGTTTCTCGAATCCTTCCTCAAACCATAAAAGAAGAATTAGCCAGGACTATTCTCACCGTACAATATTTGCTTAACCGTTCAGCCAGGTCAGTGTCGATACTTCGAGGGAGGTTTTCCAACGCTTTCGCAAAGTTCCTTAATTAAAGAACCTCTTTTCTCTGGGGGCGTAACCCCTCTAACACCTTTCTAGGTACCTACTTGGTTTATAGCATTGATCGTTAAGTGACGAATCTCCTGATAAGTAGTATATACTCACAGTAGGATCGGGATCCAAAATATCATCGTATGATAATGTTGAAGGTATCCTACCAACATTCATCAAAAAATGGTATGCTCACTCTGCAAATTTCAGTTTCTTTAGAAATTCCCAATATGGATTTTTGCCCCATGCTCTTATGACCTTGACGAAGGTCAACAAATCATAAGTCACATGTCGAGTTCTATCCGTCATTATCCAGGTTAATTTGAACCCACCCGTACATACCCTTGACGAAGGTTAACAAGGTAATACGACTGTCCCAAACCAACGCATCTATCTATGCAACATATGAACACCCAACACCTACCAATCACTATGCCTTGAGGAAGGTCAATAAACACAGCTTGAATACTATTGAATATTCATATGAAATGACGGAGGGCTACGAATGGTTTTGGCAAAACCGTGAACGTACTGAACTTGATATAATCGAAGGAACCTGATACTTTTTAAAAGGAGAGGTTAATGCTCCGTAATTAAAAAATCTGCTCTTTTAAAATAACCAAGTGGTTTCTTTTAAATTTGTTCCAATGATTGAACTTTGGTTTATTTTCTTTGCATTATAATAATGCGTCCCATCATTTATCCAATCATTGCAGAAAACAACGAAAATACCACGTCCTCTTATGCCATCCACATTCGCCACGGGGTCCCGTCATCACCCGTTAGGTTACTTAACTAACGACAGAGCGGGGGCTGGGCTAGCGTGGGTGTAAAACATAAGTGACGTCTAATAGCTATCATATATAGATATTATACATTCTTCAGACGCAATAATAAGCATTCCAGATCACTGATGAACTTTATTGGATATACTAGCAATCCGCATTTGCTTTGAGCCTGCAATAAAAGACGGATTACACAGTTGTGATGAATATCCATTACCCCAACCCTAGACCCCTACGGGTACGGCAAACTACCCGCCAAGTACCCGAAGTGAAGCGGTCTCCCTCAACAACGTGAGTAGGCCACTAAACACTTCAACGTACCCGGTAGCTTGTGTACCCCGCCTTAGGTCTATCGTAGGAGCAAAAACAGTAAAAAGAAATAATACAACGGTGGCTACAACCGCAACCTGGATGCGCCCCGCAAAAGAATATTACATCATATTACATTTACATCGAATGAATGAATATTAAACCCATCTCAAAACCCCGGCTAATCATCACAACACTCCAATCAAGTCCATATACACAAACAGTAAATATTACAGAAATGTGCAACCCTCTGCCAACCGACATACTAGCAGTTAGGGGAGGTTTACGAACACATTAAACATTACAGATAAAAACCCAATTAGCAAATAACTTAGAACATCGATCGACAACCTTTATCCGTGTCTACCCCAAAAGCAAACTTGCACTGAAGTAACCTGGGCAGAAACAAAACATTCTGGAAAACAGAAAACCATAAAATATGAATTACAGAGGAAATCCAAGTCAACTCGGAGTTGACTCGGCGGCGGATCCGCGGCCAAAAGCACCTTCTTGCCGCGGATCCACGGCCGTCTTGCCGAGTTAGGGGCTCGTATTTTCCCAGTATTCTTATATTTCCCTGCTGTGAATTTTAAGGCAAATCAAATATTTCTTTAGACATGTTTAAAATTAACATAACTGTTAGGGTAAGGTTTTTCGTTTTTCGCATTTTTCCGTCGGTCGAACTTCTAATTAGTTTCTAACAAGCTAGTAACGGTTTAGTTGGCTCTGATACAACTATAAGTCCATGTCACGAACCCCACGAACTTGCGGGGAGGCGGAATATATGAAAAACGATCATCAAAGCTTCGTAACACGGACTTGAGCGCATGAATCGTATCTAAACCGTTACTAGCAAACTACAAGAGGTTTAACTACTCGGATTCGAAGTTATACCTCACGTTACTTGTCCTTCGGGTCTTCATCACTGTCCTCCACTCCTCGTAGGCTCCTTGGAATATCGGCATCTCAACGGCCTCCTCGAGTCAAAGACAATCCACCCGAGAGCTCCTATGCCAAGCTTGATCTCTAACTTGAGATAACTAGGTTGCTCAAAGTGCTAATCTAATCTACCTAGGGGATATAGAGTGAGGTTATGGATGTATTAGTCTAGCTAACCCTTGATCTCAACACATGAGAGGTTAGGGTTAGGGTTTGAAGAGAGAGAGCTTAAGGAGAGAGAAGGTGAGAATGAGAATCCTTTTGAATGAATGAAATCATTTGTGTATATATGAAACATATGATAATATTAAGTAAATAATAAATAATGAATTATCACCATGTTTCATTAATACACTAAGTGATTCATCACATGAGTCATGTAAAACATTAAATGAATCATTAACTCAATGTATGAATCACTACATGACTCATTAATTCAATTAATGCATATGCCACCTTAACCCCCAAGTCACCATGCTTCTAGAAGCTTCCCGGAAAATTACGAGAATGCCCCTCCAATCCGTGAAAACATGGAAAAACTTTAGACTGTATAAATCCAATATCCTGATACTAGAATCTGGCTTAAACCAAAGCCGACTAATAAAAACTGTCCGAACGTCGTACGTGCGTTTAAACACGTATGCGTCCAAACCCTTGTCGTAAAACCATACGACCTCTATATCGTTTCTCCTGGAGCAGGGAAACTCTCTGTGTGGGACTCTAAAGACTCGACACTACGCTGGCAGTGGGTTTAACCACAGACCACAAGCGGCACTAGCTGTACGTAACGGTCCCCAGGTAGATGTCGATAAGAAGGCTGATGAGGAAACCCATCCGAACTCCTACTAAGCCTGATGTGACAATCTCCGTACAGTCCGGTCTGTTCGTCTAAGACTATCGCATATCGAGCCTAGGGGGCGGCAAGCGTCAGTCCCCTAATAGCAGTATAAGTCATGTCGGAGCATAGCCCATTACACCCTGAGAAACTACTGGAACCTACCAGTAAATCTCACTTACCCTGGCCAGGGACTTTGCGTAATGGCTCTCTGACACAGCGCGATATCAACTCCTAATACCGGGAGAGACGAATCCTTTCTAACCGCCACTGCCTCCAAGTGCTCGGGACTGCTCCCAACTGCTACCTGTTTGCACGACTCCTTTGAGCCGTGGTAGGGTAGCAATCTAAGAACAGTGGGACACACTCAAGGTGAAGTAGCAGTGTCAAGTCTGCGGACTATGCTGTACTCATGTCACCTGGGAACTGTTAACTGACGATTGGTATAATACCAACCAACAGTCCCCCTGTGAGTCCTGTCCGGTGTACCCGTAACCTAACGAGCACCTGTATATTATCTCCAGTACGACGTACTGATGGCTGTGGGACAGACCATCTCCGCAACCGGGATGAGAAGCGTACACACTAGTCTACTCTGGAGTATCGATGCCCAGTCTCGATAATCCTATGACTAGGGACAAGTATAGGATGTTGCTTATAGACTACCCAGCCCCCACTAGTGTGACTGCCATCACAACGCTGGTAATCAAGCAAAGATCATATGGGCTCTACTAATATGTATAAGTGATACGTTACAAGAAACATATGCACATATTAAAGTAGACACAAACCAAGTAGCATACAACCATTTTTAGCAAGACTGTATATACAACTGTGAATATCCCAAGCTTCCATTAAGTAATATACATACAAGTATGATACAATAATGGCCCCTAGGGCATATACACAAACACTGCTATATGACAATAGGTATAATACCAACTAGCATGTTCCCGGCGAGTCTGTCCGGTGTACTTATAACCCAATGAGCACCTGTATACATCTTAGGTGAAGCAACCGACACCAATGGCTTGTGAGACCGGCCACCGCCCATCGTCGGGGTCTCGATTCGTATACACTAGTCTACTCTTGGAGTATCGATACCCAGTCTCGAAACTCCCACGACTAGGGACACTTTAAGGATGTGCTTATAGACCACCCAACTCTCACATATATGATCTTCATCATACTGCTGGCAGTCAAGCAAGAATCCTATGGTCTCTATCAACACGTAGCAGTGATCTGTAATGTCACCTGAAGCATGTACATGATGATAAAAATAAACTAGATAGCATACTATCATCTTGAGTAAGACTGTTCTATCGGTATAGGTCCTTCCTCAATCATTGCAATCACGTGCCTGCAATCCAATAATTGACATGAGGGCGCTATAGCCAACAATCCCCCACTTGCACTTAAGGATAATTATTGCGGTGTCGTATACTCACAGCCTGTGTGATACCGAACACCCAACTTCTCTACTAATCAGTTTCACAAAACTCGTTTGTAAAACTATTGCGTTCGAGAAATAGCTTTGTGAGTGCATCCGCTCCAATGTTTCTTTCTATGTCTCTTTTTATCTCAAGTTCGCGGAGAAAGCTATCTCCCGAAATGAGCAATACCTGTCTTAGAATATGTCTGGATATCGGATGGGACCCGGTTCAAATATGTACTCCAAATCCATTAAACTTCTTAGACTGTATCGTCTACTGAATTTAATCAGTATCCTGCGCCATGCCTCCCTCAGTATCAGCTAGGACTACCTGTCCAAACTACTGCGCCTTAAAAGAGGGAAAACTATAACTCTGACAGTCACTCTATCATCCAGGTCATCTTGGAAGCCTGGAATGATAACCGTCTCCCGAAGGAGGCTGCCGTTACCGTATCCCTATAACATCCTTTTATGTTCCTAAACTGCTCCTGAACGTTTCTCCAGGATTGGATTAATATAAACATATTGCAACTAGTGCAAAAACAATATCTGGTGTGGTACTTGACATCTCATGATTGACTCAATTGCCTAAGCAAGTGATATGTCAATCATGCACATCCCTCTCCCTTTTAGTTTGTAAGACATCTTTAGAGAGGGTGACTCCATCACCTGTAGGTTCACCACCATGCCAGGAGTCGTCCATTCTAAAACACCTTTAGAATACTGTCTAAGTACCCAAATTGGGAAACTACCTAAATCTAGATCTAAAACCATAGATCTAGTAATCAAAATGCCTGATATAATATCCATATCCTATATGGAGAAACCACTGTGTGACAACCACATTATAACCGATCGTAGTATAGAAATTTCACTTCTTACAAAGTGCATGTCATCCAAATACCAGGACATCACACCCTACTACTTTCTTAACAGATCCATCTCCTATTCTGATGAAGTCAAAGTCTATGACCGTCACATCAAAAATAGATGATCTATCTCCGCTATACTTACTTTAGTCTATAAATAGACATAAGCAACTAGTCCACTATGCTTCCGCTGCTCTCACTGACTATAACAACCCTCTGGCAGAGTCATATATTCGTGCACTTCTAAAGCTAGTTTAGAACGACGCTATACTCATCCTCATGCCGGGTCTCATAGTCTAGAACAACAATAATGGCAAGTCTGGGTAAACAAAAACCTCTATGTCACCGTCTTTGAGGATACAGGAGTACCTCTCAGGTGGCTGAGGTTACCCACCATATCTGCGGAGTGGCTAATGGAATGTCAAACTCTAATTGAATTTTTAGGTTCTATTAAATTTTCAGTAATCGTTTGCGGTTCTGGAATCACTTCCAGTTCTACCATACTCCTACTACTGTTTTCTGAAAAAGTATATTTTGCTAAAACGGTGGCGAGTCAAGAACAATATCACTATTGATCTTCCACATAGTAGAAAGTTAACCCTCGTCATAGCCCGGGAAAACTCACAAACTGCCATTATAGAAACGTGCCTTGAGTTATCCAGAGTCTGGTTTTAAGCATAAGCCGGACAACTACATATACCTTAATATCGTTAAGATAAAAACCATTCTATATACAATATAGAAACATAGGCACTGATTTAATTAGAACCAGATTCAAATCATGCAGCTGTCTCTAGTGCATGTCAACTAAATGGAGAGAGACCGATCAGCATTACTCAACTTAGGAGTGCATCCAGATATGAGTAACCTGAAAGAGAAGAAAGTTCTTAAAACCATTACTATCAACTAAATACTAAACACAAATATCTACATCTTCGATCACCTTGAAGAATCCTGATACTTGCAACACACGGTTCTCTACTTTATTCTTGTACCTATATCTTCTCAAAACTTGGACTTTGTATTTCTACGAAATACTTGACTAAAACTGGAGAAGTTACAAGTAAACAGAATATAGTACGAGGACCAACCCCTTTGTCCTAATGGACACTGGACAACATACAATACTTTGTATAAGTCCCTTTTCATATCATAATTTTACATTATTATATTCCTCATTCTTAGTCATTTTACAAATAAACAGGTGTTTTTGACCCATGTCTGCTATATAATTGTTGGTTAAAGGTTCTCGGAACAAAAACGGTGAAATTGATGAAAAGACGATACAAAAGTGAGACTGCGACTAACAAATGGAAGAATCTTGACCAAGCCTACAGTTGGAGAATAAACGAAGATCAGTGAACAAGTTCACAAAGTACAAAGGCAGCGCAAGCTTCAAGACTTCGACACGAAGCAAACGGTAAAGTCCACGACATTATTTACTATGGAAATCTGGAAGAAAACTAGAAGACATTCTGAAGAACCAACTGAAGAAAACGAAGACAAAAGCCATAGGAAACTGAGCCGATAAGCCACCTTTATGGCCGCGGATCCGCGGCCAAACATGGCACTTGGCCGCGGTTCCGCGGCCGTGTTGAGCCCGGGTCGGTGGAAATTTCTGTCACGGTGTGGCGCGCGTTGACTAGTCTTCTTCGGGGCATATTTGTAATTAAAGATATGACGCGATTGTAATCCTAGGGTTTCTATGTTCTATAAATAAAAACCCTAAAACCTGTTTTAGGATGCCTCTTTTTATTTCATCTATTCAGATTTGTAAAATTCCTGTGTAAATGTTTGGAGAGAGCCATCAATAAAGTAAGTAATTTTATTTCATTGCCTTAGTTTAAATTTTATTATCTGCCATAGTTAGATAGTTAGAAATGTTAATCAATTCCGTAATGAGTGAGTAGTCTCCTCGTTTGTTAGGGTTAGGAATAGGAAAGGCTTGAGAGATGAAAATCTCTCACCCCTTTCTTGCCCATCACATAATAATAGGACTCCATGCATACATACACACACCGCTCCCTACGGCACCCTACCCATGAGGTAATGGTGATACCGTAGTTTAAAAGACCGGTTGTGCATGTTTTCCAAGAAAGTTAGGGTAATGATTAAGAAAGGACGGACAAGGACCTAGAGGAAGAAACATCGTTTCTTCCCGATCATCCCAATCCCCTTTATTAATAATTACAATAACACCTAATTGATCTAAATTAAGGCATAGAAAGTGGTGGGAGATCTTTAATTTCCAAAGTTAACCTAAACCTAACCCTAGCAAGATTCTAAATCCTAGTCTAAATCAACTTAGTTTTTAGTGATAAACATTCCACACCGTTTAGAATTAACTCGTTAAAACAATTAGGAAATACACAAGATCCTTGTGGATCGACCCATACTCACCGGCTAGCTACCAAGCGACGCCGTTCTTGATTGCGGTAAAATTATTCTTTGATTCATCTTTTGAAAACGCAGACGCAAAACAATAACAATCAAATGACGCCGTTGCCGGGGATGGCGTAGTATTTTCTTTTTGCAATTTCGAGTTAATATAAAATTATAAAAATTATAAAAATATTAAAATTTAAAAAATATAAAAATTTTGTCATCTTTTTATTGTTTGAAGGGTTTTTCGTATGAATTTTTGCAGGAACGACGAACGAGTTCGGATCTGGAAAAATCCAGAGAGGAAAACAGAAAACGAAATATCTGAACAACAGAGGAAAATAAGAACAGAGGAGCAGAAAATTTCTCGGAATCTGAACCACTCAACAGACCGTGGAACCGCGGTGAGGAAGAGCTTTTGGCGGCGAAACCGCGGCGGCCTTGTGACGTCAGCAGGTGGAAAAAGCGCTGTAAGTTTTCTTTTCTCCTTCTCTGCAACCTCTGATATCTCCTCTGTAAATTTGCCTGCAGGATTCTTTGCGCTAAAAAATCTCTCCCCCTTCCAATAATTGATCTTGTGCAGGATTCTTTGCGCCGCGCTAAAAATTAAAAAAAAATTGTTTCTAAGTGGTTGTTTACTATTTTGCATAATTTAATTGACTTTAAGGGGCTTGAACACCAATCCAGATTGGGTGGGGATTTCATTACCCTTCCCAGGACCACAAAAAATCACATAAGGCATATTGCATTGACCATTAATTAATTAAAAAAGATTAGACTCAGCCCTAAGGACTTCGTGCTCAATAGGACAAAGGAATAGTTTTAGGCATCGGCCGTTGATCCTGACCTGACTTTGTGGTGCCTAGGCTAGACAGGTAGGGAAAGGTAACTTTGAAAGGCCCGTCTCACGGTGATTCGTGAGCGGATCCCTCCTTTCCCTACTTGTGCTTACCTGGCCACAATTGGCGGTGAAGAGGCGGTTTGAGGTCCTGCTTCTTGCCCTTTGGAACAGTTAGGAGCTGTTTAGCTGATTTAGGTGACCCTAGATCTAGGTCTGATTGTGTATTTTTGGTTGAACGTGTGTTTAAGCCTTTTATTGAAAATCTTTTTGCAAAAAGCTCCATAAAAAAGAAGAAGAAGAAAACACAAAAAGAAATTTTTTTTTTACAAAAACTTGCAACTTGTAGCTAAGAAATCAGTGCACCCCACATTCTTTTTCTTCTCCTTCTTACATCATGGGTACCCCACCTCACAAAACTCTTGCCGAACTTTGGTACCCTCATCCAAACATTGCTTTATAAGCGAATTGTTTTGGTTGAATTACGGACTCCATGCCCAAAATTTCTTTGAAAGATCGAATAGAAAAGTCTAGGAGAAACAGTTCGACTGCGCAATCCACTTTGTATCAACCATTTCAACCTTCACCACCTTCTTATGTTGATACTCCTTTTTCGAGTCCTGTTGTAACTCCGAAACTCATGTCTATTGCTGAACATATTGAACAATCTCGTAACCGATCTTTCACTCCTTTCAACACTTCCAGTTCTTGGGATCAATAAGTCCATTCACATTTTTCTCCAAATATTGATCCTACTCCTGTCCAACCATTCAATTCCTACCATTCCTACCCAATTTTCGCACCTTCCCTAGTCATTGCTTCTACACATCCATTTGGGAGTTTCTAAAATCTAAGCAACTTTGAATCTTTTACTAAAACCCCTTCACAATCCATGTCTAGTCTGGAACAGTCGTTGGAAGCTTATATGGTAGTGACAAACCAAATGATGAGGAATGTGGATGCGTCCACGGCCGCCCTTATACAACCTAGTGAACAGGTAGCTAGTTTCAAACTAGCTCCAAATATTCTAATGTATGATGCGGCAGTTGGACAAATCGATAATTTGAGTGGAGAAAATGAGCTATACACCCTTCCAAATCAAACCTACCTAACACAAATTGAATCCTACAACTCCGGTTTTGAATATATATCAAATGTTCCAAATGATTCACCAGTTAAAAATAAAACATGTAATGAGTTGTGCGACTTTGTAGTGTTTGATTTACCTGATTGTGAAGAGCCCTTTTCGAGTGAACCCAAACCTAATTCTTTCGACCTCTACACCTCCAATCTAGAACCTGAATTGATAAACATCCATGCTTTTGATGAGGTGTCTAAAAAATTTGATTTTCACTTGATTGAGGATATTGATGCCAGGAATATTTTGGATGATGAACACGCAGATTTGACTGAAATTTTATCTCCAATTATTCATCCCGAGTCATTAAATGTTTCTCCCGAACCTTATATGCGTCTTGATTTTGATGATAATTGCATGGATGGGATAACTTTTGAGGAGAATTATGAGGATAGAATTGAGGAGAGTATTGAGGAGAATTATGAGGATAGAATTGAGGAGAGTATTGAGGATAGTATTGAGAATGAACCATTTTTTTTTGATAAGTCGGATTTTCCAATTCATCCTCCTGAACCTTTAACTTTTATACTTCCTAAATCACCCCCACTCATCCTTCCAATCATTCCGACCACGCAGGAGGACTGTGAGCTTGAAATATTTCTGTTCGATCACAGCAGTTTTGACGCCACTAGTGCGTTCCTCCTTGAATCTGACACAATTCTCACAACCGATATCGATTACGAGTGTTTCACTTTTGCGGACGATTTTGAAGACTCACCGCCCGAGTTTGAGTCCTTTAAATTTTCAGATGAGTTAGTTGAACCATCAGACTCGGTTGCTTACAGTCATTTCGAACCATTGATGGAATCTTTTGAGTTCGAGACAGATTACTTAGGTGAGAATAAGATTATCCCTAAATAACTCCCCTTCGTCCTTTCCATCGTTTCGACCGCGCAAGAATCTGTCACGCTTCCATTTTCAATGGATGGTTTACTAAGTTCGACGTACCCATGTTTTCTTGCGAATCTTGAGGGATTTGACCCTATTTCTCGACGGGTCGATAAATTAACACAATCGCTTTTAACACATCGGTCATCACAATTTGTGCTAATTTATTCACTCAATTTACACCCTCAAATTCGTACTACACTTCTTTCTCTCTTCCGCCATTCTTCTCCTAATATACCGAGACCTTATTCCACCTTTCTTCTCATACGGTCTCGTGTGTTTCTTATTTCTTTTCTCCACACTCCATTCTTTCACCAACCCTACCATTATCATGATAGAATTTTTGAATGGTTGGTGCTAACCTTTGGCCTGTGTAAGGCCTTGTATAGTTTGATTTTTCTTCTCCCTAACTTTGAACTTTAACGCTTAAAACAGTGGAAACACTGTTTCACTTAAGTTTGGGGGGGACCTTGTTGTATATATATTTTGTTTTTTTAACATTAAAAAAATATAAAAAAAATAAACAGGGAAGTGCCGACATTTTGACCCTCTTGGTGTAGCCTGACAGTGAGGACACTGTCAAGTTTAAGTTTGGGGGTATGCTCGGTAAGCCTTCTTCCTTCGCATTCATGTGTATATTTTTGCATTTGCAAACTTATTGTAAAACCCATAAAAACTGAAAAATTTGAAAAAGTATAAAAATTAAAACATTCAATTTTGGCATTAATTGACTTAAGTTTGACATGACGGTTGACCAGCTAGGAAAAACTAGATTTTAGACTTAGTAAATTAAAAACCCTAAAAATAACCTTTCTTAAAATTTAACGGTAGAGAGTATATGTCTTTGTAGTTTATTTAGAAATAGGCAAATTTCGAGTTGACTTCTTGGGCTACATTAAAACAAGGGAAAAATATTGATATTTTTATTAAAATATAAGTTTGAAAAAATAATTCCTAGCTTAAGTCTAAATTCTGAAAATATATAACCTACAAATTGCACACTCACGAACCTTGAAACTTGGAATAGTAGAAGAGACCTTGAAATGCTCATGTCTAAAGTCCTTGGTACGAAAAAAAATAAAATAAATACAAGTGTGTGTATAAAAAAAATAAACACTGGTTTTTGTAATTACTTAAGGTTGCATTAATAGAAAAAATATTTAGCGAGGGTGCTTCATCACCTAGTGCCTTAGACCAACTGGTTTGGGAGTCACTGCTAAAAGCCTTAAGGATTACAAGACTAGGAATTACGCTTTAAGGTGCGAACACATTTTGTAATCGGTTGTTAGTACCTCAAGAAGTATTAACGGTCGCATGAAGAATGTGTGAGTAATTTCATCTAAAAATTCACCAATTGAAAAGTACTTTGGACGATGGACAAGAGTATAATATCTTGATTTGAATTTCCAAGTATATGGATGATATATACACACATGTAGGGGTATGTGATTGGGTTTTAGATAAGAGATAGGAATGAAAAATAGGACTTATATTTTTAATAGAGATGATAAAAATTCCTAAGTTGAGATGGAACCCTAGAAGGAAAACATAAAAGATGTCAAAAGCTAAGTAAATTTAGAAGAATATATATAATCTTAAGTTAAATGATAAGAAAGCGTGAAAAATACGGGTGGATAATTTATGAGTCAAAAATAATAGAATTCCTTGTTGGAAAACCTAATTGGAGAATAAAAGTTGATGGGCCGAATTGATAGGATTTTGTGGATAGTATCCGCTGAAAACCCTCAGGAGACAACACTCCTCCTACTAGGGACACCTAGAGGTTTAACAGCTCGTTGCACAAGGTTAGTGCAATCGCGTTTCCCTACGAAAGTGAGGCTAGGTCTTTTTCGAGAATAAAACTTGGTTTGCTCGAGGACGAGCAAAAGATAACTTTGGGGGTATTTGTTCATATCATAATTTTACATTATTATATTCCTCATTCTTAGTCATTATACAAATAAACAGGTGCTTTTGACCCATGTCTGCTACATAGTTGCAGGTTACAGGTTCTCGGAACAAAAACAGTGAAATTGATGAAAAGACGATACAAAAGTGAGACTACGACCAACAAATGGTGGAATCTTGATCAAACCTACAGTTGGAGAATAAACGAAGATCAGTGAACAAGTTCACAAAGTACAAAGGCAGCGCAAGGTTCAAGACTTCGACACGAAGCAAACGGTAAAGTCCACGACATTATTCACTGTGGAAATCTGAAAGAAAACTAGAAGACATTCTGAAGAACCAACTGAAGAAAACAGAAGACAACAGCAACAGACAGAAGCTATAAGAAATTGAGCCCATAGCCACCTTTATGGCCGTGGATCCGCGGCCAAACATGGCACTTGGCCGCGGTTCCGCGGCCGTGTTGAGCCCGGGTCGGTGGAAATTTCTGTGATGGTGTGGCGCCGTTGACTAGTCTTCTTAGGGGGATATTTGTAATTGCAGATATGACGCGATTGTAACCCTAGGGTTTCTATGTTCTATAAATAGAAACCCTAAAACCTGTTTTAGGATACCTCTTTTTATTTCATCTATTCAGATTTGTAAAATTCCTGTGTAAATGTTTGGAGAGAGCCATCAATAAAATAAGTAATTTTATTTCATTGCCTTAGTTTAAATTTTATTATCTGCCTTAGTTAGATAACTAGAAAATGTTAATCAATTCCCTAATGAGTGAGTAGACTCCTCGCTTGTTAGGGTTAGGAATAGGAAAGGCTTGAGAGATGAAAATCTCTCACCCCTTTCTTGCCCATCACATAATAATAGGACTCCATGCAAACATACACACACCGCTCCCTATGGCACCCAACCCACGAGGTAACGGTGATACCGTAGATTAAAAGACCGGTTGTGCATGTTTTCCATGGAGGTTAGGGTAAGGATTAAGAAAGGACGGACAAGGACCTAGAGGAAGAAACATTGTATCTTTCCGATCGTCCCAATCCCCTTTATTAATAATTACCATAACACCTAATTGATTTAAATTAGGGCATAGAAAGCGGTGGGAAATTTTTAATTTCCAAACTTAATCTAAACCTAATCCTAGCAAGATTCTAAATCCTATTCTAAATCAACTTAGTTTTTAGTGATAAACATTCCACACCGTTTGGAATTAACTCGTTAGAACAATTAGGAAATACACAACATCCCTGTGGACCGACCCGTACTCACCGGCTAGCTACCAAGCGACGCCATTCTTGATTGCGGTAAAATTATTCTTTGATTCATCTTTTGAAAACGCATATGCAAAACAATAACAATCAGTCCCCTGAGTTGAATAACTCAAATCCTGTGCGTCGTAGGTTGAAAACTGTACTATGCTTAAGAAGAATTACACCGCTGTTTAATACTCCTTACCCAATCATCAACTGATATAGGTAAATGTCATGGACATAATTTCAAAAAGTTAAATCTCACTTTATAAAATAAATGTACAGATATATCAGTTTGAAATTGGTGTATAACAACGGATATTCAAAACCAAATATTTGCCGTCAGGCAAAACCCCAAGTGATTTCCTCCAATATCACCAATTACAACGAATTCCGATATAAGGAGGATGTAATCACCTAATTCCTAATAACTTACTCCCACTCATCATCTGTAAAACAATACGGATGTGAGAATCAAACCTGGTAAATACATACCCTGGAGTAAAGATCTAATTGGGAAATCAGTTTTCAATTAACAACGTATAGTGAAACTGAAACATAAAAATATTTCGAAGGGGTAGCCGGGTATTCCTAGTAATGCCTCTTCCATTATCCATATTCATAACTGTAACCGTATATTTCATTGTCATCTCTCTAAATCCCTTTATTTGTCTTTACTCATTACCTTCTATACACCACCCTTAGGCTAAATGGTTTTCTTCCTTCCCTACCGTTCGGCACCAGCCTATGGTTTGGAAAAAAACTATCCAATAAGCATAATAGGTGTACTCTCCTAATTCTAGGAGTACTCACAACTTGAGAGAAGGTAAAGATAAAAGGCAACTGAATAAACCTTATTCTATTTCTCCTGAAGCAGAATCCATCCTCGAACTGGAACAAGTTCCTTCGAGTTCGTACATAACTATACGATGGATCATCCAATAAATGTGGATCTTCATAGTGATACAGGGTGTTCTGGAGAAATTCAAAGGTGAAGTAGGAGTGGCGACGAAGTACACAGTTTGGTCGTGAATGATAGTAGTCGCAATTTACTTTGCCCTCTTTCTAATCACTTTATTTGTCTTTACTTATTACCTTCAATACGCCACACTTAGGCTAATTGGTTTTCTTCCTTCCCCACCATTCGGCACCTGCCTATGGTTTGGAAGAAGACTATCCAATAAGGTCAATAGGTGTACCCTCTCCTAATCCTAGGAGACCTCATAATCTGAGAGAACGTAAAAGGAAAAGACAACTGAATAGTCCTATTCAATTTCTCCAGAACTGGAAACCATTCTTGAATCTGAAACAAGTTTCTTTGAGTTCGTATGTAACTATACGATGGTCATATCCAATAAATGTGGATCTTCGTAGTGATACGGAATGTTCTGGAGAAAATCAAAGGGAAAAGTAGGAGTGGCAATGAAGCATGCAACTTTGACAATTCAAAAGCCAGTGTATTTTAAGAAGGTCCGGTTAACTTGGTTACTAAGTTATAGCCTAGGGTCGGGACATGGTCACTGCCAAAGAGAGAGAGAAAGAAACACTCAGCGTGCACTCTAATCTAGTTCAGAATGGTTATCTATTTATCTAATCAGGATGTCTCCCACTGTATCCTCAAATTCTCCTCCAAACCTGAAAGAAGAATTAGTCGGGATCATCTAAAATCACCCGAGGAGTAAACCAACTCATCAGTGGGAATCGGGATCCAACTATCATCGCATGATAACCTGATGGAATCTACTCAAGTTATCACACTCTAGAAGGTATGCACGTGTCTAGAAAGTTTCCTGTATGTTTTAAAAACCCCGATGTGATTTTTACCCCATGCTCTTATGACCTTGACGAAGGCCAACATATCATAAGTCACATGTTAAGTTCTATCCATCATTGTCTAGGTTAATTTGAACCCACCCGTACATACCCTTGACGAAGGCCAAAATAGTAGTACGACTGTCCCAAACCAACGCATCTATCTATGCAACAGAAAAGTAACAAATAGCTACCATACACTATGCCTTGACGAAGACCAACATACATAGCATGAATACTAAGTGCTACCCGTCAGAAATGACAGAAGGCTACGAATGGTTTTTGGCGAAAAACCATCGTAGAAGGAACTGGATAGCTTTTTACAAATATGTAGTGGCAAAAAACTTAGCTAAAGAGGTCACTCCCGGTGAAGGGATCTCGGCTCTTTCCTCGTCGAATGAGGTGCGGGATATTCCCACTGAATATCACGATGCAAAGCAAAAAGTAATCGACTATAATGAAGTTATTACCCTGACACAAACTTCTTCCCAAGAGGTCACTCCCGGTGAGGGGATCTCGGCTCTTGCCTCGTAGAATGTGGTGCTGGATATTCATAACCGAATATCGCTGTGCAAAACAAAAGAAAACGTCCTTGTAATAACAACTTTTTAAAATTGTTCCAACAACATCGAATAAGTCTGTTTTCCTTGCATGGTTACAAATCAACACATTCCCATCAATTAATCACACCTCAAAAGAATGAAAATATGATGTACGTGTATGCCATCCGCATTCGCCACTGAGTCCCGTCATTACCCGTTAGGTTACTTAACTAATGACAGAGAGGGGGCTGGACTAGCGCGGGTGTAAAACATATACAATATCTACCAGTATATATATAACAATATATAATAATCGCTCCAGTCGTGATAAATGCAACATCACAGAAAAGCAATAAGTATCACAGAACAATACAAATAATCTGGGAGCCCCGGGTTTGGTTTGAGCCGCAAGTGAAACCCGACGTTTCCCGGGTCTTGTGGATAGCCTGTGCAATGAAAACCTAGACCCCTACAAGCGCGGCAAGTTACCCGCCAAAACCAAAAGCGAGGAAGCCCCCTTTATCAAAGTGAATGGGCCACCTAACACTTCACGGAACCCGGTAACTTGAGCACCCCTCATTGGGTCAACCTGTACCCCCTATGATTACAGCGAATAGCCCGCCAATTCTAGAGTGATGCCCCCTCCTTCTCAACACCATAAGATGCGGACCCGTTGCCCTCCAGAACCCGGCTATCCGTGCACTCCATCGCGGAGTAAACCTAGTACAGAAAATAAAAAAGTACAACGGTGACATCGACCTCAACCTGGTCGTGCCCCAAACAAATAATATACAAACATGTAGTGACGGCAGTTGATTGATGTGAAAAAGTGTTTGTAGTTAACCACAATCAATAACGGTGTCGCGTGTAGCTAGACCGAGATGAGTACGGGTCATCCTCAGGGAAACGTTGAATCTTTTACTCTTACTTTAGATGTGTTGAAAAAGAGAGGAGGAATAAAGAATTTTGTGAATCGTTTCTAGATCTACGTTAAGCAAGAATGCAAAATATATCGATCTAGATTATTTTAGGGATGTAGTTAATATAATAAGAGGGCTTGTATGGTTCGTTAGGATTTAGTAGTTATGGATGATTAATTAAAAGTTACCATTTTTATCCTTTAATAGATTTAAAACTAAAACGACGGTGATGCATGTAGATTAGAGTTTCTAGAGGGAAAAGGAATCCCACTCTTAACCCTTAGCTCGACACGGAACTCCGTTCATATCTAGCCTTTACCAAAACAATCATTAATTTAATCTCTAATCGCGGTCGGATCTAACAAAGAATTGTTAGCGTGCCCGATTAGGATGTTAATGATTCTTTTGATAAAGTTCATAAACTTTATAGGACTTAAAAAGGGTTTAGGGATGTTCATCATCCATTAGCCTACCCTAATCCTACGAACCGTAACAAGCGGAGAATTACTCGCGCATGTTGGGAAAAAAAGATGAAAAGTCAGAGAGGGAAAGCATAATGTAAAATGCAAAAGAATTAAATAAAACAACTACCTTTATTAATCAACTTGAACAATCTACACTTTATTCCTTAGAAAATGATTACAAAAACTTGGTTTGCTTCTCGATCTCTTCCGAAGGAGGTAGATGAATAGTTGATGATCAGCCTGGATGCGTGATCCGTTTGGACTTCGTGATCTCTTCGGCTTGATACCTTTTAACTTTAGCCCTTGGTTCTTTATATAGCCCTCAAAGAAGAAAAACTAGTTACCATATATGGTGACTTCCTAATATGGTGACTTTCTATGCCTGGATTCTGAGTCCCTGTCAGTATTGATTTTATGATTTTGGCAGATTTTTGATCCTGACATCTTGAACATCTTGATCTCTTGAACTGAGCTAAATCTTGCACAATATCTCTATGAATAATGTTAGTTTATTTATTAAATTAGAGAGAGTGTCTTAATCACTATATATGGTAATAAATCTTTAAGAAATTTGATTAAGAATATTTAATATGCTATGCACTTTTTATGGTAATAAATCTTTAAGAAACCTGATTAAGAATATTTGATATGCTATGCATCTTTTAATTACTAAAATATTATGCATATATTTTGAAATATTATTCTAACCATTTGTATGATATTATATCTTTTAAGAATTGTGATTAGAATATTTGATATGTATGCATATTTTCAATTACCAAAATATTATATAAATATAAAATGCCTATATTTTCCTTCATAATATTAATTATAATATATAAACATATGGAAAATAGTATTTTGCAGATAAATCCAAATATGTTTAATATTTATAATAAACACCTTTTATTATTTAAGAAATGTAAGGAAAATACTTATACCAAAGTGCAATATTTTCAACAGAACAAATACCCCCAAACTTAACTTTGATCGTCCCGAGCAAACTAGTTATTCAAGAGAAAGAGAACAAGAAAAAGAAAAATCTAAATAGCACACTTTCGTAGGCAAACACGATTGCACTGAGCACGTGCAACAAGCCGTTAAACTTCTAGGTGTCCCTAGTAGGAGGAGTGTTGTCTCCTGAGGGTTTTCAGCGGATTACACCCACAAAATCCTGTAATAAAAGAGAGATGGTGAAATTTACATTTAAAGATAAGAACCATAAAAGAAATACTTTGAAAATTTAGAGTTTCCAACTATACTAGCTTTTCAGTTGTCATGAGCCCTATCTTAATAGTCATGAAAAAATGTTAGAAATCATATCATCCCTCAATAAAATATCGTCTTTATTTTTCATTCCTACCTTTCGTCCAAACATCGATCATATAACCCTACGTGTTTGTAATGGACATCCCTACACTCGGAGAATTCAATTCAAGCTATCATACTCTTGTCCATCTACCTCAGTACTTTTTAATTTTATGAATATTTAAGGATTTGCTCACACATTTTCATGCGACCGTTAATACTTCTTGAGGTACTAACCGACCGATTACTTATGTGCTTGCTAATTAGGTGATAATATTTTCCTCGTCTTGCACCACCTAAGGCTTAGTAGTGACTCCCAAACCAGTTGGTCTAAGGCACTAGGTGATGAAGCACCCTCGCTATATTTTTTTATTGTTGCCTTGGCGATAACAAAACCAGTGTTCATTTTTCTTTTCACCATTTTTATATTTTCTTCATTTTTTTCATTTCCTTCATACTTTGGCTTTTAGATAAGTGCATTTCAAGGTATCCTCTACTATCCCGAGTTTCAAGACGTGTGTAAGTGCATATAGTAGGGTATCAACATTCAAATGTTTGGCTTCCAGAATAGAAACTATTTTTCAGACTTATTTTTATTCTCAGATTAGTGACTTCCTTCATCTTACTAGCCCTTGGGATAACAGCTCATAACTACTTATTACTAGTTCGTTTAAGAAAACTTCTAATTTTCTTGGTTTTCTTAAACTATTCCTATCTTTTGGATGCAATTTTTCACTTTCTACTCTTTTGTTATAAATTTATTTATTTTTTTAAAATTTTTGAAAATGTTGTGCTTATGCAAAATATGATGCAAATTGATGTGTAAATAAGCATAAACCTCCCCCAAACCTGTTTACAGCAGTGTCCTCACTGATGTCATCCGTTAAGCTCAAAAACCTGTAGACTTGGGAGGAAATTATTAATGGGGGCAAGAATATATGAAAATGAAAATCCTCCCCCAAACTTATTTTAGGCTCACAATAGTGAAGCGAGTTTTATGAGCGAAACGTGTAAAAATCATTTTCTTTCGAGAGCCAAAATATACCACCTCCCCCAAACTTGAGTTAAACAATTTTAATCTTTTTAAAATCACACGAGGGGGTCAAGTTTATTGGTCAATGCCAAACTTTGCAAAGACCGAAGGTCAACACCAACCATTCAAAAATTTTATCGATGAAGCACCAAGGTTGGTGGAAGAACATGTCACCTTTCGACAAGAAGAAGTGGGGAGGTGATAAGAGGTGTAATGGAAAAGGATTGCGTCTCAATTTGGAGAGACGACACAGTGATAGTAATGATGGATTTCTCGCATTATCATGATTGTCCAAAAGAAGGGGTGGAGGTCCAATTTCTTCATCTTGGAGTTGATTTATCTCAACACCCGTATCTTTTAAAAATGCGAGTTCATCAGCGAAAATTTTCTCAAAGCTTTCATCGATACCCCGAAAAATAATGTCATCAGAAAAAATGGGGTGATCGTCAGACTCTATAAAAAGTTCCTCATCAGCGTTAGATGTTGACCCGGACAACTCGGTGGAAGAGTACATGGTTGGGTCAAATAACAACATATGAAAGAGTCAGTATCATGAGGTTGATTAAATTCGCTGCTGTCGACATCTATTAATTCGACAGAACACACAGCATAGGGTTCGGAGGGTTCACTTCCCAACTTTTAAATATTAAGCTCAATTGACTTTTTTCTAAAGGATAGGGTCATAGATCCGTTTCTACAATTGATTACTGCGTTGGAAGTAGCCAAAAAGGGTCGACCGAGTATCACCGGGATTTGATTGCGTGGGTTTGCCACAGGTTGTATATCTATAGCGATAAAGTCCACAGGGAATATGAATTCCCCGACTTTGATTAACACATCCTCTAGCTCACCCCTTGGTTGGGTGATAGATCGATCAGCCATCTGAAGAGTGCAATGCGCAGGTTTTAACTCTCCGATCCCTAATTGCTCATAAACAGAATATGGAAGCAAGTTAACACTAGCACCTAGATCGAGTAGAGCACGATTGATATTTTTACCCCCAATGGAAATAGAAATTATAGGACTTCCGGGGTCCTTTCGTTTCTTGGGTAGTTGTTGTGTAAAAGCTGTGCTCACATTACTCGCAAGGAAAACTTTTTTAGGTACTTGAACTTTTCTCTTCCTGGTGCACAAGTCCTTTAGGATTTTCGCATATGACGGAACTTGTTGAATAGCATCTAGGAGAGGAATGTTTATGTTAACTTTCTTAAAAATTTCCACAATCTTCTCCATTTGTGGACTTGGTCTGTTGCCTCTTAACCTGTTTGGATAAAGTGCTTTATCAATAAGGGTTTGGTCCAACATTGGAGAGGATTGTGGGGATGGAGTGGATCCCAGAATTGGAGTGGGGATCGTTTTAGGTAGATTTGAGGAAATGGACGCAGGCTTCGAGCCTTGGGGAAAACGGAGAATAGGCTCGGGTGAAGGTGGGAGACTAGACGAATTAAGGGAAGAAGAAGAAGCTAGGGTATCATTGGTGTCACTATCATCACATTGCTCACCCACTCGGTTATTCAGCACTTTTCCCGATCTCAACGTGGTAACAACACTCACATTATAACTTTATGTGTGGCCAGGATTAGGTATGGGTTGAGATGGGAGTTTCCCTTTTTCTCTCGCACTCATTGCGGCGTTTAACTGTGCGATTTGGTTTTCTATTGATTTAATACTCTCACCATAGGAGGCGGAGTTTTTCGTTATGGTATCAATAGAAGACTTCATCTCAGCTGACAATTGCATGGATTGTTTTATGAACAAATCCAAGGTTTGTGCAAGAGAGTTGTCAGTACCGGCCACTTGTGGTGTAGAAATGTTGGCCGGATGTTGGAAATTCTGTGACGAAAAGGGGGGCTGATTCTGTGGTTGTGGTTTCTGTGGAGGAGGTCTTTGATAATTGCTTTGTTGGTTTTGATTCCAAGCAAAGTTAGGATGATTCCTCCATCCTTGATTGTACGTGGAAGAATAAGGGTCGTTTCTAGGTCGCTGCTGAAAAGCAGCATTAGCTTGAAACGATGCATTCATAGGACATTCTTCCGTTAAGTGTGAAGGATCTGAACAGTAACCACAGACGGTCTTAGGAAGCGTGATCTGATTTAGGGAGACTGATGAAAGTTTGTTCTCAATAGCATCGAGTTTCTTCTGCATCGCTGCCATTTCGGCTTTCACTGCGATGGAAACATCGATCTGGTGAATACCTCCCCTAGATGAAGGTGGTCTTATGCTTTCCCACTGCAAAGTGTTTTCAGCGAGGTCTTCCAGATAATTCCAAGCTTCACCGTCATCTTTAGACATGAAATTGCATTGACACATTGTTTCAAGCATCTACTTTGTCACTGGATTAATGCCCTCATATATAATCCGACATAAATCCCATCTTTGTATTCCATGATGAGGACATTGGACAAGCAGATCCTTGAAACGTTCAAAGCACTTCCAAAATAGTTCATTGGGAAGCTGGGTGAACTGGTTGATCTCGCTCCTAATATGGGCAGTCTTATAGTTTGGGTACAACTTCTTAAGAAATGCTATGATGAATTCATCCCAATTAGTGATAGAGTCTGCGGCAGTATTGTAAAGCCATTTTTCTGCCAAGTCGCACAGTGTGAATGGGAGAAGACGCAAATGCATAGCATCGACAGTCAACTGTGAAGTACCCATCATTGCGCATACGTTTTCGAATTTGGTAATGAAAACGTATGCGTCTTCCGACTCAAGCCCATGAAATTTGGGCAGCAGATTGATGTAGTGGGGTTTAATTTCGAAATTATCCCCGTTAGCTGGTGGAAGAGATAGACAAGTGGGAAGAGGACCACGGATAGGATAGCATCTCTCTTGGAGAGAGATGCGCGGTGGATTCTGCGCACCTGTGGGTAGTGGTAGCATGGTGTTATATTCTGATGGAGTGCCGTCCATCTCGGTCATGGTGTGTGGTGGGGGAAAAGAAGATGAAGATGTACCGACTTTGGCGTCGATAGCAGGAACGCGGACAAGACGGGCACTAGGATCCCGTGTCCAGCCGAGCATGCACTAAGTGGGTTTAGTGCAAGTGGCAGCGTGTGTGTGGTTTTAAAATTGGTTTGTTTTGAAAAAAGTGGGACTCAAGACAAATCACTCTAAAATGCACAAGCAACCCTAGAACTAAGGTCACCTAGGTCCAGTCTCTAGACCGCTCCTAGACTTCCAAAAGACAAGCCGCAGGATCAATCCTCTACCGCCTCCGTACTACCCTTGTAGCCAGATAAGTGCCAGGTAAGTGGGAAGGAACCACAGTAGTGGGCCTAATTAAAAACCACTAGCCTTAGTCACACCTGCCTAGACACTACAAAAGAAATGCGGATAAGCGATAGATTACCCACGACCTTCCTCTGTCCTTATTGAGCACGACAGTCCTTAGAGTCTGGTCTAGATATTTTTTAAATTAATGAAGGGTTGATGCAGATGCTCAGTTTGTGATTTGTAGGGCTTAGGAAGGGTGATGAAATCCCCACCTAATCTTGATTTGGTCTTTGCCCCTTTAAAGTCCGTATTAAAATATGCAAAACAAAACCAATCAAACTTTTGCAAAAAGATTTTTGAGCGGCTCTATTTTGCAAAGAATTCTGCAGAATATAGATTTTATTGGAGTTTAGAGGAGAGAGAAAGAGTTGGGAAAGATACCAGAGAAGTTTGGAACCCTAGATCTCCTGTTTCCTCAAGTCTGTGACTCCAGATCTCCTTGCAAAAATTCACGCACAAATCGTTAAATATGCAATTTGCAGTTTTGTTTTAATAATGATATGAATCGTCTAAGAATTCAACACAAATAGTAAGAATAAAAATTTACGCACGTATCACCGGCAACGGCACCATTTAATTGATGTGAAAAAGTGTTTGTAGTTAACCGCAATCAATAACGGTGTCACGTGTAGCTAGACCGAGATGAATACGGGTCGTCCTCAGGGAAACGTTGAGTCTTTTACTCTTACTTTAAATGTGTTGAAAAAGAGAGGAGGAATAAAGAATTTTGTGAATGGTTTCTAGATCTACGTTAAGCAAGAATGCAAAATATATAGATCTAGATTATTTTAGGGATGTAGTTAATATAATAAGAGGGCTTGTAGGGTTCGTTAGGATTTAGTAGTTATGGATGATTAATTAAAAGTTACCCTTTTTATTCTTTAATAGATTTAAAACTAGAACGACGGTGATGCGTATAGATTAGGGTTTCTGGAGGGAAAAGGAATCCCACTCTTAACCCTTAGCTCGACACGGAACTCCGTTCATATCTAGCCTTTACCAAAATAATCATTAATCTAATCTCTAATCGCGGTCGGAACTAACAAAGAATTGTTAGCGCGCCCGATTAGGATGTTAATGATTCTTTTGATAAAGTTCATAAACTTTATAGGACTTAAAAAGGGTTTAGGGATGCTCATCATCCATTAGCCTGCCCTAATCCTACGAACCCTAACAAGTGGAGAATTACTCGCGCATGTTTGGAAAAGAAGATGAAAAGACAGAGAGGGAAAACATAATGTAAAATGCAAAAGAATTAAATAAAACAACTAACTTTATTAATCAACTTGAACAATCTACACTTTATTCCTTAGAAAATGATTACAAAAACTTGGTTTGCTTCTCGAACTCTTCCGAAGGAGGTAGATGAACAGTTGATGATCAGCTTGGATGCGTGAGCCGTCTTGGACTTCGTGATCTCTTCGGCTTGATGCCTTCTAACTTTAGCCCTTGGTCCTTTATATAGCCCTCAAAGAAGAAAAACTAGTTACCATATATGGTGACTTCCTAATATGGTGGCTTTCCATGCCTGGATTCTGAGTCCCTGTCAGTATTGATTTTATGATTTTGGCAGATTTTTGATCCTGACATCTTGAACATCTTGATCTCTTGACCTGAGCTAAATCTTGCACAATATCTCTATGAATAATGTTAGTTATTTATTAAATTAGAGAGAGTGTCTTAATCACTATATATGGTAATAAATCTTTAAAAAACTTGATTAAGAATATTTAATATGCTATGCACTTTATATGGTAATAAATCTTTAAGAAACATGATTAAGAATATTTGATATACTATGCATCTTTTAATTACTAAAATATTATGCATATATTTTGAAATATTATTCTAACCATTTGTATGATATTATATCTTTTAAGAATTGTGATTAGAATATTTGATATGATATGCATATTTTCAATTACCAAAATATTATATAAATATAAAATGCCTATATTTTCCTACATAATATTAATTATAATATATAAACATATGGAAAATAGTATTTTGCAGATAAATCCAAATATGTTTAATATTTATAATAAACACCTTTTATTATTTAAGAAATGTAAGGAAAATACTTATACCAAAGTGCAATATTTTCAACTGAACAGCAGTCCACATGTCGGACACTCGCCCCGCGATACCAAATGTAAAAATAAAACTAAACTATACTAACATTGCATCCAAGCTATCCACCATGACAAATCCGCAACAACACAGAACATCAATGTGAATGTCACGTTCTCAAACCCATCTAAAAGAACTATCGCAATTAGACATGTTGTACCGTTCTAATGAAATTCACGGTCGCAGATAGAAATGTATGTTCTATAAACTTTAAACGGTGTTAGAAATATCGAGTTCGAAATAACCCCGAATAGACCCAAACAACTAGATAAAACCATATCAAAACTGGGCTAAACTAGCAATACTATTGAACTAATATTCCAGAGACCGGACCAAACCCAAAATACGAAGCCCAAAGTCTCTCCCAGGTCGGCCGGCTCGGATTTTAGAGCAATGCTATCGGTCCAAAACAGGTGGAAGTGGCTCGTATTTGGGGTGAAGTTTAGTGGTCACCTAATTGGTCTTCTGCAGTTGCTAAAATATTTTTAGAAGACTCGGAAAAAAATGACAGGAACTGAAATACTACGGGTATTGTTTCGGAGTTGTTTCAGTTTCGATACTTTAATATCATCTAAACCAACTAGTATGCGGTTAATGGGTTGGCTCTGATACCATGTAGGGTTACGGCAGCGCCCCGGCCATCAATCCGTGGCCAAATGCAGAACAAAAACTTTAAAAAACCAGCGCTAACGGAACCCTAATCGACGGATCGTACCATTAATCCTATACTAATTCTATATAAAGGAGTTTAAGAGTTTATACCAATCGATCCGTGTCCTTCGGTCTTCAATCTCTGTCCTTAGCTCGTTGCGGCTATCTTGATCAAGTTCTCTCTCCGGTCTCTCTCGTCGAAGAGGATCCATGTCGAGGATTAGTAATACAGGCTCCCGCTTCAAAAACCGAAGCAAATCAGGCATCCAGTTTGCTAGCCTAGATACCTAAGAAGAAGTAAAGATAGTGTGTGAATACTTTGTCCCAAAACACCCATGGATTCTCAACTCATGAGAGGGTATAGGTGGAGGTGAAGAAGAAGCCATTGGAGGGAATGTGTGAGCTCATGTTTTGGCTAAAAGAAAAAAAAACTAAAGAAAGTGTCTGGTGTTTTTCTTGTTTTGAGTTGTGTAGTGTTTTTGATGAACAAGTAATTAAAATTCCCAGCACAAATAAAGATCTGTTAGTTATATGTATGCCCTAGAGGCCATTACTGTACATAGGATGTATATTGTAGTGGATGCTAGGACATATATAGGGAGGACTTTCTTGCTCGACATGATAGTATGCTATCTGGTTACTCTTTACCTTAACATGTACACTGATTATCTCTCTGTTACATGTTGGTAAAGCCCTTAGGATGTGTACTTGACTACCTGGACTATGATGCAGATCATACTAGTGGGGACATGATAGTCTATAAGTACATCCTTCAAAGTCCCTAGTCGTGGGTGTATCGAGACGGGGTATCGATATACTAGAGTAGACTAGCGTATACCTTCTCGACCCATACAGATGGGCGATGGATGATCCCATATCCATTGGTGTTTGACATCAGAGATGATATACGGGTGCTCAGTGGAGACTGGATACACTGGACGGACTCGCCGAGAACTCCCAGATGGTATTATACCTTACGTCAGATGGCAGTTCTCTGGTGACACTGGTACAAGTTAGTCTGTAGACCCGAGATCGTCATAGAGTCTTGTGTGATTCCCAAGAAAGAAAAGCTTTGCTAGAAATTTTCAAGTGATGAATCCAAGTGAGAAATCCAATTCTAAAGTGAACCCACTTCCTTTTTCTTCATCCTCTACCACTTGCCATGTAGTAGAGTGTGTTATCTTCACAAGTTCCATGACCTAGTGAAGGTGGAGCTCGAGTTTGAGTCGCCTCGACGTAGATCATCTTCGGCATCGAAGTCAACGACCTAGCCTGCCCATTTCTCCGATGAAACCGACGCTAGAGTCCGGGATTCCGATGATCGCAGCGGAGGGACGTCAACACGGAGCTAGAGAAGTGGTGGACCGGATCTACAAAGGTTGTATTTCCATTCACTTAGCAATAAAGATGTTTACTTGCATGTTTCGACTTTGCCTTTAGTTAACGATCAAGCATTAGGGTTTCTCGGCACAAGAAAAAATTGATTTTGGCATGGTTGATGCCTTGTGGAACCTCTTTAGTGTGCCTAGGGAACCCTACAGTGGTATCAGAGACTAGCTAGAGCCTTAGGCGAAGTGTAGACGATATTAGAAATCCGAACGAACCCCGAAACCCGAACTCAAACCACTCTCTGGACATTTTCTGGAATTTTGGATTTTTGTGAATTAAAAATAAGCAGAAAAATCAGCAGGGTTTTCTAGGAGTTACTGTGCAAAACGAGCGCTTAAATCAATCAAAGCGCCGCGGAACCGCGGCACGAGCATGGCTCGTGCGGCGGTTCCGCGGCCATACTTTTGCTTCTTTTGTCAAGTTTTGCACAGTAATTTATTTCTGGAGTTGCTGTGTTTTCTAGGATGTTTTAAATTTTACTCAAGAGTTGAGTTTTCTGGGTTGTATTGGGAACTCGGTGTTTCGATCGGGAAGTCTAATTTCGTCTATGTGTTTTTCCGGGTAATTTTAGAATATGTTAAAAAGTTCGACCGGATATAAATACCCAATTTTTCCCCTGCCGGGAAATTTCCAACTGTTGGATTTTTCCGTAGTTTAATATCCTTCTAAGTAGTGCAAGTAACGCGATGGACTCTCTAGAAGAAAACAAACCTTAACTCGATTATGTGACCGTCTTGAACTGCCCTTTGAACCTTCGGGTTTGGGGCAGTACGGCGTGCCACATGTGAGGCGTTGGCTTGACCCTTCTACGGCTGGACCGTTGGTACTGTGACATGAAGTGAATGTTTTTAAACTTATTTCATGTGTTGAGGTGTTTCGGGAAAACTTGGCTGTTTGAATGTTCGATCGGAAAGTTTGTCATTTTCTATTTATCTGGAATATGATACAATATTTGGAATCCACAAGTAATAATGAGATAACTGATTTGAATATTATAAATCTAGCACTTTAGTCTCACTTGATCGGTTGCCATGGAATTTTGATGCGATCAAAAGTCCGTCGCAATCACGTAGCGTACGCGGATACTCGCCGGATAAACTTAATAGACAGTTACACCCCATAGCCCCGACCAAGTGACTGTAGGAGAACCCCGTCGCCGAAAGCATCCGTTCGGGTGCTCGCGGCAGCGGTGTTCCGCCTTGGTGCACTTCGTCGACGGCATCGGGGGTGCGGCTGCCTACTAAAGTTTGCGACGAGCATTCGATCAGGATGCCGGGAATCTTATTGAATTGCCCGACTTGATATTGAAAAGTGTTTTCGATAATGAGACTAAAATGCGGGGTTTATAATTGTTAGGCATGTGATGTCTAAGAAATTCAGATGGTTAGGCATGCAATGTCTAAGTAGGTTGCGGATTCCAACTGTTGTAGTTTTACACTTTCTTTTCTGCGACCGTAAGTGTAATATGTGATATCGCCGGTTTCGTTGCTATATGTCAACGACAATAGGGATACGCATGTTTACTTACGTTGATGACATGTGATGTTATGTGTTGCTGGATCTGTTATATTGGATCGTCGTGTTTGAATAGCCGGGGTTTTTTTATATGAGATGAGTGTTTTTCATTTTCATTCATGTAAAAACTTGTATGTAATATTCTTTTATTGGGGCACTTCCAGGTTGCGGATGATGTCACCATTTGTATATTATTTTCTTTTCCGCACTAGGATAGACCCAAGGAGGAGGGCACAAGTAACCGGGTTCTGGAGTCCAGTGGGAGACCAACTCGAGGAGTCGAGTCCGGGTCTCCTAACTCTAGAATTGGTAGGGTTGCTTGCCGCTCTCATAAGGGTCTAGGGGTGTGGGTTTGGCTATTCATCGCGACCGTGGAATCCGTGTTTTATACTGGCTCGTATTGAAAACACGGACGTCCTAGTATATCCAATATTTCATATGTTTCTTCTGCTGCAATATCTGTGATGTGATCGTTTGATATGCTGTGATAGATATTGTATATAGTATATATGATATATTATATAGACGTTACTTATGTTTTGCACTAGCGCTAGCCCTGCCCCGCTCTGTCGTTAGTTACCTAACCTAACGATGCACGAGGGGACATCGA
Source organism: Agapanthus africanus (assembly GCA_030015575.1). NCBI lineage: Eukaryota > Viridiplantae > Streptophyta > Magnoliopsida > Asparagales > Amaryllidaceae > Agapanthus > Agapanthus africanus. Next base: position 863,793,232 of record JASDDO010000024.1, on the reverse strand, counting down.
GGCGAATGCGAATGGCATAAGTGTACGTCGTATTTATCTGTGATGTTTAGGTGCTTAAATGATGGGACTTCATTAATGTGATTAATGAAAGAAAAGAAACCTAAAAGATGTTGTGGAATCGAATTTTCAAAAACAGGTAGCTACAGTTCTTGCTTTGCATCGCGGTGTTCCTTGTAGAACATCCCGCACCTTATTCAATAAAGAAAGGGCCGAGATCCCTTCACCGGGAGTGACCCCTTTAGCAATAACTGGCAGATGCTACAACCCTCGGTTTGTCTTTTGATTGCTTCTATAGTTTTTGCTTTGCACAGCGGTATATATGATATATCCTGCACCTTATTCGATGAGGAAAGGGCCGACGATCCCTTCACCGGGGGTGACCTCTTTAGCAAAACTAGAAAAGCCTCAAAAACACTCCATTTTAAAATCATTTGATTCTACAACGATATCAAGTTCATTACGCAATAGGTTTTCAGAAAAACCTGTCCTAGCCCTCCGTCATTTCGGATAAGGATTGTTTAGTATTCGTGCTACGTTTGTTGGCCTTTGTCAAGGCGTAGTGTGCGGTGGCTGAATAGTACTTATCTGCTTATGCATATGATGCAGATTGGATTAGGGTAGTCGTGCGACCTTGTTGGCCTTTGTCAAGGGCCGTGCGGGTGGGTTTAATTCAATCAAGAAATGACGGGTTGAACTTGACTAGCAGCCTATGATTTGTTGGCCTTTGTCAAGATCATAGGACGCTAGGGGCAAAATATTATCGGGAATTTCAAGTGTTGAAATTTACAATGAGATTGCATACCTTCTATGAGATAGTTGGATCCCGATACCCGCTGCGAGTAATTGTTACTCCTGGGAGAGTTTTACACATTACAATTGTAAGTCCATGCTACCCTTCCCCGGTTCTTACGGGGTTGCGGAAGTGGTGAAAAACGATTTTCAAGAGGGTGGTAACATGGACTCAAATACGGATCTTTGTTAAACTACTAACTAACAACCTAACAAGGGTTTACCTACTCGGTTAGGGGGCTATACCTTTCTTGAACTCCTTCGTCTGCGACTCCTCCCGGTGTACGGATCGGCCTTACCCCGTCGTCTCCTTGCGCCGAAGATGGATCCACCCGAAAGCTTCTACCTTTGGCTTCTTCTTCGAACTTTGAAGAAACTAGATCACTTGGCTTGCTAGGCCTTGTGAACTAGAATGAGTAGAGGAATGTTTTGGTGTCTTTTTATCTCTAAGGCAATGAGTCTCAACACATGAGAATGGTTTGCCTTGAGGTAGAGAGAGCAAAAGGAAGAGGGAGAGCTTGAGAATGAGAGAGCTCAAGAGAGAGAAAGCAAATGATAGAATGAACTATATTCTTCTCATTCTCACCTCTCATAATCCAAAAGCCATCATAACAAAAAAATAGTAATCAAGTATTGTGTAAATGGTTTAAGTCAAAATGGCTATGTCATTTCATGCACTCATTTTGCATAAATAAACAAGCAAGCAAAAGTCTTTGCCATGGAATGATAGCCATTTTCATGATGATGGTCAACTAGTCCAACCTAGTCAACCAGTCAACAAAGTCAACAAGTCAACAATGTCAACCCCTCAACAACCATGTCACTATAATACTTAATTAATATTAATGATAATCATATATCTTATTCTCATTAGGGTTAAGCAAAAGTCAATGGTCAACAGTCCACTGTCAACAGTCAACAGTCGACAACCCCAATGAGAATACTCTGCCTCTGTTTCTCTGTCAACTGTGCATACACACCCGCATCCGCGTTCCGAGGAACACGAATATATACGAGATAAAACCAACCCCAAAACGTACACTAGGATCTGGCTTAAACCAAAGCCCGCTAGTGTTAACTGTCCGGACATTGTACGTGCACAAGTGCACGGATGTAACCGAACCCTGTTGCAAAAACCATGCGGCGACCTCTACTCTTTTGCCTAAAGGCGAATAGCTTTCTGTGTGGGACTCTAAAGACTCGACACTACGCTGACAGTGGGTTTAACCACAGACCGTAAGCGGCACTAGCTGTGCGTAACGGTCCCCAGGTAGATGCCGACAAGAAGACTGGCGAGGTGAAACCCATCTGAACTCCTACTGAGTCTGACTGTGACAATCTCCATACAGTCCGGTCTGTTCGTCTGATACATCGCATGGCGGGCCTAGGGGGCGGTAAACGTCAGTCCCCCAATAGCGGTACAAGTCGTGTCAGAGTGAAGCCCAGAACATCCTGAGATAACACTAGAAACCTACCAGTATATCTCGCTTGCCCTGGCCAGGGACTACTCGTGTAATGGCTCTCCTAGACACAGCGCGATGTCAACCCCCAATACCGAGAGAGACGAATCCTGTCTAACCGTCACTGCCTCCAAGTGCTTCGGGACTGCACCCAACTACTACCTGTTTGCACGACTCCTTTGAGTCGTGGTAGGGTAGTAATCTATGTACAGTGGGAACACACTCGAGGCGAAGTGACAGTGTCAAGTCAGCGGACTAAGCTGTACTCATGTCACCTGGGAACTGATAACCGATGATAGGTATAGTACCAACCAACAGTTCCCGACGAGTCCTGTCCAGTGTACTCGTAACCCAACGAGCACCCGCATACTATCTCCAGTACGACTTACTGATGGCTGTGGGACAGACCATCTCCCACACTGGGATGAGAAGCGCATACGCAAGTCTACTCCGGAGTATCGATACCCTGTCTCGATAGTCCTGCGACTTGGGACCTGCATAAGGATGTGCTTATAGATTACCCAGCCCCCACTAGTGTGACTGCCATCACAACGCTGGTAATCAAGCAAAGATCCTAAGGGCTCCACTAATGTGTATAAGTGATATACTAAAATAAACACATGTACACATTGAAGTAGAAACAAACCAAGTAGCATACTACTATATTGAGCAAGATTGTTTATACAACTGTGAATATCCCAAGCTTCCATTAAGTAATATACAAACTAGTATGATACAGTAATGGCCTCTAGGGCATATACACTAACAATCTCCCGCTTGCACTAAGGCCATGTACTGGCGTATCGAAGACCTATCATCTCGATCAGCCGCTCGAACTGAGTCTGGGGTAAGGCCTTTGTGAGTGGATCAGCAGTGTTATCTTCCGTAGAAACTCACCGAACCTCGATCTCCTGGCGACCCACGATCTCCCTGATCAGGTGATACCGCCTCAAGATGTGTCTGGACTTCTGATGGGACCTTGGTTCCTTTGCTAAAGCTATTGCCCCGTTGTTGTCGCAATACAAAGGTATTGGATCAACAATGGACGGAACCACCTGAAGTTCAGTTAAGAACTTTCTTACCCATACAGCTTCTTTTGCTGCATCTGCAGTAGCGATATATTCCACTTCCATCGTCGAGTCAGCAACGGTTTCCTGTTTGGAACTCTTCCAACACACCGCCCCTCCATTGAGGGTAAAGACATAACCCGACATGGACTTGGAATCATCCTTGTCACTTTGGAAGCTGGAGTCAGCAAAGGCCTCAATCTGGAGGTCTTTTCCGCCATACACCAAGAACATCTCCTTAGTCCTTCTCAGGTACTTGAGAATGTTCTTTACTGCTATCCAGTGTTTCTTCCTGGGTTTGACTGATACCGGCTTACCACACTCAGTGCATAAGCTACATCTGGTCTGGTACACAATATCGCATACATTATAGAGCCTACCGCAGAAGCGTAGGGTATAATAGACATGAGATCCCTTTCCAAATCAGTCTCGGGAGACATCTCTTTGGAGAGGGTGATCCCATGACAGGCCGGTAGATTACCGCGCTTGGAATCTTCCATACTTAATCTTTTCAGTATGGTGTCGATGTACCGGACTGTGAGAGTCCCAGTATCCTCTTGGATCTGTCACAATAGATCCGGATCCCCAGAATGTAGGAGGCATCACCCAGGTCTTTCATGGAGAACCTTGTGTGACAAGAACCCCTTGACAGATTGTAGCATAGGAATGTCATTTCCTATTAAGAGAATGTCATCCACGTATAAAACGAGGAATACTACAGTTCTCGCTACAAATCTACTATAGATGCATGGCTCATCTGGATTTTTGATAAAGCCAAATTCCTTGACCGTCTCATCAAAACAGATGTTCCAACTCCGCGATGCCTGCTTTAGTCCATAGATGGACTTAAGCAACTTGCACACCTTTCCGCTGCTCCCTCTCTGAATGAAACCCTCTGGCTGGTTTATATAAACACACTCCTCTAAATTTCCATTTAGAAAAGCGGTCTTTACGTCCATCTGCCAAATCTCATAATCGTGGAAGGAAGCAATGGCAAGAAGGATCCGAATGGATTTCAGCATAGCTACTGGAGAAAAGGTCTCGTCATAGTCCAAACCAGGTCTTTGACGAAAACCCTTTGCAACCAGTCTAGCTTTATAGGTCTCAACCTGTCCATCTACACCAATCTACCTTTTGAAGATCCACTTGCATCCTACTGGTTTTACCCCATCTGGAGCAACGTCCAACGTCCATACTTTGTTGGTGTACATGGACTCCATTTCGGTCCGCATTGCATCCAGCCATTTTACCGAGTCAACGCTCTGAATGGCCTGTTGGAAGTTAGTCGGCTCATCATAATCTATGATGCAAACCCCGTCTATGAGAAAACCGTAGTATCTCTCGGGCGGATGAGACTGCCTACTACTCCTGCGGAGCGGCGTAGGAATGTCATTTTCTTTTGAACCCTCTGGTTCCACTAAGCTTTCAGTAATAGTCTGTGGTTCTGGAATTTCTTCCAGTTCTATTTCGCTCCCACTTGTTTCCTATTCTAAGAACTGGTGTTCTAGAAAATGGGCATTACGAGAAACAATGATCTTTTGTTCCTCTGCGTAATAGAAGAGATATCCCTTGGAGTTCTTTGGATATCCCACAAACTTGCACTCTACTGAGCGTGCCTCGAGCTTGTCCGCATGCTGCTTTTTGACAAAAGCTGGACTTCCCCATGTCTTAATGTGATTAAGATAGGGTCTCTTCCCACACCACATCTCATATGGTGTAGTAGGCACAGTCTTAGTTGGAACTCGGTTCAAAAAGTATGCAGCTGATTCTAGTGCATATCCCCAGAATGATCGCGGTAACTCAGCGTTACTCATCATGGACCATACCATATCCAATAGGGTTTGGTTCCGTCTCTCCGATACACCGTTATGTTGCGGAGTGTATGGAGGAGTAAGCTGAGAGAGAATTCCGTTCTCTTTTAAATAGTCCAGGAACTCGACACTCAAGTATTCACCACCTCGATCCGATCTTAGAATCTTGATACTTTTGCCGGTTTGTTTTTCTACTTCATTCTTATATTCCTGGAACTTTCCAAAGGCTTCGGATTTATGTTTCATTAAGAAGACATAACCGTACCTTGAAAAGTCATCCGTAAAAGTAATGAAATAAGAATAACCGCTTCGCGCATGTGTAGACATTGGACCGCATACGTCGCTGTGTACGAGTCCCAAGAGCTCGCTCGCTCTTACTCCGTGTCCAGTGAACGGAGTCTTTGTCATCTTTCCTTTGAGACAAGATTGACAAGTAGCATATGATTGATATTCGAACGGATTCAAATATCCTTCTGTATGTAACCTCGTCAACCTTCTCTCATTGATGTGACTTAGTCTACAATGCCATAAGAAAGTCTGATTTGTTTCCGGAGACTTTCTTTTGTGTGTATTCTGGACATTGAAAATCTGTGGTTGGTTTAGTACGTATATACCATTGCTTAATGTACCTGACCCAATCAGAACTTGATTAAGGTGAATGTTTACAACATTACTTACAAACGCAAATTCATAACCTTCTTTAGAAATCAAAGTTACAGAAATGATATTACAAGTTGCGTTCGGTACAAAATAGCAATTACGCAAAACCAAAACATGTCCATCTGACATTCCCAGGTGATAGTCCCCCACGGCCTTAGCATCCATGCTAGCTCCGTTTGCAACTTTGAGGGTCATGTCACCTGCCTTCAAAACCATACGGTTTCTCAACGCCTACAAAGAATTACAGATATGAGATCCTGATCCGGTATCCAATACCCAGGAAGTAGAGTTTATTGATAGACAGTTTTCAATAACATACACACCTGAAGCTGAAGCCGCAACTTACTTCAGTTCCTGTGTCCTGGCTTTCCAAGCCCTGCAATCTTTCTTCCAGTGACCACTCTTATGACAGAAAAAGCACTCTTCCTTCCCTATAAGCTTCCCCGCTATCTTTGTTGCTTTTGTTTTTCCCTCTGTATCCACTTTACTAACACCGCCCCTTGGTTTGGCGGAGGTTTTCTTCTTCTTTCCCTTGGCTTTCGCCTTGGACCTAGAAGATGAAGATCCTCCTACAAACAAAGTGGATGTTTTCCTACCTTTCTGTAGGGTGCCCTCTGCACTCCTCAGCATGTTAAGGAGTTCTGAAAGTTCAACTTCTTTTTCTTGTAAGTTGAAGTTCAGGATAAACTGGGCGTAAGTGGAAGGAAGGGACTGGAGAATCAAGTCCGTATAGAGCTCGTTCTCTAACTTAGTCCCAAGTTCCGCGAGCTCCTCAATGAAGCCAATCATCTTAAGCACGTGTTCCGCTACCGATGATCCGATGGCCAACCTTGCCGAAAATAACTTCTTCGACACTTCGTATCTTGCGATACGAGATTGCTCTCCATACAGTTCTTTTATATGGAGAAATATGGATTCGAGGTCCATATTCTCGTGCCTCCTCTGATGTCCGTTGTCCATAGAGGAAAGCACGAGGCACCTGGCCTTCGCGCAATCGATCTCCCAAGTCTTACGGATTTCCTTATCCGCGACGCTGGAGGTGGGACCTAGGACAGGGGGAGCTTTGGTGGTAAGGAGATACCCCAACTTGTCATAAGTGATTGCCATTTTGACATTCCTGAGCCAATCTTTGTAGTTTGGCCCTGTCAGTATGTTTTTATCTAGTAATAACTTAAGTCCGGTCATGATGATTGGTCGCTGCAATTAGGAGAGAGAGAAGAAACACTTTAGCATGATGATCTTGCAAGTTTAGAGTGGTTTTTAATTTGTCTAAACAGGATGGCTCCCACTATCTCTCGAATCCCTCCTCAAACCAAAAAGGAAGAATTAGTCAGGATCAATCTCACCGTACAATTCTTGCTTAACCGTTCGGCCAGGCTGGTGTCGGTACTTCGAGGGAGGTTTTCCAACGCTTTCGCGAAGTTCCTTAATTTAATAACCTCTTTTCCCTGGGGGCGTAGCCCCGCTAACACCTTTCTAGACACCTACTTGGTTTATAGTATTGATCGTTAAGTGGGAAATTTCCCGAGGAGTAGCATATACTCACAGTAGGATCGGGATCCAAATATCATCGCGTGACGAAACTGAAGGAATCCTACCAGAATCATCACACTCCAAATGGTATGCAACACCAGCAAGTTTCAGTTCTTTTGAAACCCCCGATATGGATTTTTGCCTCATGCTCTTATGACCTTGACTTTGGCCAAAATATCATAAGTCACATGTCAAGTTCTACCCGTCATTCTCTAGGTTAATTTGAGCCCATACGCACATACCCTTGACTTTGGCCAAAATGGTAGTACGACTGCCCCAAACCAACACATCTATCTATGCTGCACATGAATACCCAATAGCTACTAATCACTATGCCTTAACTTTGGCCAACATACATAGCTTGAATACTATTGACCATCCATGTGAAACGACGGAGGGCTATGAATGGTTTTGGCGAAACCGTGAACGTAGTGAACTTGATATAATCGAAGGAACGAGATAGATTTTAAAAGGAGTGGCTTAAGCTCCACGTTTAAAAGTTATTTTGAAAAGAAACCGAGTGGTTTTTGAAAGTGTTCCAACGACTTTTACTTGGTTTATTTTTCTTTGCATTAGTTCTTTTAATGCGTATTTTTCTTGCATTAGTTCTTTTAATGCGTCCCATCATTTAACCCTACCATTGCAGAAAACAACCAAAATATGACGTACGCTTATGCCATTCGCATTCGCCACGGGGCCCCGTCATTACCCGTTAGGTTACTTAACTAACGACAAAGCGGGGGCTGGGCTAGCGCGGCTGTAAAACATAAGCAACGCCTAAATAATATCATATATAGATATATTGCAATGATAGCCATTTCAGATCACAGATGAATACATTGGATATACTAGGAATCTGCAATTCGTACGAGCCTGTAACGAAAAGCAGATTACACGGTCGCGGTGAATAGCCAATATCCCACCCTAGACCCCTACGGGTGCGGCAAACTACCCGCCAAGTACCCGAAGCGAAGCAACCTCCTTCAACTCCATGAGTAGGCCACTCGGCACTTCGAGATACCCGGTAGTTTGTGCACCCCCTCCATGGGTCTATCCTAGGAGCAAAAACTGTAAAAAGAAATTATACAATGACGGCTACAACCCCGACCCGGTTGTGCGGCCATATCAATAATATTACATCAATTTACAAATTTACATGAATTGAAAGAAAAGAAAACTCTCGTCTCACAACCCTCGGCTATTCACCCACGACAATCCAATGAATTCATATACACATTCCAACAACATTACAGATCACAGATTTGTATAACCCCCACTAATCGACATATAGCGATTAGCAGACGTTCAATACAAATAACACATCACAGTTAAATACCTGTCAGCTTAAGTCTTTAGAAGCTCGATCAAAATACGGTTTTTAAAGCCCCAAAAACAAATTTTTCTTTCTGGAAAATCTGGGTTGAAAAAACATATACCAAAATTCCCAAAATACCCCATAGAACAAACTGCAATGAAGACGATCCACAGAGGAGCTTAATCGGCTGCGGAACCGCGGCAATAGCAAGCTATTGCCGCGTTTCCGCGGCGGTTTGGTGGGATCTCTGGACCGTTTTTCTATAGTATACTATAAAAACCCTGAGTCGATTTTTGAAGCATGATTTATTACTTTTACAGCACTTTGAAAATCGACAGCAAGTTTGAAATCGGGGTGTATTTGACGACTTTTTCTCCGATCGAATTTCTAGTTACTATGCTAACATGTTAGGTAGCGTTTAACTAGGCTCTGATACCACTGTAAGTCCATGCTACCCTTCCCCGGTTCTTACGGGGTTGCGGAAGTGGTGAAAAACGATTTTCAACAGGGTAGTAACATGGACTCAAATACGGATCTTTGTTAAACTACTAACTAACAACCTACAAGAGTTTACTTACTCGGTTAGGGGGGCTATACCTTTCTTGAACTCCTTCGTCTTCGACTCCTCCCGGTGTACGGATCGGCCTCACCCCATCGTCTCCTTGCGCCGAAGATGGATCCACCCGAAAGCTTCTACCTTTGGCTTCTTCTTCGAACTTTGAAGAAACTAGATCACTTTGCTTGCTAGACCTTGTGAACTAGAAGAGTAGAGGAATGTTTTGGTGTCATTTTATCTCTAAGGCAATGAGTCTCAACACATGAGAATGGTTTGCCTTGAGGTAGAGAGAGCAAGAGGAAGAGGGAGAGCTTGAGAATGAGAGAGCTCAAGAGAGAGAAGCAAATGATAGAATGAACCATACTCTTCTCATTCTCACCTCTCATAATCCAAAAGCCATCATAATAAAAAAATAGTAATCAAGTATTGTGTAAATGGTTTAAGTCAAAATGGTTATATCATTTCATGCACTCATTTTGCATAAATAAACAAGCAAGCAAAAGTCTTTGCCATGGAATGATAGCCATTGTCATGATGATGATCAACTAGTCCAACCTAATCAACCGGTCAACAAAGTCAACAAGTCAACAATGTCAACCCCTCAACAACCATGTCACTATAATACTTAATTAATATTAATGTTAATCATATATCTTATTCTCATTAGGGTTAAGCAAAAGCCAATAGTCAACAGTCAACTGTCAACAGTCAACAGTCAACAACCCCAATGAGAATACTCTGCCTCTGTTTCTCTGTCAACTGTGCATACACACCCGCATCCGCGTTCCGAGGAACACGAATATATACGAGATAAAACCAACCCCGAAACGTACACTAGGATCTGGCTTAAACCAAAGCCAGCTAGTGTTAACTGTCCGGACACTGTACGTGCACAAGTGCACGGATGTGACCGAACCCTGTAGCAAAAACCATGCGACCTGTCGCAAAACCATGCGACCTCTACTCTTTTGCCTAAAGGCGAATAGCTTTCTGTGTGGGACTCTAAAGACTCGACACTACGCTGGCAGTGGGTTTAACCACAGACCGCAAGCGGCACTAGCTGTGCGTAATGGTCCCCAGGTAGATGCCGACAAGAAGACTGACGAGGTGAAACCCATCTGAACTCCTACTGAGTCTGACTGTGACAATCTCCATACAGTCCGGTCTGTTCGTCTGATACATCGCATGGCGGACCTAGGGGGCGGTAAACGTCAGTCCCCCAATAGCGGTACAAGTCGTGTCGGAATGAAGCCCAGAACACCCTGAGATAACACTGGAAACCTACCAGTATATCTCGCTTGCCCTGGCCAGGGACTACTCGTATAATGGCTCTCCTAGACACAGCGCGATGTCAACCCCCAATACCGGGAGAGACGAATCCTGTCTAACCTTCATTGCCTCCAAGTGCTTCGGGACTGCACCCAACTACTACCTGTTTGCACGACTCCTTTGAGCCATGGTAGGGTAGTAATCTACGTACAGTGGGAACACGCTCGAGGCGAAGTTACAGTGTCAAGTCAGCGGACTAAGCTGTACTCATGTCACCTGGGAACTGATAACTGACGATAGGTATAGTACCAACCAACAGTTCCCGATGAGTCCTGTCCAGTGTACTCGTAACCCAACGAGCACCCGCATACTATCTCCAGTACGACGTACTGATGGCTGTAGGACAGACCATCTCCCACACTGGGATGAGAAGCGCATACGCTAGTCTACTCCGGAGTATCGATGCCCTGTCTCGATAGTCCTGTGACTAGGGACCTGCATAAGGATGTGCTTATAGATTACCCAGCCCCCACTAGTGTGACTGCCATCACAACGCTGGTAATCAAGCAAAGATCCTAAGGGCTCCACTAATGTGTATAGGTGATATACTAAAATAAACACGTGTACACATTGAAGTAGAAACAAACCAAATAGCATACTACTATATTGAGCAAGATTGTTTATACAACTGTGAATATCCCAAGCTTCCATTAAGTAATATACAAACTAGTATGATACAGTAATGGCCTCTAAGGCATATACACTAACAACAATTAGCCGATCAAGTAGGTGTCTAGAAAGGTGTCAACGGGGTTACGCCTCTGGGAAAACGAGGTTTACTTTAATTAGGTCCGTGCGAAAGCACGGGGAACCTCCCTCAAAGTACCGACACTGGCCTGGCTGAAAGGTTGGCGAATTTGTAGTGTGTAATTAATCCCGGCTAGTATTTCCTTTTAGAGTTTGAAGGAAGATTTGATAAAAACAGTGGGAGCCATCCTGATTAGATAAAATAATAACCAATCTGATCTTGCAAGAGCATACGCTCAGTGTTTTCTTCTCTCTCTCTCCAGGTAGCGACCATATCACGCCATAATCAATATAATAAAACGGATATATTGACCGAACCCGCTTGTTATACTGAGCTGGGGAACGTTGGTCCCACTCCAACTTATAATTGTTATAAGACAGAGCAGGAAATAGATGAATACCTGAATTCCTATGCAGTCCAAACGAAGAAAGTGCATATGATGCATCTCCTTCGGGTGTGTTCATTACAAAGAACTGTTTCTCTGTATCTTCTACGTCCTGGGTATTTGATACCGGATCAGGATCCCAGATATGTAATCTGTTACATAGGGCTACAGAAAGGTAGAGAACTGAGAACGGGTGATAAGTTTCATGAGATAGAAAACGGTGCAAGTGTTGCAGCCAAGTCTGTTGGTCACTGTCACGCCGTATTCCAAATACATTGATTCTGAACGAATGTTATTAGATACCGAACCTGATATACAAAATCATATCAGTCTCTTTATTAGTAAGGAAATGATAAAATTTTGTATTGTTGGATAATGTTTTGAACATTTCCTATATCAAAAGTTGATCGGTTCAGGCACGTTATCTAAAAGCATTGATGTTCTAAATCAAACTACGGTTCTTAGTATATAGAACACACACAAGAGGAAGAGTTCAGAAATGAACGAATCCTTCTTGAGGCATTGTAGACTAGGTCATAGCAATGCGACCCGACTGGCTGAAGTTACATTTAGATGCATATTTAAATTAGTTTGAATTTACATCTTGTGAAACTTGCCAGTCATGTCACAGAGATAAGATGACCATAGCTCCGTTTACTGAAACAGAGAAAGAGTCAGTGAACTCTTGGGATAATACATGTTGATGTATGTAGGTCCCCTGTCTACACATGCCAAGACCGGTTCTTTGTATTTCATTACATTCTATGATAATCTCTCAAGATTCAGACATATGTTCCTATTGAAACATAAGTCCGAACCTTTTGAGATATTCACAGAACATAAGTTAGAAGTAGAGAACCAAAATATGGGTATAAGTATTATGTCCTATGATGAGATCAGGGAGGAGAATACTTGTGCATGGAATTCTTGGACTATTCTAAAGGAGAATGAGATTCTCTCTCAGTGTTACTCCTCTGAATACACCACAGTAAAATGGTGTATCGGGGCGGAGTAATCACACCCTATATGATATGGTGCACTCTATGATGAGTACTACTGAGTTTCCTATTTCCTTTTGGGAGTTATGCACTTAAGAAGCTGCATACCTATTGAATAGGGTTCCGATCAAATCAGTTGCCTACCACTTCATATAAGATATAGAAAGGGAAGAGCCCATCTTTTAAGTCAGTTAAGATTTGGGGTTGTTCAGCCTATGTCTAAAAAGCAAAATCCGGACAAGCTCGAGGCAAGATCTGTTATGTAGAACTGGAAATGTTCCAGCTATACAAACTGCAGCTGATGATTTGGAAGAACCAAAGGATTCAATTGTTTCCAACGAACCTCAGCCTCTCCGCCGATCTAGTAGGGTTCCTCACCCACCTGAGAGATACTTCTGTTTCTCTATGACAGTGGGAGCGAGGAAAGCATCATGAGATGATGACCCAACTATTTTCGAGCTGGCCATCAAGAGTGGGACTCTGTAAGAATGGCTGGATGCTTAGCGATCTGAGATGGAATCCTTATACACCAACAAAGTATGGACTTTAGTTGCTTTATCTGAAGGGTTAAATCCCCATCAAGAGCAAGTATATCTTGAGAAGATTACTTGGTGTACATGGAAAAGTTGAGACTTTCAAAGCTAGACTTGTTAAAAGTTTGTATCATTGACCAAGTATGGATTATGATGCAACCTTTTCTAAGTAGCTATGCTTAAGTCCATCCAGATCCTACTTGCCACGGCTACATACCATGACTAAGATATCTGGCGGTTGGGTGCCATGACTGCTTTTCTAAGTGATGTTTTAGAAGAGTGCGTCTATAAGTACACAGCCAGAGGGCCTCGTAGACAGTGGGAGCAGCGAAAACGCGAGCAAGATGTTTTATGTGATAAAGCAGGCATCTCGGAGTTGGAACGTCTGTTTTGATGTGTTAGTCAAAGAGTTAGACATCATCAAAATGGTAGATGAACCTTGTATAAAAAAAAGGGTAGTAGGGAGTATGGTGGTGATCCTCGTAGAGTACGTGGATGACATACTCTTGATAAGAAAGGAGTTTCCTATGCTACGCTCGATCAATCTCCGCTTATCACAATGATTCTCCATATAGGATCGAAGTGATACCTCCTAAATCCTGGGTTTTGGATTTATGAGATAGACCTAATTGGATGTTAGGATACTTACTAGTTGTAGTGAGATGGTATCAGTTGATCCTGGGGAGATCACTGGAAAGGTTCCAGGGTGATAAGGACGACTAAAAGTCAGTCACAGGCATTTTCTTTACCCTCAGTAGAGGAACGGTATGTTGGAAGAGTTCCAAGCTAGATACCGTAACATACTAGACGATTAAAGGCAAGATACATCGTTACCAAACATGCTACCAAAGAGGAAGTCTTGATGTATATTAGTTCATGAGATGAACTTAGTTCCTCCCATTGTGTGACAATGGAGTTGTGGCTTATGCCAAGGAACGTCCGTCCCATCAGTGATCCAGACATATTCTAAGGCAGTATCACCTGATCATGGAGATGGTTGATCTCCAAGGAGATCAAGGTTAGGAAAGTAGATTCAGAGGACAACGCGGCGGATCCACTCATAAAGGCCTTTTCCCAGAGAGAGACTTTTAAGGGATGGTTGAGTATGAGATACTGCAACCACTGCTACAAATAGCCCTAGTGCAAGTGGGAGATTGTTAGTTATATGTATGCCGTAGAGGCCATTACTGTACATAGGATGTATATTGTAGTGGATGCTAGGACATATATAGGAAGGACTTTCTTGCTCGTCATGATAGTATGCTATCTGGTTACTCTTTACCTTAACATGTATACTGATTGTCTCTCTGTTACATGTTGGTAAAGCCCTTAGGATGTGTACTTGACTACCTGGACTATGATACGGATCATACTAGTGGGGATATGATAGTCTATAAGTACATCCTTCAAAGTCCCTAGTCGTGGGTGTATCGAGACGGGGCATCGATATTCCAGAGTAGACTAGCGTATACCTTCTCGACCCTTACAGATGGGCGATGGATGATCCCATATCCATTGGTGTTTGACATCAGAGATGATATACAGGTGCTCAGTGGAGACTGGGTACACTGGACGGACTCGCCGAGAACTCCCAGATGGTATTATACTTTATGTCAGATGGCAGTTCTCTGGTGACACTGGTACAGGTTAGTCTGTAGACACGAGATCGTCATAGAGTCTTGGGTGATTCCCACTGTGCTTTGATTTCCACCTTACCAGGTCCAAGAGGGCGTTCAAAACGGTGGTTTTTGGGTACAGTCCCGAATCACATGGAGGCAATGAGCGATAGGAGGGGATTCGTCTCTCCCGGTATAGGGAGTTGATGTTGCATTGTGTTCGATTGGCTATAACCGGAAATCACTGGCCAGGGTTGCTGAGATTTACTGGTAAGTGTTACCAGTAGTTTCTCGAACTATTATAGACCTCATATCGACGCGACTTATCAAGCTACTGGGGTCTGACGTTTACCACCCCTAGGAGAGATATGCGACATATCAGACGAACAGACCGGACTGTACGGTAAGTGTTACTGGTTGGATTCAAAGGAGTGTGAGCGGGCTTGCTCGTTGATTTTCTGATCGTTCAATACCCGGGTGGCCGTTACGTTTAGCAGACCGCTTGCGGCTTGTGGGTGCTTGATATGATCATCACCTGCTGCCGGCGTATTGACGAGTCTTTAGAGTCCTACACAAAGGTTTCCTGGCTCAAGAGAAATGAAATAGGAGCGGATATGAGATATGTGGGGGACCGAGAATAATATCAGTATGTGATACTGTAGTCTATTCTCGCGATTTGTATCATTGGTCGGTTATATGTGATATAGCCGGGTTATCGAATCAAATATTGATTCAATACATTGATACACTTGATATTAGTCGGTTATATGCAGTATGACCGGATCATTGAATCAAGTGTTGATTTAATGATTTAATGTATAATTATATATTTGATATATTACTTTACATTAACTAGTATTAGTTCACTTAAGATTATTTTCTCACTTGATTGTGCACATTGTATATATGATATATGTTTGTGCACTAGTTTGTATCATGTTTGATGATACATGTAAACTTGGGTGTGTGTATGGTTTAAACCTTGATTAGGTTAATGGTTAGGGTTTGGTTTACTTATTTATTCTTTTTATTTATTTTTGGCAAAATTATAAGATGGTGGCTTCTTTTGTTTTCTACTTGAAGCTTCATGAAGCTTTGAAAAGCTTTGACCATTTTGTTTTTTGCCTTAACCCTAACCTTTTACCTAAAACCTAGTTCATTCTCTACATGAGTTTATCTCACCCATGGTTGCAATTGGTAGATATCACTTCTACTTTCTTTTTGGCAATAATTCTTTTTCATTCTTCTTCTTCTTCTTCTTGATGAAGAAAGAAAAGCTTTGCTAGAAATTTTCAAGTGATGAATCCAAGTGAGAAATCCAATTCTAAAGTGAACCCACTTCCTATTTCTTCATCCTCTACCACTTTCCATGTAGTAGAGTGCGTTATCTTCACAAGTTCCATGACCTAGTGAAGGTGGAGCTCGAGTTTGAGTCGCCTCGATGTAGATCATCTTCGGCATCGAAGTCAACGACCTTGCCCACCCATTTCTCCAATGAAACAGACGCTAGAGTCTGGGATTCCGATGATCGCAGCGGAGGGACGTCAACACGGAGCTAGAAAAGTGGTGGACCGGATCTACAAAGGTTGTATTTCCATTCACTTAGCAATAAAGATGTTTACTTGCATGTTTCGCCTTTGCCTCTAGTTAACGATCAAGCATTAGGGTTTCTCGGCACAAGAAAAATTTGATTTTGGCATGGTTGATGCCTTGTGGAACCTCTTTAGTGTGCCTAGGAACCCTACAAGATCTCCATCACATAATCACATCTCACACCAAGAACCAATAGTATGAGAAACCTAGTGCATATCTGCCACCACCAATGCCCAAGCCAAAACTTAATCTCACACTTTACACCACAAAATAATATTAAACATTTAAACAAAAACCTAAATGTTTAATACTAGGAAAAGAAATAGCATCTTCAAAAGTAATCTCGTAACGAATTACAAGAATACTCCTCATCCATATATACATACCTGCATCCGTATTCCGACTGAATATGAATATAACGAGACGAAAATAATCCAACAATATAATACTAGGATCTGGCTTAAACCAAAGCCCACTAGTATTATCTTTCTAAACATGATCCATGCACTAGTGTACGAATATGATCCAACCCTGCCATAAAACCATACGTCCTCTACAATGTTTCGCCCGAACCAGGGAAACCCTCTGTGTAGGACTCTAAAGACTCGTCAATACGCTGGCAGTGGATTTAACGATAAGCACGTCAGTGGCACTAGCTGTACGTAATGACTACCCAGGTATTGAGCGAAAGGGAGGGCGACGAGCAAACTCTTCCTGAAACCCTCCTGAGCCTGACAGTGACAATATCCATACAGTCCGGTCCGTTCGTCTATGAGTATCGCATATAGATTCTAGAGGAGTGGATAAACTCAGACCCCTAATAACTTGACATTTAGTGTCGGTATGAAGCCAATCACCAACTGAGAAACTACTGATCCGAATCAGTAATTCTCGTCTACCCCGACAGAGGATTTCTGGTGGTGGCCACCCGTGCACACCGCAACATCAACCCCCAATATACCGGGAGAGACGAATCCCCTGATGATCCGCTCACTGCCTCCATATGGCTAGGGACTGTACCCAACTAAAACCTGTTTGCACGACTCCTTTGAGCCATGGTAGGGTAGTAATCAAAGCACAGTGGGAACTCACACGAGACAAATGACGATCTCAGGTCGATCGACTAACCTGTACACATGTCACCAGGGAACTGCTATCTGACAATAGGTATAATACTAACTAGTATGTTCCCGGCAAGTCCGTCCGGTGTACTCATAACCCAATGACCACATGTATACATTTTAGGTGAACCAACCGACACCAATGGCTTGTGAGACCGGCCACCGCCCCTCGTCGGGGTCTCGATCCGTATACACTAGTCTATTCTTGGAGTATCGATGCCCAGTCTTGAAACTCCCACGACTAGGGACACTTTAAGGATGTGCTTATAGACCACCCAACTCTCACGTATATGATGTCCATCATACTGCTAGTAGTCAAGCAAGAATCCTATGGGCTCTATCAACATGTAATAGTGATTTGTAATGTCACCTGAAGCATGTATACGATGATAAAAACAAACCATATAGCATACTATCATCTTGAGTAAGACTGTTCTACCGGTATAGGTCCTCCCTCAATCATTGCAATCACGTGCCTGTGATCCAATAATTGACTTGAGAGCACTATAGCTAACAACTTGTACTCATGTCACCTGAGAACTTCCACCTGACGATAGGTATAATACTATCTGGATGTTCTCGGAGAGCCCATCCAGTGTACTCACACCTAGTGAGCTCATGTATACGATCTTAGGTACAAAAAAACAATGGTTGCAGGACCATACCATCGCCCTTCGTCGAGGTCTAGAAACGTATACACCAGTCTACTCCAGAATATCGATGCCCAGTCTCGATACTCCCAGGACTAGGGACCTTTTAAGGATGTGAAAACCGACTACCCAGCTCCTACAAGTATGATCACCATCATAACGCAGGTAATCTAGTAATGATCCTCCGGGCTTTATTAACAAGTATGAATGATACGCAATAGCAAGTAAAACATATGCACATGCTAAGATAAAGACAAACCAGATAGTATACTATCATATCGAGCAAGACTATCTTGTACATATATATGTCCAAGCATCCATATGTATACATATACAATAATGGCCTCTAGAGCATACATATCCAATAATCTCCTACTTGCACTAAGGCCATATATATTGGCGTATCGAGTACCCAACATCTGCACTAGTGCCAGTTGTTGGCGTATCGAATACCCAACATCTCAAAAAGTCTCTCAAACTGTGCTTGAGGAAGGGCCTTGGTGAATGGATCCGCAGTGTTGTCTTTTGAGTCCACTCTCCCCACCTCGATCTCTTGGTGATCAATGATCTCCCTGATCAGGTGATACCGCCTCAAGATGTGCCTGGATTTCTGATGGGACCGTGGTTCCTTTGCTAAAGTCATAGATCCATTGTTGTCACAATACAAAGGTATTGGGTTAACAGTGGATGGAACCACCTGAAGTTCAGCAATGAACTTCTTAATCCAGACGGCTTCTTTTGCGGCATCGTTGGCACCAATGTATTCAGCCTCCAACGTCGAGTCTGCGACGGTGTCCTGTTTGGAACTCTTCCAACAGACCGCCCTTCTATTGAGGGTAAATAAAATACCCGAGACAGATTTTCTATCATCCTTATCACTCTGGAAGCTCGAATCGGTAAAAGACTCCACCTGGAGGTCCCCATTACCGAATGCCATGAATAGTTCTTTAGTCCTCCTCAGGTAATTAAGAATGTTCTTAACAGCTGTCCAGTGGTTCTCACCTGCGTTAGACTGATACCGGCTCACCATGCTAAGCGCGTAAGCTATATCTTGTTAGGTACATAGCATCGCATACATTATAGATCCTACCGTCGAAGAGTAGGGTATAGTGCTCATGCGAACCCTCTCCTCATCAGTCTTGGGAGACATCTCTTTAAAGAGGGTGATTCTGTGCAATGCGGGTATGTTACCGTGCTTAGAATCGTCCATACTAAATCGCTTTAGTACGGTTTCTATGTACCTAGACTGTGAAGTCCCAGTAATCTCTTGGATCTATCTCTATAGATCTTAATCCCCAGAATGTACGAGGCATCACCTAGGTCCTTCATGCAGAACCTTTGTGACAAGAACAGCTTGACCGATTGTAGCATAGGAATATCATTTCCTATCAAAAGAATGTCGTTCACGTACAAGACTAGGAATACGATAGTTCGGCCTACAATCTTCTTATATATACAAGGCTCATTCTTGTTCTTGATGAAGTCAAATCTCTTGACTGTTTCATCAAAACAGATGTTCCAGCTACGCGATACCTACTTTAATCCATAAATAGATTTAAGCAACTTGCATACCTTCCTGCTGCTCACACTGTCTACGAAACCTTCCAGCTGATCCATATAAACGCACTCTTCTAAACTTCCGTTCAGAAAAGCCGTTTTTATGTCCATGTGCCAGATCTCATAGTCATGGAAGGTAGCAATGGCAAGTAGGATCTGAATGGATTTGAGCATAGCCACTGGAGAAAAGGTTTCGTCATAGTCCACACCTGTTCTTTAACGAAAACATTTTGCAACAAGTCTAGCCTTATAGGTTTCCACCTGACACCAAATTTCCTTTTGTAGATCTATTTGCATCCAACGGGTTTTACCCCAGGTGAGGTAATATCCAAGGTCCACACTTTATTGGTGTGCATAGACTCCATTTCGGATCGCATGGTATCCAGCCATTTATCAGAGTCCCTACTGATAATGGCCTGCCTGAAACTAGTAAGATTATCTTCTTTCAAGATGCAATCCTCTCGATCCCCGTCTATAAGAAAACCATAGTATCTCTCGGACGGATGAGAAATCCTACTAGTTCTGCGGAGTGTCTGAGGTTCGTCCGGGATTGTTGAATTTTGAGGTTTCACCAATTCTTCAGTTTGAGTTTGTGGTTTCAGAATTTCTTCCAGTTCTACTGTACTTCCACTTGTTTCTTTTGCAAGAAATTGCCACTCTAAAAAGGTGGCGTGGTGAGTGACATACACCTTCTGTTCCTCGGTGTGGTTCCCTTTGAATGTTTTGGATATCCCACAAACTTGCCTAAAACGGAACGTACCTGAAGTTTGTCCGGATTTTGTACTTTAACATAGGCCGGACAACCCTATATCTTAATGAATTTAAGACATAGTTTCTTTCCATTCCATATTTCATATGGAGTCTTAGGCACAGAGTTGGATGGGACCTGATTCAATAGATACGCTGTTGTTTCAAGAGCAAGTCTCCAGAATGAAAGATGCAACTTTGCGTTACTTATCATGGAGCGAACCATGTCCAATAGGGTACGGTTCTTCCACTCCGATACACCATTGTGCTGTGGTGTATACGGAAGAGTAAGCTGAGAGAGAATACCATTCACTTTTAGATATTCTAGGAATTCCGTGCTTAAGTACTACCCTCCTCTATCAGATCAGAGGATCTTGATACTTTTGCTAGTCTGGTTCTCTACTTCGTTTCTGAATTCTTTGAATTTCTTAAAAGCTTCAGATTTGTGTTTCATAAGATACACATATCCGAATTTAGAGAGATCGTCAGTTAATGTGATGAAGTACGAGATACCACCCCTTGCATGTATAAACATTAGACTATATACATCACTGTGTATAAGTCCCAAGAGCTCTACTGCTCTTTCTCCGTGTCCGGTGAACGGAGATTTGTTCATTTTTCTCTTGAGACAAGACTGACAAGTTTCATAAGATGAAAATTCAAACGTATTCAAAAATTCATCTTTATGCAACTTACTTAGCCTTTTCTCTCTGATATGACCAAGTCTACAATGCCACAAGTAAGAATCGTTCACTTCTGAACTCTTACTCTTGCGTGTGTTTTGTATATTGAGAACTGTGTTTTGATTTAGAACATAGATACCATTACACGGTGTACCTTCTGCAACCAATACCTGATTAAGGTAAATGTTCATGATATTTCTATCAAGAACAAACTTATATCCATTTTTATCAAGTAAAGAAACTGATATGATGTTGCAAACCATGGAAGGTACATAGTATCAATTGTTCAAAATTATAGTATTGCCATTTAGCAATGTTAGGTGATATTCACCAACGGCAGAAGAATCAACTTGTGCTCCGTTCCCTACTCTGAGGGACATATCACCAGGTCCAACCATCCTACTTTTTCTCAGTCCGTGCAATAAATTACAGATATGAGATCCTGATCCGGTATCTAGTACCCAGAAGGTTGGACTGACCGAAAAACAGTTCTCAACAACAAGAACAACAGAAGAAGACGCAAAAGTATGCTTCTTCTTCGATGGGGTCATCAAGGAATTCATGCAATCCTTTTTCCTCTGCTCATACTTATGACTGCTGTTATAAGTTAGAGCTAAATTGATGTTCCCCAGCCCCGAATAAGAATTCAGATCGATAAAGTGATACATTTTATTATCTTGTTTAAGGCATGAAGTGGTTGCTACCTGGAGAGAGAGAAAAGAAACACTGAGCATGCGCTGTTGTAAGATTAGATTGGTTATTAGTTTATCTAATCAGGATGGCTCCCACTGTTTCCTCAAATTCTTCTTCAAACCCTAAAAGAAGAATTAGATATGATTAATCGCACATCACAATACTTTCTTAACCTTTCAGCAAGGCTAGTGTTGGTACTTCGAGGGAGGTTTTCCAACGCTTTCACGAAGTTCCTTAATTATATAACCTCTCTTCCCTGGAGGCATAGCCCCGGTTACACAGTTCTAGACACCTACTTAGTTTATAGCATTGATTGTTAAGTGAAATAATCTCCCGAGAGTAATCCTACTCATCAGTGGGATCGGGATCCAACTGTCATCGCGTGATAACCTAGATGGAAGCCACTCTAGTCACCACACTTCAGAAGGTATGCAACACCAATAAGTTTCATGTATATTTAAAACTCCTGATGTGGTTTTTTCCCCTAGGACCCAAGTGACCTTGACTAAAAATCAAAATGTCAAAAGGTTCTAGTCAAGTTCTACCCGTCATTATCTTGATTGTATTAGACCCACCCATCTGAGCCTTGACTAAAGATCAAAATGATCGTACGACTGTCCTAACCAATCGCATTATCATGCAATGGAAAAGCATTACATAGCTACCGAACACTACGCCTCGACTAAAGATCGAAATGCGTAGCATGAATACTAAGCACTACCAATCTGAAATGACGGAGGGCTACGACTGGGTTTTTGGCGGAAAAAACCCTTTAACGTAATGAACTTGATATCGTTGAAGGAACCTGAACAGTTTTGAAAAGGAGTAGTTTAGGGTCTGCTTTTGAAAACTTGTGGTTTTGAAAAACCAACTAATCTACAGTATAGAATTTTGCTCAAGAGGTCACTTCCTGCGAAGGGATCTCGGCTCTTGCCTCCTGGAATGAGGTGCTGGATATTCACAACCGAATACCACTATGCAAAGCGAAAGAATATAACTATAGTTTTTCGAAATTTGTTCCAACATCTTTTTAGGTTTCTTATCTTGCATTAATCAAAATTAATGCGTTCCTATCATTTAACACCTATCACACCAGAATAGAACGAAAATAAAATGTACGTATATGCCATCCGCATTCGCCACGGGGCCGTCATACACCGTTAGGTTACTTAACTACGAGCAGAGTGGGGGCTGGACTAGCGCTGGTACAAAACATATACAACATCTACTAGTGTGTGTGTGTGTATAACATTCGTCCTAGGCATGATAATAAGCAACATCATAGAATCTCAGCACGCAACACAGAATGGTGGATAATCTTGGAGCCCCAGGTTTCATTTGAGCCTCCAATGAGATCCGAAGTTTCCGGTTGCGTGGATAGCCCGTGCAATGGAAACCTGGACCCCTACGAGCGAGGCAAGTTACCCGCCAATTCCAGAAGTGAGGCAACCCAAATCAACAAAGTGAAGGGGCCACCCAACACTTCACGGGACCCGGTAACTTAAGTGCCCCTCCGTGGGTCATCCTATACCCCCTACGAGTGTGACGAATAGCTCGCCAATTCTAGAGTGAAGCCCCCTCCGTCTCAATGTCATGAGATGCGGGCTTGTTGCCCTTTAGAACCCGGCTATTCGAGCACTCCACCGTAGGGTAATCCTAGTAAAGAAAATGAAAAATATATGTACAAAGAAGACATCGACCTCAACCCGGTCATGCCCCAATAAAATAATATACAATATGGCAGAAACGACTGTCCACATGTCGGACGCTCGTCCCGCAATAACAAATGTACAAATGAATAAACTGTACAAAACTATTGCACCACCGGCTATCCACCATGACAATCCAACCATAATATCAGCACAATCATAGATTATCAACATGAATGTCATGTTCGCAAACCCGTCTAAAAGAACATATAGCAGATAGACGGGTTATACCGATCGAATGACATTCACGGTCACAGATGCTAAACTAAGTTCTGATAACTTTTAAACAGTGTTAAAATAGAGACTTCGAAATACTCCGTATTTCCCCAAAACTCAAGACAACTGAAAGTATACAATCTGGGCAATCGAATATATTTCGAAATATCATATCAAAAGAAACCGCGTTTTTAAAACAATACACAATTTCCTTTGAAATTAAACCACGGTTCTCAAATTCAGAGATCTCATAAAAACAACATCTCAATGCATATAACCATAAGGTACGATGTATGCAACATAGAGTAGTAATATGAGCATATCGGGTATTTCATGCAAGCATGTCAAGTGGTATTACTGAACAATGAATGTACTTTTACTTTTAAGATTAATCCCATAATATGGCAGTTCTACTGTGTAAGTAACATGGCAATTACCGATGAAGAATGTGTGTGAGCCGGCAAATCTGTGTATGTGTAATATACTTCAACGGTAATTGTGCAGGTGCACTAGCAATTGATATCATATAGCATTAAATACCGGCACGTGTTATGTACATCACGAGGGGTAATATCTTACACAACATGAACAATAAATGGATACATCTATCTATACATGAACCATACGGTCACTTTTTAAAAGATACGAATCGTAGTTTTGAAAGTGGGTGCTACGGTATTTTTAGTAAAAGACATCATTTAGAAACTCGTAGCGTCCTATAAAATTTCCGTTTAAAAGATGCATACGATTCGTCAGTTTTAGAAATAGGTATGGTTCAAGTGGAAATCTTTATATCATGGATACCGCCTCATAACATCCGATATGAAAATATTCATCGATCATCATCCTCAAATCACCAGTGCGGATCAATCATCCGGTACATCTCATCACGTACGGTAATCCATCGTACGGGGTCATCAAACAGAATAGGGAATCTATCGACTTATACAATAATGAGGGTTCGGATCTAAAGTTGTTCGATGTATATGCCCTAGAGGCCAGTATTGTATATGTTTATATATGGACACTAGGGATATGTATGTACAGAACAATCTTGCTCTGTTTTATAGTATATTATTTGACCTGTCTTTATCGGGATATGTGTATTTATTTGTATTGTTGTTATATCTAGCTTGCACATATTGATAAAGACTCGATACGGTGGTATACTATAGTGGTTTGTCTTTATCTTAATATGGCATATGTCATACTATTTATTACATATTTTGGTTACATGTTGATAAAGCCCTTAGGATCTTGCTTGACTACCCGTGTTGTGATGGCGATCATACTTGTAGGAGCAGGGTAGTCCATAAGCACATCCTTAAATGGTTCCCAGTCACGTGAGTATCGAGACTGGGCACTGATACTCCAGAATAGACTGGTGTGTACGTTTCTACCCCGTCATGGGGATGGTTGGTCCCGCAGCCATTGGTCTGATGTACCTAAGATCGTATACAGGTGCTCACTGGGTGTGGGTATACTGGACGGACTTGTCGAGAACTTCCATGTGGTACTATACCTATCGTTAGATGGAAGTTCTCAGGTAACATGTGTACAGGTTAGTCTTTGGACCCGAGATCGACATTTGTCTCGTGTCAGTTCCCACTGAACTTTGATCACTACCCTACCACGGCTCTACTGAGTCGTGCAAACAGCTTTTGGTTGGGTTCAGTCCCGAGCCACATGGAGGTAGTGAGCGATTGCCGAGAATTCGTCTCTCCTGGTATAGGGAGTCGATATCGCACTGTGATTCGATTGGTCAGGACCATAAGACCTTGGCCAAGGCACTTGGGATTTACTGATAGGTTGATCAGTAGTTTCCCGGATTGGTCCTGAGCCACATCGGCATGACTTATCAGGATGTTTGGGTCTGACGTTCACCATCCCTTAGACCCGGTATGCGATACTCTTTGACGAAGAGACCAGACTGTACGGATATTGTCACGGATAGGCTCAGTAGGAGATCCGGATGAGTTTGCTTGTCGGCCTTCCTTTTCCACAGGTACCTGGGCAGCCGTTACGTACAGCTAGTGCCGCTGACGTGCTTGTGGTTAAACCCACTGCCAGAGTACTGTCGAGTCTTTAGAGTCCCACACAGAGGGTTTCCCTGATCCAGGGAAAACGATGTAGTAGCCGTATTGGATACGTGCAGGGTTCGATCGATTAATGTACTTAGTACTCAGATTTTCGATCGGACAGTTTGTAATAGTAGCCGGCTCGGGTTTGAGCCGGATTATTAAATCAGGTATTGATTTAATAATTTACATATATGTATTTCGATATATATATTCTAGTATTACGTTCTTCGTGTTATTCTATCCCTTTTGGGCGTTCGGATTTTTATCTGATTGCCGGTATATTTGTAAAGTAGACTGAAATCCGTACTTACTACAGATTTCCTTCTAGTAGGTGGCCACCTCATTATGTATTTTACTTTTATTTGATAATTGGAAATGAGGTGTAACGTAAAAGGTATGGGAGGAATGGTGATGACCATGCTTTAATAATTCACAAATGAATTTATAATTCATTTGGAGTTACTATTGAAGCATGGTTGTTAATTGTTTATTGAAAGAATTCACACACAAAACCAAGGTGTGTGCTTTTCTTTCACTTCATGCTTCATTTTTCTTTGAGTTCTCATTTTCTCTTGAGTTCCTCCCTCCTCGTGCTTTCTTCCATCTTCATCTTCTTCCTCTTCACTAACATTCTCATGTGTTGAGAAATAAGTGAAGAGGTTAGAAAAGAGATAGCAAATACTTAGACACCCTCCACTGCATCCTAGATTACTTGGTTTAGCAACCCAAGTTCTCTAGTTGCTCCTTATAGCTATTTGGTTAGGAGCTAGAGCCATGGATCATACTCCCCGGATGGATCATCTACAACAAAGCAAAGCCGGAGAACAAGCTCGATCCTAGAGGACCGATGGAGCCGAAGTTGGAGATCAAGCAAGTTCAAGGAGACCACTTGGAGGAGAGAAAACCGAAGGACTTGAGCCTCTTGGTATATCTTCTTTCATAGTAGATTGCTCTCCTAGTGTAGCTAGTTAGTTTTCTGGAAAGATCCGGGTTTTAGAGTTAAACTAGTGCCAAGTTTTTGTTCGTTAGAAAACTTTTATTCCGCATTTGGCCACGGAAGTTGGCCGGGGCACTAGGGTAACCCTTCAAAAGTCCCGTACGACATATTACTCATTATACTCATAAATAAATATATATATATACACATATATCTCAAATCACATTTGTATAAACGTCATATCTTATTAATTTAACAACACCTTTATCTCAATCAAGTGTCGTGTTTATCGATCTCGATCTTATATCATACCATTAACAACTCATACTTGTCCTCTTTCAATTCATATTCTCAAGAAAATATATATTCATTAGCGTCAACTTTTATCATATCATCCCTTTACTAAATCCTATAACCATGTCCATAAGTTTGTAGCATATCCTTTATCTAAATTATAAGTTATATAACAATCTTTCCATATCAATGGTTGCGGGGGTGCTATACGCCATCCACCCGACTCGCCCCGTAGATATAAATCTACTCACCTGCTAAACTCCTCGCTTAGACAAAGTCGATGTGCTTCGTCATCTCGGAAGTACACGCGAAGGTACCTACAATTAATACACAATCGCAAATACTATTAAAACCAATATCCGAAAATCGATACGGCACACGGATTGCTTATAGGTTAGAACCTATAGCTTACGCATGAAAGATCAACCAAACAACCCTCGTCGTTGATGTACAAACATCCAACGACCAATTCAAATATCAAATATAAAAACCAAGAATTCATACATCGGAAAACATAACCAAAACACTCTCAAGTACTTCCCAGATTTTGGCTCAGGTAAATTGGGACTAAATAAGCAAGTGCAGGGGATAGGTTGTAGGGTAAGTAAGCTACAGGAACCACATCTCCATAGGAATTAGGTGGTCCAGTGAGATCGCCCAAAAATCCGGCATTGCCGGTCTAAGTAGGGAGAAACGGGTTCATACTTTTGTGATGGTCTTCTAGTGGTTTATCTAGGTGAAAGGACTTGTTTGATTTTCTTATAAATGATCCAAGTTGCTCCAGATACCCTGTAGGCCTTTAGGTTTCACAAAACCGACACGGGAAAATTCTAACTTCGTGTATCGGGTTCTAAAATCCTTTCCAGGTAAGGAAATCAATCTCTAAAGTCTTGTAAACACTCACTACACCTCAATTAACCACTTAACAGCAACTTGTAATTTTCTAAGATCACATATTCTAATTATATCAAATTCTAAACTAAATTAGGATTTTTAACATAAAGACTAATCTAAAGTGAAGAGATTACCTCATTTGCAACTAAAGAAAATTCTTGACTTGCCCAAAATCTTCAAAATACAAACTTGGATGGTTCAAAGGGTTTAGAATAAATTTGTGCATGTTTATTGTGAAGGGGGCATGAGGTTTTGAGAAGGGATTGGAGATGATGCATGGAGGTAGTGGAGGTTAGAAGAAGCATGGAGGAGATGAAGAAAAACAATGAAGAATGAAGAAAAAGGGCAGCCAAGTCTCTCTCTTAAGCTCACTCTCTTACTCACAAATATCTCCCTACACTCACTCTTTCACAAATATCTCTTTTGTTTCTTCTCTTTCTTGTTTCATTCTCTTAACTCTTGCCTTCTTTTCTTTTCTTTGTTTTTCTTTTCCTTTCTCATTCTCTTCACTTTTAAATCTCACAAGTCACAAACACAAACTCACAAACACAAACCCAACATGCACATGACATGGTGCACTAGCCATGGAAAAATATAAAAACACGGATTTGACCAAAATCCGATAAATATATTTTTAATGAATAAATCATTTTAATCTCCGATTATTTTCCAAATATTGGTATATATTTATACCATTTTATGAAAAATCCCTATTCGCAAATCGAATAGTTTTCGCGAAATATATTATTTTAATATTAAATTTCCAAAAATAATATTTTATATTTCTGAAATTTTGCGGTCTTCCACCATTAATTAAATACGGTCCCCGAATTTAAATTTAAATCCGGTCCCCGAATTTAAATTTAAATCCGGTCCCCGAATGCTAAAACATTTCAATAATCAGCTCAAATCAACGGGGCTCCGAAATCACGGATGATACAGAAATACCACAGCGCATCATGTGCGCCTGAAAACGAGTGCGAAACTCAAAATCAAACTCCGTCAAGCATCACGCAATTATCGGAGTTAAAAATGGAAATACGAATCTCGAATTCCACTACTGCAATACAAATGCACTATAGTCAAATCTTAATACGTATATAGCACGCATCTTTATAAAACCATTTTAAAAACTGAATAAAATATATACAAAATCCTTCCCAAATCTCTGTTCTATACGTAGGTCACGGCACAAGTGGCGGACGATCATTTGTAAAGTAGTAAATATATACTTATATATGTTTTTGCTCAAATTATACGTCCCGCCTTTTTGAAATATCCCAGAAGGTTCTCTTTGTAAAATTTCGTGTCACTCACGAACACGTACGAAATAGTTAGACTATAGCTCCTTTTTGAAAACCTTTGGTAACTTTTGATGCATGCAAAAATACTCAGGCACTGTCCTCAGACCAGCCCTGCTCCGCTATTATATAATATAGTATCCATCATCAAAATGCGATACTCATAAATAAAATCAGTCTCAAAAGGTGTATCCAACATCACGTGCGTCTGGTGTGCACGGAAAACCAAATCCAATACAAGTTCCATAATATACACAAAAGCAAGACTTAGTGCAACGGGTATACTACGGGTCATTGTAGTATAGTGGTGAGTGTTCCCGCTTGTCACGCGGGTGACCCGGGTTCGATCCCCGGCAACGGCGCCATTTGATTGTTTCGAAAGAGTGTTTTTGTAGTTTAACCGCAATCAGAACGGTGTCGCGTGTAGCTAGACCGAGGTGAGTACGGGTCGTCCTCAGGGAACGTGGAACCTTTTAATCTTACTTTAGATGTGTTGAAAGAGAGAGGGATAAAGAATTTTGAGGAATGGTTTCTAGATCTACGTTAAGCAAGAATGCAAAAATATAGATCTAGATTATTTTAGGGATGTAGTTAATATAATAAGGGGGCTTGTAGGGTTCATTAGGATTTAGTAGTTATGGATGATTAATTAAAAATTACCCTTTTTAACCTTTAATAGATTTAAAACTAGAACAACGGTGATGCGTGTAGATTAGGGTTTCTGGAGGGAAAAGGAATCCCACTCTTAACCCTTATCTCGACATAGAACTCCGTTCATATCTAGCCTTTACCAAAACAATCATTAATCTAATCTCTAATCGCGGTCGGAACTAACAAAGAATTGTTAGCGCGCCCGATTAGGATGTTAATGATTCTTTTGATAAAGTTTATAAACTTTATAGGACTTAAAAAGGGTTTAGGGATGTTCATCATCCATTAGCCTACCCTAATCCTACGAACCCTAACAAGCGGAGAATTACTCGCGCATGTTGGGAGAAAAAGAGATGGAGAGAAAATGCATAATTAAACTACGAAGAAATAGAATAGGAAAAAGAGCTACCTTTATTAATCAACAATATTCATTACACTTTGATTCCTTAGAAAATGATTACAAAGACTAGTTTGCTTCTCGATCTCTTCCAAGGAGGTAGACGAACAGTTGATGATCAGTCTGGATGCGTGAGCCGTCTTGGACTTCGTGATCTCGTCGACTTGATAATTTTTCCAAGAGGCTCTCGGTCTTTATTTATAGCCTCAAAGCCAGAACCTTTGCTTCCAAATATGGAAGTTTAACAACAAAGATTCACCCACAGAAAGATCACCCTCTATCTCCTCAATCATGCCGTGGATCCGCGGCATCAAGCGGCTCTGGCCGCGGATCCGCGGCCACAAGATCAGATCCATTGATCAATTTTTATGGTAATTCTCCTTGTGACATGTGGCGATCCTTGGAACCTTCAGAATTTGGAAATCTTTTCTTTTCTTCTGCCAGAATTGATTTCTTCATTTTGATTTCTTAATTAGGCAGGTTAGCTTTAACAACTTGATTTCCTTGATTTAAGACCTGAAAATTCTGCACAACAACTTAAATAATATTTAGTAGACTTAGTTCTACTAGGATTTGGTCAATAATATTATTTGCATACATTTTCCTACCAAATGCTAATTACAATATATCAACACATGGAAAATAGTATTTTTATACATAAACCCTCATATGTATCATATATGGAAATGGTAGGAAAAATGTAATAACAAATGTGCAGTTTTATCAACTGAACAAATACCCCCAAACTTATCTTTGATCATCCCGAGCAAACTAATTTATTCA
The DNA here is from genome assembly GCA_030015575.1 of Agapanthus africanus. Lineage (NCBI taxonomy): Eukaryota > Viridiplantae > Streptophyta > Magnoliopsida > Asparagales > Amaryllidaceae > Agapanthus > Agapanthus africanus. Next base: position 863,762,125 of record JASDDO010000024.1, on the reverse strand, counting down.
AGAGAAGGAGAAAAAGAAAGGAGAAAACTAAGCACACTTTCGTAGGCAAACACGATTGCACTGAGCACGTGCAGCAAGCCGTTAAACCTCTAGGTGTCCCTAGTAGGAGGAGTGTTGTCTCCTCAGTGTTTTTCAGCGGATTACACCCACAAAATCCAATAACAAAAGAGAGATGGTGAAATTTACATATAAAGATAAGAACCATAAAAGAAAGACTTTGAGAATAAGAGTTTCCAACTACACTAGCTTTTCAGTTGTCATGAGCCTTATCTTAATAATCATGAAAAAATGTTAGAAAACACATTATCCCTCAATAAAACATCGTCTTTATTCTTCATTCCTATCTTTCTTCTAAACATTGATCATATACCCCTACGTGTGTGAAATGTACATCCCTACACTCGGAGAATTCAATTCAAGCTATCATACTCTTGTCCATCTATCTTAGTACTTTTTAACTTGATGAATATTTAGATTTGCTCACACATTTTCATGCGATCGTTAATACTTCTAGAGGTACTAACCGACCGATTACTCATGTGCTTGCTGATTAGGTGATAATATTTTCCTCGTCTTGCACCACCTAAGGCTTAGCAGTGACTCCCAGACCAGTTGGCCTTAGGGCACTAGGTGAAGAGGCACCCTCGCTATATTTTTTTATTGCTGCCTTGGCGATAACAAAACCGCTGTTCATTTTTCTTTTCACCATTTTTATATTTTCTTCATTTTTTTCATTTCCTTCATACTTTGGCTTTTAGACAAGAGCATTTCAAGGTATCCTCTACTATCCCGAGTTTCAAGACGTGTGTAAGTGCATATATTAGGGTATCAACGTTCAAATGTTTGGCTTCCAGAATAGAAACTATTTTTCAGACTTATTTTTATCCTCAGATTAGTGACTTCCTTCATCTTACTAACCCTTGGGACAACAGCTCATGACTACTTATTACCAGTTCGTTTAAGAAAACTTCTAATTTTCTTGGTTTTCTTAAACTATTCCTATCTTTTGGATATAATTTTCACTTTCTACTCTTTTGTTATAAAAGAAAAAAATTTAAAAAATTTTTGAAAACGTCGTGCTTATGCAAAGATGATGCAAATTGATGTGTAAATAAGCACAAACCTCCCCCAAACCTGTTTACAGCAGTGTCCTCACTGATGTCATCTGTTAAGCTCAAAAACCTGTAGACTTGGGAGGAAATTATTTATGGGGGCAAGAATATATGAAAGTGAAAATCCTCACCCAAACTTATTTTTGGCTCACAATGTTGTAAAAAAAATCATTTTCTTTCAAGAGCCAAAATATACCTCCCCCCCCAAGCTTGAGTTAAACAATGTTAATCTTTTAAAATCATACGAAGGGGGTAAGGTTATTGGTCAATGCTAAGCTTTACAAAGACCGAAGGTCAACACCAACAATTCAAAAATTTTATCGATGAAGCACCAAGGTTGGTGGAAGAACATGTCACCTTTCAACGTGAAGAAGTGGGGAGGTGATAATAGGTGTAATGGAAAAGGATTACGTCTCAATTTGGAGAGACGACACAGTGATAGTGATGATGGCTTACTCTCATTATCATGATTGTCCAGAAGAAGGGGTGGAGATTCAATTTCTTTGTCTTGGAGTTGATTCATCTCAACACCCGTGTCTTGTAAAAATGCGAGTTCATCAGCGAAAATTACCTCAAAGCTTTCATCGATACCCCGAAGAATAATGTCATCAGAAAAAATGGGGTGATCGTTAGACTCTATAAAAAGTTCCTCATCAGCGTTAGATGTAGACCCAGACAACTCGGTGTAACAGTCCGTGTCAAACAACGACATATGAAAAGAGTCAGAATTATGAGGTTGATCAAATTCGCTGCTGTCGACATCCATTAATTCGACAGAACACATATGAGCATAGGGTTCGGAGGGTTCACTTCCCAACTTGTAAATGTTAAGCTCAATTGACTTCTTTCCAAAGGATAGGGTCATAGAGTCGTTTCTACAATTGATTACTGCGTTGGAAGTGGCAAAAAAGGGTCGACCGAGTATCACCGGAATTTGATTGCGTGGGTTTGCCACAGGTTGTGTATCTATAACGATAAAGTCTACAGGGAATATGAATTCCTCGACTTTGATTAACACATCCTCTAGCTCACCCCTAGGTTGGGTGATAGATCGATCGGCCATCTGAAGAGTGCAATGCACAGGCTTTAACTCTCCGATCCCTAATTGCTCATAAACAGAATACGGAAGCAAGTTAACACTAGCACTTAGATCGAGTAGAGCACGATTGATATTTTTACCCCCAATAGAAATAGAAATTGTAGGACTTTCGGGGTCCTTTCGTTTCTTAGGTAGTTGTTGTGTAAAAGCAGTGCTCACATTACTCGCAAGGAAAACTTTTTTAGGTACTTGAACTTTTCTCTTCCTAGTGCACAAGTCCTTTAAGATTTTTGCATATGACGGAACTTGTTGAATAACATATAGGAGAGGAATGTTTATGTTAACCTGCTTAAAAATTTCCACAATCTTCTCCATTTGTGGACTTGGTCTGTTGCCCCTTAACCTGTTTGGATAAGGTGCTTTATCAATAAGGGTTTGGTCCAACATTGGAGAGGATTGTGGGGACGGATTCGATCCCAAAACTGGAGTAGGAATCGACTTAGATAGATTTGGAGAAATGGGCGAAGGATTCAAGCCTTGGGGAAAACGGAGAATAGGCTCGGGTGAAGGTGGGAGACTAGACGAATTAGGGGAAGAAGAAGTAGGTGGGGTATCATTGGTGTCACTATCAACACATTGCTCACCCACTCTGTTATTCAGCACTTTTCCCGATATCAACGTGGTAATAGCACTCACATTATAACTTTGTGAGTGGCCAGGATTAGGTATGGGTTGAGATGGGAGTTTCCCTTTCTCTCTCGCACTCACTGCGGCGTTTAACTGTGCGATTTGGTTTTCTATTGATTTAATACTCTCACCATGGGAGGTGGAGTTTTTCGTTATGGTATCAATAGAAGACTTCATCTCAGCCGACAATTGCATGGATTGTTTCATGAACAAATCCAAGGTTTGTGCAAGTGAGTTGTCAGTACCGGCCACTTGTGGTGTAGAAATGTTGGCCGGATTTTGGAAATTCTATGACTGAAAGGGGGGCTGATTCTGTGGTTGTGGTTGTTGTGGAGGAGGTCTTTGATAATTGCTTTGTTGGTTTTGATTCCAAGCAAAGTTAGGATGATTCCTCCATCCTTGATTGTACGTGGAAGAATAAGGGTCGTTTCTAGGTCGCTGCTGAAAAGCAGCATTAGTTTGCTCGTGACCTTGAAACGGTGCATTCATAGGAAATTCTTCCGTTAAGTGTGAAGGATCCGAACAGCAACCACAGACGGTCTTAGGAAGCGTGACCTGATTTAGGGAGAATGATGAGAATCTGTTCTCAATAGCGTCGAGTTTCTTCTGTATCACTGTCATTTCGGCTTTTACTGCGATAGAAATATCAAGCTGGTGAACACCTCCCCTAGATGAAGGCGGTCTTACGCTTTCCCACTGCAAAGTGTGTTCAGCGAGGTCTTCCAGATACTTCCAAGCTTCACCGTCATCTTTAGACATGAAATTGCATTGACACATTGTTTCAAGCATCTGCTTTGTCCCTGGATTAATACCCTCATATATAATCCGACATAAATCCCATCTATTGATTCCATGATGAGGACATTGGACAAGCAAATCCTTGAAATGTTCAAAGCACTTCCAAAATGGTTCGTTGGGAAGCTGGGTGAACTGGTTGATCTCGCTTCTAACACGGGCAGTGTTATGGTTTGGGTAAAACTTCTTAAGAAATGCTATTACGAATTCATCCCAATTAGTGATAGAGTGTGTGGCAGTATTGTAAAGCCATTTTTCTGCCAAGTCGCACAGTGTTAATGGGAGAAGACGTAAGCGAATAGCATCTAAAGTCAATTGTGAAGTACCCATCATTGTGCATACGTTTTCGAATTTGGTAATGAAAACGTATGCGTCTTCCGATTCAAGCCCGTGAAATTTGGGCAGCAGATTGATGTAGTGGGGTTTAATTTCTAAATTATCCCCGTTAGGTGGTGGAAGAGATAGACAAGTGGGAAGGGGACCACGGATAGGATAGCATCTCTCTTGGAGAGAGATGCGCGGTGGATTCTGCGCACCTACGGGCGGTGGCAGCGTGGTGTTATAATCTAATGGAGTACCGTCCATCTCGGTCGTGATGTGTGGTGGGGGGAAAGAAGATGAAGAAGTACCGACTTTGGCGTCGATAGCAGGAACGCGGACAAGACGGGCACTAGGATCCCGTGTCCAGCCGAGCATGCACTAAGAGGGTTTAGTGCAAGTGGCAGTGTGTGTGTGATTTAAAATTGGCTTGTTTTTAAAAAGTGGGACTCAAGACAAATCTCCCTAAGATGCACAAGCAACCCTAGAACTAAGGTCACCTAGGTCCAGTCTCTAGACCGCTCCTAGACTTCCAAAGGACAAGCCGCGGGATAAATCCTCTACCACCTCTTTACTACTCTTGTAGCCAGGTAAGTGCCAGGTGAGTGGGAGGCTCCCCACTATGAAAGTAATGGTCCTAATTAAGTAACCACTCGTCTTAGTCACACTTGCCTAGGCACTACAAAAGTAATGCGGATAAGCGATAGATTACCCACGACCTTCCTCTATCCTTAATGAGCACGACAGTCCTTAGAGTCTGGTGTAGATATTTTTTAAATTAATGTAGGGTTGATGTGGATGCTCGGTTTGTGATTTGTGGGGCTTAGGAAGGGTGATGAAATCCCCACCTAATCTTGATTTGGTCTTTGCCTCTTAAAGTCGTATTAAAATATGCAAAACAAAACCAATCACAAAACTTTTGCAAAAAGATTTTTAAGCGGCGCTATTTTGCAAAGAATCCTGCAGAAAATAGATTTTATTGGATTTTAGAGGAGAGAGAAAGAGTTAAGAAAGATACCAGGGAAGTGTGAAACCCTAGATCTCCTGTTTCCTCAAGTCCGTGACTCCAGATTCCCTTGCAAAATTCACACACAAATCGTTAAATATGCAATTTGCAGTTTTGTTTTAATAATGATATGAATCGTCTAAGAATTCAACACAAATAGTAAGAATAAAAAATTACGCACGCATCCCGGCAACGGCGCCATTTGATTGTTTCGAAAGAGTGTTTTTGTAGTTTATCCGCAATCAGGACGGTGTCGCGTGTAGCTAGACCGAGGTGAGTACGGGTCGTCCTCAGGGAAACGTGGAACCTTTTAATCTTACTTTAGATGTGTTGAAAGAGAGAGGGATAAAGAATTTTGAGGAATGGTTTCTAGATCTACGTTAAGCAAGAATGCAAAAATATAGATCTAGATTATTTTAGGCATGTAGTTAATATAATAAAGGGGCTTGTAGGGTTTATTAGGATTTAGTAGTTATGGATGATTAATTAAAAATTACCCTTTTTATCCTTTAATAGATTTAAAACTAGAACGACGGTGATGCGTGTAGATTAGGGTTTCTGGAGGGAAATGGAATCCCACTCTTAACCCTTATCTTGACACGGAACTCCGTTCATATCTAGCCTTTACCAAAACAATCATTAATCTAATCTCTAATCGCGGTCGGAACTAACAAAGAATTGTTAGCGCGCCCGATTAGGATGTTAATGATTCTTTTGATAAAGTTCATAAACTTTATAGGACTTAAAAAGGGTTTAGGGATGTTCATCATCCATTAGCCCACCTTAATCCTACGAACCCTAACAAGCGGAGAATTACTCGCGCATGTTGGGAGAAAAAGAGATGGAGAGAAAATGCATAATTAAACTACGAAGAAATAGAATAGGAAAAAGAGCTACCTTTATTAATCAACAATACACATTACACTTTGATTCCTTAGAAAATGATTACAAAGACTAGTTTGCTTCTCGATCTCTTCCAAGGAGGTAGATGAACAGTTGATGATCAGTCTAAATGCGTGAGCCGTCTTGGACTTCGTGATCTCGTCGACTTGATAATTTTTCCAAGAGGCTCTCGGTCTTTATTTATAGCCCCAAAGCCAGAACCTTTGCTTCCAAATATGGAAGTTTAACATCAAAGATTCACCCACAGAAAGATCACCCTCTATCTCCTCAATCATGCCGCGGATCCGCGACATCAAGCGGCTCTGGCCGCGGATCCGCGGCCACAAGATCAGATCCATTGATCAATTTTTTATGGTAATTCTCCTTGTGACATGTGGCGATCTTTGGAACCTTCAGAATTGGGAAATCTTTTCTTTTCTTCTGCCAGAATTGATTTCTTCATTTTGATTTCTTAATTAGGCAGGTTAGCTTTAACAACTTGATTTCTTTGATTTAAGACCTGAAAATTCTGCACAACAACTTAAATAATATTTAGTAGACTTAGTTCTACTAGGATTTGGTCAATAATATTATTTGCCTATATTTTCCTACCAAATGCTAATTACAATATATCAACACATGGAAAATAGTATTTTTATACGTAAACCCTCATATGTATGATATATTATAATAAAGACATTTTTAAATATGGAAATGGTAGGAAAAATGTAATAACAAATGTGCAGTTTTATCAATTGAACAGTGCACGACAACAATAGCAAATGCATCTATAGTACACGAAAATCTCAACCCAGTACAACCTACATGCACGAATAAAAATCTCAATCGAGTGCATCCAACATGCACGAATAAAAATCTCTATCGAGTGCACCTGGTGTGCACAAAATCTCATTTCAAGCGCCCAACATGCGCGAAAATCCAAATCAAGTGCGTCAGGTACGCACAAAATATCTAGTGCGGTAGCGTGCACGATAATGAACGCCAAGTGCAGACGCTCACGAAAACATAAATCTGGTGCAACAAATGCAAGAAATACCAATCCGGTGCAACCAATGCACGAAATACCAATCCGGTGCAACCAATGCACGAAATACCAATCTGGTGAAACCAATGCACGAAATACTCATCAATATATCAAATGCTCACAAAAACGACACTGAGTATACCAAGGTGTATAGAATCATAAACGTGTGCAACTGTGTGCACAAAACATGAATCAATACACCGCAAGCATATATAAGCTATACCGAGTGCATAAGTAAAGGCAAGTGCATACAACATGCACGAAATCAAATCGACAGTATCGAATCCATGAAACCATAAATACATGCAACGAAGGAATAAATCGATACCAAGTGCAATAGATATGCACAAATCATAAACCAATATAGCGGTGTATATAACATAAATCAAGTGCACACAAAATATAAATCCCTAATAGGTGCAGCCATGGTGCACAAAAACATAAATCACGAAACCCAATCATCAAAACTCAAGTCCAAGCGATAAAAGTGTGATACTCGGATCACAAAATGCAAATCGCAATAACTGGCATTGAGGTATACCTCCTACAATGTTGAAAAAATAAGCCGTTGCGCCCAAAGCTGGCAGAGCAAGATCATCTACTTGCCTCCTGCTCACGGTCTGGCATCTCTGGTCTCTGGGTTGCCTGTTCCTCTTGGATTACCAATCTCGCAATCCTTCTGCTCGTCTGCCCGGTCAAGTGCACTAACGAAACAGTCCCGCTCTGGAACTTCTCTGATCACCGTTTGGCCAATCAACATGACCACTCGCAACTGCACATTAGTAACGGCGGCATCTGGCCCTCTGAATATGCACGATATAACTGATCCTGGGTGCATGTCTCTATTGCTGCGATGTCCTGGAAGGAACCTGTAAGCCCGCGGGGGTGCCCCGGCCGTCGATCCGACGCCGGAAACGCGGAAACAAAAACTTTGCAAAACTTGCAACCGGCACCACCGCGCACTTTTCACCCGGATCGGGCCATTAACCTAGCTAACTAGCAAAAAGGAAAAGAGTAGAGAAGTTATACCAAGCGATCCGTGTCCTTCGGTCTTCATCTCCACTCCGATCTTCCGCGGAATCTCCGTCCATCATCGTCTCGTCGGAAAGGGCACCACGTAGCCGGAATCTTTTACGGGCTCCCACCACTTGACCGAGGCAACTCGGGCGTGAAGTTGGCTAGCCGACGCGTCCAAGGGATGCTGTAGAATAGTGTAGTAGCCTTGTCTCTTTGGGGTTTAAGAGGTTGCCATGTTGGAGGAATTTTGCACAAAAATATTCATGGATGCTTGCTAAGAGAAACAAATGAGCACACCATGAAATGAGCTCGGCCAGAAAGGAATTGTGCTCACTGGAAAAACAATGAAGCAAGCTCTCATTTTTTGCTCATTGGAAATCAAGTAAGAAGTGTGCATAAATTAATCCAAAGGAGAAAAGGAAAAATTCCTTCACAGCAAAACACAATGGGGGGGGGGGGGGGTTCCACCAAAAACACATGAAGAAAAATATTCCACACCAATTATTAAACCTCTCCACTCATCCTCACAAGGGTGTGGCCGGCCCCACTCAATTCATGGGTGGGAAAAAGAATTTAAACAAAACAAAGAGAAGAATATGAATGAATGAATGAGAAATTAGTCACACCAATTACCAATTCAATCCATTCACAAACCATCACCATAAATGCAAGGATAAAGACTAGAAAAGAATCTCATGATTATGAAGCCACACTCAAGCAAAGAAACCCCTCACAAAATGTTAATTGCAAACTTGCAATTAACACCCTCCAACGAAAAGTCCGACCGGGAAGGAAAAAAAGAAAACCGGCCGGAACGGAATGCAAACTGGCAACCCCAGAAAATCGATCCCGTAATAAATTACAGGAAAACCCCACTACTGCAAATACATGCCCGCATTTGTATTCCCCTTGAACACAAATGCAAAGAGACAAAACTACGCTGTCTAATACTAGGATCCGGCTTAAGCCAAGGCCGGCTAGTAAAATCCGTCCGATCACGATCCGTGCAATACCGCACGTATCTGATCGAACCCTGCCATATCTCCATACGGCCTCTACAGCGTTTCGCCCGAAACTTGAGTAACTGTCTGTGTGGTGGACTCTAAAGACTCGTCAATACTATGGCTGTGGATTTAACCACTAGCACGTCAGAGGTATTAGCCATACGTGACGGGCCACCAGCTATCGACCAAAAGGGACGTCGATGAGCGAACTCATCCTGACACCCTACTGAGCCTGTCAGTGACAATATCCGTACAGTCCGGTCCGTTCGCCTATGAGCATCGCATGGCGGGCCTAGGGGGTTGGTAAAAGTCAGACCCCTAAAAGCGGTACAAGTCGTGTCGGAGTGTAGCCCAGAACACCCTGAGATACTACTGGAATACCTACCAGCAAATCTCCTGCCTTGGCCAAGGACTTTTCATGTTCTGGCTCTCCTAGACACAGCATGACCTCACCCCCAATACCGGGAGAGACGAACCCCTGCAGATCCGCTCACTGCCTCCATGTGACTCAGGACTGTACCCAACTAAAACCTATTTGCACGACTCCTTTGAGCCATGGTAGGGTAGTAATCAAAGCACAGTAGGAACTCACACGAGACAAATGACGGTCTCAGGTCGATGAACTAACCTGTACACATGTCATCAGGGAACTGCTATCTGACGTCTGGTATATTCCCAACTAGCAGGTTCCCGGCGAGTCCTGTCCGGTGTACTCATAACCCAATGAGCACCTGTATAAATCTTAGGTGAACCAACTGACACCAGTGGCTTGTGAGACCGGCCACCGCCCCTCGTCGGGGTCTCGACTGTATACACTAGTCTACTCTGGAGAAACGATGCCCTGTCTCGAATCTCCCACGACTAGGGACCTTTTAAGGATGTGCTTGTAGACCCCCACCTCCCACTTATATGATCGCCCTCATACTGCTGGTGGTCAAGCAAGAATCCTAGGGGCTCTATCAACGTGTAATAGCGACTTGTCAGGTCACCTAAAGCAGTACACGATGATAAAGATAAACCAGATAGCATACTATCATCTCGAGTAAGATTGTCCTACCGGGATAGGTCCTCCCTCAATCATTACAATCACGTGCCTGCGATCCAATAATTGACTCTGAGGGCACTATCTCCAACAATCTCCCACTTGCACTCAAGGCTAATTATTGTGATGTCGCATACTCACAGCCCGTGTGATACCGAACACCCAACTCCTCTACTAGTCAGTCTCACAAAGCTCGTTTGCGAAACTATTGCGTTCGAGGAATAGCCTCAGTGAGTGGATCCGCTTTAATGTTTCTTTCTATGACTCTCTATATCTCATGTTCGCAGAGAAAACCATCTCTCGAAATGAGCAATACCTGTCCTAGAATGTCTGGATGTCTGATGGGACCTAGCTCATAAGTGAACTCCAAATCCAAACTTCTTAGACTGTATCGTCAAATGAACTGATTCAGTATCCTGCGCTATGCCTTCCCTTAGTATCCACCTGGACCATCTGTCCAAAATACTGCCCCTCGTCAGAGGGAAAAATATAACTCTCACAGTCACTCTGCCATCCAGGTCACCTTGGAAGCCTGGAATGATAACGGTCTCCCAAAGGAGAATGCTGTTATCAAATCCCTAGAACATCAACTTATGTTCTAAAACTGCTTCCAACTGTTTCTCCAGGATTGGATCAATATCAACTTATTGCACCTACTGCAAGAACAATATCTGGTGTGGTACTTGACATCTCATGATTGACTCAATTGCCTAAGCAAGTGATCTGTCAATTATGCGTATCCCTCTCCGCTTTAGTCTGTAAGACACCTTTAGAGAGGGTAACTCCATCACCTGCAGGTATACTACCGTGCCAGGAGTCGTCCATTCTAAATACTCATAGAATGCGGTCAAAGTACCCAGATTGGGAAATCACCCAAATCTAGATCTAAAACCATAGATCTAGTAACCAGAATGTCTGATATAATATCCAAGTCCTATGTGGAGAAACCACTGTGTGACGACCAAAGTATAACCGATCGTAGTATAGGAATATCACTTCCTACTCTGTGTATGTCATCAAATACCAGGACATCACACCCTACTACCTTCTTAACGGATCCATCCCCTATTCTGATGAAGTCAAACCTATGACTGTCACATCAGAAATAGATGATCTATCTCCGCTATATCTGCTTTAGTCTATAAATAGACATAAGCCACATGTCCACCAATGCTTCCGCTGCTCCCACTGACTATGACAACCCTCTGGCAGAGTCATATACACGTACACTTCTAAAGCAAGTTTAGAACGACGCTATACTCATCCTCCCGCCGGGTCTCGCAGCCTGGAACAACAGTAATGGCAAGTGTGGGTAAACAAGAACCTCCCTGCCACCGTCCTTGAGCATACCGAAGTACCTCTCGAGTGCCTGAGGTTACCCACCATATCTGCGGAGTGGCCAATGGAATGTCAAACCAGATTGAATCTTTAGGTTCTTATCAAATCTTCAGTAATCGTTTGCGGTTTTGGAATCACTTCCAGTTCTACCATACTCCCACTACTGTTTTTCTGAAAAAATCCATTTTTGATAAAACCGTGGCGAGTCAAGAACAATATCACTATTGATCTTCCAGATGGTAGAAAATCAACCCTCGTCATAGCCCGGGTCAACCCACAAACAGCCATTACTGAAACGTGCTTTAAGTTGTCCAGAGTCTGGTTTTAAGTATAAGCCGGACAACTCCCCGTATCTTAACAATGTCAAGATATGAACTGTTCTATATCCAAGAAACAGAGGCACTGATTTAATTGAACCAGATTCAAATCATGCAGCTGTCTCCAGTACATGTCAACTAAATGGAAGAGAGGCCGATCAGCGTTACTCAACTTAGGAGTACTTCCAATTATGAGTAACCTGAAAGAGAAGCTAGTTCTCTTAATCATTACTATCAACTGAATACCATACATAAGTATCTACATCTTCGATCACCTTGAAGAATCCCGGTACTTGCAATACTTGGTTCTCTACTTTACTCTTATACCTATAACTCCTCAAAACTTAGATCATGTGTTTCTACGAAACACATATCTAAGAACTAGAAAAGTTAAAATTAAACAGAATATAGTACGAGGACCAACCCCTCTGTCCTAATGGACACTGGACAATATACAATACTCTGTATAAGTCCTTTGAGTCTAGTGACTCATTCACTGTATGTCGTAGGTTGAAAACTGTACTTTTGGTTAAGAAGAATTACACCGCTGTTCAATGCTCCTTACCTAACCATCCACTGGTAAAGGTAAATGTCATAGACATAATTTCAAAAAGATATGTCTCACTCTATAAAAATAGACGTACAGATATATCAATTTGAAATTGGTGCACAACAACGGATATTCAAAACCAAATATTTGCCGACCGGCAAACAACCCAGGTGGCTTCCTCAAATATCACCAATTCCAACGAATCCCGATATAATGAGGATGGTCACCTAATTTCCAATAACTTACTCCCACTCATCATCTGTAAAACCATACAGATGTGAGAATCATACCTGGCAAATACATACCCTGGAGCAAGTGTCTAATTGGGAAATCAGTTTTCTCTTAACAGTACACAGTGAAACTGAAACATTGAAATGTTTCGATGGGGTATGCTGGTATTCTTAGTAATGCCTCTTCAATTATTCAGATTCACAACTATAACCGTATAATTGTTTGCCATCTTTCCAAATCCCTTTATATGTCTTTAGTCATTACCTTCTGTACACCCCTTTAGGCCAAATGGTTTTCTTCCTTCCCTACCGTTCGGCACCAGCCTATGGTTTGGAAGAAGACTATCCAATAAGCATAATGGGTGTACTGTCCTAATCCTAGGAGCACTCGCAATGCGAGAGAAGGTGAAGATAAAAGACAACTGAATGAGCTTAATTCATAGGTGATTTAGGATTGACAAAGAAGTACATAGTTTGGTCGTGAATAGCAGTCGCAATTTACTTTGCCCTCTTACTAATCCCTTGCTTTGTTTGAACTTAATACCTTCTGTACACCGTTTAGGCTAATTGGCTTTCTTCATTCCCTACCGGTCGGCACCTGCCTATGGTTTGGAAGAAGACTATCCAATTTGTGTAATAGGTGTACTATCTCCTAAACCAAGGAGTACTCGCAACCTGAGAGAAGGTAAAAGGAAAAGACAACAGAATAGTCCTATTTGTTTTCTCCAGAACCGGAAACCATCCTCGAATTCCATCGAGTTCGTATATAACCATACGATGGTTTTGTCCAATGGAAGTGGACGTTCGTAGTAATACGGGGTGTCCCGGAAAAAAAGGTAAAAGTAGGAGTGGCAAAGAGGTCTGCAACTCTGACAATCCAAAAGCCAGTGTTAAGAAGGTTCGGTCAACTTGGTCACTGAGTCATAGTCTAGGGTCGGGTCAATGGTCGCTGCCAAAGAGAGAGAGAAAAGAAACACTCAGCGTGCACTCTAACCTAAATCAGAATGGTTATCACTTTATCTAATCTGGAAACCTCCCACTGTAACGTCAAATTCTTCCCCAAACCTGAAAGAAGAATTAGCCGGGATAACCCGAGGAGTAAACCAACTCATTAGTGGGAATCGGGATCCAACTCTCATCGCATGATAATGTGACGGAATCCGCTCACGTTATCACACTCCAGAAGGTATGCGCATATCTGGCAAGTTTCAGTACTTTTGAAACTCCCGATGTGGATTTTTGCCCCATGCTCTTATGACCTTGACGAAGGCCAACAAATCATAAGTCACATGTCAAGTTCTACCCGTCATTATCCAGGTTAATTTGAACCCACCCGTACAAGCCCTTGACGAAGGCCAACAAGGCTATACGACTGTCCCAAACCAACGCATCTATCTATGCAGCAGAAAGGCAACAAGCAGCTACCATACACTATGCCTTGACGAAGGCCAACAAACATAGCATGAATACTACGTGCTACCCGTCTGAAACGACGGAGGGCTACGAATGGTTTCTGGCGAAAACCTTTAACGTAACGAACTTGATATCGTTGAAGGAACTGATAGCTTTTGAAAAATATAGTAACGAAAACCTTTGCTAAAGAGGTCACTCCCGGTGAAGGGATCTCGGCTCTTTCCCCGTAGAATGAGGTGCAGGATATTCCAAATGAATACAACGATGCAAAGCAAAAGTAATCGGCTATAGTGAAGTTACTGCCCTGACGCAAACTTTTGTCCAAGGGGTCACTCCCGATGAAGGGATCTCGGCCCTTGCCTCGTCGACTGAGGAGCAGGATATTCCAAATGAACACCACGATGCAAAGCAAAAGTAATCGTCCTTGCAATAACAGCTTTTTGAAAAGTGTTCCAACAACATCAGATTAGGTTTGTTTAACTTGCATTGATCCGAATCAATGCAGTCCCATCAATTGATCACACCACAAAGAATGAAAATATACTGACGTACGTATATGCCATCCGCATTCGTCACTGGGTCCCGTCATCACCCTTTAGGTTAGCTAACTAACGACAGAGCGGGGACTGGACTAGCGCGGATGCAAAACATATACAACATCTACTAATATATATACCAACATATAGTATTCGCTCAAGGCGCGATAAAATGCAACACAGAAATGTATAGCAACACAGATCAATACAGATATCTAGGATCCCCGGGTTTCACAGAGCCGCTACTGAAACCCGACGTTCCTCTGGTCGTGTGGATAGCCTGTGCAATGAAAACCTAGACCCCTACGGGTGCGGCAAGTTACCCGCCAAAACCTGAAGCGAGGCAGCCCCCTTCAGCACCGTGAATGGACCACCCAGCACTTCACGGAATCCGGTAACTCGGGCACCCCTCCTGGGTCAACCCTATACCCCCTACGAGTGAGGCGAATAGCCTGCCAATCCTAGAGTGAAGCCCCCTCCGTCTCAATGCCATGAGATGCGGGCTTGTTGCCCTCTAGAACCCGGCTATCCGTGCACCCCTCCACGGGGTAATCCTAGTACAGAAAGTAAAATATACATACAACGGGTACATCGAATGCAACCTGGTCGTGCCCCAAAAGAATAATACAAACAGGCAGTGACGGCAGTCCACATGTCGGACGCTCGCCCCGCAATCTCAAATGTACATAATACAACAAAACTGTACTACCACTGCAACCAGGCTATCCCCACGACCGATCCGCAACATCACAGCAACACACAGAACATCAACGTGAATGTCACGTTCGCAAATCCGTCTAACTGGGCTATAGCAGCTAGACAGGATTTACTGATCAAGTGACATTCACGGTCGCAGATATAATGTAAAAACTGTGAACTGGCATGTTTAAAATATCCGATCGAACAAGTTTATCAAAGTGGGCCCCAAGCAGTACTGTAGCACTTACAGAAAATCTGGGCCCAAAAATAATATCCCAAAACCCCTATTTCCAAGTCTAAAGCCTACTGGGAAATTTTGGTGCAATGATCATACCTTCCCACCGCGGAACCGCGGCCAAACCAGGGGTTTGGCCGCGTTTCCGCTGTCGTACTAACTGATCGCTGCATGAAAATTTACCAGAAGTCTTAGAATTCCATGCTTGTGTTTCTGCAGTGACCTGAAAAATTTTTGGAGCTTGAAAAAATTTCGACAGAAACATGAAGTATGAAAAATACGGTTTTTGGGAACTTTGTTCGATCGAGTTCTAAACGTGCAAGACCATGCTAGGCTAAGTTAATGGCATGGCTCTGATACCAATGTAAGCCCGCGGGGGTGCCCCGGCCGTCGATCCGACGCCGGAAACGCGGAAACAAAAACTTTGCAAAACTTGCAACCGGCACCACCGCGCACTTTTCACCCGGATCGGGCCATTAACCTAGCTAACTAGCAAAAAGGAAAAGAGTAAAGAAGTTATACCAAGCGATCCGTGTCCTTCGGTCTTCATCTCCACTCCGATCTTCCGCGGAATCTCCGTCCATCATCGTCTCGTCGGAAAGGGCACCACGTAGCCGGAATCTTTTACGGGCTCTCACCTCTTGACCGAGGCAACTCGGGCGCGAAGTTGGCTAGCCGACGCGTCCAAGGGATACTGTAGAATAGTGTAGTAGCCTTGTCTCTTTGGGGTTTAAGAGGTTGCCATGTTGGAGGAATTTTGCACAAAAATATTCATGGATGCTTGCTAAGAGAAACAAATGAGCACACCATGAAATGAGCTCGGCCAGAAAGGAATTGTGCTCACTGGAAAAACAATGAAGCAAGCTCTCATTTTTTGCTCACTGGAAATCAAGTAAGAAGTGTGCATAAATTAATCCAAAGGAGAAAAGGAAAAATTCCTTCACAGCAAAACACAATGGGGGGGGGTTCCACCAAAAACACATGAAGAAAAATATTCCACACCAATTATTAAACCTCTCCACTCATCCACACAAGGGTGTGGCCGGCCTCACTCAATTCATGGGTGGGAAAAAGAATTTAAACAAAACAAAGAGAAGAATATGAATGAATGAATGAGAAATTAGTCACACCAATTACCAATTCAATCCATTCACAAACCATCACCATAAATGCAAGGATAAAGACTAGAAAAGAATCTCATGATTATGAAGCCACACTCAAGCAAAGAAACCCCTCACAAAATGTTAATTGCAAACTTGCAATTAACACCCTCCAACGAAAAGTCCGACCGGGAAGGAAAAAAAGAAAACCGGCCGGAACGGAATGCAAACTGGCAACCCCAGAAAATCGATCCCGTAATAAATTACAGGAAAACCCCACTACTGCAAATACATGCCCGCATTTGTATTCCCACTGAACACAAATGCAAAGAGACAAAACTACACTGTCTAATACTAGGATCCGGCTTAAGCCAAGGCCGGCTAGTAAAATCCGTCCGATCACGATCAGTGCAATACCGCACGTATCTGATCGAACCCTGCCATATCTCCATACGGCCTCTACAGCATTTCGCCCGAAACTTGAGTAACTGTCTGTGTGGTGGACTCTAAAGACTCGTCAATACTATGGCTGTGGATTTAACCACTAGCACGTCAGAGGTATTAGCCATACGTGACGGGCCACCAGCTATCGACCAAAAGGGACGTCGATGAGCGAACTCATCCTGACACCCTACTGATCCTGTCAGTGACAATATCCGTACAGTCCGGTCCGTTCGTCTATGAGCATCGCATGGCGGGCCTAGGGGGTTGGTAAAAGTCAGACCCCCAAAAGCGGTACAAGTCGTGTCGGAGTGTAGCCCAGAACACCCTGAGATACTACTGGAATACCTACCAGCAAATCTCCTGCCTTGGCCAAGGACTTTTCATGTTCTGGCTCTCCTAGACACAGCACGACCTCACCCCCAATACCGGGAGAGACGAACCCCTGCAGATCCGCTCACTGCCTCCATGTGGCTCGGGACTGTACCCAACTAAAACCTGTTTGGGCGACTCCTTTGAGCCGTGGTAGGGTAGTAATCAAAGCACAGTGGGAACTCACATGAGACAAATGAAGGTCTCAGGTCGATGAACTAACCTGTACACATGTCACCAGGGAACTACTATCTGACGTCTGGTATATTCCCAACTAGCTGGTTCCCGGCGAGTCCTGTCCGGTGTACTCATAACCCAATGAGCACCTGTACACATCTTAGGTGAACCAACTGACACCAGTGGCTTGTGAGACCGGTCACCACCCCTCGTCGGGGTCTCGACTGTATACACTAGTCTACTCTGGAGAAACGATGCCCTGTCTCGAATCTCCCACGACTAGGGACCTTTTAAGGATGTGCTTGTAGACCCCCACCTCCCACTTATATGATCGCCCTCATACTGCTGGTGGTCAAGCAAGAATCCTAGGGGCTCTATCAACGTGTAATAGCGACTTGTCAGGTCACCTAAAGCAGTACACGATGATAAAGATAAACCAGATAGCATACTATCATCTCGAGTAAGATTGTCCTACCAGGATAGGTCCTCCCTCAATCATTACAATCACGTGCCTGCGATCCAATAATTGACTCTGAGGGCACTATCTCCAACAGAACCTGCTCATGGCTTCTTCTGATCTCACCTCTGCCGAACTATACAAAGGTTGGCACTCTTGCTTTACTCTTTTCTCATAATCGGACAGATGCGTCCTCAGCACGGCTTTCCTATGAAATTTGGCTGTATCTAACGCCTCTGCACACGTACTAATCCTCTAGCATCAATGGAGAGTAACAACCGCTCGTTAACATCTTGCACGAACCTCTTGTTCCACTCGTCTTTATTATCCTCCGCTTCGAAGTCATCTCTTGCTGTCTGCATATTGCAATTCGTTCTCGGCTACAGTCAATCCGGAGTCTCTCACATGGACTCGAAATTACGAACTCGGTACCTTCATCACTCTGTGGAAGATATCTAGCCGAACACGTCCTCAGGAACGCATCCAAATCATCGGAGGAATACACTTTATTTGTCCGTTCTCGATCAACTCACAACGCATCTGGTGAGGTCCTTCTATCTGAAACTGGTCAACTTACTGATCTCACATAGGAGGATCCGACGAACAACATCCTCTCTTGATCGATCTACTCTAGATCTGAGTAAGATCTTTCGATTGGAATTCTTCAACTCAACTGAGCCTGCATCGGCACATCAAATCTGACGAATCATATCAGTCGCTCGACTCGAGATAGACTAGCTATCTCCTATCACATCTCTATCTTAAAGCTTCAGCGGTTTCAGCTCATAAACTCTGGAATCGACATCCCATCAATCGCAGCAACAGCTGGATCATCTGTCTGCACGATAGACAACATCACGATCTCTGAGGTAGGCTGTACATCAACAGTCCTCTCAATCTGGCAGCCTCTATCAATGGACCGATCATCCGGTGCAAAACCGAACACTCTCCTCAAATGAGAGATCACAACACAACACTATACCTACACGTTCCTGTGTCACCAGAAACAACATGTCAGTCCTCGTCCATGACGAGCTCGCCCTGACCGCAAACTAGCAGCAGCTCAATCTGTGCTCAAACCATGGTGACAGGAACCTCAAGCAGGTATCGATGAAGATAGATCAAATGAGCGAAAGAAATCAACAGATCCCAAATGGATATATGATCATAAGAACGAATAGTATCATAGATCTTAAGATAAGTACATTCTAAGGTTTCTTAAGTGTAGTATTGTATCGTAAATATGCCGCGGAACATACGTACCGTACGTCACTCTACTGAAGCTACATACTCCATCAATCAAGGTCAACCTATGAAACGAAAGTTCGGGTCTAATACCCTCCCCCCCGGTTAAGTCTAAGTTACGTAAGGTCAAGCCTCGGTTCCAAAATATATACATCATAGACTCCGCATAGTCAAACCCAGACTTAAACCAAGGTTAAACCTAACGCTCCGATACCAACTTTATCATGACTCGTAATTTAGCACGTGACCGGCACTTAAATTACGCAACGTCTAAAGGCGTGACGTAAATCAAGTAAGCCAAAGCCCAAAAAATATAAACCTTTTTGCGGAAAATAGTGGGGGTGCAGTTTTGAAATAAAGGTATAATGAATCATGTTTTTCTTGAAATGGATAGCTAATGAAACATGAAAATGCAAGTGGATTATACTACAATTGAAAACATGTCTCGTCTTTAAAAATTTGGGCAGCGCCTCCCTTGTATATTTTGATCCAAAAATATATATGCAACAATATATAGGCATCCCCAAGCGGGAGCTAGCTCTTTGCCAACTGGCCGAATCATAACTATGCAATAACATATATACGACGCCCAACGGTGAAGAAACAACAACAACAACAACAACAACAACTGAGCCTTTTATCCCAAGCATATGGGGTAGGCTACATGAACCAACATGAGAATCACGCCGGGTCCAGCACATGAATCCTCTGTCTCCACTCACTTCTATCGAACAATATACTTTCATTGAGTCCTTTGGCAACCATATCGTTTCGTATCACCTCCATCCATGTTTTCTTCGGTCTCCCTTTTGCCCTTTTGCTATTACCCATATCGAGAGTATCTATTCGTCGAACCGGTGCTTCCATAGGTCTGCGTCGCACATGACCAAACCATCTAAACCGGTGAAGAAACTACCCAGAAATAAAAAAATAAAGAAGAAAGACATCAAAACTCAAGGAAGCGATCAAAAACACATCGCTCTAAGTCTCGCATACCCAAGTCTGACTAGGTCTACCAATATACAAATTCTAGTATCTGATTTGATCTGATCTGATGTGATCTGATGGAGTTTATCTAGATACAACGGAATATAACAGTAAGAGAATGGGCACGATCCAACATGTGTCCCACCTACCAAAACTAACACCCTAGATGAAGCTGTGTGCCAGTAATACCACAACTGATTCCAAGCGGTCAAACCTGCAAGAACTGTGGCACAACGGGGGTGAGTTGCCAACTCGTGAGTAGAAAACATCAGCAAGTAAAAATCGAATAAAACAACGATTTTCTAGGTCACTATATCCTGAAGGTAATACTATGATATCTAGGGTGACCACATATGCATATATGTCAACAATCGATCAATGAAATGACATATATAAGTAAACATCCGACATCATATGCCCGTATGCATGTGGATACCATCCACATGTCCATCAACGACAAAACAATATCATGGAACCTGAGTGTCCCACACCGACACTCGAACATCATGAAAACATATGCCTGTATATATATAAGGATATCAACCACGTGTGTCCATCAACGACACATCAAAATCATGGAACCTGAGTGTCCAACACAGACACGTGAAACATCATGAAACCCGTGTCCAGCATCGACACGAAAATCCTTATATCTCGGGCTCCGTCAGTCCGGATCAGCTCATATCACGACTACGGTCGGTATCCTCCAGATATTCGCCGCGCCAAACTATCTCACGACTCCGGTCGGTATCCTCCAGATAACCGCCGAGCCCAAAACTATCACCGGTAGGTAGTGCTCCCCCATCCAGGCCCATCGTCAATATCTCGAGCTTCTTGCCCCAGAATACCTCACCAGGTCCACCATGTACCAGCAGACGGTGCCTCCCGCTCCTCGAATCGGGTATACTCACTGCTCAGAACCGAGAAAACTCATGGTGGACACCTCGAAATATCATATCAAGAGAAACCGCGTTTTTAAAACAATACACAATTTCCTTTGAAATTAAATCGCGGTTCTCAAATCCAGAGATCTCATAAAAACAGTATTTCAATGCATATAACCATAAGGTACGATGCATGCAACATAGAGTAGTAATATGAGCATATCGGGTATATCATGCAAGCATGTCAAGTGATAGTACTGAACAATGAATGTACTTTTACTTTTAAGATTAATCCCATAATATGACAATTCTATTGTGTAAGTAACATGGCAATTACCGATGAAGAATGTTTGTGAGCCGGAAAATCTGTGTATGTGTAACATGCGGTTCAACGGTAATTATGGAGGTGTACTAGCAATTGATATCATATAGAATTAAATACCGGCACGTGGTATGTACATCACGAGGTGTAATATCCTACACAATATGAACAATAAATGGGTATATCTATCTATACATGAACTATACAGTCACTTTTTAAAAGATACGAATCGTAGTTTTGAAAGAGGGTGCTACAGCTTTTTTAGAAAAAGACATCATTTGGAAACCCGTAGCGTCCCATAAAGTTTCCATTTAAAATATGCATATGATTCGTCAGTTTTGGAAATAGGTATGGTTCAAGTTGAAATCTGTATATTGGCGATCCCGCCTCATAACATCCGATATGACAATAATCATCGATCATCATCCTCAAATCACTAGCGCGTATCAATCATCCGGTACATCTCATCACGTATGGTAATCCATCCTACAGGGTCATCAAACTGAATAGGGAATCTATCGACCTATACAATAATGAGGGTACGGATCTAAAGTCTCATACGGCATATTACTCATTATACTCATAAATAAATATATTATATATATACACACATATATCTCAATCACATTTTTATAAACGTCATATCTTATTAATTTCGCAACACCTCTATCTCAATTTCGTGTCGTGTTTATCTATTTCGATCTCATATCATATCATAAACAACTCATACTTGTCCTCTTTCAATTCATATTCTTAACCAAATATATACTCATTAGCGTCAACTTTTATCATATCATCCCTTTACTAAATCCTATAACCATGTCTATAAGTTCGTAGCATATCCTTTATCTAAATTATAAGTTATATAACAATCTTTCCATATCAATGGTTGCGGGGGTGCTATACGCCATCCACCCGACTCCCTCCGTAGATATAAATCTACTCACCTGCTAAACTCTTCGGTTAGCCAAAGTCGATGTGCTTCGTCGTCTCGGAAGTCCACGCGATGGTACCTACAATCAATACACAATCACAATACTATTAAAACCAATATCTGAAAACCGATATTGCACACGGATTTCTTATAGGTTAGAACATATAGCTTACGCATGAAAGATCAACCAAACAATCCTCGTCGTTGACGTATAAACATCCAACGACCAATTCAAATCTCGAATATAAAAACCAAGAATTCACATATCGGAAAACATAGCCAAAACACTCTCAAGTACTTCCTAGATTTTGGCTCAGGTAAATTGGGACTAAACAAGCAAGTACAAGGGATAGGTTGTAGGGTAAGTGAGCTACAGGAAAAACCACATCACCATAGGAATTAGGGGGTCCGGCGAGATCACCTAAAAATCCGGCCTCGCCGGTCTAAGTAGGGAGAAACGGGTTAGTACTTCTGTGGTGGTCTTCTAGTGGTTTATCTAGGTCAAAGGACTTTTTTGATTTTTTTTATAAATGATCCAAGTTGCTCCAGATACCCTGTAAGCCTTTAGGTTTCACAAAACAGACACGGGAAAATTCTAAATTCGTGTATCGGGTTCTAAACTCCTTTCCAAGCAAGGAAATCAATCTCTAAGGTCTTATAAACACTCACTACACCTCAATTAACCACTTAACAACAACTTGTAATTTTCTAAGATCACATATCCTAATTATATCAAATTCTAAACTAAACTAGGATATTTAACATAAACACTAATCTAAACTGAAGATATTACCCCATTTGCAACTAAAGAAAATTCTTGAGTTGCCCAAAATCTTCAAAATTGAAACTTGGATGGTTCAAAGGGTTTAGAATAGGTTTGTGCATGTTTATTGTGAAGGGGGCATGAGGTTTTAAGAAGGGACTGGAGATGATGCATGGAGGTAGTAGAGGTTCAAGAAGCATGGAGGAGATGAAGAAAAACAATGGAAAATGAAGGAAAGGGACAGCCAAGTCTCTCTCTTAAGCTCACTCTCTTACTCACAAATATCCCCCTACACTCACTCTCTCACAAATATCTCTTTTGTTTCTTCTCTTTCTTGTTTCATTCTCTTAACTCTTGTTTTCTTTCCTTTTCTTTGTTTTTCTTTTCCTTTCTCATTCTCTTCTCTTTTAAATCTCATAAGTCACAAACACAAACTCATAAACACAAACTCAACATGCACATGACATGGTGCACTAGCCATGGAAAAATGTAAAAACACGGATTTGACCAAAATCCGATAAATATATTTTTAATGAATAAATCATTTTAATCTCCGATTATTTTCCAAATATCGGTATATACTTATACCATTTTACGAAAAATCTCTATTCGTAAATCGAATAGTTTTCGCGAAATATATTATTTTAATATTAAATTTCCTAAAATAATATTTTATATTTCTGAATGTTACTCTAATGCATCTGCTTTGTTGTTTTCTGCTCGCGACACATTTTCCGGTGTATATGAAGGCAACTGCGTCAGTAGTTGTTTTACCTTTTCTTCATACTTTATCAGTTCAGGATTACATATTTTGTAGTCTCCATTGACTTGCATGATGATAAACTGAGAATCTCCGTATATGTGGAGGTCCTCGATTCCCATATCGATTGCGATCTCAAGACCGACTATAAATGCTTCATACTACGCTCCATTGTTGGTCCTATACTCTGTCAACGAGATAGCATAGCGGGTTATTCCTCCTTAAGGGGTTACGAAGATGAGGCCAGTCCCAGCCCTGATTACCAGGACATTCTTCTTTCTCTCTTTCATCGAGGAGGTTCCATCTAAGTATAACTCCCAATTGGGCTTTCCTGATTCTTCCGTCCCTTCAACTGTGTTGAATGCATATTCATCTGGCATCTCACAATTCAGTAGAGAGTCAGCTGGAATCGGGCATTCCGCAAAGTCGACGATGGCTTGTCCTTTTACCGTTTTGAGGTGGCGATAAAGGATTGTGAACTCCATAAAAATAGGAGACCATTTGGCAAACCTTCTTGTCAATATTGCTTTCGTCATAAGGTACTTTAGAGGGTCCACTTTCGATATGAGACAGACTTCATGCGCTAAGGCTTAGTGTCTGAAGTTCGTTATCGCGAAGACCAGTGCCACACTGTGCTTCTCGATAGGGGAGCAGTTGCTTTTTGCTCCTAGCAGGACCCGACTCAGGTAGTATAGAGCTATTTTCCTTCATTCTCTTGGGCCCATAACATTCCTAGAGAACCATCAAGAGCAGTTGTATATAGGATAAAGGGCTTTCCCTTGACCGGGACAATACTGGTAGATTTTGCAAGTATTGTTTGATTTCCTCCAGTGCCTTTTGACATTTCTGATCCCATATAAAGGGAGTTCCCTTCTTCATCAGATGGCCAAACGAACGTCATTTACCAGAGAGATTGGCGATAAACCATCGAATATAGGCGAGCTTTCCTTGAAGAGATCATAGCTACTTGAGATTTCTTGGCGGGGGCATTTCCGTAATTGCTATAATTTTGGAGGGGTCGGTCTCGATCCCTCGATGACGGATTATAAAACCGAGGAACTTCCCCGACAAGACTCCGAACACACATTTCAATAGATTCATCTTTAGGTTCAATTTTCAAAGTCTCTTGAAGACTATCTTTAAGTGCTCCCAGTGCTCTTCGTGGGATTTGCTCTTGACCACCAAATCGTCGATGTAACATTCGATGATATCATGTATATGGTCTTCAAATATCTTCTTCATGGTTCTTTGATATGTGGCTCCAGCATTCTTCAGGCCAAAAGGCATCACCTTGTAGCCGTATATGCCTAACGGTGTGCATAATGCCATAGGCTTCCGGTCTTCAGGATCCATCTTTATCTGATTATACCCAGAAGATCCTTCTATGAATGAGAAGACTTTTATGAGTACGCATATTGTCGATCATCAGCGCGGTAACTGGTACGAGTAAGTCATCTTTCGGGCATGCCTTATTAAGGTCTCAACAGTCTACGCAAATGCGAACAGTCCCATTCTTCTTCATTACAAGGACGATGTTTGCAATACAGTCGAGATATTGGACTTCATGAATAAAGTTCTAGTCTATGATCTTCTAGACTTCAATATTGATGCTCAGCTTGAGTTCGAGTCGTATTCTTCTTAGTGTTTGTTTGACTGGCTTTATCCCTAGGGTTATGGCCAGCTTGTGTACCGCTACATCTGGATCAAGGCCCAGCATCTCGGAATAATACCAGGTGAAGCAGTCTCTATATTCTAAGAGCACGGTTTTAAGAGCATCAACTTTCTCTTCAGACAGTATCTTACTGACGAATGTTGGTCTCGGATCATTTTTTGTTCCCAAGTTTATTTTCTTCAATTCATCAGCAGTGGTATGAATTCCATCTTCCAGCACTTTAGGGGCTAGCGGAAGTTCTTAGATCTCTTCGTTTTCCTTTGTGAAGCATTCAAAGAGCTCAAGCATATCTTCATCCTCTTTTTAATTGGAAATTCTTATTATATGGAAAACATTAGCAAGCTTCTGTTTCTTAGGCTGGCCACGCTCCGATTTGCTGGAGTAGTCTCGCATTGGTACATGCTTTCGTAGGGACTCCACTCTCCAGCTATCACTTAATATGAACTTGACTTGCATGTATTGCTCTTCCACCAAATTCTTGAAGACGAAGCAATCCTTGATTGGATGGCCGATGATCCAGTGGTAGAGATAGTAATCTGGATGATCAAAAGCATTTACTTGATGGGGCCACTTAGACTCAGGCAGTGTTAGCATTTGATGATTCATGACGAGGGTGAATATCTTTCTTGTGTTGTCACGGGGGAAGAATACCCCCGTCCTATCTTCTGTGTAAGGGATGGGCTTGGGTGAACTTTCACTTGATGACGTGGTGTTCTAAGATCACCTTGTCTTGGTTGAGGTTTGAACATGGATGATGTCCTATTTTCATTATCACAACTTCGAATCTCCTATTTTATAAAGGAATGCAGAGGCAGCTGTTGTGGAGTCGGACTAACGTAACTCGTCGCCCCGGAATATTGTCTACTTGGTGGCAATCGCATGACCTTTCCATATAGGGCCATTATGCCTTTCTCAAGCTCATCGACTTCTTGAACCGCTTCTTTCATCTGCGTCTCAATCGGCCCTTCTGGTGGTTGGGTTGAAGCACTTTGCGGAGATCTCCTCTTTGCTCGGCCGTGCTGTATATCGGTAAAGCCTCTTCCTCTTCATTTATGACATGGCACCTATAAGTTTTCTACCGCTTCTTGGGTTGTACATGTCCTAAGCCAGTGATATCCATCTTCCCATTCGGCTCGATTTGGCGAGTCCCGGGCACTTTCTAGATTCTTTTATAGAACCGGGCTTGTCGAACGGTTTGTTTGAATGGTACTCCTTGATGCTTCAATAATTCCTTTAATCCCTTCGTGAAGTATCTTTGCATGCGAATGGGCTGTAATCTATCGAGGTTCGGTTCGAGTTCATGCCAGATCTCTTTCTCAACATTGGTCTCTTCAGATTTATAGAAGAGAATCGCCTGTTTGCCTCCATATCTGGGAGGTTCATGAAAAGTGACCAACTCTTGCACACTTTGGGTGCTGAGTGTATCAAGTTCTTTATAGTGGTGAGGAGGAGCCATTGTAATATATAAAGTTGTATCCGTTTCATCAAGGACCTTCACCCACGGGTGGATAGAAAACACTGTATCAATTTCTTCATCTGAGTTACTGCCAAAGACTGAAATGGGGATTGATAGGCTAGGTTTATTAGTCTCTCTCGGAGGTTGACCCACGAACACTATCTCTTCATCTTCTTATTCTTCAGAATCACTTCCAAAGACTGGGATGGTGGTCGCTTGTACTTGTTTGTGAAAGTATGTCTTAGCACCTCAACAAGGGTTCTATGAGCATCAAGTATGCAATTTTAAAAATCTGGAGGGATAAGTCTACTTAAACAAGATCATACTAGAGATTAGGGTTTTAAAACATAGCAAAGCAAGTTCTAAACTAAGTGAAGAGAGCCTACAAACTTTGTAGTCTAGTCCTTCACTTCAAAATCTCCACGTAATAGTCCCTAGAATTCTTTTTTAACTCCACTTGAAGGATGGAACGAGCTTGCTCGAAGTCTTCGTTGTCGAAGATCATCCACCTTGAGACAACTCACACTCAAGCTCACACTTCACTAATCAAGGTATTAGTGAAGAGAACAACCTATACTAATTTTCTAGAGTAGTGTAGCTTGATGAGTAGGGATTTTGCTCACTAAAAATCTTTCTTTCTTTTTCTTTATCTCAACCTAGAAAGAAAACTAGAGAAAAGAAGAAGAAAATGAACTTGGAGATCAGAGTATGAACCAAGAGGAAAAGATGAGATCTAGATGAATGATGAATATGTATGAATAAAATAAAGAATGAAGACGAGTCATGGCTTCTCAAAACTTCTCAAAGCAACCATAGAAAAATGACTCATTCTTCTTTCTTTTTAATTCATATATATATATATATATATATAAATCATTATCTTGTCATCTTTATCTCTAATATGATTCTCACACATCCATGTTCTATGTATCATCAACCATGATACAAATGAATATATATATATATATATATATATATATATATATGTATAAACTAATATTTAGCTCACTTAATATTAGTTTATATATATATATATATATATATATATATATATATCAAATTATTAAATCAACATTTGATTCAATAATCCGGTTATATCATATATAACCTGGCTAATATCAATTAACGCTATATTAGAATACGGTATTATATACTTGTATTTAATCAAGCTCCCGCACATATCTCCATATGTGCCCTACTTCGTTATGCTTGATCTAGGAAACCTCTATTTGGGACTCTAGAGATTCACCAATATGCAAGCAGTGGGTATTGATCACATCAGATACCCACAAGCCATCAGCGGTACCAGCTGGACATAACGGGTACCCAGGTATTGAACGATTAGAAGATCAACAAGAAAACTTGTCTAAACTCCCGTAGAGCCTATAAGCAACACTTACCGTACAGTCCGATTTCTTCTTCTGATATGTCGCATATCGAGTCTATAGGGTGGAATCATCAGACCCCAATAACTCGATAAGTCATGCCGATGTGTGGCCTATAACCTTTCGAGAAACTACTGACTACACTTATCAGTAAATCTCATCAACCCTGCCCAGGGATTTGCTGTTATATCCAATCGAGCATAATACAACATCAACTCTCAATACCGAGAGAGGAAAAACCCCTCCTAATGCTCACTACCTCCATGTTACTCAGGACTGTGCCCAAAAACCACCTGTTTGCACGACTCATTTGAGCCATGGTAGGAAGGAAATCAAAGAACAGCGGGAACCACACAAGACACTATGACGATATTGGGTCTACAGACTAACCTGTACAAGCATCACCAAAAAACTACTATCTGATGATAGGTATGGTGCCATTTAGGATATCTCGGCGTGTCATGTTCGGTGTACTCATTCTCCAATGAGCACCTGTGTACAATCTTTGATGTCACACACTAATGGGTGTGGGATCAACCATCGCCCCATACAGGGTCAAGAAACGTACACACTCGTCTACTCTCGAATATCGATGCCCTGTCTCGATATTCTCTCGACCAGGAACTGTTAAGGATGTGCTTGTGGACTACTCAAGCCCCACTAGTATGATTTACATCATAGTTTAGGTAGTCAAGCCAACATCCTAAAGGCTTTATCAACATGTATCAAAAAGACAGTAAACTAAAAAAAACGCACATGTTAAGATAAAGAGCAACCAGATAGCATACTATCATGTCGAGCAAGAAATTCCTATATATATATATATATCTGTGTGTGTGTGTGTGTGTGTGTGTGTCCAAACATCCACTAATATACAATAACGGCCTCCAAGGCATACATATTCCTAACAATCTCCCACTTGCACTAAGGACAGTTATTGAAGTAATGCATACCTAACATCCCAAAAAGTCTCTCGAACTGTGTCTGGGGAAGGGCCTTCGTGAGTGGATCCGTCGTGTTGTCCTTCGTGTCAACTCTCCTGACCGCGATCTCGCGGCGATCAACTATCTTCCAGATCAGGTGATACCACCTCAGAATATATTTAGATCGCTGATGGGACCGGGGTTTCTTGGCTAAAGCCACAGCTCCATTGTTATCATAATACAAATGTATTAGATCTTCAATGGCTGGAACCACACTAAGTTCAATAATAAACTTCTTCATCCAGACAGCCTTTTTGGAAGCATCTTTGGCAGCGATGTATTCAGCCTCCATCGTCGAGTCTATAACGGTATCTTCCTTAGAACTCTTCTAACATATCGCCCCTCCATTGAGTGTGAAGACAAAGCCCGAGACAGATTTGTTGTCATCCTTATCACTCTGGTAGCTCGAATCGGTAAACGACCCCACTTGGTATTCTCCATTACCATACACCAAGAACAACACTTTAGTCCTTCTTAAGTATTTAAGAATGTTCTTCACAACTGTCCAGTGCTTCTCCCTTGGGTCTGATTGATGCCTACTTACCACACTAAGTGCATAAGCTATATCCGGTCTGGTGCATAACATCGCGTACATGATAGACTTAACTGCAGAAGCGTAGGGTATCATGTTCATGCGAGTCTTTTCCAAATCAGTCTTGGGAGACATCTTTTTAGAGAGAGTGATTCCTGAACAAGCGGGTAAATTACCACGCTTAGAATCTTCCATACTAAACCTCTTTAGTATGGTGTCATGTACCTGGATTGGGACAATCCCAACATCCTTTAAGATCTATCCCTAAAGATCTTTATCCCCAGGATGTAGGAGGTATTACCCAGATCTTTCATGGATAAATTTTGTGATAGGAAGAGTTTGACCGAGCGCATCATAGGAACATCATTTCCAATTAAGATTATTTCATCAACGTACAATACGAGGAAGACAACTTTACTTTCTACTACCTTTTTATATATACATGGTTCATCTATGTTTTTGATGAAGTCAAACTCTTTGATTGCTACATCAAAACAAATGTTCCAGCTCCCTGACATCTATTTTAATCCGTAGATTGATTTAAGCAGCTTGCATATCTTTTCGCTGCTCTGGCTGTCAACAAAACCCTCTGCCTGTATCATATACATGCTCTTTTCTAAATTACCATTTAGAAAAGCGGTCTTAAAATCCATCTGCCGGATTTCATAGTCATGGTATGCAGTAATGGCAAGTAGGATCCCGATGGGCTTAAGCATAGCCACTGGAGAAATGGTCTCATCATAGTCGACACTTGGTTGTTGAAGAAAACATTTTTCTACAAGTATAGTTTTGAAGGTCTCAACCTTTCCATCTACACCAATCTTCTTTTTGAAGATCCATTTGCTCCCAATGGGTTTTACCCCTTCAGAAGCAACCTCCAAAGTCCATACTTTGTTGGTGTACATGGATTCCATCTTAGATCGCATAGCATCCAGCCATTTCACAGAGTTCCCGCTTGTGATGGCTTGCTCGAAACTAGTTGGGTCATCATCTTCCATGATGCAATCCTCGCTCCTACCGTCTATGAGGAAACAATAGTATCTCTCACGTGGGTGAGAACCCCTACTAGATCTGCGGAGTGGCAGAGGTTCGTCGGAGACTATTGAATCCTCCGGTTCTACCAAATCTTCAGTTGCAGTTTGTGTTTTTGGAATTTCATCATGTTCTACTTCAGTACCACTAATTTTTTTATAAGAAATTCCTTTTCTAAAAAGGTTGCGTGTTGAGCAAAAAACAACTTTTGTTGCTCAATGCAGTAGAATAGATATCCATGTGAATTCTTTGGATATCCCATAAACTTACAAAGAACTGATCATGCTTTGAGTTTGTCCGGATTCTGTTTTTTAACATAGGACGGAAAATCCCATATCTTAACTCGTTTAAGATATGGTCTCTTTCCACTCCATATCTCATATGGTGCTTTAGGCACAGATTTTTATGGAACTTGATTCAATAGGTATGCAGCTGTCTCAAGTGCATAACTCCAAAAGGAAATAAGTAACTCAGCAATACTCATCATAGAGCGCACCATATCTAATAGGGTGTGATTCCTCCACTCCGATAAACCATTGTGCTTGGTGTATATGGAGGAGTAAGTTGAGAGAGAATGCTATTTTTTTTTAAATAATCTCGGAATTCCGTGCTTAAGTATTTGCCTCTTCGATCAAATCGAAGGATTTTAATACTTTTACCCGTCTGTTTCTCTACTTTGCTCTTATATTCCTTGAATTTCTCAAAGTCTTCAGACTTGTGTTTCAACAAGAACACATGTCTGAATCTAGAGAGATCATTGGTGAATGTAATGAAGTACAAGAAGCGATTCCTGGCATGTGTAGACATAGGACTGCATACATTACTATGTATCAGTCCCAAGAGTTCGGTATCTCTTACTCCGTGTCCCATAAACAGAGTTTTGGGTATCTTTCCTTTGAGACATGACTGAAAAGTTTCATAAGATATAAATTCGAACGGATTCAAATATCCATCTTTATGTAACTTAGCTAGTCTGGTTACATTGATATGACCAAATCTACAGTGCCACAAGAAGGCTTCGTTCATATTTGAACTTTTCCTCTTATTGGTGTTTTGTATATTTAGAACTGTATTTTTATTCAGAACATATAAACCATTACAAAACGTACCAAACCCAATCAACACTTGATTCAGGAAAATGTTCATGACATTTTTCTCTAATGCAAAGTTATATCCATCTTTATCTAATAAAGAAACGGATATTATATTTCATATCATCGATGGTACAAAATAATATTCGTTCAAAATCAATATATTACCAGTTGGCAATACATGGTGATATTCACCGACAACTTCGGCAGCAACAATTGCTCCATTCCCTACTCTGGGAAACATATCACCCTTTCTCAGTTCTTTACTTTTATTTAACCCTTGTAACATATTACGAATATGGGATCCTGATCTGGTATCTAATACCCAGGAAGTAGAGCAGACTGAGAAACACTTCTCAATAACTAACACACCCGAAGAAGATGGATCAGAATGCTCTTTATTCATTTGGGTTGTATGGAAATCCTTGCATTCCTCTATCCCTTGCCCTAACTCATGATAATTGACATAAGATAGAGTGGAACCAATGTTCTCCAGCCCAGTATAATAAGCCGGTTCGGTCAATACATTCATGTTATTATCTTGATTAAGACGTGACATGGTCGCTACCTGGAGAGAGAGAGAGAAGAAAATTAGATTGGTTATTATCCTATTTAATCAAGTTGGCTCCCACTATTTTTATCAAATCTTCCTTCAAACCTTAAAAGGTAAGATTAGCCGGGATTAATTACACCCTACAAGTTTTCTAATCGATCACCCAGGCTAGTGTTGGTACTCCGACGGAGTCTCCCCGTGCTTTCGCATGGAACTAATTAAATATCCTCGTTTTCGCATGGGCATAACTCCGTTAACACCTTTCTAGAAACCTACTGGATTAGCTAATTGTAAAGTGGAAAACTCTTCCCGGAGTAACGCTTACTCACAGTGGGTATCGGGATCCAACTATCACATAGAAGGTATGCAATCTCATTTCAAATTTCAACACTTAAAATTCCCGATAATGGTTTTTACCCCGTGCGGCTTATGACATTGCAAAGATCAACAAATCATAAACCGCATGTCAAGTTCAACCCGTCATTTTGTGACTGATTTAGACCCTCCCGCAAGACCCTTGATAAGGTCAATAAAGTCGTACGACTACCCTAACCAATCGCATCAACATGCGGCAGAAAAGCACTAATTATCTACCGTACACTACGCCTCGGCAAAGGTCGACAAACGTAGCATGAATACTAAACAGTACCTATCTGAAATGGTGGAGGGCTACGACTGGTTTTGAAGAAAACCTTAACGTAATGAACTTGATATCGTTGTAGAACCTAGTGATTTGAAAAGGAGTGGTATAAGTTCCGCTTTAAAAATTGAGTAGTTTCAAAACAAACCGAGTGGGTTGTAGCATATTCTAGTTTTTGCTAAAGAGGTCATTCTCGGTGAAGGGATCTAGTCTTTTTCCTCATCAAATGAGGTGCTGGATATTCATAATAGAATACCACTATGCAAAGCAAGAACTAGAGCCGCCTTTTTGAAAAATTTGATTCTACAACATCTTTTAGGTTTCTTTTCTTTTCATTAATCTTATTAATAAAGTCCCATCATTTATGTTTGCTAAACATCACAGAAGAAACGAAAATAAAACACATATATGCCATCCGTATTCACCACAAAGTCCCGGGTCTTCACCGTAAAGTTACTTAACTTACGGCAGGGTTGGGTCAGGACTATCGTGAATGCAAAACATATATAGTATCTATTAATATATATATATATATATATATATATATATATATATGTAGCATTCATCTTACCCAGTTATATGATGACATCAAAGAATAGAACAGAACAGCAGAAGCAGATATATGAAATATAGGACATACTTGAAAGTCCATGTTTTAGATTAAACCAGTAACGAAAAACATGGATTCCACAGTCGTGATGAATAGCCAAGCCCACACCACTAGACCCTTATGAGAGCGGCAAGCAACCCTGCCAATTCTAGAATTAGGAGACCGGCATCGACTCCTCGAGATGGCTTTCCAATGGACTCTAGAACCCGGTTACTTGTGCTCTCCGCCTTGGGTCTATCCTAATGCGGAAATGTAAATAATATATATCGAATGGAGACAACAACCTCAACCCGGAAGTGTTCCAATAAAAGAATATTACATACAATTATTTACATGAATGAAAATTGAAAAAATCTCATCTCACATCCCCGGCTATTCACTCACGACGATCCAATATAACATATCGATATAGCAACATAATAACAACACATGTCATCAACGTAAGTCAATATGCATACCCCTAATGTCTTTGTCGTATAGCAACGAGATCGAGGATATTGCCATATATTATACTTACGGTTGCAGAAAAGAAATGTAAAATACAATAAATAAAATCCACATCTATAGACATCATAAACCTGGATTATCACAAATTCTGAATTTCATGTCTAACCCTATAAAACATACATTTATGCTTCGATTTGAAAACCCTTTTCAAAGTATAAGTCGGGAAATTCAACAAGGTTCCCGATTTAAAAGATCGAAGGCTCTTCGGGAACTTTAGTGGATGGGCATACCCCCGAGGCCACCAACGAAGTGGACATGGGCGGAACACCATGGCCACGAGCACCTAAGTGGATCCTCTTGGTCATGGGGTTCTCCTATAGTCCCTTGATCGGGGCAAAGGGGCATGGCTGTCTACTAGTGTCTCTCGGCGAGTATTCACATACGATACAAGATTACAACAGAGTTTCGATCCAAATCTAAACTCCGTGGTAATCCATCAAACAATGCTAAAATGTGAGATTTACAAATTGACAAATAGTTTTCGCCAAACTACACAATGTGGATTCTAAAAATTGTATCACATAACCAAAGTAATTAGACAAAGTTAACATTTCAATCGATGTTTCAATCAACAACAATTCACAGAGATCTCAACCACTTGAGCCTCATCAAAAATGTCCAGAAAATCCAAAAAAGTGAAAATGAAGAAGTACAAGAAAACTGGAATTCTAACTCCATAAGTGAGCGGTGGAACCGTGGCCAATACATGGTATAGGCGGCGGTTCCGCGGCCATTTGGAGGAATTAGGAGCTCATATTTCTTGGGCCTCCATATAATTGTCTGCATGATTTTCTGAGCATTTTTAATCTGAAAAATCTCAATGTTTCAAAAATGGACATAAGCTAGAATTATCCGGAGTTAAAACGTTGATCGAACACTTTAACATCGTCTAAACTTATCCTAAGCATCTAGTTTGGCTCTGATACCATGAAAGTACGTCTTAGCACCTCTACAAGGGTTCTATGAGCATCAAACATGCAATTTTAAAAATTTAGAGGGCTAAGTCTACTAAAACATTATCATACTAGAGATTAGGGTTTTAAAACATAGCAAAACAAGTTCTAAACTAAGTGAAGAGAGGCTACAACCATTGTAGTCTAGTCTTTCACTTTAAAAGCTCCAAGTAGTAGTCCATAGAACTTTTCTTTGACGCCAGTTGAAGGATAGAACGAGCTTGCTCGATGTACTCGTCGTCGAAGATGATCCATCTTGAAGCAACTCACACTCAAGCTCACACTTCACTAATAAAGGTATTAGTGGAGAGAACAACCTATACTAATTTTCTAGAGTAATGTAGGTTGATGAAGTAGGAATTTTGCTCACGTAAAATCTTTCTTTCTTTTCATTATCTCAACCTAGAAAGAAAACTAGAGAGAAAAAGAAGAAGTTGAACTTGGAGATCAGAGTATGAACCATGAGAATAAGATGAGATTTAGATGAATGATGAATATGTACGAATAAAACAAAGAATGAAGATGAGTCATGACTTCTCTAAACTTCTCAAAGCAACCATAGAAAAATGACCCATTCTTCTTTCTTTTTAATTCATATATATTAATCATTATCGTGTCATCTTTATCTTTAATATGATTCTCACTCATCCATGTTCCATGTATCATCAACCATGATACAAATGAATATATATATATATATATATATATATATATATTAACAAATATTAATCTCACTTAAGATCTTCTTCTCTTTATATATATATATATATATATAATTATTAAATGAACACTTCATTCAATAATTCGGTTATATCATATATAACCCGGCTAATATCAATTAACACTAGATTAAAATATGGTATCATATACTCATATTTAATCAAGCCCCGCACATATCTCCATACATGCCCTACTTCATTTTTCTTGAGCTATGAAACCTCTATGTGGGACTCTAGAGACTCGCCAATACGCTAGCCGTGGGTAATGATCACATTAAATATCCACAAGCCGTCAATGGTGTTGGCTATAGTGCCCTCAAGCCAATTATTATAATCGTAGGAACACGATTGTAATGATTGAGGGAGGACCTATACGGGTATAATAATCTTACTCAAGATGATGGTCTGCTATGTAGTTTGTCTTTATCATCACGTACATACATTAGGTGGTATTGCAGATCACTATTACATGTTGATAGAGCCTATAGGATTCTTGCTTGACTACCAGCATTATGATGGCGAACATATACGTAGGAGCTGGGTGGTCTATAAGCACATCATTAAATGTCCTTAGTCGAGAGAGTATCGAGACTAGACATCGATACTCCGGAGTAGTTTAGTGTATACTTATCGAGACCCCGACGAAGGGCGGTGGCCGGTCACACAAGCTATTGGTGTCTGTTAGTCACCTAAGATAGTATACAGGTGCTCATTGGGTTATAAGTACACTGGACGGACTCGCCGGAAACATGCCAATTTTGTATTATACCTATTGTCAGATAGTAGTTCTCAGGTGACATGTGTACAGGTTAGTCTTTCAACCTGAGATCATCATTTGTCTCATGTGAGTTCCCACTGCGCTTTGATTACTACCCTACCACAGCTCAAAGGAGTCGTGCAAACAGGTTTTAGTTGAGTATAGTCCCGAGAGACATAGAGCCAGTGAGCAGATCGTCGGGGATTCATCTCTGCCGGTATTGGGGGTTAATGTCGCGTTGTGCATGGATGGCCATCACTATAAATCCTTGGCCAAGATAGTCGAGAATTACTGATTTGGATCAGTAGTTTCACAGGTGGTGATGAGCTTCATACCGACACGAAATATCGCGTTATTAAGAGTCTGACTTTATCTACCCCCTAGACTCGATATGTGATACTCTTAAACAAACAGACCAGACTGTGCGGAGATTGTTATGGACAGACTCGGTAGGGGTTCGGATGAGTTTGCTCGTCGGCCTTCTTTTCGCTCAATACTTGGGTAGCCGTTACGTAGAGCTAGTGCCGCTGACGTGCTTGTGGTTAAACCCACTGCCAGCAAATTGATGAGTCTTTAGGGTCCCACACAGAGGGTTTCCCTGCTTTGGGCGGAACGATATAGAGGACGTATGGTTTTACTGCAGGGTTCGATCATATACGTGTACTAGCTACACGTATCATGGTTCGGACGGATTTACTAATTGGCTTTAGTTTAAGCCGGATCTTAGTATTAGATTATTAGATTATTTTTGTCTCTTTGTATTCATATTTTTCGAAATATAGATATGGGTATGTATATACGGTGAGGGGTATTCTTGTAATTTATTACAAGGGTGCTTCTAGAAGAAGACACCTCATTTTGTTTATAACCATATAGGATTAAATGGTTAATGAGGTGGAGGATGGGGTGTTATTTGCATTGATTGAAGCATGGCTCACTGGTGAGTCATAGAGTGACTCATGCTTTGGTGAACTATTGAAGCATGCTTGATTTATTTAGTTTGCTTCAATAATTCAGAAGGCTTGGAGATTTTTCCTTGATGGAAAAATGGTTCACACAACACTCACATCTCCTTAATCTTCCTTCTTCTAGTTCCACCCTAAATGTCCCATGTGTTGAGAAACCTAGGTTGTTATGAGACATATTAATCCATCATTAGACTCTAAATCATCTAGCCTATCTAGTTTGGCGAATTAGGTACCCTAGTTACCTAGGCTATGAGGTTGGAGCTCGAACTACAAATCCTCAGGTGGATCATCTTTAACCGAGGGAGACTGACGATCAAGCTTGATCATGGAGGCCACTAGGAGCTTAGGAATATGGTTAAAGACCGAAGGATACGGATCATTAGGTATAACCATTCTAACTCCTCTTTAGTTTGATAGCTTAAGGTTTATGGTAGATCCGGATTATAGGGTTGTTCTAGCGGTAGTTTATAAAAAATTTGTTCCGCAAACGGTCACGGTAAATGGGCAGAGCACTGGCATAACCCAACATGTTATCTGAGCCAACCCATAAACCCTAAACTAGCAGTTTAAACGATGTTTAAATAACAAAACCGAAACAACTCCGCAAAAATACAGATAATATTCAAATTTCTGTCAAATTTTATTAGTCTTATAAAACTTTTTTAAACAATTGCAGAAGGCTATTTATCTTGTAACTAGAAGACACTCCAAAAATGAGACACAAGTTCCTTAAGTTGGCTGGAGAGAACGGCAAAATCCCCGGTGTCGCCGATTTTTGAAGGGACTTGGGTTTTGACTTTTTGGTGGTGTTCCGGACTCTTGAATATTGATTTTTAGGTATTGTTTGTTTTTGACCAGATTGCATATTATGTTATGTTTGGTTTGGGGGGAATACGGAGTATTTCGAAGTCGCTATGTTAACACTGTTTATAAGTTTTCAGTGCATACATTAGTATCTGCGACCGTGAATGTCATTAGAGCGGTATAACTCGTCTAACTGCTATATGTTCAATTAGACGGGTTCGCGAACATGATATTCATGTTGATGTTTTGTGATTGTGCTGAGGTTGTGGTTGGATTGTCGTGGTGGATAGCTTGCGGTGCAATGGTAGTAGTAAAGTTGAGATTCATTTGTATATTTGATATTGCGGGGCGAGCGTCCGACATGTAGACTACCGTTTCTGCTAGTTTGTATATTATTTGTTTGGGGCATGACCGGGTTGAGGTCGATGTCACCCTTGTACATATATTTTCTTTTTCTGTACTATGATTACGATGTGGAGGAGTGCTCGAATAGCTGGATTCTAGAGGGCAATGACCCCGTATCTCATAGTGTTGAGACAGAGGGGGCTTCACTTTAGAATTGGCAGGCTATTTTCCGCACTTGTAGGGGGTTTAGGATGACCCACGAAAGGACGCTCAAGTTACCGGATCCCATGGAGTGCAGGATGGCCCATTCACTTTGTTGATTGGGGTTGCTTCACTTCTGGGATTGGCGGGTAACTTGACGTGCTCATATGGGTCCAACCTTTCATTGTATGTGCTATCCACACGACAGGAAATGTCGGGTCTGATTTGTGGCTCAAATGAAATCCGAGGCTCCAAGATTATCCACCATTCTGTGTTGCTTGCTGAGATTCTGTGATGTTGCTTATATCATGTCTAGGACGAATGTTTTATATATTTATATATATACTAGTAGATGTTGTACATATTGTGCACCCGCGTTAGTCCAGCCCCTGCTCTGCTGTTAGTTATGTAAACTAACAGTGGATGACGGGGCCCCGAGGCGAATGCGGATGGCATATACGTCCATTGTATTTCCGTTCCTTTTTCTGGTATGATATGGATTAATTGATAGGACAGTGTTGATTCTGATCAATGCAATGAAAAATAAACATAAATGATGTTGTTGGA
Organism: Agapanthus africanus; assembly: GCA_030015575.1. Taxonomy (NCBI): domain Eukaryota; kingdom Viridiplantae; phylum Streptophyta; class Magnoliopsida; order Asparagales; family Amaryllidaceae; genus Agapanthus; species Agapanthus africanus. The sequence continues at coordinate 863,722,643 of JASDDO010000024.1, read as the reverse complement.
ACCAAGTTTTTTCAAAACAGACATTACAGACGTTTCCTTTTGCTTTGGACAGTTGTATTCGATTGGGAATATCTTGCACCTCATTCGACGAGGCAAGAGTCGAGATCCCTTCATCGGGAGTGACCTCTTGGCGAAAGTTTGCGTCATCGTAATAACTTCACTATAGTCGATTCTTTTGCTTTGCATCATGGTATTTAGTTTGGAATATCCTGCACCTCATTCGATGAGGAAAGAGCCGAGATCCCTTTACAGGGAGTGACCTCTTTAGCAAAAATTTTCGCCATTATATATTTGTAAAACCACTCGGTTCCTTCAACAATATCAAGTTCATTATGTTAAAGGTTTTTGCCAAAAACCATCCATAAGCCTCCGTCGTTTTAGATAATTGCTACTTAGTATTTCTGCATTTGGTGATTATTCGTCAAGGCGTAGTGTACGGTAGCTAAGTAATGATTTTCTGATGCATAGATAATGCGATTGGTTAGGACGGTCGTATGACTTTATTGATTATTCATCAAGGGTCATACTAGTGGGTCTAATGCAATCTTAGATAATGACGGATTGAACTTAACTATGACCTTTTGATTTGTTGATTATTCGTCAAGGTCACTTGGGTCCTAGGAGTAAAATCTAAATCGGGAGTTTTAAACATATAGGTAACCTTCCAGGCATGTGCATACCTTCTGGAGTGTAGTGACTTGAGTGGCTTCCATCAAGTTATCATGCGATGATAGTTGGATCCCGATTCCCAATGATGAGTATGTGTTATTCCTTGGGTGATTTTTATATGATCCCGACTAATTCTCTCTTTAGTTTTTGAAGGAGAATTCGAGGAAACAGCGAGAGCCATCCCGATTAGATAAAGTGATTAACTATTCTAATCTAGGTTAGAGTGCACGTTGAGTGTTTCTTTTCTCTCTCTTTTTGGCAGCGTCCATGAACCGACATTAGACTTAAAACTCATGAACCAAGTTAACCGAACCTTTTTAAAACACTTTGGATTTTGGATTGTCATAGTCGCATATATCCCTGCCGCTCCTACTTTCTTTTTGCATTTCTCTGAAATACTCCATATCACTACAAAGATCCATATTGATTGGATATGCCATCATATAGTTATATACGAACTAGAAGAAACTTGTTTCAGTTTGAGGATGATTTCCGATTCTGAAGAAATTGAATAGGATTATTCGGTTGTCTTTTATCTTTACCTTCTCTCAGCTTGCGAGGGCTCCTGGTATTAGGAGAGTACACCTATTACGATTATTGGATAGTTTTCTTCCAAACTATAGGCAGGTGCTGAAAGGTAGGGAAGGAAGAAAACCAATTAGCCTAAGTGTGGTGTTCAGAAGGTAATAAGTAAAGACATATAAAGGGATTAGAAAGAGGGCAAAAGAGATTGCGACTGCTATCATTCACGACGAAGCTGCGATATCATCGACACTCCTACTTCCCCTTTGTATTTCTCCAGGACACTCCGTATCACTACAAAGATCCATATTGATTGGATATTCCATCGTATAGTTACATACGAACTCGAAGAAACTTGTTTCAGTTCGAGGATGGTTTCTGATTCTGGAGAAATTGAATAGGATTATTCGGTTGTCTTTTATCTTTACCTTCTCTCAGATTGTGAGGGCTCCTGATATTAGGAGAGTACACCTATTACGCTTATTGGGTAGTCTTCTTCTAAACATTAGGCTGATGCCAAAAGGTAGGGAAGGAAGAAAACCATTTAGCCTAAGTAAGGTGTACATAAGGTAATAAGTAAAGACATATAACAGGATTGGAGTGAGGGCAAGAAAATATACGGTTACAATCATAAATCTGGATAGTGGAAAAGGCATTAGTAGGAATACCTAGATACCCTTTCGAAACATTTTCATGTTTCGGTTTTACTGTGCAGTGTTAATTGAAAACTGTTTTCCCAATTAGATTCTAACTCCAGGGTATGTGTTTACGAGATCTGATTCTCATATCTGTATGACGTTACAGATGTTGAGTGGGAGTTAGATATTGGGAATTGGGTGATTGGATCCTTAATATATATCAGAATTCTTTGTAATTGGTGATATTTGAAGAAATCACCTGGTCTTTGCCTTACGGTAAATTTTTGGTTTTGAATATCCGTTGTTATGCACCAATTTGAAGCTGATATATCTGTACATTTATTTTATAAAGTGAGATATAACTTTTTGAAATTATGTCTGTGACATTTACTAATATCAGTTGATGGTTAGGTAAGGTGTATCCAATAGCGGTGTAATTCTTCTTAAGCATAACACCGTTTTCAACCTACGACGCACATGATTTGAGTTATTGAACTCAGCGGACTTATAAAAAGTATTGTATGTTGTCCGATATCCATTAGGACAAAGGGGTTGGTACTCGTACTATATTATGTTTACTTATGATTTCTCTAGTTTTAGACAAGTATTTCGTTGAAATACATGGTCCAAATTTTGAGAAGTTATAGGTATAAGAATAAAGTAGAGAACCATATGCTGGAAGTATCAGGATTCTTCGAGATGATCGAAGATGTAGATACGTGTGCTAGGTATTCCATTGTAAGTAATAGTTTTAAGAACTTGTTTCTCTTTCAGGTTACTCATCCATGGGTATGCTCCTTGATGAGTAATGTTGCTTGGCCTTCTTCCATTTAGTTGATATGTACTGGAAACGGCTGCATGTATTTTGAACTCGGTTCCAATTAAATTAGTACCTTTTGTTTCTATAGTGGATATAGAATAGATTCATTTCTTAACGATGTTAAGGTATATGGAGTGGTCCGGCTTATGCTTAAAACCAGAATTTGGATAAAATCAAGGCATGTTTCAGTAATGGCAGTTTGTGGGTTATCCCGGGTATTGATGAGGGTTAACATTCTACCATTTTAAAAATCAATAGTTATATTGTTCTTGAGTCGCCACCAGTTTTAGTAAAATAAATTATTTCCAGAAAACATTAGTGGAAGTATGGTAGAACTGGAAGATATTCCAAAACAACAAAGAATTACTGAAAATTTAGTAGAACCTAAATATTCAATTGGATTCGATGATCCATTAGCTATTCTGCAGATTTGGTGGGTAACCTCAGGCACCCGAGAAGTACTTCGGTCTCCTCAAAAATGGTGACAGGGTTTTTTTTTGATTACCCAAACTTACCACTACTACTGTTCTAGACTATGAGATCTGGCAAGAGAATGAGTATAACATCGTTCTAAATTAGATTTATAAGTGCACGTGTATATGACTTTACCAGAGAATTGTTGTAGTCGGTGGGAGCAGCGGAAGCATAGTGGGCAGATAGCTTATGTCTATTTATAGACTAAAGTAGGTATAGCAAAGATATAAAATCTATTTTTAATATGACAGTCATAGAGTTTGACTTCATCAGAATAAGAGGTGGATCTGGTAAGAAGGTGGTAGGGAGTGATGTCCTGGTATTTGGATGACATGCACTTAATAGGAAGTGATCTTCCTATACTACGATCGGTTATACTGTGGTTATCACAAGGTGTTTCTTCACATAGGATCTTGATAAAATATCAGGGATTCTAGTTACTAGATCTATGGTTTTAGATCTAGATTTGGAAAGCGTCCCAATTTGGGTGCTTTGACATTATTCTAAAGGTGTTTTAAAATGGACGACTCCTGGCATGGTGGTATACCTGTAGGTGATGGAGTTGCCCTCTCTAAAGAGATGTCTTCTAGACCGATGAGGAGAGGGATTTGCATCATTAGCATATCACTTGCTTAGGCAATTGAGTTAATTATGAAATGTCAAGTACCACACCAGATATTAATTTTGCACAAGCTACAATAAGCATATATATATTAATCCAATCCTTGCAGGGTTACCTAGCACAACAGCAAGGTTTCGGGAGGCATCGTCCATGCCAATTTCAAATTTTTTCCGTACTAAAGAACCCTAACCCTAGAATCATAACTAGAGATTTAGACGAACTAGCATTGCAAACAACTTTATATCTAAGTGAATGAGGAATACAGCCTTTGTAGACCGGTCCTTCACTTCTAAGATTCCGTGTAGTAGTCCCTTTGCTCCAAGTAGTGAACACCCGAACTCTAGTAAGGGTTCACATGAAGAAATGAACAAGCTTGCTCGAAGTCTTCGAGGCCGAAGACGATCTACGTCGAGGAAACTCAAGCTCATGCTATCTCTTCACTAATGGTGGATTAGTGAAGCAAACACCCTAAAATAAATGGCTAATATAATAGATGATGATGAAGTAGAAATTTTGCTCACTTTAGATTTATTTTTCTCACAATATTTCTTCATTTTGAGAAAAGCTAGCAAGCTTTCTCATGAGGAAGAAGAAGATGAAGTGGAGATGTGAAATGAAAACTCATGAGGTGATAATAGAAACCATGGGTGAGTTAGTGTCATACACTAACTCATGTAGAGAATAAACCATGGCTAACAATAATGGTTAGGTTAATAAATATCTACAAGTAAAACAATGCTAGTGGACTAAGTCAATGGTCTGCATAAGCTTCTCCAAGCTTCTAGCCATGACAATTTTCCATCTAATTTTGATTAACTTGGATAAATAAAAACTCTAGGATTATCATAAGTATGGTATGAGTCTCATACACCCATATAGCATGTGGCATCTAGCATGATACAAAATAATGTACATTAATATATATCACATATATACTAAATGTACATAAGTGAGAAAAAGAAATGTTTAAGTGAGCTAATATTAGTTAATGTAATTCAATATATCAAATATATAATTATACATTAAATTATTAAACCAACACTTGATTTAATAATCTGGCTATATCACATATAACCGACTAATATCAGATGTATCAACCTATCGAATCAACACTTGATCCGATAATCCGACTATATCACATATAACCAACAGATATCTCATTTCGTGAGAATAGAATACGGTATGACATATGCGTATTAATCTCGGTCCCGCACATATCACATATGTGCTCCTACTTTGTTTCGTATGAACCAGGAAACCTCCATGTAGGACTCTAAAGATTTGTCAATACGCCGGCAGCAGGTGATGATCATATCAAACACCCACAAGCCGCAATCGGTCTTCTAAACGTAATGGCCACCCGGGTATTAAGCGATCAGAAGATCAACAAGCAAGCCTGCTCATACTCATGCGAATCCATTCAGTAACACTACCGTACAGTCCGATCTCTTCGTCAGATATGTCGCATATCGCAGCCTGAGGGTGGTAAAACGTCAGACCCCAATAGCCTGATAAATCATGCCAATGCAAGGTCCATAACAGTTCGAGAAACTACTGATAACACTTACCAGTAAATCTCAGAAACCTTGGCCAGGGATTTCCTGTTATGGCTAATCGAGCATAGCACAACATCAACCCCCAATACCGGGAGAGACGAATCCCTTCCTATCGCTCATTGCCTCCATGTGACTCGGTACTGTACCCAAAAACCACCGTTTTGCACGATCTCTTGAACGTGGTAAGGTGGAAATCAAAGCACAGTGGGAATCACATAAGACTCTATGACGATCTCAGGTCGACAGACTAATCTGTACCAGTGTCACCAGAGAACTGCTATCTGACGTTAGGTATAATACCATCTAAGAGTTCTCGGCGAGTCCGTTCAGTGTATCCAGTCTCTACTGAGCACCCGTATACCATCTCTGATTTCAAACACCAATGGATATAGGATCATCCATCGCCCATCATATGGCTCGAGAAGAGTATACGCTAGTCTACTCTAGAATATCGATGCCCTATCTCGATACTCTCACGACTAGGAACAATTGAAGGATGTACTTACCGACTACCTCTGCCCTACTAGTATGATCTGCATCATAATCCTGGTAGTCAAGTACTTATCCCAAGGGCTTTATCAACATGTAATAGAGAGACAATAAGTGTACATATTAAGATAAAGTGCAACCAGATCGCATACTATCTTGTCGAGCAAGAAAGTCCTCCCTATATATATCCAAGCAACCACTACAATGTACATTGTATGTACAGTAATGGCTTCTAGTGCATACATATAACTAACAATCCTGGAGAAACGTTGGGAAGCTGTTTTAAACATAAGTGGATGTTCTTGGTATATAGTAACGACAGCCTCATTCGAGAGGCGGTTATCATTTCAAGCTTCGAAGGTGACCTGGATGACAGAGTGGCTATCAGAGTTATAGTTTTCCCTCTTTTGAGGGGTTGTATGTCGGACAGGTAGTCCAAGCGGATACTAGGGAAGGCATGGCATATGATACTGATTAAGTTTAGTGGATGATACAGTCTAAGAAGTTCGTTGGATTTGGAGTTCATTTGTGAACGGGTCCCATCAGATATCGAGAAAAATTCTAAGACAGGTATTGCTCATTTCGGAAGATAGTCTTTCTCCGCAAAGTTAAGATATAGTGAGATAAAGAAAGAAACAATGGAGCGGATCCACTCACTGAGTCTATTTCTCGAACACAATAGTTTCGTAAACGGGCTTTGCGAGACTGATTAGTAGAGAAGTTAGGTGTTCGGTATCACACAGGATATGAGTATGCAGCACCGCAATAATTAGCCTTAAGTGCAAGTGTCACGCCCCGCTTCCCAGTGTACGGGCAAGGGGATGCGATAAGGCCCGCTACGTATTTACTCAGAAGTAAATACGCTAAGCGTATCTAAGCAATATAAAGTAAATGTACATAAGAAAATGACAATAGATGTAATTGAACAACAACTTTTATTTATTAACAATTCTTTACAAGTACAACTGGAATGTAAATACATGAGTAGAAAGAAATGCCTAAACAATGGCATAACTGAAATGGAAATAGTATGTGCAAGTATCTAAAGCTCTGGGCCAAATGCTAACTGCTCTAAGTCCTCGGTACTGGGCTCGATCTCCAGTGAGTCCGATCCACCTGACAACATTCCAAAGAAAGAAGAAAAGGAATGTCGTTAACGAACAATCGCTCGGTAAGTCCCAAAGATGAGTAGAGATAGAATATACAGAAAGAGAATATAACTGATAATATTTTATTATAATGTTAACGCAGTTGTTTGTTGCTTGGTATAGAAAATGCCAGTGTATACGAGAGGAGTCCTATTATTCCGGAGACTAAGGTATACAGAGCATAAGGAACCGTTCAGCCACAGTACAACGGCAATGGATATTCAGATTGGGTGTATTATGGTTATAGTCTCGTGCCACTTCTAACACCTTCCGTACCAATCTACCCCTTAAAAACCCCGCGATATTTTTTTTATTGATTGTATTGTTTTATTATATAAATGGATGGCTTGCCGAAACCACGATATCAGTAAACAGAATGGATATAAATGGATAGTCATGTAGACGGATTGTATCCATGGTTCGGTTCGGTTCGGTCAATATAGATTGATATAGATTGAATAGACGGATTCATGTTGCATTGTAGTTTTATACATGAATCATATTCAAGTAAGATTGATTAGATTGAGACTCATTCTGAGTCAGACATTTTGAAAAGAATTTGAAATCCTGAATTAGTTTGGAGTTATCGGTAACTGCTGCACATGGACGGCAGGATTTGTGTTTTTTCAAGACAATTACCGTACTGATAACACCATTTGTTAGATTTTCTACCTTAGATAGGCAAGCACCCACATACTTCGGCTCCCTGAGGCTCAAGAGAATTGGTCCCGTTTAAACCTATATTTACTAGGGTCCTTATTGTAATTTAGTATAACTTGAGGGGGGTTTATGTAAAAATAGTTTTGATATAATTTCAAAATACACCTCAAGTATTTAATTATTATCTTTATTGTTTTCATAGATGTATATTTTATAAAAGTGAAATTTCTAGTGAGTAGAACCAATTTTTCATTATATATGCTACTTTAATGAAATATTGGAATTGTTTTGTATTTGGATTGTAGTTTCATGTAATGGTAATTTCTTTGATTTACAAAACTTGGAATATTTGTATAATATATTTAAAATAGATCTTTTGATAATATTCATATATATATATTTATATAAAAATAAATTTGATTTATTTTCTAGAAATCTCATTTTCTTAAAAATAGCATTAGAAATTCTATCGAAATTCGAATGCTCCTTGCGGAGGTCTGAATTCCGCTCTACTAGGCCCGAGGACGTGCGATAACCCACACCATCCCAATCGAGGTTCCCTAAAAGTGGGTTGTAGAGGCGTAATTACAAGGAATTAGATAATACTTTTCTTAAAGAAAATGGTTTTGTAATAGTTTAGGGTATTTTAGTGTAACTCGTAATATTCCCAAAAACATTGCCCAAAAGTAAATTGTGCTATGTCCAATATATGTGTTGTGATAAGGTAGGTCATTAGCTCGTGATCTATCTAAAGATAATACAAGTATTATGTTGATTTGTGTCGAAAATAAAGTATGTGGTATTTTACCGTAAAATACGATAAAAGTTGCATAAATGATTCTTTTGAAATGAAACTTGTTTTAATGTGTTTGTTAATGTTTGTTAAACATTATATGAGAGTATGGTATTTTATTGTTTAACAAAAATAGAATTTTTAAAGAAAAACCGAATCGGAAGTAGGATTAACTCCGCTTCCGTCGGGTTCTAGAAATAAGACTTTTTAAAATAGGATAGGAGATGGGGAGAGGGGACTTACTGGATATAAGGTTAGAGGGGAGAAGAAGGAAGCTAGGGAAAGTGTCGGGGCGTCGTATCGTCGTCGGAACTTCACCCTTTGCTAACTCCACTTGCACACTATAAGGACTTGAGAATTTTATAGAGTTTTTGTAATAGAATTCTGAGTGAGCAAGGGTGAAATGGAGTGTGGTATTTATAGGGAAAATTAGGTTTTTGGGGATTAAAGAATGTATTAAAATGAAATAAATAGAGGAATTATCACTCTATGGATGTTTTCAGAGTAAACAAACAATGTGGGGTTAGTGGGATAGGCGAAGAGTTGCTCTGGAAAAAATTCAAGGCAGTACCTACGGGGGGAACCGGCAGTATCGGGGTTTTCTTTGATTTCGCCGGTCGAAACCTGGTGGAATGGGCTTAGAATTGTTCAATGTTTCACTGTCGTTTGGTATACTCTCGTGCACATGTTTGATTATTCTGTAACTCTTCATTCTACGTGTAGTGCACGTACAAACCTTTGGGCTTCTAAAAGATTAAAAGAAAATTTAATAAAAAGATAATGTGGCTGATGGGATTTGAACACAGGATTTATATCACAGCAATGTAATACTTTACCAGTGAGCTACAAGATCTTTCTTGCTGTTCAAAAAGAAAAACAAATATTTATAGTGTACACAGGATTTGCAAATACCCCAATTGTACATTAACTTTTAAACAACTTTCTGTACATTGAAATTGGAGTTGTTACAGCAAGTGGGAGATTGTTGGCTATAGTGCCCTCAATTCAATTATTGTAATCGCAGGCAGGCGATTATGATGATTGAGGGAGGACCTATACGGGTAGAACAGTCTTACTCGAGATGATAATATATGATATCTGGTTTGTCTTTATCATCATGTACATACATTAGGTGGTATTACAGATCACTATTACATGTTGATAGAGCCCATAGGATTCTTGCTTGACTACCAGTATTATGATGGCGATCATATACGTAGGAGCTGGGTAGTCTATAAGCACATCCTTAAATGTCCTTAGTCGACGGAGTATCGAGACTAGACATCGATACTCCGGAGTAGACTAGTGTATACTTATCGAGACCTGGATGTAGGGCGGTGGCCGGTCTCACAAGTAATTGGCGTCTATTAGTCACCTAAGATAGTATACAGGTGCTCATTGGGTTATAAGTACACTGGACGGACTCGCCGGGAACAAGCCAGTTAGTATTATACCTATTGTCAAATAGCAGTTCCCAGGTGACATGTGTACAGGTTAGTCGTCAACCTGAGATCGTGATTTGTCTCGTGTGAGTTCTTACTGTGCTTTGATTACTATCCTATCACGGCTCAAAGGAGTCATGCAAACAAGTTTTGGTTGGGTACCGTCTCGAGCCACATGGAGATAGTGAGCGGATCGTCGGGGATTCATCTCTCCCGGTATTAGGGGTTAATGTCGCGTTGTGCACGAGTGGCCATCACCAGAGATCCTTGTCCATGGTAGTCGAGAATTACTGATTTGGATCAGTAGTTTCTCAGGTGGTGATGGGCTTCATACCGAAACGGAATATCGCGTTATTAGGGGTCTGACTTAATCCACCCCCTAAACTCGATATGCGATACTCTTAGACGAACAGACCGGACTATACGGAGATTGTCACGGATAGGCTCAGTAGGGGTTCGGATGCGTTTGCTCATTGGCTTTCATTTCGCTCAATACCTGGATAGCCGTTACGTACAGCTAGTGCCGCTGACGTGCTTGTGGTTTAACCCACTGCTAGCATATTGACGAGTCTTTAGAGTCACACACAGAGAGTATCCCTGCTTCGGGCGAAACGATGTAGATGCCGTATGGTTTTACGGAAGGGTTCGATCATATATGTGTACTAGCTATACGTATCATGGTTCGGACGGATTATACTAGTTGGCTTTAGTTTAAGCCGGATCCTAGTATTAGATTATTGGATTATTTTCGTCTCTTTGTATTTGTGTTTTTCGAAATACAGATATGGGTATATAAAGACGATGATGGTTATTCTTGTAATTTATTACAAGGGTGCTTCTAGAAGAAGACACCTCATTTTGTTTATAACCATTTAGGATTAAATGGTTAATGAGGTGGAGGATGGGGTGTTATTTGCATTGATTGAAGCATGGCTCACTAGGTGACTCATGGGGTGACTCATGGAGTGACTCATCCTTTGGTGAACTATTAGAGCATGCTTGATTTATTTAGTTTGCTTCAATAATTCACAAGACATGGAGATTTTTCCTTGATGGAAAAATGGTTCACACAACACTCTCATCTCCTCAAGCTTCCTTCTTCTACCGCCACCCTAAAAGTCTCATGTGTTGAGAAATTTAAGGTGTTATGATACATATTAATCCATCATTAGACTCTACATCCTCTAGCCTATCTAGTTTGGCGAACTAGGTACCCTAGTTACCTCGGCTATGAGGTTGGAGCTCGAACTACAAATCCTCAGGTGGATCATCTTCGGCCGAGGGAGACTGAGAATCATGTTGGTGTTATATGCCCTAGAGGCTATTGTTGTATAATACTAGTTTGTATATTACATTTTAAAAGCTTGGGATATACATCGATATTGTAACAGTCTTGCTCAATATGGTAGTATGCTACTTGGTTTGCTTCTATCTTAATATGTGTATATGTTTCTTTTAACTTATCACTAATACATATTGATAGAGCTCTTAGGATCTTTGCTTGACTACCAGCATTGTAATGACAATCACACTAGTGGGGGTTGGGAAGTCTATAAGCACATCCTTATACAGGTCCCTAGTCACAGGATTATCGAGACAAGCATTGATACTCCAGAGTATACTAGTGTATACGCTTCTCATCCCAGTGGGGGGATGGTCTGTCCCATAGCCATTAGTACGTCGACTGTAGATAGTATGCAAGTGCTCATTGGGTTATAAGTTACACTGTACGGACTCATGGGGAGCAACTGGTTGGTACTATACCTATCGTCAGGTAGATGTTCTAAGGTGACATGAGTACAGCATAGTTTGTTGACTTGACACTGCTACTTCGTCCCACTATTCTTAGATTACAACCCTACACGGCTCTATTGAGTCGTGCAAACATGTAGTAGTTGGGTGCTGTCCCGAAGCACTTGGAGGCGGTGGTAGTCAGATAAGATTTGTCTCTCCCGTTATTAGGGGTTGGTGTCATGCTATTTTTGGAAAGCCATTACACAAAGTCCCTGGTCAGGGCAAGCGAGAATTATTGGTAAGTACTCTAGTAGTTTCTTAGGGTGTTTTGGGCTCCATTCCGGCATGACTTATTGAGCTATTAGGGGTCTGACGGTTACCGCCCCCTGAGCTCGATATGCGATGCTCTTAGACGAACAGACCGCACTGTACGGAAATTGTCATAGATAGGCTTAATAAGAGTTCGGTTGAGTTTGCTCATCGACAGATACCTGGGTATCCGTTATGTGCAGCTAGTACCGCTGACGTGCTTGTGGTTAAACCCATTGCTAGAGTACTGTCGAGTCTTTAGAGTCCTACACAGAGGGTTTCCCTGCTTCGGGTGAAACGATGTAGAGGTCGTATGGTTTTACGACAGGGTTCGAATATATACGTGTACTTGTGCATGCATGATGTTCGGACAGATTATATTAGTGGACTTTGGTTTAAGCCGGATGCTAATAGTATATTATTGGATTAGTTTCATCTCATTGTATTCATGTTTCTCGGCATACGGATATGGGTATATATATACGGATGAGGGGCATTCTTATAATCTGTTCAAGATGGCTTCTAGAAGAGGACACCTCATTAGGATTTTTATATTTTGATTAAAACATTTATGAGGTGGAGAAAATGAGGTGTATGTTTGTATTAAATGAAGCAAGACTCATGGGGGTGACTCATGGTGTGATTCACCGTTTGAATTAATGAAGCATGCTTGATATTTAGCTAGATATTTTGGTGAGATATTTGTATTCTTCATTTATTCACAAAGCAAGCCATATTCATTCTAATATCAACACTACACTCTCAACATCCTCAAGCTCTCTTCTTCTTCCTCTCAAACCCTAATTGTCTCATGTGTTGAGAATTCTAGGGTTAGTAAGACTTATAAATCCTTGATCACTCTCTATATCCTCTAGGTCATTTAGATTATCACTCTAGGTTACCTAGTTACCTCATCTTAGAGGTAGAAGCTCAAGGTAGGCACTCTCGGGTGGAACTTCTTTGACTTGAGTAGGCCGACGAGGAGGCGTGATCTATACTCACTACAAGGAGCTCATGAAGAGGAGAAGGACAGGAAGAACAAGAAGGACTAGTAAGTTGAGGTATAACTTTCTTGGATAGTAGTTAAAACTCATAGTTTGTATATTAGTTAGTGTTTAGTATCGATCCTGGAGTTTAGTCGATGTTACTATGCATATAAAAATCGTTTTTTGCAAACTCCGCCTCCCCGCGAACACGCGGGGTGCATGACATCGATTTACAGTGGTTTCAGAGCTACTATGCAGGGATGCCGACCAATGGGGGTTCTCACTGTGGTGATAGTGGTGGCGAAGCACAGGCTCTTACCCCCAGGGTGTCCCGTGCGGTTATATGGTTCGGCGGGTTGTAGTCCGTCGTGAAGGGATTACATAAAAAGTAGCTACTGAGGGACCTATGGGCGCCACGACCAGTTTTTGCTCCGGTGACTGACCCAAAAGTGGTATTAGAGCTAGCTAAACCATAACTAATAGATTAGACGACAAGTAAAACTACAAAACCAAAATAACTCCAAAACACGAAACTTGAAATCAAAGTTTCTGTCGAAATTTGCAGAGCCTCTAAATTTTTTTTAAAAAATTGCAGAGTACTCTTTTAGTTGTTACATGAACACACAACAAAAACAAGACATTTCCACCCATTTTTGGCTGGTCAAACCATTTAAAAAAAACGGCCTCACCGGGTCAATAGTGTGGGAATGCCTCGAGTTTTGTTCTGGGTTCTTGTCTCTTGGATTTAGGGTTTCAGGTGTTGTTTGATTTAACCAATTTTGATTATACCGTTAATTCCCTATTGTGGCAATACATAGTGTTTTGAAATCACAGTTTTAACGTCGTTTAACAGTTTCAGTTGTTAAATGTGTTCATAAACTTCCGCTAATTGCTATATGTCAGTTAGTTAGGGGTTGCACATATCTGTGATGATTGGTTTGTGTATATGAACATTATTGGATCGTCGTAGATGAATAGCCGGGGATGTGAGATGAGAGTTTATTTCATTCAAATGTAAATTGTAATTTGATGTAATATTATTTTGCGGGGCATATCTGGATTGAGGTTGTAGCCACCGTTGTATTATTTCATTTACTGTTTTTGCTCCTAGGTTAGACCCAAGGTAGGGTGCACAAACTACTGGGTACTTTGAAGTGCTGAGTGACCTACTCATTTTACTGAGGGAGGTTGCTTCACTTTAGGTATTTAGCGGGTAGGTTGTCACACCCGTAGGGGTCTAAGGTATGGTTTTGGCTATTCATCACGACCGTGGAATCCGTCTTTCGTTACAGGATTAAATGAAACACGGAATTCCTAGTATATCCAATATGTTCATCTGTGATCTGTAATGCCTATTATTGCGTGAGATGAATGTATATATTATATATGTTATATAATAAACGTTGCTTATGTTTTGCATCCGCGCGAGTCCAGCCCACCTCTGGCGTTAGTTAAGTAATCTAACGGTGTTAGACGGGCCCAGTGGCGAATGCGGATGACATAAGCGTACGTTGTATTTTCGTTTCTCTCTGTAATGATAGGTGTAAATGATGGGACTGCATTAGATTAATGCAAGGCAAACAAACCAAAGCTTAATTGTTAGAACAAATTTTAAAAACACTAGGTCTTTTCAAAATAGCAAACTTTTAAAATGCGGAGCTTAAACCACTCCTTTAAAAGCAATCAGGTTCCTTCGATTAAATAAAGTTCATTACGTTCACGGTTTCGCCAAAACCAGCCATAGTCATCTGTCATTTCAGTTGGGTATTCAGTAGTATTCAAGTTATGTATTTTGACTTTCGCCATGGCATAGTGATTAGTAACTGCTGAATATTCATCTGCAGCATATATAGATGCGTTGGTTTGGGACAGTCGTACTACTATTTTGCCCTTCGTCAAGGGTATGTATGGGTGGGTTCAAATTAATCTGGACAATGACGGGTAGAACTTGACATGTGACATATAATATATTGGCCTTCGTCAAAGTCATAAGAGCATGGGGCAAAAATCCACATCTGGAGTTTCTAAAGAAACTGAAATTTGCTAGTGTTGCATACCATTTGGAGTATATGTTGTTGGAGATAGAGTCAATTATTGGATCACAGGCACGTGATTGCAATGATTGAGGGAGGACCTATCCCGGTAGGACAGTCTTACTCAAGATGATAGTATGCTATCTGGTTTATCTTTATCATCGTGTACTGTTTTAGGTGACCTTACAGGTCACTATTGCACGTTGATAGAGCCCCTAGGATTCATGCTTTACTGCCAGCAGTATGAGGGCGATCATATACATGGGAGCTGGTAGTCTATAAGCATATCCTTAAAAGGTCCCTAGTCGTGGGAGTTTCGAGACAGGGCATCGATACTCCAGAGTAGACTAGTGTATACAGTCGAGACCCCGACGAGGGGCGGTGGCCGGTCTCACAAGCCACTGGTGTCAGTTGGTTCACCTAAGATGTATACAGGTGCTCATTGGGTTATGAGTACACCGAACGGGACTCGCAGGGAACATGCTAGTTGGTCTTATACCTGACGTCAGATAGCAGTTCCCTGGTGACATGTGTACAGGTTAGTTCATCGACCTGAGGATCGTCATTTGTCTCGTGTGAGTTCCCACTGTACTTTGATTACTACCCTACCACGCTCAAAGGAGACGTGCAAACAGGTTTTAGTTGGGTACAGTCCCGAGCCACATAGAGGCAGTGAGCGGATCTTCAGGGGTTCGTCTCTCCCGGTATTGGGGGTGAGGTCGCGCTGTGTCTAGGAGAGCCCTCACACGAAGTCCTTGGCCAAGGCAGGAGATTTACTGGTAGGTATTCTAGTAGTATCTCAGGGTGTTCTGGGCTACACTCCGATACGACTTGTACGGCTTTTGGGGGTCTGACTTTTACCAACCCCCTAGGCCCGCCATGCGATGCTCATAGACGAACGGACCGGACTGTATGGATATTGTCACTGACAGGCTCAGTAGGGTGTCAGGATGAGTTCGCTCATCAACGTCCCTTTTGGTCAATAGCTGGTAGCCCGTCACGTATGGCTAATACCTCTGACGTGCTAGTGGTTAAATCCACAGCCATAGTATTGACGAGTCTTTAGTCCCCCACATACAGTTACTCAAGTTTCGGGCGAAACGCTGTAGAGGCCGTATGGAGATATGGCAGGGTTCGATCAGATACGTGCGGTATTGCACGGATCAGGATCGGACGGTTAGTACTAGAGGCCGTATGGATATATGGCAGGGTTCAATCAGATACGTGCGGCATTGCACGGATCAGGATCGGACGGATAATACTAGCAGGCTTTGGTTTAAGCCGGATGCTAGTATTGTACAGTATAGATTTTGTCTCATTGCATTTGTATTTCGGTCGGAATACAAATGCGGGTATGTATATACAGTAGCGGGGTTTTCCTGTAATTTATTACGGGATCAGTTTTTGGAGTTGCCAGTTTGTTTTCCGTTTCAGCCATATTTCTTTGTATCTTTCATTGGCTGATGATTGGTGGAGGAGGGCTTATTTGCATTTGTGCAAATAAGCATTTTGGAGGGTGTTATTTGCATATTGTTGTATCATGATGACTTAGCCTCCATTGACTTCTAGGATGGTTCATGATTGCTTATCTTTTGACATGGTGATGATGATGGATTATGATGGTTGAGTGTGATTTTGGTTGTGATGATTCTTGATCATCATCACCCCTTTTCTCTCTCATGCATGATAGCCTTTTCACTTGCTCTCCTTTGGATGTGTGATACCTCTCCCTCATTCTCACACTCTCTTCCCTTCACCATTGCATGGCCGGCCAAGTCATGGAAGGGCTGACCATTATTTTGGTGTGGGAATTTTTGCTCTTTTCATGCTACAAAAATTCCCAAGTTCATCAACAAAAAGCTTACATCTCATTCCTCCACAAAAGGCAACTCCCTACAACCCCAAATGAGACATATAGATCTTCACTTATTCTACAGCAAATCTTGGGCACGTCGACTCGCCAACTTCGTGCCCGAGTTGCCTCGGTCCAGAGGTGGGAGCCCGTAAAAGAAGCCGGCGACGTGGTGCCCTTCCGGCGACGAGGTGGGGACCGGAGATTCCGCGGGGAGATCGGGACGACGACGAGAAGACCGAAGGACACGGATCGTTCGGTATATCTCTCTACCCCTTCTCTCGATAGCTAGGACTAGTTTAATGGCACGATCCGGGTTTATAGTGCGCGGTGGTGCCGGTTTAAAAAGATAAAGTAAATCATCGCTTCCGCATTCCGGCGTCGGATTGACGGCCGGGGCGCCGCCGTGCACTTACAGTGGTATCAGAGCCTCGCCATTAACCTAGTCTAGCTTGGTCTAATGTGTTTACTCTTTCGATCGAACAAAATTCCAAAACCCGCGTTTTCAACAGCACAGTTTCTGTCGAAATTTTTTTAGCTCCAAAAATTTTTCAAGTTGTTGCAGAATACTGTGCAGGAAATTCTAAGACATCTGTGAAAATTTGGTAGAGTGATACTGTAGAACCACCGCGGAACCGCGGCCAAAACCCCCTTGGCGCCGCGGTTCCGCCGCAGTTCAGTGAGTTCACTGCACCAATTTTCCACAGTGATCGTTTTACAGAGAAATTGGGGTTTTGGAACATTCTTTTTGGGCCCAGAATTTCTTTAAGTGCTACAGTAGTGCTTAGGGGACCACTTGGGTAAATTTGATCGATCGAATATTTTAAACACATTAGTTCACAGTATTTATATTATATCTGCGACCGTGAATGTCACTTGATCGGTAAATCCCGTCTAACTGCTATAGCCCGGTTAGACGGATTTGCGAACGTGACATTCACATTGATATTCTGTGTTGTGCTGTGATGTTGCGGATTGGCCGTGGGGATAACCTGGATGCAATGGTAGTACAGATTTGGTTGTATTATGTACATTTGATATTGCAGGGCGAGCGTCCGATATGTGGACTGCCGTCACTGCCTGTTTGTATTATTATTTTTGGGGCACGACCAGGTCGAGGTCGATGTACCCGTTGTATGTATATTTTACTTTCTGTAATAGGATTACCCCGTGGAGGGGTGCACGGATAGCTGGGTTCTAGAGGGCAACAAGCCCGCATCTCATGGCATTGAGACGGAGGGGCTTCACTCTAGAATTGGCAGGCTATTCGCCGCACTCGTAGGGGGTACAGGTTGACCCAGGAGCGGTGCCCAAGTTACCGGATTCCGTGAAGTGCCGGGTGGTCCATTCACGTTGCTGAAGGGGGCTGCCTCGCTTCAGGTTTTGGTGGGTAACTTGCCGCGCCCGTAGGAGTTTAGGATTTCATTGCATAGGCTATCCGCAAGACCAGGGGAACGTCGGGTTTCAGTAGCGGCTCTGTGAAACCCGGGGATCCCAGATATCTGTATTGTTCTGTGATACTGTACATTTCTGTGATGTTGCATTTTATCACGCCTTGAGCGAAATATTATATATTGATATATATACTAGTAGATGTTGTATATGTTTTGCATCCGCGCTTGTCCAGTCCCCGCTCTGTCGTTAGTTAAGTAACCTAACGGGTAATGACGGGACCCAGTGGCGAATGCGGATGGCGTATACGTACATCATTATTTTCGTTCTTTATTGGTGTGATCAATTGATGGGACTGCGTTGATTCGGATCAATGCAAGTTAAAAACAAACCTAATTTGATGTTGTTGGAACACTTTTCAAAAAGTTGTTATTGCAAGGACGTTCTCTTTGTTTTGCATCGTGGTATTCAGTTGGAATATCCTGCACCTCATTCTACGGGGAAAGAGCCGAGATCCCTTCACCGGGAGTGACCCCTTGGACAAAAAGTTTGCGTCAGGGCAATACCTTCACTATAGCCGATTACTTTTGCTTTGCATTGTGGTATTCAGTTGGAATATCCTGCACCTCATTCTACGGGGAAAGAGCCGAGATCCGTTCACCGGGAGTGACCTCTTTAGCAAAGGTTTTCGTCACTATACTTTCATAAAAGCTATCCAGTTCCTTCAACGATATCAAGTTCATTACGTTAAAGGTTTTCGCCAGAAACCATTCGTAGCCCTCCGTCATTTCATATGGGTAGTCAATAGTATTCAAGCTATGTTTGTTGGCCAAAGTCAAGGCACAGTGTTTGGTAGCTGTTGGGTATTCATATGCAGCATAGATAGATGTGTTGGTTTGGGGCAATCGTATAGCCTTGTTGGCCAAAGTCAAAGGCTTGTGCGGGTGGGCTCAAATTAACCTGGAGAATGACGGGTAGAATTTGACATGTGACTTATGATTTGTTGGCCAAAGTCAAGGTCATAAGAGCATGGGGTAAAAATCCACATCGGGAGGTTCTAAAGAAACTGAAACTTGCCAGATATGCGCATACCTTCTGGAGTGTGATGACGTGAGCGGATTCCGTCACATTATCATGCGATGATAGTTGGATCCCGATTCCTACTGATGAGTTGGTTTACTCCTCGGGTGATCCCGATTAATTCTTCTTTCAGGTTTGGAGGAGAATTTGACGGTACAGTGGGAGGTTTCCAGATTAGATAAATTGGTAACCAATCTGATCTAGGTTAGAGTGCACGCTGAGTGTTTCTTTTCTCTCTCTCTTTGGCAGCGACCTTTGACCCGACCCTAAGACTATGACTCAGTGACCAAGTTGACCGAACCTTCTTAAACACTGGCTTTTGGATTGTCAGAGTTGCAAACCTCATTGTCACTCCTACTTATAGCCTTTTCTCCAGGACACCCCGTGTTACTACGAACGTCCACTTCCATTAGACAAAACCATCGTATGGTTATATACGAACTCGAAGGAATTTATTCGAGGATGGTTTCCGGTTCTGGAGAAAATGAATAGGACTATTCAGTTGTCTTTTCCTTTTACCTTCTCTCAGATTGCGAGTACTCCTTGGTTTAGGAGATAGTACACCTATTACGCAAATTGGATGGTCTTCTTCCAAACCATAGGCAGGTGCCGACCGGTAGGGAATGAAGAAAACCAATTAGCATAACGATGGTGTACAGAAGGTATTAAGTAAAGACATAACAAGGGATTAGTAAGAGGGCAAAGTAAATTGCGACTGCGATTCACGACCAAACCAAGTATTTATTCGCCAATCCTGAATCACCTTTGCATTTCTCCAGAACACTCCGTATCACTACGAAGATCCAAGTTTATTGGATACTCCATCGTATGGTTATATACGAACTCGAAAGGAACTTGTTCCAGTTCGGGGATGGATTCTGGTTCAGGAGAAAAAGGAATAAGGTTTATTCGGTTGTCTTTTATCTTCACCTTCTCTCATTGTGAGTGTTCCTAGGATTAGGACAGTACACCCATTATGCTTATTGGCTAGTCTTCTTCCAAACCATAGGCTGGTGCCGAACGGTATGGAAGGAAGAAAACCATTTGGCCTAAAGGGGTATGCAGAAGGTAATGACTAAAGACATATAAAGGGATTTGGAGAGATGGCAAAGAATTACACGGTTACAGTTGTGAATCTGGATAATGGAAGAGGCATTACTAGGAATACCGGGATACCCCATCGAAACATTTCAATGTTTCAGTTTCACTGTGTACTGGTAAAGGAAAACTGATTTCCCAATTAGACACTTGCTTCAGGGTATGTATTTACCAGGTATGATTCTCACATCTGTATGGTTTTACAGATGATGAGTGGGAGTAAGTTATTGGGAATTAGGTGATCATCCTCATTATATCGGGATTCGCTGTAATCGGTGATATTTGAGGAAATCACCTGGGCTGTTTGCCGGTCGGCAAATATTTGGTTTTGAATATCCGCTGTTATGCACCAATTTTAAATTGATATACCTGTACGTCTATTTTCATAGAGTGAGATATACCTTTTTGAAATTATGTCTATGACATTTACCTATATCAGTGGATGGTTAGGTAAGGAGTATTAAACAGCGATGTAATTCTTTATAACCATAGTACATTTTTCAACCTACGACACACTTGGATTGAGTTATCAGACTCAAGGGACTTATACAGAGTATTGTATGTTGTCCAGCGTCCATGAGGACAGAGGGGTTGGTCCTCGTACTATATTCCGTTTACTTATGACTTCTCTAGTTTTTAGACAAGTGTTTCGTGGAAACACAGGGTCCGAATTTTGAGAAGTTATAGGTATATGAATAAAGTAGAGAACCAAATATTGCAAGTATCGGGATTCTTCAAAGTGATCGAAGATGTAGATACTTTTGTATGGTGTTCAGTTGATAGTAATGGTTAAAAGAACTTGCTTCTCTTTCAGGTTACTCATAATTGGAAGTGCTCCTAAGTTGAGTAACGCTGATCGGCCTCCTTCCATTTAGTTGACATGCACTAGAGACAGCTGCATGATTTGAATCTGGTTCAATTAAATCAGTGCCTCTGGTTTTATATTGGATATAGAACAGTTCATATCTTAACGATGTTAAGGTACGGGGAGTTGTCCGGCTTATGCTTAAAACCAGACTCTGGATAACTCAAGGCACGTTTCTGTAATGGCTGTTTGTGGGTTGACCCAGGCTATGACGAGGGTTGACTTTCTACCATCTGAAAGATCAATAGCGATATTGTTCTAGACTCGCCACAGTTTTAATAAAATGGATTTTTTCAGAAAACAGTAGTGGGAGTATGGTAGAATTGGAAGTAATTCCAGAACCGCAAACGATTACTGAAGATTTGATAAGGAACCTAAAGATTCAATCTGGCTTGACATTCCATTGGCCACTCCGCAGATAAGGTGGGTAACTTCAGGCACCCGAGAGGTACTCCGGTAGCCTCAAGGACGGTGACAGGGAAGTTCTTGTTTACCCAGACTTGCCATAGCTGTTGTTCCAGAATGTGAGACCCGGCAGGAGGATGAGTATAGAGTCGTTCTAAACTGGCTTTAGAAGTGTACGTCTATATGACTCTGCCAGAGGGTTGTCGTGGTCAGTGAGAGCAGCGGAAGCATGGTGGACAAGTGGCTTATGTCTATTTATAGAGTAAAGCAGATGTAGCGGAGATAGATCATCTATTTCTGATGTGACAGTCATAGGTTTGACTTCATCAGAATAGGGGATGGATCAGTTGAGAAGGTAGTAGGGTGTGATGTCATGGTATTTGGATGACATACACAGAGTAGGAAGTGATATTCCTATACTACAATCGGTTATACTTTGGTCGTCACACAGTGGTTTCTACACATGGGACTTGGACATTATATCGGACATACTGGTTACTAGATCTATGGTTTTAGATCTAGCTTTGGGTGGTTTCCCAATCAGGATACTTAGACAGCATTCTAAGAGTATTTAGAATGGACGACTCCTGGCACGGTAGTGTACCTACAGGTAATGGAGTCACCCTCTCTAAAGGTGTCTTACAGACTAAAGGGGAGAGGGATGCGCATGATTGGCAGATCACTTGCTTAGGCAATTGAGTCAATCATGAGATGTCAAGTACCACACCAGATGTTGTTCTTGCACTAGATGCAATAAGTTGACATTGATCCTATCCTAGAGAAACAGTCGGAAGCAGTTTTAAAACATAAGTGAATGTTCTAGGGATATGATAACGACAGCCTCATTCGGGAGACAGTTATCATTCCAGGCTTCCAAGGTGACCAGGACGACAGGGAGGTTGTCAGAGTTATAGTTTTCTTTCTGATGAGGGGCAGTATTTTGGACGGGTGGTCCAGAAGGATACTGAGGGAGGCATGGCGCAGGATACTGATTAAGTTCAGTTGACGATACAGTCTAAGAATTTTGGATTTGGAGTTCATTTATGAGCTAGGTCCATCAGACATCCAGACACATTCTAAGACAGGTATTGCTCATTTCGGGAGATGGTTTTCTCCGCGAACTTCAGATATAGAGAGACATAGAAAGAAACATCAAAGAAGATCCACTCACTGAGGCCATTACTCGAACGCAATAGTTTCGCAAACAGGTTTTGTGAGACTGACTAGTAGAGGAGTTGGGTGTTCGGTATCACACGGGCTGTGAGTATGCGACATCGCAATAATTAGCCTTGAGTGCAAGTGGGAGATTGTTGGAGATAGTGCCCTCAGAGTCAATTATTGGATCACAGGCACGTGATTGCAATGATTGAGGGAGGACCTATCCCGGTAGGACAGTCTTACTCAAGATGATAGTATGCTATCTGGTTTACCTTTATCATCGTGTACTGCTTTAGGTGACCTTACATGTCACTATTGCACGTTGATAGAGCCCCTAGGATTCATGCTTGACTGCCAGCAGTATGAGGACGATCATATACGTGGAAGCTGGTAGTCTATAAGCACATCCTTAAAAGGTCCCTAGTCGTGGGAGTTTCGAGACAGGGCATCGATACTCCAGAGTAGACTAGTGTATACAGTCGAGACCCCGACGAGGGGCGGTGGCCGGTCTCACAAGCCACTGGTGTCAGTTGGTTCACCTAGGATGTATACAAGTGCTCATTGGGTTATGAGAACACCGGACAGGACTCGCAAGGAACATGCTAGTTGGTCTTATACCTGACGTCAGATAGCAGTTCCCTGGTGACATGTGTACAGGTTAGTTCATCGACCTGAGGATCGTCATTTGTCTTGTGTGAGTTCCCACTGTACTTTGATTACTACCCTATCACGCTCAAAGGAGATGTGCAAACAGGTTTTAGTTGGGTACAGTCCCGAGCCACATGGAGGCAGTGAGCGGATCTTCAGGGGTTCGTCTCTCCCGATATTGGGGGTGAGGTCGCTCTGTGTCTAGGAGAGCCCTTACACGAAGTCCTTGGCCAAGGCAGGAGATTTACTGGTAGGTATTCTAGTAGTATCTCAGGATGTTCTGGGCTACACTCCGACACGACTTGTACCGCTTTTAGGGGTCTGACTTTTACCAACCCCCTAGACCCGCCATGCGATGCTCATAGACGAACGGACCGGACTGTACGGATATTGTCACTGACAGGCTAAGTAGGGTGTCAGGATGAGTTCGCTCATCGACGTCCCTTTTGGTCAATAGCTGGTAGCCCGTCACGTATGGCTAATACCTCTGACGTGCTAGTGGTTAAATCCACAGCCATAGTATTGATGAGTCTTTAGAGTCCCCCACATACAGTTACTCAAGTTTCGGGCGAAACGCTGTAGAGGCCGTATGGAGATATGGCAGGGTTCGATCAGATACGTGCAGTATTACACGGATCAGGATCGGGCGGTTAGTACTAGAGGTCGTATGGATATATGGCAGGGTTCGATCAGATACGTGCGGCATTGCACGGATCAGGATCGGACGGATAATACTACCAGGCTTTGGTTTAAGTCGGATGCTAGTATTGTACAGTGTAGATTTTGTCTCATTGCATTTGTATTTCGGTCGGAATACAAATGCGGGTATGTATATACAGTAGCGGGGTTTTCCTGTAATTTATTACGGGATCAGTTTTTGGAGTTGCCAGTTTATTTTCCGTTTCAGCCATATTTCTTTGTATCTTTCATTGGCTGAAGATTGGTGGAGGAGGGCTTATTTGCATTTGTGCAAATAAGCATTTTGGAGGGTGTTATTTGCATATTGTTGTATCATGATGACTTAGCCTCCATTGACTTCTAAGATGGTTCATGATTGCTTATCTTTTGACATGGTGATGATGATGGATTATGATGGTTGAGTGTGATTTTGGTTGTGATGATTCTTGATCATCATCACCCCTTTTCTCTCGCATGCATGATAGCCTTTTCACTTGCTCTCCTTTGGATGTGTGATACCTCTCCCTCATTCTCACATTCTCTTCCCTTCACCATTGCATGGCCGGCCAAGTCATGGAGGGGCTGCCCATTATTTTGGTGTGGGAATTTTTGCTCTTTTCATGCTACAAAAATTCCCAAGTTCATCCACAAAAAGCTTACATCTCATTCCTCCACAAAAGGCAACTCCCTACAACCCCAAATGAGACATATAGATCTTCACTTATTCTACAGCAAACCTAGGGCACATCGACTCGCCAACTTCGTGCCCGGGTTGCCTCGGTCCAGAGATGGGAGCCCGTAAAAGAAGCTGGCGACGTGGTGCCCTTCCGGCGACGAGGTGGAGACCGGAGATTCCGCGAGGAGATCGGGACGACGACGAGAAGACCGAAGGACACGGATCGTTCGGTATATCTCTCTACCCCTTCTCTTGATAGCTAGGACTAGTTTAATGGCACGATCCGAGTTTATAGTGCGCGGTGGTGCCGGTTTAAAAAGATAAAGTAAATCATCGCTTCCACATTCCGGCGTCGGATTGACGGCCGGGGCGCCGCCGTGCACTTACATATGCTACTCTTCGAGTGATTTTTTCACTAAACGATCATTGCTATAAACCAAGTTGGTGTCTAGAACGGTGTTAGCGAGGCTACGCCTCGAGGGAAAAGAGGTTATGTAATTTAGGAATTTCACGAAAGTGTTGGAAAACCTCCCTCGAAGTACCAATACCAGCCTGGCTGAAAGGTTAAGCAAGTATTGTAGAGTGAGATTAATTCTGACTAATTCTTCTATTATGGTTTGAGGAAAGATTCGAGAAATGGTGGGAGCCATCCTGTTTAGATAAACTAAAAATCAATCTAAACTTGCAAGAGTATCATGCTAAAGTGATTATTCTCTCTCTCTCCTAATTGCAGCGACCAAGATGACCAGCCTTAAGTTACTTTTAGATAAAAACATATTAACAGGGCCAAACTATAAAGATTGGCTCAGTAATGTCCAGATGGCCATCACATATGACAAACTGGATTATCTTCTTGCTACTAAAAGCCCCCGCTATCCCAGGTCCATATTCCAGCATCACGGACTAGGAGATCCGTAAGACCTAGGAAATTTACAGTGCGAAAGCCAAGTGGCTCGTGCTGGCCTTTATGGATAATGAACACCAGAGGTGGCACGAGAAGATGGATCTTGCTTCTATCTTCCTCCATACCAAGAACTTATATGGAGAGCAATCTTGTATCGCAAGATACGGGACCTCGAAGAAATTATTTCAAGTGAGGTTGGTTCGGGTCAACCGTAGGGGACCGCGTCCTTAAAATGATCAACTACATTGAGGAGCTCACGGACCTGGGGACTACGTTGGAGAACGAGCTATACACAGACTTGATTCTACAGTCCCCCCCTCTACCTACGCCCAGTTTATCTTGAATTTCAATATTCAACGTAAGGAAGTTACACTTTCAGAATTCCTCAATATGTTGAGGAGCGCTGAGGGCACCCTGCAGAAGTCCAGGGAAACACCCGCTCTACTTGTTGGAGGATCTTCCTCTTCTAAATCCAAAGCGAAAGCCAAAGGGAAGAGGAGGAAGAAGAAGGCCCCCACCAAACCGAAAGGCCGTGTTACTAAGGTAGAGGCAAGGGGCGAGGCAAAAGTTGGAGGCCGACTGTAGGGAAGGAAGAATGCTTCTACTATTACAGGAAGGGCCATTGGAAGAAGGAGTGCAAGGCCTGAAAAGCCCAGAACTAGGGTTTGAAGCAGGTTGTGGTTTCGGCTTCAGGTGTGTTTGTGATTGAAAACTGTCTGTCAATCAACTCTACCTCCTGGGTATTTGATACCGGATTAGGATCTCATATCTGTAATTCTTTGCAGGCACTAAGAAGCCATAGAGTTTTGAAGGCGGGTGATATGACCCTCAGGGTTGCTAACGGAGCGAGCGTGGATGCTGTGTCCGTAAGGAAATATCGCTTAGGATTGACAAGTTGACATTTCCTGGTTTTGCGCCACTATTTTTTTTTGTACCTAATTTGACTTGTAATATCATTTCTGTATCTTTATTAACTAAAGAAGGTTATGATTTTACATTTGTAAGAGATGTCGTAAACATCCACCTTAATCATGGTTTGATTGGGTCGGATACACTAAAAAACGGTATATACGTATTAAACCAACTTCAAGTTTTCAACGTCCGGAACACACACAAAAGAAATTCTCCAGATTTAAATCAGGCTTTCTTATGGCATTGTAGACTGGGTCACATCAATGAAACACGGTTAACCATGTTACATAAAGAGGGATATTTGGATCCGTTCGAATATCAGTCTTATAAAACTTGTCAATCATGTCTCAAAGAAAAGATGACAAACACTCTGTTCACTGGACATGGAGTAAGAGCGAGCGATCTTGGAACTCATATACAGCAACGTGTGTGGTCCAATATCTACACATGCAAGAAGTAGTTATTCCTATTTCATTACTTTTACGGATGATTTCTCTAGGTATAGACATGTCTTCTTGATGAAATATAAATCTGAGACCTCTGAGAAATTCCAAGAATATAAGAATGAAGTGGAAAAACAAACCGACAAAAGTATCAAGGCACTGAACTCTGATCGAGGTGGTGAATATTTAAGTGCCGAGTTCCTGGATTACCTAAAAGAGAATGGAATTCTCTCTCAGCTTAATCCTCCATACACACCACAATGAAACGGTGTATCGGAGAGACGGAACCGAACCTTATTAGATATGGTACGTTCCATGATGAGTAACGTTGAGTTACCACGATCCTTCTGGGGCTATGCACTAGAATCAGTTGCATATCTTTTGAACAAGGTTCCTACCAAGACTGTGCCTACCACACCATATCAAATATGGAGTGGGAAGAAACCCTATCTTCAATATCTAAAGATATAGGGATGTCCTGCTTTCATTAAAAAGCAACATGCGAACAAGCTCGAGGCACGCTCAGTACTGTGTAAATTTGTGGGATACCCATAGAACCCCAGGGGGTATCTTTTTTATTACGCAGAGGAAAAAAAAGTTTTCGTCATGCCCAATTTTTAGAAAATCAATTTTTAGAATAAGAAACGAGTGGGAGCGTAATAGAACCGGAAGAAATTCCAGACCAACAAGCTATTACTGAAAGTATAGTGGAACCAGAAGTTTCAAAAGAACCAGACATCCCCGCGCCACTCCGCAGGACTAGTATGCTGTCTCATCCGTCCGAGGGATACTACGGTTTTCTCATAGACGAGGATAGAGAGGATTGCATCATTGACAATGATGAGCCAACTAGCTTCTACCAAGCCATTCAGAGCAGAGACTCGGTAAAATGGCTGGATGCAATGCGGACCGAGATGGAGTCCATGTACACCAATAATGTCACGACCCGAAATTGGCACGTGACGGCTCATAAACTACACAACGTCTACAGGCGTAACACAATTTAAGAAGGCCAAAAACTCAGAAACCTAAACCCTCAAAAACAGCAAAAGATAAGAAACATTGTTTAAACTTTTGAAAATCTCAAGTATAAATTCTTTAAGTCCAATTTACTTTCTTGAAAATTTTGGCAGCACCTCCTTTGTAAAAACTAGCCCCAAAAATGGGTACATACAAAGATAACAGTAAAGCATCCCCAACGGGAGCAAATCCACGCCAAATGGCGGAAAACAACCACCACAAGAAAATATACGACGCCGTAGAGAAGCAAAAAAAGATAAAATTAAAACTGTATATAAAACACCAACAGAGTCAAAAATATATACAATATCATCCTCACATCTCGTCTTTAAGTCAATACATGATAATGGTAGATGGAAAGTACAAGGTACAAGATAACAATAAACAACAACAGATAGCCACAAAACCCACCTTAGCAAAACCGTGCACAGTCAGCCGAAGCGGTATCTGCAGCAAAAGATGATACGAAAGATGGAAAACCTGCCGCGACTGCCTTGGGCAAACACCTGCAAACACTGTGGCACAACGGGGGTGAATTGACAACTCGTGAATAGTAAATAACATATGCAGGTAATCGCAAGTATGCACGTACAGCGTGAATTTAAAACATGCAAGATGATAGCAATAAGATGGCAGTATGTATGTGAAATAGTCATGAAAAGTACTCTAGCAGGTACTACTATACATGAACCAATAAATGACAATACGTATATTCAACAGTCATGAAAAGTACTCTAGCAGGTACTACTAATACATGAAGCAATGCATATAAAATAAATGACGAGTATGGAATAAAATATGTCATCTCCACGGAATCCTGACCTCGTGGTAGGACCAAAGTCCATCAAGACAATCTAAATCCCAATTTCCTCGATCAGCCCCCAAATTGGCTCTCATATCCTGTAAGTCTCATATATATCCTGAGTGTCAAATATCAAGTAAATCTTATAAATCCTGAGTGTCCAATATCAAGTATATCTCATATATCCCGAATGTACAACATCAAGTAGATCACGCATATCCTGTATGTACACTATCAGTATATCTCACATATCCTGTATGTACAATATCAGTATCAAGTAAGTTTCATATAAAGTGAGTGTCTAACATCGACACCAAAAACATTATGAAACAAGTGTCAAGTATCGACACCGAAATACTGAACTATCAGGTGCTCTCACCACGACTGGCCTTGATAAGTATGTATCATACGCTATCCGAAAACTCGAGTGCCTAGCTCTGACCCTCAAAATTTGACGAATCTGTACGCACATGACCCCGGTCGGTATCCCCAAGATAACCGCCGCGTCATAAGTACTGTCACCGGTAGGTATGGTTCCCCTGTCAGGCTCATAGGCATGTTACATCGACTCTTGCCCCGGGTACCTCCGGGCCCCACCATGTACCCTCATACGACCCACTACGCCTCCTCGCATGGGGTATATATATATGCTCAAAATTGAGAAATCTCTTAGTGGCTGCAGACACATCATATCAAGAGAAACCGGGTTTTTCAAATAATGCATATTTTCATGAAACTACCACGGTCCTCAAATCCAGAATACATCAAGTAAAGAATAAAATACTTGCATGAAACATTATGATGATATATTATAAAGACCTGTATACATATATATTAGCGTCCTACTCCACTAATATATATATATATATATATATATATATATATATATATAACAGCGTCCCATTCCACTGTTATATATACTTACGAAACAAACATCATAGAACATCGTATGAAATTCATATAACCATGCGGAATCCAAGAAATATAATATATGCAGCATGAAATAGTAATATGAGCATATAAAGGAAAATCCCGCTATTTAAGTGCAATAAGTTATTAAATATATTATGCGGTTCCTGATTTCTCCGAAATCAGATGCAACATCATATACAGGTGAACATGTAGCTATAACAAGGTATGCGAAACCATGTCGGTATAGCAAGATATGGTGTCCATATGTAAGTATGTATGATGTAAAAGTATCTGTAGTAAGGTATGTCTCTATACCTATCCATAATACCCTCCAGGTATATGTATGTATGTATGCCAGATGTACATGTAGCTATATCTCATATGTGTATATACCTATCACTAATGGTACACTACTATATAGGTATATAGGTAACTAGCATGTAACCATGTCAGGGCATATGTGTAAGCATGTAGCTATACAGGTATGCTATATGTCATATGTACAATAAAAATAAGGATCATGTCTCAATGTCCCTAAGCAATCCAATATCACATATATATAGGTGTTGTGCGTGTCATGGCAATTATTAACGGTGTGAGTGGCATATAATCAGTGCTCGTGCAACATGAACCGTCAATAATAGTGTTGTGGCTCATTAATACTATGTTTGAATGCAATAGGTAAATGAGATCTGTAACTAAGATACACATACACAAACGAGTCCATATACTAAACCCTAAAGGTCAAGTCACTTAATCAAGCCCAGACGCATAACGCCATGCGGGCGATTCCCCTGTAGATGTTAAATCTACTCACCAACGATCCTGGATAAGTAAAGCCAACCACCTGCTTTCCCCTCTTCGCAGCATCCGAAGTCCCCGCCTGTGATCCTGAACACATATAACAATGAAGCAAGTGTATATAAGCAATCGACCAAAATACGTACAACTACGTTTAACCGACACACAACTACAAAAATACTCCAAAGTGTTCGTTTTAGTGGCTAACGCGCGTAGCGACATTACAAAACGAACTCAAGAGCAAAATCTACACAAAGACACGAAAGACATCGGCACGACCCTAGCTAGAAACGCAAAGAGACACGACTACCAAGTCTAGACCCTGATCGTACCGATCGCACATTCACAACACAAGATATAGCATGAAATCAATGTACATAACGTCGCAACGTCAAAAGAAACCCACGCCTAAAATATCCGTAAATTTAGTAAGAAGTATATCATTTTAGCACAAAACTATAATTTTTATCAAAACTAGAATTTACAAACATCTCAAAATAGCAAGGTTAAACCATTTAAACCTTTAATAAAATTTTAGATTTCACTAATTAGGATTAGCAAAAGTTTAGTTTGTTAATTAGCTTAATTAGCCGATTAGGAAAATATCATTTAACAAATTAGCAACTTGATTAAGTTTTCATTTGTCTTAACTTATCACTTAACCAATCCACTAATCAAAACCCTAATTTGATTATCAAAATGATATCTTGAATTTCTAAATATGAATTTAAAAGCTTAAATTAAACATCTAAATAAGCTAATTAAAGTATTAAACTACAAAAAGAGATTAGGGTTAAGGTTTTATACCTTCAAAGAATACCACTTGAAACAAGAAAAACCAAACTTTTGCCTCCAAAATCCTCATTAGAATGAAGATCTAAGTAAGTTTTGTGAAGAAGAATGATGGTTTTGGATTATATTTGAGTTTGTATGAATTTATTTGGATTTTTCATGATTTATTTTGAAGCAAAATGAGAAGAAATGAAGCAAATATGCACAAGGGCAGCAAAGAAGGAAGTGGCCGGACAAGGAAGAAGAGCTAGGGTTTGTGTGGAGTTGTGTGGAATTTTCTACAAGAAAACTTCAATTATTGCATAATAAAACAAAATACCATTTTGTCACCATTTTCTTTTTCTTTAAAACACAAAATAAATCCTAAAAATCTAGATATTTTGGAGAGAAGGTTATAAACATAATTCTAGTGATTAGTTTAGCATAAAACCGCATTAGTAGTAATTAACCCACAAAAAAAGCAATTACCACTAATAAAGTGCATAAATAAAGCATTAAAGTAATATTTTATTAGGGAAAAATTCTATGTGAACCAAAACTTCCCATTGACCCCCAAAGTTCACGCACTAGTTTTATTCTAGTTAAACTAGGTGCCGGCAAGTTTATATTGAAGTTTGATCACAATCGGGTTAAAACGGAAAATACCGACTATTTTACCCTAAAAACGGAAAAATTCGCGTAACGATTTTTAAAGCGTTACAATCTTCCCCCCTTAAAGAAATTCGGTCCCCGAATTTAAAATTCTCACTATGCGTACCTTCAAAGAGATGAGGGAAAGAAATCTTCTCGCTCGCAGCCACTCAAGTGATCACCTCACTAGACGGCTACGCCAAAGAACCCTCACAGATGGCAAGACCCTTGACCGAAATTCATCCACCTGTCGATCCACTATAACTATCAGTTGCCGGTGAACGAAAGATCGCGTCCAAGCTAAATGTTCTAATGCTGAATTATGTGAGAAAGGACATGAAGGTAATTGTGAAGTACCGACACAAGGAATACGGGGTGAATATTCAATAATCTGGACGGAAGTGCCATATTATAAGCAACGGTACTAACTCACTTCAAGGATCTCAAAAGGACCTATAATTCTGGAACTAAGCTTCCCAAAAGTCAACACGCCATTCATCGAAAAAATCCATAGGAATACATGATCTCCCACTGCGAACTCAACTCCGCGAGGTCAATATAAGACTTATGTCTGCACTGGGCTACTCTCATCCTGACCTGAACCAACTGGATATTCTCCGACATCTCTGGACTAGCTGGGGTCCAAAAATCCTAAACTCCTAGAGTTAGTAAAACAGACTGGCAATCGAC
Source organism: Agapanthus africanus (assembly GCA_030015575.1). NCBI lineage: Eukaryota > Viridiplantae > Streptophyta > Magnoliopsida > Asparagales > Amaryllidaceae > Agapanthus > Agapanthus africanus. Next base: position 863,689,990 of record JASDDO010000024.1, on the reverse strand, counting down.
ACATTGTACCACACAAGGCCAGAAAGGTTGCCAATTGGAAAGTCTCCTGATAACAACTATCGAAGGAGAGCCCTATCAATGGCAAGTGACGATCCACACAGCCAACAACCGATTAGCACGTAAGCACAAGTATAACCTCCTGAGTCTGTATAGTCCGCCATGTCTAACCATCGGCCTACAGATGGAAAAGCGGATCTAAAGCTCAATCGGTACCCAAGGCTTCCTGAAGCTTCAACCAAAGATAGCTAGCGAACGGGTCCCTCTATTGAATACAACGCAAGAAAAAACTCCGTGCAAACATACAACTCACCGAAGAACACAGAGAAAACTGAGTATAACCGGACAACAACACCCAATTGGAGTCACACCCTGCCTAAACCTGGGTTGACACCACCACGAAATTCATGGAGATCTGCTCCCATTCCCACTCTGGAACGGTTAAAGGTTGCTCTCTCCAGCCGGTCTCAACTGCTCAACCAAGCACGCAACAAGTCAGACACCTCGAAATGAAGCCTGAAACTTCGCTCTAATCATCCCTGCCCACCGTAACTAACTCTCAAGTTACGTTACATCTTGGTGGCACTTGGATGAACACAGAAAGCTGACTGATGTGCCTGCTCTGGGACCTCGCATCTCTACCTATCAGTATCAGGTATACACCGACGAGTCTGGAATATAGCTCACCCTGGTCACAAATCGGAACTCCGAATCTTTACCCAGCCGAACATGCTTAGAATATCAGACAAACGAGCATCAGCGGGCTAAGCCTCACGAACGATTAAGGAAAAGTGGACGGGCGCGGACATGAGCAAGCTGTCCCCTCAGTAGAGGCGAACTTAAGCTATACTCCACAATCACACAAGAACTGTAAATCTGTAAAAGACTGTCTCTTAACTGCGCACAACTGGAACAAGCTACCCCGTGGCCTACGACTAAAAGCAACAGCTATCACAATCGCCTTGCCACGGGAAAATAAAGGATCTCACAAACACAGTCCTTTACAAGCTACATCCAACAGTGCTGTTTCAATAATCAAAACCCGTTGCAGGAAGATATATATTAAACTCTGGTGGTCTGTGAAAATTCTGACACGACTTTCCATACAAGTAGTGTCTCCAATCTTCAACGCAAAACCACCGCGGCCATCTCCAGATCATGAGTGGGATATCTTACTCGTACTCCTTCCAACTGTCGGGAAGCATGAGCGATCACTCAATAGTGCCACATCAGTACACAATTGAGCCCCACTCGCAAAAAATCACAGTAAACAACAAAGTCGCCCGATCTAGAAGCAAAGATAGACCTGATACAGTCATCACCTGAGTCTTCAACCGCTGAAAACTCCGCACGCATGCCTCAGTCTAAGAAAAGGAACTCCCTTCCTTGTCAATCCGGTCAACGGTGCAGCGCTACACAAGCAATCCTGCACGAAACGGAGGTAAAAACTGGCTAAGCCCAAAAAGCTGCGTCCCTGGTACAAGTCTGGGCCAAAACTGTATGGCCTCGATCTCTTTCGGGTCCATACGAAAACCGTCTCCCGTAACCATATGACCTTAGGAAGTCAACACAATCAATCCTGAAGGAACACTCCGAGAATTTAGCAAACCGCTGAGGCTCTCCCAATGTCTACAAAACAAATCCTCAAGTGCTACACAAGTTCCTCATGACACATTAAAATAGACCAGAATGTCATCATTACACAACAATCAACTGGTCGAGGAACGGCCTTAAAGAACCTGGTTCATCACATCCACAAATGCTGCTAGGGCATTGGTGAGTCCAACGACACCACCAAAACTCAAATTTCCCGTAGCGCACACAAAGCAGTCTTTGGAATGTCCTCACTCCGAACCCGCAACAAATGATGACCGGATCCCAAAACAAACTTAGAAAAGCATGTCTCGCACCCTGGAGCTGATCGAACAAATCGTCAAGGCGAGGTAAAGGATACCTATCCACACCGTAACTCGGTTTAATTAACGACACTTCGATACACAACCTCAAACTGTCGTCCTTCTCTTGACGAACAGAATAGGAGCTCCCCAAAGCGAAACACTTGGACTAACAAGTCCCTCAACAAACAACTCTGTAGCTGATCCTTAAGCTCCCTAAGCTCTGCCGGCTCATCTGGAACAACGTCAGAAAACTCTCGCACGAAAGGAACCCGATCCAATAACTCACTATGGCGCCAGTAACAAGAATGAAAACCAAGAAACCTCGACATCCTCTCCTCAAAATCCGACTAGCAAAAAAGGCTGAATTCAAGCTGTGAGAGGCGGCACCACTGTCCCCCTGCACAACAAGAACTGACTCGCCGGGAAAACAAAACCTGACTGTTTTCTCGCGGCAGTCCACAAACGAATAGCACGTAGGTAACTAGACCATGCTCAGGAGAACGTCAAATCCAACATCTCTAGAAGGATCAAGTGAAAGATGAATCTCTATCTCCAAACTGATTGGCATACGACCGTAACTCGTGTCGCGCAACAAAAGAATCACTGACAGAAATTAACACAACAACGGCTGATCTAGCATACACAACTCTCAGCCCAACCAAGGCACAAAGTGTGTAAAACAACAAGTGCATAGATCCCGAACAAAACCAACCTATCAATCAAAAGAACATACAAATTAGGAATACCTGAAAACTCTGCACTGGACGCCCGTGCGTCCCGATGAGTAGAACCAAACTCTCGTGTCTGCCCTCTACCCACGACTGGCTGAACTCCTTCTCTGCCAACCGATCCCCTCTGAACGAACCCTCCGCGTCCCCGACCTCTCTGCTCGAAAGTCTGACGCGGTGCCAAGGAACAATGTCTGATGAAGTGTTGAAGGCTCCCGCATCGAAAACATCCATACGATGGCTACTGATCCTCCTAGGGATAAAAGCCGAACGACTGTCCTCGTCCCAAGCCTCTGCTATCCTCGCGACGTGCACGACGCCTGTTACGGCGATTGAACCTCTGTATCTGGGCTGGTACACCTGCACGAGCCCTCCTCTGATCCGGAACTCTCAAAGTCTCTCGAAGACGTGCCTCGTCAACTAGGACCGCATCCACTGGTGCTGTATACGTAACACTCTGCTGTATGCTGACCACAAGGAAAAATTAGGTAACAGGGATGGAAACCTCCTGTTGCTGTGCTCGAATGGCCTCAACCAAAGACCTCATCGTCTGGCGCAAGTCCTGCATCTCAGCCACAAGCCTAGCAAGATAATCTGTCGGAGGCGGATCCATCTGCACCTGTGCAACGAGCGTACCATCCTGGCCAGTTCTCGTCCCAAACGAGTCAACTCTGACCTCGGCACTCGCTGCACGTCTCTGATTCCTCTTAGTCATCGGCGGCATAAGGCTAGCAAAGAAAATAGGATTCGATCAGAACACGAAAGTCGAATTACAAGGATGTATCATTAAGGAAGGAATTTCAAACAATTAGTACTTAGGTCGCTTTAGACAGAGCACCGGGTCGTAAGTATGCCGCGGAACATACATACGCTACGTTACTCTGCTTAAGCTATCTACTCCATCATACCAAGGTCATCCTACACTCCGAAAGGTAAAACCTAGCGCTCTGATACCAACTTTATCATGACCCGAAATTGGCACGTGACGGCCCTTAAACTACGCAACGTCTACAGGCGTACGCAATTTAAGAAGGCCAAAAACCCAGAAATCTAAACCATCAAAAGCAGTAAAAGATAAGAAATATTGTTTAAACATTTGAAAATCTCAAGTATAAATTTTTTAAGTCCAATTTACTTTCTTGAAAATTTTGGCAGCACCTCCTTTGTAAAAACTAGCCCCAAAAATGGGTACATACAAAGATAAAAGTAAAGCATCCCCAATGGGAGCAAATCCACGCCAAACGGTGGTAAACAACCACCACAAGAAAATATACGACGCCGTAGGGAAGAAAAAGAAGATAAAATTAAAACTGTATATAAAACACCAACAGAGTCAAAAATATATACAATATCATCCTCACATCTCGTCTCTAAGTCAATACATGATAATGGTAGATGGAAAGTACAAGGTACAAGATAACAATAAACAACAACAGATAGCCACAAAACCCACCTGTAGCAAAACCGTGCACAGTCAGCCGAAGCGGTATCTGCAGCAAAAGATGATACGAAAGATGGAAAACCTGCCGCGACTGCCCTGGGCAAACACCTGCAAACACTGTGGCACAACGGGGGTGAATTGACAACTCGTGAATAGTAAATAACATATGCAGGTAATCGCAAGTATGCACGTATAGCGCGAATCTAAAACATGCAAGCTGATAGAAATAAGATGGCAGTATGTATGTGAAATAGTCATGAAAAGTACTCTAGCAGGTACTACAATACATGAACCAATAAATGACAATATGTATATGCAACAGTCATGAAAAGTACTCTAGCAGGTACTAGTAATACATGAAGTAATGCATATAAAATAAATGAGGAGTATGGAATAAAATATGTCATCTCTACGGAATCCTGACCTCGTGGTAGGACCAAAGTCCATCAAGACAATCTAAATCCCAATTTCCTCGATCAGCCCCCAAATTGGCTCTCATATCCTGTAAGTCTCATATATATCCTGAGTGTCAAATATCAAGTAAATCTCAAAAATCCTGAGTGTCCAATATCAAGTATATCTCATATATCCCGAATGTACAACATCAAGTAGATCACACATATCCTGTATGTACAATATCAGTATATCCCACATATCCTGTATGTACAATATCAATATCAAGTAAGTTTCATATAAGGTGAGTGTCTAACATCGACACCCAAAACATCATGAAACAAGTGTCAAGTATCGACACCGAAATACAGATCTATCAGGTGTTGTCACCACGACTGGCCGTAATAGGTACGTATCTTACGCTATCCGAAAACTCGAGTGCCTAGCTCTGACCCTCGAAATTCGACGTATCTGTACGCACATGACCCCGGTCGGTATCCCCACGATAACTGCCGTGTCAGAAGTACTGTCACCGGTAGGTATGGTTCCCCTATCAGGCTCATGGGCATGTTACATCGATTCTTGCCCCGGGGTACCTTCGGGCCCCACCATGTACCCTCATACGGCCCACTACACCTCCTCGCATTGGGTATATATATATGCTCAGAACCGAGAAATTTCATGGTGGCTGCAGAAATATCATATCAAGAGAAAAAGGGTTTTTCAAATAATGCATATTTTCATGAAACTACCACGGTCCTCAAATCCAGAATACATCAAGTAAAGAATAAAAACTTGCAAGAAACATTATGATGATATATTATAAAGACCTGTATACATATATATTATCGTCCCACTCCACTATATATATATATATATATATATATATATATATATATATATATATATATATATATATATATATATATATATATATATATAACAACGTCCCATTCCACTGTTATATATACTTAGGAAATAAACATCAGAGAACATCGTATGAAATTCATATAACCATGCAGAATCCAAAAAATATAATATATGCAGCATGAAACAGTAATATGAGCATATAAAGGAAAACCCCGCTATTTAACTGCAACAAGTTATTAAATATATCATGTGGTTCCGGATTTCTCCGAAATTAGATGCAACATCATATACAGGTGAACATGTAGTTATAACAAGGTATGCAAAACAATGTCGGTATAGCAAGATATGTGTGTTCATATGTAAGTATGTATGATGTAAAAGTATCTGTAGCAAGGTATGTCTCTATACCTATCCATAATACCCTTTAGATATATGTATGTATGTATGCCAGATGTACATGTAGCTATGTCTCATATGTGTATATACCTATCACTAATGGTACACTATCATATAGGTATATGGGTAACTAGCATGTAAGTATGTCAAGGCATATGTGTAAACATGTAGGTATACAGGTATGCTATATGTCATATGCACAATGAAAATAAGGATCGTGTCTCAATGTCCCTAAGCAATCCAATATCACATATGTATAGGTATTGTGCATGTCATGGCAATTATTGACGGTGTGAGTGGCATACAATCAGTGCTCGTGCAACATGAACCGTCAATAATAGTGTTGTGGCTCATTAATACTATGTCTGAATGCAATAGGTAAATGAGATCTGTAACTAAGATACACATGAACAAATGAGTCCATATACTAAACCCTAAAGGTCAAGTCACTTAATCAAGCCCAGATGCATAACGCCATGCGAGCAATTCCCCTGTATATTTTAAATCTATTCACCAACGATCCTGGCTAAGTAAAGCCAACCACCTGCTTTCCCCTCTTCACACCGTCCGAAGTCCCCGCCTGCGATCCTGAACACATATAACAATGAAGCAAGTGTATATAAGCAATCGACCAAAATACGTACAACTACATTTAACCGACACGCCAACTCCAAAAATACTCCCAAGTGTTTGCTTTAGTGGCTAACGCGCGTAGCGACATTACGAAACGAACTCAAGAGCAAAAGCTACACAAAGACACGAACGACATCGGCACGACCCTTGCTAGGAACGCAAAGCGACACGACTACCAAATCTAGACCCTGATCGTACCGATCGCACATTTACAACACAAGATATAGCGTGGAATCAATATACATAACGTCACAACGTCAAAAGAAACCCACGCCTAAAATATCCGTAAATCTAGTAAGCAGTATATCATTTTATCACAAAACTACAAGTTTTATCAAAACTAGTATTTACAAACATCTCAAAATAGCAAGGTTAAACCATTTAAACCTTTACTAAAATTTAAGATTTTACTAATTAGGATTAGAAAAAGTTTAGTTTGTTAATTAGCTTAATTAGCTGATTAGGAAAATATCATTTAACAAATTAGCAACTTGATTAAGTTTTCATTTGTCATAACTTATCACTTAACCAATCCACTAATCAAAACCCTAATTTGATTATCAAAATGATATCTTGAATTTCTAAATATGAATTTAAAAGCTTAAATTAAATATCTAAATAAACTAATTAAAGTATTAAACTACAAAAAGATATTAGGATTAAGGTTTGATACCTTCAAAGAATACCACTTGAAACAAGAAAAACCAAACTTTTGCCTCCGAAATTCCCACTAGAATGAAGATCTAAGCAAGTTTTGTGAAGAAAAATGAAGGTTTTGGATTATATTTGAGTTTGTATGAATTTATTTGGATTTTTCATGATTTATTTTGAAGTAAAATGAGAAGAAATGAAGCAAATATGCATAAGGGCATCAAAGAAGCAAGTGGCTGGCAAAGAAAGAAGAGCTAGGGTTTGTGTGGAGTTGTGTGGAATTTTGTAGAAGAAAACTTCAATTATTGCATAATAAAACAAAATACCATTTTTTCACCATTTTCTTTTTCTTTAAAACACAAAATAAATCCTAAAAATCTAGATATTTTGGAGAGAAGGTTCTAAAGATAATTGTAGTGATTAGTTTAGCATAAAACCATATTAGTAGTAATTAACCCACAAAAAAGCAATTACCACTAATAAAGTGCACAAATAAAGTATTAAAATAATATTTTATTAGGGAAAAATTCTATGTGAACCAAAACTTCCCATTGACCCCCAAAGTTCACGCACTAGCTTTATTCTAGCTAAACTAGGTGCCGCAAAGTCTATATTGATGTTTGATCACAATCGGGTTAAAACGGAAAATACCGACTATTTTACCCTAAAAACGGAAAAATTTGCGTAACGATTTCTAAAGCGTTACAAACAAAGTATAGACTTTGGACATTGCACCAAAAGGGGTAAAAGCCGTAGGCTGCAAATGGATCTTCAGGAAGAAGATTGGTGTAGATGGACAGGTTGAAACCTATAAGGCTAGACTTTTTGCAAAAGGATTTCGTCAAAGACCTGGTTTGGACTATGATGAAACATTTTCTCCAGTGGCTATACTCAAATCCATTCGGATCCTTCTTGGTATTGCTGCCTTCCACGATTATGAGATTTAGCAGATGGATGTAAAGACCGCTTTTTTAAATGGAAATTTGGAAGAGTCTCTAATACAATAAAGGGTTGCCCCTACGGAGATAGGAATCCGTAGGGGCAACTTTTAGTGCTCTACGGATTAATCCATAGTTCCATCGGTTTTTCCCTACGGTGCCCTACGGATTAATTAAAAATTATTAAAATGTAATCTTTTATTTGGCCCTACGGAGCCGCAAAAGAAAACCCTACGGATTAATCCGTAGGGCCAACAAATGGATATTTATAAAAAAAATAAAACTCAGTAATTTCCCTTCTGACCCCAAAATATTCCCAACTCCTGAGAACGCGATCGACTTCCTCGTTGACAATATAATCCCCGTCGCCACCGATCGAGAGTAGAATCCTTCCTCGTCGACAGTAGAATCCTCATCGACTGTCTCCCAACCTCCATCGACAGTAGAATCCCAGTCTCACCGAGAGTTGGGCTCTTTTCCGCCACCTGTGTCTCGTCGACAGTAGAATCCTTGTCGAGCTCTTTTCCCCCGCCACCTGAGGTGAGTTAATTTCAATTTTGAACTTATAATTATGCTTTTTCGGTGTTATTGTTGATTTTAGGGTTAGGGTTTAATTTAGGGTTAGGGTTAATCGGTTCTGGGTTTGGGTAGGGTTCAATTTAGGGTTAGGGTTCGGTTCAGGATTAGGGTTAGGGTTAGAGTTAGGGTTAGGGTTAATTAAGTAGGCTTAGGGTTAGGGTTATGGTTCGGTTAATTAGGTAACATAGGGTATGATGATTAGGGCTAGGCTTTGGGTTAATTAGATTAATTAGAGTTAATTTTGGTTTATTCTAGAGTTAATTTGTGTTGGGGTTTAGGCGATGATTAGGGTTAGGTTAATTTGGGATAGGGTTTGGGCTAGGATTAATTTGGGTTAATTAGGTAAAATAGAGTGTATTTATGTTAGGGTGTTGATTAGGGTTAATTGGGTTAATTAGTGATAATTTGAAGGGTTAAGGTGTTGATTAGGGTTAATTTGGGTTAATTAGATTAATTTGGGTTAATTGGGTTAAGTTTGGGTTAATTAGGGATAATTTGTGTTAGGGTGACGATTAGGGTTAATTTGGGTTAATTAGGATTAGGGTTTAGGGTGCACTAGTTCTTTCAGTAGGATACTCGATGATAACGTAAACGTACAATTTTACCATAAACGCAAGAAAATTTTACCTTAAACTTAAAACTTCGAACCCTTAATAACGAAACGTAAACGTAAAACTTATTCATGTTAAATGTTCAAGTTAAAACCAATATATGATACTCGATGATAATATGAAAGTTTCATATTCTCATCGATACTCATATGTGAAAATCAAAGCGCGACTTAGTCCTCGTCAATCAGTTAATATACGTTCGATGTTCGTAATGACATAGAACTATACGAAGGTTGTTAAATATCAGATGGTATAGTTCAGTACTAACAACCGTCGTGTAGTCTATGTGACAACAAAATTCAATCGTATGATAACCAATAAATTTTTCCAATATTGACAAGTTAAGAATGTATAAAGCAAACACCTGCATTCACTTGTGTTTTCATTCGTTTTGAGTTATTTCATCGGTACTTTTCCGCTGGTTCTCCGTGTACAAAGATAGATTAGATGTTCATTTCAACGTTGTTTCACAGTATTGAAATGATTATGAAAGTCTACCTTAGCACCAACATGAGGTTTAAGAGGCATCAAGCATGCCCAATTTTAATTTTATTAGGTGCTAAGTTAGTCTAACATGATCGTAACTAGAATATTAAGGTTAACAACAAGAAGGAAAGAAGCATACAACCTTTGTAGTTCGAGTCCTTCTCTTTTAAAACTCCGGGTTGAAGTCTTCATGACTCTACAAGGCTCCTCTTCAAGTAGAACGACCCTCATTCGTGATTTTCGCGCCAAAGACGATCCACCCAAAGTTCCTCTAGCCAACTCTACACTAAACATATTTAGTGTATGAAACACACCACACTAAATTGCTAGTTTGGTGTGGGATGATGAAATAGGGGATATGATAAGCTCACTTGCTGTCTCACAAGTTCAATGATTCACATCTCATGTGAGGGTTTGAGCTTAGAGGTGAGATGAAAAAATTGTAGAGATAGAGAGGAAGCAGAAGCTCAAGGAAAATGGCTAAGGTATTAAGTATGAAGCAGGTGTAGAAACAATAGTATGAATCATCCCTCTCCTCACTCATTCAAGCATGGAATAAATTGCAATTCTAAATTGCAACCATGCTTGAATAGTGAGTCAAGACTAATAAAAACCATATAAGCCATGCCTCATCCATACCCAAAATATCTCCACAATTTACACCTCATTTTTCCATTTTCTAAAAATAGAAAAATATGCCATGCTTCATATATATATATATATATATATATATATATATATATATATATATATACACACACATACACACACGCGCACATACATACACGCGCACATACATACATACATACATACATATACATACATATATACACACACACACGCACATACATACATACATACATACATACATATATATCAAATATACATTATATATATACATACAAATAAAGCAATTAGTGAGCTAATGATATTAGTTAAGATATAATTATATCACATATAATATATATCACATTATTAAATCAACACTTGATCTAATAATCCGGTTATATCACATATAACCGACTGATATCATTTATCTGAATATCACATTATCAAATCAACACTTGATTCGATAATCTGTTCATATCACATATGACCTAACCGATACCAGATAACTGCCAGATTACAATACGGTATCACAAACACGTATTTAATCAGACCCACGCACATATCACATATGTGCCCTACTTCATTTCCTTTGAACCAGGAAACATCTGTATGGGACTCTAAAGACTCGTCAATACGCCGGTAGTAAGTGATGATCACATCAGTCACCTACAAGCCGTCAGCGGTATTAGCTGGATGTAATGGCTACTCGGGTATTAAGCGATATGAAGATCAACAAGCAAGCTCGTCCATACTCTTCATGAAGACTATCAGTAACACTACTGTACATTCCGGTCTCTTCGTCTGATATGTCGCATATAAAGTCTAGGGGTGGTAAACATCAGACCCCAGTAACTTAATAAGTCATGCTGATGTATGGCTCACAACGGTTCGAGAAACTACCGATAACTCTTATCAGTAAATCTCGAAAACACTAGCCAGGGATCTGCTGTTATAGCCAATCAAGTACAACACGACATCAACCCCCTATACCGGTAGAGTCGAAACCCCTCCTATCGCTCACTGCCTCCATGTGACTCGGAACTGTACCCAAAATCCACCTGTTTGCACGACTCCTTTGAGCCATGGTAGGGAGGAAATCAAAGCACAGTGGGAATCACACAAGGCTCTATGACAATCTCGGGTCTACAGACTAACCTGTACCAGTATCACCAGAGGACTGCTATCTGACGATAGGTATATTACCACATAGGAACCCTCGGCGAATCCTGTTCAGTGTACCCAGTCTCCACTGAGCACCCGTATACCATCTTTGATGTCAAACACCAATGGATGTGGGATCATCCATCGCCCATCATATGGGTCAAGAAGTGTATACGCTAGTCTACTCTAGAATATTGATGCCATGTCTCAATATTCCCTCAACTAGGAATAATTAAAGGATGTACTTGTGAACTACTCATGCCCCACTAGTATGATCTCCATCATAGTCCTAGTAGTCAAGTACATATCCTTAGGGCTTTATCAACATGTGAGAGCAAGACAGTATAAATACCAGTCTACATGTTAAGATAAAGATAACCAGATTCCATACTATTATGTCGAGCAAGAAAGTCCTCTATATATATATCCAAGCATCCACTATAGTATACATCACATGTACAATAATGGCTTATAGGGAATACATATAACTAACAATCTCCCACTTGCACTAAGGCCATGTGTTGTAGTATCTCATACCCAGCATCCCAAAAAGTCTATCAAATTGTGTCTGGGGGAGGGCCTTTGTGAGTGGATCCGCTAAGTTTTCCTTCGTGTCAACTCTCCTGATCTCGATCTCCCAGCGATCAACTATCTCCCGGATCAGGTGATACCGCCTCAGAATATGTCTGGATCTCTGATGGGACCTGGGTTCCTTGGCCAAAGCCACCGCTCCATTGTGTATCACAATACACATGTATTGGATGCTCAATGGATAGAACCACACCAAGCTCAGCAATGAACTTCTTCATCTAGACAGCTTCTTTGGCAGCATCATTGACAGCGATGTATTCAGCCTTCATCGTCAAGTCTGCAACGGTGTCTTGCTTGGAACTTTTCCAATACACCGCCCCTCCGTTGAGGGTAAAGACAAAACCCGAGACTGACTTACTGTCGTCCTTATCACAGAGTCGGTAAAGGACTCCACTTGGAGTTCACCGTTACCATACACCAAGAACATCTATTTAGTCTTTCTCAAGTACTTGAGAATGTTCTTTACAGCTGTCCAGTGATTCACTCTTGGATCTGCTTAATACCTACTCACTACACTTAGTGAGTACGCTACATCGGGTCTGGTATATAACATCGCATACATGATAGAGCCTACTGCCAAAGCATAGGGTATCCCTTGAATGCTAGCTCTCTCCAAATCAATCTTGGGAGACATCTCTTTGGAGAGAGTGAGTCTTGAGATCGTGGGTATATTCCCATGCTTGGAATCTTCCGTACTAAACCTCTTTAGTACGGTGTCAATGAACCTAGATTGGGACAATCCCAGTATCCGTTTAGATCTATCTCTATAGATCTTAATCCCTAAGATGTAGGAGGCATCACCTAGATCTTTCATTGAGAATCTTTGTGATAAGAAGTGCTTGACCGAGTGCAGCATAGGAACATCGTTTCCTATCAAGAGTATGTCATCCACGTACAATACGAGGAAGACAACCTTACTCTCTACTTCCTTCTTGTATATACACGGTTCATCTATATTTTTGATGAAGTCAAACTCTTTGATAAATTCATCAAAATAGATGTTCCAGCTCCGCGATGCCTGCTTTAATCCGTAGATGGATTTAAGCAACTTGCACACCTTTCCGCTGCTCCCACTATCTACGAAGCCCTCCGGCTGTGTCATATACATGCTCTCTTTTAAATCACCATTTAGAAAAACGATCTTGATGTCCATCTGCCAGATTTCGTAGTCATGGTATGCAGCAATGGAAAGTAGGATCCTGATGGACTTAAGCATAGCGACGAGAGAAAAGGTTTCATCATAGTCGACGCTAGGTCGTTGACGAAAATCTTTTTCTACAAGTCTAGCTTTGAAAGTCTCAACTTTTCCATCTACACCTATCTTCTTTTTGAAGATCCACTTGCTCCTAATGGGTTTTACCCTTTCGGGAGCAACATCCAAAGTCCATACTTTGTTGGTGTACATGGATTCCATCTCAGATCGCATAGCATCTAGCCATTTCACAGAGTCTCCACTCATGATGGCCTGCTCGAAACTAGTAGGGTCATCATCTTCCATGATGCAATCCTCGCTCCCACCGTCTACGAGAAAACCATAGTATCTCTCAGGTGGATGCCCTACTAGATCTGCGGAGTGGCCAAGGTTCGTTGGGTACTATTGGATCTTCTGGTTCCACCAAATTGTCAGTTGTAGTCTGTGCTGCTGGAACTTCTTCCAGTTCTACCTCACTACCACTAATTTCTTTTACAAGAAATTCCTTTTCCAAAAAGGTGCCATGTTGAGCAACAAACATCTTTTGTTCCTCACTTTGGTAGAAGATATATCCATGCGAATTCTTTAGATATCCGACAAACTTATATAGAACTGATCTTGCCTCGAGCTTGTCCGGATTTTGCCTTTTAACATAGGCCGGACAACCTCATATCTTAATTCGTTTAAGATACGGCCTATTTCCACTCCATATCATATATGGTGTTTTAGGAACATATTTTGATGGAACTTGATTCAATAGATATGCGGCTTTCTCAAGCGTATAACCCCAAAAAGAAATAGGCAACTCAGCAGTACTCATCATAGAGCGCACCATATCTAATATGGTGCGATTTCTTCGCTCCGATATACCGTTGTGCTATGGTGTATACGGAGGAGTAAGATGATAGAGAATCCCATTCTCTTTTAAATAGTCCTGGAATTTCCCGCTCAAGTATTCACCTCCCTGATCAGATCGTAGGATTTTAATACTTTTGCCCATCTGGATTTTGACTTCGCACTTGTATTCCTTGAATTTCTCAAAACCATCAGACTTGTGTTTCAATAAGAACACATGTCTGAACCTTGAGAGATCATCGGTGAATGTAATAAAGTATGAAAAACCATTCCTGGCATGTGTAGATATAGGACTGCATACATCACTATGTATCAATCCTAAGAGTTCAGTAGCTCTTTCTCCGTGTCCAGCAAACGGAGTTTTGATCATTTTTCCTTTGAGACATGACTGGCAAGTTTCATAAGATGAAAATTCGAACGGATTTAAATATCCCTCTTTATGAAGCTTAGCCAGTCTTTTCGCATTGATATGACCTAGTCTACAGTGTCATAAGAAAGCTTTGTTCGTTTCTGAACTTTTCCTCTTGTTTGTGTTCTGTACATTAAGAACTGTGTTTTGATTTAGAACGTATAAACCGTTACATAACGCACCAAACCCAATCAACACTTGATTTAGGTAAATGTTCATAACATTATTCTCTACTATAAAGTTATATCCTTCTTTATCTAATAAAGAAATTGATATTAAATTGCATATCATAGAGGGTACGTAATAACATTCGTTCAATATCAAAATATTCCCTTTGGGTAATACTAGGTGATATTCACCAACTTCTTTGGCTGCAACATTTGCACCATTCCCTACTTTAGGGAATGATCACATTTTCCCAGTTCTCTACCTTTCCTTAGCCCATGCAACATATTACATATATAGAATCCTGATCCGATATCTAATACCCAGGACGTAGAGTGTACTGAGAAACAGTTCTCGGTAACTAACACACCCGAAAAAGATGTATCAACATGCTTATTCTTTATTAGGGTGGCAGATGAATCCGGATATTTCCCTATTTCCTGCTCAAACTTATAACACTTATAAGTTGGAGCGGAACCAATGTTCCCCTACTCAGCATAACAAGCAGGTTCGGTCAATATATCCATATTATTATCTTGATTAAAGAGTGACATTGGTTGCTGCCCGGAAAGAGAGAGAAGGAAAGGTGTTAACGTGCGCTCTTTGCAAGATTAGATTGATTATTATCTTATCTAATCAGGATGGCTCCCACTGTATTTATCAAGTCTTTTTTCAAACCCTAAAAGGTAAGACTAGCCGGGATTAATTGCACCTTACAAGTTCTCTAATCTTTCAGCCAGGTCAGTGCCAATACTTTGAGAGAGCTTCTCCATGCTTTCGCACGAACCTAATTAAAATAAACATCGTTTTCCTAGAGGCATGACCCCGTTAACACCTTTCTAGACACCTACTTGATCGGTTAATTATGATGTGTAAAATTCTCCAAGGAGTAACTCTTACTCACAGTGGGTATCAGGATCCAACTATCTCATAGAAGGTATGCAATCTCATTGCAAATTTCAACACTTGAAATTCCCGATAATGGTTTTTACCCCTGACCATTTATGACCTTAACAAGGTCAACAAACCATAAGCGCTAGTCAAGTTCTACCCGCCATTTCTTGATTGAATTAAACCCATCCGTACGACCCTTGACAAGATCAACAAGGTCGTACAACTACCCTAATCCAATCGCATCACATGCTAGCAGATAAGCACTAATCAGCTATCACACACTATGCATTGACAATGTCAACAAACGCAGCACGAATACTAAATAGTACCTATCTGAAATGATGGAGGGCTACGCAGGTTTTTAAGAAAACCATGAGCGTAATGAACTTGATATCGTTGTAGAATCTGGTGATTTTTGAAACGGAGTGTTTTTAGGCTTTTCTAGCTTCACTAAAGAGGTCACTCCCGGTGAAAGGATCTCGGCTCTTTCCTCATCGAATGAGATGCAGGATATTTAAGAATACCACTATGCAAAGCAAGAACTATAGAAGAGGTTAAAAACAAAACCGAATGAGTTGTAGCATTTGCTAGTTTCGCTAAAGAAGTCACTCCCGGTGAAGGGATCTCGGCTCTTTCCTCATCGAATGAGGTGCATGATATTCAAGAATACCACTATGCAAAGCAATAACTAGAGCTACCCTTTTTGAAAACTTGATTCTACAACAACTTTTAGGTTTCTTTTCTTTCATTAATCTCATTAATGAAGTCCCATCTTTTATGCTTCCTAAGCATCACAGAAGAAACGAAAATACAACGTACGCTTATGACATCCGCATTCGCCACATTGTCCCGTTATGCACCGTTAGGTTACTTAACTAACGGCATAGCGGGGCGGGACTAGCGCGGGTGTAAAACATAATCAACGTTTATTATATATCATATAAATAAAGCATTCTTCTCACGCATATAAAGTGATCACATCACAGAATATCAGCAGCAGAAGATAACATATGAAATATTGGATATACTAGGAATTCCGTGTTTTAAATTAAGCCAGTATAAAACATGGATTCCATGGTTGCGATGAATAGCCAAACCTGCATCCCTAGACCCCTACGAGAGCAGCAAGCAACCCTACCAATTCTAGAGTTAAGAGACCGGACTCAACTCCTTGAGATGGTCTCCCACTGGACTCTAAAACCCGGTTACTTGTGCTCCCCGCCTTGGGTCTATTCTAATGCGGAAAAGTAAATAATATACAAAAATGGTGACATCATCCTCAACCTGGAAGTGCCCCAATAAAAGAATATTATATACAATGAAGTTTACATGAATGAAATAAAAACTCTCATCTCACATAAAACCAACCGGCTATTCAAAAGTGGACGATCCAATATAACATATCCAAGCAACACAAAACATCTCATGTCATCAAAAAGCTAGACGATGTTAAATATTCCGATCGAATCAACAAACACCCAAAATTTCCCAAAAAGCTCAACACTTGAGCATAGTTTAAAAGTACTCAGAACATGCTGCGGTACTTATAGACTAACCGTAGAAGGGCCAACCCTTGCCTCATCTATGGCATCGCGGAACTAACGCAAATCCGAGGGTTTGGCGACGGTTCTTACAGTCATAGAATTGAGTTAGGGTTTCGTTCTTCTAGAGGGTCCATCGAATCACTTGCATGATATTTGAGTGTTCTTTAACTATGAAAAAAATCCAACTCTTGGAAAATTTTCCAGCGAGGGTAAAAGTGAGTATTTGATATCCGTTCGAACTTTTGAACACCGTCTAAATAACCTGAAATATAATTAGAATTATGACTATGAAACACTCCAAATTTCCTTTATAGAAAATTAACATCTCATAAAATTTTAGCAAAAACAAACAACACCTGAAACACCAAAACCCAAAGACCAGAACACTGAAAAAATATGCAGCCCAGAGGACACTATTTGGCCGGCCTGCTCGGATTTTAGGGGCAAGTTCTCGGGTCAATTCCGGTGGAATGGGTTCGTATTTGCTCAGTGTTCATGTTACATCTCATATAACATTCTGTAGTTGTTTAAAAAAAATTCGACGACTTTAAAATTTGACAGAAACTAGGTTTTAGCGTTTCAAGTTTCGGAACAGTTTCGGTTTCGTAATTCTACAATCATCGCCTAATACTCTAGCTTAGCTCTGATACCATGAAAGTCTACCTTAGCACCGGCATGAGGTTTAAGAGGCATCAAGCATGCCAAATTTTAATTTTATTAGGTGCTAAGTTAGTTTAACAAGTTCGTAACTAGAATATTAGGGTTAAGAACAAGAAGGAAAGAAGCAGACAACCTTTGTAGTTCGAGTCCTTCTCTTCTAAAGCTCCGGGTTGAAGTCCTCTTGACTCTATAAGCCTCCTCTTCGAGTAGAACGACCCTCCTTCGTGATCTTCGCGCCAAAGACGATCCACCCGAAGTTCCTCTAAATCAAGCTAACTCTGCACTAAACTTCTTTAGTGTATGAAACACACCACAATAAATTGCTAGTTTGGTATGGGATGATAAAGTAGGGGATATGATAAGCTCACTTAATGTCTCACAAGCTCAATTATTCACATCTCATGTGAGGGTTTGAGCTTGGAGGTGAGATGAAGAATTGTAGAGATCAAGAGGAAGAAGAAGCTCAAGGAAAATGGCTAAGGTATTAAGCATGAAGCAAGTGTAGAAACAATAATATGAATCATCTCTATCCTCACTCATTCAAGTATGGAATAAATTGCAATTTTAAATTGCAACAATGCTTGAATAGTGAGTCAAGACTAATAAAAAATCATATAAGCCAATGTCTCATCTATACCCAAAATATCTGCACAATTTACACCTCATTTTTCCATTTTCTAAAAATAGAAAAATATGCCATGCTTCATATAATATATATATATATATATATATATATATATATAAAGCAATCAGTGAGCTAATGATATTAGTTAAGATATAATTATATCACATATAATATATATCACATTATTAAATCAACACTTGATCTAATAATCCGGTTATATCATATATAACCGACTCATATCATTTATCTGAATATCACATTATCAAATCAACACTTGATTCGATAATCTGGTCATATCACATATGACCTAACCGATACCAGATAACTACCAGATTATAATACTGTATCACATACACGTATTTAACCAGGCCTACGCACATATCACATATGTGCCCTCCTTCATTTCGCTCAAACCAGGAAACTTCTGTGTTGGACTCTAAAGACTAGTCAATACGTCGGCAGTAGGTGATGATCACATCAGTTACCTACAAGCCGTCAGCGGTACTAGCTGGACGTAACGGCTACCCGGGTATTGAGCGATATGAAAATCAACAAGCAAGCTCGTCCATACTCTCCATGAAGCCTATCAGTAACACTACCGTACAGTTCGGTCTCTTCGTCTGATATGTCGCATATGAAGTCTAGGGGTGGTAAACGTCAGACCATAGTAACTTTATAAGTCATGCTGATGTATGGCTCATAACGGTTCGAGAAACTACCGATAACTCTTATCGGTAAATCTCGACAGCCCTGGCTAGGGATTTGCTGTTATGGCCAATCAAGCACAGCGTGACATCAACCCCTTATACCGGGAGAGACGAAAGCCCTCCTATCGCTCGCTGCCTCCATATGACTCGGGATTGTACCCAAAATCCACCTGTTTGCATGACTCCTTTGATCCGTGGTAGGGAGGAAATCAAAGCACAATGGGAATCACATAAGACTCTATGACGATCTCGGGTCTACAGACTAACATGTACCAGTGTCATCAGAGGACTACTATCTGACAATAAGTATACTACCATATAGGAGTCCTCGGCGGGTCCTATTCAGTATACCCAGTCTCCACTGAGCACCTTTATACCATCTTTGATGTCAAACACCAATGGATGTGGGATCATCCATTGCCCATCATATGGGTCAAGAAGCGTATACGTTAGTCTACTCTGGAATATCGATGCCTTGTCTCGATATTCCCTCAACTAGGAACAATTAAGGGATGTACTTGTGAACTACTCTGGCCCCACTAGTATGATCTCCATCATAGTCCTGGTAGTAAAGTACATATCATAAGGGCTTTATCAACATGTGAGAGCAAGACAGTATAAATACCAATCTACATATTAAGATAAAGGTAACCAGATAACATACTATTATGTCGAGAAAGAAAGTCCTCTCTATATATATCCAAGCATCTACTATAATATACATCACATGTACAATAATAGCCTCTAGGGCATACATATAACTAACAGATTATCTATTCTATTACTGTGTACTCGGAGAACACCGGGGAGGTGCTGCCGAAATTTAATCGAAATGGTTGAAAGCACAAGCGAATGGGTGTCTGCTCTGTAATTCATAATGGGATAGAATCCTTACCCCCGACAGCCGAAACACACACATACAACACGAATACACAACAAATGCACACACAAAGAACATACTCACTGACAACCTTACACTTAAGAGAAATCATAAATCGAAACACACATATACAGAATACAACTCATACTTGGGTATCTTCAAATCTAACTTTGTTTATCGATAATTTATTCTTTTCAACGACAAACGTACACACAAAGCACATACACGGATTTTCTTCTTTGTCAGTAACCATACCGTTCTTAGATTTCTCAATATAGTCATTATAACCTACAATTTATATGTTATACAGTCTAACATGGCCCATGAGCACATCAGAGTTAAGGACTGTATGTATGTGGATTGGCAACAACTTATGCAACCTAAGTTTGTCGTAGGAGTTGCTGCTTTCATTGAATTTGCATGCGCACATAATAAGATCGTGTTAGAGAAGATTCTCTGCCCGTGCGATAGATGTGGGAATAAGTACTGGCAGAAGGTAGAATTCGCAGAGCTTCATATCCTTAAACATGGTTTTACTAGATTTTATACAACTTGGCTATATCACGGAGAAGGAGAAGAAGAAAACAGTAATGCGGCAGAAGAAGAAGGAGAAGACGGTGACTTCTTTCCAGGAGAAGCTGAGATTGGGAAACATAGAAAGCTATATTTCGAGGACGGATTTCAAGAGGTCTCGTTTAGTTGATGAATTCCCTAAAGAGCAGGCTTGGAACTTGAGGAAAGGCAAGCAAGGATATTATAGAGGCTGCCCTGGGTGATAGTATTCGTACCGAAGATGACATTCCTTCCGGTCAAGGACCGCATGCAGATTAGTATGAAAAGTTCATGAATGATGCTAGAAAATCAATTTATGAGAATGCAAAGTATTCCACCCTCTCATGGTTCGTCCAACTTTTCCAGATTAAGTGCCTAAATAGATGGAGCAACAAGTCATTCACAATGGTTCTGAAGTTCTTAAAAGATTCTATGCCCCCAGGAAATAACGCGTCTGACAGCTGGTACGGAACCCAGAAGATGATGTCTGATTTGGGTCTGAAGTGTGAGAAGATTCAAGTATGTCCCAAAAATTACTTGTTGTAACGGAAAGAGTATTCAGATTTGTAAGAGTGTCTAATATGCGGAGAGGCTAGGTATATACCGAAAGATTCTGATAAGAAGCCCGATATACCTGTCTAGATAGCACGATACTTTCCCATAACACAGAGATTGCAGAGGCTATTCAGGTGCAAGAAAACAGCCGAGGCAATGTTTTGGCATCACCGTGCTCCTCCAAGAGAAGATGGAAAAATGAGTCATCCAAAAGATTCACCGGCATGGAAGGATTTCGATAGGGGGCATGAAATATTCATTAGTGATCCTCGCAATATCAGGCTCGGACTCGCTAGTGATGGCTTCTGCCCATTCAACTATATGGCTAGAAGTCACAGCACATGGCCCGTTGTAATGATAGTTTATAATTTTTCGCCTTAGTTGGTTATGGATCAATCCTACTTTATGATGCCTATCGATGGACCAAACTCACCGGGAAACAATATCGACGTCTACCTCCGACCTCTGATCGATAAGTTAAAATCTTTATTCATTGATGGTGTACAGACAAACGATGCAAACACAAATATAACCTTCATACTGCGTGCGGATTTAATGTGGACAATTAATGACTTTTCTGCGTATGGAATGCTATCAGGTTGGTCCGTACATGGTCACAAAGCATGTCCTTATTACCATCAATATACAACATCGAAATTCTTGAATTTTAGCAGGAAGGTTTGTTATTGCGGCCATCGACGTTTCCTGCCATTAGACCATCCCTACAGGTTAGACGCTGTTAACTTTGATGGTTTTCAGGAGCTTCTTGAACCTCCAGCCCCATTATCCGGAGAGGACGTGACTACTCAGTGGGATGGTTACAATAATGTGACCTTCGAGATAGATCCGACAAAACAGATCAAACCACCATTCTGAAACAAGTTAAGCATTTTCTTCAAGCTTCTGTACTGATCAACAAATTTAGTGTGTCATTGTCTGGACGTCATACACATAGAGAAGGGAGTATCCGAGCACGTACTCAACTTGCTTCTTTGCAAAGAAGGAAAATCGAAAGACGGCCTCCATGCTCGGATGGATCTTCAGGACTGGAAAATTTGAATTGAATTGTATCTTAAACCGATAGTGGGTAAATCAGGAAAGTTTGTACTTTCCAATGCCGCAAATCATATGTCACAACCGGAGAAGAAAAGATTTCTGCAGGTGTTGCATGATTTGAAAGTTCCCACAGGTTTTTCAGGATCATTTAGCAAGAACATAAAAATTGTAAAAGCAAGATCGATGGGCTGAAACGTCATGATCACCATGTTATTATGGAGCACCTTCTCCCATTAGCCCTCAGGACTTCCATTCCCGAATCGGTTGGTCTAGTAATCAATGACCTGTGTTGCTTTTGTAGAGAATTATGTGCTAAACCCCTGGATGTTGTGACGCTGAAGAAACTAGAAAATTCTATTTCGTTAATACTTTGCAATTTTGAGCATATTTTCCCACCGTCATTTTTCGATATCATAATACACATGACGGTTCATCTTGCAATTAAGGCTAAGTTAGCCGGACCGGTACAATATCGATGGATGTATCCCATCGAAAGGTACGTGGAATTTTTCGTTTCACGCAATTTGTAAAATTATTGTTTTCCTATATGCCCGTATTTATTTATTTAACATATTTTTCTTTAGGTAGCTCTACACTCTAAAAAAGTATATACGCAATAGAATTCGACCAGAGGGTTCTATCATGCAAGGTTATCTTCTAGTTAAAGTAACCACATTTTGTTCCCGCTATCTGGACGAGAATATTGAGACGAAACTTAGCCGGTCTCGAAGAATTCAGGACGGGCCATATGGTAAAGCTGATTATAAGAGAGTAGACACTATATTTATCAACAAGATATATCGGTTAATCCTTTTCAATAGCGCGTGTCTTGAAGAAATTAGAGAGTAAGTTTTTTTTTGGATTTATAACATTAATGTCATAATTTATTGTTGAGAAAAGAATTCATTTTAACGAGATACGTGAGGGGCATCCTGATTGGAATGATGAACGATTGGAAAAATATCATCAGGATAATTTTTGCGATTGGGTTGCAGATCATGTAAGTTGTTCGAATAATATTTTATTGCTACCAGTTTTAATCTAAATTTATATCGTTATGTATTTGTCATAAAATTTGTTTTGTCAGATCCACGATCCGAACTTGTCTGCATCATTAGAGAGTGATTCACGATGTTTAGCTCAGTTTCCTAGTATGGAAGTTGCATATTATAAAGGATTCCGTGTCCTTGGATACAAATTCGAAGTTAAGGACATAGAAACATCTCGAACCACTCAGAATAGTGGGCTTGCGACGGTAGGATCGGATGGTATGATTTATTATGGATACTTAAATTGCATACTTGGCATCCAATATCCCGGACGATCAGAACCATTTTATATATTTCAGTGTACTTGGTTCGATACACGAACCGATATGGATAAGTGGAGAAACAATCTCGGGACTTGGAAAGATGAATATAGATTGACCAGCATGAACACACTTTGATTTTACGGTCAAGACGATCCGTTTATCTTTCCGAACCAAGCGTTCCAAGTATACTACTCATAGTGCTTAAAGCATCCGGGATGGAGTGTCGTATGTCGTTGGAAACCCAGGGATGTTTACGATGTCCCAGAATTCGAGGACAACGATGAGGATGAAGAAGAGAGAAGACTTAGAGTGATCCGACCATCTGTTTCAAAAGACGGGCTTCTTCGGCTGATCATGAAGTTGCGTGGGTTAGAAATGATATCGATGATGAAATCCAAGTAGATATGTCTAATGCGTCGACGAAACGAAAAAGGTTATTAGTAATTTTATATTATTACTTCACATTTTATGATCTATACATATATGGCATGCATATGTAATGATTGTAATCTTGTCTAGATTTGATGACGATGACCGGAGCAGCGAGGTGCGGCAGAAGCACCAGCCGCGGCACCAGCAGAGCGGAGGTAGGTTCTGCCGCCCGGAGAGCTGCGTAGGGAGCTTTAGAGGGCATATCTTGCACCCCGATCGGAGACCCCTTCAGATGCCTCCTTCCGTGTGGACTTTGCCACACCTCCAGGTATATTGCACGCATATTCATTTTGAATATAATATTATAGATATACATGCGTATTTATGTCAAAATTACTTATATAGTGAATGTTTGATTGTCTAGTTGGTGGTGGTACATCCACATCAGAGGCAGGGGCCACTCCCGCACCTCCAGGTATGTTTATATATCCTATAGTGCATGCATATTGATTTAGAATGCTATATCACAAATATACATACATTCTTTTTACTCTTACATACTTAGATAATCATTTTTTAATTTTCTAGCTGTATGTGGTGCCACCACATCTCGGGCAGAGGGCACCACTGCACCTGCGGGTATGTTTATATATCATTAGTGTATGCATGTTGATTTAGAATGTTATATTATTGATATACACATTCTTTTTGGAATTACTTATATAGTCAATGTTTGATTGTCTAATTATAGGTGGTGCGTCCACGTCTGGTGTAGGGGCCACTCCCGCCACTTCTATACCCTCCGCTCAGTCTGCAGGTTAGTATGAATAAATATAAAATATTTATTTATTTTACATATCCTTTAAGAATAAACATGAACTTCATATAATTTTATCGTTGATGTTTATTTTCTAGTTGGAGGGGATGCGTCCACGTCCGGATCACCGGTTGTTCCTCACCGGAGGAACTATCGTCTCGCTCGTGCTGCTGCCCGGGACCAGGCTCATGCTTCTGTTGCCGAAGGTATATATCACACTTAAATTTTTGTTAAACCTTGATTTCTTAATACCACCTTGTCTTAATATTAATTGTCTTGATATTTCTTTTAGATGCAGGGCAGCCCCATCCCGAGAGGGGGACTGAAGGCCCGAATCAGACCCACAGGCTGAGGCTCGACAGAGCTAGGGGGAGGTAGCATTCCCCCTCTTCTTTACCCCTGATTATTGCTATATAGGCAATTATGCCTAGAGGTTCGGCCGGTATATGGGGGATGAGATCCGCTTCGTGAATAAGTATCCACTTCACGTTGAGTGGGACGATCGGCACCGGCGCTCATTTGCCCTCTTCTGGGATCAGGCCCGGGTATTAATATATATTTTCATTTGAATTATCCAATATATTTATTATTATTTAACACTTGCAATTTAAATACATTGTTTTTTGTATTTGTGGTTGGATCGACTTTGAGCCTGTACCCGACCCTGATCACCCTGAGAGAGTGCTTGATCTTCACGCTCTGTACCATGGCCTGATGAAGAACATGCAATCAAAGGTTCGATACAATAGAAACGAGCTGAAGATCAACTGCAATTCCCTGTGGATGGCGACCCCCGAGGCAGAGAGAGCGGCTCTCCTACATACTCCGGCCTTTGTTAGAGTCGACGTAGATACATGGCCTCTCTTGTGCCAATATTTTGACTCTCAGCGCAAAAAGGTTTATTATTTAAATATAATTATTTTTTTAGTATATAATTTATTTTTTTGTGTTGCGTAATTAGGAAACTAAATTTGAATGTGTTCTACAGAAACAGGCCGATCAAAATAAAGAGAATAGGAAGTCGGCGAAGAGGGGTCGCCCCACTTATACAAGGTGGCTCGATGAATATTACTCGTGCCATGGAGGCATCAGTAAATTACAATAGATCTACTCTGATATAATGTAATATTAAGAGTTATTTTATAATATATGTAAATATTTTCCGAATTGCAAAGAGCTCAGACCCTGGCGCAGGGTAGTACACCGAGCGTGCTTACCGCGTATCTTGCCGTCTACGGCACCTCGACAGATCCCGCCACGGGCGAGCTTCGATTCCCCGACACCGCTACCCAGGAGTATTGCGTAAATGTTAATATTTATTCTAACAGGTTTGAAATTTTTGTTTTGAAAAGTTCAAATTTAAATGATATACTTATATTTTAATGGTTAATGTGGGTGTAGGAGCGGGTGGTGGAGCAGATGAAGGCATCGGGGATCGATTTTACTGGACAGACTGATCCGATGCTGCTGAACCCAGTCCTAGACGCCGCACAAGGAGGGTACCACGGAGGTTAGGAGAGAAGCCGGGGACTGGGTCCTAGCAGGGCCCATTTGAGGTTGGACTCCACTCCGGCGGTTAATTCCCCTACCCCCAGTGAGCGACGTCTAGAGCATGATGTTGCCGCCTTGAAGACCACCGTCGAGGAGATGAGGGAGATATTGGTATGTATA
Source organism: Agapanthus africanus (assembly GCA_030015575.1). NCBI lineage: Eukaryota > Viridiplantae > Streptophyta > Magnoliopsida > Asparagales > Amaryllidaceae > Agapanthus > Agapanthus africanus. Next base: position 863,663,742 of record JASDDO010000024.1, on the reverse strand, counting down.
CTACTTAATAGTAAAATACTATATCACATTACATATGCAATATTAGTAGCCTGAGCTTATTTGGTTGTAGACTTAGCTTTGATTAATCATACTTACAAAAAACTGTCTAAGTAAAATAAACTACGGTTTTCCAAACTAGATATCAAAACGAGGCCTAAGTCCCTAAGTATTCTTAGATTAGGGTTTCGCAATAACCTGGTAATGATACGAATTCGACTAAAATCTAATACAAAGTTCTTACTCGTTTATTACAAACAAAATTGAACAAATGCGACAGGCTGCTTCGGCTGCGGCTCCATATGCATCTCCTTTGGCTGCAGCTCCATATGCATCTCCTTCGGCTGCGGTTGCGGTTGCGCAGACCACTCCTGCAGCTCCACAGCCTGCTCAGACTCCCGCACAGTCTGCTCCATCATTGGTCGAGTTTTTGATGACTCAGGGCTGCACCGAGGAGCAGATGCGTCAGTTTACGGCATTTATCAGAGATGGAGGAGCTGGACCGAGCTAGGGTAGCTTTTTTAATATTTTAAGCATGTATGTACTTATATGATACATATTGTATATATTTTGGACGATATTGGTGTTATTTGCGTGTTCACGATGATTTAGATTGATATCGTATTCTGTTTGTTTATTTCTCTTAAATATTATGCATGAAATGTTGATTATGAATACTGTGGTATTTGGTTATATGATGTATATTATTGTACACAGGGCGGGGGAAAAATAGGAAGCCCATTTTAAAAAAAAAATCCTGATATTTTGTCCCTACGGATTAATCCGTAAGGCCATCTGTTGCCCCTACGGATTAATTTGTCGGTCCAAAGTTTGCCCCTACACAGTTAGCCGTAAGGGGAAAATATCATGATACCTGATATTTTGCCCGTATGGACTCAGTAACAGGCGTTAAAATCGCCTCTACGAATGTATCCGTAGGGGCGTTTGTGTAAATCTCCAGTTCCGAATATAAAATTCTTCCGTTTTTTTTCACAAATTCTATTCCAAAATTCTTGCATTCATATATACACATGTTATTATTCTAGTTTAATTTTCCTAAGTTATTATTTATAACCCAAATTTTTTACTTAACCCGAAACCCAATTCCTGGCCCAAACCCCAAGCCCATTGCCCTCCCCATGCCCGACCCGGCCCCGTACCCATACCCGACCCGCTTCTTCCTTTTCCCCACACCCATTTCTTTTTCCCGCCTCTTCTCTTTCTTTCCAATGTCCCAGCGTCGCGTACGCCCCCACGTTGCCGACGCCACCATGCCCCCGTTCGCGACCACGACCCCATACCTCTACCCATGATCACGCGCACGCCAGTCACCCATCTTGACCTCGTCACTCTAACTCTCTCATCCCACTCACTCTCATCCTCCCTCTCTCCTTCCCCATTTTCTCCCGTTCCCCCTCTCTCGAACCCACGCCCATGCCCGCGATTCCTCTTGCCTTCCTCCCATCACCGAGCTTCCCCAGAACTACTGTCCACACCTCCCCACGGCTCTCCCTGCGGCGAACCCACCTCCTCGCAATAACCCCACCTCCTCGGCACCGAGCACCCTTGCCGCCTCCTTCAATCGCCGACGAACTGTCGCCACACCCTCACCATCTCACTCCACCACCAACCTCGACGCCAACAGAGCCCCCTCACACGAAGCCCCACCCATCTACAGTGGAGCTCCCTCGCCTCCTCTCCCGTGCACCCGCTAAGCCACCCCTTCAACGACGATACGCCGATGAACTCCCCGAGCCCCTCCTCTGTCGCTGACGACAGACCACCATCACTCGCAGCCGCCTCGTCCCAGCAGCCCAAGCCTCCGCTGCCAAGAACCCAAGCTCGAGCCGAGGCCGTGAACCCTAGCCGTGCCGTTCGTGGCGCGATCTTGCCGTTGCCGCTGCCGTGCGTCGTCAACGCGTCATCTGGCAAGTGTACTACTTGCTTCATGCTAAAGTTTATCTATTATAATTCTTAATACCAATGAATTCCGTAAATACTTTCGTGTGAATCAATAATATGTAAGTGTTCGATGGCAAACCCGAGGGGGAAAACCCCATTAAATTGACGGAAATTGGTCAAATAGGTTGGCCCGTATAGTTATGAACATCGTGTTATAATTTTCCTGAAAAATACAGTCGTTACTGACGTGATCGGTCATTCCCATTTGAGCCCGTTAAAACTGAAATTTTCCGCATCTGAAAATTGTAAAAATCACAGTTAATTGATTATAAATTGGAATGTTGCGTTAGACGGTTCAAATCGAATCAGACTTAACGACCCAGAACCCTATAAGAGTGTTAATCCGATCCTATGCCAAAATGATGACGGAAACTGGTTCGGAGTGCGGCTCTGGACTGCAGTCCAGAGCAGCACTGGCTGTTGATTCTCATTTTAAAATGCTTACACTCTGTTGTACGAACATGTTATAATGCGGAACCCTATACCATAGTGAATATGAAACAGTTATATAACTAATGAAAGTGATTTCATCTCTTTCCACTGCCGTTTACTATTTAAACTGTATTTTAGATTAACAGGACGTATAGCAGTCCCAAACAGGGACAGAACTTATACCCCATTGTTGTAAAGTACATAACTTCTGACGTAATGGAGATATTGAAAATCCGTCTAGTGCGTTGGTAACATAATTTATAAACCTAAATTTTGTTCAACTATCGCGTCGCCAAATTTTGATTTCAACAGGGTGAAAATTGTGTTGCGAAATTGACATTCAGTTCAGGAACTGAATTTCTAGCAGCAAACACTTAAAATGAAATGGCTATAACTTGCAAACCCGAAATCCGATTGTCCGAAAATTAATTTTTTTGAACTTCCGACTGAGTTTACTTGCTACCTTCATTGTATCATTTTACTGAGTTTTGAATGTATGATTTAAGGCAATTTTTATAAGTTCATAAGATGCATGATAGCTCGTATTACACACGATTTGTTTAACTGCATAAATGCACATATTTTACCCAACTGCCATATTTCTAGTGATAGTGCGCGTTATTATTCAGTGCACAGTGCATTGTTGTGCATGAATGGTATCGGTTTAGGAGTGTCAAGTACGCCAGTGAAAAGTGAATGATTCGTAACAGTGAACAATACAGTGAACAATGACTAAAACCATGTTATTGGTGCGTACTTGTACACGACTAGACCATACTCATAAATAGTGTAAACCTGGGTAAAAAGAGGGAAATCGAAGTGGAAAGAGAATTGTATTTAGCGAGGACAGTGATTTAGAGGATGATCATTCGAACAACAACTCTTATATATATTAGGTTGGGCCTAGCGGTCCGGCTGACAGGGTTATGTCCCGGGCGATAGCGGGCCGTAGTCTCGGTTATGTACGAGACCCTCGTTAAACATGATCCTCCTTTCCACAAATCGATTTCAAAGATGACTTATAGACTGGTAGGTGTAGGGTGTTTTTCGTCACCCCATTGAGATGGGAATACGCGCGCGCTTGTCAGGCGTACTACAGATTCCCCCTGCCTAGGGTAGGCCGGGGTTTAATGATTGTGGGGATCCGAATCTCCGGCAGCCGCGGACTAAGCTGCCGTTAATTACCCCTCGCCTTTGGGGCGAGGGAACCTCCGATTAACGGGTTAAAATGGTCATGCGAACTCAATGTGCAGTGTACGTGTGTTGTGTTTTGAAAGGGGGGTTTTGGATATATCGGGAGCCACGCAGAGTTTTTACGGGGGTCCCGCTACCCGGATAGCGGGCTGGGGGTCAAGGGGGCTAGCAGCCCCCTTGCGGGGTGCGGGGCAGCGCCCCGGCCCAAAAAATTTTGAGGAGGACAGTATTGTGGAGTATGTGTGTGTGTATAAATTTGTATACATATGTATATATGTGTTTATGTACACAAAAAGAGGTGGAAAAGGCATCCAAGGGATGCGCAGGTGCGCAAGGGCGCGCGCCACGTGTCGGCACGCGGGCGACTTGCGCACTTGCGCAGTTGCGCAAGCACGCGCGCCACGTGTCGGCACGCGGGCGACTTGCGCAACTGCGCAGGTGCGCAAGCGCGCGCGCCACGTGTCGGCACGCGGGCGACTTGCGCACTTGCGCAGTTGCGCAAGCGCGCGCGCCACGTGTCGGCACGCGGGCGACTTGCGCAACTGCGCAGTTGCGCAAGCGCGCGCGCCACGTGTCGGCACGCGGGCGACTTGCGCACACAACAGGCTTTTAGCCTAAAAAGATTTCTCTGAAGAGAAATCAAAGAGGAGTTAGACTCCTGAGTGTGTTTTTGTTTTGTTTTTTTTTTTTTTGTTTTCTGTTGGGTTAATGGAAGGCTTCTTCTTCTTCCTCCTGTTGCTTGCTGGGTCTTGAAGATCAAGAGATGTAAAATCTCAAAATCTCTCCTTTTTAAGATCTGATGGCAGATCCGAGTTCCCCTTTGTGGGTTTTGTGGTGGAAAACTATTTAGTTTTTGAAAAAGGAAGAGTAAAACTCTTGATTTAATTCAAGAGAAAGAAGAAGGTTTTGGAACCTTGAAGAAGGAGAAAGAGATCTCAGATCTAGAAATTTCTGGAGAGAGAAAAAGTTATGAGATATTTTCATTATCTTTTGCCTTTATAGGCCATACATTTTACACATAGCCCCTTGGGCTTCACAAAATGGCATTTTGCCATCCCATGGCTCATGTGCCATTTCATTTTTGCACATAAGCCATGGGCTTACAAAATATTGGCTTTATGCCCATTTTGCATACATTCATGTATAAAAAATTACATAAAAATTATTTATTACATGATCTATATTTTAGCATGGAGGAGGCTAGCCGCGGGCTCGACTTGGGCATGGGCCCGCTTGACCTGGGCTTGGGCCCACCTGGCTTGGGGTTGACCTTGACTTTGACTCGGTCAACGGGGGTGTAAATTTTTACCCCAACAAAGTGCCCCCCATCAATAAATGCACACCGCACATTTGAGTTGTGTGCATGAAATTGATGGATCTTGAAGCTAAACTTCGAGGTGGAACATCATTCCGGAGGCGAAGCATCATCCCGGGGAGCATTATTCCCGAGGATCGGAGCATCATTCGGATGAGCGGAGCATGATTCCAGGATTCGGAGCATCGTTCCGATGGGCGGAGCATGATTCCAGGATTCGGAGCATCGTTCCGAAGGGCGGAGCAGGATTCCAGAGATCGGAGCATCGTTCCGATGGGCGGAGCATGATTCCAGGGTCGGAGCATCATTCCGATTTGCGGAGCATAATTCCAGAGTTCGGAGCATCTTTCCGAGGAGCGGAGCATTATTCCAGGATTCGGAGCATCATTCCGAAGGGCGGAGCATGATTCCAGAGTTCGGAGCATCTTTCCGAAGAGCGGAGCATCATTCCAGGGATCGGAGCATCATTCCTATGGGCGGAGCATCATTCCAGGGGATCGGAGCATCATTCCGATGGGCGGAGCATCATTTCCAGGATTCGGAGCATCTTTCCGAAGAGTAGAGCATAATTCCAAGGATCGGAGCATCATTCCGATAAGCGGAGCATCATTCCAATTTGCGGAGTATAATTCCAAGGATCGGAGCATCATTCCGATGAGCGGAGCATAATTCCAAGGATCGGAGCATCATTCCGATGAGCGGAGCATAATTCCAGGATTCGGAGCATCATTCCGAAGGGCGGAGCATAATTCCAGGATTCGGAGCATCATTCCGAAGGGCGGAGCATGATTCCAGAGTTCGGAGCATCTTTCCGAAGAGCGGAGCATTGTTCCAGTGATTCGGAGTATCATTCCGAAGAGCGGAGCATAATTCCAGGATTCGGAGCATCATTCCGAAGGGCGGAGCATGATTCCAGAGTTCGGAGCATCTTTCCGAAGAGCGGAGCATAGTTCCAGAGTTCGGAGCATCTTTCCGAAGAGCGGAGCATAGTTCCAGAGATATCGGAGCATCATTCCGAAGAGCGGAGTATAATTCCAGGATCGGAGCATCATTCCGAAGGGCGGAGCATGATTCCATAGTTCGGAGCATCTTTCCGAAAGGCGGAGCATGATTCCAGAGATCGGAGCATCGTTCCGATGGGCGGAGCATCGTTCCGATGATCGGAGCATCATTCCGATTTGCGGAGCATCATTCCAGGATTCGGAGCATCATTCCGAAGGGCGGAGCATGATTCCAGGATTCAGAGCATCATTCCGAAGGGCGGAGCATGATTCCAGAGATCGGAGCGTCGTTCCGATGGGCGGAGCATGATTCCAGGGATCGGAGCATCATTCCGATGAGCGGCAGACATTCTGACCGAAGCATGATTTCGATGCAGAGGTAGATTCCTAGGCGAAGTATAATTCCGACAAGGGAGGCAAATATTCCGAGGCGAAGCATGATTTCGACACGGGGTATATTCTGAGACGGAGCATGATTCCGGCGCAGGGCTTGTTGGCTGACTTGATTCCGAGAAGAAGCATAATTTCGACAGGGAAGGCAGGTACACCGAGGCGAAGCATCATTTCAACACGGGGTGTATTCTGAGATGAAGGATAATTCCGACGAGGAGGTCGTTATCCCGAGGCGAAGCATGATTTCGACATGGTGTAAAATCTGGGACGAAGCATGATTCCGCTGCAGAGGTTGTTGGTTTGATTTGATTTGGGTTGACATCAGCATCGCTACACTGGAATATGGTACCAGGAGCGAATCATCATTTGTCCTGAGAGGATTTAGGAATTGTTGGCTTAGAAGACAGATTTAGATCCCTGTCACCTAAGGCTTTTCCATTTTGTGAGCCGTAAGGGTCTCACAAAGCATTTTCTCCCTACGGGTCGTAAGGATCCCATAGGTGTATTTTCTCCTTAGGAGTCGTGAGGACCCCCAAGTGTGTTGCTCCTTTGTGAGTCGTAAGGATCTCACGCGGGAATTTTCTCCTCACAAAGTCGAGAAGACTTTGCGAGTGCATTTCATTTCTTTTTTTCTTCTTCTTTTTTTTTTTTTACGAGTTTGCGCCCTTTCGGGTTTTCACAAACTCGCCGGCAGTCCTGCTGTTTTTACTCACGGAGCCCTTTCGGGTTTTCATCCGTGCCCGTTTTGCTTGTGGACATACCGTTCTTCTTTTTTTTTTTTCTTTTCCCTTTTTTTTTCTTTTGGAGAGATCGGGATTGTTTTACGCCCGTGGATTGTATACGGTTTTGCAGGATGTATGATCCAGACCGTAGGGCCAGAAACATTTCAGGACTTTGTTGGCGTCTGCATCGCTGCACTGGAATATGGTACCAGGAGCGACTCATCATTCGCCGTTGGTATGAGATTTGGAATTTGGTTGGCGTCTGCATCGCTACACTGGAATATGGTACCAGGAGCGACTCATCATTCGCCGTTGGTATGAGATTTGGAATTTGGTTGGCGTCTGCATCGCTACACTGGAATATGGTACCAGGAGCGACTCATCATTCGCCGTTGGTATGAGATTTGGAATTTGGTTGGCGTCTGCATCGCTACACTGGAATATGGTACCAGGAGCGACTCATCATTCGCCACTTGGGGATTGGGGAGCGATGGCTTAGGAGACAGGTTTGGATCCCTATCACCCAAGACTTTTCAATTTTATGGGCCGTGAGGGTCCCATAAAAACATTTTCTCCCTACGAGTCGTAAGGATCTCGCAGGTGTATTTTCTCCTTAAGAGTCGTGAGGACTCCTAAGTGTGTTTTTCCTTGGTGAGTCGTAAGGATCTCACGAAGGTTTGTTCTCCTCATGCATCGTGAGGACACATGAGTGGGTCTTTCCAATGAAGCATAATTCCAAAGGCGGAGACCAGCCGCGTAACTGGTGGTTGCAGTGGGGCATGGGTATGCTGAGAATTATTTGAGCCCGTGGATTGTATACGGTAGTCAATTTGGGGACTGGCCGTAGGGCTGAAAGAATTTTGGGAAATTGGATTTTTGTTTGGCGTCTGCATCGCTGCACTGGAATATGGCGCCAGGAGCGACTCATCATTCGCCGTTTTTTTTTGTTTTTTTTTTGTTTTTTTTTGTTTTACCGCGATTGCTCTATCATTTCAGCTTTTTTTATCGTGAAGGTCGCGATTGCCCTATCATTTCGGCTATTTATTCGCGGTTGCCCCATCATTTCGGCTTTATTTTCATTTTCATTTTTACTCGCTGATTTTTATTGCGAGTTGCCCCATCATTTCGGCTTTTCTTTATTTTTCTTTTATTTACACATTTTTTTATTTACATTTTTTTTACATTTCCATTTTAACGACTTAGAGGTCGATTGTTCCCAGTTTAATGACGTGGCGGTCGATTGTTTTCAGAGAAAGGCAGATGCCTGAGAGAATCGGTTTCACGAAGAACTTCGGTCTTCGTTTGTATGAAATTGGCGGTTGCAGCTTGACTGTTTGTTAACACGCCTTTGGACAGTTCTATCTCTCCTGCCTTGTATTGCTTTTCGACCCAATCTTTGAAGACGAAGCAGTCCTCAATGGCATGGCCTATCACTCTGTGATAGGGGCAGTATTTGGGGTCGTCGGTCCTATTCGCTTCCTGCGGTCTTTTTGACTCTGGCAGTTGTAGACCGTTCTTCAGGGCGTCTTTGAATATTTTACGGATTTTGTCCCTTCTGAAGGAATAGACCTTATCCAGCTTCTCTTTCAGTGGAGATTCTCCTCCCTCTCCGAACATTGGCTTCCGAGGCTGGCTGGCGCTAGGCCCGCTCATCCCTTGCTTATTTCGGTTAGCCGAAGCATTGAAAGATTCAGAATCGTCGGGATCTCCGCCTTTGCGATTATCGTCTTTTCGGTTTCTCCATGACCTATTGTTATTTTGGGAATCCGAGGAGGACTCCTGCCTTGAGCGCTCCAGCATCTGAACTTTCCTGGTCAGCTCTTGGAATGTTTTGAGACCCGCGGTGCATAGAAACGGGGCCATCCAATTGTTGAGATTTCCGACGAGGAGACTGACAGATTGGTCCTGCTCTATCGGTGGTTCACATTTGACGGAGAGATTGCGCCATCGGGTTATAAAATCCGTGTTGCTTTCGTTGTTCTTGGGCTTGGTCCTTACGAGCTCGGCAATGGTGATCTTATCGCTGACGCTCATGAATCTTTGTCGAAACAAAGACTCCATTTGGACGAAAGTAGTAACGGAGCCATCCGGTATGCTCGCGTACCAGTCGAAAGCAACATCGGTCAAGCTATTAACGAACTGGCGGAGAAGAAGCGCATCATTGCCCCCAGTATTCCCGCATGAGGCTTTGAAGTGGGCGATGTGTTGATTCGCATTTCCCGTCCCATCGAATCTTCCGAATTTAGGGATGACATAGCCGCTAGGAAATTCCACCAGATCATACTGAGCAGGATATGGTCTCCCACTACTGCTGATATCTTTTTGCGCTTCGGCTTCGGCCACCAATGTTTTGACTTTGCTGGCAACCAAATCCATGATTTGATCTTGAGTTAGCGGGCTACTGTCATCGGTAGCCAAGACATTTGCTGAGATAGGATGCGACTGATTTTCATGCGGTCCGCCCACTTTTGGATTTGAGGGAACGGGCGTCGGCTGTCTCGGGACACCGTTTCCCGGTTCATGAGCTGAGCCCTGTGCTTGATTGGGCGGCTGAGAAGCAAGTTGGGCCGTAAGCCGCAAGACGACATTTGTCAAGTCGTCGATCTTTGAGTAGAGCTTGGCCATCTCCTTATCTTTGCTTCTGAGCTGTTTTCGGAGCTCTTGGAGAAGTTGCTGCTCTGCGGTCTTAGGACGGAAAGTTGGCTCATCTTCGCTTTCCGAGCCTGACTCCTCATGAATTGAGGGCTCTCTCTGCCTATCAGCCTCATCGAGAGGGTTTTCATCATCCAGCGGAGGCGGCTGTTCTTGGGGAGTGGCAACCACATTCAAGCCTGATTGGATTTGAGATGTGGTGGCCCCGTCCTTGCTCTTGCTGCGCGTGCCCACCACGTAGACAGTGTGGATAACACATTTAGCCATCCCCTCATCTTTGACGGGGTAACCCTGTTCTTCGAACCTCATGGGGTTTAGCCTGGCAGGAGCCCTAGCCCTTCTGTTGGCTCTATATCTGAGCCTTTTCTCCCTCAGCTTCTCAATTTTGAAGGCTTGGCGGGCATCTGCTACCCGGGAAGCCATTGTGAGTTGATCATAGGGGAGCTTAGAGAAGACACCCGATCGACCAGTGGTCAAGGGCATCGCTGGAGCTTGCTCAAGACGTGTTGTAGCTTTATTGGTGTTGATGGCCTTGCCCCCAGCTGGGGCCAAGGAAATTCGTTCAGACACCGACTTGCGTTTGGGTTGGGGCGCCCTTGAGATCACCACATTTGGTCTCCTGCCTTTCGAGACCGGTTTGTCTGCCACCGGGGCTTGAGGAGCTGGGATGGCGCCAACTGGCATGAACATAATAGAGCCGAATGGTAGCAGCGGCTCCTCCCATTGTCGCCCGAGACTGGCCGGAAGGACCGTCCTAGAGTCTATCCTCATCGTGTAGGAGACGGGAGCCGTGCTGAGAGCTGAGTTCATCATCGGAGACATTGTTGAAAGGTGATCGCTTGAAAATCCTGCATGAAAAAAAGCATTATTTTTAGTATAAATATAGGTATGTATATTGATTGAGTTCGCATGAACGCTTAACCCGAAATATGGGAGGAGAGATTGGTCCCACCGGGCGTGCCAGAGCCTGTAGGGTGTTTTTCGTCACCCCATTGAGATGGGAATACGCGCGCGCTTGTCAGGCGTACTACAGATTCCCCCTGCCTAGGGTAGGCCGGGGTTTAATGATTGTGGGGATCCGAATCTCCGGCAGCCGCGGACTAAGCTGCCGTTAATTACCCCTCGCCTTTGGGGCGAGGGAACCTCCGATTAACGGGTTAAAATGGTCATGCGAACTCAATGTGCAGTGTACGTGTGTTGTGTTTTGAAAGGGGGGTTTTGGATATATCGGGAGCCACGCAGAGTTTTTACGGGGGTCCCGCTACCCGGATAGCGGGCTGGGGGTCAAGGGGGCTAGCAGCCCCCTTGCGGGGTGCGGGGCAGCGCCCCGGCCCAAAAAATTTTGAGGAGGACAGTATTGTGGAGTATGTGTGTGTGTATAAATTTGTATACATATGTATATATGTGTTTATGTACACAAAAAGAGGTGGAAAAGGCATCCAAGGGATGCGCAGGTGCGCAAGGGCGCGCGCCACGTGTCGGCACGCGGGCGACTTGCGCACTTGCGCAGTTGCGCAAGCGCGCGCGCCACGTGTCGGCATGCGGGCGACTTGCGCAACTGCGCAGGTGCGCAAGCGCGCGCGCCACGTGTCGGCACGCGGGCGACTTGCGCACTTGCGCAGTTGCGCAAGCGCGCGCGCCACGTGTCGGCACGCGGGCGACTTGCGCAACTGCGCAGTTGCGCAAGCGCGCGCGCCACGTGTCGGCACGCGGGCGACTTGCGCACTTGCGCAGTTGCGCAAGCGCGCGCGCCACGTGTCGGCACGCGGGCGACTTGCGCACACAACAGGCTTTTAGCCTAAAAAGATTTCTCTGAAGAGAAATCAAAGAGGAGTTAGACTCCTGAGTGTGTTTTTGTTTTGTTTTTTTTTTTTTGTTTTCTGTTGGGTTAATGGAAGGCTTCTTCTTCTTCCTCCTGTTGCTTGCTGGGTCTTGAAGATCAAGAGATGTAAAATCTCAAAATCTCTCCTTTTTAAGATCTGATGGCAGATCCGAGTTCCCCTTTGTGGGTTTTGTGGTGGAAAACTATTTAGTTTTTGAAAAAGGAAGAGTAAAACTCTTGATTTAATTCAAGAGAAAGAAGAAGGTTTTGGAACCTTGAAGAAGGAGAAAGAGATCTCAGATCTAGAAATTTCTGGAGAGAGAAAAAGTTATGAGATATTTTCATTATCTTTTGCCTTTATAGGCCATACATTTTACACATAGCCCCTTGGGCTTCACAAAATGGCATTTTGCCATCCCATGGCTCATGTGCCATTTCATTTTTGCACATAAGCCATGGGCTTACAAAATATTGGCTTTATGCCCATTTTGCATACATTCATGTATAAAAAATTACATAAAAATTATTTATTACATGATCTATATTTTAGCATGGAGGAGGCTAGCCGCGGGCTCGACTTGGGCATGGGCCCGCTTGACCTGGGCTTGGGCCCACCTGGCTTGGGGTTGACCTTGACTTTGACTCGGTCAACGGGGGTGTAAATTTTTACCCCAACAGTAGGGACACAGATCATACATTGCATTAGTTAGTGACATATTGACTACCTGCATTTTACCTCCACCATTATTACTTTCTTTTCTTGTTTCTTGTTACTATTATAATACTGCTATTATGTCGCTCTGACGACCTGAGTATGCATGCTCAGACCTTGAGGAAGAACCAGTACAGGAGTCAGACCCGCCCTTCGAGCTTGCGGAAATTTAGACGGGAGTACCTCCTTTACCTTTACTGCTTTCCCTAAAGAAACCTTGTATTCGCACTCGGTTAGTAGTTCTTTTTCTTGTTTTGTTGTAAATTGTGAACCATGAAAGTTGATTTAATAATTAGTGATGTATTTCCTTTACTTCTGTGCCGTGTTTACTGATTACCATGTAATGCTAGAAGCCGAAGAGTGACTACGGCGGGATTATTCCTTGACCGTAAGAGCATGGCTGGCCTAGTCATCCCTCGTTTTCTATGTTTTGGGAAGCGGAGCATGACATGGTTGGTATCAGAGCCGTATTTAGTAGTAAGGGATAACATTAACTACACTTTATTACATTATTTTCGGTTCACTATCCCTGACTTTCATCCTTGTATCTAATCATATCCTTTTAGATATCTTCCAGCGACATGATGTCCCCAAACGACCACTCCTCGGACTGAAGTTCTCAGGATTGCACGGAGAGGATCTTGAATGCACCGACGACCCTCGCAGAAGCTCAAGAGAGAAAGACAGACCTACTCACCGAGGGACTTAGGGCAATTACCGCAGTAGGGGGACCCTCCGCTCTCATTACCGCCCCCGAGGGCACTGCTCCACCAGCTTTTTCTGCCAGGGCTGGCACCGTGTCAGATTTTCGGAGGTTACATCCAGCTGCATTTACGGGACTAGCCGAACCACTCGAGGCTGAGCAATGGCTGGTCAATATGGAGAACCTACTGACGCCCGCAAGGGTACCCGATGAAGAGAAAGTGAATGTGATAAAGATCCAGTTCGAGGACGAAGCCCATACTTAGTGGTCAGTTGAAGAAAGCAGACTAGAAGGGCCAATCGAATGGAGCAAATTCAAGGAGTGCTTCTTAGACCACTATTTTCCTTTCACCGCCAAGGCAGAGATGGAAGAAAGATTCATCTTACTGAAGCAGAATAGCCGTCCCGTGGACGTATATGCGGCAGAATTCAACCGTTTGAGACGATTTGGTCCGTATATGGTCGCTTCAGAGGCCACCAGGGCCTGGCGCTTCTTACAGGAACTTGATTTTGAGTTACAGCAGCTGATTGCGTCACTCGAGTTGCAGACTTTTGTGCAGGTACTCAACGCGGCACGAATTCAGGAGAAGCTGATCAATAAATATAGGAGGTCCCCAGTTTTTCCAGCGCGCACTCACGCACCATCTCAAGGAGTCATACCAGTTCACAGGCCAGGGACGACGCAGATGAAGCGTCCATTCGCGCCCCAGCATCGCCCCCAGAGTAAAAACTTAGTTTGCGGCTGCTGCAATAGGGATGTGCATACCCAGATGGACTGTCGCCGTGCTAAGGGACAGTGTTTGATTTTCGGATCCAGCCAGCACCGAGTTAGTGTTTGCCCCGAACAAACAGAGCTACAGGGAGGGTCTGGACCGCAGCAGAGGTCACAGGAGCAAAGGCAACCCTACACAGGCCACGGTCAGGGACGGGCTTTCACTTTGACCGCCGAGCAGGCAGAGGCTTCAGGCGAAGTTGTCATAGGTATTCTACTCGTACATTCCATGCTATATAGAGTACTGTTTGATTCTGGAGCATCATACTGTTTCATATCTACGCATTTCGTTCATACACACTCTATACCATATGTAACATTAACTAAGAGTTGGGAAATACATACGGGTAATGGTGTTATAGTATCTAGTCAAGAATGTAGATCCTGTCCAGTTGTAGTGTGTGTCAGGAAATTCTGTGCGAATTTCCTTTTGATCGGAACAGGCAGCTATGACGCAATTCTTGGGATGGATTGGATGAGTACATTCCATGTTGTTATTGATTGCTGATCAAGGAATGTGACTTTCCGCATTCCCAATCACCAATAGTTTATTTTTGAAGGCGGGAGCGAATCTATAGAGACAGCCAAGTATAGAGCCAAGCCAAAATAGTTGACAGCTATGGAGATTGATGAGAGCCCAGCCCCAGAGATTGTTCGGGATTTTCTGGACGTATTTCCTGAAGATTTACCAGGTCTACCACCTCCACGCGTCTTGGAATTCTCGATTGATTTGACTACAGGTATAGCACCAGTTTCCAAGGCCCCGTACAGATGACACCGGTTGAGCTGGCAGAATTGAAGAAGCAAATTGAAGAACTACTGGAGAAAGGATTTATCCGACCAAATGCTTCACCGTGGGGTGCACCAATCTTGTTGGTGAAGAAAAAGGATGGATCGCTACGGATGTGTATAGACTATCGGGAGCTGAACAAAGTCATGATAAAGAACAAATACCCCATTCCGCGCATCGACGACTTATTTGATCAGTTAAGTGGGGCCAAGTTGTTTTCGAAGCTGGATCTCCGTTCGGGCTATCACCAGATCAGAGTAGCGGATGAGGACATATGCAAGACAGCTTTCAGGACCCGATATGGACACTATGAGTTTCTTCTGATGCCGTTCGGTGTTACCAATGCTCCAGCTATTTTGTTGGACCTGATGAACAGGGTGTTTGCAAAGTACTTGGACACGTTTGTAGTTGTATTTATCGACGACATAATTGTCTACTCGAAAACCCGGGAGGAGCATGCCGAACATTTGAGGACGGTATTACAAATTCTTCGGGAAGAGAAGCTGTACGCGAAATTGAGAAAGTGTGAGTTCTGGCTCGACGAGGTGCAGTTCTTGGGACATGTTGTTTCGGGCGAAGGCATCTCAGTGGACCCGGCAAAGATAGAATCTGTTAAAGATTGGCCGACACCGAAATCAGTGGATGAGATCAGAAGCTTCTTGGGACTGGCAGGATATTATCGGCGGTTCGTCTAAGACTTTTCAAGAATCACTGAACCTTTGACGAGGCTGACATGGAAGGATGTGCCGTTTGTGTGGACAGAGGAGTGTACTCGGGCATTTGAGACACTGAAGCAGAAGTTAACCACGACGCCTATTCATACAGTGCCAAATGATTCCGGTGGTTTGGTGATACATAGTGATGCCTCAAGGAAGGGCTTAGACTGTGTTCTGATGCAGCACGGTCGGGTGGTTGCTTACGCCTCGTGACAGCTGAGGAATCACGAGAGGAACTACCCTACGAATGACTTGGAGTTAGGCGTAGTGGTTTTTGCATTGAAAATCTGGAGGTATTACCTGTTGGGCGAGAAGGTGGAAGTGTACACGTACCACAAGAGTCTGAAATACGTGTTCACTCAGAAGGAACTAAATATGAGGCAGTGCCGATAGTTAGAACTAATGGCGGATTACGACTTGGACCTTCAGTATCATCCGGGAAAAGTAAATGTGGTACCCGATGCTCTCAGTCGAAAGCCAGAGGTCATGATGTTGACCAGTCAGAGGAGCATCATTGAGGATTTTCAGAGACTCGAGCTTGAGGTCGTTACACCGAGCGCAATCAGGCAGTTTTGGCAACAACAGGTGATGTCTTCTCTTGTGGATCACATCAAGGCTGCGTAAGAGGATGATCCTCGATTGCAAAAGTTCAGAGCGCTGGTAGAAGCCAGGCTGAGAACGGACTTACTCATACATGAAGACGGTTCTCTGAGATTCGGTAGTAGACTCTGCGTACCTAAAGGGGATGTCCGAGAGGAGGTACTAGCTGAGGCTCATAGTTCAGCTTATTCTGTGCATCCGGGAGGCACGAAGATGTATCGAGATATAAAGCAGTACTTTTGGAGGAACGGGATGAAGCGAGAAATTGCGCGGTTTGTATCCAGGTGCTTGGTATGCCAGCAAGTGAAGGCGGAACATCAGAGGACAGCGGGACTGTTACAACCGCTTACGATACTAGAATGGAAGTGGGAGAACATTACTATGGATTTCGTGACGGCCTTACCATGGAGATCTAGGGGCAACAACGCCGTTTGGGTTATCGTCGACCGCCTCACGAAAGCTGCACACTTTATACCCTTCCGGGTGGGACAGTCGACAGAGTCACTTGCGGAGAGATACATGCAGGAGATAGTGCGACTACACGGAGTTCCTGTCAGCATTGTGTCAGATCGAGACACCAGATTTGTTTCGCACTTTTGGAGGAGCATACAGGAGAGTTTGGGTAGCCGTCTCAAGTTCAGCACAGCTTATCATCCACAGACGGACAGAAAATCCGAGCGTACGATTCAGACACTCGAGGATATGCTGAGAGCTTGCATGCTGGACTTCCAGGGTTCCTAGGAAGATCATCTGCATCTAGTCGAGTTTTCTTATAACAACAGTTACCAGGCTAGCATCCAGATGGCTCCTTTCGAAGCACTTTACGGGCGTAAATATCAATTCCCCGTTTATTGGGATGACGTGGGTAAACGCAGATTACTAGGCCCTGAGCTCATTGTTCAGACGTTAGACAAAGTCCAAATGATCAGATAGCGCATTAAGATGGCTCAGGATCGACAGAAGAGTTGGGCAGATGCCAGCAGGAGAGCACTAGAATTTGAAGTCGGAGATCACGTATTCCTGAAGATTTCCCCTACCCACGGATGTATCAGGTTCAGAGGTCGCGGGAAACTCAGTCCCCATTTCATCAGACCTTTTGAAGTGCTAGAGCGAGTAGGAGAGGTGGCCTATCAACTTGCCTTGCCTCCGTCGCTAGCCGGTGTGCACAATACCTTCCACGTATCTCAGTTGCGGCGTTATGTTCGGGATGAGAGCCATGTTCTAGACCATTCGGAGTTAGCTCTGGGCACTGACCTGTCTTACGAGGAGCAGCCCACCACTATCCTCGACCGCAGAGAGAAGATGCTGAAGAATAAAGTCATTCCGTTAGTCCGAGTGTCTTGGGGCGGTCGTCCCCCTGGAGAATCTACCTAGGAGCATGAGGAAGATATCCGTGTGCGTTTTCCACATCTATTTGTGTAGTGCTGTTATTTCTTCGTCTCTTTTTAAATTTCGAGGACGAAATTTTTGTAAGGAGGGTATGATGTAAATCCCCAGTTCCGAATATAAAATTCTTCCGTTTTTTTCCCCAGATTCTATTCCAAAATTCTTGCATTCATATATACATATGTTATTATTCTAGTTAAATTTTCCAACTTTTTATTTATAACCCAAATTTTTTTACTTAACCCCAAACCCAATTCATGTCCCAAACCCCAAGCCCATTGCCCTCCCCATGCCCGACCCGGCCTCGTACCTGTACCCGACCTGCTTCTTCCTTTTCCCCACACCCATTTCTTTTTCCTGCCTCTTCTCCTCATTCCCCACGTCCTCGCTTCGCGTACGCCCCCACGTTGTCGATGCCACCACGCCCCCGTTTGCGACCACAACCCCACGCCTCTATCTACGATCACGTGCGCGCCGGTCACCCATCTCGACCTCGTCTCTCTAACTCTCTCCTCCCCCTCACTCTCGTTCTCCCTCTCTCCTTCACCATTTTCTCCCGCTCCCCCTCTTTCGAACCCATGCCCACGTCCGCGATTCCTCTTGCCTTCCTCCCATCACCGAGCTTCCCCAGAACTACCGTCCACAGCTCCTCACGACTCTCCCCATAGTGAACCCACCTCCTCGCAATAACCCTACATCTTTGGCACCGAGCACCCTTGCCGCCTCCTTCAATCGCCGACGAACTGTCGCCACACCTTCACCATCTCACTCCACCACCAACCTCGACGCTAACAGAGCCTCCTCACTCGAAGCTCCACCCATCTATAGCGGAGCTCCCTCGCCTGCTCTCCCGCGCACCGGCTGAGCTACCCCCTCAACGACGACATGCCGAAGAACTCGCCGAGCCCCTCCTCTGTCGCTGACGACAGACCACCATCACTCGCAGCCGCCTCGCCCCAGCAGCCCAAGCCTCCGCTGCCAAGAACCCAAGCTCGAGCCGAGGCCGCGAACCCTAGCCGCGCCGTTCGTGATGCGATCTTGCCATTGCCGCTGCCGTGCATCATCAACACGTCATCAGGCAAGTGTACTACTTGCTTCATGCTAAAGTTTATCTATTATAATTCTTAATACCAATGAATTCCGTAAATACTTTCGTGTGAATCAATAATATCTAAGTGTTCGATGCCAAACCCGAGGGGGGAAACCCCGTTAAATTGACGGAAACTGATCACATAGGTTGGCCCGAATAGTAATGAACATCGTATTATAATTTGCCGGAAAAATACAGTCATTACTGACGTGATCGGTCATTCCCATTTAAGCCCGTTAAAACTGAAATTTTCCGTGTCTGAAACTTGTAAAAATCACAGTTAATTGATTATAAATTGGACTGTTGCGTTCGAGGGATCAAATCGAAGCCGACTCGACGATCCAGAACTCCATAAGAGTGTTAATCTGATCCTATGCTAAAAAGATGACGGACACTGGTTTGGAGTGTGGCTCTGGACTGCGGTCCAGAGCAGCACTGGCTGTTGATTCTCATTTTGTAATGCTTACACTCTGCTGTACGAACATGTTATAATGCGTAACCCTATACCATAGCGAAGATGAAACAATTAGATAACTAATGAAATTAATTTCATCCCTTTCCACCGTCGTTTACTATTTAAACTGTATTTTAGATTAACAGGACGTACTCCCAAACAGGGACAAAACTTATACCCCATTGTTGTACAGTATATAACTTCTGACGTAGAGGTTCGATTAAAAATACATATGGTGCGTTAGAAAACTAATTGATAAACCTAAATTTTGTTCAACTATAATATCGCCTAATTTTGATCCCAACAGGGTGAAAATTGTGTTACGAAATGGACATTCAGTTCAGGAACTGAATTTCCAGCAGCGAACACTTAAAATGAAACGGCTGTAACTTGCAAACCCGAAATCCGATTGTCCTGAAATTAATTTTGTTGAACTGCCGACTGAGTTTACTTGCTACCACCGTTGTATTGTTTTCTGTATTTTGAATGTATGATTTAAGGCAATTTTTATAAGTTCATAAGATGCATGATAGCTCGTATTACACACGTTCTGTTTAACTGCATAAATGCACATATTTTAACCGACTGCCATACTTCTAGTGATAGTGCGCGTTATTATTCAGTGCATAGTACATTGTCGTGCGTGAATGGTATCGGTTTAGGAGTGTCAAGTACGCCAATGAAAAGTGAATGATTCGTGATAGTGAAAAATACAGTGAACAGTGACTAAAACCGTGTTATTGGTGCGTACTTGTACACGACTAGACCATACTCATAAATAGTGTAAACCTGAGTAAAAAGGGGGAAATCGAAGTGGAAAGAGAATTGTATTTAGCGAGAACAGTGATTTAGAGGATGATCATTCGAATAGCGACTCTTATATATATTAGGTTGGACCTAGCGGTCCGGCTGATAGAGTTATATCCCGGGCGATAGCGGGCTGTAGTCTCGGGTATGTACGAGACCCTCGTTAAACATGATCCTCCTTTCCACAACTCGATTTCAAAGATGACTTAGAGACTGATAGGGACACAGATCATACATTGCATCAGTTAGTGACATATTGACTACCTGCATTTTACTTTTACCATTATTACTTTATTTTCTTGTTTCTTGTTACTATTATAATATTGCTATAATGTCGCTCTGACGACCTGAGTATGCATGCTCAGACCTTGAGGAAGAACCAGTATAGGAGTCAGACCTGCCCTTCAAGCTTGCGGAGATTTAGACGGGAGTACCTCATTTACCTTTACTGCTTTCCCTAAAGAAACCTTGTATTCACACTCGGTTAGTAGTTCTTTTCCTTGTTTTGTTGTAAATTATGAACCATGAAAGTTGATGTAATAATTAATGATATATTTCCTTTACTTCTGTGCCGTGTTTACTGATTACCATGTAATGCTAGAAGCCGAAGTGTGACTACGGTGAGATTATTCCTTGACCGTAGGACTATGGCTGGCCTAGTCATCCCTCGTTTTCCGTATTTTGGGAAGCGGGGCGTGACAGTTTGTCTGGACCTATGAATTACCCCGTAGGGGCATTTAGCTGGACAATGGATAAATCCGTAGGGGCTTTTATCTGGACCTACGAAGAACTCCGTAGGGGCATGTTCAGGCCCTATGAAGTTATCCGTAGGGGCAAGTATTTTATTTTATAAACCAATAAATTAAATAAATATTTTATCCCTACGGTGTAAGCCGTAGGGAAATATGTCCTTACGGAAGAAAGCGTAGGGGCAATTATTACTCCGTAGGGGCATGTTCGGGGCAAAGACTTGCACCTGCGGCTTTTGCACCTACGGTGTATTTTTGTGCCCCTACGAATATATCCGTAGGGGCAGTTCTTTGCCCCTATGGCTTTATCCGTAGGGGCAACCCCTTATTTAATAATGAGTGGGTCTATATGGATCAGTCAGAGGGTTTCATTCAGAGTGGGAGTAGCGGGAAAGTGTGCAAGTTGCTTAAATCCATTTATGGATTAAAGCTGGTATCGCAGAGTTGGAACTTCTATTTT
Organism: Agapanthus africanus; assembly: GCA_030015575.1. Taxonomy (NCBI): domain Eukaryota; kingdom Viridiplantae; phylum Streptophyta; class Magnoliopsida; order Asparagales; family Amaryllidaceae; genus Agapanthus; species Agapanthus africanus. The sequence continues at coordinate 863,643,014 of JASDDO010000024.1, read as the reverse complement.
GATAAGACGGTCAAAAAATTTGATTTTATCAAAAATCTAGATGAACCATGTATCTATAGTTAGATGGTAGAAAGAACTGTTGTATTCCTCATCATGTACGTGGATGGCATTCTCTTGATTGGAAATGGCATTCCTATGCTACAATCAGTCAAAGGATTCTTGTCACAAAGGTTCTCCATGAAAGACATGGGTGATGCCTCCTACATTCTGGGGATCCAAATCTATCGTGATTGATCTAAGAGGATATTTGGACTTTCACAGTTCAGGTACATCGACACCATACTGAAGAGATTTAGTATGGAAGATTTAAAGTATGGTAATCTACCGGCTTGTCACGGAATCACCCTCTCTAAAGAGATGTCTCCCAAGACTGATTTGGGAAGGGATTACATGTCTATTGTACCCTACGCTTCTGCGGTAGGCTCTATAATGTATGTGATATTGTGTACCAGACCAGATGTTACTTGCGCAGTAAGCATGGTAAGCCGGTATCAGTCAAACCCTGGGAAGAAGCACTGGATAGCAGTAAAGAACATTCACAAGTATCTAAGAAGGACTAAGGAGACGTTCTTGGTGTACGGTGGAAAAGACCTCCAGATCGAGACATTTGCTGACTCAATCTTCCAGAGTGCCAAGGATGACTCTAAGTCCATGTCGGGTTATGTCTTTACCCTTAATGGAGGGGCAGTCTGTTGGAAGAGCTCCAAGCAGGACACCGTTGCTGACTCGACGATGGAAGCGCAGTATATCGCCACTTGTGATGCCGCAAAAGAAGCAGTCTGGATGAGGAAGTTCTTAACAGAACTTCAGATGGTTTCCGTCTATTGTTGATCCAATACCTCTGTATTGTGACAACAATGGGTCTATAGCTTTAGCGAAGGAACCCAGTTTCCATTAGAAGTCCATACATATCTTGAGGCGGTATCACCAGATCAGGGAGATCGTGGATCGCCGGAAGATCGAGGTGCAGAGAGTTGATACGGAGAACAACATTGCAGATCCACTCAGAAAGGCCATCACTCAGACACAGTTCGAGAGGCTATTCGAGATGATTGGTTTGCGATATGCCAACACATGGCCTTAGTGCAAGTGGGAGATTGTTAGTGTTATATGCCCTAGAGGCCATTGTTGTATATTACTAATTTGTATATTAAATTTTGGAATCTTGGGATATACACGGATATTGTAACAGTCTTGCTCAATATGATAGTATGCTACTTGGTTTGCTTCTATCTTAATATGCGTATATGTTTCTTTTAACATATCGCTAATACATATTGATAGAGCCCTTAAGATCTTTGCTTGACTACCAGCGTTGTGATGGCATTCACATTAGTGGGGGCTGGTAGTCTATAAGCACATCCTTATACAGGTTCCTGGTCATAGGATTATCGAGACAGGCATCGATACTCCGGAATAGACTAGTGTATACGCTTCTCATCCCAGCAGTGGAGATGGTCTGTCCTACAGCCATTAGTACATCGTACTGGAGATAGTATGCTGGTGCCCATTGGGTTATGAGTTACACTGGACGGACTCGTGGGGAACTGCTGGTTTGTACTATACCTATCGTCATGTAGCAGTTCTCAGGTGACATAAGTATAGCATAGTCCGTTGACTTGACACTGCTATTTTGCTTCGAGTGTGTTCCCATTGTTCTTAGATTACTGCCCTACCACGGCTCAATTGAGTCGTGTAAATACGTAGTAGTTGGGTGCAGTCCCGAAGCACTTGGAGGCAGTGGCGGTTAGATAGGATTCGTCTCTCCCGGTATTGGGAGTTAATGTCACGCTGTGTTCGGAAAGCCATTACACAAAGTCCTCGTCCATGGCAAGCGAGATTTACTGGTAGATACTCCAATAGTTTCTCTGGGTGTTTTGGGCTCCATTCCGACATGAATTATTGCACTATTAGGGATCTGACGGTTACCACCCCTAGGCCTGATATGCGATACTCTTAGACAAACAGACCGGACTGTACGGAGATTGTCACAGATAGGCTCAGTGGGAGTTCAGATGAGTTTGCTCATCGGCCTTCTTATCGACAGATACCAGGGTAGCCATTACGTGCAGCTAGTACCGCTGACGTGCTTATGGTTAAACCCACTGCCAGCATACTGTCGAGTCTTTAGAGCCCTACACAGAGGGTTTCCCTGCTTCGGGCGAAATGATGTAGAGGTAGTATGGTTTTACGACTGGGTTCGAACATATACGCGTACTTGTACACGTATGATGTTCGGACGGATTATACTAGTGGGCTTTGGTTTAAACCGGATCCTAGTATTAGATTATTGGATTTGTTTCTTCTTATTGTATTCATGTTTCTCGGAATACGGATATGGGTATGTATATATGGATGAGGGGCATTCTTGTAATTTTTTTAAGATGGCTTCTAAAAGACGACACCTCATTAGGGTTTTTATATTTTGATTAAAATATTTATGAGGTGGAGGAAATGATGTGTATGTTTGTATTAAATGAAGCACGACTCATGGGGGTGACTCATGGTGTGATTCACCATTTGAATTAATGAAGCATGCTTGATATTTAGCTAGATATTTTGGTGGGATATTTTTATACTTCATTTATTCACAAAGCAAGACATATTCATTTTAATATCAAAACTACACTCTCAACTTCCTCATGCTCTCTTCTTCTTCCTCTCAAACCCTAATTGTCTCATGTGTTGAGAATCCTAAAGTTAGTGAGACTTATAAATCCTTAATTACTCTCTATATCCTCTAGGTCACTTAGATTAGCACTCTAGGTTATCTAGTTACCTCATCTTAGAGGTAGAAGCTCAAGGTAGGCACTCTCGGATGCATCTTCTTCGACTTGAGGACGACGACGACGAGGCGCGATCCATTCTCACTACAAGGAGCTCATGAAGAGCAGGAGGACAGAAATAACAAGAAGGACTAGTAACTTGAGGTATTACATTCTTACATAGTAGTTAAATTTCATAGTTTGTAGTTAGTTAGGGTTTAGTATCGATCTTGGAGTTTATTCGGTGTTACTATGCATATACAAATCGTTTTTTTTGAAACTCCGCCTCCCCGCGAACACGCGGGGTGTGTGACATCGACTTACGAATCAAGCCTGATCATGGAAGCCATTAGGAGCTTAGGAAGATGGTTAAAGACTGAAGGACACGAATCATTTGGTATAACCATTCTAACCTCTCTTTAGTTTGCTAGATTAAGGTTTATGGTAGATCCGGGTTATAGGGTTATTCTTGTGCCAGTTTATAAAATTTTTGTTCCGCAAACGGTGATGGTATATGGACAGGGCACTGGCATAACCCAACAAGCGGTACTAGCTGGACGTAACGGCTACTCAGGTATTTAATGAATAGAAGATCAACAAGAAAACTTGTCCAAACTCCCGTAGAGCTTATAAGCAACACTTACCGTACAGTCCGGTCTCTTCGTCTGGTATGTCATATATCGAGTCTTATGGGTGGAATCGTCAGACCCCAATAACTCGATAAGTCATGCCGATATGTAGCCTATAACCTTTCAAGAAACTACTGACAATATTTATCAATAAATCTCATCAGCCTTGGCTACGGACTTGCTGTTATAACCAATCGAGCAAAGCACAACATCAAATCAAAATACTAGAAGAGACGAAACCCCTCTTATTGCTCACTGTCTCCATTTGACTCGGGACTGTACCCAAAAACCATCTGTTTGCACGACTCATTTAAGCCGTGGTAGGGAGGAAATCAAAGTACGGTGGGAACCACACAAGACACTATGGCGATCTTAAGTCTACAGACTAACCTGTACAAGTGTCACCTAAGAACTGCTATTTGACGATAGGTATAGTACCATCTAGGATATCTCGGCGATTCATGTTCGGTGTACTCATTCTCCAATGAGCACCTGTGTACATTCTTTGATGTCAAACACCAATGGCTGTGGGATCAATCATCGCCCCGTACAGGGTCAAGAAACGTACATACTAGTCTACTCTGGAATATCGATACCCTGTCTCGATATTCCCTCGACTAGGACCTGTTAAGGATGTGCTTGTGGACTACTCAAGCCCCAGTAGTATGATCTACATCATAGTACTGATAGTCAAGCCAACATCCTAAGGGCATTATCAACATGTATCAAAAATACAGTAAACTAAAATAAGTGCACATGTTAAGATAAAGAGCAACCAGATAGCATACTATCATGTCAACCAAGAAAGTCCCCTCTCTCTATGTGTGTGTGTGTGTGTATGTGTCCGTGCATCCACTAATATACAATAATGGCCTCTTGGGCATACATATTCCTAACAGTTTATTCTTCGGTTTTCCGCAATTCTCAGTATTTTCAAAATCCAACAAAAAGTACTTAGCATCTTCATATTTTCGTACTTCATTCATAAAAAATGGGTTGAGCTCTCCTGTGATGGTGTGCTCTTGTCCATCCTTGAAATACTCATACACTAGTATTATATAAAAGGAATAACATTGTACTCGTGTAGCCAAGGTCTACTGAGTAGAGCTTTGTAACATAGCTTGCCTTCGATAACATGGAATTTGACATCTGTTACGAGCTGCCCAAAGTGAAGCGTCAACAACATGGAGCCAAATGTTCGTGAAGACTACGAGTCGAAACCTGAGATGGTAATCTTTTCCCGGCCAAGGTATCGAGCATCCATAGACAGTTCCTTGAGCAGCTTCACATTCAACAGGTTAAATATGGAGCCGTTGTCCACAGGTATCAAATTTATTCTCTTATCTTCACAGTACCCAGCAACATAGAGGGGTCAGTTGTGCTCAAATTTTCCCAACAGTAGATCTTCTTCACTGAAGGTAATATCAGCGGTATTGACCTCTGCAAGCCTATTTTTCATCTCTTCCTCTACAAATTAGGCTTGGAACTGATCAAGCTCCTCCAGTATTTTGATTAGAGTTTCTCGAAATTCTTTGGACAGTAGGAGAGCATCATATATACTCAAATGTGACGGCAATTTCTTCAGATGGGTCAAGACGTTATAACCCACCTTTGTTTTCCTAGGCGGGTCTTTAGCGGCGAGCTCCTTGGCGATGTCTTCTTCTACTTCGATTTCTTCAACCGCCTTTCCTTTTCCCTTTTCCTGTTTCTTTGAAGGTCTAAGGTTTTTCTCAGGCAATGTGCGATATCTTAGCTGTATGTTGCCGCAATCCATTATCGCTTCTTCTGCTGAGGAATTCTCGAATAGAGGGTGATAAAGTATCTCTTCTTCAGAGTCGCTTTTGAAGGTGGGAACTCTTGAGTCTCCTTCTTATGAAGACTGAGTTTTGTTCATATGGAAACTTTCTATCATTGACCTTACCTTGCTTACTTTCGAGTCATTATCTTCGAGTCGTCGAGTCTTAGCCTTTCGCTTCTCTTTCTTCCAGTGTCTTTTATGGGATACATATCCCTGCCACCATTTCCTAAAGGCGTTGCACTTGTCAATGGGATGCAAGACCCTCTGGTGGTATAGGAAATACCTCAGGTGTTCTTCTCCTCCTTTGAAATAGGGCACTCCCGGAGTATACATCATGAGAGGCAGACGCTTCTTTCCCATTAATGGGGCTTTGGCAAATTGCTTCTCGGCACTAGTCCTGCTTTTGGCTTTTTGGACTGAAGTTTGTTTTGACTGGGAGGTATCATTACCCTTCCCTTGTGCTGCTTGCTTGTTAAGACTTTGTTGCCTGGCCTTTTCATGTTTGGTCATTTCACATCTTTGAATCTCTTTGCTCACTTGAAAAGCATCTTTTAACATCTTTTCAATTTAATCTTACGACTGGCTTGAAACCTCCTATGCTGTCTCTGGCACCTGCTCATCATCATTACTTTCTGATGCTGGTGGTGCATCATCTTTATATAAAAAAGAGTGGGAAGCCATATGATAGCTGTGGGTTTCCTAGGCACCCTAATGAGGTCTCACAAGGCATCGAACATGCCATATTCAAATTTTACGGTGCCGAGAAACCCTATACTACGGATCGTCGGCTAGATGTCTAGGCGAAAAACTAACTAGTTAACACTTAACTAAAAGTTTAACGGAAATACAACCTTTGTAGATCCGGTGCTCCACCTCCATAGCTCCACAACGAAGTCATCTCCGCTGTCCAAAAAGAATCCGGGCTCTCGTGTCGGCTTCGTCGGAGAATGGGCAAGCTAGGTCGTCGATGTCCATGCCGAAGATGATCTACGTCGAGGCATCGCTAAATCAAGCTCCGACTTCACCAAGTCAAGAAACTTGTGAAGTAAACACACTCTACTACTTGGCAAGAGGTAGAGGATGAAGAAATAGGAAGTGGATTAACTTTAGAATTGGATTTCTCACTCAAAAACATCAATCACCATTGATGAGGTAAGCTTTTCTTCACTTGAAGCAAGGAAGAAGAAGAAGAAAGAAAAATGATAAGTTAATAGAAAAAGAAAAGAAAATGAATTCTTATCATAAAATTAACCATGGTCAAGTGTAGAGACTAAACTAGGGTTAGTGGGAATGGTTAGGGTTAAGGATGAGATAAGAATGGTTGACTTGATCAAAGCTTCATGAAGCTTCAACTAAAGAACAAATAAAGCCACCATTCTTTTCTCTTTTCCATTTATTTTCCAAAATGTATAAACAAATGAATAAATAAGTAATGGAAAATAAAACCCTAACCACTCTCACAACCATGGTTTAATCTTCACACAAAACACAAGTTAGCATGCATCATCAAACATGATACATACAAGTGCACAAAAATATATCACATATACAATGTGCACAATCCAAGTGAGAAAATCCGTTTAAAGTGAACCAATACTAGTTAGTGCAAAGTAACATATCATATATATAATTATGCATTAAATCATTAAATCAACACTTGATTCAATGATCCGGTCATGTCGCACACAACCGACTAGTATTCAATGTATCGGCTTATCGAATCAACGCTTGAATCGATAACTAGGTTATATCGCATACAACCTTTCCGATACATTCATCGCGAGAATGGAATGCGGTATCACATACACGCATTATTCTCGGTCCCGCACATATCTCATATGCGCTCCTATTTCGTTTCGCTTGAGCCAGGAAACCTCTGTGTAGGACTCTAAAGACTCGTCAATACGCCGGCAGCGGATGATGATCATATCAAACATCCACAAGCCGCAAGCGGTCTGCTAAACGTAACGGCCACCCAGGTATTGAGCGATCTGAAGATCGACGAGCAAGCCCGCTCACACTCCAGTGAATCCAACCAGTAACACTACCGTACAGTCCGGTCTGATCGTCTGATATGTCGCATATCTCGCTTAGGGGTGGTAAACGTCAGACCCCAATAGCTCGATAAGTCGTGTCGATATGAGGTCTATAACTATTCGAGAAACTACAGGTAACACTTACCAGTAAATCTCAGCAACCCTGGCCAGGGATTTTCTGTTATAGCCAATCGAACACAGCACAACATCAACCCCCTATACCGGGAAAGACGAATCCCCTCCTATCGCTCATTGCCTCCATGTGACTCGGGACTGTACCCAAAAACCACCGTTTTGCACGCCCTCTTGGACGTGGTAAGATGGAAATCAAAGCACAGTGGGAACCACACAAGACTCTATGACGATCTCGGGTCAACAGACTACTCTATACCAGTGTCACCAGAGAACTTCCATTTGACGTGAGGTATAATACCATCTGGGAGTTCTCGGCGAGTCCGTCCAGTGTACCCAGTCTCTACTGAGCACCCGTATATCATCTTTGATGTCAAACACCAATGGATATGGGATCATCCATAGCCCATCTGTATGGGTCGAGAAGGTACACGCTAGTCTACTCTGGTATATCGATGCCCCGTCTCGATACACCCACGACTAGGGACTTTGAAGGATGTACTTATGGACTACCATGTCCCCACTAGTATGATCCGCATCATAGTCCAGGTAGTCAAGCACACATCCTAAGGGCTTTACCAACATGTAACAGAGAGACAATCAGCATACACGTTAAGGTAAAGGGTAACCAGATAGCATACTATCATGTCGAGCAAGAAAGTCCTCCCTATATATGTCCCAGCATCCACTACAATATACATCCTATGTACAGTAATGGCCTCTAGGGCATACATATAACTAACAATCTCCCACTTGCACTAGGGCCATCTGTAGCAGTGGTTGTAGTATCTCATACTCAACCATCCCATAAAAGTCTCTCTCTGGGAATAGGCCTTTGTGAGTGGATCCGCTGTTTTGTCCTCTGAGTCTACTCTCCTAACCTCGATCTCCCTGGAGATCAACCATCTCCATGATCAGGCGATGCTGCCTTAGAATATGTCTGGATCACTGATGGGACCGGCGTTCCTCGGCATGAGCCACGACTCCATTGTCTCACATTGGTAGGAACGTAGTTCATCTCATGAACCAATATACACCCAAACTGCCTCTTTGGTAGCATCATAAGTAGCGATGTATCCTGCCTTTATCGTCTAGTATGTCACGGTGTCTAGCTTGGAACTCTTCCAACATACCGTCCCTTTACTGAGGGTAAAGACAATGCCTGCGACTGACATTCAGTCGTCTTTATCACCCTGGAACCCTTCCAGTGATTCTCCCCAGGATCGATTGATACCATCTCACTACAACTAGTGAGAATCCTAACATCCATTTAGATCTATCTCATAGATCCAAAATCCAGGAGTTAGTAGGTATCATTATGATCCTATATGGAGAATCATTGTGATAAACGGAGATTGATCGAGCGTAGCATAGGAAACTCTTTCCCTATCAAGAGTATGTCATCCACGTATTCTACGAGGATCGTCACCATACTCCCTACTACCTTTTTGTATATACAAGGTTCATCTACCATTTTGATGATGTCAACTTCTTTGACTTGTCCATCAAAACAGATGTTCCAACTCCGCGATGCCTGCTTTATCCTATAAAGCATCTTGCACACGTTTCCGCTGCTCCCACTGTCTACGAAGCCCTCTGGCTGTGTACTTATAGACACTCTCTTCTAAATCATCATTTAAAAAAGCAGTCAAGACACCCAACCACCAGATATCGTAGTCATGGTATGTAGCCATGACAAGTAGGATCTGGATGGACTTAAGCATAGCTACTGGAAAAAGGTTTCATCATTATCCAAGCCTGGTCGATGACGAAAACCTTTAACAATTCTAGCTTTGAAAGTCTCAACTTTTCCATGTACACCAAGTAATCTTCTCAAGATATACTTGCTCCTGATGGGGATTTAACCCTTCAGATATAGCAACTAAAGTCCATACTTTGTTGGTGTATAAGGATTCCATCTCAGATCGATAAACATCCAGCCATTCTTATAGAGTCTCACTCCTGATGGCCAGCTCAAAACTAGTTGGGTCATCATCTCATGATGCAATCCTCGCTCCCACTGTCATAGAGAAAAAAAATTATCTCTCAGGTGGGTGAGGAACCCTACTAGATCGGCGGAGAGGCTGAGGTTCGTTGGAATCTACTGAATCCTTTGGTTCTATCAAATCATCAGCTGCAGTTTGTATGGCTGGAACATTTCCAGTTCTACATAACAGACCTTGTCTCGAGCTTGTCCGGATTTTGCTTTTAGACATAGGCCGGACAACCCCAAATCTTAACTAGCTTAAGACATGGGCTCTTCCCTTTCCATATCTCTTATGAAGTGGTAGGCAACTGATTTGATTTGAACCCTATTCAATAGGTATGCAGCTTCTCAAGTGCATAACTCCCTAAAGGAAACAGGTAACTCAGTAGTACTCATCATAGAGCACACCATATCATATAGGGTGTGATTGCTCCGCCCCGATATACCATCGTGCTATGGTGTATACGGAGGAGTAATGCTGAGAGAGAATCTCATTCTCCTTTAGAATAGTCCAGGAATTCCGTGCTCAGGTATTCTCCTCCTTGATCTCATCAAAGGACATAATACTTATGCCCGTATCGGTTCTCTACTTCTAACTTATATTCTGTGAATATCTCAAAAGGTTCGGACTTGTGTTTCAACAGGAACATATGTCTGAATCTTGAGAGATTTATCAGAGAATGTAATGAAGTACAAAGAACCGGTCTTGGCATGTGTAGGCTGGGGACCTACATACATCAACATGTATCATCCCAAGAGTTCACTAACTCTTTCTCTGTTTCCAATAAACAGAGCTATGGTCATATTATCTTTGTGACATGACTGGCAAGTTTCACAAGATGTAAATTCAAACTGATTTAAATATGCATCTACATGTAACTTCAGCTAGTCGGGTCACATTGATCTGACCTAGTCTACAATACCTTAAGAAGGATCCGTTCATTTCTGAACTTTTCTTCTTATGTGTGTTCTATATACTAAGAACTGTAGTTTGATTTAGAACATTAATGCTTTTAGATAGCGTGCCTGAACCGATCAACTTTTGATATAGGAAATGTTCAAAACATTATCCAACAATACAAAATTTTATCGTTTCTTTACTAATAAAGAGACAGATATGATTTTGCATAACAGGTTCGGTATCTAATAACATTCTTTCAGAATCAATGTATTTGTAATACAGAGTGACAGTGACCAACAGACTTGGCTGCAACACTTGCCCCGTTTTCTGCCTCATGAAACTTATCACCCGTTCTCAGTTCTCTACCTTTCTGTAGCCCTATGTAACTGATTACATATCTGGGATCCTGATCTGGTATCACATACCCAGGATGTAAAGGATACTGAGAAACAGTTCTCTGTAATGAACACACCCGAAGATGATGCATCATCATGCACTTTCTTCGTTTGGGCGGCACGGGAAATCTGGTATTCCCCAATTTTCTGCTCTGTCTTATAACAATTATAAGGTGGAGCGGGACCAACGTTCCCCAGCTCAATATAACAAGCGGGTTCGGTCAATATTCCGTATTATTATCTTGATTAAGGCGTGATATGGTCGCTACCTGGAGAGAGAGAGAAGAAAACACTCAGCGTGCGCTCTGTCAAGAAAAGATTGGTTTTTATTTTATCTAATCAGGATGGCTCCCACTGCTTTTTATCAAATCTTCCTTCAAACCCTAAAAGGAAAGACTAGCCGGGATTAATTACACACTACAAGTTCGCCAATCTTTCAGCCAGGCCAGTGTCGGTACTTTGAGGGAGGTCCCCCGTGCTTTCGCACGAACCTAATTAATGTAAACCTCGTTTTCCCAGAGGCGTAACCTCGTTAACACCTTTCTAGACACCTACTTGATCGGCTAATTGTAATGTATAAAACTCTCCCAGGAGTAACTCTTACTCGCAGCGGGTATCGGGATCCAACTATCTCATAGAAGGTATGCAATCTCATTGCAAATCTCAACACTTGAAATTCCCGATAATATTTTGCCCCTAGCTCGCTATGACCTTGACGGAGGCCAAACAACCCATAGTCCGCTAGTCAAGTTCAACCCGTCATTTCCTGATTGAATTAAACCCACCCGCACGACCCTTGACGGAGGCCAAACAACGCCGTACGAATACCCTAATCCAATCGCATCATATGCTAGCAGATAAGCACTAGTTAGCTACCGTACACTACGCCTTGACGGAGGCCACACAACCGCAGCACGAATACTAACTAGTACGTATCTGAAATGACGGAGGGCTACGACAGGTTTTTCTGAAAACCTATTGCGTAATGAACTTGATATCGTTGTAGGATCAAATGAATTTTGAAATGGAGTGTCTTTGAGGCTTTTCTAGTTTTGCTAAAGGAGTCACTCCCGGTGAAGGGATCGTCGGTCCTTTCCTCGTCGAATGAGGTGCGGGATATATCATATATATCACTGTACAAAGCAAAAACACTTAAAAGCAATCAAAAGACAAACCGAAGGTTGTAGCATCTACCAGTTATTGCTAAAGGAGTCACTCCCAGTGAAGGGATCTCGGTCCGTTCCTCATCGAATAAGGTGCAGGATATATCACATATACTGCTGTGCAAAGCAAGAACTGTAGCTACCTGTTTTATTTTGAAATTCGATTCTACAACATCTTAGGTTTCTTTTTATTTCATTAATCTCATTAATGAAGTCCCATCATTTAAGTACCTAAACATCACAGATAGATATGACGTACACTTATGCCATCCGCATTCGCCTCGATGTCCCCTCGTGCACCGTTAGGTTAGGTAACTAACGACAGAGCAGGGCAGGGCTAGCGCGGGTGTAAAACATAAGTAACGTCTATATAATATATCATATATACTATATAATGTATCTATCACAGAACATCACATGATCACATCACAGATATCGCAGCAGAAGAATATCATATGAAATATTGGATATATTAGGACGTCCGTGTTTTCAATACGAGCCAGTATAAAACACGGATTCCACGGTCGTGATGAATAGCCAAACCCACACCCCTAGACCCCTACGAGAGCGGCAAGCAACCCTACCAATTCTAGAGTTAGGAGACCCGGACTCGACTCCTCGAGTTGGTCTCCCACTGGACTCCAGAACCCGGTTACTTGTGCCTTCCTCCTTGGGTCTATCCTAGTGCGGAAAAGTAAATAATATACAACGGGTGACAACTTCCGCAACCTGGAAGCGCCCCAATAAAAGAATATTACATACAAGTTTTTACATGAATGAAAATGAAAAACACTCATCTCACAGAAAAACCCCCCGGCTATTCAAACATGACGATCCAATATAACATATCCAGCAACACATAACATCACATGTCATCAACGTAAGTAAATATGCGCACCCCAATTGTCGTTGACATATAGCAACGAAACCGGCGATATCACATATTACACTTACGGTCACAGAAAAGAAAGTGTAAAACTACAACAGTTGGAATCCGCAACCACCTCAGACATCACATGCCTGACCAAATGAATTACTTAGACATCGCATGCCTAACAATTATAAACCCCGCATTTTAGTCTCAAAATCGAAAACACTTTTCAATATCAAGTCGGGTAATTCAACAAGATTCCCGACAAACTGATCGAATGCTCGTCGCAAACTTTAGTAGGCGGCCGCACCCCCGATACCGTCGACGAAGTGCACCAAGGCGGAACACCGCTGCCGCGAGCACCCGAACGGATGCTTTCGGCGACGGGGTTCTCCTACAGTCACTTGGTCGGGGCTATGGAGTGAGGCTGTCTATTAAGTTTACCCGGCGAGTATCCGCGTACGCTACGTGATTGCGACGGACTTTTGATCACATCAAAATTCCGTGGCAACCGATCAAGTGAGACTAAAGTGCTATGTTTATAACATTCATTCAGTTATCTCATAACTTCTGTGAATTCCAATTATTGTATCCCATTCCAGATAAACAGAAAATGTTAAACTTTTCGATCGAATCAATCTAACACCCAAGTTTTCCCGATACAGCTCAACACATGAAATAAGTCTAACAACATTCAGTTCGTGCCTCAGTACCGACGGTCCAGCCGTAGAAGGGTCAAGCCAACGCCTCACATGTGGCACGCCGTACTACCCCAAACCCGAAGGTTCAAAGGGCAGTTCAAGACGGTCACATAATCGAGTTAAGGTTTGTTGTCTTCTAGAGGGTCCATCGCGTTACTTGCACTACTTAGAACGTCGTCAAACTACGGAAAAATCCAACACTTGGAAATTTCCCGACAGGGGAAAAATTGGGTATTTATATCCGGTCGAACTTTTTAACATATTCTAAAATTTATCCGGAAAGCCACACAGACAAAATTTGATACTCCGATCGAAACACCGAATCCCCAAAAACACAGCAGAAAAATTCAACTCTTGAATAAATATTAAAAATTCCCAGAAAACTCAGCTCTTTGAACTAGGAATTACTGTGCAAAGGAACAGGGCTGACGTCATCAAGTGGCCGCTGATCAGCCGCAGAATCCATGCTTCTGCCGCTGATCCGCCGCGAAATTTACTGTTCACCAGAAACTTTTTGCACCGTAATTCTTATTTTTCCCTGCTGAATTTTTTAGCAATTTTTAATTTGGAAAAACACACTGTTTTCAAAAAAGGACAGAGAGCATGTTAGAAATGGGTTTTCGGGTTCGTTCGGACTTCAAACTCCGTCTGGACTTCGCCTAAGGCTCTAGCTAGGCTCTGATACCACTGTGGGTCAGGCAGCCACCCCATCCAATGGGGTCGCCGTGGCACCAACGGGTCCCTCAGCCGCTACTTTTTACGCATGCCCCCTCGCGAGGACTACAACCCGCCGGAACACCTTCCGGTCTCGGGACACCCTGGGGGTAAGAGCCTATGCTTCGCCACACTGTCACACAGTGAGAACCCCCCATAGGTCGACATCCAATGCCTAGTAGCTCTGATACCACTGTGGGTTTCCTAGGCACCCTAATGAGGTCTCACAAGGCATCGAACATGCCATATTCAAATTTTACGGTGCCGAAAAACCCTATACTACGGATCGTCGGCTAGATGTCTAGGCGAAAAACTAACTAGTTAACACTTAACTAAAAGTTTAACGGAAATACAACCTTTGTAGATCCGGTGCTCCACCTCCATAGCTCCACAACGAAGTCATCTCCGCTGTCCAAAAAGAATCCGGGCTCTCGTGTCGGCTTCGTCGGAGAATGGGCAAGCTAGGTCGTCGATGTCCATGCCGAAGATGATCTACGTCGAGGCATCGCTAAATCAAGCTCCGACTTCACCAAGTCAAGAAACTTGTGAAGTAAACACACTCTACTACTTGGCAAGAGGTAGAGGATGAAGAAATAGGAAGTGGGTTAACTTTAGAATTGGATTTCTCACTCAAAAACATCAATCACCATTGATGAGGTAAGCTTTTCTTCACTTGAAGCAAGGAAGAAGAAGAAGAAAGAAAAATGATAAGTTAATAGAAAAAGAAAAGAAAATGAATTCTTATCATAAAATTAACCATGGTCAAGTGTAGAGACTAAACTAGGGTTAGTGGGAATGGTTAGGGTTAAGGATGAGATAAGAATGGTTGACTTGATCAAAGCTTCATGAAGCTTCAACTAAAGAACAAATAAAGCCACCATTCTTTTCTCTTTTCCATTTATTTTCCAAAATGTATAAACAAATGAATAAATAAGTAATGGAAAATAAAACCCTAACCACTCTCACAACCATGGTTTAATCTTCACACAAAACACAAGTTAGCATGCATCATCAAACATGATACATACAAGTGCACAAAAATATATCACATATACAATGTGCACAATCCAAGTGAGAAAATCCGTTTAAAGTGAACCAATACTAGTTAGTGCAAAGTAACATATCATATATATAATTATGCATTAAATCATTAAATCAACACTTGATTCAATGATCCGGTCATGTCGCACACAACCGACTAGTATTCAATGTATCGGCTTATCGAATCAACGCTTGAATCGATAACTAGGTTATATCGCATACAACCTTTCCGATACATTCATCGCGAGAATGGAATGCGGTATCACATACACGCATTATTCTCGGTCCCGCACATATCTCATATGCGCTCCTATTTCGTTTCGCTTGAGCCAGGAAACCTCTGTGTAGGACTCTAAAGACTCGTCAATACGCCGGCAGCGGATGATGATCATATCAAACATCCACAAGCCGCAAGCGGTCTGCTAAACGTAACGGCCACCCGGGTATTGAACGATCTGAAGATCGACGAGCAAGCCCTCTCACACTCCAGTGAATCCAACCAGTAACACTACCGTACAGTCCGGTCTGATCGTCTGATATGTCGCATATCTCGCCTAGGGGTGGTAAACGTCAGACCCCAATAGCTCGATAAGTCGTGTCGATATGAGGTCTATAACTATTCGAGAAACTACAGGTAACACTTACCAGTAAATCTCAGCAACCCTGGCCAGGGATTTTCTGTTATAGCCAATCGAACACAGCACAACATCAACCCCCTATACCGGGAGAGACGAATCCCCTCCTATCGCTCATTGCCTCCATGTGACTCGGGACTGTACCCAAAAACCACCGTTTTGCACGCCCTCTTGGACGTGGTAAGATGGAAATCAAAGCACAGTGGGAACCACACAAGACTCTATGACGATCTCGGGTCAACAGACTACTCTGTACCAGTGTCACCAGAGAACTTCCATCTGACGTGAGGTATAATAACATCTGGGAGTTCTCGGCGAGTCCGTCAAGTCTACCCAGTCTCTACTGAGCACCCGTATATCATCTCTGATGTCAAACACCAATGGATATGGGATCATCCATCGCCCATCTGTATGGGTCGAGAAGGTACACGCTAGTCTACTCTGGTATATCGATGCCCCGTCTCGATACACCCACGACTAGGGACTTTGAAGGATGTACTTATGGACTACCATGTCCCCACTAGTATGATCCGCATCATAGTCCAGGTAGTCAAGCACACATCCTAAGGGCTTTACCTACATGTAACAGAGAGACAATCAGCATACACGTTAAGGTAAAGGGTAACCAGATAGCATACTATCATGTCTAGCAAGAAAGTCCTCCCTATATATGTCCCAGCATCCACTACAATATACAACCTATGTACAGTAATGGCCTCTAGGGCATACATATAACTAACAATAGCTTTCCACACGCTCCTCTTCTTCTTTTTCTGAATTTTCTTCTTCCTCAGCATCGCCATTGTCGAAGAGATGTTGAAGGAACTCTTCGAGTGTGACTAAAGATTGCACTTTCTGGTTATATTCCTCCAACACGTCGATATATTTCTGCAAATTTGTACAGCTGTCTACATATTTGGCCGGCTGCACGAGCTTCATCGCCTCGTTTTTCTTTTTCTCAAAAGACCGGATTTGGAGTCTTCTCCCCTTATCGGCAATCTTCGGCATGGGACACGATTTTAACACCCCTACGATGATTTCAGGTTCGAGCGGGCCTTTCCATTTAATCGCAGGGCATGCTTGTAGGTTCTCTAACATCCTTTTTGTTTTTTACGAAAGGACCATCTCCGAGGGAACTTCTACAACTAGCGAGCAGGATGCTCCTTGCGTATTAGTCCTTTTGAGAGTATGTTTTTGTGGCGGAGCTTTCCACGCCCCGCTTCCCAGAGTGAACTAAGATCGGCACATGACAAAACCAACCATGCTACTTATGGCTAGGAAACATCCCTCCACAGTCACATTACGGCTGTCTGGAAGATATCAAGAATAGGAAAAATATAAAACTATCAAATCATGTCCATCTTCCAGAATAAATGAGTCAAGAAATATATATGTGCGGAAGCAATAAAATCCAATAAACAGTAACAACTGGAATACGTCCCTAATACGGGCTCACATCAGGAAATAAAGCTATAGAAAGAAAACTAAACTAAACTATCACTAACATGCTCCTCACTGCTCGGCTTAACGGCTGAAATACTCCTGGTCAGCCTGCGACGAAGATAGAGGAACTGGACCATGCAAAACCCAGACGTCAGTACGTCATAATATCTATAATAAAATATAACCAGGATGCAACGAGATATGCAAGCATGAAATATAAATGATAACATGATTATAATCAGGTAAACACGTGTATAGAACAGTGAAGTGTATATGTGTGTCTGAGGTGCGATAAGTAATCTAAACTATATCACTGGGTTAATTACTCTCGAGTCTTTGAAATAAATTTAATAGAATCTTCGATGTAACTCAATAGTATCCCGTGCATGCCCGGGACCACGGTCCAGATTCTCGGGCTGAAATCCGAGAATTGCGGCTAGGCAGTAAACATGAACATGTACAGATGAATGATGTCAGCAACATCATCCCGGGGTTGGCCTAGCCCGTAAAACTGATCAGTATAAGCGTCGAGCTGTTGAGTTATAAGTCAGATTTCATCATTGATTTCCCCTTACCCCCAAGGTTATGTATTCAAGTCAGGTATTGATAATCTGGAGCTAATTCCAACACAGGATCAAGCAGGTACAGGTTTGTCTAAACAGACAACAGGATACGTCCGTCAGGACGACAAGTGAGGATTGTCGGCATTAGTAATGAGATCAGGTATCAAGTTAAGCAATGGTGTATCAGGTCATGTCAGGTAGTGCACAGTGTATCAAACGGATGCCGATAGATAAAATGTAGCAAGTATCGAATCACGGTAGAACACGGATGCACAATGTCTATCAGGGATCACATCTATAACTCCATGACTACGTATGATGCACATTATCAAGCATGGTGCACTAATATAACAGTAATATGAAATAATATGATATGACATGCAACTAGATATATAATAAATAATACGGATACGAACGGATATTGGAAAAACGGTAAAACGATAACATGGATGCACAATGCAATAAACATGTAATATTTTTATTCATATGGATGTAAAATATATATCATATCATGTAACAAGATAAACTTACCTGATCGGATCTCAATACAGGGTGCGTACGCCGCGTCCGATGTCGGGTAAACGTCGCAATGCACACACACGCGTACAGAACAGAACCAAGCAATGCAAGAATGTGACCACGCTGACTGGGAATGTCTACTGGGTCGCCCGGATCGTCGGCGACGGGTATGGCTCCGGCTATCACCGGGAAATGCGAAACAAGAAAAGAGAAGAAAGAAGAAGAAGAAGAAAGAAAGGAGTGCTCTCTCTCTCTCTCTGGGTTCTCTGGTATTAGGACAGAGGCGAGGACATAGAGGGTGGGGACGAGTCGTGGGTATCCGGCGATGGGGTTTGGCAGCGAAGTGCAGTGGGCTGCGAGCTGCAGAGTGGTGTCGGGTTCTAGGTGCTCGGGTGAGGGTGGTGTCGGGTTGAGAGAGGGGATATGAAAAGGGAGTTGTCATGAAGGCGGTGGCGACGAGGGGTCACTAGCGGTGAGGTCAGGGTTGTTGGTTTTCGGGTTGTAGTGGGTTTGCATGGGGTTATGCAGGGGTTTCGTCGGCAGTGAAGGGGAGGGAGGTGAGGTGGCCGGGAAGATGAGAGGAGGAGGTCGACGTCGAAGGTGGAGCGGAGAGGGGCGACGGCGACGAGAGCGGTGAGGTCGGGTTCGAGTGCTGGGTTTGAGTGGAGGAGAGGCGTCGGAGAAAGAGAGGAGATAAAGAGGTCGAGAAAGGGAGATGGTGAAGAGATGATGGAGGCAAGGGGTCTGGGGTAGTGGCGACGGCAAGGCTGTCGCGGGCGTGGGTTAGGGTTGAGGCGAAAGCAAGAAAAGGAAAAAGAAGATGATGGAGGAGAGAGAGAAGTGAACGTGGGAGTATAGGGGGAAGTTCTAAAAACTATATATAAGAATATGGAGGGAAAGAGAGAGAAAGAACGCGGCTGAATTTATAGGATTCAGGAAATATATATATATATATATATATATATATATATATATATATATATATATAGGTGTGAGGAGGGAGAGAGAAAGAGGCTGCGAGAGAGATATGGGATCTGTTGTGATTTTTATAAAATATTTTAAAAAATATATTTTAGTTATAAAATATATACATATATAGGATATATAACGGTTAATATATGATGAATATTATATATATATATATATATATATATATATATATATATATATATATGAGATTTCTGGTTAATACAAAAATAGTCCAAAATATGCCCGGGTTGGGTTTAAAATTACGGTTTGAAAATACGGATAATATAAGTGTCAACCAAAACCAAAATGGAATATCCGGATAATGAAAATGTATACCCCAAAGAACGGATGCACGTAGCGTGCACGTAGTCATCTAAACGAGTCTGTTTCGCTAAACGGAACGAGAACAAAATGTACGGATGCCACGACAAGGTTAAGGGTATGATGCAGGCCATGATAGATATTTTTAAAATATATTATTTGATTATAATTGTATTATTAAAAAAATACAGATGCCAGATATAATGCAGGTATACAGGACATACAACATGAAAGTGCACGGATCCTCATAACGAGCCGGGATAAATCATAAATAGGAATCAAGACGGGTTTCTAGCATGCGGGTCAGGTCGGATGAAAACACAGATACCCAAACACTATCCGCACCCAAAACAACAATAAATCAAGAAATCGCTATACGCTAAATAAAATAACCAAATCAATCATAGTATAGCTGGTATAAATGAACTAGGGTGTTACATATCTACTTTCTATTTATCTAACAACATGAATTTTCCCTGTTTATACTAGTTCTCGACCCAGTTCTTGAAGACATAACACTCTTCTATCGGGTGGCTTACCACTCAATGATAAGGGCAATAATAAGGATTACTGACTTACTGGCCTGGGCCGATCGTTGTGGCTTAGGAAACGTCAGTATGCTGTTCTTTATGGTGAGCTCGAACAACTTCTTCGTTTTATCGCGAGGGAACGAATATTCATGCCCCATCCTTTCTTCAAGAGTCGGACTTGTGTGATTATTATTCTGGCGACCGGATGCTTTAAGGTCACTTTGCTGCTGCGTATTGGCGAAAAATGTCGCTTTGCTCTTTCCTTTGAAGTTTTGTGAGTCTCCACAAACAAATGAAGGGCCTTGACCCATCGAATCCAGCTGAGCTAATTTATCGATAAGCTCTTGAAATGTAGTGGGCTTGAAAATAACCATATATAGGAATACCTTTGAATTTCAATGGTGGCCACGAACATTCCAATGGCTGGAGCTTTAGCAATGTGCTATTCACATTTAGACTAATGGTTTCTCCATCGGATAGCGTACTAAACCCATGTCCCATTCGATTTAGGTCTTTCATTGACCAACGCGGTCATGGTGGTGCGTTCACTTGCACTAGCAAATCTCTGAGCAATGAGTACTTCCACCTCAACGAAAGTCTTGACGGAGTCATTTGGAAGCTCCGAGTACCACTTGAAAGAAGTTTTCGACAGACTGTTGATGAATTGAATGTTATTGGATTTGGACTTAAACTGAGCAGTATGCCATTTAGGATTGCCGGTCCCTTTGTATATAGTGAACGCCGGGATCATGTATCCTATTGGGTATGACATCTGGTCATACCATGCTGGATATAGTCAGCCAGTCTTGATCAGCCGACTTTCTGCTTCACTAGCATGATGAGCTTTAAATTGCTGAGCAATATATTCGTCCAGATTTATTTTGGAGATCATTTGCTCTTTAGCCGCTGATGGGGCTTGCAAATGATTTGAAGTATCTCCCTTATCGTCAATAATGACTACCGGCGGTTCATCTGCCAGTGCTTCTGGTTGAACTATCATCCCAACCATGCTTTGATATAGGAAGGCCATCTTGTCCACCCTGGTGATCATCTCCGCTGCTCATTCACCTTTCTTCTTAAGGATGCGCTTCAGGTAGTCAATATCAGATTCCCACCATGCTCTTTTTTCGGGTGCATCTCCTGAGTGCACATCTGGTAGTGGGCTAACAAGTTCCGCCACTTGAGTGAGTATTTCTTGCAGCTTCTGCTGGTTCTTCGATTAAGACCGAGTAATTGGTCGTGAGAAACAGAATCCCGACTTTCATCCTTGGAGTTCATCATATATATTGTATGAACTACCAAGCCTTCAGACTTGGGGCATCCAGAATGTTGGCCCTTAGAATTTGCCTCGGGCACTTGAACCTTCTATGACCTCTCTCTTTTGTAAGAATTCGTCTTGGGAGAAACTATCTTCGAAGATGTCACTGCAGGAGGAGACTCCTTCAGTTTGGGAGAAGAGTTGCCAGCATAACTCTTAAGATTTTTGGACCTGGGAGAGTAATCTTTATTGATGACAGATTTCTATACTTCTTTCCAGACCTTATGGATAGTCAAGAAAAGTCATTTGAGAGAGCGGGCCGGCTTCAGTTCACTTGGCACCTCCATGGGAGATGGAGATTTCTTCAGTACAGCCATAGGAGAGTTGTGCTTCACCATCTTAAGCAGTTCAAAACTTTTTTCGGTTAGAACAGCAGCCTGTACAGTCAGCAGTGGTGGGGTCATCATAGATAGAGAGCTGCCCTTAGCTTGCCACGCTCGGCACCAGTATCGACGTCGGGCATGCATTTCAATTGGAACATCTTCAGTTTTAGGGGCTTCATGAACCTACCTTCTGTATTTCTTTGGAGCTAGACTATTCTTCCCCCTGTGTTTATCTTGGGTCTCAGCTGATGACAGTCGTTTGAAGACCGACTATTTTAGCATTGCAGCGATGGGAACTTGAGGAACCAGTTTGTAGAAGACAGACTGCCTTGGTGGAGAAGCACTCTTGGGAGCCTCAGGGGTAGTAGGCGCTGAAAATTCCAATCATTTGAAGACTGACTTCTTCAGGATCATAGGTTTCTTAGTGGTGCCCACTAAGCATGTCTTCAGCCTGATGAAGACTGAAAATTTGGAGATGACAGACTTATCAGCAAGGCCTACAGAGGTGGTCAACTGATCACAGACCGACTTCTTTGGAACTTCTTCTTTTGGCGTTGGGGTACAAAAGTTTGGACATGGGAGCATGGTCCGGAAAAACAATCTGATGTTTGCTTGGGTGACCTTTTCAGCCTGAATGTAGAAGATTGAGGCCGCATTTGGCCCATACACGACCCCTCCCGATGGGGGTGGAGTTAGCATGAGACTTATTGTTGCAGTTGGTGCAGCTAAAATCCATTGATCTGGACGGAGGCGAAACACTAATTTTTAGTATCCCAAACTCCAAGAGCAACCATAAATATAGTGAACATTGTTTTCGTTCATGAAACACGACACACGATGTGTGGAGTGGAAAGAGAAAAAGGTCCCACCGGGCGTACCAGAATCTGTTTATCGCCGGAAACTGGACTGAGGCGCGTGGAGCGCGTTTAGCCTTGAATGTGGGGGAAGATGCTATATGGAAAATATCCATCCACCTCTCCGAAGATACAAAGTTTATTTATGGAACCGTATATCATAGATTTGGATGGATGCGTCCGTTTTAGCTTACTTTTCAGATTCCTCCTCAATGATGAGGGGTTTATTAATTGTGGGGACGTTTTTTCTTATAAGCGCAAGCCCCTACAGTTAATTATGTTATCTCCAAGCAATAACAACATTTTTTACTCCAGAAATTTTTCTGTGCCGTGTTATGGTTTGTTTATTTTAGGGTTGCTCTTAGATTGTATATGGAGACTTATATATGTCGTCGCCCGTAGGGCACGGATTAGTCCAAATCCGTATATATTAGATTTGGGGTAAACTTATGTCGCATATCTCATATAAATGAGTTCCATCATATTAAGGGATACTTGGGTTGATCTGAGAATCGTTAGTCATATATGGGACTAAGATTAACTTAGAAAATACATTTAAGGACCGTTAATCGTATATGGGACTATGATCAACTTAAAAAGTATGTTTAAGGATCGTTAATCTTATTTTAAATTAAGCTCAACTTAAAAGATACGGTATGAGGCTGTCTACTTGATCATAGGATCACATATAAGAAGTGTAAGCTTCCATACTTAGTTTATTTTAATTAAGTGTTCAAACGAAAGCTTGCTGGTCCAAGTGTGCATATGTGCATGTGCTATGTATATGATGCACACTTGCTTGTAGTGTATAAGATGCACACTTTTTGCAGTATATATGATGCGCACTTGCTTGCAGGCATCAGGGGTTGCGCATGTACATATCACGTGTTTGCGCTCTTGTTATCATGTCAAATTTCTATATGTGCATGTATATGTGCGCATGTATTGAAAGGTGAAATGTTCCACTTGCGTACACGTGAGTATTACGTGATACGCACCTTTCCAGAGGTATTATTTTATCTAAGTGCTTATGTGCACACATCTGTATGCGCAAACTTCTTTTCAAATGTGCATCGTTCTTCAGAAAGCTATGTGTTTCAAAAAGAAGAGATTATGTTCTCTGTTCTTTTATTTTATTTTATGATGCATATGTGTGATATATTCAATGTTATGATCTATAAAATTATTCAAGAAGTAAAAGCTTCTATTTTATCAGGCACGTCAAAACTTCCATCGATGAAAATTTTGAATCTTAGAATCGATTTCTCGTAAAAGTGTGAACTTTTCATGAGAGGGATGAATCCTAAGATCTTTCGATCTTTTATATAATGAATCAAAAGATTCAGCAAAAAGCGAATGCTTTTATCATAAAGCCAAAGCTTTATATTATCGATGAAAAGATCTTTCTTCTTTCTTTTTTTACCTTGTTAATTAAGAGAATCAAAAAAGATGAAGTTTTTTCGTGTTTGAAAGAGGCTTGCTCGATTTTATATGGCAGCTCTCTCAAGAATTATCAACCCCCTCTTTCTTTCTCTCTCTCTTTATTTATAATGGAGAATTAATTAGGGTTTGTTGCAGTTTATTAGGGATTTATTTGATTTTAAATGAATTTAAATTGATTTATATCAATTTTGAGGCCTTGCGCACCGTTGGATCTTTATCCAAGATTAATTTGATTTAGTTTGTTAAATTTTCAATTAACAAAAGATTTTTATTTTTATAACAATTTTAAACAGAAGCGGATGCTACATTGGCTGCAGGTGCACACGGCAAGGATGTGCACGCGTTGCGAACATGTCGCTGCATATCTCATGCATTAGCTTTTATATGAGCATATATATAGGTGCACACGTCATCAAAGTTGCTTTCTGCCATGTGCGCATTTGACACTTGCGCGGTATCCATGGCCTATCATTTCAAGTGTGCACTTTATATTGATGCACACATAAACATGTATGAACACAGCCAGTTGTTAGAAGAAAGGAATTCCAAAGTTCCTACCTTCAGAAGCGATTCTGAGGATGACCTCCCTTTCAATCCTCTCGCCACAAGCGCCGACTCAACAAAAAAGTGATGAAAGGTTGTGGCAATATCCAGCTACGAAACCGCATGTTGCCCGAGAAAAGCCAAGGACCAAAGAATAAAACCTCGAAGAAACAAGACAAGGGCATGTTAGGAATATGTATGCCCTAGAGGCCATTATTGTATATTATAGTGGATGCTTGGACACACACACACACACACACACACACACACATATGACTTTCTTGTTCAACATGATAGTATGCTATCTGGTTGCTTTTTATACTAACATGTACACTTTTATTATTATACTGTCTCTCTGATATATGTTGATAAAGCCCTTAGGATGTAGGCTTGACTACCAGGACTATGATGCAGATCATACTAGTGGGGCCTGTTGTTGGATATGTATGCCGTAGAGGCCTTCATTGTATAGGATGCTAGAGATATGTATGTAGAAGACAATCTCGCTCAATATGATAGTACGCTATTTGGTTTGTATTTATCTTAACATGTGATGTGTTTTACTTTGTATTTATATCTTGTATACATATTGATAAAGCCCGTACGATCTTTGCCTGACTACCAGCGTTGTGATGGAAGTCATACTTATGGGAGCTGGGTAGTCGTTAGGCACATCCTTAAAATGTCTGTAGTCGTAGGAGTATCGAGACTAGGCATCGATACTCCAGAGTAGATTAGTGTATACATATCTAGACCCTGACAAGGGGCGATGGTTTGGTCCCTCAACCATTGGTGAGATGCACCTAAGATTGTATGCAGGTGCCCACAGGGAGTGAGTACACCGGACAGGACTCACGGAGGACTGGCTAGATGGTATTATACCTAGCGTCAGATAGCAATTCTCAGGTGACATGTGTGCAGATAGTCTGTTGACCTGAGGTTGTTATTTGTCTCGTGTGAGATTCTATTGTGCTTTGATTACTACCCTACCACGGCTCTACTGAGTCATGCAAACAGGTTTTAGTTGGGTACAGTCCCGAGCCACATGGAGACAGTAAGCAACTGTTGGGGATTATTTACTCCCGGTATAGGGAGTCGATGTTGCACAGTGATCGGTTGGTCAACACCATAAGTCCTCGGCCAGGGCGGATTGAGAATTACTTGTGATTGGACCAGTAGATTCTCGGATGGTCTTGAGCCACACCGACACGACTTGTTTGGTTATTAGTGGTGTGACTTTTTCCACCCCCTAGACCTTACATGCGATACTCTCAGACGAACAGACCGGACTGCACGGACATTGTTATGGACAGGCTCAGTAGGAGTTCGGATGAGTTTGCTCGTCGACTTTCTTTTCGACATGTACCTAGATAGACGTTACATGCAGCTATTACTGCTGACGTGCTTGTAGTTAAACCCGCTGCCAGCATACTGTCGAGTCTTTGGAGTCCCACAAAGAGGGTTTCACTGCTTCGGGAGAAACAATGTAGAGGCCGTATGGTTTTACAGCAGAGTTCGATCATATACGTGCACTTGTGCATGGATCATGATTCTGACGGATAATACTAGTGGGCTTTGGTTTAAGCCGGATCCTAGTATTAAATTATCGGATTATATATTCTTTGGATATTCATATTTTTTGGAATACGAATACGGGTATGTATATACGGATGGGAGTATTCTTGTAATTTTGGCAAGAGTACTTCTAGAAGAAGACACCTCATTTGTTATTTATTCTTTTTGATTAAATGATGAAATGAGATGGAGGGTGAGGTGTTGATTAACATTAAATGAAGCATGGCCACTAGATGACTCACTTAGTGACTCGTATGATAACTATTGAAGCATGCTTGATTTTATATTTTTCTATGCTTCATAATTATCTAAGCTATCCATTTTCATTTCATAACATCTTTTACACACACTCTCCTCCAAGCTCTCTTCTTCTTCCTCTTACCCTAAATTTTCTCATGAGTTGAGAATCCTAGGATTTAAGAGACTAATTAATACCTGATCACTCTCTACATTATCTAAACTACCTAGATTAGAATACTAGGTTCTTTAGTTACCTCATATTAGAGCTAAGAGCTCATAGTAGTAACTCTCGGGTGGATCATCTTTGGCTTAAGGAGGTTAACGACCAAGATCGATCCGTAGACTCTTCCGGGAGCTTAAGAAGGGGAGGATCACAACAAAGGAAAGAAGGACTAGGTCACAGAGGTATAAAATTCTTACACAGTAGTTAGAACCTGTTATTTATTGTGTTAGTTAAGGTTTATATAAAGATCTTGTTGTTTAAAGTCGTTGTTGCGAAGTTCTAAAATCGTTTTTGAAAATTCCGCCTCCCCGTGAACTCGCGGGGTGAGCGACTACGACTTACAGTGGTATCAGAGCCTAGTAAACCTTAACCAACAAATTTGACGATAAGTAAAACTACGAAACCGAAATAACTCCAAAACGCGAAACCATGATTCTATGTTTCTTTCAATTTTTCAAGAGCCTCCAAAATTTTTTTAAACAATTGCAGAGTGCTCCTTTAGTTGTTAGATGAACACAGAACAAAAATGAGGCAATTTCATCAAAAATTGACCGGCCAAAACTCTAAAAAAACCGGCCTCACCTTTTTTATGATGGAATTGCCATGAATTTTTTCTGTGTTCTTGTTGCTTGGAATTAGGGTTCCAGGTGTTGTTTGTTTTTGCCATGAAATCTTGTATTGTTATCTTTCTGTTATGGCAACATGGAGTATTTCGAAGTCGCAGTTTTAACGTCGTTTTATAGTTTTCAGTTGATATATGTGTTTCAAAATGTCCGCTAATCGCTATACGTCGATTAGTGGTGGTTGCATATATCTGTGTTGTTGTAGTTGCTGGTTTGTGTATATGGAATATTGGATCATCAATGATGAATACCCGGAGGATGTGAGATGAGTGTTTTTCTTTCATTCGATGTTAATTTGTAATATTGATGTAATATTTTTTGCGGGGCACATCCAGGTTGAGGTTTTAGCCACCGTTGTATATTATTTCTTTTTACTGTTTCTGCTCCTAGGATAGACCCAAGGTGGGGTGCACAAACTACTGGGTTCTCAAAGTGCCGAGTGGCCTACTCATTTTACTGAGAGAGCTTGCTTCACTTCAGGAATTTGGTGGGTACTTTGCCGCACCCGTAGAGGCTAGGGTGGGGTTTGGCTATTCATCACGACCGTGGAATCCGTCTTTCGTCATGGGCTTAAACGAAATGCGGAATTCCTAGTATATCTAATATTTTCATCTGTGATCTGGAATGCCTATTATTGTGTGAGACGAATGGATATATATATGTTATATAGTAGACGTTGCTTATGTTTTGCATCCACGCTAGTCCTGCCCCAGCTCTGTCGTTAGTTAAGTAACCTAACAGTGCATGACGGGACCCCGTGGCGAATGCAGATGGCATAAGCATACGTTGTATTTTCGTTTATTTCTGCAATGGTAGGATTAAATGATGGGAGAACATTAATTGATTGATGCAAAGAAAACAAACCAAAGGTAAATCGTTGGAACAGTTTCAAAACCACTAGGATTTCATCAAAAAGCAATTTTTAAATGCGAAGCCTAAACCACTCCTTTTAAAAAGCTATCATGGTTCCTTCGATTATATCAAGTTCATTACATTAACGGTTTCGCCAAAAAAGAGCCGTAGCCTTCCGTCATTTCGAATAAACAACACATCGTATTCATGCTATGTTTGTTGGCCTTCATCAAGGCATAGTGAATGGTAGAGGTGTATTGCTTATTTGTAGCACGGATAGATGCATTAGTTTAGGACAGTCATACAGCCTTGTTGGCCTTCGTCAAGGGTGAGTACGGATGGGTCTAAATTAATCAGGATAACGACGGGAAGAACTTGACTTGCATCTTATGATTTGTTGGCCTTCGTCAAGGTCATAAGAGCTTGGGGCAAAAATCACATCGGGATTTTCAAACATATAGGAAACTTGCAGATTTAGCATACTTTCTGGAGTGTGGTGACTAGAGTGGCTTCCATCTACGTCATCACACAATGATAGTTGGATCCCGATCCTACTGATGAGTAAGACTACTCTTGAGAGATTATTTCACTTAACAATCAATGCTATAAACAATGCAGGTGTCTAGAATGGTGTTAGCGGGGCTACGCCTTCAGGGAAAAGAGGTTACATAATTAAGGAAATTCGCGAAAGCGTTGAAAACCCCCCCTCAAAGTACCGACACTAGCCTGGCTGAAAGGTTAAGCAAGTATTTTGATGTGCGATTAATCCTGACTAAATCTTCTTTCTTGGTTTTAAGAAGAATTCGAGGAAACAGTGGGAGCTATCCTGTTTAGATAAACTAATAACCAATCTAAACTTGCAAGAGCATACACTGAATGTTTCTTTTCTCTCTCTCTTGCAGCTACCCATGACAGGACTTAAACTACTACTCGAAAAAATGCACTCACAGGGCCAAACTATAAAGATTGGCTTAGGAACATCAACACTGCGCTAACTTATAACAAAGTGGCATGTGTTATCACCGGTACTGCTCCCCCTGTCCCAGGACCAGATTCATTAGTCGTGGACAAAGAGGTTCGCAAAACTTGGGATCTGGATTGCGAGAGAGCTATATGCATCGTGCTGGCGTCCATGAATAATGAACTCTAGAAACAGCACGAAGATATGGATATCAAATCCATTTTCCTCCATTGCAAGGGCTTGTATGGAGAGCACTCTCATATCGCCAGATACGAGATGTCAAGGATGTTATTCCAGATGAGGTTAGCTCCAGGATCACCTATAGGAGAGCATGCCCTAAAGATCATCATCCTCATTGAGGAAGTCGAAAACCTAGGATGCATGCTTGAGAATGAGTTATATATTGACTTGATTCTGCAGTCCCTTCCCCACACCTTCTCTCAGTTCGTGCTGAACTTCAACATGCACGATATAGAAGCTGATCTTCCAAAGCTCCTCAACATGTTGAGGGTAGCGGAGAGAGCCTTGAAAAAGGATAAGACACCCGTTCTGTAAGTTAGCCAATCATCATCTTCTAAATCTAAAGCGAAAGTTAAGGGGAAGAAGAAGATGAACGCCACCAAACCGAAAGGTGGTATCAAAAAGGTGCAGGGAATGAACCAATCAGGGAGAGTAAAAGATGACAAGAATGAGTGCTACTGCTGTCATAAGAAGGGGCACTGGAAGAAGGATTGCAGGGCTTTTTTGGCCAAAGGCAAGGACACGAAGCAAGTTGATGCTTCAGGTGTGTTTGTAATCGAAAACTGTTTTTCAGTAAACTCTACATCATGGGTACTAGATACTGGTTCAGGTTCTCACATCTGTAATTCATTGCAAGCTCTGAGAAACCGTAGAGCACTGAAGGCAGGTGATATGACCCTACGGGTTGGCAACGGAGCAAATGTTGATGCTATTGCAATAGGCTATTGTCACCCGGGGTTGACTAGTGGACACATTTTGGTGTTGTACAGCTGTTTTTGTATTCCCAGTATACTTTATAATATTATATTAGTATCTTTATTATCTAATAAAGAATATAATTTTGCACTTGAAAGAAATGTCATGAACATTCACCTAAATCAAGAACTGATTAGGTCAGGCAAACTGGAAAACGGCATATACATATTTAATCAACATCAAGTTTTCAATATCCAAAACACACTAAAAAAAGGCTCCAGATTCAAACCAAGCCATCTTATGGCATTATAGACTTGGTCATATTAATGAAAAAAGATTGACTAAATTGTATAAAGATGGATACTTAGATCCGTTTGAATTTGTATCTTATGCAACTTGTCAATCATGTATCAAAGGAAAGAGACCAAATCTCCGTTCACTGGACACGGAGAAAGAGCCATCGAGCTCTTAGGACTTATACACAGCGATGTATGTGGTCCGATGTCTACACATGCACGAAGCGGTTACTCCTACTTCATCACCTTTACAGATGATTTCTCAAGGTATGGACATCTGTTCTTAATGAAGCATAAATCCGAGGCCTTTGAGAAATTCAAGGAATATAAAAATGAAGTGGAGAAACAAACTGGTAAAAGTATCAAGGTACTTCGATCTGATCGAGGTGGAGAATACTTAAGTACCAGTTTCCTTGATTATTTAAAAAATAATGGAATTCTCTCTCAACTTACTCTTCTTTATACACCTCAGCATAACGGTGTATTAGAGTGAAGGAATCGAACGCTACTAGATATGGTACGTTCCATAATGAGTAGTGCTGAGTTACTACTTTCCTTCTGGGGTTTTGCGCTGGAATCAGCAGCATGCCTATTGAATAAGGTTCTAACTAAGTCTGTGCCTACCACTCCATATAAAATGTGGAGTGGGAAGAGACCATGTCTCACGTATCTAAAGATACGGGGGTGTCCATCTTTTGTCAAAAAGAAGAATCCGGACAAGCTCGAGGCACGATCGATTTTGTGCAAGTTCGTGGGATACCCCAAGAATGCAAGGAGATATTTAGTCCACCACACTGAAGAACAAAAGGTGTTTGTCGCTCGCCACATAATCTTTTTAGAGAGAGAATTTCTTTCAAAAGAAATTAGTGGGAGCGCGGTAGAACTGGAAGAAATTCCAGAACCCCAAACTACTGCCGAGTACTTAGTAGAACCTCAGGTTTCAATAGAGCCCGACGTACCGACGCCATTCCGCAAATCTAGTAGGCTTTCTCGTCCTCCTGAGAGATACTATGGGTTTCTCGTAGATGGGGATCGAGAGAATTGCGTTATCAATTATGATGAGACTACTATTTTTCAGCAGCCTATCACGCGTAATGACTCGGTGAAGTGGCTGGATGGTATGAGATCCAAAATGTAATCCATGTACACCAATAAAGTATGTACTTTGGAAGTTGTTCCTCCTGGGGTTAAACCAGTTAGATGCAAATGAATCTTCAAAAGGAAGATTGGTGCAAATGGACAAGTGGAAATCTACAAGGGTAGACTTGTTACAAATGGTTTTCGTCAAAGACCAGGATTAGACTATGATGAAACCTTTTCTCCAGTAGCTATGCTTAAATCTATTCGTATCCTGCTTGCCATAGCTTCCTTCTTTAACAATGAAATCTGGCAGATGGACGAAAAAACATCCTTTCTAAATTCGGCCAGAGGGTTTCTTAGACAGTGGGAGCATTGGAAAAGTATTCAAGTTGCTTAAATCCATTTACAGATTAAAGCAAGTATCGCGGAGTTAGAACATCTGCTTTGATGAGACAGTCAACGAATTTAACTTTATCAAAAAATGTAGACGAAACATGCATTTATAGGAAGATTGTAGAAGAAGCAGCAATCTTCCTGGTGTTATACGTGGACGACATACTCCTAATAGGGAATGATATCCCTATGCTACAATCATTCAAGCTCTTCTTGTCACAGAAATTCTCCATGAAAGACTTGGGTGATGACTCCTAAATTCTGGGGATTAAGATCTATCGTGATAGGTCTAAAAGAATGTTAGGACTTTCACTGTCCAGATACATTGACACCATACTGAAGAGATTTAGTATGGAAGATTTCAAGCGTGGTAATTTACCCGCTTATCACACCCTCTCCAAAGAGATGTCTCCAAAGACTGATGAAGAGAGGGCTCGCATGGGCATTATACCTTACGCTTTGGTAATAGGATCTATAATGTATGCGATGTTATATACCAGACCAGACGTAGCTTACGCACTTAGTGTGGTAAGCAGGTATCTGTCTAACTCGGGTGAGAAGCATTGGATAGCAGTTAAGAACATTCTCAAATACCTGAGAAGGACTAAGGAGATGTTTTTAGTATATGGTAATGGGGATCTCCAGATTGAGGCTTTTAGCTTCCAGAGTGACAAGGATGACTCTAAATCCATCTCGGGTTTTGTGTTTACCCTCAATGGAGGGGCGGTTTGTTGGAAAAGTTCTAAACAAGACACCATCGCAAACTCAATGATGTAGGCTGAGTATATAGCTTCTAACGATGCCGCAAAAGAGGCAGTCTGGATGAGGAAGTTCATTTCTGAACTTTAGATGGTTCCGTCCATTTCCAATCCAATACCTTTGTATTGCGATAACAATGGGGCTGTAGCATTAGCGAAAGAACCCAAGTCCCATCAGAAATCTAGACATATCTTGAGGCGGTATCACCTGATCAAGGAGATCATGGATCACAAGGAGATTGAGGTGAAGAGAGTGGACACAAATGACAACATGGAGAATCCATTCACCAAGGTCATCCCTCAAATCCAGTTCGAGAGACTGTTCGAGATGTT
This sequence comes from Agapanthus africanus, assembly GCA_030015575.1. NCBI lineage: Eukaryota > Viridiplantae > Streptophyta > Magnoliopsida > Asparagales > Amaryllidaceae > Agapanthus > Agapanthus africanus. The sequence continues at coordinate 863,610,150 of JASDDO010000024.1, read as the reverse complement.
GGGCATGCGGTACGCCAACAACTGGATCTAGTGCTGACAGTGGGTACTTATTGAGCCAATTACAGACCTTAGTGCAAGTGGGAGATTGTTAGATATGTATGCCGTAGAGGCCTTCATTGTATAGGATGTTAGGGATATGTATGTACATGGCAATCTTTCTCAATATGATAGTACGCTATTTGGTTTGTATCTATCTTAACATGTGATGTGTTTTACTTTGTATTTCATATCTTGTATACATGTTGATAAAGCCCGTAGGATCTTTTCCTGACTACCAGCGTTGTGATGGCAGTGATACTTGTATGAGCTGGGTAGTCGATAGACACAGCCTTAAAATGTCCTTAGTCATAAGAGTATCGAGACTGGGTATCAATGTTCCAGAGTAGACTAGTGTATACTATCTAGACTGTAACATTTCAGGAAAAAAAGGTATTATATTTGGGAAGTTAAATAATTAAATAATGAATTATTATAAATATTTTAACGATATGATATAACCATATATCGATAATTCGGGAAATATTTGAAAATTCTACATAATATTGATTTTGAGTGTATTGAGTCGATTTGGAAATTTCATTAAATATTGCTTGAAGGAAATTATGTGATTTAGGCGTTTTATAAATTAATTATATGCAAATTATGTTTATCTTGATTAATATTCCGCTAATTTTGCATCAATCTTGTTTATGCATGAGACATGCAACAAAAAAATGTTGCAAACATCTTTTTTGCACTTTATAATGAAGCATGGCTCTTCTTTATTAATTATGGTGTTTTTGTTTTAAAAAGAAAATAAAAGATAAAGAAAAGAAATGAACAAAGAATGTGGCATAGTGGAAGTATGGGCAAAAGAGAGAAGAGAGAGAGAGGGAGGGGTTCCTTTGACCCTTGGCTCATTGCTTTCATTCTTCATCCTCTTCATTATTTTCTCCCCTCCCTCATCCATGGCTGCCATCTCCCTCCACCACCTCCTACACCTCACAACAACCTCAAATATAAAATTAAACCATTCACCCCCTTCACAAAAATCTTGCACAAGCTCACTACAAGCATGGTGGATCAAGAAAAATTGGATTTTTGATGCCTTAGGGGATTCTTGAGTCTCAAATGACGTAATTCTTTAACATTTAGTGTAGCATTTTATTTCCTTTAGCCTCTAGATTAGTTTATAGTCCATTTAGTGAGGTTTAGTCATGTTTGGAAAATTATAGATAAAGTTAAGGGATTCTTGAGTTGTGATGGTGCAAGTGAGTGTATTTAGTAACTACAAACCCCTCTTAATGATCGAAATCAGTGAACAAACCCAAAATACGAGTTCGATATCGAAATGTCGATTTTGTGTACATTTAGTGCTTACAGCGAATCTAGAGTGACCCGAGAGTGTTCCCCTCCGAATGGCGGCGTCGACTGGGCGTCTCGCCTGAGATTCGGGGCAGATGCTAATTGGTGCTATCCGTCCACCTCTCCGAGGATGCCAAGTTGATTTATGGCACCGTGCATCGAAGGTTTGAACGGATGTGTCCGATGTAGCAGACTTCGTCAGATTCCACCTCGCTTGAGGGGTTTTTTTGATTGTGGGGACGCTCTTCCCTGCAGGCGCAAGCCCCTGCAGTTAATTACGCTAACGCATCGCGGTAACAACTTTCTCCTTCTCCAGATGGTCACTTCGTGTCGTGTGTGTTTATTTTATGTTTTGTTACCCGTGGATTATTTACGGAGACCGAGTTATGCCGTCGCCCGTAGGGCGTGGACTAGTCCAAATCCGTATTATCTTAGATTTGGGTTTGGGGGTTTGGTTTGAGGATACGTTAGCCATATTTGAGGCTAAGATCAACTCAAACGTTTGTTAAGGATACATTAGTCTAACTTGAGACTAAGATCAACTTAACGGGATCGTTTAGATCCGACAAAAGAGTATTTGGGCTCCATTGTTCCGGTTTAGGGACATAGTGGTCCATTGCATGTATGGCCGTCGTGACCCGTTACCTCTCTGACGGCGTTGAAGGATTACAACGACAGGTATCAAAGGAGTTCCGAGATGTACCCTTGAACCAAAGTTGATTGGAGGGATTCATAGTCCAGTCTGTTTGAAGGTTTAAGGATACGTTAGCCATATTTGAGGCTAAGATCAACTTAAACGGGACCGTTTAGATCCGGCAAAAGAGCATTTGTGGCTCTATTATTCCAGTTTAGGGACATGATGGTCCCTCTCCAGTTTAGGGACATAGTGGTCCATTGCTAGTTTAAGGACATTGCGGTCCATGGGTAGTTTAAGGACATTGCGGTCCATGGTTAGTTTTAAGACATCTCGGTCAAGGTTAAGGACGTCGTAGTCCATGGATTTAAGGACCCCACAGTCCGTGGTTAGTTTTAAGACATCTCGGTCAAGATTAAGGACGTCGTAGTCCATGGGTTTAAGGACCCCACAGTCCGTTGTTAGTTTTAAGACATCTCGGTCAAGGTTAAGGACGTTTTAGTCCATGGGTTTAAGGACCCCACAGTCCGTGGTTAGTTTTAAGACATCTCGGTCAAGGTTAAAGACGTCGTAGTCCATGGGTTTAAGGACCCCACAGTCCGTTGTTAGTTTTAAGACATCTCGGTCAAGGTTAAGGACGTCGTAGTCCATGGGTTTAAGGACCCTATAGTCCGTGGTTAGTTTTAAGACATCTCGGTCAAGGTTAAGGACGTCGTAGTCCATGGGTTTAAGGACCCCACAGTCCATTGTTAGTTTTAAGACATCTCGGTCAAGGTTAAGGACGTCGTAGTCCATGGGTTTAAGGACCCCACAGTCCATATCAATGTGTGGTCATCGGGACCCGTCACCTCTTTGAAGACGTTGAGGGATTACAAGGCCAAGTATCAAAGGAGTGAAGAGATGTACCCTGGAACCGGAGTGGATTAAATAGTCTTTGGCCCAATTTGGGATCAAGACCAATTAATTATGTTATGAGCCCATTAGCCCAGTTAATTACGAATTGAGGACTTATGGCCAGCTTGGGCTAAGTCCAATCATGTCTGGGGCATCGGCCCTCCTATTGGTCCCTTGAAGGAGAGGCTTTGCCTCTGGCCATTTAGCCAATTGGGCCAATGCCTAGTGTTAAACACTAAAAACCAATCAGTGTTGAACACTGGGAATGAGATTGATAAGTCAGTGTTTAACACTAAAAGATAGTTGGTGTTAAACACCAGCAACAAGGCCTTCAAATTAGTGTTAAACACTAAAACAGATCGGTGTTAAACACTGGCAACAGAAATCCCAAATTAGTGTTGAACACTAAGGTAATCAGTGTTGAACACTGCAAATAAAGCTCTTTGATTAGTGTTGAACACTAAGGCCAAACAGTGTTTTAACACTGGATTCAGGGGTTCCAATTTAACGTTAGACGCTGAGGCAAGAGGGGTCACGTGGTAACACGTGAGGGCGCCCTCCCTTCGTTTGTTCTGCTGAGAAGATCGCATCTTTTGGAGCATCACGTGTCATCACGTGACGGGTGTTTAAATGGAGTATGTTAAAACCTCTGCTAAGGGTCACGTGGGTCACGTGAGGCACTGCCTCAAAGGGGCTTTTCTGTAGATCTTTTTGGGGGTCACGTGGTGACACGTGACCTGCCTCTATGTATGTTTTTTAGAAGATCTGTTAATCCCTTTCAGGAATTAAATTCCTCGTAGGGTTGAACCTTGACAATAATTTCAGAGGAATTAAATTCCTACTTCCTTTTGAAGATTTATATTTTGGAATAGAGTTGGACTCTGAATTTTTTGTAGGAATTAAATTCCTCATATGTGAAGAACTGAATAGGGTTAAACCCTAATAAAAGCTTTAAGGAATTAAACTCCCACTCTCTGGTAAAGAATTATTCTGGGGAATGAGATTAAGGGAATTAAATTCCTGTTGTTTTAACAGAACTATGTTCTTAACTTGGTTAAACCCTGATTCTTTTCATTCTGAAGGAATTAAATTCCTATAACACAGGGTCAAACCCTAATTTTATTTTAAAGGAATTAAATTCCTATAGTTCAGTGAGAATTAAATTCTCGTGCTTCCATTCCCTCTCTAGGCTTTGGATCTGCATGGCAGGATCTCAACCCATTGAGAATTAAATTCTCAACTCAAGGGGAGATGCGCACTTTACAGATCCTCCACCAAAGAGAGAACTATGTCCTTCTGTTTTATATCAGAGTTAAACTCTGTTGAGAATTAAATTCTTTTTTCTTTCAAAAAAGCCTTCCCTTTCTTACCTAGGGTTTTCTTTTGCAGAAGATCCAAATTCCTCCAAAGTATCAAGGCTCTCTCTCTTTTCTTCCCTCTGCATATATTCCTTTTGTGTGTCTCTTGGCTCCTATTTATAGGAGAAGCAGCCGAGTCAATTAGTTTTTGATGAATCTTTCATTGAGAGATTTGATTTGCTTCCATCATTCGTTTTGGACCTTTGGATTATTAGGTGAATTTTATTCACCATTGGATTTTAAATCCAGAGATTCTCCTTTGTTATTTTGTTTAGATTTTACGGGGAAATCTTTACAAATTCCAGATTTTCCTATAGATAGATGATATTTAATCACCTTTAAATCTTTAATTTAATCGGTTGCTTTAGAAAGATTTAAAAGGTCTTTTCTCAGAATTTAATTCTGTTAACAGATAGGCTTTGAAAGCTGGTCACGTGTGGCCACGTGACCCTTGGTCACGTGTGGGCACGTGACCCCCTTGGAACGAGCCCTCTTCTTTCTTTCCGCGCTCTGCTTTCTGGTCGCTGCTTAGCTGTCACGTGCCACCACGTGACCCCTGGTCACGTGTGAGCACGTGACCCTCGTCTGGAGCCTTTTTCTTGATTCAATCAGGGAATTGAGTCTCCCGCTTTTGAGTGTCACGTGCCAACACATGACCCTGGTCACTGGGAGCACATGACCCTTTCTGAAGCCCTTTTCTTCGATGTAGTTGGGAAACTGATTTTGCCTTGCCGATGCTTTTAGATGTCACGTGCCAACACGTGACTGCTGGTCACGTGTAAGCACGTGACCCTTTTCTGAAGCCTTTTCCATAGGCTTTCCTGATTTTAAATCAGGAAACAAATGCCCCCACAGCGTTGTTCTCACGTGTCCGCACGTGAGTGCAACGCTGTCACCTTTTGTGACCGTTGGATTCCTCTAGGGATTTGGGGAGATGAAACGTTTCCATCACCTCCTATAAATACCCCTGTTTCTTCAGAATAGCCTTCACTTCGCTCATCTCCTTCTTTTGAGAACTTTTTCCCTTGAGAATTTAATTCTCGCTTCCAGAGCTTAGTTCTCTGTCTTGAAACAATCTTCAGAGTTTAACTCTGTTCAGGTGACCCTTTTTTTTTCAGGTAATGTTCTTGGACAAACAGCGAACTTCCACATTCCTTTGGATTTTAAATCCAAAACAAGGGTTTTTACTCTTTTTCAACAAGGAACCCATTTTTCTTCAAGTTTTTCCATAAGAACAAGAAACCACCTAACCTTCGAACTGTAGATCTCTTAGGGTTTAGATGATCTTTGGGGAGATGATGATGGCGTTTCAACTCCATGGAATTTAATTCCATCCAAAAATGTTTCTGGGAATTTAATTCCCTTCTCTTAATAAGGAATTTAATTCCAATGAAGAACTCAGTTTCTTCACACGGAGGCTTCTTGGGGTTTCCTTGTCATTCTATGATTAGTGAAGAAGAAGAGGGTTTGTAATAAATCGTCCTGATTTTTATTTCAGGTATCATGGACGCTCATTTGTATAATCTCAACGAAATAATTTCCTACGGGAATATTCGTGCCCTGGCCGTAGTCAGAATCAGGAGTTCGCCAACGCTCAGTGTGCTGAGATTATGAGCCGCTTTGACGAGTACAACCATCGGCTACTCCCCCGTCGCTCTTATCTTCTGAGGCTTATTGTGCTGGTGATTTGGGAGGCGCTTCCTCTCTTCTGCGCCGGTGTGCCACTCAGGGCATTGGACGTTGCCGGGGATAAGATACATTCGGTGTATCTGATGAGTCTGATCTCGAAGAGAAGGCGTGACAACCTCATTGATCTTTTGCTCCAGGCGTTTCAGCAGTCGGCCATACTTGCCGCCTACCGGAGGGTGGAGGACATCCGCGAGGACCCCGACGCTTGCGATCGCGAGAGAAAACATACTCGGGCGGTTCGAAATGCTTGGAGAATCTTGGACAAGGTCAAGCTTGAGTTTCTCAATCCGTGCCCCGCGCCTGAGGTCTTGCCATTGTAATCGTTTTCTTTTCATTTTGTATGAACCTTTTTAAAGCATGAATGATAAACTTATCGTGTCCTTTTGTGTTTGCGTGCCCCCACCCTTTTTTGGAATTTTGTCGTTCATTTTTTTTTTGCTGTTGATGTGTTTAGTGTGCAAGGCATTGTTTCACTTCTTAGTACGCACCAAGCATGGTGCTCACGTGCCCCACACGTAAGGGGCCTTTTATGGGGCTATTCAATTTTTCTTGCCACATTTCTGTGCATGGCATTGGATGCAGAGAAGGCGCCTTGGAAATCGCTCCTTTTCCTGATTTCCAATGTCTTCCCTTTTTTGGGCCTTGGAAGGGTTCCATCATGCAATTTTCTTTCGCGCGCAGCATTTAATGCTCCCCTTTATAGTCTTGAGGCCATAGCCTATTTCCTCCTCACAGAGAAATTTATTCCCATATTGACGTGATTTAATTTGAGGAGTAGCTGAGTGCCATGTCCTGCAACCGTCCACACGCTCGTCGACAGCCATGGGAAGTGCCTATCGAGGAGATGATCCCCCGCTTTGCTGCTCAGTTGGTGGATCCACTTCTTACCGACGACGAATGCGACTCAGCAATGTACGAACTCTCGATTCGTAGGGGGTCCCCCCTCCCGATGGGTTCCCTCTGGCTCCGGATGATTCTCACGGCCATGCTTGCCGACATCCCTCCTCACCCGGCAGAGATGACCATGGCGATGCTTGACGCGGCTGAAGAAAAGCTCGAGGGCTTTCATGAAGCACGCCTGATTACTCAGGCTTTGAAGGATTGCTCAATTCATCTGCTGAGCCAGATAAAGGCCCGGCGAACTATTATGTCTGCTTTCGCGGACGAACACGGCGCCAATCGATGGGGAGCGACTCCTCGTGAGAACCGTCGCTTTGATGTGCTGGAGAAAGCAGAGAGAGAGATGGAGAATTTTGTCCTCTGCTTCATTAACCCCTGTGCCGTTGATCCCGTGTTTGGTGACCTTTTCTCGTTAGCATAGAACATTTTTAAATTAGTCCCTCCTTTTTTATGCTTTGTGCCGAACTTCCATGTAGGCTTGGTACTAGTATGTATGTTTCCGCTTGCATAAATAAACTTTGTATTCTTCTCATGAGAACTTTCTTTAATTGCAAATGCTATCATCACTTTCCTGCGCATCAGAACTTTTTGGGCATTATGAATGTTCATGCGATTGCAAATGCTATTATTATTATTTTTGAATACTCATATGATTGCGAATGCATGCTTGAAATATGTCGGAAATCTTTCTTGTTGCCTTTCACGTCAGGTGATGTGAGCGCGTTTTAGATCGATTATTCCCGTCGACTGGAAGCCCATTTATACGGTCTTGTAAATGTCTTGTTTCCAAGGCTGCAGTCACGAAAGCGAGCTTACGTGGCCTGATAGAGCGACACGTAGCGAACATATTGTTGTGCGAGAAAAGGGCTCAGCCGTAAATTTTCGGAGAGGGAACTAGCTTCTAAGGAGCTGAGCGAGCTTCAGGCCAGCCTCACAGCCAAGGCCAACAAAGTATACGAACTCTGGCGAGTGCTCCAGGAGTCCATAAAAGAGGTGGTGGCTCTCGATAAAGCTGCCATGTTCACTCGTGAGAGGGTCGAGGCTCATAAAGCCACCGAGAAAGAGCTCGAAGCTCGGCTTGCTTCGTATCAGGCTCAGCAAGCTCAGGCGGAGGCCCGTCTTCTGGAGATCTTGCGTCATGAAGCTGTGGCTCAGCAACAGAACGATGAGCTGGTAAAATTACTGCACCGCCCGCCGGCTTGAGGATTTGTATCTTTTCCCCTTTTTTTGTACATACTCATGAATGAGAGTATCTTTCTTTTTTGTTTCTTTCATAAATTTTACTTTGTATCTATTTTGGGTTTATGAATAAAAGATACATTTTTCCTCTCAATGGTGTGTCCCCTTTTTATTGAATGTATTCGGCGGATATTCTATCTTGATTCCCTTGCAGGACAGCCATGGCTCAGGATTCAGGGTTAAGATCTGCTTCCTAAGACTTTTGCATTTTATGAGCCACGAGGGTCTCATAAAGAGTTTTTCTCCCTACAGGTCGAGAGGATCCCATAAGTGTAAGTTCTTCTTAAGAATCGTGAGGATTCTTAAGCGGGTTTTCCCTTGAGAGTCGTAAGGATCCTACAAGAGAGTTTTTCTTCCTTACATGTCGTGAGGACCTGCAAGTGTTGGATGTGGTCACCTTTATCCGTATTTCGCGGGGTCAGGGGCTGCTCCAGGTACCGTAGTTTAAAGACGTCGCGGTCAAGGTTAAGGACCTCATAGTCCGTGGGTTTAAGGACTCCACAGTCCGATGTTATTTTTAAGACATCACGGTCAAGGTTAAGGACCTCATAGTCCGTGGATTTAGGGACTCCACAGTCCGATGTTAGTTTTACGATATCACGGTCAAGGTTAAGGACCTCATAGTCCGTGGATTTAGGGACTCCACAGTCCGATGTTTGGTTGCAGGGACCCGTCACCTCTTTGAAGACGTTGAGGAATTACAACGCCAGGTATCAAAGGAGTGAAGAGATGTACCCTTAAACCAAGGCAGAATCCGTAGGGAATCGGGGTGGTTGATCGTTAGTTTTAAGACATCACGGTCGAGGTTAAGGACATCATAGTCCGTGGATTTTAAGGACTCCACAGTCCGGTATTTGCTCTGGATGCTTCATACGGGTTCACTACCGTGCTTGGCGAGGACCAGGCTCCGCTCTGGGCGTTTTCCGCGGGGTCAAAGAGTGACGTTATCCGCGTTGCACGTAACCAGGAATTTTGCACTAGATGCTTCACACGGGTTCACTGCCGTGCTCGGTGAGGACTAGGCTCGGCTCTGGATGCTTCACACGGGTTCACTGCCGTGCTCTACGAGGACCAGGATCTGCTTTGGACATTTTCCACGGGGTCAAAGAGTGACGTTATCCGCGTTCCACGTAACCAGGAATTTTACACTAGATGCTTCACACAGGTTCACTGCCGTGCTCGGCGATGACTAGGCTCCGCTCTGGATGCTTCACACGGGTTCACTGTCGTGCTCTGCGAGGACCAGGATCCGCTCTGGACGTTTTCCACGGGGTCAAAGAGTGACGTTATCCGCGTTGCACGTAACCAGGAATTTTGCACTAGATGCTTCACACGGGTTCACTGCCGTGCTCGGCGAGGACTAGGCTCCGCTTTGGATGCTTCACACGGGTTCACTGTCGTGCTCCGCGAGGACCAGGATCCGCTCTGGACGTTTTCCACGGGGTCAAAGAGTGACGTTATCCGCGTTCCACGTAACCAGGAATTTTGCACTAGATGCTTCACACGGGTTCACTGCCGTGCTCGGCGAGGACTAGGCTCCGCTCTGGATGCTTCATACGGGTTCACTGCCGTGCTCTGCGAGGACCAGGATCCGCTCTGGACGTTTTCCACAGGGTCAAAGAGTGACGTTATCCGCGTTCCACGTAACCAGGAATTTTGCACTAGATGCTTCACACGGGTTCACTGCCGTGCTCGGCGAGGACTAGGCTCCGCTCTGGATGCTTCACATGGGTTCACTGTCGTGCTCTGCGAGGACCAGGATCCGCTCTGGAAGTTTTCCACGGGGTCAAAGAGTGACGTTATCCGCGTTCCACGTAACCAGGAATTTTGCACTAGATGCTTCACACGGGTTCACTGCCGTGCTCGGCGAGGACTAGGCTCCGCTCTGGATGCTTCACACGGGTTCACTGCCGTGCTCTGTGAGGACCAGGATCTGCTCTGGACGTTTTCCACGGGGTCAAAGAGTGACGTTATCCGCGTTCCACTTAACCAGGAATTTTACTGATTGTTTCCGCATTTCACGGGATGGAGGTTTGACTGTTGGCGATATGTATACCACCGAGCCATGGAACTGGGAGTCGCCGCTGTTCCGCTTAGCTTGAAGTTTTGTCCGTCGTTACGAGACGAGTGTTGGGCTGATCTCTAGGTCGCCTGTGGCCCGTCGAGATTTAGCTTCTTTCTTTGGTGAAACCTGGGGGGGAGGTATGTTCCCTTTTTGTTTACGCCCTTGGATTGTGTACAGGGTATGATGGAACATCACCTGTAGGGCATAAATTGAAACCCTTTTTTTTATATATTTTATTTCTTTTTCCGCGATGCTCTATCATTTCAGTTTTTATATCGCGGAGGTCGCGATTGCCCTATCATTTCGGCTATTTTTCGCGGTGCCCAATCATTTCGGCTATTTATTTATTCTCTACTCGCTGCTTTTTATTGCGAGTTGCCCCATCATTTCAGCTATTTTTCATGCATACAATTTTACTTGCTGCTTTTTTATTGCAAGTTGCCCCATCATTTCGGCTATTTTGTAGGCATGTGTGGCTTGCTAGCTTTTTCGCCGCAAGCTTGGATTTTAGACACCGATTTCGGCATCAGCACCGCTACGAATGGAATTTTGCCAGGAGCGAATCATCATTTGCCTCTGTCGATGTTGAACAAAGGTGGCTCAGCAAACAGGGTTAAGGGTCCTGTCGACCAAGGCTTTTGACTTCATGAGCCGTAAGGGTCTCACAAAGGTATTTCTCCCCACAAGTCGTGAGGATCTTGTAAGTGTATTTTCTCCCTAGGGATCGTGAGGATTCCTAAGTATATGTTCCTCTGCAAGACGTAAGGATCCTATAAGAGGGCTTTCTCCTTATGGGTCGAGAGGACCTACAAGGGTTGCTCATCATATGGACATATCCCTAGTCACGGGTGGGACTTTGCTGGGGAAATGTTTATTCGTGCCCGTGGATTGCATACAAGGGTCAGTATTGAGCCTCTTGTAGGGCAATATCGAAGTTTGTGGGGAATTTGCTTAAGAACAGGTTTAGGTTTCTGTAACTTAAGACTTTCAAATCTCATGAGCCGTGAGGGTCCCATAAGAGAATTCTCCTTACGAGTCGTGGGGATCTCGCAAGTGTATTTTCTCCTTAGGAATCATGGGGATCCCTAAGTGTGTCGTCCCCTTGTGAGTCGTAAGGATCCCACGCGGGTGGTTTCTCCTTACAAGGTAGAGAGGACCCTATAAGTGTCTTTTAACGAGGTTGCGCCCTCTCGGGTTTTCACAAACACTCGCCGGTAGTCCTGCTGTTTTTACTCACGGAGCCCTTTCGGGTTTTCATCCGTGCCCATTTTTCTTACGGACATACCGTTTTTTTATTCTTTTTCTCTTTTTTTTTACAAGGTCACGCCCTTTCGGGTTTTCACGAACACTCGCCGGTAGCCCTGCTGTTTTTACTCATGGAGCCCTTTCGGGTTTTCATCCGTGCCCATTTTGCTTATGGGCATACCGTTTTTTTATCATTTTTTTATTTTTCTTTTTCTCCTTTTTTTTTATTCATCTCGTCAGCCTAAGGATGCTGCGGTAGTAGTTTAGGGACGTTTCGGTCCGTCGTTAGTTTAAGGACGTTTCGGTCCGTCGTTAGTTTAAGGACGTTTCGGTCCGTCGATAGTTTAAGGACGTTTCGGTCCGTCGTTAGTTTAAGGACATTTCGGTCCGTCGTTAGTTTAAGGACGTATCGGTCCGCCGATAGTTTAAGGACGTTTCGGTCCGTCGTTAGTTTAAGGACATTTCGGTCCGTTATTAGTTTAAGGACATTTCGGTCCGTCGTTAGTTTAAGGACGTATCGGTCCGTCGATATTTTAAGGACGTTTCGGTCCGTCGTTAGTTCAAGGACATTTTGGTCCGTCGTTAGTTTAAGGACATTTCAGTCCGTTCAGGGGAAGGCCGGCTACTGCTTATAAAGTCTGAGCTTAGGAAGATAGCGAGCGGACATAGTCGTCGTCATCTATCATTGACCTAGGCCATGGCTCATTAAGCGTAGTATTTCTTTAGGAAGCGGCCGTTTATTGGCCTGAAGGGCCTTTCACCGTGCATGTCCATGAGTAGATAGGCTCCACCCTGGTAGACTTTGTCTATGACGTACGGGCCTTCATAGTTCGGCTCAAATTTTCCCCGCTTGGCACGATTGGGGATCATAGGTCTTTTGACTACTAGTACGAGTTCGCCTTGGCGGAATGTCCTCGGCCTGGTCAATCTTTCGTACGAGCGCGTCATCTTTGCTTTGTAGGCCTCTAGATTTTGTTGCGCTATGAGCCGGGTTTCATCGAGGGCATCAAGCTCTTCGAGCCGAATGTGAGCATTTTCTTCGTCCGTCAGCTCGTAGTGGACCGCCACTCGTAGAGAGGGTAACTCTATCTCGAGGGGGAGCACTGCTTCCGTTCCAAATACCAACGCGTACGGCGTTGTGTTCGTGGCCGTCTTGAACGTAGTTCGATAGGCCCAAAGGGCCTCTTGCAGCCTCTCGTGCCAGTCTTTCTTATTTCGGGACACCGTCTTATTTATGATCTTTGTCAAGGTCTTATTGAAGGCCTCGGCCAGACCATTAGCTCGTGGATTGTAAACTGAAGAATATCTCCAGTCTATATTGTGCTGCTGCGCGAAGCGGCTAATCTTATGGCTTCTGTAGGCTGGCCCGTTATCGGAGATAATCCGCCGTGGGGTTCCAAACCGATAGATGACGTGCATCTTGAAGAAGTAGAGGATATTCTCCATCTTCACTTCCCTCAGCGGTACTGCTTCTGCCCATTTGGAGAAGTAATCAGTTGTCGCCAGGATGAAACGATGTCCCCGGGACGATGCTGGCTCGATGGGGCCGACTATGTCAGTCCCCCACATTTCGAATGGCCAGCTAGCCACCGTTGGGTGTAGTGGATTCGGATGTTGGTGGATAAAGTCTCCATGAATCTGGCACGAGTGGCATTGCTTCGCATACTCGAGGCAGTCTTGGACCATCGTGGGCCAATAATAACCCATTCGCTTGATCTTCAATTTCATCTTCGGGCCTGTTTGGTGAGAACTGCAGAGTCCGTCGTGAACTTCCTGAACGACTCTTTCTGCTTCGTCAGGTCCTAAGCATCTCAGCCACAGAGAATCAAACGATCTCTTGTATAGAGTGTCGTTGACAAAAGCGAAAAATAGAGCTCGTTTCATGAGCTGATGTCTTGAAGACGCTTCTTCAGGCATTCGGTGGGACTTAAAGTAGTCTATGAAGACTTCCCTCCAGTCCTCGGCCTTCTCATGGTCTTTTATTTGTAGGGTCGTCTACTCAGTCGCCCCCTTTTCTTCGTATAATTCCGGAGATATTTCTGCCGGGGCGAGCACTCGACGGCTTTGTACCACGATTCTGACGTCATCGAGGTTCTCGTCAGCCAGTTCTTTAGCGAGCTTAGCTAACGCGTCTGCTTTGCTATTTTCCGCACGTGGTATGCTTTCCAAAGTGTAGGAGGGAATTTGGGTCAATAGTTGTTGCACCTTTTCGCCGTATTTCACCAACTCCGGTTTGCACGTTGGTAGTCACCATTTACTTGACTAACGACCAGTTGAGAATCCCCGTATATAGAGAGGTCTTCAATTCCCATGTCAATGGCGATCTCGAGGCCCGTAATCAAAGCTTCGTATTCGGCTTCATTGTTCATCCTCGATTCCTTTAAGGAGAAAGCAAAGCGCATTATCCCTCCTTGTGGGGTTACGAAGATGAGGCCTACTCCCGATTTGATTATGGGGGTACATTGTTTGCGCTTCTTCATGGAAGATGCCCCGTCAAAATAGAGTTCCCATCGGGTATCACCGCCGCCGATCGCATCGAAAGCATGTTCGTCCGGCAAATCGCAGTTCAGAGGAGAACCGGCAGGTACTGGATGCTCAGCGAGGAAGTCAGCAATGGCCTGTCCTTTCACTGCCTTAAGAGGTCGATACGTTATCGAGAACTCCATCAGGAGTATAGCCCATTTAGCGAGTCGACCCGTCAATATAGCCTTTGACATCAAATATTTAAGAGGGTCCACCTTCGAGATGAGACGGACTTCGTGCGCCAACGCATAGTGCCTGAGTTTTGTTATCGCGAAGATTAACGCTAAGCAGTGTTTTTCAATGGGAGAGTAGTTGTTTTTCGCCCCCAGCAAAACTCGACTTAAGTAGTAGAGCGCTCTCTCTTTTCCTTGATCGTTCTCTTGTGCCCATAATGCGCCTAAGGAACCTTCGAGGACGGTTGTATAAAGAATGAGGGGTTTTCCCTTGACCGGCGCAGCCAACACCGGAGGGTTCTGCAGGTACTGCTTGATCTCGTCTAGTGCACCTTAGCATTTGTGATCCCAAACGAATGGAGTTCCCTTCTTCATCAGGTGGCTGTAAGGACGACATTTCCCTGAAAGATTGGCGATAAACCGCCGGATGTATGCGAGCTTCCCTTGGAGAGACCGCAACTGTTTGAGGGTTCTTGGCGGAGGCATTTCCATGATCGCCTTGATCTTAGATGGATCTATTTCGATACCTCAGTGTCGGATGATGAATCCCAGGAATTTACCCGAGGAGACTCCAAACGCGCATTTGAGGGGATTCATCTTCAAATTATATTGCCGAAGGCGTTGAAATACAGTCTCCAGATGCTTTAAATGCTCTTCGTATGACATGCACTTTACTACAAGGTCATCGATATAGCACTCGACGATGTCATGTATGAGGTCGTCGAAGATTTTTGTCATGGCCCTTTGATAGGTAGCGCCGACGTTCTTTAGACCAAAGGGCATAACCCTGTAGCAGAATATACCCAAAGGGGTCCGGAAAGCGGTGTACTTCTGGTCTTCGGGATGCATCTTTATTTGATTGTATCCTGATGAACCGTCCATAAAGGAGAAAACCTCATGAGTGGACGTGTTATCTATCATTAGCTCGGTTACTGGTACTGGGAAATCGTCCTTTGGACAGGCTTTATTGAGATCCCTGAAATCCATGCATATGCGTACCGTCCCATTCTTCTTCATTACCGGGACGATATTGGCGATCCAGTCGGGATACTGGACTTCTTGGATAAATCCAGAATCGATCAGTTTCTTGACTTCGGCGTTGATGCTCATTTCAAGCTCGAGTCGCATCCTTCTTGGTGCCTGCTTGATTGGCTTGATATCTGGGGAGATTGCTAATTTATGCACAGCAATCTCCGGATCTAATCCTGGCATCTCGGAGTAGTTCCATGCGAAGCAGTCTTTATGCCGTAGAAGCACGTTCTTTAACGCAGCCACCCTTTCTTCAGATAGCAGCTCGCTGACAAATGTCGGTCGCGGGTCATCTGCCGATCCCAACTCAATCTTCTTGAGGTTATCTGCAGTAGTATGTATGCCGTCTTCCAGTTCTTTCGGAGCTGGCGGAAATTCTGAGATCACCTCATCATCGCTGTTCTCAAAGCACCGGGGAAGGTCATCCATGTTTTCGGGCTCTTCTTTTAATATCGTAATCGTATAACAGGTGCGAATCCGCTTCCAGGACTGAGGTGGATCTAGTTCTGCTTTTGCGGCTTTGGGTTCGTGCTTTTGTGGCGGCGTTACCCTCCAGCCGTCGGATAAAGTGAATCTGCCCTGTTGGTACTGGTCCTCGACCCAGTTCTTGAAGGTGAAGCAGTCTTCGGTAGGATGTCCTATGGCTCGGTGATAAGAGCAATAGCTCAGATGAGAAGCCTTATTAGCTTGCTCAGGGTGTCTAGACTCTGGAAGCGCGATCATTTGATGTTTTATAGCGAGCTTGAGTAACCTCTCCGTCTTGTCTCGGGGGAAGGAGTACGCTCGACTCATCTTCTTCATGAGGGACAAATCTGAGCCGTGCAATACCCGATCACGTAACTCTCTAATCCTGCGTCGTTGTTGTCGGCTCCTCTTTCCGCTTCTTGATTTATTTCTGCCTCTGCGTCGGGCCTTTCGTACAACGGGTTGACAAGGATGAGCATCTTTGTCTTTTGCAGCCTGTTGAAACAGACGTTGCGTCCTGGCCTTCTCGTAGATGGCCATCTCGCGGTTGTGGTCTTCCCGAGCTTTTTGACCCACTTTCCTGATAAGCTTGTCCATTCGTTCTTCAAACGACGGACTCGGCACTTCAATCGCGGGATCTAGTTTTGATGAGGGGTTGGCATTTCCTGACAGGGCGTCCTCTTCTTCATCAAAGGTATATATAGCGTAGCTACTGTGGGCCCGTTCTCGTTTTCCGGCTCTCACGTATCCAAGCCCAAGTGTTTCCATTTTCCCGTTGGGCAATTTGCGTTGAGCCCCAGGGACATCCCAAATCCTATTGTAGAACCGATCTTGTCGAACAGTCTATTTTAAGGGTACTCCTTGGCGCTTCAATAGCCTCTTTAATCCATTCGTATAGTATCTGGGCAGGTGGATGGGTTGGAACCTGTCGAGTGTAGCACCCGTGCCGTGCCAGATCTCTTTCTCTACTTTCGACTCCGAGGATCGGTAGAATAGGATTAACTTCTCACCCCTTTGCCTGGGAGGGACGTAAAATATTTGCAGGTCCTGCACATTGTAAGCTGGAAGTGTGTCGAGATCCTTGTAGTGTTCTCGCGGCACCATGGTGATTTGCAAACTCTGATCATCGCTAGGGGGTGCTTGTATTGACAGCCGATTGGAGAACACGGCATTAACCTCATCTTCGGAGTCACTTCCGAAGACCAACATGGGGGCGGACGTCCCCGGGTTGTTGTGTTGAGATGGCCCGGCATAAACTATCTCTTCTTCTTCTTCGGTATCGCTCCCGAAAACAGGGATGGTGGCGGCGGCTTTGTTCTCCAGCTTGCGACACCTTTCTGTATCCTCGAAATCTGGCAAAAAGTACTTCGCATCTTCGTATTTGCGGACTTCGTTCACGGAAAATGGGTTCAGCTCACCTGTTACAGTATACTCGAAACCATCCTTAAAGTACTTCATACACTGATGTTGTGTAGAAGGGATGATGTTGTACTCGTGTAGCCAAGGACGACCGAGCAAGGCGTTGTAGCAGGTCTTGGCGTCAATGACATGGAATTTGATGTCTGTGACGAGTAGTCCAAAGCGTAATGTTAGTATCACGGATCCGAGAGTCCGTGACGATTGTGAATCGAAACCGGAGATAGTAATTTTGTCATGAGCGAGGTGTTACACACTCATGCAGATTTCCTTTAACACCCGAACGTTAAGGAGATTGACAGAGGATCCATTATCCACTAGGATCTTGCCTATCTTGATATCATGGCAGTATCCAGAAACATATAGGGGACGGTTGTGGTTGCACGTCCCGAGAAGGAGGTCTTCGTCACTGAAAGTGATGTCGGCCGTATGCACTTCCTCCAGTTCATCCTTCAACCTTTCAGTGGCGAGGAAGGCTTGGAATTGCTCAGGTTCTTGTAGCGCCTTAATTAGTGAGTCTCGCGCTTCTTTTGATAATAGGAGGGCATCGAGAATGCTAAGCTGAGAAGGTAGCTTCCTTAGGTGCGCTAGGATATTGTAGTCCACCTTACCCTTCCTGGGAGGGTCTTTGGTAGTCAGTTCTTTCATGACTTGGTCATCTAAAGTGATATCCTCAGTGACTTTTTCCTTTCCTTTATCTTTTCTATTTGCGGGTCCGAGATTCTTTTCCAGGAGCGTACGATTGCGCAGTTGAATGTTTTCGCAGGCTTCTGGTTCTTCCTCTTTCCCTATAACGGATTCTTTAAAGAGAGGTCCCAGAGCCATTTCTTCATCAGAGTTGCTCCCAAAGGTGAGAACTTGTAACCCTCCGGCGTTAACCATGTAACAGTTGCCAGTAGTTCTGTTGTGCCCGTCGGCAGTACTCCTTCGTTCCCGACGAGTCTTGCGCTTCATGCACTTAAAATGTTGCCGATGAGCAACATATCCTTGCCACCATATCTTAAAGGCGTCGAATTCTTCCGTGGGGTGTGAAATTTTCCGATGATATGCGCAATAATCAGGGTGCCTCTCCACCCCATTGAGCGTGCTTTCTTTCGAGGGTGGTAGCTTCATTCCCATTGACATGGCTTTGGCAAACCTTTTCCTCGTCTTGGACATCTTCTTGTCTGGCTCGGATGCCTTTCGATCTGGCGGGAGTACTTCAACTCTTTCGTTCAGTCGCCTGCATTTGGCTCCTTCTGATGCGGCCATTTCACGCTCCTGATCCGCTTTACTCTTTAGAAGAATCTCGTCTAGAAAGGCGTTGATCATTTCATCTGTTGGCCACACACGCTCTGGTTCAGGCTCTGTCCCCAGTTTCCTAGTGCCAGGAGTTTTCTCATCGTCAGTAAACTAGTGGGAGATTATGTTACAACTTGCCACATATCCCTCGGATTCATCCGACGAGTTCTCTCCATCATCGTCCTCTTGAAAGATGTGGCTGAGGAACTCTTGCAGAGTGACAGTAGTTCACGCCTTTTGATTGTACTCTTCTAGCGCGTCGATTTGCTTCTGCAAGTTCGTGTGCTCGTCTCCAGGCTTCACGGTCTTCTTGGATTTCTTCTTCTTTTTCTTCAAAGATTTTGACGGTTGGGCGTGAGTATTTGGGGACTCAAAATCTCGTGCTAAAGAGCGTGGAGGTTTGAGTCCTCTTCAAGGCAGCTATTCGATCATTACTCTTTCCAAAAATCATGGACCACCATGATCAAATATGTCTGAAAAGAGGCTATTATCACGAGTCTTCGTAGTTGGGCGGGGCTTCAACATCCCTTCGATAATTTGAGGTTCAAGAGGGTCCTTCCATTCGGGCACGCATGAAGGTCTCTCAGCATTCTTTTGGTTTTAGTTGATAGCACGACCTCCCATGGAGCTTCTTTAATAAAGGAATAGGTTACCCCCGGTGTATCTGCTTTCTTAGGAGTATGCAGCTGTGGTGGGTTCACCTTCCACTTTTCGGACAGTGCAAACTTCCCCTGGAGGTATTGATCTTTAATCCATCCTTTGATGACGAAGCAATCCTCAATCGGATGACTTACCGTTTGATGGTAAGGGCAATAGTTAGGGTTATTCACCTCAGTGGGTTGTGGCGATCGCCTAGGATTTGGTAGGTTTATAAGTCTATTGCGTACTGCCAGCTCAAATAACCGTTTCGTCTTGTCTCGTGGGAACGAGTAGGGACGCTTCATCTTCTCATTATAATACCGGCGTCTTTCTTCCAATTGATCCGCCAGCTTCGGGGCGTTGGGTTGCTGCTGGGCATTCGCGACGAAGGTTGCCCTTCCTTTACCCTTGTCATTCCGAGGTTCCGACTTCGGGGGAGGTGGTCTATGACCCATCTGGTCCATCTGAGCCAACTTGTCGATTAAAGCCTGGAATGTGGTTGGCTTAAAGAACATCATAAACTGGGAGATAGTTGCGTGAAGGTCTAGGGTTCCCACGAACATGCCCACTGTGGGTGCTTCCTCAATGCGTTGCTCGTATTTCGACCACAAATTCCGCCAGCGTATAGCATACTGGACCCAGGTTTCGCCTGGTTTTACCCTGGCGTTAATCAATGCCGTTATTGGAGTGCGTTCGTTGGCGCTTGCGAATCGCTGAGTGAATAGCAGCTCCATTTCAGCGAACGTCTTGATAGAATCGTTCGGGAGTTCTGAATACCATTCGAACGCTATTTCTGATAAGCTGCCCACGAACTGGCGAAGCAACAGTTTATCATCACCGCCGGTGTTACCGCAAAGGGCCCGGAACTGGGCAACATGTTGATGGGGATTGCCGGTCCCCTTATACACGTAGAATTTTAGTATTGTATAACCCGGGGGGTATTTGATTTGGTCGTACCAGCTTGGATACGGCCGGCCTGTCTTTACGACTTGACCAGCTGCCTCAGTCGCATGATGAACCCAGATTTGTTGGGCTATATAGTCGACCAAATCAGCCTTAGAGATTGTCTCCTCTTTGGCCGTTGAGAGGGCCGGTGGTGGATTTGACGTTTCTCCTCGGTCGTCTTCAAGAACGATTGGGGGATCCTCGGCGGGTTGGTCCTGCTGGATCATCATTCCTATCATATCTTGGAAGAGAAGGCCCATACGCTGTATGTTGGCTGCTTGTTCAGCAGCCTCTTTGTCCTTCTTCTCCAGTATCCGGCGAAGGAATTCGGCGTCGATTTCTTCCTCCTGGCGTTCGTCCGAGGATGTTTCTGGGTTTTCTTTTGGCCTGGTATGTGCGGCCATAGCATTCATCATTTCCTGGAGCTTTTGCTGTTGCTCCTGAGCTTTGGTCACCGACCGTGTAAGCGGTCTATGACCTGTGGACGCACGGCTGTCTTCTTTTCCTGACGCCATGTATACGGTGTGGACCATCATGCCCCCAGACTTAGGGCGTCTGGGCTTAGTGCTTTTAGCTGTCGTCGCAGGCTGGGGGATCTTCTCTGGCTTCCTCCTTTTATGAGCAGTGGAGGTTGAGGGGGCCGTTGAGGTGGGCGTCCAGACAGCCTTTCGTGGTTTAGCCTGGTGACCGGCTTCCGGTTGGATTTTCAGCTTCTTGTGCTGGCGGGAGAAGTTTGGATCGATCATCGAGTCTCGGGCCTACCGCCAAACCTTATAGATTTTGGAAGACAGCCGTTGAGGGGATCGGGACTGTTCTGGCTTTATTTCCGCAATCTTTTTTAGTGGGGGAGGAGACCTCTTTAGCACCGCAGTAGGAGAATTCCTTTGCACCTTATTTAGCATCTCGAAGCTGTTCCCAGTTGGAACAGCAGCATTAACTTCTGCCATCGGGGCTGATGGAGTTAGCCCAGAGGGGGAGTTACCCCCAGCCTTCCTTACTCGGCGCCAATGGCGACGTCAAGCATGTCGAGCGGACGGCGTTGGTTCAGCGGTGAGAATGGCTTCGTCTTGCCCCCTGTGTAGGTGGGAGGTCGCTGCTGGTGTTAGCCTATCAAAGACCGATGTCCTTTGGATAGCAGGAGCGGGAGCTGGGGCCGTCAATCTTGTAAAGACCGACTTTATGGCCGGGGAAGCCGCCTTGGCGATTTCGGGAGCAGGACCGGTCACTTTCTTAGAAGCAGCCTTCTTTGGGATTGTAGGCCCCATGATGGGTCCACAGGATTTCTGGCCCAATCTAGAGAAGACCGAGGCGCTGATGTTGGGCGACCTGTTGAGAGGAACCGCGACAGGGGTAAGACGATCAAAGACCGACTTCTTGGGAGCTTCCTTTGTCAGCACTGGCGCGGTGAAGCTTGTTGGTAGGAGCATAGTCCCAAAGAACAATCCGGCAGTGGCCTGAGTCACCTGGTCCACCGGTATTGTGAATAACGAAGCAGCTTGGGGTCCATAGGCTATACCTCCTGGCGAGGCAGAGCATTGGTCGCAATTGCAGTCCGAGCGGTTGGAGCATTTCGCAGAAGTAGAAGCCATCGATTCTTTGCTTTCAGCAATAAGCAAGACGCCAATTCTTAGTATCTTGAAACCCAAGGGCAACCATTAGCGAACCGCGACTGGTTCGCGAATCACGACACACGAAGTGTGGAGTGGAAAGAGCAGGCGTGCCAGAATCTGTTCCCCTCCGAATGGCGCCGTCGACTGGGCGTCTCGCCTGAGATTTAGGTCAGATGCTAATTGGTGCTATCCGTCCACCTCTCCGAGGATGCCAAGTTGATTTATGGCACCGTGCATCGAAGGATTGAACGGATGCGTCCGATGTAGCAGACTTCGTCAGATTCCCCTTCGCTTGAGGGGTTTTTTTGATTGTGGGGACGCTCTTCCCTGCAGGCGCAAGCCCCTGCAGTTAATTACGCTACCGCGTCGCGGTAGCAACTTTCTCCTTCTCCAGATGGTCACTTCGTGTCGTGTGTGTTTATTTTATGTTTTGTTGCCCGTGGATTGTTTACGGAGACCGAGTTATGTCGTCGCCCGTAGGGCATGGACGAGTCCAAATCCGTATTATCTTAGATTTGGGTTTGGGGGTTTGGTTTGAGGATACGTTAGCCATATTTGAGGCTAAGATCAACTCAAACGTTTGTTAAGGATACGTTAGTCTAACTTGAGACTAAGATCAACTTAACGGGATCGTTTAGATCCGACAAAAGAGCATTTGGGCTCCATTGTTCCGGTTTAGGGACATAGTGGTCCATTGCATATATGGCCGTCGGGACCCATTACCTCTCTGACGGCGTTGAAGGATTACAACGACAGGTGTCAAAGGAGTTCCGAGATGTACCCTTGAACCAAAGTTGATTGGAGGGATTCATAGTCCAGTCTGTTTAAAGGTTTAAGGATACGTTAGCCATATTTGAGGCTAAGATCAACTTAAACGGGACCGTTTAGATCCGGCAAAAGAGCATTTGTGGCTCTATTGTTCCAGTTTAGGGACATGATGGTTCCTCTCCAGTTTAGGGACATAGTGGTCCATTGCTAGTTTAAGGACATTGCGGTCCATGGGTAGTTTAAGGACATTGCGGTCCAATGTTAGTTTTAAGACATCTCGGTCAAGGTTAAGGACGTCGTAGTCCATGGGTTTAAGGACCCCACAGTCCGTGGTTAGTTTTAAGACATCACGGTCAAGGTTAAGGACGTCGTAGTCCATGGGTTTAAGGACCCCATAGTCCGTTGTTAGTTTTAAGACATCTCGGTCAAGGTTAAGGACGTCGTGGTCCAGGGGTTTAAGGACCCCACAGTCCGTGGTTAGTTTTAAGACATCTCGGTCAAGGTTAAGGACGTCGTAGTCCATGGGTTTAAGGACCCCACAGTCCGTTGTTAGTTTTAAGACATCTCGGTCAAGGTTAAGGACGTCGTAGTCCATGGGTTTAAGGACCCCACAGTCCATGGTTAGTTTTAAGACATCTCGGTCAAGGTTAAGGACGTCGTAGTCCATGGGTTTAAGGACCCCACAGTCCATTATTAGTTTTAAGACATCTCGGTCAAGGTTAAGGACGTCGTAGTCCATGGGTTTAAGGACCCCACAGTCCATATCAATGTGTGGTCGGGACCCGTCACCTCTTTGAAGACGTTGAGGGATTACAACGCCAAGTATCAAAGGAGTGAAGAGATGTACCCTGGAACCGGAGTGGATTAAATAGTCTTTGGCCCAATTTGGGATCAAGACCAATTAATTATGTTATAAGCCCATTAGCCCAGTTAATTACGAATTGAGGACTTATGGCCAGCTTGGGCTAAGTCCAATCATGTCTGGGACATCGGCCCTCCTATTGGTCCCTTGAAGGAGAGGCTTTGCCTCTGGCCATTTAGCCAATTAGGCCAATGCCTAGTGTTAAACACTAAAGACCAATCAGTGTTGAACACTGGGAATGAGATTGATAAGTCAGTGTTTAACACTGAAAGATAGTTGGTGTTAAACACCAGCAACAAGGCCTTCAAATTAGTGTTAAACACTAAAACAGATCGGTGTTAAACACTGGCAATAGATATCCCAAATTAGTGTTGAACACTAAGGTAATCAGTGTTGAACACTGCAAATAAAGCTCTTTGATTAGTGTTGAACACTAAGGCCAAACAGTATTTTAACACTGGATTCAGGGGTTCCAATTTAGCGTTAGACGCTGAGGCAAGAGGGGTCACGTGGTAGCACATGAGGGCGCCCTCCCTTCGTTTGTTCTGCTGAGAAGATCGCATCTTTTGGAGCATCACGTGTCATCACGTGACGGGTGTTTAAATGGAGTATGTTAAAGCCTCTGCCAAGGGTCACGTGGGTCACGTGAGGCACTGCCTCAAAAGGGCTTTTCTGTAGATCTTTTTGGGGGTCACGTGGTGACACGTGACCCTGCCTCTATGTATGTTTTTTAGAAGATCTGTTAATCCCTTTCAGGAATTAAATTCCTCGTAGGGTTGAACCCTGACAATAATTTCAGAGGAATTAAATTCCTACTTCCTTTTGAAGATTTATATTCTGGAATAGGGTTGGACTCTGAATTTTCTGTAGGAATTAAATTCCTCATATGTGAAAAACTGAATAGGGTTAAATCCTAATAAAATCTTTAAGGAATTAAACTCCCATTCTCTGTTAAAGAATTATTCTAGGGAATAAGATTAAGGGAATTAAATTCCTGTTGTTTTAACAGAACTAAGTTCTTAACTAGGGTTAAACCCTGATTCTTTTCATTCTGAAGGAATTAAATTCCCATAACACAGGGTCAAACCCTAAATTTATTTTAAAGGAATTAAATTCCTATAGTTCTGTGAGAATTAGATTCTCGTGCTTCCATTCCCTCTCTATGCTTTGGATCTGCATGGCAGGATCTCAACCCATTGAGAATTAAATTCTCAACTTAATGGGAGATATGCACTTTACAGATCCTCCACCAAAGAGAGAACTATGTCCTTCTGTTTTATATCAGAGTTAAACTCTGTTGAGAATTAAATTCTCTTTTCTTTCAAAAAAGCCTTCCCTTTCTTACCTAGGGTTTTCTTTTGCAGAAGATCCAAATTCCTCCAAAGTATCAAGGCTCTCTCTCTTTTCTTCCCTCTGCATATATCCCTTTTGTGTGTCTCTTGGCTCCTATTTATAGGAGAAGCAGCCGAGTCAATTAGTTTTTGATGAATCTTTCATTGAGAGATTTGATTTGCATCCATCATTCATTTTGGACCTTTGGATTATTAGGTGAATTTTATTGACCATTGGATTTTAAATCCAGAGATTCTCCTTTGTTATTTTGTTTAGATTTTACGGGGAAATCTTTCCAAATTCCAGATTTTCCCATAGATAGATGATATTTAATCACCTTTAAATCTTTAATTTAATCGGTTGCTTTAGAAAGATTTAAAAGGTCTTTTCTCAGAATTTAATTCTGTTAACAGATAGGCTTTGAAAGCTGGTCACGTGTGGCCACGTGACCCTTGGTCACGTGTGGGAACGTGACCCCCTTGGAACGAGCCCTCTTCTTTCTTTCCGCGCTTTGCTTTCTGGTCGCTGCTTAGCTGTCACGTGCCACCACGTGACCCCTGGTCACGTGTGAGCACGTGACCCTCGTCTAGAGCCTTTTTCTTGATTCAATCAGGGAATTGAGTCTGCCGCTTTTGAGTATCACGTGCCAACACGTGACCCTGGTCACGTGGGAGCACGTGACCCTTTCTGAAGCCCTTTTCTTCGATGTAGTTGGGAAACTGAATTTTCCTTGCCGATGCTTTTAGATGTCACGTGCCAACACGTGACTGCTGGTCACGTGTAAGCACATGACCCTTTTCTGAAGCCTTTTCCATAGGCTTGCCTGATTTTAAATCAGGAAACAGAGAGTTTACAGGAAAAACTAGCAACACCACTAACTTAGATGGACCACTAGAAGACCCCCCTATGAACACGAACCCAAAACTTGCACGTTGGGCTGAGCAGTCCGGCTTATAGGGGAATGTCGCCGGCTAGATTATGGGCATCGGTGTATAGGTTTGGTCTGTATCTTAGTTACTTCATATACAACCCCACTGCATTGCTTGTTTAGACTCTTTTCACCTGAACTAAAATCTGGAACCAGTTTTCTAAGTTGTTGTTTATTTTTCGTGGTTTTTGATAACTTGAATTTTGGATATTGTGTTATATCTCGAGCACTTGACGTTTGTACGTAGATATCGGGTGTTGTTTGGTTCTTTTACATGCGTAGGTTATAGGTTCTAACCTATAGGCACCTCGCGCGTCGTTTTGGTTTTGAATCGGATTTTAATGTGATATGATACGCTATGATATGTAGGTACCTCCACGTGAGCTTCGGGACGACAAGAAAGAGCATGGAGACATCGACTTCAGCAAGTAAGGATTAAGGTGAGTAGATGTATATCTACGGGGAAAGTCGAGTGGATGGCGTATATCTCCCTCGCCGTTTCGTAGTGTAGCATACGAATACGTTGTGTGTGTGTGTGTGTGTTGTGAGACTTGAATATTTATCAAGAAAGACTTTAGGTGTTCTCGGGATAGTTTTAGTGTATTTGTAAGATAGTGCTTGTAGTGTAATTTCTTAGTCGCGAAACCCTAGGGTAAAGGTTAACACACACACACATGCACACAGGTGATTTGGTTTTGGGTCTATATGTTATATGTATATATATGTGTGTGGATGCGTTGGGGTGTGTGTGTGTGTGTGTGTGTGTGTGTGTATACACACATATACGTATACATAGATGATGACGATAGTACTTGATACTTGGAGATGAGTCGATGTGATCGGGCATGATGCCGTGAGATCAGTTATGTGATTTGGGTCGTGTTATGATATACTACATGATAGTATAATGGATCGATGGGCGATGTGTTTTATTCACACGCCAATATATGTTTGGTGGTATCGGAATGTACTAGACTTTAGATCAGTACCCCTAATTCAGGATATGATGATAATGATACCAGATAAATAATAGGTAATATATGATATTTGACCCGTACGCCTATTCGGGATGCCGTATGATGGATTTTACCGTATAATGTATAATGATGATGATTGATCCGCACTCTTGACTCGAGAATGTCGTATTATATATTTTATCGTGCGTGACGCTATTAAGGCTAGATCATCGATTACTAGATATATCGACTCGGACTTAGGTGGATTTCCTTACCTTTTCGACTAGTCTTTTAGTTTAGTCATGTAGTTTATTTGGTAGATGTTAGACTGGGCTCGAGTCATACTTATTTTCAGAAACTAACGAATCGTGAGTATTTTCGAAAGACAACCCGGGGAGTATTACGGATTTCAAAGGACGTACCTTTTCTTAAAAGCACCGTAGCCATATTTTCGAAAAACCACGATTCGTACTATTTTAAATGCCAAAACTGTATGACTCGCATATAGAAATTTTTATTCTTAAATGTTGCGTCTACTATTCATGCGCCATTTTATTCATGTTCTCATCACATTACATGCTCATACCTGTGTTTCTTTAGTTATTATTGTTAGTGTATATGCCCTAGAGGCCATTACTGTATCATACTATTTTGTATATTACTTAATGGAAGCTTGGGATATTCACCTTGTATAAACAATCTTGCTCAATATAGTAGTATGCTACTTGGTTTGTTTCTACTTCAATGTGTACTTGTGTTTATTTCAGTATATCACTTATACGCATTAGTGGAGCCCTTAGGATCTTTGCTTGATTACCAGCGTTGTGATGGCAGTCACACTAGTGGGGGCTGGGTAATCTATAGGCACATCCTTATACAGGTCCCTAGTCGTAGGACTATCGAGACAGGGCATCGATACTCCGGAGTAGACTAGCGTATGCGCTTCTCATCCCAGTGTGGGAGATGGTCTGTCCCACAGCCATCAGTACGTCGTACTGGAGATAGTATACGGGTGCTCGTTGGGTTACGAGTACACTGGACAGGACTCGTCGGGAACTGACAGGTTGGTATTATACCTATCGTCAGTTATCAGTTCCCAGGTGACATGAGTACAGCTTAGTCTGCTGACTTGACACTGACACTTCGCCTCGAGTGTGTTCCCACTGCACTTTGATCACTACCCTACCACGACTAAAAGGAGTCGTGCAAACAGGTGGTGGTTGGGTGCAGTCCCGAAGCACTTGGAGGCAGTGACGGTTAGACAGGATTCGTCTCTCCCGGTATTGGGGGTTGACATCGCGCTGTGTCTAGGAGAGCCATTACACGAGTAGTCCCTGGCCAGGGCAAGCGAGATATACTGGTAGGTTTCCAGTGTTATCTCAGGGTGTTTTGGGCTTTACTCCGACACGACTTGTACCGCTATTGGGGGACTGACGTTTTACCGCCCCCTAGGCCCACCATGCGATGTATCAGACGAACAGACCGGACTGTACGGAGAATGTCACATTCAGACTCAGTAGGAGTTCAGATGGGGTTTCACCTCGTCAGCCTTCTTGTCGGCATCTACCTGGGGACCGTTACGCACAGCTAGTGCCGCTTGCGGTCTGTGGTTAAACCCACTGCCAGCGTAGTGTCGAGTCTTTAGAGTCCCACACAGAGGGTATTCGCCTCTGGGCAAAACAGAGTAGAGGTCGCATGGTTTTGCGACAGGGTTCGTTCTCATCCGCGCACTTGTGCACGTTTGGAGTCCGGACGGATTATACTGGCAGGCTCTGGTTTGAGCCAGATACTGGTATATGTTTTGGGGGTTGCTTTTATATCTTGGTATTCTTGTTCCTCGGAACGAGAATGCAGGTGTGTATGCACAGTTGCTTGAGGCGGAGAATAAGGTTTTTCATTAGGGTTTCGGAACGGGTGCGTATGCACAGTTGACAGTCTTCATTTTCCAAACCCTAATGGATTTATATATTATCTATTAATAATAGTAATTAAATGAGAATTATGTTATGGTTGATTTTTTGTTGACTTGTTGACCTTGGTTGACTTGTTGACCATTGACCACCATCATGCCTTGAAAGTCTTCCTTGATTCATGCTTACACTTCATTTAAAGAAGTATGATAGTGGTCATTCCAAATTTACCATCAACTATTCTTATTTCAATTATTATCATTTAGATAATACTTTTCTTTTGCATTATGGTTGCAAGAAAGAGAAAAGATATCTCATTCTATCATAACCTCTCTCTCTCCTCATTTCATCTTCTTCTTCCTCTAGCAAAGAGAAACCTTCTCATGTGTTGAGAATCCTTCTCTTTGAAAAGAAAAGCAAATCCTAATCACTCTCTACTCATTCTAGGATGAAGGTTTAGCAAGCCGGAAACCCTAGTTCACTCAAAGATCGAGGAAGAGCCCAAAGGTCGAACCTTCGAGGTGGATCCATCTTCGACGGGAGAAGGCGACGAAAAGAGAACCATCAACCTCTACAAGGTTTGAAGAAGAAGGAGTTCAAGTTTAGGTATAACCATCTTCCATAGTAGCTAACTCTCTTTAGCAAGAATACTAGTTTTAGTTTAGACAACGATCCCGACCTTGTTTAGTCCATGTTGCCTCTTGCGATAAAAATTCGTTTTTTATACCGTTTCCGCCTCCCCGTAAGCACCGGGGGTCGCAATATGGACTTACAGTGGTATCAGAGCCTAACTAAACTTAAACTAGCTTGGTAGTGAAGTGTAACGAAGTTCGAAACCGAAAAATCGCAAAACCGGAAAACCAAAACCCTAAGTTTCTGTTGAAATTTTTTCTGCTCAAAATGAAAAACTTTATACTTGTAAATTCGTCTCAGGGTTTTCTAAGAACACCCACGAAAAACGATAGCATGATTCATCCAAAGCGCCGCCCTTCCGCGGCCTCACCTCTTCATCTGGCCGCGGAACCGCCGCAGTTTGGCTTCTTCTCTGCATCGTTTTTCGTGCAGTGTTCTTCTGTGTTGGTTTTAGGATTTTTAAGATATATTATATGTACCCAGATTTTCCAGAACAGAAATTCACTTTTGGGGTCCTATAATTCCGTATTTTTTTCCGAACTTCACTGCACTTTGGCTATGTTGGTTATATCTGTGATGTTTGCATGTATTGAACGTCGGCTAATCGCTATAAGTCGATTAGTCGGGGTTATACATGATCTGTAATGTGCTGGAATGTGTATATGAATGTGTTGGACTGTCGCGGGTGAATAGCCGGGGTGGATGTGAGATGAGCTTTTGTTTTTCTTTCATTCATTGTAAATGTAAATTGATGTAATAATATTATTTGTTTGGCCGCACAACCGGGTCGGGGTTGTAGCCGTCATTGTATAATTCTTTTTGCTGTTTATGCTCCTAGGATAGACCCATGGAGGGGTGCACAAACTGCCGAGTACTTGGCGGGTAGTTTGCCGCACCCGTAGGGGTCTTGGGTGGGGTATTTGGCTATTCACCGCGACCGTGTTATCCGCTTTTCGTTTCAGGCTCGAAAGGATTGCGGATTGCTAGTATATCCAATGTATTCATCTGTGATCTGTAATGTCTATCATTGCTTTCTATTTAGGCGTTGCTTATATTTTACAGCCGCGCTAGCCCAGCCCCCGCTCTGTCGTTAGTTAAGTAACCTAACGAGTGATGACGGGACCCCGTGGCGAATGCGAATGGCATAAGCGTACGTCATATTTTGGTTGTTTTCTGCAATGGTAGGATTAAATGATGGGACGCATTAAAAGAACTAATGCAAGAATATCACGCATTAAAAGAACTAATGCAAGATAATAAACCAAGTTTAAGTCGATGGAACACTTTCGAAAAACCACTCGGTTCTTTTCAAAACTAACTTTTAAATGCGGAGCTTGAGCCACTCCTTCTAAAAGCTATCTCGTTCCATCGATTATATCAAGTTCACTACGTTCACGGTTTCGCCAAAACCATCCGTAGCCCTCCGTCATTTCATATGAATATTCAACAGTATTCAAGCTGTGTTTGTTGGCCTTAGTCAAGGCACAGTGTTTGGTAGCTGGTGGGTATTCATATGTTGCATAGATAGAATGCGTTGGTTTGGGACAGTCGTATTGCCTTGTTGGCCATAGTCAAGGGTATATACGGGTGGGTTCAAATTAACCTGGATAACGACGGGAAGAACTTGACATGTGACTTATGATTTGTTGGCCTTAGTCAAGGTCATAAGAGCATGGGGCAAAAATCCACATCGGGAGTTTCATAAGTACTGAAACTTGCTAGATTTGCATACCATTTGGAGTGTGATGATTATGGTAGGATTCCTTCATTTTCGTCACGCGATGATATTTGGATCCCGATCCTACTGTGAGTATATGCTACTCCTCGGGAAATTTCTCACTAAACGATCAATGCTATAAACCTAGTAGGTGCCTAGAAAGGTGTGTTAGCGGGGCTACGCCCCCAGGGAAAAGAGGTTCTTAAATTAAGGAACTTCGCGAAAGCGTTGGAAAACCTCCCTCGAAGTACCGACACTGGCCTGGCTGAACGGTTAAGCAAGTATTGTACGGTGGGATTGATCCCGGCTAATTCTTCCTTTGTGGTTTGAGGAGGGATTCGAGAGACAGTGGGAGCCATCCTGTTTAGACAAATTAAAAACCATTCTAAACTTGCAAGAGCATCGTACTAAGTGTTTCTTCTCTCCCCCTGCAGCGACCAAATCGAAATGACTGGACTTAAGTTACTTCTAGATAAAAACATATTGACAGGGCCAAACTACAAAGATTGGCTCAGGAATGTCAAATTGGCAATCTCTTACGACAAGATGGGGTATCTTCTTACCACCAAAGCTCCCCCCGTCCCAGGTCCCACCTCCAGCGTCGCGGATAAGGAAATCCGTAAGACTTGGGAGATTGACAGCGCGAAGGCCAGATGCCTCGTACTTGCCTCGATGGACAACGACCATCAGAGGAGGCACGAGAATATGGATTTGGAATCCATATTTCTTCATACAAAAGAACTGTATGGAGAGCAGTCTCGTATCGCAAGATACGAAGTGTCGAAGAAGTTATTTTCGACTAAGTTGGCCGTCGGATCATCGGTAGCGGACCACGTGCTTAAGATGATTGGCTACACTGAGGAGCTCACGGAACTTGGGACCACGTTGGACAGTGAACTTTATACGGATATAATTCTCCAGTCCCTTCCATCCACTTACGCCCATTTCATACTGAATTTCAACTTGCAAGAAAAGGAAGTTGAACTTTCAGAACTCCTCAACCTGCTGAGGAGCGCAGAGGGCACCCTACAGAAGGGTAGGGATACATCCACTTTGTTTGTAGGAGGATCTTCTTCTTCTAGGTCCAAGGCGAAAGCCAAGGGAAAGAAGAGGAAAGCCCCCGCCAAACCAAGGGGTGGTGTTAGTAAAGTGGGTACGAAGGGAAAGGAAAAGGCAACAAAGATTGCGGGGAAGCTTGTTGGTAAAGAGGAATGCTTCTATTGTCACAAGAGTGGACACTGGAAGAAAGATTGCAGGGCTTGGAAAGCCAGGACACAGGAACTGAAGCAGGTTGCGGCTTCAGCTTCAGGTGTGTATGTTATTGAAAACTGTCTTTCTATAAACTCTACTTCCTGGGTATTGGATACCGGATCAGGATCTCATATCTGTAATTCTTTGCAGGCGTTGAGAAACCGTAGGTTTTTGAAGGCAGGTGACATGACCCTCAGAGTTGCGAACGGAGCTAGCATGGATGCTAAAGCCGTGGGGGACTATCACCTGGGAATGACAGATGGGCATGTTTTGGTTTTGCGTAATTGCTTTTTTGTACCCAACGCAACTTGTAATATCATTTCTGTATCTTTGGTTTCTAAAGAAGGTTATGAATTTGCGTTTGTAAGTAATGTTGTAAACATTCACCTTAATCAAGTTCTGATTGGGTCAGGTACACTGAGCAATGGTATATACGTATTAAACCAACCACAGATTTTCAATGTCCAGAATACACACAAAAGAAAGTCTCCAGATATCAATCAGGCTTTCTTATGGCATTGTAGACTGGGTCACATCAATGAGACACGGTTGACTAAGTTACATAAAGAAGGATACTTGGATCCGTTCGAGTATCAGTCTTATGCCACTTGTGAATCTTGTCTTATGGGAAAGATGACAAAGACTCCGTTCACTGGACACGGAGAAAGAGCGAGCGAGCTCTTGGGACTCATACACAGTGACGTGTGTGGTCCAATGTCTACACATGCCCGAAGCGGTTATTCATACTTCATTACTTTCACAGACGATTTCTCTAGGTATGGACATGTCTTCTTAATGAAGCACAAATCCGAGGCCTTTGAGAAATTTCGGGATTACAAGAATGAAGTTGAAAAACAAACAGGCAAAAGTATCAAGATCCTAAGATCGGATCGAGGTGGTGAATACTTGAGTGCCGAGTTCCTGGACTATTTAAAAGAGAATGGTATTCTCTCTCAGCGTACTCCTCCATACACTCCGCAACATAACGGTGTATCAGAAAGGAGGAATCGAACCCTATTGGATATGGTTCGTTCAATGATGAGTAAGGCTGAGTTACCGCGATCTTTCTGGGGATATGCACTAGAAACAGCTGCACATCTCTTGAACCAAGTTCCTACTAAGACTGTGCCTACCACACCATATCAGATGTGGAGTGGGAAGAAACCCTGTCTTAAAGCCTTTAAGACATAGGGATGTCCGGCTTTTGTAAAAAAGCAGCATGCGGACAAGCTCGAGGCACGCTCAGTACAGTGCAAGTTTGTGGGATACCCAAAGAACTCCAAGGGGTATCTATTCTATTACGCAGAGGAGCAAAAAGTCCTTGTTTCTCGTCATGCCCACTTCTTGGAAACTGAGTTTTTGGAAAATCAGATAAGTGGGAGCGCAGTAGAACTGGATGAAATTCCAGAACCTCAGACTATTACTGAAAGCTTAGTGGAACCAGAGGGTTCAAAAGAACAGGACATTCCTATGCCGCTCCGCAGAAGTAGTAGGCAGTCTCATCCGCCCGAGAGATACTACGGTTTTCTCATAGACGGGGATAGAGAGGATTGCATCATAGACTATGATGAGCCTACTAGCTTCCAGCAGGCCGTTCAGAGCATTGACTCGGTAAAATGGCTGGATGCAATGCGGACCGAAATGGAGTCCATGTACACCAACAAAGTATGGACGTTGGACATTGCTCCAGACGGGGTAAAACCCGTAGGATGCAAGTGGATCTTCAAAAGGAAGATTGGTGTAGATGGACAGGTTGAGACCTATAAAGCTAGACTTGTAGCAAAGGGTTTCCGTCAAAGACCTGGCTTGGACTATGACGAAACCTTTTCTCCAGTGGCTATGCTGAAATCCATTCGGATCCTTCTTGCCATTGCTGCCTTCCACGATTATGAGATTTGGCAGATGGACGTAAAGACCGCTTTTCTAAATGGAAATTTAGAGGAGTGTGTCTATATGGATCAGCCAGAGGGTTTCATTCAGAGTGGGAGCAGCGGAAAGGTGTGCAAGTTGCTTAAGTCCATCTATGGACTAAAGCAGGCATCGCGGAGTTGGAACATCTGTTTTGATGAGACGGTCAAGGAATTTGACTTTATCAAAAATCCAGATGAACCGTGCATCTATAGTAGATTTGTAGCGAGAACTGTGGTATTCCTTGTTTTATACGTGGATGACATTCTCTTAATAGGAAATGACATTCCTATGCTACAATCTGTCAAGGGTTTCTTGTCACACAGGTTCTCCATGAAAGACCTGGGTGATGCCTCTTACATCCTGGGGATCCGGATCCATCGTGATAGATCCAAGAGGATATTAGGACTTTCACAGTCCAGGTACATCGACACCGTACTGAAAAGATTCAGTATGGAAGATTCCAAGCGCGGTAACCTACCGGCTTGTCACGGGATCACCCTCTCTAAAGAGATGTCTCCCAAGACTGATTTGGAGAGGGATCGCATGTCTATTATACCCTACGCTTCTGCGGTAGGCTCTATAATGTATGCGATGTTGTGTACCAGACCGGATGTAGCTTATGCACTGAGTGTAGTAAGCCGGTATCAGTCAAACCCTGGGGAGAAACATTGGATAGCGGTAAAGAACATTCTCAAGTACCTGAGGAGGACTAAGGAGATGTTCTTGGTGTATGGCGGAAAAGACCTCCAGATTGAGGCCTTTGCTGACTCCAGCTTCCAGAGTGACAAGGATGATTCCAAGTCCATGTCGGGTTTTGTCTTTACCCTCAATGGAGGGGCGGTGTGTTGGAAGAGTTCCAAACAGGAAACCGTTGCAGACTCGACTATGGAAGCGGAATACATCGCTGCATCTGATGCCGCAAAAGAAGCTGTCTGGATAAGGAAGTTCTTAAAAGAACTTCAGGTGGTTCCGTCCATTGTTGACCCAGTACCTCTGTATTGCGACAACAACGGGGCTATAGCTTTAGCAAAGGAACCCAGGTCCCATCAGAGATCCAGGCACATCTTGAGGCGGTATCACCTGATCAGGGAGATCGTGGATCGCAAGGAGATCGAGGTTCGGAGGGTTGCTTCAGAAGAGAACACTGCAGATCCATTCACCAAGGCCCTACCCCAGACTCAGTTCGAGCGGCTGATCGAGATGATAGGTCTTCGATACGCCAGTACATGGCCTTAGTGCAAGTGGGAGATTGTTAGTGTATATGCCCTAGAGGCCATTACTGTATCATACTAGTTTGTATATTACTTAATGGAAGCTTGGGATATTCACCTTGTATAAACAATCTTGCTCAATATAGTAGTATGCTACTTGGTTTGTTTCTACTTCAATGTGTACTTGTATTTATTTCAGTATATCACTTATACGCATTAGTGGAGCCCTTAGGATCTTTGCTTGATTACCAGCGTTGTGATGGCAGTCACACTAGTGGGGGCTGGGTAATCTATAGGCACATCCTTATACAGGTCCCTAGTCGTAGGACTATCGAGACAGGGCATCGATACTCCGGAGTAGACTAGCGTATGCGCTTCTCATCCCAGTGTGGGAGATGGTCTGTCCCACAGCCATCAGTACGTCGTACTGGAGATAGTATACGGGTGCTCGTTGGGTTACGAGTACACTGGACAGGACTCGTCGGGAACTGACAGGTTGGTATTATACCTATCGTCAGTTATCAGTTCCCAGGTGACATGAGTACAGCTTAGTCCGCTGACTTGACACTGACACTTCGCCTCGAGTGTGTTCCCACTGCACTTTGATCACTACCCTACCACGACTCAAAGGAGTCGTGCAAACAGGTGGTGGTTGGGTGCAGTCCCGAAGCACTTGGAGGCAGTGATGGTTAGACAGGATTCGTCTCTCCCGGTATTGGGGGTTGACATCGCGCTGTGTCTAGGAGAGCCATTACACGAGTAGTCCCTGGCCAGGGCAAGCGAGATATACTGGTAGGTTTCCAGTGTTATCTCAGGGTGTTTTGGGCTTCACTCCGACACGACTTGTACCGCTATTGGGGGACTGACGTTTTACCGCCCCCTAGGCCCGCCATGCGATGTATCAGACGAACAGACCGGACTGTACGGAGAATGTCATATTCAGACTCAGTAGGAGTTCAGATGGGGTTTCACCTCGTCAGCCTTCTTGTCGGCATCTACCTGGGGACCGTTACGCACAGCTAGTGTCGCTTGCGGTCTGTGGTTAAACCCATTGCCAGCGTAGTGTCGAGTCTTTAGAGTCCCACACAGAGGGTATTCGCCTCTGGGCAAAACAGAGTAGAGGTCGCATGGTTTTGCGACAGGGTTCGTTCTCATCCGCGCACTTGTGCACGTTTGGAGTCCGGACGGATTATACTGGCAGGCTCTGGTTTGAGCCAGATACTGGTATATGTTTTGGGGGTTGCTTTTATATCTTGGTATTCTTGTTCCTCGGAACGAGAATGCAGGTGTGTATGCACAGTTGCTTGAGGCGGAGAATGAGGTTTTTCATTAGGGTTTCGGAACGGGTGCGTATGCACAGTTGACAGTCTTCATTTTCCAAACCCTAATGGATTTATATATTATCCATTAATAATAGTAATTAAATGAGAATTATGTTATGGTTGATTTTTTGTTGACTTGTTGACCTTGGTTGACTTGTTGACCATTGACCACCATCATGCCTTGAAAGTCTTCCTTGATTCATGCTTACACTTCATTTAAAGAAGTATGATAGTGGTCATTCCAAATTTACCATCAACTATTCTTATTTCAATTATTATCATTTAGATAATACTTTTCTTTTGCATTATGGTTGCAAGAAAGAGAAAAGATATCTCATTCTATCATAACCTCTCTCTCTCCTCATTTCATCTTCTTCTTCCTCTAGCAAAGAGAAACCTTCTCATGTGTTGAGAATCCTTCTCTTTGAAAAGAAAAACAAACCCTAATCACTCTCTACTCATTCTAGGATGAAGGTTTAGCAAGCCGGAAACCCTAGTTCACTCAAAGATCGAGGAAGAGCCCAAAGGTCGAACCTTCGAGGTGGATCCATCTTCGACGGGAGAAGGCGACGAAAAGAGAACCATCAACCTCTACAAGGTTTGAAGAAGAAGGAGTTCAAGTTTAGGTATAACCATCTTCCATAGTAGCTAACTCTCTTTAGCAAGAATACTAGTTTTAGTTTAGACAACGATCCCGACCTTGTTTAGTCCATGTTGCCTCTTGTGATAAAAATTCGTTTTTTATACCGTTTCCGCCTCCCCGTAAGCACCGGGGGTCGCAATATGGACTTACAATTATGAACCCTGTTGTCAGGACACCAGCACCATTACTGATGATGCGTATGCTCCACGTATACTTGCTTGCCGGCTTACACACATCATCATCAGTAATTTCTATGTCACGTACACATTAGAAAACATTACTTCATGGGTATATATTGCTAGCTAGTAGTTGCAACATAGTACTAGTACGATTGCTTTTATATGCTAGTTTAATTATTGCATTTCTTGCTTGATATCCGATGCATTCATATATTCATTTGTCATGCAATATTATGGGGCTTTAGGCCGGTAATTCACTTTTTATTTACTCTTGAGATTGGGATTTCGGATTTCCATGAGATTTCTGGATTTGGAGAACCCGCAAAGATTTTATGAACTCATTATCATTTTAAAGATAGAAAATTGTGGTTTTATCGTGATATAATATGAGTGGTGTCCACCTTGAGTTTTCTTGGTTCTTGAGTGATATCATACACCCGATTCGAGAAGGAGAAGGAACCGTCTGCGGGTGCATGGTGGACCCGGTGCGGTACCCCGGGGCAAGATGGTCGCAGATGATTGTGTTGAGCCTGGCAGGGGAGCACTACCGACCGGTTATTTGTGACACAGCGGATATCCGGAGGATACCGACGTAGTTGTAAGATTTGATGATTTAGGCCAGTCCGAATTGCCGGATCCCGGGGCCAGTCCGGATTGCTGGAGCCAGAGATATTGAGATTTGATGATATGGGCCAGTCCGGATTGCCGGAGCCCGAGATATTGAGATATTGAGATAGATTTTGCGTCGATGCTTGAAACGGATTTCTCTGTTGATTTCATTGATAATACTTCGGTTTTATATAAAAATATCATTGAGATAAGAAAACAGTTTTCTCATACAAAATGTATTTTACTTTCATTCTTAATATATGTGTACATCATATATGTGGCATGTTATTACCTGAGGCACTGACACGAGCACTTGGTATTATACTGATGTTAGATGATTATCTTGTCATTATTAGATGCTTAAGGTTATTTATATTATGAGGATATTATTGTATCACCTAGGATAGACTCATATATGCGATTTCTGCTCGGTGATGTCTTCTACTCACGAGTGACCCCCGTTGTGCCACGGTTTTTTGCAGGTTTGGTCATACAGGTTTCGTTGCGACTTGCTGGCACACTGCTTCCTTCTGGGTGATTGCTTTGGTAGGTGCGTTCACTTGTATCGTGACCACCGTAGTATTTGTATTTATTTCAGTTGTATCTAGTAACTCCATCAACCAACCTTGTATTATTTGTTAGACTTAGAAAACCAGTGTATATTCTTTCGACCTTAGAGTCGCGTTTGTATTATTACGGTTTCTCTCTGGTTTTCTTGAGGATGATGGTTTTCTTTATGATTTTTGATCATCGCCCTTCGGCGTTGTATATTGCTTGCGTTGTTATTTTCGCCAATTGGCGAAAAGCTAGCTCCCGCTTGGGGATGCCTTATTTTATTACTATGTATTTCATGTGTTTTACCCATTTTGGGCCAATATTTACAAAGGAGACTCTGCCAAATTTTTTGGGAAAATATGAGGTTGCTTTTAAATGTTTAATGCCATTTATTTTATTAAACCACTTGCTTTAAAACAAGTTTTCCATCACTTCTTCTTTTAAATGGTTTAGATTTCTGGGCTTTTGGCTTACTTAAATTAGGTGGGGTCCTATAGAATTCACATTATTCAAGTGCCAGTCACGTGCAATTTCGGGTCGTGAAAAGTTGGTAGCAAAGTGCTAGGTTTAACCTTGGTTCGAGTCTAGGTTTGACTATGCGGAGTCTAGGGCATATATTTATAGATATTCGGAACCTAGGCTTGACCTTACCGAACATAGACTTGGTCGAGGGGATATTAGATCCGAACTTTCGTCGCAAAGGTTGACCTTGGTTGATGGAATATGTGACTTAAGTAGAGTGGCGTACTGTGTGTATGTTCCACGGCATACTTACGATACGCTACTCCGCTTAAGAAGCGTTAGGATGTACATTTCTTTACACAGTATTCTATTCGTTCATTTGATCTATCCTCATCGATATCGGTTGTGGTTTCTTTTACCATGGTTGCACGGGCAGAGAGAGCTGCGGCTAGAGTTGCGGTCGGCTTGAGCTCGTTGATCAGTCGAAAATATTGCATTCTTAACACATCAATTTCCATACTTTTTCTAATCATCTAAAGGTATTTAGTATAAATATAGCACATATTAGCAATCCGTCTGCGAAATATCAAATAATATGTGTTATACATTATAACCGGTATTTTGAGGGAAATTGTGTGTTTATTACTACACGCATGATCTTTCTATATTTAAACAATTGTCTCGAGATTGTGTGCATAAATTCTCCAGGTTAAAGAGCAGGAATCACAAAAGTGTTGTTAAAACCCATCAAGTCAAAGACTTGAAATCTGGAAGTAAACAAGAAGGTATAAAAATATTCCGGACATCAGGAAAGTGCCATAAAGCCAACATAACTCAGTACTGGAAATTTCATGCAGAGATCACATAAAAGGGCCGCGGATCCGCGGCCGTTCTGACTCGTTGGCGGCAGAAATTTTCTACAGAGGCTTCTTCTCAACTACAAAACTTCTTCAAGGAGCTTCAGTTCCTCAAATTCTCCAGAAGCTTCCCTCCAATAGCAATTCTTCTCTTATAAGCTAGCTAACTACCTTAATCTAGAAACTTCTCTTCAACTACCTAGCTTCCAAGGGAAGATTGACCTAGCTTCTAGGGGAAGCTAAAGGGAAAACTATAAAAGGGCACCTATAGCTTCATTACAAAGGTTGTTGATTAGTTGTTCGATAGTTGTTCATTAGTTGTTGAGTTGTTGAACATTGAACCAAATCTACACACAAGTTGAGTGACACAACTTGTGATCCAAAACCCTAACCCAAATCCAACTCCAAAGCCAAATCAAGATCCATCGAGAAGCGAATCAAGCAAGCCATCAACGATCCTTTGAAGCAACACCGGTCTTCATCCGAGCAAGAGATCCAGGACGATCCGCGACTCAAGAAGATCGATGGGAAGCTAATTTCGGCGGATCTAGCTATCTCCTCAAATCTTGTAACCTCGACTTGAGTGAATTGTACCTAATCGTCGATTAATAAAGGTGAAAATTATAAATCTTAATTTTCTTTACATTCTTGCATTATGAAAAGTTACTGATTCTTGATTCTTTCCTTTTTTATGATATTTGAGTGAAATCTCCGCTTGTAGCAGAATCGAGAGAATAGGTAGATGATGATGATGAAATTCTTGAACAATTCTTAAGTCTTATGAGTTTTGTAAACTTTAGTAAAATGAATCATCGAAGACCTAATTTGAGTGAGATCGCTTTCTTGAATGTTTTTCGCTCCAAATTAGAGATCAACAATCGGTGATTTAATTTGCTAGAGGCTAGAATTTGAATGATAATCAATTAAAGGACAAGGGATGATGAAGGAGAAACCCTAGTTTCATAAATAGATCCCTAAACCTCGTTGATCGTTATCGATCTAGCAAAAAATCCTCAATAGATAAAAATTCGTAATCTTTAGTTTTCGTAATCGATTCCTACAAGCTACTTTACAAATCTTGAGAATTCAATTGGTTTGGACATTTTCATGATCTTTATTAATTATTGATTTTAGTTCTATTTCCTTATGTTCTTGAAACTAAAATCTCACAAATAATGAATCATTTTCTTTTACCTTTTCTTTTCAACTCAAATAAAATGATTTCGAACAAATTCACACTTTCTCAGTGGACGATTCGCTTTCGCTAACGAAACTATAATAGACACCATTATTGATTACGATATAAATTTCTTTGGTTGTGATTAAAACTTTTCCATACACACGAAGATGATCAATCAAATGGCGCCGTTGCCGGGATTGTGTGCTAATTTGTTCGTTTTCGTAATTTGAGTTGGAAAATTTATTATTCCATCAAAATTTTTAGATAAAAAATCGCATCAAGAGCTCAACAATTTGTTCTGATTTGTTGCAAGGAGATCTGGAATCTCTAGAGCGAGAGGAAAATTTTCAGAGCATCCAAGAGAGATCAGTGAGTCAACAGGAGCAGTTGCTGAAATTTTTGTCCAGGGATCTCATCAGAAGACCGCGCATCCACAGCCATAGAGTGTTTCTTGTGGCGGAACTGCGGTTCATTGAGGGCTTCACTTCTTCCAACTTCTCAGGTATACTTCTGTCTTTCTTATCTCCTCCCTGTTGTTCTCCATTAACCAATTTCTGCAGGTTTCTTTGCAAAAATCCGCAGCGCCGCAAAAAGAAAAATTGTTGCGTGTTTGATCATGGTTGTTTGCATTTTAATACAGAAATTAAGGGGCAAAGACCAAATTCAGATTAGGTGGGGATTTCATTACCCTTCCTAAGCACCAAAAATCACAAACTTGCATCCGCGTCACCCTCATTAACTAAAAAATATCTAGACATGACTCTAAGGACCGTCGCGCTCATTTAGGACAGAAGAAGGTCGTGGATAATCTATTACTTGTCCCTGTTTCTTTTGTGGTGTCAAAGGCAAGTGTGTTTAAGGCAAGTGGTAACTTAATTAGGCCCACTACTTACGTAGTGGACAACCTTCCACTTACCTAGCACTTACCTGGCCACAGAAGGGGCAAAGGGGCAGTAGAGGATCTATCTTGCGACTTGTCTTCTGGAAGTCTTAGCGCGGTCTAGAGCTTTCCCCTAGGTGACCAGTAGATATAGGGTTACTTGTGCATTGTTTGAGTGAATTTTTCAAAAATCCGTTTTTTCAAAACAAACACCAAATACATCTTTTCTCTAATTATCACAACGATGCCACTTGTGCTAAACCATATAGTGCATGCTCGGCTGGACACGGAATTCTAGTGCCCGTCTTTTCCGCATTCCTCATATCGACTCCAAAGTCGGTAATTCTACATCTAGTATTTCTTCACCCACTACCACACCCACTTCGATGGACGGTTCTTCATCGAACTTCTTTAACACTACTCTGCCACCGTCCGCAGGTGCGCAGAATCCGTCCCGCATCTCTCTCCATGAGAGATGTTATCCTATGCGAGGTCCTCTTTCGACCTGTCTCACCATTTCACCAGCCAATGGGGACAATTTTGAAATCAAACCACAATACATCAATCTTTTACCCAAATATCACGGTCTCGAGTCTGAAGACGCATACGTCTTTATTACCAAATTTGAAAATGTATGTGCTATAATGGGTACTTCACAGCTTTATGTGGATGCTATGAGATTACGTCTTCTCCCATTCACTTTGTGCGATATAGCCGAGAAGTGTCTTTATAACACAGCCGCACATTCTATTTCGAACTAGGGAGAAATCATAACAGCTTTCGTAAAGAAATTCTACCCCAATCATAAAACAGCTCGAGTCCGTAGCGAAATAAATCAATTTACCCAGCTTTCCAATGAACCATTTTCGAAGTGTTTTGAACGCTTCAAGGATCTGTTAGTTCAATGTCCTCATCACGAAATCCCTAGATGGGATCTATGCAGAATCATATATGAGGGCATTAATCCTACAACAAAACAGACCCTTGAATCCATGTGTCAAGGAAACTTCATGAATAAAGATGATGGTGAAGCCTGGAGATATTTAGAAGATTTCGCTGAAAGAACTTTACATTGGAAGAGTGTAAACCAGTCATCGTCTAGGGGTAGCATTCATTAACAAGATGTTTCCGTAGGAGTTAGAGCTGTTAGTGTATATGCCCTAGAGGCCATTACTGTATCATACTAGTTTGTATATTACTTGATGGAAGGTTGGGATATTCACAGTTGTATAGACAATCTTGCTCAAAATGGTACTATGCTACTTGATTTGTTTCTACTTCAATGTGTGTACATGTGTTTCTTTTAGCATATCACCTAACACATTAGTGGAGCCCTTAGGAACTTTGCTTGATTACCAGCGTTGTGATGGCAGTCACACTAGTGGGGGCTGGGTAATCTACAAGAACATCTTTATACATATCCTTAGTCGTAGGACTATCGAGACAGGGCATCGATACTCCGGAGTAGACTAGCGTATGCGTTTCTCATCCCAACAGGGGAGACGGTCTGTCCCACAGCCGTCAGTACGTCGTACTTGAGATAGTATGCGGGTGCTCGTTAGGTTACGAGTACACTGGAAAGGACTCATCGGGAACTGATTGGTTGGTACTATACCTATCGTCAGTTATCAGTTCCCAGATGACATAAGTACAGCTTAGTCTGCTAACTTGATACTGTCACTTCGCCTTGAGTGTGTTCCCACTGTACTTTGATTACTACCCTACCACGGCTCAAAGGAATCGTGCAAATAGGTAGTAGTTGGGTGCAGTCCCGAAGAACTTAGAGGCAGTGACGGTTAGACAGGATTTGTCTCTCCCGGTATTGGGAGTTGATATCGCGCTGTGTCAAGGAGAGCCATTACACACAGTCGTCCCTGGCCAGAGCAAGCGAGATACACTGGTAGGTTTCCAATATTATCTTAGGGTGTTCTGGGCTACACTCCAACACGACTTGTACCGCTATTAGGGGACTAACGTTTACCGCCCCCTAGGCCCACCATGCGATATTCTCAAACGAACAGACCTGACTGTACGGAGACTGTCACATTCAGGCTCAGTAGGAGTTTGGATGGGTTCACCTCATCTGTATTCTTATCGGCATCTACCTGAGGACCGTTACGTACAGCTAGTGCCGCTTGCGGTCTGTGGTTAAACCCACTGCCAGCGTAGTGTCGAGTCTTTAGAGTCCCACACAGAGAGCTATTCGCCTTTGGGCAAAACAGAGTAGAGGTCCATGGTTTTGCGACAGGGTTCGTTCACATCCGCGCATTTGTGCACGTTTGGTGTCCGGGAAGTTATTACTAGCGGGCTTTGGTTTAAGCCAGATCCTAGTATATGTTTTGGGATTGGTTTTATCTCATTTGTATTCGTGTTCCTCGAAACGCGGATGCGGGTGTGTATGCATGGTTGACCGAGATAGAGGCAGAGGATTCTCATTAGGGTTGTTGACTGTTGACCTTTTCTAAACCCTAATGAGAATAAGAAATATGATTAATAATAATATTAATTATGTATTATTGTGCCATGGTTGGGTTGAAAGTTTGACTTTGTTGACTTGTTGACTTTGTTGACCGGTTGACTAGTTTGGACTTGTTGACCATCATCATTTCAATGGCTATCATTTCATGGCTATGACTTTTGCTTGCTTGTTTGTTTACAAAATGCATTAAATGCATGAAATGATAATGTTATGGACATGAACCATCACAAAAGGCTTAATTATTATTATTATCGATTTTTTTGTGTTTTGAGAGCATAGTTGTGAAAAGTCTTCCTCATTCTATCATTTCCACTCTCTCTCATCCAAGCTCTCCCTCTTCCTCTTGCTCTTCCTCTTGCTTATGGTTCTCTTGTCTCATGAGTTGAGAAACAAGATCATTGAGATAAAACCCTAAA
Organism: Agapanthus africanus; assembly: GCA_030015575.1. NCBI lineage: Eukaryota > Viridiplantae > Streptophyta > Magnoliopsida > Asparagales > Amaryllidaceae > Agapanthus > Agapanthus africanus. The sequence continues at coordinate 863,565,640 of JASDDO010000024.1, read as the reverse complement.
AACACTTCTCTACTCACTCTAAAGTTCAAGGTCTAGCAAGCCAAGGATTTTAGTTTCCTCTCGATTGAGGAAGGAGCCAAAGGTAGAAGCTTTCGGGTGGATCCATCTTCGGCACAAGGAGACGACGAGGTGAGACCGATCTGACCACTACAAGGAGTCGAAGAGAAGGAGTTCAAGATTAGGTATAACCCCTAACATAGTAGTTAAACTCTTAGTTAGGTTGTTAGATAGTTTGTTTAGCAAAAATTTGTTTTCTAGAGTTTATGTTACCTTCACCGAAAAAATATTTTTTCACCATTTCCGCAACCCCGAAAGAACCGGGACGGGTAACGTGGACTTACAGTGGTATCAGAGCCTAGCTAAACACTATCTAACATGTTAGCAAAGTAACTAGAAGTTCGACCGGAGAAAAAATCATAAAACATGCACGGAATTTAAACTTTCTGTCGATTTTTATACTTCTCTAAAAATTATTCGATATATACCAAAAATCGGCTCAGGGTTTTAAATGAACACAGAAGAAAAACGAGCCAACGAGTTGACCAACTCACCGCGGAACCACGGCAAGAACATGCTTCTTGCCGAGGATCCGCGTCCGAGTTGACTCGGCCGTGGATCGTTTTTTCTGCAGTGTTCCTAGAGTGCAGTTTTGGGATTTTTGGAATATGTTTTTTCTGCCCAGATTTTCCAGAAAACAAATTTGTGTTTGGGGTGGTTATAAATCCGTATTTTGATCGAACTTCTATAGACTTTAGTTAATGGGTTATATCTGTAATGTGATATATGTATTGAACGTCTGCTAATCGCTATATGTCGATTAGTGGGGGTTATACATATCTGTGATTTGTAATATTGATAGTTTGTGTATATGAATTCGTTGGATTGTCGCGGATGAATAGCCGAGGGTTGTGAGATGAGAGTTTTATTTATCATTCAATTCATGTAATATATAAATTGATGTAATATTATTTGTATGGACGCACATCCGGGATGAGGTTGTAGCCGCCATTGTATAATTTCTTTTTACTTTTTTTTCTCCTAGGATAGACCCAAGGAGGGGGTGCACAAACTACCGGGTACCTCGAAGTGCCGAGTGGCCTACTCACGTTGTTGAGGGAGGTTGCTTCACTTCGGGTATTTGGCGGGTAGTTTGCCGCACCCGTAGGGGTCTAGGGTGGGGTCTTGGCTATTCATCGCGACCGTGTAATCCACTTTTCATTACAGACTCGAACGAAACGCGGATTCCTAGTATATCCAATGTGTTCATCTGTGATCTGGAATGGCTATCATTGCATCTGACGAATGTATATATCTATATATGATATCTATTTAGGCGTTGCTTATGTTTTTCATCCGCGCTAATCCAGCTCCCGCTTTGTCGTTAGTTAAGTAACCTAACAGGTGATGATGGGGCCCCGTGGCGAATGCGGATGGCATAAGCGTATGTCATATTTTCGTTGTTTTCTGCAATGGTAGGATTAAATGATGGGACGCATTAAAATTAATGCAAGAAAATAAACGAAAGTTAAGTCGTTGGAACACTTTCAAAACCACTCGGTTCTTTTCAAAAACCAACCTTTAAACGCGGAGCTTGAACCACTCCCTTTAAAAGCTATCTCGTTCCATCGATTATATCAAGTTCACTACGTTCACGGTTTCGCCAAAACCATTCGTAGCCCTCCGTCATTTCATATGGATAGTCAATAGTATTCAAGCTGTGTTTGTTGGCCAAAGTCAAGGCACAGTGTTTGGTAGCTATTGGGTATTCATATGCAGCATAGATAGATGTGTTGTTTTGGGACAGTCGTACTGCCTTGTTGGCCAAAGTCAAGGGTAGGTTCGGGTGGGTTCAAATTAACCTGGAGAATGACGGGTAAAACTTGACATGTGACTTATGATTTGTTGGCCAAAGTCAAGGTCATAAGAGCATGGGGCAAAAATCCACATCGGGAGTTTCTAAAGAAACTGAAATTTGCTAGCGCTGCATACCATTTGGAGTGTGATAATTCTGGTATGATTCCTTCAGTTTTGTCACACGATGATATTTGGATCCCGATCCTACTGTGAGTATATGCTGCTCGGGAAATTTCTCACTTAACGATCAATACTATAAACCAAGTAGGTGTCTAGAAAGGTGTTAGCAAGGCTACGCCCCCAGGGAAAAGAGGTTCTTAAATTAAGGAACTCGTGAAAGCGTTAGAAAATCTCCCTCGAAGTACCGATACTGGTCTGGCTGAATGGTTAAGAAAGTATTGTACGGTGTGATTGATCCCGACTAATTCTTCCTTTTTGGTTTGAGGAGGGATTCGAGAAACAGTGGGAGCCATCCTGTTTAGACAAACTAAAAACCACTCTAAACTTGCAAGAGTATCATGCTGAGTGTTTCTTCTCTCTCTCCTAATTGCAGTGACCAATCGTCATGACCGGACTTAAGTTATTTCTAGATAAAAATATACTGACAGGGCCAAACTACAAAGATTGGCTCAGGAATGTCAAAATGGCAATCACTTACGACAAGTTGGGGTATCTCCTTACCACCAAAGCTCCCCCTGTCCCAGGTCCCACCTCCAGCGTCGCGGATATAGAAATCCGTAAGATCTGGGAGATCGACTGCGCGAAGGCCAAGTGCCTCGTGCTTGCCTCTATGGACAATGAACAACAGAGGAGGAACGAGAATATGGACCTAGAATACATATTTCTCCATACTAAGGAACTATATGGAGAGCAATCCCGTATCGCCAGATACGAAGTCTCGAAAAAGTTGTTTTCGGCGAGATTGGCCATCGGATCATCGGTAGTGGAACACGTGCTTAAGATGATTGGCTTCGTTGAAGAGCTCGCGGACCTTGGGACCACGTTAGAGAACGAGCTCTATACGGACTTGATTCTCCAGTCCCTTCCTTCCACCTATGCCCAGTTTATCCTGAACTTCAACTTGCAAGGAAAGGAAGTTGAACTTCTGGAGCTCCTCAACATGTTGAGGAGTGCAGAAGGCACCTTACAGAAAGTAAGGGAAACATCCACTTTGTTTGTAGGAGGATCTTCCTGTTCTAGGTCCAAGGAGAAAGCCAAGGGAAAGAAGAAGAAAGCCCCCACCAAACCAAGGGGCGATGTCAGTAAAGTGGAAACGAAGGAAAAAAGCAAAGGCAAAAAAGATAGTGGGGCAGCTTGTGGGAAAGGAAGAGTGCTTCTATTGTCATAAGAAAGGACACTGGAAAAAGGATTGCAGGGCTTGGAAGGACAAGAACCAGGACCCGAAGCAAGTTGCGGCTTCGGCTTCAGGTGTGTATGTTATTGAAAACTGTCTATCAATAAACTCTACTTCCTGGGTATTGGATACCGGATCAGGATCTCATATCTGTAATTCTATGCAGGCACTAAGAAAGCGTAGGGTTTTGAAGGCAGGTGATAAGACCCTCAAAGTTACAAACGGAGCTGGCATGGATGCTGAGTCTATGGGGGACTATCACTTGGGATTGTCAGATGGACATGTTTTGGTTTTACGGGATTGTTATTTTGTACCCAATGCAACTTGTAATATCATATCTGTATCTTTAATATCTAAAGAAGGTTATGAATTTGCATTTGTAAGCAATGTTGTGAACATTCACCTTAATCAAGTTTTGATTGGGTCAGGTACATTAAGCAATGGTATATACGTATTAAATCAACCACAGATTTTCAATGTCCAGAATACACACAAAAGAAAGTCTCCAGAAATAAATCACGCTTTCTTATGGCATTATAGACTGGGTCACATCAATGAGAGAAGGTTGACGAAGTTACATACAGAAGGATATTTGGATCCGTTCGAATATCATTCATATGCAACTTGTCAATCATGTCTTAAAGGAAAGATGACAAAGACTCCGTTCACTGGACACGGAGTAAGAGCGAGCTCGCTCTTAGGGATCTTACACAGCAATGTGTGCGGTCCAATGTCTACACATGCGCGAAACGGTTATTCTTACTTCATTACTTTTACGGATGACTTTTCAAGGTACGGATATGTCTTCTTAATGAAACATAAATCCGAAGCCTTTGGAAAATTCCAGGAATATAAGAATGAAGTAGAAAAACAAACCGGCAAGAGTATCAAGACACTGAGATCTGATCGAGGTGGTGAATACTTGAGTGCTGAGTTCCTGGATTACCTAAAAGAGAATGGAATTCTATCTCAGCTTACTCCTCAATACACTCCGCAACATAACGGTTTATCGGAGAGACGGAACCGAACCCTATTGGATATGGTACGTTCCATGATGGGTAACGCTGAGTTGCCGCGATCATTCTGGGGATATGCACTGGAATCAGCTGCATACCTTTTGAACCGAGTTCCAACTAAGACAGTGCCTACCACACCATATCAGATATGGAGTGGGAAGAAACCCTATCTTAAGCACATTAAGACATGGGGATGTCCATCATTTGTTAAAAAGCAGCATGTGGACAAATTCGAGGCACACTAAGTCCATCTTCTCGTGCTGCCTCTGGTATGCACCATCAACTGAGGCTAACACGAGGCACTTGGCTTTCGCACAGTTCTTTTCCGATGTCACGCGGATATGAATATCCGTGTCAGGGGAAACTGGACCTGAGAGGGCAGGGGTTGGATCAGTCAAGAGGTGTCCCAGCTTGTCATGGGCAATGGACATCTGGACAGACCTTTGCCAGTCATAACAGTCAGATTCAGTCATTTTATTATCTAGATGTAACCTATGTCTGGGCACTGGGTCGCTGCAATTAAGAGAGAGAGAAGAAAACACTTTAGCATGATGCTCTTGCAAGTTTAGATTGGTTTTTAATTTATCTAAACAGGATGGCTCCCACTGTCTCTCAAATCCCTCCTCAAACCATAAAGGAAGAATTAGTCGGGATCAATCTCACCGTACAATACTTGCTTAACTGTTCAGCCAGGCTGATGTCGGTACTTCGAGGGAGGTTTTCCAACAGTTTCGCGAAATTTCTTAATTAAATTACCTCTTTTCCCTGTGGGCGTAGCCCCGCTAACACCTTTCTAGACACCTTCTTGGTTTATAGTATTGATCGTTAAGTGAGAAAGTTCCGGAGGAGTAGCATATACTTACAGTAGGATCGGGATCTAAATTTCATCGTGTGACAAAACTGAAGGAATCCTACCAGAATCATCACACTCCAAATGGTATGCAGCGCTAGAAAGTTTCAGTTCTTTTGAAACTCCCGATGTGGATTTTTGCCCTATTCTCTTATGACCTTGACTAAGGCCAACAAATCATAAGTCACATGTCAAATTCTACCCGTCGTTGTCCAGGTTAATTTGAACCCACCCGTATATACCCTTGACTATGGCCAACAAAGTAATACGACTGTCCCAAACCAACGCATCTATCTATGCAACTTATGAATACCCACCAGCTACCAAACACTGTGCCTTGACTAAGTCCAACAAACACAGCTTGAATACTGTTGAATATTCATATGAAACAACGGAGGGCTACGAATGGTTTTGGCGAAACCGTGAACGTGGTGAACTTGATATAATCGATGGAACAAGATAGCTTTTAAAAGGAGTGGTTCAAGCTCCGCATTTAAAAAGCTGGTTTTTGAAAAGAACCGAGTGGTTTTAAAGTGTTCCAACGAATTTTACTTGGTTTATTTTTTCTTGCATTAATTCCAATGCGTCCCATCATTTAATCCTACCATTGCAGAAAACAATGAAAATATGACGTATGCTTATGCCATCCACATTCGCCATGGGGTCCCGTCATCACCCGTTAGGTTACTTAACTAACGACAGAGCGGGGGCTGGATTAGCGCGGATGCAAAACATAAGCAACACCTAAATAGATATCATATAGATATATATAAGCATTCATCACATGCCATGATAACCATTCCAGATCACAGATGAATACATTGGATATACTAGGAATCCGCAATTCGTATGAGCCTGTAACGAAGAACGGATTACACGGTCGCGATGAATAGCCAAACCCCACCCTAGACCCCTACGGGTGCGGCAAACTACCCGAAGCGAAGCAACCTCCCTCAACACTGTGAGTAGGCCACTCGGCACTTCGAGATACCCGGTAGTTTGTGCACCCCACCTTGGGTCTATCCTAGGAGCAAAAACAGTAAAAAAAAATTATACAATGACGGCTACAACCCCGACCCAGTTGTGCGGCCAAACAAATAATATTACATCAATTTACATATTACAAGAATTGAAAGAATAAGAAAACTCTCATCTCACAACCCCCGGCTATTCATCCGCGACAATCCAACGAATTCATATACACAAACCATCAACATTACAGATCACAGATATGTATAACCCGCACTAATCGACGTATAGCGATTAGCAGACGTTCAATACATATATCACATCACAGATAATATCCATTAGCCAAAGTATACGGAATATCGATCAAAATACGGATTTGTAACCACCCCTAAAAATCAATTTGTTCTCTGGAAAATCTGGGTAGAAACAACATGTACTAAAAATCCCAAAACAGCCAACTAAGCACACTGCACCAAACTCGGTCCACGGCCGAGTCAACTCGGCCGCGGATCCGCGGCAAGAAGCATGTTCTTGCCGCTGAACCGCGGCGCTTTGATCGGTTCAGTGGACCCTTTTTGGTCTGTGTCTTTAGAAAACCCTGAGCTGATTTTTCATATATATTAAATTACTTTTTGAACAGTATAAAAGATCGGCAGAAAGTTAAATTTTCCGGACTTGTTTTGCGAAATTTTTCTGATCGATATTCTAAATACTTTGCCAACTTGCTAGTTTATGTTTAGCTAGACTCTGATACTACTGTAAGTCCACGTTGCTCACCCCGGTTCTTACGGGGAGGCGGAAACGGCGAAAAAAATTATTTAGCGCAAAGGCAACATGGACTAAAAGCCGGATCTTTGCTAAACAAGAAACTAGCAAACAACTAGAGGCGTTAACTACTATGCCGTAGAAATTATACCTCAAGAAACCGGTCCTTCGGGTCTTCTCTCCGCTGTCCGGCTCATCCATCCACGATCCGAGGGTCGATCCGGACCTTGGTCACCTCCGCGGCCTTCTTCAGTCGAAGACGATCCACCCGAGAGATGTACACCAAGCTCCACCTCGAGCCGAGGCAACTAGGGCAACAAGATCGCTAGTCTTGATGTCCTAGGTTGTGTAGAAGAGAAAGATGGAGGTGTTTGTCAATGTGGATTCTTTTTCTCTCAACACATGAGATCAAAAGAAGAAATCAAGAGGAGGAAGAAGAAGGAGAACAAGCAACCATGGAGCTCTTCTTTTCTTCTCACTTTCAAGAGAAAGAGTGAGAAAAGAGAAATGAAAAAGATTAACTAAAGAAAATGAACCATGGTTGCAATAATACACCAAAACCATCATTACTAATCCTATCATGATAAAGTTGATGGCACTAATGACTTGACCATTTTCATAACTCAAGAAATAAAAAGAAAACCAAAGAAGAGTGTAAACCTCTCATGAAGGTCAAAGTCAACTTTGGTCAACGGGTTAACATAGTCAAGAGTGGTCAAAGAAATTAGCCATCACAATATTATCACTAAAAGGATTAGTAAACAAAGTCTCCGGCTCATAATGGTTTTGATCGAACGAATTGCCAAAACCCTAATGAGCCTGCCACATAACGGTTTTGGCCGAACCAACTGCCAAAACCCTAATGTGGCACCTCCTCCTTCTTTGCTCCTCACAACTGTGCATACACACCCACATCCGCATTCCGTAGAATGCGAATGCACTGAAGATAAAACAAATCCATCCTTGCAATACTAGGATCCGGCTTAAACCAAAGCCTACTAGTATTGCCTGCCCGAACAGCATACGCACACAAGTGTACGTAAGTGATCGCAACCCTGCCGTAAAACGATACGGCCTCTACACGTTTCGCTCAGTGCAGGGAAACTCTCTGTGTGGGACTCTAAAGACTCGACACTAGGATGGAAGTGGGTTTAACCACAGACCGCAAGCGGCACTAGCTGTACATAACGGTCCCCAGGTAGATGTCGATAAGAAGGCCGACGAGGTAAACCCATCCGAACTCCTACCGAGCCTGTATGTGAAAATCTCCGTACTGTCCGGTCTGTTCGTCTGATACATCGCATGGCGGGCCTAGGGAGCGGTGAACGTCAGTCCCCTAATAGTGGTACAAGTCGTGTCGGAGTGTAGCCCAGAACACCCTGAGATAACACTGGAAACCTACCAGTATATCTCGCTTGCCCTGGTCAGGGACTACTCGTGTAATGGCTCTCCTAGACACAGCGCGATGTCAAGCCCCAATACGGGGAGAGACGAATTCTGTCTAACCGTCACTGCCTTCAAGTGCTTCGGGACTGCACCCAACTACTACCTGTTTGCACGACTCCTTTGAGCCGTGGTAGGTTAGTAATCTAAGTACAGTGGTAACACACTCGAGGCGAAGTGACAGTGTCAAGTCAGCGGACTAAGCTGTACTCATCTCACCTGGGAACTGACGATAGGTATAATACCAACCAACAGTTCCCGACGAGTCCTGTCTAGTGTACTCGTAACCTAACGAGCACCCGCATACTATCTCCAGTACGACGTACTGATGGCTGTAGGACAGACCACCTCCCGTGCTTGGATGAGAAGCGTATACGCTAGTCTACTCCGGAGTATCGATGCCCCGTCTCGATAATCCTACGACTAGGGACCTGTATAAGGATGTGCTTGTAGATTACCCAGCCCCCACTAGTGTGACTGCCATCACAACGCTGGTAATCAAGCAAAAATCCTAAGGGCTCTACTAATATGTATAAGCGATATGCTAAAAGAAACACATGCACATATTGAAGTAGAAACAAACCAAGTAGCATACTACCATTTTGATCAAGATTGTCTATACAACTGTGAATATCCCAAGCTTCCATTAAGTAATATACAAGCTAGTATGATACAGTAATGGCCTCTAGGGCATATACACTAACAATCTCCCACTTGCACTAAGGCCATATACTGGCGTATCGAAGACCTATCATCTCGATCAGCCGCTCGAACTGAGACTGGGGTAGGGCCTTCGTGAGTGGATCTGTAGTGTTATTCTCCGTATTTACTCTCTTTACCTCGATCTCCCGGCGATCTACGATCTCCCTGATCAGGTGGTACCACCTCAAAATGTGCCTGGACTTCTGATGGGACCTGGGTTCCTTCGCTAAAGCTATAGCGCCGTTGTTGTCGCAATATAGCGGTATTGGATCAACAATGGTAGGAACCACCTGAAGCTTCGTGAGGAACTTCTTCATCCAGATAGCTTCCTTTGCGGCATCGCAAGCAGCTATGTACTCCGCTTCCATAGTTGAGTCAGCAACGGTCTCCTACTTGGAACTCTTCCAGCAAACCGCCCCTCCATTGAGGGTAAAGACATAACCCGGCATGGACTTGGAGTCATCCTTGTCACTCTGGAAGCTGGAGTCAGCAAAGGCCTCGATCTGGAGGTCTTTTCCGCCAAACACCAAGAACATCTCCTTAGTCCTTCTCAGGTACTTGAGGATGTTCTTTACCGCTATCCAGTGTTTCTCCCATGGGTCCGACTGATACCGGCTTACAAGGCTTAATGCGTATGCTACATCTGGTCTGGTACATAACATCGCATACATTATAGAGCCTACCGCAGAAGCATAGGGTATAATAGACATGCGATCCCTTTCCAAATCAGTCCTGGGAGACATCTCTTTGGAGAGAGTGATCCCGTGACAAGCCGGTAAATTACTGCGCTTGGAATCTTCCATACTGAATCTTTTAAGTATGGTGTCAAAGTACCTAGACTATGAAAGTCCCAACATCCTCTTAGATCTATCACGATAGATCTGGATCCCAAGAATGTAGTTGGCATTGCCCAGGTCCTTCATGGAGAACCTCTGCGACAAGAATCCTTTGACTGACTGTAGCATAGGAATATCATTTCCTATTAGGAGAATGTCATCCACGTACAAGACGAGGAATACCACAGTTCTCCCTACAATCTTACTGTAAATGCATGGTTCATCTGGGTTTTTAATAAAGTCGAATTTCTTGACAGTATCATCAAAGCAGATGTTCCAACTCCGCGATGCCTGCTTCAGTTCATAGATGGACTTGAGCAACTTGCACACTTTACCGCTGCTCCCACTCTGAATGAATCCCTCCGGCTGATCCATAAAGACTCACTTTTCCAAATTTCCATTTAGGAAAGCCGTCTTTACGTCTATCTGCCAGATCTCATAATCGTGGAAGGCAGCAATGGCAAGGAGGATCCGAATGATTTGAGCATATCCACTGGAGAAAAGGTCTCGTCATAGTCCAAACAAGGTCTTTGACGAAAACCCTTTGCTACAAGTCTAGCTTTATAGGTTTCAACCTACCCATCTACACCAATCTTCTTTCTGAAGATCCATTTGCAGCCTACGGGTTTTACCCCTTCTGGAGCAAAGTCCAAAGTCCAAACTTTGTTGGTGTACATGGACTCCATCTCGGTCCGCATTGCATCCAGCCATTTTACCGAGTCACCGCTCTGAATGGCTTGCTGGAAGCTAGTAGGCTCACCATAATCCATAGTGCAATCCTCTCTATCCCCGTCTATGAGAAAACCGTAGTATCTCTCGGGCGGATGAGACTGCCTACTATTCCTGCGGAGCGGCGTAGGAATGTCATGTTCTTTCGAACCCTCTGGTTCTACTAAGCTTTCAGTAATAGCTCGTGGTTCTGGAATTCCTTCCAGTTCTATTGCGCTCCCACTTATCTGATTTTCCAAAAACTCAGTTTCCAAGAAGCGGGCATGACGAGAAACAAAAACCTTTTATTCCTCTGCGTAATAAAAAAGATACCCCTTGGAGTTCTTTGGGTATCCCACAAACTTACACTGTACTGAACGTGCCTCGAGCTTGTCCGCATGCTGCTTTTTAACAAAAGCTGGACACCCCCATGTCTTAAAGTGTTTAAGACAGGGTTTCTTCCCACTCTACATCTGATATGGTGTGGTAGGCACAGACTTAGTAGGAACTTGGTTCAAAAGATATGCAGCTGTTCCTAGTGCATAACTCCAGAAGGATCGTGGTAACTCAGCCTTACTCATCATGGAACGAACCATATCCAATAGGGTTCGGTTCCGCCTTTCCGATACACCGTTGTGTTGTGGTGTGTATGGAGGAGTAAGCTGAGAGAGAATTCCATTCTCTTTTATGTAGCCCAGAAACTCGGCACTCAAGTATTCTCCACCTCGATCAGATCTTAGTGTCTTGATACTTTTGCCTGTTTTTTTTCAACTTCATTCTTGTATTCCCGAAATTTCTCATAGGCCTCGGATTTATGCTTCATCAAGAAGACATGCCCATATCTAGAGAACTCATCTATGAAAGTAATGAAGTATGAATAACCACTTCGCGCATGTGTAGACATTGGACCACACACATCACTGTGTATGAGTCCCAAGAGCTCACTTGCTCTTTTTCCATGTCCAGTGAACGGAGTCTTTGTCATCTTTCCCATGAGACAAGATTCACAAGTGGCATAAGACTGGTACTCGAACGGATCCAAGTATCCTTCTTTATGTAACTTAGTCAACCGTGTCTCATTAATATGACCCAGTCTACAATGCCATAAGAAAGCTTGATTTGTTTCCGGAGAATTTCTTTTAATTGTGTTCTAGACACTGAAAATCTGAGCTTCATTTAATACGTATATACCTTTTTCTAATGTACCTGACCCAATCAGAACTTGATTGGATGTTTACTACATCGCTTACAAAAGTAAAATCATATCCTTCCCTAGAAAGTAAGGATACAGATATGATATTACAAGTCGCACCTGGTACATAAAAACAGTTACGCAGAATCAATATCTGTCCAGTTGTCAGTCCTAGATGATATTCCCCTACGGATTCAGCATACATGCTCATTCCGTTAGCAACCCTGAGAGTCATATCACCTTTCTTGATAACCCTACGGTTTCTCAGAGCCTGTAACGAATTACAGATATGAGATCCTGATCCGGTATCCAATACCCAGGAAGTAGGGTTAACTGACATACAGTTCTCTATTACAAATACACCCGAAGCCGAAGCCACAACATGCTTCGAATTCTGGCTACTGGCTTTGAAAGCCCTGCAATCCTTCTACCAATGTTCATTCCTGTAATAATAGGAACATCCTTCTTTTACTACATACAGTCCCGAAACTTCTGCCCTTTCCTTTCTTTCTACTTCCCTGGTTTCCTTCAGGGTAGTAGGTAGAGACTGTTGAACTAAGTCAGCATCTGACCCGTTCTTCAACGTGGTCTTCAGGTCCGAGAGCTCAAAAGAGCTGGTCTCTGTAAGGACGTTGCCCCCTACAGATGACCCGATAGCCAACCTCGCTTGAAGCAATTCTTTTGAGATCTCATATCTTACGATACGAGATTGCTCTCCATATAAATCTTTGTTATGGAGGAAGATAGAGACTAAGTCCATCTTCTCGTGCTGCCTCTGGTATGCCCCATCAACTGAGGCTAACACGAGGCACTTGGCTTTCGTACAGTTCTTTTCCGATGTCTCACGGATATGAATATCCGTGACAGGGGAAACTGGACCTGAGACGGCAGGGGTTGGATCAGTCAAGAGGTGTCCCAGCTTGTCATGGGCAATGGACATCTGGACAGACCTTTGCCAGTCATAACAGTCAGATTCAGTCATTTTATTATCTAGATGTAACCTATGTCTGGTCACTGGGTCACTGGAATTAAGAGAGAAAGAAGAAAACACTTTAGCATGAAGCACTTGCAAGTTTAGATTGGTTTTTAATTTATCTAAACAGGACGGCTCCCACTGTCTCTCAAATCCCTCCTCAAACCATAAAGGAAGAATTAGTCGGGATCAATCTCACCGTACAATACTTGCTTAACCGTTCAGCCAGGCTGGTGTCGGTACTTCGAGAGAGGTTTTTCAACGCTTTCGCGATGTTCCTTAATTAAATAACCTCCTTTCCCTGTGGGCGTAGCCCCGCTAACACCTTTCTAGACACCTACTTGGTTTATAGCATTGATCGTTAAGTGAGAAAGTTCCGGAGGAGTAGCATATACTCACAGTAGGATCGGGATCCAAATATCATCGTGTGACAAAACTGAAGGAATCCTACCAAAATCATCACACTTCAAATGGTATGCAGCGCTAGCAAGTTTCAGTTAGTTTGAAACTCCCGATGTGGATTTTTGCCCCATGCTCTTATGACCTTGACTAAGGCCAACAAATCATAAGTCACTGATTGAATGATTTTGCGTGCTTGCGCTTTCTAAAAGATAGATCAAAAATATTTGTAACCGCAATCAAGAACGGCGTCGCTTTGCAGCTAGCCGCTGAGTACGGGTCCGTCTACAGGGATGTTGTGAGTTTCCGATTCGCTCTAACGAGTTAATTCCGAAGGGTGTTCGGATTAATTATTAAATCTAAAAACCTAATTAACCTAGGGCAATTATCTAGATCTACTCTTGCTAGAGCTAGGTTTAGGGATGGTTTGGAAATGTAATTAAATCTCACCTCTTTCAATACCCGAATGAAGATCAATGAGGAGTTATGGTAATTATCAATAAAGTGGATTAGATCCGTTCGGGAAGGTGTTCCTTCCTCTTGGTTCTTGTCCTTCCTTTAGAGATCCTTACCCTGATCTCCATGGAAAACATCACACCCGGGCCTTTATACTACGGTATCACCGCTACCTCGAAGGATAGAGTGCCGTAGGGAGCGGTATGTGCATATATGCATGGAGTCCTATTGTAAATATTTGGTGGGTAAGAAAGGGATGAGAGATCTCATCTCTCAAAATCCTTCCCTAAAGCTAACTCTAAACAAGTTCCTAGGGCATGAAATTAAATCTACCTAGGGCCAGGAATTTAAATCTACACTAAGGCAAGAAATTAAATTACTTACAGATGCATCCCTCCAATCATCCATACAGGGTTGTCAGATCTGAATTTCTGAATGGAGAAGAAACACCGATGCTCTCCAAAAGATTTCTAAATTTTATTCATTAAAGGGAGGCATAAGGAATTACAATGATTTAGAGTTATATTTATAGGAAATAGAAACCCTAGGTTACATTTTGATCCGCATGTCTGAAATTACAAAAATAGCCCTTAAGTTGACTAGTCAGCGCAGCTTAAACATTTTGGTAAAAATTTCACAGAATACTGGCTTCTTATGGCCGCGGAACAGCGGCAATGGTAGGCTTGGGCCGTGGTTCCGTGGCCCACTAGTAGGATCACATGCTGAAATTTTGTGGTAATGTTTTGGGCTTTCTGGGCTTTAATATTATTTGGTTCTTTCTTCACTTGGGCTTCTTCATTGGTTCCAGATCTTCAGTGAACAATTTTGCAATGGATTTTTAACCGTTTGCCTTGATATTCTGGATCTTGCGTTGCCTTGTTGATTATGAATTTTATCTTTGATGTAGGCTTGATCAAGAGTCCTCTGTTTGTTGGTTAAAGTCCATATTTTTATCGTCTTTACATTGTTTGCACTGTTGTCTGTCCAAGAACCTGTAACCTGTAATATGTAGCAGACATGCGTCAAAAGCACCTGTTTATTTATAAAAAGAATAAGAATGGGGAATATAATAATACAATATTCTAGTGTGACCAAATACCCCCAAACTTATCTTTTGCTCGTTCTCGAGCAAACTTATTTTTATTCACTAAAATCCTAACCGTACTTTCGCAGGGAAACGCGATTGCACTGAGCCCGTGCAACAAGCCGTTAAACCTCTAGGTGTCCCTAGTAGGAGGAGTGTTGTCTCCTAAGGGTTTTCAGCGGATTACACCCACAAAATCCTATCAACTCGATCAATTGACTTTTGTTCTCCAATTAAGTTTTCCAACAAGGAATTCTATTATCTTTTGACTCGCAAATTTTCCATCCACATTCTTCACGCTTCCTCATTATTTAACTTAAGATTATATATGTTACGTTGACCTACTTAGCTTTCGGCATCTCTTAAGTCTTCCTTCTAGGGTTCCATCTCCACTTAGGAATTTCTATCAACCCTTACTAAAGATACAAGTTCTATTCTTCATCCCTTTCTTTCATCTAAACTCCAATCACATATCCCTACGTGTGTATATAGATCACCCCTACACTTGGAAATTCAAATCAAGCAATCATACTCTCGTCCATTGTCCAAAGTACTACTTAATTGGTGAATTTTTAATTGAATTTTGCTTACACATCCTTCATGCGACCGTTAATACTTCTTGAGATACCAACGACCGATTACAAGATGTGTTTGCACATTAAAGCGTACTTCCTAGTCTTGCAACACCCAAGGTTTTAGCAGTGACTCCCAAACCAGTTGGTCTAAGGCACTAGGTGATGAAGCACCCTCGCTAAATATTTTTCTATTTTTATGCAGCCTTAAGTAATCACAAAAACCAGTGTCCATTTTTTTATTCTTTATTCACACTTATATATTTTTTTCATTTTCATCATACTAAGGACTTTAGACAAGAGCATTTCAAGGTCTCTTCTACTATTCCAAGTTTCAAGGTGCGTGATTGTGCAAATTGTAGGGTATACGTTTTCAGAATCTAGACTTAAGCTAGGAACTATTTTTCAAACTTATACTCTAATAAGAACATCAATACTCTTCCTTTGTTTCGACTTAGCCCAAAAAGTTAACTCAAAATTTGCCTATTTCTAAATATACTACAAGGCATATACTTTCTACCGTTAAACTTTAAGGAATGTTATCTTTAGGGTTTTTAATTCACTAAGTCTAAGATCTAGTTGTTCCTAGCTAGTTGACCTATTTGTCAAACTCAAGTCAATTATAGCCAAAATTGAATACAATAATTTTTATAATTTTTGAAAATTTTCAATTTTTATGGGTTTTCAAATAAGTATGCAAATGCAAAAATATATACAAATGAATGGGAAGGAAGAAGACGTACCGAGCGTACCCCCAAACTTGAACTTGACAGTGTCCTCACTGTCATGCTAAACCAAGAGGGTAAAAATACCGGCACTCCCCTATTTATTTATTTACAGTTTTTTTTTATTTTTAATGTTTTGAAATTTTTTTTTTATAGAAAAAGAAAACAAAAAAATATATACATATATACAACAAGGCTCCCCCCAAACTTAAGCTTGGTCTTGCACAAGCCAAAAGTTAGCACCAACCATTCAAAAATCTTATCGTAGAAATGGTATAGTTGGTACAAGAAAATGAGAAGCACACGAGACCGTGTGGAAAGAAGAATGGTAGAATATGGTCTCGGTGGGGGAGAAGAATGGCGAAAAGAAGAGGGAAGTGGAGTACGATCTTGAGGGTGTAAATTGAGTGAATAAATTAGCGCAGTTTGTGATGACCGATGTATTATAAGTGATTGCGCTAACTTATCTACTCGTCGAGAAATGGAATCAAATCCCTCAAGATTCGCAAGAAAACATGGGTACGCCGAACTTGGTATAGGAGATGAAAGCGTAACGGTCATTTGCCCGGTCGGAACGATAGGACGGACGAAAGGGAGTGAATTAGGGATAGTATCTTTCTCACCATAGTAAACTATTTCGAACTTGAAAGATTCCATGAATGGTTCGAAACTACTATAATCAACCGAGTCTGATAGCTCATCTGAAAATATAAAGGACTCAAACTCGGGCGGTGAGTCATCAACATCGTCCGAAAAAGTGAAACACTCGTAGGTGTTATCGGCTGTGAGAATTGTGTCAGATTCAAAGGAAGAGGTTTCAAGCTCAAAGTTTTCAAGCAGGGTCGGAACGATGGGAAGGAGGGAGGGTGATATAACAGTCAAAGGTTCAGGAGGATGAATTGGAAAATCAGACACATCAAACAAAAATGATTCAACCTCAATATTATCCTCAAGACTCTCCTCAATACTATCCTCAATATTTAACTCATCCATGCCATTATCATCAAAATCTAGATGCATATGAGATTCGGGAGAAACATTTAATAACTCAGGATGATGATTTGAACATAAAATTTCAAGCAAATCGACAGGTTCATCATCCGAAATATTCCCAGCGTCTATATCCTCAATCAAGTGAAAATCAATTTTCTTAGGCACCTCATCAAAAGCATGGATATCTATCGATTTAGGTTCTAGAGTGGAGGTGTAAAGATCGAAAGGATTAGGTGCGGTTTCACTCGAAAGGGGTTCCTCACAATCTGGCAAATCAAACACTACAAAATCACACAACTCATTTTTATTTTCAACAGGTGAACTATTTAGGGCAATCGATGGAAAACAGGAGTTGTGGTCTTCAATTGGGTAAGGGTAGGTTTGATTTGAAAATTCTCTCTCATTCTCACTCTGTTCAACTGCCGCCTCATACATTGAAAAATTTAGAGCTAGCGGGACACTAGCTACCGGTTCACTAGGTTGCATAAGGGCGGCCATGGACGCTTCCACATTCCTCATCATTTTATTTGTTGCAGCAATATATGCCTCCAACGACTCTTCCAAACCAGACTTAGGTGGTGAGGGGGTTTCGGTAAAAGATTCAAAATGGTGTGGATATACAAAACTCCCAACAGGCTGTGTAGAAACAATGTCTAGTGACGGTGGGAAGGTCGGGTAGGACTGGTAGGAAGTGGGTGATTGGACAGGGGTAGGGTCAACATGTGGATAAAAAGGTGAATAGTCGTGTGGATCCCTAGAACTAGATGAGTGGAGAGGGGAGAAAGATCGACTGCGAGATTGAGCAATATGCTCAGCAATAGACATCGGCTTAGGTGTTACAGCTGAACTTGAAAAAGTGGTGTCAACAGACGAAGGTGGTGAAGGTTGACTTGGTTGACACAAAGTGGGTTGAAAAGTCAAACTGTTTCTCCTAGACGCCTCTATGTGATCTTTGAACGAAATTTTTGGCAAGGAAGGATCGTCTTTAAATTGACCAAACAAATTGACGTACGATGCAAAATTAGGTTCGGGATACCAAAGTTCGGCTAATGATTTATTATGTGGGGTACCCATGTTGGTAGAAAGGGGGAAAGAAGGAAAGTTTATTGTGGTGCAAGGATTTATTTGTGGCTAAAAACTTTGCAAGTTTCTATCAAAATTTTCCTTATTTTTTTTTTAATTCTTTTTCTTTTTATTAGGAAAAATTTGTTGCAAAAAGATTTTTAACACAGAATATGCAACAGCAAAATATTACTTGCAATCTAATTTCATTTTAAGCAAGGCACAAAAATCCTGCACAAGATCGTTATTTGGAAGGGAAAAAATTTTTGAGCGTAAAGAAACCCTGCAGGCAAATTTACAGAAGATATATCAAGATTTGCAGAGGAGGAGAGAGAAAACTCACAGAAATTTGCAGTGGCTGAACTGTTTTTTTTTTTTGTCGCGCTTCTGCCTTTTTTCCAAGCCCTGAATCGACCAGACCGCGGCGGTTCCGCGGCCGAAAGGGGGCTGGCGCGGCGGTTTCGCCGCGCGTTGGTCGGTTCGGCAGGTTTTTTGTTTTTTCTGGAACAGATCACCACGGTTAACTTGTAGACTCGGTCCTCCAAATTTCTTCTGTTCCTCGGTTGTTGTGATCTTCTGTTGTTCCGATCTATTTTTTCCTGTTTTGATCTCTGTAGATTTCTAGATCCGAATTTGATCCTGCAAAGATTCACAAAAAACAAAGTATCCCTTCCAAAAATAACAATATATATATATATATATTTATTTTTTATTTTTTTCTTGATTTTTCTGATTTTTTTTTTAAATTTTGATTAACCCGAAATTGCGAAAAGGAAAGTTCTACGCCATCCCCGGCAACGACGCCATTTGATTGAATGATTTAGCGTGCTTGCGCTTTCTAAAAGATAGATCAAAAATATTTGTAACCGCAATCAAGAACGGCGTCGCTTTGCAGCTAGCCGGTGAGTACGGGTCGGTCCACAGGGATGTTGTGAGTTTCCGATTCGTTCTAACGAGTTAATTCCGAAGGGTGTTCGGATTAATTATTAAATCTAAAAACCTAATTAACCTAGGACAATTATCTAGATCTACTCTTGCTAGGGCTAGGTTTAGGGATGGTTTGGAAATGTAATTAAATCTCACCGCTTTCAATACCCGAATGAAGATCTTTGAGGAGTTATGGTAATTATCAATAAAGTGGATTAGATCCGTTCGGGAAGGTGTTCCTTCCTCTAGGTTCTTGTCCTTCCTTTAGAGATCCTTACCCTAACCTCCAAGGAAAACATCACACCCGGGCCTTTATACTACGATATCACCGCTACCTCGAGGGATAGAGTGCCGTAGGGAGCGGTATGTGCATGTATGCATGGAGTCCTATTGTAATTATTTGGTGCGTAAGAAAGGGATGAGAGATCTCATCTCTCAAAACCTTCCCCAAAGCTAACTCTAAACAAGCTCCTAGGGCATGAAATTAAATCTACCTAAGGCCAGGAATTTAAATCTACACTAAGGCAAGAAATTAAATTACATACAGATGCATCCCTCCAATCATCCATGCAGGGTTGTCAGATCTGAATTTCTGAATGGAGAAGAAACACCGATGCTCTCCAAAAGATTTCTAAATTTTATTCATTAAAGGGAGGCATAAGGAATTACAATGATTTAGAGTTCTATTTATAGGAAATAGAAACCCTAGGTTACATTTTGATCCGCATGTCTGAAATTAGAAAAATAGCCTTTAGGTTGACTAGTCAGCGCAGCTTAAACATTTTGGTAAAAATTTCACAGAATACTGGCTTCTTATGGCCGCGGAACCGCGGCAATGGTAGGCTTGGGCCGCGGTTCCGCGGCCCACTAGTAGGATCACATGCTGAAATTTTGTGGTAATGTTTTGGGCTTTCTGGGCTTTAATATTATTTGGTTCTTTCTTCACTTGGGCTTCTTCATTGGTTCCAGATCTTCAGTGAACAATTTTGCAATGGCTTTTTAACCGTTTGCCTTGATATTCTGGATCTTGTGTTGCCTTGTTGATTATGAATTTTATCTTTGATGTAGGCTTGATCAAGTGTCCTCTGTTTGTTGGTTAAAGTCCATATTTTTATCGTCTTTACATTGTTTGCACTGTTGTCTGTTCAAGAACCTGTAACCTGTAATATGTAGCAGACATGCATCAAAAACACCTGTTTATTTATAAAAAGAATAAGAATGGGGAATATAATAATACAATATTCTAGTATGAACAGTCACATGTCAAGTTCTACCCGTCGTTGTCCAGGTTCATTTGAACCCACCCGTATATACCCTTGACTATGGCCAACAAAGTAATACGACTGTCCCAAACCAACGCATCTATCTATGCAACATATGAATACCCACCAGCTACCAAACACTGTGCCTTGACTAAGGCCAACAAACATAGCTTGAATACTGTTGAATATTCATATGAAACAACGGAGGGCTACGAATGGTTTTGGCGAAACCGTGAACGTAGTGAACTTGATATAATCGATGGAACGAGATAGCTTTTAAAAGGAGTGGTTCAAGCTCCGCGTTTAAAACGCTGGTTTTTGAAAAGAACCGAGTGGTTTTAAAGTGTTCCAACGACTTTTACTTGGTTTATTTTTTCTTGCATTAATTCCAATGTGTCCCATCATTTAATCCTACCATTGCAGAAAACAACGAAAATATGACGTATGTTTATGCCATCCGCATTCGCCACGGGGTCCCGTCATCACCCTTTAGGTTACTTAACTAACGACAGAGCGGGGGCTGGATTAGCGCGGATGCAAAACATAAGCAACGCCTGAATAGATATCATATAGATATATATAAGCATTTGTCACATACAATGATAGCCATTCCAGATCACAGATGAATACATTGGATATAGTAGGAATCTGCAATTTGTACGAGCCTGTAATGAAGAACGGATTACACGGTCATGATGAATAGCCAAACCCTACCCTAGACCCCTACGGGTGCGGCAAACTACCCGCCAAGTACCCGAAGCGAAGCAATCTCCCTCAACACCGTGAGTAGGCCACTCGGCACTTCGAGATACCCGGTAGTTTGCGCACCCCACCTTGGGTCTATCCTAGGAGCAAAAACAGTAAAAAGAAATTATACAATGACGGCTACAACCCCGACCCGGTTGTGCAGCCAAACAAATAATATTACACAATTTACATATTACAAGAATTGAAAGAATAAGAAAACTCTCATCTCACAACCCCCGGCTATTCATCCGCGACAATCCAACAAATTCATATACAAAAACCATCAACATTACAGATCACAGATATGTATAACCCCCACTAATCGACGTATAGCAATTAGCAGACATTCAATAAATATCACATCACAGATAATATCCATTAGCCAAAGTATACGGAATATCGATCAAAATACGGATTTGTAACCATCCGTAAAAATCAATTTGTTCTCTGGAAAATCTGGGTAGAAACAACATGTACTAAAAAT
The DNA here is from genome assembly GCA_030015575.1 of Agapanthus africanus. NCBI lineage: Eukaryota > Viridiplantae > Streptophyta > Magnoliopsida > Asparagales > Amaryllidaceae > Agapanthus > Agapanthus africanus. Next base: position 863,544,267 of record JASDDO010000024.1, on the reverse strand, counting down.
CCCAAAACAGCCAACTAAGCACACTGCACCAAACTCGGTCCACGGCCGAGTCAACTCGGCCGCGGATCCACGGCAAGAAGCATGTTCTTGCCACTGAACCGCGGCGCTTTGATCGGTTCAGTGGACCGTTTTTGGTCTGTCTTTAGAAAACCCTGAGCCGATTTTTCATATATATTAAATTACTTTTTGAACAGTATAAAAGATCGGCAGAAAGTTAAATTTTCCGGACTTGTTTTGCGAAATTTTTTCGATCGATATTCTAAATACTTTGCTAATTTGCTAGTTTATGTTTAGTTAGGCTCTAAAACCACTGTAAGTCCACGATGCTCACCCCGGTTCTTACGGGGACGCGGAAACGGCGAAAAACAATTATTTAGCGCAAAGACAACATGGACTAAAAGCCGGATCTTTGCTAAACAAGAAGCTAGCAAACAACTAGAGGCGTTAACTACTATGCCGTAGAAATTATACCTCACGAAACCGGTCCTTCGGGTCTTCTCTCCGCTGTCCGGCTCATCCATCCACGCACCGAGGGTCGATCTGGATCTTGGTCACCTCCGCGGACTTCTTCAGTCGAAGACGATCCACCCAAGAGATGTACTCCGAGCTCCACCTTGAGCCGAAGCTACTAGGGCAACAAGATCGCTAGTCTTGATGTCCTTGGTTGTGTAGAAGAGAAAGATGGAGGTGTTTGTCTATGTGGATTCTTTTTCTCTCAACACATGAGATCAAAAGAAGAAATCAAGAGGAGGAGGAAGGAGGAGAACAAGCAACCATGGAGCTCTTCTTTTCTTCTCACTTTCAAGAGAGAGAGTGAGAAAAGAGAAATGAAAAGATTAACTAAAGAAAATGAACCATGGTTGCAATAATACACCAAAACCATCATTACTAATCCTATCATGACAAAGTTGATGGCACAAATGACCTGACCATTTTCATTACTTAAGAAATAAAAAGAAAACCAAAGAAGAGTGTAGATCTCTCATGAAGGTCAAGGTCAATTTTGGTCAACGGGTCAACATAGTCAAGAGTGGTCAAGGTGGTCAAATGGTCAAAGCAATTAGCCATCACAATATTATCACTAAAAGGATTAGTAAACAATGTCTCCGGCTCATAATGGTTTTGATCAAACGAATTGCCAAAACCCTAATGAGCCTGCCACATAACAGTTTTGGCCGAACCAACTGCCAAAACCCTAATGTGGCACCTCCTCCTTCTTCGCTCCTCACAACTGTGCATACACACCCACATCCGCATTCCGTAGAATGCGAATGCACTGAAGACAAAACAAATCCATCCGTCCAATAATAGGATCCGGCTTAAACCAAAGCCCACTAGTATTGCCTGCCCGAACAGTATACGCACACAAGTGTACGTAAGTGATCGCAGGCCTGCCGTAAAACCATACGGCCTCTACACGTTTCGCTCAGTGCAGGGAAACTCTCTGTGTGGGACTCTAAACACTCGACACTACGCTGGCAATGGGTTTAACCACAAACCGCAAGCGGCACTAGCTGTACGTAACGGTCCCCAGGTAGATGTCGATAAGAAGGCCGACGAGATAAACCCATCCGAACTCCTACTGAGCCTGTATGTGACAATCTCCGTACAGTCCAGTCTGTTCGTCTGATACATCGCATGGCGGGCCTAGGGGGCGGTGAACGTCAGTCCTCTAATAGCGGTACAAGTCGTGTCGGAGTGTAGCCCAGAACACCCTGAGATAACACTGGAAACCTACCAGTATATCTCGCTTGCCCTGGCCAAGGACTACTCGTGTAATGGCTCTCCTAGACACAGCGCGATGTCAACCTCCAATACCGGGAGAGACGAATCCTGTCTAACCGTCACTGCCTTCAAGTGCTTCGGGACTGCACCCAACTACTATCTATTTGCACGACTCCTTTGAGCCGTGGTAGGGTAGTAATCTAAGTACAGTGGGAACACACTCGAGGCGAAGTGACAGTGTCAAGTCAGCGGACTAAGTTGTATTCATGTCACCTGGGAACTGATAACTGACGATAGGTATAAAACCAACCAACAGTTCCCGACGAGTCCTGTCCAGTGTACTTGTAACCTAACGAGCACCTGCATACTATCTCCAGTACGATGTACTGATGGCTGTGGGACAGACCACCTCCCGTGCTGGGATGAGAAGCGTATACGCTAGTCTACTCCGGAGTATCGATGCCCCGTTTCGATAATCCTACGACTAGGGACCTGTATAAGGATGTGCTTGTAGATTACCCAGCCCCCACTAGTGTGACTGCTATCACAACGCTGGTAATCAAGCAAAGATCCTAAGGGCTCTACTAATATGTATAAGCGATATGCTAAAAGAAACACATGCACATATTGAAGTAGAAACAAACCAAGTAGCATAATACCATTTTGAGCAAGATTGTCTATACAACTGTGAATATCCCAAGCTTCCATTAAGTAATATACAAGCTAGTATGATACAGTAATGGCCTCTAGGGCATATACACTAACACTTTTGTTAAAAAGCAACATGCGGACAAACTCGAGGCACGCTCAGTACAGTGCAAGTTTGTGGGATATCCAAAGAACTCCAAAGGATATTTCTTCTATTGCGAAGAAGAACAAAAGGTTTTTGTTTCTCGTCATGCCCACTTCTTGGAAACTGAGTTTTTGGAAAATTAGATAAGTAGGAGCGCAATAGAACTGGAAGAAATTCCAGTACCATGAGCTCTTACTGAAATCTTAGAAGAACCAGAGGGTTCGAAAGAACATGACATTCCTGCGCCGCTCCGCAGGAGTAGTAGGCATTCTCATCCGCCCGAGAGATACTACGGTTTTCTCATAGACGGGGATAAAGAGGATTGCATCATTGATAGTGATGAGCCTACTAGCTTCCAACAAGCCATTCAGACCGTTGACTCAGTAAAATGGCTGGATGCAATGCGGACCGAAATGGAGTCCATGTACACCAACAAAGTATGGACTTTGGACGTTGCTCCAGATGGGGTAAAACCCGTAGGATGCAAGTGGATCTTCAAGAGGAAGATTGGTGTGGATGGAAAGGTTGAGACCTATAAGGCTAGACTTGTTGCAAAGTGTTTTCATCAAAGACCTGGTTTGTACTATGACGAAACCTTTTCTCCAGTGGCTATGCTGAAATCCATTCGGATCCTTCTTGCCATTGCTGTGTTCCACGATTATGAGATTTGGCAGATGGACGTAAAGACCATTTTTTAAATGGAAATTTAGAGGAGGGTGTCTATATGGACCAGCCAGAGGGTTTCATTCAGAGTGGGAGCAGCGCAAAGGTTTGCAAGTTGCTTGAGTCCATCTATGGACTAAAGCAGGCATCGCGGAGTTGGAAAATCTGTTTTGATGAGACGGTCAAAAATTTTGGCTTTATCAAAAATCCAGATGAACCATGCATCTATAGTAAAATTGTAGCACGAACTGTCGTATTCCTCGTTTTATACGTGGATGACATTCTTTTGATAGGAAATGACATTCCTATGCTACAATCTATCAAAGGGTTCTTGTCATACAGGTTCTCCATGAAAGACCTGGGTGATGCCTCTTACATTCTAGGGATCCGGATCCATCGTGATTGATCCAAGAGGATATTAGGACTTTCACAGTCCAGGTACATCGACACCATACTGAAAAGATTCAGTATGAAAGATTCTAAGTGCGGTAATCTACCGGCTTGTCACGGGATCACCCTCTCCAAAGAGATGCCTCCCAAGACTGATTTGGAAAAGGATCGCATGTCTATTATACCCTACGCTTCTGCGGTAGGCTCTATAATGTATGCGATGTTATGTACCAGACCAGATATAGCTTATGCACTGAGTGTAGTAACCCGGTATCAGTCAAACCCTGGGGAGAAGCACTGGACAGCGGTAAAGAACATTCTCAAGTACCTAAGAAAGACTAAGGAGATGTTCTTGGTGTATGGCGGAAAAGACCTCCAGATCGAGGCCTATGCTGACTCCAGCTTCCAGAGTATATTGCATTATTATATTCCCCATTCTTATTCGTTTTATAAATAAACAGGTGCTTTTGACGCATGTCTGCTATATATTACAGGATACAGGTTCTTGGAGCGAAGACAGTGAAAAAGACAAAAGATGATACAAAAGAGAGACTTTTGACCCACAAGTAGAAAGATTCTAGTCGAGCCTAGACGAAGAACAATTCATAATTGTACAAGGCAATGCAAGGTCCAAAATGTCAAAATAAACGGTTAAAAGATCATTACAAGTTTTCACTGAAGATCTGGAGAAGACCCAGAAGTCAAATGGAGAAAAGAATTAGAAAAATAGAAAGCCCAAGAAGCATAGAAGAAAACCCAAAATTATCCAGACACAACTCCCTAGTTTGGCCGCGGAACCGCGGCCAAACCTAGGCTGGCGCCGCGGTTCCGCGGCCGTCTAGTGCACACGTCGGTGCATATTTTTGGTGGCGGTGCGTCGGTGATTTTGTTGGGGTTTTTTGGGGGTATTTTTGTAATCGCACATGTGCGAATCCCGTAACCCTAAATTTCCCTGTTTCCCTATAAAATTGTAATCAAAATACTATAATAGGGATGCCTCTTTTCAATGAAATAAAATTCAGATTCAATTCAGTGGGAAGAGCATCGTTTCTGTAAGTTCTTATTTTAATTTCTGCCTTAGTTGATAATTAAATTCTTGCCCTAGATCTAATTAATCCTTTGCCCTAGTTTAATCTAGTGTAATCTTCCTTAAACTGCCGCAGGTAAGTTATTTTAAAATGTTATTTTAAAAAGATCACCTAATGAGCGAGTAATTTCCTCGCTTGTTAGGGTTAGGAATAAGGGAGGGATTGAGAGATGAATATCTCTCATTTCTTTCAAGCCCAATAATTTGTAATTACTAGAACTTCATGCATGCATTCATGATCCGCTCCCTACGGCACCCTAACCACGAGGTAACGGTGAAACCGAAGTATAAAGGACCGGACATGCATGACTTCCATGAAGGTTAGAATAATTAGTAGGAAAGGACGGACAAGGATCTAGAGGAAGAAAACTTCGTTTCTTCCCAATCATCCTAATCCGCTTTACTAATAATTGTTATAATTTCTAAAAAGATTTAATCGAGGGCATTGAAAGAGGTGTTAATATTAATCTTACCAAACCCCACCTTTGACCTAACCCTAGCAAGTTTCTTTATTATCATATAACTTAGTTTTAGATTCAATTACAACAAAACCAAACAACCATTGGAATCAACTGGTAAGAACACTTAGGAAAATTACACATCCCTGTGGACCGACCCGTATTCACCGGCTAACTTCATGCGACGCCGTTTCTGATTGCGGTAAAAATATTTTTGATCTTAAAATCCCTATTAATCAAATGGCGCCGTTGCTGGGGATAGCGTAAAATTTCTTTTGTGTAATTTCGGGTTGATATAAATTTTAAAAATCATAAAAAGCTGAAAATTTAAAAAGTACAAAAATTCTTATCATTTTTTTTATTGTTTGAAGGATTATTGTATGAATCTTGCAGGAACAGCGAAGAATCTCGGATCTTGAAATTTATCGAAGGCTAAACAGAAAAGGGTACATCAAAACAGAGGGAGAAGTCCACAACAGAATAACAAAATTTTTCTCGGGAAGTGATCCTTCCACAAGACCGCGGAACCGCGGCCCAGGAGCGCCCCAAACCGCGGAACCGCGGCGGCCACGTGGCCTCTTTGCGCAAAATCAACTCTGTTTGTTTTCTAATCCCCTTCTCTGCCAACCTCAATATATCTTTTGCGAAATTTTCTGCAGGATTTCTTTGCGCTAAAAATTCTTCTTTCCTCTTCTCAATAACAGATTTTCTGCAGGTTTCTTTGCGCCGTGCTTAAAAAAAAAACTTTGCTAGTGAATTTACTGTTTTGCATAATTTAATCGAACTTTAAGGGGCTATTGACCAAACTCAGATTGGATGGGGATTTCATCACCCTTCCCAGGACCCCAGAAAGCACTTAAAGCATTTTCATCGACCACTTTTAATTAAAAAATACTAGACCCAGCCCTAAGGACTTCGAGCTCAATAGGACAAAGGACTGGACATAGGCATCGACCGTTTATCCTAACTGACTTTGCGGTGTCTAGGCAAGTGTGTCAAAGCAAGCGGTTACTTAATTAGGACCGCTACTTGTAGCGGGGAGCCTCCCACTTACCTGGCACTTACCTGGCCGCAATTGGCGGTGAAGAGGCGGTTTGAGGTCCTATTTTTAGCCCTAGTTAGGAGCTGTCTAGCTGACCTAGGTGACCCTAGATCTAGGCCTGATTGTGCATGTGTGGTTGATCGCGTTTGTGTCTCAAGTCTCTTTTCAAAAACCTCTTTGCAAAACTCTCACATAAATTAAAAAGAAAAAAGAAAACTTGCAACTTGTCGCTAAAGAAACCTTGCAACTCACTTACACCACTTCCTTTCATTGACGTTATCTTACCTCCACATTCTGTCTTTCATTTTTTTTTTCTGACTACACTACCCTTTAGTGTATGTCACTTTGGACTAGGGACACTAACGCCCGATTAGTCCGTGTTTCGTTGGTACCGACCAACGAACCTTTCGACACCGAATTCGAAATTCCGTCCACTTCCTTACCTCCACCTTCAAATTCTTCCTCCAAAGGCATGTCGGGATTCAACCCCAACGATACCTTACCGACGGGAATGATTCCACCTGCGTTAGGTGCGGATAACCCGAATCAACCACCTGTTGAAGCGCCCGCACGAGTTGCGCTCCAGGATCTCTTCTACCCTGTCCGCACTTCTTTACCTACCTGTCTTTCACCCCCACTGGCAAATGGGGACAATTTTGAAATAAAACCACATTTCATCAATATGCTGCCAAAATTTCATGGTTTGGAAACAGAAGATGAGTATATTTTTATTAATAAATTCCAAAACGTTTGCGCTATGATGAAAACTACCCAATTAAGTGATGACGCTATAAGGCTAAGGGTCATTCCTTTCACCTTATGTGACCTAGCCGAGAAGCGGCTATACAGCACCGCATCACATTCAATTAGAAATTGGGACGAGTTTGTGAAAGCTTTTCTTAAAAAGTTCTATCCTCACCACAAAACTGCTAGAATCCGTAATGAGATTATACAATTCTCACAGCTTCCTTCCGAACCATTTTGAAAGTGTTTTGAAAGATTCAAAGACCTACTCGTTCAATGCCCTCATCATGGGATCGAAAGTTGGCAACTTTGCCAAACATTATACGAGGGATTGAATTCGGCAACGAAGCAGTTGCTAGAAACCATCTGTCAAGGTCACTTTCTCTCCAAATCTAGTGAGGAAGCGTGGCAGTTTCTTGAGGATCTTAGTGAACAAACAATTCAGTGGGAGAGCACTAAGACCACATCATCTTCTTCTAGTGGTCAATCTAGGGCAGGCATACATCAAGTAAAGATGTCGATTGCCATGAAGGCCGAGATGGCCGCTCTTACGAAAAAGCTGGAAGCGATTGAGACCAAAATCTCATCGTCTTCTCCTGCCCCTGTTGTGCCTCCACGAACTGTTTGTGCTTGTTGTTCGGCTCCATCACATCTCACCGAAGAGTGTCCTTACAATGCATCTACTCAAGGACAGGATCAAGTCAATGCTGCCTTTCAGCAACGATAGAGAAACGATCCATACTCTTCGACAAACAATCCGGGGTGGAGGAGTCACCCAAATTTCGCTTGGAACCAAAATCAACAATTCCAAGGAAATAACAATTTTCAAGGACCTCCTCCACAACAACAACAAGCACCCCCACAAACTCAATTTCAGCAACCTTTCCAACAGCAACCTTACCCTAATCAAGTGAACAATTTTGTGCCTAATAATTCTTACGCGCCAAACAATTTTGTTCAACCTAACAATGACAAGGTTAGCTCGCTCGAAAGAAGTCTAGATGCGTTCCTAAAGCAATCTACACAGTCTACAGCAAGACTAGAGACTTCTATTCAATCTTTGGTGCAAAACAGTGCCTCACACGATCAAAGCATCAAATCTATTGAGGCACAAATTGCACAACTCAATGCAGCATTGAGCGGGCGAGAGAAAGGAAAGCTCCCATCTCAACCACTGCCCAATCCCGGTCACGCACATGCTTCACATCAACAGCAAACTCATAACGTAAACGCTGTGACCACGTTGAGATCGGGAAAAATGTTGCAAAACAATGTGGGTATTCACAATGACACCCCTGCCGGTGGTTCTTCTTCACCTCCTTCTTCTTCGTTAGAGCCTGTTCTCCATCATTCACAAGGCTCTACTCCTTCTAGCTCGAACGGACCCACTTCTCACAACACGAACACATTTACACGGGGTTCCGTTCCAACTCAACAATCCGATCCGCAAAAATTGGATTCAACAACTTTTCAAAATGCTCCTTTTCCAAACCGGTTGAGATCCAATAAACCAACTCCACAAATGGAGAAGATTGTCGAGTTGTTCAAACAGGTGAGCATAAATATCCCTCTTTTGGATGCAATCCAACAAGTTCCTTCATATGCAAAAATCTGAAAGGACTTATGTACCAAAAAGAGGAAGTCACAAGTACCAAAGAAAGTTTTTGTGGCTAGTGCTATTAGTGATACTATTTTAAACTCTTTATCCCAAAGCAAAAGGACCCCGGTTGTCCTACTATTTCGATAACAATTGGGGACAAAAACATCAATAGAGCACTACTAGATCTTGGTGCTAGTGTCAATTTGCTACCTTATTCTGTGTACGATCAATTGGGCATTGGAGAGCTTAAGCCCACTCACTGTACTCTCCAAATGGCTGATCGATCAATCGCCCATCCAAAGGGTGAGCTAGAGGATGTGTTGATCAAAGTTGGGGAGTTCATATTCCCAGTTGATTTTATTGTTATGGACACACAACCTGTTGCTAACTCATGAAACCAAATTCCGGTGATCCTCGGTCGACCATTTTTGGCCACTTCCAACGCCGTAATAAACTATCGCAATAGCTCCATGACTCTATCCTTCGGGAAGACGTCTAGTGAGTTCAATATTTACAAGTTAGGAATTCTGCCCCCGTGCCTAATACTAGTACACGAGAAGTTTGCTCTATTCATGAAATCACGCAGGAGGACTGCGAGTTTGAAAGTTTCTTGTTTGATGAGAACAGTTTTGACGCCACTAGTGCGTCCCTCCTTAAGCCTACCACAATTGACACAACCGATATTGATTATGAATGTTTCACTTTTTCGGATGATGAAGACTCACAGCCTGAATATGAGTCTTTTGAATTTTTGGATGAGTTAGTTGAACCATCCGAATCGGTTGTTTGCAGTAATTTCGAACCTGTACTAGAGTCCTTCGAGTTCGAGGTAGATTCCCCAATTTTACCTATGATTCTTTCGCCTAAGAAACTCGAGCTCATGCCCTTGCCGTCTCACCTTAAATATGCTTACATAGGTGAGGATGAGACCTTCCCCATTATAATATCAGCCTCTCTAGCCTTCAAGTAAGAGAGCGCTATTTTAAAGGTCTTTCAAGATAAATGGCAAGTTTCCAGCTGGACTATGGCGGACATCGAGGAGATTAGTTCCCTCATAATTGAATATCATATGCACATGATGGATGATGCCAAGTCGATAAAGGATCTACAGAAATATCTTGGGGATAGTGTAGTTAGTCAACTTCCTCCTTTAGAAGTTGAACCACCCCCATTTCTTTTAATAAGCTATGAGAATGCCAATATTCCACTGATTGCTGATCATTCTCATTCTCGTTTTGATTCATCACCACATCATATCTATTCACTTCCATACTTTCCCTGCCATCACTCCTATCTTCCCCAATTCTTTTTGGATCGGTACAACATGTTCTTCCACCATCCTACACTCTTTACAGATAAATTTTTCGACTGGGTGGTATTGATGTTTGGTCTGTGCAAAGTCTGGCAGTAATGTCTAACTTTGTTTCACTGAAGTTTGGGGGGAGCCTTTCTGTATATATTTTTGTTTTTCTTTTAACAATAAAAAAAATTAGAAATAAATAAACAGGGAAATGCCGACATTTTGACCCTCTTGGTGCAGCATGACAGTGAGGACGCTGTCAAGTTTAAGTTTGGGGGTATGCTCGGTACGTTTTGTTCCTTCGCATTCATATGTACATATTTTTGCATTTGCATATTTATTTGAAAACCATAAAAAAATTTAAAATTTAAAAAATTATAAAAATTATTGTATTCAATTTTGACCATATTTAACTTGAGTTTGACAGATAGGTTAACTGGCCAGGAACATCTAGATCTTAGACCTCGTAAATTAAAAACCCTAAAAATAACCTTCTTTAAAGATTAACGGTAGAAAATATATGTCTTTGTAGTTTATTTAGAACTAGGCAAATTTTGAGTTCACTTTTTGGGCTAAGTTGAAATAATGGAAAAATATTGATATTCTTATTAGAGTATAAGTTTGAAAAATAATTCCTAGCTTAAGTCTATACTCTGAAAATGTATACCATACAAATTGCACAATCACACACCTTGAAACTTGGAATAGTAGAAGAGACCTTGAAATGCTCTTGTCTAAAGTCCTTAGTACGAAGAAAATAAAAAATGTGAATAAGAAAAAAATGAACACTGGTCTTTGTGATTACTTAAGGCTGTAAAAATAGAAAAATATTTAGCAAGGGTGCTTCATCACCTAGTGCCTTAGACCAACTGGTTTGGGAGTCACTGCTAAAAGCCTTGGGTGTTGCAAGACTAGGAATTACGCTTTAAAGTGCAAACATATCTTGTAATCAGTTGTTGATACCTCAAGAAGTACTAACAGTCGCATGAAGGATGTGAATTCACCAGTTAATTAGTGCTTTAGACAACAGACAAGAGTATGATTGCTTGATTTGAATTTCCAAGTGTAGGGGTGATTTATACACACACGTGGGGATATATGATTAGAGTTGAGATAAGAGAAAGGAATGAAGAATAGAACTTGTATCTTTAGTAGAGTTGATAGAAAAATTCCCAAGTAGAGATGAAACCTTAGAAGGAAAACTTAAGAAATGCTGAAAGCTGAGTGAGTGTATCGAACATATATAATCTTAAGTTAAATGATGAGGAAGTGTGAAGAATATGGGTGGGTAATTTATGAGTCAATGATAATAGAATTCCTTGTTAAAAAAACCTAATTGGAGAACAAAAGTCAATGGGCCTAATTGATAAGATTTTGTGGTTAGTATTCGCTGAAAACCTTTAGGAGACAACACTCCTCCTACTAGGGACACCTAGAGGTTTAACAGCTTGTTGCACGTGCTCAGTGCAATCGTGTTTCCCTGCGAAAGTGCGGTTAGGTTTCATCGAGAATAAAATAATTAGTTTGCTCGAGGACGAGCAAAAGATAAGTTTGGGAGTATTTATTCATATCATAATATGGCATTATTATATTCCCCATTCTTATTCGTTTTCTAAATAAACAGGTGCTTTTGACGCATGTCTGCTACATATTACAGGATACAGGTTCTTGGAGCGAAGACAGTGAAAAAGACAAAAGATGATACAAAAGAGAGACTTTTGACCCACAAGTAGAAGGATTCTAGTCGAGCCTAGACGAAGAACAATTCAAAATTGTACAAGGCAATGCAAGGTCCAAAATGTCAAAATAAACGGTTAAAAGATCATTATAAGTTTTCACTGAAGATCTGGAGAAGACTCAGAAATCAAATGGAGAAAAAAATTAGAAAAATAGAAAGCCCAAGAAGCATAGAAGAAAACCCAAAATTATCCAGACACAACTCCCTAGTTTGGCCGCGGAACCGCGGCCAAACCTAGGCTGGCGCCGCGGTTCCGCGGCCGTCTAGTGCGCACGTCGGTGCATATTTTTGGTGGCGGTGCGTCGGTGATTTTTTTGGGATTTTTCGGGGGTATTTTTGTAATCGCACATGTGCGAATCTCGTAACCCTAAATTTCCCTGTTTCCCTATAAAATTGTAATCAAAATACTGTAATAGGGATGCCTCTTTACAATGAAATAAAATTCAGATTCAATTCAGTGGGAAGAGCATCGTTTCTGTAAGTTCTTATTTTAATTTCTGCCTTAGTTGATAATTAAATTCTTGCCCTAGATCTAATTAATCTTTTGCCCTAGTTTAATCTAGTGTAATCTTCCTTAAACTGCCGTAAGTAAGTTATTTTAAAATGTTATATTTAAAAGATCCCCTAATGAGTGAGTAATTTCCTCGCTTGTTAGGGTTAGGAATAAAGGAGAGATTGAGATATGAATATCTCTCATCTCTTTCAAGCCCAATAATTTGTAATAACTAGAACTTCATGCACGCATTCATGATCCGCTCCCTACGGCATCCTACCCACGAGGTAACGGTGAAACCGAAGTATAAAGGACCGGATATGCATGACTTCCATGAAGGTTAGAACAATTAATAGGAAAGGACGGACAATGATCTAGAGGAAGAAAACTTCGTTTCTTCCCAATCATCCTAATCCCCTTTACTAATAATTGTTATAACTTCTAAAAAGATTTAATCGAGGGCATTGAAAGAGGTGTTAATATTAATCTTACCAAACCCCACCTTTGACCTAACCCTAGCAAGTTTCTTTATCATCATATAACTTGGTTTTAGATTCAATTACAACAAAACCAAACAACCATTGGAATCAACTCGTAAGAACACTTAGGAAAATTACACATCCCTGTGGACCGACCCGTATTCACCGGCTAGCTTCATGCGACGCCGTTCTTGATTGCGGTAATAGATAGTTTTTGACATATAATCAATCACCTATACACATTAGTGGAGCCCTTAGGATCTTTGCTTGATTACCAGCGTTGTGATGGCAGTCACACTAGTGGGAGCTGCGTAATCTACAAGCACATCCTTATACAGGTCCCTAGTCGTAGGACTATCGAGACAGGGCATCGATACTCCGGAGTAGACTAGCGTATGCGCTTCTCATCCCAGCAGGGGAGACGGTCTGTCCCACAGCCATCAGTACGTCGTACTTGAGATAGTATGCGGGTGCTCGTTAGGTTATGAGTACACTGGACAGGACTCGTCGGAAACTGATTGGTTGGTACTATACCTATCGTCAGTTATCAGTTCCCAGGTGACATGAGTGCAGCTTAGTCCGCTGACTTGACACTGTCACTTCGCCTCGAGTGTATTCCCACTGTACTTTGATTACTACCCTACCACGACTCAAAGGAGTCGTGCAAACAGGTAGTAGTTGGGTGCAGTCCCGAAGAACTTGGAGGCAGTGACGGTTAGACAAGATTTGTCTCTCCCGGTATTAGGAGTTGATATCACGCTGTGTCAAGGAGAGCCATTACACATAGTCGTCCCTGGCCAGGGAAAGCGAGATACACTGGTAGGTTTCCAGTATTATCTCAGGGTGTTCTGGGCTACACTCCGTCATGACTTGTACCTCTATTAGGGGACTGATGTTTACCGCCCCCTAGGCCCACCATGCGATATTCTCAGACGAACAGACCGGACTGTACGGAGACTGTCACATTCAGGCTCAGTAGGAGTTTGGATGGGTTCACCTCATCTGTATTCTTATCGGCATCTACCTGGGGACCGTTATGTACAGCTAGTGCCGCTTGCGGTCTGTGGTTAAACCCACTGCCAGCGTAGTGTCGAGTCTTTAGAGTCCCACACAGAGAGCTATTCGCCTTTGGGAAAAACAGAGTAAAGGTCGAATGGTTTTGCGACAGGGTTCGTTCACATCCGCGCATTTGTGTACGTTTGGTGTCCGGGAAGTTATTACTAGCGGGATTTGGTTTAAGCCAGATCCTAGTATACGTTTTGGGATTGGTTTTTTTCTCGTTTGTATTCGTGTTCCTCGAAACACGGATGCGGGTGTGTATGCACGATTGACCGAGACAGAGGCAGAGGATTCTCATTAGGGTTGTTGACTGTTGACCTTTTCTAAACCCTAATGAGAATAAGAAATATGATTAATAATAATATTAATTAAGTATTATTGTGCCATGGTTAGGTTGAAAGTTTGACTTTGTTGACTTGTTGACTTTGTTGACCGGTTGACTAGTTTGGACTTGTTGACCATCATCATTTCAATGGCTATCATTTCATGGCTATGACTTTTGCTTGCTTGTTTGTTTACAAAATGCATTAAATGCATGAAATGATAATGCCATTGACATGAACCATCACAAAAGGCTTAATTATTATTATTATCATGATTTTTTTGTGTTTTGAGAGCATGGTTGTGAAAAGTCTTCCTCATTCTATCATTTCCACTCTCTCTCATCCAAGCTCTCCCTCTTACTCTTGCTCTTCCTCTTGCTCATGGTTCTCTTGTCTCATGAGTTGAGAAACAAGAACCATTGAGATAAAACCCTAAAAACACTTCTCTACTCACTCTAAAGTTCAAGGTCTAGCAAGCCAAGGATTTTAGTTTCCTCTCGATTGAGGAAGGAGCCAAAGGTAGAAGCTTTCGGGTGGATCCATCTTCAGCACAAGGAAACGACGAGGTGAGGCCGATCTGACCACTACAAGGAGTCGAAGAGAAGGAGTTCAAGATTAGGTATAACCCCTAACATAGTAGTTAAACTCTTAGTTAGGTTGTTAGATAGTTTGTTTAGCAAAGATCCGTTTTCTAGAGTTTATGTTACCTTCACCGAAAAAATATTTTTTCACCATTTCCGCAACCCCGAGAGAACCGGGACGGGTAACGTGGACTTACAGTGGTATCAGAGCCTAGCTAAACACTATCTAACATGTTAGCAAAGTAACTAGAAGTTCGATCGGAGAAAAAATCACAAAACATGCCCTGAATTTAAACTTTCTGTCGATTTTTATACTGCTCTAAAAATTATTCGATATATACCAAAAATCGGCTCAGGGTTTTAAATGAACACAGAAGAAAAACGAGCCAACGGGTCGACCAACTCACCGCGGAACCGCAGCAAGAACATGCTTCTTACCGCGGATCCGCGTCCGAGTTGACTCGGCCGTGGATCGTTTTTTCTGCAGTGTTCCTAGAGTGCAGTTTTGGGATTTTCGGAATATGTTTTTTCTGCCCAGATTTTACAGAAAACAAATTTGTGTTTGGGGTGGTTACAAATCCGTATTTTGATCGAACTTCTATAGACTTTAGCTAATGGGTTATATCTGTGATGTGATATATGTATTGAACGTCTGTTAATCGCTATATGTCGATTAGTGGGGGTTATACATATCTGTGATCTGTAATATTGATAGTTTTTGTATATGAATTCGTTGGATTGTCGCGGATGAATAGCCGGGGGTTGTGAGATGAGAGTTTTATTTATCATTCAATTCATGTAATATGTAAATTGATGTAATATTATTTGTATGGCCGCACATCCGGGATGAGGTTGTAGCCGCCATTGTATAATTTCTTTTTACTTTTTTTGCTCCTAGGATAGACCTAAGGAGGGGGTGCACAAACTACCGGGTACCTCGAAGTGCCGAGTGGCCTACTTACGTTGCTGAGAGAGGTTGCTTCACTTTGGGTATTTGGCGGGTAGTTTGCCGCACCCGTAGGGGTCTAGGATGGGGTCTTGGCTATTCATCGCGACCGTGTAATCCGCTTTTCGTTACAGGCTCGAACGAAACGCGCATTCCTAGTATATCCAATGTGTTCATATGTGATCTGGAATGGCTATCATTGCATCTGACGAATGTATATATCTATATATAATATCTATTTAGGCGTTGCTTATGTTTTTCATCCGCGCTAGTCCAGCCCCCGATTTGTCGTTAGTTAAGTAACCTAACAGGTGATGATGGGGCCCCGTGGCGAATGCGGATGGCATAAGCGTATGTCATATTTTCGTTGTTTTCTACAATGGTAGGATTAAATGATGGGACGCATTAAAATTAATGCAAGAAAATAAACCAAAGTTAAGTCGTTGGAACACTTTCAAAACCACTCGGTTCTTTTCAAAAACCAACTTTTAAACGCGGAGCTTGAACCACTCCCTTTAAAAGCTATCTCGTTCCATCGATTATATCAAGTTCACTACGTTCACAGTTTCGCCAAAACCATTCGTAGCCCTCCGTCATTTCATATGGATGGTCAATAGTATTCAAGCTGTGTTTGTTGGCCAAAGTCAAGGCACAGTGTTTGGTAGCTACTGGGTATTCATATGCAGCATAGATAGATGCGTTGTTTTGGGACAGTCGTACTGCCTTGTTGGCCAAAGTCAAGGGTAGGTTCGGGTGGGTTCAAATTAACCTGGAGAATGACGGGTAGAACTTGACATGTGACTTATGATTTGTTGGCCAAAGTCAAGGTCATAAGAGCATGGGGCAAAAATCCACATCGGGAGTTTCTAAAGAAACTGAAACTTCCTAGCGCTGCATACCATTTGGAGTGTGATAATTTTGGTAGGATTCCTTCAGTTTTGTCACACGATGATATTTGGATCCCGATCCTACTGTGAGCATATCTACTCGGGAAATTTCTCACTTAATGATCAATGCTATAAACCAAGTAGGTGTCTAGAAAGGTTTAGCGGGGATACGCCCCCAGGAAAAAGAGGTTCTTAAATTAAGGAACTTCATGAAAGCGTTGGAAAACTCCCTCGAAGTACCGATACTGGCCTGGCTGAACGGTTAAGAAAGTATTGTATGGTGAGATTGATCCCGACTAATTCTTCCTTTTTGGTTTGAGAAGGGATTCGAGAAACAGTGGGAGCCATCCTATTTAGACAAACTAAAAACCACTCTAAACTTGCAAGTGCATCATGCTGAGTGTTTCTTCTCTCTCTCCTAATTGCAGTGACCAATCGTCTGACCGGACTTAAGTTTCTTCTAGATAAAAATATACTGACAGGGCTAAACTACAAAGATTGGCTCAGGAATGTCAAAATGGCAATCACTTACGACAAGTTGGGGTATCTCCTTACCACCAAAGCTCCCTCTGTCCCAGGTCCCACCTCCAGCGTCGCGGATATAGAAATCCGTAAGACCTGGGAGATCGACTGCGCGAAGGCCAAGTGCCTCGTGCTTGCCTCTATGGACAATGATCATCAGAGGAGGCACGAGAATATCGACCTAGAATCCATATTTCTCCATACTAAGGAACTATATGGAGAGCAATCCCGTATCGCCAGATACGAAGTCTCGAAAAAGTTGTTTTCGGCGAGATTGGCCGTCGGATCATCGGTAGCGGAACACGTGCTTAAGATGATTGGCTTCATTGAAGAGCTCGCGGACGTTGGGACCACGTTAGAGAACGAGCTCTACACGGACTTGATTCTCCAGTCCCTTCCTTCCACCTACGCCCAGTTTATCCTGAACTTCAACTTGCAAGTAAAAGATGTTGAACTTCTGGAGCTCCTCAACATGGTAAGGAGTGCAGAAGGCACCTTACAGAAAGTAAGGGAAACATCCACTTTGTTTGTAGGAGGATCTTCCTCTTCTAGGTCCAAGGCGAAAGCCTAGGGAAAGAAGAAAGCCCCCACCAAACCAAGGGGTGGTGTTAGTAAAGTGGAAACGAAGGAAAAAGCAAAGGCAAAATAGATAGTGGGGCAGCTTGTGGGAAAGGAAGAGTGCTTCTATTGTCATAAGAAAGGACACTGGAAAAAGGATTGCAGGGCTTGGAAGGCCAAGAACAAGGACCCGAAGCAAGTTGCGACTTCGGCTTCAGGTGTGTATGTTATTGAAAACTGTCTATGAATAAACTCTACTTCCTGGGTATTGGATACCGGATCAGGATCTCATATATGTAATTCTATGCAGGCTCTGAGAAAACGTAGGGTTTTGAAGGCAGGTGATATGACCCTCAAAGTTACAAAAGGAGCTGGCATGGATGCTGAGTCCATAGGGGACTATCACTTGGGATTGTCAGATGGACATGTTTTGGTTTTTACGGGATTGTTATTTTGTACCAAATGCAACTTGTAATATCATATCTGTATCTTTAATGTCTAAAGAAGGTTATGAATTTGCATTTGTAAGCAATGTTGTGAACATTCACCTTAATCAAGTTTTGATTGGGTCAGGTACATTAAGCAATGGAATATACGTATTAAACCAACCACAGATTTTCAATGTCCAGAATACACACAAAAGAAAGTCTCCAGAAATAAATCATGCTTTCTTATGGCATTGTAGACTGGGTCACATTAATGAGAGAAGGTTGACGAAGTTACATACAGAAGGATATTTGGATCCGTTCGAATATCATTCATATGCAACTTGTCAATCCCGTCTCAAAGGAAAGATGACAAAGACTCCGTTCACTGGACACGGAGTAAGAGCGAGCTCGCTCTTAGGGCTCGTACACAGCAATGTGTGCGGTCCCAATGTCTACACATGCACGAAGCGGTTATTCTTACTTCATTACTTTTACGGATGAC